>OX388044.1:5645937-8145937 GCA_947578705.1 Lacanobia wlatinum | reverse complement strand
GCCTAGTTTATGAGCCCACTAAACTGGCGGTCAGTTTGCTTCTAATACTTCATATCACGAACATAGTTCGGTGACCATTAGTTCGTGTTTGTCACGCAATTTCCTGACTCAGACATCTTGACTGATCACTGAATATTCGCCTTGATTCACATTATATAACGACATGCCTGTATTTCAGAAGGGTTCGGCAGAGATGTGCTATTGACAAGCCACACTTAGATGTAGTTATGTGTAACTTAAGCTAAGCGTCATATCAACCGAAAGACGTCCACTGCTGGACATAGGCCTCCCCCAAGCGTCGCCACAACGACCGGTCCTGCGCGTCCCGCATCCATCGGCTACCCGCGACATTCACCAGGCCATCGGTCCACCTTGTGGGAGGCCTTCCGACGTTGCGTCTTCCGGCACGCGGTCGCCACTCCAAAACTTTTCGGCCCCATCGACCATCTGTTCTGCGCGCAATGTGCCCTGACCACTGCCACTTAAGTTTGGCGATCCTTCGGGCTATGTCGGTAACCTTGGTTCTCTTGCGGATATCATCATTCCTAAATCGATCACGTAAGGAAACTCGAAGCATTGCCCTCTCCATTGCCCTTTGAGTGACTTTAAGCCATCTGATGAGGTTCATTTAAGCGTATTATAAACAATTGTAAAATTAAGATTAGAGTAGTGACCTATAGCCTGTCCTTTCTTCAGTCTGATGAAATAGTTCGTAGTGTAAAGACGTTCCGTTTTATTTACTCTAGACCCCTTTTACCAGATGGCATAAGCGATAAAGATTTGATGTTGGAGCTCTCTTGCCTAAACATAGCCTCTGCAGTATTGCCTTCAAAGTCACCCAAGTTATAGCTATCAAAAAACAGAAACTCCGGCATGTAATTCGACTCTTAGCTGTTACGCTGCTGCACAATGAAGGTATTCCTAAAACTATATGTGCATATGGATGTAATATCTACATCACAATGTACAATTCGCCAATGTTTTAAATCCTGATGTTTTTTAATGTTGAAGGGAGTGTCTATTTCCACTAATTAGACGATAATCTAGACTCCAGGTTTCTGCTGAAAAATTGCTGATTGAAAAACTCGATAATATTCAGTCTGAACACGACGAACCCAGGATCACCACCGTGCTACCCAACCACTGGACTAACAATGCTTGTAGTCATGACGATTTCTGCTTTTGTTAAATATTCTTTACCTTTTGCATGGATCGGCCAATCATACTTGTCGTTTCATCACAGTTATTGATTTAATAAAGTTACACTCTTTTAATATTCTTGAAGGTGATTGATTGTCCCTGTCATGAAGGGCATTTTATGTAGGTAAATCAATATGTCCTTACTTTTATGCAGAATACTAAATTATTGATATACAGCGCATCGAATGGTAGAAAATTAGATATTCTTTCTTTTAGCGCATTAAATAAACCAGAGAAGTTTGATTTTTTGCGTCCGTTCCGTCCGTCAGGGGAAATGAATAAGGTTTTTCTTGATCTTAATGTCAGAACTGTAAGAAGACTACTAATACAGCATCTAAGTAACAAGAAACGATGTCCCACAACAAATTAATATCCCAATTAAGAGGAACCACTTCAGAATGCAGCACAAACTCCATGTTATCAGATTATTCGAACTCGCTCGGTGTTGCCAGCTCAGCTAAATTCTATAATTGCTGCCTCCATTACTTCAAACAAACTTCGCCTTAGCTGTATTTTTTTACTGGCAAACTTTTTAATTCGCTGTAAAATTGACCCTTGTTGGTGTTCAAAAGTTAATTTATTGGTTTCGGGAAATAAATTGAAATATGGCTGTGCCAACTGTCAATGTTGTATTAAATTGATTAAAATTCTCGCGAAATAAGCTCGGTATAAATTATTTCTTGTGCTTCTGTTTCGAAGTCAAACAGGACTTATAGGAGTGTTTGATTTAAATACTCGATTACTTGAGCTGTCTTGTTTGTGTTAAATTGATCGAAGTATCGCTTCTTAATTTTTTTCTTCACAAATTGTACCGTTACAATTACCTACTCTGCATGGCCAGCAAGACAAGAGTAAGGTGGCTTAGTGTTGTCTCGTGATGGCCAATGAGATAAGAAAATGTGTATAGCTTTTGTCTTCACTAAGTAAACTTCTGGCTATTCACAGACTTTACTCATGGTTCTCTCCATCAGGAAGTTGTGAGCCTACCAAGTTTTTCTAGGGTTCCGAACATTCGTAAGAAACGGAACCCTTATAGGATCACTCGTGTGTCTGTCTGTTACAGCCAGTTTTCTCCGGATCTACTGGACCGCTTTCATTGAAATTTGGTATACATATGGATTTTGTGACCCAAATACGGACGGGTTTATTACATATTGTTCATCATTTTAAAATAAATAGTGTAAAAGTTGTTCATGACATTAGCCCAAAAACGACCATTCCCCCCCCCCCGCTTTATCTCCGAAACTACTGAGCCTAAAATTTTGATGCAGAATGCAGATAATAGTTCTTAACCTACAGATTACAGGAAAACCTATAAGAAGTCTACAGTTTTAAAATAACTTGTTACAAGAATGAAATTGGTTCGGAACCCTTTGCACGCGAGTCCGACTCGCATTTGGCCAGTTCTTTGTTATGGATACCACTTTGACCACTATCTCACCTGATGGTAAGCGAAGATATGGTCGAAGTTGGAGCACGCTTGCCTAGAAGCAACCTAATACTCTTGACTTAAAGACTTTGATAGTTGAACCTATCAGAAAACAGACTGGCAGGGAATTCCACTCCTTAGTCTTAGCCTCCTAAGTATACTATGACCAAAGCAGTCAGTGCTAACTTTTCTAAAAACAAAAACCTCATCAGCCGATTCCATCTTAGAAACATTCTCATCTCAACTAAAACAAAGTGAAAGTAAACAAAGGTCCACTGATTGAATGAGACTATTTTAGAAACGCTAGTGAGGAAATAGGCCAATAACAGCCAAGAGTAGACTATAAATACTGCAGAGTCAAGGCAGACCGTTGACGCCCGCTTTCCCTCTCGGCTAGCTGGACTATAAATATGGTGCAGGCTTTATATAGGACGATGTGGGTTTCATTAACGAGTTCGGAATCGACTGAAGTGTGAATGGAGTAATTGGTCTTTTTAATTCCGTTGTATCGGATAAATTATGAATTACTTTTAATGACTGTTTCAAGTTTCATGAGTTTCATGGCATTGGGGTCTGGAACGACAGGTATCAGTAAATACATTGTGTAGTGGTAATATAAGTGAAATGTGAGTTTCGTTTTTCTGATATCCTCTTTATAAAAATTAGCATATTCAAAAAAAAGATCTTTTCATCATCCCAAAGAGAAATGCAACCTCTTTAGTCGTAATGTTTGCAAGCAGTCCAAAATAATATTCTGTCATTATTCAAAAAAAGAAAATAAAGTAATGAAAACTGAAAACGTCAATGTTAAAAATCTTTCACAACAGCAAAAACAAGCACCCAAATGTTTAAAAATTGTTTTTTAAATTAACAAAATATAAAAAAAACTACTTTTCTACTAAAATTATGTCCAAGAATCGGGGAATCTGGTCGTATATTGTAAATTCCTCAAAGAATTTAAACTTTCGGACAGACTGGATTCTTCGCCGAGGTTATGCGGATTCAAAGGACCCGAAAGGCTGCAGAAGAGCTTTAGTAGACATCCCTCCTGATCCAGATCCGAACTGCCCTCAAGAATGTGATAGATGGAAAAAGAAGAAGGGAGGAATCCTACACAAAATTAAACTTAAGATGATTGAAGGTGGAACGAATTTTGGAAGTAAGTTCCTACTTGTTATGTTATGGCGGCCTATCATTATATGGTCCGCCGGATTAATATAGGTGCAGGTAGACCGGAGTTCTTAGAACATAACATCTGGGCACATTACACCAGCTGATGTAGATCACTCTGGTGGACCGTAATGTGTCTGGCTTTC
Source organism: Lacanobia wlatinum (assembly GCA_947578705.1). Lineage (NCBI taxonomy): Eukaryota > Metazoa > Arthropoda > Insecta > Lepidoptera > Noctuidae > Lacanobia > Lacanobia wlatinum. The sequence goes on along the minus strand of OX388044.1, from coordinate 8,141,992 downwards.
AACTCTTGACCTACTCCGGTATCAGCTACCAGCTACTTTGCCTCTTCACTATTATTAGCAACTTTGATCCACCCACTGCTGACTGAAGGCCACTTTTCTTATGCGCCATGTTCTCCTGGTCTGTGCGAGTGTCAACCAGGTCGCGCTTGAAATTTTAGCCTCCAATTTTTTATTATTGATATGCTCGCGTCTAACCACAATCTGTCCTGATGCAAAGCGATCATGTGTGAGCACGCTTGCCTAGAAGTAACTTATTTACTCTTGACTTAAAGATCCCAGGCTGTAGCTATCAGGAAACTCCTGCACGAAATTCCACTCTTTCACTCCTTTGCTGTACGTACAACGAAAGTGTAGGTAAAGAGGCGGCGGAGGAGTGGTTGGGTTAGGGTTTGGGTTAAGTATAGGTACGCTCATTACCATCACTCAATAGCAGCATTCTACATACATAAATATCTTCACAAATAGCGCCCTTTCGTCGGGTCCAGTGCAAACCGCCAGTGTGTAAGCCGAAAACACCGCAAATCGCGTTGCCGGCGCCACAAGAGAAGAAACTGCCTCCGATGCCGGCGCCTCGGCCGGGCGTCCAGGTATCGGTGCTTGGCGCAGACACTGCCATCGGGCAGTACATCGCCTTGCTTCTGAAGCAATGCTCCTGCATTAAAAAGTGAGTTCTATTGTTTGAAGCATTAGGTCCAATTGCAGTAATTTTTTTAATTTTTTATTTGTGATGGGTTTGCTCTTGACTCTAGTTTAGGTCAGAGATGACAGAGGCAAAGTCTACGATGGAGCGAGCTTACCCAGAAGGAGCCTGTGCACTCTAACTTTGAAGAGATTAGGGTTGTAAGCGTTTGGAAACACAGACGCAGGCAGAGAGTTCCACTCCTTTGCTGTGCACATTATAAAATACTTTTGGAAAAGCTTAGTGCGAATTGGTGGAATAGCAACAAGGTAGGAATGGTAAGATGCTGTGCGTCTGGATGTCCGATGGTAAAAGGGTATACGTAATATACCTGACGGGGAAGTCCTTCATTGAGAGTCTATTGAGTATTTTTGAAACCGGAACTATAAAAGCTTCACTATTAGCGTCTGTAGAGACAAAATAATGATTAAAATCGACTATTGACGACACAAAAAGAAACGGCAATCCCTCAAAATCGCATGAAATTAACAAACAGACTAACACGATCATGGTGCTACTGAAGCGTTATGTAACACAAATGAGTCTAAAAAGAACATTAATTACAAGCTATTAGATTAAAGCCCACAATTTTTTTACTTTCACATCCATACTGTTACCAAGCACCGCCTCAGGCTACATTAGCAAAAGTTAATTATCCCCTCGTAGGTACTCCATTACTCTCATTTAAAACACACGACTGACAGTCTATTGCTTCCCTATTCCGTTTGACCTAATTGGGACATTTCGCACAAACGACTCGCTCAAGCCTGGGATGCCTAATTAAGTTTTTTTAGGTCATTTCACTTGTAAACCTGTTATTGCTGCCCTAGTTCTGCTATCGCAATTTTATTATTATGTAAAATAATGTTTTAGGCTACTAACTTTACGCCTTGTTCAACCTTGACTACAATAGCTACGATAGACCAGTCTATATGGCGTTGACTGATGTTAATAAGTTTTTGTTATAATGTAAGATCTAGGTAGGCTATGGAACGCACAACTCGCGCTGCAGAACATATTTGCTGCTCTTGTCACTAGCGCGGCAGAACTAGCTTCATTTACCTAACTAGCAGACAACAGACTAACAGACCTCGACATTTGCCATTTATAAATGCCTACTGCCTCTAAATGGTTTAAAATAAAGGTTTTTGGTTGATTAAGTTTAGTTCATAAAATTGTATCCCTTAGTATAAAACAAGCATCAAAACAATGCTTGTTTTATACCGTTTTCGACCATCATGGAGCCTTTGTAACATCTCTTATGTTGATCCCAATACACAGGGCTTAATAAGTCTTCAAGTGAAAACACACTAACAAAACCTACCCTATCAATCCAGGATTGCAAAGCCATCCACATCCTCACATTAACGTCGTACCCCGATTCAGCTGTGGGGCGATAAATTCGGCCGGCAAGTGAACCGCTGCGCACACAGTCGTGTTGTGACATCGGCGAGACGAACGGTCCCTCAGGACCGGGGATTTCATGAGCCGTGTTGAGACATAAAGAAGAATTTAGTGAGAAGGACAACTATAAGTCCGAACTGTCCCACAGCGGGACAAAGACCTCCGTGCGTCGACGACATCCAAGTTGTCCCACCATCAAAAAGGATAACTAGTCTGCGAATAAAAGTGGAGTTCCCTAGTAGTCCAAGCGTTTTTTTAAGACTGACTTTCTTCCTAAGCTGGGACCTTGTCTAGATTTTCCTTAGGGGGAAGAAAACAATTGTATTGAGAGATTTTTTCCGCCCTCACCGCTCCTAATCAGCTATGGCAGCAATGCTGGCAATCCAACGGGCATGGGCGACACAATTAATCAAGTTGTCATATTTTGGATATTTCTAAACCACTCTTAATAAAATGCAGGTAAATAACACCATGTACCTATGCAGCATGATACGTGTACATAAATGAAGTACACAATGGTAAACTCTTTTGAAACATAGCCAACTCTTTGCTTCGAGCTCTTCTAATAATTCTATAAATTCCCGAGGGTCTTCTGTATCTGTTTACTTCGTGGCAAATATCTTGAGAGTTACTGACGTCATAGACGGCTGGCCAGCGGATCACCCATAAACTGTTTTGTGTCTGCGGAGTACGGACGAAGGCATTCTGGCTGTTAACTCTAGAGCCTTGATCCAATTTCGTCTGGGATAACCAGCGTTTGGATTGACCGATGACCGAGTTAGGTCGAGATTTGAATTGTTTGACTACCAAATTATCTAGAATTGGCTTGAGCCAATTTGGAGAGCTATATTTCGTTATGTAATTAATCACTAAGACATGGTCAAAATTTTAATATTTCCCGCTTGATCGAATGAGAAAAAGAAGATGCAAAAATATGCAAATCCAGAATGTATTGCTCTTCATCATTTTTTCAGTGTTAAACATCGCTTGGCTATTCCTGTTCTCCCATTTAATAGCTTGCCTCGTAAAGCCGTAAAATAAGGAACAACGGACACTAGCCGTAAGGCGCGGCTCATGAATCCGCTCCTATGGGAGACTCTTGATGGCTGGCCGTCCGTTTTATGTCCCGACCGGCTCAGCCACAGCTTTGATGACACTAAATATATGAGGGTACTTGAATAAATTATTGTTTCTGCTAAATCTGAGGTTGGCGGTAAAAATAGTGCAGCGTAAACATTTCGGTCCATAAACTTCCATATTTAGTACCAGCAACGTTATTAGTTCAAGGTAGGCAGGTTCCGGCCCATCCATTTATTTGTCCCATAATTTGGCGCTTAGGCAGTTTTAAAATTACTAGCTAACAGGCCAACCACACATGCACCGTCCATTTGCCATAATCCTGTACACGCATATGTATCCATCTGTTTCATTGTACTACCATCATGACAGTCCCACCATAGTTCAAGAATGTGCGAGGCATCCAGAAAGAACACATCAAAGTTTTATCACAGCTGCACAGTGTAACTGCATTCTCAGCGTTTAATCACCCAATATTTTTCAGGTCATGAGAAGCGTGAAAAGGTCTTTCTCAATCTTAGTAAATTAATGATGATAAATGTGGATGAATGGAAACCAAAGATTGAATTGTGTGAGGAGTGATATAAAAGAAAAAGGAGTCAGTGATAGCTTAAGAGGAAATGCTTGCGTAGAGACTTTGTATGTAAAAAGTCATAATTCGAGGTTTGGCTCTCGACTGTTTTCTCCTCCAATATTGGACCAATTTAAGGGATATTTCACAAACTGAATACGAAGGATATATACTGTGTCTATGTTTTCCTTTTTTGATTAATAGTTCCCAAATTTGTACACTCTGGCTCTGTTGACAGTGATTTATCGGACAATTTTGAGTATTTTGTGAGATGTCTAGTGCTTATACGGTTAATAAATCATCAAAAAAGATAACATAAAGACATAGTATATATCCTTATTATTCAGTTTGTGAAGTATCTTTAAAATCGGTTTAATATTGGAGGAGAAAACAGTCGAGAGCCAAACCTCGAATTATGACTCTTTTCATACAAAGTCTCGCCGCCAGCATTTCCTCTTAACGGTTAGCAGGACAGAATGGAGGAAAAGTGTTGCACTGACCCTAAGTAACAAAGAATAAGTGCAGAAAGATGATGATGAAAGAGAGTCTTTGCGCCGGCTTACGCTGGCGCTTCCTGCTGGCTATCAGGCTCAAGATACTACATTTCTACGCGAATGTACCCTCATCCTCTACAGTATGACAACTTTGAACATAAGCTCAGCCTACTGACCTGCCCGACTTCCCGTACTATTCCTAAAACGCTCCCGTTGTACCACTGTTAGTAGTTACACTGTGGCTTATAAGAACGTAGACATTATATGGATCATTCAATGTATAAGGAGCAAAGATTTTACGAGCCGGCCGTGACTACTGCGCCGAACAATCTTTATCGCGATTTTTATTGCTAGGAAACGGTGTTCGTATACTTTCATTTCAGTTTTAATAGGTTTCTTATTGAGATTAAAGCTTTATTGTCGTTTGTGTAAATGTTAAGTTATTTTTTTTTTAATAATTAATTAAAAATCTTTTTCTTCCACCAAACCAAACGCTACAGCTCTCAGGATGCTGTTGGGGCTGGCGCGTACCCGGCGCATGGTGGTAGCGCATCGCTTGCGCATAATTGCGTGAAAACCGCAATACATGTGACTGTGGTAGGTAGGTAGGTAGGTAATTATGTTAAAGTTAGATACAATGTAAGTACTAACACTAGTTACCAAATTTTTGAATACTAACCGAAAAATGGACTCAATCTGAAATATAAGATTTTTTTTAAACTGATTATACAGGAACAGACAAAATATTAAAGTGACCATTGGTCACTACATGACTAGCTTTTGCCTGCGCGTTTACTCGCACTAATATGTATATTATAGCCTATTAACGGATATAGTTTTGGAGGCAGAGATATATGGAACTCTGGGGGGCTAAAAGGCCACTTTTGGAGAATCATAATATTAATCATGCAACAATCTGTCAGATTTGATTTTCATCTTTATCGCTAACGCATTAGGTTCAAGGTTGATTAGGAAAATTTGACAGTGACGGGTAACGTGATTTGCTTTCTGATTCTGCTAAAGTGGCCTTTTTAGACCCGCTGGAATCGGTTCCAGGGTCCTGTCTAAGTCTGTACGAAAATTCATCAAAAGGTTCAGCGATTTGATCGTGAAAAGGCAACAAACTTACTTTTGCATTTTAAATTAGTTAGGGATTACTCTATTTTTTAATTATCATGTCATATCATCTATATCTACACTAATATTATAAAGAGGAAATATTTGTTTGTTTGTTTGTTTGTTTGAAATGAATAGGCTCCGAAACTACTGGACCGTTTTGAAAGATTCTTTCAGCAATGGATAGCTACATTATCAGGAAGTAACATAGGCTATATTTTATCCCCGTACTCCCACGGGAACGGGAGCTACGTGGGTGAAACCGCGTGACGTCCACTAGTCTATACTAATATTATAAAGAAGAAATATTTGTTTGTTTGTTTGAATTGAATAGGTTCCGAAACTACTGGACCGATTTGAAAAATTCTTTTAGCATTGGATAGCTACATTATCAGGGAGTAATATAGGCTATATATTATCCCTGTACTCCCACGGGAACGAGAACTGCGCGGATGAAACCGCGTGACGTCTACTAATATCATAAAGTTTATTTCATAATGTAATTGCAAAGTTTAAAATTGTTGCATTTACATATTTTTATGTTCAATAGCATTATACAATAAAGATGAGTGAAGTACTGTTCTCCTAGCTAGGCTAAAATTTAGCCTGTGAGGAGAGACAGTGGAATTGGGGAAAGGTATTCATTGATAATATTTAATAAACTGTTATGTATTGCCAACACATTCACCATGATATTTAACGAAAATCAGCCTACCAAAAACAGTTCTCAAATGAACAAGAAACATTTTCCAAATATATATTTTTTTTTCGTATCGAATTGAAGTCGGTTTCCTTTCCTCAACGAACAGCGTAACATAACCTAATCTCTACCGAAAACAGAATAAAAGCTTTCGTCTGTGATCCAATCGTGTCTGGAAATAATACAAGCAATACATAAATCGTATCGTATTACTGATAGGAAATGTCAGTCGATTTCTATTGAAAATTATCTGACTAGGTATATTTTCTGTTTTTGGTTGAATCCTGATTTAAATCTAATATATAAAAAAACTCGTGTCACGGTGTTTGTTACCGAACTCCTCCGAAACGGTTAGTCCAATTTTCATGAAATTTTGTGTGTATATTCGGTAGGTATAATAGGTGGTAGGGTATTTTTTTCTTTTGTATGGCAAAACAACGTTTGCTGAGTCAGTTAGAAAAAAAATTAAGTCACATCAAGTAGTCGAATTTTCTAAAATATTTGTGGCACTAAACCAAAAATCAATTTTTAGGGTTCGTACCCAAAGGATAACAAACAGAACCCTATTACTAAGCCTGCGCTGTCCGTCCGTCCGTCTGTCTGTCAGCGGGCTGTATCGCAAGAACCGTAATAGGTAGATAGTTGAAATTTTCACACATTGTGTATTTCTATTGGCGCTATAACAAGAAATAATAAAAATTAGGTTTATGATACGGGAACCCTTCGTGTGCGAGTCCGACTCACACTTGGCCGGTTATGTGAATGTAGCATAAAAATATTATGGCAGCCAAAAGGCGTCCATTGATTTTCAACCCTCAAGCAACATTGACCAGTCCTATGCTTTTCTTAAGAACGGAGTCCAGCAAGCCTCACCAGCGAGTCTAAAAAAGCCACTTTAGTCATAATATTAATCACACAACAATCTGTCAAATTTCATTTTCATCTTTATCGCTAACGCATTAGGTTCAAGGTTTATTGGGAAAATTTGACAGTGACGGGTAGCGTGATGTGCTTTCTGATTCTGCTAAAGTGGCATTTTTAGACCCGCAAGTCATCGGTCCACCTCGTGGGCCTCCTAACGCTACGTCCTCTTATACGCAATCTTCGCTTGAACCTTTCGGCCCCATCGGCCGGTCTTATCCTTCTGACATCCAGCAGACTCCTCCAGCCCTCACCAGGCCTTCCAACGCGGCGTCTTACGATACACTATCCACACTCCAGATCTTTTCGCTCCCATCGGCCACCCATCTTGCAAGCAACGTGGCCTGCCCCTCATAAAAATAAACCTGTCAAAAAGGCAAAAATACGAAAAAAAACTGGCCAAGTGCGAGTCGGACTCGCGTGCAAAGGGTTCCGAACGAATTTCATTTTTTTTTAACATGTTATTTTAACACTATAAACTTCTTATAGGTTTTCCTGTAATCTATAGGTAAAGATCTATTATCTCCATTTTTTTCAAAATTTTAGGCTCAGCAGTTTCGGAGGTAAGGGGGGGAATGGTCATTTTTCGTCTAATTTCTCTCTTTTAAAAAAAATATAATTAAAACCCCCGAGGTAAGCCCTTTCATTTGATGTCACACGATATTGTTCAAAAACTTTTTTTTTAATTTTCTTGATTGACCCCCGTACAAAAAATTTAATGATTTACGTAACGCGTCCGTGTTTGGGTCACAGAAGTCCATATGTGTACCAAATTTCAACAAAATCGGTCCAGTGGATCCGGAGAAAACTGGCTGTGACAGACGGACAGACAGACACCCTAGTGATCCTATAGGGGTTCCGTTTTTTGTTCGGAACCCTAACAAATTTTTTAAGAGAAAAAAGTAATTTCTTTCACTTAAAACTCTCTAAACACGATATTTCTTCAAGCAAACACAAAATACAGTTAAAACCATTTGAGAAGGACTGCTTTTCAACTCCAAATTGAAACATTCCTCACTTAGCCGCACGAGTGTGTGCTCCAGACTGCAATTTTAAAGAGATGAGAAGATTCAGGTCATTGCTTTGGTGTAAAGCAAACCGACCGCGAGTTGTTGTTTGCTAGCTTTCGGCACTGACCACAAAGTAGACGAGTTCTAAGAGCCAGAGCTAACATATGCACAGTACGGGGTTTGCTCCATACGAATATAAACTTGTTTTTTGACAAGATCCAGTGTGTTGCTGCATCAATTTTTTCTTCAGACTTCAAGTTTGAATGAAAGCCAACCGCAACTTAGGGAAAATGCTTGACAGGTGATGTCAATGTTGTGCCCGAACATAATATACTTAAAATTAAATAATAATATTGACACGGAATTGGACTTCCATCCTTCTAAAGACGATTCCGCTAGGTTCTTCTATAAATAACCGTAACTTTACATAAATCACTAAACTTATACCTATGCTGTTTTTAGAACCGAATCTCTAGTATCGATTGTCGATTCGACCTCTCATAAGGGTTGACTTGACTTCATTTCTAATTTTTCGATTCGAAAAAAACGATTCAATCAATGAAGCCTTACCTCTATCTTCAGTACAGATAAACCATCTACTACTATCCAACTCGCATTACAGGTTACGTCTATACGAAGCGAAGGACAATCACGGCTGCAACAGGGACTTATGCTCCGTAGTGCAGGATCTACAGCATATCAACACGAACTGTGTGGTGCAAGCCTTCAGCTGCGCCAATTATGAGCTGGAACGATGCTTACAGGTGGATTTTGTGTTTTATTTCTTTTATGGTACAGTTGTTTATGGTTTTGGAAAATCTTGCAGTGGCAGCTAGAAAAATGTAGTCCAGGGGTCACTTGTTTTACGTTATATTATTATGCTAAGGTTGATTAGTGTTACCTTCCAGTTAGTAAAGAACGTATGATCGTTCAAAAAAATTCTAACTAGATTATTCGTAGTGGTAATGTATTAGTAGGTACAATAAAATAGCTAGCATATTTTTTTTTGGATTAAACTAGATCAGAATTCAAAACATATGCAAACTTTCAGGCAGCAAACAAAGTACCGTCATCCCATTTCTCAGCCAGAGGTACAGAATGCTTCTTCCCACGAACATCCGCCATTTATCACACGGAACACGAGTGCAATAGGTCACAGAGTAACATAATCCAGTTGGCGACTAGTTCTGCCAGTACGAACTGACATTAGCATATCGGGTGGCGCAGGCAGCTTCAGCGCTAAGTCAAACTTGGAACTTGGCATGTTTTGCTACAACTAAACTTTCTGTTTCAAATTCGCTATGTTAACTTTTGTATTTGTGCTCTAAAGACATCGATGACGGTTTGACATATTTGTCTTTGAAATTCTTTGACTTTTTGTCATGATTAATTTTATTTTATACAAAAGTTTGTAATGTCCCTAGGTCGGACAAATTATGAAGTAATTCTATTGGGAGTTTTTCAGTGTCCGTCCCGACCTTTAATGCCTTGTCGGCAATGGGTCTTGGGCATTAGTGAGTCAGAATGTAGGTGCATGCCTCCTAAATCCTGCCAGGATTGCGGAATTTATTCGAAAGAGTCACCGCGGCCCTGGAACACAACGGGAATTAGGAGGAACACAGATGGGATTAAGTCAGTAAGAGTCTGCACTGCAGACGCACTGCTGACGTCCCGGCCTTAAAAAAATGCCTCCTAAAATAAAACTGTGACAAGACTCGAATCTTGTAAAAGCGTTGAATCAAATTTATTTATCTTTGAAACAAAATTAAGCTCTAAAAACAGCTAGTTAATAAGTATAATACGATACTAGAAGTTTTAATTTAGACGTAGTGATTCGTGTTGTCGAGAAGCCGCGCCTACCGCGTTGTGGCCGTGAGCCTAATTAAAATTATCATGCAAAATTGTGTGTATTTCCACGGAAGCTAGGTATTTAGGGGCTTGAAATCTCGCGTTTGAATACTACAGATTCTACTATTTTATGTAGAATCCTCAAAATAACGTTAAATAGCCGTTTTCTGTGGTTTTCAGATATTTTTTTAATAGCTATCATAACGCTTGCTTTCCCCGAACAGAGGAGGCCTTTTTGTTAGTAAGACAGATTCGACATAAACCGTATCCAGTAAAGCATTGTCTCAAGAGAACATTTTCGTTATGAAAATATCATAAAATCAAATGAATGCAGAAAAAATAAAGATAAAATTAATTCTGAACATTCTTCTTTACTTTGTCGATTTCAAATAATAAAAAAGCTGTTTCATCCGTTTAGGAGCTACGATGCCACAGAGAGACACAGAAACACACGTTAATCTTATAGGTACCTCTGCTGTTTTTGATAGGGGGTTATGGTAGGAGCCAGATAAATGTGCAATAACGGTTGTTGACCCACATACATTTCTTGACTTTGTTAATATCAAAAACAGAAATAAAGACATAAAGCTGTCCTGAATCGACTTCTAGCGTGATTCTTTACGTTCTCTAGTAATGAAAAATGTTTCAAAATTTATGGTTTGGGTATCTACGTAGGGATATTAAGGAAAGGTCAATGTACTTTATTGCAAGTTTATCTGGCGCCTGCCATAAAAATAAAACGCAGGCATCGTGTAATTAAAAGTGTGAAGATTTAACTTTTAATTAGAGGTGGGTTTTGTAGTCGTACTAGGCTGCTAGGCACAAGTTCTAGCGGACTTGGCCTGGGGGAGCTTCCGTCCGGTCGTCATCGCCAGTTCGCCGCGAAGCAAGACGGCCAGATAAACTTTTGTATTTATCTCAAGTTTTGCCAACATTTTTTTGGTAGGCTTTGTAAAATCCAGACGTTTAAGTATTAGGTTTGTACTACCTAACTGAATTTTAATTGTTTTGATTTCATACCGTGAATCGACAACTAGCATTTTTTGAGTAGGTATATTTTTAAAGATAGCTATGGATTTTCCAGTAGACCAATAAAACCATTAGCTACTAAAATAATGCTTACATACCCTAGGGCAACGACCAAATTTTTAAACCGACTTCCAAAAAAGGAAGAGGTTCTCAATTCGGCGGGTATTTTTTTTTGTTTTTTTTTTTATGTTTGTGCACCGATTACTCCGAGGTTTCTCATCCGATTTGTGTGATTATGTTTTAGTTCGATGCGGATTACTTGTCATTTGGTCCTGTAAAAATTTGATTTAGCAATTTTTATTTTATGAGCATTTTTGCTTATTTCAATTTCTGCGTAGATGAAGACGTCGTCCATGTATCACCACTTAAAAATGAAAAATAAAACTCTTTAAACAAAAAAAAAATATAACCGACTTCCAAAAAAAACACTATAAAGTATAAAAAATCATATTTTACTGACACCGACTTTGTAAAAAAAAAACTTTTTACAAAGTCGGTGTTTTTGGTTTTGTATCTTCGTTTTTTTTTCAATTAAACCTACAGTCATAACAGAAATTCCCACTTTTTCAAAACGCAAGCAATTAAAGAAACCATCAGAGCCACAGTGTAAAAATAAACGAAGCAATCGGCCGCAGTAATAGCGGTTGAATCAATATTTGAAGCGGATCTTTTTTACTCTGTTTCTTTACCCTGCCATGCATGGTATTCGCAAGTGGGCCCGGGTGGCGTTGACCTCCCCTTACTAATCAATAGCATTCGACCCACTACACCTATTATACTATTCTTTGGACTGGGTCGTTGATTGTTTATATAAAATGGGGACTGAAAATAACTAGATTTTTTTATTTAAACTTTTTGTATACCTAGAAGTAGTACATAGGCGGGCTTAACACAACAAGGCTTCAGTTTCGTATCTTTTGGAAGTGTCTTTTCAAGGAATATTACACCTTGATTTTTAAGGTTCCGAAAAAAAAACGGAACCCTTATAGGATCACTCGGGTGTCTGTCTGTCCGTTTGTCACAGCCAGTTTTCTCCGGATCCACTGGATCGATTCTGTTGAAATTTGGTACACATATGGACTTCTGTGACCCCAAACACGGGCGCGTTACGTAAATCATTAAATTTTTAGTATGGGTGTCACTTTTGGGGGTCAAACTAGAAAATTCTAAAAAAAAGTTTTTTTTACAATATCATGTGACATATCAAATGAAAGGGCTTACTGTGAGGGTTTTAATTATATTTTTTTCATAATTTTAAAGTAAATTGTTTTGAAGTTATTTAAGAAATTAGACGAAAAATGACCATTCCCTTATCTCCGAAACTACTGAGCTTAAAATTTTGAAAAAAATGGAGATAATAGATCTTTACCTAAAAATTACAGGAAAACCTATTAGAAGTCTGTAGTGTTAAAATAACATGTTAAAAAAATAAATTCGTTCGGAACCCCTTGCACGCGAGTCCGACTCGCACTTGGCCAGTTTTTTTGTACAATGTTACTTTAGTTTAACATATTATAGCGGGTCTAAAAAGACCCCTTTAGTAAGATATATTAGGATCATAATATTAAACATACAGCAATCTGTCAAATATCATTTGCATCTTTATCCCTAAAGCATTAGGGTTGAAGGTTGATTGGGAAAATTTTACAGTTTCGGGTAGTTTGATGTGCTGGCTGATTCTACTTAACTTGATGTGCTTCCTTTTTAGACTCGCAGATATACGTAGATGAAAGCTTTTTGATAGATCGTTGTCGCCTTTATAAAAAGCAAGCGTTTTGCGTAGTCTACACTAATAATCTATACTTCTATACTAATATATAAAGCTGAAGAGTTTGTTTGTTTGTTTGCTTGAACGCGCTAATCTCAGGAACTACTGGTACGATTTGAAAAATTCTTTCAGTGTTAGATAGCCCATTTATCGAGGAAGGCATCATCATCACGCTAAGACTAATAGGAGCAGAGCAGTAATGAAAATTGTGACGCAGACGAAGTTGCGCGGGTCAGCTAGTAATAATTATTATAAAGAGGAAAGATTTGTTTGTTTGAAATGAATAGGCTCCGAAACTACTGGACCGATTTGAAAAATTCTTTCAGCAATGGATAGATACATTATCAGGGAGTAACATAGGCATAGCATATTTTATCCCCGTACTCCCACGGGTACGGGAACTATGCGGGTGAAACCGCGTGACGTCCTCTAGTACTTAATATTTTAGATAGTCTAAATCAGCAACAAATACTAGGTGCATATTGTTAAGCCGTCATGTAATCAAAGTCACTGAATAAATACAAATTAATTTAAAATTCAAATGGATATATCGCTCTACATTACATACGGTTTGCGAATCTGTAATTAGTCAACCGAATCTACTCACTTCCAACCCAATCCAATCAATGTCCTGATTTCGAACAAAAGACGATGAATGAGTGAATGAATGAATGATTTTATTCTATCCGTCATTTCATTGTCTGTCTACATATTTACGCACGTAAAATGTATGACAATAGGGAATAGCATGAAAAAAATAATATTTATACAGTTTATCTAAAAATATGCAAAAATATAATACTAACAGTGAAAATAGAATCAAATTGATCGAAAAACAAACGAGATATAATTATTTTAAACAAATAAATCTGTCCCTCTCGCGAAAACGCTGTTTTCTATGGCAGCTGTATAGGCGTCATGGACTTTGACGTCAAAGTTCATATCGGACTTCTCTTTCTAATTGTAATCTTTGAAGCTTTATAACTTCATCACTGATAAAGGTATTTAAAAAATAATTTCATGATTGTTTACTAGAGCTAATAAGTATTTCATTTTGCAAATTAAAAAATCGCATGCATATTCCCTATTTACAATGCAAACTAGCATTCCAAACTCGTATTCGGAACTAAACCCCAAACTCTTTTCTTGTTTTTTTTTTCAGTTTTAATTGCTAAAATAAGTAACAGCTTCAGATTCATAGATTCAAAATCGTAGTAGTAAAAAAAATAGTTCAACAGACTGAAAAAAAAATCCTTCAGAGAGATTACAGAATCTAAACAGAAAAAAAAAATATATTCAGATTCTCATGTGAATAAATATTTTTTTCATCACGATCGCTTTGTGAATTCACATAATCTACCAACCAACGAACCAATAAAATGGCTGATTTAAAAAAAAAACAAAAGACAATCTGTCATTTCAATGGCTAGCAAAACTGCTATACATTTGCACATTTAAAATGTATGACAATGCGAACAAGCATTCCGTAACTCGTATTCGCAAGATTTATATTAAAACGACGCTCGACAAACAACGTAAATATTTTTTCCACGTTCCTCCTTTACGTGTTTTTTCGTAAAAGGGTACAAGATGGCATGTATTATGACTGCCTCTATCCACGTAGTAAAATGTCGTGCTGGGATTAAGGAGGCCCATAAAGTTCTTTCAGTTTGATTGATTTCTTTAGGCAAGTTGTACGAAATGGGCTGGAATTAATAAGGGAGGGAGTTATATAATAATTTATAATAATAATTTATTTATTTCAAAAAAAAAAAACCATGAACACAAAAGCATTTTGTTTACATACAAGACTTACGCCTAAGCATATAATTAATATGAAGGTCACATTACTGGTACATATAACTTTGTAAAATGTGGTAGGGCTTATATTTAGAGCAAATACATTAGTTGAACTCTGGCTCTGAAACTAGGCAATGCCTGTATCTTCAGAGTCAGTGATTCCTCTAGGTAGTACAAATTCAGCCTGGGTTAAACAAGGACACAGATGTGACGAGTAGTAGTGGTTAACAAATTTATGTAGGGTTTACGTAGATAGTTGTGAAGGATGTGTGTGTGTGTGTGTGTGTGGTGAGTGTAGTGATGAGTGCGAGAGAGTATGAGTGTGTGGAACATGTTTGTGGGAATAGGTCTTCGTGTGAACTCCTCAATGATTACGAATAAAGAGGTTCTCTGTTTCGTCATAAGATAAGTGGAGCAGGTAATGCGTTATTGTTTTTTGCTTCGAATTTGTTTAGGGAATAAATGGATAATAATTTATTAAATTTATTATACAATTTCGAGGCATGAAAGTAAAATTGCCGTCTCGCGAAACTTGTTTTGATTCGTTCTGTTCTACATATAGGTTTCCCGGTGCGAAGTTCAAATTGGTTCAATTCAGTTCAAACTGATGTTTTTCAGAATGAAAGTTGTGTTCTATCTATAATTACAAAATCGTTTGTTCCGACTGACTTAGTAATGCACAGTCAAAACTACTAAGTTACGAAAGCTAAAATTGGTTCATAGTTTTTTTTGGAATATCCAACTTTAAAAAGATGAAAATGAGATGAGGGTTTCTGTATTTGATTCATTTGCACCCGCACGAAGCTGGGGCGGACCGTTGGCAAATGATTTTTAATAATTAATCATTGAAACTTTAGCTTAAAATACATTTTAGGACACCATTGCCCCATTTTCATCTACAATAAATCAAATATTTATTCAACACGAACTTGCTTGAAATATTCGCAATACGTAGGAAAAATACTTAAACAATCTCCCTCCATTTCCGCACAGAATGAATCTACACTAATATATAATATTGTAAGGAAAGATTTGTTTGTTTGTTTGTTTGAAATGAATAGGCTCCGAAACTACTGGACCGATTTGAAAAATTCTTTCAGCAATGGATAGCTACATTATCAGGGAGTAATATAGGCTATATTTTATCACCGTTCTCCCACAGGAACGGGAACTACGCGGGTGAAACCGCGTGACGTCCACTAGTGTTTAATATTTGAGAAAGATGAACTAGGTAATCTTGCTTGATAGTGGCTAGATTGAAATCTAGTCTTGTATTTCCATCCAAGTTTTGAACATTGTTTAGCAGTAGAATAAGGTATAATCAAAACATACTTTTAGCATTGATACTAATGAGTCATTGCTTTAGATACTCAACAAGAACAGCCGGTCGATTCTGTCGACATCTCACCGTGAACACTTAGTGAAGTGAACGACAAGAAATGAACGACAAGTGAGCTGTCATTCCATCTTGTTTGTATGGTTTGACAGCTCACTTGTCGTTCACTTCGTCTTAGTTATCACTTAGATGTGTTTACAGAATCGCGCTGCTGAAGCTACTACTATACTCTCTTTAAGTATCCCAATCAATGTATTAAGGTTTGTATACATGCCAATGACCTTGTGCATATAAACGGAGCTAACTACTCCTCTATGCGCCACTCCGCTACCCGCATTTTTAACTTATAAAAAAATAACACATTTTAAAAAAGTAACAGAAGCAAATTATTTTCTTTTGTATTGGAAAGCAGAAGATATAATTTTTTTTTAGTTTCGTTAAAAAATGAAGGAGTAAAATGTTTTCATCTCAACGATTTGGAGGTGATTTGGTGATTTTTTTACTTGTTATGTGATACCGATACATACATAACCAAATTATGTATCATACCATGTAGATTACTACCTATTTATTTCAGATGTAATTTCTCAGTAAATGCCGACGAAAAGTTGCTTCATCTGCACGCTGTTTTTAAGTATTTCTCGAGAGAGCAGCCTTAAACTAGCCAAATAATACCTACATAATTATGCAGTCTAAGAATCAATTTTTTTTTAGTCGGTTAATAGTGTTGCACAAATCACAAACTAGACAGCCCCTAAAAGGTCAGCCTCTGAGGTTCATAGTACTTTTAAATATTGAAAACTCTTCCGAGATTCTTTGTGTTGAAAGATGAGAATCACCCCCTGCTTGAAAATTTATCGATTGGTGATCGCAGTGCATCAAAACGACACTGCTCATCCTCTTATCTATATCCTATGTCTTCTATCTTATCATAACCACCATTTCTTTACCCTTTCCCTCCTACAGAACTCAGACATAGTACTAATGCTGGAAAGCGGCTACCTGAACGTGGACATGCCCTTCGAGAAAAGGTTCGAGTACCAGGCTCCCATAGTCAAGTGCTATGCAGACGCCATCGCCACCGAGTGTCCTAAGGCGTTCGTCATAGTGTGCGCTACGCCTATAGACTGCATGGTGCCTCTCATCGCTGAGGTATACCAGACAGTTTCTGTATTTTTAAATAGATAGCATAGGTTGATTCGAACTTATTGGCGTGAAGTGCGCTACACGCTGCGTGGTACCCTACCTATCACCCCCGCTGACCGCTGTCCCACGAATTATGGTACTGCGCAGTGATTTGCCTTGTGTTCCGCACCCGTCGAACTATAAATTTGTATCCATTAAGGGGCTTGTAGAAGTAAGCCTCGTGCAGTAGTACCAAATTAAAACCTTGTTCTAAGTTCTGGCCTACTAAGTGCTACTGAGGAACTAAAAATGGTATGGTATGGATTGTAATCAATAGACTATCCAGTTTGTATCAAAGTCCTAAAGGAGATGTTATGAGCAAATACTTTATAGAGCGTTTATCAATATTTAGAGTAAAATATGCGTACAAATAAATTTTCCAAGCTATGAGCCGTTCGCCGTTAAGCTTAAAATCTTAGAACCGCGAAAATATGGTTTATGTCTGAAGAAGATTAATGTTTCTACCATGTGTGACGTCTTTGGTATTACGGACGCAAGCGCTTACTTCAGTCATATTACAATGGAGATCATTGTGAAAATATTATACATGGTACAAAAACCAATCACTGTTAAATTTTGCTATTATCCTCAAATGAATTGAATGAAAATGGAAGAAAACGACGAGTAAGTGTATGAATTAGAACATCCACTGTTTGTCCCAAATGCTGATGACCAACTAAAAATAGACACAAGGCTGCATGGCAATGAGATGGAGAAAATACATGTTCTAAGCCAAACAAGGACAAAATGGTAATAAACGGATCCTAAGAAAATACTCTACGTAGGAAGATACGTAATTTGTTCCTCCTATTTCTAGAAAACAATAAACAACACGAATTGGCACATTTATTTCTACAATAGCACCTGAACCAGACTATGTGATAATAATCGCGAATGTTTTAGCAAGAAACATGAATGGCTGTCGGTGGAAATGGAAAATCAATATTCCCTTTGACTGTCGACCTTTTCGTCAGCGTTTTGCCAAAGAAATGTGTATTATTTTTTATACAAGGCAAGTTTGAAATGGCAAGACGTGTGGCATTTTCAAGAATTTTCTTGAATGAATACTTCATAAGGCATGGTAAACTATGGGTAAAAAAAGTATTGTGATGTCTAGAACTAAGAAAAAGGTATGTTTTTTTTCTTCTGTCGTTAAAATGCTCTTAAAAACCCACGAAGGATCATCACTGCCATTGTTATTTAATTGCAGTTTTTGAAAATTATGCAACGTTTTATAGACTAATAATGACAGACATCGACAATTTATTAGCTTCACGACCGATTAAGATCTTACCGATAAAAACGCTATCAGCTTCCGTGTTGCATTCAATTAGACCCTCTTTCAGCGTTGTTAAGTTTTAATGTAGGAATTTTAACAGATTTATTTTAGACCTTACATGAGACTTTCGAAATAAAAATTTAAATGGCTTTAGCATTCAATGTCAAAAAACGCTTAATAAGAAGTAACACTTCGCAAAGAGACCCATTTATGGAAGACCTTCACCTATTTTCCAATATTCGCAAGACCATCTTGGTCCGGAAAATAAACTGGGCCGACAGTGAAATATCGAACAATACTCCTTGAAAGTTAAGCGTTGTCCGTTTAGCTTCAAAATAAATTCGCACAATCACAAGAAACAAGTTATAAATATTGTTCGTCCTCCCCTGAGGGCGAACATTCTCAATCTCGAGTTGGATTGCGTTGTGCTCAAATCCCATTTGTAACTTAAGAGGAATTTGTCAAAAAGTACAGTGAAATCGTTGTTAGCTGATCTGGGCAAACTGCGGTGGTAACGTGAGAAAGGGTTACTGAATATTTTACAATAGGTGTTTCTTCAGATTCCTAAAACATAGTTTATGACAAATGAAAAATTAAAAAAATGAAATTATTAATTCCTAAATTTTGTTTATTTAATACTTGTTTCTGCAGATACACAAGAGATTCCAAATGTACTTATACAGTGCACTTAGCTACATATATTAGTTAGCAGTATACCTGCGGTTCTGAAATGAGGATGGCGGGAGTACCTAATTTTTAAAATATCATTGTATGGGTGTAGGTACACAGATTTTCAGGAAAGGTACGTAAAGGTACTAAATAACTGCAATAAATTTAGGCAAATCTGAAAAGTACACCCGCCATTCTGATATTCATTTTTTTTTTCTATGCAATGATGCCGATATGGATAATGTTGTCTGTTACACTTACAGAAACTCCAAAAATATAACTTACAGTGGACATAAAGACATAACCAACTTCAAGAGATGATTCCGACGTCGAATTAGATAAACCAACTCCAGCGGAATCGTTACCAGGCATCTTTCCACTAATGTGGGTCTTATCTCGGTCCAGTCTTCCTTTGACGATAATGAAACAATTGTACTAATAAACCAAACTGTTTCTCCTTCTACGTCAGTTCCATATTATTGTTTATCTTTGTCAGTAATTCCGGCAAATAAATATTTACTGAGCTCAGTAATTGTTTGGCCAAATACGTTGTTGTGTTTGTGTTTCCGAAAGCTTTCAAATTCATGTCCGCATTATCCATATTTGGTTCGAGTTCGAATTATTACACTAACATTTGCAACGTTTGCGGTTGTTGGATTCAATTAATCTTTCATTCCGTATAATGTTCCTACTGTAAGTATAGTTTGTGGAAAATTAAGTTATTTTCATTATTTTGCTTTGACATAAGTTCTTTGTCTTAGTAATCCCAGGGCTTCTCCTCCACGTTTATTATGCGCACAGCTAAAGTATAGAACTCTCTGCCAGCGTCTGTGTTCCTCTCCACATACACACATCAAAAAAAGTTTGCGATCACTGAAAAATCGAAAACTTTTTGTTACGGTAGATTATATTATGATTTCTTCTTCTTTTAAGATTCTTTATTTAAAAATATAGAATTAGAATATGAAACAATAAAACAGTTCAATTGTTTTTCCATATAAAAAGGCTTTCAGTCCTAGCTTACGCTCATTCAGAATTCTGATGTCAATTTTAACGGATTTAAAATAGTTTTTCGCAGAAAATTGTAATTGAAAAAATGCCAGGAGGATTATCAAAAGTTTTACGAGCAAGAATAGTAGCTTTGAGGGAAGAAGGATGCACCACGAGAGAAATAGCACGCAGAGTTGGTATATCCAAATCCTGTGTCGTGACCACGTTGCAGAGGTACCACGGGATGGGTAATTTAACTGACCGACCCCGCAGTGGTTGCCCAACTGTTTGGACTGCTGCTGCTGCTTGAAAAACGCTATATTAGATTGCTGGCAGCCCGTGACCCAACAATCAACGCTACTAAAATAAAAGCAAAAAAAAAAAATATTAATTTCAAACAGTTTTTCTATTTAAAGAAAACACACAACAAAGATTTTTTCTTGATTAAGTTAAATTTAAAAAATATATATATATCAGCTTATGCTAGTAATCACAAACGTTTTTTGATGTGTCTGCCTTCAAAGCAAGAGTGAACAGGCCTCTCCTGGGTACGCTCGCTCCATCATAGACCTCATCCATCGCTTTCCATCAGGCGTGATTGTGGCCAAGAGCAAGCCCATTCCTCAATAAAAAATAAAAAAAGTAATTCAAGGCGCTTTAAATACTATTTTCATTATATATACTCTGCTTGGCAAAACTTTCCATTATAACTTTCAACTCTTCCCATTCCTTAGCATTTGATTTGACAAAACAACTATAATAATAATAATAAAAGCCTTTATTTGGACACAAAGGGATATTTACAAAATAACAACTTAAGTTAACGACTCCGCTGAGTCGCTGACATCGTCGACTTCGTCTGTTTGCCCAACTTTGGCAAAGGCCTCCTCCATTTCTTTCCACTCTACTCGGTTTAGAGCTTTCCTTGTCCATAGTTTTTCTGCCAGCGCCTTTATCTCGTCTTCCCACCTTCGAATCTGTCTGCCTCGTTTCCTTTTCCTATTTCTAGGATACCAAAACAATATGCTTCTGTTCCACTTGTCGACAAAACAACTAAAACTTCGATATTAGCAGATTAGTTTTCTTTTTTGTTTACATCTCTACATGGCCATAAACTCTCGTAGCAAGAAATCACCTCCACAAGAAATTATGTTGTTTTTATTCTTCCAAAGCTGAAGTAGCTGGGCCTTCTGGCAGCAAAAAGCAAAGGTTTTTTTTGCGATTGTTGCCTTCGACGACTCGTTGCTCAGCAACCGAGAAAAAGAACTTAGTTATTGAAACTTTCTTCACGAATTCTTTGTTTTATTTCCTTACAACATCTAAGCATGTTTTGCGGCTCCGTTATTGCGTTTTCTGAGTTCTTTCGTAAATAGTCGTGAGTGGCTTATTAAACAAATAGTAAGTAAAGCATGGTTTGGTCACGCAACTTTATATATTTTATCGTTAATCACTAAATTCTCGCTTATCTTCAGTTGGTAGCGTACGGTTTTTGGGTCAAACAACATTGATTTTGTGAATTCTGTCAACAAGGTAAAATTTCGTACCCAAAAATAATATAAAATTTATTCTGTTTACTGAACTGAGAATATTGCGTTTGCGGGGCGCGGTTGGAAAATTAGGCATAAATTATTTTGTAATATCGATTACCTGAATATTTTTTGGGCCGCTTAGTTTTCTTACTCTAATCAACGACAACAGAATAAACGCAATACCTCTTAAGGGGTCATTGTACTCACATTATCAACAACTTCTACTATGGGACCAACCTCGCAATTGCAAAAAAAAAACAGCTGCTCAGTACATTTTGTCGAGTTATGGGCACAGAAATGTATGGGGCAGTCGATTTATTTTCGCGATTTTAGTGTTGGTTTCATAGTGAAAGTTGGTCATACTGATGAGTACAACGACCCTTTACGAAGGATTGTGTTTATTTTGTTACACGTTGTGCACAAAAAAAAACGCTGCTGTTTACTGTGTAGTAGTTTTGGGTGAGAATTCGACAAGAAACTTACCGCAGACTTTCGCTCAGTAGACTCGGCGCCGTGACCAGTCGTCTTGAATCCTGCTAAAACTTCACCACACATATGTTCCATAGGCGTTGGTCACCGTTATTGTTCGTGTCTTGAGTGGGGTTATAATCAACAATCCCTTTTCCTTTTTAAAGGTATTTTTTCATTGAGCGTCCGCGCAAGCACGTTTTGCCACGGTTCGAATAATAGTTAGTGTCGCGAAAAAACACACACCGAAGCGCGGCGCCACTGCACGCATCGGTAGACCAATCGGATTGCTCAGCGAAAAACGATGAGAACTGCCGATCACTTAATCAAATCAAACCCTTACTAATACTCATAAAGGCTTAATTACTCATCGAGGGGTGAAAAAACTGTAAGGTGCATAAGCAGGATGCAGGACAGAATAATGTTAGATGTGGACATATGAAAGCGAAGTTCCTCTGCTGTAGCTTGGTTACTGCCGGCCGCCGCGTTTTGAACGATCAAGGTCTCCTCTTTAGACTGCTGATTGCCCATTTTCGTGGATGATTTGTATACTCGCGCAAACGTCTAGTCCGTGGACACAATAAATCAATAAACGTTCCATTTTCATCACTATTTTTCAATACTTATCGCGTCTTGAGTCACACTAATGTCTCAAGTTCGCGTAGCGCGCGTAGATTCCTTTGGCAGGGTCGCCATGTAAGGTGCGATGTTGGTGGTAAATGAAACTAGTGAATGCCCGATTAATACTGAACTATATTTCATAGGATAGTGCATATAAACGGTTACAAAGGTGCATAGATTATAATAATACAGATCTTAAAGTAGGTACTTAATACAACCCTCACAAAACTATCCCAGAAATGAGTGGTAGTAATACCCACCTTAGAAAGAACGGTACGTAACAATTACCTTTCCATCTGTCTTCCATCCATTCTTTTCGCCAGATGTTAAAAGAAACAGGCTAGAACGACTCAAGCAGACTCCTAGATCTAATCGCGTAGAAGAAATGCGTACAAGCACTCTGACTCAAACTCCGGTACTGTAGGGAGTCGAGCGCGGGGGCCTCCCACAAAAACAACCTCTTCAAACAAGCTTCTTATCCTCCTTATTACCTTCCCATCTATATATCCCTTTCTTTTCCCTCCAGACGTTAAAAGAAACAGGCTGGTACGACTCGAACAGGCTGATGGGTTCAATGGCGGTGCCAGAGATGCGCGCGAGCACCCTGGCTGCGCGTGCGCTGTGTCTCGAGCCGCGGTACTGTAGGGTGCCGTGCGTCGGGGGCACGGAGGGCGAGGCACTCGTGCCTCTGTTCTCTAAGGCTGTTGAGTACTTCGATTTTGCAGAGGTACTTCAATTGTGTTGTGTTCAGATACATACAGTTATGCGCCGCTGTTTATATTGCATATGAAATTTTGGATAAACGTCGGTTTTGTAGACCATCATCTCTGTCACTCTTACGATAAGTAATTTGTTTCTAAAATTCAATCTACCATATTAACGCCCGGGTGCTGTAAGCATAAATTACTTAATGTTATTTGCTAATGCTTTCTGAAATCGGTAGATTCAAAGTTAGAACAAAAAACGCCACATCAGAAAAGTAAAATCACTTTCGCCAATCAAATGTACTTACTTACTTTCTGTAATACCAAATCCGATTTAAAGTCAAAGCGAATCCGTATAGCATCGATCAACACAACTTATATCCCGACGTACTTGAATCCGCTTAATCCTCAGATAAGCCTTTAATCCTAAATCCGTTGCCTTTCCCAGCATAATGCCTTAATGATGACGGAAGCGGTGAGGAATGCTCCTCAAGCGGTGTCCAGGGCCGACGGACCTTGCACAAGGGTTGGAGACCTCAGTGAAGCTCATGCTCTCGCCGGCTTAGTGACTGCAGTCGCCCACGCAATCTTGTGCCACGATATCCCAAGGGTCACTGGTTTTGTTGACGCTGAACTCGGACATCTTATAACCCCTACCAGGTTATTATTACCTTCCTTTTGTTTCACTATCACTATCATCATTCAGCCATTTACTAGATGTCTCCCAAGGATCACCAAGTCGACCAGTATTCTTTTGTTTTTATCCGATTGCCCTAGGAGTAATATTTTTGTGCTGTCTTTACTACGGAAATATTTACTATCTACTACTTCCTACTCGTATGTCAGCTTCACCACATGATTGGCTCAATACTACAACATAATGACAGGGGAACCAATAAGCTTCAACTTTTTTGTAAATCTTCATTGTTATTGGTGGAATAATAATACTTACATATCGTGATGTAATGTTGAGCCATCGCGGGGAGAAACGACCTCGTCCGGAATGCATTTTACAAACACTTGCTAGATTATTCCGTTTGGTGACAATCTTATAGTTTGAATACCCAAATAATTGTGGGGAAGGAATACTTTTCCCGTACTCATAAAACCATTAAACTCTTTCGTTTATGACCACCAGCGCTGTTAACCGTATTTGTAGTGTTGTGTTGTGTTGTTGTTGTGTTGTTGTTGGTTGTTTCTTTTTTTAGTTTTTCTATTCTATTCTATTCTTACCTAAATGGTAAGGGTAGTGGCGATTTGATTGATAGACTCATTTATCAACGCCAACCAAAAGGGTTTGTGTATAAAACGATTTTGTCGGTGATTTTATGTCCTCTAACTAAACAATACGTGGTTGAGATGATTTGAAAACAATCAATACCTAAAATATAGCTGCACTCGCTTGCATGTTCAACTCGGTTTGACTAAATCGTGTATACTCATAAAAATTGTACATCTCAGCTTTTCTAGTCTATATTACGGTCACAATAAAATTGTATTACAATTTCAAAATACTACGTACCGTGGCTTGCAAAACACGACCATTTGATAGCTAGAATGTGGTTCAGTGTTACGTGATAACGGTATTTTAATGGAGGAATACACCAAGGTCTTCTGCCTCCAGATTCATCGCTAACACTGTGGAAATTGGCGGGAGTGGCGTCAGGAAAAACCTCGGTCTGCCGAAGATGAACGAAAAGGAGTCCATTCTGGTGGTTAAGGCATTAAACCAGCTGTGTTACAAACAAAGACTGGTTTACGACTGGTACTGCAGGTACCACTGCTCGTCCCCTCGACTCGACACGTGCCAGTTCGAGTTTTGGCATCCCAAGCATTATAACCAATTGAAGGACTGCGCGTACACAAATGTGTGAAATTTTGTGGTGAATTAGTTTTGTGGGTGTCTTTATGCTGTTGTAACCTATTCTGTTAAATGTATGAGTGTTTATAATCGTTTTTGTAAAATAAAGAGTTTTTTTCTTCTTTGTGATTTTCATTGTAAGTGTTGGTACAATATTAATGTAGCTTTAGCATTTCAAGAAAGGTAGTAGCAATATTTCTCGAGTTGTAGGTGCAGTGTATCTTATCATTCATACCAATCTAATCGTAAACTATGTCCGTGACTACCACGGGGCCACCGACGCCGATCGCTTCCATATTTGGAAAATAATTAGTACTCAATTGGTACTAATTGGTACTCTAACAAAATTTGGTAGGAACTTCGTAGTGTTCGAGAAAATCGACTTTGAAGGTGGTCCCGCGATAGTCACGCTATTTTCAGCGGGACCACCATGAGCGCCGAAAAAGGGGGCATACTACAGCTATTCTAAGTATACAAATAATTAGTATCCTTATTTGTGATTCATTTCGTAAAAAAAAAAAAACAGAACTGAAACATTATATTTACCGAGAAATCAACGATGATAACTTTCGCGCGCTCTTTCAGCAGGACCACGACTCTGAATGTTGATTCAAAGCTTAAGTTTGTCGCTTTCCTCAAATCTATATAGAAAATTAGTACCCTGTGCTAGATAAAATTAGTACCCAAAATCTAATCCAATCTATCCAATCTAATTCCTCTTAAAATACAACACTTAGGAATATAAATTTTTGGTCACTATAACTTCTTTAGAAGTACTAATTTTTGTACAAATTTGAGAAGAAATCACAGAATTTTAATAAGGAAATCTTGAAATGAAATTTTAACACCGTGACTACGGCCATACCACCAATGGCATGGTTTATCTCGTGAACTATTGGAGTACTAATTTTAGATTTTGGGTACTAATTTTCTATATAGGTTTGAGGAAAGCGACAAACTTAAGCTTTGAATCAACATTCAGAGTCGTGGTCCTGCTGAAAGAGCGCGCGAAAGTTATCATCGTTGATTTCTCGGTAAATATAATGTTTCAGTTCTGTTTTTTTTTTTACGAAATGAATCACATATAACTTGGGTACTCATTATTTGTATACTTAGAATAGCTGTGGTATGGGCATACTACAGCTCATGGTGGTCCCGCTGAAAATAGCGTGACTATCGCGGGACCACCTTCATAGTAGAGTTTCTCGAAAACTAATAAGGCACCAATTTTTTTTTTGTTAGAATACTAATTAGTACCAATGGAGTACTGATTGTTTACCAAATATGGAAGCGATTGGCGTCGGTGGTCCCGTGGTGGTCACGGACATCGTAAACTTAATCTTGCAGTATATTTTATTTAATTTTTCTTTTATTTCCACGATGCAGATATCGCTCAACGGAATTGCTTCTAAACAATAACGGCATTTGCAAAAGGTGTTTCTTTCCTCGCAACTTGAGCGATTTCGAACTAAGCGAGCTGGACTTGGCGTTATGTAAAGTGACGCAGAGTTGTAACATGGCTCTGAACTGGTATGAAGCATGCCGCTCAGTCGCAACAAGCAAGGCCCAAATGATGACGTACTTCACTGTACCAAAGCACTTTGAACGACTAGATACCTGTTTAACAAAGGCAGCAATCTTTGCGAAGCAACCTTTGTGTGTCAAAAATGTTCAGATAAATAGCAAAAGTTGACGAAACTCAACGGAAAAAAAATGAATATTTTTTTTACTTCACAAGTTTATTTTTGCTGTTTCTGATAAGTTGTAACTCAAGTTTTGTATGAAATAAATTTTAAACTCAAAAAAAAAGGACAAGTGCGATTTTCAACCGAAAATATAAGTTCTTAATCGCAAAAACGTTTTTTTTTTTTTACAAATATCCAATTTTCAGACTTTTTTCTTTACTTGTACTGTAAGAAGTATCTTGCCAAATTTTGTGACTCTAGGTCAACGGGAAGTAACCTTTAGGTTTTGATTCCTTTGCGAGCGTCAAAACATGCGCCATAGACGGAGCATATTGGCTGGGTGCGAAGTACTAGGTGGGGATATTATAATCTATCGCAGCGCTCATGGTGGCCAAAAGTAGAAATGATGTAGGCCCAGCTATCTGTCAATGCCAAAGCAATCTGTTAAGGCTTGTATACATGCCAATGACCTTATGCATATGAACATAGCTAACTACTTCTCTACGCGTCACTCCGCTACCCGCATTTATAACTTATTATAAAAAAATAACCCATATTTTAAAAAAGTAACAAAATTATTTTCGTTTGTATTGCAAAGTAGCAGATATTTTTTTTTTTGTTTTATTAAAAAATGAAGTAGTGAAATGGTTTCATGTCAACGATTTGGAGGTGATTTGGTGATTTTTAGGGTTCCGAAAGAAAACGAAACCCTTATAGAATCGCTCGGGTGTCTGTCTGTCTGCTTGTCTATCCGTCTGTCACAGCCAGTTTTCTCCGGATCCACAGGACCGAATCTGTTGAAATTTGGTGCACATATGGACTTCTGTGACGCAAACACGGACGCGTTACGTAAATTACTAAATTTTTAGTATGGGTGTCACTTTTGGGGGTCAATATAGAAAATTCAAAAATCAAATGAAAGGGCTTACTGTAAGGTTTTTAATTATATTTTTTTATAATTTTAAAATAAATGGTTTTGAATAACTTCAAAACCACATTCACAACCCCCTTATCTCCGAAACTTGAGCCTAAAATTTTGAAAAAAATGGAAAAAACATCTTTACCTATAGATTACAGGAAAACCTATAAGAAGTAGGTATACAGGGTGTAAAGGACATCGTAACGCAAACTTCGCGAAAAGGCTACACCTAATGCCACTAACCAAATTATGGAAGTCATTAATCTCGCTAATGATCGGTTACAAAAATTGTCATTTTCGAGCACGCAATGTATTGTGAACAACGCGATCTAAACGCGCGAGAGCGTTGTACGGAATACGTACCTACACTACTTGCACACACACATACACAAGGCTGCGACGCCGAGCGCGCTGCGGTCTTTAAATGTACTCGTAGGTGCTTACCTACGAATATCGCCGACAACAAATCACACAAAATCATTTTAATCACTCGGAAATACCTACGGTACCTACTGATGGTATGAAAATGTTTATGCAGAGTTTAAGAGAAGAAAAGGATCCATAAGCTTAGTCTCTTAAAATCACGATTCCGATTAGGATTAATAAGATAACAAAAAAGAAACTTGTAAGTACCTACCATTGAGATCCCGTAACGTGTAGGTATAAACTAATGAACTATGTAACTCACTTTGAATGTAAGTACCTACGAATATCGCCTTTCGCCAACAACAATAATGCCTATCACATAAAATAAATCATTTGTATCACTATCACAGAAAAACTTACCCACTGATGGTAAGAACTTGTTTTTGAAGAAGTTAAGAGGAGCCATAATTAAGCTTAGTTTCTTAAAATAACGATTCGAATAAGGATTGATTTAAAAAAATAAGCTGGATCCGGTAACGTAGATAACTAATGAACTACCTAACTCACTTTGAATGTACCTAAGTTCCTACGAATATCGGCCCTTCGCCAACAACAATTGACATGTTTATGCAGAAGTTAAGGAGCCATAAGCTTAAGCATGTTCCACACGGATGTACCTAATCCAATGTCCAATCCAAGGTGACCTTGGTGGGAGCTTGGTTTCCATCCGCGAATTTTGTATGAATTTGGATTGTATCTGCCGTCTTCACGGACGGCAACAAGCAAGGTCACCTTGGATGGGTCGCTGGATCCTTGTAGAACATTGTGTGGAACATTACTTTAGTCTCTTTAGTAACTTTAGTCTCTTCAAATCACGAACAAGATTCCGATAAGGATTGATAACAAAGCCGGCCATGTTCGAGTCGGATTCTAAAACAAAGGGATCTGTACCATAACCCAAAAAAAACACGTTTCTTGTATGCGAGCCTTAAATTACCTAGTCCTACGGATGGATGGACAGAGAAGGCTCAGTAAAGGGGATTCGTTGGTTAATTGTAAGTACATTGCGATCCGATAATGTAAGTATCTGCCTACTACTAAATTACCTTAAGCTCGCTCACCCCAATCTGGTTACAGATTGGGTTCGAAGTGGCCGCGTGCCAAATTTGGGTCCTGAGCACACTCTTCACGCAGCGTCGTAAACACTCGGACACAAACACCTTGTCCTTGACGTAACCCCAAAGAAAAAAATCTAATGATGTCAAGTCTGGTGAGCGAACTGGCCATGGCTCCAGACCGAATCTACCGATTCCACAAGTCCAGATGACATTTTTAAATCAAACACACAAAACACACACAAACACAGAGAAAATTAATAATAAGTTTTGGTATCAAACCAAAACTTATCTTTCCTAACGTTCCGAAAACAAAATCTCGCAAAAAAAAAAACACTCGCTCGCGGTCAACATCAACAAGATACTAACAAAAATCTATCACGAAATGTTCTTTTCGAACTCTCCTTTGATTTCGCCGACATACGTGCATCAGTACAGTGGCGGATCTATCATTGGTTTTTATTTATTTATTGAATGATTTTTTTTTTTGAAAAACTCAACTATTTAGTTACTTGGTCGCCTTCAAAAATGATAAGATCTAAGAGAACCCAAGCTGCAAGAAACTGAACGAAGCGAACAAGTTTCGCCACTGAATGGAAGTATGATTTTATTTTATTAAAACAAACAAATTAGCGTCATCACTTGTCATTATTAAGTCTCAACACCATGTACATAATTTAGTGCTGCCGTATTTTACATTCTATCTTTTGATGTATCAAAGCGTAAATTGGGTATAGCAAGAGCCAATTGAGAAAAGCGTAACATTACTTATTTTAACTTTAGCCTTATTATGGTTTGTGTAACGCGTGCCTATTAATAGTAAAAAAAAAAGATTTATTTTCTCGGCCGGCTATCTAAGGCCGCGCCTTGCGCTCTCTTCTATCAAAGCAACAGAATACCTAGATCGGCTCTTGTGTCGGCATCGGCGGCATGTGCAAAAGACCTGAGCTGCTATACGAAAATACGACATAGCGACACAAAACGGAAGTAACCGATTTGCGTCTTTAAGCAATTACTTTAATGTTGGAAATCGCTTACTTCGTTTTGTTGTGATACGTATTATTTTCTAATGACGGCAGTCTTTAGACGGTATGTTTGAGCGGCGCTTTTGATGAGCTATACACACATGCACACTCGTTAGTGTGCAGGCAAGTACTAGGCATGCGTTGACCTTTCGTTTGAACTTTGCACAGCTGAGCGTATACCTATTTGTAGTTTTATTTACATTGCTTTTTTTGGTGAAAATAGAGAATTAATGATTTTTTTATTAAAAATCTTATTGGGTTAGGTCAGAATAACGATTATGAGCAGTCTAAAGTAAAAAAAACTCCTGAAAAAAATGAAAAAATGAGGAAAAAGCCGACGAAAAATTCCAACTTGGGGGTGTCCAGAATCATGTCATGGACCCATGGAAATCGTTTGTGCGTCGATGTCTTTTACACCCTGTATAGTGTTAAAAAAATTGAATTTCGTTCGGAACCCTTTGCACGCGAGTCCGACTCGCACTTGGTCAGTTTTTTTTTATTTTTCTTATTATACCGATACATAAAATACGCGCAGACCGGTCGTAGTGACGACGCTTGGGGGAGGCCTATGTCCAGCAGTGGACGTCTTTCGGCTGATATGGTGATGATACATACATTCCGGCTAAACCAAATTACGTATCATAATTATCATGTAGATTACTACCTATTTTTTCAGATGTAATTTCTCAGTACCTAAATGCCGACGAAAAGGTGCTTCATCTGCACGCTGTTTTTAAGCATTTCTCGAGGGAGCAGCCTTTAGACTTATCTACCTAATTTTAGTAATCGCATTATTCCGCCAACAAAATCGGTCACAGCAGTTGTTGTGTTGTAAATTGCAAGAATAGGAAGGTACTGGCAGAAATAGCAAATGCAAGTTTTACCGATACCCAACAGCTACTTAGAAATTGGAACAATGCAAAAAATGGAAAGCTGCCGGCAAGAGAAAAACTAAGTAACATCTTGACCTTATTCAAATCCTTTATTTGATATTATTCTTATAAAATACATTTTATCTACATAAATTAAATTTTGTTTTAGTGCTGATGGATCGCCATGGTACCCAAAACCAAGTGATTGAATAAAATATTTGCACACCATATGTAATGGTAGAATGTAAGGGCCCATTATAGTCTTAAGATCTTGCATCAACCTACAATGTGCTACATTCCGGAAAATAAACAGATTTGATTTGAAGTGATAATTTTATAGATATCAGACGAGTCAGCCAGTTGTTGTGATATCTCGTGCTGTATTCACCTGCAAACAAATAAATATTGAAATATTACGTCTATTAAAACTCAATCAAATTGATTATGAGTACAAAAGGAGATTAATTGCTTACCTACCTTTAAAAATGTTTTGTAAGGTGTCAAAGGAATAAATGTTTGTCTTGTGATGCGAGCTTGAATTATTGAACTCTGTCCCTGGTTTGTTCGTAATTCTTCTACATCTCGGACATGTCCAGCAGATACTAACAATTTTCCTTTTGACGGTTTGTGGTTGAAATTTTATATTATGAGTGATACCTACTCACAAACCCGATCTTCAGAAAAATACTCATTTGAAAACGATATTTAATTTATTACTAGTAATACAGGAACAATTATATATGTTACGTTTTATTTAATTAAAGTAGCTTTATATTCTTGTTTTTCAATAGAACTACAACTAAACGCGAAGTAAACAAACCCTGAAATACCCAAAATAAAACGCACTTTTTGAATAAATCTTACTTACCTCATTTAATCTGAATGCCAAAAAATAATTTCACAGCCCATTGTCCACCCGAATCACAGTATCACAGTAATTTTGCAATATAAAGTAATAGACAATTTTTGATTTTAATAAATAGTCACAAAATGTCACGATGAAATGACAAAGACTCAGAGCCAACAAAATTACGGACGCTAGGTGGCGCTGAAGTTGTGCACGGAGCCAATACGGCCTTATCATTGATATATAAAAAACCCAAGATGCACAGTCTCAAACAAATGCAACACTCGAACTGTCGTCAAAAACTGACATGTATCAAGAGTCATGTGTGAGTTGTGTGTAGTTATACTATAGTTTTTTTTTTGCAAATTCAACCTTACACGGATCGCTTAGTGATTTTACAAAGCAGTGCAGTATGGCGAGCGATGCGAGACTGTTTGAAACTAGCGCACAATTATGCATTGTGCGCTTGTTTTTTGCGGACGTTTTTGAGATGCTGAGTGTGTATCTTGGGATTACGTTGACTAAGAAGTTTGATTTTTTCACTTCTCCAAGGCTTGAGTATTTGATATTATATTTCAGCTTGATTCCTCGCGTTCCTGAGAAAAAAGGGTCTTGAGTTCTTGACAGACAGACAAACAGGCGGAACGAAGTATTATTATTCCGCCATAGTATTATTATTTATTTTATTTTATTTCCTAATTTATTGTACCTAGTTGACATTTTAAAGGTCTTTCTGATATGTAGTGTAGTTGACATTTAATAGCTTTTCTTTATTTTAATTTGACATTTACTTTTTAAATTAATTTGAATGTGAAAAATGACAAATTGATAATTTTATGTTACGCTATTAATTGAATGTCTATGGGTCTTTACCTGAAACAAATGTTTTTTTTTAAGTGATCCTACAAGGCTGACTGTCCACTGGAGCGGAGAGGAGAGTGAATTCTTTTGGTTAATATTTCTCCGCTCCTCTCCGCTCTAGTGTCAGCCTTAGGGTTCATTTGTATCGACTGAGGTACGGAACCCTAAAAATAGTGAAGACAGTAAAAGTTGAAGTGTTGTAATAAAAATCTCAAGAATACGCTAAGCTTTAATTTATTTATCACGTCACGGTACCGCTTAAAATTAATTATTTATTAAATCTAAGGTCCATTTCTTGCGAACGGTGGACTGCCATTTGTTTTAAAGTACATTTTTCCAGCCATCCTGAAAAAGAAGGAAATAATTTTTGAAAACAAAAGTATAAGCCGTTCTAGTTACATAAATAAGCGTGAAATTAAGTCGGAACAAGCCCACAAATAAGTCTCTTTTCTAGGAGCAAGCCGCAAAAAATGCAATACTATGCTAATCCTACTGATCCAGCGACACGAAAACGATTCTTTAGGCCACAATATCTGTATGAGAACAGAAATCTTGTTATTGAGCTCGTGATTGGCATGTCTGTACACAGTTAGATTCAAGCGACAGACGTGCTTTGCACACTGTTGTCTTAAAACGGCCTCAAATATTGACTCGGCCAGCATCGAGAGACCCCTCGACCGTTTCAATCACAGAAACTAGTCAATCGTGACGAAAAGGGCTAAAAGGTCTATTATGGGTCTTTGTAAAATGGGTGTTCAGACCTAAAGGTCAAGGGGAGCCTGTTTATGTGGTGGTGTGGTGTGTTTGTGTGGTTTATATGGTGGTGTTTATGGGTTACGAAACTATTTCGGATGCTCAAAAGAATCCATTATAATATATAGCCTAGGGATTATTTATGACGTTGCGACATAATACTGTTTTCAAATACTACCTAACCATTATACAAAGAAAAATAATATTGGATGCCTTTAGGTGAGAACATTGAAAATTATCTCTTTCAGCTATCGGGTAAACGGCCTCATAAGGCGCCATCTCCACGAGCGAGTATATCGCCGCGAGTTGACGTTTTTTCACTCGCCGAATCGCTGCTATAATATCGCCGTGCCACGTATTTCCATAGAAACTCTTTAAACGTGTCTCCTCACGGCGACACTATCACCGCGATTCGATGAGCGAATATACGTCAACTCACCGCGATTCTCTCGCTCGTGGAGACGGTCCCAAGTGTCTATGGTAGAAGGGACCTTCCAAACGTCAACCATAGCCGTTTTAGCTTAGTACAGCTATAATCGTTTAAGTGTAAGCAAACAAAATGTAATGACCATGGTATTATGGAAGTTTGCTAATTCGGAAATAACCGATAATGCTGTGTTTTCAGCACAAGATTATCGCAGTGTCTGAGCGTTCTTGAGCGGGTTTCTGAATTGAGTATTTTGAGCTAAGAACGTGTCAAACATGGTAGGCCCCAGATAAACTTTGAAAAAAGTACACTGACCTTTCCCTAATATCTCTCCGTAGAGACCCGAAAAATAAATTATGACTCGTTTGTCCGTCGATTCAGGACAGTTTTGTCTTGATTCTGTTTTTTATCGACTTAAAAAAGGAGGAGGTTGTCAATTCATCGGAATCTTATTTTTTATATTAAGAAAGTCAATAAAATAATGTGTGTGACCGTTATTGCACATTTATCTGTCATCTACCATACTTGAATTCTTCATTTTGACAGGTTTTCAGGCTAATAAAGAGTTTGACAAATACTCAACTTCAAATGCTTAGGAGTCGGAGGTATGGCATTCATAAAACGTACAAAATGAGCAACCAAGTACAAGATTAAGATGGAATGTAAGCTAAAGAACGTGCTAAGTAACACTACAATATCAGTCTTATAGTGGAACCACACGGTACATGTCTGCACAAACTTTGAACTCGGAATAAAAAATTCTATCACACTGTGTTTTGTCTGCAAAATTCTATTAGAGTTTATGGAAGTC
Source organism: Lacanobia wlatinum (assembly GCA_947578705.1). Taxonomy (NCBI): domain Eukaryota; kingdom Metazoa; phylum Arthropoda; class Insecta; order Lepidoptera; family Noctuidae; genus Lacanobia; species Lacanobia wlatinum. The sequence goes on along the minus strand of OX388044.1, from coordinate 8,107,252 downwards.
TGTAACCGAAGTTTATATCGCGTGGACCCACTATTAGTAAACCAATCAGAAAGAATTTGAGGCATAGTACTTTCGCCATATCTTGCTCGAAACACAGATAGTATAATACTTAGCGTACTAGCATATAGATGCCTCATCTCATACAAAGAAAGGAGACTGCCGTAAGTGGTCTTTTTTTTTCGAACACGAGCAATTTTTTGTTCGTCTTTGAATCCGTCGCGCACCCGCTAGATGGCGTTAGCAGAGACAACTTGCAAGCGCCATAGCACACAAAGGGAGTAAGTAATCTATCGTCCTTTCGAGTAAGTTATAGCAAAGTAGGTGACCAAGAATTACTTACGGTGGCGCAGCAGCAATTCCCATATACCCATGGACCTGAAAGCTGCAGGGTCTGGTGGCTGAGGTCCAGTCAGGACACAAGGTGGCGGGAAACCCTCGAGGGTTGCGCAAAGACTCGGAGTAAAGTCGCCACGAACGGACGTGGCTACAACCATCTGGGGAGAAATGTCTGTTTGAATAAGTCGGTTCGAGGAAACACGGTGTTGCTGCCAATGATTGAATTTAATATATCTCTTGGGGAAAGTGTTCTTCCTTTGCAGCCGAAGTTAAATATGATTTTTACAGTGTTTTACCAAATTTTTCTATTGGATTTCTTTTTGGTTGTGAATGGTTCTCGACTGATGTGAAAGGAATATGAAATTAGATTATTATATCTTTTTTAGGGTTCCTAACAAAAAACGGAACCCTTATAAGATCACTCGGGTGTCTGTCTGTCACAGACAGTTTTCTCCCGATCCACTGGACCGATTCTGTTGAAATTTGGTACACATATGAACTTTTGTGACCCAAACACGGACGTGTTACGTAAATTATTACATTTTTAGTATGGGGGTCAAACTAGAACATAAAAAAAGATTTTTGAACAATATCGTGTGACATATCAAATAAAAGGGCTGACTGTGAGAGTTTTAATTATATTTTTTTCATAATTTTAAAATAAATGGTTTTGAAATTATTCAAGATATTAGACGAAAAATGACAATTCCCCCTCCCCCCTTATTTCCGAAACAACGAAGCCTACAATTTTGAAAGGAGATAATAGATCTTTACCTATAGATTACAGGAAAACCTATAAGAAGTGTTAAAATAACATGTTAAAAAAATCGTTCAGAACCCATCGCACGCGAGTCCGAGTCGCACTTGGCCAGTTTTTTGAAGAAGTTTTTGTCATGTACCTAATGCGTCCAGAATGCTGAAACTACTATGAGTGTAGTTATTAAAGAAAATATTATTTTAATTACTCATTATAATAACAGTATCTATCAGTAAACTTAACAGTTACTTGGATCGGACCTTTAACTGTAAACTTTAAAACCAACCCAGAAGTATTTATCCAAATCTCAACCCACAACTTGTTAAAATTACAAAACAACTCTTCTTCGGAACAACAGAAGTTATCTGATAAAACAATGTTGTTTCCAAGTTGTTTTCTCTCAAATAGGTAAAATTTAACACCCACATCGCCAGTTAATTCTTAAGTCCCACACGACAAGATCACAAGACGAACAACCGAGAAAGGATGTGAAACACACTTATTTTATCTCTTTCCTTTTGTTTTTCGACGCAGTTACAGCTGGAAACAGCTGTACCGCACTAATTTACCCTCTTTTCCCAGGAGGATTAGTCAAGAATAATATTTCTCAGTATATGTCCAATGAGTTCTTCTCCTCCCCCGTTTTATTCGGCTTGTACCTATATTTTCGTTCTTTTTTATAATTAATTAAACTGAAAATCAAATGTAGGTCGTTCCAATAACCGCAACAGTTCCTCGAGACTCAGTCTCGAGTAAAATATTGAAACATGAGGGTTTCTTCTTTGTCACGGCACTGTAGATATGACCAAAAATCTTTACAAGTAGTAGTGTCTGCGTTTGAAGCGCGTTAGTGCGTCATCTGCGCGTCGTCGGCGCGTTAAAATCGCCGTGTGTAAAGGCCCTAACTCGCTCCTTTTAGGACTAAGTAAGATCTGGTACGACCAAAAAACTACCCTCATAATGCTGCCAATCTGATTTGGCTTTCAGAGCTACAATTTTCCAATAATTTTCTGACAGAAAATCCAATAACCTAGGGATCAAACCACAGGATTTAAGCCTCAATGGCCGTACCAGGGGCTGTCGGATCAATGAGCCGCAAAAGGCCAAATATATTTTGTACGGGATAACCTACAGAACCCATTATTGTTATTTAACACACCAACACACATTCGAGGCTTAACCTACATATTTCACTAGCAACCTAGTAGCATTTAATTCCATTGTATATTTTGTAAGGGCACTGGGGAGGTCGGAATACGGTGTGGCTCTAACTAATCTGCTATTGACATTTTGCTCTAACGATCAATCTTTGGCCGAAAGCCAAGTGGCAGCGTACCTACGACGTCTTGCTAAAATATGAGGTTATCGCATTCTAGGGTTGAACGAACGAAATTGATAAACGATTCGATAATTTGAACTTTTAGCTTGACTGAGCTAAAGTTTTCGAAAGAACATCTTGGAAGGACCTACTAGCTAAAAGGCGTTACAGATTGACTGCATTTTCAGCAGCAGCGCGCGTACATAAAACGTACATGTACATCGAGATGGATTCAACTTGAATTTACATTGCTAGCTACATCAGTAGTGCGATTCTGTAAACATATCGAAGTGAACGACAGGTAAGCTTTCAAACCATACAAACACGATGGCGTGACAACTCACTTGTCGTTCACTCCACTTATGTGGTCACGGGGAGATGTCGACAGAATCGACCGGCAGGCTACATATTACCAAGTGATCCAAATACGCCCTGACTTTAAACAAAGGGTCTATTCCGTAGCAACCAGTCAGGCAAATGTTAATTAATATTCAGGAAAAGCCACTCGCCCACTACTAATCCATTTGACAATCTCCGGCTTGAATTTGGGGCAGTAACTCTCGGATTACTGTTCACTCCCGAAAACCATACGAAATCCGTTGCCAAAAATATTTCGGAAAATATGATAAGTCTTATTTGAAACATGTTACTTGCTATAAATTCTTCATGCCAACAAAATATGCTGAGTTTCTATCAGAATGCAGAATAACTCTACAAATCTCCACGAAATTGTGTTTCGTTCTCTTTAACTTACATCTTATCTTATATCTTATTTGCATTGTTTTATATATATAAAACAAAGTCGAGTTTGTTCAAACACTTATAATTCGAGATCGGCTGGACTGATTTTCATGGTTAGGCAGGGTAGGCAGGGTAGGCAGGGTAGGCAGGGTAGGCAGGGTAGGCAGGGTAGGCAGGGTAGGCAGGGTAGGCAGGGTAGGCAGGGTAAGCAGGGTAGGTAGGGTAGGCAGGGTAGGCAGGGTAGGCAGGGTAGGTAGGGTAGGTAGTGGAGCGAAGCCGCGCGGGTCAGCTAGTCTATACTAAAATATAAAGCTGAAGAGTTTGTTTGTTTGTTTGTTTGTTTGTTTGTTTGTTTGTTTGCTTGAACGCGCTAATCTCAGGATCCACTGGTCCGTTTTGAAAAATTCTTTCAGTGTTAGATAGCCCATTTGTCGAGGAAGGTTATAGGCTATACGGGAACGGGAAAAAACGGGATATGCGCGTACGAAGTCGCGGGCAAAAGCTAGTATTTTATAAAGGGGAAATAAAAAACGTTGTTGTTTTAGGACTTGAGCACAGGGGAGAACTATAACTATTATTTACCGATAGATGTACTTTTTGAAAAAGATATATGCGTATTAAATTTTATTTACTTGTTTGCATTTACAGTTTGCTATGAATATACCGACAATTTTATCTTAAGTACAAATGGCCAACACGCAGTTAGCAAAAGTGGTGATCAAAAGCTTCTTGTCTTTCTGTATAAAAAGATAAATTTAATATTATTCGCAATTCAATTAATGGTTAAGTGAAAAGCCTGATACTTCTTCGTGAAGAGGCCCACTTCCACACAATTTACCTCATTATACGATCCGTTTCATGTCGAAAGTAGAGCTTTACGAGTGGCCCAAATAATTTGGCATTATCACCTTTAATTAAAGTTCTTTTATGGACGTACATAAAGGCTATATTCGTTTGTATGGTCGCTTTATGAAGCATTCTTTTCTACGGGGGCCATTTTGATTTTTATAACGAACAGTACTTGTTACGGTCTGTTTACGTGGTTTGATGTTCTGCCTCGTATTCGAGTAACGTGGACGTAATTGTGAAACGTACAAAAGGCGATAAGAATGAGATTAAAAGTCCTCATGATGCGCGTTTTGATTCTGATATTCAGGAAGCTTTTGTGTAAAACCTGCTTGTATTTAAAGACGTATTGTCGACTCAACAGTTATCCCCTCTGTATGCATGGCATGTTTCACACAATCCATTCGTCATCAATTTGTTTGGTGGCTACCAAACAAATTGAAACCATAATTTATTACTAAATTTACTAGCGACTCGGCTTCCCGCGGTTGCACATTTTACACACAAAACCTTCCTCTTTTACCGCTCTTCCTGCAAATGAAAACCGTATCAAAATCTGTTTAGATCTGTTTAGAAAAAGAAGTAAGCGAAGAAGCGGACAGAGAAAGACAGCGAAATTATCATATAGGTACTATCAAAATACCCCACCCGAATACTGCCCTATAACAATGCATTCCACGGTGCAATGACACAGTTCTAACCCCATAAAATCATATTGAACTAAACGACTGGCTGGGAGTAGCTCAAGGACTATACCTCGAGTACAAGCACCTCTTTAGAAGGGCTCGCGCGTACAACTCACTCTTTATTCATAGTGGATTCTTACAGTTTTAATAACTGACTTGGACTAGTCGGTAGTTAGTAGTAGTAGCTAAGGTGTGATTATCTCGTATCGAAAAGGCGATGGATAATTTTTTTTTAAGGATTTTTTTTAAGTTTTTTTTTTACTTTTGTTTGTGGTGGTTTTGCTCTTGACTCTAGCTAGTCGATTCCAGAGTTGACAGAAACAAAGTCGATGGAGTGAGCTTACGCAGAAGAAGCTTATTCACTATAACTTTGAAGAGATTAGGGTTGAATATGTGTATGGTTAACGCACAGGTTTTTTATTTCGCGAAGATCTTGTTGACCTTCTCGTCTTTAGGCTTTTTATCTTCCCACAGTTTTTATTTTGCACACACATTATACGTTTTCAGGGTTCCGAAAAAAAAGGAACCCTTATAGGATCACTCGGGTGTCTGTCTGTCTGTCTGTCTGTCCGTCTGTCACAGCCAGTTTTCTCCGGATCCACTGGACCGATTCTGTTGAAATTTGGTCCACATATGGACTTCTATGACCCAAACACGGACTTGTTACGTAAATAATTAAATTTTCAGTATGGGGTCTTTTGGGGGTCAAACTAGAAAATTACACAAACAAGTTTTTTGAACATATCAAATGAAAGGGCTTACTGTGAGGGTTTTAATTATATTTATTTTTTCACTATTTTAAAATAAATGGTTTTGAAGTTATTCAAGAAATTAGACGAAAAATGACAATTCCCCTTATCTCCGAAACTACTGAGCCTAAAATTTTGAAATAAATGGAGATAATAGATCTTTACCTAAAGATTACAGAAAAACCTATTAGAAGTCTGTAGTGTTAAAATAACATGTTAAAAAACGTTCGGAACCCTTTGCACGCGAGCCCGACTCGCACTTGGCCAGTTTTTTTTAAGTTTTTCTTGTCTGTATTTCGCTCGTAGGTACTAGTCACTCCTTATATGTACGAAGTGGATTCTTACTTACAGTTTTAATTAGAAGAGTTAAATAACTGGCTTTGGAATACGCTAATGTTCATTTTTCTCGTGACGAGAGGGAGGATTATTTGAAGAAGTGTGTTAATTTTATACAGTATTCGCGTGATGAGCCATATTGAACCTTCTTGTCTTGGATTCGCAAAATATTCTTTTTTAAATACCATTTTATACACATTGTTAGTTTTTGTAAGTTCTCTTACTTTTTACTAGACTTATTAGATCAGTAACTTTTATTGTAAACAAAAACTCATTTCATGCATATAAAAAGTCTCGTATTTTAGACAGCAAGTATCTAATCTTCTCTCAAAAGAACAACCAAGGCAATGTAATATCAAAGCTTCATAAAATCGAAGCGTAGTCAAAACGAGGATGACGTTAGGCTGATAACCCAAAATTATTATAGAGGGAGACGCTAAAGCGACAGGCGGATAAAATTCACCAAAAAAATACCTTGTAATTTAATTTCAGCTGAAAACACGAACGCTAATAATAGCTTTTTGAAAGGCAAATAATCGGGGTTGGCGTACTAGTAACGTGCCCCCCTCGCGCCTCGTCCTTCGTCGCCCCCTCCCCACAGCATCCGCGTGTGACGTCAGAGCATCGATCGGCACCCTCCCGCCGAAATGTGCGGTTGTTAGGGTTGCAACATCATACTGTGATCACTTAACGCGCCAAATTCGACGGGAAATTGGTTTAGTGCAGAGTAAATTGTTTATTGCGGCTTCGTTTAGTCCCAGACTATCTGGATCTGATGCAGCATTGTTCGTTTGAGCACGGAAATTCACTTAAATAGAAACTTAATGTAGTTGGTTCATAAAAAAAATTTTGTATTACATACCTGGTGAACTGGCAAAAAAATTTATCAACCCTGTAAATGTCAATGTCGAAAAATCCCTCCTAAGTAAAAAGGTTGCGCAACAAAGCTCTTATGTTTATTTAGTAAACGGGCTTTGAGTTGAGAGCTCATGAAGCGAACGCGCCTTTTCATTTCGAATTTCGAATCGTGTCTCTTTTTTGGCACAGATAATTTATGCAATCGAGAAGAGAAGCAATCAGTCCATCGAGTGTCAAGGAGCGAATCGAAAACTATCGAATGGAAACGCGTCGCTCGTTTCGTAAATTTTCACAAAAATCCTTCTTTTTTATTGAAGCGATATTTAAAACATGAAAAGTGCGACTGTCATCTCTTTACGGGAATTTTGCATTAATTGACAAGAAAAATGTAGTCGTATGATGGTTAAGAGGAGATTGTTGTACCTACTTACAAGGATTGTAGTCCAGTGATTAGTTAGTATATTTATCCACTATGATTTACTGTGCTGAGACATGTACAGTCACGAAGGAGGCGGCTTACACACAGGCTGAGTTGCACAGAGAGCCATGGAATGTTGTATGCTTGATTGTTTGGTATAAGGCTATAGTCGACGCCATTTAAACGTGCAAAAGTATATTGATTTTTCCCAAATATCCCTTCGTAGATACTCGAACAATAAAAATTATGAACCATTTTTCATTACTATAGAAAACGTAAACGATCACGATAGACGTCGATTCAGGACAGCTTTGTCATAATTTCTGTTTTTTTATATTTAGACAGTCAATAAATGTATGTGGGTCAATGACCGTTATTGCACGGTTATCTGACGTCTACCATAGTACAGAACCGAGTTGCAAACGTCGAGTTCCGCAGACGTACGAAGGTTATCTATAACGAAAAACGACTTATGGAACCTAAATGGAGTTGGGCAAGGCGCCGTGATGTACGGTGGAGTAAAGCAGAGACCGAGTATCGTCCAATTAAGGACTGGTAGAAGGAATGTTGTCCGTCAGACGATGTCGCCACCTTCATCCAAGACCTGGATGAGGGTGGCACAGGAGCTTGGAACTGGTACAGGAAAAGAGAGATCTATGCCCAGCTGTGGGCGAAGTTGGACTGTGGGTGACAATAATGTCATCATCATCATATCAGCCGAAAGACGTCCACTGCTGGACATAGGCCTACCCCAAGTGTCGCCACAACAACCGGTCCTGTGCGTCTCCCATCCAACAGCTACCCGCGACCGGTCCACCTTGTGGGTGACCTTCCAACGCTGCGTCTTCCGGTACGCGGACGCCACTCTAGAACTTTTCGGCCCCATCGACCAACTGTTCTGCGAGCAACATGCCCTGCAAACTGCCACTTCAGTTTGGCGATCCTTCGGGCTATGTCGGTAACCTTGGTTCTCTTGCAATTCCTGATTCGATCACGTAAGGAATAACGATGATGTAGCTTGTATTTCGCAGCAAAGTTCCCTAGTACAACACCTTATGAAGGCCATTAGAAACAGGTGTGATTTTCAATAAACCTGACATCAGGTATGTGATAATGATTTTTACGGTTTGAATTGCTCACTCAACTGCATATTGCACGCGCATTACAATATAATAAGTAAGATGCAATCAACCGACTAATGACGACAATGTATTTAACCGACTTCCAAATGAGGAGGAGGTTCTCAATTCGGCGGGTATTTTTTTTTATGTATTTACTCCGATTACTCCGAGATTTCAGATCTGATTTGTGTGATTCTTTTTTAGTTCGATGCGGCATACTTGCCATTTGGTCCTGTAAAAATTTTCAGATACAGTACTTTTTATTTTATGGGCATTTTTGCTAATTTAAATTTCTGCGTAGATGAAGACGTCGACCAAGTATCACCACTTAAAAGTGAAAAATAAAAAACTTTTTTTTTGGTTTTGTGTCTTCATTTTTTAACACCGACTTCCGGAATTAAGTGTTTTTTTTTTTGGAAGTCGGTTATAATTTTTTGTAAAAAAGTTTTTTTTACTAACGACACAAATATAAACGATCATACAACTTCGTTACCTCTGGTAGTGCATAAAACTTTACGGCATAGCGTGAAAAAAGCTTCCCCGGTGAACTAGTAAATTCCATCTGCAGTGCACTAAAAAATCCGGCAAAAAAGTAAAGAAAATGCCGCGTGGAAAATCTTTTTTTCTGTTGGATGAGCCCTATGTGCTCACTCAAACCTTTCCTTTACTAATTAACTACAACCTACGTTCACTTTAAAGTCGTAACATTTTTTTAACAACTGGAATTCAAACATAGTATGTCTTATAAACGTGTGTATGAGCTACCAGGTTTATTTATTTAGGACTTTATTTTTGCCCGTCCTGACCCACTGCAGGGATACTATTTTATAATAAGTAGTTGGTACCTGACCAAATAACGGTTGAGTATCGTAGATACTCATCATCTAATTAATCGCTGTGTATTTAGACACTAGTTGACCCGCGCAACTTCGTCTGCTCCGCTCCTATTGGTCTCAGCGTTACTCGTATTATTAGCCTTATTAGCCTTCCTCGATTCCTCGAGGAGAGGTTCCGAGATGACAGTGCTAGGCCCGTATCCGCTCCTCCCCCTACCTTTCTCGCAGTTTCGTTCATGGATCCGCCAGAGATCAACTGAACTTCATAATAACAAATGGTCACGGGCTACAGACTGCAGACAGTCAAAAATGGCAGTACCAAGTCTACATCCGCGACTAACAAAACGACTACTCAGCCTAAGTAGAAATAACCTCAGAATAATTATAGGGACAATCACGGGCCATTGCCCCCTAAATAAACATCTCTTTAACATAGGCGCCACAGACAGCCCACTCTGCAAGGGCTGCTTTGACGCCGAAGAATCGGCCGCTCACGTCATCCTGGAATGCGAGGCAGTGGCTACCCAACGTCAACAAATCCTCGGAACGATGAGGTCGCTCCGCGAAGCCTGTGAAGCTCCCAGGAAACTTCTTTGCTTCTGGGCGGAGCTAGGCTGGCTAACTAAGCCAGGATAATCACGCACAACGGACCGAGTGAGAGTCTAGGTGCGGAGAATAGAGTCCCCCACCACTACCACTACTAGCCTTTCTCGATAAATGGGCTATATCACACTAAGAATTTTCGGACCAGTAGTTCCTGAGATTAGCGCGTTCAAACAAACAAACAAACTCTTCAGCTTTATATTAAGTATAGATTAATAAGTAAAACATTTTTCTTTTCTGATACCCATTCTATTTTAAAACGATAAAACAGAGAAATTAGATTCCGTTCTGATGGTATGCGACGTACTGGTCGACGATGCAGCACGCTACCCAGAAGTTACGAGTACCAATTCACTTTTTGACTTTGAACCTTCAATTTTACCAAATATGTTCTTTCAGTCTCATCCCACATTCTCATCCTTTTTATGTAGGTACTAAAATAATACATCGTATGAGTACTATTGGAACATTTCTGCCTAACCCTTTAGGGTATACTAGTTAACCCGCGCAACTTCGTCTGCTCCGCTCCTATTGGTCTCGCCGTTACTCGTATTATTCTCTGCCTTATTAGCCTTCCTCGATAAATGGGCTATCTAACACTGAAATAATTTTTTAAACCGGACCAGTAGTTCCTGAGATTAGCGCGTTCAAGCAAACAAACAAACAAACTTCAGCTTTATATATTAAGTATAGAGTATAGATAGATAAGTATGCGTGATATTATCTTAGATATACTTACAAACAAATCTAAACTCCCGGTTCTTGATCAGCTCATCAATCCAGCACCCTGGCTGGATCCAGCTGCCAGGATTCGCATAGAAGTCGACGTCGCCAATCGGCCGAAGGAACCCGAACACTCCGGGGTTCGTGTGTAGGACGTCTACGAAGGAAGCGTCTCCTTTGGCGAGATGGCCGTCGCTGTTGGAAAGACTGTAGCCAGGGTAGGCTGGATCTAAACCTGGAATATTAAGTTACAATATTAGGGTCTCAGATCTTGATCGAAGTTACGACGTATCCACAAAAGGTTGAACCTTTGCCATTTAAACTTTATGAATACTTTTGAATCGTCGTATCCCATGCCTAACCTTGTCATGGCTGTGTCTGGGTTAGCTTCCCCAGTCTAATCGGATACTGCTTTATAGATATGTGCCAGTATTTCACCTGGACTGGCTGCCTAATCAACTGACGGCTGCTCAATCCATACGGACATTATTTTCAAACCCAGAGGATAATATGTAGTACCCCTATAAAATACTTTCTGGAATTATTTTATTCTTTTTAAAGCCAATTTGATTTCACTATAAAAAACGTTGCATAAATTTAGTGTCAAATAATTTGATAGCTTTTCCAGAGAAGTTTGTGAAGTAAGAGAGATCAGAAGCAAAGACGCTCCATTCCTACCTCGGAAATATTAGCCTACTCAATCATTGATATATAAAAAACCCAAGATGCACAGTGTCGAACAAATGCAACACTCGAAACTGTCGTCAAAAACTGACATGTATCAAGTGTCATGTGTGAGTTGTGTGTACACTATAAATTTTTTTTTTTGCAAATTCAACCTTACACGGATCGCTTAAAGTTGTTTTTACAAAGCAGTACAGTATGGCGAGTGATGCGCATTTTTTTTGCAAATTCAACCTTACACGAATCGCTTAAAGTTGTTTTTACAAAGCAGTGCAGTATGGCGAGCGATGCGAGACTGTTTGAAACTTGCGCACAATTATACATTATGCGCTTGTTTTTTGCGGACGTTTTTGAGATGCTTAGTGTGTATCTTGGGTTTTTTATATATCAATGTACTCATTATATCGAGAATTGCTACATTGACGTAGGTGTAATAGGTCAAACTAATCATTTATTAACACACTGCCATATGCAAGATAATAACACATTCATGAAGTTTGTGTTTGTATTGCAAGCTTGTATCAGCTGTTCATTCCCTTTATTAAATGTTAATGAAAACAAAATTATCATAAACTAGCAATCCGCCCCGGTTTCGCGCGAGAAGCAAAGTAATAGGCTACCAATCAGCATGATTATTTGCGACATCTTCAACAATAATCGTCATATTATTGTCAATTTACACAAAACCTAAATCAATTATACACCTAAACCTTCCTTATGAATAACTCCGTCCATTGGTGCAAACCGTATGAAAATCTGTTCAGGGGTTATTGAGTTTATCGCGTACAGTTCGCGTCAGCATAGTTTGCCCCTCTGAAGTTAGGTTTTAGTGACGACCGCGCAGTTGCAATCGCGAAAAATATTTTTTTGTTTCATCATCATCATCATCAAATCAGCCGAAAGACGTCCGTCCACTGCTGGACATGGCCTCTTCCAAGCGTCGCCAAAACGACCGGTTTTTTTTGTTTATACGTATTATATTATAAACAAGCAACAAAGACTACTAGTAACAATAACAATATCAAAAAGTAATACCACGAACATATAGGCGTATTATCAGGATTGGATATTTTAAAGTAAAAAGTAGGTAGTTTACTTATTAATCAATTTTATTCGATTAACTCACTTTATTTATAATAACTGTGAACTCAATTAATTATCATATCATAATTATTAACTAAAAGGTTTTAACACGATATTAGCAAATCTAGGCGCTATGACAACACGTGTATCGGACCGAGGTCTAGAATAGAATGCCCCGATCGCTCCGCGCGGTCTCCTTTTACGTCCGAGCACAAACAAGTCGAGTAGTGGGAGAGGTGGGGATGGCGACATCGCCTGATCGGTCCGGTGCACGTGCCGTGCACAACCGTACGATGACGTAGCGCCGTCACGGCCATTCTGACGTGCGTACGTCCTCGGACGCGCACTTTAGAAGCACTTAGGTATTTGTAATGAGAACCACAATTTTACTGTTCGTTCATCCTGACATTAAAATCTTATCTCATGGTCTGGTCCGGTCCTACGACCCTTCAGAGTAATAATCTTCTGGTCCGGTCCTAAGACCCTTCAAAGTAACATCTTCTGGTCCGGTCCTAAGACCCTTCAGAGTAATATCTTCTGGTCCGGTCCTATGACCCTTCAGAATTATACTACTGGTCCAGTCTGATGACCCTTCAGAGTAATATCTTCTGGTCCGGTCCTATGACCCTTCAGAATTATACTACTGGTCCAGTCTGATGACCCTTCAGAGTTATAATTTTCTGGTCCGGTCTAAAGACCCTTCAGATTTGTAACTACTGGTCCGGTTCTAACGACCCTTCAGTGTTAAAATCTCCCGGTCCGGTTTAACTAGCCCTTCAGGATTATTACTGCTTGGTCCAGCCATGGAAGACTCTTCAAGCTCTTTTAATTCTTTTTTCGTTCCTTGTTTTTCTTTTTTTTTCCTTTTAAACGCTGCCCCGCACTAGAAATCTATCCTGTTTTGTGGGTGAGTTCACAAACATACAAACTCACTCGCACAGACCAGACCCGGAACAACTATCTGTAGGCCATACAAATATTTGTTCCGTGCGGAAATCGAACGTACGTCACGCAGCGCAGCAGCCAAGCGCCCAAGTACTGCGCCAACCGTGACGTATTTTTTAATTTAAACTGTTCCTAGATTTGCTAGGCCGGACTAAACTGGTCCCTGTAGCTAATATAATAATAAATTAACTCGTGATTTGTCCTTGTTCTATTGAATCAATTTTCTCTATGAATTTAAAGCACCTGTCACAACGTTAATTGGTTTAGGATCCAAAAACCCTTCCAATGATGTACCTACATGATCTATTAAGTTAACTACTGCTACTGGCTTTTTAAGTACGAGAGTCGGCATTTTTTTTTAAAGTGTGAGTCATAAAATAGTACCACTTAAAACTTTATTTTTATGGGAAGTTTCATGAACAATTTCTTCATTATTATTCGCCGTCACGTCATCACTGATATTTTCTGCATCTAACGTTATGTGAGCACTCACGAATTACTTTACGTTAATCTACAATCATCAAAATCATCGCTGCGCTGTGCGGTTCGAATCAATCAATGTTATTATAATCTCACCCGTATTAAATTGCACAAAATGGAAAATCTATTTAGAACTTGTAATAGCTCAGAATTCTCTGTACCTTTAAAGCTTTTATCAATGTCATTAAAATCAAATTGCTATTCCTGATAGTTTTGATACTATCAAATTTACTAACTGATGTTATGTATGGCAAACTGCCTCCGTACGTTAATGCGAAAGCCTAGATCCAAATTTTCACTAAAAAAAACGTCTAAGTTGAAACATGACCTTGTGGTACTTGCTATGCGATAACTAAAGCTAAAGCTCACACTGAATAAAATTTTGACACTATTACCGCCAATGGGAAACTCTTTTAAGTACTCGCTTTGTGCTAACTATGTCAAAATTACCTAGCACTATCAATGCAACCACCGAATTGGTATCAAACCCTTTAAAGCTTCGTTTGCTGTTCAAATAAAACTTGAGCAACTCACCAAGTATTCCAGTCGGCCTTGAACGCTCTTAACCCCACAGATGTTGACATGATACTTGGCTACTGCAGTTTGCCAACTGTTTGCCAACCTTCAATCTCAAATCAAATCAAATCGTATATTTCAAATAAACCATTTACAGGCACTTTTGAATTGTCAAGGTCGGTCAGTCCAAAAAGATGAAGCTATTTGCACGTTCCAAAGCGTAGATCTCTATGGAGAAGAACGTGCAAGAAACTCCACGGACACTCTTAAAAATAATAAATTGTTACAAAGTTTTGTTTACATCAAGTTAAAATTATACAAACATGTGAGAACGATGTAAAAGACGAACAGGATAAAAGCGTCCGGGAAAAAAGGAACAATTCAAAGAAATATTTAAAATAAACCATGGCAACTGAGAAATGACCAGTCCCAACTGACAGCGTCCGTTCCCGAACATGACGCATGCGCTAGCACCATTCGGCTCAACCATTTTGAAGGGAGCCAAATGATCCAACGCATACGCCACCATCAGCAAGACTTTTGAGTGAGCATGACACTCCCAACCGCCAGGGTACATTCAAGTCAAAAACAAACCTAAAACTGATAGCTATAGCTTAAGTTTAAGGTACACAGAACTCACACATGTGCCGTTAAAATGGTTGAAATTATACATTGCTAAATAAATTGAGTCTATACAATGCAAATATTGTTTTTTACAATCTTCAGCCGGTCCAACAATGTTTCCAAATGCTAACAGATTATTTTGTGCGCCCTAGTGATTTTGTGCGCCCTAGTGTCTGTCTGTCTGTCACGCTCAGAACCGTTCAGAAGTTGCAGCTGCTCAGCAGTTGTTGCAACTGCTCAGCAGTTATGGCAGCATGCCAACCGCTAGCCTCCTGCTGGCTTTATACACCATGATACGATGTCTGAAACCGAAAAACGCTACGACAGTACAAGTCCAATAAAAGCTGTGGTGGGCCAAAAGGTTTCAGGTAAGTGTAGTAGTCACAGTATCAAAGTAAATAAAAATCTAAATTTTATCGGACCATTGGCACAAGAAAGCGGCCTATGCCTATGAATGGTGATATAAAATCAAAATATTCAAAATAAAGTGTTGGTAACTAAATCGCTCTTATGTCCAAAAAAATAAAAGCTCTCTGGTATTTCACTTCATGACTCGATCAGCGATAGCAGAATAATATCGCTTCATCAGCATTATTTGACCAATGACCAAGGCTTTGTGCCCATTTCAAGCGAACTCCTGTGCAACCGCCGCTTCCAGGTATGTGCTTCCAATTCACCAAGAGTAGATAGCGACGGCAAAAGAATGGTCTCCCTTAGGGCAGTGTGTTGGCGCCGACGCTTTTTTTTTTAACATCTACGCGAACGAACCGCCTTCCACCTAACACACGGAGCGGTTCTTGTACGCGGATTACCTGGCCCTAGCAAACCAAGCAGCGACTTTTATGGACGTGGAGCATAAACGTACAATGGCACTCAGTGCACTGCGAGATTAGTGTGACCACAACGCTCTACGGCCGAACCCATCTAAGAGACAGTCGTGCGCCTTCCATCTCTGCTATAGGCCCGCAAATCGAATGCTTAACATCACATGGCGTAGAGCCAAGGTCCAACACTGCTCGAATCCAAAATATCTCGGTGTGACGTTAGATATGGCCTAAGCGTAAAAGTCAAACTGTTACAATACTTAGCTCCGTCGAACCCGGAATAACTTGCTCCGTCACCTAATTTCCATCAATTGGGGAGCGGCACCCGATGTTCTCCGTACAACCGGCATGTCCCTATTTTTTCTGCTGGCGTGTTTGCTTGCACAGTGTGGCACCGACCTGCTCTTTCTCGGAAAGTAGACATTGCCCTAAACGAAACGTGTCAGATAATATCAGGCTGATTAAAATAGACTCCACAAAACAAACTCTATCCGCTTGCAGGCATCGCACCTCCTGCTGTTCGAAGGATCTGAAAACCGATTCCCGACATCCCTGTATGGCCACATGCCAACTTCGGGAAGACTAAAAAGTCGCAAGAGCTTCCTTCTTTCTACACAGGCGATCCTGGATATGCCATCTAAAGGGAGAAGCAGACTGTGGGAAGAGAAGTATCCACCACCTCACGACTTCATAAAACCCAAAGAGCAATTGCCTCTGGTCGTGAATCGCAATGGCCCCTGGAAAGCGTTAAATCGCGCGCCAGCGCAATTTGCGCACCCAGGTAGGCCGCTGCAAACACAACTTGGCGAAATGAGGATGTAATGATCTGTTGTATACCCAACGTGAGTGCAGTGCCCGTTTTCAGAGCACGAGCCATATGTTACAGTGCCCCAAGTGCCCATTCTCCTGTAATTTGGAGTATCTAATGAATGCCACTGTTGCTGCAATTAACGTAACTACCTACTGGTCCAAAAAAATAAAAAAGTTAACGATTGAATCGAAAAGAAGAAGTATTATTGAAAATGCTATCGCTTAATCAGCAACACTTATGCTATTAATAATAGCTTCACTTTCAGATAAAGCGACAGGCCAATTATCAAACATCGATAATTGCCATCCATAAAGGCGTTGCCTTTTGTAAGTCAGTCTCCACATCATAAAAATGAACACTCGTAAACAAAATAAAAAGCAGCTCTACAGCAATTAAAAAGTTTAAACGACTCACCAGATTGGCGTAGAAATCTTCATATAAATTCACACTCCTCTCCTTGACCTGACCAGCTGTTGTGAAGTTGCTTGCCTCCGGACGGAACTGGTTTAGTTCAGTTTGATGAGGGTAGCCGCATAAAACTCGTCGAAAAGGAATTCGGCGCAAAGCTCTTTAGCGCCATATGGTAAAACAATAAACTGCTCTGCACATCACTGCATCCTCTACAAAACATACCACCACGGTGACACACTATGATCGTGTGTCGAACTTCGGCCTTTCGGATTTAACTTCACGACACTTCACGGCACACATCAAGTTTTTAGCGTCTGGATAAACGCAAGCGTCTTAAAAACAAACCGCAATTTTCACTATCACTGTCATTACATTTCAAAACGTAACCGCCACATATTTCACTAGCATTGTCACGAATCTCCATGTGGGCCCTTTGAGTTACGTCCCAATTCTAATATAGGCGTATTATCAGGATTGGATATTTTAAAGTAAAAAGTAGGTAGTTTACTTATTAATCAATTTTATTCGATTAACTCACTTTATTTATAATAACTGTGAACTCAATTAATTATCATATCATAATTATTAACTAAAAGGTTTTAACACGATATTAGCAAATCTAGGCGCTATGACAACACGTGTATCGGACCGAGGTCTAGAATAGAATGCCCCGATCGCTCCGCGCGGTCTCCTTTTACGTCCGAGCACAAACAAGTCGAGTAGTGGGGGAGGTGGGGATGGCGACATCGCCTGATCGGTCCGGTGCACGTGCCGTGCACAACCGTACGATGACGTAGCGCCGTCAAACACATACACCACAAAAACACAAAAAAAAAACAAATAGTAAGAAATAATTAAGTAAAAACAATAACAACGTGTAACACTTTTCGCATCAACAGTCGTATTGCATTGAGCAAGCGGGTCACACGTATGCATCGAATGTATACGAGCGAATGAGATACCATTACACTCGCCATCTTGCGCGAAACTTTTTTAGAAACCAATAATTTTGCGTTCAAGTGATAATACCATTCAAAGTTTTGTTTCTATTCACCCATACGTTTCTATTCACCCCGTGATACCGATAGTGAATAGTGATAGTGATAGCAACAAAAACGTTTACTGCTTCCTTTAAACTTTGTTTTCAATAATTTTACTGCTTCATTTTTAAGTCCACACAGTTTACGTCCATCAAGGTGTTTAATAATTCACTGTTAGTGTTATGTGGGAAGTTATCGAACGTTCAAACATGAAATGCAATAATTAATGTGACGTTTCTTTTGTAATTTGTTATTGATCAGGTGGCCTTAAAATAAATATACTGTATTGTATTGGTTTGTTCAGTTATAATGTTTGCAACAGTTTTGGGAGACTTGGAAACTGTCACTATGCTTAATCTATACTTCTATACTAATATTATAAAGAAGAAAGATTTGTTTGTTTGTTTGAATTGAAAAGGCTCCGAAACTACTGGACCGATTTGGAAAATTCTTTTGGCATTGGATAGCTACATTATCAGGGAGTAACATAGGCAATATATTATCCCCGTACTCCCACGGGAACAGGAACTACGCGGGTGACACCGCGTGACGTCCACTAGTAATATTATAAAGAAGAAAGATTTGTTTGTTTGAATTGAATAGGCTCCGAAACTACTGGACCGATTTGAAAAATTCTTTTAGCATTGGATAGCTACATTATCAGGGAGTAATATAGGCTATATATTATCCCCGTACTCCCACGGGAACGGGAATTACGCGGGTGAAACCGCGTGACATCCACTTGTTACTTATAAATTATCTAAGCACAAAAGTTTTATGTTCTAATCATGTCAATGGCGAAAAATACTAAAAGGAGAAAGAAAAAAATAAGAATGTCGAAAGTTAGTCGATTTATAATGAAAACTAAAACTACATCGTGTGATTTTTCAAAAATCAATATTTACGATGTAAGAATCAAACATATTATCTACATTAAACTATAAATAAGTTCATTAAAATTCAACACTTTTTGCAAGTTTCCTGTATGTCTTTTTGTCGCTATAATACAGGCTGTTTTTTTTTCAACTTTCCAACCTATATGTATACCTACATTATAAGCAAATAAATGATTGATTTGTTTTTTTTTATTTAGTTGATTTGATTTACCAAAATGTACGAGTTCGATTCCCGAGAAGGAATATTGATTGTTGAAAAAATTCAATTTTAATTTTCATCAAAATCGAGCCCGAGACTCCTTTGAGCATTATTCACTATTCCTCTCAGTTTCGGATTTGACCATCACCACTGCCAATCTGCTCTATAATCAAATTAAAAAATCCCACCAATTCCTTTATCAAAAAGCCAAAAAGCGCCATATCTTACCAGTAATCCTGCCAAGCAGCAAACCCCGAGACCTAAGGTTCTTGCCCGCAAATCCTGCAGCTTCAGCTCCTAGGGAGAACCCGACCACGTGGATGGAGGAGGCTGGGACCCCAACAGAGTCCAGGAATTGAATGAAGTCTGCTAGCTTTCTGCCCATGTATCGCGAATTTTGTACTGCTGATATGTACCTGGGCAATGAAAGAAAAGTAAAATGAACTGTCGAAATATTTTACTGTCACGCGGTGGGTGCCTAAAGAAAGAAGTCGCAACCAATAGGCTAGTTTCCACCATCAATAAATTGCAAATCTATGCAGTCCGTCAGTTAAGAGTATTGAAAAATAATGGACACGTATTTTTTTATTTTTGTAAATATATGAATATTGACGAAAGATAAAACGCATCAAAACTCGGAAAGAGGGTCTCGGGTTCAGGAATCTCTTCTGGAATATTTTTATTTGTTTTTTATTTATTTGTTTTTTTTTTCGTTTTGTACACAGCTTTGGACTTTCATTGGGTGTACTACATAGCTGATAATACAGCTATGTACAATTTTGATTCAGTGATTACCTAAAATATGGCGAAATGCATGTTCGCTTGCTTGATTATGAAAGAAAACGTGCCATATAACTTAAAGCATATATATTTCTAAATAACCTTATTCTTCGCTCTTTCCACCCGAAGCATTGAACCCACATCGAACCAACAATTAACGAAAATGCCTCAAATTAATTACTCGCACAACAAAAACGGCAAAGAAAACAACGGGCCTTTGTGCCTGAACGTGGGAATGGACATAAATCTAGTGAAACGTTGTTGGCTACTAGCCACTGCGAGCTGCGTCATAAATAAGGGACCTATATAAGGCCTGGTGCACACAAGCGGTGATCAGCGAAAAGGAGAGGAGAGGGGTGTTAATAATAATAATAATAAGTAACTTGGACCTTGTTCCCGGTACCGGTGGGCTACTGTTTTTTTATATTTTTAAATGTTTTTTTTATTTTTTATAGAAATATTTAAAAATGTAAATTTATATGTAATTAATTTAATAAATGGAATAATAATAAAACTAATAACAATAACTGTTCAAGAAACTAATAACCACAATAATAATTATAAATCTTTATTTCATACCATGTCCATAAATAAATCGAGATTATAAAATTTGAGCACGAATAAAAGTTTTCAGGATACTTGAGTCCTGTTTATCCGCGATAACCATTAGGATGCTATTAGTGCTACCCCGGACTCAGCTTAACAACGACGCGAGCCGCTTGCGTACGATGGCATGGAAGCCGTCTACCCAGGCCTCCGCAAAGATACCGGAGGCACTACAAAAGCGGGGCAACTTTAATAACATTCTAAATGCATTGTTATATTGGTTAATGACAAGAAAACAGATTTTGCCATTAACTCATTTCTTCTGCACCATGCGTTACTGGACACAGTGGACAAGGAAGATGGTGCGATCAACGCAGTGGTAATGCGGAGCATTTGAGGAGCTTGTGGCTAAATAATAACAGTCACACAAGCTGATCTCCCAGTTCAAGCAATGCTTGCTGGGTCTGCAATGCAAGCTGTTGGTTCTGGACTAACGTCTTACACCAGTCTTGCCAATGAGTATCTTGTTAATCAGTTGGTGGATTGTGGAATGCAGTGGTAATGTCATGAGAGAAGGCTGGTTTGATGCGAATGTCTCGCAAGCAAGCAACAGTACAGAACGAGGCTAAGCAGTACTCGGCAGTTTTCGGCCTGTGAATCTTTAAGCTCACCGTACACTACTCAGCCAACCAAGACAGCAGACTTGTCATCTCTGCATAGCTGAGCTTCTTTGCATACTGAAGCTGTTATTTGTGTGTGTTATTTTTTTTCCTCTTTTCCTTTCCTCCCCGTCCCTCACCACTTCAGTGTACACCGTGCCTAAGGCTGTAACATTTTCCTCAGGGGCGAATATCGGGTCGCATTCGCCCTCACGTATGCGGAATCATAACGTTTCAGTTACATGTTAAACGCTGTAACAACTGGATTTCGCTTATATACGCGGTTTATTCGACCGCAGTCATTTGTTTCGCATTGCTTTGTGACATTTAATAATATTATATAGCTTGTGGGACTTTAATAGAGGGTACTACGGGAATATATTTATGAGAATATAGACTTCGGCTTCGTAGACTTCAAACTTTGATCCAGACAGAATCTGGTCTTCTGGTACTTGAGAATCTTTACAGCTCACATTCCTGGGAAATACTTCGACATGTTTCTGCTCTCCTGGTACCCACTTGCAAATCTTTAGCAGTCAGTCATCAGCGACTCTGAATGTCCACTTCCCCAGTTCCTCAGTTTCCGCTAAGCCATGTCATTATTCGAGATAAAAATGTGTTAGTTGTTGTAGCCTATGTGTTAACCCAAGTTATGACCTATCTGTGTGCTAAATTCCATTCAAATCCGTTTTGCCGTTTTTAAGATTAGCGCGCACAAACGCACAGAAAATTACAGATTTATAAATAGATAAGAAGATAGATTAGATGAGAAACTGTTAATGTTTCACTCCAAATCTTTTCTGATTCCTGAGCAGAGGATCGCTGTTACTTACTATAGGACAGCTAATGTAAAGTTGTCCTACTATAACAACGCTTTTCGGCATTTTTTTATACAATTTAGAAAAAAACAACATCGTTTTCATGGAAATTTCACTATGCTCCGATATCCCGTGAAATGTGGTGGAAAAAGCTGCGTGGTGCAGCTTTTTCCATCGGGCGAGTATATTACCAAAAAAAAAATAATCAGAAAAATGACTATCAATGAGCATCATCAAATATACGCAGTCAATCAGCATTTCAATCGCGTATGTCTAGTACTCGCTCCAAGGTTACTAAGGTCCAAGATCACTCAGTCAATGTCATTAAGAAAACAACATAATAATGATTGATGATATCAACTGACCATGACAACAGCCGCTGCAACACAATCATGTCTGCAATACAACATGAACTCACCAAGGAAACACGATGAGCCGGGACCAATCAACGGCGATGAAATTGTAGTTTCTCGCTGCTAAGTGAGCTAAAAAAAATAATAATAATGTAAGTAATTTTATATGTTTTGCGAAATTTTCCAAACGATGAGCGACTAACGCTATGATAAATTATTTTATTACTAGCTTCTGCCAGCGGCTTCGCCCGCGTGGTCCCTAGGGAACATACTCCCGGGATAAAAAGTAGCCTATGTCCTTTCTCAGGCTCTAGACTATCTCTGTACCAAATTTCATTTAAATCGGTTCAGTAGTTTTGGCGAGAAAGCGCGACAGACAGACAGAGTTACTTTCGCATTTATAATATTACTAGATTCTGCCAGCGGCTTCGCCCGCGTGGTCCCTAGTGAACATATTCCCGTGACAAAAAGTAGCCTATGTCCTTTCTCAGGCTCTAGACTATCTGTGTACCAAATTTCATTTAAATCGGTTCAGCAGTTTTGGCGTGAAAGCGCGACAGACAGACAGACAGACAGACAGACCGACAGACAGAGTTACTTTCGCATTTATAATGTTATAGTAAGGAAGTAAGGATTGGCATAGGGTTCAGGGTCAATACTACTATTCGCATCTGAGTCACAATTTTTCCAAAACACCGACGAACGAACGTTTTATCCTCTAGCTGATCGCCTAAAGTGTCATAAAACCGCCTAAACTTGAGCGGTGTTGTTTACTAAACGTCGATATGCGGTTGACTGAACCTAAATGTCAAATTTTACTAAAAATCTTTCAAGCACTAATGACATAAACCACGTAAATGTTTAGACGTTTCTTAGATTCCACATTATAACAAAAACAAACCAACTTGGACAATGTTTGTTTCCACCCTTCCGTATTTACAATATCAATTACTCCACCGAACGGCCACTAACAATTTGAACACTGACCACGCCATAAAGATAACATTATTGTCTCTGGCGATAAAATCGCTTTTATTACAACACTACCACCACGTTTGCCTTCCACAAACATTAAATTATCAGGCATCAATGAATGTGTTATGTCCATTAGCTCTGATTAACACATTATTATGGGTACAGGTTTTAATTTTGCCTTGACTTTAAAAAAAAAACATAGGTATAAATCTGATAGTGACTTTGCTTGATACGCTTTCACGCCTAAATCGCTGAACTGATTTTGATGAGTTTTGGTACATAGATAAATGGGATTCTGAAGACGGTTATAGGCTACTTCTTTTAGCGAAAATCTATATTAACGCGAGCTAACGCTAGTATTATTTTGATCATTTGTTTACTATCTATCATTTGGCAGGATTGTTCCATGGTAGATAAATATATTTTATTTATTAAAATATCCAATAAGTATGCATTCTTCTAAAGCTACGCTCATACAACTATCTCAGGGTGTGCTGTGGTGCAGGATACACCAACCAAACGATACTGTCAGGCCTACGTCATTTCACAAAGAGTTTTGTAACCAATCAATTACCTCAGAAGCTGCCATGATACGACACGACACAGTAATGTGTCCGAGCTTATGAAGATCGCTTCGACATTCTCAATAATGGCTTTCTCCTGTACGTCAAATATTAAATCCCCCTTATCTCAGACGTCAGCCACATCTGCATAAGAGGCTTGCTTATGATAAATGAGGGTCCAACCTGAGCTGACCACAGCCTTATGGAGGGATACCCCAGTGATAAATAACTCCTTCCATTACCCATGTTACCTAAGCCAAAGGTTAAGACAGTTGAAGCGGCCCGAGTCCAACATGGATAGTTGATTGGCCAACAATATTCGGATTGCCAGTGCGAATACCGAGACTGGTATTCTATTTTCAAGAAACCTCACATTCATTAATAAATAGAAAATATAAAATTTATATTTTTACGTACTAAGGAGCTTGAAACAAAAATACTAATTTAAATCAACTCCTTGTAGAATACTACTATATAGTTCCTTCGGATGGACTGGAGCCAAACGAATTGGGAAAATATGATGACGATGATAATGATGGTGTGGTGACCATCGGCACCAACCCAGATATCGACTTTAGCTTTGTTCATTTTAAGTCTCTTTTTGAGTGACCATCTGTATTAAAAGGCCAAGAAAAATATGGGGTCAATACAATTTGAACATTGCCGTGTACGACATAGAGTTTGATGTTCCAATATATTTATAACTATCTTGCATTCCGAATTCAAACACTACCGTAAGTTTTCCATTTCCGCGTACCTGTCATCGACATGCCAATGTCCGCGATGTGATCTATTAGCACACTATCGACACAAACACAGCTCTAATGGACTGTATCGATACTGCTGCATTCGTATGTGGAATCGACCACAGTTGCCGCATTATTTCAATTGTATCTATAAACAGGCCAGTGGTATCAATGTTTGCTTATTATGGACATGCAATGTTTGACGTCATTCTAACATTTAAAATGTCACTAAAATCACAATATTGTTATAAAATAATTTACACCTTTAATTTTATATGGCTCCGGAAATTGATGATTGTTTGTAAAATGAACTGTCATATCATTCCATATTATTTTGTATGGTTTGACGCCTCACTTCATGTTCACTTACTCACCTTACATTACACGGTGAGATGTTTACAGTATTTAGGTGCAGTAGCCGAGCGTGGAATAACGTACTTACCAGTCTAACTATGTATCCACTTTTGTTTTTATTTAAAAAATTGGTACGTTTTTATCTTCACACTTTAGTAGAATCACACACATTCATTTCCGAAGTAGCAAGGTTCAGCTTCCACATTAACCAGCTGTGACTGAACATCCCACAAAATTATTAACTACTTGTAAACTCATGTAGCCACTTACGACTTCGGTGTTATATGTGGCAAGAAGCTATTAGCAACCCCGCACACGCGGCACACGTGAGACTTGCTACGCCGTAGACCCTCGTTATCGTCTACGAGCCTACGACGCCTACGACGGCTACGACAAGTGGTCACGGTATACAGGTGTATGAACTCTAAATTGAAATACACTAAACTAGCACTGTTTTGAAATTAGAAGTAAGTCAGAGAATATTGTCAAAATCTACTGAAATCTACATTTAAAAAAATATAAATAGAATTGATGTACTGTCTCTTTGATCTAATAATGAATGTGTTTTTTTAATTCTTATTGACTCGTTTATGAGCATAATAACTAGGGATACTTATCAATCTATCTATCCTTTTTGTCCTACTGCTGTGTAATGATTTCTATTGCAGTCTTCGTACAAACAACACAACAGCTGAATACTTGCTCAGATTTAATAGAAATCATATAACTAGAAGTCTTAGAGACGACAAAGTAACAAGGTAACATGCCAGTACCTACTTACTACTTGTGAAAATTCCTGCTTATGTAACCTGAACTTACAGAAGGTACCTATTCATTCCTTTGTGAATGTTAGTATGTGCCTGTATTATGCAGGAAATCTACGGATGCTATTGAAAGCTTTATGTCCACTCTATGGGTAATGGGACTTCAGAGTACCTTCGAACTTGATGAAAGACTTTCATTGAACGAATTGAAATATATGGGTATGCTGCGCATTAAAATATATTCATAGTAAATGGGGTCGTTAACGAATTGACCTATCCATGGTTACTTATTGTCCTCACAGGCATCGGATTAACAATAAGTACTAATGTCTAATATGTAACTTACCTGTGAATATTAAGCTCTGAGCAATTATCTGCAATCGTTGATTTGTTCGCCAAGCGTAACGTAATTGTCAATGAACCAATGGCAATGTGCAGCGACAGATTTTTTTTAGCCTAAACTGTTCCACTCTTAGGCTCTCTGTGGCTCTCTACATTGTGTTTCACGCCAATTCTCGCGAAAGTCATTAAAATTTTGAAAAAATAAGAATAATAACACACAATAGGCCAGTTCTATCCCTCCACCACATAAATTAATGTCCTTACCATCTCTAACAGTAGTGGTGCCAACTCCCCCAGTCGACTCGGAGAACCCCATCAGATATATGACAGTGGGGTTCGAGAAGTCGAACGACGTCGCGCGCAACCCATTCACGTCATTCGGTGGTATTATCTGAAATGTCCTGGGATTTGACCTGCAAACGTAAACATGAAGTTTTTATTAGGATAGCAAACATTTGTGAAAAGTTTAGAAGGTCAAATGGTTTTTGAAATGTTACCTTTTTATACTTAAGTAAATTTTTCTTTGTTTGTATTAAAATTAAGCTTTGCATTGGACAGAGCTAAGTTGATTGAGTGACGGATAACAAGAAAATTTCGTTACTGTCAAACACTGTTTTCTTGTAAATGATTTAAAAAGAATATTCATAAATAAAAACACTAGGTACCATCTATCTGAGACAGTCAGGTAAAAAAATGGAAACGAGATATTTAATTCCATTGTCCCATTACCTCTCAAAAACCCTGCTCATTTTACGTCACCCATAGACATAACAGGAAGTGCTTGAAAAATGGATTACTCAAATCCACACGGAAACAACATACATAAGAACAAAACAAGCTAAAAAAAACTTGTAAAGGGAACAAAATGCCAGGAAAAACCCGGAAAACAGAAAACCAACCCTCGTACTAATTTTAAATTGCCACCCAAACAATATCCATTCCTCACACAAGGATGTTTGAAAGGCCGCTATCACGAACATGACATCACACCCCATTTTGTTCAGTCCATTTCCTAATAACGAGGTACGGTCATGAAACGTGCCTAGCGAGCTAGCGTAGCCGTGATGGTGTTGGCCCAAACAAAGGTTATAGCAATTACGCTGCACGTCAAATGAACAAACGCTTGCATGCGCTGCCTTGCGATTGAACCTTCTCGGTCATATGATGCCCTGGTACTTTACGGTAATGTTTATTGTAGGATTTGTAAACTGTTATGACACGAAAGGGTATTTTTATGGCTTTAGTTATTGCTCTAATGGGTTTTATGGTTCTCATTTCAGGGCTGATTTTTCAATAGGCAGATAACTTTTATCTGAGGAATACATATGTTTGTTTGACAAGTTGAACCAGCACCCTGCGTGTAGGGATATCCGCTATCAATTTTTTATTTTCCGCCCAAATACTGATATTAAGCGCAACTCTTTTTTAGGGTTCCGAATAAAAAACGAAACCCTTATAGGATTACTCGGGTGTCTGTTTGTCTGTCTGTCTGTTCGTCTGTCACAGCCAGTTTTCTACAGATCCACTCGACCGATTCTGTTGAAATTTGATACACATATGGACTTCTGTGACTAAAACACAGACGTGTTACGTAAGTTATTAAATTTTTAGTATAGGTGTCAGTTTTGGGGGTCAAACTAGAAAAGCTAAAAAAAAGGTTTTTTGAAAATATCGTGTGACATATCAAATGAAAGGGCTGACTATGAGGGTTTTAATTATATTTTTTAAATACTTTTAAAAATAAATGGTTTTGAGGTTATTCAAGAAGTTAGATGAAAAATGACCATTCCCCCCCTTATCTCCGAAACTACTGAGCGTAAAATTTTGAAAACAAATGTAGATAATAGATCTTTACCTATACATAACAGGAAAATATATAAGAAGTCTATAGTGTTAAAATAACATGTTATAAAAATTGAATTCGTTCGGAACCCTTTGCACGCGAGTCCGACACGCTCTTGACCGGTTTTTTTTTTTGTAAAAGTTATTTGACTATTGAAAACTCAATCCTTTATATAAAAAACTTGCTTAGGACACAACTACGTACTTCTACGGCGTGATTGGTAATTGGGTGCGTTCCTTCAAATGGGATATTATGTTTTGGTAAATATATATATGATAAAATGGTATGCTAGCGGACATGTGCCATCCATTTATTTATTTTATGATCGACATCTATCATAAACTGTTGGATAATGTTATATAAATTCAAGTCGTTTAAACTTAACAGACAGTTGTGTTGCTGGGGAGTTTGTTGGCCACTTCTTCTTCCCAGCTAAAACACTAGGAAGTGGTGACGGGCTGGGCGATTTGGGGGACTGTCTTCATGTAAATTTTGACGTTCAAAAAGTGCTGATTTTCAGCCTAATTTGAATAAATGCCTTTTGATTGATTGATTTTGATTTTGGTGTCCAATTTGAGTTTTTTTTGAGTAACCGAACTCTTGTTTACATAAAAGGACTTAGTTTTACAGGCGCACCAATGTATGTTTTTCATGCTCTGATCCATTTAATTATAATAACAATAATAAATCATTTATTTCAGAACCAGTTCATATGCATAGGTCCGTTTTAAAATGTTTAAATATTGGATAAAATACAAGAATACATTAAGATTACAGTTCAAAACATTACACAACAGAAACATTAGACATTTAACAAAAGTCAATAAAAACATTACAAATTACAATTTTATAGAAACAAAAAGATTACACGCATACTATCGTTTATTATAAAAAAGCATCTACAACTTAGGCAGATAAAATAAACGAACTCTTAATAAAAACAAATCTGTTGAATCGTTGAAGCCCCTAACAAATATTAGTGGACTACATACACACATACACTGGAGTTCTGTCCCGCTACGGAAATTGAGCCCACGACCCTGAGCTCGAAATGCGGACTGTTGCGTCATTTTGGTCGCAAATGGGAGGAAACTACGGAGTATACGGTTAGTGTCTTATCACTCTGAGATAAAACCACCTCTACTTTGCGCATTTCCGAATATGAATTCAATTTCAGTGCATTTGGTAGCAAACATCTTAGCTTTTCTACCTATAATTTGAAGTCCATTTAATTAAACTTTTAAAGTATGAAAACGAATGTAACACTTATGTGTTACATTCGTTTTCACACTTCACACCCACTGTAACTTTATCTGACTTGTTTACAAATTTTGCACTTGATTCTGATTCTAATATTGTATGTTATGAGGCAATTTTATTTTTGTTTCTAGAATGGAATCACAGGAAGTAGTGATACAAAAAAAAATTGTTAATCTTTTGTCCCTGAAAATTAAAGAATCCTGTTTTCTCACAGAAATCTTTAATTTTCTAGGATAAAAGTGAGGATCATAAAATTAAAATTATTGGATCACTAGAACAAGCTTTTCTACGATGGAAGATACAAAACTGATAGTAACTTTCATGGTACATCTTTAAACCGTAAAGCATACTTTGTAAAGTTGTTTCCAGTTTGGCTAGGACATTGCAGGCTTGAATCACCTGATTGTCTGATAAAAAGATGATTCCGTGGTTTGGAAGGCACGTATAAGCCGGTGGTCCCGGCCGCCAAATGGCGGTCACATAAACCATGACAGTGGCCCTTGAGACGGTCTAGAAACTCAGACACTAGGGTGTGTGGGGTCGTTAGACCTTACTGCCCACACGATAAGAAGAAGAAGAATCGTATATCAAGAAATAAGGAACAAATACATACCTAGTAAACAACTTATACTGTATATCGAGGGCGTCATCTCTCGGGCAACAGTAACTGCACTGGCCGACCGGCGCCGACATGAAGCATATTTCAGCGATCCCTGAAACAAGAGAGATTGATTGTACCGACAGAAATAGCCTCATCATCACTGGGATGGACAACTGTATCATAGCTTTCAGATATTTTCAAAGACTATTAACGTATTGTAAACGGCAAGTCATTTATATTTCTAGGAATTTTTGGTAAGTCATTATCCTTCGCACTTATCGAGAGTCTGTGATTCCGGAAATTGTGTATTTATAAATAGTCTTATGATTCGCAAGTTTCGTATTATGTACATAAAAGGTGATATTTAGATAATAAATGTCAATAACACAATAAACAGGTATTTCCTAAGAAGTCTAACTGTTAAACTAGGAACTAAATGTTTCCGTGATAAACATTGATATATAAAAAACAAAAACCCAAGATGCACTGTCTCGAACAAATGCAACACTCGAAACTGTCGTCAAAAACTGACATGTATCAAGTGTCATGTGGGAGTTGTGTGTAGTTATACTATAAACAATTTTTTTTGCAAATTCAACCTTACACGGATCGCTTAAAGTTGTTTTTACAAAGCAGTTCAGTATGGCGAGTGATGCGCATTTTTTTTGCAAATTCAACCTTACACAGATCGCTTAAAGTTGTTTTTACAAAGCAGTGCACTATGGCGAGCGATGCGAGATTGTTTGAAATTACTTGCGCATAATTATACATATTGCGCTTATTTTGTGCGGACGTTTTTGATATATCAATGGTGATAAATAATCGCTTGCCCAAGGTCGCATAGTACTAAAAGCGTTAATTATTAGAGTTCCGTACCCAAAAGGTAACCAACGGAACCCTATTATTACTAAGCCACCGCTGTCCGTCCGCTCGCCTCTCTGTCTGCGGACTGTATCTCAAAAACCGTGTGTATTTCTATTGCCGCAGTAACAACAAATTCTAAAAATTAAATTAAATCATTAATTAAAGTGGGCTTTGTTTCGGATTATGATACGGAACCCGTCGTGTGAGAGTCCGAATTGCACTTGATGGGTTTTTAGTCACAACTGCTTCTTTTATGTTATAACATATGTGCATTGATTATGGGTAGGTCTCTCTGACCAATAGCTGGTCTAGCGTGGTAAGTAATTTCAATAGAATAAGAGGCTAGCTTATACTGTTTTTTTTTTACCACTGGCGTATGGTTCACGATACTTTCTTTGTTGTTACATTCTCTACTATCAACGACCTACCTACCAACGCACCTACCTACCAACGATATCCAATAATATCAAAAAGATTTCTCTTTCTAAAATACCCCAGATTGAGAATGGTATTCTCAATATACACATCCACCCTGAAATTGGACCTAATTCCAATATTATTATAATATACCAATGAGAGTCTCCAGCCATTACATAAAAGGGTAAAGATCAAAACTACGTAGAACCTGAGAATGAGCATAACATCCCAATCCATTTGAAAAAGTTCATAGACTACACTTCAAATCCAGGCTTCCGAACTCTGACGAAAGGCTTTCAAAATGCTTGCCAAAATAATCATCCCAGACCAGATCCCTGAACAGGAACGCGTCACTTTTGAGAAAGCTTAGCGGCTTGGCTAAGCGGGTTAATACGTTAAGCTCAAACAGTGTACAGCCACTGAAAACTTAGTAAGTATAAAAATCCCAATAATACATTTGAAAAAGTTCACAGACCTCACGCTTTAAAGCCAGGCTTCCGAATTCTGTTCAATGAGGGTTTTCTGAAATGTCGAGCACCAGGTGGCAGCACTGAGGCGTCAGTCCCAAACAACCTATCGAATCACTTTTTACTGACATTTGTCAATGTCAATGTTGTTAATGTCAAAGTCACTTTTTCAATGTACAGGAACTCTCGCCTATTTTGCGCCAACTGGTGGAGTAAATTTTCGTGAACACCCTCATTAAGGCTTTCAAAATACTCGCCAAAATGATCATCCGAGATCCCTGACAGGAACGGGTCACTTTTGAGAAAGCTTAGTGGCTTGGCAAGCGTGTTAATATGTTAAGCTCAAACAGTGTACAGCCACTGAAAACTTAGTAAGTTAAAAATCCCAATAATACATTTGAAAAAGTTCACAGACCCCACGCTTTAAAGCCAGGCTTCCGAATACTGTTCAATGAGGGTTTTCTGAAATGTCGAGCACCAGGTGGCAGCACTGAGGCGTCAGTCCCAAACAACCTATCGAATCACTTTTTTCTGACATTTGTCAATGCCAATGTTGTTAATGTCAAAGTCACTTTTTCAATGTACAGGAACTCTCGCCTATTTTGCGCCAACTAGTGGAGTAAATTATCGTGGACACCCTCATTAAGGCTTTCAAAACACTCGCCAAAATAATCATCCGAGACTTGTTACTAATTAGCGGCTTGGCTAAGCGGGTTAATACGTTAAGCTCAAACAGTGTACAGCCACTGAAAACTTAGTAAGTACAAAAATCCCAATAATACATTTGAAAAAGTTCACAGACCTCACGCTTCAAAGTCTTCCGAATCTTGACCAATACATTTCAAAATGGCCGCAAAAATAATCATTCCACATCCCAGATCCCTGACAGTAACGCATCACCGTTGAGAAGGTTTAGCGGTCACCGACCCGTTTATCTAACAACGTTACAGAGACACCACCTCCTTTGTCATGTCACAAAGGTCTTTGTACAGGAATGGACTGCTAAGCCGGGTTGATTGATTGAAAGTTCCACCACAGAGTTATGTTAGAGGCTGTTCCCTTTCGAAGATATTAAAAGGACTGGTGAAAGAGATTTTGGGTAGGACATCTTTGTGTATTAACAATACAAGACAAGACAAGATTTACCGATGATCATCTTTAATTGAAGTTGGTATTTAAAATTAATAAAACTAAACGAATTTATTGTCTAATCAACCTATCATGGCTCACTACTGGGCAAATGTCTCCCTCATAGCCTTCCTCTCTTCCCGGTGTGTTGTTTATCATCGAAACCTCATCATATCAACCGAAAGACGTCCACTGCTGGACATAGGCCTCCCGCCTATGGAAAGGACAGTAAATTGTTTTATTACTATTATTACTATTTATTCATTTATCAGAGTTCCATTATGGTTAGTAACAATATGAGCTTCTTCTTCTTCTTCGTATGGGCAGTAAGGTCTAACGACCCCACACACCCTAGTGTCAGAGTTTCTAAACCGCCTCAAGGGCCTCTGACATGGTTTACTTGACGATTGCCAATTGGCGGCCGGGACCACCGGCTTATACGTGCCTTCCGAAGCACGGAATCATCTTTTTATCAGACAATCAGGTGATCAAGCCTACAATGTCCTAGCCTTACTGGAAACAACTTTACAAAGTATGCTTCCCGTGGGAATCGAACCCACGACCACCGGGTCACAAGGCAAACGCCTAAACCACTCAACCACGGAGGCAGTACAATATACAATATGAGCTTATTAACTATGTTAGTAGGAAAATATTTTGAATAAGATAACAATTAAATTAAACTAAAAATATACATGCACAAATATTATTTTACCGTCCCAACTACGATGCTTACCCAGAGCGAGTGTATCGGACACTGCAATTTACTAGAAACTATCCTCAGAATGTTGTTGCTGCTGCCGCGTACTCCGCGCAACAACGACGACACACGCTTGCGCGCTTGCGCTTATATTGTCAGTAGAGATATTCTCTGTAATTACCAATCCGATGACGAAAACCATTTCACTGATAGAACACTGCTCTGCAGCTGAGTGCCGTCGGCTAGCTTTTTCCCGAAAACTATGCACTTTTCTTGAGGGATAGGCCGCGAGAGACGTGGATATTGATCCGCTTCTCGTATTTTCACAATCCAGGAGTGGATCAATCTCCTAGATATTTATAAGATACAATCGGTTTTGCTTGTGACCATGGTTATAAACTGTACTACTTTCCGAGTCTAGACGGTTTCGCAAGCGATATTATCTATCAGATACTAAATCCTAGATCAGTTTCAGAATTATTGACAGCATTGTTTCATCCACTGTTGAACATAAGCCTCTTCTATATGTACACCCAAAAGAATAGTTACTGTTACGTAATGGGTAACCTTTATGTCCGAGCATTAGAAATTGTCATTTCATGTCACCCACGCAGCAACGTTTGTTGAAAATGTTTCCATTGATTTTTGTGTCATAAAAAACTAAAATATATGCCACCGACATCACGACTTTTTCAACTCGAAGGCCGCTGTTGGTAAGAATTCAATGCCTTCTATCAGATTGCAATCAACATTGAATGGACCACCATATTGGTCATGACAAGGTCATTTCAAAAGCGAAAAGTGTGTGTTGATTTTTTTATGTTTGGAAATTACAAGAAACTGTTTAGCAGGGTCAATTTTTTCTACAATGGGTGATGTGATGAAATAGAACCCTTTTCTTGTAGACCCGTTTGGTCATTCACTATTTTAAGGCTCTTGCAGTCAGATGCGACGTGACACTACAACAACGCCTTTTGCCAGAAATCCTTCTACGAATTGGAATCCTCACTATCCAACCTAAATATCACGAAATTAACTGCAAAATTGAACTTTTTTTTTGTTAGTTAATTACGTTTTCACGCTTAAAATGCTGAACTGATTTTAATTAATTTTGTGACAGATATAGATGAGATCTTGGAAACGGCTATATGCTACTTTTTATTTGCTAAAGTCTAAAATTTTAAGTTAAAATAAAAAATTGACAGATCATGAAAATGGAGACCCAGGATCGCAAATATGTTAACAACTTTCGTAACGAGTTGCAACCATAAAAATATTAATTCTGAAGAAAAATGGCCGAGAAAATCAGTCTTCGAGTAAAGCCCAGCCATGTTCACGTTAACGTAATAACATAATGTCATGTAAGCATGTAAGACCATTAGTGGCACGCACACATGCGCAAGGTAAACAAATTGCAATCATTTCTATTGTGGCGCTTATTGCTCTTGCAAATTGTAGGCAAATTGAATAATTTCATTCAATATTATATTACTTGTTCTTCAAGGATTTTTCTGTTTAAGAATTCCTTCAATGTTATTTTATAATGAAGTAGCTTTTATCAGCGTTTGCTTGCTTATACTTTGGGAACCAGGAAAGAACCGTGCGTTTTACGGGATAAAATGCCCTAGGTGTGTGCTCAACGATGGTGTTGCTTTCTAGCAGAGAAATCATTTTGTAATAGATTTAGTTATTTCAAAGTAGTAAGTTACCACGTAGAAATAAACCGTTTTACTATATTGTAGGCTATCCTGGTTGCTACAAGTCTAAGATTTCACCGAAAACCACACACTAGAAAAAAATCACCAAATCACCTCCAAATAGTTAAGATGAAACCATTATACTTCTTCCCATTATATTTTTTAACAAAAGTCAAAAAAATAAATATCTTCTGCTTTGCAATACAAACGAAAATAATTTGGTTTTGTTACTTTTTTGACGTGATAATGTCTTTAAAATCGTTTTAGTCGGGTGACATGTTCAGAAACTTGTGTCACACCAAAACCTCACGAGCGCGATCGCAGGTATAACGAGAGAGAGACGGACCGATCTCCCGTCTCATCTCGAGCGCTGCCAGTCATTCCGTGAAACTTGTCACGCGGAATCCTCACGAGCGGAGGCTGGCATAGCGTTCGAGTGAGTGGACCGATCTTCCGTCTCTCTCACTCTAGCGGCATACAAACGAATGGAGATTTTCTCGTGCGGTTAAGTTTCGTTATCACGTAAACATCTCGATCGTAAACCTACTTTACAAACAACCAATTTTTTAAATATGTATTATTTTTTTTATAATAAATTAAAAATGCGGCTACCGGAGTGGCGCGTAGAGGAGTACCTAGTTAGCTCCGTTTATATGCACAAGGTCGTTGGCATGTATACAAGCCTTAATAATTTAAAAATCATTCTATGAACACAAACAAAAGCTACACTCTATTACTCAAAAACAATAGAAAAATAACAAAAAAAGTGTTCGCAACTTTATTGTAAAACTAATTTGCCGTTACATTGTAAAGTGAACGATAAAAAATAAGTAAAGTAAGCCAGTGGTGAATGACTTGCATTGTCGCGCACTCGTAAACTTGAAAGTAGAGCGAAGACCCACAGTCCACAGATAACGATATTATGTCACCTAATGGCTCTTGTACAACAATAGAAGGTATTGGCTATCCATTGTGAGGTTTTACGCTAGCTGCGTAAGATAGGCCTGTCTGACTAAAAATAAACGGACAAGTGCGAGTCGGACTCGCGTGCAAAGGGTTTCGAATTTATTTATTTTTTTTAACATGTTATTTTAACACTATAGACTTCTTATAGTTTTCCTGTAATCTATAGGTAAAGATCTATTATCTCCATTTTTTTCAAAACTTTAGGCTCAGTAGTTTCGAAGAAAAGGAAGGGAGAATGGTCATTTTTTGTCTAATTTCTTGAATAATTTCAAAACAATTTATTTTGAAATTATGAAAAAAATATAATTAAAACCCTCACAGTGAGCCCTTTCATTTTATATGTCACATGATATTGTTCAAAAACTTTTTCTTTTTAATTTTCTAGTTTGACCCCCAAAAGGCGTTTGACGCATTTGTTGCACATCTCAACTTGTACACCATGCTCAAATGGTGAACTTAGCAACTGGTGCACTTCTCATATGGCACACTTCGCAACTGGTGAGCTTCTCAATTGGTGCACTTCGCAAAAGGAGCACTTTTTAAGATGAGTGGAGATTTGGAAAAATTGTCTAAAAATGAAAGAATCTTTGGTTTTGCGTAGGTAATTTTCTTAAAAATACAATCAACAAATACCTTTCAAGTAGGTACACACTTACTTTAACTTAAACAATTTTCAATAATAATATAAGAAGTCACACGAAAATAATAAAAAAAATATGTACCAAATTTCAACAGAATCGGTCCTGTGGATCCGTAGAAAACTGGCTGTGACAGACGATCAGACAGACATCCGAGTGATTCTATAAGGGTTTCGTTTTTTGTTCGGAACCCTAAAAAACTTAGTAAACTATAGATATAACGGTGTTTGTTGAAATATTCGTTAGCCAGTTCTATTTTTAGGGTTTTAAAAATGTATCTGTCATAATAATAAGTTTCTGATTTTTCTATTCTAATCTGTTTTATTGGATCAGCCTTTACTAATATATCATTGTCTAAATAAACCCACACTGCGATATCTCGCAGCGCGTTTTGTATTCCCCGCAGAAATATCTGTATGCAGAAACAATGACTACCTACGTAAACCTACTCACGAAAGCACTTCAAAAGATTTTTGTAAATTGCAACACTCACACAACACAACGGTGTACCCTGCAATAATGCGACGATTACAGTATTTGGATCACTGGGTAAAGTGCTTGAGTGCATTTTGAAACATAAGGAATGTATAGAATTTCGGCATTTAAGTTCGGCACAGATACACAAAAGTTACTACGCATCTCATAAAGTTATAATTAAAATGAAAAAAAAAATAAAGTATAAATACCATCTCTTGTTCTTTTGAACAATAGGTAGATTAATATCTTAAGTAGGTACCTACTTAAAGTATTTTTAACATTTCATTTTCACATTAACTTTATTTTGAGAATAGATAACATCACAACTCTTCACCTTAATCTCTGAACACAATAGGTTGTACTCGTGTAAAAATGTTACGAACAGACGACAATACAACATTTAAAATAATTAATTAGGTGTACCAACTTTTAATTTCAACACCATTTATTCATTCGATTCTAAATGTTCTTTTATTTTCTAGCAATGGTTGACA
Organism: Lacanobia wlatinum; assembly: GCA_947578705.1. NCBI lineage: Eukaryota > Metazoa > Arthropoda > Insecta > Lepidoptera > Noctuidae > Lacanobia > Lacanobia wlatinum. The sequence goes on along the minus strand of OX388044.1, from coordinate 8,069,959 downwards.
CAGAAGTGCTCTTAATTGATTGATTAGTTTGAATCTTTAAAAACTTACATACCAATCTTCGACGACACAGTTGGCGCAATGGTTGAGCGATCAGCTGCGCCGCGTGTCGCGGGTTCGATTCCCACACGGAACAAATATTTGTATGGCCTACAGATAGTTGTTACGGGTCTGGCTGTTTGTGTATGTGAGTTTGTATGTTTGTGAACGCACCCACGATACAGGAGAAATTCCTAGTGTGGGGAAAAGTTTAAAAAAAAAGAAAGAAAAAAAAATCCATTCAATAATTAAATACAAAATCAGGCATTGTAAGTTTTAACGAGAAAAAAAATAGTATTAATGTGGATAACTATATAGAAGGGGAAGACCAAAGAAACTGATGACCAATGAAAATGGACTGTGTAAAAGATGGTAACTGGTGAAGACTGATGAATTAGATATGAAATTATTTAATTCCCAAATGGCAGGTAGAGCAAGTACTCACGTCAGTACAACGCCCCCAACCTTAAGTTTGCCTAACTTAATTTCAGTCAGCCTAAAACTAAGTTTAGCGCTGTGTACAATCATAATAAAACTTTCAATTGTTTAGTGCTCTAGCAGTTACAGACACTAACTGGGGAACAATATTAGCTCATTTCCTGTAGTTAAGTTTAACTCTTGTTAGTTTCACAATAGGGTTCCACAGTAACTGTGTTCATGTAACTATCAACAAACCTAGTGTTCTCAACTGTTTTCCTCGAGTTTAAACGAATTTAGCTGAATTTGAGGTTGCTTCTTGGAGCAAATATCATCATCTATCTACCTGTAGATATATTTTTCAGGCTTCTGACTAATTACTGTCAGACCATTAGGTCACATAGAGTTATTAGCGTAATCCCGAGGGTAGTAAGTTGTTACCCCCGCCCTGTTGTGGCTTCAATGCTTTTAGGGCTTTTTTTTAAGGATGGGAAATCATCAAATGACTCCTCCCGCTCTGAGTGAAGCAGGAGGGAGTGTCAGACTCTTTCTGACTAAACCCATCCGTGTTGCTCCTTGTGCCCTTTGCCTTCCAGGGCCACGGTGACTCTTTCAAACAAAGTCCACAGCCCTAGAATGCTTTTAGGCCTGCAAGATAAATATGGGCTCTCTATGATTGCTTCAACTCAATTTTAATATGGCCATGGGTAGTATCAAAAAACCAAACGTAGATAAGTTATCCCAATATATAAAATTCTTCGGTTACTGACTGATTGAGTGACTGACAGACAACGCACAGCCGAAACTACTGGTCGTAGAAAGCTGAAATTCGGCATACAGGTTCGTTGGGGAGTGTAGGAGAGCACTAAGAAAGAATTTCCCGAAATTCCTACGGGAACGGGAAGTAACGGGATATGTGGGCAAAACCTAATTAGCATCATAATCCAAGTATTTTGCTATTACATATATCTGACAGATATTTGCAACAGAAAATCAACAACAAAATATAAATATGGACTTTATAATCACATTAGTATATAATCGTGAATGATGCACTAAACACAATGTGTCAATCTAAAGAGTGTGATAAGTACTAGCGAAGTGCTAATCGCCTGTGATGTACCTAGGAAGTGAACATCTGATCAGACGTAACAAGTAAACAACAATATATAGATATTGTGTAATCATGAATTGACTTTTATGAAAGACTAGCTTTTGCCCGCGGCTTCGCTCCTGTGGCTTATCTCATAGGATCCGAATAAAAAGAAGTCTGTGAACATTTTTTTTAAGGGTTCCGAAAAAAAACGGAACCCTTATAGGATCACTCGGCTGTCTGTCTGTCTGTCCGTCTGTCACAGCCAGTTTTGGTACACATTAGGACTTCTATGACCCAAATACGGACGCGTTAAGTAACTCATAAAATTTTTAGTATAGGGGTCACTTTTGGGGGTCAAACTAGAAAATTAAAACTAAAAGTTTTTGAACAATATCGTGTGACATATCAAATGAAAGGGCTTGCTGTGAGAGTTTATTTTGATTTTTTCATAATTTTAAATTAAATGGTTTAGAAGTTATTCAAGAAATTAGACGAAAAATGACCATTCCCCCCTTATCTCCGTAACTAAAGCCTAAAATATTGAAAAAAATGGAGATAATAGATTTTTACCTAAAAATTACAGGAAAACCTATTAGAAGTCTGTAGTGTTAAAATAACATGTTAAAAAAATAAAATCCGTTCGGAAACCTTTTCACGCGAGTCCGACTCGCACTTGGCCAGGTCTGCATTGTGTCCCACTGCTGGGCAAAAGCCTCCCCTTTCTCCTTCCAAATCCCTCGGTCTTGGGCGATCTCTGGCCAAGTCTGTCCCGCAAACATGATGAGATCATCACACCTCCTTCGCCGCGGTCAGCCTCGACGACGACGTCCTTCTTCAGGCGTCCCGTGAGTGATGATCTTCGCCCATCTCTCCGGGTTCATTCGCGGGACGTGGCCAGCCCACTCCCACTTCAGCCTGGCTGTTTTTTCTCCGACATCTGTGACTTTAGTTATGGAGCCCAGGGTGGTGTTTCTAATGCGATCTGTTCGCTTAATAAATAAAAATAAATTAAATCTTATCTTTCAGACAGAGTCCATTTTTTGGTTAGTATTCAAAAATTAAATTTAAAAAAATTAGATAGAATGTAAATACTAACACTAACAAAACTATCATAATACCTATTATGCTGCGCGCCATAGTCCGTTAGCAAATCTTGAGTCTGGCCTTTTATATAAAATACTAAGTACTGCGCTCGCGTTATTATAGATTATCACAAAATCACAAAACAAGTAGCGTATAGCCGTTTCCAGGGTCCCTTCTATCTCTGACCCAAAATTGACCAAAACGATTTCGCATTTATAAAATTAATCAGAAGGACTAAGGCGCCCATAACACGATAGGTTTTGCTGCCAGGTCAACCACAGTCAACACTGTGACTGACGGATAACCTATCGTGTAATGGAGGTTGCACGAAATTGACTGTCTAAAATTGATCAAAACGATTTCGCATTTATAATATTAATTAGTAGGACTAAAGCGCCCATAATACGATAGGTTTTGCTGTCAGTTTAACCATAGTCAACACTGTGACTGACAGATAACCTGTCGTGAAATGCAGTGATTGATGGTTGCATGAAATTGATTGACGAAAATCTGGATATTTCATTAGTCACGACTTTAAAGGAGTGGATAATATGTACCTAATTCAGTCCTTGACCTTTTACGAATTCCGTATATCAGTCAATATTATATCGTCGCGTATATAAGAACGAACTTCTAATATCGATTGAATTCCATCACAAACCATCAGTCATTCGTCATTCATGACTTTTGGAATTGAGTGACGCTTGCATGAACGTGTAATGGACGCCTAGGATATTTTTACCCATGACACTCAGCAATTTCTGTAACTCAATCAGTGAACGTATTTTCGTGACTCAGGACGTTTAGAATATCTTCCTTTAACTAAAAAAAACATTTTACCTCTTGTAATATTATTAAAAGTTTAGATATCATTCTAAATATGGCTCTGCATTTAGCAACCATTATCATATTTTGTGCAAGTCACTGCTATTGATGCGAAGGTATTATGACACATCAACGTGCGGATTTTTTGATACATGATTAATGTACCAATACGACCTACATTCGTACCTATCGAGAAGAAGAAACGAACTTATCTTTAAAAGTTGGTTAATGGCTTTGCTTCATTACTACTCATTAGACTACTAAGTGGCCGTAAAAGAATTATAACATCCCATCACTTCCCGTGGGTGTCGTACGAGGCGACTAAGGGAGTCACCAGAGAATGGGCAGCAGCGTTCTATGTAAAACGCAACACCATACACTGCGATCGCCAACCCGATTATGCCAAACCCCCCCTCCCTTTGGGGGAGGCCTATGTCCAGCAGTGGACGTCTTCCGGCTGATATGATGATGATGATGACGAGTCTAAGTGAATTTTTTGGATCGTCTAAATATTATTCCAATATTTATTTTGGAACCTTGCCCTTTGATCCCTTTTATTTTAATTATGGGAAATCATCAAATGACTACTCCTGCTCTGGGTGGAGTGAGTTACCGCGGCCTTGGAACGCAAAGGCATTTAATGGAACACGGGTGAGTTTTAGGCGGTAATAGTCTGACACTCCCTGACTCTTACTGACTCCCGCAAACCTGACACCTCTTGGCCCCTGAGACTGCTTTCTCCTGCTTCATCATCATATCAGCCGAAAGACGTCCACTGCTGGACATAGGCCTCCCCCACAGGGAGAGTTTGCCATAATCGCCACGCTTGGCAGGCGGGTTGGCGATCGCAGTGTATGGTGTTGCGTTTTACAGAGAACGCTGCTGCTCATTCTCTGGTGAGCCCCTTAGTCGCCTCTTACGAAACCCACGGGAAGTGATGGGATGGTATTATTCTATTTTATTCTCCTGCTTACTCTTTCAAGAAATGAAGCGTCACAAGCATTTTACCCCTCTATCGTATGGGTACTTGCAGTTTTATCGAGCGAGCTATTATTTATCTGACCTTAGATTCGATTCAAGTCAATAAAATTAAATAGAAAATGTAAGATGTAACTTGGACTATGAAGGAGTAAAAATTTTGTATTTATCTGTGGAGACTTGTTATTAGCAATTTAGTTATTACTAGTGGACGTCACGCGGTTTCACCCGCGTAGCTCCCGTTCCCGTGGGAGTACGAAGATAAAATATAGCCTATGTTACTCCCTGATAATGTAACTATCCATTGCCCAAAGAATTTTTCAAATCGGTCCAGTAGTTTCGGAGCCTATTCATTTCAAACAAACAAATCTTTCCTCTTTATAATATTAGTGTAGATTATTGTCATTATAATGATATTATTCTGTAAGTCTTCCGAATTAAATAAATAAATAAATAATAAAAATAAAATAGAACTCTGTAAACGAATGACGTAAAAACCTGAAAATCTTACAACTGTTTTAAACAGCAGTTTCTTTTTATTTAAGCCTTTCGTAATTATTCTGGTAACGAATTACTATCGTTGATTTTTTGCTCACCGACAGCAAATTAACATTTTATTGAGATTGAACTTAAGTTTCACTCATCACATCATCTTCCTGTTGCTGCCTATAAGTCATAAGTCATTTAATAATTTGTAAAATTACAAGTAGCCTGGCTCTGTTGTGTCTCCTGCTTGATAAGGAAGGAATTGGAAATTATATATTTTTCCTATTCCGCTGTACTTTTCTGTTTATTAATTTCGTTGCGGGATCTAAGAAGAAGAGAGAAGGATCGCCAAACTAAAGTGGCAGTGGGCAGGGCACATTACTCGCAGAACAGATGGTCGATGGGGCCGAAAAGTTCTGGAGTGGCGACCGCGTACCGGAAGACGTAACGTTGGAAGGCCTCCCACAAGGTGGACCGATGACCTGGTGAAGGTCGCGGGTGGCCGATGGATGCGAGACGCACAGGACCGGTCGTTGTGGCGACGCTTGGGGGAGGCCTATGTCCAGCAGTGGACGTCTTTCGGCTGATATGATGATGATGATGATGATCCAAGACAGTTGTATCGTTGTCTCCGGGACTCGTCGGGCTTCATTGGCTCGGCGTTTTTCTGGTGGTCGGCGGTGTTGATTCTGGCTTTCAGGAGTTGCAGTGGTTGGGAACGCGTGGCGGGCTTGTCCCAAAAAAAAAAATCTTCCTGTCCTTATAATATATAATTTACAAGTAGAAGCAACACGTTTAATTCTTCTATTAGATATCCTCCTTTTTATGTTTCTATGGTACCTATCTCCTACCACGTTGTAATGCATTCATTTTTCTACTAACGCGTAGAAAAACAAAATTAATCAGTGGGCATCAAAAAGTTCATCCAAAACACTGTCAATGGCAAAAGTGTCCAGAACACTGGCCACATTACCGCATTGAATAGCAATTCTGAATCTTTGGCCGAATAAAAGCCCAGCCAAGGTCACGTGAACAGTCGACAAGTTTTTTGCTGACGTCCCGAAAGCTCGATGAGCACTCGGACCCCATGGGCTTAATGTTTCAACCCCAAACGGCTCAAATATATAACTCCCAATAAGGTTGTTATTTTGCGCCATTTGAGATTTACTGCACCTGCAGTAGAAAATCTATTTATTATCAAACACTAGTCCATCTAAGATTGGTACATAAATAACTTAAAATAAGGTCACGTCCCATTAACAAAACACTCACCTATAAAAAACGAAGCTAGCTGACACGACGTAGCATTCACCACCATATTCCGGGCACAGTTATACAACAATAACGATTAAAAACACACTTCAGTACTGAAAACCTTCATCTCAGAACGAAGCATTTTCCCGCTGAGAGCCGAGACGGGAACACAGCACAATGGGACCCGTACAATGCTTTGCAACTCGTTAAAAACCTTTTTACAGAAGAAACTTCCCGATTAACGTTACAGAACCGGAGCTTATTAGGTTTCACCGGCTACTGTTGTAATATACGGAAATACGGTCACATATAAGCGTTCTTTTTTTAAACTAGGCGAAGATCATACGCGCATTCAGCCACATCCGTTCCTTTTTCAAGTTCAAACGACGAACCTTTTTAATTTTAACTGCGGTATGCAGAGAGGTTGTGTTTAAACTTCGAACTGTCTGCACCGAAGGGTATTTGCTAACTGTTTAGTTGTTATACTTAAATTCAACCGCGGTGATACCAATGGCAGCCATGATTACGCAAGGTACCTATTCTGTAAGACAAAAACGCTACGAAATAATCTAGTTGATCGAATTGATTTCACTAAGGTATTATAGATACCTAATCAATTTTGAATCGAATAAGTATGGTCTAGATAAGTTAAGAGACTTGTAATGATGTATTTTGAAATTAGTTTAGTCGGTAAGGACAAGTGCAATTTCCTACACAGATTTGTAAATTTGATAAACTTTTAGTGTGTTACGGATTAAGGTTTTACATCATTATCTTTGATCAAAGATTAATTATCTTAATAATTAAACTTAAATCTATTATTAACTAAAATGTGAGTTTTATTGATCTTGAACAAAACTATGCTGGTACCTAAATGTACCTGTATGTCAGTACCTAAAGTATCTATGTGTATCCTCCTGCCAGGGTTGTGGAATTATCCGAAAGAGTTATCTACCGCGGCCCTGGAACGCAAGGGGCATTTGGATGGAATACGGGTGCGTTTTAGTGAGTAAAAAAACTGTTTTTCAAAAAAATATAACCGACTTCCAAACAAAACACTACAAAGTATAAAAAACCTTATTTTCGGAAGTCGGTGTTTTTGGTTTTGTTTCTTAATACCGACTTTCGAAATTAAGGTTATTTTATAAATGCCCCTTGCGTTCCAGGGCCGCGGTAAATACATTTTTCTTTTTTTGTAAAAAGGATTTTTATTTATTTTTACTTTTAAGTGATGATATTTGGACGACGTCTTCGTCTACGCAGAAATTAAAATAAGCAAAAATGCTCACAAAATAAAAACTCCTGAACCAAACTGAATCAAATTTTTACCAACTGGCAAGTATACCGCATCGAAGTAAAAAAGAATCACAGAAATCGGATCAGAAACCTCGGAGTAATCGGTGTACATACATAAAAAAAAAATACCCTTCGAATTGAGAACCTCCTGCTTTTTGGAAGCCGGTTAAAGAGTCTGACGCTCCCTCTCGCTCCGCACAGAGCGGGAGAAGTCATTTTGATGATTTCTCAACCAGAAACAACATCATAAAGCCACCAGGTATCGCAACCACGTGCAAGCAATTTAGGCAGCGTGACGTTGTTTTTTTTTAATTTTCTACTTGACATTTAAATCCGGTAGCCGAGCACCCCAAGTAAATTAGGGACGACCGCACCAAATGGGGTCTTACCTTTTTTTGAAGAGACAGAATAAATTCAACCTGGGAGCACGTATTCTAGTTGCACGTACTTAATACCTACAAGTAAATAAAATACTCTATAATTTCATGAAATCCGAAAACTTGGGAGCTTTGTGGCTAGTTAGGTACTTTATGCATGTACCGGTCTACTTTTATATAAAAAACAGGCACATTTATCTCTATCTATACTTAATATATAAAGCTGAAGAGTTTGTTTGTTTGTTTGCTTGAACGCGCTAATCTCAGGAACTACTAGTCCGATTTGAAAAATTCTTTCAGTGTTAGATAGCCCATTTATTAAGAAAGGCTATAGGCTATATATCATCACGCTAAGGCCAATAGGAGCGGAGCAGTAATGAAAATTGTGACGCAGACGAAGTTGCGCGGGTCAGCTAGTCACTTAATATACCAATTCGCGCTGAGGGGACTTAATCATTCATGAAATCATGATACTGGTACTTTACCTAAATATAAAATACGCCTCTGCTTACCTTTGTAAAACAAACAAAGGAAACTCTGTGAATAATTATGTTTCATTAAAATATGCAAACTATTTAATGGCTACCTAGGAAGCTTATATCATCGCTAATAAACTACCGTCTTACCTACATAAAATTATAGCTCTATTACGAAATAGAGCTATAATTTTCTTGATTATTTGTCCAACAAGTTGTTAATGACATAAATGTCAAAAGGTCAAACCATGTGTAGGAAAAGGTAGAATGGTCGATGGCTGGATAGTTTGATAACATATGAGCACTTAATCAGTGCTAATTAGGTTTTAGATTATTAATTGGCAGCTGAGAAATACGAGAGCGAAAAGCTTGAGATTACTCTGCCCGACTAGGAAATTTTTGGCTATGTACAGCCATACGTGTACGTAATACTAGCACTTCGCCCGCAACTTTATGTGCGCAGAATTAGTATCTACAAACGATTTTCCTCCTTTCCACCTCTTTTTTAGGCTTCCGTACCCAAAGGGTAACCAACGGAACCCTATTACTAAGCCGCCGCTGTCTGTCTGTCCGTCCGTCGGTCTATCCGTCCGTCCGTCCATCTGTCTGTCAGCAGGCTGTATCTCAAGAACCGTAATAGGTAGGCAGTTCAAATTAGCTATAACAACAAATAATAAAAACTGGCCAAGTGCGAGTCGGACTCGCGTGCAAAGCCGAACGAATTTAATTTTTTTAACATGTTATTTTAACACTACAGACTTCTAATATCTTTTCCTGTAATCTTTAGGCTCATTAATTTCGGAGATAAGAGGGGGGAATGGTTATTTTTCGTCTAATTTCTTGAATAACTTCAAACACATTTATTTTAAAACTATGTAAAAAATATAATTAAAACCCTCACAGTAAGCCCTTTCATTTGATATGTCACACGATATTGTTCAAAAAACTTTTTTTTAATTGTCTAGTTTGACCCCCAAAAGTGAACCCCATACTAAAAATTTAATAATTTACGTAACGCGTCCGTGTTTGGGTCATAGAAGTCCATATGTGTACCAAATTTCAACAGAATCGGTTAAGTGGATCCGGAACAAACTGGCTGTGACAGACGGACAGACAGACAGACAGACAAACAGACACCCGAGTGATCCTACAAGGGTTCCTTTTTTTTTCGGAACCCTAAAAATTAAGCATTTAGCCAATGTCACGTTTGGCTAATGTCCTTTGCGTTACAGGGCCGCGGTGACTCTTTCGAACAAATTCGGCAACGCTGGCTTTTCACCCCCTTAAAGGTTGAATTTTCTAAAATATTTTCTTAGTACTCACCTACATCATAAAAAGATTTACGTATCAAGTCAAAGCCGAAACTGCTGGAACTAGAAACATGGAATTTTGCACAAAGCTTCCTTTTATGATGTAGGTACATAAAGGAGCACTAAGAAAGGATTAAGTATTGGAAATTAAAACTTTAAGGGTATGAGAGGGGCGAAATCGTTTGTACTAAATCTGCAGAGACGAAGTGTGAAGTGCTTTAATTTTTAAAGATGGGAAATCATGAATGAAAGACTCGCCTAGCGGAAGGGAGTGTCAGACTCTTACAACTGACTAAAACCCATCCGTATTCCTCCAAGTGGCCTTTGCGTTCGGGGGCTACTCTCTAACGAAATCCGTAGTTTCGGGCTTAGTTGCGGGCGGGCATTTTCTACTCCGTATCACCTAACCACTGAGAACTAATGATAACACGATTTGACAGTTACTGTGAAATCGTGTTGTCATTCATTCTCAGTTCGGGTTCGGGACTAATCGTAAGTCTGTAGGTGATACGAAGTAGAAATGTAGAATACGCCCGCCCGCAACTAAGCCCGAAACTACAGATTTCGTTAGAGAGTAGCCCCCCAGGGCCACGATGACTCTTTCGAACGAATCCCGCAACCCTGGCAGATAGGTTAGGTAGGTACTGTAACGCTGCACGTTAGGGCTTCTGCAACGTCTGGGGATCGTGATTAAATAAAATACTTTTGGTGATTTAAGAGATCATTATATTGAGCTGGTGCTTCAAAAAAAGCTATTACAGTTCTGTCAGAAAAACAAATCAATCACCGTATGTCATTATTTGAACCTATTCTAAATTATGAACTATATTTTTTAATTCTTCTAAAGCTTTTTTAACTAAGTTAACTAAGTTGATGGAGGTCCCTGGAAGGTGAGGCATCCAAGGAGGATGTCCGACAGTACCTATTAGTCTATCATAAATCATAGGGCTCCAGTGAATAGGTATTTAACAACACCTAAATCCCCACTGGTTGCTAATCATCCCGTTTCCCTGGTACATTGGCTACATTAAACGTACCTATTCCGTGAAGCTGCATCCCGTAAGCGATTACCGAGCAGTTAATTAAATCGTGGTTAGATCCATTCTGGGTAAGCTGGCGGTGGCTTCATTACGGAATAAGGATGCTTGGTTAAACTCTGCTGCTGATATTAAATACAGCGCAGGGTTATATATACTGTTTTGCTTTTAATTTTGGCCGCACGAAGAAAATATAAACTGACCGAAAATGTTGTGCTTTTAACAGGTTCACTGTCCGCACAGCAGATACAATATGTTTAAGCATTCAGCAAATAGAGAGACTTAATTTTGGCTATTTTTTTTAACGTTGCCCCTCACTAGGAATTTCTCCTGTATCGTGGGTGCGTTTACAGACATACAACCTCACATACACAAACAGCCAGACCCGGAACAACTATCTGTAGGCCATACAAATATTTGTTCCGTGCGGGAACCGAACCCACGACACGCAGCGCAGCAGTCAATCGTTCAACCACTGCGCCAACCGTGTCGTCAAATAAAAAAACCGGCCAAGTGCGAGTCGGACTCGCACACGGAGGGTTCCATACCATAAACTTATTTTTTATTATTTGTTGTTATAGCGGTAATATAAATACACAATCTGTGAAAATTTCAACTGTTTGCCTATTACGGTTCTTGAGATACAGCCCGCTGACAGACAGACGGGCGGACGGACGGATGAACGGACAGCGGAGGCTTAGTATGTAATAGGGTTCCGTTGGTTACCCTTTGGATACGGAACCCTATAAATGAACTACCAGAGGGCTAAGCACGAGTTTCTGTCGACAGCGTAAACGTATCGCCTGCGACAATTTTTGTATGCAAAATTGATCAGCGCCATGTGTCCGTATTTGGAACTAACTAATCGGTAGCACAAGTTTTTGACACTTACCTTCGTATCGAGTTTACGTTTTAACGTTGCGTAAATGAACCAAATGTATGGAAATCGGTAGCACCATGGTAGCACGAGTTGTGTAGTTTCGACTTTTTCGCTAGCTGGGACTTACGCACGTAAAAAAATGTCTCACTGACATTTTCTTGGTGAGACAGTTTACGTCAAACAATTTTCCGTATTTATTTTGGAATGAATGCAAGAATATGCAATTTTATCATGAAAACGAGAGGAAAGCATGTTGTATATTTATCATCCGATCTCTTATATACATAAAGACGCCAAGAGAAGTTGTGAAATGAGGTAGGTAAATTTTTCATTTTCTTTGTAAACACACGGAATAGTTTCTCATAAAAGAATCGTTTTATTAGTGTTATTCATGCGAATCACACAGAGCGGCCCGGCGCCGCCTGCGCGCCATGGTGAAGTTCGTTTCCGTGCGTTTTTCGCCGCAAATCCACGTTGTTTTCTGGTGCTCCATATCAACTGAAGTTCCAATCACGCAGCATCGCGATAGGCGTTACAAATAAGTGCTTTAGGTACCTAACTACTATAATTCACGTGTGTGCAGCATGTTCATTTGTGCGCTCATCAAGTATTGCAACGGGTACATACCAACGCAAAGTTGTTATCTTATAGAACTAGGAACAAACCCCACTGAGCAAATTATGTACTAGGCACCCAGAGCTCTTTCCATCCCTCAGTAAGCAAATACATTATACCTGATACCCTATTCACAAGAATATAAGACTTAAAATTTCTTAATATATAACATATTTTTCAGCAGGTTTGTGAAAATAATTGCAATACCTATTTAAATGGCAAGAACTATAATCGTAAACCACGTTTCACAAGCCTATCGATGATGGCTAAAGACTTAAAAAGGAGAGAAGCACGACGAATATGAAATAGAACTCCTTCGCAGCGTAACGACTGGTTTATTGTGAAGATCTTACCTGCTGCCCCTATATCGTACTGCTAGCACACTGTGAGGGACACTTCTTCGACGAAATTAATTAATTAATCAAATCGTCCCTTGCTTGTGTACCGCTAACTTTCGGAGTAAATGAAATTGAATGTTCAACCCATTTCTATTTTGAATCCGACTAGCTATTAATGTAATACAATTTAGGAAACCTGGTTCCGTACCAAAATGGTAAAAAGGAACCCTTATGGTGTGACTAAGTCTGTTTGTCTGTCACAGCTGGATATCTGAAGAACTACTTACTATATGCTGCTATATAGTTTTTTTTCGAATTTGTTTACTCTTAACTAATATTGGTCGTAACGTCGCAAAGGTAAAATTGTTTGTTTATAAGTTTGTAAAGGTAATCTCTTGAAATCAGGTCCGATCTTCGATCACAATTCTACGAGATCGAAGGGTGTGTGAACACTAATGTTGCTTCTGTATGACTGAAAACGCACAGTTTTTGTGGGACAACCTCATGATAGTCCAGGCAAATTAGTCAATTAGGTAAGAATCTCGGAATGACAGAAAGTCGGCTATAAACTTGTTTAAACCTTTATGTTGACCCCCTAAAACTAGTCTTGAAACCTACTTATCGAAGGGTGTCCGCGACTACAGATATTTCAAGGGCAAAGATAAAAAAAAATCGTTTTTTTACACATTTTTTGTAAATATCTCGTTAACACAACTAAGTATATTATAGAAAAAACTCGAAGAAATGTGAAATCTAGCTAACCCTCACTGGGCCCGCGTGATGGATTGTGACCAACTCCCTATCACAGAGTAAGTCTGTATTCTACCAATAGTAGGAACTTTGTGTGTTTATTAAGCTTATGCCAGATACAATGCCATATGGTGTCAGCCGGTGCCGTAAAAGAATAATACCATCCCATCACTTCCCGTGGGTGTCGTAAGAGGCGACCAAGGGACTCACCAGACAATGGGCAGCAGCATTCTTTGTAAAACTTAACACCATACACTACGATCGCCAACCCGCCTGCCAAGCGTGACAATTATGGCAAACCCTCCCCCCAAAATTTGGGGAGGCCTATGTCTAGCAGTGGACGTCTTTCGGCTGAGATGATCAGATGCAATTTGTAGCAGTGCGTTCCTTCAAATGAGATGTTATAGTGAGTGGTAATGCAACGATTTTGAGTCGGCAACTTGGCCTCCGGCGTTTTCGAGCAATCAGACTTTTAAGATTTTTTGAAGACCTTACGATCATAAGTTGCTAATTGTAAGAAATCTCTTCTCTGGATAATCGGACACTTTTCTGAAACTTAATGAACGAATAAACCTCTCGAATAATAATTTATTTAATAAATACCTCATACTCATGAGTATGGAAATTAAGCGTCGTAAAGAAAAAGCTATGAAAATTTATTGAAACTTCTGTGTAAAGTAGATTTCGATTAGGTACTCGAAAATGAAAACCCATTATGGTCACCAAGTTATCTGGGCAAAAATCGTTGTACACAGATTGAGTCATTGGTAATTGCTCAGTTGAAATTACCAATCACCCTATATAATATAATAGATGGATGAAAAAAAAAATAGTTTTATACAACATTTTATATTTCATAATGTCTAACATACATAGGTACACGGATCACAATGAATGACAAAACATATTTATGAAACCGCCGGTTTTGTCCACAGTGTAGTGACTACGGCGGGCGCTAACGCGGCGGGCTCGCGCGAGATAGCGCGCGTAGTTTTCAAACGTTCCTACCCGCGCGTTACGGCCGCATTACGGGCCTAGTCCGCAAGCGCCTAATGCGAGGGTGGCGGGGGTATCAAACCAGTTAGATCTTGTCGCTCGGTTGACACGGGCATTCCAGTGTACACAGTTCTTTATATAAATTAAAAAAATCACTATTAACTTGGCAGCTTTTATTTATTTCATGCACACCATCTCTTGTGTTCAACACTCCCATCTCAGGATCGTACTATCTAATAAAAATACCAAATCCTCGTGCATGGTTTGCAACACATGAAATACGGAACGCATACAACGGCTTGCACGTCACTGTGGCCACCGCACGCCACCGCTGCGCCGTCGCGCCCGCTACAAGCCGTGGTCACCGCGCGTTCAGTGAGGACGCACACATTGGAATGGTTTGTCTGCTCTTGGTGGCTCTTGGCTACAATCTGAAATATTTTTCTTGTCGTCACCTGTTGATAACAGAAGTTAAAATAATTATGAAAAACTAGCTTCTGCCAGCGGCTTCGCCCGCGTGGTCGCCAGGGAATATACTCCCGGGATAAAAAGTAGCCTATGTCCTTTCTCAGGCTCTAGACTATCTGTGAACCAAATTTCATTTTAATCGGTTCAGTATTTTGGCGTGAAAGCGCGACAGACAGACAGACAAGAGTTCCTTTCGCATTTATAATATTAGTAAGGATAATATTCAAAAATTGTGACACTAAATGCAAACATTTTGGTGATTGTTAGTGTTTATGGACTTGGACTGGGTTGTGAAGGCCAGATAGGCAGCTGCTCCGCGTAAAATAGGTACTGGTATTCAGTTGAATCCGGCCTGACTAGAAGCCGACCCCAATATGTTTGGGAAAAGGCTAGGCAGATGATGATTGACATTGCAATTAGGAATTTCTTAGTCTTTCTCAGCCTGAAGCCTCATTCTGTGTGCTATGCAAGGCAATACTTTTAAGTCTTACTACATGGGAATAAGCATAATAGACGCATTTCACATTGTTGTTTGGATTTGTGTAATACAAGTGTAGATTGTATACGCTTGGGGGAGGCCTATGTCCAGTAGTGGACGTCTTTCGGCTGATATGATGATGATGAAGTGTAGATTATAAATATTTAAATATATGCTTACTTTTCTTTGAAGTTCTCCTTGAGGACGATTTGAATTAAACAGTTTTTGTTGACTTTGTTAAATAAAACATTTCAGAACTGTACAGCGCACATTTTCTTATAAAAGCTGCTAAATTTTAATTTTAAATGACAATAAACAACAATAGACGTTTACTCCTTAGGGTCAACACACACCACCACACAACGTAGTGCGGCACTTACAACCCGCGGTATTAAAAAAATTAAAAATCCTCCATAATATGAAGAAATCATTGCAAAGTATGTTATACTATGACTACTATAATTGTTATTACGATTAACCGAATGATTATGTGATAAATGTTAGCGAACAATAATGTACGGAGATATACAAGGTGTTATAAAATAAAAGCAAATACCCTTATGAGGTCATTTTACTCATCATTATAAACAACTTTTACAACGGGCCAAACTCTTAATTCATAATTCTTTATTATACACCAAAAAACCATAATTATATTGGATACAGACATAATAAAGATCATGTACAAAGGCGAGCTCAACTCAAAGTTGAGTTTTCTCCCAGTAAACCTTTCAGTGGCAAACATAGATCATCATACAGGGTAGGATCTAGTGTAATAATAATATACGTAAATATACCTACACACATAAAAGTATACCAAAAAAGGAATCAGCCGTTCAGTATGTACCTACATTTTGTCGAGTAATGCGCAAATATATCAGCAGGCAGTCGATGTTTTTCGTTTGAATAATGAGTACAATGACCCTTTAAGAAGTATTCCGTTTTTTCTATGTATTTATTATTAAGTTTGCCATTCGCATGTCGCAAACATTTTACAGCTACACACGTTTGCATCAGTGTGCTGAGGGTTTTATATTTTTGGAATTTGAAGGAAACCATCTAACTTGAAATGAAAGGTGTCAAATGTCGTATGCGGAACCGTTCAAAACCAAATAATTTTACATAAATTACGACACCAATAAACTGAAACTATCAATAGTATATGAAAAAAATATATTTTTAAAATGACAAACAAGTTTTAACATGTGTATGAAATAAAATATATTTTTAGTGTCAGTGTTTCCAGGCTCTTAATTATTCAAAATAGAATTACCGGTTTTTTTGTGCTCATTTTCAAAACGCACCATTCAGTTCAAATCGTTCCAATCGCTATTGCATTCTCTGCCTAAATTAACTTTCGTTCAATTATTACTTTCGAGTAGTCGCAAGACGTTTATCAGAACTCGTGCTACCAAAAAAATATCTCGCTGTAGCGAGTACGTTAAGGTCTGGTTAAAACGTCACGATAACGTTACTATTTCGCAAGAAACTTGTGCTAGGGGTACAGATCACATGCTTCCGTTTATTCTTTAAACAAAGAATTCATCTCATTCAGTAGAAGTTGCGAAAGATTGGAAACAAATTCCTATACTTTTAAAGAGCGTTTGTTTGCATTCACATCGCATACGAAAAGTGTCAAAAACACCTCTAATTTTGAGGATGGTATTGCAACTTGAATTTTAACGTTTTTAAGTACGAAAATCTTGCAGGCAGGGCAATATTTCTTGCTGTAGGAATGCAAGTATCTGAACTGTAATTGTTATTAGCGCAGCTAATATCATCGACAAACACTTGATGCACAACAATGCACTTTGCATTAATGTCATCATCAGTAATTGTATCAATACCAAGTAATATTTGCTATTTATATCCCTGTCGGATGGATTGCATTTACGTGCCATGCATAAAATGTGGAAGTCTCACCATGCCTCTGTTGCACGACGAATAATAAATTGTCACTGCAATTAAAACTAAGTACTAAGAGTAAGTCAAGCGGGAAAGGAATATTAATTTTAATGTGTCTTCTAATGGCTTTGAACGGGAGCCAAGTTTTTCTAAAGGGCTGTGTTAAAACCTATGTTCTTAATAACATTCTTAAATTCATTCGTTCACTCAGAAGCATAAGAAGAAGAATGTTTTATTCATCATTAGATTTTTTTAAACGTTGTCCCACACTAGGAATTTCTCCTGTATTGTGGGTGCGTTTACAAACATACAAACTCACATACACAAACAGCCAGACTCGGAACAACTAGGTATCTGTCGGCCACACAAATATTTGTTCCGTTCGGGAAGCGAACCCGCGACACGCAGCACAGCAGCCAATCGTTCATCCACTGCGCCAACGCCGCCAATTCATTATTATTTATCACTAGTGGACGTCACGCGGTTTCACCCGCGTAGTTCCCATTCCCGTGGGACTACGGGGATAAAATATAGTTACTCCTATGTTACTCCCTGATAATGTAGCTATCCATTGCTGAAAGAATTTTTCAAATCAGTCCAGTAGTTTCGGAGCCTATTCATTTCAAACAAACAAACAAACAAATCTTTCCTCTTTATAATATTAGTGTAGACAACAAAACGTAATAAATGTTACAATTTCCTGAATGATTCTGGCCCACCTAATAAGTAACACCGAAATATGCGTTATTGCGGTAAGCAATTCCTGAAAGTAAACAAAATAAATCACTCACACATGAACAGTACCCCTAGCACAAGTTTCTTGCGAAATAGTAACGTTATCGTGACGTTTTAACCAGACCTTAACGTACTCGCTACAGCGAGATATTTTTTTGGTAGCACGAGTTCTGATAAACGTCTTGCGACTACTCGAAAGTAATAATTGAACGAAAGTTAATTTAGGCAGAGAATGCAATAGCGATTGGAACGATTTGAACTGAATGGTGCGTTTTGAAAATGAGCACAAAAAAACCGGTAATTCTATTTTGAATAATTAAGAGCCTGGAAACACTGACACTAAAAATATATTTTATTTCATACACATGTTAAAACTTGTTTGTCATTTTAAAAATATATTTTTTTCATATACTATTGATAGTTTCAGTTTATTGGTGTCGTAATTTATGTAAAATTATTTGGTTTTGAACGGTTCCGCATACGACATTTGACACCTTTCATTTCAAGTTAGATGGTTTCCTTCAAATTCCAAAAATATAAAACCCTCAGCACACTGATGCAAACGTGTGTAGCTGTAAAATGTTTGCGACATGCGAATGGCAAACTTAATAATAAATACATAGAAAAAACGGAATACTTCTTAAAGGGTCATTGTACTCATTATTCAAACGAAAAACATCGACTGCCTGCTGATATATTTGCGCATTACTCGACAAAATGTAGGTACATACTGAACGGCTGATTCCTTTTTTGGTATACTTTTATGTGTGTAGGTATATTTACGTATATTATTATTACACTAGATCCTACCCTGTATGATGATCTATGTTTGCCACTGAAAGGTTTACTGGGAGAAAACTCAACTTTGAGTTGAGCTCGCCTTTGTACATGATCTTTATTATGTCTGTATCCAATATAATTATGGTTTTTTGGTGTATAATAAAGAATTATGAATTAAGAGTTTGGCCCGTTGTAAAAGTTGTTTATAATGATGAGTAAAATGACCTCATAAGGGTATTTGCTTTTATTTTATAACACCTTGTATATCTCCGTACATTATTGTTCGCTAACATTTATCACATAATCATTCGGTTAATCGTAATAACAATTATAGTAGTCATAGTATAACATACTTTGCAATGATTTCTTCATATTATGGAGGATTTTTAATTTTTTTAATACCGCGGGTTGTAAGTGCCGCACTACGTTGTGTGGTGGTGTGTGTTGACCCTAAGGAGTAAACGTCTATTGTTGTTTATTGTCATTTAAAATTAAAATTTAGCAGCTTTTATAAGAAAATGTGCGCTGTACAGTTCTGAAATGTTTTATTTAACAAAGTCAACAAAAACTGTTTAATTCAAATCGTCCTCAAGGAGAACTTCAAAGAAAAGTAAGCATATATTTAAATATTTATAATCTACACTTCATCATCATCATATCAGCCGAAAGACGTCCACTACTGGACATAGGCCTCCCCCAAGCGTATACAATCTACACTTGTATTACACAAATCCAAACAACAATGTGAAATGCGTCTATTATGCTTATTCCCATGTAGTAAGACTTAAAAGTATTGCCTTGCATAGCACACAGAATGAGGCTTCAGGCTGAGAAAGACTAAGAAATTCCTAATTGCAATGTCAATCATCATCTGCCTAGCCTTTTCCCAAACATATTGGGGTCGGCTTCTAGTCAGGCCGGATTCAACTGAATACCAGTACCTATTTTACGCGGAGCAGCTGCCTATCTGGCCTTCACAACCCAGTCCAAGTCCATAAACACTAACAATCACCAAAATGTTTGCATTTAGTGTCACAATTTTTGAATATTATCCTTACTAATATTATAAATGCGAAAGGAACTCTTGTCTGTCTGTCTGTCGCGCTTTCACGCCAAAATACTGAACCGATTAAAATGAAATTTGGTTCACAGATAGTCTAGAGCCTGAGAAAGGACATAGGCTACTTTTTATCCCGGGAGTATATTCCCTGGCGACCACGCGGGCGAAGCCGCTGGCAGAAGCTAGTTTTTCATAATTATTTTAACTTCTGTTATCAACAGGTGACGACAAGAAAAATATTTCAGATTGTAGCCAAGAGCCACCAAGAGCAGACAAACCATTCCAATGTGTGCGTCCTCACTGAACGCGCGGTGACCACGGCTTGTAGCGGGCGCGACGGCGCAGCGGTGGCGTGCGGTGGCCACAGTGACGTGCAAGCCGTTGTATGCGTTCCGTATTTCATGTGTTGCAAACCATGCACGAGGATTTGGTATTTTTATTAGATAGTACGATCCTGAGATGGGAGTGTTGAACACAAGAGATGGTGTGCATGAAATAAATAAAAGCTGCCAAGTTAATAGTGATTTTTTTAATTTATATAAAGAACTGTGTACACTGGAATGCCCGTGTCAACCGAGCGACAAGATCTAACTGGTTTGATACCCCCGCCACCCTCGCATTAGGCGCTTGCGGACTAGGCCCGTAATGCGGCCGTAACGCGCGGGTAGGAACGTTTGAAAACTACGCGCGCTATCTCGCGCGAGCCCGCCGCGTTAGCGCCCGCCGTAGTCACTACACTGTGGACAAAACCGGCGGTTTCATAAATATGTTTTGTCATTCATTGTGATCCGTGTACCTATGTATGTTAGACATTATGAAATATAAAATGTTGTATAAAACTATTTTTTTTTTCATCCATCTATTATATTATATAGGGTGATTGGTAATTTCAACTGAGCAATTACCAATGACTCAATCTGTGTACAACGATTTTTGCCCAGATAACTTGGTGACCATAATGGGTTTTCATTTTCGAGTACCTAATCGAAATCTACTTTACACAGAAGTTTCAATAAATTTTCATAGCTTTTTCTTTACGACGCTTAATTTCCATACTCATGAGTATGAGGTATTTATTAAATAAATTATTATTCGAGAGGTTTATTCGTTCATTAAGTTTCAGAAAAGTGTCCGATTATCCAGAGAAGAGATTTCTTACAATTAGCAACTTATGATCGTAAGGTCTTCAAAAAATCTTAAAAGTCTGATTGCTCGAAAACGCCGGAGGCCAAGTTGCCGACTCAAAATCGTTGCATTACCACTCACTATAACATCTCATTTGAAGGAACGCACTGCTACAAATTGCATCTGATCATCTCAGCCGAAAGACGTCCACTGCTAGACATAGGCCTCCCCAAATTTTGGGGGGAGGGTTTGCCATAATTGTCACGCTTGGCAGGCGGGTTGGCGATCGTAGTGTATGGTGTTAAGTTTTACAAAGAATGCTGCTGCCCATTGTCTGGTGAGTCCCTTGGTCGCCTCTTACGACACCCACGGGAAGTGATGGGATGGTATTATTCTTTTACGGCACCGGCTGACACCATATGGCATTGTATCTGGCATAAGCTTAATAAACACACAAAGTTCCTACTATTGGTAGAATACAGACTTACTCTGTGATAGGGAGTTGGTCACAATCCATCACGCGGGCCCAGTGAGGGTTAGCTAGATTTCACATTTCTTCGAGTTTTTTCTATAATATACTTAGTTGTGTTAACGAGATATTTACAAAAAATGTGTAAAAAAACGATTTTTTTTTATCTTTGCCCTTGAAATATCTGTAGTCGCGGACACCCTTCGATAAGTAGGTTTCAAGACTAGTTTTAGGGGGTCAACATAAAGGTTTAAACAAGTTTATAGCCGACTTTCTGTCATTCCGAGATTCTTACCTAATTGACTAATTTGCCTGGACTATCATGAGGTTGTCCCACAAAAACTGTGCGTTTTCAGTCATACAGAAGCAACATTAGTGTTCACACACCCTTCGATCTCGTAGAATTGTGATCGAAGATCGGACCTGATTTCAAGAGATTACCTTTACAAACTTATAAACAAACAATTTTACCTTTGCGACGTTACGACCAATATTAGTTAAGAGTAAACAAATTCGAAAAAAAACTATATAGCAGCATATAGTAAGTAGTTCTTCAGATATCCAGCTGTGACAGACAAACAGACTTAGTCACACCATAAGGGTTCCTTTTTACCATTTTGGTACGGAACCAGGTTTCCTAAATTGTATTACATTAATAGCTAGTCGGATTCAAAATAGAAATGGGTTGAACATTCAATTTCATTTACTCCGAAAGTTAGCGGTACACAAGCAAGGGACGATTTGATTAATTAATTAATTTCGTCGAAGAAGTGTCCCTCACAGTGTGCTAGCAGTACGATATAGGGGCAGCAGGTAAGATCTTCACAATAAACCAGTCGTTACGCTGCGAAGGAGTTCTATTTCATATTCGTCGTGCTTCTCTCCTTTTTAAGTCTTTAGCCATCATCGATAGGCTTGTGAAACGTGGTTTACGATTATAGTTCTTGCCATTTAAATAGGTATTGCAATTATTTTCACAAACCTGCTGAAAAATATGTTATATATTAAGAAATTTTAAGTCTTATATTCTTGTGAATAGGGTATCAGGTATAATGTATTTGCTTACTGAGGGATGGAAAGAGCTCTGGGTGCCTAGTACATAATTTGCTCAGTGGGGTTTGTTCCTAGTTCTATAAGATAACAACTTTGCGTTGGTATGTACCCGTTGCAATACTTGATGAGCGCACAAATGAACATGCTGCACACACGTGAATTATAGTAGTTAGGTACCTAAAGCACTTATTTGTAACGCCTATCGCGATGCTGCGTGATTGGAACTTCAGTTGATATGGAGCACCAGAAAACAACGTGGATTTGCGGCGAAAAACGCACGGAAACGAACTTCACCATGGCGCGCAGGCGGCGCCGGGCCGCTCTGTGTGATTCGCATGAATAACACTAATAAAACGATTCTTTTATGAGAAACTATTCCGTGTGTTTACAAAGAAAATGAAAAATTTACCTACCTCATTTCACAACTTCTCTTGGCGTCTTTATGTATATAAGAGATCGGATGATAAATATACAACATGCTTTCCTCTCGTTTTCATGATAAAATTGCATATTCTTGCATTCATTCCAAAATAAATACGGAAAATTGTTTGACGTAAACTGTCTCACCAAGAAAATGTCAGTGAGACATTTTTTTACGTGCGTAAGTCCCAGCTAGCGAAAAAGTCGAAACTACACAACTCGTGCTACCATGGTGCTACCGATTTCCATACATTTGGTTCATTTACGCAACGTTAAAACGTAAACTCGATACGAAGGTAAGTGTCAAAAACTTGTGCTACCGATTAGTTAGTTCCAAATACGGACACATGGCGCTGATCAATTTTGCATACAAAAATTGTCGCAGGCGATACGTTTACGCTGTCGACAGAAACTCGTGCTTAGCCCTCAGCATTCCAACATGTATGGCTTTGTTCGGTATGTTAAAGGGTATTTTAATTTGAAATAAGTCATTGTACGCACATACACAACACGCCATGTTGTAGCTACCCTTTTAACGTAGTTTTCAGTACTTTCGAGCGTTCGCCTGTACTCCTATGTATAGGCGAACGCAAAAAAGTTCAAGTATATTAAATAGGGACACCACACTTCTCTTGATGGTAATGATTTACAAATGCCGGGGAGGGAGGTAGGTAGGCAGGCGATTCTCGGCCACCGTAGGCGCGGACCTGCGGACGGCGAGCATTGGGTGGCTCGCCATCCGATCAGAACCAGGCCCGGGTAGAAGACGGGGCCCGCTAGGGCCAGTGCCTGCCAAGATTGCGGAATTTGTTCGAAAGAGTCACCGCAGCCCTGGAACGCAAAGGGCATTAGGAGGAACACGGATGGGTTTTAGTCAGTAAGAGTCTGACACTCCCTTCTGCTTCACCAGAGCGGGAGGAGTCATTTGATGATTTCCCATCCTTAAAAAAAAGAAAGGCCTAAAAGCATTGAAGCCACAACAGGGCGGGGGTAACATCTTACTACCCTCGGGATCACACTAACAACTCTATGTGACTTAATGGTCTGACTGTAATCAGTCAGAAGCCTGAAAAATATATCTACAGGTAGATAGATGATTTTTACTCCAAGAAGCAACCTCAAATTCAGCTACATTCGATTAAACTCGAGGAAAACAGTTGAGAACACTAGGTTTGTTGACAGTTACATGAACACAGTTACTGTGGAATCCTATTGTGAAACTAACAAGAGTTAAACTTAACTACAGGAAATGAGCTAATATTGTTCCCCAGTTAGAGTATCTGTAACTGCTAGAGCACTAAACAATTGAAAGTTTTATTATGAAAAAAAAGTAGGAAAACGGTATATATGAGGTCGCGTTTGACGACATTCTCACCTGATGGAAAGGGACGATGTGGTCGACAATAAAGCACGCTTGCTTACCTATTTCATCTTAAGAGGAAACATGGGTTTAGAGACTTTGTATGTAAAAAGTAAAAATTCGAGGTTTAGCTCTCGCCTGTTTTCTCCTCCAATATTGTACCTATTTAAAAGATATTTCATAAACTGAATAAGAAGAATATTTATTGTGTCTCTATGTTTTCTTTTTTGATGATATATTAACCGTATACGCACTAAAACCCTCAAAAAATGCTCAAAATTGTCCGATAAATTGCTGTCAACAGAGCTCTAGTGTACAAATTTGGCTACTATTAATGAAAAAAGAAAAACATAGGGACACAGTTCTTCTTATTCAGTTTATGAAATAACTTTTAAATCGGTCCAATACTGGAGAAAACAGGCGAGAGCCAAATCTCAAATTAGGACTTTTTACATAACAAATCTATCCGCCCGTATTTCCTCTTAACGTATTCTCAGGCGGTTGCTGCCAGGAAACACAGACCCCAGCAGGGAATTCCACTCCTTAGCTCTACAGTATGTTCCAAAAGTGGTCATGTTAAATATGAACACGCAATTCTGGAACACCCTGTTTACGCACAGTCAGTAGCGTAGCGAGGGGGGACGGGGGGCGGCCCGTATCGGGTGACACCCGTTTAGGGGTGACACCCAACCGCTCGTTGTCTGGTTTTTGTCACTATCGGGTGGCTGCCCTAAACGTTTGATGCAATGAAACCTGTCGGAAGTATGTTTCAAAATTTTTTATCTCGCTCTTGCATTTCAGCTCAGCTCAGGAAGTCAAAGAGTTACACTCTTTGACTTCCTGAGCTATTCTGTGTAAATCAACAAAAAACTTCAATTTCAGTATAATGATGAAAATACAAAAACCCTTCCGAAATGAGGTGCAAAAAATTCTGTAGTTCTTCAGGTTTTCTGCATTTAGGGGTGACACTCATTCGTTGACTTTTTTGTCACGGTCGGGTGTCACCCCTACCGGGCGACGTAATGAAACCCGTCCGTGATGGGGTGTAAAAAATTTCGAGCTCGCTTCGCTCGCTCTTACACTCTGCACTATCTTTGTTCTTGAGCGTTTCTGTGTAACTCAACAAAATGACTATGTTTATGTATGAAATGATCAAAAGAAAATAAAACCTTTCCAATTTGGGGTGCATGAACATTGCTGAAAATAAAAACCTGCAGCGCAAATGGCACACCTTCCCCCCCTTCCGCAAATGGCTTGCGATTGCCGTCACAAGAACGAGAGGCCAAAGGCGCAAATCACGATTATTTGTGGGGGAGGGAGGTTTATTTGTGGGGTGACACCACATTATCCGCCCCGGGTGTCAACCATGCTAGCAACGCTACTGCGCACAGTGAAAATATTTTCAAACCATGTACCGGTATGTTGGTATACTCTGCTCCTCAACAGCCCAGGCATAGATTTTCGTACCAACCCAATAGGATGGTCTAATAGCTGAATTTCGAACTGTTCATATTCATATTTATCTTTATTTGCATTCCATAATGTAATGTGTGAAGTTCTTATAAAGGGCTTAAAGATAGGAACCAATTACGGACCCTGTACAGCAAAAAGCATAAAATTACTTAATCAATAATATAAAATTCTTCCGTTACTGACTGATTGAGTGACTGACAGACAACGCACAGCCGAAACTAGTGGTCGTAGAAAGCCGAAATTTGGCATCCTATATGCCAAATTTCAGCTTTCTTGGGGAGTGTAGGGGGGCACTAAGAGGATTTCCCGAAATACCTACGGGAGCGGGGAAAAGCGGTATATGCGCTTACGAAGTCGCGAGCAAAAGCTGGTACGAAATAAAATTAATACATAAGTTAACAATTTTAAAGCAAGTCCTTGTTGTTGGCCTCTGTCCACACAAACCAGATCATCTAGTGATAGGCACTAGGTAGGTACTCTAGGTAGTCTGTTGTAAAGTCACGACAAGATTCAGGTAAATTAAAACGTACCTGCTTACGAATAGGTATTTATCTCCATAGTTAGGACTCATGTCTCAAACAAAACGTGCATTTGATATTAATTTGCATAAATTAACCTTTAAAAGTACGACCTAAATGAGAACCAGGAACACAAAAACTTCATTACCTTTTAAAATTCTAAACATAAACATAGACTGACTGAATGACTAAAGTAAAATTAAATATTACGTGTGTCGAGGTCAGTACGTGGATGGGTGACCATCCGTTGCATACTTAATTTACGCCATGCTTCGGAAAGCACGTTAAGCCGTTAGTTCTGGCCATGTTCGCCGGCAGCACTTCTTTCCAGGGGGTGCATCTTCAAAACCCCGCCTCAAATAAGATTGGTTTTCATTTGCCCTTTCACACAGACAGAACTAAAGAAGACGGGTGCAAGGCCGAGTGAAGGGAGTTTGAAGTACCTACCTCGCCTCAGATTTGCTAGATTCTCTCTTATTACATTCCGCTTTTGTAATTTTTTGTTTATTCCTTCACATTCGCATAATTTATTAAAAGCCACAGGGTTGCAAGTGCACCTCTTTGCACCCCTAACGGCGCCCATGGTTCCGGCCATTATTTGACAGAAGTTATGGATGGCCAGAAGCCAGATAGATCAGTCTTGCCAAGGGGTGCCTTTTTTTTTTTTTTTTTTTAAGGAGGAAATCATCAAATGACTCCTCCCGCTCTGGGTGAAGCAGAAGGGAGTGTCAGACTCTTACTGACTAAAACCCATCCGTGTTCCTCCCAATGCCCTTTGTGTACCAGGGCCGCGGCGACTCTTTCGAACAGATTCCGCGACACTGCCAAGGGGTGCCTAGGAGATCAAATAGGCCGTCGCTTCATGTAAAATACTACCAGTAGTTTGATCAGCTGCATTTGGCTAAACTGGAACCCGACCCCAATTAAGCTGGGAATGATTTTCGATGATTTCACGTCAAAGTGAATCGAACTCACAAATTTTAACTCGCCAGTCCGTCCAACCGTTGGGCTATATTGCCGCTTAGAACTTAACTTTTATATCTAAATATTAAATACCCACACCAACAGCATATTTACAAGCAACCTAAGATAAAACAACAGCCATAAAATAAACAAGAAGCTAAAGTTTTTTTTTATGCTCTTTGCGTTTCAAAGGAACCCGAGTTAAAACTTTTAAGGCAGGTTTACATATTTCATGGCGGAGGCGTATTTTTAAAAGCCATCTCTCTTGTTGCAGGACAAATTGCTCAATAAGCTGGAAGAAAATGAACCGGAACTTGCGTCTTCGCCAGATGAGGAAGTAAGTGTACCTCTACCTTTCTTGATCAAGTTACAAGTACCTAAGTGGCCCTGAAATAAACTGAAGGACTACCTACATATTTTAAGCGGGTGATCGACGTACGAGCCATATACCGCGGTTTTAAGAACGACGGTTTTACTCGCGGTTCGTTGGCGCTGATCGTCCTGCAAGCTAAACAGTCGTGTCTGAATGCAAATTATTAATAGATTATAACCCAAAACACTTCTGCAGCTATTCACTAGTAGTTTGTTGTTACAGACTGTGACGTTAAGACGAGCGTGCCAAAATAGCGGTCGTTTAAAAAACTGTTATCAGCCTACTATTTTAAAACTTTTTTTTAAACCAAATTTTGCTTGGTACTGGTTTTTTTTACGTTTATATAATGATGTAAATTATCATTTAATAATATAAAAAAATACATGCATATTCCCTATTGAGGCAATATGTCTTGTTCAGAGTTTGCTTTGTGTTATCTCAGTATAGCATAACACGAAATAACGAAAACGCCCGAGTTAGAGTTCGGTTCATATTTTTTTGCAATGTGCACGAGTTTATTATACGCTGCAAGCCGATTTCCGTTGGTTTGTTTTTATACTCGCTTGATTTACTTTGCCATAAACAGGGACACTCTCGGAAGCCATTTATAAATTCTACTTATTATAAATACGTGGCTGTGAGTTCGCAGATCCATTATTCAAAAATGTGATGTGGATCATGTGGAACATGTCCGTTCTCTTGCACTGTCGTCGATAACTGCCGTGATCGACACGCGGTTTTGTACGACGAGGCGAGTAAAAAATATACCAAACATGACGAGCCGCGAGCCAGGCTCCTCGGTATGTAAAACCGCGATATTACAATGATACACCGACGAGCCATAAAACCGCATTTTTCGACGTCGATCAGGGCCCTTAGAAGATATCAGTAGGTAGGAAAGAGCTGCACCTAATAGCGGCACATGGTCACATGGTGAATATATTTATAAATAGGTGTCTAAATGAAACGTTAATAAATTCACTTCCATTTTCATCATCAATAAACTGCTTATCTGTCGAGTGTCATATTAGGTACCTATCATAACTGTGCTTGTATAACAAACACAACAACCAATCCACTTTGTCTCGAGGTTTGATGAATCTCAGATAAATCAATAGACGGGTGTATTTTCCTAATAATACCTTACAACATTCTGCATTCCCCAATCCCTTTGTCTAAGACGGTAAACAAACCTGTAACAATAGGTAAGACCTACGCTACGGCGTCAACATGGTTCGGTAGAGCGCCCATTATTGGCGGACCATGTTCATCCGTACAAGTTTACGAGATTACGTTATAAACAAAGGGAATGCTATCTAGACAAGACAAAAGAAATACTTAATCAACTTTCTCATTCTGTTGGAACGAGGTTCATTAATGCAGCGAGATTAAACCTGAATTAGCAACATTTTCGGGTTTCATTAACTTTTTAATTCCATAGCCGGCTTTTCTGTGGCGTTTCATATTTTTGTTTGCGTTGCTTCCCGGATACACGTCCTCTGTTTATCGCAATGCGCCACTCTGAATTACTACGACCTGCAATATTATATTTTTTTCCGTAAACGGAAGGTAGTTAACTTCGTTGTAGTATTTCGTTAACTTTAATGTAAACAGGTAGGTTTACATTATAGTTGACGAACCTACGTATTTTCATGTGAGACAAAAACAAGAAATAATTAAAAAAAACCGGACAAGTGCGAGTCATACTCGCTCACTGAGAGTTCCATACAAATTACTTTAAATAAAAACTATTTTTTTTAATTATTTAACTACAAGTGTATAGTTTTCAGACTTTTCCTTATACTTGTAGTATAAGACGATATTACTTGGCCGATTTCATAGTTTTAGGTCAACGGAAAATACCCTATTTTGATTCCCTTGAGTCGAAATATACGTTTTTAGCGTCATAAGCGGCCGTATCTTTTTTTTACATTAACTAAGAAGTTTGATTTTTTTCACAGCTTCAAGGGACTGTAGATCTGATTATATGGTTTTAATTTCAACTCCATACCTCCACGCGTTCCCGAGATAAAGGGTCTTGACAGACAGACGGATGGACGGACGGACGGACAACAAAGTGATCCTATAAGGGTACCGTTTTTTTCCTTTTGAGGTACGGGGCCCTAAAAATGTAGATAACCTGTGAGTGATACAGGCTAAGGAGACCCAGGAAAAATTGGATTTAATATAAAGTTTGAAAGAGATAAGTCCTGAAACGTACTTTTAGGAAAATGGACTAATGAAGACCGATGGTGATCTAGGGATAGTTAGGGATCACTACACATAATTCACGATCAAAAAAGAAAATATCAGGCCAAGGAAAAGAATATGAACAGAGCTTTTCCTTTGGTAAAATACTCTTGACGAAGGTAAACTTAAAAATGCTACTGTCAATTTGACGCCAAACAAGAATATTTAGGTAATCTAGCTCTGACGAATTTAATCGGAAACAAGTGAAAGCTAAGAGCGGTATACAATACCGATTCCGGCGCGAACAGCTGACGATCAACCTTGGCGCGAATCAAGGCTTCTGAGCCATGACTAACTTGTCTAATTGCGTAATTTAAATTTAATCATATTCTGTCAGTGAAGACTGAATTAAATTAATGCATAATTTACTTGTCAGGTAGATAATCAATAAGTTCTAGGACTTAAGTAATAAAAGCTTCGATTCAATTTAATCTAAGCCTAGACGGTCTGAATCACGAAAGTACCTGTATAAATATTTCAAGTTCTAGGAAACCTGGGTAGAGATGGGCGAGACCTATCTACCTTCTATTAGTATTAAGTGGCTTCAGCCAGTTCAATTGCCGACCTAGGAACCTACATTTAGGAGCCTTTTTAGGGAGTTACCTACTTAGGTAGGTATATCTTTTTTTTTGCTGGGCAAAGGCCTCCCCTTAAAATGAAGACCATTTATTTAATTAAATAAAAAGAAACAAATAAGATCAAATATCTAGAGGACCTACTGTGTTAGTGAAGATCTGGTAGGCAGCCGCTCCACGTAAAATACTGGTATTCAGCTGAAACCGTTTTGTGTGGAAGCCGACCTCAATATAGTTGGGTAGGCAGATGATGATGATTTAGAGGACCTTCTGTTGTACTTGTTTTTTTTTAAACCTCAGTGTCCAGTGTTCGATACAGTCTCTGTGGATTCAATGGTACCTAACTAAACTTAGCCAAAATACTTGTCTAATCACCCTTTTCATTATTTTCCAGTGTGTAATATGTGTGAACGCGAAGGCTACGATGCAGACGTCGCCGTGCGGGCACCGGGTGGTGTGCCGGCGCTGCTTCGTGAAGACAATCCAGATGGCGGTCAGCCAGCGCCTGCTGCCGCTGCGGTGCGTCATCTGCCGCGCCAAGATCCTGCGATTGCGGCAGGCGCCGAGGCTTGTTACCAGCAAGAGCTGGCAGGTAAGAAAAAAATTCTTGTTCTTCTTTCAAAATACATTTCATAAAATGTCGGTCAATTAACTAATCAGGACCAAAACGCCACCTGCAGTACCTACGATTCTGTAAACGTGTCGAAATGAAGGCTAGGGTAAAGTGATTACAAGTGAGCTGTCAAACCATGTTATCAAGATGGAATGACAGCTTACTTCGTGATCCATTCACCCAAGCCTTCACTTCAATATGTTTACAAAATCGACCGGCTGGTAAATCTAGAATATCGTGCTCGACGAAAGCAACATTGATTCTACGCCTACAAAAGTTCCAACATCATGGATGACGATACCTAGATAGATGTAGCATGTCCGACACCTACATATGACATGTAAGAATAATGTAGGCAAATGGTGGAAAGTCTGCGTTTGTTGCAAAGAAGTCGTCATAGTTTCTGTGTCAGGTGGTAGGTAACAACGACGCTGCAGCGCAAAACATTTAAATAAGTCGATTAGTCATAGACTGATAGGTACTGATAATCCTTAAACTTAGAAATCCTAGTAGGATCATGGATAAGTGCAGGCAGTAGATATAATAGAAGGGATAGCCCAAAAGCTGCCTCTAACTCGTTATCGATTGATTGATTTACCAGGCTCAATAATACCATCTCTGGCCTGTACAAAAACCGTATAGTAATCCTATTGCTGTACATTTCAGGTCTCTAGCGGCAGCGCCAAGTCGTGGGGGGTGCCAGGCTCTGTGTCCAGCTACTCAGTGGGTGCTCGCTCCGTGCCCGCGTCGGCCTCGCTCTACTCTGTTACTAGTGGCGAGTCTTCCCTCTCTGGTAAGTTCAACGCTGCATAGTACCTCTATTTTGTTAAGGACAAACTTGCTACAGTAGATCCTTCCAACTTTGATCTTATCTTCTGCGTTGCGGTACCTCATAGCAAAAAAAAATATTTATATTAGACCTGGTCGTTCCGTGCATCTGTCCCGCACGGGTCATGGATTTGAAACATTCGGAATAATACATTTTGTATGAAGCGATTTCAATTACACCGTGCATGAACCATGCCCTATCCGGGCCGCAATCGTTGCACAGTTCCACCCCGTCTCCCCCACTTCCCGTCGACTACTTGCAGTTATTATAGATAGGTACCCATTAACGTTGTTATCCAGTCATTGTTTGCGAACTTTTTAAGTTCGTCTTCCCATCTTTCCGGGGGGCGACCTCTTTCCCTTATTTCCAACGACTGGATGAGAACAGCCCAGGATAGGAAAAAATGGAGCGAGATGGAGGAGGCCTATACTCGTCGAGAGGTCTTTGGTTAAAATTATGTAAAAAAACACTGTATTATTAATACTAAGGAATTAAAGAGGCTTAAATAAATAAATAAATTAACGTTGTTACTGTGATACTTATCCAACGTCTCTGATTCTAGGAGTGTCTTCCGTGTCATCGAACAGCGGGGGCAATGTCCCCAACAGTTGTTCGACGAAGCTATGCGGGGGCGCGAAGTGTGGAGGTGCATGCCTGGGCGCAGTACCCAGGGCGTCTGTACCGCCGCGCGCACGGCAACCGGCCTCCAACTCGCTGAGACGCTCACAGCATCATAGTATGAAGGTAGTATAAGTGCGGCGGGTGCGTGGCAGCGCCAACAGTCTCTTGATGACCATATCAAATAGGATGGAAGGCCTTATATGGAAGCATTGGATGAGGACGATTGTGTTGCCGTCAAACCGCGCCCAGAAGTAGTGTGTGTAAAATATTATTTGAGGTATAGATGAAATCATTATTACATATTATTGTTTGTGACATGTTTTTG
Organism: Lacanobia wlatinum; assembly: GCA_947578705.1. Lineage (NCBI taxonomy): Eukaryota > Metazoa > Arthropoda > Insecta > Lepidoptera > Noctuidae > Lacanobia > Lacanobia wlatinum. The sequence continues at coordinate 8,037,316 of OX388044.1, read as the reverse complement.
AATTTATTTATTGTCTGACAAAATTAAATGTACTAACACTAGTTTGTAAGTTGTGTATGTCCTTACTAACAATATTGGATTGTACTGATCTGACAAATAAAGGAAATTAATTAATAAGTACCGACAGTTACAAGAACAGAACCCCGTATTTCTCCCACTTCTGACATTACTGCCAGCGCAGTAACTATCAAACTGGTTAGTTTCTGCAACATAGGGGATAACGTCCAAGCGCACTACATTATTAGATGAACCCAGCAATTACAGATGGTTTAAGGCTTTGGATAACGTCGTAGATAACAGCGTCGGTAAAAGGTCAAAACTAGACTTTTCTGTATTTTTTCCCTACAACTATATTCCATTTAGTTGAATTATTCAGCTCCCATGAGACACAGTCGCTTTACTTATATGTAGGTGCCTACTTACAAGATACATTGAATTATCTCGTATCTCTAGTAAGAGACCTATAAATGATCAAAGATCTCTCCGTAAATGAATTTACCAGAAAAAAAAAACATAAATTCCACAATACGTATACCTATGCGTTTGAGAAACAAAGAGGATTGTTTCTAATTTAATGCTATTCATCGCTGCAACATTTTAACAACGTTAAATAATAAACAAATCGCTCTCCGCAGGCCCGGTTACAAGATTATCAAGTCCATAGCTACACGGGTGGCCCGGCGGCAGGGGAGCCTTCAGGTCGCTTACCGCCCATCAGAGAGTTCCAGAGGGAATTCCGCGAGGGACGAAGAGAGAGTGCCGCTGCTGCCTCCGCCTCTACTAGAATAAGGTAAACTTTCAACAATCATACATAAGTAATGACGACCGCTGAGAAAAAAATCCAAACAATTTTATATGGTAAATCTAAAGATATCTAATCCTCGAGATCCTACATTAAGTATTTTGTAACTTATCATTTTGTATCCAATTACAGGTGTGCCCAGAAAATTGTAACGCAACTAGAAACGTCGCCACAAAAAGACAAGCAACACTTCTTCCGGCCACTAAAACCTTCAAATAAAGACGACCCGCCCGATTCCCGAGACCACAGCAAAGAGACTGATCGGAAAAAAGATAACCCCAAATCAAAGCCCAAGAAAGAAGATAAAAAGAAGAAAGATGATGAAAATACAAAACAGGAAGACAAAAGCAGAAAAGAAGAAAGTAGTGACAATAGGAAAAACGAAATAGCAGAGAAAAAGAAAGAAGAAAAGTTGAGACTTAAGGCGGAGAAGGAGGCGAAGAAAGAAGCTAAGCTTCAAGCTAAGGAAGAGGAGAGACAGGCTAAACTGTTAGCGAAGGAAGAAGAGAAACAAGCCAAACTAAAAGCAAAGGAGGAAAAGAAAAAAGCCAAAAAAGAAGCAAAGCTCGCCGCGCAAGCTGAGAAGGAAAAAAACAAATAGAATATTATAACGTTTAAATTTTACATTGTAGAAACTCGTAGCCGTCTTAAATTTTAGATTTGAAAATTGTTATCATTGAGAAATCGTAAAAACAATTTTAAATAGCGTATATCTAACAGTCTATTGTAGTCCATATTACTTACGGTAAATTAGATACTGTTAGTTTATATTTTATTTTTTTACTTCGATCGGATATGATGATTGTGTTTACGCTTTGATACTGATTTTTACAATTTTGTTATAATTATCTAGCTTAGTTGCAATTTCAAATCGAAATTGTTATTTAACTTAGGAATGTTGTAAATATTTTTAAAGTCAAAAAATGTTATAATGAGAAGCAATCTAAGTAATAGTTGTTGGGTCATAATTGGAACTCTACAAACTGCGAAGACTGAAAGAACGGGATAATGAAATCATATCGTTTTGTAATTTAATTGTGTAACAGTATAGTTAAGAGCTTCGTGCATACAGCACCGCCGAAGAATTTATTTATTATGTAGTTTTCGTCGACCTTAGTTTGTCTGTAGGTGAAGCTTATATTAGAATATTAATTACTAACTGACTAATTTCAGAATGAGTTACTGTTTCAACATTGAAATTGAAGTTGTAATAATTAATTGCTAATAAAGATATGATTTTCCAATAGTTTTCTATGCTCTCTTGAATTATTCTAAATCTTCATAATTAAATAACTATCCCATCTATTTGGAACCTAAATAATAATTTTCCTCAATAGTGATAAATCTTTCCTATATCTACAGATTCCATATGACCACAGTAACATGATTACCTATTAAATGCATTAAAGTTTAATAAGTAGCATCATATCAGGCATTTAGCAAACTGCTAGGTAAGTGTTGACATTAATTTTGTAAGGGTTCCACGAGTCGGAATTTATTATTGTCAATCGTTAGAAATTTCCTGTAAAATAAATAACAATGTTACCATAAGCCTTACTGTTTTATTTATACCCAATTTGTTTAGTACATTTACAGTTCAACTAAAATAAACACATTTTTGGGTGCACAAAACATGTAAGTTAATAAACAACAAAAAAAATCACTTACAAAATTTGCCTCAAATTGAAGCATTACTGGGTTGTCAAACGTAATCAATTAAATTGTTCAAATAAAATTGTTAAAAACAATTAATAATTTATTTTATCTACACAGAAGTATGTAACAACTCACTTGTTTGCTAAATATAAATTCTACGGTCAAAATGACACTCAAGGCTGTGCAATAATTAATCCTTGTAGTCATCACCAACACGGTTCCACATTTCTTCTCCGGTCTTCTTGTTGATACGGAGGTATTTGTTGACCATAGGTTTGTAGTAGTAGGCCTGGTAATCTTGGCGCTCACCCATCTTCGTAATGATCTGCTTCTCCAACTTACGCAGCTTCTGCTTCTGCTGTTCCTCATCAAGGAAGTGCATGAACTTCTCATAGTCCTGTAACAGACAAATATCTCAATAAATAACAATTATTTAAATCCAGGGTAATACTATTCAGGGCTAGTTCTATGGCAAAATCCTTAAATACATAAGGTTATAATATGGTGCCTGTTATGAGGTTTGTAAATCTCACTGGTAACAAAACAAAAAAAATATTGGTATCTGAAATCCAATGAAAAAGCATGGAACAAGAAAACAAAATATATGCCGCATTGGTTTTGTTGCAAAATTTACTGCTGAGGATGAGACCATAGGTTCAATTCCTCAGCTGGTATGTGCTATTAGTATTTCCATCTGACATTTCCTAGGAACACCTGGGACTACACATTTTGCTTGGGGAATTATTATTTATTATAGGAATGGGGGACTAAGGGAGCCTGTCCACGAGCGTGCAAAGCGGCGGAGCAGAGAAACTGAGAAATTTTAAGCAATGGAATTGCATAGAATCTCCGTTTCTCCGCTCCACTCGCAAGGGGCAAGGACCCTTAAACTCCTAAAAAAGCAAATATTTGTACTCTTAGATTTGTACTACTATAAATTCACTTATTCAGGGAATACATGAGTGTAAGAAAACATAGTCAATTCTAGTTTGTTTTGTTATCCCATGCAATCTACAGCTTAAGAGCCCGGCGACGACGCTCGCAACTACAAGTTTGACGCGGGCACAAAATTCGTTCGCAGCATATTGCCATCTCACTTTGACCAAAGATAAGCGGGGGACGGACGCGGTGCGCAGCCGTGTGTGTGTGAATGGATAGATAGCTATTATACTTGTCATCTATACTAATATATAAAGCTGAAGAGTTTGTTTGTTTGTTTGTTTGCTTGAACGCGCCAATCTCAGGAACTACTGGTCCGATTTGAAAAATTCTTTCAGTGGTAGATAGCCCATTTATCGAGGAAGGCTATAGGCTATATATCATCACGCTAAGACCAATAGGAGCGGAGCAGTAATGAAAATTGTGACGCAGGCGAAGTTGCGCGGGTCAGCTAGTTCATTCATAATGACTTGAGTCGAACTGTATTTAATTTTATTAATAAAGTTAAGTACCTAAGTCAAAGTCAAATGATTTATTTCAACTAGACCAATAAAGGCACTTATGAACGTCAAATTAAAATAAAATAAAATATTATAGTGACTCTAGTCGTATTTTTGTCGGCTACTTTGGGTAATCGCTAGTGAATGTATAGACTAGTAATGCGTCTTTTGGAAATTTCTTCACCGTGCCGATATCTCAACATAGGATCTCGAGATCTAGGCCTTGTAGAGAAAACCTAGCAGATGCGTCGTCATACATAGGTGGTCTTGGGGGAAAAACGGCCCGGCCGCACGTCACGTATCGGGTACCTAAATATAAATAATTGGTATTATAATTCTCATATAGTCTTCATTTATTTTAAGCCTGTTTATGTTTACATAATTCCTTTAGGATGGTCTCAGCTTTGAAAAGCTAAGACTTCGTTTGTCTTATTTCTATATTCCTTTTACTAAACTTCAAATACTTACTGTTATTACTTTAATGAAAACAAGACAAATAGTAAAAGTGTTGTGCAAAGTATTGTTAGTAGGTAAAAGACAAATATTCCAATAGGTAATTTACATTTACGCGATGTGTTTAAATCGTTCTGAACTAAGAATAATAAAAAAAAAAAGAAAAAAAAAATTTACATTAACATTAAATTAAATTATTAAATAAATTAATATTAATTAAATTATTATTAACATTTATGTTCATACTTCATAGATATTGATAAATCTATTCATCTATAAAAAATATATGAATAGCAACGTGTTAGTCGTTTAGGGTGACCATAATCGACTGAATGAGTTATAAAAAAAATACAATTATGGTAATCAGAGTACACAGTGTCAAAGATCCACACTAAACAGGCTGGTATTGTGAAGACGATGGTGTCTTAAATGGTTTTCTGAAGAACCACACTGATTGAGTGGATTTGTCCACGCAGTGCACGCATTTGCAGTAATACGTGCAGCTCAACTCAACAGTTATAAAATTAGGTAGCTAAGAAGGTAGGTAAGTAAATCATAATAATATCATTGGTTGTAGTTTCTGTGAGATACATCCCAACCCAACATTCGTTTCGGAGTTGGTGTCCATGTCGGCTCGGGGCAACCAAAACTGACAAAGGTCGTAAAAATGTACGTAACTCGATACCAAATCAAAAGGCAAATCTAAATCCAAGTTCATAGCTTAGGTCAAGTGTCAGAAATATTGCAATACAAGTTAGAAAGCAATAATAATTACGCACGCACGGCACAGCACAGTAAAGTACCCAATCGTCTAATACTGGCAATGAAAAAAAAACTGGCCAAGTGCGAGTCGGACTCGCGTGCAAAGGGTTCTGAACGAATTTTATTTTTTACATGTTTTTTTAACACTATAGACTTCTTATAGGTTTTCCTGTAAACTATAGTCCATCTACAGTGTAAGGATATAATTGGTACATATGACAAGTAGTTAGGCAGTGGGGCACCTATAATACACCTCCATATCTCCAGTTATGAACAAGCCCCATAGAAAAAAGGGGATGAGACTACTGCCATCAACCTGGTATGAGAAATTCCAAATAATACTTTAGCTAACATAGAAATCAACTGCATTGCAGCAGTAGTGCTTGAGACCACTAAACCAACAATAATAATCACATAACAATCTGTCAAATTTAATTTTAATCTTTATTGCTAACACATTAGGTTCATGGTTGATTGGGAAAATTTTACAGTTTCGGGTAGTGTGATGTGCTTTCTGATTCTTCTACTTTTAGTGCCAAGAACTATACTAAAGTACCACTTTTAGTGCCAAGCACTCAAAATATGGGTTGAACAACAATTCATTTGTGTGCCCACAACCCGCACATGAACACAAGTCATCTATAGCTACTTAAAACGAAGACTCAGATGCGGGTTGTGGGCACACAAACGAACCACTGCTCGACCAATATGTTGAGTATATGGCACTATGTGTTAAGTGGCCTTTTTAGACCCGCAGATAAATGTGCAATAACGATCATTGGCGCACATACATTTATTAACTTAATATCAAAAACAGAAATTAAGACATAAAGCTGTACGTACTTGTACAGGTCAATGTACTTTATTGCATGTTTATCTGGCACCTACCATAAATGTAATAATGGCAAGTTGTCTTCACTACAAAGCCACTTTGAAATGAAGGCATAATCAAGAAACTGTTACCTGTTGTGGACTCTGATGAATGTACCGGGCGATAAACCTTGTAATTGGGTGGCGATGATACTCCCAGTGTTTTGGTTCATAACCGTCAGGAATTGGAGTCAATTGGGCGGGTCCGATGAACACGTTGGTGTAGAAGATGATAGCACCAACCGGTATCAGGCCCAGCATGGTATAGAAGTGGAACATATCCTTGAACTTGTGCCATTGCCATCTGCCAAACAAGAGTTTAGGTTATGAACCAAATTACAAATAATAAAACAAACTACTATCACATAAAATATGTCAATTTAAGTATTCCTGAACATGTACTTTTGGATATTAATAAAATAATAGGAAAATAACAAACAATGGCAAAAAAAAAAATGGTTAGGTAATCACTGAAAACGATCGTTACCTGGAGGGCTGTATTGCGAAAGTCTTGTGCCCATGGGCATCCCTTAAGGTTTTACTTGTTGTAAAGGTTACATTTTGGATACTATTAAGTGTTTTGGTGTGGTTCCTAAACAAGCTTATGCCGAAAGATCGGCCCAGACCACTCCAAGACACCATTTTTTGTCAAGAATTGACGTGAACTGACCACAGAGTACATTTTATATAGGGTATAGAGTCGTCACTCGCGTCATTTTGCGGAATGTATGGCGTATATCGCCATCTGGTGCTTTGTGCAAGGAACTTTCGCACAAGGCTGCTAGCCTTCTCGTACCTACATTTTGAATGGTTTTAAAAAAATATTGCGACTGGAAATTAAATAAAACGAAATAGATAATACAAAAATCTGTTTTTATTTCTTAAGCCTTTTCGTACAGTATATATACGCGAATTTTTGAATTTCGTCGTTTTGTTCATAATCAGTCCTGGACCCTGTTAATAACTTATTAGTGTTTTTGCACCAGTTGTAAACAAATAAATTAAAGAGTTATTTGCTCAATTCTTAAAATTATCTCTTTTTTATGCTCATTGCAGTTTATGAAACCATAGTCAATCACTATTGATAATATGGTTTTCAGGTATTGCATTAAATTGTTAATATCGGATTTTTTCCTTAATATACCCATGACCACATCTTGGATATTAGAAAAGCACTTTATCAATGAAAGTGATGGATATGTGAGGCAAGTTTTGTTTTTAAAATATTCTCTAACCTTTATGGCACTTTCACCAATGTCTTTATTATACAATGACTCTCTACATAAACTACACTTTATTTTTAACTTGCGCAGAACATATCCAGTCACATAATCTATTTGTGCTCTTATTTTTGGATCATTCCTTTTGATTTCTAAATCTTTAAAGATGTGGTCACTGTCAATATCTTCAAAATCTACTTCTGTTGTATAAGCTGACCTCTCACTTGTCTTAAAAAACAAGATCTTTAAAGATTTAAATGTGATGCAGGAATCTACTTCACAATTGGACCCTGGTGAATGCACACTACTCATATTGTTAATTAGCAGTGAGGCAAAAGCTGCTTCAAAGGAAGCACAAGAAGGAGAATTATTGCGGTACCCATGGCTTCTTATGCTTCCGAAAAAGTTTTCTAAAGGGTCCTGGTTGAAGTGGCGCATCCAAAGAGATGTAAGCTTATATTTTTTTTGTAATGTATCTACCAGATATTCTATATTATCAATAGTGTGTAACCAGTTTTTAATGGAGGGTACAGTAACTGATTTTCCATTTTTTTTTTGAAAACTCATTGTTGACAATACTTTTTTAGCATGAGCCCATACTTTATTATGACTCGATCTTGGCGATACTGGGCCCAGCAGGAGTTTTCCTCTTCTCTTTTTAAAATTATCAAAACTACCGTTCACGGAGTCAAACAATTCGTCAAAGAACTTGAGCAGTGCAGCTGTTTCCTCACATTCTTGAGGGAGTACTCCTTGACCTGAAATGACAAAGCTGTTTTAAAATATTGCCTGACTGCTTACACGGTGCTAAACTTAATGTCCTAATTTCATGGCTAAATTAATAGCCTAAGGGCCGATTAATAGCCTATATTTTATGATTTTTGAATAGCTACTACTCACCAAAAATTATTTAATTTGGCCCTGTATACAAGTTAAAACTTAAATAACGCATGACCTTTTAAAGGGTCATTGTACTCATCATTATGAACAACACATCTATACTAATATGAAATATTTGTTTGTTTGTTTGCTTGAACGCGCCAATCTCAGGAACTACTGGTCCGATTTGAAAAATTCTTTCAGTGTTAGATAGCCCATTTATCGAGGAAGGCTAAGGCTATATATCATCACGCTAAGACCGATAGGAGCGGAGCAGTAATGAAAATTGTGACGCAGGCGAAGTTGCGCTGGTCAGCTAGTTATAATATATTTTGACGACAGGCGAATATAAATGTAGAGAAAAGCAGATTTTTTTCACAATTTCAGGTCTGGTCCAATAGTAAAAATTGTTCTTAATGATGAGTACAGCCACAACACCTTGTTTATATATAAACAAAAGATATACTCACATGCTAATGATCCTAAGTGACCAGCTACAGTCCGGCTGAATATTTGAGTGGCACATTTTACTTTCATTTTAGAAATTTTATGTGGGATCACATGTCTGTCTGTCAATTTAGGTATTAGCCTAATGCCATCATATGTGCCATCTTTTTTATATAATTCGACAATGTGATCCCACTTTCCTGTGACATTTCTCCCATTTAAATTTGCTTTTAAGTCTGCCTGTAATAAATTATTTCTAATTCCTTTTATGAGGTGAGGGGGATCATATAAGGGCACTACTTCATTGCCATCTATTTCAAAAATTTTGTATTTCATTTCTTTACCTTTTCTTAAATATTTCGTTCTTGTCTCGTTTATTAGCCAGTTTATGGCACTCACATTAGTTGCACCTTGGTCACAAACGGTTGCCAATACTTCTAAGCCTATGGACTTAAGTTTTCTAATAATTGTTTTTATTTGACTCACTATTTCCATGGATGACGTTGTTGAGGCGCAGAATGTATACGCCAAAGGCTGTTTATAATTCTTAAAAATCCCCCTAATCATAAAAACTAATGCATGGTCAGCTATCTTTCTCTTCCTGGTTTCCCCATCGTCGACAAATCCAGTTAAACAGTCTCGTCTCTTACTATAGTCGAAGTGTGGTGCAAGTGCTACTTCATCATTTTATCCACTTTGCTTTTTAGCTGTCGAAACAAATCTTCATTCATCCCTGGCTTTAGCGCTGCTCTCGTAATCATACGACTCAGGGTTAAAGGTGAAGGTAAAACAAAAAATCTTCTAAGCCAGCGATATGATCTCGGACCCTGTTTGTAAAGGGCTAATGCCATAACTTTTTCATTTTTGGTGAATCGCCTCCCCAATGTCTTCTTCCCAATTTCTCTAAATTGAAGGTGAGTAAATATTGTTGCTGCAGGCGTAAATTCTTTCATGGCTTTTTGAAAAGAAGTGTTTTCAGACAATATTAATGCCTTTTTCAACTTTTCTGCCATCGGTACTTTGGACTTTTGAAGATTTTTTATTTTCTTGTTCAAAGCAACCACCTCAGGATTATACAAAGTAGTCCTCTTCAATTTCCCTGGAAAAATATTTGTGAACACTTAAGTGACAAGTCTAAATATTTAAGCTGTCATCTTGAGCAGTCTGGGCAGATAACCTTACTATGATCTTACCGACTGGCTAATCTCTATACTACAACATGAGTTATTTCCATGTGAAAATACAATGTAAAATTTAATTAGTTGTTGAAACTTCACAGAAGTGAAGATTCATAATTTCAAGTACTCAATCATATCTTTTCTAGTTTTATTATCAAATTATCCAAGTAAATAAATTTAATATTGTATAGACTGTCCAGTCATTTTATTGAACAGTGAATTGGATATCAGATTGGACCTGTTTCATCAGTCACTCACTCAGTGAAACTTCAGTTAGTAGTCTTTGAATAACAATGTACTTACGCCTTGGCAAAGATTTGGATGTTGATAGAGTATGTTGACCAGATAATCCAGATGTCAATGGTAAATGTATGTTGTCAGTCGATGTTGATGGTAGACTGCTACATGTTTGCGCAACCGATGCTGTTGAAGTAGATGGTTGAGCGGTAGATGCCATTGATGTCGATGGTTGAGCGATTAATGCTGTTGATGTTGATTGTTTAAGGGTTGATGCTGTTGATATTGATGGCTGAGCGGTTGATGTGGACAGTTGAGCTTTTGAAAAATCCTGGTTGGATATTACTTGCAAAGGAGTTCTTGTTATAGCAGTTCGAAAACCTGTAAGGCATAAACATGACCTAAGTTCTTCATGTACTACAACAACATACTATCATGCCTGTATTTCCCATAAGGTGTACTTCTGCACAGCCACTCTTGGGATGATGAGGCAGTTTATTTACCATGTGGTAATAAGATAGCTATGAAAGATTAAAGACAATATTATTATTACCTCGCAAGTTTAATGTAGGTACTGCATTTGGGCTGAGTCTCTTACTCCAGGTGCGGTCCTTTTCATCAAAGTGTACATGGCACACTCGATAATAATCAAAAACAGTTTGATCTTTTATTAAAAAAAGATCACCACCAATAGCATTAACCCATAATTTAAATCTGTTTGGCTCCTTGTTTGGGTTAGGAAATAAATGCAGGATAACATTATCTGCCCCTGTTAAGTGAAAAGAATTGTCAGTTAGTACAATAGCCAGACTACAAATAGTCATGGGTATGTGACACGTGTATAATAACAAAGTTGTAGGTATCAGTCCCGGATTAACCATAGCAAGAGTAGTAAATGCAACAGGCCCCGTGCATTGTGGGGCCCTGCCCTTGGACTTTCAAAATCATGTAAAAACCATGGATCTCTCTCACACACAAGTCCTTCTAATTCCCACTATACTGCGACAGCCGTTTTCTGCAGATAAAGTCACTAATTTGGTTTATTTTGTTATGGTATGGGTCATACTTCGAGCAAAAAACTCGTTTTCTTTCTTTTATTTCATGCTACTATACCGTCTGAAATCTAAACAACCCCAGATAATGTAGGCAAACCAAAAAAATATGGGATCTGGTGCTACATAAGAGCCCCGGGGTCCATGAGAAATAATAGAGAGGGGCTATAATTATTTTGAATGGATATTTTTGTTTTCACTTTAGAAAGGTTTTATGTTTAGGGGGCCCCCTTGGTAAAATTTGCTATAGGCCCCGCGCTGATTTAATTCGGCACTGATAGGTATTATACTAAATATAACACACTCAACTTAGACACAAACATTGCTTCGCTAACTGTAAAACTTGTACTAGGGGCGAAATGAGCCAGATAGCTAGTAGCTTAAAATAACATCAAATCTGAAATTTATGCTTTGAATCAAAGTCAAAGTCAAATGATTTATTTCAACTAGACCAATAAAGGCACTTTTGAACGTCAAATTAAAATAAAATAAAATATTATAGTGGCTCTAGTCGTCCGTTCGCAAAAGGTAGATTCTTATGGAGAAGAACGGACAAGAAACTCCATAGTTACTCTTTTCAAAAATAAGCTTTACAATATTTGCATACATTAATCAGTTGATTATATGTGAGGACGATGCTCCCAAAAAAACACTTATATACTACTAATAGGTACAATAAAGAAATGCCAGCAGAGGTAAAATTAATAAGTTTGCTAGTAAGGGAACATAATACTCACATACGTACAAATTTTTGCAACTATTGATTTATATGATCAGTGTGTGAGTTAAATTAAATATAAAAATCAGTAAATACACCTGTTTGCATAGTAAATATTAATACAATAAACACAAACATATCAACCAGTTTCACTATGTCTACTACACCCTAGATTGTCCTATGGAGCAGGACTAGCATGTTTCCAAGCATTCTTATCTTGAATATAATCATCTAATTTGTAATATGCTTGTTCACAAAGTGTGTATTTTACACACGTTTTAAATTTTCTTTCATTTAATTCTAATATTTCAGAAGGAATTTTGTTGTAACATTTAATACAGTACCCCATGAAAGATGTTCGTACTTTGGATAATCTAAAAAATGGTTGATCTAGTTTATTTCTATTTCTAGTATTAAGATTATGTCTATCACTAATTTTGCTAAAGAGATGTCGATTTTTCCTTACATGCATAATATTTTCATAGATGAATTGACAAGGGACTGTCATAATATTAATCTTTTTAAAGAGTTCCCTAAGAGAATCGCGGCGACGAAGATTATAAATGGCTCTGACAGCACGCTTTTGTAGAATAAATATGGATTCAATGTCAGCAGCTCGACCTCACAGCAAAATACCATACGACATAATGCTGTGAAAGTAACTAAAATAGACCAAACGCGCGGTTTCTATATCTGTTAGCTGTCTTATCTTTCTAACAGCATAAGCGGCTGAGCTTAGCCGCGCCGCAAGAGATGTTATGTGAGGTCTCCATTGCAATTTCTCGTCTAAAGTGATTCCCAGGAAAACCGTCTGATCAATAAATTCTTTTTGTCCATTCAATATGATTTCACATTCGTTACTTTTAACATTAGGTAAAAAAATTTTTAATACATTTAGTTTTTTTTTCATATCTTGAACCTAGTGAATAGAGTAATTGACATCATCAAGGTTTTGTGACCGTCGGTCTATTTTAAATAATTATCAATGATGTGTCATCAGCAAATAACACCATCTTTGGTTCATTTTGAAGTAATTGGGGCAAATCGTTTATATATGCTAAAAAGAGGAATGGACCTAATATTGAACCTTGCGGAACGCCCATTGCCATTTCAGACCCTAGTGAGTTTACACCGTTTACCTGTACTTTAACCTGTCTGTCTTTCAAGTATGATCCAATCAAATCAAGGGATGTATTCCTAATCCCATAATGCTCAAGTTTCAACAAAAGTGTCTCATGGTTAACGCAATCAAACGCTTTCGAGAGGTCACAAAAGATTCCAATGGCGTCTTGTGAATCCTCCCAGGCGTTAAAGATGTTCTTTATTAGGGTGACACCAGCGTCAGTTGTACAACGCCCTTTAGTGAAACCGTACTGTTGTTCGTGAAAGATGGAATTCTTATTAAAATGTAGTAACATCTGGTTAAGCATTAACTTTTCAAACACCTTACTGAGAACCGGCAGGATTGACACCGGCCTGTAATTGTTGGGTTCTTGACTATCACCGGATTTAAACAGTGGAACGACTTTACTGTGCTTCATGAGATCAGGAAATACTCCCTGGTCTACACTAGAGTTAAATATGTGAGCTAAGTAGGGAGCAATAGTTTCAATAACAGATCTACAGACTTTTACAGACATTCCCCAAAGATCTTCTGTTGATTTAATTTTAAGATCTTTAAAAGCCTTTATAATGGCTAAGGGGTTCGTATGTTGAAACTTGAACTCTGATGGGCATACCTTGACATTCTTCCTTAAAAAGGCAGCAGAGAGCGCGGGTGACGAGTTAAGAGCTTGTGTAGTTTTACGTGGAATATCAGCAAAGAAGTTTTCAAACTCCTGAGCTACCTCTGCATCTGAGTATTTAGTTTCACGCTTTTTCTTCCTACCTGTTTCATTATTTATTATTTTCCAGGTGGTTTTTATTTTGTCATCTGCTGATTTTATTTTATTGCTAATAAACAGAGCTTTAGCTATTTTGCATACACTTTTAAATGTTTTTGAATATTTTGCAACATACTTATGAAAGCTTATGTTATTCACGTGTTGCTTTAGGCCATATAGTTCGTATAGCTTTTCTCTACTTATTCGAATGCCTGGAGTCGCCCAATCACTGAATATAAACTTAGTGTAAATACTTTTAGGCTTAATTGGAAAATTATCATTAAATTGAGTGTTGAGTAATGAAAAAAATGTGGTATAAAACACATTTGAGCCTTCTATGTTATTAAAATTTTGAACACATAATTTACTGGCCAAAGTACTATTAAGTTTTTCTAAATTTTTATCTGTTATTGGTCTAAATTTAATTTGAATTTTTTGTAAAGGTATGTAGGTGCAAAACGTTATTGTTTGTCCGCTGTGATCAGAGGGCAACTTATTCACAATCTCTTTATGTAAATAATCACAATTACAAAATATGTTGTCTATGCAAGTCGCAGACGAAACTGTTACTCGGGTAGGTTCAAAAAAAAACATTTGATAAATTAAATGATTTAAATAGACTCAATAATCTGATACTATTCGAGTTAGTTTCTAATAAGTTAATATTAAAGTCGCCACATATAATTATTGATTTATTGCTAGTACAAACTTTTTTTAACACATCTTCCATCACAGAATCAAACACAGATAGATTCTGGTAACTTGGAGGTTTGTAGACACATACAACAACATGCTTATCTAGCTCAACACAGGACAATTCAATGGTGTGTTCAACCGACAGCTTAACAATGTCTTTTCTTTCTTTAGATTTAATGTAACTTTTAATTAAAATAAGTGATCCTCCATGTATCATACATTGTCGGCTGAAATGGCTTGCTACACAATAATTTTCAAAATTAAGAGATCCTACTTACTTTTAACCAATGTTCAGTTAAGCAAACTACATCAAACTTGGTCTTTTCTAAAAACATTTCTATTTCAAGTAATTTGGAAGAGCAACCTTGAATATTCTGATTAAACAATTTTAAAGTGTGCTACCCTCCCTTAGGATTTTTACCATGAACTATATTACCACTGCTAGAAGATACCTTGTTCCTATTCACATATAATAATTGGTTATTAGAAGAGGTAGCTTCTGTTGTCTTGCAGTTCAGTTTAAAGAATTATCCGGAGCGATCTCCACAGCTACAATTGAGGAGTCTAAAATGTCTTTATAGGTTCCATCAGGAAGAGAATACTCTATCTGATGGTTAGAGGCCTCCATGAATGTTGATATTTTAAGTGGGTCCTCCTTCGTACAACACAAAGAATCATAAAAATAAGTCCCTACGCTGTTAGAGCAACTAGACAACACAGGCTCGTCACTTAACCTAATCTTTGTTATATTAGCTATAACCTCGTTAATATTATATGCTATCAACATAGCAATCATATGTCTACATTTACCAGACAGAGATAAAGCTCCCTGAGTTAATTTAAAACCACTAACAAACTTATTAGTGTCAAAATACAATAATTTGTCACTATGACAACATGTCAGCAAGTGAATAGTATTATTCAGCTTTAAAATATGCTTGTTTTGATCATCTGATAAACTATCGGAATAAGGAAAAGCACTTAACATCAGCTTTCCTATGTTTAACTTTAATAAGGAGTCAACACTATCCACTATGTCCTTTCTGGTAATACCAGTACTATTCCCTAATAGAAGAACCATTGATGAATAATCATCAAGATTTGTATTTATAATTCTTTTAACCATTTGTTTAAGACTTATATTATGATAACTATGGTTGGTAAAACTATGGCTTAAGTAGTTATGTAGTATTTTTCCAAAGACCCTAATTCATCACAAAAAAATATAGATTTATTTCCTGGTATTTTGACACATGTTTCTAATGGAAGAGCCAACACCGGTGGAGACATGTCTAGTTGGGGCTGGGGAGATGATGGCTGGTTTACACAGCTGCATGAAAGATTATTAGTCAGAGACTCGTATCTTTCAGCATTGTACTTCACCAAGTCCAATAGTTCCCCAGCCTCAAACAAGCGCTCACTCAGTTGTTGTTGTGAGGTCTCATATTTTTCATAAATATTTTTCAGCAAGTACTCCTTGTATAGTATATCATTTTGGAAGCACTGAGTATCTTTATCATATTGTTCCCTACATTGGTCCAGCTCTTCAGTACAAAGTTTCAATCTATTTGTAAGGCTGACTCGGTCCTTTCTAAGTAAAATGTTAAATTTTAAATGTTAAATTTTAGATAGAATCTATAGATCACATCCAAATTCATACATTGTGATATCACTTAGTTCCAAAAATGTGTTGTGATATCACATCACTTTAAAATGTAATGTTTGCCATTTACCCATATAAGTACTTTAAGGACCAAAATTAACTAATAATAATATATAATTTTAAATGCACTTACGAGTTTTGCTGCAGGCACAACATCTTTTCATAGGCATGGTCGAGAAAATCCAATTCACAAAGCAAAACAATAAAGTCCAAATTCTCAGCCAGAGGTCAGTCGATGATAGCGGTAATATCGGAATCCAAGTAAAAGCCAGGTCAGTCGGGAACAGAAATAGTGTAACAAGCCGGGTCGTCATTGAAAATTAACAAAATACAATAAACGCATCCGTTCACTTCAGAAGAAAATAAACGGATTGTGAGATTTGAAAACAAACAGTTAATGTCAATGTCAATAACACAACGTTTCATTCCTAAATGAGTGACTATTATTGACTATAAATAATTAACATATTCTACTCAATGGAAGTCAATTAGTAATAATCTATTATTAAAATAAGTAAATAAATTACAAATTTTTCATTTACTTCTTTTTTGTTCGCTATTTTATAAGTTTTTAAGTGTCTGCTGAAGAGAATGTAAATACTGAAAGTCTGCGTGAAATGAAATAAACACATGTCAATGGTGTTGTGTTGTAGCCATAACCAAAAAAAGAGCCAGTAATACCAGTCTAATAAAAATATTTTTATTTAAATTTTTAAATAGCACCATCTACTGTTCAGAGCAACAAACTTTTTGAAGATTCTATCAGGTTGTTCGAAGTTATGACACCATGGAACTGACGACTATTTTGACAGCATCTGTCTGTCTCCTGCTTTTTTTTAAATTAAATCTCTCGTGCTGTCAGTGATTTTTTTTTTTAAGTCTTTGTATATGACCACGGACACAGTCTTTTGGTATTACTTAGTCCTCTGTTTTTTTTTTAAATAAAAACACTTTGTTTTGCAAAAGAATACGGATGTTTTAAAATATTTGTCATCTTCTCGGCAAGCTTCGCTGAAATAATCACGTATATTCACAATACAACAACAAATCTCGGCTCCATTTTAAAATAATACCATATTTTCTCTCTTGAATCTCAAGTCAGAGATGACACACAAAGTCAATGATGGAGCGAGCTTACCCGAAAGGAGCGTGTTCAAAATACTCTTTTTTTCATTTCTATTTATTAGATTTACTGTCATTGTTATGAAAATGGCAACACATTAAATGAAACCGCGAAATATAAAAACGATTTTCAGCAAAATCTGCTAAAAACATGTCTGTTTTAATGTAGGTATGTGTTTCTATTCTAATGATTTAATTTACCAACATTACGCTACTGTCGCCGAAGGTATGTGCAGACAGAGGTGTTTCCCCACATTTCAGTAGGAACGTAGTCGTGTCTGTTTTTCTAGTTTGTAAGGTTTTATGTAGAAGTAATTTAGTTGAGTTCATTGTTAATTTTGTAGTTAGTAGTATTATTTGTTTTTTCAATGGAAATAAACACTGCAACACATTTCTATAGAGACAGTGAAGTAAATATTTTCACGGAAAAGTAGGAACTTGGTAGGTACTTAGTGGATGAAATGATCACAGACAAAGATACTTAGACCGTCAAGGAAATGGGACTGTCAATGCTTTCAAAGCTCAAATTTAGTCGAAGTATTTATTTAGGTCGCATCCACATTATTTGTTAGATTCCATGAGCATTGCTTTTATTATTTATTAGTGGCAGATCATTCATTCCTTTCGGAAGTAGAAAATGGACCAAAAGTAGGTAAAGAAGTTGAGCAGAGGCAGATTCTTAGTACCTACTACGTAAGTATTTCCAACATTATAGACAATAAATTAGCGCATAAGACGCAGGCGTAGCGTGAATAAACTGAAACATACCAACCAAACCACCTGTTGGTAAAGTTTTTTCGCAAACATTACGTCGTTCGGGAAGTATTGATTTCCCGCACTGAGCATGCTCCGTCGCTGTGCTTACGTACAACTCAGATAAGATACACCTCCACCCACTCAAATAACGTTATTTCGCAGTTATTCATGTTTCACTAAACATTTCTCAGCTAAAGTCTCCAATATTGTTCCTGGCTAAGTTTAATTAGTTTTGGAAGAATGTGAACGTATTGTGTGTTGTAAATGTAGGGAAGTGAGTCATTGTCATATGTTTCGTTTGCGCTAAAATGGAGGAGCTTCTCCAGGACATATTCAAGGAAGCATCGGGTGTTAAGTTTACAGCTCTCAGGAAATCATGTCAGGATGCTCTAGGTAGGTAAAAATATTCAATTAAGCGTGGTTTTTATTTTCGAGGTCGCTTAGTAATGTACAAAATGTTAGGCACTTATACTTCAATGTGCAGTTGAGAGACAATCAATACCTGCAATAATGACCGCCACTGCGTTGCGTCGTGATGGGAAATGCAATTTTGTCTTCCAAGTTTCTACTGTTAGCTTAAATACCTAAGTTACTAATGTTGCTTCGAGACATTCTCAAAGAGGTTTATTTGATTACCATATGGAATCATAAAACTAATGGGTGTCATAGAAATAACATTATATGGTAGTTAATTAACGAATAACTATAACTTTTTATGTTGATCGTGGCTAGATCGTGATTCAATTTATGATTGCGTCAATCAATCCATTATTCGCTCTCTACAACTGAACGCAATCTTTGCTGTTATCCACCTCATTAATAATTTATGTAAAACAAGCTTACGCATTTCTAGTATTAGGTATTTCCCTTAATTCGAAGCAGTCTATGTTACTTAAGTTATTTCTAGCTGTAACAAAAGTGTTAGCGCTTAAGAGAAGCGAGCTTAAAATACGCCCTTGTGGTAATCCACCGCAGTTTTCTTTATTTCCCATAAACTTCTTCGTCTCTCACTCGATTTGTAGGTATACATGATGCCCCTAATTTTTGAACATTGGCCAACTGTAACGAAAGCGAATACCTATATACTTTTGTGTTTGTTTACAAGGTCTTCACAATAACCTTAATCAAAAGCTTGGGCTGTAACGGCGACTGCTTAGAACTGCCGTGAATGGTGGCTATGACAAATTTTGTCTTCGACCCGTTAAGTAGGCATGGTGGACAATGCTCGTTCCTTCCATGTTCCTACGAGGAAAACCTTTGCTTTGTAGAGGAACAAGATCTAGGCGTAGGCGACTTATATTAGGATTAACAGATAGTGGTGTATTTTGTGTAGAATTACTATGCATGCAAGAGAACAACGCACGTCGTGCGTCGTACGAGCTCCGCCGCGCTTGCCTCCTGCCCCTTCAGACGGCTCTGGAAACCAAGCGCCCACGGCTGGTCACCTACGCCCTTCAGGGGTTCCATGTAAGTTATCATTGGCTATAGTAGGGAGTGAATTAACTGGTGGAGCTCAATGAGCTTTAATTGAGGTAATTAGAAGGCGTGCACAAGTACCTAATTCGAAAGTGTTATGTCCTACAGTAAACTTGCTAAAGCTTATGATGACGAACTTCTTCGGACATTATCCTCTCGTTGACAACATATAAGAACAGCATCGTTCAGAGCACTGTTAATAAGAATCAGTGTGATCTCGATTTTACTCAAAATAGGTCACAATAGATAACCTTGCCGAACAAATAGAGCGGCCTTGAATTAATAATGTCAATGTATTTAGACATAACGGCTGGAGCTACTGAAGTTGTATTTAGGGTTCATTATCCTTTAACAGTGTTTCTTTTTCCCTTACAGAAGATACTCCGTGATGACAGATTCCACCGTGGAATCGAGCCTGAAGATGACTCACTTTGGATGCCTTCTCAACTGCTATGCGCGACAGCTTCCGTTATGTACCACTTACCTGATACACAGGTAAAATCATCCACGTAAATGGATACTTACATTAGGTTAGGGTAATAATAATATTATTAATACCCGTTAAGTAGGCATGGTGAACAATGCTCAACTTATTTATAATCATAATTGAACATGATTGGAAATTAGATAAACAATGCTCAAGGAAAGAAAAGTAGGTACTTTAAAACCATGCTCAAAGTATGAAAATATGTACTCTTTAGTTTAAGTCTGCTCGAGAGTCATGGAAAATTTCTGTCATAATCACCAGGGGCAATAGATAAAGTGACATTCTATCAGCGATGCCGAGATACCGAAAGTCGAAATGCCAAAATATGAGATTGCCCACGTGGCTTTTTACACAATTCCATCTAGTTTTGACTTTCTGATAATACTTATCGAGCCTCAGATTATGGCAGAATCTTTCGTAACATAACATCACGCACGTCTGTCCCGAAGAATTGGGCAGAAGTATAACTGTGGTACACCTACACACTAAATTATATTCATGTAACGTGTAGGTATACTACAGTTACACTTACAGTAGTTACCTACTAAACACAGCACACAGGTGTAGCAAGTAACTAAAGCATAAAAAAATGTTTTCAATTTACCAGGTCCAAATCTTCCGCATGTATCTCTCCTTGGCGCTATCTCCGCGGCGCACCCTGAATGGTCGTCTATGTGTATGGGCATGTGGCCGATGCGGGGAGGCCGCGGCTGCCCCACCTCATGTGGCTGCAGCTGCCAGGGCTGCGGCTGCTCAAGCGCTTAGAGCTTACTGCGCTCAGTTAGGTGAGTAAGTTAAAATTGTAGGATCATCGGTCACTAAATGCGATGGCACAGACAGGTGAAAACGACGTGTTCAACTTACTGTATACTGAACGGTCGCCTCATGTGACTGCCAGAACAGCCACTGGTCAAGCACTTTAGAGCTTACTGGGTACTATTAGGTGACTCACTTAAAATTTTAGCAGCTTTGGTTAGAAAATGGGCTGGAAAGACCAGTGAGCACAATGGACTCAACTCGTTTACCGGTCGCCTGTGAGAGTGGGCGTGTGGTTACTGCTGCTCAGCTGCACTACCTCATTTGAGAGTTGCAGCTGTGCAAGCACTCAAAGTTTGCTGTGCGCAGTTAAGCGAGTGGTTTTGAGCAGGAATCTAGCAATGTCCCTCGGTACAATATTTTCAAACCAGTAGTTGCACTGGCAGCTCTTGTGTTGACTTCTCAATGTAAGTGGTTTCGTACTAAGAAGTGTTGCTTTTCGTCACTTGTTATTATTTTAAAAAATTAGACTGTATCTGAATCGAATTCATTTTCTCCAAGTGTGTGCTGTTCCTTGATTTATGTATTTTTTGTGTTAATCTTTGACTATCATACTAATAAGATCAGATATTATAAAAATCTTAGTGTTTATGCTTATTGTTTTGTTTAGATGAAGAGTGCCAAGAACTCCTGTCGGAGGGTTCTCCTCTGGGCAGGAATCACATTGTAGCGGTGGGCTGTTACAGCGAAGTGATACCAGTCATCCAGTATCTATGCAGCCGACTATCTGAAACGCAACTGTGAGTGATCCGCCATTCATTTTGTTTCTTCGACTTCCTCCTTTCCTGTTTAAGAAAGGTGGCTAATTAAATATTGTGAGGACTGCCGGTCGGGATAAATTACAATATTTACTTTATTACGCATCAGCCAAATAGACACAGCAGTGACCTTTTAATTAATACAACCTTAATTCTTACTTCGATGTATGTGAAACCGGTTCATTGAATTACAGCATAAAAGAAACTCTTTTTCCTTACAAATCAGTTAACCTACTGTGTGACCTAGTCCCTACCTCATCTACTCCATAAATCCACAGGACTCCAAAACAGAACCCACTGGCGGTATTCTTCCTCGACTGCTTGCTGACTCTCATGTCGAGCCTGTCAGAGCGAGTGAGCGGCAATTCGCACTTCACCACGTTCCTGTGGCAGAAGTTCTGTCCATCACTCATTTCTTTCCTAGGGACTCCGAGAGTGGACAAGAATATTAAATCAAGGTAAGTGATACTAGATCTTTTTTCTACGACATAGTTTAAGAATTTGATTGTCTTTGATGAGGCCTGGTTGTACATAGCCACTTTTCCACATAGCTTTGTTTCTTCGGAGCAGACATTTTAAAATTCTTTCTTATGAATTCCAGAGAGCATGACGGCCATTTGGTTGATGACTCCGGCAGAGGGTCAGGAGCTTTGAACTCTGCGCCCAGCTTCAACAGCAAACAAGCTAAAGCTATTTACAGGTAACAATTTGAACACGATAAATATTATAGTCCTTCAAACACATAACACTTACCGTCAGATATCTGGTGGAAGCTGTAAGTACCGTAAATAATTGAGCTAAAACAAGAGTTGACAATAATATCTCGACAAAATTTATTTTAAAGGGTTTTGCAGAGTTCTAAAAATCGGTTTCCGTCTCTAGGTATATGACATTATAAGTCATAAATATAGCACTAACCACACTTATTTTATCAAATTCCAGCATAGCAAACCAGCTAGTCCGCCTGGTGGGTTCAACCTCAAACCTGCGTCCAGTGCTAGAAGCCCTGTACCACCGCATGCTGCTGTACCCACCTGTGCCTCACCGCGTGGAGCCGCTGAGGAGCACCCGCGAACTGCTGCAGAACCCCAAGCGACTGTGCCAGCTGGTGCTGCTGAAGAAGGTGGATCACCACGAGAGGCACAGTGATGACATGGCGATTATACGATTGTAAGTAATCGAATCTGTCGTTGCTTAAAAATTTGAGTTGATAACAAACATCTCGACTCGATAAGAAGAGCCTAATAATAGGTATGTCGAAACACACTCATATGGTACTAAAGGATTTGGTATATAAGCCAAGCTTTTCAATCTTGACTGACGCTATTGTTCATCCATGGCTTTGACATGATTTCTTAATCATCTTTAGGACATCTAAACACGAAAAGTTTAGGGGTTACTTCATTTCAACACACACAGCTAGTAATAAATCATCATCTTCCTGCCCTCATCCCATGTTACTTGGGGTCGGCGCAACACGTTTAATAAAATTAGTTTTAGTAATAAATAAAACACATATTTTATGCAACATTAAATTACCATTCTAGAATAATGGACGGCATAGAAGAATGTGGACGCAGTGGTAACCCAGAAGTAGTCGCCGCGGCAGTAGAATGTGTGGTATCTCTACTGGACGCGCTAGAGAAGCTATGTTCCGGCTCCACAGAGTACATCTCGCCGGAGATAGCCACGCTCATACTGGGGCACTGGCCGAAGCTACACGACGCGGATTACACGGGGCCTTTGACGTATCAGACGCTGGCTAGGCTGCCCAGCCCTTATAGGTAAGAATGTAACTGTAAGGTCTAATCGAAAACATTAATAGCCTTCTTCTTAAATCAACCGATACTACCCAAATTTGGTTCAAGTAAAGTATCTGATCTATAGATTGCATTGATTTAACATAATTTACCGCTAAATAACTGAATCGAACCTTGTATATGTTTCAGGGATGTCGTGGCTGTATTACAAAGCAGCGAAACGAAAGAACATGACTCATCAGGTAATGTATTTTAGTTTAGTTCTACATGGTTTAACTAAACAAACAAAAATTAAAATAAGAGCGTTTTGTAACTTACAAAAAATTGCACGAAACAGTGATAACACGCACACAGTAAGAAATGCGATTAATGACATGTTATGGAAAGTCCAAAAGTACTATATCGTTTTACAGACACATCTGGCCCAGAAAACGTAAGTTCTGGCAGTGACGGCGAGGCAGACTCGGATGCTGACAACGTGTTCCTACCATCACGTGCCAGCAACCCTACCTCCAATGATAGCGACAAGAACACTCTTCACGACAAGCCTAAGGCTGTGCCCAAGACTCTGAACCTTGGAAGGTGAGATGAATTCATTGCCTGTCTGCCTCAGGAGGAGGGTCATGTTTTCTATCTAGAAGTTACATAGGCTCCATAATCTGAATTTAAAAAAGTGAATATAGATTTTGGGAAGCAAAAACAATATCTCTAGTTTTGAAGCCCAGCATGATTCACGATATACCTTACCTACCATACTAAATTATCATATTGTAACGTTTTATTTTTTAGGTGCACCATCACAGAGTGCAACGTTGATTTGGAAAGGCACAACGCGCGACAGTTTATAAAAACTCTACAGAACTCGCTTCTTCCAAAACTGCTAAATCTACGAACTTGTATAGAGGTACGTATTGAAATAGATATTATTACATCAAATTGTAAACATAATATCATTCGTAATTACATCATAATAGAATATAAGACAAGGATGTCATATAGTTCACCCATATAACTACTCACTTCTGAAACACCCAGTATACATTCATAGCTACTGATTTGAATATGACTACCAACTTGATGTCATTCAGGTGGACGAAGCGATGCAAGAGTTCGCATCAAAGTGCTGCCAGCACAACGCAGCCCAGCCGCCCGCCACTGCTTGTATCATGAACGCAGATGGCGTGTACCTCGCTACGTACGCTGCGTTGCTGCTGACTCTCAAGCAACGGAGAACTAACTACTATAATCAACCCAGTGTGAGTATATATCTATCTTTCTTTCATTTTTACGATCAATCCCAAAGATCGATTTAAACACTGTTTCTTATGTATATCAATTAGGTATTGGCAACAAAACGCCGCATGATACTGTGCCATGAGCGGAACTACAGCTTGGCGGTGATCTCCAGTTGTTGCCTAGATATAAATATAAAATAATCATGATTAGAATAGAATATTCTCATGATCATGATTTTTTTTAAACTAGTGTGTTGATTTACTTTGCGTAAACTTGTGAATCTTATAATAAATACTGTATGAGATGAATACATAAATTACCATAGAATTGTGCCAGATGATTTTATCTAATACTTTGATTTACTCAAAATCAATCACTCGATATAAGGTTAATCAAAACGCTAATGTTGTTCTTCTACAGAAGGTCCAAGTATCTCTAACAGAAGACGAGTTTGTAGAGGAAGTGCAAGGCAGCGGAGTGCTGGTGTATCTATCGGCGACATGGCTAAGGGAGTTGTACCAACAAGTACTTGCCACTGATCTCCTGAAAGAAGTTCCTACTACCGACCATCCTCTTGTCCATTTACTGTCTGGTAAGATCGTTTAAGCCAGTTATTTAGTTCTGAGTGATCTCAAAATTCATGGTACCATTTTAACTTGATAGAAACTTAGACCTGGACAAAGGTTTCTATCAAGTTAAAATGGTACCATAAATTCTAAGTATGGACCTTACTTTACTTAAAAAAAAACACAATATGTTGGCTATTTCAGCTTTTTTAATGTTTAGCTAAATTACGAAGATAAATCAAATGATATTAAAAGTAGAAGTTATCAAACTTTAATTTCTAAAGTGCTACCTGGATGACATAATTTTATATATCAACAGATCTCGGAGGATTGGATCAAAGCCCAGTTATGTCAGACTGGCAGAAGTTGAAAGAGGTGTCCTGTTTATATAACAACACTATTGAATCCCCGCAACACGACGCGAGCTTGCGGTGGGCTAGAAGGTAAGGCTTATTATAATAAAATATCGGGTTAAGATGAAACTTGAAACACAAGTAGTCGGTGTCCTGGATAGGATATTGTTTAGAACGTCCCTTGGGATAATTTTAAACTTTCACAAGCTGCTAGCAGAAACTACTTTAGAAACTAGTAGTATTTATTTACATAATTATGAAAGTGACGATTTCAATATTATCGGATAACTAGCTATTACTCACATGAATCATGCTTTTTGCAGAATATTAACCTGTATATGGGATTCCATGGTCACAGTGTTAAGTGTGCCCCTGACGGGATATGGTAACAAAAAACAAAAGCTGCACGGTATGATTTCTAAGAAAATAAATACTTTTGGAAAAAGGAAACGCATTGCTTGGGAGGGGTTAACGATACAATGTCTTGAAGGACTACATAAGGTAAGATATTTAAAAAAAGTTATAAATTACACAAATACTTAGTACTGGTATTATTCGTATTTTTATTGACAATGGTTTAAATTGCAGGCTGCAAGAGTGAGCAATACTTTGAGCTTACAGAATCGTTGCAGCAGCATACTAGCCCTTTTGGCTAACTCTGCCATCTCACAGCCTCCAAATGGCAAGATATTATCCACCCATGCTCTGTCTTTAGACATTTTGATAACTGGTAAGTGACTTTATTTATTTGTCAGATATACATATACTCGATCCTCAATAGGAGTTTAGTAGGAGTTAATACTCGAGATGAATTGAAAATCAAGATTTTTATGTTTATGTTTTGGCGAGCGGTCTTTACAAGTTCCATTTAAATAATGGCGCCCGTCTGGGACTACTTGGTGCAAAATTAGTTTTAAGTTAGACGTCAATAATACAATGGGATATAATAAATTGCCTATCAAATAAATAGTCGCCTATCAACACATACTCATCATTTATATTCTTTTTTACATCAAATAACTTACTTCACTACAAATAAACTGACAAAACTCAAACTGCAGATAATTCGAAATCATACATCAATATGACATTACTTTTTTCCTCATAATGTAACATACAGTTAAATTTATTTTTGTACAAAAATACTACATACATAGCATAAATACGGACTGCACAGCAAATTGTCTATATTTATGGACAACACCCCGACTCAGACTACCCCGACTCGGATAGGTTAGGTTAGAAGGCTAAGGCGGGAGCGAAGCGGAGCGGAGCTCCCGCCGCCGCCGCGCGTGCTTATTTTTTTTTTAAACCACCCAGAACTATGGTGAGTCGCAGTACAGTTTTGTCGTGCATTAAGATTATTAGCTGTGCATTGATGAAAAATTTTGCTTTAGGAAAAATCGCTGTACGCTGCGAAAATTAATTGTAGTATGTTAAGTGATATTTTGAGTTGAATATTTTGCTGTGCAATCAGTAATTTTGATGAGAATTCGGAATCTTATTGCATAGAAAAAGGATATTTTTTGATTTGCGTTTAAATACTACCCTAATACAATACATATTACGAACTTTAAGCAACAGAAGTAATGGCGCCCACGTGGGTCAACTATGTACTAGCTAGACTCGTCAAGCGAAGTAGTGTTAAATATTAAAGTTGTTTGTTTGTGTTTAATTTAGTTGATTTTGAGACTTTATAATACTTTATAATTTTAGGTCAGGCACAATTATTTTAAGGCCCAATCGCGCAGCTTATATTTGCAGATTGGTCATGGAAAAATCTGAAAACGTAGTTAACTCTGGCTAAAACTATATTTTTAGTTATTTCACTAGTCTCTCAAAAACGAACATTCTGCAAATTTGTAAAGTTAGCCCTGGATTAGACCGTTAGCCTAGAGCTAAGCGAAGCAGCGCAAGTGGGCCTTATTCTTTTCAACCAATGCCGTCCACTAGAGGCTACTTAGTACAAGTTTTTTCTAGACGCTCAGATGTTTTTTCGTGTGTTTCTTTCTGTGAATAGTTTTCGAGACTGTTACTAACTAGTTTTTAGTTGGGCGCCAATATAATAAAAAAATACTGTTATATAATGGCGCCCAATTGGGACAACTTGATGCAAGACTCTTTTAACGACATAAGTAAGTATTAGGCATTCAGCATTAATCATTGCTTTAATAAAAGAAGAGATAATTAACCATTAAAATTTTCAGGTGGTTTAGAACTCGGATCCAAGGCTCCAGAATGCTGGGAGCATATTTTCGCAGCCTGTCAATACGTATCCAGTTTCGAGCATTCTCTCTTCGGGCATCAAGGGAACAACGCTACTCCGATAGTGACTATGCAAACTGGGAGGAATAAAACTGTTTCTATACTACAAGCTGATGCTAAGTTGGGGTTAGATGGTCGCGATGATGAAACTTGGTGAGTTCTAACTATTACTTCAATAATAAAGCTTATTTTGTCCAACGGGTTTCGAATTACGATGATTTCCCCGTTGGACAAAATTAGCTTCTTGTTGGCATATAATTAGGTTGTAATTTAGACTTTTTTTTCACAAGTCTTTAAGTACTGTAGACGTTCCTTGTTGGGGCTTCTGGAACGTCTCGGGATCGATATGCATAAAAGAAGTTTGGGCGATTTAAGAGATTATTATATTGAGCGGGTGCTCTCAAGAAAAACTTTTACAGAACTCCCAGAGAAACAAATCAATCATCGTATGTCAATATTTGAACCTATTCTAAATTCCTAATTCTTCTAAAGCTTTTTTTATGATTAAATTGACTGAGGTCCCCGGAGGGTGAGCCATCCAAGGAGGTTGTGTCACAGTACCTACCTACCTAGACGATCAACATTAATTTGTTTCTTTTTCCAGTGTGGATGTCTTCAACTTCTTGCAGCCAGTGTTCGAGAACAATTTGAACAATGACATGTCAGTAGCGAAAATTGTTGAAACATGCAGACAAGAGGTAAGTTGGAATATCATTTTCATAAACATAATTTAATTTCGAGGTTTTTTTTTTTTAATTTAAATTGTGTGGTCGTTGTTTTGTTTTTCTGGAATAGAAGAAAAACAATACAACGACTACAGAAAAGTCCAAGAAATTCCCCTTACTTCATGATCTTTTTGCGTTATCCCTAGGGAGGCAACGTGATATCGGGTTCAGGCGCGGCCCGAGTGTGCTGCGCGTTGACCGCTGCAGCTGACACGCTGTTCACGCGTCTAGCGGCTACCACCACGCTGCCTACGCTGAAGGCAGCGCTGCAGCGACTTGTGGCACATCAACATCGATTGGTAAGTGTTTTATTTTTGGGGGTTTTGTCTTTTTCTGTTTGTATTTTTATAGTCTATAATGTGTAATAGAGTAAACGCCCTACCTGAAATGGGGTCATCACTATGAACAACCATCAACAGTTCAGTTCATTTTGTCGAGTTATGCGCACATAAATGTATAGGGCAGCCGATTTTTTTCATAATTAAAAAAATATATTGTTATTCTGCACTTTAAAATACGTTAATCTTCCTTTAGTTTTTCGTTTCTTTTACAAGCATTCGTCCAAATTGCACCACTAGATTCTCGTGACGTGTAGGTATATTAGAAAAGTGTAACAAACCCTCAATATATTGTATTCCAGTTATTCTGCTCGTGGGAAGCAGACGTAGCGAACAACAACGTGTGGTGGTGGCGGCGCACGGGGGCGGGAGTGGCGGGGCGAGGCGCGGGCGGCGAGGCGGCGCGCGCGCTGTGCCGCGCGGGGGACGTGGCGCTGCGCTGTCTGCGCGCGGCGCGCCCGCTGGCGCACAGGATGGCCATATGGACTGTTGTGGGGCCGCACTTTATGCAGGTCCACTAGAACACGTTACATTTATTTAGGCTCTTGCATTGATCACACTTTCAATAAATAAATTGCCCAAACTATGACATAGAGGTGCTGTCAAATTGTTACCACCGATGTGTACAATTTAGTACTGATTTGTAATTACCATTAACTTTCTTTTAACAGTAAATACTAAAGGGCATAGAACCATTGTGGCGTAGCCCCCCCGCCGCCATTTTTTTTTTAATAATTTTCATTGTTCTCATGTGGTGACTACCTTCAAATATCTCGGCAACGTGACACTTTAGGGCACCATGTTGCTCACATTTTTTGCTTGTTTAAGTATCTTCTACCCATATATGCATGTTAAATCGTGTGCCGCAACTTTAAAAAAAAAACTTAAAATGACTGCGGGGGCCTCCCATAGAAAAAAGTTCGAACCAATTGATTAACATAACTAGTGTCTTCATCAGTTATGCTTTCCAAATGTTGATAATTATTTTCACATAATCCTATTACAATAAAATTATCTAATATGAATACATTACTCAAAAAAAACCTTATTCTTAAACTCCACAGGCGGCCTGCCACAAGGACATCCAGATAGCAAGCCTAGCCATCCAGTGCCTGCACGACTGTGCAACAGCTCTCCTCAACCAACAAGTAGAGCTACCACACTTCCACTTTAACGAGGCGTTGTTGAAGCCCTTCGAGAACCTTCTCTGTTTGGAACTGTGCGATGATGATATACAGGTAAATTCAATACCAATTCAACAGACTATTCTTTATTAAACTTTTATGAAAGCTTATCCAAAAACGACAAGACAAGATATCTAATGACGATAATATATCTTTTTAAACTAGTAATTTAAGTAAATTCAGCTGATTACAACGACTATGGTAGTACCATCACCTTCCTGCCCTTATCCAATATTAGTTAGGGTCGACGCGACCCCTTTTTACCATTCTTGAACAACTATGGTAGTATGAACACTTGAAATTATGAGTATAGAAAATAAATCGTTTTATCGTCATTCACTCATTACGTCTGTAGATGAGTTATGCTAATTAGTTTAATTTGACTACTAAGCAAGATTTTAATTCAATTATTTATTTAATTCCAGGAACAAATAATATCCTGTATCTGCGAATTCGTAGAAACAAACAGAATGGAGATAAGATCAGGCTGGAGACCGCTCTTCAACACATTACGAGCTGCCAACAATTCCAACCAATACTCCGCCATCTTGGAAATATTCAAAGTGTTCCTCAGCACCGACAACACGCTTGTATTCGCGAACGCAGCTCTTGACTGTATTCTGTGCCTTCTAAGTCATATCAAAGGACTGCACTATGAAGAGGTCCAAGCTACAGAAGTAAAGCCTAAAAAGGCGACTACACCTACACAACCCAAACCTAGCCTTAGTCTGAAATTCTCAAAGAATAGCAAATTCATTCCACTCAGTGAAGAGAAATCTGAAAAAGTCATTGTAGATATGTGTAGAGAGGCATTGTATCATTTAGAAAGTTGTGCAGATATATTGACGATGATGTATAACATGCCAAAATGTCCTATCTTCAATACGGGTAACAGAATCAAAGGGGACATGCCATTATGCGTTGTAGACCCTATAATACCCAGTGCTTCCCTTGATATCACCAAGTTCATTTCCAACGATCATTATGAAGAAGATCTTATCTCATATAGAAAGTTATCAACAAGTCTTCCTCCTTCTAATACTACTAACAACTGCCTTTTGAAACTTGATAAGCCAAGCAACATACTGAAAGTATGGTACGTTCTTATTGAGGGATTGATCTCAGCTACCGTCGTTTGTTCAAAGAAAAACCAACCGGCAGCAATGGAAACCCTATTCAAACTGCTAAGGAATACAGTTGAAGTTCCTGGAACACATTTTGGCCTACACTGCATTAACCATCTTCTTTTGCCAACAGTTCAGAACTGGCTTCGGCAAATTGCAAATGTTAACACGCATTGGGACAGCGTAATGCCAAACTTTAAACAATGCTGTGGCATGACCACAGATACTATTGTCGTATACCTACACCATTTACAACAAATAAACGTTGAACGATCAACTGTTGATGAGAAAAATGATGGAGAGGAAATAGAACCTATTGAGAGTGTTGAAGCAACTTTTGCTTTGAAGCAAATCATGCTGATTCTTGTCGAATGCATCGCCCAACCACAAGAACCGATCGCTAGGCTAGGAGCGTCATGCATAAGGCACATTATTCTAACATCAGGACATCTTCTCACTGACAATCAATGGGAAATCGTTTGCACAAGTCTACACAGAGCTTGTAACGTTAGCTTGACGCCTCTCAAGCAGTTGACTTATGCTTTCAAAGAGAACTCAAATAGTTTCTATGGAGATTTAGCAATAGTAAAAGTAGCTGCAAGACGGGATTGTTCGGTAAATGATAATGTAAGACTGCATGCAATGGCGCAACAAGTGTTCCTAACTGAGCAATCGAAAGGGGACGGACATGCTAAAATAACTCCTAAGAATTCATCACAGAACCTAATGTTGATTGACGATCGGAGTTATATATTCCTGATTTATCTTCAAGAATCTGTGAATTCTTTAAACCCAGAGCTGTATACTGTAAGGATTCCTCATAGAGGATTAGTCGTTGGACTATTAGCGCATCAAATATTGGTTCAAATAATTGCTACCGTACTCATCCAAGCATCGTCAGATGTCTTCCAAGGTATTAATAGTATCTTACTAGATAGCCTCAAAACAGGCTCCAACGTCTGCAACTACAAGTTCTTCCTGAATAGTGAAAACACAGACTTGTTGCTTAGAAGTTTAGAACTGTCATTCACAAGAGCCATGCAATTTGATTCAAGGCCAGGTTTGAAGTTCCTCGTTCAAAAAGTGTCCAACTTGGATCACGCCGCCAATCTATACAAACAAACTACTTCCTCATGGCTAATCAAAATCATTGCTTTAACCGAGATATTCTTCAATGGCGTTCACAGATTCAAACTTAAATCGACAGATATTTCTATAATATTGCACAATTATACAACTACATTGAATTTGACGCTAGAATATGATCGGTTTGTGACAAAAATATTTGATCTAAAACATACATGGGAGCTGTTATGTCACAACTATGTTAAACATCTGATAAGTGTGTCGGACTTTGATGATCACGATATAAAAGAGAGAATGTCTTGTAGTTCCGTGGACAGTGATAATTCATCAAACCATTACGACCAGTACTATGCACAAGAGCCGAATGAGAACACTGAAGAACCGCCTGTAATCAATGAAAAGTTCAATATAACCCCAGAAGAGGGTCTCGAAAAGCCTAAACCGTTCACATTCGCTGATTTTAAAGCGAATAGTCAAGGGTCCATCACTGTGGAGATCCACACTGAAAATATACCATCTAACAAGAAAATTAAGGAAGACACAGTTAAGGAAGCTCCTGAAACTGATATTGATAAGGACCAAACTCCCGATACTAATGATAACAAACCTATGAATGGCAACGTCTCACAAGATATAGAGATAGCCAAAGAGACCCCAATAAAGGAAAAGAAGGGCAGTGTGCCTGATATAATAGAAAACCATAACATAACAGATACTCGCAAAGTAAATATAACAATCTGTGATGGGCCGTCGTATGAGAAGACTAAAGTAGCTGAACCGATATTACCACCACAACCTGTGCCTCCCGAAATTGAACAACAACGAGCTTTGAGTATTAGCAAGGTGAGAAATATATTGCACAAATGACATAATAACGTACTCCCTGGTTTCTGAAAACCCCTGTTTAATCTGCTGTCGAATTTATGCTTCGGATATCGAATATCAGCAAATTTTTTATCGGCCTTTCTGAGTTCTATTTTAATACTTTCTGTCTTTTTCAGGATACTGAGGTGCAACGTAATTGCTTCCAAAATATTTTAATGGCATATCTGGAACTGGTCCTGACGTTTTCGTTGGAAAGGTTCCAACTGATCCACCCAGTACTACAGAGTGGGTTCGTGCAACTCGCCAAAACCGTCACCGACCCACAACTACTCGATAGAATCAATATATTTTTCGATAAAAAAGACTTATCTGAAATTAATTATAAGTGATCAATTAATTGTGATATTATAAAATTCACATTATAATATTATATTCCTCGATTGTTCGGTGTTATGTGAAAATACAATCATATTATAATGATGTTTTTTTTTTATTTAATCCTATATTTCGCACATATTTACAGAAAATTCATATTTAAAAATTAAACTAAAATAAAGCGCCTAAACTTATTCAATCTAGTCGGGTCAAAGGTTGTTGAGAAATATATCTACTAAGTAAAGTATCTAGTACCATTATCAAGTCACACAAGTAGTCCCATAAAAATTTTGATTCAGTTTAGTTCAGTAGTTTTTATTTTATGACCATTTTTGTTTATTTCAATTTCTGCGTAGACGAAGACGTCGTCCAAGTATCACCACTTAAAAGTGAAAAATACAAAAAAATATAACCGACTTCCAAACAAAACACTAAAACGTACAAAATAACCTTAATTTCGGAAGTCAGTGTTAAAAAACAAAAAAATACCGACTTCCGAAATTAAGGTTATTTTATAATTTGTAGTTTGGAAGTCGGTTATATTTTTTTGTAAAAAGTTTTTATTATTTGTTGATAAAGCGGCAATAGAAATACACAATCTGTGAAAATTTCAATTGTCTACCTATTCGGAGACTACGGTTCTTGAGATACAGCCCGCTGACAGACGGACGGACGGACGGACAGCGGAGGCTTAATAATAGGGTTCCGTTGGTTACCCTTCGGGTACGGAACCCTAAAAAAATGAAATATTATTCATTATCATGACGCATGACGTAGTTCGAAACATCCAGGAGCGAGTGCAGTCCGAGCCTTGTGCTCCAAGGAAGGCGCAGAATGGTTTGGAACATTGTTTTGATACGTAAACATTATTAACAGGGTGTTTTATAATTCTAATGGATTATTTATTTTTATTGTACCTAGTATTTTAATGTTTTTTTATTTTTAGGGTTCCGAAAAAAAAGGAACCCTTATAGGATCACTCGGGTGTCTGTCTGTCCGTCTGTCACAGCCAGTTTTCTCCGGATCCACTGGACCGATTCGGTTGAAATTTGGTACACATATGGACTTCTATGACCCAAACACGGACAACTTACGTGAATTATTAAATTTTTAGTGTGGGTGTCATTTTTGGGGGTCAAACTAGAAAATTAAAAAAAAAAAGTATTTTGAACAATATCGTGTGACATATCAAATAAAAGGACTTACTGTGAGGATTTTAATTATATTTTTTTCATAATTTTAAAGTAAATGGTTTTGAAGTTATTCAAAAAAATTAGACGAAAAATTACCGTTCCCCCCTTATCTCCGAAACTACTGAGCCTTAAATTTTGAAAAAAATGGAGATAATAGATGTTTACCTAAAGATGATTACCTATTAGAAGTCCAGTGTTAACATAACATGTTAAAAAAGTTAAATTCGTTCGGAACCCTTTGCACGCGAGTCCGACTCGCACTTGGCCAGTTTTTTTTAAATAATCTCGCCTAGTGGTAGTTTACGGGTACATTTAGGTAGTGGGCCGCCTTCGTTAAGGTGGATACAGATATTGCGAGGCATGCGCCGCGCACGCCGCGCACGCCTCGCAACGTGCACGTTTCGATGTAAATTTGTCTGGGTAACCATGCCTCACCACGAATATGAATGTCCACACATTGCGAAGCATGCGATAGCGTGCAGAAACTATAGGTGGCACAGAAATTTCACTGTCAAGTATGTTTCAAGTATAAAGTTCGAAATAGCTACGCTAGATGGCACAGTCTTCTTCGCGCACGTTCCCCTAACTTGAGCATGCATGAACCACAGGTGGCAGCACTGAAGCGTCAATGTCAAGTATTCTGACCCTCAAAACTTCGAATATGCGACACCACATGGCATAGTCAACGCCGTGCACGGTCCCTATAAGCGCCCGTGCGCTGCGCATGCCTCGCAATGTCTATAATATCCACCGGACGGCCACACACGTACGGTTTCCTGATTAGGTTTTCCTAATAAGGAATTCAGATTCGCAGACCGGTATGTTCGCCTTACATACAAAATGTTCAACTAGACGCATACGTTCGTTTATTTTCCGAATGGGAAAAACAGATGTCGTTTCGTTCAAAAACGAGCCGTGTGATCGGGTCTAAAGAACAGAAAATTGAACGTCTCGCGGAATTATGAATCTGAATTCCTGATCGGAAAGCCTAATCAAGAAACCGTACGTATGCAGCCGGCCTAAGACTACTAAAATGGCACCGTGTATAAATAGCTCCTCCGGTCTGCCTTAGAAAACAATAGGCCTAGTAATCCATTTGGAGCAACACGGGGGGGGGTTTAGGTACCAGCAGTCATTGAGGTGCAATTTTTGCTATGGCTAATAGTTAAATGTATCTACAACGAGGTACTTACGATTTTTTTTTTCATCAACTAAAATCATGATTACAAAAACAATCGATTCAAACACATATTTACGCTGCAATGATTAAAAAGGGTGTGATCACCTTCGCACAAGTGCAGTGGGTAACACTAAATCAATACTAGCAATTTGTTATGTCCGCCCGGTGCACTGTCCGATTTGCGCTAGTAAATTGCAGTGCTCACGTAATTTATAGTTTTTCAACACGCGTAATTTATAAAAAAGACTTAGAAAAACGTTTTCTCCTACTAACCAGTTGTGGTGAATTACTCTGCAGGTCAAAGCATCTTGAGTGAATGTAAAATTGATGCGTCGCCCAGGATTTGGCCGCCATAGTTTTTCTTCACTGGCTGCCTAATCATGTGTGCATGCATCGATCTTACGTTTGCTACGCAACAGTGAAGACACTAAGATTTAAGGTTTCCTCAAGATGTTTTATTGCCAGAGTGTGTGACGTGTGACCGTTGTGGTTTATGGTAAAGGAACCAAAGCGTTATCATCCTAATTTAACTATGGGAAAGAATCCGTAGCTCTACATTTTTATATTTGCAAAACTCGACCAGATACTGAATGTAGGATATTTTTAAATTATGCAGTAAATAGAAAATAATTGGCATACCCATATGCAACTAAAACCGTTGTGGTTTTTGGAAAAGAATTCGTAGCTCTACATTTTTATATTTGCAAAATTCGACCAGGTATTCGTACTCGTATACTATAGCGAATGAAGATTTTTTACAATAGGTAGGTATTGCTAATATTGCGGTGGGAGGTATTGGTCATCGCTTACGTGGCTGGGGTTTTGGTATTTTAAAAGAATCAGTTTACAAACAATATAGTGAAAGGTTGTAATCTACTAATATAACTAATGATGTGATGGATGACCCTACAAAGCATCTTCCCTGTGATGATTGTATGATTGATGCTGTACCCAATAATGGGATTCCTAGTTTCATTATGCTGGCTTCCCATAATTTGGTCCGTGAATCGATCTTACGTTTGCTGCTCAACTGTGAAGAAATCAGGATACAAGATTTCTTCAAGGTGTTTTATTGTCAATGTGTAATTCTGAGAGTGAAAAATTATATTTATAATACCCACTATGCGTGACATGGTACTTCTCATATAAAAAAATAATTGTTAATTTAATACAAATTTTTCAACGAAGTAGTAGTTGTGGTTTATGGTAAAGAAAGCACCCTGGTTCCGCCTGACATGGTGAAACAATTCGTAGCTCTACATTTTTGTATTTGCAAACCTCGACCAAATATTCATATAAGATATCGAATGTACGATTTTTTTTACAATAGTGCTTAAGTTTGCGGTGGGAAGTTTTGAAAAAAAAAAATTGCTGGAGTTTCGTTAATTTTTGATTATGTGATGGGGAATCAGTTCACATAGAATAAAATGATTTTTATTTATTATCTCAGACAGAAACTTAAAACAAACTTCCTCTCCCTCATTCGAATTGCCCTCGAGTCGAATGCAGGATATAGTCAAGTACTAATTTACGTTTCATTCGATGTTAATGTGTTAACTTTCAACTAGTTAGTTCAACTACTAATTATTTTAATGTACCTTTAGCTTAAAAATATACTAAAATAAAACGAATAAACTAATAATTAACTAATAAAATTATATTCTATAATTTAAAATTATACTTTTACTTTTGTCTATGTTGATGACCTTTTTCTATCTTCTTTTAAAATTGGATTTGGCTAAGAATTTTATAGCTCTTAATAATAGGTAACGAGGAATTATTTGGAAAAATAAAACATTTTTATAATAATGGTAATTTTTTATTTCAATAATCTTTAAGCTTGTAAACAGTATTCACATTTTCATAATAGCTAAACATCTAAAAATTAATAACAAATACATATTTGGTTTAAGGACTAAGAGTACTTTATAAAAATGTCTTTTTTTAAAATGTTATAAAAATGCTAGTGCAGTCTATCGTGCATTACTTGTATAAGTCAAAGACATTAATCTCATTACAACTACAATGGCACAACGAACTCACGCGAAGAACATGACTAAATAATTTGCGCCTGATTTTAAAGCAAACCAAAGCATAATCTCTGAATTCTTTGTATACGTTTCTAACGATGGCACTAAATTAATATTTATAACATACAATATTTACAGCTACTGTACAAATTTACATGATAATGCTATACAAAATGCCTACCTTAGAACATAGATGCTTAAACTTGCTAATAGAGCAACTATGGATACACTTATAGTATTTGCACCTTGTGTGGGGTATGTATGGACAGTCAAAGCATACGATAATGAACTTAAACCTAAATCACTAGTAATCAACACACTCTCTCTGTTAATCATGTCTGCGATTTTCTCAGCTTCTAAGATACACACATTAAGCTGTAAATCAGTTGGGTTGTCCAGCATTGTTTCAACGGTGACGAATATTTCCATTTCTATAGTGAGATACCCTCGAAGAGCACACTCGGCTATCTTGACATGTCTCTCTAGAGCTTTCAAAATATTGTTGAGGTTAATAACTGTGGCGGAAATATTGGTTCCGTATAACGCTCTATCGATTTGTTTTTTCGAATATAATATTCTGAGGGCTCCTCCACATTTTGGACAGCAAGCTCCAGGGGCAGTGAATCCTTGGCAGTTCGGCTTCTTCAGTTGAGGGCAGATGATTCTGTCTATCAAGGCACACTTTGGTTCCATAAGGTCTGATATCGGCCCTACGGCAAGGCAAGGGCCCGTGTAGTCTACGCTCACATATTCTGACCAAGCAGCACATTCAGAGATATAGGACACTCCGTTGACACCGCATACTGGTCCAGCCTGAAAAATAAATGCGAATGTACACGTTTGTTTAGTACAAGACTGAAAGTGAGATCTCGCTAAGTAACGATAATGGTAATCGCGGAATATTAGTTGGTAGTAAGAGATTGATATTCTTTAAACGTAAGTTATCAAACTGCCTTTTTTGGAAAGTAATTCGTATTCAATAATACCGGTCTACAATCAAACGTCGTGGACTTGAACACACGCGAAGAATTGAACAGACTTGATAGAGTTTAACTGCTTTCTTAGAAGAGAGAAGCAGATTATCTTAGAAATGTATTTCGTCTTCATAATTTGAGTGCGAACAAGAAAGGCCACTGCCAACACACTGTCACTTAGAGCTAGAGTATTGTACTCACAGCAGAGCATCCCTCGAGACAGACGCCCCAGTAGGCGAACTTGCGGCCGCTCATGACCAGGTGACACGGGTTGCTGTGTGTGCGAGCGTCTGTGTCGCACACTGGCATGCCCGGCTGGGAGTTGCAGTTCACCGTGCTTACTGAAACACAAATAAAATGTTGAGGTCAAATAAAGAAATTGATATAAACAAGAATTAACATATTTTTTGACGCCGCCCGCACGTGGCGCCGGCGCAGGGGGAGCTTGTGCCGAACTCTATCCGTCCGTGTGATGTCAGTACGCGACACTTACCACAGTAGTACTGCGGGCAGGAGGTCTGCAGGCGCGACAGACACACGTTAGGCGCCGGCATGCACACGTGGCGCCGCCCGCACGTGGCGCCGGCGCAGGGGGAGCTTGTACCGAACTCTATCTCTCCGTCTGAGGCGCCTGCACATCTGGAATTCAGAATATTATAATATAACTAGCTGACCCGCGCAACTTCGCCTGCGTCACAATTTTCATTACTGCTCGGCTCCTATTGATCTTAGCGTGATAATATATAGCCTATAGCCTTCTTCGATAAATGGGCTATCTTACACAGAACATTTTTTTCAAATCGGACCAGTAGTTCCTGAGATTAGCGCGTTCAAGCAAACAAGCAAACAAACTCTTCAGCTTTATATATTAGTATAGTTAATTTTTGTCCCAAGCTACAACAATACCTGAACGGAAAAATACGGTCTTTGCAGCTATAAAGTGTTGTCAGTTAATTTATTTTTAATATGTCAAATGCTAGATACTAACTTGGCGAGACAAGCGTTAGGATAGGGCGTATGCCTGGCGCGCACGGGCAGGTGGTGCGGCGGACAGTAGCACGGCAGCGAGGCGGCGCGCGCGCAGGCGCGGCGCGCACACACGCGCTCGCCGCCGCGGCAGGCGCACGCGTTGCACTCCATGTAATACTTCTCTCCTGCAGAGAGAAAACGAACTTGCTTAGACTATTGACTCCAGCAGTACATACAGCTGTATGTCCTCCAATATCGAACCTTGTGTTATATGACGTTAAAAATAAATCGGAGTACCGTTGGTCTCGCGGTCGCAAGCGCGGCTGATGAGTTGGATCCTGGGTTCGATTCCCATTTCGGGTACAAAGTGTCACTGGGTTTTTCCAAAAGAAATTTCTCTGTGACAGCCCGGAGTTTAGAAGTCGGTGATGTGATACCCCGCGCTTCAGAAACCACTTTAAGCAGTTGGTCCTGCACCAAATCTCTCTCTGATATTATCGTTTTGCCGTCGATTTCAATTCTTCCGGTAATTGCCACAATCTTAGAGTCTCTCTTATACCCAGTTATATCCGCCCACGTTAACCAAAGTATCATAACACAACAGCACGGTTTTATTAAGGCCAGGTCCACGGTTACCACAACTATCTGGCCCAAATGTTGGACTCCCGGGTCCCTGTCGATGTGATTTATATGAATTTCTGTAAAGCCTTTGACGAGGTATATCACGCGCGTCTGATCGGGAAACTGTCCAATATTGGCATAGGAGGTAACTTGCTTAAATGGTTTGCGTCCTATTTATCAGATCATCCCTCAACAGCGGTAATTAACGGTCACTCCTCTAATCCCTTTGCCACCAAGTCCGGAGTACCTAAGGGCTCCCACTTAGCTCCCATTATATTCAATATATTTGTAAATGATATAATTACTGTTTCAAGCATTCTGAGTTTTTCTTATACGCTGACGTCCTCAAATTAGCCAGAGCAATCAAATCACCACTGGATTCAGTTCTCCTCCATTCTGAAGATCTCGACAAACTCTCTGTTTTGTATGACAAAAATGAAATGACACTTAACATCGAAAAATGCATTCATATAAAATTCCATGGAAATAAATCTGCGTTACACATCAAGTATAAGTTAAACAAAAACATTCTTACAGAATTCGACGAATTGGAGATGTTTTTGACATGGGCCTTAAATTTAACCTGCATCTTGATAGAACGATAACCAAACAATTCAAAACACTTGATTTCATCCTGAATAATTGCAAAGGATTTAAAAAATCCTCAACAAAAATAATGCTGTTCCAATCCCTTGTCCGGAGTGGCTTAGAATACCATAGCTCAATATCTAGGAACCCCAATTATGACATTAAGAAAAATAGCGTTTTCTCTGGCATCCATCGTACAACTGCATCTTAGTTAAAAAAAAATCCCCAGATATTCGGATCGCCTGAAATACTTTAAACTGGTCTCCTTAAGCGATCGGCGACAACTTATTGACCAAAATTTTTGCGCAAACTTATCAATGGAGAGGTCGACTGTTCAGAATATAGTATCAAAAATACTTATAAATGTCCCCGCGAAATATCCTCGTCCAAGTAAATATGACTTTTTCCGCTCGCGACAGAGCAAAACTAACCTGGGGAAATACTCCCCCACTGAACAGAATACCGGCCGAGTGCAACATTATCGCTAAGGTCTGCTCCTTCGACATTCTCCATGATAAAAAAAAAACAGAATTTGAAGAAAGCTATCTTGACATATCGTTCCCAAATAGGTGGTGAAAACTGAATTTGTTATAACTATTTTTTTGTACTTTTTGTAACAATTTTGTAATCAATTTGTCTGTAACTTTTAATTTAATTTAATCAAATTCAATTTTGTCTATTTGGTTTTGTGATTTCTAATTATTTTTTTATTTTATGTTATTTAATTTAATTAATTACTGTATGATCTTTTATTTAACTCAATGCTTTGACTGTGTGTGTCAATTGAATGTACTTTGTTTGTTTTATTTTGTTCAATATCTCTGACATTTTTTATTTATTTTCAATCTGAAATTGTTTATACTATTTCATTTCAATCATGTTATACATAGCACTCTCTTATTATTTTAGCCTAATTTATATCTTTAGTTTACACCTTTTCCTGAAACAGTTGTATTGTAATGTTGTGTTTGTCTGTAAGTGTTGCAGCACTAGATTTTTTTTAATAATGCTTTTTAGCTTTAGGTACTGTGTTTTTAGCTTTACGTCAATGTTGACGAACCTAATAAATAAACAAATAAGATCTTAGAACGCGGCCCACATAGATGAACTAAGTAAGAAAATAAATAAATCAGCATACGCACTGTTTCAAATTTAAAAAAAAAAACATATGGATGTACTACTAGTTGCATATCACGGCTTAGTAGCCTCAATTTTGCGATATGGCATTATTTTTTGGGGCAATTCTACTGATAAAGATATCGTTTTTAAGGCACAAAAAAGATGCATAAGATCAATGTGTGGTCTGACTATTGATGATAGCTGTGTACCTTTCTTTAAATCGCTGAAATTACTTACCTTACCTTCATTATATATTTTTGAAATTAGTGTATTCGTCAAAACAAACATGAGATTATTCGAAAAATTGTCAACGCAAACTCTTTAATCAATCAGCGTTGTAAAACTGCCTTAGTGAGAAAAAGCGTTTTAGGCATGGCACCGCGCATCTACAATAAATTACCAGATGGCATAAAAAATTAAATACTGAAATATAAAAAAAAAAAATAAAGCAATTATTAATTGAAAAATGTTACTATACGACAGATGAATTTCTGAATGATAAACTAATGTAAACTTATTTATTTGATTATAGAAACATGAGAATATTGTGACTTAATGTAATTTATTATTATTTATTTATGCATTGACTGTAGAAATACTCCATATTGTGACATTTATAATTTTTATTTATTTATCAACATTAAATTCATTTAGACATATGATTTGTAATAATAAGATATAATTGTTGTACTTAATATTTACTGTTTTGTTTTTATCTTATTTCGCATGCAATTAGATTTGTACGCTTTTTGGCATAATATAGCGAACTATGAACTAATTTAAGAACTGTATTTACCACCTATGTTACACAAATAAAAATGATTATTATTATTATAACGAGTACAACCTGCTAGGGTTGCGGAATTTGTCAAAAGAGTCATCGCGGCTTTAGAACTCAATGGCACTAGAAAGAACACGGATGGGTAAGTAATAAGATTCTGACACTCCCTTCTGTTCCGCCCGGAGCGGGAGGAGTCATTTGATGATTTCCCATCCTTAAAAAAAAGAATGGGCACAATGACGCAGTTTTGTATATTTCCTATTTAATTTCAAACACATACCTTGCATAACTTCTCTATCATGCAGCTGACAGTTCTCCAGTTCAACACAGGGCAGTGGCTGGCAGTCCGTCAGTCCCTTGTGACCGCAGCGACAGATCTTGAAGCACGCCTTGTGAAGCGAAGATGGCATTGGCACCCGCACCCAGGAACCAACTGGAACTATTTGTGAAGAAGAGTCTCCTGGAAAAGAAACAAGATTTTATTTAAACCTAACTTGAAAATTAATTTTATTATTATTAGCCGTCTTTTTCCCGTAGTCTAACTAGCTACCAAAAAGCTATAACAGCATCCTCAGCAAAATTTAGGCAGTGATTCCAGACAATATTGAACAAAAAGAATCAATAGAAATTATTTTTAACTTTTTAAAGGTTTTTTGTCGGGGGTTTTTTAAATTTTTAATTTAATTTTTATTTCATGCTTTTTAAACTTATCT
This sequence comes from Lacanobia wlatinum, assembly GCA_947578705.1. NCBI lineage: Eukaryota > Metazoa > Arthropoda > Insecta > Lepidoptera > Noctuidae > Lacanobia > Lacanobia wlatinum. The sequence continues at coordinate 7,993,941 of OX388044.1, read as the reverse complement.
TATTTTCATTTCGTTAGTTAATATTCCTCATTCCCTTTCAATATAGTGTACATTATTCTACTAATATTACAATAGCTTTTGTGAAATCCCACTTCTGATGACAAACAGAGTCTGATTAAATAGCGCCACTACTTTTAGATTAGTAAATATAGTCGGGATTCAGAAGTACTAAACAGATTTGTATGCCACATTCATGGGGTAACTTGATTTGGCTACCGAGTGGGAGATTGACAATGAAAAATTTTGCAAGCGATTGCGCAATTGGAGATCGAATATCATGTTCGGGATACTATTTTCTTTGCGTTGGAGAAGTGTTGTCAATACGCACACATTGATAAACTTAAAAAGAAGTCCAAGACAGAACCTATCATTCATTGATATATAAAAACCCAAGATGCACAGTCTCGAACAAATAAAACACTCGAAACTGTCGTCAAAAACTGACATGTATCAAGTGTCATGTGTGAGTTGTGTGTAGTTATACTATAAACATTTTTTTTGCAAATTCAACCTTACACGGATCGCTTAAATTTGTTTTTACAAAGCAGTGCAGGATTGCGAACGATGCGAGACTGTTTGAAACTAGCGCGAAATTTTAAATTGTGCACTTGTTTTATGCGGACGTTTTTGAGATGCTGAGTGTGTATCTTGGGTTTTTATATGTCAATGCTATCATTGTTAAGAAACTGGAGGAAGTCACTTCAGTATCCTTACCGAGAGGGCAGCCATCGACGCAGTAGTAGCGCGGACAGGAGCCGCCGTGCAGGCAGTTCCGGTTGACGACACATGTCTGCGGAGGGCTGCACGGAGACCCTGAACATGGCGATGTTACCACCTCCTTAGCTGATAGTAGAGGGGCTTCTGTACCTGAAAAGATCAGAAAAGACGGTCAAAAATATTGCTTTTTAATTGACCATGTCCTCATTTGCCTATTAGCGTGTTCCCGACTAAGGTGAGGTTAATTTTCAGTCAAACCGGATGCAACAGGAAAGGAGTATATTACTGGTATATATTTGACTCTTTGGTAAGGCTGATTTATCAGATTTTCGGGCTTCTGAATGTTTCCACGTCAACTATATCCCATGACACGAACCGATTGCAACAAATCTCGGTCGAACTTCTTTTGCGGCTGTTTCTTTCATAATTTACTAATCTGGCCTACTCTCTAACCCCGAAATCCGTAGTTTCGGCCTTAGTTGCGGGCGTTTTCTACTCCGTATCACCTAACCACTAAGAATGAATGACAAAACGATATGTTGTGTTGTCTTTGAGTTGTTGTATATGTATTGTCATTCATTCTTAGTTCGGGTTCGGAACTATTCGTAAGTCCATAGGTGGTCATCATCATCATCAGCCAATATCCATCCACTGCTGAACGTAAGCGTCATCTAAATAGCACCAACCATCCCGGTCCTGAGCAGGCCGCATCCATCCGTTGCTAGCCACCTTTAAATCATCGATCCATCGTGCCGCAGAGCGTCCCTCTCTACGTTTGCCCATACGTGCCCATACGCGGTCTCCACTCTAACACATGTCTGCTCCATCGACCGTCTGTCCGTCTGCAGACTTCCACTTCAGCATGCTGATTGTACGCGCAATGTCGGTGACTTTAGTTCTCTGACGAATGACTTCTTAACGAATTCTATGCGTTGTAAGGGGTATGGAGTAGAAAAAGTCCGCAACTGAGGCCGAAACTACGGACTTGGGGCTTAGAGAGTAGGCCCCCTGTGCTTGATGCTCCGGTTCATGTGGCTGAATACCGGTGTTATATCTAAATTGAGTGCGTGTCCATCTGACCACTGCCACCCCGAAATTACAGCCAGCTCGAATATGTCATATAAAAAACAAGTAAAAAAACGGCCAAGTACGAGTCGGATTCGCACACGAAGTGTTCCGTACCATAAACTGAAAAAAAAAGTTTCTTGTATGGGACCTGTAATTTTTAATTTAACTAAATTTTTATTATTTGTTGTTATAGAAGTAATAGAAATAAACTCTCTGTGAAAATTTCAACTATCTACCTACCTATTACGGTTCTTGAGATACAGCCCGCTGATAGACGGACGGACGGACCGCGGAGACTTAGTAATAGGGTTCCGTTGGTTACCTTTTGAGTACGGAGCCCAAAAAGACAGTCCTGAAGAGTGAAAGGCCGGCGTGCGGGACCACTCCACGCACGACGACACCAGCCTGGCGCACTCTTCGGCGCACAGCAGGCTGCTGTGCGCCGAAGAGTGGTACTTAGTTACTTACTAGGAGACATAAACTGATGCAGAGGCACACAGGGCGCGTTGGCATCAGTAGGAGTGAGGCGGGCACACAGCGCGCGCGCCGTGAGCGCGGCCGGCGCGCGGGACCACTCCACGCACGACGACACCAGCCTGGCGCACTCTTCGGCGCACAGCAGGCTGCTGTGCGCCGAAGAGTGGTACTTAGTTACTTACTAGGAGACATAAACTGATGCAGAGGCACACAGGGCGCGTTGGCATCAGTAGGAGTGAGGCGGGCACACAGCGCGCGCGCCGTGAGCGCGGCCGGCGCGCGGGACCACTCCACGCACGACGACACCAGCCTGGCGCACTCTTCGGCGCACAGCAGGCTGCTGTGACCCTGCGGACAGATCAATGAACACTATTCATGTAAGAACTAGAATCTAGTGCAACACAACATAGTTGAAATGGATCCTCTGATTTACTAGGGATCCAAATTTTTCAATCAGGTTTTAGCGGCTGTTCTTGTGGGATGATGGGAATAACCTCGCGTTAAAAATGCCGCTGAAAGTGATTTGTATTGTACCAGCCAGTATCAGAAAAAAAAAAAAATATTCTCTAATTTACCAGAGGATCAAAATTGTTTATCATGTTTTAGCAATGGTCTTTGAAGGGTGACAGGAAAAACCTCGCGTTTAAGATCTCACTAAAAGTGGTTCAATAAAGTGGTTTGACCACACCTCCTTCAAAAATGATGGCAACCAAACGATTTTCAATAACGTTAAAAAATCGGCCAAGTTCAAATAAAAGGTGTCAATTCGTCGGGATTAAACGTGATAATGGGCGTTCCCCAGGGCTCGATTTTGGGTCCTTTCTTGTTTTTGCTATATATCAATGATTTACCCTATTTATTGCAACAAAAACTTGATATGGTGCTGTTTGCCGACGATACCTCCTTTTTAAGATAAATAGACAGACAGACAATGTTCATATCATAAATAATGCCCTAATGCAAGTCCAAAATTGGTTCACGTCGAATAATTTGGTTTTGAATGAAAAGAAAACGAAATGTATAAGATTTGCTTTACCCAATGTCAAAAGCAGTGATTGTGACATAATATTGAACAGGGAAAAACTAGAATTTGTCGATAAAACGGTTTTCCTGGGAATTACGCTTGACCCAAGGCTACAATGGGGCCCTCATATAACATCTCTTTCTGGACGGCTAAGTTCAGCGGCTTATGCTGTTAGGAAAATCCGCCAATTAACGGATGTCGATACCGCGAGACTGGTCTATTTTAGTTACTTTCACAGTATCATGTCTTACGGTATTTTACTATGGGGACGGGCTGCAGACATTGAGTCTATTTTTATTCTGCAGAAAAGAGCCATCAAAGCGATATACAATCTCCGCCGGCGCGATTCTCTAAGGGAACTGTTTAAGAATATTAACATCATGACGGTACCTTGTCAACACATTTACGAAAACATCATGTATGTCAGAAAGATTTTACATCTTTTTAGTAAAAGAGGCGACAGACATAATTATGGTACTAGAAATAGGGATCAATTAGTTCAACCAGGTTTCAGACTGGCTAAAGTTGCCTCATCTTTTATGGGGTACTGTTTAAAATGTTATAATAAGATACCTCCTTTAAATCTTGTATTAAACGCACACTATGCAGGCAAGCATATTATAAGTTGGGGGATTATATTGAAGATAAAAATGCTTGGCTGAATGCTGGTCCGGCTCCACAGCCACTAGGGCGCACAAAATAATCTGTTAGCATTTGGAAACATTGTTGGACCGGCTGAAGATTGTAAAAAAACAATATTTAGATTGTATAGACTCAATTTATTTAGCAATGTATAATTTCATCCATTTTAACGGCACATGTGTGAGTACTGTGTACCTTAAACTTAAGCTATAGCTATCAGTTTTAGGTTTGTTTTTGACTTGAATGTACCCTGGCGGTTGGGAGTGTCATGCTCACACAAAAGTCTGGCTGATGGTGGCGTATGCATTGGATCATTTGGCTCCCTTCAAAATGGTTGAGCCGAATGGTGCTAGCGCATGCGTCATCTTCGTGAACGGGCGCTGTCAGTTGGGACTGGTCATTTCTCAGTTGCCATGGTTTATTTTAAATATTTCTTTGAATTGTTCCTTTTTTTCCCGGACGCTTTTATCCTGCTCGTCTTTTACATCGTTCGCACATGTTTGTATAATTTCAACTTGATGTAAACAAAAATTTATAACAATTTATTATTTTTTAAAAGAGTATCCGTGGAGTTTCTTGCACGTTCTTCTCCATAGAGATCTACGCTTTGGAACGTGCAAATAGCTTCATCTTTTTGGACTGACCGACCTTGACAATTCAAAAGTGCCTGTAAATGGTTTATTTGAAATATACGATTTGATTTGATTTGATTTGAATCGGCCAAGTGCGAGTCGGACACGAAAAATGATAAACCGAAAAAAAACACGTTTCTCGTATGGGAGCCCCCTTTCATTTCAAATATACTATACTTTTATTATTTGTTATTATAGCAGAAATAGAAATACACTATTATTATTCTTGAGATACAGACAGACAGACAGCCACTGACAGACGAACGGATGGGCGGACAGCGGAGGCTTAGTAATAGGGTTTGTTACCCTTCAAGTACTTCTGTACTTGAAGGGTAACCCTAAAAATAGAGTGGTTGTAAAAACACGTGGTTTTGGGACGGCTGAATGGTTGAGCAGCTTAAAATCGATTTTTCCCTTAAATAGATTTAGTTTGTGGCCAGGGATTTATTTATAAAATATTCTACCTAAGCCTCGACCACGTACTAAATCGATGTTATGCTTGCTTACATATTAATTAAGGTTACTCACTCACCTTTGCCGTGCAGGGTTTGACATGTAACGCGCAAGCAACGCTTTTCCAAATATCAATGGGACACTGAGTTGAGTTCTTCAGCGGCAACTCCATACTTGATATAGTCAAAACTCTGTAACATAAAAATGTCCAATAATTACCATCTCGACATACCGAGATTCCTCCGTGCCTCGGAAAGCACGTTAAGCTGATGGTCCCAGCTGGCATTTTTAGATCCTTGACCGTCGCTATGGGCTGAGATGGCAAATATACAGGAAAATTATTTTATATTATTTCCTCATTTTCAATAACTTAATATCTAGTACATAGTATGCCGTATGGTGTCGGCCGGTGCCGTATGGTGCCGTAAAAGAATAATACCATCCGATCACTTCGCGTGGGTGTCGTAAGAGACGACTAGGGGGCCAGAGAATGAGCAGCAGCGTTCTCTGTAAAACGCAACACCATACACTGCGATCGCCAACCAGGCGCCAAGCGTGGCGAGTATGGCAACCCCCCCTTTTGGAGGAGGCCTTTATCCAAAAGTGGACGCCTTGGGCTGCCATGATGATGATCATGATGAATATCTAATATCAATCTAACATAATAGGTATGACGTAACATGAGACATGGTGGCTAATTTACTAACTCTGGTCAGTTTTAAAAGCTAAGAAGCGCGCGTCATTCTTCTATGTACTCGTGTATTTTTATTTATTTATTTATTTAAAAGTTCTTTTATTCTGAAATTTTCTCTGTTTATGTATGTTGTTAAAGTATGTCTCTTAATTCAGCATTCTTCTTGGCAAAGGCGTCCTGTAGCAGTTTCCATTGTTTTCTATCACGAGCCACTCTCCGCTAGTTAGGGCCAGCCGAAAGTTTTATCTCATCTTCCCATGTACTGAGGGCACGAATGTTTTTGACGTAATTTTATTTTCTATAAATTAAATGGGATACTTTATTAATATTTTTGTATGATACAAATTGTTTACGTCGCATAAAATTAAACCAAAATACTATGGGGTTTAACCCAGTAGAAATAGACGCTAAAAAAGGCTAAATTCGCAAAGCTATTATATGATTACTGAATGTTGCTTATTGGTTGAAAATGCATAGTTTTTGACTTTTATAGCAAAAAGTCCCAAAATTTCGCAGTTTATCGCGTGGTACGCAGCGAGCACAACCCAGCAATTTACTTGTAATTCAAATTAGAGCCTTAAATCGTGTGTCGTAAAATATATTTCATAATGTCAATATGAAAAAGCCATCAACGTGCAGTCAGCCCGCCCACTGTTAGGTAATTCACACACTGCCCCGCTACACGCTGCGGGGTACGCGCGTGGCGACGAAGTCAAAAACTACGCGTGAATGCGTTTTCAGTGTGTTGCACTACGCGTGTTCTTAATACAAAGAGAGATACTTTCAAGCAACGAAAGATCACGCACTCCCGCGCTACGCTGCGTGATGCGGTGCAGTGTGCCAATCGCCTTAGCGAGCTGACCGCGTGCTTGCAGCACGTCGACAGCACGTCGCTATCGAAACAACGTCGTTGCGCCGTCGCTTGCGCACCACCATCGCCCCTCGCGCCTCGCCTCGCGCGGTCGGCGCTCTTGCACCTAGCGGCCGGTGCGCGGACGCCGAGCTTACACCTTGCGGCTGGTGCGGACTGCGAGCTTGCACCTTGCGGCCGGTGCGGACTGTGAGCTTGTACCTTGCAGACGACGCGTACTTAGCGCGCTGGTGCTGGCGGAGGTAGCATTTCCATTGCCAACAGGCCCGGATATCCCAGCCTTGTAGTTTTTTTTTGTATTCAAAATTCACTTACGTCAACGTTTGTGCTAGGCCCGCACAAATGTTTTGAAGTATAGTAACTTCAAAACATTTGTGCGGGCCTAGCACAAATGTTTTGACGTATAGTATAAATACTTCTATACAACGTGTTGATTTGCATCCTAGTCAAATTCAAGGACGTAATTATGCTAATGATTCTCGACCCAAATCGACAGTAAAATGGGTAGGTATTTTTTTAATTTTATTTTTTTATTTACGGAAATCCGTAAGTGTAAACCAGCCGCGGCCCGTTTGTTACTAGCCTTATAATCGCGCTTTCACACACAAACAAACGCAAACAATACATACACAACGCATAGACGCAACGATCATTCGATAAATTCGTAGGTAATCAATCGCACCCCAATCACGGTACGGGGATTCTCCCGCGCAAGCTCCTAGCCACGCCCCCGGCCCCCGCGGCCCCGGAATTAACAGTGCGTTTGATGTCGCCGAAGCGTGCGCGCGTTCGCGAATTGTGCAAGATGACGGACAATTATTCAAAGTCGAGATGGTGGAGATGGTCCGCCTGTATGCCATCAGTGAAGACAGCCTACGTGGAGCCAACTGGATATTCACGGAAATGTTTCCCGATCGGGAACCCCCATCACAGAGCGTCATGCTGGCTGCTACGCAGGGACTGTGGGATCATCGGCAGTTTGACGTTCCCCGGCATGCTCATGCTCGCGGCAGCGTAGGCCTGCCTGTCGCCTTGCAGGAAGACATCCTGGAATACTTCCAGCGAGACCCACGGGCAAGCACGCGGGAGGCTGGTCAACACTTAGGAGTGCACCATACCACAGTGTGGCGCCTACTGAAACGTGAACTTCAACACCCGTTCCACTACCGCAAGGCACAACCTCTACTTCCAGCAGGATGGCGCTCCCTCTCACTATGGTCGGCAAGTACGCGAGTACTTGACCGAAAAGTTGGTGACCACTCGATCGGTCGCGGAAGACCTGTGGCCTGGCCTCCGCGTTCTCCAGACCTGACGCCTGTAGACTTTTATTTGTGAAGGTTAGTTTACACGGAGGAAGTGACAAGTGTAACAGAATTACATGCAAGGATCATTAGTGCTTTCGACACTTTAAAAACGAATGTGTTAGTGTTACGTAAGCTGAAGGAAAACCAGCTACGTTGTGCTCGATTGTGCAAAGAGTGTGATGGTGGCAACTTTGAACAATACCTCCGGGTAACTTAAGTAGGTAATTTATTTATTTGTACATTTTGTAAATACGTTGTAAGCTTAATCAATTTTATTAGTGTAAATAAGTTGATTTCAAATTTTATTTTTAACTACGCCAATAATACCTAAGAGTCGAAAATATCACCACGTACTTTCACTTAACTAGCACGTCTTTCCATTTCCATCAAACGTAGAAAACATTTTTAGACTTAGTAGATCGCTACACTAACTAAGGCATTCTTGCCGGTCCTAAGCCCGTTAAGTAGGAAGGAAATCCACAAACAAAAACAAAATCACTACGAAAAGCAAAACTAACATTTTATTAATCATCTGATAACAGGTCAGTGAACTTTTCTTTGGCGCACTAGTATTATTGTCATTAGTAAGATTTCCGTATTCTAATGATGCTCAAAGATGAGTTAATTATCAAGCGAAATTTATGACAATAATGTAAGTGATTTTCGAAATAAAATTAGGTAAAATTATTGCTACCGGTCATTGATCCGTCGCACTCGCGCGCGCTTGCATTTCGTAGGTAAGACGTCGACACTCACGCACACAGCTGCATTGTCGCTGTGTGCGTAGTCGGGTGATTCTGTTTGAATTAAGGGCTTAATTCTGAAATACTGTTAAATTTCAACAACAAAAAAAAGCAGCGCTTATTAGTTATTGCCCGCTACCGTACTTTCGATTGATTATTTATGTCTTTTATGACAACCTCCTGAAATTTGACGAGGATGCAAAACAACACGTTGTATATATAAATAATCCTAGTATAAATACTTAATAAGTAAAATTAAGTTTTATTTTTATATATAAATAAAGATTATACATATAATATAATATTAAATCTTACCCACTTCCCTTCTGCTCGGCGACTGCTAGATGCGCCTCGAGGTCTGCCTGCGCGGTGCACGATCGGAACAGCGCCGTCGGTCTACTGTTCAGCTGGTTGCAGTACGTCAGGCCGGCGCAGCCGAGGGAACATGGCGCGTCCACTGAAACCGAATAGAGCTTTTAAAATTTCTGTATATCCTTGGACACCAAACAGTTCTAGAAAAATCCAAGGTCTTAGATAGATAGAAAATTTATCTATTTATCTATAAAAAAACTGGCCAAGTGCGAGTCGGACTCGCGTGCAAAGGGTTCCGTACGAAGTTATTTTTTTTAACATGTTATTTTAACACTACAGACTTCTAATAGGTTTTCCTGTAATCTTTAGGTAAAGATCTATTATCTCCATTTTTTTTCAAAATTTTAGGCTCAATAGTTTTGGAGATAAGGGGGGGGGGAATGGTCATTTTTCGTCTAATTTCTTGAATAACTTCAAAACCATTTATTTTAAAATTATGAAAAAAATATAATTAAACCCCTCACAGTAAGCCCTTTCTTATGATATGTCGCACAATATTGTTCAAAAAACTTTTTTTTTTAATTTTCTAGTTTGACCCCCAAAACTGACCCCCATACTAAAAATTTAATACATCACGTAACGCGTCCGTGTTTGGATCATAGAAGTCCATATGTGTACCAAATTTCAACAGAATCGGTCCAGTGGATCCGGAGAAAACTGGCTGTGACAGACGGACAGACAGACAGACAGACAGACACCCGAGCGATCCTATAAGGGTTCCTTTTTTTTCGGAACCCTAAAAAAACTTAGTTCTACAATATGTAGCATCAACCCGTGATGGGCCAGTACTTCTAAACTGCATTCCTCTGGACGATGGTGATCACAGTGGGGAGATGAAATACTCCGATATCTGAATTTAGAATTTGACTCTAGTTTAGCATGAAAACCTGATAAAACTTCGGCAGAAACAGACCCCTAATGTAAAATAAACAATAATTAAACCACAATCTCTTGTGGTTTATTAAAATCATGATTTTGTCTTTTTCGTTTTGACAGCATTGTTTGTGTGGTTAGCTATACGAGTATTATGTTGTGCCAGATAAATTAACAATAAATTACCTTTCCCTAATATCCCTTAGTTGAGACCCGAACAATTAATTATGAACCGTTTTTCATTACTAGAGAACGTAAAGAAACTCGATAGAAGATTCAGGACAGCAATGTCTTTATTTCTGTTTGTGTTATTAGGAAAGCCACCAATTCGCACTAAGCGTTTCCAAACGTCTTTTATAATGCACACAGCAAAGGAGTGGAACTCTCTGCCTGCGTCTGTGTTTCCGAATGCTTACAACCCTCATCTCTTCCACATCTAAAGTCAGAGTGAACAGGCTCCTTCTGGGTAAGCTCTTTCCATCGTAGACTTTGTATCTGTCATTTCTGACCTAGATTTAAACGCAAATATTCTGCGAGGTAAGAATCCCCTACATTGCTCATGGGCTCATCTCGTTGGAACTTAAAGAATCGTAATAGATATTTCTGAACCGATGATGCCACAATTGCAAATCTACAATCGTTTGAAATACAAAAGAATCTAAAGAACCGACAAACACCGCTAAAGAGATAAGGTAATCAGAACGGCATATTCTAGTCAGCTGCCCTCATCTGCATGGTCGACGCATCGTCTCATCAAGCGCGGGAATGTCATTAATATGTATGCGAGCGATTTAGCATGTTTTTCTAGTTGCAGCAATGGATCGTGTGCAAAGATTGAGGACACTGCGGAAAGATCTGGGATCGTTTTTTAAAGGTCTTAAAATGGGAACACATTCATTGTGCGTAGAGTTAAGGCTTGCATTCATGCCAATGACCTTGTGCATATAAACGGAGCTAAATACTCCTCTACGCGCCACTCCGCTACCCGCATTTTTAATTTATTATAAAAAATAACACATATTTAAAAAAAGTAACAAAACCAAATTATTTTTGTTTGTATTGCAAAGCAGTAGATATTGTTTTTTAGACTTTTGTTAAAAAATGAAGGAGTAAAATGGTTTCATCTCAACGATTTGGAGGTGATTTGGTGACTTACGGTTTGTGGTTTACGTAATTTGGTCTGGCTAAACCAAATTACCTATCATATCATGTAGACTACTACCTACTTTTTTTTTCAGATGTAATTTCTCAGTAAATGCCGACGACAACTTGTCGCTTCATCTGGCACGCTATTTTTAAGGATTTCTCGAGAGAGCAGCCTTAAGAATTGGAATTCCCTGCCAAAGTCTGTGTTTCCTGATAGCTACAACCTGGGAGACTTTAAGTCAAGAGTGAACAGATCCTTCTAGGCAAGCGTGCTCCATCTTCGACCGCATCATCGCTTACCATTAGGTGAGATAGTGGTCAAACGTGTGCATATCAATAGTAAAAATAAACTGAAATCTAGAAAGTTTAACGAAAGTTTAGTTGGCATTGCACGAATTTGACTACACTACGTTTGCAATCGTCCTCCTGGTGTCAATGCTGACCTATCTTTCGAGTTTCATTTCTATAAAAGTTGCGAGGGAATGTTACGTCCTTCAGCAAACCTAATATGTATGATCACAATTAAGATACTACACACGTATTTTTAGCAAAGTATGATACCGCTGCCCATATTTCTGATGTCACGTAACGTAGGGGTTGGTCAATTATTTCTGTCTAGACTCTGAAGGTCGACATTATATACCTATATTCCACATACCTATTTACATAATAACTAAAATTATATGGATTAACTAACCAGCGCTGGGTGTCTAACGACCAGCAAATGTACAGCTAATTTATAAAAAAATTATGAGGTGGTAGCCCTTTCGGTATGGGCAAGCTTAAAGCATTTTGTACTAACATTTCTGTTACTTTGAGTTTGTTGCTGTTGTGTTGTCTCTGTGTTAAATGAATATTTTCTTTTCTATTCTATAATTTTATACTCAATTCATCCATATCAGTGTAAGCCATTTACAAGCAATTTTTCATATGAAAAAAAAACTCCGTTAGTCATATAAAATGGTAGGAATGCCTTGTTGCATCAAGTCCGCCCATGTACTTCTATTACTTACACTTAAAGTTTAAATCATCAATCAATATATATAAAACTAGCTGACCCGCGCAACTTCGTCTGCGTCACAATTTTCATTACTGCTCCGCTCCTATTGGTCTTAGCGTGATGATATATAGCCTATAGCCTTCCTCGATAAATGGGCTATCTAACACTGAAATAATTTTTCAAATCGGACCAGTAGCTCCTGAGATTAGCGCGTTCAAGCAAACAAACAAACTCTTCAGCTTTATATATTAGTAACAAGGGCTTGATCCAGAAAGCAGTACTCCTGGACACGGCGCGTATAGTGAGGAGGTTTCTCTCTCGGGAGTCCTGACCACCGGTAACTTGGACCTTGTTCCCGATACCGGTGGGCTACTATTTTTTATATTTTTAAATGTTTTTTATTTTTTTATAGAAATATTTAAAAATGTAAATTTATATGTATTTAATTTAATAAATGGAATAATAATATAATATTAAGTATAAGTAATTAAGTATTAATTATAGAGTATAGATATAGATTCTTCCGTTACTGACTGATTGAGTGACTGACAGACAACGCACAGCCGAACGAAAATACTGGTCGTAGAAAGGTGAAATTTAGCATGTAGGTTCCTTGGGGAATGTAGCGGAGCACTAAGACAGGATTTCCCGAAATTCCAAAGGGAACGGGAAAAAACGGGATCAGCGCGTAAGAAGTTGCGGGTAAAAGCTAGTAAATAAATAAAATCGGTCGAAAATTCAGCAAAGAAATCAAACTCACCATCGTCCATACACTCCGACAGCGTGATCTCCTGGGGGTCTCCCAAACACTCGGAGTAAAACTTCTGCCAGTTAGTTTGCCAGCCCGAGTTGAACGTCTCGAAACATAACCTGCGACAGTTTATTGTCACTGCCTGAAACAAAGTTTACTTCGTAATACTTTCGGCAATACTTCTTTAGCACATAATACACTTCGTTTGCTAAAGAAATCAAGTTTGTTGGAGTTCTGTGACGGCGAAAGTTTGATCCCCTCGTGGATCAAGGGCACGTGACGTTCGAAATAACGAAATATAGACCATAAGAAAATAAAGATTTATCACAATTTAGAAAACAATATTTCTGAAAAATATTACTTAATGAATAGAAGATCGTCAAAAACAAAGTTACGAGAATATTCTATGTTATGGCATTAGCGTCGCCACGAGTGCAGATAAATGAGAACAACCAATAGTGCCATTGATGTTACAATGTATCGAACTACCTTTGGCCTGTTTTCGCTCGCGTTAAAACAGCCTATAACCGTATCAGGATCCCATCTATCTTTGTACCAAAATTCATCAAAATCCGTTCGGCATTTTAGGCATTATGAACAAACAACATAATTTCGCATTTATGATAATGTATTACAATAGGCTAGTTTCCACCATCAATAAATTGTAAATCTATTTAGTCCGTCAGAGTATTGAAAAATAATGGACACATATTTTTTGTTTTTGTAAATCAATGAATATTGACAAAGATAAAACACATCAAAACTCGGGAGTGGGGGCTCGTGACGTCAGAACGCACTTAAAATTATACCAAGGCGTGACGTATTGATAATTTTAAAAGAGTCGAATCTTCCTCAATTTTGGTTTACGTAAGAAAATAAAAAAACGGTTCAAATATTTTTTGATAATCTGACGAACTAATCAGATTTTTTCAGTGGACAAGCCTATTGTTACTGGGCGCTGTTTACCTTATAATAATATAGTTGTTGCATCTGTCTCCCGCCTACACTACACAAATAAAAAAATATCTATCCGAGCACCACAGGATCAAGCACACGCCGAGAGTGCATGCGTTCGCGGTGCGTATACCAACATGTTTTCTGCACCTCGTCATGGAGGAGGACTTTTGGCCGCAGGACGTGGTGTTCCGTCGCTTACGCGGACAGGTGCCACTAGAACGCACTATAAAACAATTCTGAGTGAAATGTTTACTAACATAGGCTTTAAATTGTATGTACTAACAAAAGCTGTATAATTATAATATTTATGTTAGTCTATAAGGTATATATTTATAGGCCAAAGTAGCCTGAAATAAAAAGGTTATTATTATTATTAATAAGTTCTAACTCCTCACCTTCTGGCAACAATGCAGCTTAGCAATATCATGCGGAATCAGATCCTTAGGCTCTGGTGGCGCGTCCTTCTTCAGGAAGCATTGCCAGAAGCCGTCCAGGATGAAGGGCGCTCCACAGTCCACCTCTAATGCTTCCACGATCTCCTGCAATACGGCTTTACTCCGCAGGACTCGCTCGCAGGTCGGCTGGCATTCTGGCTTGTTTGATTCGCGACAGCAGGATATATCTGGATGAGAATTGGACGGAATCTTGGAAATATTTAAGGAAGTTGTAAATATACATTACTAAAAAGTCCTCAAAACAAAAAATAATTGGCAAAATCTACACCGTTTTGAGGGCAAAGAGATCATTGAAGCTATAGAATAGCAAAAACCAAGTAAAGGTATAAGAAAACAGGCCATGAGCACGAGGGCCGAAGGTAGACCTACAATACAATACGGACGCAACCACCCAGTAATGTTCATAGAAATCCGTTGGATGCTGAATGCGGGCAAGTTGAAACGGTCGTTGTGACGATAGCTTTCGGCTAATATGATGGTACCACAAATATTAGTACAGTGACAGTCGCGACAGCAATACCTACTGATTTTGGCCCGACTATTAACCAGTTCCTGTCAATGAAATCAAAGTTGCAGGTCCTTGCTACCTACATTTAGTAGTATCCGTAGAAACGACAGAATCCGTGAGGTCTCTCAGACACCTCATTAGATCAGGGGACTCCTCACAGGACTGTAGCGCCGTAGCTCTGGCTTGAAGGTCCACGCGCGACTGTCCCAGACGCCATAGCGCCTTCTGACACTCTTCGTGACATGTCATGGATTGAGTCTGCGCTGCGAGAAGACGAAAGGAAAAATGTATTACGTTGTAAAGTAAAATTAGATTTAAGTAGGTAGAATCTCCCGCATGATAGTAACGTAGTACTAAATCTTTCACTACGAAATCTACTTTTACTGTTACCTACAACATCGAACAAAAGCTTTTGTCGATGTCCTAGTAACCATGTGAAATGGTTTTCTGTAAGTAGGAACCATAAGGTCAAACTTGGTTTTTTTCTGCTTTCTTATTACATGGGCCTGTTTTTTTTTTCAATCTGCGTGAGTTCTAGTTTTACTAACAGGCAATATCTTGTTTCATATACTTAGGTACCATTTTCCTGAAAACTATAACTCCTCGTTTTCAACTTATACTTACAATTTCATAAACTACTCACAACAGCAATGCTGCGCCTCCTCCTGCCGCTGCACACAGTCAAAGAATGCGATCTCATCGGACCTGCGGCATGCGCCCGCGCCGACCAGCGCGCTCTCATTGGCCGCCATGGCACACGCGTGCCGGCACGACGTCAGGCGGCCCAATGAGCAACACGCGCGGCCCCACCATCCTGACCCGGACACCACTTCTGCTTGAAAATTTAATTTGAAATTATAATGGGATAACTTGGCTACCTAAGCATTTAGTGGAAATGATGACGTAGAAATAGGTAAAGGGTTTGCTGGAATTGAAGCTTAGGTAATAGTAAAAGCTTTCGAAAGTAATAATAATAGTGATATCTAACTAATTACTAAGTATTTTCTGGCAATCAAAGTAAGGGCTTTAGAAGTAGCAAAACTAGAGCTTCGAAGAATTGTAAAGAAGTAAACAGGAAGCACTAAACAGCAGCGAATGGCAAGACATGAAACTTGTTACTTAGACTATTATTCATATATTTTATTCAGAAATATTACCTTGAATTGTCTTATTCATGCATATCCAAAACTCAATCTGAAACGAAAACAGCACGTGAGACAACAATCAAAGCATACCAATAATTTGTAAATAAAATTACGTCTTCAATCTTTCCTTTTCTTATCCGCCATTGTTTGTAGTAGGTAACTCTATACTTGGGCACTGCATTGTAAGGGCAGGAAACTCTATACCCACCCCAATTACAATACAATACTGATAGGCGGTTTATTGACAAAAATGAATGAAGATTTATTTCAGAAGAGTGAACTCAATGGCGGTCTAAACTGTGATTGTCTGAATGGATGGTATCGGTTTACTGTGATCCGCCTACGATCCCACTTGATGCTAACGTTTATTCGTGGGCTAATGTTTTTGGTAAGTGCTCTGAAGTGGTTTGGCGTCATCTTGTGGTTGTTGAAGAATTTGTAGCACAAGCCTTACTGAAGTACTTAGGGAAGTAAATATAGAGTCAGCAATGCATAATTATGGGAGTTTTCGTCTTAAATTGTCTATCTCGAGTAAAAAAAAAACTAAAAACGTTTCTAGCATAACTGGAACTAAAAGCAGTGTGTGCTATACTTACTAAGCGTGGTGTACAAAATCTGTAGATGTTTGGTACCCATTGTTCAAACGTAGATGTATTAGACGCTATCTCCACCAAAGACATCTGAAACAATCATAATGGTAGAACTAAAAATTTGAAAGTACTGATGGCTTAAAAGGATCGAATACTAAACGTCCTGGAAATATCAACATTCAAATCAACATCGATCCCATTACTCGACTGCCCCAGAAAGCGAGCAATGATTTCCCGATGTAAATAAATGAATTCAAGCATGATATTAAGTGATTTTGTTAAGGCAGTAAATGTTAATTGCATGTATTACAGTCTCGATATTTCTCTGCACATCTGCGCTCCTAGTCAGCAATCCACAAAATATACAGCTCCACGCAAAACATATCCACATCCTGGTAATTACAACATTGATGTTACTAATGTTAGCACCGAATAAGATGTAATAAAAGTTGCGCAACTGCCAGGGAGCGTGTTAGTGGTAAATAAACTCGTGTTCATACGGTTAGGACGTAGTACCATCAACTGAGAAAGTTCAGAAGAGGCGATGAACATGGAGATATCGACTATCCGAGTTCACTTTATTATTTTTGCTAGAAAAAAAGTATGGAATTAGGGTTCCGAACCCCTTTAATTTTTGAAGTGAAAACTTCTTTAGCGGCGTTGAGCACTTTTTCTGTAATGGGTATAAAATCTTAAACTCGCGTCAGGACACGTGACCTGATCGAAAAAGCGTAAGACGGACTCGCGTCAGGGTCACGTGATGCTGATCGAAAAAGCGTAAGACGGACTCGCGTCAGGGTCACGTGATGCTGATCGAAAAAGCGTAAGATCGAGGGGAAGGGAGAGGAACTAGTATCTCCCACTCTTTCTACCGTGCCTGAGTGTGCTGCTCCGCTTAGGCGGCACAGGGCGCTTGCGCGAATGTCCGTCTGTGTTTATGTACAGCGTGCCACGCGTATCCAAGGATACGAAATTACGGAATTACGAAATTATGGATGAAAGTTGATTTTTCTAAGAGATAAAAATTAATGTAATAATAACGATATAATATTATGAATAATAACATGTAAATTTTCATATTTGTGTACGATAGCGCAATAAATAAACATTGTATTCTACCTCATAAATGATAGTATTTTTGTACTTATAATTAACACAACGTTATTTTTTGTTGTTTTTATGGTTCGTTTTGTTTATGTCAGGAACTGTGTCAAGATTGACATCTGTCACTGACAGTCGCTGTCGCGGCCACACGTCAGTGTCTTTTTGTTTATTTTGCTGTCGGTGGTTTGTCTATGATGTGACCGCGACAGTAAGGATGTATTATTTACATGTTTTCACTTCTGCCGGCACTCCCGGAGTGCTACCGGTGTTTTTTTTATATATTATTTTAACACTACATACCTATTTCTTTTTCCTATAACCTTTAGTTTTAGAACTATTGCATCAGCATGTTTTTCAAAATGTAATGGTAAATGTAATGTAAATGTAATGGTAATTTTTGGTCTAAATTCTTCAATATTTTCAAAACTATTT
Organism: Lacanobia wlatinum; assembly: GCA_947578705.1. Classification (NCBI taxonomy): domain Eukaryota; kingdom Metazoa; phylum Arthropoda; class Insecta; order Lepidoptera; family Noctuidae; genus Lacanobia; species Lacanobia wlatinum. Next base: position 7,975,983 of record OX388044.1, on the reverse strand, counting down.
ATTTCAAAATTATTAAAAAAAGAATTATTATTAAAACCCTTGCAACCCTTTCATTTGATATGTCACACGATATAGTTAGATTTTTTTTATTTTAAATATTCTAGTCCAACCCCCAAAAGTGACCCCCGTACTAAAAAAAATATTTATTTACGTAAAGCGTCCGTGTTTGGGTCACAGAAGTCCATATGAATGCCAAATAGCAACAGAATCGGTCCAGTAGATCCGGAGAAAACTGACTGTGACAGACAGACAGACACCGACAGACAGATCCTATAAGAGTTTCGTTTTTTTACGAATGTTCGGAACCCTAAAAAGTCGCACTTGTTAACGAAATCTACAGTTTCTAACAGTGACTACTTTAACCTCATTGAACCATGAAGAACTTTAATCAATCCCCTAGCCTTTTCCCATCACTATTTTCCAGTTTAATCGCATTCAGCTGAAACCTTTATTTTACATGGAGTGACTACCTATCTGCCTACATGCCGTATGGTGTCTGCCGGTGCCGTATGTTGCCGTAGAAGAATAATACCATACCATCACTTCCCGTGGGTGTCGTAAGAGGCGACTAAGGGACTCATCAGAGAATGGGCAGCAGCGTTCTCTGTAAAACGCAACACCATACACTGCGATCGCCAACCCGCCTGCCAAGCGTGGCGATTATGGCAACCCCCCCCCCCCTTTGCGGGAGGCCTATGTCACAGTATAAAATGTCCAGCAGTGGACGTTTTTCGGCTGATATGATGATGATGATGATGACTACATATCTTACAACCCGCAACCCAGTAACTGGGTAACAAGCTAGACCTCAAGTCCACGCACTAGCACTGCGTGATGAATTAAGTCATCACGAAGAGCAAGATCTTCCTCTACCAAATTACGCCGAAGATTGTACGATTCTGTACGAACTAAATTTTCTGTTCATGTCTGTTTCATAAAAGCACGCATTACACTCGCTTAATGATATTAATTGATGTCCGGACACATCGCTACACATTGCTCAACACCAAGCATACGACCGCCGTACCACCGTCCCTTTTAAAATATCCAGTTACATTATCAATTTAGATGTCTCTCGCTGCTTTTATTAATTAAGAGTTTGGGCAGCGGGTAATAGATTTGTTTCGTTGCATTTTTATCTTGTTAAGTTGAAGTCATTGACTATGTTTGTTTTGGATAAAATATTAGTTGCTGTAAAATAATTCTGCTTCTCTCATCGTCATCATTATATCAGCCGAAAGACGTCCACTGCTGGACATAGGCCTCCCCTAAGCGTCGCCACAACGACCGCTTCTCTAAACTCTTATATTAGACTGCTTCTCTAAAATCTTATTGACAATACTAGTTGAACCGCGCAACTTCGTCTGCTCCGCTCCTATTGGTCTTAGCGTAATGTTATATAGCCTATAGCCTTCCTCGATATGTAAAAGGTATGGACCACTGAAATAATTTTTCAAATCGGACCGGTAGTTCCTGAGATTAGCGCGTTCAAGCAAACACACTCTTCAGCTTTATATATAGTACTAGCTGACCCGCGCAACGTCGTCTGCGTCACAATTTTCATTACTGCTCCGCTCCTATTGGTCTTAGCGTGATAATATATAGCCAATAGCCTTCCTCGATAAATGGGCTGTCCAACACTGAAAGAATTTTTCAAATCGGACCAGTAGTTCCTGAGATTAGCGCGTTCAAGCAAACAAACAAACAAACTCTTCAGCTTTATATATTAGTAAGTATAGATATTAGTATAGATAATAGATGGAAGTACCTATAGATATTGATTTCTTTGTTATGTTTTATTATCGTTTGGTTTTGTTGGGTTACTATGACAAATAGCTGTTCATGTTATGTTTAACATCAAAGTTATTTTCATTCGCATTTATTTTTAAGATTAGTATACGACGTTACGTTGATGTTGCTTTCATAAATAATCTTCACGTAAAACACGGAACACGTGGGATTAAAAATGCCCATTCCGTTATACCATCAATTCTCAATTTGACACATCAACAAACAGCACTATTCGTCCACTTAATTCGAAGAAAACATATCTTAATGTTATGTCAAAATTTATGGAAGCAATCACATTTATTAGATAAACCTAAGGAGCTTACGAAATCACAGTAATATGCATAAATAAAGTGAGATGTGCATCTGGTGGGTCGCGTTATCTCTCAGACGGCGCTACAGGGTTATCAGCAGTTGTTGTAGAGGTGAGCACACAAACATAAACACACACGATGTCTGGCTCATGATAACGAGTGTTTAATTATTTTTTACTAATAGAACAACTTTTAAGTACTGGCAGTTCACAAAAGGTCGGGGACTCTGGCAAAAGGCGAGATTGTTAAAAGTTCTGCAAACTTTCAAAGTAACACAAAATAACGAAACTTTCATACTGTCAGAATTTATTATACGGTCTCATTTATTTAATAAAGAAAAACAACACTTCGTCTAAAAGATAACAAAGTTTAAAATACTCTAGAAATTGCTTGTCTTTTAATTTTTTTGTTAAATCCACGATATTTTTAAGAACACAATCGTAAAGAACATTAGGGACGAAATAACAATAATTATTATGCGACACAGTTCTGCAAAAAAGAAACAGCCATCATTTAGAAGTTAATCGTCTATGCTGACAATTCCGAGTGCATAATTTACGATATTTTCCTTAGTGACGAAAGGTAAAGTCGAGTGTTTAAAAATACGAACACGAAGACACGACCATAAAATAAGAACAGAATGCTTTTTTCTCAGCAATAAAGCTGTCACAATAAGATCACAGACTAAATATTAAGTTGGTAGTATAACATAACGATACCTTTGAACTCAAAGGGCTTGTAAGTCATTAACGTTAAAGGCTCTTACGTCTTACAAGCTTGAGGTATCGAATAATGTCATCGATTAACCTATGGACACACCATGGGCACACTATGGGCTCCGAGCCTCGCACGTGAAGTGTCGGAACAATGATCATTGTATACAAATCAGATGGTGCCAACAAGACTAATTCAACCCACACAATCTGCAATCACGGTTTATACTCCGACAATCGACGAACTGCAAATTGTTATTCAACATCAAGTTGAATGTTAATGTCATATTTTATTTTAAATATCATCAGTACCCAGACTGCGTAGCCCTCTTGAAATAAGCAGAAAGGATTGCATAGCTTTATTAATGAATTCCTGTTCTAACTCATTACTATGCCAATTCAAATTAAGTGCCTTTCCTTCTCCGCGTCAGCGATTTCATAATTTAAACGCCCACTTAAGAATTTAAGCTCTTTCGAGGTTCATCCTACAATTCGTTTGGAGCAGTTCATTCTCTCTTTATGCGCATAATGTGAGGACGCGCCCTGAATACCCTAACATTTTATATTTCAGAAATTATCGTTTACGTGCAAATTAATTAATTAATTAAAAATTACAAACGTAACGTTATTTTTAAGTGTAGATCGTTTTGTCGGCGTGAGTCACTGCAGTCGGCAGACAACTTCTAACCGACATACTATGAGTGTTGGCAGCATTCACCGCCGTACTCCGATATAACTTCCTAATGCGACAGACACAATTAAACGCTCGTAGAATAGACGCAAGAACTTTTAGTTAGTATCCATTTCTAACAATACCAGCATTGTGACATATTTTCGCCGTTTCTGGGAACGGGGCAGAACGAGATTACGAGAGTACTAACAAAAAGTTTAGCTCCACTAAACTGTGACAATTGGTAAAAAAGAGGCCTATACCCAATATCGTTGCCGGCTTAGATGATAATGCTGATATGCACGAGAACGTTTACTGTACTTTACTAGATAACCAACGAAAGTATGCGATCAATTACAACAATTGAACTTGATCGATCACACACTGATCAAAGAAAATTCTTGAAAGTCAGTCTAAGCCAGATATATTACAGTTCCCATTCGCATGCCAAGAGCAAACAGTACAAATTAAGAGAATTAATCATGGAATGACGTCATACGACAATAACTAAATGGCAGGCTTCCGAATAACGGATACGAAAATGTATCTGCGGAAACGCAGACGACAGACAAGCATCTGATCCACAAAAATATCATAAAATAAAAGAAATACAGTTCAAAAAAATACGTTAGTATTCAATCCGCACCGAACATTAAAATTTGTCAAGGGTGACAGACTGTAAAAAATCCTCGTTTGTTTTACAATGATACTATGGTGGTCTCCCATGGTATTAGCATGGAGACAATCGGATGTGGTTGACATCATTGCGCTGGCATTGACGCCATGACAGTTGACACGTCCTGTGATATACGTGGCTGGAATGTTAGTTTTATGCAAGTATTCATCATCACTTGTGCTTCCTGGATATGTTTACTTTAACTATAAAAGTTAGTCGACTAGACGTGCTTCATTTGATATGCAGCTGAAACTGATCCGTTGAATTTCGTTTTATTGTTTCTCTATTAGTATTTTATGATAATTTATACTTCTTTATTACATCGGGTGTTTAGAATCACTCGAACGATCTCTAACTTGATTTTATTACTCTTGCCGTAATCGCTCATAAGCGTGGTTATATTGGGACCATAAATCTTCTGTCACCTCGGCGCGAAAACAATTAAGTTTGTCTGTTCCAAGCTTAGAAGACAACACAGCCAACACAACTCATCGGTATCTTGCGGCCATGATAGCGTTGCATCAGACTATAAATCAAATAAATATCTTGTAAACAGGAGGAGTTGTCACCTTTCACTTTGCTGTGTACTTTGTTGGCTGCCAGTTTCTCTCCACAAATACCCAACGATCAACATTCATACGAAGTCCGGTAGCGCAGTGCACATGATCAGCGATGAAGAGTTGATAACAGTGAGGTCCTCGACCTAGGTTTTGTGACAAATAGCACCATTCAAGGAACCGCGAAGACAATGATTCTATTAGAATTCGGAACGCACGCACGTCCACCGTTCTGCATATACAACGTAATAATATAGCACTAATAAAATTTAACTGCTCTCCAGTGCATTTTGCGGTGAATTCGCGCGTTACGGCGGTCGTTGTCGATTGGTCAGTGTTGATTACTTTGCGGTTTATGTGTTCATTAACTTTGTCGAACCTGTAAATTATCAGCTATTTTGCTTCCAAGCTCGGCTTTATAAGCGCTATAACTAAGCTTTCTTTTCCTGCATAGGTACAATGTACGGGTTCAACCATAAATTATTTTCTCAGCTAGTTTCATTTGGGTTGCATTCCATACTCTCTTCCTCTTTTTCATTCCCATTTTCCTAAAGATAAATTCACGAATGCTTTCACCGCTTAGCCAAAAATATTCTGAACATAATTAATGAATTCAAGCGACACTTACTTTAACACAGTCTATTGTCGAGATAAATCTTTAATTAATCCACAATGTTTCACTGAAACTTTCCTAAGAACAAAGCCATTTAAATAAGGAGGAGTACTTATCGAGTTTATTTGACACTTATTTTGTTGCTAAGCATTAAAGCATGGATGATAGAAAAATGCTTTTACGATTAAACTTGGGAAATATGTAAGAAAACGCAGAATACAAATTCACCCGTGTTATCGTGCTATCCTGAGAACGGCGGTAGATAAGGCCACCTGTGATGTGTGAATTACCTTGCGTGCCAACGCAGGTAAACACCAGGTGTCAAGCATACATCACAGTGATTGAGGCTTGATTGGTTAAGCAAACGTACGCAGCGCTGAATAGCCTATGGCGAATATAATTAAAGACAAGACGAGGAGAGAAAACGATTATAATCACACACAGATCGTTAAAGATGCAGCCTAAAACGTCATACTAAAGAATCAAAAGAGATCTTAAACATCACTCGACGCTACTTCAATAAACTGCAGATCAATAGATCAATTTAATATGCCAATAAATCAACCGGCAGCTAATGATATCTTAAAACACCGCAACACCCAATAAAGATCTGGAGTACCATTTCGGGGCTAATTAAAACACAAAGGGTTTTCAGTTGACACAATAAAACGACGCACGCAGTGTACTCTGAACGACGCCCTAAATAGTTTAGCAACTACCCGCCTGTAATTATTGCCACGGGGAAGCCGACGGCGCGTGGCGACCAGCTACTGATGTCCCAGGGCTGTCACGAATGCAATTGCCTCGACACGTATGTACGTTTCAATTGCTAAGCCATGTTCAACATGAACAAAACCGTTCAGAGTATTCCGAACATTTTTGTTTCGTATTGTTCCAATTTATCAGCGTCACGCTACAACAAACAGCACCAAAATAGCAAACCCGGGACAAACTCGGCCAGTAATCAAAGGACGGAATCAAAACGGCGGCACCGTCACAGCTTTGATGTTTCTTTGTGTTTTGATGCCATTCCTATGGCTTGATTTACATACCAGCCTACACAGTTCCTTTGGAAATAACAGACTTTGAATCGAGTATTTCAAACGCGCCAACTATCAGTGGTTTGCTACCAAGACAGTTCGTAAACATAATATTCGAACGGAAGAATTTTCGAACTTCTGAAGAATTTTTCGTTTGTTATTAAAATATCCAAGCAAGGCGAAGAGTAGACCGTAATGTTGATGTTTTATTTGTCAATTCTTATTTTAAAACAGTGGGGACATTTACGACATGGAACGTGTGTCTTTTTCACTAAACTCTTTTGTCGGAGAAGCAATAAAGTTTGGCCAAAACGCAGGAGACGTCACGAGAGCGGCGACAGCAGTGATTAACGAGCTGGTGACGTTCCCCTTCCTCCCGCAGCCTCCCCCTGAGATGTTCTTGTCTGATACAACAATAATGCGGTAGGTTCCATTTTCACAGACCATCCCGTTTTTCCAGACGTGCTAGTGAGTTCAATGTTCTACTCAGAAAAATATCTACAAGACGCAAAATAAAAACTCTCCAACAGTGGAATGCTCTTCCTAATGAATTATAACGAACTACTTATTTTTGATACCGATAGCACGAATTTGTTCCCTGTCGCAATTTCACAGTCGTGGCAGTCGACTAATAGATTTTAAAATGGAATTGTCGCAGAAAATGAGTTTGCCTAGTTTTCATAGTTTTAATTGGAAAGCTGGCCGTGCTATGAAATCGTGAACTAAATAATATATTTGCAGGTGTAGGTCCCGTGAAACTTTGAACTTATGGTTTCGAGGAGAATTTCATTTGAATATAGAATAAGTTTTTCGTCAAGCTGCGCAAATGTGGGTTTAATGGCTGGTGCTGACTGACTACCTCTCTTTAGCAACTGAAATGTTCGTAAGTGTCAATTTTAATAAGATATTACGTATCGTATTCCGAGAGGCGCGGTGTCGCGGACGTGGGACGGACGGACAGACATGAAAGGATTTCAGACGAGTCTATTTTCACCCGCTTTGAACCATCGGACGTATTTGTTTGTTTGTATTCGCAACTTTCAAGTTGAAGGGGAATGCGCGACGGATTATGGTGTTACTTTAGGACTTTATTTCGTAATTTATTGCGTGTCGTTATCATTTTTAGATTGGCAGTTAAGAGTTCAAGTTTACGACAACACTTGGTCACTAATTCTGGAAACTTCATTAGTCATACGGGCTTGTTAATTGTTAATAAAAAATAATTGGTGTTGGTTTAGGAAGCAAGACATCATACACTTTAATAAGTTTGAATACAATGGGAAATTGGGATACTTTTATTACCGTACTTTCCAAAGAAACAGATTTATCAGGACATCTGTTACAAATTATTCGAGCGGACAGCCAACGTGAATGTCGGGTAAACGCCACTAAAGTTGAGGGTACGTGCTCGGCATTCGATAGATTCGGCTTCGGCCTCGGCATCCCGATCACGCTTAACAAATTCCCGATACGACGGGACCGCGGCGTGATTGTCACGGTTGACGATCCCTGCAACGAAACGTCACGTGCCTCCAGTCCCTATGCACCATGTAAATGTGCGGACGAGTTGACTCCGGCATGAGTGGTCGTGAACATTCAGCCAGCTATGTTGAATATTTATGATAATCGGACAGTGTTATAAAGACAGGCTCAACCATTAATTTGTCTGTACAGCAGGGATCACGTCAAATCTAAATCAAAACATATGACACCGCGAATGAACATGTTACCTAATAGGACAATGTGAGAACGACACATCCCATAACACCATTACGGAACACAAAAACTTTTTTCTATATTTGCCGGCTGCCTGACTCCATATGCCCTTAACATCAATTCACATTGACATAATCCAGGACCGACAACTTGGTGACAGTTTTATGTCGGTGATAAATTATTTTTCTGTTTCATTCCCATATTCGCGCATGTCGTCGCCAAAATATTTATGGTGTACAAAAATATTCAAAAATTCTCGTGACAACCTGGATCATTCGTAGCTCGAATCAAAGAAGCCGCTGCCTTTGATCTAGTCGCCTGAAACTGTTAAACGCAAAGCTATTTACAGCTGAAAATATTAATAAAATGTAGTTTTCATTCGGTCAATGGCGCACGTACGACTCGTACGAGTGGCACAAGTCGTGTAATAAACAACATCAGTTTCAATGAATGCTAACAGTAACAAGTACAAGATTGCGCATCGTGTATCTAATAAACTCGCATGTACACTGGCCGAGTAAACCATTACGCTGATAGGGTTGTCAAACCCTGACTTTAAGGACGAGGTCACTATCAGTTTCAGATAGCCACAAACAGTCGTTTAGCTATATTTTCATCTTATCATTATTTTACTCTTTCTCTTGTACAAATTGTGTGCCACAGTATTGTAATTTATTTGTATTCTGCTGTAATTGTGTGCCACATGGTACAGTCGCGTAGCTCGTTGATAACACAGGAATTTGTTATAATTTTAGCAACAGTATGTTTCGCTAAGCTCATTGTATGTCGCGTAGAGTAGAGCACTCGCGGGCGCTAGATTCATCACTGCCTCGCTATAAATTCCTCGACAATTTATGAGATTGTAACTTCTTAATAAACCCTACAGATGTTCTTACATACACGCAATTAACCAAGTGATAAAATCCGTGTGAATAATTTGTTTGACTTTTTCTTTTAATAGTGTTATCCTGTAGAAACCGGATGAAGTGTCGCTGTTAATAGTTCTGAGGATTCTCAGCTTTACAAAAGTGCCCCGTTTCCTTCAATTTCAGAGATTTCTGAAGATTCTCAAATATTTCAAACTAACATGAAAGAACTACCTGCCACTATTTCAAGAGTTAATTGAATGCCTCCATAAATTCCGTCAACTTCTTTGCACCTAATAAAATAAACTCCCTTTCGTTGTCACCATCATCAGATAGCCGCGCTATTTACATAAAAGTTTATAGCTTCATAACATTAACGTTAATAGTGCTGTTTCAGGAAATTGGGAAAAACCCCCATGAAATACTGTATAGCTTTCATTCCGACTACTTTTTGATGTCATTACCCTGCACTGTCCACCCCCCACAGCAAAATGGCTGACACTGCTATTAAGCCATTACACTGGATAGCGCTGCCTTGTCATCTACTAGGTACCAATTACATTCCTACACGCGGTAAACATTTCCATACACCTCAAATTATAGACTGATCTATTTGTCCCTTAATTATTTTTCTATCCACAGCATGTGGTTTCATATCGGTTCAATTAATTGTCAAAGGGGTTAAGTACGTTTAATAGCCGGTTTAACGAGGAGCCACTTTATTTAGATTGTCTCCGTCTCGACCCCGCTGAGCAGTGACGTACCAAATCACCGGATGAATAGGGTTGTGACGTCATTATCTATCGATAATCAACTAGGATAACAACTGCCACGAACTTTCATCGAATCGTGGAAATGAGGAGAAGGAAACGTTATCTATCTTATTCTACGAATAAAGTTAAAGTTACAAAGTAATGTTATGTGCATGTTTAAGTATCTTTAACACTATCATATTGAATATCTTAAGAGTGCATGTCATCATAAATGTTTATCGAGTACGTTTATGAATGTAACAAAGTATCGCTATCGATGGTAGCTGGTGGCGCGTAACTTATTCTAACAGTGTCGCGGGGGAGGAAGCGGCCGTCACGCGGTGTTCCCTAACAAGACGGAATTAAATACGAATGTATTAGTGCACGGCGCTCGTCTCTTCTTACGCGCTTTAATAATTTAACTTTTATTCACTCGACGCGCTTTCTCGGAACGGACCGCGCTGTGACGCGATTCTTGATTAGGATCGACGTGGTGACTCGAATAATTTCCTTAGCATAATATTTCAATAACGCAGGAAGACACGCCACTGAGGAAATCATAGATGATTTCATAGATGACTGGTGTCAACGTATTCTTTATTTGTTTTAGATGAAACGTTACATCAAAGATGCGGACGGACACTATAAAAGGAACTCAAAGATTTCAAAGACTCACGTTGCTTTTGTGGTTTCTGTACGATACCATTATGTTGAACAAAATATTGAATGACCTCGGCAGACGCGGATAAAAATATACGACGGCCGAAAAGTTTTGGGGGAAGCAATAAATCTACTTAATTAGTCAATTTAGCTTTCCACTGAAAAGTTTGATTGGAAATCTTTAGGGATTAAGATTTAACGGTTGAAGACGAAGGGTACCGACATTCCCCCTATGGGAATGTTGGAGCTTAAGCATGTAGGAATCCTTCGTTAACACGGATCGAAGGAATCCTACATGCTTAAGCAGAACGTGCCTGATATGACACGGTCAGCGCCGCACATGGGAAAATGCGATCGATGAGATCGCAGCTTTAGCATGCAGCTCTACGACACTGGAAAATGCGGTCAAGTGATGAAGATCACCTACCTTGTCACATACACTGCGGCACGTCCCCTCGGCTTTGTCACAGCAAGCTGTTATGTCTGGAACAAAATTAGAAACATGAATACAGAATGTTTTATAGCACCCAAGTTATTTGTATAGGCGAGGGATCAGTCGGCTGGAGCACAACAGCTGGTGCCAGACCACAATAAAGTAGCTGTGACAGTTACAGATGACGGTATAAAGCTTTTGATCTATTTCCTCTAACGACCGCTTTTATTCATATCACTCCCGGGTTATTGCGCGATTTAGATATCGGGATGAATACCAGCTACAGTGTAATGTACGTTGTTGACCTGACGATTGTGGTTCCCATGCTAATAAATAATTGTATAAACAGTGTTAGGACTGGTGATAGTAGTCATATTATTCATTTATTTGTTGTAGATAAATACATTTTTGGAGGTTACTTTTCCATTTTTAAGAAGTAAAAGAAAAACGTTACCTACAAACCCAAGGTCTTTACAATTCATGAGACTAATCAACTTATTTTAATTAAACCCTAAACTATGTACTATATTTTGCATGATACGAAAGTAATTACTTTCAATAACAGGGAGAAAGCAGTAGATGTTTACAAAGTTGTCGGCAAACCAGTTTAATAAGCCAATCCCCTAGAGCCCGATTTTGTTAGAACCAAATTATAGGAAGTATACTACATCTAGCGTACCTAGAAGTACGGCTAGGCTAGCTCTACACTATCGCGCTCTCGGATCTCAGAGCTCCTAACACAAATATTTGAACGGACCGAATCAAATTTGACTCGGACGTGTCTATTCTGCCTTATGTGTTTGGGAACTAACTTCTGTAACGATGTGTATTCGTCTCAAATAATAATACGTCTACAAGATTTGTAATCTGACTAGAGATGAAGACGTTGAGTTTAAGGAAATAATTTTGAAAATTAATCACAGTGGTTTTACAAACACATTGAACATTTGCAATAGAATGGAAATATAATGCAGGCTTCACCTGCCACCACAGTCATATCTAGTGATCTATTAAAAGTTTACGATTTATCCCTGCATTCCATGTTTAGACAGCACTAAGTCGTTGATTAATGGCTGTTTTCCTGCCGCTTCTGAAAACAAAGCGTTATCAAACCAAACTAGACGATAGTGTGCACAGACCGTTATGGAAGGATAATTCAGTTCAGGCCTATGATTATACTGTCGCAAAACCGGATAATCGCATCATATTCTATAACGCTGTGTCTTTACTATAACCTACATCACTTGAAGTGTATAATACACTGGTAGTTGGTACTGCCACTCAACGCAAAATATAGTTGTAAAGGGCTATTAATAATTTCCTCTTCATACCAGAAACGCGATAAGGATATTTACTGATCGAATTCCAAGTGAGACGCTGGTTGAAATTACGAGAAAAGTTGGATCGCTGGCACTGGAAGCAAAGTGCAGTGAATAGTGCAGTTTGGCGCCACTTTTCCGCCGCTCTTATGTCATTTCAATGTGACATAATTTGAACGTATGACGTTCTTTTTTTAAGTTTGAAAAGAAATTTTGCTCTATTGAAATGAGATCGTAACTGTTTTTCATATTTTCTTTTATCAAGTCTGTCATGTCTATTATATTCTTTGATAAAATTATCTACTTTGATAGACGCAAGAGAGAGGCGTTCCGTTCATTTAGTTCCTTTTGTAGGTATTCGTGTTTTGAAGTCGCTTTTTTATCTTTATGTAGGTAGGCAGCACTGTCTGCTGTGTTTCGTCACGATATGGTCAATATGCTATCATTCACTAAATTTTCTTTTATATCATTCCTCATACAATTCACCTTCATACATTCTTTGTCACCTCTCAATACATCAATATGTATGTTCATCACTTTTTAGTCACATAATAAGTTCAGGTGGACAAATAATGGCCATAGCCTGAAAGATGAAAAACATTCAGCAGCAGAAATAGTGATTTTTCCTTACCTTGCGAGTTTACACAGGCCAGTGTAACAACGATAGCTAAAAGGCTAGATTTCAGCATGTCTGCGTGCCTTCTTCGAAATCTGCTGCAACTTTTAATGGTCTCCATATTTTACGTATCCTCGTCTCAATATTCATCTGTAAAATAAAATTGCCGAGCTGAATGTTTTTTCTACAAGTCAACTTGAGTACCTAACTTTTTTTAGATTCATGAAAATTTCCGTTGTGAACTGTTTCTTGTGTTTCAAACTAGGTGCGTTTCTATTATTCTTTGTATTTGATTCAAAATGAAAAAGCGACTATTGCTATGCCTTGAACTTAATTGTGCTTTAAATGGTGAATGAACACAAAATCTCATGGCAATAAATAAATAGGAAGGGTATCTACTTTGAGTACTATACAATCACAATACAGCTGCATTGAGTCATCGCCGATCGAATCGCCAATAAAATCAATAGCATCAATAAATCAAGCAATCCCTACGTGATTGATGCTCGATTAAGTACACTCGCATCCGACACGCATAGCGAAACACTTTATTTTTATTACTACAAATGCAAACCATGAACAGTCGCCAACAAAAGTGTCATGGCGTAATCATAATGAACATGAAAAATAATTAACCCTTCACTTTAGTAGGCCATCAACAAATCATATTAGTGTCTAAACATAGTATTTTATGAGGCCTACCATCGTGTAACGTAAGCTTTTGATATCAAAGTCGGTGAGAGGAACAGTCGTTAATTTATCACATTACCGCCTTTATCGCCGTGTTGGGACTAATTAGGGCGCGTTCTCGTTTACAAGTACGACACGGCCGAGACTCGTACGTTGCACTTGATTAAATGTAATAGAGAACAGAGATATTCGGCAGTTTACATCGCACGCGTAATTGAACATTTTATGAGTCTGTAAACGTTGTGTAGGGTGATGCCAACTTTGTAAATGCTCCTTTGAGTAATTATCGCGTCTAATTAAATTATTTATTTAAGGAATGTGAGAGAAAAAAGTCAATTAAAAATAGAAATAAGCTTGTTTCTTTTCCTGTATTCGGTTTCAGTGTAGCTTAGGTGTTACAAAAAGAGCGGAAGAACGAAACAAAGCGTCACATCAAGGACCAAACCGGATAACGAAATCATTAGTAAATTAATGAACACCGACGGAAAAATATTTTCATTTTCCCGTCGCGTCGCGCCGTCATCAGCTTTTGAGAGATGAACAGAGGCGTTAATAACTGACAAGCTGTTTTTTTCTTATTTTTATAATAAATCGTTCCAATTTATTAAGCCAGCCATGTCTATGCGACCCATATCCAAAATGTTAATTAAATAGTCGGCGTATCAAACAGTCGTGTGACTGTAGCAAATGTACAAGAACACATGTATCTAAGAGCCACAATAACATGTGCTCACATTAATGTGTAGTACGTGGAACATTTGCGTCCACATTCGTCCCAACTTTTCGCACAAATCAAAGCAAAACCGTCGGACCGTGTGAATCTACCAAACTAAAATAAAAATGCTTTATTGCTCTACGCGGACTAACTCCCAGTAAACTTAGGCTTTTACGCCGTAAAGTGTTGTCTAGAAGTTTGTCTTTGTGAATGTTATAGCAACCTCCGTAAATATTTGAAAAGGAATTTAAACTTGGATTTCCGTAATGCAAATTAAAAAGTTTATTGCTGTGGCTGTTAGGAAAGAGAACTTTTTTTTTAAAGTAGGTTTTGATTGAAAGGATTTTTATCATTAAGCTTTTAAGCTTCTTTTAATAATATTTTGTTTGGACTTATTGCGACATTATATCGTATAAAATGTACCAGGAATCCGGCTTGGCACATTAGCCATGGAACTTAACTTTTTATTGCTCCCTAAGACACAACTAAGTAGTACGTTTGCCTCCATAAAGAAATAAGCGAGAAAGTAAGTATGTTAATGACAGAAATTTAAAAGAAAAACAGAAAACCCCGAGGAATTCCCGTTGACGTGCCTGCGTTGCTGAAGAAAATATTATGTAGTGGAAGGTAAGTTAATAAGTTTTGAATAAAAATAAGTTTCTTTTTGTTTTTTTTTCTGTAGATATATTAATACGTGACTAGCGCAGGATGGGGCTTGCAAAGATCTAGCTTTATGAGAAATCAGTGGACAACTGAAAAAATCTCAGGAAGGATTGATATTAACCAGAATTCCTAAGTATCTTAAATATTCTAAATAATCACTAAGTACATGGTATAAATTAAAGTCTCTTTCTCTGTCCCTATATAAATCTTTAAAACTACGCAACGGATTTTGATGCGGTTTTTTTTAATAGATAGAGTGATTGAAGAGGAAGGTTTATATGTATAATAACATCCATTAAATAGTGGAGAAATACTGTTATTTTTGAGGTTACTCATTAGTAACCTCAAAAATGTCAAAATGTCTGTGATGTCGTAAATAATTACATTTTATGACGCAGACGAAGTTGCGCGGGTCAGCTAGTAACTAATAAATTAACTTACCTACTTACTTATTGACATTTTTACACATCTATAAAAAGTACAATCCGTTGTTGACTTCACAAATTAGCGCTTACAGAGAAATCAACCAAATGTCAAAACATTTTGAGATAACAACCATTGTTATTGTTAAAAACAATTGTGTGATAAGTAAAGCAAAAATAAAAGTCGATAAAGTTTAATTAGGTAGGTGTACCTAATTAAACTTTATCGATTTTTTTTAAATTATTTAAAAATAGTTAGGTACACATCTAGTTTAAAAATACCCAGTTACAGACTCATTAAAAGTCTGAAATCACCCATCATAAGAAAAAAAAACTTATTTCTTCAAAATTCATACACCTAGCTAATTCAAAAATAAGAATCTTACGTTTAACGTATCTTTAGTAGGTATAATTTATTTTAGTATTTTGTCATTAAAACATCAAAGAGAACATTTTCTTTGGGAATTAGATCACAGAGATTGCCGAAGTGAATCTTGGTAAAAATATTTGAGAATGACTATAATTATTTTGAGTTTCTTTTGATAAATCTTAATAAAAATATTTTATATTTGTAATTAGGTACTTACCTAACAATACTAGCCTAGTGTTATTTTTTCTGATATCGTCGGGTTATTTATAGTTCGTTTCATCTCTCGTGTCTTCAAAGTTTAGTCCCGGACATTTCTTATCTGTATTGTTTGTTTGTCTTTGTAATGCGTAATTACAATTATTTGCCTCTTCAATTAGTCACAATACAACCCCAATTTCGCGGCTTAAGTCAACCAAAAACACAAAAAAAAAACATAAACAAGAATGAATTTTTATATTTCACTTTTTAATTTTCCACAGACACTTCACGATAGTATAATTCGCGCGCTTTTCGTTATGTTCTCTATGGAACCTCCCCCACAACCTTTCTCGCGCCAAATTGACGCGTTACTAAATAGACCGGCATAAATTCATTCAACTCCAGCTTCTACACACTCCGTCTTTGTCCTTCGTATGACTAAATGTATATTGCTGTCGCTTTCTAACGCTTCCGCCTGATGAACCCTATTGAGCTCGTTAGTCATTAATTAATTCTGCATAAGAAAATTACTTTTAATTTAAACAGTGCACAGATGTGACCAATTTTGTTCAGTTACAGAGCTTGGTAATAAACTGTTTCGATGGTTTTTTCTTAGTTCTTGTAATTTATGGGTGTTTGAAATTACATTTTAATAGAAGATATCTACAAACGTTTTTATGTAACTATTGCTGAGTACCTAAATAATTTAAAGCGTTTTATATCTCCTGCATTTTTTCATTTAATTTATGCTAAGACCTTAAGAACTTAAAATATTTAAAACGCAGTTAGTTATGTTTCCTTTAATAATATAACTAACTTCGTTTTAAATATTTTACATTGTGTTGTGTGTAAGTGCAATAATCATGCAGGTAGATGTAGGAATTTATGAAAATAAATCAAAATTGATAGATTTGAAAATATTTGATTCCGGCCTATGATTTTGACCACCATCATTATGAGATTTCATATTTTAAATTTCTTTCATGCCGAACCTTCGATTTTTGAATCGTACATCATCATTATTAGATATCATTTTCTAAATAGCAGATCTTTATAAATTCGACTAATTTTTGTAATGAAGGTATAGGTACCAACTTATACCTACATAAAGAAAATCGTAGGCTTTTTTTTTCATAAGCACAATATTTTTACACTTTTTGTTTGTCATCTCTTAATTTAAAATATTTCTGAGATACTTACATGAAGAGAAGAATGACTGGAATCCTTGTTATCGCCGGCCGGCTACCTGCTGAAAGTCAAGTGCTACGAACGTGGGACAAATGAACGGACAGACTCCACTTGAGTGGAGGAGTGGCGCCAGGCAATACAGCTGTAATTATACAAATCCACCCGCTTCACTTGTTACGGCAATCTAAAATTTATTTTAGAATAAAATAAAATTGAAGAATGTATTTTCTTTACGATTTTAAAAGAACTCTATCGTTGATTCAAATTCTTATTACGTTGAATGAAAATGAATGGTTTGATAAAACTTAAAACTATTCCTCTTTAGTTTGTAAACGGTAAACGATTGAGAAAATATTTTATGGTAATCAGCTGATACTGAAGTAATTTATTGAAAATGTGGTTTCAGCAGAAAACAATTATTTTAGGATTAATGTTTGTCAGAAGGCCATGTTGATAGAAGAGAGACAATAACTAAAAACCTCCGGTACCTACGACTTTTTCAGTGTGAGTTAGGTAATGCACCGTACCTATAGTACACTAACACTTACAAACTCGCAAATTAGCGCACTCCATTACAACTTCATCTTAACTCATACATTAATACATGATGCACAAAGACATTTTTTATTGCACAGATCTGTATCAATGCATAGAAACACACTTTCATGAATAAATTTCCATGCAAGTCACGCAGACGTATCTCACGGCTTTTCGATAAAGCTCGCACTGGGGCCAGGGACTACATAAGCTTAGCTTGGATGCCGTCTACTGCATTTTCAAACGTGAAACTTAATAAGAAATCATAGGACAAAATAAATAATGTTTATTTATTGTTTTATTGACTGCTTTTTCTTATGGTGTTGTGTTTTTAAGACTAATCTCCCTATTTTGTTCTTTGTTGGGCTACGCAACACAAGATCTATTTAGCTTAGTTTATCAAACTGCTGGCTAAAGGCGTCCCTCACCCTTTTCTACACAACTCTATCCTTTGCTAGTTTGACGACACGGTTGGCGCAGTGGTTGAGCGGTTGACTGCTGCGCTGCGTGTCGTGGGTTCGGTTCCCGCACGCAACAAATATTTGTATGGCCTACAGATAGTTGTTCTGGGTCTGGCTGTGAGGTTGTATGTCTGTAAACGCAGCCCCAGAAATTCCTAGTGCGGGGCAACGTTTTTTTTAAAGAAAAAAGAGAGTCTTTTTGGTAGAAGTCGAGGTCGTCCCGCCGGGACGAGGGGATTTCGGGTCCACGGTCCTGGACTCCACCTATATTATTTTTGAGTGGTGCTTTGGGACCACAAATAAAATAAACAAACGTATGTCTTGGAAAAACACGGTCATCCAAAAAATTTTGAAGTTGTACATCTAAAACTATTTTTATGAATCGATAAAATATTTATTTTATTTCAAAAATGGCAGCCTTCTATTAGAATTAAATCTAAAAAAATATTCATCAGTCTTGACTATTAGAAAATTAAATTACAACAGTTTAATAGAAAACATTTCTGCTTATTATCCCTTAAATATAGAGCTTTTTGTTAACTGTACTTTATTTCATTTTTCTTGTGGTCCCAAAGTACCACTCAAAAATAATATAGGTGGAGTCCAGGACCTCGGTCCTGGTCCCAAAATCCCCTCGACCCGTCCCACCATCTTTGTCGTGGTCTGCCGTTATGTCGTCGAGCATGAATCCAAGTTGAGCAAGTACACAAAACTCCGTCTCGAGTAACAATAGTACCTACTAAGAACTAAGCTATAGATACCTACATCGAGCACACCTCACCTTGGACAGCGAGTTACTGAGCCCCGGATCCCCGACACCAACTTTGCTGATCAGTGACTCATAAACTCAGGTACTCCACAGCACGAGATAGATATTTCCATTAAACTCGACGCAATAGAAGGATGCGGCGCGTCAGTTGAAAGTTCCGGAACCAGGCACCAGCAAACACTCCACAAGATCTAGACTGGCTTTTACAAAATTACTGCCTGCTGTGTTTCAATATTTGTCAGTCCTAGAGTCTTGTTTTCATGATTTCAGCTTTTCTCTTCTCCTTGGCTTGAATTTCTAAGTAGAAGCTCAGAGTCGATTTGTACTGGAGAAATATGGGAGTAGGTATAATCTAGCTTTTCCCCGCGGCATCGCCCGCGTTAAAGTGGCCTACAGGTCACCAGGGTCTCAACTATCTTTCTATCAAAATTCATCAAAAAATTGGTTAGCCAATTTAAGCGTGACGTAGCAAAGAAACAAACTCACTTTTGCATTTATAATATTACTGCTGAGCTACCGCCCGCGGCTCAGTACGCATGAATGTCGAAAATAATCCCAAGGGAACATTCTCCCGGGATAAAAACGTACCTATCCTATGTGTTTTTCAGATTATAAAATTAGTTATATTAGTAGACTAGTTGACCCGCGCAACTTCGCCTGCGTCACAATTTTCATTACTGCTCCGCTCCTATTGGTCTTAGCGTGATGATATATAGCCTATAGCCTTCCTCAATAAATGGGCTATCCATCACTGAAAGAATTTTTCAAATCGGACCAGTAGTTCCTGAGATTAGCGCGTTCAAGCAAACAAACAAACTCTTCAGCTTTATATATTAGTATAGATAAGTATAGAAGCATAGGATTAGATTATAGAGTCCTCTGCCTGACACCTCTGGAAATACAGCCTTGATGTTGTGTTGATGTTATCGCGTTACTCCAAATACAAGAAACGTATGCAAATTATGACGAATGGGTTGACCTGTGTTTGACCAAGGTGTGTTCGGAAAGAACCCGCCCCTTACCAGCGTAGGCAAGCTTATCGCTATAAGTGGCTTTACATCTTGCTCGGAATGAGTTCTAAGTAAACGTCAATGAGCAATATGGTTTCTATCATTGAAGAATTATTATACAGGGTGGCCAAAACATAGAAGTCCAAAAATAAAATTTAGGTCCCTCATATCGTGGGATGTCTGAATCACCCCCATGTATGTACCGTGACTTTTTATAGATTTCGCTATGATTTTTTTTCTGAATTATTGAGAATTATCGACCTGACCAATAAAAAAAAAACTAAAAATAAAAGTAGGAATTTCTTTTTTGCAGCTGAATCTTCATGAATTGTACTTTATGCATAAAATTATCAGCTTCGTAACTGTGTTGAAAGCTATGAACATGTTGGTCTAAAGTGTAAAATTTATGTTCGGAAAATTGAGACTTAAATTTTCAACTTTAAATTAAAAATCTAAACAGGTGACTTCATGGTTCCTAAGTAGGTCTCGAAAATGTGCCAAACTATTATCTGTCATAATCATTAAATAAGTAGTACTTTTATAGGGCTACATTGGCTTAAATCGGCCTCCAAAGACAGCGAGGTGGAAAATTCTTAAAATTAGCCATCTGATTAAAAATAAATTTTTGGCCATTTTACTATAATTACCATACGTGAGCGATTGAAAATCCACATGAAATGAGAGCTTCAACGTCTCAACATAGTTTCAGTGTTAACTTGTGGTCTGGTATCCTCATTACGAACTAATTAGTCCGTTTGAACTGCCGTCCAGACTTACATACAGAAACTTCTTGGAAAATGAACTTTCATTGTTGCTGGAAGATGTGAGTCTCGAACTTATGAACCATGGTGTCACAAAAATAAAAATAAAACTTTTTTACAAAAGAATACAACCATGTGAGCACATGCTCACAACTTTCCCCCACAAAACATTCATATTGGTCTGCCAACTCGTCAGCTCGAATTAATTATACTTAAATAATCACAAGCTACAAATGTTTTTTTTTACTATTGATAGGCTCTATAATGAAATAATGTACAATAATTTTATTTATTTATTTATTCCAGGTTCACCAAGAGTTATTTACACTGACTGCTTATACGGAACACATGCATAAATAAATTAACAGTGTAATATTTACCTAAAGGTAAACACCACATGCATAAAATATTAAATCAAAATAATTAATGAAATAATGACTACCTCGTGTTAGCAATTTCAGCTCTAAAATACTCTACTATACACACAACAACTGCGTCTAAGGAATTGGCGCTCAATTCAATTTGTATTTCACTGCTATTCGTATTTCTATTTCAAAAGCGATGGATTCCTTAGACGTTCGAACTGGAGGTGTGTGTACCTAACGGATTCTAAAACTTGGAGGTTTATTTTATGAAAATGGTATTTGGTAACTGCATAAGTTTTCTCTCTATAATGCCCTAAAACCCAAGACCTCATTATTTTAGGTTAGGCTTGCCACTTTAGTTCACTGCTGGACACAGACCACTTCTCATTGTTGCTTAAATATTTGAACCTAGTTCTTATCCGCTACTAAGTAGGTACATATGTATGTTCCTATACATGTCAGTATTACCAACAGCCGTCGCGTGTTTTTACCAAAATCAGTGAGCCACTAATCTTTGCACGCGAAGTTGTGATTGAGGATTGATAACATCCGCTTCACATCCTGTTGATAGTCAAGTATATCACAAAATGATAGTCCTTTGAAAATCATTTTTACGACATCCACGGCAAGCAAAAGGGGTGGTCCCATTCGTACCCAAGACCACACATCAACGCATTACTCACTTTTACAAACTAACATACAAGTAATGCAATTGAAATAGCACAATGTGGTACCAGCCTTGCATAAAAAGTTGGGACAGTTACAAAGCGGGCAAAGCTCACATGTGTTGGAACACTCGGAACTTGGAATCACGAGGGGCGAGCATTTTGTTTATTTGTCGTCTATTTGTCCCACTCGACGTGTTTCCACAATCATGTTACTGATAACGAAACATGAAGGTACAGCATTTATTACTTTTGTGGACGTAAAGAATCAATTTGAATGCAGCATGAATGGGATTGACATCGTTACTATGCTGCATCGGCAACTATGGTATTTGTAACAAAGAACATCATTAATAGAATTATGATGATGTGCCTACTGTTTATATGCTCTTCTTGAACAGAAGTAGTCTCCGGAAAACAATCAATATTCAATAAATCTTAGAATATCATTTACCCTGTAGGTAAGTTACCATGAAAGTAAACATAAACGTACAGCTTAAGTAATTTATGGCCACATTAAATCTTAACTACCAATAACTGAACAACAAAATATGTTAGTAGCTTGGAGATTTTACATCTTATTCACGTTTCCCGCATACAGGGACTGAACAATTTATCATTTCCACAGCATTTCCTAGTGCTGTATAAGTTATTTTTATGCAAAAATATACTGCAAACAACGTTGTGGGGTGACATTGACGAATGAGCCCAACACGGTGGCTCAAATGGCGCTCGTCCACCGCTCCGCTCAATTTCCTATCCCACTCCATGGCATGGCGGTTATTTAATCTAATTAACGCTATCCGGCGCGAAATAAAACTTTATATCAAAGAGCTAAATGTTTACCGAAATAACCACATGAAGGAGTCTGCGCATTTGATGTCGGCCTAAATGAGACTGTGGTTTGTCTGTACGAATGTACTCATGGTGAACCTATCCATAGTAATTATTTAGATGCGGTCTGTTACTTTTAGATATGGATTTATGGCGGATTCCTACTACCTACTTATGTAGCTATGATAACGTGGTCTCTAAATATACCTACGACTCTATTTGGAAAATATAAAGGCTATTTCTTATTTAGATACGACTAGCTTCTGCCAGCAGCTTCAGCCGCGTGCATGTCAAAAATTATCCCAAGGGAACATACTGCCGGGATAAAAAGTAGACTATGTGCTATTCCAGATTATATATCTATCTCTGTTCTCTGTGCTTTTCATCCAGATCCGTTCAGCCGGTCTGGCGTGATTGATTAACAAACATCCATCCAAACTTTTGCATTTTTAGGGGTTCCGAAAAACGGAACCCTTATAGGATCTCTCGGGTGTCTGTCTGTCTGTCTGTCCGTCTGTCACAGCCAGTTTTCTCCGGATCCACTGGACCGATTCTATTGAAATTTGGTACCTACACATATGGACTTCTATGACCCAAATACGGACGAGTAACGTAAATCATTAAATTTTTAGTATGGGGTCACTCAAGAAAATTAAAAAAAAAAGTTTTTTGAACAATATCGTGTGACATATCAAATGAAAGGGCTTACTGTGAGGGTTTTAACTATATTATTTTCATAATTTTAAAATAAATAGTTTTGCAGTTATTCAAGAAATTAGACGAAAAATGACCATACCCCCCTTATCTCCGAAACTACTGAGCCTAAAATATTGAAAAAAATGGAGATAATAGATCTTTACCTAAAGATTACAGGAAAACCTATACCTATAAGAAGTCTGTAGTGTTAAAATAACATGTTAAAAAAATAAATTCGTTCGGAACCCTTTGCACACGAGTCCGACTCGCTCTTGACCGGTTTTTTATAATATGTATTAGTACCTACTTAAGTTATTATAGTAGTAGGTAGTAAGTTTCGTGAGTAATGTGTGTCCATCTTTGCCCTTATGATCAGACAGGCATCAGGTCAGGGACAAATATTAGCTAAAACATGAAATTCAGTGATTATTGTGTAGCGTGGGCAGTTAAAGACCCATGTAAAGTAGCAGGATATTTGTGGCTGCGTCTACAAAGAAAATTGATCTGAATAGGAGGGTCAATGAATGCATAAGTTCCAATCCATCGTCCATTTGACCTAAAAGGTTGAACTATCTTGAACAAGACAATCGGATTCTAGGAACTTTCGAGCCGATAAGTGACTTAGAATTTATGTTCTATGTAATGAATACTAATTATCAAACGTAATTTATTTAAATTGATAATTTATGATGTCATTACAGTATCAGAATTGGGAAGAGAGTCGCTAAAGATAAGTAAGTAGGTAGGTACGTAAACGATGAAGCTATATCATGAATGCATAATACTGATATGTCTGATACAGTCAACCACTAGATGAATAAAAATAAAGTTGTTGAATATAAAGCAATGGAGGGTTGGCAATGCTAGTCATTTACAATAGGTACACAGGTAAGCTACACTTTCTTCAAAGACACTGCTCATAATGCCTGTGTGTGTGACACACAGGCATTATGAGCAGTGTCTTTGTCAAACACATGATCTGTGATAAATACCGACACCGTGGGTAGGTAAGGGATGGTACTGATTTGCTAAAACATTAAATACACATGGATTCTTATTTATATTTCAATATAATAGCGAAGCTATATAGATTTATAAAGTTTCAGTTTCAGATATGACGCAATCAAAAATATACTTTTGTAAAAATACTAAAGGTGGTCCAAGCACGGCTATCTTCCATAGAAGCGAATGGGACAGACTGGAGAAGCAAGCAAGCGCTCCACAGGCACCATCGCAACAAGAAAATGAATACATAAAAGGTTTGATAGAGAAGTCGCAGGCATGGATGAAAACTTGGCCGGATACTGTACAAGTAGGTTAACAAAAATGATCCTAAACGAAAGTTTCCCCGAAAGTTATTCCTTTCATAATCCTCCCAATACCTAATCACTTGCACCAGAATACCATACCACTAATATTTAGCCTTTCAAGTCCTCTCAATTATCTTTCCTAGTTCGTGCCGTAACGTAATACAGCATGCTTAGCATTAGCTGGTACATTAATGTGCATAAGTTTCCCTTACAAACAGACAGGCTATCTTTTCTTATCTGATTCTTCAACAACATTACTCTATTTACAATTTGTAAAATATTCAGGGGTGTGTAGAAATCTACAAAAAACAAAAGGAAAAACAACGCGCTGACGATATAGCTGCAGTCGAAGCGTTCTCAAAGAAGAAAGTTCATAAAAGGAACGCAGAAGCCATACAAAGGGCGAAACAAAAGATCTTTGATAGAAGCTGTTATGGCACAAAACTTATAAGGTAGCTATTAAATAACAATGAAACATGATCAAAGAAAAAAGCGGCAATAAGTATCTACAGTAAACTAACAATGGACACAAAATAAGAATACCAGCAGCTGTAGCACGCTTAGTTTAACCGTTAACGTGAACGTTAATCTGACACACACACACTTTTTGCAGTGCCCTTCTTGAGTCGAAAGCATTCGAAGAAAGAGATGCTCAAATAGCATTTTCCAATGAACTAAAAGAGAAAAAAGTTGAACTAGAACGGAAGACGAAGACTGCAACGTTTTATACCTTCGATTTGGACAAAAATGGAAGTGCTATGGAGGACCTACACAAATTTCAAAGGATACAAAACGCTAAAGAGAATAAAGAAATGTAAAACAAAATATATTTACATACCTAGTTACATCGAGCAGGTTTTGTTTTTCCTTTATATGCAATATCATTAATAGCTTAAAAGATTTAACCAAATAGAGACTTGAGCGGGCAGAATTGTAGTGACTTAGGTTTTCAGTTTCTTTATAGCTTCACTTGACTAATATTTAAGGTTTGAGAAGAAAAAAGAAGACGAAGCTAAGGCAAAGGAAGAACAAAAGTTAGCTGACCTTACAGACGCACAACTGATGAAGTATCTTCTCGACCGTGAACAGGAGGCTGAGGTTAGACATCTAAAGTCAATAGCACTACCAACAACTACTTTTATAAAAATAACAGTTAAAAGTCCTTAGCACCTTTTCCACTACCAAGATGAAGAACTAGAAATAAAGATGAAAGAAAGCGTTACTAATAAATTAGATATTGACTTGATAGGATAACATGAAACTGTTAGAAAAACAAGCTCGAGAAAAATATGCAGCTGAATGCAAGAAGACGAAAGAAAAAAGAGCCAAATGGGAAGCAGAGTATGACGCTAAAATAGAAAAGTGCCGTGAAGAGCAAGTAGAATTGAATTGTAAAATTAGAAAAGTACATCTAAGGGTAAGTTACAAATCTTGAACTATGTTATGTCTGTGAACTAATGGGTCTAAGCAAAAACCAACGAAACGTTAGGTTTCGGAGACAGGTCCCAGGTCGCCCAGAATTTTGGTAAAAAGAAATTGGTTGTCTATAAAGTCGGTTTACGGACGATAATTTTACGTGATAACGTCATAAGAAAACAATTGAATTCTAAACAAACAAGCCGAACGCTTAGCCCGATTGTGCCTCTCTATCGCTTGCTCCGCGCTCTCGCTCTCGGAACGTGACACTTTTTCGTGCGTGCAGCCGACGTTCATTGATTTATAAGACGTTATCACGTCAAAAATGTATCAGTTTGTAGCCATCATAAGAACCCAACAAGTTTCATCTATTATTTTTGTTATATAATTCATAATGTCAATCAATTAATCATTTCTGGGTAGTTAGTCAAAGAGAAGACAGATTTAGCAGGATCAAGAACCTTTGAAACAGTTAAAAAATGTCAAGAGGAAGAAAAGAAACGTTACGAAGTCTTTATTGAAAAAAGTGTCAAGAAAGGAGAAGAAAGGTAAATAAATATTTTCATTATTTTATCAATTCGTGTAGAGGAAACTCTGTACCATTTTTTAGAGATATTGCGCGCAAAGAGAAGTGTGAAATTCGGCTAAAATTTATATAAATCATGGGGAGGAGCAAGGAGGTGCCTTTGCATTATAAAAAAAATGTATGTTATTTTAGACAAATCCAGCTCGATTCGTTCGCTCTTGCAATATTCTTTTATACAAGCTTGAGCTTTTTTGCATACGTCAATTAAGTTCTATTTCTGTATGCATGGGCCAAATAAATTATTCGAGATGCTCTCTCCTGAAAATTGTCCTGCCGGCGCCCATGATAAAAATTCATATTTTTATTCAATTCAGCCATTGGGCGACCACTAGTTGTGTCACGCTGGTGTTACGTGTGGTGTCGTGTCGTATATTCGTTGTATTGGATACGTATGAACAGCGATAATTATATCGGGAACTTGAAACTCTGAAAGACGTGGCACACTAACATCCATGCACTGTTCGTTGGACGACTAAGAGATAATAAGAACTGTTATAGATATTCTAAGCCTCCTCTCGTTTTGGCCAGGTTTTCTGATCTGTGTCAGATCAGAAAACCTGGCCAAAACGAGAGGAGGCTTGTACTCAGTAGTGGATGGAACAAGTCTGCCGATGATGATGAAAAGAGACTTATATTAGATATTAAGAAAAGGGCTAAACATACTAACTATACAAAAGCTAATTCCCAAATTCAAACATTTCTAGAGCTGCTAAAAGAGAGCAAAAAGCTAAAGATAAAATAGAAGACGATCGCAAAAAAACAATGACGACAGCAGAGATTAACAAATCGATGGCTGAATACGTAAATCAAAGTCAATGCAGCAACAAATGCTCCTGTGACCGACAATGTTTTATTACAAAATCTGATAAACCACGCATTGGAAGGAAAGGACATTGTGAAATGGAACCTGAATCTAAAGGTAACGTCTACGCGGCAGCACTGTTATTTTCGCCTCGATTATGTGAGCAGAGTTTTGGCACCCGGTAATCAGCTATGTGCTAATCCATATAGGCTATGAGTCTAGACAAGATTTACCTTTTTCGCAAACGCAGGGAATTTTGTCTCTCATAAGCTCTGTGGTGCCGTGCCGCAGGTTACTATCGCTGCGACACCACGTAATATTAGTAGAAATACAAACAACGATTGGGTTCAAGAGATAATTATTTAGGCACTTGGCCTGGTTGAAAGCTAATAGTAGGGGAGGCATTGATGCTAAATGTGGATTTACTCGAGTGTCGTGGGCCTACTACATTTTGTAGTTTAGATGATACGAAGAATAAAAGGTTCTGTAATGTTTCTCCGTTCAGTGGTGGGGGAAACGATGAGTATGTTCATGTTACTGATATTTTTTACATTTTTGAAAATCTGTGGATAGGTACGTTGGAGCATCTAAACTATCTGTCTCTGATATCAAAGGTATGTTCATCTGCCGACTGAAATGCACACTTTTCTGCATGTAACTAACTTACCTTACCTTAATCTGACGCGCTCGAGTAAATCGAGAGATCGTTTTTTTTTTTACTAATTTAATCGGCTGCCCTAGACGTTTGACCCTATGTACAGGAGCTCAGGTATTGTGGGAGTACTTCACAAGGTGCAAGGAGCGCGTCAGAATAACATTAGGGGTTATGTAATTCTGACGCGCTCGAGTAAATCCCGAAATCCTCGCTTGAGCTCCACGACGTCCAAACCATACAGAGATTCAACTTGTCTGCCAGCCAGTGCAGAGTAGGTTCACATACTAGACATGGGCAAAATGTATTAATAAAAAGATTGAAATTTATCTTTCGATCACGGATATGTATCTCTTTTTTATCTTTATTTCCTTATGTATGTATCAGTAGGTCATGCTGTTCAGCGTGGCTCGCTTAGTCGCTTCGCTCAACTCAATCCACTATATAAGTGAGAGCGATAGATAATGTCAAAGCGTGACAGAACATTTCAAATACGTAAGTGCGAAATAGACGCTTGAATTTGACTTTGGAGGTCTATAAGAATGAGTGCATAGATATACAGTTCCCGTCACGCAAGTTTACCTCCCCGAAGTACGTCACAATCAACACCGCAGGATGTTAATTTGACAAAAAACATAGGACAGCGCATACGCGGCTAGGTCGCGCATGCGCGTATTACAACTCATTCACTCACGGCGTCTTTTTCTATCTTGCGCGTATACATACGCGCAAGATAGAAAAAGACGCCGTGAGTGAATGAGTTGTAAAGATGCACTGATACATTCGGATGTGAACGGATAAAAAGAGTGATTGATGGAAACGGATTGATTCAAATCTTTTTTATCTATCTCTCCTTAGTTACCCACCTCTATCACACTCTACTGTTCAAAATCACCCAGTAAATTGACGACTGCCCCTATAAGTTAAATCCAGTAATCGCTAGCATGAAAACAAGCGTGAGGTTCTATAAGGATCGATCCCCGGGCCGGGCATTCTTTGTGCTTCTCATTAGGAAATCCTAAGCAGCTTAATTAGACCTTATCCTGGATTAGGACATTAACCCGGGAGTTTTATCCCCTTGGGATAATTTCCGACTTACACGCGACCGAAGCCGCGGCCGGCTGCTAGTCTAAAAATACAGCAGTGCGATTCTGTTAACATCTCACCGTGTAGACTTAAGCCGGAATGAGCGTGAAGTGAGCTGTCAAGCCATACAAACACGATGGGATGACAGTTCACTTCACGCTCACTGCAGTTGTTATATTTTGTTCAGCAGAACCACCACCACCGTACTTCGGTCCATGCAACAAGTTGGTGGCAGCACTGCACTGTCGCGAAAAGCTGCCATCGCCGTGGACCGGTGCTGAAGCCATGCACGTGCTGTTCATGAAGAACGCGGACAAGACGCTCAGCGAGTGCAAGTACAAGATGCCGGCGAGGAAAGTCGTTGATGTTAGTATCTTAAGACTTACATGGTTATATGACCACGGATTTAGAACTGATTGAGTAAATAACTGTGGTACTACGAGTAGCTTCTGTCGGCGGTTTCGGAGTAGGATATTTTTTCTTCTGTAATGCCATTATTGGGTTTTATGGGCGCTGGCAGGATTATTTTCAGGAGGGTGCATCTTCAAAACCCCGTCTCGTATAGGATAGGTTTTCTTTTGCCCAGAACTAAAGAAGACGGATACCAAGGCCGGGGAGCTCGAAGTGTCTCGGATTTGCTAGGTATCTAACTACATTCCGCCTGTCTAATTTTTTTTTAATATCTTCATGTTTTCGTATATTTTATTGAAAGCCAGGAGATGCAAGTGCACCCCCTTACACCCCCTCTCGGAGCCCATGTTGGGTTCTAGCTTTATGTTCCAAAGTATTGGAAACCGATTGAAATTCTCCGATGGTCAATAGGTATCTGTTTCTATCAGTCAGTTTTTGTCGCTTAATTCTCAAACGAAAATTATCACAAAATAATTGTGACAAATTGTCAAACGAGCATTGTCTAGCTATGATTGGTTGAGTTTTCAACAGGTATTCGCTTCACTTAAATTGCGTTTCATTGGTGAAGGGTCGATATTAAAAAATAAAAAAACGGGTGTTAGACAAAGTTTAAGGTAATCTGAACCTTATGTGAAAGACTTAAAATTGGTTTCCAAATAAACATATTTGTTTACATTTCTCTAACCTAAATTGCGAATACAGAATAGCTCAATATTAGCCACAAGAAGATTATCAAGCGTGTTTACTACCGAAGTAGTAATGTTGACCTTGTGTTAGCACGAGTAAGGTTTAAAATAAAACTCCAAACTGTGCTATGAACTGATCTGGTTTTAGCTGGTTCATTTTATTCGCAGAAAATTCATTGACCCTATTAAACGGCGGTAACGAAACCATACCGCCATCTAACTCGACGCCAACGCCATCTATCGAGCTTTGTCGTACTAAAAATAATATAAATATAAATCACACTGATTTCGTCTTAAACATACCGCCCACCAAGGGCATTTAGTGACGGAATGCCCTTCTTAAATTGTAGTTAAATCTATAACTTACACTTTTACTAATAACAATATACATTTGAACTGCAAAACTAAACTTAAACATCTGTGCTCTAAAATTAGGAAAACAAGAATAAAACTATAAAATAAAAAAAACAATTCATTTGAACTAAAAAATAACACTATCAATTCATTGAACTTCAATTGGTAAAATACATTTGAATGTTGGCCTTTTAATCGTATAATATAGCTTTGTTCTCAATGTGACCACACCGGGTTATGATATATTCACCTAGCTGTGTTTGTATATTTCTATGTATTTATTGTCTTTCCTTTTTTGTATGTCCTGTTTGCCCTCATATATACATTTTTATGTACATTTGATTTTTGCTCTATTTCTTCTTTAATATCTGTGTCCTGAGTTAGTCTTTTTTCTGATGATTTAAATCTTATTTTCTTTGTACTAAATTCTTCAATTTCCCTAAACGTTTTTAACATGTTGTCCTCATTGAATTGAGCAAAATGCACACATATATGTTTTGGCTGATGTATACTAGTTGACAAACTAGTATTCTTGACAGCAGTCTTTACTGTAGCATTTTGCTTTTGATATTGAGATTCTCTAGTCAGGTGCAACAGCGAATGATGACGCTTATTGCAAACTCGACAAGCGGTTTGCTTTTTACAGTCATATATTCTATGATTGCTGCCTAAACAATTGAAGCAGATTTTATTTTTTGCTACAAACTTACGCCTGCTTTCTGTGGACTGTTTTGCAAATCGCTTACAGAAGCAGAGCTTGTGGTATTCCGAGCAGTATTCGCAACGCATTTTGGATGACTTTGTGGTTGTGGCTAACATTGCTGTTAAATGATGAACATGATGAGCATGTGAACTATTATTGACCTGTTTAGCCACCACCTCCCTTGGTTCCATAAATTCTAATGCGCGATAGCGACTCTCAATAAATGTCCTTAACTGTTCAAAGGTTGGCAAGTCGCTGCTGGAGTCGTTAGAAACGCTGAACTCCCATTGCTTTCGCGTTTCGCTATCTAATTTGAAAGTAACTAGATGGATAATCATAACGTCCCATGTGCTCACATCGATTTTCAAATTAGTAAGTGCATTTAAACAGTCACTTGTAGTATCTAACAGCTCCTTTAATGCGACAGCTGATTCTATGTACAATCGTTTTTGGCTGAACAACCTGTTCATGATACAATTAGTTAAATATTTTTTATTAGCATAGCGCTTTTCTAACTGAGACCAACATATACTATAGTTAGTGTCTGTGATTGGCGTGTGCCTAATCAGTTGTTCTGCTTCACCAGTAAGGTGGCTTTTAAGATAGTGCAGTTTTTGCACATTATCCATAGAGGTGTTGTTGTGAATAAGTGAAGTAAAAAGATTGTAAAAAGTAGTCCATTCACTATACTTTCCAGAAAAGGTAGGGATTGTGATCTTAGGTAACTTTACGAATGAACTGCAAAATTTAGACGAATTATGGTCTGGTGCTCTATCTTGTGGTTCTTTAACCATGAACTTATTTAGAGCTGTTTTCATTGAACATTTACATGATACATAAACATCTTCAGTTGTGTCATACATATCATCAAGCATTTCAGCTATGTCTTCAACGTTAAAACGACCGTATAGTTGGGTTTTGGTGACTTTAAATGACGACCAATCTTGTTCCAATAGTTCAAGCCTTGTCTCAATGTATTCTACAGATAGCCTATCTTTAGGACTCTTTTTAAAATTAGTGAAAGCCTTTTGTATAACCTTTTGAAGGTCTTTCAAAATATTAATTTGTCCCTCCATCTTAAAGAACTAAAAAAACTAAGTTTTCTTACCAAATAAAATGCATGTAAATTTTTCTAAGTCTCAAAAATAGCAAAATTATTTACAAGTGTTTTTTTAATACAAATGCTCTGGCAGAAATCGGGCATAGGTTTCCCGTTCCGTCGTTTTTTATGAAATTATTCTAAGTCTCTAATTACTAACTAATTAACGTCAATAATTTTTAAAGTTATAAGTTTAAAGGGAATAAAGTTCTGAATTGCTTAGCAAATATTTTTCTCACTGCTCCTATTTATATAGTAAATTGTACTCACGTTTGCACTTCACTCACACATACACACGTAAGGTTGGTTGTACTGGACCGTTGCTCTGTTGTTGTACACCTCTGGTGATGGCGCCTTCTGTGACGTCACGATGAACTGGAACTCCCACGGCTAATGCTGCATGCTGATGCTCCTGCTGCTGCTGCTGCTGTGGGTTCCCGGGACTTTAGCCGCAGCGATCCACTGCGAGTACCTCGGGCTGCGGACCAGCAGAGCTGGATCCGCTGAACTTCAAAAATTCAGACTGTTCCTGCGTCTGATCCAGGGTCGATGGACCAATGTTTACTACCGAAGTAGTAATGTTGACCTTGTGTTAACACGAGTAAGGTTTAAAATAAAACTCCAAACTGTGCTATGAACTGATCTGGTTTTAGCTGGTTCATTTTATTCGCAGAAAATTCATTGACCCTATTAAACGGCGGTAACGAAACCATACCGCCATCTAACTCGACGCCAACGCCATCTATCGAGCTTTGTCGTACTAAAAATAATATAAATATAAATCACACTGATTTCGTCTTAAACAAAGCGTTTAAATGGTAATTGCTTTCGAGTTGGTTTGACAGTCTTAAATCTTCATCAATGCTAAAACGTAACTTCTTTTTACAGGAATATAGGAAACTCAACGCATTGGATGATACTACCCTACCCATCGAGAATTATAATTAGTCGTTTTCTACTGATTTCAAGTTTTACGAAACTTTGGTACAGAAATAAAAAACGGTTTCGACAATCATTATACTACGTTTTATTTTTTATACTACAAACATTACTATTTACAAAATATCTGTCCTTACATTCAAAGGTACGAGCTGTTCCATTTCTTCAATCCACATCCAAAGAGTTCCATTAATAATTTTATATGAAAATTTTATACTTGTTGAAACACTGTAATGCTTATTCTATTAAATAACAAAATAAATAGCTTGAAATCACAATGTACATGCGTGGTCAAAAGTCTTCTTGCCATTATGAATATTGATTGAGGTACGGAGGTAACATAGACTCTGGACCACGCAGCATTTCTGTAGTATTTCTTTCGTAAAAATGATTGCAGAAAGGCGAAATATAAATTTTATAATTACACTAAAACAACTTAAAACACTTGAGTTTTCTGCACCAACATCCGTCTAAAATGTAAAGTTTATTTGTAAACTGTACCAATACCAAAAACGGCGTTAGTAAACAAAACTCAAGCGAAGAAAGCTGGGAATATAATTCTTAAATAAATTGTACGACACACAAAATCCCTGTAAAACCAAAAAAGCATTTTTGAAATACGTATTTATATATGTAAAGGTGATTACCGGAAGTATATAGAGGATATATTACCCTCTTAGTTTAAAAAGAAGGTTTTATTGAAGGATTCGTGTGCGGTACTCCTAGGTTGTCTGTGGTCTAGTACTTGGAGTTCTTCTGCTTGATCACAGCCTGCACACACTTGGCCATGGTGGGCGAGGCGCGGCTGATGGGGTCCGTCATGAAGAAGTCTTCCAGCGACTTCAGCTGCACGTCTACCTTGCCCGATACTGGCTTTTGAAGACTCTGTGGATACAATTGGTTTTGTTAATGATATACCTTGCAACTACGAGCGCGTGACTCGTAAATTATTGTTACAAATTGCGATTAGTGATGCGCGTTCTTGAAATGTTACTGTAATATTAATTGGTATACGAAATCTGAAGAATATTTGCTTATCACTATGAAACGGTCAAAACAGTATATTAACGTGCTATTTCTAAGTTAAACACGTGTTGCAAAAGCGTGTTGAACTTAGAAATGGCAACCCTGTATTTATCCGTCTCTGTTTGTCGCGGGAATGGTGGGCATCAACACGCTAGAACTGCGACGTAAATGTGCGCTGGTGATGCACTACTACTTATTACTTAACAATAAGATCGATGACGCGGCCACGCTAGCTCGCTATGCACTGTTCGCTCCGGGCCGACAGCGGGTGCGGCGCGGGTGCCTCGCGGTGCCTGCGAGCGGCTCCACCGTCACGTACCCTTACAGCTCGATTTGCACCAACGGCCCAAGCGATTAGTTTGATGAACGCCCTGATTGCTCACGAACCGGAGGTTGATGTATTTACTTGGACTCAGGTTCGATGATTCAAGCATGAATTTATTCATTTTTTTAGTTTTATGATAAATATGTTTTTGGTTTACTATACGCTTTGGTGAAGACTATTAGTATATTAAGCAATAAACCCAGGTTAGACGACTTTTGGAGGCCGAGCAAAACTAACATTGAGTGTTTAAAAAAAAATCGTGGTTTTGCTAAGGCTTCTCTGTCACTCAAGTTCTGACGAATACTCCAGTAATTTAGTTCTTTTTTACTCCCATCGTCAATCGTAGCGTACCACAAATAAATGCCAACGACATACTGCTCGTAGAAGCCCAATAAATTAGCATACCTGTGCTAGAGACCGGGCCTGCGCGAAGTAGTTGTTGTCCTGTACGTCGCCGTAGGTGACTAGCGCCGGGCTGATCTGACTGAGACGGTCACGGACCTCGTCTAGGTTGTCGTACGGGAGGCGCTGGCCTACTACTTCTGATAGCGCTCTGTGGACAACATGTTTTGTTTTAAATAAGAATAATATGTAACTCCAAGTGGATGGAAGCATAAACCGTGGAGGAAGATTCGTAAATATTTTGCGCCTCGCAACTTTGGGATACCTTTTCGCGACAATTCAATTTGTTGAGTAGAGTATCCGTGATATAAGGATCGGGGTTTGATGTAAAATGGAGACATAAGGGCAAGGCATTATGGCATTGTCTGTTGTATATGGTTTAAAAAAGAAAAATAAAAATCTTATATTTCAGACAGAGTCCATTTTTTGGTTAGAATTCAAAAACTTAGAAACTAGTGTTAGTACTTACATTCTATCTAATTTGCATTTTTTTTTATTGTTTTGTGTATTGCAGCAGACAGCCAACACTCTGCGCTCACGCTCAATGTCCAGGTTGTCTTTAAGGTCTTCGGAAACCCAGTGGCCCAGATACTTGAAGGTTGTGACTTGCCATAAGGGACTTCCGCAAAGTTTCAACCACGGAGTATTCTTAGCTTCTCCGTGTACGCTGCACCGGGTAGCACTATGTTTATCTGCTTACCTGATGATCTTCCAGTCCTCGCGCGCCTTGCCGGGCGGCGTGACGGCCACGAGCGTCTGCTGCGCGCGCCCCTCCGCGTTCACGTACGTAGCGCGCTTCTCAGTGTACGCTGCACCGGGTAGCACGATGTCCGCCATCGCTGCGCCTACGTCGCCGTGGTGACCTAACGAAACAGAAAATATTAATTATATAAAATTTGGATAAGTGCGTCCAGGTACAAAGTATTTATAAGGTAAAAGGCTTCGAATTTACAACGCTAGATAGTACAGCGCCTTGCATGTGTCTAGCCTGCAAAAATGAACTTTACTCCTTGTTTATAAGGCCCATATTACATCCAGCAAAGAGCATACCTTGGTAGATAACGGTAGCGCCCTTAGGCAGCTGGTCGCGTGACACGACGCCGCTGTCGGCTCCCAGCAGGTACACCACCTGCGGGCCCTCCTGCAGCACCTTGCCTACTCCGGGCTGGTAGCCGATGTCCAGCGCGGCCACCTGGGATGCCGTGCGCTGGAGAACGTTCAACACCTGGAAGAACATAAATATTATAAGATCAGACATCAGAAAACGCTCTTCTTTGACTAACAACATTTCCGTTTGATTTATAGCCAATCCGTTGCACATTTTAAGACCTGAGGTTGGTCAACTACAGTTTATTTTTATTCACAACAAAAAGTTACAAGGCAGAACTAACGCTTCAGAAATACTCTCATCTGTCAAGCAAGGGTGGTACAAACGTGTCATGGAAAAAAACGAAACTCGGGCTCTCGATCATCATCATCCACAGCCTGACTCCACCCACTGCTGAGCCTCTCTTTGCTTGTGCCAATCCTCTCGTACCTCTGCCACCTTCATCCAGGTTCTACCCGCGATGGCAATAGTGTCGTCTGTCCATCTCGCCACCGGACAATACTACTTCTTCTTCTTCCAGTCCGTCGACACCACTCGGTCACCCCCTTACTCCATCTATCATAACTGAGGTTGCACAACCTACCTTCCATTTCTTATCAGCTAGCTTGTCCTGCAACCTCAGCGCCAACTCCTGCGTGTACGCGAGTATGGCGGCGCCCTCTGGCGTCTTCAGCTGGTCGGCTCCTAAGATGACCACAGGACGCTGCGCAGATTCCAGGCGCTTCAGGACCTCGTGTGTTGAGGTACCGGTGGCCAGGTCTTTGACTACAGATGCTGAGTCGCCGACGTGCTGTGAAGAAATTGAATAGCTTTACTGGCTCACAGATGAAAAATTAAATTGCTATTTTGTAAAAAATGGACTGCGCCATTGGTTTAATCTTTTCAATAGATTGCTAGCAAGTGCGACTGCTGAGCGAGGGCTAATAACCGTGTAGGGAAATCTTTATTGAATTTTACTATGCATTTTTTTCAGCCAGTGCTGTCTAGTATTCTGCCATCATAAGAAAAATGGACGTATCGACACAAAACGAAGTAACCGATATTCGACCTTATTTTCTTTTTACCTTAAGATCGGAAATCGCTTACTTCGGTTTGTGTAGATACAAGTTTTCTTCTAATGATAGTATTATTATAGATTTATAGCTGGTTTATTGCAAAAGACGAGCACCGATCGCGGGTATTTTACGGTAGCGGTTGAAATCTTCTCTACGGGTCGATATACTACTCAAATTAAATTTGTCTGACGAGTGTGGCTATTTGGACAGTTCTATCATTTGCCACGGACTGATCCTGGAAGGTGCAGATGATTGGGTATGAAGCGTAGGTATGAAGGTGTATTAGTTGTTGGCTTACCATGTAGTCATAGGTGAGGTCTACTTTAGGCCCGATGAGCGCTACGTCGGTGTCCTTGTGGATAAAGGCCTTGCGTATACGTGCGTTCAGTAGCGGCGCCTCGAAGCGAGTGTTGGTGCCGATCAGAAGCACGAAATCGGCGTCTTCCACGTCTGAAGAAGTAAAAGGACGTAAAATAATTGTTTAAGGTAAAATAAACCTCCAACAAACCCTTTGCAGGACACAGGTCCAACAGAGTATTTTACTTAATAAAAAAATATAGTTCTATTTAGTCCGTCTGTTAGATTTTCAAAATATATTGGACAGGTATTTTTTTGCCATTTCAAATCGATAAAAAAATATGATAATGTTAAGGCACAGCAAAGATCAAGAGCGGGTGTTGGTGACGTCACGTCACTGGTAAAAAATTTACTATAGTGACGTCACCCGAGTTTTCAACGGACTTTATCGTCTTCATTTTTTGTTTACGTGAAAAAAGAAGAAATATGTGTACTATATTTTTTGGAAATCTATCTGACGAACTAATTAGGTATTTTTCAGTTAAACCCTATTTCATTTATGTACTAGCTGACCCGCGCAACTTCGCCTGCGTCACAATTATCATTACTGCTCCGCTCCTATTGGTCTTAGCGTGATGATATATGCCTATAGCCTTCCTCGATAAATGGGCTATCTAACACTGAAATAATTTTTCAGATCGGACCAGTAGGTCCTGAGATTAGCGCGTTCAAGCAAACAAACAAACAAACTCTTCAGCTTTATACAACCTGTAACAGAATAAACGCAATACCTCTTAAGGGGTCATTGAACTCATCATTATGTAGGTACAACTTTCAAATCCAACACAGAAATCGCGAAAAAAAAATCGACTCCCCCATACATTTCTGTACGCACAACTCGACAAAATGTACTGAACAGCTGATTTTTTTTTGAGATTTCGGGGTTGGCCCCATAGTAAAAGTTGTTCATAATAATGAGTACAACGACCCCTTAAGAGGTATTGCGTTTATTCTGTTACACGTTGTATATTAGTATAGATTGAAAATGTCAGACATACTGACACTCAGAAACATAACGAGGTCTTAAATATATTTTATCTATGCTTAATTAATTATGTTTATAAAGCAAATAAACCTTATGTGACACACAGCAGAAAGTAAATAGAGATTTTCTGCTTTTACTCTCTGCTTTGTGTTACTTGAACATTTATAGAATTTTATAGTCCGTTAATGAAACTAGACAGTTTATTTATTACTATTTAATCTGCCAAGTTTGATGCCGATGCAATTCTGATGTATGATTTTGACCACTGGTTCGGAAGTGGAAACTGATACATTCCATTTCCCTCTCCCCCGCCAACTTTCACTATACGATAGCATATAGTAGCGAATTTTGACTATAAAGAAGTAATGTTTAGATGTAGTGGGTAATTCCGAAACTACTCATTCGATTTCAAAAAACCTTTCATTGATAGAAAGCTACACTAACACTGAGTGCCAAGGGACCTTTCTTCCTGAAGTATTTTTTAGGGTTCCGAACAAAAAACGGAACACTTATAGGATCACTCGGGTGTCTGTCTGTCTGTCCGTGTCATAGCCATTTTTCTCCGGATCCACTGAACCGATTCTGTTGAAATTTGGTACACATATGGACTTCTGCGACCAAAACACGGACGCGTTACGTAAATCAATAATTTTTTAGTATGGAAACGGCTTACTGTGAGGGTTTTTATTATATTTTTTCACAATTTTAAAATAAATAGTTTGGAAGTTATTCAAGAAATTAGACGAAAAATTACCATTCCCCCCCTTATCTCCGAAACTACTCAGCCTAAAACTTTGAAAAAGAAGTCTGTAATGTTAAAATAACATCTCTAATTTTGTTTATTTTTTATGCTATTTCAAATAAACGCTTTTTCTTTCTTTTTTTTCTGTGGGATAGGCCAGGTGAGCCGAAGAATAAAGGCCTACGCTCATCAGGACGGAATGGCAGAGGATTTTGCAACCAGCCAGCGCACGCGCACACTAGCCTAGATACTTCCTTAGCGCGCTCTCCAATGCCGTGTCAAGAAATCCGTCTCGATGACACTGAATCAATTTATAACATTTATGTCGTATTCCTACGATAGATA
The DNA here is from genome assembly GCA_947578705.1 of Lacanobia wlatinum. Taxonomy (NCBI): domain Eukaryota; kingdom Metazoa; phylum Arthropoda; class Insecta; order Lepidoptera; family Noctuidae; genus Lacanobia; species Lacanobia wlatinum. The sequence continues at coordinate 7,936,517 of OX388044.1, read as the reverse complement.
AGTTGGAATGTCCTTTGGTAAAAATTTAAATCCTTTGACATTCCATCCCGGTATACGTAGGGCCCTTAAGCTAATAAAAACTAAATTTGAATCTTACTGGCGATCTTAGTGTTGCAGAGGTATGAGGAGCGCAGGTCGATGCCAGCGCCCTCCAGCGGGAAGTACTGCTCCGTGCACGTGTTCTCCGAGCCTAGCCGGTTCACCAGGTCCTTGAGCGCCACCAGCGACTCGGCGTCCGCTAGGTCTCCGGCCACGGCCAGGAGCTGGAGATGACAAATAAATTAATTAATGCTATCCTACTTATATTATAGACGTGAAACTGTGTTTTTTTTTTTAATTAATCACATCGCTATTGCACCGTTATTACGAGCAGATTTGGATGCGAGTTCGCACACCAGTAGACCTTGTTGGATTAGGGCATGGGACTTTTTATCGCGATACCACGTTCCCTTGAGATAATTTCCATCATTTGACGGCTTTTTATAGTCCCTGAGAGTAATCGTCAAAACTAAACAAGTAACGACTCACGTGATAATTAATTTAAAGTCAAGGACATAAAGGTCATCTGTGGTATCTTCTCGTCCCGCATACCACAGTGTCTCAAGACGAAAGTCTATGATCAGTGCGTGTGATGACATACAGAATGACATACAGAACTGAATCGAACGAAGGATCGCCAAACTAAAGTGGCAGTGGGCAGGGCACATTGCTCACAGAACAGATGGTCGATGGGGCCGAAAAGTTCTGGAGTGGCGACCGCGTACCGGAAGACGTTGGAAGGCCTCCCACAAGGTGGACCGATGACCTGGTGAAGGTCGCGGGTAGCCGATGGATACGAGACGCACAGGACCGGTCGTTGTGGCGACGCTTGGGGGAGGCCTATGTCCAGCAGCGGACGTCTGACGGCTGATATTTTTTTTTATTTTTTTTATTTGTGATGGGTTTGCTCTTGACTCTAGTCTAGGTCAGAGATGACAGAGACAAAGTCTACGATGGAGCGAGCTTACCCAGGAGGAGCCTGTGCACTCTAACTTTGAAGAGATTAGGGTTGTAAGCGTTTGGAAACACAGACACAGGCAGAGAGTTCCACTCCTTTGCTGTGCGCATTATAAAAGACGTTTGGAAGCACTTAGTACGAATTGGTGGAATAGCAACAAGGTAGGGATGGTAAGTTGCAGTGCGTCTGGATGTCCGATGGTAGAAGTGGGCCGGTGGGATGAGGTCGTGGAGTTCTTGGGCACACTCACCGAAGTACAATCTGTAGAAGACCGACAAGCAGGCAACCTAACGGCGATGAGTCAAGCTATGTAGCTTGGCATCCACCAGTTTTACGTCACCGATGAGCCTCTTAGCTCTGCGTTCCACCGAGTCAAGCGCGGCAAGCTGATATTTAGCTGAGCCATCCCAAAGGTGGCTACAATACTCCATGCAGGATCGGACTTGTGCTTTGTATAGGGTTAAAAGCTGTCCAGGCCTGAAGTATCGCTTCACCCTATTTAGGATGCCCAGCTTTTTGGCCGCGGTTTGGGCTTTGTACTCGATGGTGGCGCCGAAGTTGAGACTAGACGTCAACTCCATGCCTAGGAGCTCTAGTTGATCAGTCACAGGAACAGATGCACCCCGAAAGTAGGAGTAGCCGAAACATATGATAATGATGATGAAGGACATAACCATAACAGCAATCAAGTTGAGGCAGAAAGTAATTCTTATGTTTGGGCATAAAAGGCACGTTTTAAAAACTGAAACTAAATTGTGCCAACTGAAAACCAGCGACGTGTGACGCCCAGCAAACGCTGAGATGTTAACCCTTTCGGTATGGGCGCGCTCGGCACACTTCTACTGTATTGTTAATCTGTACTATTATTTTTCTGTTTTACTGTGGGATTATTTATGGATTCTGTTTCTAGGGTCATACCTTGGCAGGTGGGCAGTCCCTGAGCGCCCGGGCGGCGGCCACCATGGCGTCCTCCCACTCCACGGGCGTGAGGTTCCCGCGGCTGTCCGTCATCATGGGCGTGACCAGCCGCTGGCGCTTCAGCCCGTCGCACGCGAACCGCGACTTGTCCGATAACCATTCCTCGTTGATCTCCTGTGGGCAGAGGTTTCAAGGATCGTGATCAATGTTTTGAAGAACTACATCAATGTCATAAAGTTCGGACCGCAGGAAAAACTTAAATTGCTTATTTAGACGCATGATGCTCAAAACAAACTGGAATCAGAGAAAAAGTAACACGTCGACTTCAAAACCTGCTCCTCTTTCTTTTTTGTTGATGAAAAATTATAAAAAAAAAAATTGAACAAAACGGGTATGGTTTAAAGAATACAGGGCCAAGCAACAGCTGATGGAATCCATGAAAGATGATTCTTATTATAACTAGATTTGTAAATGCCACCCCAAAAGTGATGCGCAAGGCAGGATGACATAACTCATACAGCCAATCAAATTCAAGTAAACATATTTTAGAACTTACCTCATTGGTCCTCGGGAGAATACGCAACACTTCATTCGTACGAGTAGCAATCACGATGTTGCTACCCAGGGGGTCTAAAACATCTACAGAGTCAATCTGTAACAAAACAATTTTATATCAATCACTCTACTTCGCTGTTTCCCAACTATCTTGGTCTCGGCTTACAGACCAACCTGATGTAGCTGAACATCATCGCGTTGGGCGGTATTTTCGGGTTAATATATGTATAGCCTATGACACTCACAAATAACGTGGCTTTCTATTGGTAAAAGAATTTTCGAAATCAGTTCAGTAGATCCAGAGATTACCCACTACACCCTCAAAAACTCACAAACTTTACCTCTTTATAATATTATAGTATATAGTATAGATGGAAGGACTACTTTGACATGGAACCGGGTAACACAATACCTTTTGGTATGACTGGTATGAGTTTTCCTGGCGTATGGCTAACTGTATCGACAGTCAAAGATCTTCAAATGGCAACCGGGACCAACGGCTTAATGTTCTTTTCGATAAGTTATATTATGGATCCACAGACGGACCTACTATGACGGACCGTCTGTTTTCCCGGTCCGCCTAAAGAGACGGATGTGCCAATGGCAGTACAATTTATATGATACTGTTTACATTAAGGCAGATCCGAGAAATCGTTCATCACGCCTCGGATCGATTGTAGTACGGGCCATAAGCATAGCTTAAGTGACGTACCTTTTCTTTTCTTTTTATTATTGTATCTATGTTTTGCAAATAAATAATTTGTATTTGTATTTGTAACCCCAAATTAAGTAATTTTAGTATAGTGACTCGATTTCAATAATATTAACAGATATTAATCATATTTTGCTGTTCTTGTTTTCGAGTCGACCCTTAAACAGTTTCTCTAAGTGACATTGAGACAGGTGAAATATCTTACCCTCCTGGTTTCCCAGGGTCGTGCAGCAAAGCTGTAGGGCTTGGAGGTGAGGGCGCCCACGGGGCACAGGTCGATGATGTTACCAGACAGCTCAGAAAGGAACATCTTTTCCACGTATGTTCCGACCTGGAGGAATGGACGAAAATTAGAACAAAATAAGAGAAATTCAACAAATTATTTTAAATAATTTGCTGACAGTCCACCCTTCAACATTTGAGAGAGCTACAACAATTTTGTTGTCACTGTTTTTAAAACTGCATATCGGGTTTTTGAAAAGGTTCACCTATGTTAGGTGCTTTCTCTCTCAACCACAACTGTGTAATTATTTTTTTCTAAAGCTCAATGATATTTTTGTACGCCAGGCCACGGCAGGCTTCATCAGATACGACGATCCACACAGCCTGTCGGCCTGACCTGGCACGATCTGGCCTGCAAAAAATCAGGCCGTGGGACAGCAGCTTAAATACATGACTAACCTGCATGTCAGAGCCTCTGCCAGTGGTACCGAAGTCATCGACACCAGCCACCTCGGACGCGAACCGAATGCATCGCGTGCAATGGATGCAACGAGTCATGATGGTCTTGATCAGGGGACCTACGTCTTTGTCCTCGACGGCACTTTCGTGGGAAAAAATATAATAATGAAAAATAAAAGCATTCTGAATACCGAAAAGACTGGACCGTACTAGCAAAGGATAGAGTAGTTTGAAACAGAGACATTAAGACCATTGCCCAGAAACATAGACATACCCAGCATTTGCTTAAAAATGGGCAAAAATAAACAAACTCGAATTAGGATTTTCAAAAATTCCCGCAATATTTGCACCCGTCTATGTCTTTAGTTATAATATTTAAATACACAGTACAATTTTCTGAAGATAATGTAGGATGTAAGAGAAGCCAACTCAAACATATTGTCATTTTTTGTAGCCACTACACATAATTTTTTTTATAGTATAATTAAAGTTATACATGCACAGTTAAAGAAAAAAATAATTTTACTACTCTATTAACGTATTTGCTTCAAGGGTGGGGCAGGCGCCTCACTTTGCCCTGTGGTTACGTCCATGGTCAGAAGTGGGACGAAAAGGTTAAAATAGCTAGATAAAGGCTTTCACCTCCAGACATTGGATGCGTTTTTGTGATGTGTGTTACCATTGATGTGCTTTGGCATTGTTCTGCATTGTTTGTGAGCAAGAATAATATCTAAATATATGTGTCGTTTTCTCTCTCTCTATAATACTCTACCTATAATTAAAGATAGATATGACAATCCAACACTTATTAGGTGATCCACAATATTTTCCTAGGACTAACTTATTCAAAGATGACAAATTAAATATTATCAAGATATGAGCATTGATATGACAAACAATTAATTTGATCAATATAAGAATAACCTTAATTACAAAAACTCACACAGCAGAATACTCACCGCTTGCCAGAGAAATGGATATCAGTAAAGCGACTCCTGTCAGATCCAAAGGCCATGGACTGATCCTGTAAATCACATTCACCACCCTGGTCACATATAGGGCAATCTAGGGGATGGTTGACGAGAAGGAACTCCATCACACCCTCACGGGCTTTCTTGGTCAGGTCTGAGTTGGTCTTGACCCTCATTCCCTTCATCACAGGCATGGCACAGGCAGCGGCAGGCTTGGGGGACCTCTCGATCTCCACCAGACACATGCGGCAGTTACCGGCGACGGCGAGACGCTCATGGTAGCAGAAACGGGGAATCTCTACTCCTACTTGGGCTGCTGCCTGTTTATAGGACAAAAAGATCATTTACTTTTATCCAAACTAATATTAAAAGGCAAAATTGTTTTTATGTTGGTAGGACATAATCTCTGAAAGTACTGATCTGATTACTAAAAATTCTTTCTCTGATAGGAAACCACACTATCCCTGAATGATATAGCTGCTTTTCATCTCAGAACAATGCAGTTCCTGTAGAGTAGTCTATGAGCCAAGCCCTAGGAAAAAGCTACTCAAAATTTGAAGTTCATTGATTTTTCTATACTTGCTTTTCATTATTTAAAAGTATTCTTTCATAAACCAAATTTCAAATGTCTTAGTATAGTTTACAGAAGATTTATTTTAAAGATGTTTTTTAACAAGAATCTAATTGGCAGCCAAGCCAACAGGCTAACAGTTTGATCTACTAAAATTGCATTAATACAACCAAAAACCATTAACTATTTTTTATTTCCATTTTAGATCTAGAATAAAAAATGTCTTGCTTTTGCAAGAATGAATGAATGTCTTAAAGGTGTTAACTTTATTAAGGGCACACCGTTGTTGCAACTAATTTTTGTCAAAAAATGTTAATTGCACAAGCTCCTTCAATATTAGTTGTTTGCTTTGTGTAATGCTAAAATTTAAATGTTAGAAACACTAGATGGCTGTCTAAAATCATTTTTTTCTTCGTATGGCATATTTATCTACGCGTGGTAAAAACCCCACTGTATTTTTAATTAATCTACACTCTGTATTCTTAAATAAATTGACTTGGTTTATACTGTACACAGATTTCCAGTAAATATCTGACACAACAGTACGGAATAACTATTGAAGCTTAAAAAATAATTACTTGGTTTATACTGTACAGAGATTTGCAGTAAATATCTGACACAACAGTATGAAATAACTATTAAATTTATAGAGAATAATACAATTTGGCCATTTAATCAACCGTTAAAAGTAGATACCAAACTCGTAAAAAGTATTTATCAATAACGTACTTGTAAGATTGTGGTGCCAGGCAAAACTTGGACAGGTTTGTCATCAATGAACACTTCGAATTTTTCTGGGGGAGGCTGGACTTGTGCGGCGTAAGGGCGAGCCGCCAGCGGTGCAGCACGCACCGGCGAGCTCAGCGTAAGCGCCCTGGATAGAGGCTGGCGCAGCATTTTCTGCAGCAAACACCAATACGTTTACAACCAATGTCACGCTAATTGAATAACTTTTCATATATGTGCGCACTCGGTATCTATTCTATTACTATCCTATTAATCCTACAACACTGCTACGACATGAAAAACCATATAAAACACCCCAAATACAAGCAATTCTTCTGTTATTATTACATAAGAATCAACACCTAACCTAAATAAATATAATGAAAATTAAAGTTTTTTTCTACTTTGTTTATAACAAATTCACGTTTAAAACACATAAAAATAATTACTTATTGTAATTTACGTCGTATATTCGTTAAATTCGTACCTAAAAATATGTATCGAAAATCTTTAGATAAGTGACAGATACAAGAACTGTCACCAGTGTCAAAAGACGGTTAAGCGTGATACACATATGCGGAACTACGGTTATCTAAAACACGGTTAACACACACGGTTACGGCTTTAGGTTTTGCCCTCAATTAGGCCGGCCACATACGTACGGTTTCCTGATTAGGTTTCCTAATAAGGAATTCAGATTCGGAGACCTGAATGCTCACCTTACATACAAAATGTTCAACTAGGCGCATACGTTCGTTTATTTTCCGAATGGGAAAAACAGATGACGTTCCATTCAAAAACGAGCCGTGTGATCGGGTCAGAAGAACAGAAAATTGAACGTCTCGCGGAATTCCGAATCTGAATTCCTGATCGGAAAACCTAATCAGGAAACCGTACGTATGCGGCCAGCCTTAGTCGATCGATATAAAAAATTAAAACCGGTTTCTCTAAACTACAAAGAAAAGTACGACACTAGATCATTCTTTCATTCAATTACTCGTTCAGTAACTGTCAAGTTTTCTTCTCTTTCCTTCTCGCTCACATTGTGCCGGGGCGTGTGGTTGTTGCATAAAAATAAAAAGTTTTTGTTGGAAAAATGGCAGTAGGGGACGTGAAAACCGCACAAGGCCTCAATGAACTGAACACATACTTGGCTGATAAGAGTTATGTGTCTGGGTAAGTGTTTTTATAAAATAAAATAGGCTTCCACGTCAACCTGACAGATAGTGAGGAGAAACTTATTATAACCTCAAATACATCTGAGAAATAATAAATTTTAATCAAAATTTGAAAAGCTACCTACCTCAAGAACTAGTATTTTTTTACTTCTTCAACTCTGTTTTGGCTAAATGGGTTGACCTGGGCCACCAGCTGTAAGATAGTGAATCGCCATATTTACCGAACATCTTGGTTATTTTTAGTTACACACCAACTCAAGCCGATGTCCAAGTGTTCGAGCAGGTCGGCAAGGCCCCGAGCGCAAGCTTGCCCCACGCCCTCCGGTGGTACAACCAGATCGCTTCCTACAATGCCGGTGAACGCAAGGCATGGGGCGCTGGAGCTAGCCCGTTGACCGCTGGCGGCAAGACCACCACAGCCCCCGCACCCGCCGCTAAGCCCGCCGACGACGACGACGATGACGTCGATCTATTCGGCTCTGGTGATGAGGAAGAGGTCAGTAACCACCTTTAAGTATAGTAATAATTCCTTGCAGTATCATGAATATTAAAATTTTAAAAAATAATTCTTGATTGACAGGATGCAGAGGCAGCAAAAGTTCGTGAGGAACGCCTTCAAGCCTATGCTGCCAAGAAATCCAAGAAGCCTGCCCTTATTGCAAAATCATCTATACTCCTCGACGTCAAGCCTTGGGATGATGAAACTGACATGAAGGAAATGGAGAAACTAGTCCGCACCATCGAAATGGATGGTCTCCTCTGGGGTGCTTCCAAACTTGTCCCTGTTGGGTACGGTATCAACAAACTGCAGATCATGTGTGTCATTGAAGATGACAAGGTCTCTGTTGATTTATTGACAGAAAAGATCCAGGAATACGAAGATTTTGTCCAGTCTGTTGATATTGCAGCTTTCAACAAGATCTAAGATGTTGAGCCTATTTAATTTTAAGTTTACTTTTGAATAAAATCAAAGTTTTTTCACATATTTCTTTTATTACACAGTTAGAAAAGCTATGTACATAGACAATCTAACACCAAAATAATAGTCAGTCAAATAAACTGAGTGCAGACACTGTGATGCATTACAATAACATTTACAAAGTTCCTAGTTTGTTCACTCTTACTACATAGTGTCTTTTGAACATTTAGTAATATAATATTGTATTTATAATAAATATCACAATTCATAAAACATTTGAATGATTATGCATTCTTAGACAACCACACAATGAGATTAGGATACTTAAAAATATTCACAATATTGCAAGTAGTACAAGAATTTAGACATCCAAAAATGCATTGCTCTTGCATTTACCATTGCTATGAGAATCTGTTTACCAGTACAGTTTTAGTTTTATAGTAAATACACATTTCACAAAACTATGAAGTAAAGCAGTCTGTACAAATCTAACATCATGGAACTGATGTGCAAGTTGTTAGAAGCTCCTGCTAGGGCCTTTATTGTCCTTAGACCACACATTTAAAACGTCGAGGCTATAAAGTTCATGGTTCATCACTGACACGCAGTGTTTCTGGCTTATGCCCCTATTCTGTGACCAGCAGGTGTTTCAAGGTAATTAACACTCATTCAACCTGGACACCCTTTGGTATAGGAACACTGTCGCCGACGGTCGCTTGCAGGAACATGTTGGGGATGTCATTGCCAAAATAAATTTTATTGTTTCGCGCCAAAGCATCGTATCTTTTGAGCTCCAAGTACTCTCTAGTTAGCAGCAGTTTGTTTGCTTCAGCCTGTTTCTTCAAATGATAATAGTCTGCCTCTGCTTTCGTTTGCTGTTTCGCTTTGTGTATGCTGTCTTCAATAAGTTCTATCTTCTGCAAAGATTCTTTCTCCATGATTTTCTGTTCGTATTGAATTTTCGCGACTTGGGCTTCTTTTTCGGCTTCGATGACGGCCTTTCGCCTTGCTGTTTCAGCCTCCTTTTCAACAACCTATTGACAAATAAAATGTTGAAATGGAAGCTTTCTCTAAAGCATAATAAAAGCATTACAAATTATTGTGATGTTTGAATTACCTTTTGATGCTGTGCAGCAATAAGTAGTTTTGATTTCTCTGCTTCCATCAGCTCATAATTCTTGCGGATTGACTCTGGTATCTTTGGTTTCGTTACTCTCACTGCTTGCACCTGCAGCCCTGGCGCCATTTCGTGTAAATCTCTTTGCAGCGCCTGCGAAAATTTAAAACACATAACTAACTACCTAGATAAAAGAGTAGGATATCGGCATCCTAAAAAATAAATGCTTATTTATTAACACCATCGCCGCAAGGTTGCTTGCGTGCGTGCCCAAGAACTTCACGACCTCATCCCACCGGCCCCCTTCTACCATCAGACATCCAGACGCACTGCAACTTACTATCCCTACCTTGTCGCTATTCCACCAATTCGCACTAAGCCTTTCCAAACGTCCTTTATAATGCGCACAACAAAGAAATGGAACTCTCTGCCTGCGTCTGTGTTTCCGAACGCTTACAACCCTAATCTCTTCAAAGTTAGAGTGAGCAAGCTCCTGGGTAAGCTCGCTCCATCGTCGACTTTGTCTCTGTCATCTTTGACCTAGGCTAGAGTCAAGAGCAAACCCACCACAAATAAAAAAAAAGCATCCAAAGATCAAGTTAAAATGACGTGGCGATTGGTTTCGCCAGCCAGCAGTGGTAATACCTACTATAAGGAAGAAAAGCAACACACTTACAGTTCGTAAGTTCTCGTCAATTTGATCGAAAAGATCGATGTAGACTTCGTGTAGCGTGTGCGCGCTGCAGAACTGGTTCAGCTCGTGATGCACCTTGTTGAAGATCAACGTCTTGTCGTAGTCCGCCGTGAAGTTACGCACCATGTCGAGCACTGGAATATAACAAGCATTTCAAATATTATTCCACATTCAATTCTTGTATAATATTCACACTCTTGTTCTTTTCTTTGCTTGTGTTACAATTATATTTCGCAGTTCAGTATGCCTCTTAGCAAAGGCCTCCTCTAACGATTTCCATAGTTTTCTGCCCTTTGCAACTCTTTCCCAGTTCGGACCTGCAGTTGGACTAAATTCTCATTTATGCTACATCAATAATGTTGATTTCAAGCATTTGGCTTTGTATCCCAAAAACGAATGAGAATGAGAGAATTCATAACGATCTTCGCAGTAACACTCGAAGATACGATTCAGTGGCGTAGCTAGTCTCAGAGGCCCTGTATCAAACATTTTTGGTGACCCTTTTTAGAGGTATTGCTTTTTTTAAATAAAATAGACCCTACTAGCTCAGAACTGTCTTGGCAGGCCACAAAGGAGATGGTAGGACTAAATGTATAACTTTGCGTCCACACGTATCTTTGATACCGCGGCGCGGTAGCTACGCCCCTGCAGTTAATGGCAACAGGTTCGCATTATTATAGGGGACTTTAAGAAAACAATGTTTTATAAAAATACGGCCGGTGCCGTATGGTCCCGTAAAAGAATAACACCATCCCATCACTTCCCGTGGGTGTCATAAGAGGCGACTAAGGGACTCACCAGAGAATGGGCAGCAGCGTTCTCTATAAAACGCAACTCCATACACTGCAATCGCCAACCCGCCTGTCAAGCGTGGCGATTATGGCAACACACCCCCCCCCCCTTTGGGGGAGGCCTATGTCCAGCAGTAGACGTCTTTCGGCTGTTATGATGATGATGTACACCATATTACGGAATGCTTCAAATTGTAGGGAAAAGGGTTTAGAAATCGAATATTTACCACTGACGGGTTCGAGTTTGTTTACAACTTCAATCCGCTCGAAGTATATCATGACGCCGCCACTCGTCCCGCACGGCACATTCTTCACCTCGTCTGTTTGAAGAGTGGTCTACAAACAATAACATAAGTATGACTTGTCTTGAAGAATTTGTCAACATCACTCCATCAGAAACTAATTAGTAATACTATGAGTAACCAATCAATTAATCAATAAGTTGTTAAACAATAATTAACTAATAGGATTCTATTGCATGAATACTATCTACTAATTAAAAACCAGTCAAGTGCGAGTCGGACTCGCGCATGAAGGGTTCCGTACCAACGTGTTTTTATTTGTTGTTATAGCGGCAACAGAAATACACATTCTGTGAAAATTTCAACTGTCTACCTTTTATGGTTAATGTGATATAGCTCGCTGACAGACAGACGGACGGACAGGGGAGGCTTAGTAATAGGGTTCCGTTGGGTACGGAACCCTAAAAACTAGTTAGGTTCTGTAGTACTTATTTTCTAAAGAAAAATTTTATATAGGTATAGTAAAAGGTTTTGTTTATAAAACATTGCCTAAAAACTATATGCTTATTCCCGCTTTGCAGATTGATATGCTTAAATAGAGACAAATACTACACAAACATTTATTTCAAAGAAAAGGTATAGAAATGAAACCACACAAGACAATGCTTCAGTGCAGAAAGCCAATCACTTAATAATTGGACACAGAAGTAGGTTGAACAGTTGTTCATGGTAACAGTCAACAGTCAGATTATGATTGCCAATTACTTGATCAACATTACTCAACCCACATTAGTCAATTGGATCTATCAATTGATAAGCCGCTGCAGTTTCCAGTTGTATCAAGAAATTGGTTGTTGAATTGAATGCGAAGTCTTAGAAATTAATTGGTTTCCACTTTACACAATTAACATTTTAATTGCAACTATCAAAAGTCACATAGACCTTCCTCATAAAATTCCTTCATCTGCCTAGCCTTTTCGGCTACCAGTCAAACCGGATTTAGCTGAATACAAGCACTTTATGTGGAGAAATTGCCTATCTGACAATGCAGTGCATCTTAGTAAGGAAGGAAAATAATACCTGTATAGATTTATATGATGTTAGTAGCGGGACCATCATATGAAAGCCGGGCTGACTGGTCACTGGGAGCAAAGCCCCTCCCTGCAAATAAGGAAATTTTGGAAACATTTATAAATAAAAGTACAGAAACAGTGTTTTTCGCAGGAAATAATAAATTTTTAAATGATAATAGAATGATCCAGTAATCATGAATATTATACTGATAGTTTAATTTACAGCCAATGGTCTTATGACCAACTAGCTTCTGCCAGCGGCTTCGCCCGTATGGTCCCTAGGGAACATAGTCCCAGGCTAAAAAGTAGCCTATGTTCTTTCTCAGGCTCTAGATTATCTGTGTACCAAATTTCATTTAAATTGGTTCAGCAGTTTTGCGTGAAAGCGCGACAGACACAGACAGAGTTACTTTTGCATTTATAATATTAAAGTAAGGATAAAGAAATGGTGCAGACACAAGTTTCATGCAGATGTTGGTACTCCTGTCCTGATTATACTACATTTTATTGAGTGATCTTTTTCTTTACCATTTTGAAGCATGGACATTGTTCCAAAGACCTTGTTTATTTTAAAATGTAAAATTAATATTTACAAATATAACATTGTATGTTGATTCATTTTAACAATATTGTTGCATTGGGTGTGTATGTTTAATAGGATAACATTTACAGTAACAAAGTACAATTACAGTAGATTAGTCAACAAAAATGTCAGCTTATTTTTATCTCTGACTTTGTCCTTATCCATATAAATGTATTGTTGTCTAGCTAACAAAACAATACAATTACTGGCTTTATCTTTAACAAAAGCCATACTTTGGTATGTTGCACTGAAAAACTGCTATCATGAAATATATTATTAAGCAACTAGTTCCAGGTATGATCAAATGTTGGAAAAAAAATCTAGGTTTATGTTTAACTAGCTTCTGCCAGCGGCTTCGCCCGCATGGTCCCTAGGGAACACATTCCTGGGATAAAAAGTAGCCTATGTCCTTTCTCAGGCTCTAGACACAGACAGACACAGATCGCATTTATAATATTATTAAGGATTACTAAGCCCCATAAATAGCCACAGGTTGGTTCCACAATACAAAGTATGAGCTTTTCTAGGCACAGTAAACAATCTTCTCTTCTCAATTGGATCAGGGATTACATGACGGTTTATTCAGAAAAGTCTGTTTGTCCTTTTTAACATGATCTGGCGCTGTGCCATGTACATTATCTAAATACATGAAACCTGATTTATACTATCTCTTAAATTACAAACTAGATACTACTAGTATAGATTAGTGGATATTACTTACTCTGTAATACACGCCTACATGTCCCTCTTCAACTTTGTGCAAGGAGAAGTGCACTGTGACCCCAACGGCCAGTATTACCAAAGCCAAAACTGACGACTGATCCGCCATAACCGGACTGAGAAAATATCAGGAGTTATTTAGATAATTAAATAATAATAACCGCAACCACTCAACAATACGGACAATTCAATTCACCTCCACAAATCCAAGTGAACACTCACGATTAGCGGTATGATGAATGAATAATTATATTATATGGTAAACACAAGATTTGATAGCTCCAATATTAAGTTCTAATGCGCGCCGGTCGATAAATACCAGCTAATTTAGTGTTTATTCTTACATCGACGATTTTTCGATTCCGTACAAATAGCATAATTCAAATGACATTTCACTTGACAGCTTCTCTTCAATTTAGAAACGTAACAGTACCAAGTTCTACCACAGTTGTTTATAATTTTATTTTTTCATGTAATTACGTTATAATCAATGATTTCAAAATTGATTTTGTATTCCTATCAAATAATTATGTTGTGATTTTAATTCAAAATCATCTTTAATTTATGACTGAACCTAAGTAAGTTCCCTTACTTGACGTTTTTAGACGAATGTTTTCGGATGTCTGTTACATAACGCAGTTCTAAGAAAATAGGATAGGCAGGGAATGCGGTCACCACTATAACAAAAAAAAACACCGGTAGCACTCCGGGAGTGCCGGCAGAAGTGAAAACTTTAGTATTAACGTTGTGTTTAATTATAAGTACAAAAATACTATCATTTATGAGGTAGAATACAATGTTTATTTATTGCGCTATCGTACACAAATATGACAATTTACATGTTATTATTCATAATATTATATCGTTATTTATTTATATATTACATTAATTTTTATCTCTTAGAAAAATCAACTTTCATCCATAATTTCGTAATTCCTTAATTTCGTATCCTTGGATACGCGTGGCACGCTGTACATAAACACAGACGGACATTCGCGCAAGCGCCCTGTGCCGCCTTAAGCGGAGCAGCACACTCAGGCACGGTAGAAAGAGTGGGAGATACTAGTTCCTCTCCCTTCCCCTCGATCTTACGCTTTTTCGATCAGCATCACGTGACCCTGACGCGAGTCCGTCTTACGCTTTTTCGATCAGGTCACGTGTCCTGACGCGAGTTTAAGATTTTATACCCATTACAGAAAAAGTGCTCAACGCCGCTAAAGAAGTTTTCACTTCAATAAAGGAACAAAGGAAACTGCTATGGTAAAAATAGTACATTTATTGCTGCTCGGAGCTATTTCCTTCCGCGGCACTAACATAAGATTTTCCTTCAGCATGTATAGCGTCGAGCACACTACTCATCGTGGTCTTCAACGCTCTGTACTCTTCAAGCGCCTTTGCGCATAGTTCGCCTTCCGGAGAGTTGCCAGGCTCAATGAATAGCATTTCAAGAGATCGTTTTAAATATTTCTCAGCGGAAATTAATTCATCCTGTAAACAGCCGTATTTTTAGTTAGTTCACACCTCGGAGCTCGGCTCTAAAATTAAACACTCGCGAGTTACGATTACGCTATTTTATTGCATTCTTACCAAATACGCTGTGCCTGTGATTTCTCTGCCGTCAAAGAGCTTTTTCGCTAACTGGACCGTTGCAGCATGCAGTTCATATAATGTGATCGCTGTAGTAATAAAATGTTGAAGTTTATTTAACACTACCGTTGCATTTCAACTTTCAAAAAGTTTTTGTCATGGTGGTCAAAAACTCGAAATTATCTTATTAGATACCTACCTTTAGTTCTAGATATTCCAGGGCAAAGTGTTTCAAGTACGGGAAGTATTTCTTTGCATAGTTCCATTTTACGTCTCATTAATTTCTTTGTAGGTCGAGGTTCCCTGTTTATGGTGTCTCTTAAAACTCCCGCCAGACGTTGTTTGGCTTCCAGAAGTAAATAGTGGTTTGGAGGAAGAATCAGTGATACGTTTCTGATGTATTCTTCGAGTTCTTTTTCATCTTTTTTGTCTGTGGAAGAGTGGAATATTTTTTGAAAAAGTTTTGTCGTACCTCGTCCAATTGTCCATGTACAGGCTCACGACCCTACTGCTACATGGTGCGGGCCGAAATACGTTACTCTTTTAACCCCGCTACCTGTTTTTTGGCGCTTTGTAAACCGATTGTTTATCAAGATGGAGACATGAGGTTTAAGGACGTGTCTTTATACGGAATTTATTGTTAATACTTGATATGTTTTTGTTTTATCTACGTACTTATAACTCCAAGCTTATCCATGCAGCATTTTACTTTGAACCCAATATTATTGTCCTCATAGATTTTACTGCAGCTGTCACAGGCCCATTCTTCAGGGGTAGTCAGGGAGACATAGCCGGTCTTGCACTCCGGGCAGATGACGGAGCTCATGTGAGTACCAATCTCCGTGATATCGGAGCATCTATCGCACGTGCATTTGAAGTATTTGCCGATCTTTAGATGTTGCTGGCGTATTGGCGTTCCCTGCAGAAAAAGGAAGTATAAGAGCATCATTATTATGCACACAGCGTATTTTTAACGCGCGCTCACGGCGCTACAGATATGACCATTAAGCAGTACTGTCTAAGTATTAAGTAATTGCGTTTGAAGCACGTTAGCGCGCGGCACCTGCGCGTTAAAAAAACGCCGTGTGCAAAGGCCCTAACTTTTAGTTGTAATTTCGTTTCGACTTAGGGTTAGTTCGTTTAAAAAAAAGCTTGGTAGTAAGTAGACTACCCACCCCTACATATATATAACAGCCTATAACTTAAAATATATTGTAGTTTAAAAGTATTTGAGTTGCAGCCTGATGCAAAAAGGTTGTCAGTGCCATCTCCAAGTCAGGAACTAATCATGCCTAGCCAGTCTGTATCTACTTATCCTGTGTTAAGTAAAAGTAAATCTCACCTTTAACGGATCCGTATAATTATAAAAAATAGGTTCTCCCTTCTTGATATCCGTGCTAGCCCGGCACACCAACACATTATTATCATTGATAGACATGTGCGTGTTGGCCACGCAGTCATGCGCCAACAGCGCAGCCTTCAAGTACACTCCGCGCAACACTTCTGCGCAGCCGATGGCTGGCAGGGGAGGCCCACGGACCTCGAAACTGTTCACGTCGATTGCGGCGCAAATCTTCTGGATCAGGTCCGCATCCGGTATATCGTCCATTATGCTTAGTGATTGGATGAACTGGAATTAAAAGAAATATTAAGCATGGCTTATTGTGGCCGTTCCTGTCAAACCTGGCGACGACGTACCATGTTGGCAGAAACAACATTAAGCATCGGAATCACGTGGAGTGATGTGAAGCGTGAAGCGCTCGCGATAGAAGACTACTGTGGACGCCTTCTGCCCCAGCTAGGGGACATAGGACTTTAAGTCAACTAAGTCATGCGCTTCAACTGGGAGGTGTTTCATAATAATAAGGAATAAAGTGGTTACTCGTCCAGGGTTCAATACCCGGTCGAACCGGCAGGTCGGGCGGTATTAGGTTTTCCATCTGGAATTTCTCACTAGCAGCCCGGAGTCAGGTTTGCGGCTGGTTGTTGGCAATAGGTTTGTCTATTACCGACAAACGGGTTAAATAGGAACGAAGGGGTGAATAGAAACAAAACTTTGGTAATGTTTTTCACTTTGGTGTTCTAAGAAAGCATTTTTTATTTTATTTATATAAATTTATAAAAATGGAGACCGTAAATGCTGCAAACAAGATTTAAATAACGTAAAAAATCTGTTGGATGAAATGGATTGTTTCTATTCACCCCTGTTAAAACCTTTTTAGTCTAATATATACACCCTGGCCATTGGTTTTTTGACACTTATTTGATTTATATTGTTTTACATTTTATTCTCTTTCTGTTGTCATCCTTCCTTGGAACCGCGTATATATTTCAATACACGATTCTTTGTTAAAATGTGTTTTCTTCAGTAACTAATTGTCTCAACGCTCTGCTAAGTAATTAAAATAAACAACTACCCCTAGATTCCTATTGACCTCGTTTGTAGGTACATGGATGCTAACATAAGTATATATCTAGCGAAATATGGGTGTGCTATAGGTTCACCTCTGCCTAACTTTATTAGCGAATACTAGCCGTGGCGATATGTACTCAATCAATACTTGTAGTTACTATACTTATAAAGCGAAGTCAATAGCCCATCAATGCCATAAGCCTAATAATTTGGTTGCAAGCCAGATGAACCAAGTCAAGTCCACCCCAAAAATAAAAGTGAGCCATTGGACAAATCATTGCTAAGCCCTTAGAACCAACCGTAGATGTATGACACTAGGGTTCTATTTATCCATTGACATAGCGAACCCGCGCAACATCTGCGTCACATTTTTTATTAATGCTACGCTCCTTTTGGTCGTAGCGTGATGTTACTGGTGCGATTTTAAAAATTCTTTCAGTGTTGGATAGCCCATTTATCGAGGAAGGCTATAGGCTATATATCATCACGCTAAGGCCAATAGGAGCGGAGCAGTAATGAAAATTGTGACGCAGACGACGTTGCGCGGGTCAGCTAGTCTTCTAATATAGTAGATGACTCAGCAAACGTTGTCTTGCCATATAAAATAAAAACAATGTGCCACGAGATTTTATATATTAGAAAAAGATAAAAATCTCGTATCACAGTGTTTGTTATCCAACTCGTATTTTATTTTATATGGCAAAACAACGTTTGCCGAGTCAGCTAGTAGGTATTAGCGTATTAGTATAGATTTCCTTTATTAGTTACTATACTCTTTGGTATAGATTCATCTATCATACATGTGTCTATTCACCTTAACAGTATTTTCCGAAAACTCCCAGACACTAGTGCCCTTCCTTTCCTCCAAATGGGTTTCCAACTGCATGAATTCCTTCCAAGCATGAGTATCAACTGTTCGCTTCATGAAAGCGCGTAGCACTAGTAGAGATCCTACATTTTGGACCATCGTCATTGGATGTAGGCCATTAGTCAGTTTGACACTTCTGAAGAAATCGCATTCCACGTTGGAGTGCCATTCTGCAAAACAATAATTTTATATTTAGCCGATGACATCAATGGCCCACCAAGCAAAAGGAGTAATTATGTGAGAATTGTAGCAGATATATGTTTTGCCTTACCCCAAGGTATATTGCAAAACTATAAGGGTTTGTTGTTCTACTTAGGGACCCTAAAAAGCGTAAATCTGTGTATGTGTGTTACAACTTAGACAGATAATAAGATTGGTGTTACTTTCTGCCTATCACTGATGAAAATTATCGAACTTCTGGTGAACCAAAACATCTATGTTCTTTTTTTAATATTCCGTACCCAAAAGGTAACCAACGGAACCCTATTACTATGCCTCCGCTGTCCGTCCGTCCGTCTGTCTGTCAGCGGGCTGTAGCTCAAAAACCGTACAGTTGTAATTTTCACTGAGTGTGTATTTCTATTGCTGCTATTACAACAAATAATAAAAATCAAATGTTTTTAAAGACCTAATTGTTATGATTTTGTGGCTAGCTCAGCTAGCTATAAGAAATCAAATTTATCACAAACCTCACCAAGTGGATGTATACGGTATGACGATTTTTCCCCAAATTCATATGGAAAGCTTTTACCTACTATGCTTTTGCAAATTATTTGCTGTGAAGTTTATCAGCCAGTCCTAACCACATTATAATAAAATAGCTACCTGCTATTCTACTTACTCTTGTGTTGATCAGGGCACCCTTCCCCAGGACACATCGGCGCGACGGCACACTTCTTGCACACCACGAACTTGCTCATGAGCGGCAGGTAGCAGTGGAAGCACACAAGCGAAGTGTCGCTGTTGGGCCCCAGAACGAACGGCTCATCCGACAGGATTATCTCGCCAGGCTTTAGATCTTTTGCGGCTACTAGGTATCTTGAAGATAGAAGAAATGACTGGTTTCAAACTGCTCATTAAGATTATTGAAGGTTTTTGTTTAGTAACACCGGTTAGCTAAGAAACCAAAAAAAAATATAACCGACTTCTAAACAAAACACTACAAAGAATAAAAAACCTTAATTTCGGAAGTCTGTGTTTTTGGTTTTGTTTCTTTGTTTTTTAACACCGACTTCCGAAATTAAGATTATACTTTGTAGTGTTTTGTTTGGAAGTCGCTTATATTTTTTTGTAAAAAGTTTTTTATTTTTCACTTTTAAGTGGTTATACTTGGACGACGTCTTCGCCTACGCAGAAATTGAAATATGTAAAAATGCTCATAAAATAAAAACTCCTGAACAAAACTGAATCAAATTTTACGGGACCAAATGGTAAGTACCTATACCGCATCGAACTAAATCAGAAACCTCGGAGTAATCGGTATAAATACATAAAAAAATACCCAACGAATTGAGAACCTCCTCCTTTTTTGGAAGTCTGTTAATGAATATCAACTGCGTTACAAGGCATTTTAGCCCAATCGATAAAACGTGAATTGGAGGGCGTGAGGTAGGCAGCTCAATCTTCTTCAACGATCACATAAAATATAAGATGTTTATTTCTGCAAGCATCCTCATCATCAATCAATAAACAGGCTGAATTTTTAAAGTGTGCCTTCATGGCCAAATCCCAAACTATGAGGAATATCGGAAAACACTGAAAGGAGTCTCGAGGATTTAAAGTAAAACATCATTGGATTAAAAAAAAAATCTTTGTTGCTACCCAGGAATCGAACAGGTTGATTTTGAAAAAAAAAAACTTGAGAGGTGTCAAGGGACACCCGGATGGAACGAAGTTCGGAGAAGTAATTAGTGAAGAAATTGTAATATTTTTTTTAAGATATAATATTTTTGTTTTATTATTAACAAATATAATCTATACTAATATATAAAGCTGAAGAGTTTGTTTGTTTGCTTGAACGCGCTAATCTCAGGAAATACTGGTCCGATTTGAAAAATTCTTTCAGTGTTGGATAGCCCATTTATCGAGGAAGGCTATAGGCTATATATTATCACACTAAGACCAATAGGAGCGGAGCAGTAATGAAAATTGTGACGCAGACGACGTTCAGCTAGTTTAATATGTAACTGTGTAACTTAATCAGTAGGCTCAATTTTAGACTCTACCCACCCAACCTACCTTACCTACCCTGCCTACCCACCTACACTGCCTACCCTACCTACCCTGCCTATCCTGCCTACCCTGCCTACCCACCTACCCTGCCTACCCTGCCTACCTTACAAATATAATGTAAACAGAAATAGAAAGACGAAACGAAAATAACTGGCTTGCTTTCTATGAGAGAGAGAGAGAGAGACAGACAAACACGCGCACGTCGCACGGCTTACAACTATAGCCAAAAGTGTCGTTACAACTTTTCGTGAGAATTTTGTCTAGCCCCCTTTCACAACGCGCGATAAGGAACTTCGTTCCAAAAACACACCCTGTATTATTACACCATCCGAAAGTGTAGCTAATAAGGATCAAATTCTGGGAAGTAATAACACATGACAAACTTAAGAAAGACCTAGTTTTTAACAAGATGTAGACCGTACTTATTTAGAAAATGAATAAGTCTACCTCTGCATTCTCTAGGTGCATGGTCCTCACATTCCTCACGTCTTGGTCCTCAATATATTTCCTCACTTAATTTTTGTATATTAGATTATATTGTAAAACATTTATTTCACAAAAAAAAAAACTTTTTACAAAAAATACAACCGACTTCCAAATAAAAAAAAAACACTACAAAGTAAAAATAACTTTGAATTTCATAAGTCGGTGGTTCTTGGTGGTTTTTTCGTATTTTGACACCGACTTCCGAAATTAAAGTTATTTTTTAATTAAGTGTTTTTTTAACCGAATTCTAAAAAAGGAGGGTTCTCAATTCGGTGGATATTTTTTTTTTGTATGTACACCGATTACTCCGAGGTTACTGATCCGATTTCTGTGATTCTTTTTTCTTTCGATGCGGTATACTTGCCATTTGGTCCCGCAAAAATTTGAATCAGTTTGGTTCATTAGTTTTAATTTTAT
Source organism: Lacanobia wlatinum (assembly GCA_947578705.1). Taxonomy (NCBI): domain Eukaryota; kingdom Metazoa; phylum Arthropoda; class Insecta; order Lepidoptera; family Noctuidae; genus Lacanobia; species Lacanobia wlatinum. The sequence continues at coordinate 7,915,066 of OX388044.1, read as the reverse complement.
GAGCATTTTTGCTTATTTCAATTTCTGCTTAGACGAAGACGTCGTCCAAGTATCACCACTAAGAAGTGAATGAAAAATAAAAAACTTTTTACAAAAATATAACCGACTTCCAAACAAAACACTACAAAGTATAAAATAACCTTTATTTCAGAAGTCGGTGTTAAAAAACAAAGAAACAAAACCAAAAACGTTATTTTTTACATGTTTTTTTTTAGAATTCGGTTGTATTTTTTTGTAAAAAGTTTTTTATTTTTCATTATTTGGTGGTACTCCACACCTAACAACACCACTGGAAAATAGCAGGAAAGCAAAATACGCAATTTCGTTTACTTGGATGCCAAAAATCCAAATAAACGAATTTCAGCTATTTTGAATTTAAAAGCCAAATTTCCTAACTTTAGTCTTTAAGTCAAGAGTGAATAGGTTACTTCTAGGCAAGCGTGCTCCATCTTCGACCACATCATCGCTTACCATCAGGTGAGATAGTGGTCAAACGCGTGCCTATCAATAGTAAAAAAAAAAACTTATTTTGAAACAAATTCTATGGGACCAATCGGGAAGTATATCCTTTCAGATAAAACAAGAATTTTTCAAATCGGTTCATAAATGAATGAGTTATAAGATAACAAACATAAAAAAATACAACCGCATTGAGAACCTCCTTTTTTTGAAGTCGGTTAAAAAGAGTAACTTTTGAGTTGCTTGTCCGTTCTTCTCCATAAGAATCTACCTTTCCGAATGGACAGTAGTCACTATATTATTTTAAATGTAAATGATGACGTTCAAAAGTGCAGTTTTGGTATGAATATAAGTTCTAACTTCACTATCCAATACAAAACCCAGCAGTTCTAAAAACCATTGTCCTCATTACAAATCCAGTGCTCACAATAATAGCCACAAGTTATTCTTTTGCAAACACTACATCATTATGTCATAGAGCGTACTGTCCTAAATAAATCACGAGAAGTGTCGTCTTGTTGCGACTTCCGGGGTAAGTCAGTCCAATGGAAATGGTTGCATCATTGCAGGTGCATCGTTTTCAATTATTAAAAAAATCAAGGTGAGAAATAAACAACCAATACACACCCACAAACATACATGCGAGGAATTGTCACAGTGCAGTGTCCTTATGAGAGGGCTAACACACCTGCCGAGTTTCTCCGAGGCCCGCACTTCATATCGCGCAAGCGTCGGCGACGTCATTCTGCCGCACCTCGCCTACCACACAATGTGAGCACGGTTCACAGGTGAACCAGCCGGTAACCACACACGAACGCGACTAACTGAAGACTGCCCGTATTTATAGCTGGTGGGCTATTTTTAGGGCCATTACTCTTTTACAGCGGGAAATTCTGACAGCCAATGCTTTGATTTCGTACACTGTCTATTGTTCTATGTCCGCGCGATTACATTTTAATTAGATACACGTTTAATGTATCGTAATTGTTTTGATACTCGGATGTGTAGTGAATGTTCCCTACTGCTATAAAATGAAAGACGTTCATAGAAATAAGTTTTGCATTTTATTATAATATATTTACAGTATTGTCTACCTTATTTTAAAGGTAATCTTATGACTAGTAAACTATTTTATTTACAACAACATTATGTACATATTTATCAAAAACAATTTATAAAAATCTGAAATTTTGCTAAATGAATGTACAGTTTTATTCCATTCTTGAAATGGATAAGTGCATAATTTTATTTTGTGTCGCGAAAGCGTCGCGTTATATTATAAAATAATTACAACAGTCTTGTCAAAGCGGTACAAGTGGTGTTAGTGGGAGTTATTCTATGTTATTTGTGTTAAATTAACTAGTAATTATTGCTTTATTGTTTCATCACATAAAAGTATATATTACATACGGAATCATTAATCTTGTCAGTTGTCTGTTACTATTGAGATTTGCCATCCTATGACCATAATTATAATTAAAATCACTTTCGTCTAATGGCAGCTTATACTAATAACTGTATGCTACGCTGGTCCCTGAAAAAGAAAGAAAAAAAATAATGTTAAAGCTTAGTTATGTCAATAAAAACATTGACCTAAAGGCGGAAACCCACCGCGACGGGAGGCTACGCATGTGTGAGGCTTTGCCTTTCATGAAAATGTATGAGATTGTCTCCACTGCAACCCACGGACACGCTACGCATCAAGTGACGTCATTGGTACACGCGTGGCTTGCTCGAATATGGCACTCACATAGCTCAACGCTGTTAACCCCATGAACGCTGTGCACGCGGTACACGAGGGTTCCGTATAAATTTGTAGGTACATGTTACTTTAAATAAAGACAATATTTTTATGATTTAATTACAATTTCAAATTTTTACCTATACTTGTAGTATAAGACATTATTACTTGCCTAATTTCATAGTGTTAGATCAACGGAGAATACCCTTTAAATATTGATTCCCTTGAGAGTGTCGAAATATCCGTTTATTGCGGCATAAACGGCTGTATCTTTTTTTAATGTTAACTTAGAAGTATGATTTTTTCACAGCTTCAGAGGAATATAGACCTGAGTATCATGGTTTTAATTTAATTTCAATTCGATAGGTCTTGACAGACAGACGAGCGGATCGAAGGACAACAAAAAGTGATTCTATAAGGGTTTCGTTTTTCCTTTTGAGGTACGGAACCCTAAAAATAGACATTTTAGTTGCAAGTGCAACGGAAATTTTAATTTTGTCACATATGTACAATTCCCGTCACGCAAGTTTACCTCCCCGAAGTACGTCGCAATCGATTGCCCAGAATGTCAATTTGACAAAAAACAGGACAGCGCATGCGCGGGTAGGTCGCGCATGCGCGTTTTCGCGCAAGATGGCGGGTGTAATAGCATCTCACTCGCTCGTATACATTCGATGCATACGTGTGATCCACTGCTCAATGCAATACGACTGTTGATGCGAAAAGTGTTACACGTTGTTATTGTTTTTAATTAATTATTTTGGTTATTTCTTACTATTTTATTTGTTTTTGTGGTGTATGTGTTTGTGGTGTTACTTTTTGATATTGTTATTGTTACTAGTAGTCTTTGTTGCTTGTTTATAATATAATACGTATAAACAAAAAAAATATTCAAGGAACGTAACACTTTTTTACGCGATTGCACCTGCGCGGTCGTCACTGAAACCTAACTTCGGAGGGGCAAACTACGCTGACGCGAACTGTGTAATTTAGTTTATTTTTGCAAAGATATAGAATTGAAAATAGTCACTTCGTCGAGCACAGAGAGGTCGGTGGAGTGGTGCGAGGCGCCGATGATGTCCTGCAGGCAGCGCGCGAACTCCTCGATGACGTCGCGCAGCGGGTCGGGCTCGGCGCGCGCCTCGTCCGCGCGCGGCGCCTCCGCGCCCGCCGCCAGCAGGCACTGGCACACCGCCTCTATCACCTCCGACGTCATGAAGCTGCAAGGTTGTCTGCGGAAAGAACACAACTCACTATGCGACATACAACACAACTCATAAAATATAGTAGCCGACGCCAGTCTAGCACAATAATAGCGTCTAATGAACGTCGCTCCAGCGTCTCCTCCACGTTACGACAACCGAAACACTTGCACATCGCTTCTCCACAACACATCATACTCACTTGACTTGTCCAATAGGCGGCGGCCTGAACATAGGGTCGGCGAGTTTGTCGCGTAGCCGCATGGCGTCGCGCCGTCGCTCCAGCGTCTCCTCCACGTTACGGCAACCGACACACTTGCACATCGTCGTGCATGCTATCTTAGCCTGGAGATGAAAACTTCTATCAGAATCAAATTTAAATCACCGGAATCATTCAAATAAAGAAGAAAATCAGTACATCTCAAATAACAGACAGCCCCAAATACAACTGAAAGCAAAAACTACAATCTGGCGTGTTTGTACTGTGTAGTGTAGTTTGTGACATCAAACGAGGAGCTGGCGAACAAATGCGGACTTTTCCATACAATCAATTTTTATTGTACTTTATACCTTAGAAAGTAAACATCTTTGCATTGGCGAAATATTTTCAATCAATTCCAGCTTTTTCTCATAGGAAAACAACTTCTAAAGTTGCTTTTGTATTTAAAAACGGACTTGTCCTGTTTAAAGTTAGATAAAATTTCGCTTTGTTTCGGTTTTCAATCAAACCCAGACAAAAATAATACAAGTATTTTAATGTTAATGGATTTTCAAAAAAAACTGTGACTTGTTGATTTAAATTAACCAATATTTTTACGTGGGAACACTTATTTAATTATGGCAACTATTTTCAATAAAAAAGTTACATCAGCTGTTACAATTTTGTTGTCAAAAGGTTGTAATTGGAAGTTTTGCTTTTGAAAATGGAAGAAAACGAGTAAACTGTAGCTGATATCAATGATGAGTGAGTGTGAGTGTATGAGTTGTCCAAACTTTTGAAGAAAACCAGACTTGTCCAAGACAAAAAAAATAAAAATAAAATATCTATTCAGATTTTTGATAAACATGCAACGGATACGTTTTTGTGTTTTAATGACGCTCGCATGCACTAAAAATCAGAAATCTGGCAAGTTTTTTTTTTGCTTGTTTCACAACTTTGCCCCACCTGTAAAAAATCATTATTCGGACAAGTCCGCTTTTGTTCGCCAGCTCCTCAAATAATATTCAACGTTTAGTAAAACTCAATAAGTATCGTGCCGACAAAAAAAAAGCAACTTGATTATGTGAGCGTCTAAATTATTTCGACTAGAGTTAATAAATACTTATTTACCTCATAGCATTCACAGTAGTTTTTGAGACAGCCGCTCCTTTTACAGTTACATCCTTTATTATGTCTTCTAATAATATCTGGGCCACCGCTTTTCGCTTTACCTATCTTTGGCCTGTAATGAAAAATTGATTAATTTTTGTGGCATCTTCGCATTCAAACTAGCAAAGAAAGTTTTATTTTACCCATCAGCCCAAGAAGGAGGATTAGTAGACCTGTTTTTTGTCAATAACCATGACTCAAAACTCCCGAGAACTCTGGGACATAGTCTCACCAAGGTTGATCAGATCACCAACAAGTGCTTTCATGCAAGTGCCACATCTTATCACAGACAATTCCTACTAATATTTACCTGAAAGCGTTCGGGTTCCTATCTAGACACGCCCTAATAGCCTTTTGCCTCAGCTCCTCATTCTCCAGGTTATTATGACAGTTGTTACAGTTGCAGCGGTTGCAGAACTCGCCGTTAGCGAAGCAGTCGCAGTACAACTTGAGACATTGTGACTTTGTGCAGTTGCATGCCTTGCGCGGCCTCAGACCCAGGTCACCGGACACTAAATCTGGAAGAAACATTGGAACTGCATATGTGTACTTGTCTTGTTAAATAAATTAAAAAAAATCCGTTATTTTTGTTTCTGTTTGGCACAACAACCACATCAACCAAACAAACAACCATTTGGAAACATGCTCTATACTAGGTAGGTAGTTAAATAAAAGTAAACAATCTTGATGTCTTTTTAATCGTTTTTATTTGAAAACTCAGTTTAAAAATAAAACCAATGTAAATACAACAATAACGATTACTAAATCAGATGAACCATTAGTTTAAGCAACAGTTCATTTGTTTATTATGTGTTTGTGTTAAAAGTCACATCAAGATTGTTTACCTTTATAGCTTGTTTTAGAAGTTCTTTTTTTATTTATTTTTTTAGGTCAGAGATGAAAGAGACAAAGTCTAGAAGTTAAGTAACAAATAAGTTTTATAAGCCCACACAGGTAGGCCTATGTAAAATAAAATTATTTTGATTTAAATTAAGACGAGTTTTAACCGACTTCCAAAAAAGGAAGAGGTTCTCAATTCGGCGGGTTTTTTTTTATGTATTTACACCGATTACTCCGAGGTTTCTGATCCGATTTCTGTGATTCTTTTAGTTCGATGCAGTATGCTTGTCATTTGGTCCCATAAAAATTTGATTCGGTTTGGTTTAGTAGTTTTTATTTTTGCTTATTTCAATTTCTGCGTTGACGAAGACGTCGTCCAATAATACAAAAAAATATGTCCGAACCGAAAAAATATAGTAAAAAACAAAGACACAAAACCAAAAACACCGACTTCCTAAATTAAGGTTATTTTATTCTTTGTTGTGTTTTGTTTGGAAGTCGGTTATATTTTTTTGTAAAAAGTTTTTATATTAAGTAACTGTACTTGGCGAAATGTGGGTGAACTATAAGTACACCAACCAGTGCCTTACCTTTTGGGATATCCAGGCACGCACCATGTTATGTTAGTCTCACCTCTTCTCAAACGAAATATGTCCGTGAAGAAATGAATAAAAGCTGCCAAAATTGTAACTTACCACTTTCAGAAAGAGCTTGTGACGACTGACGCGGTGACAGATACGGCAAATTTTCTTGTTCCATATTATAGTCATCCTGAAAACAGACATCATATTGGTGAATATTACGGAGAATCATTTCAAAAACGACATGAACTTATATCTAAAAGAATTTTAAATAGACAATCAGAAGCACTAAGCAATAATTATTTACTTAGAGAGACCAAATTAAATAGACTCAGCGGTCTAATTAAAATAGGGAGACAAACTATTAACCCTTTTTGTTATAATTTTAGACAGAAAGAATTAATGAAAGATGCTGATATAGCTAGAAAAGGGGTTGACTACTGAGGTGCAACCTTATAACCAAATATAGAAGAAGTCATATTGTGACGACCTCGAATAAATTGGGATAATGCAAGAAAAAGAGGTTGTTTTTTTTTTGCTTTTTTAAAGGTGTTGGTGACATACCCTCATCTGGTTCTGTTGCTTGCCGTAGCTGGACGGTATCACTATGAGCGGATGTTCGTCCGAGCGCTGGCTGCCGTCATGCTCCATGCTGCTCTCGTCGTCCACTGGCGTCTGCTAAGGGTATGCGTCAGTAAATCAGTAAATACTCATTCAAACTTCTGATTAATAAAATAAAATCAATATCAATCAATTTATATAAAATTCTTCCGTAACTGAGTAAGTGAGTGAGCGACTGGTAGACAACGCACAGCCGAAACTACTGGTCGTAGAAAGCTGATATTTGGCATGTAGGTTCCTTGGAGAGTGTAAGGGAGCACTAAGAGAAGATTTCCATGAATTCGGTAAAAAACGGGATTACCACATAATTATGCACGTACGAAGTCGCGGGCATAGCTAGTTACAGATAAAAAAATCACGTTTACGGCTTCTGTGGTTACTGTGCGGTAAAATGTTACTCTTCGTTTTGTTGTTTTTGATAACTTCGACTATAAATATATAATCCACTTCGTATTTGATGAAGTTTTAATATTCACAAAGCATAGTGAGTAGTATAATTATTATTAAAGAAAAAAAAATTAAAAAAATTAATGATGAAAGTCATTTATCAGTTATTTTTCATTTATTTGGAGTCATTGCGATGTGATGTCTTCGAAACCATTTTTCGAATACCACCAGCACACCAAAAAGCATAACAAGTCTTCTAACTTTTACACAAAAAAATATTTATTTTATCAGTAATAAATTAATTCTCACTAACCTCTCGCCTCTCGAAGTCCACTTCAACCTCGTGCATGTTATGCATTCCTTCCTGCGAGTCTTCGGCCACAGTGTCCGCTATGAGCGCTCTCAAGGCTGCTTTCGACTCTCGCACTTCTTCGCTCCGCTCCGCTCGGAGCTCCGCTTCCCGCTCGGCGTCTCGCTCCGCTTGCTCGGTGAGCGTAAGCTCGGCATCCTCCGTCAGCGTGCGACTCTCTATAAGGTCGGATACTTCGTCCAAACTGGGCTCAGCCATTGGCGATAAGGGGGCGAGTAAACTTTGTGACGAACGAGCCGGTTGTTGTTGCTAGAGAATTTTTTTTAATTATTTACTATTGGCAATTTAGGCGAAATATGGGAGTACTGAAACACCTGCCTACCCCCAATCAGAATTAGACGTGAATTGTATGAGTGACGTCAAATTGACACTTTTATAATGACGACTTCTGAAATATACCAGAAATAGGGACTCCCGGCAGAGGGCGCTTCTGAGTAATCAAATAAAAATTATTCCTCTCAAATACTCTTACGGCCTTCATCGCGGTAATTCGTAACTGAAAGCTAGAATAATATTATGTCTAATTTAATCGAAAATTGTAAAGTTTCGTTACAAGCGTGAATAGGCAAATAGTTCGAAACGTAAATATTTCATTATAAATTCACTATCACAGAGTTTTATACACGACGCGGTACAAAAATGTAGATTAGTTTCGTTCGTTTTCCGCACTTTTACATACCTGCACGGGTTGCGAAGGTTTCATAGTCACGGGCGCTATTCGCACCAACTTTTTCTGGGGTTTCGTCGTCACTACACAACAAAACAATCAATATTTATTTGTATGCACGCTCCTCAGCAAATAATCCAACTTATACTGACAACTGACTTTTATGATTTAAAATTCCAAAGTTAGTTCCATGTTTAATATTTTCAAATTAAAGTTTCAAATAGAGAAACATTTTGTAATTAGATTTGGGTGTCAATATTTTTGAATTTTGCGTTTTCTATTTTCTAAAATTTATATTCCTTGCAAGTGTCACACTGTAAAAAAGTTAAATGTGAACAGTGAACTCAAAATGTTGAGTATTCCATTTATGTATTTAATATCATTGATTGAATAAAAATGCGTATCTTACTTTTGGCAGTCGCATTTCCAGTTAATACTAAAGGCGGAGGCTGCCCACTTATCATTTTCTCTGCGGTCATTTGTATTAGATTACCTGTAAAATTTAACAACTTTAACTATCTCTGAATGAGATACTTTTTAAATGATTGTAAAGCCGCGAACCCACCGCAACGCACGGAGAGGCTACGCACATGTGTGAGGCTTCGCCCTGCATGAAAATGTATGAGATTGTCTCCACTGCAACCCACGGACACGCTACGCATCAAGTGACGTCATTGGTACACGCGTGGCTTGCTCGAATATGGCGCCCACGTAGCTCGACTCTGTCAACGCCATGCACGCTGTGCACGCTAGATATATACGAATATTAAGCCGCGAACCCACCACGGTGCACGCTATCCACGGCCACGCGGCGAATTTTAGCTACGTGGGTTCATTTGTTTGACAACATGTGTCTACGTTTCCACTGAAGTACACGCTACATGCCCACGACTACGTAAAACTGTAGCGTGCCCACCGCGGCACACGGAGAGGCTACGCACGTTTTTTTGCAAGAATATGGTTTTGACATAGTCGAGCTACGTGGGCGCCATATTCGAGCAAACCACGCGTGTACCAATGACGTCACTTGATGCGTAGCGTGTCCGTGGGTTGCAGTGGATACAATCTCATACATTTTCATGCAAGGCAAAGCCTCACACACGTCCGTAGCCTCTCCCTGCGTTGCGGTGGGTTCGCGGCTTTAACCCACGACTATGTCAAAACCATATTCTTGCAAAAAGTGCTTAGCTTCTCCGTGTGCGGCGGTGGGCCACGCTACAGTTGTACGTAGTCGCGGGCGTGTAGCGTGTACTTCAGTGGAAACGTAGACCCAAGTTGTAAAAAAAATGAACCCAAGCAGCTAAAATGCGCCGCGTGGTCGTGGATAGCGTGCACCGCGGTGGGTTCGCGGCTTTACTGTACCTTCACACAAGGGTTTCGAAAGCAGCTGGGCGTGATGCGATGTTTCGTCTTAATGCACATTGCACTCTAGTCTATACTAATATATAAAGCTGAAGAGTTTGTTTGTTTGTTTGTTTGTTTGCTTGAACGCGCTAATCTCAGGAACCACTGGTCCGATTTGAAAAATTATTTCAGTTTTAGATAGCCTATTTATCGAGGAAGGCTATAGGCTATATATCATCACGCTAAGACCAATAGGAGCGGAGCAGACGAAGTTGCGCGGGTCAACTAGTACTAATATATAAAGCTGAAGAGTTTGTTTGCTTGAACGCGCTAATCTCAGGAACTGCTGGTCCGATTTGAAAAATTCTTTCAGTGTTAGATAGCCCATTTATCGAGGAAGGCTATAGGATATATATCATCACGCTAAGACCAATAGGAGCGGAGCAGTAATGAAAATTGTGACGCAGACGAAGTTGCGCGGGTCAGCTAGTAGTAAATAAACAATCTTGAAATGACTTTTAACACAAACAGATATTAAACAAATAAACTACTGCTTAAACTAATGGTTCAATTGATTCAGTTATTGTTGTATTTACATTGTTTTTTGGTTGCATTTTATTTTTAAACTGAGTTTTAAAAAAACAATATTAAAAAGACATCAAAATTGTTTTCCTTTATTAACTACGTATATATATATATATACGTATAGGTCTAAATCACCGAACAAACAACATTCTTCATCCTGTTGCCCTTATGCCATTTTATTTAGAATAGATGCAACATCTTTTTCTTTCATCTTCATCAGTTGTAATCTCAGTAATTCTAGACATTTTAATTAGCAACATTGACATACCTTTACTATCAGTCAAAACGAAGCTTTTCGAAGGTACAGCCACTGTAGGTGTGGGCGCTTTGGCCACGATCTTCTGCGGCGCGGTAGTGCTTGGGTTCGTTATCAGTCGGATATACTGGATCTAAAACAAACAAAAACAGAATTTATTACACAGGATGAGATAGAAGAACATTTTTAGCATTAAAGTGAACGCCAAATTACACAAAATTCAATAATGATGATGCGTTACAAATAAGAAGGGTGTTAGAATTTCTTTTCACTTTAACTATACCAGGAGCACTGTGCAACAGTTGAGAATCTCAAAGGATATAGCTTATCCATTTGATAGCTCCAGCATGTAATACGGCATAATAATATGGTTTTTTTTCTCATTTACTAGTCCACATTAACAGAACTTTAAAAAAAAACTTCTTTCCTTTACGTGCACTTTAGTTTCGCTTTTAAAAAGTAGTTAGTGCGTTTTCAATTTATCATACTTACGCCTTTCCCGTGTACGTTTATTTGGTGTAGCTGCGACCGTTGTCCTCCTTGTATCACCATGCCATCTTTAGTTATCTACAATTAATATTGCTGTTTTTAATTACATAAGGCACCAAAATTGATAGGAAACATCGACTTTTTTTTTAGGATTCCGTACCCTGGGGGTAACCAACGGAACCCTATTACTAAGCCTCTGCTGTCCGTACGTCTGTCTGTCAGCGGGCTGTACCAGCTGTCTAGTTGAAATGATCACAGAGTGTGTATTTCTTTTGTCACTATAACAAAAAATAATAAAAATTAAATTAAAATTTAATGTTGCTCCCATACATCTTGTATGGGAGCAACATTAAATTTTAATTTAATTTTTAACGTGTTTTTTTTGCTATTATTTATTTATTTTATTTGTTATGGGTTTGCTCTTGACTCTAGTCTAGGTCAGAGATGACAGAGACAAAACCTACGATGGAGCGAGCTTACCCAGGAGCCTGTTCACTCTAACTTTGAAGAGATTAGGGTTGTAAGCATTTGGAAACACAGACACAGGCAGAGAGTTCCAGCTTATGGTATGGAACCCTTCGTTTGACAGTCCGACTCGCACTTGGCCCGTTGTTTGTCAACACTACCCTGCTGCTGGGCAAAGGCACCCACAATGTATTCCAGCTAATGTTTCTGTGAGTCAGCTCGAGCCAGCATGAAGCCCGCCGGTCACAGGTCATCCCGCCACATCTTATGTTGTGGAAAATGTTGTTGGTTTTATATTTGTTTCGCTGTTTACTAATATTGTTTGTAATAAAATTATAATGTGCAACCATTTATTTTGGAAAGTAAAATGAAGCTTCCCTTGAACTTTTGTAGACTGATAGTTTGTTTTCGAAATATTATTTTTTTTTTTTGTTATGTTAATTATCATGTACTTAAAATTCAAGTATGTTTCATACCTGTGCAGTTTTAGGAGGGGCAGCGGTCTTCAATATGACGTTTTGACTAGGATTTGCCGTTATGACAACCTTTTTGGTAGTAGTAGCACCTGTAACATTATCGAAATTACTTTTACTGTAACAACATATTTATCGGCGCGGGCGTTTTGAGGGAGTTTTATGATTTTTTTGACATTCATTAAGTGCGGATTCCCAGCCTCATTTGAACAAATGAAATTGATTTTAATATGATGAAATATTAATCCTACATAAATAATATGCAAACGCAACATTGTTTGTAAAAACCAAACATGATCTTAAAAGCACAACGCTACAAAAACGCTTACTTTGTGACGTCACCGGCGTCAATTTAGGCGTCGGCGATTTTATCGCTATTATTTGTTTCTTGGCGAACTTCACTCCTTGCTTGCCTGGAGACGCCAATAACACCTGCAATTTAAATAATTAATACTTTATTAACCTTTGCACATGTTTTCATCCTTATGGTATTCACATTGTATTTATACTACTAAAAATAAATAAAAAGATCAAAATTTTATAAAATTCCTTGAAGAACACAAGCATACAAAGATCCTGGCATCCCGCCAAATACCCAAAATGCCAGTGAACTTTCGCACTTTTGAGAAAGGAAGCTTTATTGAAAAGATCTGAATTTCATCTTTACTTTTTTTTATTTGAGATGGGTTTGCTCTTGACTTTAATCTAGGAGACAAACTCGAGGATGGAGTGAGCTTAACCAAAAGAAGCCTGTCCACTCTAACTTTGAAGAAATTAGGGTTGAATGTGATCGGAAACAGACTTGGTTTTGTTTTGATAATAATGCTGATTTGGAATGCACCAAAATAATTAAGCAAGTGTGTATAGCCTAATACAAAACATGGATTAGTTTTCAAGTCGTCATCTGTTTACTGGCTGCCCAACTAGGAAAAATGTCGCATACCGCCGCCGCATACCAAACAAACTGTGGGGTCTACTAGCGCAGTGTCCAGGGGGGCTACTCTCTAAGCCCGAAGTCCGTAGTTTCGGGCTTAGCCGCTGGCGTATCCTACTCCGTATCACCTATGGACTTACGATTGGTCCTAAACCTGAACTTAGAATGAATGACAACACGATTTGACAGTAACTATGAAATCCTGTTGTCATTAATTCTAAGTAGTTAGGTGATACGGAGTAGAATACGCCCGCAACTAAGCCCGAAACTACGGACTTCGGGCTTAGAGAGTAGCCCCCCAGATCCCGACACTACGGGCTTCGGGCTTAGAGAGTAGCCCCCCTGAACACAGCGACACGGAGTCGCGGCTATCCACGATAAAAAATGGCGCCCACTGGACAGCTTTTGGATGGAAAATAATGGAGGCGGGCTTTTGCCTAGAAGTGGGACAGCACAGGTTAAAATAAAAATTCTACTAATTCAGCTCACCTTATTGGACGCTATGGAAATGGGCACAGTTTTCTGTTGCATGACGTATCGCGTCTGTGTAGTGGCACCCGACGATGACGGCATCAGTTTAGTTATCACCGCAGATTGGCCCATCGAATCTAAGTTAGGCTGTCCTGTTGAATTAAAACAGATCATAATGATAAGACAACACACTAAAACTTAGTTTTTAGGGTTCCGAAAAAAAAAACGGAACCCTTATAGGATCACTTGGCTGTCTGTCTGTCCGTCTGTCACAGCCAGTTTTCTCCGGATCCACTGGACCGATTCTGTTGAAATTTGGTACACATATGGACTTGTATGACCCAAACACGGACGCGTTACGTAAATTATAAAATTTATAGTATGGGGGGTCACTTTGGGGGCCAAACTAGAAAATTTAAAAAAAAAGTTTTTTGAACAATATCGTGTGACATATCAAATAAAAGGGCTTACTGTGAGGGTTTTAATTATATTTTTTTCATTCCCCCCTTATCTCCGAAACTACTGAACCTAAAATTTTGAAAAAAATGAAGATAATAGATCTTTACCTAAAGATTACAGGAAAACCTATTAGAGTCTGTAATGTCAAATAACATGTTAAAAAAATTAAATTCGTTCGGAACCCTTTGCACGCGAGTCCGACTCGCACTTGGCCAGTTTTTTTTTTATCAAGAACTATACTAGAAAGGTTTAGGTAGTAAAAAATCTTGATGTGTCTTTTTAATGTTTTATTTGAAAAACCAGTTTAAAAATAAAACCAATGTAAATACAGGGTGTCTGGCGGCAGATTATGTTTTTAAATACGATTATTCCAAAAAGTAATAAACGGTGCGGGGGGAGGGTGGCGTCATTAGAATCACAGACCGTGCGGATTTCTCAGTCACGATGCCGCAGTGGTCGGGTGAGCATCGCGCATTCGCCATCGAGGCATTTTTCAAGAGTAACGATTCTTACGTGATTGCTCGTCGACAATTTTGCTCACGCTTCGGTATTCGGCGGATAAGTGACGGACCGAGTGTGAATTTGATTCGTTCCTGGGTGCAGAGGTTCCGCGCAAGTGCTTCGTCTTTAAACACCCCACGGCCAGGGCCTAGCCGATCTTCAAGGACCCCCGATAACATTGAACTGGTGGAACGGAGTTTACATGAAAATCCACGACTTTCAATACGGAAAAGGGCGGCCTCATTGGGACTTCCAAGAGCCATCATTCACGAACTTTTGAAAAAGGATCTGAAGCTCCATCCTTTTAAAATTCAAATTGTTCAAGAACTGAAAGAAAGTGACTTTCTTAGTCGCAAAATCTTTTGTGAAACGATGTTGGAGCATTTTCGCACGGTGAATTCCATTTTTTGGAGCGACGAGGCTCATTTCCATTTAAACGGGCACGTTAACAAGCAAAATTGCCGTTACTGGTCTCCAAGAACCCGTAACCCTCGACTGAAACACCAAAGACCATTGCACTGTCCCAAGGTAACTGTTTGGTGTGCTTTATCCACGAATGGGATAATTAGACCTTTTTTTTTGAAAATGCCCGGTGCCAGGCGATAAATGTCAATAGTGAGAATTATGGTCGCATGATTACGGATTTCTTTTTGCCGAACCTGCGAGCTCATCCATCGTTTTCATCACACACGTGGTTCCAACAGGATGGCGCGACCGCACACACGGCCAGAGCTTCAATGAATTTGCTTCGAGAAGTTTTCCCTCACAAACTGATTAGTCGCTTTGGAGACATCCCGTGGCCACCGAGATCGCCCGATTTGACCCCAATGGATTTCTTTTTGTGGGGATACCTCAAAGAGAGAGTACACTCTAACAATCCGCATAATATTGCGGATTTAAAAGAAAACATTCGTCGAGAAATCGGCGCAATTGAACCGAGCTTACTGCAGCGTGTGGCGCGGAATACGAGGCTCCGTTTTGAACAATGCGTGCAACTCGATGGAAGACATCTGGATGATGTAATCTTTAAAAAATAAAATCCGCACTTTTACACTATCTACTTTTACTTTTAATTAAACGATATGTCAAACAGTTATTTTTTTATTAATTTTTGAAAATATAAATCTGCCACCAGACACCCTGTACAACAATAACAATTACTAAATCAGATGAACCATTACTTAAAGCAGTAGTTTATTTGTATTAAAGGACACATCAAGATTAATTACCTTTATTTTTTAACTACCTAAACCTTTCTAGTACAAGCGCCCAAGACTGACCGCGCGTAGGCGGAAAGGACCAAAATATTGGTTCTCCTGGCGATATTGAATAATAAACTTTACTTTTACTGTAATAAGGGAAAAAGAGCATGCAAGAAACATTCGCAGAGCAATTTGACGTCGATGTTTTTCTAATTTTGAAGTTTATGTCAATATCAATAAGAAGTAAAATCATTCACAACCAAACCGGGACAGCTGGAGGTAAGGCACTCTTCACAGCTTCTATGAATTTAAGTTAACACGATCCGTTGATTGATAGTATAAACACATACCTTGCACAATAACTTTCGCTAGCTGTACTGGCTTCTGTGTATTGCCTCCAATATTTTTAATCAGCTCGGCCTGGAAACACAAAGCAGTATTTTTTAAACTAACGATTTCTATTGACAAATTTTTAGTTAATATACTACTAGGTAGGATAGCTACTTTTCTCGTTTCACCAATTGCATTTATCGATATTTGTATGTAGATTTAATACCTGATCATTATTAGCTCGCACATATTGCACTGATTGCATCCCTGAACCGGATGTTACTAGTTTGAGTTTCTGACCAGAACCAGCAGGCACCATAACCAGCTGTTTCCCTATTTGAGCTGAAATACAAATTTTTGTTTATCATAGGGTTTAGGAAGAAATCTTGCACATAATCGTGAAGCTTTTAAATAATTTTACCATTGAATGATTGAAATGAAGCCAAATGAAACTGGCAGTGCTTTTTTTGCCTACTTTATGGTTGCTAACCATAGTTGGTCCTACACATTTCATTTTATAATGCACAGTTTTGTTATGCCCTAATGGGTAGTTTTTGAGTTACCATAACCTAATTATAAGACCTATTGTATCACCAAAAAACACACTAATAAATACTTTGACTTTTCAACTAAACAGCAGGGTTGGCTACTGGAGGCACTGAAACTTACTTAACAAATTCCCAGATTTCATTCCACTCTGCAAGACACTTGCTAGAGACATCTTTTTGACCAAACTAGGATTTTTATTGGTGACCATTGTTACTGGTTTCGGCGCTATGGCATACTGCTTGCCCGTTGAGAACGTTGTTGATGCTGCGGGTACCAACTTCGGTGGCTTAGGAGCTATTGCTACTTGCCGTGGTAGACTGCTTGACACTATAGTTTCATTCTTTTTACGGACTGGAGCTGCCTGTAAAGGTCATTTTTGTTTGTATTAGATTTGTTTGTGTATATGGTTCCATTACAACATTTTATAGTAATCTTAGTTTATATGTATTAGCAGGGGTTATAAGTTTTCGCAATCTCTGACTCTTGTGTTCGGTGACTAAACTGTGTCACTTTCCAAAAGCAAAAGCCTTCTTTTGGAACACACTTAGTCACAGAATATGAATCTATCAATTGGAAAAAGAACTGAAGGTTCAGAGGTTCTGTTATAATATTTCTAAACAAATAGCCTTGTACCAATTACCTTGACAGAAATATATTTAGGTTGTTGTGTGGTCCCCTCCTGGGTCACACTGTGAGGAATATCTGAATCAAACTGCAGGTCAATCATTGATTCTCCTTGCACACTTAGTCCCTATAAATCAATATCAACATTTATAAAATTGTTCCATTAGGTAATTACTGATTGAGTGACTGACAGACTACACACAGCTGAAAGTACTGGTGATAAAAAACTGAAATTTGGCATGTAGGTTCCTTGGGGAGTGTAGGGGAGCACTAAGGAAGGATTTCCCGAAATTTCCATGGTAACGGGATATGCGCGTACGATGTCGCGGGCAAAAGTTAGTTATATATAATCATACTAGCTTCTGCCAGCGGCTTCGCCCACGTGGTCCCTAGGGAACATACTCCCGGGATAAAAAGTAGCCTATGTCCTTTCTCAGGCTCTAGACTATCTGTGTACCAAATTTCATTCAAATCGGTTCAGTAGTTTTGGCGGGAAAGCGCGACAGACAGATAGACAGACAGACAGAGTTACTTTCATAATATTAGTAAGGATAGTAAGGATAATTAATAAAAATATATCATTGAACTAATATGTTGGCCTTTTTGGCAGTTCAATGATAAATTGGCTGCCTTAACTGGACAAAAACCTTATTTGGCATAGTAGATGAAACTAGCTGAGTGTTTTTAGTGGCGGTAAATAAATATCACCTACATAACAAGAAAGAGTGTCTTCTTATTATATTTTATTTTAGTTTTCAGAGGTTACTGGTTAATTTTAGTATGATTATCATTGTGCTTTTCATGGTTGAGAATTTAGTAGGTTGAAGTAATTATATGGGGCATGGAACACAAGGCAAGTCACTACAAGAGCATCAACTCATGTTATTACTTATTGAATACATACATGGCTTTCATCCAATACACTTGATTCTGGTACTGAATCATCCTGAACAGAATACTCTTGCAATGTGTACTGGTCATTCATGAAATCTGAAACTGAAGACGAAAGTATAAAAATATGTAGTAGATTTTTATGTTTTCGAAATGAGTGAAACTTATATTCAGATGTGCAATAATGTAAGTCTGATTTTAAACTAACGATTTTAAATTAAAGATTATATGAGTTGACTACACTCAGATGTTCATTATGATAATTAATGCTCATTTAGCATGCAATAATTAGCATAAATGCATATGAAAAAGTTGTATTACCACTAAATATGCACTTTTTATAACTACTTAAATAGCAAGTGGGTGTCTATTATTTAAATAAACACATTAGTAGTTTTATTTCAATTCGCATACACACTTTAATTTTTCCATGTGACCTTCATAACCAAATTTCTAGTGACTAAATACTTAAATCATTATCACTGCAATAAAGCTATGGCCTTATGGTAATGAGCTATAATTTATTATGATTTTAACTTTAAGTATGTTTTATGAACATGAAGTTCAAAATAGCAGATTGCAGCTGCAGCTGTTGATTTTGTTCTAATCAGCAAGGCCATAAAAAAACCATAATCATCATAAAAATGACATGTTGAAAGCCATGCAACAAACTTAATTGATGATCCATTGATGGCAGTAGTAGCAGATTAAGTTTGGCAGAGCCACATGGAATTAAGCATTAATAACTTTAACTCACACACAAGTGCAGAAATCTTTTGTTTTTTAAGAATGGGAATTTCCCATTGGGACATCATCAAATGACTGAAGGGAATGATCGACTCTTACTGACAAAAACGCATCCGTGTTCCTCATTAAAACACATCTGTCTATACAGGCTTAATGCAGACTAAAAGAGTTAATAACTATGTGATATACCTGTAATCTCTTCACCGCCAGTATCCATAAGCATCTGCTGGTCCGCAATGTTCTCAAATTCCATAGGTATGTCTGGTTCATGACCAGTCGTCTCTAGAGAGATGTCGTCTTCATGCACCACCACTTCTGAATGGTCAAAGTCCATCTGAGAATTCCAATCGTGATTTGAATATGTGAACTTTATTTAAAAACTTGAGCATACTTTATTTTCTTTTGTTTTCTGCCCAGACTGTCTTTCAGTGGGTGTTTATTTGTTGGTTTAGTTGAGGAAGCATTAGAATTTTCCTTAATCTCTTATACATACTTAAATTAACAACAGCAGTGCAAATTAACAACTGCTGCTGCTCGTCTGCATCTTGTTGAAGACAGGATTTGTGTAGGCCTATGAGTAAAGACCCTTTTTAGCTGAAATCTTTTGCTATGATACCTAAAATACTGCAATTACAATTCATATAATAATGTTTCTTAGAAAATAATCAAATATAACTTGATAAACATTTAGAAGTTACAAACATAGATTATGCTGTTAATTCTTTACATGGACCTTTTCACACATTTAACTTGCGATCCTTATACACTACAGATGGGACAATATTAACAACTACCATTTACTTTATTTTAATACTGAAACTTTTGACAATAATACACTTTGCAATCAATGATAGAGTGAGATGTTCTGTGGAATGAGAGCTAAAGAGTAGCAGAACATTAAATGGTAGGAAAAAACCACTCTAACTTATAGCCAGCACGAATTCTATTCAAAACTTAGATGTTATTTATTTAGGTGAGTACGGAAAAGCCTACTAGCAACAAGACTGATTATAAATAAAGTAATCCAAAGAATCTTTATTCAGTACTTACACCGCCCATAGCGCTTTCCAAGTTAAGTGAGTCGTCCAAATTGTGTTCCATGATGAAGCTTTAGACTTTAAGATTCCACTTAATGGTTTATACACACAAACATCAGTTCACACTGGGATAAAATCAAAAACATTTTTGAGTTCAAAAGAGGCCGCCATTTTATAAGTTGTCAAATTCCTCCGACAAGCTCTCCGAACGCCACGGTTAAAAACAAATCGACACAAACACAAAACGATATTACTCGTCAAAAGTCTTCAACGCACTCAGTAACTATCACATATACATAAGTAAGACCAATTATTCTTCAGTTTGTGATGCATTAAATGTGAACAAAACAAGCAATTTCCTTGTAAAATGCATCAAAAGTGAGAAAAATTCTAATGGCGCTTCTTTCAATTTTTTGATGTCACAAGTTGCCAACATGAGAAAACTAAATTTTGACGATTTGACTTATAATCGATGGGAATATTACTAAACGAAATATTCGTTTTAGCGGAAAATAATCTACTTAAATAAAAAGCTCCTAGTACGAAGCACATGAAAGTATTCCTTCGATCATTGGGGCCGACAACTGCAAAGTAAGCTGAGTAGCGCACAGACCAATAACAAAACAGTTTTTGATGAAAAGATGGTTAAATACTTTCAGTTTGATTAGATCGTTAAAAACCATTTCCTCTCTGCATCACATTACCTATAATGTAAGGCAATGCGAATTCGATTTTATAAAACGTTAAAAGTAAACAGACTGCCCATAATACACAAACAAACGAACAAATGAATCTCTTAGACTACAATAGTTTTTAACTCAGTTTGACAAGGGTTCGTGTGGCGCCATCTGAGATCAGCTTTCACTTGCCAATCCCATTCCAGTAACGGACTTGGGGTAGGCGAACAGGACAATCGTCTGGGCCTCGCTCTTGCAGGGGACATGCACAACCTTTTATTTTATTTTTCATGTACGGATCCGGAGAAAACTGGCTGTGACAGACAAACAGGAGTGATCCTATAAGGGTTCCGTTTTTTGTTCGGAACCCTAATTAGGGTGGCGCTATAATCGCATCAGGGAAAATTTTAAAAACAGCGTCAAAAGTTATTAGAATAGGATAGAACAATAAAAACGGAAATAACAACTTAACCTTCGTCATTATTTCGTTATGGCGCAAAGGGCGCGAATAAGAAACAATGATATATAATTATATAGCTAACCCGCGCAACTTCGTCTGCGTCACAATTTTCATTACTGTTCCGCTCCTATTGGTCTTAGCGTGATGATATATAGCCTATAGCCTTCCTCGATAAATGGGCTATCTACACCGAAATATTTTTTCCAATCGGACCAGTAGTTCCTGATATTAGCGCGTTCAAGCAAACAAACAAACTCTACAGCTTTATATATTATTATAGATTATAGATTTTGTTCATTAATTTTCAGTAAATATAAAAAAAAATACATTGATAAGATGAGAAAATGGTATGTTCAAAATAAAGAGAACAAAAGTTCATCAAACTCCGGCACACTTGAATCCATCTACGTAAAGCTACGCTAGCGCCATTCTGGAAGGTTTTTGAACTGTTACTTACTGCTTACAGCTGGACACTTTTTCAACTTGTTAGCCATATTAGATCGTACTCCTCGTCTCTATAAACCATGGTACGAATAAACAAAAATGATCCTAAAGGAGAATTAATTAGTTTTATTTTAACATAAATTGCAAAGAGGACAAGGTCCTCGTATAGATCTACCTCCCGAAGCCTCGATATACCATGGTACGAATGAACTAAAATGATCCTAAAGGCCAAGGCAGAATTAATTATTTTTATTTTCACATAAATTGCAAAGAGGACAAGGTCCTCATATAGATTTACCTCCTGAAGCCTCGTAACCGTCAATGAATCAATTTGCAAATTGACTTGCTAACTCGTCATAATCAGCCGAAAGACGTTCACTGCTGGGCATAGACCTCCCCCAAGCGTCGCCACTACGACCGGTCCTGTGCGTCTCGCATCCATCGGCTACCCGCGACCTTCACCAGGTCATCGGTCCACCTTGTGGGAGGCCTTCCAACTTGCTAACTGCCACCATCTAATATCGCTACACAATCATTGTTTAGCATATTGTGAGGTTTTTATGCAGGAAAGTCGTATTGTAGTGACATTGGAGTCACTGCCAAATGGTGTTCTCATTAATTCTCAGTAGTTAGGTGATACGGAGTAGAATACGCCCGCAACTAAGCCCGAAACTATGGACTTCGTTCTGAGAGAGTAGCGCCCCAGAGTCCAAAGTAAGAGCGAATCTTTCAGACACGCTTCTTGACCCTGTCCATAGTTGTTCATAATGGCATCAAGAATTTTCAATTAAATAAAAAATGAACTGCTGGTTAGACCATCGTAAAGATTTAAAATGTTTCAATTTTTTTGTTTAATAATTCAATTTCTTTTTCACCACGTTTTTGTACAACTAAATTTATTTTGAAAATTGTTTGGAAAAAAAAACCGTGGTAAAATATAAGGACACTTCCCTATATTTGACTACGGTTTTGTTGTGGAATCGCTTTATTATCTGTGGTAATCAATCGTTTTATAAGTGCCATTTGTTGTCAAAAGTCAAATTTTCATGTGTATGAAATATTGTATTTTATTAATCGAAAAGAAATAAATTCAAAGATATTCAAAATGCCTATTAATTTACAAGGCGTACGTCAGTATCTAAGCGAATTGAGAAATTCTGGCGGCTTGCACAAAGACCAAGCCGAAAAGTAAGTTCAACAGTATTTATTATTATTGATGTGTAATGCTTCTCCTACAGTTTATTTTGAATAAGTTTCTATAAAATTTATTTAATATATCAACATATGAAAGCCTTATTGAGCCCTATTTGTATTGATTATCTTTCATAGGTACCGCAATGTTCTCATGGAAATACTGAAAAGCGAATCTGAGTTGGCTGATTGTCTTAAAGCTTTTGTGGAAGCAAGTATGTATTATTTTATGAATTTATTTTTATTTAATAACCTTAGTCATTCATTGGATGTTACGGTGTTGGTATATCTTGTTCTTTCTTGCTACTTTACTTTTGATCAAGGAAATGAAAACATAATCACAAACAAAAAACTGAAGAAAGGGTGATATGTCAAATACAATATTCCTCTCATTTCATAATATTATTTCACAGGCGTACACATAACTCAACTTTAAAATGATCTTTTGACAGTAATCTTGGAATTTTTTAACCCTCTGTATGCGCGGTGGCAAAATGTTATGCGATATGCCTGGTGGGTTTATCAGACCCAAATTAAAAGTGACTATTAGTCATACTATTTGTAACTGGTGTCTCTAAACATACTTATATCTGTACAAGGGGTATATAGTAGGGATAAAAACAAAAAATAAACAAATGCACCATATTAACTAAATAAACTAATAAATAATAATTAAAGGGTATGCTTTTAGCAAAAACAGGCCTTTTTAACACTTATGTGAAAAAAAAAACAAAATCAACTAAAAATTAGTCAAAATAAGGCAAAAGCCAAAGACCATAGATAATGCTATGACAATCAGTCCTAGTCACTCCCATCAACTGGGTTTGACACCGGCGCTTGGGGTTTTTTCACCATCCCAGCTGACTCCGGACATCATATTTTAATGAAACACAACAGTTTAAGTAACGGGGTGGGTCTGACAGACCCTACCAGGCATACCGAGGGTTAAGGCTATTAATAAATTAAAACAGCACATGTGAACTTAAAATCTCAATTCCTGTGTTATTGATTCCAGTTGTCAATGAGAATGTGAGCCTGGTGATATCACGGCAGCTGTTGACAGATGTGAGCACTCACCTTGCTCTACTGACTGACCCTGTGTCCCAGGATGTGTCACACTTTGCACTGGATGTTATTCAGCCAAGAGTCATTTCTTTTGAAGAACAGGTAAATTTATTATTTACTGAAGTATAGAATAAGATTAACTTTTGTTCTTGGTGTTCCCTACTGTCTTTTCCAAAAGGGGGTATTTTTTGTTTTTTTTTTTTAAATTCAGGACACTTTCTTACACAAAATAGAAACCCCATTGAGATATGTATTTATACATCTTCCCTCTTGTCTCATCTACATATTTTTATTCAGAAATAAGAAACTTGTTATAAATATGGAACTCAGATTTATTTACTCAAGAATACCCTCATTCTGTAATAAAATGCAAATCAAGAGAAAGATAAAAAATATTATACTATTTCCCTTTCCAGGTGGCCAGTATCAGACAGCACTTAGCAGATATTTATGAAAGGAATCAAAACTGGAAAGAAGCTGCCAATGTTCTAGTGGGAATACCATTGGAAACTGGACAGAAGTATGTCACTTTTACTATGTGTTTTAAATTATTTTCCAGTGTACACTGCATGCCTACTGCACAACTAAGTGTCTTAGGTAGCTGTGGGTGGGATGTTGCGGAATTTGTTCAAAAGAGTCACTGCAGCCCTGGAATGCAAAGGGCATTAGGAAGAACACAAATGGGTTTTAGTCAGTAAGAGTCCGACACTCCCTTCCGCTCTGCCCAGAGCAGAAGTAGTCATTTGATGGGAGAGGGGTGTGGTTACATGTTGTGAGGGTTCACTCATTACCCTCTCTCCACACCTCTGGCACCCTCCCAGCTAAACAGTAGGCCTATAACATCTAAAATGCCTGCTGGATGCCTCCAACCTTGCAACTTGTTTCATAACATTCCTAATGAAAAATTTCAAGAAATACCAATCAATTGTAAATGTATCTGTAATCTGCTAATAGAGGAAACACTCAAGTCAAATAATAAATCTGGGTCTCTGAATAATGCAAGAAATGCACAGAGTCCTTATGTGATAAAATAATAATAATACCAGCCTGTTAATGCTCCACTGCAGAGCAAAGGCCATTCCTCACACAAACAAGGCACAAGTAGTAATCATCGTAGTTGTTCAATCTGGGTTAGGTTTTCTTATTAAATATTTTTGTTTCAGACAATACTCTGTAGATTACAAACTAGAAACATATCTGAAGATAGCTCGGCTGTACTTGGAGGTAGACGACCCAGTGCAGGCAGAGGCCTTCGTGAACAGAGCCTCACTGCTGCAGGCAGAGACCACTAATGAACAGTTACAGATCTACTACAAAGTTTGCTATGCCAGGGTTTTGGATTATAGAAGGTATTTCTGGTATTTGTTGGTTATTGGTTTATTTTTTGGCTGTTATGAAATTCCAACAACCAATCTAACAGAGGTATTTTATCCTTATAAAACTAGGTCTGCCATCGGCTTCGCCCGCGAGGTCCCTAGGGAACATACTCCCAGGATAAAAAGTAGCCTATGTCCTTTCTCAGGCTCTAGACTATCTGTGTACCAAATTTCATTTAAATCAGTTCAGAAGTTTTGGCGTGAAAGCGCGACAGACAGACAGACAAGTTACTTTCACATTTATAATATTAGTAAGGATTCTTCCATTACTGAGTGAGTGACTGACAGACAATGCACAGCCGAAAGTAGCGGTCGTAGAAAGCTGCAATTTGGCATATAGCTTCCCTACACTCCGTAGGGAAGCTACATGCCAAATTTCTTAGTTCCCCTAAGAGAGAATTTCCCGAAATTCTGAACGGGAAAAAACGGGATATGCGCGTACGAAGTTACGGGCAAAAGCTAGCCCTTTCGGTGCCCAGAACTCAGTATATGGGTCGTCATATGGGTCGACGACGCGGATGCGAGTTGTGGTTGCACACGAACAAATTATGTTTCGACCCATATGCTGAGTGATGGGCACCGATGGGCACTGAAAGCGCTAGTTACCTAATAAATGGGTTGTGGGGATCAACACTCTATATAAAACACTAGTATTTATATTCAGCAGCATTTGGGTAGACTGAAACCAACCCTGACAAAGTTGGAGAAAACCCAGGCAGATGATTGTTTTATGTACATAATAGTGGAGCGCTAAGATGCTAAAAACATTTTGACTTGCTACAAAATGCTAGAATTGTGTTTATTTCTGCTTTGGGGCATTGTTTCACGGCTATTCTTCTAAAGCTCATTCACACATGTTGTACAAATAATCGTCTTATTTGACAAAGTCACAATTAGTTTATTCCATCCGGAAATGAAAGGTTGTGGTTTTTGTAAGGTTTGTTTAGGGGAAATGCTACAAAAGGTAATTTATATGGTAATTAATCAAAATAGATAATATGTTTTACTTGGAATAAACTTGTTTTCTCTTGGCGAGAATGTAGCATTCTTCCTAAACGAGCCTTGCAAAAACAACCGTGCGTGAGATGGGACCATAACTATGAAGCTGAGATACAATTGCTGCAGTCTATCAAATTTTTGTTTAAAAAATCAGAGGTATAATATTAAATTAAAACAAACTCCACTCATTCTACATTATTTACTTAGGAAGTTTATAGAAGCGGCACAGAGATACAATGAGCTGTCTTACCGCAACATTATACACGAGGACGAACGCATGACGTGTCTCAGGAACGCCCTTATCTGTACTGTACTGGCTTCCGCAGGTAATAAGTATCTGCATAGTATTTTTATTACCTTATTAGATCCTAAGTAAAAACTAGAGCAGTGGTACTGTATGATAGCGCCTGTGACGGCTGAAAATATATCTAATAACATGGCTTTATATTGTTAAAAGAATTTTCAAAATCGGTTCAGTAGATCCAGAGATTACCCCCTACAACCTCACAAACTTTACCTCTTTATAATATTAGCATAGATAATCGAACGTCAGGAGGTGTTTCTGGAGGGAGTCTGACACTCCCTCCTGCTTAGCCCAGAGTGGGAGGAGTCATTTGATAATTTCTTTCCCATCCTTAAAAAAACTAGTTCCAGAGATACACATAAGAAGGAAGAAAGTTAAAAAAGCTTGTAAAGAAATAGCTTATTCTTTCGATAACCTTATAGTTCCAGTGGTATGTACTCTAATTTTTACGGGTAGCATGGTATCTGCAAACATGAAAAAGTCATAAAAATGTACAGATGTCACGCGCCATCATACAGTGCCGCTATATTTCTACCTTTGAGTAGCATTACAAAATATGATATTAGCAATAGCATAACATAAAGGCCAGGTTGTGCTCACCGAAGAAATGTGGATCTCACTCTGTCCTCGGAAAGCCCGGTAAGCCGTCTGTAAGACCTATGACGTTTTCTTTTTATAACTAGTCCTTGAGACTTTCGGGCTCTCAGTCAGAAAGTCTTAAGGACTAATAGGCTCAGCTCAGTACGCTGCGTTATGGGCGCTCAATAAAATTGTATGTATTTCTATGTAACGAATTACAAAAAGTGTTGCTGTTAAAATGCCCCAAAACGCAGCGTACTGAGCGCGCCTGGGGCGCCTTTTATAACTAGGCCCATACAAATAAGTCTTCCCTAAGCAGCAACTTTACGTAAAATGCTAGTATTTATTCTGGTATTCAGATGCAAGGGCGATCCCAAAATATTTGAGAAAAAGCTCGGCAGATGATGTGATAATGGCCATTGGCCTTTGTATAGCAAGATTCAATTTATCTTCTTTCTTTGGAAGTTTTAACTTTATAGACTACTTACTCTCTCCTAATGGTAAGCGATGTTGGGTCTACGATGGAGCACGCTTTCCTAAAAGTAACTTATTCACCAACCACCAGGAAGCATAGACTCAGTCAGGTAATTCTAGTCCTTAGCTGCAACTGCCCCATCATCATCTTCCTGCCCTCATCCCATGTTACTTGGGGTCGGCGCAACACGTTTTTTTCTTCCATTCTGTTCTATCAGTCGTCACTCTATCACTAAGTCCCTTTTCTTTGCTGCAACTGCCCCACATGGCAAAATTAAAGTATTCCCAAATATTTTTTTTACTTTTACCGTATCGTTAGGATTTCCACCATAAAACGACGGCACATCGCCGTAAGTCATATCGTTTTCCTTATTTTGCATTTTGCCTTGCAGGTCAGCAGCGTTCCAGAATGCTAGCAACACTCTTTAAAGATGAAAGATGTCAGCAGTTACCAGCATACTCGATCTTAGAGAAGATGTATCTAGATCGTATAATCAGGCGGTCCGAACTGCATGAGTTTGAAGCTCTGATGCAGACGCACCAGAAGGCAACTTGTCATATTTATCATTCGGTACAGGCTAAGTAGGAACGAGCGGCTCATGGAGTTTGTGCTACAAGCAATGGTCACCGGCATCTCGATTTTATATATTCACTTACATTACACTTGCAATGGTGTTTACTATCTATACCATACTATCCACTTTTGCTTTCCCTATCTACAAAGTACACCCGTGCCGGTAGCGGTGTAGTACACATCTGACCTTTTATCAATTCTTGCTATTAATCACTCTTATCCTTTCGCCGTAATCAAAACATCAACACATTAAAATAGCTGAATGTAGCGCTATGTACTTTATGGCCCGACTCTACAATGAAATATTTTGCATTTCTATACTCTTTAGTTCTCTATTAACTTTTTTTTTTTTTTGCATCAGGCCACTACTTCGGATGGAACGACGATCCTGGATCGCGCAGTTTTTGAGCATAATCTCCTTTCAGCTAGCAAACTATACAATAATATAACGTTTGAAGAGCTGGGCGCGTTGCTGGAGACTCCGCCCGCCAAAGCGGAGAGGATTGCTAGTCATATGATCAGTGAAGGGCGAATGAATGGATATATTGACCAGATTAGCTCTGTTGTGCATTTTGAAAGTAAGTCATTTTGGTTTACCATTCTTTTGTGTTGCCATCTCGGCAACGTTGAAAACAAGTATCAATCAGCCTGTTTGTGGTATTGGCATAGGCATATATATGGGGGGGGGGGGCGGGGCGTCCCTAGTCCCTGGTTTTTTGAGCTTACCGGAGTACACTGCTTGGTGCTCGGTAAACTTCAAAATTTTCGGTATTTTTTTAGATTTTAGCTTTTAACTTCCTTATGGCATTGTAGGTCAATAGTCAATCCGTATACTTTAAAAGTAGACAAAAATCGTATCTCTATAGATTAAAATAGGTGTCGAGATACATCACTTCAAACATCGGATTTTTTTCCCAAAGAGTTCGAAATTGTAGTTTTAAGCATTCTTCTTCATCGTTCTGGCTTGCGGGGCAGGCCTCAAGACAGGCGGGCTATGACTGCTATGAAGCCTAACCAGCCTAGGGCCCGGCTCTAACTGGCTGTTACTGGCCCACGCCAAGCCACAAATTCAAAAAACATCGATAACCAATTATTAGTGATTGCTTTTCGTTCCATATTTTTTAAATAAAATATTACTCGTATTTTGTGTTTTTTGTTTGTTTGCTTGAACGCGCTAATCTCAGAAACTACTGGTCCGATTTGAAAAATTCTTTCCGTGTTAGATAGCCCATTTAACGAGGAAGACTATAGGCTATATATCATCACGCTAAGACACTGAGAGCGGAGCAGTAATGAAAATTGTGATTCAGACGAAGTTGCGCGGGTCAGCTAGTTTAGTATATTTATTTTGTACTTAAAAAATTCCTTTGCTTGTCGGCTATAGCCGACGGTGGCGGGTTGGGCACTAAAAAATATGAAAATCAAATCTGTCCGATAAACGATACAAAAATTTGCGAGGTCGCTCTTGCATTCTTCTACTCTCTAAATTCTTGAGCTTTCCTACATCAGTCAACTAAGTTACTTATATCGTCCCGGGCCCCGCAATGAGGGCTACCGCGTTTGTATTCACTGCTAGAGGCGCTAGTGTAGCGGGAGGTAATGTCAAATTTCACTGTTGGTTGGCTTTTGAATCGAGTTTATTTACTTATTTGTTTAAATTTTTGTGAATATTTTACTAAAACAGCCTGACTATAGCAGATAAGTTACGTTTCTGCCGTCCACAGCTTTGAACTATCTTTTTTAGTTGGAAATATGTATACTATTATCTCCTTTTTAGGGTTCAGAAAAAAACGGAACCCTTATAGGATCACTCGGATGTCTGTCTGTCTGTCCGTCTGTCACAGCCAGTTTTCTCCGGATCCACTGGACCGATTCTGTTAGAATTTGGTATACATATGGACTTCTGTGACCCAAACACGGACGCGTTACGTAAATTATTAAATTTTTAGTATGGGTGTCACTTTTGGGGGTCAAACTAGAAAATTAAAAAAAAAAAGTTTTTTTAACAATATCGTGTGACATATCAAATGAAAGGGCTTACTGTGAGGGTCTTAATTATTATTTTTTTCATAATTTTATAATAAATGGTTTTGAAGTTATTGAAGAAACTAGACGAAAAATGACCATTCCCCCCCCCCTTATCTCCGAAACTACTCAGCCTAAAATTTTGAAATAAATGGAGATAATAGATCTTTGCCTAAAGATTACAGGAAAACCTATAAGAAGTCTATAGTGTTAAAATAAAATTCGTTCGGAACCCTTTGCACGCGAGTCCGACTCGCACTTGGCCAGTTTTATTCTACTGTGATGAGTCCACGTAACATTGCGATACTATTTATGTTGCATTAAATCGCACGTTAACGGCATCATACATTATTTTTCTTCTAACTTTGTTCACATGCGCGTAATAAACAATTTAATGCTATGATTAAGAACCATACTCGACAGTGGCGCCAACTGGTGAGTACAAAAACGGTAGCCCCCATTGTTAGGACCTACCTGGGCCTTCTGACTATGACTGACCTAAAATTCTTTTGATCGTATACACCGCAACAGTTTATCTAATTGGGCGTCGCTCTCAGGTTGGGGGCCAGGCCCCCCCCCCCTGGAAAAAAGCCTTTGGAATCCCAATACGCCAATGGGTGATTACCTATTATCTAACTTATTTGCCTAAACTCAAAGGACTAAATGAACATCAATCGGTCAAATGCCAATTCACAAAGAAAGTTCTCAATCAGTTTTGATAAGATAATCAATAAAAATAGAAAATCGGATCATACGACACAAACACATAATCAAAATTGATCTACGCATAGGCATAACGTAAATACTTTAAGTTATCTACGCGTGATAAACACTAAACGAGTAGGTATTATACAATCCATTGACATTGCTGATAAGATAGGAATAGCGAAGAGATGATTTATGCCAAAAGTAGAAGTATGCTAACTATACAAGGCGTAAAGTTGCGCAAACAAAAAACTGCTAGTCTATTCTCTAAACAACTAATTCGATATCGAGCTTCACCTGAGTGACAAAACTCACAAAGTGAGCTTTATTGCACACAACATAAAAGGTCTAAATTTGACACTCACCTCGGATTCCGCTGTCGAGATACGAAAATGTTACAGAATAGCACTACAGCTTCATTTACCAACACATCTCTGCATACAAAAATGATGATTTTTTCCATGAATTCAGACTTGGGTCCATAGTGAAAGTCAGTCCTTAAATGAGTAACAATAAGAGGTTTCCAGTTATTTCAATAACTCCTTATTATATACCTTAACCTAGTGGAAAATGGTGAATAACTGCCATTAAACTTGTGCAAGTTAATGAATTTCAAATATTATACCGGCGGACCCCAACATTACGATTCCATTATTATACACAGGCAGAAATGAAATTACAGCATCTCAAGATACATACTTTTAATTATAGAAAACACACCCATTGCTAATAATAATGAATCGGTAGACTGTCAACTGTTTACACTAGATGTAGACGTTAGCGCGTCATCGACCAATATAAAATTCCCGTTGCCTCAGAAGTAAACAAGAGCGCTAGTGAAATACAAAGCTTCAATGTTTGTAGGAGTACCCATAAGGTACAGTCGGTAACATAGTGATGTAACAGTTTCAATTGCTAATAATAATGACTCGGTAGACTGTCAACTGTTTACATTAGACGTAGACGTTAGCGCGTCATCGACCAATATAAAATTCCCGTTGCCTCAGAAGTAAACAAGAGCGTTAGTGAAATACAAAGCTTCAATGTTTGTAGGAGTACCCATAAGGTACAGTCGGTAACATAGTGATGTAACAGTTTCAATTGCTAATAATAATGACTCGGTAGACTGTCAACTGTTTACATTAGACGTAGACGTTAGCGCGTCATCGACCAATATAAAATTCCCGTTGCCTCAGAAGTAAACAAGAGCGTTAGTGAAATACAAAGCTTCAATGTTTGTAAGAGTACCCATAAGGTACAGTCGGTAACATAGTGATGTAACAGTTTCAATTTTACCTTAAAACTGGCGGTGTGTCAGACCACGAATCGTAGAGCTCAGATTTTATAAACTGCAACTTCATAGTAGGTACTCCGTAAAATGAACGGAAAAATATAAAAATTTAAAAAATGTGGTAATCAGGCTTGTAGTTATTTCACTACACAAAGCCCGAATTTCATTGATAGTAGAGCTAAATCTCCGAGTAAAATAGGTGTAGATACATCTAGACTGACTGGATATTTTTTCAGGTAGTAGTACGCGCTTACGATATCAGTACTTGACATCTTGAAATTCTGTGTCAAACCCAGTTTCCTGTGTAACCTTTCTAACACTGATACTCATGTTTTCAGCACGCGAGATCTTACCACAGTGGGACAAACAGATACAAAGTCTGTGTTACCAGGTGAACAGCCTGATAGAGAAAATAGCTGCTGCCGAACCAGAGTGGATGGCCAAGCTCATGGAGGAGGAAATGATACAGTAGCACCCTGTTTGTTGACCCCAGCGAAATACTTCTTACCAATATATTTTTTTCAGTACATAAATACACTTGTTTTGTCAATACCATGTCTTTCAGCTGAATAATGACTGTGAAACTTATTTGTTGTTACTAGTACCGCTTGAAGCAATCAATGTATTGCTGAGAAACTAGTTTTTTTTTTTTTTTTTCAAAGTATCTATTGAAAACATTTAAACAGAACTATATTAAAAACCTTTATTGTACAACTTCAAATTATTATAAATATTAACATAGTAAAAAAAAACTTCGAAAAACCACACTTATTGTAACACAGAAGACATACACAAGGACAGGAATTAATAGCAAACGATAGGTAAAGGTCTAATAAAACAAGTTCGCGCTGATTTCAACAGACTATTCATTTTTATTACCATTCAATCAATAAGATAATACACCATAGGTGCTTATTTACAAGACAACTGGCGTGGATGACGTTATTTAGGTTTATATTAATTGGTAAAACAGGGATGCTTATACGCCGCGTGCTAATACATAAGACATTAAGATCTCTAATAATAACATTTCGAGGAAAAAAGCGTCCGCCGCCTTGAAATAGAAATTATAATATTGACTGACGGCGCAAACTTGCATTAGGACAAGTAATTAGGTGTATGACAATTTTATTGTTGCGTTTTGAACGCAGAACACACTATACAGAGAACACTTGAAGATACTGTTTGATAAATTGATTGATAGATACGCTTTTTCTGTTATTATTATATAACAGTAAATGTGGTATATGTATTATCTACAAGACTAAAAGCCGAAGCGCCTCCGAGTGCTTAGGGCTGGAGGTCGATGGCGACGCCCACTTTGTGTCCGCCGGCGTTGAAGTTCTGCCCGTCGATGGCCGCCGACAGCGTCAGCACGACACCTGCAAATAGTGATAGCGTTACGTAACAACATCTCCACTGCATTATGATTTCTATGATAACTGATAATAAAGATAACGCATGTCACGCACATGAGAAACGGGACCGTGATTTAGAGATCATATGATCTGATAAAACAGAATAATTTTTTTTTTTTGCTGAGTAGCAATGTGGAAATTAAAGTATGAAATTATGATTTCAAGTAGTAATACTGAATTTTCTGTTCATTACAATAATATTTACATCATAATTTATGAGGATGATTGATTTTATCTATTATTTCATCATTATTTAAGTATTCATAAATAAAGCCATAATAAGCTAATCTTATCTTTAATCAACAAAAAGTTAGAAATTATAGTACAGCTTATGAAATAGTGCTATAGAAAGTTGGTAATGAATGAGTCTCACCTGGGCGAAGTTTCTGTTGGTATCCAAGACCAATGAGAGATTTGTTGTTGATCTTGGCATGCAGCGACGCATCTGCATCCAA
Source organism: Lacanobia wlatinum (assembly GCA_947578705.1). Lineage (NCBI taxonomy): Eukaryota > Metazoa > Arthropoda > Insecta > Lepidoptera > Noctuidae > Lacanobia > Lacanobia wlatinum. The sequence continues at coordinate 7,881,435 of OX388044.1, read as the reverse complement.
TGCAAACTTGGTGCCGACTCCGAAGAGGGTATCAGAGGAACCAGAGGTCCACTTCATGCTGATACCACACTCAATCTTATCAGACACCTTCTGGTAGATGGAACCACCGAATTCCTTTCCATTGTCTCTACATCCAATAAGAAAAACAACATTGAATGAAATGATATCAAATCATACAATTGAAAAATCTAAATGACAACCTTGAAAAACTAGTTAAGAAAACACTTAGCTGAATTCAAAAGATACAACAATTGAGTTTCTAGACCATCTGCAAAAATGTTGGTTACAAAAGGCAAGAGCCAGATCTCACTAGACTCCTTTCAATGTATGAGGAACAATAAAATTCAGCTCACTACTTTACTGCTAAGCTAGTATTAACTGGTTTGCATAACAAGAGAGATGACATCCTTTGCTAAACCTTAACAAAGTAGGCCATGTGTTATGCAATATATAAAATCAATAGCTTGTGACTCAGTTATCAAGTGCCCTATAGACAGACCTAGATTAAGCTTAGTGAATTTATTGATTTTTCTTATTAGCTTTGCCAGTGGCGTTTACCGCATGAATGTCGTAAAATCATATGTGGAGTAAAATACATTTTTTCCCAAATTCGTTCAGCCCTTGTGTCCTGATTGGTAAACATCAAATTTATGAACATACAGACTTTTACATTTACAAAGTGGGATGTTCATGTGTAACACATTTAAATAATTAAAAAAAAAATACTTACACGTTGGTGTGCAGGTTGAAGTCCTTGGATTGGTATCCAAGAGAGAAGTTGTTCTTGGAGAGCTTGGCCTTCTGTGAATCAAACTGTCCGTGTATACCAGCGAGCCAGCCCTGGTAGGCGAGGACACCAGCCACATCTACGATGGGACCAGCCAGATCCATGTCCAAGATGGTGTTCACAGCAACAGTCGAGTTTGCAAACGAGGTCTTCAGTTTACCGCTCTTGGACCTAAAAATTACATTGTACATTAATTTACAACATTTTGAACCTGATTTTAACAAACAATGTAGGCAAAAATTTTGTCCAATCTGGTCAGAAATTATGATACAGTATTCAAAATATGGATGATATTTCTTACCCTGTTTGAGGTGCAAAAGTTCCTTCAAGGGTAACTTTAAGTCCAGCAGCAATTTTGTCTGTAATGGTAATGTCAGTGGCGAGTGTGTTGTCTGTGTTCCATTTCTCAGTGAATGTGAGACCATAGTCCTTCACTGCATATTTCGATGAAAGGCTACCAAATACCTGGAATTTAGAATTTCCTTAAAATTTTGTATAAAATGTGTTAATTTTTATTCTATTAAATTCATTCATGAAATCTTGATAGATGTTTTTTTGGAAGTATATAGTATAAGTAGAAGGAAATACTTGTTTTACCTTGCATACAGTGCTTAGTCAAATAGACAGAAGCTAGATACAATAATTACAAATGTAGTACACATATACAGGAATAACAATAAATATGCTTTTGACATGATAGCTAGCTCATTGATACAATTTCTAAATGAGTATAGCTACAGATCATTCCATATTCACATTTGTACCTTACATACCTTCCCACTTTCATGGTTGGAGGTGATTCCGCTGGTGAACTCAACACCCGTTTCACTCTTGGTCTTCAGGTCAAGTTTGAACACACCAAAGTGGTAGCCTTTGGAGAAGACCTCGTTGGCCTTCTTTCCAAGATCAGCATAGTATGGGGTGGGTTTTGATTCTTCCTAAAGAAAATTTCATTAAGATTAGGAATATGAGACTTACAAAAAAATACGTGGCGGGTCATTAACCTTAAAATATTAGGAACCAATATTAAAAAACACAGCTGTAGGCCCTTATCACTTGAACCAAGGTGAATCTTTACACATTTAGCAAAGTCGCGAAACTGCAACCAGTGCCAGCTGTGTCAGGGTCGAAATTGGCTTACTGAATTATTTACAAGCCACTACTACACAAGGTATTACATAACATCAATGCGTTATGACTGAAGCTGTAATACTATTACGTGCCAGCTCAAAGGCACCATGAACATGAATACATGCAGCGAAGTATATCTGTGAGGCCTTAAACTTGACCTTCGAGAAAAGGGACCAAGTTGAGCTCAAAAATCACATGCGTCAATTAGCCTGTACCCCGGTGGCGTTTCAGTTTAGCAAATAGGGAGTAATTATGTACAATAAACTGAAAACAATAAAGACTTTGTAATATAAATGATTCTTACACCCTTTCTAATTGAAGGTGGATGTAAAGAATAAATAAAATTGGAAAATGACGTCGATTGTTCCCTGTTATCACCGGCTCACCCCGCAATTTGTAAACTTCTCTAAAGGTTTGAATGTTTTCTTATTATCGTATTATGAATGAAAAGCAATATGAGGAGCTTGAAGAATACTTACTGCCATGATGAAACTATTTCACTGTGAATTCCAGGCAATTTGCCGAGAAGCCGAGAACAAGACCTCCTACACTCTACCACACCACAAGACAATTTCAATTTTGACAAAACGTCGACAGAGGGCGTGATTTCCGGAACTCACGTTATTGACAATCGTTTTGCTTTGTTTGCATTTTAAGTTTATAACTTTTTATATACATTTTTATATTAGATAAAATATCTTAAGATTTAATAAAGTATTTGAGGTCACCATTATGTTTTCAACAGTATTTCAGTAATTTATTGACTCTCAATGTATTCAGTGACGTTTTGTTACGAGCGCACTGGTAATTTGATGTCCTAATAAAATTTATTTCAATGAATTTCGCAAATTTCTTTATTTTAGAACACGTGAAATGTATAATGAAATTTATCAAATGGTTTTAATGTATAAAATACAGATTCACATCGCCTGAATAGCATCGTAAAAAAGCGCGAAATTTAACCTCCTAAGACAAAAGAACATCGAAATTAAACAATTTTGAACCGTATTGGTGTTTTTTTTTTCATCGAGGCCTCGACTTCCAGAATGAAATCGCCCCCAAAATATAAAACCCTCTCGATATTATTCAGGGTTAGTCTTTCGTCATGCCTCCCGTTTGTAAGACGTGCGGGGGGTCGGATCATACACGAAAAAGTTCCAAAAAGTGCAAGGAATATTTGCCTTCGATTCGAAAACGTCACTTGGACGAGATATACACAGTCAAACGGGGATTGGTTTCGATCCTATGCCCGCTCTTCGAACCCGAGAAAAGGTTGAAACTTTTGGCGGAGATTCGTCGCGACGTTCGAGACTTGTCTCGAGTCTACATAGAGCTCGGAATCTGAATCAATTACTACACGAAAACCACCACACAAGTGCCCTCAAAGCCGGACATTTTAAATTTTTTGTATGCCATGAAAGGAAAGGGGCCCCTACGTAGACGCTTACCGTGCCGTGTTTGACGATAGAAAATACGATGACAAGTTGCGCTCATTTGTTGTTCAAGAAATGGCTAAACAATACGAGACTCCACTCCATACCAACATTAGCACACACGCATACGCCCGACTGGCTCGTTATTTCGACGTGAAACGCAACGATCGACGACGACGAACGTTTTTCAAGAAACAGCTCCCGGAAACTAACGACGAGATGCGCCGGGTATCCGCCATCATCAACGCAGACACCGTTAAAGGGGCCAAGTGGTGGACGACGATACCCGAATGGCTGAAGATTCAAGCAAAACTCGAAGATTTCAAGCTGTTCCCGCAACCCTCACACGGACTCAAACATATCACGTACACGTCTGGGGGATGGCACGAGTTGCTGCGCAGAGTAGACCCCAAATCTATCACTTGCTATTGGATGCGCATCGAAGATCACCGGCGCGAACTGTGGAGTCCATGTTTGGATATTGATGTAAAAAAAATCGGATGCTCTCTTCAAACCGACGGAGTCAGCGTCAGTCTATCGATGAATCGCATCAAGAAGAAGTCAAAACCCGACGATGCCAAACGTTCGAAGAGAGCCTACGATCGCATCATCGCAGTGGACCCCGGCTCTCGGATCCCCGTAGCCGCAGCAGAATCGAAACGTTTACAATTTGGGCGCATCACGAAAAAGTTTGTTCGCTCTCATACGCTCGAGTGGAAGCGAGAACGAGTGCGAAATAAACTGTGCAAGTTCAGCAAAGAACCGGAGCAACGAGCTCGCGAAAAGCTAGCCTTTCCCGTATCATCCAAGAATACGAGCCACGTTCTCGAGTACACCGTGTTTCGCATGACGTGGTTCGAGGTGCGCCAGGAACCTTATGAAAAGCACATGAAATTAACTCGTCTCCGGCTCGACAAGTATATCCGTACTGAGAAATGCGAGGAAAAAATTGTAAATGAAGTATTCGATGGAGGCGGCGTGGAATCCACACTATTCATGTACGGAGCTGGAAGTACTTTCATGAATACGGCATCGTTCAGCGGCCGTAAATTCAACATTCGCCGTAACACAAACCGTAAACGCAACATTGATGTCGAAATAGTAGACGAACGCTACACATCGCAGACGTGCTCTACGCGCAACGCACAGACGGGAGAGTTTAACAAAGTGGTCATGGACAACAAGCTGCGCTGGGAGTTTGCCGAAACTGCAACAGCGAGTTTGACCGTGACGCCAACACCGCGAAGAACATTCTCGTCAACTATACACGGTTCGCCATCTGCAGGCCAGGATGCTCCACGAACGGGGGCATCGTAACCTCCTATACAAACAAATGTAACTCGATTGCAATAAGGTTCAATTTTACACTTGAACTGCGTTGTACTCGGGAGTTAGGAGGTTACGTCCTTGACCATCTGCATTCACGATAAAGTAAGATCAAGAATTATATTAATTTACAATTTTTAACTTTTAATTATAAGTCCTGAAATAAAATAATTATTTTCAACTTTTTATTCAGTAGCAAAAGTCGATGAATACCAATTAATTTTACAATAATCTAAAATGATTTGTTACATTGTTCAGCAAAAACAGTCGTTACACATTCCAGTTTTGCTGATCTAACCTGTATCTACATATTTAGGATGAGGGATGTTGAACACAACAAAACAGTAGGAAACCCTGTTTTTTAACTTACTATCGACCCAAGTCCAAGCCCTTTTTTAACCATGCACAGAAATCCACATGATTCTTCATCTGCTCGGCCCTCTTCTGGGCACTTTACGATTTCCCCACATTCATTCTTGCAGGTGTCCTGTGTACTCAATGTGCCATCCTATGAATAAAATAAGTTTCTTTTTTAAGCATGTTTTAAACTCTTGCATTATGAATAGTTGGATACTAATGACTAAGGAGTTACCGAGTTGACGAGCAGTTACCGAGCTACGCCGCACCACCCATTATGGCATAGGTATGAGTAGGTACTCATATATTTTTATCGAATGACTACCTACCTTATCAAGGGTCGATAATGGAGTAACGAACTACCCGCGCCGAGCTGTCTCACAGACTACAACAGCAGTGATACTGATCATGGGAGATCGTACGATGAAACTACTTACTTCTAAAATGCAAGGAGTGGTTTCTCGAAAAATTGCTGCGCTTACTATAGGAAATTTAATGTAACGCCAACACTCCTTAAATACGGAACTAGCGTAATCAAAAACTTGTTCGAAATATGACATAATTAAGAAAAAAACATTAAAATTACTATAATATTGCAACGAAAAATATATGACAAGAGAGGACAACTAGATCGCTCTTTTGGAATTTTAAATGCAATAAATCTACTTGGCTAAAAGCAATTTTATGAATTAGCATAGTAAATACGGTACTTCCGGCAGTAGCGTAGCGAGGGGTGCGACCCGCACCGGGTGAAACCCGTATAGGGGTGACACCCAACCGTACGTTGACTGTTTTTGTCTTAGCTCACCCCTAAAAATCTGACGCAATGAAACCTGTTGGAAGTGGGGTGGAATTTTTTTGAGTTCGCTTCGCTCGCTCTAACATTCTGCACTCTCTAACTTCTTGAGGTTTTCTGTAAAAATCAACAAAAGACTTAAGTATGAATGATCAAAAGCCAATAAAACCCTTCCGACATGAGGTGCAAAAATTTGAGGTTTTCTGCATTTAGGGGCGTAACTCGACCGTTCGCCTTTCTTGTCACGGTCGGGTGTCACCTCTAAACGAGTGACGTAATTAAATTTTTGCGAGATGGGGTGTAAAAAATGTTGAGCTCACTTCGCTCGCTCTTACAGCTCTGCAGTCTCTTTTTTCTGGAGCTTTTTTGTATAACTCAACAAAATTACTTATATGTTTATGTATGAACGATCGAAAGAAAATAAAACCTTATCGAGGTGAATGATTTTTTGATGCTCTTGTGTTCTGCCCTCTCTCGTTAATGAGCTTTCTTAGATCAGTCCATAAAGTTACTTCTATTTAAGTATGAATGATCAAAGAAAATAAAACCTCTCCGAGGTGAAATGCATAAATTATCGAGCTCGCTTCGCTCGCTCTTGCGTTCTACCCTCTCTGACTTACTTGCGTCATTCAACAATATTGAGTTTGGATAATGATGAAAATAAAATCAAAATAATCAGAGATGAGGTGCACAAATTTTCGAGATTTTGTTTGTAGGTACCTAAGTGCGATATAAGAATATTCCTAAAAAAAAAACCTGCAGCACGAATGGAATACCTCCCTCTCTCCCAAAAAATGGCTTGCGACTGCCGTCACCAGAACGAAAGGCGCAACCCATAATTTTGGGGGGTTCGTCTATTGGATAACACCACATCATCCGCCCCGGGTGTCACCCATGCCAGCTACGCCACTGACTTCCGATCATATTTCTAAGCAAGTTGCACTCAGACGTTATCTGAAATAAAGCAATGTGTTTCAGAACGTTTTTGTTGAACTTAAAGCAAAAAAAAAGCCCTAAGACATAAATGTAAAGATACCGAGCGAATCATGCTTATGAGTGAACGACCGGACCGTGCAGTGGACTACCTTTCCGCATGTTAGTCTATAGATGGAATACGAGTATCTACCTTATTGGCATTGCTCCACACTCCACAGACGCTACATCTAAACATCTGCTGAGTGTCTGCAATTGACAGGCGGTTATTCTGAAGGAGAGTTACAAATTCCGCGTTCAATTTGAGCAGATCACAGTATGGAAATTTTAAATACATACCAGGCAGGATCATGGGCGCCGGGAGGGGGGTGCAAGGGGGTGCACTTGTACCGAAATCCAGGGGTTCAATAATACATACAAAAACATGAAGAAATTAAAAAAATGTATTAGAAAAGCCAAATGTAGTAAAGGATAACCTAACAAAACCTAGGCGAGGTACTTTGAGCTCCCTCGCGCTCAGCCTTGCACCAGTCTTCTTTAGTTCTCAAGCGTCTGCATAAGTCGACCCAGTTAGTTCTGTGTGAATGGGCAAAACCTTTCCCTTAAAGATGCACCCCCCTGAATATAACCCTGCCAGCGCCCAGGGCAGGATGGGACATTAAACTATTAAGTATATTAGATCCTATCTATAGATAATCGTTTTTAATTTAAGCAGACAAAAACCAAATGACTAGACCATTTCTGATGCATCAAATAAATTTCACTGTGTCACTGAAAAATCTCAGAAAATTTCCGGCTGGGATCGCTCAATTAGCGATTCGACCGCTAGATATTGAGTTGATTTGGACGCCAGATATTTTTAGTAGTAGGTAGACGTATGGACAACGTATAAATATAGAAGACAATAGATATTACTGGATGTAAACTTATATCGTATCATATGGAAACGTTTCGAAAGTTCGAGCGGCCCAATTCTCGAATGGACCGAAGTTTATTTTAGACGCTTGTTCGTCGGCATTTCGGCAAACAGTTTCGGACGCTCAATCTCTATCTGATCAATCCAAGGAGCACTTGTGTAGTTTGCTTACAAACGAAATGGGTGAAGACGTGCGTCATTACGAAATACAACAGAACGATAAATATGGACGGTATTTGATCACAAATAAGGATTTAGTGACTGGTGAATTAATATTTACCGATACACCTTTTGCTGTAGGACCTAAACCAGGCAAGTACTTGATTTATAACAGAAATCTTATTGAAGGAAATTGATAGTTAAATATATTAGCTCCTTGCTACCCTACACAATTATATGGCAGCTAGTAGGTAGTATATTTCGAGATAGGTAAACCTGTACCTAAATAAATAAGGAAGTGCCAGAGAAAATATTCATAATTTCAATCTTATAAAATCATCACTATTCAACGCTGGTTATAAACCTCTCCTTTCTTCAGTCACACCTAGATACTTCCTGGTTCCGTTCGTCCCTTAACCAGGATGGTTCCTGCGACTTCGGCGATAGTCAACTCATAACCCAACGTGCCTTTGGACGTAATTTAATTAATTTAATTTAATCCTTTATTTCAGGCATCTATGGCCCATAAATAAAATACATAAACATAAAACATTAACAGCTATAAATAAATTAATACATATTACAATACTGATTAACACTATAAACTACTGCACACGAAATGACGGCGACCTACGACGGGTTTTTAAGAAAGTGTCTCCTCGATCGTTGGCTTACGTGTCTGTACTTGGGTACCATAGAAATATAAAAAAATAATTAAAACTTATTTATTATATTTATTATATCTATGTTGGGTACCCATACTGCCCGTGCTCACAACCACCAGTGCATTTTGGTTGTGAACCGTCGTGCGTGCATAATTTTGCGTTTGTTGACATTCATATACCCCGCGGGCTTAACCTGTCTGTGACCACACTTGAGGCACTCACTATTCTACAATTTTTGAATTTTTTTTATATCTTGATTTAATTAACATAAAACAAAGACCTCTTATTACATAGGTACTAATACGTTGATGTGTTTAAGGCTGTTATACAAAATGGCAGTTATTTACCTTCTCCATGACCTAGGAATATAAAAACGGAAAGAGGTAGCTCTTGTTTACGCCAAGCCAACCCACGTAAATTTCATAGAACCGTCATCACGCAATGCAAAAGAAATTCATTCAATATTTTAGCTGCTATACCTAGTATATTTATGTCACACTCCGTGTCAGGAGGTAATTTGGAAATTAATTGGTCTTTAAGTTTTGTTGACATCTTTAAGTTTTGTTGACAACACTTTCTCGATGGTTGTTTGTTTTGCCAAACGTTCCCAAGGCTTGAGCGAGGTTCTACTGGGCCTATCTGGAGTAAATGATGACGACATTCAAAGAATCTGTTTAAAACAGACACTCCACCTCTATGCCTGGGCTGCTACTGCCCCGTGGAGAGCACGTTCTGCTCGTCTTGCGGATGGCCAGTCTGTGGCGAGGAATGCGCGAAATCGCCCGTGCACGCCGGTGAATGTGGCGTCTTCTCCGCCGCCAGGGTGAAGTTCCAGCCGGTTCAGGACTGGACTGCAAGCGCACCGCAACTTGATTGTATCACACCATTAAGGTAAAGGCTTCATTTTTTTAATCTGTTGAAATGAATAGTCCAATGGTCTCAGAGTAGTGAACTTAACGCGAACTTTCATTTTTAAGCACGGTAGGTGCTCTACATCATAGGTAATATTATGTGAATGACTCTACATCTCAGATCTATAATTTGGTCTGCACCTACGATCCTCGACAGCATGCCTAAACTTAGTCCGTCAGCAAGATTGGATGGACGTACCTAGCTCCCCGCCGGCCGTTACACTTCAAGCTCATGTGCATCTTCATTTGTGGTTCAGGCATCCTAAATTCGTAGACAGCGGTAATTCGGTTTGGTTTGTCACCATTGCTTAAAAATTTAAATTTCCGGTACAGAATACTTTTGGCGAAAGAAAAAGACCCAGATCGATGGCAACGCGAGCTGGACGTCATGGAGACACACACAGAGGAACGGAAGCTGAGGCCAACTTGGGGCGCCGACCAAGTGAATATCGCTGACTTCCTTGTGGACCACTGCAAACTTGGCAAACGATTTGATAAGGAACTGGTGCAAAAAGTTTGCGGCATTCTTGAGGTGAGTAAGTAAATAAAATTTAATTTGTTTGAACATGGTGTACATGATACATGCAAGATAACAAGAAGTACAGAAAAGTCCTAACATGTTCAGCCGCATAGCGTGGCGTACAAATTGGTAGGAAGAGATGGCGCATAAACCGTGATAGTGTCGGTTTAATCTTTTGTGTCTATTTATATTTTATACATGTAGGATATATTCAAGAACTGCAATGCGTTGCTTATAGCCGTATAGGCCATAATATGACTTACCGTACCTATGTGTTCTGAAGGATCCTATACCCACCTCCAAAGGTTCTATTCTATTTGCTACCTACACTGCGTGATCCTTAGGACTTTTTTTTTCGAAACTTAGCATCATTTAATGCACAGGTGAATTCAGTGGAGATCCCATCTCGTGGTGGCTTCAGCATACGAGCCCTTTATCCTCGATTAGCCATCGCAGCGCACAACTGCGTCCCTAACATCGTTCACACCATATTGCAGAATGATTACCAGTAAGTATAAGAGGGCCTATACCTACCATTAACCTGTGATGTTTTTAAACTGTCAGCCTAGAGATTTGCCTCTCGGTTGCCTGAAACAATCCGCCAACCAGTTTATTGATAGAGGCTCTATTCACTTTTTTCAGGGTGCAAGTTAGAGCTGCTGTCCCAATTAAAGAGGGGGACACTCTCCACATTTGCTACACACACTGTCTATCCCCTACCCTGGTTCGGCGGGACTTTCTGGCGGAATCCAAGTTCTTCCAGTGCGACTGCACGCGCTGCGCTGATCCTACCGAACTCGGAACACACCTCAGCACACTTAAGTGCAGTAAATGTGATAACGGCGTCATACTGGCGACTAATCCTCTCGGTAGGTACCTACCTAGTTGCTGTAAAGTCGGTCTCACTCAATAGACTCTGCATCTTGCTGTTTTTCGTTGTGGTGCAACGGAAATGAGTTAACAGTTGAATCTTTGAACATCTTAAAGTTCCATCCGGTGCGTACGTTCATGGACGAACAGTCAGTATTAAAATGTAAAAAGAAATAAAATGTTATACAACGTGTTGATTTGCATCCTAGTCAAATTCAAGGACGTAATTATGCTAAGGATTCTCGACCCAAATCGACAGTAAAATGGGTAGGTATTTTTTTAATTTAATTTTTTGATTTACGGAAATCCGTAAGTGTAAACCAGCCGCGGCCCGTCTGTTACTAGCCTTATAACCGCGCTTTCACACACAAACAAACTCAAACAATACATACACAACGCATACGCAACCATCATTCGATAAATTCGTAGGTAATCAATCGCACCCCAATCACGGTACGGGGATTCTCCCGCGCAAGCTCCTAGCCACGCCCCCGGCCCCCGCGGCCCCGGAACTAACAGTGTGTTTGATGTCGCCGAAGCGCGCGGTGCGCTTTGCGCTCCTCCGTACATCGTTGAGACGTAGGTACAAGATGACGGACAATTATTCAAATGTCGAGATGGCGGAGATGGTCCGCCAGTATGCCATCAGTGGAGACAGCCTACGTGGAGCCAACCGGATATTCACGGAAATGTTTCCCGATCGGGAACCCCCATCACAGAGCGTCATGCTGGCAGCTACGCAGGGACTGTGGGATCATCGGCAGTTTGACGTTCCCCGGCATGCTCATGCTCGCGGCAGCGTAGGCCTGCCTGTCGCCTTGCAGGAAGACATCCTGGAATACTTCCAGCGAGACCCACGGACAAGCACGCGGGAGGCTGGTCAACACTTAGGAGTGCACCATACCACAGTGTGGCGCCTACTGAAACGTGAACTTCAACACCCGTTCCACTACCGCAAGGCACAACCTCTACTTCCAGCAGGATGGCGCTCCCTCTCACTATGGTCGGCAAGTACGCGAGTACTTGACCGAAAAGTTGGTGACCACTCGATCGGTCGCGGAGGACCTGTGGTCTGGCCTCCGCGTTCTCCAGACCTGACGCCTGTAGACTTTTATTTGTGGGGAGACGTTAAAGGAAGTGGCAAGTGTAACAGAATTACATGCAAGGATCATTAGTGCTTTCGACACTTTAAAAACGAATGTGTTAGTGTTACGTAAGCTGAAGGAAAACCAGCTACGTTGTGCTCGATTGTGCGAAGAGTGTGATGGTGGCAACTTTGAACAATAGCTCCGGGTAACTTAAGTAGGTAATTTATTTATTTGTACATTTTGTAAATACGTTGTAAGTTTAATCAATTTTATTAGTGTAAATAAGTTGATTTCAAATTTTATTTTTAACTACGCCAATAATACCTAAGAGTCGAAAATATCACCACGTACTTTCACTTAACTAGCACGTCTTTCCATTTCCATCAAACGTAGAAAACAGTTTTAGACTTAGTAGATCGCTACACTAACTAAGGCATTCTTGCCGGTCCTAAGCCCGTTAAGTAGGAAGGAAATCCACAAATAAAAACAAAATCACTACGAAAAGCAAAACTAACATTTTATTAATCATCTGATAACAGGTCAGTGAACTTTTCTTTGGCGCACTAGTATTATTGTCATTAGTAAGATTTCCGTATTCCAATGATGCTCAAAGATTAGTTAATTATCAAGCGAAATTTATGACAATAATGTAAGTGATTTTCGAAATAAAATTAGGTAAAATTATTGCTACCGGTCATTGCTCGGTCGCACTCGCGCGCGCTTGCATTTCGTAGGTAAGACGTCGACACTCACGTACACAGCTGCATTGTCGCTGTGTGCGTAGTCGGGTGATTCTGTTTTAAATTAAGGGCTTAATTCTGAAATACTGTTAAATTTTAACAACAAAAAAAAGCAGCGCTTATTAGTTATTGCCCGCTACCGTACTTTCGATTGATTATTTATGTCTTTTATGACAACCTCCTGAAATTTGACGAGGATGCAAAACAACACGTTGTATATTAGCTATTTTTGAAACAGTTTCGTAATCGTTTACATATCTTGTCAAAAGGTCTAGTAGTCGTGATTTATGGGTTGTATAATTTGTATTGTTTATTAGAAGATTGAATACTAGCCAACGTTGACGTCGGCGCGTCGGCGACCTAATTGTCATTTTAAAATAAGCAGAAAAAGCTTCATGATGAACAATGTTCTGAGTAGAAAGTAGGTTAACCCTCGCAATGCCAAGGTACCGGGGCGGGCCTAACAGTCGACACTAAGCTAATTAGAAGACGTCATCGCTTACCTATATGTATTATATGTGAAGGGCAAAGACAGAAAGAAGTGTACGTCTATACACCCTAGGATAGGTCTGAACTGTCAGATGCTTAGGTAGTGCTAGGTGAAGGTACCTACCTACTAGGATTCGAATCTTTTTAGTATAATATATCGGTAGGTAACACCAAATAGGTGGGGTACCCGGTTACCACCTAATTTGTGGTAAACTTTGACCCTCCCGGTTTTGTTCAAGCATTCTCCATTACATAATTTTCCAGACCTCGACACCCCATGGACGTGCACGGACAAAAACTGTGGGTTCAAGACATCTAACGCCGCAATGCGCAAGATGTTGGCGGTGGTTCAGGCGGAAATCGATCAGCTTGAAATGCTTGAGCCCGGCCCTGCCGCTGTTGAGCAGAGAGAGGCTACTATTAATAAGGTAGGTATATACCTAATTTTAGATAAATTGGGAGGGTAGGCAGAGGTCTAGTACCTACTAGACCGTCTACCTAGACATGACCACATTTCGATAGTCATATATATCTGAGTGGTATGGCACTGTGGCCCGACTGACGAACATACATAATTATAATCCCATGCTCGACAATACTCGGGTATATGGAATCCAACCCCGCAAACCCGGGATATTTGCGGGATCAGTAGGTAATGCGAAACCGACTGAAACTGAAAAAAAAATGGAATTCGAATAAAAATGGGTGCAAACGTCGTTTTAAAATAATAACAGTTGGTTGTCGCACGGGTTGGTTGGCACGAGGTTGGTCTGTTGATGGGTGACCATCTTAACATACCGAGTGTCCTCCGTGGCTCGGAAAGCAAGTTAAGCCGTTAGTCTCGACTGTCAATTTGTAGGTCTTTGGCAGTCGTTACGGATAGTCAGAAGCCAGAAAATCTGACCCCAGTCAACAAGAAGTAGGTACTGTATTACCCAGTTGAGACAGGCAGCCGCTCTTCGCAAAGTACTGGTATTCAAATGAATCTGGTTTGACGTAGCCGACCTCAATTTAGTTGGGAAAAGGCTAGGCAGATGATGATTAACAGGAAAATAGGAAGACCGAACTACTTATGATTTCCATGTAATGTAACTTGCCTATATTAACTGGCCGATAATATTTTTCGGTTGAGTTTTTTAGAGAACTTTGTTGTATGTGGAAAGTCAAATCGCTTGTTAATAAAAACACCGGGACTTTTATCTATAGGTATGTAGTAGTATGGGTATCTATCAACGTTCTATGTCAATTAAGTTACCACAGGGGATTTCCCACGAGTGCGGATACATGGGATTTTTATGCAGGATTGGTACCTTAGTTAGGTATTATTAGAAAGATCTTGCCATAACGCCAACACAGTTCGAACCTTAAGTAAGTGCGATCATGATAGGCCCGAATCTAGGAGGGGGCAAACCGGGGCACGTGCCCCGGGCGGCAAGGAGTGTCAAATTCAAATGTTTGAAAAAAAACGATGTGTGCTGACAAAATAAGCGGGCTCGCTTCGCTCGCTTTTGAATTTTACAGTCTCTTGTATCTCTATTTTCAGTAAATTGTTGTAAATTTGAATTTCAACAATGCTTCTATTTTCAGTATTTAAGTGAACACTAGGCTCTGGAACTATCATCGTCATCATAATTTACCCAGCTTTTTCCAACTGATGGGTTCGGCTTCAAGTCTAACTGGGTACCTAATTTATGTAACACTTTGCTTTTCCAGTATAAATCCGTGTTCCACCCTCGGCATGCACTCCTTCTATCCCTGAAGCACTCGCTCGCTCAGCTGTACGGCCGAGTGGAAGGGTACGGCATCGATGAGCTGCCCGACCTCATGCTGGAGCGGAAGGCCGAGTTCTGCCGGCTCGTGCTCAAGACCCTCGATGTTATCATGCCGGGAGAGACCAGGATGCGAGGTAACGAAGAAAATCTATGCTTTTGTAGGTATAGTTACAGATAGCTTAGGAAGTACAGTCCTGACAGTAATTACTTGCACAGGTTAAACATTGCACTGAAACATAATTGAATGCAAACAAAACTCGAGTGTTAACATAACATAGCAGTTTGTACAATCTATTACAACCCACTAAGTACCTACCGACCCACCTATGCACTACATTGTACTCATGTAATAAATTGTTCATAATTGTCCGGACACAATGCTGCATAAGCATTACGACTTCTGTAATGTAATATGAAATGTAACAATAATACCTGCAGCTGGATTTTCAAAACTGGGCTCAGGACCGAAAGTCTAAAATTGAACATCGCGCTTTTGTTCACGCATTCATTGACTTTTTTCCAGGTATGATGCTATACGAGCTACACGCGCCACTAATGTTCTTAGCAAGAAATGAATTCGGAGCCGGCCTCATCACTCAAGAGAAATTGAAAGAAAGGTTGCAGGAGCCCATCCAATGTCTAGCCGAAGCCGCGAGGATACTGATGAGGGAAGACCCGCACAGTCCTGAAGGCATCACTGGACAAGTCGCTCAGCAGTCCATGGAACAGCTTAAAGCTAGCCTTGAATGCTTATAAACTCTAGTCAGATATTGCTCTGTAACAATATTTTAAGTGCCAGGTATTCATTTAACCTTCATTTAATTTGACGACACGGTTGACGCAGTGGTTGAGCGATTGACTGCTGCACTGCACTGCGTGTCGCGGGTTATATAAAAAAATAAAGATTAATATTCGCATTTTAATTTAGTTTTGTGTAGTAGGTATATATAGTAGTATGTTCTCCTAACATTTCTAGCAAAAAGCTATGAAAAGACAAAATAACAATGATCTCTCACAAATCACGATATGAAATAATATGGCCTTTATGATTATAACTTTTGTTTTATTTCATAATAAATTTCCTTACACTTTAGAATGTTATTTTCTTGGGTTTTCTGCTTGGTTCAGCAGGTGTAAATTTATTATTATGTATTCCTACATCTTCAATATTTTCAGAACTGTCTAGTGTGTGAAGTTTTACTGTGGACTCTTCCTTTTTATCCATCATCTAGAAACAAAAACAATTCACTCATTAGTATTCCAAATTTTTTCTAGAACATAGAAGACTTACTTTAACAAATTAAAGAAATAAAAATGACAAAACTAGAAGTCCTTAACAAATATTTGCGGTAGGGTAGAATTTGGAATCTTTTCTATGTAAAATATCCCTTCTCTTAGCCTTAACTCACTACCCTCACTTAAAAAAAATATGTTTAGGTGTCACTGGTACTTACAGTAGGACAGTCTTTCCTCAAATGTGTGACATCACCACAAAGCTTGCAGGCACCACCGTTGGGATACAAGCCTTTTGGGTTGTCAGGACACTGCCTCGCTATATGACCCTGTAAATACAAATTACAGTAAATTATAGTAATGCCTTCTTTGTATGAAGACAAGGCCTTTGCCTTCTGGAACAATAATTGTCTATGGAGCGAGTGTGCAAATTTTGTGAGTCTGAGTATATGGAGGGTAATCTCTAGTATTAAAAAAAGAACTTTAATCATTTTTGAAAGGTACATTATTCCAGATGGACATAGGTTATATTATTTGGTTTGTATTTTGTACTAGCTTCTGCCAGCGGCTTCGCCCGCGTGAGCCCCAGGGAACATATTCCCAGGATGAAAAGTAGCCAATGTCTTTTCTCAGGCTCTAGACTATCTCTGTACCAAATTTCATTTAAATCGGTTCAGTAGTTTTGGCGTGAAAGCGAGACACGACATACAGACAGAGTTACTTTTGCATTTATAATATTAATATTAGTAAGGATAGTTAGTAGGTAGATTGACCACACGAGGCAAATCCAGACAGATTACTAGTTAGCTGATAACTGAATATATTTACTTACAGGCTCCCTACAAATGAAGCATGTAGCAAATCTGAACTCCTTACTCTCCTCTCTCTGAACCTTACATTCAAACTGCCTGTGTTCAGTGGAGCCACACTTGAAACAAACACCGTCTGCTGTATCCCCTGGAATCTTAGACTTCAACTCGGGACAGTCAGACAAAACATGGCCTCCTTTCCTGCAGTTATAGCAGACTTCCCTCTTCATCCTTGCCAAAGCTTTCTCTGCCCTTCTTCGTTCTAATTTCATAGTCCTCTGGACCTCGCTCTTTGGTATTCCTTTCTTGATCATGTTTGTTTTCAACTCTTGCAGTCTTTCGGCATCTTTCTTCATGACTGGGAAGCCATCAAACCGTACTAGTTCTACCTCCCTGCCATGTACAATGAGTTGAAAGCTATTGTCATTTATCTCCTTCCTGCGTGCAGGTTTGCCATTTATTAGTTTCTTGTTCTTTTTATTTTTCGGTTTAGCTTCTTTGTTGTTAAGGTTGTTATTTTTATTATTATCTGATGAAGGATTTCCAACATTATTTTTGGAAACCTCTGTAGATTCTGCAGGTTTTAAATTTTGTTTATTCTTCTTTTTTTTATTCTTTTTAGGGCTTTGTGCGATCCCTTCTGTTACTTCTTCAGATTTTTTTTCATTCTGTGACTCTGTTGTTACTTTGGATTTTTTCTTCTTCTTTTTGGACTTTTTCACTGTGCCATCAGTACTCTCAGAAACATGGTTTTGTGGACTAGTGTCACTATTGGTGGCTTCTGAGGCTTCAACTACACTAGCATTGTTATTCTTATTTTTCTTTTTAGTTTTGGCAAGTGAACCATTCGTCTCTGGTAAATTAGTCGCCTTCTTATTGCCTTCAGTTTCTGGAAAATCACACCAAGTTGCTTTTCTTTTTTGAGTTTTGTGTTCTTTAAGGAATTTTTCGTAGTTATCTATGCGTTGCTGTTCAGCCTGGAATTAGACAAAACAAAGAATAAACCAACGGTGCAGTAAGTTATACTGTCGTCGAGTTAAGTAGGTACTCTTCAACATCATTACATTTGTAATGTTATGTATGAATGGCACTTGTTTATTACATTTTCTATTGATTGAAATTAAATTTTTAGTAAATATTATACCTCTTTCCTTTTCTTGGATTCGTCACCATCCTTTTTAGCCTGTAACAACTGCTCTTTCATAACCTCCCATGGAGTACTATCTTCAGGAGTTCTTTCATTTGAAGACTTCGAGCCTTTAGCTCTAGCAAACCTTGTCATGTTGTAAATATTCTAAACATAGGCTTTTTACTATAATTATTGAAATTGTTTTTAACTCGCACGTGCAAAAGAAAAAACAATGTTGATTTCATTCGATGGCATTTGATATTTGACATTCATTCAATTCAACGCATGGTATATTAAATATGGTATGACAGCTGACAATTGACGTTAAAAAATCTGTCCAACGCACTGACGTATAAATCATATGGACTTGAAATGTTTGACTATAGAAAAAACAGTTATACAAATATGTGGCAAATCGACACCGAAATCATAAAAATACTGTCATCTCTTTTTAACTTTCATAATTTTTCTTAAGTGAAAAAGGATAACAGTGTTTTTGACAGTTACTATAATGGCAGGGTTGCCATTATAGTAACTGTCAAAAACACTGTTAATCAATCATTCCTAGCGTCATTAAAATACCTATTTGCGGCCGGGTCGCCATTTTATCCTCTCGCTGTTTGACAACAAGTTGAGGTACGTCAACTGTCAAATACTCTTGAGCTGTGGATATGATTTGTGAATTTTGAAGTCATTTTGCTGTGTTATTACTCTTGAACTTGGTTTTATAGTGGAAATCGTCAATTGCAAGATGCCTAATTGTAATATAATCGGATGTGGCATTAAAAGAAGCGGAAATCACCCGAACATAACTTTGCACCAGTATGTACTTAATTTCAGCTGAAATATCTTTGGATTTAGATAATAAACAAAAGATTCTGCATTCGTTGAAGAGTTTCAACAGTAAAGTATTCATAATTTCCCTTTTGCCCTTATTATCAACAGTAATAATTGTATTTCTACTTCGAATCATTTTCTTGTTATTGTTATTGTAGGGATCAGGCCTGGTCAACTTTGTTCTACGAATTTGAGACATACCTACAGGGGATAGAAAAAATGTTACCTCAAAAATAGCAATGAATGTATTTAACTATTGGTAAAAAATAATTATCGACAGTAAAATTATTTACAGAGAATTATAGACTTTCTTTAAAGTATTATCACTTAATCTAGCAAAACACATCCAAATGACTCCGTATTAGTTACTTACAATGGTTGATAATGAAATATAATTTTAAGTTTAGATTTTATAGTAGTAACTTTATTAAATTCATGGGCAACCCAACAAAATATGGCGTAATTTTTTGTGCTTATTCTTATTTTTGTGTAATTCTGTTAAATTGGTTTAAATTTATGCATGAGTATATTTAAAAATGTACGTAATATGTATCACCGGCAATGTGTAGCATTTCGACATATAAAATGTTCAAGAATTGCTTTCCGGCTTGGAATAATATTATACCTTCCGTAAGTACCTGGTACCTACTTACTTCAAAGTTGTTTTATTTTAAATATATAGAATGCTGAAACACATAGGTAATTGTAATTCTTAGTGGTAAAATATGTTATTGAGCAATATGCAGTAGATTAGAGATTATTTCATGGAAACCTGTTACTGAGTTAACCTAACTTTGGCCATGTAATGTTGGGGTTCCTACAAGATGATTTCAAGAAAACAACTACATCTGTTAAGTATTTAATGACTGCTAGGGTCTCAACTTACTTGATAATAGTCTAGGTGAGTAAAATAAATGGCTCCAGTAAGCATATCTAAATTTCATTAATATTTGGTAAAGGAAATTTATCGTCATAAATAACCTCGTTTAATTTCCTATAATCTACAACTTTCTTACTTATTGGATTGGACTGGACCATTCACTATTTTACTCTTCTATTATTTAATTTTCTAACTTGCTTGGCTATTTCTGGTTTTAGTCCCTGTGGTAACCTATACAGTGTAATGTAAATTATCTTCTTCTAAATGAAAAACATCAGAATACTTTGCACAAATTGCTTCCATTGGATTATTTTTATTCTCCGTCTAAATTATTTACATTTAATTCAGACAGCTAAGTTTTAATCCTAGTAATGTCGATATTGGTCTTATTAAATTGAAAAATATTATAGTCTCCCAAATTTATCAAATCTGGTAAAAAGATGGCAAGCATACTTCCTTGACCCTAACATTAAGGATCTTGACCAAAATTCTATTATTACTTACCTTTGCTATTGCTTTTGATATAAACACATCATTCGCTAACTCTCTACTACACACTGCAACTTCTCCATTTACATTCTCATTCGCAAAAATAAAATGAATTGATTCCGAATGTTGGAATTATTATTGCATTTTTCATCCTATCATGTTATCATATTTTCATCCTATCATGTTCATCTACGAAATAAAGATAATGTTTTTTATTTTTGTTTAAGAGTGTTAAACTATTTGAATCTATATCTATATTTGCTCGAATTTTTTCTAAAAAGTCCAACCCGCCCAAATCCATTCGGCTATTGCAGTGTGATTGAGTACCAGATATCTAAACATTATATAATTAAGTTATATTGAAAAGTCAGTAAATTTGAGCACTACATTGCATATAACTACAGACCACTCATTATTTATTACCAAACCAAGATTTTTTTATGTTTGGTGAACATCTTGTAACAAGTTTTTAATTTTCATGTTTTAGCATTGCCGATGCACCGGTTTTCAAATCCAAACAATCCTGCTCAGTTAGAATGTTTTCAAACTTGGGTTATGAAAATTAAAGGAGAAGATAGTGAATTCATACATGAGGACAGAAAAGTATGTCAAACATTTTGAAGATGTTTACAAATATCCAAATATGAAACACTGCAGTGGCAATACTGGCTGTTTATTGATGGAAAAAAGTAAAGGTGAATAATCTAACCAGGTTAGGTAAGGTGAGTAGTCAAAAGTTCTTTGAAATTGATTCATGATGATAACGGCTTCCTAAGAATAAATTATTTTATCCCATATGGTAAAGGTCTTCATTCCAATTAAAAATCATCCTACTTTCAGGTGTGCAAGTTGGTGAGTGCAGGCAAATTGAATTACCATCTACACCAATTCAAATGACGACAGCTTCCTTTACTAAACCGTGGACACAGATTTATCTTCGAGTTCAGGTAAATAATACATTACGTAAAATAATAATCCTTACTTCCTTACTTAATATTATAAATGCGAAAGTAACTCTGTCTGTCAGTCTATCTGTCTGTCTGTCTGTCTGTCTGTCTGTCTGTCTGTCTGTCTGTCTGTCTGTCGCGCTTTCACGCCAAAACTACTGAACCGATTTAAATGAAATTTGGTACTAATTTGTAACTTTATTAGTTGTTATCTATGTATCATGTATGTATTGTGTATGTGTGTGTTGTGTATGTATTACATGTGGTGTGTATGTATGTGTTGTGTATGTATGTGTAGTGCATGTACTGTGTATGTGTGTTGTTTATGTACTGTGTATGTGTTTGTTGTTTATGTACTGTGTATGTGTGTGTAGTGTACGTGTATGTCGTGTACGTTTTGTATGTTATGTACTGTGTTTGTGTGTGTTGTGTATGTGGTGTACGTGTGTGTTGTGTATGTGGTGTATGTGTGCGTTGTGTATGTGGTGAACGTGTGTGTTATTAATGTGGTGTATGTGTGTTGTGTATGTGGTTGTGTTGCGTATGTGTGAGTGTTGGGTATATGTGTGTCACGTACGTGTGTGTTGTGAATGTGTGTGTGTGTGTTGTGTGTGTTTTGAGTTTGTTCGCGGTTTGAGTTTGTTAATGGTTTGAGTATGTGGGTTGAGTATGTGTGTGTGTTGTGTAAGCGTGTGTGTTGTATATGTGTGTGTTGTGTATGTGTGTGTGTTGTATATGTGTGTGTTGTGTATGTATGTGTTGAGTTTGAGTGTTTACTGTGTATGTGTGCCTTGTGTATGTGTTGAGTATGTATTTGGTTTGAGTATGTTCGTGGCTTGAGTACGTTTGTGGGTTGAGTATGTGTGTGTGTTGTGTAAGCGTGTGTGTAGTATATGCGTTGTGTATGTGTGCGTGTTGTGTATGTATAATTGTTTGACGTGTATGTGTGTGTTGTTTTTGTATTTTGTTTGTGTGTAGTGTGTGTGTTGAGTATGTGGTTGTGTTGTGTGTTATGTTTATGTGTACTATGTATGTGTTGTGCATGTGTGAGTTGTGTGTATGTGTTTGTTGTGAATGCGTGTGTGTTGTATATGTGTTGTGTATGTATGTGTGTCTGACGTTTAAGTAGTGTTGTGTATGTGTGTGTGTTGCGTATGTGGTTTTGTTGTGTGTGTTGTGTTTGTGTGTGTTGTGAATGCTTGTGTTGTGTGTGTTTTGTGTATGTGTGTAGAGAATGTGAGGAATGTGTGTGTGTTGTGTATGTGCTGCGCATGTGTGTGTGTTGTGTATGAGTGTGTGTTTTGTGTGTGTATGTGTTTAAGTTAGGTTTGTTCTTGGTATAAATTCATCCCAACTACAGAACCCTTCATTGTGCTTGGTCCAACACGCACTTGGCCGGTTTTTTATAACCCAATGTTTGATTTGTGTTTATTATGTTCTTACAGTCATGAATATTGAACTGCCATCTACTTCAGTTCAAATAAAGGCAGCATTCTCTACCAGACAAGTTCAAATTGACATAGATATATCTTTACAGTCAGGTAAATATAATACAGTCGGCCAGAGATAGTGCTCATTTTGCTGATAGATTTTGTGCAGTTAGTAATCTAAACACAATACAAAGTTTAATTTTGTTTTTCTTATGTGATTACAGTAATGAATATTGAAATGACATCTACTTTAATTCAAATGGAAACTGCCATCTCTGGTAACTAATCTGGCAGAGACCAGTTGAAATTATCACAGACATATCTTCGACTCCAGGTAAATAAAAAACAAAATAATTATTAAATACTAGCCCTTCGCCCGTGACTTCGTTCGCGCGGGTTTAGTAGGTACTCCTCGAACTTCATCTCCTATACCTCCCTCTTTATAAGATAATGTGTAAATCTATATCTATACTTCTATACTAATATATAAAGCTGAAGAGTCTGTTTGTTTGTTTGCTTGAACGCGCTAATCCCAGGAACTACTGATCCGATTAGAATAATTATTTCAGTGTTAGATAGCTCATTTACAGAGGAAGGCTATATATCATCACGCTAAGACCAATAAGAGCGGAGCAGACGAAGTTGCGCGGGTCAACTAGTTACCTACAAATAGACAAAACAGGGCAGTTCGCTCTAACCACAACATTTATAAGGTTCCGAACATCCCTAAAAAACGGATCCTTTATAGGATCACTCGTCTGTCTGTCTGTCTGTCCGTCCGTCTGTGTGACATATCAAATGAAAGGTAATTACTGTGACGGTTTTAATTATATTTTTTTCATAATTTTAAAATAAACAATTTTGAAGTTATTCAAGAATTTGAACCAAATTTACCATTTTAGGCTCGGTCGTTTCGGAAAACGACTGAGCCTAAATATGAAAAAAAAGAATTCTATACCTAAAGATTACAAGAAAACCTATAAGGGAGTCTGTATTGTCAAAATAACATATTAAAAAACTGGCCAAGTGCGAGTCGGACTCGCGTGCAAAGGGTTCCGAACGAATTTAATTTTTTTAACATGTTATTTTAACACTACAGACTTCTAATAGGTTTTCCTGTAATCTTTAGGTAAAGATCTACTATCTCCATTTTTTTTTCAAAATTTTAGCCTCAGTAGTTTCGGAGATAAGGGGGGGAATGGTAATTTTTCATATAATTTCTTGAATAACTTCAAAACCATTTATTTTAAAATTATGAAAAAAAATATAATTAAAACACTCACAGTAAGCCCTCTCATTTGATGTCATACGATATTGTTCGAAAAACTTTTTTTTTAATTTTCTAGTTTGATCCCCAAAAGTGACCCCCATACTAAAAAAATAAGGATTTACGTAACGCGTCCGTGTTTGGGTCATAGAAGTCCATATGTGTACCAAATTTCAACAGAATCGGTCAAGTGGATCCGGAGAAAACTGGCTGTGACAGACGGACAGACAGACACCCGACTGATCCTGTAAGGGTTCCGTTTTTTTTTCGAAACTCTAAAAAATGAAATTGTTTCAGAACCCTTTGCATGGGAGTCCGACTCGCACTTGGCCAGTTTTTATTACTTAGAACGTTTTATACCCGTGGTAACTTTTAAACGAAAGGTCAGGTTTGAATAATTTAAAGTGTAATATTCAGCACGAACATCTCAAGATTTTAGGTACATTATCATATGAATTAATGGATTTGTTTCTATTAATATTAGATAAAAACTATTGTTTTAATAGGTACACATATTAGTAGTAGTTAGTACCTACCTAACCACTTACTTGTTAGGGTTCCGTAAACCAACGGTAACCAACGGAACCCTATTACTAAGCCTCCGTTGTCCGTCCGTCCGTCCATCTGTCTGTCAGCGGGCTGTATCTCAAGACCCGTAATAGGTAGAAAGTTGAAATTTTCACCGAGTATGTATTTATATTGCCGCTATAACAAGAAATAATAAAATTAAACTTAAAAATTAAAGGGGCTCCAATACAAGAAACGTGTTTTTTTCGTTTATAGTATGGAATCCGACTCGAACTTGGCTGTTTTTTTTTATTTTCACTAGGTAACTCAAAAGGATTTGAAGCATCTCTTATATAAACTTTTGGTAAACGAAATCACAAAGGCCACAAAATATCGTCATAGTAATCTACTTTATCGTAATAATTCATTTCACTTCAATATTTTCAAATTCCATTTTTGGCGCCACACAGTGGATCGACGCCATACAAGCAAAGGGACATAGGCAACTCAAAAATACATGTGTCAGTTTTTGAAAAACAAATCATTCCATCGTATAGGCCTACTTATAAGCTGTAAAAAACCTATGAAGCATTTTCTTATCGGAATCTTATATTGAGAGCTATGGCACCAAACGTGATTTTTTTGTATGGGAAACGGCATAAAAAATAGTATACCTTCTGAGTCCCTTCGTGTTTCGACTTGATTTTTTTATATGGTAATAAGACATATATTTGCTACATTTTCTCCAAACAAATATGGTGCGCCACTCGCACCCCTTATGATGTACAAGCGTTGACCGATTTTTTCCTTATTATCTACAAATTGACAGGTACTGATAAGTTCAGGTCATAAATCTCTGGAAACGATTGTGTCAATTAACGATGCGTAATAGAGACCAATATCTATTACGCATCGTTAATTAACACAATCGTTTCCAGAGATTTAGCTAATTAGCTATGCTTTCATTATAAACGTATGAGGCTTTATTCCTTTAATGGCTTAGCTGTAATTGAAACAAAAAAGGCTCTTTTGATCGAGTACATAAATTTATTTTATTCTAATTCTTAACCAACAAGAAATGTCGCACAAAAATAATTACAAATTAACTGAAACCTTCCTACTGGTCTTATGCTAAAAGATGACAGTTTAATAAAGTAAATTAAAATCCTCAAAAGATATCATAGATATCTATTATCTAAACTCAACTTGATATTAACTAACTATAAACAAAAGACAATAACTATAAACCAATAAAACAATTTTAAAACACAGTATTAATAACATCATACAACAAAATAACAAAAAGTAGCTTAGGATATAGTAAATTTCGAAATTAAATTAATTGATCAGATCAATAACAAATTCAAGTATTAGTCACAGAAAGTATCATCTTCAGATTCTATTTCAGAATCTTCGGAATCACTTTCAGAAACTAAATTTGTAACATCACAAAATTCTATTTGGTTTTCTTCTATATCTAACATTTCATAAACTTCTTTGAACATTTTTTTCTTTTCTTTTTGATTCAGTTTTGGTCGTATGGTTGTCAGAACAGGATCTGAAGTAAGTAAAAGGTTATGCAGTACATCTTCGTTACAAGAAACACTGCTGTTTTTTATCGAGTGAGACTCTCTAAATTTACGAAAATCCTTGTTTCTTGCTTCAGATGCCTCTTCTGACAAAAAACCGATAGGAACTACAGATAAATGCTCAATTATATGAGCCCCATGAATGAGCAACTTATGAATACTTACAGGCATATAATACCACGGATAAAGGTTACTAAACATTTTTGCAATATCTATACAGTACTTGTTAAATTTATTAACTACAATTTTTTCACCAGAAGAAATACATTGCAGGACCACACCAATTCTTCGCACTAAATCAACGTCAAGTCCAGTTATATCAGCAGTCTTTTCTGGATCTTGAAAGAATCTTCTAGCCGAGTTCCCGTTGTTTGTTGTCCCACTGCCTTGTTTTACAACGTCTAATAACAAACCAGTTTCTTTTCTGAATTTGTCTTGAATTTTCTTTTTTCTTTCGTGTACTGAATGTTTTGCATCGTCTCCTCTTGATTGCCAGGATTTAATGTCTAATCTATATGTTATATGAAGCAAACATTCCATCACACGAATCCCAGCATGAAGGCCGCTTAATCCATATTTGTACATATCTTCATTCACTGTTTTTTTCTGTACTAATTCTATGTTATTCATTTCCTTCGGACGCGCCTTGCACAAATCACAAACTGCTGCAGAAGTACCCGAGATGTAAGATGCCACCTTACCATCTATCATCGTCAAGAGCAATTTATGCTCAATATTTGCGTTTTCGTAATTTCAGGGTCATAAATTTTCAATTTCATTTTCTATAACAGCCATTTCGGTTTTGACATTAAACTCAGTCTCTTTCATGAACTTCCACATAATTGGTCGGCAGTAAGACGTTGAGGAAGGGCGTTGGTTTTGCCAAATAACACATCCATCTTCTGCTGTGAGCTTCAATGGTACAAGACTTGCCATGAAAACACATCTGAATTTGAAACATCAGATTTTTGTTGATACACGCTTTGGTTTGAGGCTCCATCAAAACCCCCTTTGCTTATAAGCAGAAGTTTACTTTTGCCAACAGTTTGGTCCAAAGACTGAATAATTCTCTTTACAGTTAAATCCAACAATGCTTGTAATGTTATTTTAACCGAGGTTTCTGTTATAGTTATAGCACTTCTGTCATCAGGGTAACACTTTTTCTTCTCTTCTTGAATTTTATAATAACTAGGATATTTACAAATTCCTTCTTTTTCAGTGAAATCTCTTAGTGTATATAGCGAAACTTAGATAATCTCAAAGTGATAAATAATGCTAATGCTTTTAGGGTTGATATTTCTTTCATTTCTCCAATTTGAATAAATTGTTTCACTTTAGAAACTTGGTCTGGGTTTTCCATAAGGTATTGCAGTATTTCAGCAGCATCTTTTTTCCAGACGATTTAAGGCTGGTTTGAGCTGAGAAGACGATTTCTTTCGTACTGTTGATGCTGCAAGTTGCTTCTGTGCGTCTTCTTTTTTGTTTATTTGATAGGTCTTCGAAAGATTTGCGGCTGTCTATCGAAGTTGACGTAGATGCGTCGGAAAACCGACATACCGGGTCCATTATAATATGTATTTGTAAAAGAATCGGATGTTGTCGCAGCTGGTTCTTCAGACAACTCATTCATACCTTCTTCTGTTAGAGCACAATTCTCTTTCCAATTTTCCGGCCATTGAATGTCTGTCTGCAACCAGGAAGAATTCTTCTTCATACATTTTTCCTGGCTTCTTGAAGATTTTGTCCACTTAGCAAAGATCCGATAAAAGAATTTACGGCACCAGTCTTTTACTTCTTTATCAACAGTGACCCTTAACTGAACATTACAGTTTGTTCTTAAAGATGTATATAATAGATTATAGTCCCAGAGATCACCACCATCACGTAGAGAAACGTAAAGGTCGAGGTAAGTAACGAAAGTAGGGAAAGACATAATGACAACACTCGAATGAGGATGAAATTACAATTGATGCACTTCAAGTAATGCACCTATTTATATGGTTTAAAAATTGGTACTAATGAGAATGATAATTATAACAAAAGTATAATTATCAATTAGCTATTGATTGATTCTTTGAAAATGATGGTTATGTTCGACATTAAAGAAACATACCTTTTAGAGAGACCAGCTAGTGAAAATTTTTCCGGGCTGGAATTGTGAACGCTAAAGATTCACAAGTACCAGGAGACCAGGAAAATGTCGAAGTTATTCAAGGGCTGTAAGTACAAACAGCAAATACTCACAAACTATCAGGTTACCAGAATCATGGAGATGTATTTCCATGGATGAGAATATGAGACAATGTAGTTGCGCGCCAGGCATAAATACTATGCAGACGAAGTCGCGGGCAGAAGCTAGTTACCTGAATACCTACCCCCCCCCCCCCCCTATTTTGATCTGATCACCGAGATGTACCTACCTATTCAATTCATACTTAAGTTCAATGCCAAGTGAATGCATGTATATCTATAAGATAAACATGCCTTCACTTTTAGTTATTTTATTTCATTCAATACGTACTTACCTAAATTTTTGAAAAAAATAAAATACGCTTTTTTATAAAAATAGCCTGTGTTGTCCCCCTGCTAGGCAAAGGCCTCCTCCTAAATTTTCCAGCTAGCAATCTGTTACTTTCTCCGGCACAAAACACACTATTTATGTTTTATTTTTTTAATTCTAGTTTGTTCCTGTTGCTAAAGTGGGGTTCTATTGTGACACCTAAACCAGGCTTATCACAATTATTTATTGGCAGTAAAAGGGAGCATCAAAAGGTAAACGTTTGTTGTAAAATTGTTAATTAAATCCTTCATGAAATATTAAATAATTATAAATACTTATAACTTACTATCTTCTGCCAGCGGCTTCGTCCGCGTGATCCCTAGGGAATGTACTCCCAGGATACATTTAGGCTATTTGTTATTTCTACCTCTGTGCCAAAAATCATGAAGATCCTTTCAGGCGTTCTGATGTGAAAGAGTAACAAACATTCATCCATCCATCCATCCTCACAAACTTTCGCATTTATAATATTAGTAGGATGTAATTTTTATATTGTTAACTAATTTAGTTTTAATATTATTATTTATCTTTATTTCAGTTACTTTCTCCGGCGGAACCTAAAAGTCCAGAAACTGAATTATACAGCCTTATATAAAAACTGTAAAAAACACATGAAAAAGAGTCTGCTACTTGCGTAATAGAGTAAAACAATTAAAACGAAAAGATTTGTTGAAGGCCTTGACTGAAAACGAATCGGTGCAATCTTTAATGACAAAATTAAGTCCTTGATGTTGCAATCGCAATTAAGAAATGTAAAAGGAAACACACTGGCAGAAGGTGGATTTTGGAAGAAAAAAAATATAGCATTAGGCTATGTAAAAGATGTGCCACTTGCTACCGGCTCCTTCAAAGACTCTGGTGTCTTTCTGTACCAAACAGTTTAAAATAGCTGTTAAGCCAATTCAACCTAAATACAAGTATTAACAACAAAATTTTCGATGGCTTAAAGAAACACATTAAAAGACAAAATCCATCAGATAATGCTTATGTTCTTATGTTTGACGAGATGGCCATTAGGAAACACCTGTGGTATAACAGCAAACACGATAAAATTATGGGGTACCAGGACCATGGATTACAAGAACCAACCCAACAAGAGGCCACATATGCTCTTGTGTTTATGGTAGCTGAAATAAGAAAAAAAATGAAGCAACCTGTAGCATTTTATCTGTCATGGTTCAATGTGACTTCAGATAAATTGGCAGTCCTAATAAAAGAGGTTTGTATATTTAATTATTTTTTTTCTCCCTTAATGGCAACTGAGCCGGTTCCGACTATACTGCCAGTGTCATGTCGTGACGGCAGCAACGAAGAGTCAGGAGGAGATTTAGTTATTCTTAAAAATGCTTTACCTTTTTGTAAATTATGTGTTCAAAATTTTAATAACATAGAAGACCCAAATGTGTTTTATACCAAATTTTTTTCATTACTCAACACTCAATTTAATGATAATTTTCCAATTAAGTCTAAAAGTATTTACACTAAGTTTATATTCAGTGATTGGGCGACTCCAGGCATTCGAATAAGTAGAGAAAAGCTATACGAACTATATGGCCTAAAGCAACATGTGAATAACATAAGCTTTCATAAGTATGTTGCAAAATATTCAAAAACATTTAAAAGTGTATGCAAAATAGCTAAAGCTCTGTTTATTAGCAATAAAATAAAATCAGCAGATGACAAAATAAAAACCACCTGGAAAATAATAAATAATGAAACAGGTAGGAAGAAAAAGCGTGAAACTAAATTTAATTTAAATACCGTACATGGTCCCATAAACTCAGATGCAGAGGTAGCTCAGGAATTTGAAAACTTCTTTGCTGATATTCCACGTAAAACTACACAAGCTCTTAACTCGTCACCCGCGCTCTCTGCTGCCTTTTTAAGGAAGAATGTCAAGGTATGCCCATCAGAGTTCAAGTTTCAACATACGAACCCCTTAGCCATTATAAAGGCTTTTAAAGATCTTAAAATTAAATCAACAGAAGATCTTTGGGGAATGTCTGTAAAAGTCTGTAGATCTGTTATTGAAACTATTGCTCCCTACTTAGCTCACATATTTAACTCTAGTGTAGACCAGGGAGTATTTCCTGATCTCATGAAGCACAGTAAAGTCGTTCCACTGTTTAAATCCGGTGATAGTCAAGAACCCAACAATTACAGGCCGGTGGCAATCCTGCCGGTTCTCAGTAAGGTGTTTGAAAAGTTAATGCTTAGCCAGATGTTACTACATTTTAATAAGAATTCCATCTTTCACGAACAACAGTACGGTTTCACTAAAGGGCGTTGTACAACTGACGCTGGTGTCACCCTAATAAAGAACATCTTTAACGCCTGGGAGGATTCACAAGACGCCATTGGAATCTTTTGTGACCTCTCGAAAGCGTTTGATTGCGTTAACCATGAGACACTTTTGTTGAAACTTGAGCATTATGGGATTAGGAATACATCCCTTGATTTGATTGGATCATACTTGAAAGACAGACAGGTTAAAGTACAGGTAAACGGTGTAAACTCACTAGGGTCTGAAATGGCAATGGGCGTTCCGCAAGGTTCAATATTAGGTCCATTCCTCTTTTTAGCATACATAAACGATTTGCCCCAATTACTTCAAAATGAACCAAAGATGGTGTTATTTGCTGATGACACATCATTGATATTTAAAATAGACCGACGGTCACAAAACCTTGATGATGTCAATTACTCTATTCACCAGGTTCAACATTGGTTTACGGCAAACAACTTAGTACTAAATGAAAAAAAAAACTAAATGTATTAAATTTTCTTTACCTAATGTTAAAAGTAACGAATGTGACATCATATTGAATGGACAAAAACTGGAATTTATTGATCAGACGGTTTTCCTGGGAATCACTTTAGACGAGAAATTGCAATGGGGACCTCACATAACATCTCTTGCGGCGCGGCTAAGCTCAGCCGCTTATGCTGTTAGAAAGATAAGACAGCTAACAGATATAGAAACTGCGCGTTTGGTCTATTTTAGTTACTTTCACAGCATTATGTCGTATGGTATTTTGCTGTGGGGTCGAGCTGCTGACATTGAATCCATATTTATTCTACAAAAGCGTGCTGTCAGAGCCATTTATAATCTTCGTCGCCGCGATTCTCTTAGGGAACTCTTTAAAAAGATTAATATTATGACAGTCCCTTGTCAATTCATCTATGAAAATATTATGCATGTAAGGAAAAATCGACATCTATTTAGCAAAATTAGTGATAGACATAATTTTAATACTAGAAATAGAAATAAACTAGATCAACCATTTTTTAGATTATCCAAAGTACGAACATCTTTCATGGGGTACTGTATTAAATGTTACAACAAAATTCCTTCTGAAATATTAGAATTAAATGAAAGAAAATTTAAAACGTGTGTAAAAAAGACACTTTGTGAACAAGCATATTACAAATTAGATGATTATATTCAAGATAAGAATGCTTGGAAACATGCTAGTCCTGCTCCATAGGACAATCTAGGGTGTAGTAGACATTGTGAAACTGGTTGATATGTTTGTGTTTATTGTATTAATATTTACTATGTAAACAGGTGTATTTACTGATTTTCATATTTAATTTAACTCACACACTGATCATATAAATCAATAGTTGCAAAAATTTGTAAGTATGTGAGTATTATGTTCCCTTACTAGCAAACTTATTAATTTTACCTCTGCTGGCATTTCTTTATTGTACCTACTAGTAGTACATAAGTGTTTTTTTTTGGGAGCATCGTCCTCACATATAATCAACTGATTAATGTATGCAAATATTGTAAAGCTTATTTTTGAAAAGAGTAACTATGGAGTTTCTTGTCCGTTCTTCTCCATAAGAATCTACCTTTTGCGAACGGACGACTAGAGTCACTATAATATTTTATTTTATTTTAATTTGACGTTCAAAAGTGCCTTTATTGGTCTAGTTGAAATAAATCATTTGACTTTGACTTTGACTTTGTAAACATCAAGGTGCATATAGTTAGTGCAGCAAACTTATCTGGCCCGGTTATGGCGGTGCTATCGGTGAACAAAAATGATAGATCCTGTCAATTGTCACTGATTTCGCTGAAAGTCATACAAAGAGGTCGTATGTTGTTATGGCACATAGATTGCGT
The DNA here is from genome assembly GCA_947578705.1 of Lacanobia wlatinum. Classification (NCBI taxonomy): domain Eukaryota; kingdom Metazoa; phylum Arthropoda; class Insecta; order Lepidoptera; family Noctuidae; genus Lacanobia; species Lacanobia wlatinum. The sequence goes on along the minus strand of OX388044.1, from coordinate 7,848,733 downwards.
TCTGGTCATTTTCCATCCAGGAAGTTTGGATACCTTATGAAAAAAGTCGATTCCCCTAATTGCCAAGTGTGTAACAAAGTTGAAGATGTCCAACATCTGCTGGTGCAATGTGAAAAGAACAAGAGAGACAGGGAGATAGTGATGCGGGAGTTAAAAATTAATATGTATGATGTTGGGGCTTTCATTAGAATATTAGCTACACCTAATTCGGGAGACGCGAAATTGATCTATGAAATGGTTGCTGCATCACTAGCTCCCTCGCTTACGCAATAATATATAGTTACGTGTAATAATTACTTAGATCAGGATATGATGAGGCTGACGTACCTTTATAAGGTAAAGAAAAAAAAGCACTGGATCAGATAAGTTTGCTGCACTATACAGTTTTGTCATACCATGCAAGCTTCAGATGTACTTAATATTCAACTATTTACTAATCACAATCTTTTTTTAGGTTTTGAATAAATGCTTCGAAACAGGAATGAGCATAACCGCAAGACCGCAACTGTGTGTGATATGGATGGAGTGAACAGAAGAGCCCTATCAATTTTGGGTACTTCCAAAAGTCCAACCAATGAAGAAACCAATGAAGTGGTGGCTATTTTCGATCCTCCTCATTTATTAAAATGTTTGAGAAACTTATTTCTTAAATATAATATGAATTGTATCACAAATATTACATCTGATAACACGAAAGACAAAGGTAATTATTGTTCATTATTAATAAGATGTGTAAATATAGATGATGTATGCCTGTACAACTAATGTTAAATTTACAGTATTCTAACCAGTGATGATATGACCTAAAGCTGTTTGGCCTTCTATTTAGCTATAATAAGTCGTTCTGTTTTGATCAATTGAACTTAAATTATACTGTGGAGTCATCTTCAAGTATATTATGCGTAAATAAAACTAAATCTTGTAACAAACTTTATTTATTTACAGGTGTTGCTAAGTGGAGTCTCATTCAAGACTTTTACGACCTCGACAACATGAACCCCGTGTTTGCACCAAACCCTAACACTAAACAAAAAATGAAAGTAAATCTAGCAGCTCAAGTGTTGAGTCACTCTGTAGCAGCAGACATGTTTGCCAAAATATCACAAGGTATGTATATTTCTATTAAGGTTCTTCCGAACATCCGTAAAAAACGAAAACCTGGATCACTCGGGTGTCTGTCTGTCCGTCCGTCTGTCACAGCCAGTTTTCTCCGGATCAACTGAACCGATTATGTTGAAATTCGTTATGCATATGGACTTCTGTGTTCGAAACACATACGCTACGTATATAATACATTTTTAGTATGGGGGTCACTTTTGGGGGTTATACTAGAACACTAGAACTAGTTGTGAGGGGTTTTTATTATATGTTGTTTTCATAATTTTAAAATAAACAGCTTTGAAGTTATTCAAGAAATTGGACCAAAAATGACCGTGAAGCTAAGGGCCTTAGCTCCGAAACTACTGAGTCTAAATTGCAGGAAAACCTATAAGTCTGTCCGACTCGTATAGGGCCAGTTTTTTTTTTATATATAGGTTTGACTGAAGTCCTTGTCCCTACTAAAACCCACGTAGGATGCGAAAACACATTGAGCAATGGTCAAGATGCAGTACATTTCATTTAATTCGTACCATAAAATACAGATGTTCAAGTATAGTATATAATTTTCTTTTTTTTTTATTTTCAGGAGAATTGTCTGCAGATGCAACGACAACCGCCGAAGTGATATCAAACATGGACAAATTATTTGACGCCATAAATAGCGATACGGCTGATCTCCGAAGAGGTTAACCGCACTCCACAAATATGACGGCAACATCACCTCACCATAAAACATTTTGAGGAAATGAAATCGTTCTTTGAAAAATTAGAATTTGTAGGGTGACTGTTAATAAAGTTAATAAAATTAAGGAAATTACGAACATAACTAAATATTTTTAGAAACAAGACATTTTAAAAGACATGAGTTTCACTTATGTTCTAAAATGTCTAGTTTATTATTAATTTATTTACGTTATTTCCTTAATTTATTAAATTAATTAACAGTCTACTTACCTACCTTCGTCAACTCCACACACTGCTTACTTATCTGTGGATAGATTACTTGTCTTTTTAGACCTTTTTTGTTTATCCAAGTAAACGCAATTTTGTCCATGAATGCATTAAAATGTTTTACAGTATTTGTGTAAAATTGTTATTCAATATTTGTGTAAATAATCAGGAAATCTAATATATAAAAATCTCGTGTCACAGTGTTTGTTATCTCTCCTCTGTAACGGCTTGACCGATTCTTATGAAATTTTTTGTGTGTATTTGGTAGGTCTGAGAATAGGTAGTGAGGCTATTCCTTTTTTATTTATATGGCAAAACAACGTTCGCTGGATCAGCTAGATTTAGATAATGTACAGATTTGTTACTGTTAATAAATATCGAAAATTCCACTGTTTTTGTTATTTTTATAACCCATTTACTCTAACATGAAGGTTTATTTTTGGAAACTAGAAACGAATCTGCAATAATACTAAGGAAAAGTAGCGCATGCTACTTTTCCGCAGTAGTACTATTGCAGATTCGTTTCTAGTTTCCAATTAAAAATTTTTTTTTAAGCCTAATCAAAAATAGCATTCAAATCTTCCCGCTTTGAATAGTTTGGTGGGATACAACTAGATGGCAGTACAATCGAATTCTGTCTCACATTTTTTTGTATGGAGTTGACATTCTTCCGCTAGGTAATATGTGTTCTGTGGTAGGGATAGACTAGTGCAGTGCATGCATGACATTTTAATATTTATCGATAATGCTACATTATGGCTTTTTAATGGTTTGTTGTTTTATTTGCAGGGCTGCCTGCTAATAAAGGAAAAAAAGATTTTGGCTGGAAACAATTGGCGTTGAAAATTTAAAGATGTCAACAAAAACAATATATAATTGTTCTCTTCACTTTGAAGAATCTTGTTTCAACTGGAAACTGAATAAAGTAACATTGCTTGACGATACTTACTTCTACTTCTACCTTCACGAACCTTATTGGTAAGTAACATTGCTTGTTATTTTGTCTGACATGATTGTGTAGCGGCTGATAAATGATGGTGATGTCGTCAATTGCAACACTTGCCTAATGGGCACAAAGAGTGATGTTAAGAATGTATTTGAGTGTGATCCTTAGATTAATTGCCAAAATAAGACTGAATATGTGTAAATTTGGTTGTACTACTAAGTACATTTATGGTATTCCTTTTATAAGGAATTTATTAATGTTTAGTTACAAATGTCACCAGCAGTCTGCTTTTTGAATAGTACTTTACAGTTTACTTATAAATAGTATAATAACAGTCCTATTCTGTAAAAATCTCCCCATGAATATTTGGATGAGGTTAATGTGAAGTGAGCTTATGTATGATTATTTAGCTCATTACCACTCGAGAGCTACTAAACTAGAGAACGAGTCAGAATGAAAAAAGACTTCTCAACCCACCAATTGCAAATTAAATGGGTTGCTTTATAATAATAAATAAACCGATTAATAAAATCAAGAAACATCAAAAATACTAACAATTTTATTGCTTTTTTACAGCCTGTGATTCAATCAAATATGACTAGCATTTTAATTGAAAGTGACCAAAATCAGACAAACTAACAATCAATATCTGGGTGTGGTGCTCTTAATATGGTAATATTTTTTTGGAATTTTAAGCAGTGGGATCACCTACTGTTTTTGAAGTGTCATAAAACTTTTGAGTATTTACTTTTCTGTTTTTGTTAATATTTATGTTAATAATAGAGTGGTTTTTAGATCAAAGCTGTTTGTGTGCCTACCATTCAATATCAACCTAGGGAAGATTTCAAAGAGGAGTGGCATAGATTTAGCCTCTAGCACATCCGCTACGCCAGATTTAGTCACCAGCACCTCCACTGCGCCAGATTTGGCCGCTAGCACCTCCGCTGCGCCAGGTTTAGTCGCTAGCACCTCCGCTGTGCCAGGTTTAGCCGCTAGCACCTCTGCTGCGCCAGGTTTAGTCACAAGCACCTCCGCTGCGCCAGATTTACCGGCATGACTAGCTTCAGTTTTTCCTGACATCATTATTTGCGAATTTGATCTCAATGATAACATCTCATCAACTGAATTAAGATTGGGTGGGAGATATCTCTCGCTTGTGTTCAATATCTATTAAAGCTTACTTTTATTTTATTTGATTTCAGGTACACACAATTAAAATGATTAAAAAATTAAAGGACAAATGTCAAAAACAGAACATGAAGATAGAGACTTAATGAGAAAGTTAGAAGACAGAGTAAAAAATTGCTCTTTATAGTAATATTATCAAAGATTTTTTTTACAAATATTATGAGAAGAAATCTACTGAAAGAGGATCACACAGAAATTACCTGAACAAAATAATAATTGTATTGTTCAGAAATGAATGAGATTAATTTGTTTAATATTACTTTATTATAAATAATTATTGTTGACTTTTAATTTAAACCCAAAATCATCGGCATGTTAGAAAAGATAGGCGTTGGTTGGAGACGTCCGTACCGGGAGCCCATTGCGGATGCGACGTCATTTGTTTTCTTAGAATTTGTTCCCTCCGCTCCGTCTCGAACGCCTACCTAACAACTAAAGGCTCTAGAATAACACTTTGCCGCTCGTACGCCGCCGCCACGCTTCTCGCGCGCCGCTGCCTTCGTGAAGAGTTCCATATAAATCTATGCCAGGGATGGCCAACCGGTCGATCGCGGCTATGAGTCCAGTCGATCGCGGCGAGACAAAAAATATAAATAGGTTCGTATAACAGACTGCGCACGATGTAAGTAAATACTGAATCATCATCATCATCATATCAGCCGAAAGACGTCCACTGCTGGACATAGGCCTCCCCCAAGCGTCGCCACAACGACCGGTCCTGTGCGTCTCGCATCCATCGGCTACGCGCTACCTTCACCAGGTCATCGGTCCACCTTGTGGGAGGCCTTCCAACGTTACGTCTTAAATACTGAATAGGTTATGTTAATAAAATAAAAAAATACTACATAAATGTCTTTACCCCACCGTTTCATTTGTAGTTTTAAGAAGTACCTATGTAATTCGTAGACCGTACAGGATTTCGTCAGTAAAAAGTCGATTTTGGGTCTAATCAAGTTGGCCACCCCTAATCTATGCATTTGAACGCGTCGCTGGTCGCGCCGCCGCCGCGCCGCTGAGTTCGTGTCCACGGCCTTAGAATGACATCAGTTAGCAGTTAGCTGACCATGCATTGGTGTCGATTCTGTTGTGCACAAACTAAATTTAGGCTATTGCTATCTTTTTCTCTCTAATAAAACGAGAAAGAGACAGACGTAATTTAGAGCTGTCAAATTTTATTAAATTGAACTAATTTTTCCATACAAATTAATTAAGGTTGGTGCACGTAAAAACCTGTCGACTAAAAACATGGTGAAGCGCAAGGCATAAACTCATAAATTAGTTTGACATTTCTAACTTGGTTCATAGCTATAGCCGTATTTTCGCACTGCCTTTTAGTAAAAGATAGCGATACTCTAATTTTATTAGATTAGTTATTGAACAAGAGAATCGGCAGCAATGTCATCCAAACTAAACATGTACCTACGCAAAATTTTAGCTTTATCAAAAACCGGGAAGTGTGGGTCAAAAAAATAACTTTTAAGATTTGTTTACATTTGTTACCAGTTATTTTGTTAGTCATATAAATTTTAAGTTAAGAAAAGTGTGTAAAAAATACCCGTTGATATTGTACCGTGACAATATGGAAACATTCTCACAATTTTTTATCGATGTTATTGTAGAGAGATATCGCTAAGGGCTGCCCTATTAGCCGCCATTTTATCTTCTCCGTAAAGTGTAGGTATGCACGTTTTTTTTGTAGGTATGCCAATATGATTTATATGTCAGTGAAAAGTATGGACTGGAAATACCTACAAAAAAAAGGTGCATACCTACAATTCAAAGGGTCGCATAAAATGGCTGCCAATGCTAGGGTTGTACCAATCAGGGAATACAGTGTTACTATAACCATACTATAAAAAAGTATCGATACTAATACTATATACTAGTATTACGAGTCTTACTAGATATCACGTTTGAATTATAACAAAAATTTATATTCTTGTTGTAACAAAAAAATTAGTAAAGGCTTACTCCTTTCTGTTAATGACAGTTAACGTAGAGTTTTTCTGCACAGATTTTAAAACCACTTTTACTTGCATCACTTTTGCGGTTTCGCTTATTTCATATCTGCTAGTCTATTCTGTAAACAACTACTTCGATATCGAGCTTCACCTGAGTGACAAAACTCACGAAATGAGCTTTATTGCACACAACGTAAAGGTCTTAATTTGAAACTCACCTCGAATTCCACTGTCGAGATACGAAAATGTTGTTACAGAATAGCACTACTGGTCTGTAGCTTCTGGCAGGTATGTGGACTAGGTTTGCCAGATACATTCATTTCCGGGACAATTCGAGGGATACTAATTTGGTGGGTACGAAAATAGATAGTGGTCTTTGTAAATTGCATTTCTTGTAATATTTTACACCTATTTCAAAAACGAACTTACCAGCTTCCATTGCCCATACAATGCAGATTATTTTTAAAATATTAAAACACAACCATAAATTGTGCATCGCACCTCGCTTTTACTTATTCTTTAAATAAAACTTCGGTAAAAATCAACATAAGTGTTTTATTTATTCAATAAACATTTGGTATGACACTGTGCACTTCCTTGCACTTTAATTTTTAAACAAATGCTTCTTTCGTGAATCCCGGTTCCCAATTTACATGCTGGTACCATTTGCTCAAAGTTCTTGTGTGAGTAAGCATGTATTGTATGTTCGCCTTATATAATTACTAGTTGACCCGCGCAACTTCGCCTGCGTCACAATTTTCATTACTGCTCCGCTCCTATTGGTCTTAGCGTGATGATATATAGCCTTCCTCGATAAATGGGCTATCTAACACTGAAAGAATTTTTCAATTCGGACCAGTAGTTCCTGAGATTAGCGCGTTCAAGCAAACAAACAAACTCTTCAGCTTTTTATATTAGTATAGATAGGCGGGGATAAAAATGAAACGTTAATGCGAACTTTCGGATTTCTTCAGAGTATCCTTTCGTTGAAGCGCTTAATTTTTTTCTGTTGATTGACATATTTTCAGTCTTAATTTTTCCAGTTTGTGCAACCTGAAAAAGAGAAAAAAACTACTTCAATCCTTAAGTTATATCGAAAACGCTGCTTTGTACCCGTAGTTTAACCTGTAGAACCTCTACAGAACAGAGAGGTTAATCCTTCATTTTTAGGAAACCTATAAAAAGGTTAATATTTTTGTCAATAAATCATTTGGTTCGAGTTGTTAAAATACGTTATTAAAACAAATAACAAAATGATGTCTTATTTCCGGATCTTGTATAACATCTGTCTTGGGGTCCACAGCTCCAGGACGTAAGCCGCAAAATTTTTGCATCTGCCCGGTCCCTTAGACGATTGCGGAACTTCCTTCCTATTGCCACTAAAACTGCGCTTGCACAGTCCCTTCTGCTTCCCATCCTTGACTATGCTGATGTCAGTTATCTCGATCTCACTCAGGCACAACTAGATAAACTTGAGCGTCTTCAAAACCTTTGTATAAGATTTATATTTGGCTTGCGCAAATATGATCACATTTCTGAATTTCGGACAAAACTCAAGTGGCTTCCCATACGTCTTCGCCGGGATTCTCATATTTTATATCTGCTCTACAGTATTCTGTTCAATCCTACAACCCCCTCTTACCTTAAAGAACGATTCAAGTTCCTTCATGACACACATAATAGATATCTGAGGTCATCGGAAAACTTCAGACTAGAAATGCCGATGCATGCCACCACCTTCTATGACAATTCTTTCACGATTCAAGCGGTGAGGTTATGGAATGCCTTGCCTGTGTCGATAAGGCGGGCTTAATCTTTGTCCATTTTAAAAACTTTGGTCCAGAACCACTATCTCTCTCTTTAAAGCGTTTGTTACTAGAGTTCTCTGCTATTGTTTCACAATTATCATTGTATAAATTTATCTTTTTAGTATGTATTGATGTTTGTATAAATAGTACACCTAAGACTACCTACAGTACTGTATCTCCTTTTTCTCTTTAAAATCCATCCAAAGGTTGACTTGAAAAGATCGCTTTTAGCGATAAGGCCGCCCATTGTGTCACCCTATGTAATGTTTCTCATCTATCTTTTCTGTAACTTATATGGTGTACATAATAAAGAGTATAAAAAAAAACTAATCTTCGTAAAAGTCTGCGGAACGATCTCCCAGTGCTGTGAACAGCGAGCCGGACCTAACAAGGTAACTCGAACCGATTAGAACACGTATTATACCGATATTGTATCAGCGCAGCGAAGGAACTAGTTAGTGATGAGTCGTTGAAGGTTTTTCCGTCAACGAAACGTTAACGTTGAATTGCGTTTGTCAACTAGTTGATCAACTAGTTAATTTCGTCAACGAGTTAACGTGTTACGAACGTCAACTTGCATGAACGATAAACGCCTAAACGCTTTTATTAACGTATGCTGTTGTAATGTTAATTTACGAACAATTTGATGCAGTTTGCGGGAGTTTTATTGTTAAAGAAATACAATTTACGTACGTTGAAAATAACAAAACGTTGGGGTTATTTTCTCGTTTCGTCAAACGAGTTGAATTCATAAACGTTGTTGTCTCGTAACTCGTTGACGTCAACGTTAATCCCGTTGAAGAGACATCAACGTTGATTCAACGCCCATCACTAGAACTAGTATCGGAACATATTACGGCAACGGTACTACACTATTCCATCATGAAATATTATTGTAAACCAACGAATGAAATTAAGAAATTAAAAAAGGTCTGTTGGACGAGAATAAGCCCAAATATGAAAACTATAACCATAAATACGTAGTAGCTTAGCATTTTTTTCATCGAAAATGTATTGACGATAATTGAGGATGATTTTCCTTCTTTCTTGCACCACACTCCATAATACAACGCACAGGCATCTTGAATAGCTGTTTTCCATCATTTAAGTGCAATTTTCTCACAAATCACAATAAATACAAAAGTAAACACTCATTTGACAGCAGAACTACCACGAGACTTGTCGCATAAAATGGCGAAAACGGCACTTACCTACAACTGTCATAACGTCACAAGAAAATGTTGCCATTATGAGCAACAACTGAAATACTGTTGTCTCTTTTATCAAATACTATTACCACATTAGAAAGAATGAAACAAAACGATATTTCACAATCTGTTTCGTATGTCACCCATATTTGTATAAGCAAAGGTAGATATAGAATGTCGCGGCGCCTCCATATTTTTTCTATCTCTATGGTCCAACCCATAGGTCCAACCAAACTGTTAAATGCCAATGTTAGCCCTTAGCCGTTGGCCTACAACAACAAAGTGACGTGAGTAACGTAAAACAATTCGATTGAGTGATTGAACAAATTTTCAGTATTAACTCTGTCAGAATAAAAAAAGAAATAAGGGTTACTCAATATGTGAAATAAAGATGGTGATTCATAAGGCTCTGTACTTATTTCATATTATTTAACCAACAAGATTTGTTTTTTTATTAAAAGCCTATTGCAGCCTATGTATTGTAAAGTGGGTGATAGACGTGCGAGCAAATACACGTACTTATGGCTCTATGAGTAAGTTCGTTGGCGATCCAACAGGTTTGAAATTTTACTCATAGCTCGCCTTGGCTCGCACGTCTATCATCGCCGCGAGCCATTACTTTGTTTTGTGACACGTTGAGTGCTACTGTGTTACAAAAATTACTGATTATCGAAGCTATAGACACTAATTATTACCTAACAGAATTCTTGATTGTTTTAGGAACAGGATTGTAACATGTTCAGGAGTCGACCAAATATTAAGTACTAGCTTCTGCCCGCGACTTCGTAGACTTTAGAGCTGCCACGCAACTTTTTTGTCTCATATTCTAATCCTCAGAAAAACACCTTCATGATCCTGATAGTTTGTGAGTCTTTGCTGTTCTTACTTTCAGCCCCGAAATTACTTTGGCATGCTTGTCGTCTTCTGGTACTTTTGAATCCTAACCGCTCACAATTCCAGCCCCGGAAATACTTCGACATGTTTCTGTTCTCCTGGTACTTTTGATTCTGAAGCACTAAGGCAGCAGCGGCTCTGGATTGATCTGCATCTGCACTTCCTCCTCCGTCTCCATTAAGCCATGTAAGTTACCGGGATAAAAAGTAGCCTATGTGTTTTTTAGTTTAAGGTTTTCTTTATGTTTTTGTATTTTGGTGTACAATAAAGCATATATAAATAAATAAATAAAATGTGTTATTCCAGGATGTGAACTACATGTGTGCCAAATGTCATACAAATCCCTTCAGCCGTTTTTGCGTGGTTGACGGAAAAACATCCAAACTCAGATTTATAAAATTAGTAGGACGTGCCGAATTATAGCCAATATTATTCCGGAATAACAAAAAGTTTCCTCCATTGACTATATCGCGGTCCCCCGGGTACCAGAGTAATGAGTAAGCTTTCACGTGTAAGTTCGAGTAAGTTCGCGATGTTAAAAACCGCGTACTATAAGTTTGTAGATCTATCACCCGCTATACACGTATATAATTTAAATATTTCACAACCAGCTTTTGTGTTTCATTTATTTTAACTACTTGTTTATATTATTTTGCTCATTTCACAAGCATTCGAGGTTCCACTCGACAAGCGTCGTTTTTTAGTAGATTAATAAGGAGTTACGGTTTTCAAAGATCGATCGATGTTCGTCCCTAGACAGAGAGTCACTAGTGAAATGTTTACATTTACATGCTTTGCCTTTTTACAGTTTTGGGGTTATGTTCTAAAACCAGTTGGTAAACAGTAGATTTATTCTCGTCTGCAATATAATAAACGTTATCGAAGCTCATTCATTGTTGGTGAAAATAAGAAATGATCAGAGTTTTCTAAAATATTAGTAACATCTCTAGCAAGGAATAACTATTTCAACAGGTAAAAATCATTATAATTATTTCATTAAATTGAAGTAGCAGCGCATATAACTAGATTTATAATTTATAGCAAGGATGAAAATAAAAAAAAATCAGTAAATCCCTATTTATATATCAAAACGATTCAACTATATTGGTATAATTAATTTTCAATTTCAAAGCCGCCAATTTCAAATTCCTGTATCATGTATTTGCAAATAATACCATGGAACCATTTGACTAAGCACTACCTACTGCATTTGTGACATACTTACCTATTAACGTATTTATTAATTTATTGCTGTTAGTGATCTGTTCTGCAGTGCGATTCTGTAAACATGTCGAAGTGAACACGTAGGCGAAGTGAACGACAAGTGAGCGTCAAACCATACAAACATGATGAAATGACGGCTCACTTCTCGTTCACTCCACCTAAGTGTACACGGTGAGATGTCGACAGAATAGACCGGCAGATAGGCATGTAGAGTGTTGATTCGAAACAGCTAGCTATCTTGATTACGATAGAAACGAGTACGAAACTACGAATGACAAACGAGTATCTAAAAATAGTTCCAGGAATTGGGTAACACTAAATGATGAACAGCCGCATTCGTTTCATAATTAGCCATTATATTTAAAACACAATAAAGTTACAAAAGTTAAAAAGGACAAACAATGGATAAGATTAATTTGATACAGTTTACTTTAATAAATTATTGAGGCCAGAGGCTATTGCTGTATGGATCTCTTTGTGGCTTTACTCCTGCATATAAATGCAAATAGCTTATGTGTGTGGTAATAATAAATCAAATGGAATGACCTGTCTCATAAAATACGGAATTTATTCCCATAAATATCTACAGAGCCGTTATAATAAATTGAAAACGTTCCTAATCATATTATTATATTATGAATTATTAGATTTGTATCCGGAATCAGCATTGTTTTAAAGCTCGTGGCTTTGAAATAACAGGCGCACGGCCCGATCGACAGTTAAGTTATGCTTGCCAAGGTCGGTCTGTGGTGATCATCTATTTCACCTCGAAAACATGTTAATCTTGTTCTAAAGCCCGAGAGTCTGGAAGTCAGTCTTACCAAGGAGTGTTCTGTTACCAAGTAACTGGGCTGTAGAGGCCAGATAGGCAGCCGCTCCTTGTAAAATGCTAGTTTTCAGTTACATTTTGATAGACTGGAAGGTAACCCCAATATGAATGAAATGATGAATTATAAGAATAAAATATGAATTTTCTACACTTAAAATTGTGCTCGCTTCCTAAAACAGTGATCTAATATTGCTTACTACCATATTATCGCGGCTTAAGATATAATTCTACGTGACCTCGCTTCTTAATAAAGTAAATATAAAATAGATTAAATTTCATAACAAATGATAAAACCGAGAAAACAGTAATAAACCTAGATAATAGCAATAGCTGCACCTTTAGCTGCATCTCCCCCAGATGTAAATTCCAGTGGCAGACTGTAATAATGCTCCACAGCCCTTTGCAGTACAGCATTTCTAGATAATCCCGATCCATTTCCAACAATTCTCTTTACATTGGCGTTTCGCAATATTTCTTTAGGCATCATGTGATGTAAGTTTTGAATTAAACTTTCACATAGAGATTTAAATACGCTACCCAGATGTATATTAGAGAGATCGATATTTTCCACAGAAGCTTTAGCTGTTGGTGAATGTCTTTCACCTAGCAAATGAGGAATTATTTTCATACTTGATGTCTGTGTTTCTAGACCCAAAGCGATTAGCTTTTCCCACACTTTTGACTGTGGCGTAGGAAATCCTAGTTCCAGCATCCATTGTTGGAGCATTTTGACAAACGTGGCCAAAACATTACCTCCGTTTAAAGATGCAGCAACAACCAAATATGTACTGTGAAAATATGGTAGATGCTCGACTGTTTTACAGCCTAAGTCTGACATATTATTTACTACAAACGCCAGTTGTGCAGAAGTCGATATATTTAATACAGCATCTTCTCGACTTTCGAGTGTAGCAATTATAGAGCATTGCAAATCACCCATAGCAACACTGACAGGCGTTCCCTCAGGAATCCCATTCCAGGAGGCGTTTAGCTTTCCGGCAAATTCTCTGCTTTTATTAATCTTAGGCAAGAGTTTCACTGGAAAGTTGACTGATTGTAAAATGTCGATATTCCATTCATTCTTTTCGGTGTTAAAATAGCCCCAACTTGCTGCGTTTTGGTCTGACATAACTGGAGCCTCCAAATCACAAAGCATAGTAACAACAAAATCTTGTACTGTTCCAGAATATTGAAAATTTTTCAGTTTTTCGGGCTTGTGCTTAAGCATCCACAGAAGGGTGGCGCATCCGTATCCCGAGTAACAATTCAGATGTGAGTCAGGCTTTGGGAGTGAATCTAAAAATTCTGGTTTGCATCTTGTATCTTGCCAGGTATACAACGCCGACATGTTTTCTCTCTTCGCCTCAAATCTCATTACTACTCCATCTTTTTCAACCTTTTCCCAGGCGCTAAAACAATAGCAAAAATACATAAATTAATTGAATGTCTTCTATTTTCTTTTTTTTTTTACTGTTGATAGGCACGCGTTTGACCACTATCTCACCTGATGGTAAGCGATTCAACAATACCAAACAAATAAAAACCAGTTAAGAGCGAGTCGGACTCGCACACCGAGGGTTCCGTACCACCATATAAGTCAGTATTAGGTGTATAAAAACCAAAGTCAACACGATAAAAAGATATGGGCAAATTTAGATTTTTGCGAAAACTTGTTTGTACCTAAATTTACCTTCATTTTCAACCTTTTTTTTTTTGGATTTTTTTCTTTATTTGTGCTGTAAGACCTTACTTTTGGCAACTTAAATTCGTAATTCTAGGTCAACGGAAACTACCATAGAGGTTTTCGACCCAAAACCTACTTTCATCTAGAATTGTCAATTTTGGTCAAAAGCAAGGCAACACAAATAAAGGACAAAAATTCAAAAAAAAAAAAAAAGTTCAAAGTAAGGTAAATTTTGGTACTCACAAATTTTGGTTTTTGCGAAAATCTAAATTTGCCCATATCTTTTTATCGTGTTGACTCAGGACCTTGATTTTTTTAAGACAGACAGCCCCCCGAGTGATCCCATATAAGCTCCGTTTTTTCCGGATGTTCGGAATCCAAAAATATAAACAAAGTAGGTACTCGACTACGCCAAGATTTATAAGACCCGTTAGTTAATATATCAAGGTTATAGAAGCATTCAAAAGACAAACCATCTCGAATTACAGTAAAAAGAAAAAAAACCATCTCAAAAGGCTACGCAATTAAGAACTAGTTAAAAAAAACCATTTAAAAATCTAGGTAGTGTTAAAACGTACCCTTTCTTCCACAATAGAACTCCGTGCATTTGTCCACACACCCCAATTTTTGCGACATTTCGTAATACATCTTTCGGAAGGCGGGAGATGCAGTAGTGAACAGCTGATACTATTTTTGGCACATCTTGCTTGTTACCTTCAATACCCTGGTCACTCGGTATGTTTGCTGCTGTATCCTTATTTTGTTTAGCAACAATTTCTTTCGCGTTAGGATCGTAAACACAAACTTTCACTGAAGTCGTTCCAATATCCATACCCAAAATATAACTCTTCTCAGCCATGGTGCTGTTAAATAAAATAAAAATTGGAAGTTAAGAAATAACACACTCGATAAAGCAGTGACACGACACAAACCGCTCGGCAATTTGTTTCGATTGCCCGATCACGGCAGCCCGCATGAGAAGTGGGTGGCGGGTGGTCTCGTCTGGTGGCAATGCGCCCGCATCGGCCTCGTGTTAGTTAGTATTACGTAAAGGTAGGTTTGTATTCCTTATCTCATTGAGTGGCCGATGTGTTTATCAAACACTTCAACGATTCTCTGACTTACAGCTAATAAATAACTTCAGTTGATATTAGTTTTACGATAACAGGTACAAATTGTTTTTTTTTTGTTTGCACATGAAAACATTTGCGCACTTTATAGGTACACTCTTATCTCTGATTGAGGTAAATAATTGATCAATCTGCAAGAAACCCGAACCAGACTCCAGCAATTACTCTAGTATCAATCTGAGTCTAGAATTGAGATAAAAGTAGCTACTGACGTCAAAGTTCTGTCATCATGTGTCAAAATAATTGATTCTTTATTTACTATCAAAACGTGACATCGTGTCGACAATAGTAGGTATTTAAAATTATGTATGTGGTTTTACCCAGAATAATCTTGTGACCGTTTGGTTTTTTAGATTTTTGTGTGCCAACTATGTAAAAAAAAGGTGCAGTAGGATAGGATAGAAACACATAACGTAAAAAAATACGGATTGTCCTGTCATAGACTTAAATAATGAGTAAAAATGTATTATTAAAATATAATGTGATTATGGAATGACTTACGAAACTCCAGCAGTATTTGATTAATGTGACTGTCTGATATTTTACTTGACTTTAATGCCAAAACTTGCTGTTCGTGTTGTCTTAAGCTCGTATCTTACCTAAATTACCGAAATTAGCTAATAAAATGGTATCTCTTGTTTCGCAGAACTCAAAATCATGGGGAAAAGAAGCAAATCGGATACCACAGCTAATGAGCCCGGCTTACTAGATGAAGGCAAACGTGTGAAGAATAAAAAAAATAAGTCCGATTGTAGCGATGCAAATAATGAATCTAAGCCAGAGGAGACAATTACAACTTCTGAGGTAAAGCAAATTAAAAGGAAAAAGAAAAATAAGTCACAGTCAACCGAAGCCGGGGTTGTAAAGAAGAATAAAAAAATAATATTTGACGATGACGAACCACTTGAAGTCGATAATTCCCCCATTCAACGAAAACGACGTAATCACGAAGAATCTCCTCAAGAAAATGAAGAAGATATAAAAGACGAGGATATCGACAAGTTCTGTGATGAATTAAACGAAGAAGATAACGAACAATACGAAAATTGGGTTAAATTAATAGAAGCTAAGCTTAATTCAAATAAAAAGAAACCCAAATAATATTATGTTTTTTTCTGTTGGCATTGCAAAGCTTGAAGTGAGACTACTTGGTATAAATGTCCGTGAGTCATGTTTCCATCTGCTGTTTAGCATGTAGCCGTTTATTTTGATTAGGAGAATTTATTTAATGGAATACATAGTCTGTAACACATTCGTCAGCGTGTATTACTAATTGATAAATCAATGTATCACCTCTCGAGTTATCATAAAATGCTATGTCCTTCATAAATACAGAGCAAAATTAGGAAGCGACCTATATAGGAACCCCTCGCTCCGACATTGTCTTATGAACGATGTCGTTACAATTTAAATTATTTGCCAACCTTGTGAGCTCGTGACTTGTGTGACCTACCTAGCTTCCTTATTTTTTTTTATTTTTACATAGATGATAAGGAACCAACAAGTCAATAGAACTTATTAAAAGAAGGTATAAGGCACGATAACTCTCACTGAACTAAGAGTTCAGAGAACAGAGAAAAAAACGCTAAATTTACTTCAAAAACTGTAGCTAAACTAGGAGGCGATCGTAGCGTACATAGCTATTAATTCATTCACCTTACCGAACTAAAAGAAACCACCGAAAACAACACTTGTATAAACAGACTCCCAATAGAGACGCACGGCGCATCGAATCGAATGTGGACTCATACGAGTGACTGAGTTAATTGGATAGAAAATAATGACAATTATATTCAGTCTTCCTTATTTTATTCTCTTTGTTGTAATTAAATAAAAAGCTTACTTCGAATTCTCGGTTACTGTAAGTTCTCGTCGTTTTATTAGTTATTAGTTATCGGGTATTATTTTGATAATAACATGCTGACTACAGGTACCTTTATCCTACTACTGCTACTACAAACGACCTTGTTAATGACATGTGTGTTTATTTTAACCGAATCATAACAATCATTTATTAGGTTGTTAACCCCGATATCTATTGCCACGGTAATTGCTCAGCTGATTTTACTCCGCTGCTCAATCCGTGGTTTTATTTTCAGACGAGAAAAGATTCTAAATGATGAAAACTGTCGTTTCGATGAAAAAATATTATTTTGTTTAATTTTGTAGCAAAAATACTGAATTTTAAGTATCGAAGTAAAACATGCAATAACATTACAACAAGAAATGCTTATTACCTGCAATTTGGAATTGGTTTTACTATCTTTGTTTAAAAATTCAATCGCCTCACCTGAGATAAATGTAATTTTAGCGTTAGCTTATGTGGTACTGATGCTGTGTGAATTGCTATTCTTAAATAGATAGAGAACACGGTATAATCAATCACGGACCTACGTTTAAAAAAACCGAACTTGTAAACAGTAAATGGATTCACACGTATTCAACTCTAACATTATAGAAACAGGTTTTGACAGCAGTCAACTGTCAAGATGACAGTTTGGTTGTCAGATCAACTTGCAAAATCAGGGTTCATAGAATTTATTTAATGATTTCTCTTTGAATATCGGTCATCACCGGTATCATTAATAACGGGATTATGAGCAAACAGTTTTGATTTAAACTTAGTTTGATGATGAGTTAAACCACCATCTCATTTATAAAACAATGATTTAAGTGTGCAAAAGTTTCGTGACAGTGGTTTGTTTCTGAATTTTCTATAAACATCTCATCAAATTAAAATGGATCACAATAAGAAAACTGAAGATATGGATATACCTAACGTTGAAGGAAACCTCTTACAGCAACCGAAAGAGGAAAAATTACCAACTCGAAATCCACTTATGAAAGTGCGGACGTATGTGCTTGCGTTGCGTCCATGGTCTTTGAGTGCCAGTCTGCTGCCG
The DNA here is from genome assembly GCA_947578705.1 of Lacanobia wlatinum. NCBI lineage: Eukaryota > Metazoa > Arthropoda > Insecta > Lepidoptera > Noctuidae > Lacanobia > Lacanobia wlatinum. The sequence continues at coordinate 7,830,906 of OX388044.1, read as the reverse complement.
ACTCTGCTGGGGGCTGCGCTAGCGTACCGTCTGCCCGGCGACAGTGGCTTCAGTTGGTGCACCTTGTTATTGACTCTATGTACAATTATTCCAGTTCATGGTGCAGGCAATGTTGTTAACACATACTTTGATTTTGTAAAAGGGATTGATAATCGTAAATCTGATGACAGAACTCTTGTTGATCATATTTTGAGTATAGATGAGGTAGTCTCCCTAGGTGCTATATTATATCTGGCTGGATGTGCCTCATTTGTTCCACTGGTCATTTTATCTCCAGCCCGTATGGAGCACTTGGCTCTTGTGTATTTTGGTGGATTGTCTTCATCATTTTTATATACTGGTGGTATTGGACTAAAGTATATAGCGCTTGGTGATATTTTAGTTTTAGTTATATTTGGACCAGTGTCTGTAGTTTTTGCTTTCTTAGCACAGACTGGTAGGGTAGACTGGCCCATAATTTACTATGCAATACCACTGGCCCTGAACACAGAGGCTATTTTACACAGTAACAACACAAGAGACCTTGAGACAGACAGCAAAGCAGAAATTGTGACACTTGCAATATTGATTGGGAGAACTGCTTCATACTTGTTGTATGCCTTTTTACTATTTACTCCATATATTATGTTTGTTGTGGCATCTGTGCGCTGTTCTTTCTGGTTTCTAATTCCAATGCTGACATTGCCAAGAGCTTTTGAAATTGAAAGAAGGTTTAGAAGCCCCGAGACCATGAGATATGTGCCGAGGCAGACTGCCAGGCTCAACTTTTATTTTGGCATGCTGTACATGATCTCATGTCTGTTTGCTTATCGTCTTCCATTCCTTCTTCGATGAAATATTGACTGTTTCTAATTTATTAAGTAGAGAACATTAAATAAATAATTCTTCATAATCTTTCTTGAGCTTATGAAATAAATGTACAAGAATGGCCTTTTGAATTATTGTTGCCTCATTGTAGACAGTGACTGACCAGTTTTGAAAGTCATGATATTGAAAGTTGTATATTTTTGTAATATAAGAAATTTAAAAAAGAATTGAGCACAAGCATCATTGTTTCAAGCCCTGTTTTTATAAGATTAGTAATATATTGTAATAAAAGTTATTTATCTATCTCGGTTAACATGATAATGATTTATATTTGTGCTATGTTTTCTTTGAAATGTGAGCGGAAGTAGTGTACAAAGATCTAAATTTTCTCTTTATTTCTTTGTTATGAAGATTCATGATAATCATAGTTGTAAATGGCTTTGTTATGATGTGTGACGTAGTGTGAACTTCATTGCAGCATAGTCATGTGTATAGGTTGCTGACAATGACCCTCCCTCTAACAAATGCTAAATTGTACTTGTTATGCATACAAAAGTAGCAATACCCTACTGGCTTTAAACTTTTATTATTGTACAGAATGGAGTCTGAATTTCAATGAAGAATGTAGTTATGACATGAGCTAATCATATCACTTCTGAATGCGTTAGTAACTTTGCTTTAGTTTTATATTATTTTACCTATTTCTAATATTTTAAATATTACCTACCTCTTATAATGTTTAAGAGCTATTGATTTTATATTAAGATTTGTGGTTTTATTACTTTTGTAATTTGAATACAATGAAATCTCTTATTGTGAATTGACAATAATTTATTTATTAGCTAGATAAAGAATTAAATTTAGTCAAATATAATTCATGAAGAGGTGAGTACTTTGTTTATTATTGTGATGACAAAAACAATATTATTTCCATTTATTTAATTTTATTGATATAATCAACGTAGGAGACCTCTATAATATAGAATCTTCATAATATAATGATAAATTACAAGTCAAATTATCATACAATTGAGACCATGTAATTTATAGAAATGGATTTCATTCAGGAATGCCTGTTCTAAAATCTACATTGAATATATTGGCAGTGACTGGAGAAATATGATTGACTCGAGATACATTGTAACACACATACTATATTCTGATACAGCGACGCCGCGACAGCGCCAGTCAACACTTGAACTCGTCAGCCCACTGTTCAAACATAATATGCATGTTTCAAGTTTGCCTTCGTCATCACACACACTAAGTCAAGAGGACAAAACGTCGCGACAGCTCCTTACATTGCAGGACGTTGACAGGCCGTTACTGATTCTAATTATACTATTAATTGAATTATGCTAATGATATTATAATGAATACTACTCCGTATTTTCTCAAGTGAAAATCCATTTCAAATCATAACTAAAGTTAAAAAGGAACAAATCACAATGTATTAAATGATAATACAAAAAACATGTTTGCTAACAAAGACTAAACATAATATCACTATAATCAAATAGTAATCAATCCATAATATAATTAAATACATTTTTCTAATTTTCATTTTGCACAAAAATAAGAAGTCTTCAACATTCCATACAATTCCTATATGTTATTATATTTATATCCTAATGTATAACCATTAGTTAAACTAATGCAGGACTAACCAATCTAAAATCGAAATTACTTGCTCACGATTTTCGTTACAGAGATTTCCTATAAAATGCAGAAAGACATCCAGCTTACATGTTTCACACCAAATACTCTAACGTTGTGCACACGTTTCTTACTCATCAAATTTGGGGTCGAGACAAAAGCACCTATCTTACTCAGAAATGTCATGTTCTTGTATCTTAGAATTTAGGCCTTTACATCTACATGTGATGGTAGTTTCAAAACATTCGTATTTAGCGTTCCACGACGCCAAAGTTCATAGGTTAAATAATGATACAGATGTTAATTTAAGTTATTTTTTATTAGAATTTAGTTTATTTAATTTCACGTAATGGTATATAATTTCGAGACTCACGTGCATTGTTTGTGTTAAAGCTAAAAATAGATGCCAAGTTCAATACTGCGTGAAGACATTAAAGCTTTAATTTAGTTGTAAAATATACAATTTAGTGTTGGTTAAGATAAAATTTGGTTCTTGTCACGATGGGTAATACTAATGGAAGAATTTTGTGACAATACAAGAGAGAAAGAAATGTTTAAATTAACACCTGTATGTGACTTGAAAATGATCCGTTCGGTCGGAAACGTGACAATACTCGTAGTTTCAACTTCACGAAACATTCGCACTGAATAACATACATGGAATAATCTCACAGTCATGCATACGGACAATAGTCCCATTAAAGGCGGAAAAATCCGTCCGGTAGTCTTTATATATGGGTTACGTTATATACATCAGACTTTAGTGTTGGCCTTGGACGATTACGATGGCGACGTTTTCTTCTCTCGCTGCCATTGGATGATCTTCTCTTTGAGCTCGGTTGCTGGAACATCAAAAGCTACGTTAGAACATGAGGACTTTTTTATGAAACGGTATATTGTATTACTATCATGTTCCGTGCGCAATATTGTAATGTTTTGGAGAGTGTACCTGGACGCAGTTGATCCTCGGAGAGAGGTTGTCGGTTGAAGGGGTCGGTGGCACTGTTCAACAAGTGACGCAAGATCACCGACCGGTCCATTATCTGAAAATACAGTTTAGGTTAATTAGAGAAAGGAGCCTTATTTGTTTGATTAGTATATAAAAATAATCTCTCTGATAACATTATTATCTGCGAAATTTATAGAGTACTAGTTGACCCGCGCAAATTTGTCTGCTCCGCTCCCATTGGTCTTAGCGTGATGATATATAGCCTATAGCCTTCTTCGATAAATGGGCTACCTAACACTAAGAATTTTTCAAATCAGACCAGTAGTTCCCGAGATTAGCGCGTTCAACAAACAAACTCTTCAGCTTTATATATTAGCAAGTATAGGCAATATAATAGATGATGCTATCAAACATTCAAATCTAGTTGTTCCAATAATTTTCTCAAAGACACTAAGTGAAACACTGGATTTATGTACTTGGCTGTAAATACGGCACATCCGACATTTAGGAAAAGCTTGGATTTGTAGAGTGCCGTCTTCTGCCTTGTAGAGTAACGTCTGCCCCACGGCACCTTGACAGTTTCTTTCGAAAGCTTGATGTCTTATTTATGGGTGGTTATTCCTTGAGCCACCGAGCACGCAATACAATTGAAAGACAATACCATTTGGCACCAATTGGGGCTTACGGTCCTTGAGAGGTCTAAGTCAGATGACTGAATAGCACTCACCTTCCCAGAGGGTAATAAAACTGGGTCTGTCATTAATGTGTCCATTAGCGGATCCCTGAACTCCTCAGGAGCGTCAGCGAATTCATCGCTTTTCTGTTGGTTGGATACTGAAACAAATTCAATGCTGTTACGTTTCTTTGAGTATAATAAATAGACACTGCAGATGCAAAGATCATGCTGCGTCAACGCAACGTAAAATTAATTCGAACCTCGCAGTGGGGCTAGTGGGGTTATGGCCGTTGGAGGAGGCCTATGTCCAACAGTGGACGTCTTTCGGCTGTTATGATGATGATGATGAAAGTGGGGCTACCGTGACGTATCAACTGCAGGACGTGGATGTGGAACCGTGTCACAAACCAAGCTCCACCTCCTATCTTGCCCCCTGTGCCCCAAATGCAACCGAAGTGACCTATGTGCTGCCACCAACGATGCTGTGGAAGTGGCAATGCTTTGGGCCACCCAAATTTAAACTACTGTCGTGGCAGCGAAACGAAGACGAGGAAGAACGCAACGTAAGTAAATCATATCGTTGCGACGCAGCGTTAAAACGGCGTCAAACTGACGACAACTACTGTCCGATGCAGCTATCGCTACATCTGCCCGTTATCGGGCAAAATATCATGAAAAGGTAAAATTATTTATTTGTATCTTTTATCCTGAAAACGCAATGTTCCTGCGAGATAGGTCACGTGAACAAAGCCGCAGTAAAAGAATATGATGTAACAAGGTACTTACTTGCGATTTGATATGCATTGTCAGCGAGCGACTTGAAGCGCTCTATTTCTGTGGGTGTCTTGATGCACGACTTGGCGAGCCGCACGGAAGCTTCCTCGAATAACTCTTTGCGGAATGATCTCTGGAAACAATAGGATTGTTATGAAAATCTTTGGTCCGTAATAAAAGCTTTACAGAACTAGGTTTAAATTAAACTTCTATTACATAGAATAATTTCAAACTTTTCTCTATGCAAACTTCGGAGATAAGGGGGGGGGGGAGGAATGGTCAATTTCTTAAATTTTTCGTCGAAAGTCGAAAACCGAAATGTTTGAGAATGTGCAAAAAGCGCTCTTTCATCAGTGTTCAGCGTTCTTTCTTTCTTTCCTACATGCCCTAGTAGCCTCACTTCTAATTTTTAAGAAACACTTTGTCGCTGTTGCCAAAAAAAGAAAAATACATTTTTAGATATTTCTTATTTGCAAAATAGTTGAACAAACGTCATCTAAAACTATTATAAATTTCAAGTTGACAGCATTAATATTCTTGAGATATCCAGCTTTGTCAGACGGACAGACTTAGTCACACCATAAAGGTTCCTTTTTACCATTTTGGTATGGAACCCTAAAAACCAACGGATCTCTCACATTATCCAGTCATACATACATACACTCATAACATAATATAAAAAGTGTTATATTTTTGAAATGGGTTGAAGAAGATCCATTAGTATTGTCATTGTGTAGTTAAACTTGTATGCGTCGATGTAGTCTTGTGTTCGTCGTTATGGACAACAGACTGCAGGAGTCAAAAACGATACGTTTACCGAGTTTAGACCTGCGTTTAACCTAAGTAGAAATTGCCCCAGAATAATTACGAGCCAATAGCATTCGATGCGCGTATGCGCGCCACGGACAGCCAACTCTGCAGATGTTGCTATGTCCCCAAGGAAGCTTCTGGGCGGAGTTAGGCTGGCTATGTTAGCCAGGACTCTGTTGTTGAACCGAAAGGGAGTCAAAGTGTGGATAATGGAGTCCCTACTCTACTATACTTTGTAGTCGCTTGTCTGGAAGTGACATAAAAAATAAAAAAAACCGGCCAAGTGCGAGTCGTACTCGTCCACCGAGGGTTCCGTACAAATTTGTAGGTATTTATTACTTTAAATAAAGGCTATATTTTTTTATTTAATTACAAATGTATAGTTTTCAGATTTTTCCCTATACTTGTAGTACGGTATTACTTGCCAAATTTCATAGTTACAGGTCAACGGGAAACACCCTAAACATTTTGATTCCCTTGAGAGTGTCAAAATATACGTTTTTTGCAGCTTAAATGGCCGTATCTTTTTTTTACGTAAGCAGTATGATTTTTTCACAGCTTCAAAGGACTGTTGACCTGACCATAATTATGGTTTAATTAGTAATATAAGTTGTAATTTCAACTCGATACCTCCACGTGTTCCCGAGACAAACGGACTTGACAGACAGACGGACGTACGGACGGACAACAAATGAACAAAGTGATAAGGGTTCTGGTTTTTCCTTTTGAGGTACGGAACCCTAAAAGGGTTCAGTTCAGTGTTCAATATTAAGTTACCTCGTCGGCGGCAAGTGCAGCATGGAACTGCGGCGAGTCGAGGTGAAGGTAGATGTCCACCAGCTGACTTAGCAGCCGCCGCGGCTCCCAGCCGTACTTCTCCGGCCGTCGGACCTGTGCACAATGAATACATAAATGCATTAGCGGCTAAGTAATAACAGCCGCACGGGCATATCTTCAAGGTTAAGCAACGCTTGCCGAGGTCGGTATGTGGATGGGTGATGATCATCAATAACATACCGAGACTCCTCCGTGTCTCAGAAAGTAAGTTAAGCCGTTTGTCCCAGCTGTGATTTGTCACTTTGACGGTCGTTACGGATAATCAGAAGCCAGAAAAAATTACACCAGTCGTGCCAAAGGGTAGGGGTAGTTACAGGTTTAGAAGGCAAGGCCCTGCCTTCCAAAAAAGGGGGATATTCTTGATTTCTTAAATTTTGATTTTTTTTTTAAATTGGGATGGGTTTGCTCTTGAATCTAGTCTAGGTCAGAGATGCCAGAGACAAATTCGACGGTGGAGCGAGCTTACCCAGAAGAACCTAGTTCACTCTATCTTTGAAGAGATTAAGAGTTGTAAGCGTTGTTTCCTTACCTTGAGGTTCTTGCACTTGGGCCCGCATAGCTGCTGCAGGTTGAAGTTGAGCATGGAGGCGAGGCGGTCCACCAACTCGGCGCGCAGGAACGGCTCCTTGATCTCCACCGTCAGGTACTCCAGCATATCTACAGTTTCCCTGCACAACAACAATAACATCTATCTGTTTTAAATATTTCATTTCATTTATCTGACTAGAAAGACAAAAATTCAGAGTTCAAAGTTCGACAATGCATTGTGGTATCTAATCAGCTATGAGGGGACTGTTGTAGCACTTGCAAAACTGCCGTAACGCGGTATGATCAAACTTAAAATTTCTAAAAAAAAAACGTTGCCCCACGCTAGGAATTTCTCCTGTATCGTGGATGCGTTTACAAACATATAATACACATGCACAAACAGCCAGACCCGGAACAACTATCTATCTGTAGGCCATACAAATATTTATATCGGGAATCGAACCCGCGACACGCAGCGCAGCAGTCAATCGCTAAACCACTGCGCCAACCGTGCCGTCAAAAGGATCACTAAAGTAAATTCGTGTTATGAAAAACTGTGATATTATCAGCAGCCATTTTATTTTATTTTATTAATTTGAGGAAAACTTACAGCTAATACATTACAATATAAGTAACAATATGTAAAAAATGGCCATTTACAACATCATCATCAGTAGCTTATAGATAGGACATCAACTAGTCTTATGAACATTGGTTACCTGTTCAGCTGCTACAAGTTACCCTAGCAACACAGCCGTCTACATACATAGCTTGTCATGTTATTGCGGGTTTTTTTTTTAAATACCAAGCAACATCAAAGTTATGAACCACATAAACAAACATCCGACCACTATTCATCATTATCAGTATTTCTAAAGACCAGTACGACGCATTTTTTCACTCTGCCCAAACGTCACAAGGTATCAGGGTCGCAGTAGCAAGCAGAGGTATCAGTCTCTCTGCTGGTGGAGCCGCTCGCCGCGCCCTCTTGTGCTTCGTGGATGTAAGCAGAGATGTACAAGTATGTTACCTAGCGAGCGTGAGGTAGGAGCGGCACTGACGCTCGTCCTGCGCGAGTGCCCGCGCGCGCGCCTCTCCGCTGGTGGAGCCGCTCGCCGCGCCCTCTTGTGCTTCGTGGATGTAAGCAGAGATGTACAAGTATGTTACCTAGCGAGCGTGAGGTAGGAGCGGCACTGACGCTCGTCCTGCGCGAGTGCCCGCGCGCGCGCCTCTCCGCTGGTGGAGCCGCTCGCCGCGCCCTCTTGTGCTTCGTGGATGTAAGCAGAGATGTACAAGTATGTTACCTAGCGAGCGTGAGGTAGGAGCGGCACTGACGCTCGTCCTGCGCGAGTGCCCGCGCGCGCGCCTCTCCGCTGGTGGAGCCGCTCGCCGCGCCCTCTTGTGCTTCGTGGATGTAAGCAGAGATGTACAAGTATGTTACCTAGCGAGCGTGAGGTAGGAGCGGCACTGACGCTCGTCCTGCGCGAGTGCCCGCGCGCGCGCCTCTCCGCTGGTGGAGCCGCTCGCCGCGCCCTCTTGTGCTTCGTGGATGTAAGCAGAGATGTACAAGTATGTTACCTAGCGAGCGTGAGGTAGGAGCGGCACTGACGCTCGTCCTGCGCGAGTGCCCGCGCGCGCGCCTCTCCGCTGGTGGAGCCGCTCGCCGCGCCCTCTTGTGCTTCGTGGATGCGCTTCAGGTACTGTGAATGATATTATAACATACACTTATTATATAATATCATTACGTGGATATCTTAATATTAGCTTTCGGTTACAATCACTGTGTGATTTTGTAAAATGCTTGTGTTGCGATGCTCACAAGGATGGACTGTTCAGACAAAGGGTACTCTATCATTTTTACATTGCAAACAGGGTAAATTTTTAAAATGTGCCTTCATCGCCAAATCCGAGACTATGAGGAAAACCGAAAAACACTGAAAAGATTCTCGAGCCTGATTTTCATAAAAAGTAAAACTGCATCATTGGAATTGGGAAATTTGTTCCTACCCAGGAATCGAACCGGTTGAATTTGAAAAAAAAAAAACATTATTATACCATCCTGTATTATTACACCATCCGAAAGTGTAGCTAATAAGGATCAAATTCTGGGAAGTTTTTAACAAAATACTTTTTTAGTTATTAAATATCCGAGTCACCTGCGTCCGTAGGAGAATACCCAATGTTTGACCCTACACGTGGTCCCCGGGTGGTGCTAATCAGGTGACATTAACTGGTGGTAGGCTTCGGCCGATAGCTTGTGACCACCCACTGGACAAAGACGTACCGCCAAGCGGCCTAGTAGCGTTCCGGTACGATACTCAGTGTAGCCAGTACAGAAGAGTTGGGTCGAAATAGTTGTTCCAATGCAGGCAGACCAACCAGACTTGCGCTGACATGGGCGTATCGGGAGACTAGTCGCGGAGGGTAGCGGGATCCGAGGCACGGTGCGCCGCTGGCCGACCGTAGGTAGTTAGTGGCCCAAGTAGTGTGCTAGCCACACATGAAAGGCTGCCCCGCCAATTGTCGAAAAATCCCGGAATGCACCATCGTGCTGGTTGGCGACCAGACGAGACGCCCCATTCCCGGGGGGGCTCGGGCGTCCCCGGAGTCTCCAGACTAGTCCCCTAATAATGTCGTCCTGCCAGAGCGTGCCAGTAGGTTAGCAGCATATGGAACCTAATTTCACTTCCTTCTCCTCAACCTCCTTCACTCAAAAAATGAAAAGGATTAAAAAAAGAAAAGCTGTACAGCGGCAGCACTCCCTCTCTCACAAAGTGCATCTCTCTACGAGGTCTGCACTCAAATCTAGCCGCAGTCCATCACCACCTTGAGACTGAGAAACCAGCGCTCTTATTCCTGTCGGAGACGCAGATCGGATGTCCGTCAGACGTGTCATACGCCCACCATCTGGAGTGGCTCTTCCCATACCAGTGCACAAACCATGCTGGACGAGAGACGCGAAAGCTAGCGCTAGCGTTAAATCTTACCCAGCTGGTCCAGGGGGCAACGAGGGTGCCGGATGTTGATTCACACATAGCCAATTGCTTGGTCCGTCTGCTGACAACAGATCCAGACCGGTACTCGGTGTCGATTTCTTCTATCTGCTGACCTGTATGGCGATACAGGTCAGCAGATTGGGATGGCATGCGATCATTCTTCGCATCGCATCGCTTTGTTTGCGGAATTTTCACGTCTGGATCCTGGTGGAGTGAAGCCCCCTGCTTCTCCTGCTGGATGCGAGTCGAGTATGTCGAACATTCGCATTCATCAGAAGGACGTCCGTAGGGTACTACGTAACCTAGACGCGAACAAGGTTAGTGGCGAACAAGGATACCAGCAATTGTGCTCAGGAATTTTGCGCCTGAGTTGTGTCCGATCTTGACACGCCTATTTCGCCTTTCGTTTGAGACTGGAAAAGTGCCAAAGGCTTGGAAGCAAGCTAACGTGCAGCCTGTGCGCAAGAAGGGTAGTCGAGCTGACCCGTCGAATTATAGACCCATCTCGTACTCTGTAAGAGTATGGAACGTTTGTTGAATCATAAGCTCCTGGCATACCTAGAAGCGAATGATATATAGTGACCGACAATACGGGTTCCGCCGAAATCGGTCAACTGGGGATCTTCTAGCGTATGCCATTCACATCTGGAGTGAGGCCATAGAGAGGCACGGGGAGGCACTAGCGGTTTCTCTTGACATCTCGAAGGCCTTCGACAGGGTCTGGCACGATAGCCTTATTAGTAAGCTTTCTTCCTTCGGTCTGCCCGCCGGATTGTGTGATTGGATCGCGGATTTCCTGAGGGATCGGCCTATCAGTGTTCATTGATGGCTGCTCATCTGGACTGCTGGATATAAATGCCAGGGTTCCTCAGGGGTCGGTGCTTTCGGAAACACTGTTCTTGCTGCATATTAATGATCTGCTTAAACCCGGTACCTTTGGATATGCAGACAGCACTGTTGCTGAAAGATACCGTGTCCGACACACGTGCTGGTGGGTCGCAGATCCGGTCTCTCCAGGAGGCTATGGTTGCGCGCGAGAACGTGACCTTAAAGGCTGTCTCTGAATGGGGCGATGCCAATCTGGTCAAGTTCAATGCTGCTAAGACCCAAGCGTGTATATTTTCCGCCAAAAGGAGCCAATTCCACCCAGCTCCATCTTTCCGAGGTGCAACCGTGCCGATAACCGACCAACTTGAGCTTCTTGGGGTTACATTAACATCTACGCTTAATTTTGGCCTTTTCATAGAGGCCAAAGCTCAAGTGGCTGCAAAGAAGTTGGGGATCCTAGCAAAGGTGAGACGATACCTCTCGCCGGAACAACTGCTCAAACTCTATCAAGCGCAAGTTCGATCGTGTATGGAGTATTGCTCTCATCTTTGGGACGGGTCTGCCAGATACCAGCTTGATGTCCTTGAGTCAATTGAGAAACGAGCCAAGAGGATCATCGGCAATGATAGACTCGTCGCGACGAAGCTCCTTAAGTCTTGAGCATCGACGACGAGTTGTTAGCCTGTCGGTTTTCTACCGGTTGCATTTTGGGGAATGTGCGACGGAATTGCATAATTTAATTCCGACAAGCCCGTTCCATCATCGGACCATAAGACGAACGGCGATGCGCCACCGGTACATAGTGGACATCCACCCACACGCACAAAACGTTTTGGGAACACATTCATAGTGCGTACAGCTAAAGAGTGGAATTCCCCGCCGGAGTCTGTTTCCTGATAGCTACAACTTGGGAGTCTTTAAGTCAAGAGTGAATAGGTTACTTCTAGGCAAGCGTGTTCCATCTTCGATCACATCATCGCTTACCAACAGGTGAGATAGTGGTCAAACGCGTGCCTATCAATAGAAAAAAAAAAACTGTTGATTTTTTTTTTTTTTTCATAAATCAGTTATGCAGTTTTGGTTTTCATCAACATCTGGCCCGATAATTGCATCATTGGATTTTAATAAAGTATATAGCTTTCTTTTAGTTTGCCATGTGTTATTAATAATACAGTGTGTTTTTTTTTTCAAATCAACCGGTTCGATTCCTGGGTAGGAATAACAATTTTTCAAAAATCGAATTATACAGTTTCAGTTTTCATCCAAATCGGGCTCGAGACTGTTTTCAGTGTTTTTCGATATTCCTCATAGTTCCGGTTTTGGCCACGAAGGCACACTTTAAAAATTCATTCTGTATTTAGAGACACTCACAATCAAAAGATCTTTGGAAACAGTCGCTGTCTTATACTTAGCGGTTTATTATGGCAGGTATATATGTAAAGCTGAACTAAAGTAGAAAATATCTGTATACATACCGTGAGACACTCGTCAAGAAGGAATGTAGTGTCGTTCATGAGCATGTTGATGAATTTCACGAATTGACGTCCCGAGCGAGACTCCTTTACTATAGCCTGCGGATAAATTATATGATTAGAGACTTCGAGTATTTATAACTGTCGCATATGACAGCGGGTATATAAAACTTGTTCATATCATAGGAGGAATAATCTATACTAATATTTAAAGCTGAAGAGTTTGTTTCTTTATTTGCTTGAACGCGCTAATCTCACAGGAACTACTGGTCCGATTTGAAGAAATGTTTCAGTGTTAGACAGCCCATTTATCGAGGAAGGCTATAGGCCAAGAGCAATCGGAGCGGAGCAGTAATGAAAATTGTGACGCAGACGAAGTTGCGCGGGTCAGCTAGTATTCTATGAGAACCTTTGGAAACAATGCTGTTACGACGGCTTCTCAATGATTTGGACAAGCATGCATAATTCAACTTTAAGACGACGACAAACGCCAGCGACCTTGGAGGAACAAAACGCGCACCCTTTTCACACCCGCGCCCAAAAATTAGTAGTTGTTTGTATGTTCCTTATTATTCTATGAAATTAGAAAAAAGCTGTATATCAAAATGTAGTTATTTAAATTGTCTTTAAGTTAGTTTCTATTAAAATACGCTTGGCGGTTTCGGTCCTATGTTCGTTTTTATGTCTGTGTTAGACATAACTTTACATATTAATGACACTATGTGGAACGAATAAAACTCAAAATTTTCAAATACTAAGAAAATAGTCTAATGTAACTTTTTTCTTTTTTTCAAAAAGTTACGACTGGCCGTTTAGACGTGATGCTTTTACGGAACCGCACATTATTTTGCAGACTCACACCGCCGTGCATACTGCGCGCTCAGAATTTTGTAACTATCATTTAATGTAATTTGTATAAGTACATTAATTCAATAAATCAGTGTTCAACGGACATTCGCGGTGGTCGGTTTTATTTCATCCTCATCCCCATAGAACAGTTCCTTCGTCATCATTAAGTATAGGGATCCCCTACAATGCTCATTTTAAAATCAGCTACTGACCCGTAAACCGTAATGCTTAAAAAATAAAGTTCAAAATTGAATAGGTAGGCAAAAAAACAAAAATTCTCACCTGTTTATGAATCGGCCTCTCCCACATTCCTTTCAGTATAATACTGATGTGGAACCGAATGGTAAACTTGTCGTAGAACTCCGTGCTCTGGCCAGTAGTTTCTATATCGGTGTAGAACTTCATGAGAGCACTTGGTAGCGCGGTCTGCGACATCGGGTGGTCCATGAACTTCTCGTATACATTCTTCAGCTTCAGTGGCACAGACAGGTTTATCACGAAGAGGACTTCCACAATTTTCGCGACGAGGTAGGGGTTTTTGAACAGGCGGGAATGGCAGATGGCGCTTAGCAGCCAGGTAATGATCGGGTCTTCGATGTAGTCGGCCACTACTTGTGGAACGTATCTGTAAACAATACATCCATTGCTTAGAAGTTATATTGACACATAAAGCAGTAATCCAAGCCGGAACCGCGGATGTTAGCTAATCCGCGGTTCCGGCTTGGATTACTGCTTTCCTCTTTATACACTTTATAGCCTATGTGTTACCCTGGTTTATATAATTGTAGCAGTATGATCTTGAAAACAAACGTTCAAAACTTTCTGATGCAATTATTTGCAATTACGTTGAAGTACAGTCAATTGTCTATATCAATATTTTGACTAAACAACGCCTTTATTTCGAAGCAGTAAGGGTTGCAAAACAAACATGTTTTCATAATTTGCGTGTTACTTAGAACCACTGACGTGTGGTCCAATTTTTAAACACAATATAGTATGGCTAGCAAACAGAGACAGTAATAATTATACATCAGGTTAGCTTAAATATTAACACCGGCCACGTGCGAGTCGGACCACGCGCATTATCGGGTTCCATAGTTGCCCCGGTAGCATGAAAATGACGCTAATGCCATGTCAAGAAATATGCGTCACTGGCGCTAACTTGGAATTTGATTTCGAGCCCATTTTCGTTGTTGCGAACCGGAATCCATGAAAATGATAACCATGACGAAAAAATTGCAAATTTATCGTTTGTGACATGTTGGGCTTTAATTTGTCTATTTTAAGTAACTACCTATGGATTTCTTACGAAATTTGCAATTTAAGTTTTCATTAAAATCAGGCCCGGGACTACTTAAGCTCTTTTTGGTACTCCTCATTGTTTGGATTTGGCCATCCATGCCCTCGTGAAAAATATCAGGATATCACGTCACGTCAGCAGCGCGCACACTGACGCGTAGAACTGCAGGCTGCGACTATCACAACTAGGTAAGGTACTCACTGCACAGCGAACAACATGAACTCGGCGATGTCCTCGACGTACCACTCGGGCGTGGCGGCGAAGGCGTCAGCAGCGCGCACACTGACGCGTAGAACTGCAGGCTGCGACTATCACAACTAGGTAAGGTACTCACTGCACAGCGAACAACATGAACTCGGCGATGTCCTCGACGTACCACTCGGGCGTGGCGGCGAAGGCGTCAGCAGCGCGCACACTGACGCGTAGAACTGCAGGCTGCGACTATCACAACTAGGTAAGGTACTCACTGCACAGCGAACAACATGAACTCGGCGATGTCCTCGACGTACCACTCGGGCGTGGCGGCGAAGGCGTCAGCAGCGCGCACACTGACGCGTAGAACTGCAGGCTGCGACTATCACAACTAGGTAAGGTACTCACTGCACAGCGAACAACATGAACTCGGCGATGTCCTCGACGTACCACTCGGGCGTGGCGGCGAAGGCGTCAGCAGCGCGCACACTGACGCGTAGAACTGCAGGCTGCGACTATCACAACTAGGTAAGGTACTCACTGCACAGCGAACAACATGAACTCGGCGATGTCCTCGACGTACCACTCGGGCGTGGCGGCGAAGGCGTCAGCAGCGCGCACACTGACGCGTAGAACTGCAGGCTGCGACTATCACAACTAGGTAAGGTACTCACTGCACAGCGAACAACATGAACTCGGCGATGTCCTCGACGTACCACTCGGGCGTGGCGGCGAAGGCGTCAGCGAGCGCTCCGCCGCCGTCGCGCGCCGCGTCCAGCGCCGACGTCAGCAGCGCGCACACTGACGCGTAGAACTGCAGGCTGCGCCGCATCAGCTCGCCCTCGAGGAGCGCTGTTTCGGCGCATTGCTTTGACCTGTTAAACAAAGTACGTATTCAGAACATACAAGACGTGCTGTCTTCCTTCAAACATCCGTCACAGCGACCGTGCACCTTGTGAGGGGCGTGTCTCACGCTGCGTCTTTTGCGTATGTAATCACTCCAAATATGAAAGGTGGAAAATGGATACTGATATGTAATGAGTGCCTATCAGAATCCATTCCATGAAAGCGCAGATGGGTCAATGCCCTATAGCAGGCGCATCGTTTCTACACAAAATATTTTTTTTTAAACATATTGATCAATAGGAGGAGGAGCTCATGGCTAAAAAATAACATCTGCGCTTGTCAAGCTTTGAAGTTAAGTGACGCTAGACGAGGTCGGTCAATGGATGGATGATCTATTGCATATCGAGATCTGCGGGTCTAAAAAGGCCACTTTAGCAGAATCAGAAAGCACATCGCGCTACCCGTCACTGTCAAATTTTCCCAATCAACCTTGAACCCAATGCGTTTGCGATAAAGATTAAAATGATACAGACAGACTGTGTGATTAATATTATGATTCTAATATGATTCTCCTAAAGTGGCCTTTCTAGCCCCCCCCCCGTGCCTCGGAAAGCACGGTAAAACGTAATTTCAAGATTAACAGTCGATACAGAAATAGTCAAAACGCAGAGAATCAGACACCAGGGATCGTCATGTTACCCAGTTATTGGTCTGTGGAGGTTAGACAGGCAGTCGCTCCACGTAAAATATTGGTATTGCGCCGTATCCGGTTGGATTGGAAGTCGACCCCAATATAGTTGGAAAGGGCTATCAGTTTCGAGTGTTTTGAAGCAAGCAGTGAAATCCTCTTCTAAATATTATTGACTAGCCAAGTCAAATCTTGAACCTTCATTTCAGGATTATCTATAGAACTTGGCGCCCATTTAGATCTCAATTCTTTTTTTTCGTAAGATACCTTTAAAAAGGACCTTTCGTGATGGAACTTATTCTCTTGCTAAGAAGAAAGCAGTTGCTCTTATAATTTTGAAAGGCGCTAAGTGTAACCAAACAAAATCGATTGATTGAAAAAATTCATAATCTTAGAAAATTCCGGTCACAAATTTTTTTTAAACGTTACTATATCAATAACTGTTTGAGCTACATTTATGAAATTTTGGATTCTAGATAAGCTAAGGAGCTTTAATAAATGTGCCAAATTTCATGTATGTAGGGTAAATAAGTTTCGAGTTGTGGCTACTGCATCGTCAGTTCCTTTTTTCTTGAACTATTGGCTGTAACGCGCTGCCGCGTGTCTAGATTGTTTTTTTCAGCCTGGTTTGTCCCAATGCAGGGCAAGTGTGGATAGACGTCAAGCTCGTACCACCATCTTCGCTAAGTCTGCAGCAATATCATCGGGAATTTTCTAGGACCCACGTCACAGTGGGGTTGCTTTAACCCATTAACCGTTCGAAATGCGAGAGACGCGTCCGGCCCAGTCCCACTTCAGCTTGGCAGCTTTTTAGATGATGCCAGCGATTTTTGAGTTGGAGCGCAGCACTATGTTCCCAGAAAACTGCTTCATTGCTTGCTTTCAAACCTCAAGCTTGTACCTCTGCTGAACTAGCAAAGAACACGTCTGAGCGCCGTATGTAAAGATGTCCATCAATTTGTGTGGGCGTTTATGGCAAATTGCTTCCTCCGTGAATGCCTTCAACGACGTGCAACTTTCACCTTACTACACCACTTACACCTTAGCATTAAAAAAACAATTGTTCCGCAAGTGGTCTCATGAACATGACAATTACAATGACATTTATTTTTTAAGTTATGATGATTAGAAAAAATATTCTTGCGGAAAAACTTAACTAGCTTTGTTTATTTACCTGTGTAGTCTCTTTATCTGGCGGCGCCACCTGCGCAGTAGCTCGCGGTTGCGCAGCGCGGAGAAACTGTTGCGCCACTGCGGCTCGGCCGCCATCAGCTCTTCGATCACTTTTTGGAGATCACGGAATGCTCTGCGGACGATTCTGAATTAAAAGTCTTTCCTATGTACAGACGCCAGCACATCAAGTTACCCGAAACTGTCAAATTTTTCCTATCAACCTTGAACCTAATACTTTGGCGATAAAGTTGAAAATTTATTAAAGAAATTTGACAAATTGTTGTAGCTTGATGTGCTGGCGTTTGTACATCAAAAGATCTTAAAAAATATATATTATTATTGATTATGTGTTTGGTAAATAGATATCCCGGGGTGGATAAGGGGTTTGCTCGCGCTGATTGTGTTAACTTGTATGTATGGTAATGAATCTGGCGCGAAAAGGCGCGTGACTTGCTAGATAATCATTTAAACAATCGACGCACACAGACACCTCTGTTGTTCTATTAGGATTTGGTTTCCGCACTTAGTCCTGATGTTGGACCATTGTGCGTATGGTGTTGTTGCACCTCTGTTGTTATGGAACAGTAGGAATCTATTCTGTAATTCTTGAAGTAGCAAGTATTTATGTAACTAAATAATTCTAAGTTTAATTTAAGCCGTGTGTTTTTTATATTGTGCTCACACCATTTACATTATGTTTCTATACGTGCGGATTTGTTATTGGCTTGCTGGTGACTAAGGTTTCCTATTTTGGTTGTCTTTATTAACTGTAAGTCCTCCATGTACTAAATAAATAAATAAGAATCTCACTGTCAAACTTAGATGAAGTGAACAAGAAGTGAGCTGTCAGTCCATACAATGAATGGTGACAGTTTACTTCACTCAGTTTTCACAGCGAGATGTTTACAGTACCTACTTGGTGATTAGTTTCCGAGGTCCTCAATTAACTATCACAATAGGGAATATGCATGCGATTTTTTTATTTGCAAAATGAAATACTTATTAGCTCTAGTAAACAATCAGGAAATTATTTTTTAAATACCTTCATCAGCGATAGTTATAAAGCTTCAAAGATTACAATTAGAAAGAGAAGTCCGATATGAACTTTGACGTCAAAGTCCATAACGCCTATATAGCTGCCATAGAAGACAGCGTTTTCGCGAGAGGGACAGATATATTTGTTTTAAATAATTGTATCTCGTTTGTTTTTCGAGTAATTTTGATTCTATTTTCATTGTTAGTGTTATATTTTTGTATATTTTTAGATAATCTGTATAGATAAAACTATAAATATTTTCATGCATATTCCTTATTGTTTTATGTTGATTCGATTTTTTCAATAGCAATACAAAATAAACAACAAAGATACCAATGACACTCTTAAATAGATTAACTTCGATTATGAATCTTCAAAACCAAGTGTGTAAGTTGTGCATGTGAATACTGATCAAGTAAATGAGTGATTCTTCTGCCCATAAACGTTTATTTACTTTTTCGAAGCAGTTGCTTTTCTTGCCAGACCACTAACGTTCACTTACCGAATGCGCCTCTGATGCGTGTGCAGGGCTGGGATGAGCGCCACGTGGTGCATGTGCAGAGTGAGGAACCAGCACACTGTCTGGAACTTTGCTTCCGGCCACTTGTGAGCCGGGTCCTTGTCTGATTGCAAGTAAAAGAAGCCATGTTAGAAGAGATTGATAAAGTAAACAGTAGCAATCTAGTATACCTTTATTATTTGTCTTTTAAAGTCGGTCAATGCGATTGTTCGAAGAGCAATCTTAAGAAGGATTGCGGGGAGAGTAAGGGGTATATTCGAAACCGAACCTTAATCACGCAACACAAGCTTGATTAGGACCTGCGACCTACGGGACTACTCACACTTATTCAGCTTTATTCATGTCCTTAGTAAACAAAGATTTTGTATGGAGACGCGTACGCATCCGTTCAACTTTCCGCGTCTATTCAGCTTTTGCGGCAAACAAGTATAAAATGAGGACAAATGTGTTATTATCATGCGAGTGCTATAGATAGAGTTCAGGGTTGTTCTGCCATGTTCAGCGCTGTTCCGCCGCATTCAGCGTCGTAAGCGGTTGAACAGCGCTGTATACGGAAGGTTCTCGACTCCTTGTGTGACTGACATTGGCATGGCCACAATCAGGGATTTTAATTTTGATAACATAACAATAAATCTGCTCTTCTGCTCGCGGCTTTTCTCATTCTTACGACGCTGTACGCGGCTGATAGAAGCAGAGCTGTATAAGTGTGACCAAAATCGTTCACCAAACGCGAATGGAACTGAATAAGTGTGAGTAGTTCCTAATTGTGAAACGTGTTTCGGCAAAGGCACTGCGATTCAAACAAATTGTGAACATTGTACTTTTCGGAAGTCGTTATTTTAAGCGAATTGTAGGCAACGGAATCAAAAGGAATCGCAGTGCTTTTGCCGAAACACGTTACACAATTAGGCCAATGGTTTGGTCCAATAAAGCTGAGAGCCTGGGGGGCTACTCTCTAACGAAATCCGTAGTTTCGGGTTTAGTTGCGGGCGGGCATTTTCTACTTCGTATCACCTAACCACTGAGAACTAATGATAACACAATTTGACAGTTACTGTGAAATCGTGTTGTCATTCATTCTCAGTTCGGGTTCGGGACTAATCGTAAGTCTGTACGTGATACGGAGTAGAATTCGCCCGCCCGCAACTAAGCCCGAAACTACGGATTTCGTTAGAGAGTAGCCCCCCTGGCACGAATATTTTGACATATAGTAAGTAATGTTAACGTAAGTGAATTTTATTGTGGTTTAATTTAATAGGACATCATTGATATATAAAAACCCAAGATACACACTCAGCATCTCAAAAACGTCCACATAAAACAAGCGCACAATTTAAAATTGTGCGCTAGTTTCAAACAGTCTCGCATCGCTCGCCATACTGCACTGTTTTGTAAAAACGACTTTAAGCGATCCGTGTAAGGTTGAATTTGAAAGAAATTGTTTATAGTATAACTACACACAACTCATGACACATGACACTTGATTCATGTCAGTTTTTGACGACAGTTTCGACAGTTTCGGGACATACACAATTTATGTCATTCAAAAATTTGAATATAATATCTAATTCAAATAAATATTATGTGCGAAACGAGTATTGTAGTTATGGTAAAATTTTACGTTACGTTACTATGCGTCAAAAATATTCGTGCAAGGCCCTCTGGGGTGAGTTGTTTGCTAACGACAAACAGGCAAATGTATTGCGTTGGAGCTATGGATGGCTCGCGGTGACATTAAATTATCTCAAATCTCATTTCATCGAAATACTTTTCAGTTTTGGAAGGAAACCGTGTCTTAGACGTAAAAAAAAACTTTGACATTGCTAAAATCCTTTCAAATGTTATGTACGTGCGATGAACTACTGCAAGGTACCTATTTATTGGTCCTTTCTTACCATGAACTTCGTTCTATGTCAGTCAATTAAAACTAAATTGTCCATGATGACGTGTTCGGGTCAACGTAAAATGAAAGGTCATTGAGCTTGCCCATACGTCATCATGTTTTAATGTAAGCACGCAATACTGTTAGGATATAATCAGATGTGGAGTGCGGATAGGCGACGTACACTTGTGTTTATAACTGTACCGTATTGCAGACAGTTTAGTAATGCTCGCATAGCAACGCAGGGTTTTACTGGTAACGTTCGCAAGTGCATAATCTCAGCTGTTATACCAGCTCTTTTCACCAGTTTAGTACCATCAAGACCGAATCTTAATCATCAGGCAAATTCTGACGGTGGTTTAATATAAATTCTGATGTTTCATGATTAGGGGCCCTAACGATTGTATAACATAGGAGCCCTAACTTGACCCTTGAGTGTTTATATTTTTCAAATTGTCAAAGCACTACTAGCTTCTGCCAGCGGCTGCGCCCGCGTGATCCCTAGGGAACATACTCTCGGGATATACATATCCTATGTGTTATTCCAGACTATAATCTACCACTGTGCCAAATTTCATGAAGATCCTTTCTGGCGTTCTGACGTCAAACAGTAACAAATATCCATCCATCCATCCTCACAAACTTTCGCATTTATAATGTTATTAGGATTGCATTGTCTAAAAACATAACCCTTCCTTGGCAGTCGGGTAAAAAAGGATTTTGCTTAGAGTTGAATAGGAAGTGAAATGTTAATAGAAATGGCATAACAGGTGTGACACATAAACACTCTTATCACTAACGAGGAATTACAAGAACACACACAGGCACCATTTTTGGTGTGCAATAGTAACAGTATATTCTATCTATCTCGTTTCTACTTACTGAGTGAATCCAGCCAGTCCTGAGCCTCTTGCGCAGTGAAGTAGAGCCTGGTCTCGTCGCGGACGTTGACCCACGAGTCTGGCTGGAATGTGTACAGGGGATACACACGCTCCAGCTTGATGCGCACCGACAACAGTTGCAGCACTGAGCATACGTTCAGCATGAAGCCGTCGCCTGAAACAAAATAATATGTCGTTACTTCTTGATAGCTACAACCTGGGAGTCTTTAAGCCAAGAGTGAATAGGTTGCTTCTAGGCAAGCGTGCTCCACCTTCGACCACATCATCGTTTACCGTCAGGTGAGATAGAGGTCAAACGAGTGCCTATCTATAGAAAATAAAACTGGCCAATAGCGCGTTGGACTCGCGTGCAAAGGGTTCCGAACGTATTTTTTTTTCAACATGTTATTTTAACACTAGATTTCTTATAGGTTTTCCTGTAATCTATAGGTAAAGATCTATTATCTCCATTATTTCAAAATTTTAGGCTCATTAGTTTCGGAGATAAGGGGGGAATGGTCATTTTTCGTCTAATTTCTTGAATAACATCAAAACTATTAATTTTAAAATTATGAAAAAAATATAAGTAAAACCCTCACAGTAAGCCCTTTCATCTGATATTTCACTCGATATTGTTCAAAAAACATTTTTTTTTAAATTTTCTAGTTTGACCCCCAAAAGTGACCCCCATACTAAACATTTTATGATTTACGTAACACGTCCGTGTTTGGGTCACAGAAGTCCATATGTGTACCAAATTTTAACAGAATCGGTCCAGTGGATCCGGAGAAAACTGGCTGTGACAGACGGACAGACAGACAGACAGACATCTGAGTGATCTTATAAGGGTTTTGTTCGGAACCCTAAAAAAATAACGGTTTCTTCTACAGGAAGAAGTCGCGAGATGACCATGAGCTCAGTAAAAAGAAGAAGGAATTATTTGTGGGAGGCCTATGCCCAGCAGGTCAAGGGACAGTGTGTCCTGGAGTCAGCCACCAGATCCGTAGGAACCCCAATCCACACTATTTCGATAAAAAACTGTGATGATTACCACAGATTAGTCGTTACGTTTTGAAAGATTCTCCGGCACTGAATTTCTATGACGTATTTGAGTCTGCATGTAAGTATGATTGATCTTTAGTTCCTGATTGCGCCAGTGCAGGTGTACTTGACGGTTAGTTCAACTAAACATTTAATAAATTCAAGGAAATATGGCTGAACTGTAAGCAATAGCATAGTTTTACGGTAACTATTCTCTAGCATATCATCTATACGCATCTTTTTCGCAGTACAGTGACTTGTAATCATGGCACGGAAACACCTTGCTTATTCATGTCATTACAAAAATTTTAATACGCTTATGTTTGTTGTCATTGTGAGTAACCAGTTCATAGAATACCTGCAATTATAATATACTCAGTTTTCCTTGTTTTCCCGGTAATTCGTTTATTTGCTGTGATATTTTCGTATCTTGGCGCTTGACGCTTTGAATAGTTTGAAAAACAAACACGACAGATGTTTTTTTATTGTATTATTTACTAGAATTGTATTTTTGTTTGCGAATAGTGTTTTGTCAATACGAAGATCTCGAATTGAAGCA
This sequence comes from Lacanobia wlatinum, assembly GCA_947578705.1. Classification (NCBI taxonomy): domain Eukaryota; kingdom Metazoa; phylum Arthropoda; class Insecta; order Lepidoptera; family Noctuidae; genus Lacanobia; species Lacanobia wlatinum. The sequence continues at coordinate 7,807,606 of OX388044.1, read as the reverse complement.
TCAGATATAAATTTTCGTGTTGTTCGGGACCGAAGTCTGTTTGTCTCGGCCACCTGACAACGTTACAAACATAAATATTTACTGAGAACCGTCAACAAGTAGCGTTTCATGTTTCGATCCGAATCTTGGAAAGTAAATTATTTGGACGTTTGCCAATACAAATTCGTCTAATAGACAAGGCGAGGTGAGCGACATTTGAACGAAATAATATGTGGTCTATTTTCGCCAGTCATTACTAGCAGGGCTCAACTACGCACATAACGCTTCAATTTATTATATTGTCAGTGTTCTGATAAACTTCAGTAATGTCTTTATCAATTAGTTAGAGTCCCAACCGACCGGTATCATCGAGGTCTCGACATACATTTATAAATAAAAGAACAAAGTCAAATTAAACGCAAAATGTGTATGCAGTTGGTGTACCAAAATACTCGAATGTACGTAGTCATGGACGATATTCTGCGTCGAACGCTTCCTTGCTTTGTCTTGCTTATTGAGAAGCGATCAACACATTTCTGCAATGTGAAGTGATTTGCTGTTTCATAATAACATCTTTGCCAGTAAAATTATTTCCAGGAACGAGTTTGTTAACGTTTCATTGTTCATTAACGAGTTTCCCTCTTCATCCGCATGAAGATGAAAGTTTTGTTTATATACAAAAGATCCGATTTGCGAGTCACGCTGTGTTAAACATCAGTGGAATTGAAGACATACGAATAATAAAAGTTAATATTTTATTGAACAACATAATGGTAGTGTGGTATGGACATTGTAGGGTATGGACCCTACAGTGAACCACACTTTGACCCTACAGTGACCAGACCTAGACTTATTTGAATGTTAAGATGATGGCATCATAAGATTCAAATAAGTCTAATCTGGTCGTCAGTATTGTCACACGTTGAAATTATTTTACTGCATCTTAACAGGCCAGTACGTGAACCTACTTACTAATCCTCGATTGTGATTAAATAACTTTTTATCCTAGTTGTAAGTTCCTGTGAGATAATTTAAAAATTATGTATTTTTCCGACCTCCAAGCTGGGAAAGCCACATCTTTTTTTAATTTATTTGTTGTGGAAGAAAGCTACTCACCGGCCAGAGATCTCTCGTCAGTCTGCAGCTGCGCTCTCCTCTCGTTCCTCTGCAGCAGCGCGGCGAAGTAGTTGAGCAGCGGCTCGCGCGCGTCGGGGCACAGCAGGATGTTGTGGCAGATGTTGTGCAGCGTGTTGCGGCTCGCCTCCACCTCGCGCTGCAGCGCGAAGGCCAGGCTGCGGTCGCCCGAGCCCGTCCCGAACAGCCGCTCCGCCAGGCGCGGGTTCTCTTCCGCGAACAGCGATATCTGTGCATGTTACATACGTATCTGCTTAGTGTCAATGTTATCTTATTCGAATTGGATCGCTGAAACTTGTAGATTGTTGACATCCAGTGTCTCATTACGGCGAATTGATCTTAAGTTTTCGACTAAAACGTACACGAAGACTCAAATCTGTGTAAACAAATGCTGCAGAATTTTATAGTCGTGAAAATGAAAACAATGTGTTTTTTCACACAGAAAAGAGTTTATTTTTAAGAATTCTGAGTCTTCTTTTAAGAATTCTGAGTCAGGCTCAATGAGCTCTTAATGGTATCTTCAGCCCCGGTTTGTGAGAGAGATGCAACAGCTCAGTTGCATTATGATGGCTCGCAATTATAGAACCATATCAGCCAACATAAGCTTCTCCAATCGCCTCCTAACACGATTCGTGGCTACTCTCACCCATATACTACGGTCAGTCACCCTGCGAAGATCCTAGCTCAACCTAGCCTATAGGTATTCGACCTCACAATTAATATATATATATATATTTATTCATCAAAGACAACTTTTGGTCCACAGTAGGTATTGGTAGCACTTAATAGTATGTTAGTTAATATAATTTTATAAATACGACATAGTCTCCTTATGAAATCAGTTCAGTTCGCAATGAGCCGACACACGCTGACTCGCCTCGCTCGTGCGCAGCCTGTGCGTAGCACATGCCTCACCACAAACATGAAGACAGACAAACGAGGCATTTGCTTCACACGCGATGGCTCGACCCGAGCATGTGTTGATATATTTTTTCGATACGCCTCTGCTTGAGGCAAGCAGAGGCATTCCTTGTGCGCCGTTCGCGGCGCATGCCTTGCAAAGTCTGTATCTACCTTTACATGCGCTCGCGCTCGCACCGTCGGTCGCCGCACGCCGCCCGTTCTCGGTATGCCTCAGGGAGATTAACTGCTGGACGTGTGGTTACTAACTACGTCTGCCAACGTCGGATATTGGCATCAAACTGGTCATACAAGCCCACCTGGCAACCCAGAGCATTTTTAACGAAGTCTGCTCACGGAGGGGCGAGCATGCCGCGTGCATGGTCGAGCAGTAAAAATTTTGCTCGACCATACGCGAGCATTTGGCAGTTCAGTGTGCGCTGATCCTAAGACGTGTAAACTTAAACACATACAAGGTGACCTTAGAGGGAGCTTGGATTGGTGTTTGAATTTGGATTGCATCTGCCGTCTACACGGATGACAATAAGCAAGGTCAACTTGCATGGGACGCTGGATTACATCCGTGTGGAACATGCTTAAGGGGGAAAATATTGATATTGTGATAGTCACCGCAAAGAAAGGGCCGAGGAAGGAGACACGAGCTATCTCCCTGCCGGCCGCGGTGGTGACGGGGTCGGGGCACAGGCTGGGCAGGCGCGCCAGCAGCTCGGCCAGCGGGCGGCGCGCGTGGCGCGGCCCGGCGCGCAGTTCGCACAGCGCTCGCAGCGCGCGCAGCGCCGCGCCGCCGCCACACGCACCGCGCCCGCCCAGCGGGGATACGGTGCGCCGCATCTCCTCGCGAATGCCCATCACTAGTGGGATGAACACCTGCACACACATCCACAGATTTAAAATAGTTATAGCTAAGTAATGCATTCACAGACCCTTGAAGGAGTTTAGAACTAGATAACAACTGCTTTATTAGATACCTACTGTGTCTTACCCTAAACTAGATAAAACTGTTGATACAACAATGAATTCACTCACTTCTTCAAAAACTTCCTTGTCATTATAGGTAGCAAGTAGGAGCTCGGGTATGAGCCCGGTGGGCGGCGACACGACCAGCATGTAGGGCAGCAGCGGCGACTTGCGGCACTTCTCCAGCTCGAACCTGCCTTGCAGCACTAGCACTAAGTGGTTCACTAGTAATGTTCTTAAACTTTGAAGCAAGTCGCTGAGCGGCGGCTCCGAACTTTTCTTCGAGTACTCCCGTTCGTATGAGTTAATATTCGTGTAGAATCGCACTATGTAGCTCACAGCCAGACCTTGTGTCGGTATCGTCTTGGGCAGCGGCAGTGAAGGCGCGGGGCAGTCCGCCTTGTCAGCTTCTGTCTCTGAACCAATCTGTACACTAGTCAACATGTCGTCCCCGCAGTCTTCACTAGGCCTTTTTGTGGTTTCGGTAATCGCAATGAGTTTCTGGTTGAGGGGATCTGAACCATCCGCTATTTGGGTAATAACGTCAATCAAAGCCTCTGATGCCAGTTCATCTAAACTTAGTTTTGGGTTGTCGAGAAGTGAAGCTGCGACCGACGGTACAAATATCCCACCTGAAATAAATATGTTTGTGAAAAAGAGGATCCTGAGGAGAATCCTGACTTATAAAATCTGCTTATGAAAAATCAGGAAGTCTTTATTTTGTTGATAGGTAATTTATATCTATCTACACTAATATATAAAGCTGAAGAGTTTGTTTGTTTGTTTGCTTGAACGCGCTAATCTCAGGAACTTCTGGTCCGATTTGAAAAATTCTTTCAGTGTTAGATAGCCCATTTATTGAGGAAGGCTGTAGGCAATATATCATCACGCTAAGACCACTGGGAGTGGAGCAGACGAAGTTGCGCGTGTCAACTAGTACCTTTACAAAACAGGAGTTTTAATGTTTGAAATAACTTTTTTATTGTGCGTATCCCTTTATATCCCGGAAACATATACATATATATACACAGAAGTGTAACAAGGTCGCCAGACCGCGTCGCATAACCGGCTAAATAGCGTCTAGTGAACAAGGTGAGCTTGCTCTATTTCAATGCTGTATTTACCAGACGGTTTATAAGACCAATTGTAGAACAAATCTGCACTGAGATATGAAAGGGAGGGAGTGATAACATGACGGTTGACATGACAGAATGGAGGAAAAAAACGTGTTGCGCCTACTCCAAGTATCATGGGATAAAGGCAGGAAGATAATGTAAATCAAACCTGCACTGTCTTCCGACCAGGACACCTGTAGGATCTTGGCAACGATGCTCCTCAGTTGGTCCTCTGTCAGCTCACTGCAGCTGACTGTGCGCGACCGATGGATCTTGCGAGCCGGCGACGCCGTCGGGTTGTCATTGTCATCCACCTAACAGAAAGTATTCTGATGTTTAGTAAAGCCTCTTAGTCTTTCATGGAATCAGTTATGGCTGAAATATTAAAGTCCCCACTAGGATGAAATTGTCAAATAATTGTTCAGTCAAACCAGTCAAAAATTAGGTAAGAATCTCGGAATGAGAGACAGCTATAAACTTGAATGCACCTTTATTTTGACACCGTAAAACTTGTCTCGAAACCCACTTATCGTAAGGTTTCCGCGACTACAGATATTCCAAGGTCAAAAGTCAAAAAATCGTTTTTTTTTTACACATTTTTTGCAAATATCTCGTTTCTTATGGGTTTTTCGCTTTGTATTTATGATCAATATTGTAGAGGATTAAATTCCCTACAAATTTTGTCTCAATTGTTTTTTATACGTTGAATCGTTTTCGAGTAGGCAAGTAGGTTTTGAGACAAGTTTTAGGGTGTCAAAATAAAGATTTATACAAGTTTATAGCTGATTATCTCTCATTTCGAGGTGAAACCCCTAATATTCCTGGACTTTATTTATGTGATATTGATATTTGCAGCAACAGTTTGTCGTGATAATGTTTATGTAAGTTTTTGGTAATTTATTGGTTGTTGGGCATCCACCCAAAATAATAACAAACAATAAACACTCTACATACATCTTTACATTTAAGGGAACAAGGCTTCATTTTCTTTTTTATTTTTTTTTTAATAATTTTGTACTCTATTTTATACTTTCATGGAGGGCAAGCTAAATAAATCATAGAGCTATATAGAGGCCATGGAGTCACTACTTTTATTAGGCTTATAAGCTTTAAGTACTTCTAAGCTTACAACCATTGAGATTTCTCTCCTTCACTGTCCATCAGATAATTGAGAAAAAATTCCTTATCCTATGTCGCAGTTGTTCGAAGCTAAGCTAATATGATTGCCTTTAACATGTAAACTTTTCGTTATATTGCCTTCACCTGTAAATTTTTGGGATAGTCGTCTAAGTCGCCTCGCCTGCGCTTCATAGGCCTGCCTCGGGGGCGACGTTCTTCCTCCGGTACACACTGTGTTTCGACTTTATATGAGTCTTATTGCGTTAAATTACACATAAGGATTTCAGAACACTTCTGAGTGCCATATTACTTATTAAAGATGTTGATCAGGTTTATCAGGCTAGCTATTGATATATTATATATGCAATCAAACCAATATATCCCATTAGATCATACTCTTGGGATGAAAGTATCTTATGTCATATTTCAGACCATGGTCTATCTGTGTGCCGAGTTTAATCCAAATCTGTTACACTGTTAAGTGTCTGTTCGTGACTGAAGAGGTAACAAACAGGCAGACAGACAGATCGATAGACAGACACACAGAGTTACTTTCTCTTTACATTTATAAAATATAAGCTTAGATTTCAGCCTGCAAGCCGCAAGTTACTATTCAATTGTTGATAGTTGTTTGGATAAAGGCCACATTCCGTTATCAGCAAAACAATCTTGAGCTATATCAAATGCAACTTTTTTTATATGCTTCTGAATTTAAAACCTAATGATCTCATGTCACCTGTTATGATTGAAAGAGCATAATAATAACAAGCAATCATAATAAGTTGACATAAGATTTAATGACAGATAATATTAAACAGGCTTTTTAAAATATGTGTTGGAGAAGAATAAAATAATTCATCCTTCAAGGGCAACTAAAAATAATGAGCTAGCTAGATAGCAAATTCAATAGTCACTGGAGCAGACATTTTAATCCTAGGTATGAATACTGGCCACTTAGTAAGATTTTTGTAAAAAAAAATGCAACTACCTACTTTTAACAACAGAATTCATCACAAGTGTTGCATAACGCAAAGTTCAGAAAACAACACAATTTCAACAAATAGAACACATTTCAGAAGTTTATACTTATGTCACCTAGTGTAGATTGTATTATTATGTAAGTAACTAACCTCCATTGGTTCCTGCTGTTGCTCTGATTGTGAATTCCTCTCTGACACATCATCAACTTCCATAGAGAGAGACCGTCGAGAGCAACTGGGCGAGGCATTACTGGGCCGCGGCCGCACTGGCGATGGCTCTGCAAACTGTGCTGGGGATATTGACCGTGATGTGCTGTCCTCTCTTATCGAAGCTCCTTCCGACACACCCACTGTAGACTGTGGTAAACTAGCCACTCTCACTGATCCACAACTCAACAATGTGTCATCACCCATGGAGTCAAAACTATTGTACTGTCTTGTTTGTGACAGATCTGTCATTTTGGTATCAGGCATTTCATCTAATAGATTATTGTCTGTTTTTTCTGTGACAATTAAGCCATCAGGTGTTATCTTTGTCTGGTCTTCTACTTCACTTTGAACTCCATCTGAATAATTTGGTTCTTTGTTTGTGTTGGCGTCAGGGGAGGAGGGTTCTGTGGAGCCGCGGGGAGCTGGTGCGGGGGAGAAACGAGCTTGTGAGGAGGTCTGCAGGTCAGGCGAGGGCATCGACGCGCCTGGTGTGACCGGGGGGCTGGCGGGCGACGGCGCCGAGCCTGCGCCACCGAGCGCGGCGAGGCGCGCCAGGCGACGTCTCCGTATCTGCAACAACCGACATGAGGTCCTGCAGCACGTGTGTGAACCTTATGCGCGCACAACGTCAAACACCAACGCTTTGTTTTGTTACGAAATTAGATTGGCCATACGCATTACGCCAAGGTTCGTTTACAAAACAAATTTTCTACTTACCTCTTCTTGACTCAGCTCACTCATGATTGGAGATTACTATTATGCACGTTGAACAATAACTATTGAAACCACTATTCCTTTGAATTTAGTTTCAAAATTTTGGACAAGAAAGAAGAGCAAGCCACACAACGGCGAGTCAGTCACCTCGCTCAGCTGTTTGACGTTTGTGGTTGGTACAATGACGAGAAAGTATTGAAAATACACGCGTCATCCTTGTCCGAACTCCAGCCCCAACAATGGCTTTATATTTTCTCTCTCTTTCTTTCACCGTGAATTCACTTAAAACAGAAAGAGATAGTAAATGATGTAGGATCCAAAACTATACCTATGTATACTGGCTATATGCATATTTATTATGTATACTGAAGCGTATTCGGTTTCAGGGCTTTCTTTCCAAAGTAAGCAGTTTATATTTTATCAAATTCTAATCATTTTTCTAATTAAATGTCGTATATCCATAATGATGGAAGAGATTCTGAAATAAATGTTTGTTTCAGAATCTTTCCATAATAATGCAACGTTTCCAATAAATATCGTAATGGAATGTGTTCTGATTAGAAAAAAAAATGAAAACGAAATAGGTAATCGCCTAATGTGTACAAAAGATCTAAATCTGTTTTAAGAAATAATAATAGTATAATGATTTTTGCAAACTTATCGGTCGTTCTTCTGATTTTTCTCCTCAGCAATATGTGTTTCTAAAAAAAGCTGTAAAAAAAACTGTTTGTCATTAAAAAATCATTTCAGAACGAAAGTTATGTGGTCAATGGCCGCATGTATTGTTAATTTGTTTACGTTTGGATTGTTAAAAAGTTGCTTTATTACTATTTACATTTTCTTGTGAATACATTAAGTAAACGTAAATTAATTTTATATTTATGTTTAGTGCCAAAGATGGACGAAATAATATTGATTAAATAATGTGAAGTGCATCTAAAGTTTGTCAATAATGTAATTCTTTTGATTTATCTTTTAATTTGTTGGTGGATTGGTTTTGTGATCAATATTTATCGAAATGACAAGTTATCAAGTTTCCGATTTGGTGTCGGGGCTGAAGTCGCGCCATGCGGAGACGCGACATAAGGCCATTCGAGAACTGTTGCATTTCACCAAAACAGACCTTCGGGAGATGTCCCAGGAGTCTCTGACACAGGTGCTCGACGACTTCAACCAACAAATACATGCGCTCACCTCCAGCTACGACAACAATGAGAAGAAAGCAGGAATCCTAACCATAGGTGTGTACTTTAGAGGTTATATTATTATGATTTACAGTATTATCAATCTTCCTTAAAATAAGGATATTACAATATTGTCCTTGTGTTATAATCACGCGAACTGTATAATTCCCGTTAATTCTAGCCATGCACAAGTTTCTAAGGGTAAACTAAATTATTTGTTGTTAAACTAACTTTCAAAACAACTTTGTTATGATTTGAAATTTTAATAAACAAATCAATATTATTGCGTTTTGTTGTAGTCTGCCTGATTGGTGGAGATACCGAAACAACTAAAACAAGAAACATTCGCTATGCATACTACCTCAGAAATGTTTTCCCATCAACTGATTTGAATGTCTTGGAGCTGGGAGCTAAGACCATGGGTAGACTTGCTGTCACACTTGGCATCAAGAGAGGAGAATATGTGGAATCTGAACTGAAGAGAGCATATGAGTGGCTAGCAGAGGAAAGAAATGAAGGGAAAAGGCTGTCAGCTGTGATGATACTGAGAGAGCTGGCTATATCTATGCCATCATATTTCTTTCAGCATATAAATGGCTTCTTTAATTACATCATGATACCTTTAAGAGATCCTAAAGAACAAATCAGGGAAGCTGCAGCAAAGGCATTGAGAGCGGCTCTAGTAATAACTTCCCAGAGAGAGATTCCTGAGCAGAGTAACAAAGCTCACTGGTACATACAGTGCTATGAACAGTCCATGCTGTCATTTGCTGAGCAACCAGGGAGAGAAAGGGGCTTGAGTAGAGATGACCATGTTCATGGAGCTCTCTTGATACTCAATGAACTGCTGAGATGTTCCAATGCTACTTGGGAGAAAAAGTATACAACACTGATGCAGAAACTTGATTCAGAACAAGACATTTCTGATGAGATGACTTCTCTGAACTCAAAAGTACAGAACTCTTGGACGGCTCAACAGTTTCCTGATGAAAAAAATCAACACACACTTGTTTATGAATCAAGTATTTGCAAAAAACTGATTGCAGAGCAATATGAGAAGATTTGTTTAGGTAAGTGGAATTTTCCAAAAAAAGAGAACACAATTGAGTTTTTACCATTTACCATTTAGAATGGACTTAGCACTCGAAAACAGTGGTAGACAAGATGTGTAAAGTTCAGTTTACAAGAAAAAACATGGAGGGTAATGTCTTATCTAGTACAAGTATCTTAACCTATAGTGGCTCAGTAGAAATTACAGCAATATCAGTTACATTTCAATATTTTGTGGGGTCTACCATATTGTATTTATTTATTTACAGATGTGATGGCTCAACAAATATCAAGAGCACATAATGTTCATCAACTCCTTCTGTTAATTATACCACGGCTGGCTGCTTTCAATAGAGAAGCATATGCCAAGAAGCACCTGAAGTCAACAATAAATCACCTTATAACCTTTTTGCGTGGTCGAGAAAAGGAGAAAGCGATGGCGTTCACCACATTAGGCCTTATTTGTGTAGCAGTAGAGTCTGATATCCAGCAGTACTTGGGCAGGATCATAGAAATTATTAAATTGACTTTACCACTCAAAGATACCCCTAAAAAGCGTAACGGCTCCGACACTCCATTATTTAATTGCGTAACATTGTTAGGCTTTGCCATGAAAGAAGACGTCGCTAATGAAGTTAAAGAGTTGCTTGACCCAATGTGTGCAACCGGCTTGAGTCCACAACTTACGACGTGTTTCAAAGAACTCAGCCAGAATCTACCGTCGCTGAAGAAAGAAATTACCGATAGACTACTTAACATGCTGTCGTTGATATTGCGGAAGAAACCTTACGCTCCAAGTAATGGTGAGAACCAAATAGTTCACATGTTCACGACGGCTATGTTGGTGGAGCCGCACGACGCATCTAAGCTAGTTCTAGCGTTGCGCACGCTCGGTTCATTTGACTTTGAGTGGAACAATACACTGATGTCGTTCATAAGAAGATGTACCGACCATTATCTTCTAAGTGAACAGCATGACATCAGGATAGAAGCTGTGAAAACTGCGTCTAAGCTCCTAATAAAAGCGGTTGAACGATGCGCCCAGACTAATTCGCGGACTTTGACCGTAATTGTTGATGAGTCTCTCGGTAAATTGTTATCCGTGGGTCGCTCCGACTTCGACCATGAAGTTCGTTATAGAGTGCTAGAAATATTCACCAATCCTATTTTTGATAGATATCTAGCGGTGGAAGAGCATCTTAACTGTCTTTTTGTTGCAATAAATGATTCCAACAACGATGTTAGTGAATTAGCACTGTGTTTAGTCGGAAGACTCAGCAACGTGAACCCTAGTTATACCATACCGACACTACGCCAACTGTTTGTACAAGTATTGATGGAACTGCAACATTCAGAATCAACTCGTAATAAAGAACAGGCCCTTCGAATGGTGAACAATATCATATCCCATGCACCAAGGATTACGCGCCAATTTGTAGATACAATACTCAATGTTCTAGTACCGAAGTTAAAAGCAGAAGCAGATAACCCCATTATGGTGTCTACAATATTGAAAGCGATAGGCGACCTAGCAGAAGTGAATGGGGGCGGAACTGCTCTTAATCAATGGTTGCCGGAACTCATGTCGATCCAGGTTGGCATCCTCTCGGACCCGAATCAACCTGAAAAGAGAAGCGTTGCCCTCTGGTCGTTCGGTCAAGTAGTCAGCGCGACGGGCAACGTCGTTACTCCTTACATGGAATATCCGCATCTAATGGACCTGCTGCTGAACTTTTTAAAAACAGAACAGCAGCCCAGAGAAAGGCGAGAAACTATTCGTGTCTTAGGCTTGCTGGGAGCCCTCGATCCATACAAACACAAGGTCAATCAGGGTTTGATCGATTTCCAAACTGTATCTACTTTGATTCCCGTCTCTGACACTACCAATGAAAACATTGAAGTAAATATCAGTGAAATGGTAGTTAACATGTCACCACTCATTCTTGATGAATTTTACCCGGCTATTGTTCTCACGTCGCTGATGAGAATGCTGCGCGACCCGATGTTGACACAACATCACACGAGCGTAGTGCATTCGGTTACATTTATTTTCCAATCTCTGGGTATCAAGTGCGTCCCCTACATATCTCGTGTGACGCCGTGCCTCCTCAATGTGATACGCACAACAGACAACAGCACCTTCCGCGAGTTTCTGTTGACTCAACTGGCACAACTCATATCCGTAGTGAAAATACAAATACGGAATTATTTGGAAGATATATTTGACATAATCAAGGAGTACTGGACACCAACCAGTCAGCTGCAGCCGACGCTCATAATGTTGGTAGAACACATCACTGTAGCGATTGGGCCAGAGTTTAAAGTATATCTTCGGAAAATTCTGCCGAATATTCTGAGAGTTCTGAAGTACGACAATAGCAAGGACAAAGTTTTGACTGAAAAGCTGTTGTTGACCATACAGAAGTTTGAGAATAACTTGGACGATGTGCTGTTGTCCATAGTGCCTGCTGTGACCGCGCTTTTTGACGGCAGACACATTCCGCTGTCGATATCGAAGCTTGCGATGGAGACTATAGAGCACTTGTCGATGTATTTGTACTTCAGACCGTATTCGGCAGTCATAATACAAGCTCTGGCCAAAGTTTTGGACAACAATCCGTCATTGCGACAAACCGCCATGAATACGCTTTGCGCGTTGATTGTTCAACTGGGCCGTGAATACATTGACTACATACCGTCGGTGGACAGAATACTGATAAAGCATAAGATACAATGTCCTAACTATATCGTTTTGGTGACGAGGTTGCAAGCTATATCAACATTGGCGTCCGATGATGATTATTTGGATGAAACTCGACTTCGATTGAGAAATCAAAAGACTGATGTGAGTATACACTCAAAACTAAATAGACACATTTCTTTCAAAATTGTAAGCGAATTGTTCTTAACGTTTTCTCCTTATTTTTAGGTGGTTGGCCCAGGCGACATCCAAACCATACAGAAATTATCACTGAATGTTTCCAACTTACGCAAATGTTGGTCAATAAAGAATATAGTGTCCAAAGAGGACTGGATGGAATGGCTAAGACAGTTGAGCGTAGGCTTTTTGACGGAATCTAATAGCCCTGCTATAAGGTAAGCAGCCACTTGACACCTAGTATGTTGTTTGTGAATGAACAACATACATAAACTTACACATTTTTTTCCTTGGAGTTAGGCAAAAAGTACCGAGCGCCACCTGCTACGAGTTTTACACACTCTAGCTAGTCTTTTATTGGTGACTAGTGGACGTCACGCGGTTTCACCCGCGTAGTTCCCGTTCTCGTGGGAGTACGGGGATAAAATATAGCCTATGTTACTCCCTGATAATGTAGCTATCCATTGCTGAAAGAATTTTTCAAATCGGTCCAGTAGTTTCGGAGCCTATTCATTTCAAACAAACAAACAAATCTTTCCTCTTTATAATATTAGTGTAGATGATAAAGGTCATTTCCGTAATCGTGTTTCGTGCTGTTAACAGACCTCGTTTCAAGACGAATTATGACACTCCAAGTCTACCACCTAGTTTCAAATTGAAACAGTCCTAAATGCTGTTTGCGACATCGCTAATGAAACTAAGACACGCAAGTTTTATCATTAAATTTAGTCTGAGGTACTTGTGTAATAAGCTGTAACTCTTGTCCATTCCCAGAGCGTGCTCAACTTTAGCCCAAAACTACCCTCAACTAGCGAGTGAATTATTCAACGCGGCCTTCATGTCGTGTTGGACGGAACTCGACGACAAGTCGCGCAAGGAGCTGGTCTTAGCTCTCGAGCATGCTCTGACGGTGCCCGATGCGCCGGAGTTGGCGTTGGCTGTTCTCAATCTGGCTGAGTTTTTGGAGCATTGTGAGAAGGGAGCCTTGCCTATTCCTATCAAGTTGTTAGGTGATACGGCTATCAACTGTAGAGCGTACGCCAAAGCGCTATATTATAAGGTAAGATGGACAAAATGTGCTTATGTCGTACAATTTAATTTTTAAAGTGAAAGCAAATCCATGATTCTTGTTGAAAACATCTCCTTAACTCAACTCCACTCCAAAGTGCGTTTGATACACGTAGTTAAAACAACGTCTATGTTTTACAGGAACAAGAGTACAAAAGAAATCCCACCAAACAAGTCATAGAGGCACTCATACATATAAATAACAAACTCCAAAGAAACGAAGCGAGTAACGGTCTGCTTGAGAAAGTTATAACACAGAAGAAAAACGGAGACACCTCCCTGAATGTTCACGTTAGGTGGTACGAGAAACTGCACAACTGGGACCAAGCACTGGAACTTTATAGCAAGAAGTTAGAAGTAGAGCCACTAGACGAAGAGTCTCAGTTGGGAACGATGAGGTGTCTCGAGGCTTTAGGAGAATGGAGGAAGATATACAACCATACTGCCGAGCAGTGGGACAATGCTACCGAGGACACCAAGAATAAATTTGCTAAAATAGCAACCGCAGCGTCTTGGGGCTTGCAGGAATGGGACTCTATGCGTAAATATGTAGAGTGCATCCCAGAGGATAGCCAAGATGGCGCATTTTATCGAGCCATCCTTGCTATCCATGAAGGGCACTGGCCTGAATCCAGGCACTACATTGACTCTGCTAGGAGCGTGTTAGACCTTGAGCTAACTGCTGTAGTCGGCGAGACCTACCAGCGAGCATACGGAGCTCTTGTCAACGCACAACTGTTGACCGAACTTGAAGAAGTTGTTACATACAAACTTGTAGAGGAAAGACGAAATCCTATTCGTAAAAGTTGGTGGTTACGACTTCAAGGCGGGCAGCGGTTGGTGGAAGATTGGAGGAAGATGCTACAGATTCGCAGTCTAGTTATGTCTCCTCGGGAAGACTTCCAGACTTGGCTGAAATTCGCGTCTTTGTGTAGGAAGACCGGCGCCATCAACCAAGCTCACAAAATAGTTCTTTCAATATTAGGATGCGATCCTGTCACAAACCCTGATGTGCTACTTCGAATGCAGGATCCCAGAATAGTGTTAGCTTATAGTAAGAACTTGTGGGATGCTGGAAACAAACGATTTGCTTATGACGTCTTACAAAGGTTCTTAGATAACTCAGAACCCGAAACGGATAACGATGAACACTGCAGGTTACTAGCACGTTGCCATCTAAAGTTAGGATCCTGGTGCGAATCTCTGCAAGAAATCAACGAGTTATCCATACCTGAGATACTAAGAAACTACTTCGCAGCGGCAATGCGTGCTCCAGATTGGTATAAGGCGTGCCATGCATGGGCTTGTATGAACTTCGAAACAGTTTTGTTCTATAAACAACAAGACAATATTTCCGAGAGTAGTTTGGCTGGAGGTTCTGGTGAAAAGAAAGTGTCCAGAGCAGACTTTATTAATGATTACACAATCCCTGCTATTGAAGGTTTCTTCAAATCCATTAGCTTGTCTAATGGTAGTGCGTTGCAAGATACTCTTAGACTGCTTACGTTGTGGTTCGACCACGGTCATCATCCTGCGGTATACGACGCGCTGTTCGAAGGTATCCGACAAATAGATGTGAAGATATGGTTGCAAGTGATACCACAGCTAATCGCCCGCATCGATTCACCAAGGAGTTTGGTAGCCAAGCTGGTTCATATACTCCTTATAGACATAGGCAAGTTGCACCCACAAGCATTGGTTTATCCTCTGACAGTCGCGACCAAATCCTCTCTCGTGAATAGGAAGAATGCCGCCAACTATATTTTGAAGACGATGTGTGCACATTCACAGAAGTTGGTGAATGAAGCCGCTGTCATATCAGAGGAACTCATAAAGGTTGCCATTTTGTGGCACGATCAAGTATTTATTGCACTGGATGAGGCTTCTAGGTAAATATTCCTCCACTCTTATTTCCATAATCATGTAATGGTAAAATTAACGTGAGTGAAATAAATTATCTATCCAACCAGATAGTTTATTTTTTTAAACGTGAACTTATTTTTAAAATAAGAACCGAAACTGTTTTCTAAGTTTTAAATAAATGTTTAAATAATTTCAGATTATATTACAGTGAAAAAGACTACCGTGGAATGTTCAAGACGTTAGACAAAATGCATGCAATGCTGAACCAACCACCGGAGACATTAAAAGAGGTGTCATTCCTACAGATGTACGGAAGAAGTCTACAGGAGGCGCATCGATGGTTAGAACTGTACAAAGTAAGCGTTTGCCATTTCTTCGTAATTGAATGAAGTATCTATATTCTGTTCATCATCAGCCAATAGATAAAAGTCACAGCTTGACCTAGGTCTGTAAACACGCGCCTTCCATCGCTGTTCGTGTTTCGTTCTCATCATCGCTATTGATGAGAACGAAACTAAAGATTTACCATTTAGTCATCAGAAAGATTCGAATAATTTACATTCACTCATCACTAATCCCCAGTGTGAATATGTTCGAATTCTCCATAGATATTAAGCCCGATCATACAAACCTCTTCCCTATTTCAGGAGACTGGTGAAGACCGGTACCTAAACGAAGCGTGGGGCCTGTACTCTTACGTGGTCCGCCGCATCGATTCACAGTTCCGCTCTCTGACGTCACTAGAGCTGCAGTATGTCAGCAAACGTCTTTATACGTGTAAGGACTACGAGTTGGCTGTGCCAGGCTCTTATGTGCCCAACGAGAAGGTCATTAGGATATCGCATATACATAGCCATTTACAAGTGAGTATTTTTATCTATTTTTTAGTTTCAGTTTATTCATTTCCGAAGCACGTGACAAGTGTTCCAATTTAAACCATAGGTCAATGATATAAGTGTCATTACCTGCTGTGGTTTTTAAATGCCAAATAAGGGGGGCTACTCTCTAACGAAATCCGTAGTTTCGGGCTTAGTTGCGGGCGGGCGTATTCTACTCCGTATCACCTACAGACTTACGATTAGTCCCGAACCCGAACTGAGAATGAATGACAACACGATTTCACAGTAACTGTCAAATCGTGTTATCATTAGTTCTCAGTGGTTAGGTGATACGAAGTAGAAAATGCCCGCCCGAAACTAAGCCCGAAACTACGGATTTCGTTAGAGAGTAGCCTCCCAGATTGTGGGTCCCAATCGGGCGCCACTATGAGTCTAATGGCGCCCGAATGGGACACGCAAAAAATATTTTTAACAGTAGTTCGAAGATTGATTATTGCTTGCCGATTTCTCATTTTAAAATTTTATCAAGGCGTGCCGGTGAATCTATATACAACGTGTAACAGAATAAACGTATAAAAAATGCCTTTATTTCCCATTATCCTTAAAATAGCACTTCGTTAAAATATTCTTTGAGATTGGGCTACGGGTGACGGCCTCCTCCAGTTTCTTTCATTTGTCCTTTTTAGGTATTGTTTTTATTTTATTACACGTTGTTTATGTCACCGAATTATTGCTTATCGTAATAAAAAATTGGTATCAACTTTTAAAGTGAAATATTTGGAAAGATCAATCGACTCTTCGTGATCAATCCCCATTGGCCACCCCCTAACTTTTCCTCACAATTCTGTATTTTTCTAGTACGGGCCACTTCTATCGATAGGACACAATTTTATTATACAATTTAAACGCCTGACCCGATTGCAGCATTATTATATTTGTAACTAGTAATATCTATACTTACAATTTCTTACACAGGTAATAAAATCAAAGCAGCGTCCTCGCCGCCTTACGATCCAGGGTTCCGACGGCAAGCAGTACATGTTCCTGCTCAAAGGGCACGAGGACTTGCGCCAGGACGAGCGCGTCATGCAGCTGTTCGGCCTGGTCAACACGCTGCTACAAGCCGATACCAACACCTACAGACATGACCTAGCCATACAACGGTACGCCGTTATACCGCTGTCTACGAACTCTGGACTGATTGGATGGGTGCCTCAGTGTGATACGCTATACAACCTTATCAGTGACTATAGAGAAAAAAAAAGTAATAAAATGGCGTTGAGTACGGAGCAGCAGATTATGTTGAGGATGGCGTCTGATTACCAGAAGTTGATGTTGAAACATAAGGTGAGTTACTTTGAACTTATTGGTGTCCCACTGCAGGTCAAAGGCCGCCTTCTCTTTCTCTCTTCCCTTAATTTTTCACTAAATGAATAAGTGTCCTATTGGTTTAATTAAAGTGTTTGTCAGTTCCCTGGCATTGATGTTATGTGCTACCACCAAGTTGAATCACTGTGTCTTAATCGAGCGTTCACACAGTTGCAGTACAAAAACCTTTTTTGTCATATTCATACTTACTTCAAAGCCAATATTTCACTTACATTTTTACAATAATGATATTGAATACTATTCGAATGTATTAATCGGCAACCTGTCAGATAGACAAAGTTCAGTCGTAAATGTAAAAATACTGATAAAACAATCATTTCAATCCCAAACAGGTCGAAGTATTCGAATACACCCTCTCGCAGACTCCCGGGAACGATTTATCCCGCCTCCTGTGGCTGAAGAGCCCATCGGCTGAAGTGTGGTTCGAGCGGCGCACCAACTACACGCGCTCTCTGGCCGTCATGAGCATGGTGGGCTACATCCTGGGGCTCGGAGACCGACACCCCTCCAACATCATGCTGCATCGCGTCACTGGGAAAGTCCTGCATATAGACTTCGGAGATTGCTTTGAAGTAACCCAGTCAAGGGAAAAGTTCCCGGAAAAGATACCTTTTAGATTGACAAGGATGCTTATTAGTGCTATGGAGGTAAGTTTTTGTTTTATTGGATTAAGTACTTTATTGTAAGGAAAATAGGGTAAATATTGTTTAAACAAAAATCTTAGAAATTAAGTTCAATAAAATGATTACATTTATATTATTATATACCTAGATGGAGAGGAATATTTTTGTGGAATAACTTTCATTTGACCAGATAATGATGATAATTTTAAAACCTGGCATTATGACATGATGATACATATAGATAAGATAGCGTTTCAGATTTTTTCTGAATACCTAAACTACAAATTATAATCAGAACGGAATGAAACGCGCTGTTAATTATCAAGATTCAAAACAAAATCTGGCCTCCTTTCTTTATTACGTAATTTAAAAATAATACACACAAAATTCTTGCTACAACAGTGTATAATTTACATGAGCAAAGTTATTTGAATCAGGATAGCAATTTTGCTTCTCAAGAATTTTTATTACCAACGTTTAGCAGCATCGTAATTTAGTGCAAAGACGTTAAAGTCAAGCAAATAAATAACGAGTGACACAATTCTGGCAACTGCGCCGTTTTCTAAATCCATTTGATCCCGCCGACCTCGACTGTAGCAGAAATTGGTTCAGTGGAACACCATGAACTATTTAACCCACTGTTTGTTGTTCTGTAAAATGTTTAATCAGCCATGGCTGTGGACACATCGAGAGCAGCGCAGTGCAAGGGGTTTACTGATGTAGTTGGATAATAAACTTTATAATAGACTAGTTGATCCGCGCAACTTCGTCTGCTCCGGTTCTATAGCCTTCCTCAATAAATGAGCTATGTAACACTGAAATAATTTTTCAAATTGGACCAGTCGTTCCTGAGATTAGCGTGTTCAAGCAAACAAACAAACAAACTCTTCAGTTTTATATATTAGTATAGATAGATAAAATAGCCATAAAGAGCCTGTATAGTTTAGACATCAAACAGCTTCTTGAGTCTTCTAGCGCTCTGCGCTCAAAAAAGAATAGAGGTGTCTCCAGTGTCGCTACGCGAAATGTGCCGTGTTGGGGGGAGAGCTTTATTATGTTTTAGTTCATTTAAAAATACAAGCACAAACATTACTATGTAATCTGAAATATCGGTTTTGTTAAACTGCATGCATGACGCGTTAAATGTAATTCTTCGGCCATGACCTACCATGGCCATGAGAATAGAAGTGACCTCATATTTGATTAAGAATAGATAATGGGATAAAAGACTGATCGTTATTTTTTAATTGAAACAATAGTCATCAAGAAATTACTTCCAATACGCATGAAAATTATTATGGTTGTCTCAGGAGACTCATTCATAAAACTGGTGATTATAAAAATCTCCCTATTTTGTCACAGGTAACCGGCATCGAAGGCACATACCGTTCAACATGCGAATCAGTGATGCATGTGCTGCACAAGCATCGAGACAGCGTGATGGCCGTCCTAGAGGCTTTCGTCTACGACCCGCTGCTGAACTGGAGGCTCGTCGACAACGACCATCATTCACTCACCGAATCTTCCTTCTCTTCAGACATAGACTCGTCCTACACGCTTCCAAGTCGCTCCCGCAATCATCTACACTATGAATCTTTAGAAATACCCCCTGAAGCGAACCTGAACAAGCGAGCCCTCTCCATACTCAACAGGATAAGAGACAAACTGACTGGAAGAGACTTTCCACATGTAGAGGCAGTGGTCAGTGTTCCCAAGCAAGTTGACTTGCTCATCAAACAGGCGACGAGCAATGAGAATTTGTGCCAGTGTTACATTGGCTGGTGTCCTTATTGGTGAGTGACTGATGGACTATAAGTATTTATTTAGGCTAGTGCGTTTAAGTGTCGTATTAAGCTTCAACGCAACGCATTGCAAAACAAAGGAAGCCTAGTGTATTTATATTTTATTACTGTTATATTCTTTTTTTACTATGTGTTTCTTGCTGTAGTGTTGTCTGTGTCGAATAATTGTTTCCTATTCTAATATATTTTAGTGCGGCCGGGCAGTATGCGATAGTTCATACAAAATTTCATGTCAGAATAATTGATTGCTAAACAAATTGACTATAAACTTGAACTTTTCTTTCTTTTCTTTAAAAAAAAAACGTTGCCCACACTGATGTAGGGGATTTTTTGCAATGCAATGCTTGCGTTACTGTTGTGACCAAACGTACACGCCTCTGACGTAGCATTCGAATGCGCTGAAAGCGTTTGTGAATGATTAAATAAACTCGCGGTTTTATGTAAATAACTTTGTAATGTTAGATCTAAACATAGTTTTATTACTACGACGATTATATTGTTTTATCTCTATTTGCACCTTACTATATAAACGTGTTTATAATGTAAAAATGTAGTCACTTAAATAAGACTAATTATTTTATTTATATCATGATATTATTAGTATTTATTATGGAAATTACGTTCTAAGTTTGTTATACTTTGTTTTTTGTTAATTATGAGTAAGTAATTGGCAAAATGTGCTTTCTTAGTCAGACAATGTACTACCTAATTGCCAACTTATCTCGTTAGATAGTGTCTGCTTTACAAATAATCCTATACAAAACATTATAAACTTTATAGCATTTATTCAACGCCTCCAGTATTTTATTTTATTATCTTTACCACCGAAATGTAGTTCAAAAGATTTTGTCAACTACGGGTATTTAATGAGACATCAACGTGGAAAATATATTGTTATACAATATTGTTATATTAATATTTGCAACATATATAATATTTAAAACGTTCGAAGTTTTACGACATTTTTATTACAAACACGAGTTTTTAAAACGAGAAGTAACACAAATACGAATGCACATGCAGATCTTGATACATATTGTTGTGAGTATGTTAACATAATCACGCTTATGATAACGTAAGTCCTTAATTAAAAAGTCAACACTCGTGATAGTTGCGGTCAACAAGTTGTCTGAAATCTCGTACTAAAAAACAATGATGTCCTACTCACACGTTTTTAAAACTGCAACTACCAGTAATAACCTGAAAAATTAAGGCATTACAATTTTTCGTTTCGTTATTTTGTTATTTTGTCCAAAGCGAATGTTCGTGTTATTGTAAATACCCTATTAAGTATAAATGAGTGCTTTACGTTAGACGCGTCGCCATTACGCTGTATATTGGACCCAAACTATTAGTTATAAGTTTTGTAAATACATTATACGCAATAAAAACGTTGAAGCTATTAATCCTTTTTTTTATTTCACATTTTATTGAAATTTTCAAGGGTATTACAAGTTGTCGATGTCGATATATTTAATACATGTCACTTCACTCTAAAATACAATATTATGATAAAATATTGTCATTCTTATAGCTTACGTATGCCAGAGGCAGTATATGTGATAGCTTTGTGCAGAGGACTTTGTCGTGGGATGGTTTGCCGAGGTATACGTCGATGTCTCCATCTGATGATCTGAACTCACTGAGGGTCTGCCTGCATACCCCACAGGGGGCGGTGAAGTCCTGTTGATGAGCCACCACGGCCACTGTCTTGAACTTGAGGTACCCGTCACATACTGTCTTCCCAACGGCGGTCCGTTCGGCGCACAACGTCGGTGACAACACCGAGCTCTCTATGTTACATCCTGTGTAAACTTTTTCATCTTCTTCAGTCAATATCGCGGCTCCGACGGCGAAGTTGGAATACGGACAGTATGACTTTTTTCTTACTTCCGCAGCTGCTTTCAGTAAATTTTGTACAGTCTCACCTGTAAACCGATTAAACTTTATTAATCCTTTTTTGTAGCAGTTAATACGTTGTGGTTTTAACTGTGCCGATTAGGATGGTAATCAAGTACTAAATTACTTTCGATGCAAGTAGGCTAACTTTGACATTGCAGCCACGTTTGGGGCTAAGCCACGGTATGACAAATACCCAAACATGCCTGTGTATCAAATGACGTTTTTCAACAAACTTACTCGACAAAATAAATTAAATTTATTTATTTGTTATCTAATAAAAAACCTGCGACAAGTGGTATTGGAAAAAGTACTTGAACAGAAAAAGGACGAAAGCAATTGTGTGAAATTCTTACACTGGATTCTGAACTTAACAACAGGGTCAGTTAGAGCCAGTTTTCAAGTGTGTTGACGATTTTTTTTTTGTTTCATAATTACAATTTTCCTTTTCAAGAACTTTCTTCAGATGATGGAACAAAACCTGCTAATTATACATAAGTGACCCCTAGAATCAAAGTAGGTAGTATCGATGGAGTGCTGTACCTGTACATCTTTCCAAATTCAATACAAAACATGGTTTCGTTTGGGACTCAAACCAGTAACCCAAGAAAAAGCCAAACGTTCAACTACTGCGCTAATCGATTCTTGTCTATTTAGATTGATACAAAATAATTATGATCTCGGATTAAATATTGCTTATGGCAGTCACGAGCTACGACTATAACGTTGGCATAAATTATAAGAAACATATGGCAGTCAACGTTAGGAAAACCTATATTTGTGCAAGTTATTTTATTATGCAGCAGCTGCAGTTCAATGAAAACCTTGCCTATCAAAACAATACTGGCTTATAGTCTGATTTGCGACTATCATTTATAAACAATAATTTTGTATGGATGCCTGATAGATAGGTGATTAATCATATTACCAATAGGGATCTATACCTAATCAATTTTATTAGGATAAGAGATGTCTATAGGTAACACCTTTATTATTTACCAACATTACATAGATTACCTAAGCAACTAAAACCTATCACTTAACTGTTGTTAGTTATTTTTAATAACAGTTTTAAGTTAGAATAACAAGGAAATAGTAAGTATTTCCGTATTGATCTAACATTGATACAAACACACTTGTTGTACTACACTTGAAGGGTAACGAGTGAGCCGCATATCAATGTTATTAAAGTCTCGATACATTAACAGTCACTTTAATATTTGTTTTTGTGTATTAGTTAATATTGAGTGTACCTACATACCTATCTAGGCCATGTCTTGTTAGATGGAAGTCATGCAAAACTTGCGAACTATAGCTGCACTCAATAAAATGAAGACGTAAACATTAGATCATTGTTTTCTACAGAAATTGGGCAATAAATAAGACGATACAAAAAATTGTGCATTTGGCAATAAATATTACAAAACTTACTCAGTGAGCTGAAGTCACGAATTTCGTAATTAGCCATGTGCGCGAGTTCGCGTGGTATTTCGTACGGAGCAGTCGAAGGGGCGCCCAGCGCTCTCAGCGGTCACCGGCCAACTGATTAAGTCAAACGATCGTTGATTAGATAGTACTTTATGATTGAATATCCCTTGTGACAAACAGCGTGGTGTTTCTGTTTCAAAATGACCGGCGCGCACTGGAAACAATCACTTTCTTCACGCATGAGGGGATCGCGCTTGTGTTGCTGAATCCGGCGAGCGATGTAGTTTTGCGTTTTCGCTATTTATTTCAATTGTTGAGGTAAACAAAACATCATGCAGTGCGTTTTCCTGTAGGTACCTGTAAATGCTGATTTGGTTTCGTAGTTGGGTTTGTCAAATATGAATATACTAACTGAACTATTGGAAAGGAAAACCGTGTAGGTAATACCTACGTGATCAATAGCATGCATGGTCTACTCATTACAAACAGTAGATAATTATCCTTTTTCATAAGTTAACATGGGCCACCTTAGGCCTAATTACAGTAGGTATAGGTACTTTTTTTAACTAATGATAGGTATAGATACGTTTGACCACTATCTCATCTGATGGTTAGCGATGATGCCGTCGAAGATGGAGCACGTTTTCCCACTTACCTTTCTATCCCTTGGGATTCCGTTTGGACAAATCAGATTATACCATGACTGTAAATTATATTTTTTCGTGCTCCTCAGCTGTTGTTTTCTAATTAGATCATTTCGTTGCGCCGGATCCAAGACAGTAGAATCGTTTCTCTGGGACTCGCCGAGCTTCGACGTTTTTCTGGTGGTCGCCACTGTTGATTCTGGGTTTCAAAAGTTTGCAGTGGTTGGGTGGTGCGGCGGGCTTCCCCCATATATGTAAAAAAAAAACAAATTAGGTTTGGGGTCGGAAATAGGTTCCTTGATTCTGATTTATGAGGATTCCATAATCAGATACCTACTGATCTGATGACCATGGGGCCATGGGTCCCATCATTATTTACCTCCACGAGAACACACGACGCATTTGCGTACGTTTCTGACTGACTGGGCCCGACCCAGTTTCCAGGTGCTTAAACCTAGATGATCAAGAACGAATAAGGCTATTTTTACACCACGGGAAAAAGTACGGTTCCCGTGGGATAAATCTGACACGACACGACATGACAATATAGATAAGAGACGACACGATACGACACGACAAGATAGACAAGAGACGACACGACAAGACACGACACAACAAAACAAGACACGGCAAGCAAAGACACGACATGACAAGCCATAAGACAAGACACGACACGACAAGACACGACACGTCACGACAAGAGAAGATACGACAAGACACGACACCACAAGACAAGGTGTAAAAATATCGATGTTCTGGTATGCCTTTAAAATTTGAAGAGTTCCCTCTATTTCTCCAGGATTCCATCATCAGATACTGATCTGATGACCATGGGTCATGGGGCCATGGGTCTCATCATTATTTACCTCCACAAGAACACACGACGCAATTGCGTACGTTTCTGACTGACTGGGCCCGACCAGTTTCGGTGCTTAAAACTGTAGATGATCAAGAACGAATAAGGCTATTTTTACACCACGGGAAAAAGTACGGTTCCCGTGGGGTAAATCTGACACGACACGACTAGTTTTTGGTATGCCTTTAAAATTTGAAGAGTTCCCTGATGACAATGGGGCCATGGGCCTCATCATTATTTTGTAAGTAACCCAAGGTACCTCCACGAGTACACACGACGCATTTGCGTACGTTTGCAACTACGGGCGACCAGCCCTGTTCAATACATTCACGTGCAACCCTTGCTGGACAGAAATAACTGAAGTGCACTTCAGAACTGACTGACTGGGCCCGATTAGTTTCCAGGTGCTTAAACCCGTAGATGGTCAAAAACGAATTACGTTGCCGAAGCCGTCTTTTGTCGCTCAGCAGCCAAAGTTAGGGACCTGTTCGCAATTTTAGTGAGCACTTGTGGACTTTCCAAACCCCTTCAGCTTTAGGATAAATACAAGCCTAGGACGCTTTATCAGAAGATATTGTGCATAGGGCTCGATGGCGCTCACAATGACCTGATTCATCATTAACAATGCTTTGGTATTGATTGAGGATAAAATGATTTCCATATCTGAAAAATAGCAGCGAAGATGGAAATTGTCAAGCAATGTTGTAATGGAGTTAAACTATTACACTGCGGTTTTAGAAGTGCATGTCAATGAAATGGCACCACGATTACTTCTCGAGCAGCGTCAAGTCTACGAAATGATTCTGTGCCGAGTAAATAGTGGAAAAAGCTGTGGCTTCCTCGGGTATTGCTGCAACTCTGCTTAGAGGTGGTCGGACTGCACATTACGTTTTTAAGTTGCCGCTTAATCTTGCAAGCAATGATACCTCAACATCCAATATTATCAAAAACAGCGGCCTTTTGCAGCAGTGCAAGCTCATAGTATTGGACGAGAGCACAATGTCACACAAGAATGCATTAGAGGAGTTGAACCGTAGTCTTTGCGAATAAGCTGCTGCATATTGGAAAAGGTCATCTGGAATTGGACACAGAAGAATTATACCATCCAGTGGCTACAGAAGATGAACTTATCATGCACGTTTTTCCCAATTTGGAGATTAATATAAACAATGAAAACTGGTTGTGTGAGAGGGCAGTGCAGTCGCCAAAGAACGAGTGGGTCGCCTTAACGCCGTTTAATTTTGTTTAGGAATTTTGCCGCCCAAATTACAGTGCCCAAAAGAACACCTTTTATAGTCATCACTTCATTGATTACCTACCTTTTGATGAGGCGGTCCGTTAATTCTTACACATTACTCATTAAAAATTTCCACGCGAACGAAGTCGCGGGTAACAGCTGTGAACAGCTAGTATTATATGTAGGTAAATGATCTGCCTTAAGTAACAAGTCACCCTATGTCACTGTTTGCTGATGACAGCACTGTGACCATTAAGAATATTGGTGATCAAAACCACAACGACCTTGTAACTCAGACAATAAACTCCATAGTGAAATGGTTGGATAACAATAATCTTAAAATAAATATTGATAAGACGAAACTAATGATATTTAGCCAAAGTGTGAATACCAAAATGACAATATGCTATAATAATAAACTTATAACACAAGTAGATTCAAATTCCTAGGTTTAACGATTGATAAAAAATTGGACTGGAAAGCACACACGGAGCAGCAAAACAGCTTACCTATGCCATATTTAAACTGACCCAGTGGTTAACGTCGCTGCTTTAGTCACAGCATATCACGGTTTGGTGAGTTCAGTATTGGTGATGGTGTCATTTTCTGGGGTAACTCAACCAACAGGGAAATAGTTTTTTAAAGCACAAATAAGGTGCATTCGGTCAATGTTCAGACTTCACAGTTTAGAATCTTGTAAGCCGTTCTTTATCAAATACAAATTATTGACATATCCTTGCTTATATATTTTTGAGGTAGCTTTATTTGTTAAGACTAATACATACCTAGTTCAATTAATGAATCTATACTTGTATCTATACCAATAATTGATATATAAAAACCCAAGATACACACTCTACATCTCAAAAACGCCCGCATAAAACAAGCGCACAATTTAAAAATTGGGCGCTAGTTTCAAACAGTCTCGCATCGCTCGCCATACTGCACTTTGTAAAAACAACTTTAAGCGATCCGTATAAAGTTGAATTTGCAAAAAAATCGTTTATAGTATAACTACACACAACTCATACATGACACTTGATACATGTCAGTTTTTGACGACAGTTTCGAGTGTTGCATTTGTTCGAGACTTTGCATCTTGGGTTTTTTATATATCAACTAGCTTTTGCCCGCGACTTCGTACGCGCATATCTCGTTTTTTTTTCCGTTCCCGTAGGAATTTCCCATTCCCGTATAGCCTATAGCCTTCCTCGATAAATGGGCTATCCAACACTGAAAGAATTTTTCAAATCGGACCAGTAGTTCCCGAGATTAGCGCGTTCAAGCAAACAAACAAACAAACAAATAAACAAACTCTTCAGCTTTATATATTAGTATAGATGATACCAATATATAAAGCTGAAGAGTTTGTTTGTATGTTTGAACGCGCTAATCTCAGGAACTACTGGTCCGATTTGAAAAAATATTTCAGTGGTAGATAGCCCATTTATCGAGGAAGGCTATATATCATCACGCTAAGAGCAATAGGAGCAGAGCAGACGAAGTTGCGCGGGTCAACTAGTACTTATCTATACTTCTATACTAATATATAAAGCTGAATAGTTTGTTTGTTTGTTTGTTTGCTTGAACGTGCTAATCTCAGGAACTACTGGTCCGATTTGAAAAATTCTTTCAGTGGTAGATAGCCCATTTATCGAGGAAGGCTATAGGCTATATATCATCACGCTAAGACCAATAGGAGCGGAGCAGTAATGAAAATTGTGACGCAGGCGAAGTTGCGCGGGTCAGCTAGTAATATATAAAGCTGAAGAGTTTGTTTGTTTGCTTGAACGCGCTAATCTCAGGAACTACTGGTCCGATTTGAAAAATTCATTCAGTGTTAGACAGCCCATTTATCAAGGAAGGCTATAGGCTACCTATATATCATTACGCTAAGGCCAATAGGAGTGGAGCAGACGAAGTTGCGCGGGTCCACTAGTTAAACATAAACTATTTAAGAAAAGGCTTAAATCTTTAATCCTTTCTTTGTTTTTCTCTTGTTGAATAAATCATATTATAGCATTTCGGAATTTTTTACAGACAAAATGTGATGTCTGTTATTGACCATAGTTTAAACTCATTGATCTGGTTTGTTATTAATTTAATTTCCTTTTGATATTGTACGTGACATTTTTGTATTATTTTTACTTCTCTTTTTGCTGACGTTATTGACATTATTTTTATTTTTTGACAGTTATACTTTTTTGTTTGTTGTTTATTATTACTTTAAAGAAGAATAGTGCATTCTATAGGCAATCAATTTTAATTATGTTTTAAATTTTAATACCAATGACTGTTTTGTATGAATATTTTGTACGCCGTCTGGCATAACATAGCACACTTTTATTTGTTATAACAACTATTTATTGTACCTAAGTTAACAAATTAACAAATGACTTATGACTTAAAACGGAACCCTTATAGGATCACTCGGATGTCCGTCTGTCTGTCTGTTCGTCAGTCACAGCCAGTTTTCTCCGGATCCACTGGACCGATTCTGTTGAAATTTAATACAAATATGGACTTCTGTGACCCAAACACGGACGTGTTACGTAAATTATTAAATTTTTAGTATGGGGGTCACTTTTGGGGGTCAAAATAGAAAATTAAAAAAAAAGTTATTTGAACAACATCATGTGACATATCAAATGAAAGGGCTTACTGTGAGGGTTTTAACGGTATTTTTTTCACAATTTTAAAATAGATGGTTTTGAAGTTATTCAAGAAATTAGAGGAAAAATATCCATTCCCCCCCCCTTATCCCCGAAACTACTGACCCTAAAATATTGAAAAAAATGGATATAATAGATCTATAAGAAGTCTATAGTGTTAAAATAAAATGATAAAAAAAAAATTCGGAACCCTTTGCACGCGAGTCCGACTCGCTCTTGACCGGTTTTTGTACCTCCTTACATACCTAACTATGTAGACATCTACTCTAAGTCTAAGTGAAAGCATAAATAAGTGCTTACCCACATAATATTAAAGTTCATACGAGGGCATTTTCAAAGCCATTATCTATATTTCCTACTAAATAAATGTCAATTTTCGATTGCAATAAGTCGATCAATCATTGCTGTCGTGTATGCGACCTTGAATAAGTCGTGTCCATTATATGTTGGTAATCGAATTGCAACATTATAAATCACGTAGACCAATTGACTTGGCTAGTTTTTACCAGCAAAAATTTTTTTTTTTGAAGAGTAAGATATATCGACCTTTCAATATTAAAACTGTAACTACTTAAGTATAACATAAAGATCATAAGTAAAGACAAATATAAGATACCATATGTATGAAAAACAAACCGGTCAAGAGTGAGTCGGACTCGCACACCAAGGGTTCTTTACCGTCATATAAAACGTGAAATGTTTTAAAATTGTCATCGACGAGGCCTATATTCGTCAGAGAATGTTAACACTGCGGTGTATATTTCGGAAGTCGGTGTTTTTGGTTATTTCGTTTTTGACACCGACTTCCGAAATTAAAGTTATTTTATACTTTGTAGTGTTTTGTTTTGGAAGTCGGTTATATTTTTTGTAAAAAAGTTTTTTATTTTTCACTTTTCAGTCTTCAAGAACTGTTCAATTCCGTCATACTTGAAGGGAAAACGCCAAAGGCATGGAGTAGAGGTGTGGTGGTACTCTTCTTTAAAAAGGGCCGCAAATGCCCTGCTTAAGATCTATAGGCCCATCTCACTTCTAAGCCATGTCTACAAGCTGTTTTCCAGAGTCATCACGAACCGTCTCGCACGCAGGTTTGACGACTTCCAGCCTCCCGAAAAAGCCGGATTCCGAAAAGGCTTCAGCACCGTAGACCAACTCCTAAGTATATGGTTAGTTTCAACTCGATATTTCCACGCGTTCCAGAGATAAAGGGTCTTGACAGACAGACGGACGGATAACAAAGTGCTCCTATAAGGGTTCTGTTTTTTCCTTTTGAGGTACGGAACCCTAAAAATGAAGAGGTTTTTGTTTGGTTGAACGCGCTAATCTCTGAGAGCGCGAGAGCGGAGCATTCATGAAAAATGTCTCGTAGACAAACTAACTAAAATAAATATCATGGAAAACTTAC
Organism: Lacanobia wlatinum; assembly: GCA_947578705.1. NCBI lineage: Eukaryota > Metazoa > Arthropoda > Insecta > Lepidoptera > Noctuidae > Lacanobia > Lacanobia wlatinum. Next base: position 7,777,643 of record OX388044.1, on the reverse strand, counting down.
CTACTCCTCTAGCATTCCATCATCATCGGGTAGGAACCAGTTTTCCAACTAGAAGTGGCAGATGCAAGTAGTCTCACCTGTTGGTCGTCGTTTAACCCTCGGTATGCCTGGTAGGGTCTGTCAGACCCAACCAGCAAAAACTAGGCTTACAACAATTTCAAGACTACTGATTTTGTGCTCTTACATCACTCCTATATAATGATATAAGCCTGAGTTTGGGCACTAATTATAAGCATATTTAGTTTAATATCAGTCTAATTGAATGCTGTTTGCACTTACTGAAATCTAGCCAAAATTTATTTAAGCCGACTTAGGCTAATATTGCTTTTACGTAAGTATCTTTTAAGCCTGCATAGGCTTATATTGGTCTAAGGTTAGAAGATTTTGAGAATTTTACGTCAGATCCAACTTAAAAGTTCGTGTGAGTGTTGGTTTGAAATTAATTGAAAAACAAATTAAAGTTGCGTGAAGTTAATGTTTTTACTAAAGTGCCGTACAGAACTTTAGTATAAAAAGTAGTTTTACGGTAAGTAATCTCATGGAATTTATTATTTAATGTTAATTAGATCTCGTTTTACGCTTCAAAATTCATGCGCCTTGTTAAATAAGGTATTTCCTGTTCTTGTTTAATTATTTTATTTTTTAATTTGTATTGATAGTGTCGCCATTAGTATAGCTGCATTTTACAAGCGCACTATTAGACTAATGTAAGATTGTTTACTCTAATTTTAGCATTCGGTATACTAAAGATAACTCCATATTGGAATAAATTAGAGTTCCTCGCAATTTTACATAAAACCTTAAATCGACAGAGAGAAAAAAAAACAACTTAATCTTAAGAGGGCTATTACATTTTTTCTTGAATGTGTGCGTTTGACTGCAATTTTTATGTGTAATTACGGTTTAGAATTAGCCATAACATAATAACAATGCAAATAACAATGCATTTAGTGCTGCATGTGATATGTTAAATTTCAACGCCCATTTCTTGACATCATTTTTTAACATGGAAGTTTTTTCATATTCGGTTTCGTCCTCGCTCGGAGATCCATCTTCACTGAAATCATTTATGGAACACACAAAATTTCCGTCGTTATTATCGACCTCTTGTACTAAAGCAAAACCTGCAGAACCCTCACTGATATTTTTCTCAACACTACCTTGTCCTGGCAGCGGTATATTTATTTTTCTTTTTAACATTTCATTGTACTTCTTAATAACTTTCCTCCTGTAGCCACCAGTTTTCTTAAATCTTTTCCAGTTTTTGTAATCCATTATTACTATTAAATTTAAAAATTTAAAATAAAATATGACCAGCAAAATTATTCTTAAATCTATTAAAATTAGTTATTCCCAAAATCGATCTAAGATCAAACGCTCTTATATGGGTCTTGTCTTTTGTATTGTAAATATGTTGATCCAAAATCACTCTAATATCATACTTATCCAGTGCTATTGATCTTATAATAGTTTCAAATAAGATCAGAAATGCACGTACTCACAGTACTCTTATGCTATGCTGATATTAGTCTGACATCTTACAATAGCATTTAGCAAGTCTAATATAAAATCAAACGAACTTAGAAAATACCCATATAAGAGCAAGTTTTTCTCAAGTGCAACTAGTCTTAGTAAATGCTCTTATATACATATATGAGACTTAGTTATGAGACTGAGCGTTCTTGAGGCCATACCGGCTTGTCTAAAAGTAATATAGGATCGATGGTATGTTCTAAAACAAATATAAGAGCGCTTTAAGCCTACCACTCTTAAAAAGTGCGAGTTCTGAGACTGTTTTGCTGGTTGGGGACCTACCCTGTTACTTAAACCGTTGTATTTCATGAAAATATGATGTTTCTGCGCCACCACTCTCAGTAGCTGAACATTTTCAACCAACTGAAGCCTTATGGCCACTAATTTAGTCCAGAGTCAGCTGGGATGGTGAAAAAACACAAAAAACCCCGAGCGCCGGTGTCAAATCCAGAGGTTATTCCTTACACCTCTGCCTACACCCGTTGATGGGAGTGACAAGGACTGATTGTTATAGCATTATCTATGGTCTTTGTCTTGTGCCTTCAATGTCTAAAGTTTTGTTGTTTTTTTTCTTCACTTAATTGTTAAAAAGGCCTGTTTTTGCTAAAAGCATAACCTTTAATTATTATTTATTAATTTATTTATTTAGAAAATATGGTGGATTTGTTTTTTCATTTCTATCCCTACGATATACCCCTAGTACAGATATAAGAATGTTTAGATACCTACACCAGTTACCACAACTAGTACGAAAAATCATCATCATATCAGCCGAAAGACGTTCACTGCTGGACATAGGCCTCCCCCAAGCGTCGCCACAACGACCGGTCCTGTGCGTCTCGCATCCATCGACTACCCGCGACCTTCACCGGGTACGAAAAATAGTCACTTTTAATTAGGGTCTGACAGACCCACCAGGCATACCGCGTAAAATTTTGCTACCAGGCATACCGAGGGTTAAAGCCGGGGCGCTGTTGTGCTGGAACTGGATGACTTAGAATAGTTCACCTTTTGCTAACATAACTTGTCAATTAGACCTTCGATAAGCATAAATGCAATGCGCTATGCAGACTTATGTAGAACTTAATTGAACTAATCCAGTCCATAATGATGATTTAGATATTTATACAGAATAGCCAGGAGCCTCGACCAACATCTTAGGTGGCTCTAGTTAGGCAGCTGGAAAAAGCGGTAATTCTGGACACGGCTCGCATTGTTACGAGGTTCCTCCTTCCTTGAGGCGGTTTAGAAACTCTGACACTAGGATGTGTGGGGTCGTTTAGACCTTACTCCCCACACGAAATGAAGAAGGAAGTATATAATAATTTTATTGCAATCGGTTTCTTAAATGGAGACATATAAGAAATTGATTACAATAAAACTGTTTTAGTTATGCAAGCGATAGATTCTAACAAGAGTGATACTCAACTATTTCAATATTCTTTATCATCATTTATAACAATAACACAACACGCATATTATCGGAGTAGGAAGCTCTCATATACTACATAAAACTTATATTCTATCTACTAGACCATTGTTATGTTGATGGATCTACTCATAAGCGCTAACAGGCACTCACACTTTGATATTGTCCTTTTATATTAATCGATGAAATCGTGCCCAACACGCCACCGTCGGCTATAGCCGACAAGATAACGACATTTTTTAAGTACAAAATAAATATACTAAATTAAGTTTTCTGTGTTTCTTTTTCCTATTATTTAAAACTACTTTAATTATATATTGTAAAATGGCACAAAGATATATCCATTAGTTACATTTCACTACGAAAAACAATCATCAAAAATTGCTAATCGAAATCCGTAAAAAAGTATTCCTCCACACGCCACCGTCGGCAAGACACGACAGCAAGTGATGGGTAAGTAAGGTAATTTATATTCAAAATTTGTGAAATATTTTATTAAAAGTAACTTACTATTACTTCGACAGTTATTTTTTTATGACAACTATTCGTATCTGAATATTCTGGATCGAAATCGAGTGCCAGAAGAGAATCGTTTAGTAACTTAAGTGAATTAACTGAACGTTTTATGAAAAGTGCGACAGCAGAAGGACTTAGATGATACGTCATTGCTTAGATGACATAAGTTTGCCTATAAGTAAATTGAGTAAATTTTTGTTAAATACTACCTATATGATTATTATTTATTCTGTCCCACAACGTCACATCCCTACTCGCATGCGAAGAAGTTGTCAAATGTCATGCCAGCCACGCCAGAGTCGGCTCTTCCCGACAGCGCATGACGTCACGAACGAGATTAGTGATGTACCTTATCCTTATTTGATTTATTCGTTTGTAGTTCTAATGTCTGCTTTTAGGTTGATAGTATGATGCGAAATAGGGTCAAATTAAATAAAAAAATAATGTAATAAGTAATATTTTATTTCAAAATATGGGACGAAAAGCAATGATTAATTGGTTATCGATAACTTATAGATCGGATGTTGAAATCCCTATTTTTTTTGTAGTTATCTACGCTGAATTTGTGGCCTGGCGTGGGAGGTGCGCCGATGCGTTTTCGCTCAGGCGTTCAAAATATTAAGTACCTATATCTCTTAAGACTTTATCGGGTTTTTTTTTTTATTTGTGATGGGTTTGCTCTTGACTCTAGTCTAGGTTAGAGATGACAGAGACAAAGTCTACGATGGAGCGAGCTTACCCAGAAGGAGCCTGTTCACTATAACTTTGAAGAGATTAGGGTTGTAAGCGTTTGGAAACACAGACGCAGGCAGAGTTCCACTCCTTTGCTGTGCGAATTATAAAAGACGTTTGGAAACGCTTATTGCGAATTGGTGGAATAGCAACAAGGTAGAGATGGTAAGATGCAGTGCGTCTGGATGTCCGACGGTAGAAGGGGGCCGGTGGGATGAGGTCGTGGAGTTCCTGGGCACACTCACCGAAGTACAATCTGAAGAAGACCGACAAGCAGGCAATCTTACGGCGATGAGCCAAGCTATGTTGCTTGGCATCTACCAGTTTTACGTCACCGATGAGCCTCTTAGCTCTGCGTTTCAAGGTCGGGTAAAGTGTTATTGGCTTTTTCCATTTCGAGTTCGACTCGTTCGTTTTTCCACTCAGTAGTTACTATCTTAACCCGGAGTCTAAATATGTGCCGGGTTGATAACAATAGGCGAAATGATGTGAAAATAAGCACATTTCTATCTAACCCTTCGGGACTCACAAGCAGTATATTATTAACTAGTTGACCCGCGCAACTTCGTCTGCTCCGCTTCTCTTCTTTTGGTCTTGGCGTGATGAAGCCTATAGCCTTCCTCGATGAATGGGCTATATAACACTGAAAGAATTTTTCAAATCTGACCAGTAGTTCCTGAGATTAAAGCGTTCAAGCTAATAAACAAACTCTTCAGCTTTATATATTAGTAATGGATGTATCCTAAGGCCTTATTGTAAAAAGAAAACCATCTAAATAACAACAAATCGTTTATTCCGTGAAAAAACAATCTAATTTAAGACAAAAAACATAGCTTATTTACAAGTAGCATGATATCTATTCCTTATGGAAAGGATGTTAATGTTATCACAATATAGGCACAATTTCATATTTCTTATACAAGAACGTTACATACCATTTTGTTCCTATATTACACAACCTTAACTAAATGTTGTTATATGAAAAACAACCCTTTTTATCTTTACATAGGTAGGTAATGTCTATCTATACAGTGTCAATCAAATAAGCTATAGTTGTCAAATAATAAAAGGCCCGTTTTGACAGCAGGATACATCATTTCTTTACTAGTAAGTATGAAAGAGACGTATAAATAAATCTCTTTCGTACTTAGTGGTAAAGCAATCTTCTATCCCGCTTTACTCAGCTGTCAAATCGGACTTCTTAGATTTTGGTGACATTAATGAGACTGAAGCGATGTCATTGATGGTGACGTGTGGAAATTAAAGATGACGATTAAAAAAAATACATACAGTCGAACATAAAACCTCCTCCTTTTTGAAGTCGGTTACTTAAACGTTGTCAGCTACAGTTACTTACTCAAAACAAAGGTGTGATTCCATAAACGAACGAAGGCGGCATTCAGATAAGGAATCACAGCAACAGCAGGCAACCTGTCGCCGCGACACTACTGGGCCCCGAGTCTGCTGTTACAATAGTGTCAGAATGGTCTGTCATTGACTTCGTAATGGTTGATTTTGACAAGATTCTATGCCATTTCTTTCAATGGAGTGTCAGTGGTTGACCACTGAATATAAATGATAGACCATTCTGACACTATTGTAATAGCAGACTTGGGGCCCTGGTATCTAGAGATGGGTCGTCGACGTATTTATCGTGAACAAAACTAGACCGTCCATTTCCGTTCATCGACGCGTCGATCAACTAGTTGAATTTGTCGACTAGTCCACGACGTAAACTTTGCGACGACGCCACGACGGGACGCGCGACGTCTACGTTGGACGACTCAACGATTCAACATAGTTTGTAGGTGGACTAGCGTAGCGATTCGTAACTTTTATTTTAAAAGAAATGATATGTGTGTTCTCACAATATTAGGTAGGTAAGTAAATAAGTTTGCTCGTTGTTCGTCCATAGTTATTATTTTTTTAGACGAATGAATTTGTATTTCCTGACTAAGTTCTCGCGTCGATCGTCGCGTGAAGTCGACATGAACGTAGTGGAGTCTCAGTTTAGCCGTCTACGAATTCAACTAGTCCGTTGATTAACGGTGAACCGTCGAGTCATTCATTGTACGTAGACGGTCGAATTAACTAGTTCGTTTATTCAATGCCCATCTCTATTGGTATCTATGTATTTCTATGAAATAGCGGTGCGTTGTTAGCTACGAAGGGTAAAGTCGCTGCTGCCGCCGCCTGCAGTCGGCTACGGAATCACACCTTAAGAGTTTAAAATTTGTTTTATCGTCACTACAAATCCACGTCACATCTGCGGAGTTTTACAAGCTAATTACATTGTATCCTGTATTCGCTACCAGACATAGATTTTTTTTCTACGATTCGATATTTTGTCGCGTTGATCACCCCTATTTATTTACCTGTGGTATTAATATACGGCTAATGCTGTTCACTGAGTTATAATAAAAACGCGCGTTAATCAATTCATAAATAATTAATATGAAACAGTTAGCCACTATAACTGTGAATCTGGCGACAGCCCTTCGTCCATCATGGGCAACGCATTGCGATGCGTATCATTCCAACTTACCAAGTATGTACTGACGTGCAAAGTACACTTTGCGTACCTGTTGTATGATGATAAAACATTACCCTCCTTCTGAGGCATTCTAATAAAAACATCATAATTTTTACAACTACAGACAGAATGACCACTTTTCAGCCTAAGCATAAAGAATGGGAAGTGGTCTACCGCCACTGTCCGTGATTGTACGTACCTTTACCTCACCAAATGGGTCTAACTTAGCGCCCTTTATTAGACTTAATCGCTTGCAGGTAACAAAACAGAAAACACACGCGCAACTGCAAGTATAATATTAGGATCATAATATTAATCATACAACAAACTGTCAAATTAAATTTTAATCCTTATCGCTACAGCATTAGGTTCAACGTTGACTGGCAAAATTTGACAGTTTCGGGTAACTGGATGTGCTGGCTGATTTAGACCCGCAGGAATGACTATCTATAATGTGTTTTTATCTGGCTAATAAATCCCTTACACTTTTCTAAACTTGTGAAACGTGTTCTGCACGGATGTAATCTAGCGTTCAATCCAAGGTGACCTTGGTGGGAGCTAGGTTTCCATCCGCGAATTTTGTATGAATTTGGATTACATATGCCGTCTACACGGATGCGATCCAGCAAGGTCACCTTGGATTACATCCGTGTAGAACACGTTTAACTTCCGAACACCCTCCATATCACGCTGTTACAATTTCTATCTAACATTATTCGATGGCGTCATTATACGATATTCTTGATCTACCCGCAGTCATTTCTTTAGCTTAATTAATTACACTTAATTTTAACAAATGAGTTACGACTAAATGCTGAGTGCAGTTACATAAATGCATTACAGTAGTTTAGACATAATTATGTGACACGTTTACATAGTGCATAAATTAATCATTATCCAACTGTTTAATGCGAGCCATTTCGATCACAAAGTAGTAAATAATTGTCTAAATAATAATAATGATGCAGTAACGATAAGTATACAAAAATATAGTGGATTAGCCATTGACTTATATAGTAAGCACAGGGCGGACTGCACGTTTTTAATTGCCTTTAACAAAGGTGGAGGTTCTCAATTCAGTTGTATTTTTTTATGTTTGTTACCTCATAACTCTGTCATTTAAGAACCGATTTGAAAAATGCTGGTTTGTGTGAAAGGATATACTTTCCGATTGGTCTCATAGAAATTTCACCAAAATAGGTTTAATAGTTTGGCTTTTAAGTCAAAATAGCTGGAAATCGTTTATTTGGATGACAAACATCCGTAAACGAAATTGCGTATTTTGCTTTCCTGCGACTTTCCAGTGACGTAGTTAGGGGTACCACTAAAAAGTTAATAAAAAAGTTTTTGAAGTCACAATTCGCCCGCCTACACCGAAGCATAATCGCCTCGCGATCGGCAAAGTTCGGTAGCGGTCGTGTGCGCGAGACATTGATGTTGTGTTTTTATATATGGCGAAGGCGTGGAGCAGAAACATGGTGCATCAAAAGTTGCGAAAGAAAGATCGACGCTTCCGAAATCAAGGTTTGGCGAAGGCTTCTTCGTATACCATGGACCGTCATGAGAACGAATGAGTCCATACTGGTAGAACTCAACATCACCAAAAGGCATTCTGTAATATGCCAGAAGCGTGCCCTCAGCCTTTTCGGACATAGATATTATGCGTTCACCCAAACATAGTCTGGAACGGCTCATGATATTGGGCCGGGTCAAAAAATGCGCTCAAGGTAGAGCACCAGCAAGATGGTCCAACGCCATAAAAAAAGGCTGTTGGAAGCAGCATGTACAGGGTGGTCCACATTGCAGAAGACCGCATGGCTTAGAGACAGAGTGGGTAAGAAAAGAAAGAAAAAAATAGTATATAGACAGAGAGGGAGAAAGAGAGGGAGAGAGAGAAAAGGAGAGAGAGAGAGAGGGAGAGAGAGAAAAGGAGAGAGAGAGAGGGAGAGAGACATTTGAGGGGTGAAGTATCGCGCGAGTAGCGAGATTCGGCTTTTTTTTCGGTCGATGGCGGCTACACGTAGCGACGCGCATCATGGCGTTTGCGAGCACCGATGTCAACAGGATGCGGCGAATTCATATAAGCCGCCGTGGTGGCGTTTTGCGACTGTGGCGTGTAGCTCGTGTGCAGTCAGCCTAATAGGCGGTCGCGTTTCATTTATTTACTACTTTGTGCATTCAAACTCTTGATATCTCACAGAGCGTCATCTAAAATTTAAGGCGGTAGATACACCTAGCTACGTTAAAAATGACTTATATGTGTATTCACATTTCCCAAACACATAGGTACAATGATGAGAAGTGAAGTGGTGCATCAATGATTAAATGTATCACTAGACAAGGGCCTGTTTCACCACCACTCTTAAATATATGTAGCCTTTTAACCACTCCGTTCAATTTTTTTTTTTTTTTTGGCAGAAGATGAAACAGGCCTTTACAAAAATCAGACAGTATAAAAATGGGTCTCTACATACGTAATCCTTTGGCATTACCAGAACGGACACCAGCCCACATAGCACTGGCACAGATTCTCGTTACTCGTAGCTTGTTGTATGAGCAGATCTACTTGCTTCTGTACCGAGACTATCTCATCGATGTGCGGGAAGTCTCGCCCGGTCAACTTGTCCCGCACTCGATTCACGATCGCCAACGCTCTCTTGTTTAGATTCGTCTCCGCTGGTTGGTCGAGAGTGTCGTTAAGACCTATGTGTATCCTGCTTCTGCTGGGCTGTGGTGAGGATGCAGGGTCAGATGTAGAACATATTTCAGCGTCGGCTCTGGAACGACGTCCAGCGTCTATGAGCCTCCAGTTCAGTAGAGGGTCGTATACGAAGGCTTCTAGCACGGCCATGACGCTGTCCTTGTGACGATGGAGCACTTCCATCACTGACTCGCAGGTGCGACGGTATGTGCCTTCGATGCCCGTTACCTGTGTGAACAATAATTCAAAATCCACTTACCAAGCCATAGAATAAATTTAAGTAGAAAACCGCGGCGGAATTTCTCAGTAGCAACTTTTTGCAGGTATTCATATTATTATCCATAAGATTAAAGCCAGTCTCTCCAGTTTTTTCTTTCATATAAGTTTAGCCTAGCTTTATGCAGTCGATACGCGTTTTTTGCGTACTATTTATTGCCATCTTATTAGGGACTTTCTTTGTCATAGGCCTCTATATATAATGAAACATGTAACAGGACAATACTGTAGAAAGAAAGCTACATCGCATAATTAAACATTTTGAAGTGCATAATATACACGGTGCCATTTTAGTCGTCTTACAACGACAGTTCACTTTATCTATCCAATGACTACACATTGATTAAAAAAAAAGATAAAAAAATATGTTTATATTCATCATCATGGCGCTTGACGTAGTTTGAAACATCCAGGAGCGAGCGCAGTCCGAGCCTTGTGTTCCAAGGACACCGCGGAATGGAACGGCGACATTATTCTGATACTTACGTAAACATTAGTAACAAGGTATTTCATAATTCTAATGCATTATTTATTTCTATTGTACTCATCATCCCAATGAATTACCTTTTTTACAAAATAATCACGCCCAGTGGTAGTTTATGTCGGGTACATTAAGTGGGCCGACTTTGTAAGACTAAAATGTCACCTTGTATCTACACAAACAGTACGTAATAAATTAAATTCAGTAAACCTTCACTAAGGTTATCTGGGGAAGGACATGATTACATTTTATCGATTCTGATATATCGATTATAATCGGTAAGATCGATTTGATCTTTTAATTCGTCGTTAACAACAAATTTATTGAATTAAGATTAAAAAGATAATTTTTATTAGGTGTAATTATCTTCAAGATTCGGAAGTTTATGGGGGAGCTTATTTATCCAGCAATATAGCAGTGGGAAAATAAAGGTTCTGAAAGTACTTGTGTGCTCATTGTTACTTGCTCATTGAAAATAGTTAAAATGAAAACTTGTTTTAATCTTACCTCCATAGCATTGATGAGCATCCTGGTCAATCTGAACGGAATCTTCTCTGGGAACTTGTCTCTTGTGACGGCTACTTCAAAGCAGTCCCCAAAGTCTATGTGCAGGAACTTTCCAGTGACTCTATCCAGCATGATGTTGGAGGGGTGTCGGTCTCCGAGCCCCAGGATGTAGCCCACCATGCTCATGACGGCCAGAGAGCGCGTGTAGTTGGTGCGTCGCTCGAACCACACTTCTGAAGATGGACTCTTCAGCCAGAGTAGTTTCGCTAGGTCATCACCTGCTGTATGTTCTAGAGCGTGCTCAAAGACTTCCACCTAGGAAAAAATACGTTAGTTAAGGCTTAATTTAGTATATGCTATTTTGACTACATGTTCTCCACAAAGGACTAAGATTTGGAACATACAGCTTCATCTTTTTGCCTGACCGGCCCTGACAATACAAGGTACCTGTAGAACGGTTAATTGAAATAAATGCTTTGTTTGGGAGCATCACAAATACGTTTAACGAAAACGGGTATACTTATTACGTTCCGTACAATTTTTTATTCTATGATTAAAATTTCAAGAAAATGAAAGGATTGTAATTAGAATTTTCATTTCAACATCTAACATTTAATACACAATCTTGAAGCAAAAAAATAATAACAAGAAAACCAACCTTTTGCATCAACATGAGTTTGTCGAGATCGGAGGCCATCCTCTGCATGATTCTGTGCTCAATGTTCAGCAGGCACTTCCTCTTTTCTCTATAATCCCTTAAAAGATAAATTATATTTTATTCAGTTATTCGGTTACATTGAATACTTTAGGGTTAAGATTCATATCACGAGGTTAACCAAAATACGGATTCAACTACTATAAATATGAACCATATAAGTACTTAACAGATTGAATTGAACAAGTCTGAAATAAATTAACTTAACCGCGTACTTTGGTTTGATGCTCAAGTGGTCTAGTGGACTAGCGATTATTATAGGTAGATTATTACACAAGGGTCGAAAGGAATCAATTCCCATACAAGATATTTAGACGCGCAGCGAGGGCGCGGCTACAGTCCAAGTAGGAATAGGGAATTTTACTGAAAAAAAAAAAACGAATTAGTCCGTCAGATAGATTTCCAACAAATGTAGGACATTTGGACACGTATTTTTTATTTTTTCACGTAAACAAAAAATGACGAAGATACAGTACGTTGAAAAATCGCGTGACGTCACTACGATAGTACAATTTTACTAGCGACGTGACGTCACCAGCCCCCTCTCCCGAGTTTTGATGCATTTTATCTTTGTTAATATTCATTGATGTACAAAAACAAAAAATACGTGTCCATTATTTTTCAATACTCTAACTGACGGACTAAATAGATTTGCAATTTATTGATGGTGGAAACTAGCCTATTGATGACTTTCACCAGTATTAAACACTCTAGTTTTCATTTCGAATATAAGGAAAGTAAAACAAAATATAGTTTTATTTTCTTGTCTGCTCGCCACTTCATAATATCATTTTATGTATTTAAGTATTTTTCCTTTAAAATTTCTGCCAAAAGATTTTCGATTACTGTATTTGCCTCGTCTTTAACATTTCAGAATTGCTTGAACTCATTTTAATTAAATATTGGTCTATAAATCTGAGATTTTGAATTACAGTACTGAGTTCAATTCAGTTGAGTTAATATCCCGCGAAATACACCTTATTAATTCGTTTTAGAGATATTTGCGAAAAAACAAACCTGTCTTTCTTTTTCAGGAAATTGTTTATATTTTTTACAATTTTTTCGAGCGGACCTTTTATTTTTTTCAAAAATCATCTACATGCTATTCCAAATCAAATGACGCCTCATTCATGGTTACCTATGATAAAATCGAAAAACATTGGCCGAATATCATTTCACCTAAAACTTTCAACTACTTTCGTTTCATTTTTTTTTACTTTATCGAAGTCACGTCTGCCACTGTATCAGTTGCCCTATCATCAATTCGATTTTTTTTGTTACTCCGACGTTTCATTTGGTCGAAAAACTTTTTACCGAAGTTCGAAGTAAGTATTATGTTTCCGAACATTCATTATACCACTGTTTTAATTTAAGTGGTGTAATGGTGGTGTGGTAGTGGTGATGGTGGTGGTGATGGTTAATAAAAGTGGTTTTATGTGGTCCCAGTAAGAAGCATGCAACATGCAGCAAGCATTGTTTCTGTCACGGCTCCGGTTCTGCAGGGTTTGGGCGTACCCACGCGAGCTTATCGTCACAGATGGTTTTAACGTGCACTTCTGCGCCTATGCGGGCTTAAATTGCACTCTAGGGGTAGGGCAGACAAGACAGCGTGAAGTCGGTTTTGCAGCGATTAGTTTCTGTCACTAAATTTTGTAGCACAACACATCGACTTTTTATTACACTATTTTACGGGCTATATATTTGTGACCATATATTTGTCACCACAAAAAAAAACAAAATTTCGTAAAATTTTGTTATGGTGTGGTGAAAATATGGCAAATAAATCATTTGGCAAATGAAAGAAGTTGAAAAGAGGTGAGATAGTGGTCAAACGCGTGCCTATCAATAGTAAAAAAGAAGCTTCGGCCAATAGCAAAAAGTTTGTATGTAAATCGGCGAAATATAGTTCGGTAAAATAATACCTATGACACATGATACTTCAATGGTCTAAAAATATGTAAAATAATGCTTATAGAAAAAAAGACGTCGGTCAATAGCTTTCGGTAAAATGAAGTTCGAAAAAAAAAAATCGGCAAAGTGATCATTCATATTTTTCCGAGACTGCTGAAAAACGTTGAGCAAAAAAGCCTTAGTCTAGCTAAGGCTGCGTTTCCACCAGAGATGTGCGAGGAAGCGTAGCGACGGATGTGTTTATTAAGAACCAATAGAATCCCTTCATTTACCTAGCTTCGCTCAGCGCAAGCAGTTCACATATCCCTCGCTACGCATCCTCTCACATCTCTGGTGGAAACGGAAACGCAGCCTAATAGTATTTTTAAATTTTAAATATGGAACACGCCGCGTCACTGCCGCGGGCTGTCCCGTTTAACAGGTTATTTTTTTAAATTCACACTGGCTGTTTATAAAATTATAGGACTACGGCATTCTTATTTTAATCAATATTTTTCTTATTTATGTACAATTTTTCGTAGTTGATCGACTATCTAATAAAAGGATCTATTTTTAAAATTCATTCCCGGGCTAGCGTTTCCCTCTAGGGCAATTATTGCTATGAGTCTTTCCCACCCAAAGATGGGGAGCAGCCTCTTCCACCCGCTACTCAGATCAAACAAACAATACTTTCCGAGTATGAGAAATGAAAAGCTTATTATTAACCCTTATTTCAATAACATAAGGCTGATAATATTTTATTAAATATTAACTACCATAATGCACCATTTAGGTGGACCGGTTCCTTATCGGGAGTGTACCGGTTGGAATGCGGAGTGAGGCAGGGGGGACTAGGCTCCTCTCGCCTGTTCGACCTGTACATGAAAATTGTTTTACGACTAACAGAGTAACAGCTATGCTCTCGCATCTTAGAAAATAATTCTAGTCATGAACATAACGTTTTCCATATTTCAAGTACGTTAAGTATTCGTAACTAGGTGTAAAATAAATGCTGTTAACCTATAGGAGCATTCCTTTTGCATCTATTTACGAATACTCTATTTAATCTTGATAGACCTAAAATTAAAAGGAAGCTGTAATTGGTTCAAAGCATTTCTTAGGCTCTTTATTTAAACATATTTAGAAATTATATTTAAAAAACCACAGTTCAAAACGAACCTTATAAGCGAGTGTAAAGTATCACAGTGCGGCACCCATCCAATCAGGCCGGAGTTCGTAGACAGCGGGATGACAGCATATCTCTGAATGGCCAGATCTCTCCGGAAGGTGTCGGGGTCGGCTTGTAGCAGCGTGTTGACCAGGCCGAACAGCTGCATGACGCGCTCGTCCTGGCGCAAGTCCTCGTGCCCTTTGAGCAGGAACATGTAGTCTTTGCCGTTGGAACCGCGGATGCAAAGGCGGCGGGGACGCTGCTTTGAGGTGATAACCTGTAGGAGAAATGAAGTTGTTGAGGATATGTGATGGTGACTATTAGAACATAGGAAATGTAAAGTCGTTTTTTTTTTGTGTGGCGTCAGAATATAGCTCTAGCGAAACTTCACAATATGTTAAGTTTGTGAAGGACCTGATAATAAAACAAATAAATTAGGACATACCCCATAAAATCAAAATCAAAAGTCGTTTATTCAAATTAGGCAGAGAGCCAGCACTTTTTGAACGTCATGTTTTACAAAAGACAGTCCCCCAAAACGCCCGCCCGTCACCACTTCCTAGTGTTTTAGCTGTGGAGAAGAAGTGGCCAACAAACTCCCCAGCAACACATCTGTCTGTTACGTTTTAAGAACTTGAATCTTTACAACAGTATGCTAAGTAATTAATACATGACACGAAATTTCTAACTTGTTAGCTAGCACACTATGATACGGATAATAATAGAAATGTATATATAAAAAAACAATGAATTGACCTACATAGTCAGATAAATAAAAAATACAATATTATATAAATACATTAACCTGTCATAAGCTAAATACTTAAAGAGAAAGAACATGATAATTATGACATTGTCTTGCGTTTAACACAGCGACCAACTATTCTTATCGTTTAAATAATCATTGATAGAATAGTATGCCTTCGAACAGTGGTTAGATTTAACTTTAAATGAGTTAAAAGGCAGGTCAAGAAAAGAAAGTGGAAGTTTATTGTATAAACGGATACCGAGCTCCACAAATGAGTCGTGGACCTCACGAAGTCGGTGGGAAGGAGCATGTAGCTTGTGCTTGTTTCTGGTGTTAAAGTTGTGGATGTCGCTCGTTTTACTGTATAAATATATATTTTGCCTAATATATAAAATGTTCGCAAAAATAAATTGAGATGCTACCGTGAGAATACCTATCTCTTTGAAAATTTCTCTTAATGAAACTATTGACCCTAGCTGATATATTGCTCGTACGACACGTTTTTGTAAGACAAATATATTTTGTATATCAGCAGCTTTTCCCCACAATAGAATACCGTAGGACATAACGCTATAGAAATAACTAAAATAGACTAACCGAGCTGTGTCAACATCAGTAAATTGTCTTACTTTCCTGACGGCGTATGCAGCAGAGCTGAGCCTTTCCGATAAGCTTGATATATGTGGGCCCCATTGTAGTTTGGAATCAACAGTTACGTTCAAAAATACTGCCGTGTCTACAGTTTCAAGCACCTCGTCACTTAAGATTACATTGGGTCCTAAATTTCTAACATTAGGCAAGGCAAATTTTATACACTTCGTTTTCTTGGCATTTAGATCAAATCAAATCATCTTTATTGTGGATCATAGGTACATAATACAGATGGTGTTATTTAAGTATTTAGGACCAGCTATGTCCTACCCTTAGGGCGTACAATAGAATGTAGGTAAGTACCTATCTAGTGAGTTTACTCGTACATGCATGTCAACAATAATGTAGTACATTGCAAATTATTAGATTCTTGAATCTTCGTTAATTATTATTATTATATTGTACTAGTGGACGTCACGCGGTTTCACCCGCGTAGTTCTCGTTCCCGTGGGAGTACGGGGATAATATATAGCCTATGTTACTCCCTGATAACGTAGCTATCCAATGCTAAAAGAATTTTTCAAATCGGTCCAGTAGTTTCGGAGCCTATTCAATTCAAACAAACAAATCTTTCCTCTTTATAATATTAGTATAGATGATTATCTACACAGAACGCATCATGACTCAGGCAGATTGTATTTTAATAGAGATTTGTCATCAAAAAAGTCTTTCATAGTGTAATAGCATTTGTTCACTAATAGTTCATGGAGTTTCTTTTTAAATGCTTTTATTTCAGTAATTGCTCTTATAGGCCTTGGAATATTATTAAATATACGTGGAGCAGAGCAGAAAATACTTTTGCGCAAGAAATGAGTCTTACTAAGCACTATGTCTAGTTTGTCCTGATGCCGTATACGCGTTCGATATTTAAATAAATCATTATTATTTTTTACAAAAACTGCGACCTCAAAAATATATAGACACGGTAATGTTAATACATTCATTTTTTTTTAAATATTGTTCACACGAATCAGTTTTCTGTAAATTGAAAATTGCTCTGACACACCGTTTCTGTGCAATGAACGCGCGATCTTTATCAACACTATTACCCCAAAATATCAAGCCGTATCCAAGGTTACAGCTGACGTGTCCACGGTATGCCGTTATTAGTGTTGGTAGATTTGCAATCTTCTTTAGTCTGTAAAGGGCATATGAGAACTTGCTTAACTTTTTACAGACATAGTCAACTTGTTTTTTCCAATTTATTTTGTCATCTACGTATAACCCTAGAAATTTTGTTGTTTCGGTTTCTTCAATGTCTTTGTCTTGATACTTGATATTTAAAGCGCCCGTACGTCGAGTTCTTATTTTAAAATTAATTAATTTGAATTAAGCCAGTCATTTACTAATATTAAAGATTTGTTAATGTCAGATTCTAAATTAATTTTAATGTCATTAGTGAATAGTACAGTGCTATCGTCAGCGAATGTCATGTCATGATTTACTACCGAAGGCATGTTGTTTATATACACAAGGAAGAGAGGGGCGGATAAGATACCCCCTTGTGGAACCCCAAGTTCTACTGTTCTGGAATTAGACGCATAGATTTCTTCTGTTTTTGTGGCTATATTCACTTTCTTTATCTCTGTGATCTGTTGCCTATTAGATAGATATGACTTTTTGAGATTGTATGCATTGCCTCTCACACCCTATGCATATAGTTTTCTTAGAAGAATATTATGATCAACACGGTCAAAAGCTTTTGACATGTCCATATATATTGCTACAGCCGGCAGACCTTTGTCCAAATTTGTCATTATTTTTCCCAAGAAATTATATATTGCTACGTTAATCGATTTATTTTTCCGAAAACCATATTGACTTGGAGAAAAGATGTTGTGGCTTTCAAGGAAGGTGTAGAGACATTTATAAATGACCTTTTCTAAAATTTTGGCAAAGATAGGTAATAGCGCTATGGGCCTATAATTGCTCATATTTGTTTTGTCCCCTTTTTTAAAAACTGGCTTAACAATCGAAATTTTTAATTTGTCCGGAAATATGCCTTGTTCTACACACAAATTTATTACATAGCTTAGGGGTTCTGATATTATATCAGCAACATCTTTAACGATTGTAGTCGTAATTCCATCATAACCGGTACTATTTTTATTTTTTAATGATATTATTATTTTATTGATGTCTTCTGGAATTGTCGGGGTCAAGAAAATAGAATTAGAATTATATGTCAATTTATTTAGGGGATTATTAAGGGTATCGAATTGTTTATTGTTATTATTATTTATGTCAAGGAAGAAGTCATTGAACGTTTTGGCGATGTCTTTGGGATTGGTTATTATTTCGTCGTTGCTATTTATTTGATCTAAGCTGTCAACCGGAAATTTATATTTGATCTCATTAATAACATCCCATGTTGCTTTGTTTTTATTTCTAGCAGTGTTGATGTAGTAATCGTTTTGGGATTTTTTCGTCAGCCTTATTATTTTTTTTTGTATCTCGTCGCATATGTCTTGAATGAACTAAATTATTTGTCGTAAACCCGTAACCATTGAAAGAATGTTGTTTACGTTATCGAAATCTTGTCTATTCCTATCTACTTTAAAGATAAGAGAGGTATCATCCGCAAACAAGACTACGTCACAGATACCCTTTAAGAAGAATGGTAGATCGTTTATGTACACCAGAAACAAGAAGGGACCCAGTATTGAGCCTTTAGGCACACCTAAATATACTGGTAGCCCGGAAGATTTCACACCACTGACATCAACACATTGGAACCTATTATGTAAATATGAATAAATTACGTTAAGAGCTTCGCTTTGGAGACCGTAGTGACGTAGTTTACGCAAAAGCGTGTCATGTTGTACGCAATCCTTTGATTGCGTACAACATGACACGCTTTTGCGTAAACTTCAACAAAGCCTTTGCTTTGGAGAGATCACAGAAAACTCCAATTGCATTTTGCGAGTTCTCCCATGCGTTAAATATATGTTTTAGGAGAGCGACACCCGCATCTGTAGTCGAACGACCTTTTGTAAAACCGTACTGTTCATTATGGACCAGTCTATTTAAATTAAAATGTATTAACAACTGCTTGAGTATTAACTTTTCAAATATTTTGCTAAATGCAAATAAAATGGAGATAGGCCGGAAGTTGCCTATGTCATTTATGCCACATAATGTCGTTACACATACTGTATGGTGACTTTAAAACATGTTCACACCACCTGGACGAAAAAGTCTGATTATATGTCATGCAAACTCAACCTAAAGTAAGTCATTATTGGCCGTACGTATGTAGTGCACTCACCTGCAGACTGCTCTGTATGTGCGCGATGCGGATGAGGTCCTGGTCGGGCACGTAGGAGCCGGGCACGGCGAGCTCGAGGTCGCGGCAGTTGAGCAGGCGCGGGCTGACGTACTGCAGCTCGAGGGACGTTAGCTGTGGCAGCTGGCGGCTGATGCGGCGGAATACGTGGTAGTATAGATCCCAGGCCTGGTTTAGGTCACGAACTAGCCCGGATTCCTAAAAAAAATGGATGGAGACAGCATGAGTAGGTTATATGAAAAGGACAAAACAATTTGCACCTTAAAGCGCTGGCAGCTGCGCTTAAGATAACTGCTGAATAGACAGCAGGGTATAAGAAAAATAGTGAAATATTTTTTTTGCTTTGTGGCCAATTTCTACTTGTGAACTTCTTTGTGTCCGAAAAGCTTGAAGTAAGGAAGCTATGGCAATCCACAACGTAACCCAGACACAAGACAAAATTTCATAAGTTGGCCGCTGAGTTAAAACAAGCCCTTACTCAAAATAGAAACAGTGAGATTGAAAGCTACCTTTGAAACCTTGACGCCACAAAAGCTACATACTACACGACTCTGGAAAGCTTCAAAGAAGCTCAAAACGCCACAATGTAAAAATCGCCTAAAAGACAAAGGATGGTAGACATGACAGCTGTGCAAGGAGCAATTCAGATAAAGCTGAATCCTTCGCTAAGCATCTATCAACAGTATTTACGCCTTACATCGACCTTGGATCTACAAAAGAGGACGACGACGTTACAAACCAGTTAAATCAACCATCAATGGCGATTAAATAAATATACGTACATTAAGCTCCCGAATACTTTATTACAGCCAAAGTTTTAAAAGAGCTAACCGACATCGCAGCTACATTTTATAATGCACCCCTTTGAAAAACTTTGTGCCACCTCAATGAAAAGTGCTGAAATAGTAATTGATACCAAAACGGGAAAGGATCCTACGGATGTAAAATCTTATCGCTCTATTAGCTTATTACCCATACCTTATAAAGTTCTAGAAATATTCTTCCTTAACCACTAATATAACCCCGAAACGATGTTAAGAAAGTTGATCATGATGTTGATGTCATAAAAGGTCACGGCACTTTTGAACAGCAGTTGCACAGATTAGTGCAAGGTATTAACTACGCCTTTAAACACAAAAAGTATGTCTCAGCGGCTTTTCTGGATATATCTCAGGCATTCGACCGAGTATGCCACACGCTTTGCAAACGGTCTTAAACGCTGCCAAATTACTATTTCCAACTCATAAAATCTTACTTTATGGGACGACACTTCTACATAAAGAGTGACGACTCAGAAACAAAGAGACTCGAGATAAAAGTGGGTGTGCCTCAGGGAAGTGAGATGGGCCCCATGTTCTTTCTTCTATTTACCTCGGATATACAAAACGTTCTTGCCGATTATATACTAAAACTAGGGAGTAGTGACGGGCGGGCGTTTTGGAGGAAAATCTTTATGTAAAATTTGTCGTTCAAAAAGTGCTGACCTTATTAACCGACTTCCAAAAAAGGAGGAGGTTCTCAATTCGGTGGGTATTTTTTTTTATGTGTGTTTACCGATTACTCCGAGGTTTATGATCCGATTTCTGCGATTCTTTTTTAGTTCGATGCAGTATACTTGCCATTTGGTCCCGTAAAAATTCTTTTCAGTTTGGTTCAGTAGTTTTTGTTTTATGAGCATTTTTGCTTATTACAATTCCTGCGTTGACGAAGACGTCGTCAAAGTATCACCACTTAAAAGAGAAAAATAAAAAACTTTTTATAAAAAAAATATAATCGACTTCCAAATAAAACATTACAAAGAATAAAATAACCTTAATTTCGGAAGTCGGTGTTAGTAACAAAGAAAAAAAACAAAAACACCGACTATTAAGGTTATTTTATTCTTTGTAGTGTTTTGTTTGGAAATCGGTTATATTTTTTTTTTAATAAAAGATTTCTGATTGATTGATACAGCCGTCCTCGCAGTCGATGAAAAATATGCCAGGGCTTCTTGTAAACTACAAACCAGCCTTAACGAAACAACTAAGTGGCTTAAGGATTAACAAATAAAAGCCAATGAATCTAAATCCGATCACGTCACGTTAACTTTAAGAAGACAAACATGTCCTGAAGTAGTTTTAAATCAGACAAAAATCTCTTAATTAGAGCCCGTAACATACGAGGGTGCGTATTTAAGTTCGCGGAATGGGGGGGGGGGGCAGTCTTTTTCCAATTCATTTATATTCATATACAAGACAAATCCATTTCTTGAATCTTTCGATTAACATATTAAAGGCCTCATAAAACATCTATCCTCATAAATAATCAATTAACATATTAATCACCTCATAAAGTCCTATAAATGTCGGCAAAATAAGACGAAACCGCGTCCTTAACCTCATCACCGCTAGTAAATTTCTTACCACGGAGGCCTTTTTTTATTTTTGGGAAAAGACAATAATCACATGAACCGGTTTTAGACTGTAGGGTGGGTGATTTAGGGCCGGCGCACATATCGCCGAGCAGCGCAGAACATTTTTCACTGACAAACTATCAATTATCGATATTGTCCACATTGAAATAAAATCTAAAATCAATTAACACAACAAATTATTCCTGAAGAGCATCGAAGCTACTACGTGTTAATTGATTTTATGTGAGAATTGATGTGCTCCGGCCCTTAAAGTATCGAAACCCACCATAAGCAAGATAGCCAACGCAACACGGTTCTTGTGGACTGTCGTGCTGTCGTGCAAAAGCCGGACCTTTCGTCAGTTTTTTTCTTTCTTAGTATTTTTTTTTTAATTTCGCCAATATCGTTGCGTAGTATTCTCCAGTTATAGAAATAACTTCATCTTTGTAATCGATCAACAGAATTCCTTATGAATCCCAAAAGACCGTCGCGATGGTCGTTTATGACACCTTAAACTTTTAGGGTGGTCCTGTACCATTTTTATGAAACTGCATCGATTCTAGTTCATAATGACGAAGCCAAGTTTAATTACTGGTAACAATTTGCCTCAATACGCCATCCTTGTCTTCACAATAGAGGTCCAAAAAAGCACGCGAACTTAATTTTAACCTAGAAATTCTCCAACGCTTGCAATCCAAATTTTTGCGCATAGTAGCTGATGCACCGGTCCGTGGTACATAAGAAATGAAAGAATTCATCGTGTCATACCAATTAAAACAGTTAAAATTAAGATCGAAGTAGCAACTCTCTCTCTAATTTTACAAAAAGCGAAAGAAAATGCATCCTGACCGCCTAACGAACTGCCAAACACAATGTTTCCAAGATTGAAGAGAAGAGCATCACAGGATTTTATTTCGACATAAGATGCCATACTGAATAATATAAGCATATCAATGGATGTTGTTCCATCCAAAACCAAATTAATTTCTTAATCTCCTGTTAAATGTCGAATCGATAGATTACAGGATAAGGTAGAGCTACAAAAAGCATTTGCTTGTGTGGTAAAAAGAGATACTACAAACACGAAACATACCTTATATCTATTACACCACTCCTGCGCCTCATTCAGATCTCGTCCATACGCCTGGCTGAAAGACACCTCTTTAAGGGTCTGCGGGCCACGCTCCAACATAGCGTGCAAGGGCTCCAACGTCTTGAACATGGCATTCACATCGTTCTCGCTGAAATACAATCTCGAAGCTTCTTCTAAAGCCTCATGCCATTGCTCATGCCATAGAATAGCCACTCGGATAAGCTCCTCGGATATCATAGCAGCCTGGTTAACTAAGTTACTTGAATGAGTACACATTGACTTCAAAATCTGATTAGCTGCGTTCTTCCGTGCTATGAACGAAGACTTCGAAGCCACTGTCAAAGGATAGACTAACGCCTGAGGATGAGATTTTCCGATATCGATTAATAGAGAGTGTATCAATTTCCCGACGAGCGCTCTAGGTGTGTCAATCCTCGCTATGAGCTGAGGTATCACTTGAAGCCAGACGTTGATTTCGATAGTTCTGATGCCTTCAACGAGGGCTTCATGAACGGCTGGATAATGGCCGTAATCAAACCATAGGGTTAACAACCTAAGAGTGTCTTGGAGTGAACTGCCGTGGGATAGCTTGATAGACTTGAAGAATCCTTCGACAGCCGGTACTGTATGCTGTTGGATACATTCAGGAGAAGGCCTTCTTTCTGATTGGCCACCAGTTATATTTGTGTCCTGGTGTTTGTAGAACAAAACAGTTTCAAAGTTCATGTAAGCCCAAGCATGCCAAGCTTTGTACCAATCAGAAGACAAATCCGTGGCTGCCGCGTAATTCCGAAGAATTTCGGGAATAGAGAGTTCGTTTATACCGAGTAGAGATTCACACCATGATCCTAGTTTTAAATGGCACCGAGCAAGGAGTCTGCAGTGCTCCGAATCGCCCGTTTCAGTCGAGTCAACGTATCTTTGTAGTTGATCGTATGCCAATTGTTTGTCTCCAGCGACCCACAAATGTTTGGCATACGCTAAGGTCAGTCTTGGTTCGTGAGTTGGCAGTGGCATGTCTCGGTTCTTACTGGGATCTGTTCCCAACAACATTACCAATGTTTTGTGAGCTTGGCGAGGGGCGCCGCTCTTTCGGCATAGTGAGGCAAATTTGAGCCATGTGGCCATGTCTTCTTGTGGTGTTAGTACCAGACTGCGAACTTGTAAAATCCTTCTCCAGTCTTCTACTAATCTTTGGCCACCTTGCAACCTCCTCCACCAAGCTTGTCTGATAGATTCTCTCCTCTCCATTACTGATTTATAAGTGATGACTTCTTCTAGTTCCGCCAATAGTTGGGCGTTTACTAAAGCACCGTACGCTCTCTGATAACTTTCGCCAGCCACAGCAGTCAACTCAGAGTCTAACAAAGTACGTGCTTGATCAATGAATAGTTTTGATTTGTCAAATTCTCCATTGTGGATATTAAGAACTGCCCTATAGAACGCACCATCCTGAGTATTATCTGGGAGGAAACTGACGTATTTGGCCATAGAGTCCCATTCGCTGAGACCCCAGGCGGAAGCGGCCGCAAGTCTTGCCGCTTTGAACTTTTCTTCATTGGTCATTTTGACCCATTTCTTGGAGACTGTGTCATATAACTTAACCCATTCTCCTAAAGCTTCCAAGCACCTTAATTCCCCGAGGTAAGAGTCAATATCGCTTACATCGTCGGTTAACTTCTCTCCATAAAGATCAAGGGCTTTCTCCCAATTATGTAGTTTCTCATACCATCTTATTTGGACCTTGAGGTTGGCGTCGCCGGCTTCGCGCTGTGCCATGACTCTTTCTAGCAGTCCTTCTGCGGCCTCTTTCTGTTGCAGTTTGTTGTTGATATGGATTAAAGCCTCGACAACTTGAGATGTTGCGCCTCTACGGAACTCTTCCTCCTGCAAGAAAACACATTCCGGTTAAGACCATTACCAAAAAAATAAGCTTCTGGTTCAAAAGGAAGGTTAGCCTTGTTTGCAAACATACACAAATGGAAAGAATCAAAACATCCGTCAGCCCCCGAGAGGGCAAAATCGTTATCAACCGTTAGAACCCGTAAGTCCCTATTGGGTCAAGTGAAAATAAACCAAAGACGCATACAAATAACGTTTAAATCGCGCGCGTCGACTTGTCCAGAAAGGGACTTACGGATTCTGACGATTGGGGCGATTTTGTCCCGACTTACGGATCCTGAGTGGTTAAATTTAGTTTTACCCTTTGCTCAGACATCAACGTATAACAGGTTCATTCATACCTTGTAGTGCAATGCCTTGGCATACGCTCTGCAATGCATGGCCCTTTCACCGAGCAGATGCGTGGATATGGGCAGAGTGCCTCCCTCACAGTGCTCCATGAACTCGGCGAGGTTGAGTACAGTGTGAGCCAGTTCCGGTGCGTCTGGCGCCGTCAGTGCTTGTTCTAAAGCATTCGATAGTTCCGTCCGCGATGTGTTGTCGAGTTCCGTCCAACATGATACGAATGCTGCGTTGAATAAGTCTCGGAGAAGTTGTGAGTAGTTGTGTGCTAAGGCTAGACACGCCCTGTAAACGAGGTGACGTATCGTAAGTTGATTACCTAATAGGGAATATGCATGAAAAATATATTTATTATCTATACAGTTTATCCAAAAATATACAAAAATATAATACTAACAGTGAAAATAGAATCAAGATTGCTCGAAAAACAAAACGAGATATAATTATTTTAAACAACTATATCTGTCCCTCTCGCAAAATCACTGCTTTATATGGCAGCTGTATAGGGGTTATGGACTTTGACGTCAAAGTTCATATAGGACTTCTCTTTCTAATTGTAATCTTTGAAGCATTATAACTTCATCACTGATGATGATATTTAAAAAATAATTTCATCATTGTTTACTAGAGCTATTATAAGTATTTCATTTTGCAAATAAAAAAATCGCATGCATATTCCCTATTGTGGTAGACGTCGTATGGCAAACCTAATCGCGTCGTCGCACGGCCTTTCGGTTTTTCCGAACAATAATAACGCAACGATCGCGTTGCAAGATCATCGCTCTATATTCATAACTCTTTTGTATATGTGTTTGTATTTGTATGAGTTATGAGTACATAACTTTTATGTTCATACCTATTTACTTGGTACCAAGCAAGAAATCACAAGTAAAACTATTGTTACTATGATAACTTCCTTGCTCCATTCCTTAATTTAAACAATTACCTTAGGGCAGGGCTATGAGACTCGGTCAGCAAGCCAATACTGAACCTTCGCAGCCATTCCAACCAATCGTCTTTCGACACACGGCTGCTAACGGTCCACGCTAGCTTCAAGTTGTGCGCGTTCACACACAGCTTGCGGATAGACTGGGAGGTGTCGCAGTTGTACCCGATGCGGGCCTGTAGAATACAACAAATGTTTTTAGCAAGTAGTTGGATCAAAACTTAACATAGTTTATGCATTTAGGAAACTGTCTTTATAAGGTTTTTAACCGACGAAAAAACCGGAGGAGGTTCTCAAGTCGACGCGTATATATATGTATAGCTGACCCGCGCAACTTCGCCTGCGTCACAATTTTCACTACTGCTCCGCTCCTATTGGTCTTAGCGTGATGATATATAGCCTATAGCCTTCCTCGATAAATGGGCTATCTAACACTGAAAGAATTTTTCAAATCGGACCAGTAGTTCCTGAGATTAGCGCGTTCAAGCAAACAAACAAACAAACAAACAAACAAACTCTTCAGCTTTATATATTAGTATAGATGAACACGCATAACTTTTTACAAAGTAGTCCGAAATCCTACCCTAAGGGTGGGAAAATAGGGGTGATTTATTGTTCACTCACACATTTTAATGCTGAGTTGTGTAGCATTTTTTGTAGGCCTACCCATGTTGGTATATAAGGCCTATTTTTCTTTAAAATATTTATACAACAAATAATGTAGTAGTAGTAGGATTATATAACAATTAATAGCTTAAGCAAGGTAGGTAGCTATTTGATTATAGCCACAAAACTTTTTAACAAAAATATTAAATCTCCGAAAAAACCGAAAAAAGAAAAAATTATAAACCTTTTTACAAAAAATAACTTTAATTTCGGAAGTCGGTGTTAAAATACGAAAAACAATCAAAAACACTGACTTCCGAAATTAAAATATTTTTTTGTAAAAAGGTTTATTATTTTTTTCCTTTTCAGGTTTTTAACAGTCTACAGTCAACCACAGTTCAATATTATTAATTTGAACATAACAGCATTCGTATGTCGTAGCAGTAAGGGCGGTTTTCGTATTTCGAATGTTACTGTTGACGTGGAGGACCTTTGCCTCGATAATATAGGTTAACTAAAGAAACCGGACAAGTGCAAGTCGGACTCGCCCACCGAGGGTTCCGTAAAAATTTGTCGGAACAAATTACTTTAAAGTAAAGACTATATTTTTTATGATTTAAATTGATCCGAAATATCGAGCATCTGCCACGCCACATCAGACAGTGAGAAGCAAGTGCAACTAACTAGGGAATCATAATAATAATCTACAATTACCTCTTGATTATTATTCCTCGGCCTTCGCCTCGTACTTTGCAAGAACTCGTCCATCGCCAACGTTTGACTGGACTGCATTCGAGACAGCAATAATTCATAGTTTTGATGTTGTATCTTATGTTTGACCACCACTTTTTGTACCAGTGGAATAAAATCAGTGAACTTGCGTCCTAGTTGGACAATCAATGCACATAACGTGTCCATTGCAGTGGGACGCAACGCCGCACATGTGTCCAAGCTCCGGACTAAAGGGTGAATGATTCTGGATACCAATTCGCTGTAGTTCAAGGAATCAGAAAGATAGTCAACTGTTTCCATGGCTACCTTTGCCACATTTATTGGGCAATCTGAGGCGTCGAACAACTTTACAATTGACGGTATAACTAAATGCATGTAATCGTCCAAGTTGTCTTCGAACTTTTGTAAAGCGAAAAGAAGTTTTTCGGTCACAATTCTGTCTTTACTCGCATCGTGTGCTAGTACACGCAGAATCTGCGGCATCAGCTGAGGTAAGTACACTTTGAACTCAGATCCTAAAGCCACAGCGATATACTCGACCAACAAAATCAAAGTTGGCTGGAAAGGACTGTTTGGCGTCCAAAACTCCTTGATCAAGTCAAATATTTTGTCCAAGTAATTACGAATGTGCTGCTTTACAATAGCAATCAGTCTCGCTAACTGGGTAAATAAGAATTCTCTGAAATTATTATTGTCGGTCGCTCTCGCCACGTATAAAAGACTCGGCGTTACGCGAGATATGTATGGCACGCATTTTATTCCCAAAGACTGGAAGATGAAAGTAACTGCTTGTACCACACTCGTGTGATGTTGCTGTAGTGTTGGGTCCTTCAATATCCTCATAAGTGTGGATATAACAATGGCTGGGTAGTATTCGTCTAGCACTGGAGATGACATGTTGACAAGCATCTCACTAGTTGTCATATCGAAGTTATTTTCCTCTGCTTTGCTATCAGCTACAGGAACTAAGCTCGAGTCTGGCTGCTCCCCAATCAGACCTCTAGTTATCTTATGTTTGTAAGGATCCAAAGCTCCTAGCAGACCCAGGACACGAATGGTCTCTCTCCTATCTTTAGGTTGCTGTTCAGTCTTTAAAAAGTTCAAGAGCACGTCCATAAGGGTCGGGTAATCTTTGTAAGGATCAACGACATATCCTGTTGCACTGATCAGTTGCCCAAACGCCCAGAGAGCTACACTCCTCTTTTCTGTTGCACTTGCATCAGATAGCAGTTCTAGAAGAATACATAGAAGCTCTGGCAGCCATTTCTTCAGTCCACTGTTATCGCCATGAACGTCAGCTAAATCTCCGATTGCTTTCAAAACGCTGATGACTACACCAGGATTCGAGTCGGATTCTTTTAGTTTTGGCACAAGAACATTCAGAATTGTCTCCATGTACGGCTTCACTAGCTTTGGAGCATGTCGTATAAGGTTACCTAACATCCTGGCTGCTTGCTCTTTATTCCTGCTCATTCCAGAATGCTCTAGTTCAGTTAAGAACTGTATCAGCGTCTTTCTAAGCCCCGGCATGACGTAAGCAGGGTTAACTACACTCAACCGACCAACAGTGCAGATGGCCA
Organism: Lacanobia wlatinum; assembly: GCA_947578705.1. Lineage (NCBI taxonomy): Eukaryota > Metazoa > Arthropoda > Insecta > Lepidoptera > Noctuidae > Lacanobia > Lacanobia wlatinum. The sequence continues at coordinate 7,748,881 of OX388044.1, read as the reverse complement.
ACTCTCTAATAGCCAAGTGTTCATCATTCATTGCCATGAAAAGGAAACTTAAGTTCTCAATTTGGGCCAAATGTATGTCAAATATGTAGTACAGAGACTCTAACACCCAGTAACGAACTTCGTAGTCCGGATCAGTGACTGTCACAACCAGTAACTTGCCCACTACTTCTGCCGTCAGGAGAGTGAGTGTTCTTGAAGGGGTGTCCACAGTCCTGATGGTAGAGTCTGCTAATAATTTTGCAGCAGTTTTCACAGCCTCTAATCTGACTTCCTGTTGCTCACTCTGCAAGAAGTGATCTGCGCAACGCCTAACAAAAGTAAGTAAGCTGTGTTGACCCTCAAAGTCAAATGACCCAAGAGTTCTTAGTGCTAGAACAATGCTGGCAGTATCTTGGGGTTCTATTACCAAACTCATATTACTCATCTGCTGTTCCAAACTCCTTGGAACCCCTGGGTGTAGGAATGGTTTGTTCCTCAATACAAGAGAAAGCATATTCAACAAGCCTTCAGATATTTCTGTTCTCAGGGAAGGCAGGTTCTTACTCAACTCTCTCAGGCAAATAGTCAAGGATGGACTTAGGCCCGTAGCAAACATAGCATCTAGTAACTCCTTTATATCTGTAATGACCAGATCTTTAACCGCACTTCCTAGTAAGGTGATGCAAGCAAAAATGGAAGGATCTATCCACACCCGCTTTTTTGTTTGTGTGTCTCTAATAGGCAGTGTTTGTTTGATGACATCCATTATGCTGGGGATATAGTTCTTGATATCATTTTCGATGGCAGCAGCCATGAGGCCTAGGGTGGTGAAGGCCATGTTCCTATCCTTCTCTCTGCTTCGCAGGCAGGAAAGCAAGTAGCTCATCGTAGAAGTAAGGTATTTCTTCAAGAAAAGTTCTTTGTTGAAAGCAGCTAGTCTTGGGATTATGACCAAAAGAATTTGTGGCACACCCTGAGTTTTGAGGATACGCTGGCTCATAACATCTGGAAATAACCCGACATTGAACATAAAAAAAAATTCAAGGTCAAAAACTACATCAATAGCTGAGCAGAGCTGGGCTCGGGTTGATCGAATGACACATTTGTCCCTCCCACGCAAAAACGCGCTTGGTGTGAGCGAGGGTGAATTTTTAAGTGTGCCTTCATGGCCAGATCCGAAACTATGAGGAATACCGAAAAACGCTGAAAGTAGAATTAAAATTGCATCATTGGATTTTTGAAAAATCGTTATTCCTACCGTTTTTGGACCAGTTGATTTAAAAAAACATCCTGTATTATTACACCATCCGAAAATTTAGCTAATAAGGATCAAATTCTGGGAAGTAATAATACATGGCAAACTAAAGGAAATCTCTAATTTTAACAAATTCTTTTTAAGCTACCTATCTAACTCGCAAGAGATATTTTTTCAAAAATCCAATGATGCAGTTGTAGATTCTCGTTGCCGATGTTGATGAAAACTAAAATTGCATCATTGATTTTTTAAAAACAAATTTTTTTTTCAATATTTTAGTTTTTGAAAGTTACAAAGTTATTTATTAAAAATGAGCTCTTTCCTTTAGTTTCCCATGTGTTATTACTTCCCAGAATTTGATCCTTATAAGCTACACTTTCAGATGGTGTAATAATACAGGGTGTGGTTTTTTTTTCAATATCAACCAGTGTGATTCCTGTGTAGGAACAACAATTTTTAAAAAATCCAATGATGCAGTTTTGCTTTTCATTAAAATCGGGCTCGATACTCCTTTCAGTGTATTTCGATATTCCTGTTTCGGATTTGGCCCTGAAGGCACACTTTAAAAATTCCAATCAGCGAAGTGGGCACAGGTTAACTACTGTATTATAGATTGATTACAATCTTACGGAGTTTGCAATTTTCCGAAGCCCTGTGTCATTGATTATATTTTCAGTAGCAAATATGAAATTCACTACACATGTTGTTATGATTTTCTCAGAATCTATCTTTTCAGTAACTTATATGGAGTACATAATAAAGGGTATTCTATTTATGTCTCATACACATCTGTATATTTGCAACTTTAATGAATAACTTTAGACCGTACGATAACTGAACTGAACTATCATAAGAATTCACTTGACCCTTTGACCAATAAAAGATAATGAAAACTTATTATTGGTCAACATTTTTGTTTTGGCTGATTGAAATTTCAAAAGCAATTTTGCATTAAAGGAACGCATGGATGAGTCATATTTAGAGCTAAGGCCATTACCGACACGTGTTAACAGTTCGTAAATGAAAGTATAAATAAGGAAATTGTTCTTTAAACAACTCACCTTTACAAATCCTCTCAAACTTCTCAGTCAGTAGTTTATGGCAGACTTCAGATTCATAAATAGGAACTGGGTATGTTACATTTTCAGTCTTGAACCCATCACACAGGTAGCCTCTCTTTACTGACGGACTGTGCAATTTGGTGCTTATAAAGATTATATCATCAGATACAGTATTATCCTTCTGTGTATCTAGACTTTGCATTAGGTATGAGTACTTCTTTTCCCACACAGCATTCGAGCATCTCAGCAACTCATTGAGGATTAACAAACCTCCATGCACTCTATCCTCTTTGGACATTCCTTTTTCCTTCAAAGGTATTTCTTCAAATGACAGCATAGCCTCTTCATAGCACTGCATGTACCATTGAGGTTTGGCAGTTGATTGTTTAGCAGTTTCCCTCTGAGCTGTTACTACTAAACCGGCTCTCAAGGCTTTTGCAGCAGCTTCACGGATTTGAGGCTTAGGATCTTTCAAAGCAACAAGGATGTGATCAAAGAATCCTGATACTTGTTGGTAAAAGTAGGTAGGCATGGCTATAGCTAGTTCTTTTAACAGCAGCACTGCTGAATGGCGTCTGCCTTCATTCCTTTCTTCAGACAACCATTCAAATGCTCTCTTGACTTCAAACTCGACGTATTCAGCTCGCTTGACGCCCGACACTGTAGCTAGCCGGCCGACCGTTTTAGCGGCCAGTTCCATGACGCCCACATCAGATGAAGGCAGCAGGTTACGAAGATAATTGGCGAATCTAGTGATACGCGTTTTAGTCGTGTCGCAGTCACCACCGATGAGACATACTAAAAATTGGAATTAACAACATTATCATCTGCACAATATTTTGTGGAAAAATATAAGGTGTGAATATTGTTGTCTTTTACCTATAGCTAAAACACCTCCTTTCTTTTCGTGGACATCGTTACTGGAGACCATCTCAAAGATCTGGTGATTGAATTCATCGAGAAATTGAGTGAGTTCCTCCTGCGGAACCTCTCGGAGCTCCGTCTTAGCAAAATGATATAGTTCCCGAGCCGTCTTGATTTGGACCTCCACGTTTCGGGACTTCAGCCCCGCAACGAAGGCACCTACTTGATTGGACATCTTGGTTTTGCTTTATTTCATGATGCACGTTCAAATTAATTCGCGTAACTTTTCACGCGTTTTTTTCATTCAATTTATAAATAAACAAAGTATTTTCCACACTGAATCGAAAACGATCATAGACAATCATAGAATACGAAGAGTTTTATTTTTATTTTCAAATGTCAAAACTCTAGGGATGTCCTTCGTTTTAGATTTAGTAAGTTACGGTTTTCTGAACAATCTAAGTCAAAAAACACTAAATGATAAGATTCTACAAAAAGAAAAATCTATAATTTTAATCTTTATCAAAGTTTCATTTCGGGTTAATTAAACAACATATTTTACTCCATCAAATTAAGTTTTATCCAGTGAGCACTTGACGTAATAAAATAAAATATGCTCTATGGTTACATGGCCGATATTTCATTCATTTGGAGCTTCCTTTTCTTTCTGTCGTTTATGGATATCTGTACAAGGGCGGTCATCGTTGAAGATTTCCGTATAAAATATTAAATGAAGGTGCTATAAGCGTTGATTTTATGAAAAAGCTGTAGGTTATAAATTGTTAAATAATGATCTTACTCGAGATCAATAATAGAATTATAGAAGATACTTTAACAGTTAAATATAAAAATGCACTGGCGCGGTGAGTACGTTACGCTTAGAAAGTGTACTGTTTTTTCATAATTGTGATGTGTTTAACGAGCATGTAGTCAATATGCGTGAGTTTCGCTACACGGTTGCTGCAGTGGGACTGTCTACGAGGGGGTGATTCCTGGCCATAACCCCTTTTCGGAAGTATCTTGACAAGTGTCAAATTCCTGGGGTGGGCCCACGTTGGCTGCGAGCATCACAGCAGTTCATATAAATGTATAGAGGCAGAGCATATAGTGATTTTGTGTGTATTATGTCATGCAGTGAATATGACGTGATAGTGGCTATCTCAGCATGGATGAGTCATATCAGTTGTTTATTGGTGCTCTTGTGTGCGTGCGGATACGTCCCATAATGTTTTCGGATTCCAGTTGTGGTAAACAATGTAATGAATCTGATATGTGATACTGATACCCATTTGCTACAGTGCAAGAATGCCATGATAATAACATGGCGAGATGTCCCAGGATATGAGTAATTTTGTGTTGATTTGTCACCCCACTAACATTTGTTTATTGATGTTGTTGTTTCCAGCTTAAAGCCAGAGTCAATAGATGTGAAAGTTGCAGATTTTGATGGAGTACTCTTTCATATATCCAATGTGAATGGAGATAAAACCAAAGTTAGGGTATGTCATCAACAGTCAGCTTATAATAATTGTTCTATATTCCCATTCATGATCATAATGTTTGTATTGTGATTAACATGTTACCAAGACACCTATCCAATTGCAAAAGTAAACATCTTTTCTAGAATCCAATTAAATACACATCTCAACAGTTGCTCATTCAATTATGTTTATTAGTTTAGTGTAAACAAGTATTCAGAGCAATTCATAATAATTCTTAACAAGCCAATGAATCTGGCCTTACTCTTTTATCAGTCTAAACTTGCAATAATAGTAACAAGAATCATCAACATTAAGTACCTAACTGTGTGCACTCTTTCCAAGGAATTTACTAATAAACTGTCCAGTGAATTTATGTTCCTATTACTTGATAGACTGTACATTTATTCAGTTGTAGAGTTTTTAATATTCCAGCTTAGTAAGTTATAAAGCCACATCAATAATACCTCATTTGTTTGCAGGTTAGTATATCACTGAAGTTCTACAAGCAGTTAGAGGAACATGGAGCAGACGAACTCCTCAAAAGAGTATATGGGCCACTCCTCACTGAGGCAGAGTCAGGTAAGACATTAAAACTAAAAGTGATGACAAAACTGAAACAACAGGAAAACAGGAGGCCTGTGCCCTATTGAAGGCAAAGGCCCAACCTCTATTACATGAAACTTAATTATTACTGCCACAAAATGCTTAAACCACAGACTTCTGCCTGTCCCTTTGTGGAATACAGGTGTGATATCATGTTTATGTAGGTGAGGTTCAGGAATTTATGTTAGTGAAGTCACTAAATAATGTGCACAACTTGGATATATGTTTGACTACCAGGAAATTTTGAATAACTAATAGGAATGCTGAATATAAAAAAAAAACATTCATTTTTAACATTGTTTACAATTTTTTTGTTACCTGCAAAGGTAACTAAACATAATCTTGGTAAAAAAAGAGTGTGAATTAGTTTTAAGTGTTACATTGCTAATTAATAACATGATCAAATCAAGTTGTAGTCTCACCAATGCACAATTTCCAATAGAGCATAAAAACTTGTTCTTCAACAGTTGCATAAAAATGAAAGCGACTATGTGAGCCTGTTTTTATGCATTGCATAATTACTAGTGTTCACTGAAGCATTTATTGTTCCAGTTAATACATTAGCTTAATTTAACTAACATTGCTTGTTTTCCTTGGCTTTTAAGGATAATTTATTTATGGGCACAGGCATGCCACATACATGAACTTCCTTATTGAGTCATGTTTTTGATAAAAACCAATATTATTTTATTGCCACATGTTCATTGGAACTAAAAAGCGTCATAACGTATCAATAACAGTTTTATTTCCTTGGCAATGTAAAAAACTAAATGAAATGTTACACTTCTGTTGCCTATCAAAATATTAAGTCAATCAATATAAGAAAGAAAACTCATTCTGCTCTGCACACCCAAATATATTGTAATCCTGTAATATAAAATGTGATATACCAATTCAGGGTTAATTTGTCATACAATGTATTTAAACCAGCCTAAAACATACATTTATTTGTATTGAGAACAATACCCTTATAAGGGTACATTGGTATGTACTAGAGTCTAGCACAATCACTTGTACGCATTTGTGTCTAGGTCAACAAGTAATCTTAATGTGAGATATAGAGGCAGTAACTCTCAACAGCATTTGATTAACTCCTTATTTGTCATTGAATTGGAAACATCAACAACTAAATGTTATTTTGTTACAACAAAAATATTATACCCTTTATTTATACACATACATATTGGAAACATTTTGATAAGATTAGTTGGCAAGTATGGAACTCTTGATAAGATATAATGTTATAATTTGGAACTTGTGGCTTATCTTATGGCTGTACTTTACGCATCAATTTAAATTTCGTTTTCAGCATTGTTGAACTTAATTTACAGCATAGCCATTAACATCCGTCCGTATTATCAGACAGCTGACGAAACACTGAATATAAAATAATGGGCTTTTTTAAAGGAGTTTTCTAATGACCTACAAAAGTGCTGGAATATTGGAGCCGGTCAAATCAATCGTCGTTGTTTTTAGGTGCGGTCCCTTTGTAACAACAATTTGTTAACATAAAATATTCACTGCCAATGATAAAGTAGTACTTTGAACTCTCCTATTGATTAGTCATAAAACGACACACCTTTGCCATAATCATCAAAGTAACTGTGTCTCTAGGGAAAATGCTTTATGGAAATAAATTGACGGGCTTACTATGTTACTACAAATATAGAGTGTGCATTATATTATATTGCACGTACGTGTTTTGACTGTCGTGATGGAGCGGCGGAATGCGCTGCTCCCTAGTCCAATCACGTAGCTAACGAAATTGATTAATGTTATGCTCATGTCATGTCGGAATAAACTAATTTAGACTGAAAACGAACGTATATCTCCAATAAGATTGCGGCGACATGAAATCTAGTACGCAAACGCCGAGGGGCAACTTAGCACAATTTCGTTTCGGCTTTCAAACCGCCTTCTCAAGCTGGCGAATATAAAGCTGTGGCCAAACTGAAGTGAATCCTGCCGATATGCCGATTGTGTTCAAACTGGCGCAAATAGTCGCGTAACGTCCTAATCTATATACAAATAATAATATAAAACTGAAGAGTTTGTTTGGTTGAATGCACTAATCTCAGGAACTACTTAAAATTCGAAACGAAAAATTATTTTAGTGTTGCATAGCCCATTTATCGAGGAAGGCTATAGGCTATATAACATCACGCTACGAACAATAAGAGCGGAGCGTCAATGAAAAATGTGATCCAACGAAGTTGCGCGGGTCAGCTAGTCACTAAAATATGACGCGAACTCGAAGAGAGTCACATCCCGTGCGATATTCGCCAAGTTTCACCAGAGCTTAATACCTCCAGCCTTTTTTTTTTTCATTACTATCCCATCTCACCACGAAACAATTTAACCTACAGGCTACAACATATCGTTGCTGCTCGACTTGGAGAACATTCCCGACGACTGGGAAGACGTGGTGAAGAAGGTGGGGCTTCTGAAGAGGAACTGCTTCGCGTCAGTGTTCGAGCGCTACTTCCGACTGCAAGAAGATGGAGACGTCAGCCACAAACGCGCTGTTATCAACTACCGGCAGGACGAGACGCTGTTAGTATTTTTTTTTTTTCGAATATGTTATGTGTTATCATAATCCTAACTAATGTTTTAAATGCGAAAGTGATGTGTACTTTCACGCTTACATGGCTGAACTGATTTCAGTGAATATTGGTACAGAGATAGATGTCCTTCTGGAGGCAGTTATAGGATGCTTTTAATTTTGCGAAAATCTATATTAACACGAGCGAAGCCACGGGCAAAAGCAATAAGTTCCCATTGCTGGGACGCGGGTTCCTCTTTATAAGGAACCTCTTGGTGGATGTCAAAAACTGTGTATTCTATGGTTGTATCGTTCTGCTATTATTAGGTATCCGCGGCGGAAATGTATGTTACAAAGCTATGAACATTGTGACTGACCAAACCATATTGGTCTTGAGAGTGCTCTAAGTTATGCCTCCTGACTACTAAATGAAAGCTTTTGCATGCAGAGCAGACATAAACACATCAGCAATACCTTTCGTTTGTGCTTGTTGTAATATTTGAATACTATTCACAAATCGAAATTTTTATTTGATTTACTAACACCCGATTTGTAGATTGAAAACAGTAAAGCCCGCGTAAATTGGGCCCCGCGCCAAATAAAGTCAGCAGTCCTTATTCCATAAAACTCGTACGGTACTGCGGTAGTGTGTTATACCCAGCGGCCAGCCCCGGATCTACGGTTTTTCCAAACCGGGGCAGAAACATGATAGTGGCGCCCTCATCTCTTCCAAGTTTGTGATTGATTTTATTATGTATCGGATGTAAAAATACCCTTAACGATAACAACGAAGATCCATTGTATCCATCATTGGCATCTTTTTTTTTTTCTAGACCATACATGCGAAACTACTGGTTCTGGAGATATGGCAAAAAACCTTTCCATGGTTTACTTAGGAGTTACTTTAATGCTTAAATGCTAAAAATAGAGATCCAACAGTGTAAATCTGTTTTAAAGCGAAGCGAGCCCGAAAATTTTAGCACTCCACAGCCACGTCGTATAAGTTTTTTATTCAAACATATAAATTTGGCACCCCTTGAACTTGCCGCACGGGGAACGTGCCTGGTTTGCCCCCCTAGATCCGGGGTTGCCAGCGGCACGCCCAGCGACCACGCGCAGTTTGGCAGAATCTGCGCACGGGACGCGAGCTCTAAGCTAGGCGTGTTTTCTATATAAATTGACATACTTGCTTACAGTGAGTAAAATCTCTGGCCCCGCGCTACGCGACTGCGCGCGGTACAGTGTGTCAATCACCTAATTCGTGTGTCACTGCTTGGCAAAGAGCTCCATTCACTTTCCATACTTCTCTATCTTGAGCGATCTTTAGCCAAATGTTATTCTTATTATTTTTCAACACTCTTTCCGCTTTGGCTGCAATGACAAACTTTCCCCAATAACATCAAAATGTACTTTTCTTGATTTCACTGAATTATTCCTGAATAAATGATTTGTTCCAGATATGTGGAAGCGCAAGAGGACCGCGTGACGGTAGTGTTCTCCACGGTGTTCCGGCACGAGGACGACATGGTCATCGGCAAGGTGTTCATGCAGGAGCTCAAGGAGGGCCGGAGAGCGTCGCACACTGCGCCACAAGTAAGTCACACTAAGTCAGCCCATCCCACTGCTGAGAAACAGGCCAGTCGTCGGACAAAACGCGGGCCCTGCGCGGTTTTCTTAAATTCGGATAATGATTTATCTCATAATAAAACATCCGTACTAATATTATAAATGCGAAAGTAACTCTGCTGTGTGTCGCTCTTTCACGCCATAACTACTGAACCGATTTAAGTTTGGTACACAGATAGTCTACAGCCTGAGAAAGACTTTTTAATGCGAAAAAAGGGTTGTAAGGGGTTGAAAGGGGGAGATGAAAAGTTGTATGGAAGTATCGTCATTTTTAGAGCTGGAAGCTTGAAACTTATTTTTAGGCTGTTGGTTTGATATAAATAAATATGGTATTCAAAGTTTGTAAAAGTTTTACCCTCAATAAAAAAATAATAATAATAGGGAATAGGGGATGAAAGTTTGTATGGAAATATTTAAGGTTTATGTGAATGCAATTAGGTCATTGAAGTATTTATACGTATGTGTCTTATTTATAAAATAATTAGTCTAAATAATTAAAAATGTTACCCAAAGACACTATTCTACGCGGACGAAGTCGCGGGCTCAGTACACACATAAATTTACAGAGGTGGACTTAATTATATTTTCTTAGTAATATTTCATCATCATCATCATATCAGCCGAAAAACGTCCACTACTGGACATAGGCCTCCCCCAAAGGGCCCCCCCTTCCAGTGTTGAGTTTTACAGAGAACGCTGCTGCCCATTCTCTGGTTAGTCCCTTAGTCGCCTCTTACGACACCCACGGGAAGTGATGGTATGGTATTATTCTTTTATGGCACCATACGGCACCGGCCGACACCATACGGCAAGAATAAATATTACTGAGTAAGAATAAATATCATTGAGTAATATTTATTCAGTAAGTATTCTTAGTTAATCCATGTAAATACTGGTACTCAGTTAAATCAGGTTAGACTTGAAGAGAACCCCACCAATATAGTTGGAAAAAGACGAGGCAGATTGAAGTATTCTTAGTTCCAAAAAACCAGGTCAGACCAACGCAAAGATGGTGGGACGACCTTGACCTCTACCGAAATGACTGGCCAGAGAATAGAAGAGTTTGTATAAATAACAAAAAAGTTGGTTAGAAATACCACTACAATATATTATCTATACTTCTATACTAATATTATAAAGAGGTAAAGTTTGTGTAGGGGGTAATCTCTGGGTCTACTGAATCGATTTTGAAAATTATTTTACCAATAGAAAGCTACGTTATTTGTGAGTGTCATAGGCTATATAAAACCGAAAAATACCGCCCAACGAAGTGGGCATGGGTCAGCTAGTATTTAATAATCCTAATCTATACTCTATACTAATATATAAAGCTGAAGAGTTTGTTTGTTTGCTTGAACGCGCTAATCTCAGGAACTACTGGTCCGATTTGAAAAATTCTTTCAGTGTTAGATAGCCCATTTATCGAGGAAGGCTATAGGCTATATATCATCACGCTAAACCCAATAGGAGCGGAGCAGTAATGAAAATTGTGACGCAGACGAAGTTGCGCGGGTCAGCTAGTATATTATATAAAGCTGAAGAGTTTGTTTGCTTGAAGGCGCTAATCTCAGTAACTACTGGTCCGATTTGAAAAATTCTTTCAGTATTAGATAGCCCAATTATCGAGGAAGGCTATAGGCTATATATCATCACGCTAAGACCAATAGGAATGGAGAAATAATGAAAAATGTGACGCAGACGAAGTTGCGCGGGTCAGCTAGTTATGTATAAAGTTCTTCCGTTACTGACTGATTGAAGGAGTGACTGACAGACAACGCACAGCCGAAACTACTGGTCGTAGAGAGCTGTTTGGCATGTAGGTTCCGTGTGGAGTGTAGGAGAGAACTAAGAGAGGATTTCCTAAATACCTACGGGAACGGGAAACATAACGGGATATGCACGTACGAAGTCGTCGGCAAAAAAAAAGCTAGATGGAGTCCGCTTTTCCGACTAACACTGAAACAAACTCAGAGGGCAAGGTCAATTTAAAAGTTCAGAATTTTAAGGTCAAGACCTTACTTTACTGGCTGAAATAGTCTCTTAACGAAATAAAGGAGCCATACAGATTTGAGTGGACCTCTCTGGGCAGCACTTACATTTCCCCCTTTTGTCAGCGCGCCCACCGAGCGGCAATATGACACGTATCCCGCGCGAGTTAGGGAGGGGTCATTGACTTGACAAGTTATAATCTGTAGCGCTGCGTAAATTGAGCAAAACAGGACGTATCGATATAAATATATTGGGCTATAAAATACATTATACAATGTGTCCTATTCTGTGTAATTGTCGTAAAATTTGGGCTGACTTAAATGTAAATTGTCATCGTCACTCTAAGGAAATGAGTGTTCCAAAAACTTTATCTATGTTTTATTATGCTTGATTTATACAATAATATTATTTTGTAAACACTTGAATGGTATCAATCTAATTAAGCATCATAGTCACGTTATTATAATAAACATCATATTCAAGAGGCTGTCTAGACGGTTGATCCTTTTAGATATTATAATGCACTCCTTGTTTTTGTAAGTAATGCATAAATTGTTTTCTTGTTTTTCAGGTATTGTTTTCACACAAGGAACCGCCCTTAGAACTAATGGATACGGATGCGAGAGTAGGCGATAATATCAGTTATGTTACGTTTGGTAAGTTTGCATGCCAATTTTTCAAAACAACTCTTTATTATTATAATGGTTGCCTGCCAGGGAGAAAATAGTTGCGGTTACTGGAAATAAAATTAGATAATAACTAAGTCTGGGACATGATAACGTGTATAGATAATATTTTCGTCCAATGTCTAAAACAGGGGAATTTTTAATGGCAGGATGGTGATAATCTAAAATAGTTTCAGCGAAAACTGCACAAATGGTAACGCTTGTGAAATTATCAAGTAGGCGTGGAGAGCCAAATCCAAAACTATGAGGACTATGGAAAAACACTCGAGTCTCGAGTCCGAATTTGATGAAAAACTGCATAATTGGATTTAAAAAAAAATATAGCCGATTTCCAAACAAAACACTACAAAGAATAAAATAACCTTAATTTCGGAAGTCGGTGTTTTTGGTTTTGTTTGTTTCTTTGTTTTTTAACACCGACTTCCGAAATTAAGGTTATTTTATTCTTTGTAGTGTTTTGTTTGGAACCCGGTTATATTTTTTTATAAAAAGTTTTTTATTTTTCACTATACTTGGACGACATCTTCGTCAACGCAGAAATTGAAATAAGCAAAATTGCTCATAAAATAAAAACTACTGAACCAAACTGAATCAAATTTTTACGGGACCAAATGGCATCGAACTAAAAAAGAATCACAGAAATCGGATCAGAAACCTCGGAGTAATCGGTGAACATACATAAAAAAAAAATACCCACCGAATTGAGAACCTCCTCCTTTTTTGGAAGTCGGTTAAAAATTAATATTCCTAGCTAGAAATCAAACGCTAAGGTTTTGAAAATGCAATGATGCAGTACGCTCTGTAAGTATAGTGAGTGAAGTTGGAAAGGCCATGTTTAGGAATGGACTGCTGGGTTGATGATGATAGCCTGTACTTTCAAGGGTATATTGTGTTCTATACGAATTTCACAAAGTGTACTAATAGAAACCTATTGTCGCGATCCTCAGTCCTCCTCAGATAGTATAAAGTTCCGTGGTGTGTTGCAGTGTTATTCCCTCGGCACACGTGCGCGGCCGCGCGCGACAACACCATCGACCTGCTGCACATGTTCCGCGACTACCTGCACTACCACATCAAGTGCTCCAAAGTGTACGTGCACTCGCGCATGCGCGCCAAGGCCGGCGACCTGCTCAAGGTGCTCAACCGAGCGCGCCCGCAGAACTCCTCGCGCCCCACCGAGCGCAAGACTATCACGTTAGTATACACAACACTTGTACCACATCAAGTGCTCCAAGGTGTACGTGCACTCCCAAGGCCGGCGACCTGCTCAAGGTGCTCAACCGAGCGCGCCCGCAGAACTCCTCGCGCCCCACCGAGCGCAAGACTATCACGTTAGTATACACAACACTTGTACCACATCAAGTGCTCCAAGGTGTACGTGCACTCCCAAGGCCGGCGACCTGCTCAAGGTGCTCAACCGAGCGCGCCCGCAGAACTCCTCGCGCCCCACCGAGCGCAAGACTATCACGTTAGTATACACAACACTTGTACCACATCAAGTGCTACGTACACCTTGTACGTGAACTCCCAAGGCCGGCGACCTGCTCAAGGTGCTCAACCGAGCGCGATCACGTGACTATTGTTTTACCTTTATTTTTCTTAAAGCAAACTATATTATTCGTTGAACAGTTGACTATTGGGGTAGACGCGTAGCCGATATTCGCAGGTTCTCTGGTAGCAGATAAATGATAGTCGAAGATTGATTTCATAGGCGTGCAATTGGATTGGAGTGACCTTTGTCCAGTAATGACTGACCTAATACCACGCCTGTATATTTCAACGGGGTATGGAAACAGATTTGGAAATTCCGAGTGTTGTGATAGCGAACACTAGGCAGTTAGGAACATTGAAGACGTCGTTAGATATTTTATTAGAACTTCAACGCTCGGCCCTCGCGTTAACTGCTTACTTAACAATAATTTGATCTGTTTTTTTCTTATCTATTCGCACAGGGGAAGAACATTTGTGAGGCGAGACTGAGTGTTGCGCGGCGGCGGCACGTAGGCGCCGACACAGCTCCGCGCCGCTGCCACCACTGCGGTGACGTCTGCGCGGGAGTCTCACGCTCTCATACCGCCCACACTCCCAGCATTCTAACTTGTACACCTCTACCACCCACGATACGAGATATTATTCGAGTGGACGCGTTACCCACGAAGAAACTCCGACAATGTGCGTATTTCATATATCCAAGTTTAAATGAAATGACATATAAGATAATTATTTATTAAAATACATTGTTTGTGTTTCATTAAAACGTCACAAAGTACTTATTCTTACAATCATCTCGATGCCATTTCTAATAAAAGTAATAAAATAAAATTGCCAAATAATCACAGTTATGCTCAACGTTTTGTGTACTGCCCATCGAAGTTTATATTAGCAAAGGAAATGTGCACATTGTATTTATCATAAATATTTATTGTCAGCTCTTCAAGCATAGCGTTAAAGTCAATAAATAATGTTGCCGTAGTTCTTGTTGATGACAAAATTATGCTTTATTATTACGAGAGTTCTATTTATAGCGGTGGCACTGCGACATCCAAACCTGGGTTCCTAAAATGTTTAGCATACACCCTCATTACAATGTTACGTTAGACGAGCGTAGTGTCCATCGACTCGTGAGAGCGACCGCACGTAGCTTACGTAATTTTGTTGTAAGTTATGACATTACCAATCCTCATGTAGGGTAAAGTGTATAATAAAATCTAGCCTATACTTACCGTTTCGGTTTACAAACTTGTAAAAATGTATATCACTGGAATATCGAGACAGGTATCATGCACAAAACTCGTACGAATTAATATTCAATTAATAATTTTACGCCGCTCCTATGTTTAGTTAATAATGCTACGCAATATATACGAACAATAATTTTATTAAGAGTTTCACCCTTACGTTTTAGGTAGGTCCGATTCAATTATAATGTAAGTGAAAGTGTATAGTATTTCTCAACAGATTCTTCCATAGTCAAAAGGAACTCGATGAACAAATCATAATGGCCTTATTTATGATGAAGGTTGAGTTCAGTTTGCTCTGTTTATGGAGCCGTCGGGGCTTCGGTCCGCTAGAGTCGCTAGTTTAGAACACGATACACTATGTATCTAATGTTTAAGTGCAATTCAATTATTACACACACCATTCTTTTATTCCAAATTGCATTTTTAGTTTTAGACAGAGAATAAAAACTCTATAAAATACATTCTAGCAAAAATTTATTTCACATTTTGAGTCTATTTTGTAGTTAGATTCGTCCCGTAGCTAAACACTTCTCATTCGACACAAGTATGTATTGTGTTCGTGTCACATTTGCACCGACAAATAATAATTGCTCAAAATATTGCTAACACCAAGGAGCTAGGATATCAGAGTGAATCAATAGAACAACGTACATTCGTACAATATGGAGTAGATATGATGTCTAGTGTGTAAGATACGATAGATAAATTATTACCTGTGTTTGGATGAGATTGTGGTAAAGTTATATGAGTCATGGACTGAGAGGTTAGGCTATCTAAAGTGTGTCGAGTCAGTGGGATTACAATAAAATTTTAATTAATTCACTAAGTCAGATAAATGAAAAGTTAGTGACATTAAACCTGAATTAACTTGAGGTTCTCAAAGCAACATTGAATATATGGTTAAGATGGAACGTAATACAAGTATGTAGAACGATTAACTATTTAATGAAAAACTTAGCTAACTTGAATTTATGTAATTTTTATTTGCAAGATGTATTATTTATGTATTATAAAGTGTAAGTTAAATGTTGCTTTAAAGTTATCGCTTACATTGGAAGATTGTTTTACTGTCAGTTTTAATGCGAGATTATGTAAACAGCGCAGAATACCGAAGTTATTTGTGAATATGTAATTATTCTTGTGATTTAAAATCCGTTTATACTGTATTTTTTATTTTCTAGATTAAAGAAAACTTACTGCATTTTAAAGTTTATTTTATTAATAGACACATAATAAGTCCATCCTATTTCAACATTAACAATCCGAAAAATATTTATACAAACAATATTTCACTAAAAGTACACATTATATAATTTTGCACAATAACAAATAAATGTCTATCAAAAACAGCACAGTTAAACATACAAATTTCTTTTAGAAGTCCATTTTGTTGTCGTTGCTGGAGGGTGTGGGCGAGGTGGGCGACTTGGGCTGGCCCAGCTTGGACAGCGTGGCCACCTTGGACGCGAACTTGACGAAGCTCAGCCCCGACGCTTGTTGCTCCGGCTTCTGAGCGCTTTCAGGTTGGAATGATGCATCCAGTGAACCTGGCAGAAACGCCCTGAACTTAGTCATACTTTGCATGAATAGAGAAATAAAATTTTATAAAAATACTGGAGGCAAAGTAAGATATTGTTGATCAAAGCAAATCTTTGTGGCTTTGTAGATAACAATCCTGGCTTATACAAGATAAATAATATAAAATTTTGAAGTCGTACGAGTTTGATCGTCTCATTCGAAAACCTAAAAATTTATTTGAATTAGTTTTACTAGAATACGAAAACGAAATATTGCTTTTTTGGCAAAGTATTCTTTCATTCCCTATTTGATAAAAATCGGACATGATTTTTTAACTATTTAAAACCATAAAAAAACCACTTACTCTGTTGCGGTGACATGATGGAACTAGGCTGAGATCCCTGCTGATTTTCTCCCTCCATATTAATATTGGTTTGCTGATGAAGTATATCCAAGGCTGAAACACACAACAGAGTGAGTGAATTATTTGTTATCTTATCTGTAGATGTTTTTCCGTGCAAATAAAGTGTGATGTAGATACATAGAGTGGACCGGCGCATTTGTTACTGGCAGGTAACTGGGTGATATACAGGCTACTTGGTGTTTGTTTAAAAAATTAAGAGATCTACGAATTTGTTTCTTGATTGCTGTCAGGTTTTAACCGACTGCTCTGCTGAAGGAGGTTATGCACATGAAGTTTTTTAGTGTTCCGTAATTAAAAAAAAAAGGAACCCTTATAGGATCACTTTGTTGTCCGTCCGTCTACGTCTGTCTGTCAGTCAAGACCCTTTATCTCGGGAACGCGTGGAGGTATCGAGTTGAAATTATTGATTGAAGCTGTGAAAAAATCAAACTCTAAGTTAACGTAAAAAAAGATACGGCCGCTTATGCCGCAAAAAACGTTTCGACACTCTCAAGGAAATCATTTATAGGATATTTTCCGTTGACCTAGCACTATGTGGCAAGTAACACCCCGTCTTATCTATACTAATATATAAAGCTGAAGAGTTTGTTTGTTTGCTTGAACGCGCTAATCTCAGGAAATACTGATCCGATTTGAAAAATTCTTTCAGTGTTAGATAGCCCATTTATCGAGAAGGCTATAGGCTATATATCATCACGCTAAGACCAATAGGAGCGGAGCAGTAATGAAAATTGTGACGCAGGCGAAGTTGCGCGGGTCAGCTAGTATCAAATAAGTATCAAGTCATACCAAGAGTGAACAGGATACTTCTCGGCGTGTTCCTTCGTCGACTACAATCAGCTGATATATGCCTATAGCCTTCCTCGATAAATGGGCTATCTAACACTGAAAGAATTTTTCAAATCGGACCAGTAGTTCCTGAGATTAGTGCGTTCAAGCAAACAAACTCTTCAGCTTTATATGTTAGTAATAAATTGGAGCTATATAAGAAAAAAAGAAGTGTTTTTTTATGTTTCTATGGCTGTAGGTAGGTAGCTATCAGGAAACGCAGACTCCGGCAGGGAATTCTCCTTAGCTGTACGGCTGTACGCACACCACGCACAATGAAAGTACCATACTCAAAATGTTTTGTGCGTATGGGCTAGTATTATATTATCTGTGGTATGGGTGGGATGTCCATCATGTAGCGGTGTCGCAGCGCTATACTTCTGGTAATCCGACGATGTAAAAAAACTGGCCAAGTGCGAGTCGGACTCGCGTGCAAAGGGTTCCGAACGAATTTAATTTTTTGAACATGTTATTTTAACACTACAGACTTCTAATAGGTTTTCCTGTAATCTTAGGTAAAGATCTATTATCCATTTTTTTTTCAAAATTTTTGTCTGTAGTTTCGGAGATAAGGGGGGGGGGGTATGGTCATTTTTCGTCTAATTTCTTGAATAAATTCAAAACCATTAATTTTAAAATTATGAAAAAAATATGATTAATACCCTCACAGTAAGCCCTTTCATTTGATATGTCACAACCACAAGATATTTTTAAAAAAACTTTATTTTTCTAGTTTGACCCCCAAAAGTGACACCCATACTAAAAATTTAATGATTTACGTAACGCGTCCGTGTTTGGGTCATAGAAGTCCATATGTGTAACAAATTTCAACAGAATCGGTCCAGTGGATCCGGAGAAAACTGGCTGTGACAGACGGACAGACAGATAGACAGACACCGGAGTGATCCTATAAGGGTTCCGTTTTTTTTTCGGAGCCGGAGAACTAAACTGAATATTTAAACGATGTCGAATGTTCATTACCATCTTTTAAAGACATGGCATCCATCTTAGCATCCTGTATAGTCTCCAGCTTTGCGCGGAACTTGGTGGTGATTTTCCGCCTCTGATAGTCTGCTTCGATCTGCTGCTTTGTTCGAGGAATGCGGAACCGGAAGCAGCAGCATACGATCACAACTGAAAAAATAAAGTAAAAAAAAACTGTAAACCGACTACCTACAGAAAAACTACCTACCTACAGACTACCTACAGAATTTATACTTACCTATACATCATAGCCTATGGTACCTATTGCTACCTTATTCATCAAAATCGGTTCAGTAAATCGTTTGAATACACGCAAACACAAACATACATACATAGACAGCTTAAATTATAACCCTTCCTTGTGGTTCTCCGTAGTCGGGTAAAAAATAAGTTAAGTAACCAGATACAACTGTCAGTTCGGGTTAATAGGTTTGGATAAAACATATTTACTTACCCAGAGAAGCAAGACTAGCCACACATAGAAACATAACTTGCCATAGTCTCAAGTCACCTGCTACTCTTCTTTCAAGCCACTCTGGCTCTTCAGAATTGTTGATAATGTCCATAAGAGGATCCATTGTGATGGTAGAAACAAACGGCTATCTCAAATAGGAACAAAAAATGCTACAGAACGCGTCCGCAATGATCCCGATTGTGGTGTGAACTAATTATTATTGTTTCAATTCCAAGGAGTGGTTGTTTGCCACACCTAGAAATATCACCCCTCGGCACTCCCATGGTATCATAATTGGCCCATCTGTTAACAGCACTTTATTTACTTTCAGGGTTTATAAGCTAAATAATTTCTTGAAACTATTTCGGCATGCTAAAATTTAAAAAAAAAATTATTACTTACATAAAGTCATATAAATACGAGTATTTTTGTTTATAACTTGTGTGCATCTTTGCATCTAAAAGTTTGAAAATTCGCGCCGTCCCCGTTCCACAAGCAAAGAATGTTGCTATATTTATAAAATGTGTAAATATTTGTTGATATCTGTGAAACGTCACTGCGACAAAATATTAATGATTTTTTCTGGACTTTGCTGAAAAGAAAACTAAATGCAGATGAAACAAACAAAACATTAACTTTTGTTTGTATTTTACAACAAGTTATTCTTTGAATCGTTATTGTGTTGTAATAAAAATTACAACCACTAAAAATTCGTCAAAAATTAAATATTGTACGCACAGAAATAATCTGTCTAGAAACCTTGAACAAGCAATTATAGCTTTTAAGGCTAATTGACAATTTAATTAACTCAAACAGTAGTTTTTTGTTTTTACTTTATTAATTTGGGTCAGCTTTTACTTCAGTCTTCATTATTTTATGAATGAAACTCATGGTGGTTCAGTAATATTTTTTTACATTGACAACATTTATTCGTTTTTCTCTTTCGTTTGAAGACTGTTTCACTTTCCCGCAGAAAATAGGGTGTCGAATCTGTCCTATAACCTCCGTTATATTTATTACTATTTAAAGATCGAAGATGAATCTTTTATGATAATTGTGGATTAATTCATGTAAAGGTTGTTCTAAGTGATGTTGTGTAAGATCGTTTGTGTTCTTGCGATCACTCTGTAGCGTTTTAAAAAATTAAACATGGCCTCGAACCGAGGAATTCAGATCGGATCCGCGTGGTTTCAACGGAAGCTGAACTTGAGGCCGCAGCACCGGGGCGTGCACCTCGTCACTGAGGAGATCCTCAAGCAGGTGCCAGAGCTCTCGCAGTTCGCTGTCGGCCTCTGCCATATCCAGAGTGAGTATCTACTGCCTTGACAGCATTCTTGACTTGCCGCCGATGCTGCATCCTTGCCGACTGTCATATTTACTCTAAATAATGCAATCTCGCGCTATTTAATAGTGCATAGTGAAGTGATACGGACAAGTGCTGTGAAATCTTATCAATGTGATCGTCGCGCGGTAGCCAGCTGATCAATGTATGTTGTTTCCAGTAATGCACACATCGGCGAGTCTCGCGCTCAACGAGAGCTGGGACCCTGATGTCAGAGACGATATGGAGATGATGCTCAACAAAATAGTGCCAGAGGGCCTGCCTTATCGACACTCGTGCGAGGGACCTGACGACATGGTGAGTGTTTGTTGTGCTAATCACTCTTTAACATTTTGATCTATCACATCACCCATGCATAACACTGCAGCATAGTTAATTTGAATCTAGAATGTATAATGTTCATTTGTTTGTTGGGAGATCTTGTTTGTTGCTGTGAGCCTGATAACAAATGAAGTGCTAATGTGAGTGCAGTGTGGTTGTAAGGAGTTCACCTTAACCTGCCAGCTTTTACTGCAGTGCCTACAAGTGAGCAGAATTTACTATGTATTGCAAATTAAACACAAATTATTGGCAATATGCAATGTTTTGAATGCAGCTATTAGGTCAAATTTACATACTGCTGTAATTAACATTAGACAACCATTCATATTTATTGTAGTGACTACATATTTGCATACTGGAAAATGTTTTATGTATGCTAATTAGACATCTGCTTGTGTATTAATAATCATATCAGTGCTGAAGAAGTAGTGTTAAAGGCTATTTGATATGCAACAATAACCTTGCGATGTCTTATTCACTGATAGCAGAGGTTAAAACAGTATATTTTGTGGTTTAAATATATCATTAGAGGCATTTTACTGTGCTGTGTATTGATGACCTCTGTTGCCTAATAAATCTGGAACATTCATCACATATGGACTACTGAATGAATCTAATGTTTGATGTTTCTGCCTCACAGCCTGCCCATGTGAAGGCTTGCTTCCTCGGGTCATCGTTGACAATCCCCATCACAGACGGGAAGCTAAATCTTGGCACCTGGCAAGGGGTTTGGCTCTGCGAGCATAGGAATCACGCTGGCAGCCGAAAGGTAATGTTAATAAATGTACTCTTATGATATACATATTCTATATTTACAGGATTGTAGGAAAAAGTTATTTATAAGTTCAATGAGTTATAGTCAAGTCAAGCATTTTTACATTAGTTGAGATTGATTGCTAACATTAGTCATTAAACCACTAAATATCAGTTATGGTATATAACACACATAAATCCATCCTGTTTTCCCAAGGTGGTAGTCAGAAACTATAATTCTAGCTGCATAATCATTACACACATCTTTGGTTAGTTATGTTATAAATCTCATGTATTAGGGGATCTTGAACATAAACATAATACTTGGCTGCTTCTAAGAATCTCCTAATACTTAAATAGTAAACTCCGATGATACTATAAAGTTGGATGATATTGAACCCTAGGCTCTCCTTGGACTCATTTCTTTTTCTAATGAACTAATGTAGAGTAAGGACATTGGGGTAGAACCTGGCTGAGGTTGGCAGAGGGGTGTGGGGATTGGCATAACAAAAGAAAGGCCTTTTACCAGCAGTCGGTGAAGCCGGGTTGTGGATAATGGTGGTTCTGACATGTATACTTATGCAGTAGTTGAGTTTTACTTGGAATACATTGAGCTCATAGTCTGTCAGTCATCAGGCTAATGAGAATTTATTTAATGAAATTTTGTCATCATCATCATCATATCAGCCTAAAGACGTCCACTGCTGGACATAGGCCTCCCCCAAGCGTCGCCACAACGACCGGTCCTGTGCGTCTCGCATCCATCGGCTATCCGCGACCTTCACCAGGTCATCGGTCCACCTTGTGGGAGGCTTTCCAACGTTACGTCTTCCGGTACGCGGTCGCCACTCCAGAACTTTTCGGCCCCATCGACCATCTGTTCTGCGAGCAATGTGCACTGCCACTTTAGTTTGTATTTTGTATGTTGTATCTATTCATATGTCCTAACAGTGGTTGTATGTGCGCAGGTGGTAGTGACGCTGTCGGGCTGCCCGCGCGACTCGCCGCTGTCGCCCGTGTCGGCCGCGTCGTGTTCCAGTTAGGAGCGGGGGGGGGGCGCGACCCCCCACACTCACTCTCACTCGCGCCCCTCCTCCAAAAGCACGCGGAGGTAAACCCCGCGCCGACACCTTTTATATCCCGCACCTAATATAGACATAGTTCTTACTCTTATCTTCGAAGACAATATGTACATAAGATTAATATTTTGTAACGCTTCGCGTGCCACCTCGCGCGGGACGCCCCTCGCAGCTCGCCGGCCACAGCCGCGCGGGCTCCTATTTGTAATATAGCGTTATAGGAATTGAAGGCGCCCCGGCGTCAGCAGCTCGCAGCGCGTCCCGAGGCGAGGTGCCGCGCGATCTCTGAAACCTAATAATGTTACGTTCAGGCGGTAGCACTGGACCCGTTAAACTTGTACATAAACATTATGTGCGATGGTTTTAAAGTATACATAAAGTAATTGTTGTTTTGTTATTGCAACTTGTCGATATAATGTACATAGATCACGCGTGGACGTTGTGACATTCCGCTTCGTAGGTTCGGTTCGGTCGTTGAAGAGGCTCATGTGGCACCTACTCTCACCATTATTAATCATATACTACGTTAGGACAAACTATGAGATAAGGAGTAATGATTTGAATGGATCGAATATTTTCACTACTGCACTCGTTTAAATTTTTTCAATGTACACTGGGAGACACTATATTTTTTAACATGGCAGCACGTTAGACATTTTTATGGATTCGGACACTCATTTTACTACACCAATTTTGTATGTAATTGCACTGGTTAACGGTCAGTTCGTGTAAGTTTTAAGAGCTGAATGTAGGATTATATAGATAAGTACTTTGTACGTGTACGATAGCTCCCTTCTCTCTCCGTGTTAGGTTAGACTATTAACGATTAGTACGTGGAACATGTCCATAGCTTTAATTGTGTCACACCCGTTGTATCAACGGGTCCTTCGCGGGATGACAATGAGCTAACATTTGGTACCACTAGTTAGTAGTTGTATATCATTACTCTTAAGATCATGTAAGTGCCTCGGATTTATGGGGTGGTCATGTATAATTTGCACACTCGATTCCGAGACTCGGTAGAGTCGTGCGGTCGTGCCAGAGTGCCAGACAGACTGAACCACAGCCGCTCTAAGTGTTCCGTTCCGCTCCCACTGACCCCACTGACCCAATCATCTGTTGCAACGTTTACAATCACATGTTTATTACATGGTTTATATTACAGATGCAATAATTTCCTTAATTACCAAATGTACTACAAAATAAGTTAAAACGATTTAATTTCGCGATGTCTATAAAGCCGTATATGTATAGTTGTATGTCTTCCTATGTAAGTTCCATCACATAAGAACAAGTTAGCGTAACGTGTCGGAATAATGTAACAATGTGAACGGTATTAGGGTATACAAACATCACCTTTATATCCGGCCACATCTATATAAATTAGATAATGTAATGAATTATCGCGATAGGGGCTCTAAATTGAATCTAAATTTGAGCATAGTCATATTATACATAGTTATCAGGTGGAGTAATCAGTAATCAGTAGCGGGTGTTTTATATGATACGAGTCGTAGTGGAAATTACACAATGTAATTCATTCACTCATTTTACAGGGTTGAGAACCCTGTCGTTTTACAGGAATTTATAATACTCATTCCATGTTCGACATTCCATCATCAGCGGAGCTAGTAGAGCGGCCAGGCGCCCGCGGGCTGCGGAGCGCGGGCGCCGCGGCGCGCTTGCGATGTTTCGTTGCGTTCGGCTTTAGATGTCCCATCGAGATCGCTTGTGTGGCACAATTTTACACTTGAAACTTAGTTAGGAGTTAATAAATTATAAATAGTAGGGTACCGTTGCGTTAAGTAAATATAAGCGGTGTTGAACGGCACGCGACACGCGCCCCGCCGTCACGCCGCGCACACTTGTTTTGATACCGCGATGTACAAAGTGTAGACGTCTCGCGAGCGCGACGCACGACGGACGGACTTAGACTTACTTCACTTAGGGAGCTTGTTGTACCTTCATATTCGGGCTTTTGATAGATTCACGTTAAACTTTACGATTTTTTAAGTTATTTTGATCATATAGACATAGGAAATGTTTTTGGAATTATCTAAACAGCTTTATAAAGCTTAATTATGCTTCGATTGGATATATTGTTTATTATTTATCAATATTAAACTTTTATCTACTATGCATGATCAATGTACTATGTAACAATTTACTTGTTTCGCGTGATATATTGTTTGTTTTACTGCTTATTACATTATTATTGATTGCTTTTTATTCCTTTTTGGGTTGTTCTCAGGGGTGTGTGCAAAGGGTTGGCTATTAAGTGCTTTTTAACACATAATTAATTAAGGAAATGTAAATATTTTTTGCATTAATATAGTGTACATGTACATTTATCCATGTACATAATGATTCATAATGTAAAAATGTTCAAGTGCTGTTCGTGTATGGGTGTGACGTATGCCACTGCCATAAGATTTGCCTGTTTGTTACGTTGGGTTAATGTTCGATTTGAAGTTTTCTTTTTAAAGTCATTATAATATACAATTAATAAAGTGCATATTATACATTTATAGTAAACAGAAGAAATCCTACTTAGTAGATAAGTTTCCAAAGACGAGAAGCGACTGGTTCGCCTAGTAATGTAATAACTAACATTCGTTTTGTTTGTCGTTAAGCATTCCTGTCCCGGGGCATGTTTTGTTGTTCCGTGATATCGTAGGTTAGAGATGTCCCAAGTTAGGCTGTTCACTAACAACGAAAGTGTCTAGTGTTTTACCTTTAAGTGGACTCCCAACTCACCATTCCGAGTCGTAAGCTATACAGTAACCATGTACAACCATAAAACAATACGTAACTACAGTTATAGACACAGCCGAAGTTAAGACTTATATATCAATGTTTGTTTGTTCTCTGATGTATCGTGTATTCTGTTTTCAATGTTCGTATTATATAATGAAACAGTTCAATAAATAAGGCACGGATTTTTATCTAATTATTTACATATTTAACAAATCAATAAGCGTCATTTATTTGTTACATTAAATGTTAATTGCACACAGGAAAATGAGGTTGTATTCAGGATTAATAAAAAAATAACCAAAAACGAATGACAAATAATTTGTGTGTATATTATTTAAGATCAATAATAAATATTAATTAATATCAATATTATGATTGTACAGTTGATTGATTCACATTTTCTTAGAGGATCCCCGTCAGTTGTATGTTGTTGGTTTTATGCGTTCACTTGTATGTGACGTTGGGATATCTGTCACGATAAAATTTCATTGTATCATATAACTTGTACAATATAAATATATAGATCCACAATTATAAAAGAGATTAAATATTTGCAAAAGTTAATATCGTACGAGTTTTATTTCATTTTCATACAAAACGCCCCACATCAGTCGACTTACGATTAATCTCTAAGTGGTAAGAACTTAACTTTAATTGTTAATTAACTATGTCTATGTTATTTGGTATCTGTTATTTATGTTGTTGTCACTTCGCTCGGGATCCTGTGAGGTCCGGGGCCGGCGTCTGCAATAAACATTTATTAAAGTCTCATTATCGAGGAATCATTGAGGACGGGAATAATCATTAATTAATTAAAAATTACGGAACTTTGAATGCGCTTGTATATACAATTACTCTCGCCTCATTCGTAGTCAATTAGTGTAGTAATTACTATAATTATCTACCTTCAATCATAGGTACAGCGGTGGTGCCCTTATTATTAGCTTTATCTAGGGTCTTTGTGAGTCCGGCCGCCATTTGTCGGAACTCATGGCTGGCCAGCGCCATTTCGCCGAGCACGTGGTTCAGGTTGCCTCCCAACTCGTCCACGCGTGTTGTGATGCCGGTCACCTGGGAACGAACACAATCGACTTAATGAAACCCAGTACCAGAGCGTATTGCAATACCATAAAAGGTTGTTAGCTTACCTCCTTTTTCACTTGGGCCAATGTCGTTGTACTAGCGTTAACGTAGTCCTCTGAGAATCCCTGTAGACGAAAGCTTTCATTAGTTGGTTTTTATTCCAATTAAATATGAAAAGCTATTAAGCTTATTCAATTAGTGGCCGCTTTATAGTTATGTAGGGTAGGTAGCCAAAGGAATTACATTTGAGTGATAAACCAAAAAGAAAAGGGCTTTTATACAACGCGCAGTCGTTGCTTGGACTCCTTGGAGACCCATTAAATGCTATGCCTGGTTTACATTGCAACGTTAAGCACCTTGCGGTGACTAACTACATAAACTACTGTACCACGACGTTAAATATGTGGAACTTGGTTGTCACATAGCGGTATCACATAAAAGCGGCTAGGTACTGCTTTACCATGAGGCCAGATGACACAAACTGTTTCAGTATTCGTACATATTGCCCATAATATGGTTGGAAAGTATAACAACGGAATAAATTGACGACCTGAGGCTTTAGAAAAGTGACATTCTGTCGGCGGTAGCGTGACGAAGGCGATTGTCAAAACGTCAAAAATATATGGGATTGACAAACTGTCGAAATGCCACGTGATCAATCCCTTAAATTTTGGCATTTCGACAGTCGCATTCGCTGATAGAATGGCACTTTGTCTAGAGCCTCTGGTTGGCGCAGTGGTTGAGTGATTGACTGCTACGCTGCGTGTCGCGGGTTCGATTCCCGCAGGGAACAAATATTTGTATGGCCTACAGATTGTTCCTGGTCTGGCTGTTTGTGTATGTGAGTTTGTATGTTTGGAAATGCACCCACGTTACAGGAGAAATTTCTATTGAGGTGTAACTTTTAAAAGTTTTAGATTCGAGAGCAGAAAAAGTGCTGCATGTGACAAAAAGACCATCGATAAGAATACTCGAAGAGTCAGTAACACTCACAGATAATTTGTTCAAAGCTTGGCTGCTCATCATGATCTGCTGGTGCATGATGCCGATCTGCCGCCACACTTGAGACATCTCCGCCTCGATCTTGGCTCCTAACTCGTTCAGTCCAGTGGTCTGGTTCGTCGTTATCTCTGTCTCCATGTGGTCCAGTCTAAACGAGGATTAGACATTGTAATTTTGTGTTCGACCAAAATGATTCCGATATCTGCCTCAGTTTAGTAACTTCTAAATACGAAACAGGTTACTTTAAATTTACCATGCATTGGTATACAGGGTATTTCAGAAATGCGTGATCAGATTTAAGGGAGTATAACCACGCACTTACGCACTCTAGTGTGTACTGGTCTTCCAAGTAACATCATCACAAAGATCATATCATCATCTTCCTGCCCTTATCCCATGTTACTTGGGGTCGGCGCAACACGTTTTTTTCTTCCATTCTGCCCTATCAGCCGTCAAGCTATCACTAACTCCCTTTTCTTTCATATCGCTCCTCACACAATCCATCTTTTCTTCGGCCATACTCTCCCTCTCCATCCATGCACATTTATATTCATAACTCTTTTAGTAACATGCGTTTTATCCTCCTCATCACAAAGATATTTTCTCGAAAACAATAAGCATCTATAGGTAGATTAGTGCACCAAAAAATTAAATGTACTAAAAATGTCTCTAGCTATTTTTTAGTTGAGGCTTTGTGAAGATTTTCATTGTACCTAGGCTATATATGATTCATACTCACTTGCCGCTGACAGTCTTATTCATATTCTTGTGTTGCAACTTGATGAGCTCGCCAACTTCCATCAAGATCTGGTGCACGCCGTACTCGAAGCGTTTCTTAGTAGCTATCACGTTGTCCGCGGTCTCCAGGATCACTTGATCGCTTTTCGATAACAGTTGAACCTGAAGATGTAGATAGTGACGGTGTAGTTAGTACTGTGAGGAATGAGGAGTCTTATCGCCTGCCTCAATAGATTAGTGATCGTTAGAGAGTGCTCCCGGGGTTCGGCGTTAATTCTCAGGTTGGACTGAATTTGTGTACCTAGTTGGCTATGGTCCTCAACCCATATGTGTGTCCTTAACTAATCACCTCTGCTTACTGTCTCATGTAAACAGGCGTGATGTTTTTAACATAGCCGTGACGAAGCACAATATACTAAAATCGCTATAAAATGCGATTTGTAGTTTGTAATCAGTATTAAGACTCAGAACGTCCCCATTGACCGCTAAAGCTCTCAAGGAAAATGCCCTGCGAACCGTGCTCGGCAGGCAGATTCGCGACTCGCGACCCCACTCGACACAGATAACTGCCACTCGACCCACACAAATTTGTGTCGCAGACACGAGACACCTAATAAAGGCCATCTCATCCAATCAATCAAAGCTTAATACTGGTGACGTCATCGTGAGCTTTAACTTCAGACTTCAACCGATGCACTTTTTGCTGGCAACTATTCAAATAGGTAAGTACGCATAAGAACATACTTGTACGCATTGTGCTAGTAGTGCAATATTTGAAGGATATTTGCCTCTGGTTCATTGGTTTAATCACTAGTGACTCAAATGATCGTAACGGTTTTGCATAAAGAAATTCTCAGTAGCAGTGTGTCCCTGTTTTGTGCTTGGTTAATGAGTGGCAATACTTTTGCCCACAAGTTCTAAGGTTTTGATTACGAGAGCTTAGTATTTTAAGATCTCTACAGATAATAGAAAAGGGATAGTAATAGTACTGTTTACTCTTTACCTCAGTACGTAGAGTCTCGTAACTCCTAGCGATATCGTTGTAGGCGCGTTCGGTCATGGTGTTACTCTGCGTGAGGCTTCGCTGCACATCCTCGTTGGTGGCCACCAGGCGGTCGCCCATCTCACGGAGTTTCGACACTATCTTTGTTACAGCTGAAATATAAGAAGCACTTTAAAAGTAGCCCTAGGAATCTGGGTACCAGTTGTCTAAACCTCTGTTAGGGCTTGAGAAAGGTTCGGGGATAGCCAGAAGCTCAAACTTTTATGATCTGGGATTAGCACGAAACTACGCGGTCTCCGTAATATCGGGTATAGTTTGAAATAAAATACTAATAAACAAACACTGACGACAATACCTACCTACTTATATCCTCAGTTGAAATAAGTTGGTTCCAGTGTCCTACAACTAATTAGAGAAGTAGCTAAGATATTACGTGAACTGCAATAAAGTTTATAATTTTTTGGGTCATGCGACGGATGCTCGTAGCAATTTTCGTAATCGATAAACGTGGCATTCGATAATTGCGTCTCGGATATTGATTGCTATGCCACCAATTACCACTGAGTTACGAAAAACATCATCATACACCATGGCATCTACCTATTCAACAACAAAGCTTATGAAATTGATTAATTGGAAAATTCATAACACGTAATTGCTACTTTGGGTACCTACCTGGCTACACACACGCTTAGTTACTTTGGAAATAGCAGGCACAGTCAGCAACAAACATCCGTGGCCAGCAGTAATGTTTAAAATTATAAAAGACTAGGCAAATGATGATAATGATGATGTATAGGTACTCTATGATTCTGTTTTTTCCAAATAAGTCTCTTAATTGTTTTTCAACAATTAATTTCCGCTAATATAGGGAAAATAAATTAGCTAGCGAAACTCAACAGATGAGACGGCTATCAATATTTAAATACGATGACAAATACTGCAGATTTTCATAACTAATTAGTGAACGTGAGCCAGCAGAGATTATCCGAGTGGATCAATTTAAACTATAATGCGCCAGTGTGCTACCAACGGATTGTTTTTGCTGACCGTAAAACTACTTGACTTCCACCATTCGAATGCAGAATGTAAGTAAACGAAGTAGGTCAACCCATGGCCGAATGTTATTATTGTACCGTGACTACGTAAATCAAAACAAAGCAATCGATGAATAGACGTAGACGTAGACCATCGCATTCTCAAGGCGACTCAAGGTGCCTTGAAGAAACTTCGGGTGTGTCCTTTACAAAAAACTTAATTTATACAGAGTCAAATAAAATTTACTATCCGATTTACCACTAGGTACAGTAAAACGTATTCGGAATATGATAATTTCTATGACCATCAATTATTAGATTTATCGTGTCTAATAATTTGAATTCAGAACTAAGTTTTACAGCTCTACACAGTTCAGAGAATTTAACTCATGAGCGAAGCGAGGGCCTTAATCCAAGCATCCTTCATGCCGCAAGGGATTTAATGGATTTAAGCTAGCCAAAGGACACCTTGATTCTTGAGAAGCATATTCTATTTTTCACACCAACTGCGCGAAAACCGGCGCAAGTCAAATGACGTCAGGCGGCCAGCGGCGCCGGTCGGCCCCGCATTCGAAGCTGTGCGACCGGCCCACCGCCCGGTTGTCAATCCAAACAAACGAAATGGAATGACAGTTCACTTCATATTCACTCCACGTACGTTTACACGGTGAGATATTGACAGACTACACCGGCTGTAATTGCTCTTTGATTTGATGGATCGCTTTGAGAAGTTTACAGAATCGTACAGCAGATAAGATGTAATGTAACAAAATTACCCTCCAGTGGATCAAGGGGCACAGTGGATCCCTAGGCAATGATGCCGCAGACGAACTTGCACGGAGAGATTCCGAGATGGTAGTGCTCGGCCCGTTTCCACTCCTTCCCCTACCTTTCTCGCAGTTTCGTATATGGATTCGCCAAGTGGTCTCAGGCTACAGACTGCAGGCAGTCAAAAATGGCAATGTCAAGTCTAAATCCACGACTAACAAAACGACTGCTCAGCCTAAGTAGAAATAACCTCTGAACAATAATAGGGACAATTGCTAAACAAACATCTCTTTAACATCGGCGCCACGGACAGCCCACTCTGCAGGGGCTGCTTTGACGCCGAAGAATCAGCCGCCTACGGCATCCTGGAATGCGAGGCCGTGGCTACCCAAACGTCAACAAATCCTCGGCACGGTGAGGTCGCTCCGCGAAGTCTGTGAAGCTCCCAGGAAACTTCTGTGCTTTTGGGCGGAGCTAGGCTGGCTTACTTAGCCAGGACGCCTACGCACAACGGACCGAATGAGACCGAAGTGCGGAAATTGGAGTACCTAATCTATCTATATATCTAAGATGTAATGTAATATGGACTCAGTGAACTCACCCATTTCGTTGTTAATAAGAATGGTTTCAGTGGCTTTGTTGACAGTCTCGATCGTGTGGTTGGTGTAGCGGAACAGGTCTGACTGCCGCGCCAGGTCCTTCCAGATGCTCTCCGCGTCAGACAGCAAGCGCTGGATCTTCTTCACTTCTCCCTCTTGCCGCTCCATCACTGGGAAGTTAAATGATGTAAGTAATAGGTACTCAAAGGTTTTTATTAACCGACTTCAAAAAAGTAGGAGGTTCTTAATTCGGTTGTATTTTTTTATATACTTATGCATACACAAATAAGTTCAGATATAAGATCACAAAAGTCCTGTTTATTTGAAAAGAAATGGTTAATGTGGAAACGGTATGTAGCAATGTTTATTCATTATGTTAAAGGCAGAGTTTATGCATGATGATAAATGATTGAAAAGCAATTAAATCTCTGGTCGTCTAAGTTGAGTCATTAATGTAGAAAGGGCGACAAAAAAGGCGAGCCTTTTTGGGGCTCCGTACCCAAAGGGACAACGGAACCCAATTACCTCCGCTGTCCGTCTGTCCGTCCGTCCGTCCGTTCATCTGTCTGTCAGCAGGCTGTATCTCAAGAACCGTAATAGGTAGACAGTTGAAATTTTCACAGATAGTGTATTTCTATTGCTGCTATACCAACCAACATATAATAAAAATCAAGGTTTATGGTACGGAACCCTCGTGTGCGAGTCCGATTCGCACTTGGCCGGTTTTTTACCAAATATATTGCTTTTTTTTAGGTATTCATAGATTTTCACATTGCGGACCGACAGTTTACCTAAATGCTGACTTAATTGAACAATAAGTTTGATCAATAGTCGCACAAAATCGAGCTTATGGTTTTACTACATCTGCCACTTAGATGTCCAGTGAAAAAAAGTCGCGGCTAGCTATGGTGGCTGTCGTAGTCACAGTATGGTACGTTATCAAGGAATCCAATCAAAGAACACTAAGAAACAAGATATTACTCGAATCAACTAACGCCGTAGTTAACTAGTTACCTATGTGGTTAAAGGTAACGTCATACCATTTAAGTTTGAAGTTAGAAGTCACAATTGGCGAACGCTCTGCACTGTAACAAATTTGTTACAGTGCAGAGCGTTGAGCAATAAAGAGCATCTACCTATCCTACTTCCTAGTGTCCTACTAATGTTATAAATGCGAAAGTTTGTGAGGATGGATGTTTGTCACTCTTTCACATCAGAACGCTTGAAAGGATCTTCATGAAATATGGCATAGAGGCAGATTATAGTCTGGAATAACACATAGGTTATTTTTTTTTCCTCATTCACGCAGGCGGAGCCGCGGGCGACAGCTAGTATTCTATAGATATACTACCTTCACTCATCTTGCTGTGCCACGCCTCATCAGCTTGCGATTCAGGCAAGGGCACGAATTCGGGTTGCCTAGTGCAGTTGTACTCATTCAGCTTCAGTTCGTACTTGTTGAGCAGCTTCTCGGCCTCTGTGATGTGCTTCTCCAACGGGTTCGTGTCTGGCGCTACGCCTGAACATATTGAGCGGAGCGATTCCTGGAAAAGACGCGATCTTTGAGACTGGTTTTCAAAAAAAGTCACTGCAGTTTCATAGAAAATTTAGCACAACAGACAGACCGTCTATTTGGCTACAAAGAAATATAATGTAACCAAAACTAAGAAGGAAATGCATTCTGAGATGATTGCTAATAGTATGGGAGATACACAGACAATCCAGGCCATTGTGTCATGCGGTTATAATAAGGATAAGAGGAAGTGGATGATGATAAGTACGTAGGTAGTAAGTAGATTTTAGGCTACAGACTCACAGGACTTAAACTGCTCTTCAAGGTCTTAATCTCCTTCTTGACGGCATCTATCTTAGAGTCAGTAGCGTCCAGCCTCCTGTTCAGGGCATCGTCAGCACTCGACAGATTGTTGTCCATGTCTGCAGGGGGCGCTATAGCTGGCGTCAGAGATACCAGTGCCTTTTGTATGCTTTCTAGTGCGTCATTTATCTTGGCCTGTGAGGTCTTTTCACGTTCTTCTTTCTGTAAATAAAGTGACAACATAATTCAATGTTAGCAAGAGTAGAATCAGTTTTTTTTAATATAATGTAGCAGTATCTAAGTTAGACACTGAACAATGCGTGACTTTTGAGGTAATCACGGTATCAAGCAAAAACCAGCAAATCGATAGTGTTTATATTTCATTTCTAGTAAGTGTATTTAATTAACCCCTTGCAAATTCCCTTAGCTTCATCATTTAATAAAATTATGTTTGTGGTAGGGATATCCACTAAAGTGCCACTAGAATAACCGTTGAGAGCAGCTGGTATTTGAGAATCATTCAAGTAGCCAAAACTCATTCAAACCTGTAAAAGTATAGTCTCTACATTCGACAGCCTCTCATCCAGCCTCGAGATCATGCCCTTCAACGGCTCCAAAGCCCTGTGCTTCTTGTCGAGGCCGCTCAGCATCTTCTTGACCTGTTCTCCGAGAGCCTTCTCTCTGAACTCGTGCCTCTCCAGTTTATCTTCTGACATTCTGATCATGTGGACTAGTGACAGCATCGCTTCTCGAATGTCTTCGTGCCTAAAAAAATATTTGAAAATAAGTTTTCGAAGCATGTTCCAGTGAGACTCCTAATGGTAGATTTTCTGGTTGCATGCAACTGCAACTTCTGAGCAAGGGGTCCTGTATTCGATTTCGAGTCCATATACAAAGTAGACTTGTACCTTCATTAAATGTAGTCGGGAGATTGGGCTTGTATCGGGTAACAGGAGGTAATGGTATGTATTTATGCTAGTTTTATACAAAATTTAATGTGAATGCTCTATACAGCTCTCTGTTTACAAGTTCATAACAGGCAGCAGCAGCAGGCGACGCCAACGTGTCGCCCCGCAGCACTGGTTTCTTTGTATATCTACGAAATAGCGGCAGGCGCACGTGACGCTTGCTACGAAAGGTATTTCAAAGAAAGACAAAAACCAGTAGTGACGCCGCAACACGGCGCCTGTTGTTGCTGCCTGCAGTCGACTACGAACTTGTACCTTAACCCTTTGGTGAAAAGGTAAAGGCGTGATGTAGCATACATCCATACTATCCATTCTCTAATATTATAAATACGAAAGTAACTTTCTTGTAACGGGTTAACAGATCTCGATGAAACTTGGCACGCGCGTAGACCATGTTTTTGAATAGGACATAGGATTCGTCTTCGAAGTATGTTTCCTTGGCATAATTTTCGACTTTCATTCTTACGAAGTCGCTGGCAGAAGCTAAGTAATTTATAAAAGCTACGCAGTTAGCTATATTTACAACAGCTATTGGTCCATGCATGCTACAAGCAAAACAGTTAATATTTAACTGCACAATTTACAAATCGATTTCCGATTCGGAGAACATACATTTATAAATAGGCCATGTTCCGGTAGGAAAGGGTAAATACGATTACAATCACCGATTTGCCTAATGAGTAAGTGCACCGCTTACAAATGGTTTCTTCCGGAGTTCGATTCCGTTTAGGTCGCTCCCTAGAGAGATAAGACTACACCTATATGGTCCACCTGAGCAAACCATAGTTAAATATTCGTTTCTTAACCTCGTGTTAGCAACTAACACGACGTTAAGAAACGAATATTTCATACTAGCTGACCTGCGCAACTTCATCTGCGTTACATTTTTCAATAATGCTCCGCTCCTATTGGTCGTAGCGTAGTCGATAAATGGGCTATCTAACACTAAAACATTTTTTCACTTCGAACTAGTACTTCCTGAGATTAGCGCGTTCCACCAACCAAACAAACAAACTCTTTAGCATTACAATAATAGGTATAGATATAATGGCCCCGGGTTAGAACTAACTCCGTTATTGTTGTTCCGGGGTTCGATTTCCATTTTAGGTAGCTCCTAGAGAGATAAGACTACGCCTATAAGGCTCACTTGAGGAAACCAGAGTTATCTTTTAACCTCGTGAGTCGTGTTAGTTGCTAACACGAGGTTAAGAAACGAATATTTCATAATAGCTGACCCGCGCAACTTCATCTACCTACGTCACATTTTTCAATAATCCTCGTCTGCTCCTATTGGTCGTAGCGTG
The DNA here is from genome assembly GCA_947578705.1 of Lacanobia wlatinum. Classification (NCBI taxonomy): domain Eukaryota; kingdom Metazoa; phylum Arthropoda; class Insecta; order Lepidoptera; family Noctuidae; genus Lacanobia; species Lacanobia wlatinum. The sequence continues at coordinate 7,713,276 of OX388044.1, read as the reverse complement.
GTGTTATATAGCCTATAGCCTTCCTCTATAAATGGGTTATCTAACACTGGAACATTTTTTCAATTCGAACTAGTACTTCCTGAGATTAGCGCGTTCCACCAACCAAACAAACAAACTTTAGTTTTACAATATTAGGTAATAGTAGGTATAGATAAAATGAAAACATATTTCAGCCAGAAATCGTTGGATGAAAATTTGCCCAATATCTTTCTCCTGGATAGTGGGTGCGTTTACGGTTCACAGACATAAATTCACATACACAAACAGCCAGACCCGGTACAACTATCTGTAGGCCATATTGTTCCGTGCGGGAATCGAACCCGTGACATGCAGCGTAGCAGTCAATCGCTCAACACTGCGCCAACCGTGTCGTCCGCCACGGTTGGCGTCCGTAATGGGGTAATACACACTTCTTTGCAAGACTTTAGATTGTCTGGCTTCTGACAACCCCTTACGTCTCCCAAGATGTTCAAATGACAGCCAGGACCACAGGACCAACAGCTTTAATTTGCTTTCCGAGGCTTTACTAAGCGTACTTTTAAGGCCAGGTAATGGAAATGGGAGTGAGCCCATTGCCATCAACCAGCTACCAATCTAGACTCCTGGCTGCATCTGGGAAATTCCACCAAAATCATCTTGCCCGATCCGGGAATTGAACCCAGGTATGTGCTCATCAGTAACGCTTGTGACAGATAAGCAGTTCCAAGGTTTGACTATCCTAATAATTCTATTCCAACTTGTCGAACATAATCCATGTTCGACAAGGTGAGTTCCATGTTCGACCTCAAAACGTACCGAGGTACTGGCGAAATGAAATGTATCGAGATTTATGTAGGCAGTGTTATTTGAAGATAATTATCACATCCATCTGCCTTCCTTATTTTTTTCTCAAGCAGAGGTTGACGAACTGTTTGACAAAGATGATTCAAACAAAGAGGCTCTAATTCCAAGATCAAACATCTGGCTGTCAAAGAAATGGATGTGGTCAGACTGGTTAGCGTAGGAAGACTCCTTATTCATACCGATGTGTGAAATATGGTGTCCACTAAGTTCGAAAGTTTAAGGATCGAAATACTACCGTTAAATCTTCTGTTAGAATTTGTGTCTAATTTTAACGATCACTATGTAAACTCTATTGTAGAAAGTTTAGGATATGTTTGGAAATTGGAATGACTAATATAGAAAACCAGCTTTTTCCCACGACTTGTACGCGCCTATCCCGATTTTTCCCGTTCCAGGGAATTTCGGGCAATCCTCTCTCTAGTGCTCCCGGGCCTACTCTCCAAGGAACCTACATGCCAAATTTCAGCTTTCAAGGACCAGTAGTTTCGGCTGTACGTTGGTCTTTTCTTGAATTTTATCGGGGTTGGTCTAATAGTAAAAGTTGTTCATGATGATAAGTGCAATGACCCCTTAAGAGGTATTGTGTTTATTCTGTTACACGTTTTAGATTGATTTCTTTGCTTTTAGTAGGTTAGACAACCCACTCATCCTACATAGACAGATACGGAATAGAACTTAGATTTTGGTAATCTCGATGTCCTAAAATGTGGTCGCCTAAAGATTTATTTGCTGTAGTAATTAAATTAATGGTTTCGTTGTCTTGATTTTATAGAGCCCCAAACTCTACCTACGCCTACGTTTGGAAAATAGACCATGTCATTAAACCAGATACATTTGTAAGGATTACCTACGCATTTCGAAATAGCTTGAGTCAGCAATTAGTTAGAAGGGAGCGGTGACAAATGACTGAATGCATATAATCTGTGGTGCACAAAGGATAGTTCTCGGTTATATTCTTACAAAAATGCCACGGTAGAAGGGAGCATATTGGGTTTGATTTCGTGTCGGGCAAAGTTGTATGAGTTTTTTTTTCGACCCAAGGTCTGGATTCGGAGTCTGCGCGCCCGGCTTCTTCATGGAAGTTTTGTTGTAGTAAATTAAATTAATAGTTTCGTTGTCTTGATTTTATAGAGCCCCGAACTCTACCAGTCTGTCATCAAACCAGATACATTTATAAGGATTCCTACGCGTTTAAAAATAGCTTGTTCCGATTTGGATCAGCAATAAGTTAGAAGTGAGCGGTGACAAATGACTGAATGCATCTATTTGTGGTGGATAGAAGATAGTCTGTTCTCGGTTCTATTCTTACAAAAATGCTACGGTAGAAGGTAGCAGATGAGGTCTTGGGTTCGATTTCCAGGTCGGGCAAAGTTTTATGGGTTACATTTTCCGATTGGCATTTCTCAGTAGCAACCCAAGGTCTGGATTCGGAGTCTGGTCGCCGCCGGCTACTTCGTAGAAGTTTAGTTGTAGTAAATTAAATTAATAGTTTCGTTGTCTTGATTTTATAGAGCCCCGAACTCTACCAGTCAGTCATCAAACCAGATACTTTTATAAGGATTACCTAAGCGTTTCGAATATTCCGATTTGGATTAGCAATAAGTTAGAAGTGAGTGGTGACAAATGACTGAATGCATCTATTTGTGGTGCACAGAAGATAGTTCTCGGTTCTATTCTTACAAAAATGCTACGGTAGAAGGTAGCATATGAGGTCTCGATTACCAGCGGATCTAAAAAGGCCACTTTAGCAGAATCAGCCAGTCTATTCTGTAAATAACTATTTCGATATCGAGCTTCACCTGAGTGACAAAACTCACAAAGCGAGCTTTATTGCACACAGTATAAAGGTCTTAATTTGATACTCACCTCGGATTCCGCTGTCGAGATATGAAAATGTTGTTACAGAATAGCACTACAGAAAGCAAATCACGCTACTCGTCACTGTCAAATTTTCCCAATCAACCTTGAGCCTAATTCGTTAGCAATAAAGATGAAAATGAAATTGCCAGATTGTTGTGTAATTAATATTATGATTCTCCTCAAGGGGGCTATAAAGGCCTTTTTAGGCCCCCAGGTCGACCAAAGTTTAATGGGTTTTTTCCGTTTGGAAATTCTCAGTAGCAACCCAAGGTCCGGATTCAGAGTCTGGTCGCCGGTACTTCATGGAAGTTAATTATCTGTAGCTAGCAAAATGCGGATGTTCTATAGGTAGATCTGCCAGACCAAACTCTTTGGGGAATATAGGCGTGAGGCGTGACGTTATATTTGCTATACGTTACAAAAATGGTCTGATGATAATGCTGGACACTAATAGGCTCATTTCCATAGAAATCTAACCATAATACAATTGATGATTTGTTTAAATACTGCATGATTAGAAGATTTAAATACTGTTTAATAAAATTAAGATATTGTTAGGTAAGTGCTATTTAAACAAACGATATGAATAGTTTATTTTAATTTGAAATAAAATCCAGATTATAATGAACTCTAGCACAAGGTATTCTGAGATTCATGCTCAGTAGTGCTATTCTGTAAGTGTCTCGACTTCTCGACAGCGGAATCCGAGGTGAAGTATCAAATTCGTATTAGTATAAGACTTATGTTGTGTATTATAAAGCTCACTTTGTGAGTTTTGTCACTCAGGTGAAGCTCGATATCGAAATAGTTATTTACAGAATAGACTAGCAGTTCCATAGAACAAATCACTACGGCATCAACGTAGTACCTTAGTGCACTTAAGGCTGCTTTCTCGAAAAAGCTTAAAATAGCGTGCAGATGAAGCAGCTTTTCGTCGGCACTAACAGAGAAATTACATCTGAAATTGTTAGTAATCTACATGATATGATGCGTAATTTGGTTTAGCGAGAATTTGTTTATCGGTGTCACATAATAAGAAAAAAAGAACACCAAATCACCTCCAAATCGTTGAGATGAAACCATTTTACTCCTTAATTTTTTATAAAAAAAAGTATAAAAACAATATTTACTGCTTTGCAATACAAACGAAAATGATTTGGTTTTGTAACTTTTTAATAAAATGTATTATTTTTATTAAAAAAAATATCTAAATGCGGGTAGCGGAGTGGCGCGTAAGGGGTATTATATGCACAAGGTCATTGGCATGAATACACGCCTTAACAAACTACGTACAACAAAGTAAACACACATATCCTCGTTCGTAAATTAATTAGCCACTCAAATTACAAGTGCTTTATGCCACAGCAGTCACAGGCCGTAAAACGCATGTCGAGATCTGTCGAAGCTATTTTAAGGCAGGCAACACTACGCCTAAAATACAACGAAATGCAGAAAACAGAACTGGCTCAGTGTATTATTAATAGCTCAAGTTCTAGTTACTAAACTGCACGGGAGAATAATGCTTTCCAGCTGGCGACACAATACACTGCGCTGAGTGTGCAACAGTTTGTGCATCATAGAATAAGATGAAAGGCCGACCAGAATCTAGGTACCTACCTAATTGTTGAGGGCTCATTAAAATTCTGTCTTAGTTCTGGTTGGGTATACATAGGTACGGTTGTAAAATCAATCTTGAAATTAAATTAGCTTGCTGAACTCTGCAGATGTGATGTGTACTCGTAGAAAACTAAAATTTAGCATGTAGGTTCCTTGGGGAGTGTAGGGGAGCACTAAGAGAGGATTTCACGAAATTCCTACGAGAACGGGAAAAACAGGACATGCACGTACGAAGTCGCGGGCAAAAGCTAGTTGGTTATAAATAATACTTTTTAGCCGACTTCCAAAAAGGAGGAGGTTCTCAATTCGGTGGGGTTTTTTTTCATGTGTGTACACCGATTACTCTGAGGTTTCTGGGGGGCTACTCTCTAACGAAATCCCTAGTTTCGGGCTTAGTTGCGGGCGGGCATTTTCTACTCCGTATCACCTAACCACTGAGAACTAATGATAACACGATTTGACAGTTACTGTGAAATCGTGTTGTCATTCATTCTCAGTTCGGGTTCGGGACTAATCGTAAGTATGTAGGTGATACGGAGTAGAATACGCCCGCCCGCAACTAAGCCCGAAACTACGGATTTCGTTAGAGAGTAGCCCCCCTGATCCGATTTCTGTGATTATTTTTTAATTCGATGCGATATACTTGCCATTTGGTCCCATAAAAATTTAATTCAGTTTGGTTCAGTAGTTTTTATTTTATGAGTATTTTTGCTTATTTCAATTTCTGCGTTGACGAAGACGTCGTCCAAGTATCACCACTTACAATTGAAAAATAAAAAACTTTTACAAAAACATATAACCGACTTCCAAACAAAACACTACAAAGAATAAAATAATCTTAATTTCGGATGTGTGTTAAAAACAAAGAAACAAAACAAAACACCGACATCCGAAATTAAGATTATTTTATTATGTATAGTGTTTTGTCTGGAAGTAGGTTATATTTTTTTGTAAAAAGTTTTTTACTTTTACATGTCAATTTTCGACAACTCGAACTAGATGAAAGAAGCTGGTGTATCCTAGCTGACTATCATTAGAAAAAACTCAGAAACAAATTCAGAGGTCAGTCTTTTTTAAAATCCATACAATGGGTACGTATTTAATAAGTTTATGTTATTTGGTAAAGAATTTGGGAAACATCTAGTTTTGACGACACGGTTGGCGCAGTGGTCGAGCGATTGACTGCTGCGCGCTGCGTGTCGCGGGTTCGATTCCCGCACGGAGCAAATATTTTTATGGCCAACAGATAAGTAGTTGTTCCGGGTCTGGCTGTTTGTGTATGTGAATTAAAAATGTTTGTAAACACACCCACAATACACGAGTTAATCCTAGTGTGGGGCAACGTTTAAAAAAAAATGTCTGGAGTCGTCTTTTAAGGAAAGGACCGCACAGTTTTGAGCTTAATTTAGAGTTTCAAGCAAATATAGTAAATACCATAATAAAATAGTTAGGTAGATATACTTATACTATCTATACTAATATATAAAGCTGAAGAGTTTGTTTGTTTGTTTGCTTGAACGTGTTAATCTCAGGAACTACTGGTCCGATTTCAAAAATTCTTTCAGTGTTAGATAGCCCATGTGTCGAGGAAGGCTATAGGCTATAATGGAAATTCCTACGGGAACGAAAAAAAACGGGATATGCGCGTACGAAGTCGCGGGCAAAAGCTAGTCTGTATATAAAGCTGAAGAGTTTGTTTGCTTGAACGCACTAATCTAAGTAACTACTGATCCGATTTGAAAAATTATTTTAGTGTTAGCTAGCCCATTTATCGAGGAAGGCTATACAGGGTTATTTGTAAAACACCAGCAACCTCTTAGGCAGTGAAAGTACACATGATTCTAAACAACTTTTACTTTGAGAACAACCCCGCAAACTCGAAAAAAGAATCTGTTGTTTCATACATTTTCATTAGCTAAATATTGCATTTTGTATGAAACAGCTGAAATTTTTTTCGAGTTTGCGGGGTTGTTCTCAAAGTAAAAGTTGTTTAGAATCATGTGTACTTTCACTGCCTAAGAGGTTGCTGGTGTTTTACAAATAACCCTGTATATCATCACGCTAAGGCCAATAGGAGCGGAGCAGTAATGAAAATGGTGACGCAGACGAAGTTGCGCGGGTCAGCTAGTGTAATATAAAGAGTTGTTCGAAATTAGGAGATTAGAGTTCCGTACCAAAATAGTAAAAAGGAACCCTTATGGTGCGACTCAGTCTTTCCGTCTGTCACAGCTGATATCTCAAGAAATACTAATGCTATCAACTTGAAATTTGGAATAGTTTTAGATGACGTTTGCTCAACTATTTTGCAAATAAGAAAGAAATAAAAATATAAATATTTTTTTTTGCAACAGGGACTGAAAGGGGTCTTGAAAATGTGATAGAAGTTTACGTAAAGATTACAGGAAAAATAAAACGATGTCTCTAAATGGCTCACTTTTTCAGAAATCGTCAACAAAAAATACATTAGTTCCACTATCGGTCAAGAGATGGTGCTGATCTCAAACTGCAATATTCTACACAGCAGTGTTAAAATTCTCCGACGAATATAATAAGCCTCGCCGATGAGAATTTAAAAACATTTCATGTTTTATATGATGGTATGGAACCCTCGGTGCGCAAGACCGACTCGCTGTTGAGACCGGTTTCTTTTTTAATAATTTGACTTCAGATAAAAGGCTGGTCTTTCACCTTTAGGTATCTAAGCAACAACAATATAAGATCAGTTATTTTATTTTATGAATCGTTAATTCCTTATTGATAGGTGTAAAACGAAACTACATCGCAAAACGATCAATCTACGGACGTCCACTAAATAAATAAAGTTTTAATTAAGTTTCTATTCATAGGACTTCAATCAGGACGTAAATAGAAATGGTTGATGTTAAAGTCTTCCTAGTGGTCCGTTTAATGAAGATTTATGGGTTTCCATGCATTAGCTGACGATGCACTTCAGTTACAGATAGATAAAAATGTTATTTGAAGATTTATGGCCAACCGCATTGGTTCACTTCAACCGTATACGAATTTTAATAGCTCTTGCATTGCCATAACCTTTTCTTTCTTTTGATATTTTATGTCGTGTCGTTCGTTTATGATTTTCTTGATTAGTTTAGTTGTCTACCAGCATTAACTTAAAATTGCAAAACATAACATTAAAAAATCTTTGATCTGTGTATTCAATCGTATGCCATTAATTCCTTAATTTAGTTTTACGAGTCAACTAGTTGATCCGTGTAACTTCGTCTGCTCCTATTCATCTTAGCGTGATGATATATAGCCTATAGCCTTCCTCGACAAATGGGCTATCTAACACTGAAAGAATTTTTGAAATCGGACCAGTAGTTCCAGAGATTAGCGCGTTCAAGCAAGCAAACAAACAAAGAAGCAAACTCTTCAGCTTTATATATCTTAATGTAAATAAATGTCACGTTGTTTGTCCGCGATGGACTCCTAAACTACTGAACCGATTTTGATGAAACTTTGTAACTATCTGTTATTTGATCCAACTTAAAAGATAGGGTAGTTTTTTGGAACGGGAAAAAACGGGATACGGGAAAAAACATGTTATACGCGTACCAAGTCGCGGGCAAAAGCTAGTTAAGTATAGATGAGTCCATAGACAATTTATAACCCATAAAGGGTTAGATTTATTTATTTATTAAAACTTGATGCACTAGTAATTACACTGTACAAAGGCGGACTTAATGCCTTAGGCATTTTCTACCAGTCGACCTTAGGATGGTGCAGAGACAACATGGCAGGTGCAACTTAAAGGAAAGACAAACAGAGAGGAAAAGAAATACAATCATAAATACATAGATACATACATACACATAAAAAATAACGACGTTTAGAAAACGAATTCAACGAATTAACGCTGTGATGATTCTACCAACTTCTTGCGAATGTGCTCACGTGCCTTCACCTTAAAGGACAACCGACTGGTTGCCGTCCTGATGTTTAGAGGGAGCGCATTCCAAAGGAAGATTGCTTGGACAAAGAAAGAGGAGTGGATAAACCCAGAGCGGTGTGTGGGACAGCGTAGAAGGAGATTATTAGTAGAGCGAAGATTTTTACTGTGCGCAGAGCAGAGGAATTGAATTTGTGAAGTTAGATAAGAGGGAGAAGAAGGATTATTAAGAAAGGTAAACAGACTAGTCAAGGCCCTCAGCGCTCTGCGCTGACGAATGGGTAACCATTTTAATAATGAACGATGCGCGGACACATGATCATACTTACGGAGATTGAAGACGAATCGAATGCAGTTATTTAGAAGGCGGTCAAGTTTATTGAGGAGATCTGCATTCAGGTCGTAATAGCACACATCACCATAGTCAATCATGGGAAAAATTAGGGACTGTACAAGCATTGCCTTTATGTGAGCTGGGAGAAGATTTTTCAATCGATAAAGCGACCGCAACGTTCCGGTAACTTTTTGACTGACACTCGTGACCTGCTTTCGCCAGTCAAGACAGGTGTCGACATGCAGACCAAGATCCTTAACGTCAGAACCAAAGGGAATGACTGTGTTATCAAAGATAACGGGTGGTACAGTCAAGCCATTCAGCTTTCTCAAGCTATAGGGACTCCCAATTATGATGGCCTGACACTTTAATGGGTTAACTGCCACCCCAAATCGGTCTGACCAGCTCTTAATCGACTTTAAATCTTGGTTGAGCTTTTTTAGATGATTTTTAGTTGTCACCGTGGAACGGTGGAAGTGTTTCATAACCGTTGGACTGTTTTGCTAGCTGTCCCCACGTTCTGAGTAAAATTAGTTCTAATAATAAATCAGGTTTACGCAAATTTTCGATTATAGCCTCGTAAACAGTTTCGCGTTTGTTACTTTTACGACTTTTTCAGTTTAGCGTGACCACCTAAATGTTAACGGCCTGTAGCGTTTCATTGACCGGTGAATAAAAGTAAATAGATTAGAAAAATGTTTTTGGCCAGTTATATTTAGTTTCTTAGAGATGGGTAGGTAGGTATTTGATAGATAATATCTACCACAAGGGCATAGAGCGGGTTTCTGAATTGAGCAAACGTGTCAAGCCTTACCGTAATGTCGAGTTTGACGGCTCCGTATCAAAACGTCCTATTAGCTAAACGTCCTATTCGCAAATCCTTACTTCCTTACTAATATTATAAATGCGAAAGTAACTCTGTCTGTCTGTCTGTCTGTCTATCTGTCTGTCTGTCTGTCGCGCTTTCACGCCAAAACTACTGAACCGATTTAAATGAAATTTGGTACACAGATAGTCTAGAGCCTGAGAAAGGACATAGTCTACTTTTTATCCCGGGAATATGTTCCCTAGGGACCACGCGGGCGAAGCCGCTGGCAGAAGCTAGTCGTTCTATAATTTAAAAATCTTTTAGATATTTGTGTGGTATGACTCGTATGACTAATTACTTTTCCCATTCTCTTGTTTTAGGACGTTCTGAGAGTAATTGTTTTTGCGAATAGGATGATTTGCTAATAAGACGATTTCACAAAGGACGTTTTGAAAAGAATTAGGCAGTTTGACAAATACACGACTTCAAATTCTTAATTCAGATATCGGAGAAGCATGCAAATTAAGCAGACGTGATGGTATATCTAATAATAATAATATTTATTTATTTGCAAATTACGACTGACACATCAAATGATGAAAAAAGAAAACCGGTCAAGAGCGAGTCAGACTCGCAAACCGAGGGTTCCGTAGATCCCACCTGCGGTTCTGAGGCACCGAACCGCAGAAGGTTCTTTTTATTTAACATCACGGTAGGACCCATAGGCACCGAGCAAAAAAAAAACCGATCATCATTACTTACCTACTTTTTGATCAACCTAGTACCTATGTGTTCCAAAACATAGGTAGGTACTAGGCTGATCGAACATTTTTCTGGGAGCTGGCATAGCCATTGCACCCGTCGACAATTCAAAAAATCACGGCGCGCGATGAAACAGCTACCTGTTTCATCGGTCGTAATGATTTTGAATATAAACATTATAATATAGAGAACACTTTAAAAAAGAAAAACGGTTGACAATTTGGTACCCTAAAGTGTATCGTTGCCGAGATATTTGGGGGTAAAGTCGCAAAGTGAGAACATTGAGAATCACGCTATTAAGATTCTGTCCCCTTTGATAACTATCTTGAATTTAATTCGACCCTGTTTAGAGCATTTCCTTCTGCTGCCTTAAGTTTGCAACACTTACAACATTCTCCGAGTAATGTGGCTCTGATTTTAAACAATTCAGTAACTTTGCGGTGCGACTACCTCCTCACATGAATACTGCATTCAATACGCTCCATTGAAGCATTGTGGTGGTTCAAATAGAAATGTAACAAAGCTTAACACAACACTGCAGCTACATAACTATGTACGGTCGAACAAGCTATTTGGTTTACAGTCAAACATCTTTCGATATTCTTTAATGCCGATTCTTTGTTATACTGATGCGTGCGTACTTTTAAGCTTATAGGGCAATATTGGAGAAAGGCAAAGAAACGATGAATAGACTGTGGGAAAAATGATAAATTGTGGTTAGAAAGAAAAACTATTGAGGTAACGGAAAATAAAGATATACGCTTAGAATAATAACGCCGAATAATAATGCGTTATATGCAACTTTAAACAATAATGCAACTTAGAATAATAATGCGTTATTATTCTAAGGATATACGTATGTATGAATGGAAGAAGAACATGTAGCGTCAACCACAAAACAATTTGGGATGAAGGCAGGAGGACGATGATGGGATATGTCTTGTTACTTAAAAGTGTGTTGCTTGTAAGCCTTGTATAATAAACACTCTAATGTGACACACAACATTCTATAAAAGTAGTTCCAAATTAGTTGCATGTCTACCAAATAGCTTGTTCCACTATACTTGTATAGGTACTTACGTGAATTCTCGACAGTGTGTGTGCGGGGCCCATAACAGAAGTGCCACGGCGAACCACCATAGTCTCTGGGGACAAGTGGCAACTTTATTAACTGGAATATTAAACTATGACTGAAGTAAGTCGTGACTGCGTGGGCCATGATGAGCTCACTTCGTACGGAGCTTTATTCACATCGTTTTGATCTGACAGCTCCTTGATTTATGTACCTATATGAAAGAGTCAATGGTGTATTTTAATTGCAGGATAACGACTCTTTATTTTGCAGCTTTTTAATGTTATCTAATATAATAAAGAGGCAAATTCGTTTCAGGCTATTATTTCGATTACGAAAATGATTTCACTAATATACCTAAAGCTACACTATGGCAGAATGCCATAGGTATACCATATAAGCTAGAACATTTTTATCCCGGTAATGCTAACTTCTGTGGGACTGGATCGAATCCGCCGGGAATACGTATTAATCTTTAGACATTATTGTAGATCGATCTTCCCGAATAGCTTACAAATATTTAGAGAAAAATGTTTCGCCGCCGCGCCGGCTTTAAAAGTTACAGACAATGTCTCTAAGATCAAATAAGTGATCGTACCTAAGTGGTAAGCATTGATCTAGTTAGTACTTACATAAATCTAAAACGAGATCGTTAGGCAGCCTGAGTGCATTAGATGACATTATCGGAGCACATAAATTGCACTACTGACAGTACAAATGCACCGACCTTACATTAAGATAGACGGACAAGTATAAGTTTAAAGACTGGTATCTCTTTAGGCACCTAGTATAATATATAAAAGTGAGATACCTCAACCATATACCAATTTAATTTGCAAACGTGCTTCTCTGTACTTTTTAACCGCCGACGCAAAAACGACCGCGGCGCGGCGGGGTGTTGATCGTGTCGGGGGAACGCTAAATAAATCATTTTATTTCGAAACCAGTCCATATGCATAGGTACATTTAAATATTGGATAAAAATACAAGAATAAATTAAAAGATTACAATTCAAAACATTACACAACACAAACATTATACATTAAACAAAAGTCAATAAAAACATTATAAAGTACAATTTTATAAAAACAAAAAGATTACACACACTATCATTATGGTCACCTGTCTATATTTAGGTTTGGATCCGGAGTGCACAACATGCAGCCTGGTCCAGTACCGCATTATTGGGCAATCCAAATCCAGATCCATCCTCCATGCGAACAGCTGAAGGTAGCCGTTGGAACTGCCTCGTATGCGGCTCATCAGGGAGACAACTCTTTTGCGAAAAATTGCCGGAAAGCCATCTATATTTGCGTCCGCAAACATACCCGATGCGCTACAGTAGCGAGGCATTTCATCAGCGCCCTGAAGGCATTGTTGTAGAGAACACGCAGGGTGTCGTACGATTTTTTCGTATGCTTGACCCATAGTCCCATAGGCTGCACATGTAAAACGATTGGCAAAATGCCCTAAACAACGTAGCTTTTACTTCCGCAGTACAACCTACGGGCCAGCATATTAGTTCTAACAGACAAAGCCCTGCGCTCCTATCTATATCATCTACAAGGGTCTCAGTGACCCAGTGGCCCAGATACTTACTTAAACTGCGAAACTCTTTTAAGGACACTGCCATCCCGCATGACCTTTGGGACAGTATCTTAAGTTTTAGATCCCGCCTTCACCACCATGAGCTCGCTTTTATTGGCGTTATATCAGAGACCGTGAGCCACCGCGTACCTCTCGTAGCGGTAGCGTAGCTAGCATGGGTGAAACCCGGGGCGGATAATGTGGTGTCCTCACAAATGAACCCCCCCCCCCCCCCTAAAAATTATGAGTTGCACCTTTGGCCTTTCTTTCTGGTGACGGCAATCGCAAGCCATTTTTGGAAGGGAGGGGGGAAGGTGTGCCATGGAGTGCAAAATGCAAGAGCGAGCGAAGCGAGCTCAAAAATTTCTGCACCCTACTCCCGACAGGTTTCATTGCATCAAACGTTAAGAGGTGCCACCCGATAGTGACAAAAACCAGTCATCGAGCGGTCGGGTGTTACCCCCAAGCGGGTGTCACCCGGTGCGCGCCGCAACCCCGCACCCCCCTCGCTACGCTACTGTCTCGTAGATCGAAATCAGTTTTCGAAGGGCACTGATTGATGGACTCAGCAGCACCATGTCGTCCGCGTAACTGATGTTGAATACCTATGTGCTGTGCCTATACTTAGTAAATACAAAAGATTTGCGGTCCCCCGACACTATGACGCTTGGCCAAAAGAAACGTGCCTATATTAAACTAAAGGGATTAATACAAATTAAGTATTTTTAAAGTTTTTTTTTCGGGGAATTTAAATTAATTTTTTTCTACCTACGATTTTGCGGCTAAACTACTGTGCTGGCTTCGATAAAATTTTGTATTGAGGATAGCTTTCATCTCGAGGAAGGATTTTAAGGATTACTAATATGTACTACCAAGAAACTAGTAGAGTAGGTAGCATGTAAGGTGTCGATTTTGTATGCGAACTTTTTTTAAGGAATATTGAATTGACTCGGTCACGGGCAAGGCCTTAACCGAATTTCGATCACGGTAGCCAATCGCAACGGAGATTATCCAAGTACGCAGGAGAAATATTATAGGTAGTGCACAAGTATTTGTGCAAACACAAGTGCACTCTCTCTCATCTTCAATTTTTAAATGAGAGCTGTGTTCTGGGCCTAGGCAAGCATTGGAATATGATGTATCATTGGAGCGATTTCCGAACGAATGAGTTTGACCACAAGGGTAATCTGGTAATCCCTTATAGCTGGGACTACACAACTTGCATATTCCACGGTCACAGCACGGTATAAGTCTGATTAGGTACTCGGCTACAAATTCCGCCCTACGTTATAACCGTGTCGCAGTGTGAAATATGATTTACTAGTGAATAATTGAGCGTGAGGTCACGATAATGTGACCCTTTAGCGGTGACGTCACACTATCTCGCCTACCGCCGTGGAATCGGCGTGTTTACTTAGTTTAATACACTTTATCTATTCTACGAGTTGCTAGCTTGCTTGAAGGTAGAGGAACAATAGTCAGTACTAAACGTGAACGTTTGTTAGGTACCTAGCTGTGGAACCGGGAGAGCTGGTCCCTGCTGTTAATGCTGATGCTGGTATAATATCAAGTTTTTTTGAGCCCCATGCGGCGTTAACACAGGTAGGTACTATTTCGAAGCTGTGAACTTGGTTTATCCGGCTCGAAGGACCACGTAAAAAGTAGTGCTAGATGCTATGTTGACCTACTTTCAACAACACTACTTTCTCGTATTGATAGGATATGGTATTTAAATGGTATAAGTTAAAGTCTTGAATTGTAAAGGAAATAGCTGTATATTAAATCACTATAACACTTAGATACAAGACTACGGTAATGGTATTGGAATAGCTAAATATTCACTATTATACTTAGATACAAGACAATGGTAATGGTTTTGAGTACGTGGTGTCTCTAATGAGATCTGAACGCGAACTGGCCTACATTTTGGTGAACGAGCGGCATCTTCGCTAACTGATCGATTAAAACTCGAACAACCATCGATACCTATCTATCCGAACAAAATCTCAAAAATACAGATCCTATAGTGAAATTGTGTCGTAACTGCGTAAGATATGTTTTTAATGACTGGCACAAAGGACGATTAGGGTTTTTTACCTGTACGTGTACCTCCGTGATCAATTAGGTACAGTTTGTCTGGCCAATGCACTGAAAGAAGATGACAAAAGGATATTGCTGCACTATCTTCGCATGAATTATTCCCAGGACCAGAACGACGAGAGGACCACATATAAGTAACTAATTACAACACTTACAAAACTGCCTAGTAAGTATATGAAAGAATTTTCATGTTTCAGCAGTAGACCACCGAAGTAGTTTACTGAAACATGAAAATCAAGTTCCCAGCTGTTAAATGTAGAGGTGTGAACACGGTGTGAATTTGTGGATTCACTTTCTAGCGGTTTCAAAAGACGACGAACGAAGCTATATGTTAAACTGTTACCGCAACATAAAACTGTTCAATTGAATAATATTTATTTTGGTCAGCAGTGTGTCGTAAAAACTTTAAATGGCTTAAAGAAGAAACATCTTTTGGTGATGGGTTGGGCGCTAGTGCTGATTGTTGACTGTGTTCAACTACCATGCACCCGAATTAAAATACCAAGACTACTGGGGTCGTCGAGGCGATCGGCGGCGGCGACCTCTCGCGTTCGGCCCTGTTTCAAGCCATGGTCCGGAGCGAGGAGACTTGAGAAGCGGTCACCTCCTTCTGCGAAGAAGTAATGCTAGCGAAGGAGGAAGCCGAACGCGTGAGAGAGGGAAACCTCACGCCCCAGCCGCCGCAACAGAAGAAGACGCCCCGGGCGTCGGGAGTCGCAGGGCGATTCTCGGCCACCGTAGGCGCGGGCCTGCGGACGGCGAGCATTGGGTGGCTCGGCATCTGATCAGAACCAGGCCCGGGTCGACGGCGCGCTGTCAGCTTAAAAGACGGGGCACGCTAGGGCCAGTGCCTGCTAAGGCAGCGGACTTTGTTCAAAAGAGTCACCGCGGCCCTGGAACGCAAAGGGCACTAGGAGCAACACGAATGGGTTTTAGTCAGTAAGAGTCTGACACTCTCTCCTGCTTCACCCAGAGCGGGAGGACTCATTTGATGATTTCCCATCCTTAAAAAAAAATACTACTGGGGTCAACGATAAGAAGAAGAGAAGACTATGTCTTTGATTTTCTAATCTTTGTAAATGGATTACCTACTTAGGTATATCCTGTTATTTCACTCTGTAAGATTCGAACGGTCAATGGCGTTTGTGCTACCATCCACTGGATGGTATAATAAGGCCAGGGCCCGATCTAGCTATTTAGCCGCTCCGGGCAAAACAATGCCACCCAACCGTAAGAGGGATGTTTTTGAAAATAGCCTTGTTTGTCTGTCGGATCGCTGTTACTATATTTATTTTTATTTTCGTCCATAAATTAAAATTCGATAAAGTTACTAACTTCAATTTTTCCCAAACTGGGCATTGCCCAGCTCGCCCACCCTTAGTTCGGGCTCTGGTTTTGTGCCTATTGTACCTATATTAGGCGCCCTCGCACTCATGGTCTCAGTAGACCTCGTTCTTGCCCATATATTTCAAGCTCAAGTTGTTCAACACAGAAATCACCAAAAGCGACTGTACAGTATAAGCCTGAGAAGGAGTCACTGCACGCGATGCTAAAAATATATCTCCTGCTTTGTAAGTAAGTGTGTATAAGCTACTCGTGAATGAACGCATACGGCGCTAATAAGTTCCGGCACTGACCTGTAGAGCCGATGCACATACGAGCCGATGAGATTCAACAGCAGGTGCATAAAGACTTACTCCACACTACAGTGAGGTAACTATCTTGTACTTACTTAATATTAAGTACGCACATGTATATTATTAAGAGCAAGGAGGAAATGGTTATAAACAAACATGCAACTATCCTGCCGATCTATTCAACAACACGTTACCAAGGACTCTGAGCTTGAAGTGAACTGACATTCCATGTCGATTGCAAGGATCGATGGCTCACTAGATGTTCACTTCACACCTAAGTTTTGCTTTACAGTGAAATGTTTACAGAATCGAACTGCTGGGGGGCTACTCTCTAAGCTCGAAGTCCAAAGTTTCGGACTTAGTTGCGGGCGCATTCTACTCCGTATTACCTAACCACTAAGAATGAATGACAACTCGATTTGATAGTTACTGGCAAATTGTGTTGTCATTCATTCTTAGTTCGGGTTCGGTACTAATCGCACAGTATAATATTTTGCTTTCCGTGCTAATCGTAAGTCCGTAGGTGATACGGAGTAGGATACGACCGCAACTAAGCCCGACTACGGGCCTCGGGGCTTAAAGAGTATAGCTCCCTGATTTCATAACCTTCTAAACGGGACGCGAAGACGCGCGATCCACTGAGTCCTAATCTTAGTTCGTATTATAAAGTCTTTGGCTAACTAACGTAATAGTTTCGTTTAACTTACAAGATCATCAACACAGCCCCATAATTCATAATTATTGTTCCCCAAAAATTCCATTTATTTTTATTTTTTTGCTGTACTCCTACTACAGTGTAGTCTTTTTAACCCAAAGGTTGACTGGTAGAGTGAGGTGCCTTGTTGCATTAAGTCCGCCCATATACCACTAGTGTACATAAAGTTTAAATAACAAACTTGAGAGGTGTCAAGGGACACCCGGATGGAACGAAGTTCCTTTCGATTAATTAGTGAAGGAATTCTAATAAAAATTTTTTTTTTTTAAGTTATAATAATATTTTTTTTATTATTAACAAATATAATGTAAACAGAAATAGAAAGACGAAACGAAAATAACTGGCTTGCTTTCTATGAGAGAGAGAGAGAGAGAGAGAGACAGACAGAGAAACACGCGCACGCCGCACGGCTTACATTTATAGCAAAAAGTGTCGTTACAATTTTTCGTATGAATTTTTTCCGTCTAGCCCCCCTTTCACAACGCGCGATAAGGAACTTCGTTGTCGTTCCAATAAATAATTCAGGAACATTGCACAAAAAAAAAACATGAATTATAGTCGACCCTGCTAGCGACATAGACAAGGACATCCTCATAATCTCAATTCGTCCTAACGTTTTGTGTGAATCTTGGGACTATGCAGCCGAGTTACCAATTCTCCTGCTCAAGTTGGGCACTTGAGTAGGAGATTTTGTAACTCGTGATTACCGGTCACTGACTGTTATAGACGTAATTAAATTATGATTTCCTTAACTACGCACCTTTACTGAAGTATTTTATTACCGCCCCGTAATAAACTTTATGTGCTTTTTGACATTCTAATATGTGAAGGCATTTACAATTTAAATGATTGCGCAGCTAATAGAAATATTTTACTTAATGAGCAATAAATATTGAACAGTTGAAGCTTAGTTAATGTTAATTTTAATACATAGTATTGTGTGCAGCGATCTTTATCTTAACATCTCGTATGAAATAGGTACATTTATAGGCATAAAATACCTAAGATAAAATTATGAAATAACACAAAGTTATTGATAAGTAATTAAGTCCGTTCGTTAAAAAGGGGATATTTTGTCCTAGACCTAATATACAACGATTTTGACCCCGATAACTTGTTGACCTGACAAGAAAAGAGGGTCTGGAAGGATATGGGCTTTTGCCCAGCAGTGGGACACAATATGCTGTTAAAAAATAACTTGGCGACCAAATTGAGCATTTTTAGGGTTCCGAACGTCCGTACAAACGGAACCCTTATAGGATCACTCGGTTGTCTGTCTGTATGTCCGTCTGTCACAGCCAGTTTTCTCCGGATCTACTGAACAGATTCTGTTGAAATTTAGTATACATATGGACTTTGACCCAAACACGGACGTTTTACGAAAATAAATATTTTTTTAGTATGGGGGTCACTTTTGGGGTCAGACTAGAAAATTTAAAAAAAAGTTTTCCGAACTGTATCGTGCGCCATATCAAATGAAAGGGCTTACTGTGAGGGTTTTGTTATATTTTTATTTTATAATTTGGAAATAAATAGTTGTGAAGTTATTCAAGAAATTAGACCAAAAATGACCATTCCCCTCTTATCTCCGAAACTACTGAGCACAAAATTTAAAAAAAAAAATGCGGAAATTACTTCTATACTTAAAGATTACAGGAAAACCTATGAGAAGTCTGTAGTGTTAAAATAACATGTTAAAACAATTAATTTGGTTCGGAACCCTTTGCACGCGAGTCCGACTCGCACTTGGCCAGATTTTTTTTCAGATTTTGCTATGTGTATCGGCAAAAATCACGACAAAAAAATTCTTTACCCCTAGATATTTCACCTAATCACCTTCATAGCTTTGTTTTACAAGTATGTGCTTATCAGGAACTACACTTGAAATATGCTTCTAGCTAGACCCAGCGTCTTGACTGCTACATACACGTAGGATTCTGGTTTCTTCTCACGTTGCGAAAAATTGTTTTTGAGTTGTCCACCAAGAGTACTTCAGTAACAGCTCGAAGTCTGGATTTGTGCCCGGATAATGGGCTCACTTTTTCTTATAAGCGACATAAAAATACAGCCCCATATAATAAACGTGGAGTAAAGTTACAACCACACTTAACACAAAGTGGAATTCTTCCTTTTCGATACGGTTAGCGAAGTGGTTGAGAGATTGGCTGCTGCGCTAAGTGTCGCGGTTTCGATTCCCGCACGGAACAAATATTTGTATGGGCTACAAATAGGTAGTTGTTCCAGGTCCGGCTGTTTGTATGTTTGTAAACGCACCCACGGTACAGGAGAAATTACCAGTGTGGGGCAAAGCTTTTTTTGGGTTCCGTACCAAAATGGTAAAAAAGTAACCCTTATGGGCGACTACGACTACTACTAATGCTATGAACTTGAAATTTGGAATAGTTTTCTGACGTTTGTTCAACTATTTTGCACATAAGAAAGAAATAAAAATAGGTATGTATATTTTACTTGTAACAGCGACTGAAAGGTATTTTAAAAAAATCAAAGTGGGGCTACTAGGGCATGTGGGGTATCATACACTGCATTATATTTCTTACCCATGGCTCGAGGCATACTCTTCCCAGGTCCCCATCAATATTCTAAGACCGCAGACCGATGCGCTCAGCGCCATGTCGTCAGCGTAGCTCAAATTATTGACGCATACTCCATCCACATGGCAGCCAACATGCTGACTGCTGAGCCCAACGATCAGGGCGTTTATGAAAGAGCGCTGTTTATATATTCTCAAACATTTGTTATAGACCGCATCGTTTTCGACTTAAGACGAAAAATGTTGAAAACTTTACCCCCCCCCCTTATCTCCGAAGTTTGCACAGAGAAAAATCTGAAATCTTCTTCCTCTTCTCGTGTAGGCAGTAAGGTCTAACGACCCCACACACACTTTTTTTTTTTTTTTTTGAGGATGGGAAATCATCAAATGACTCCTCCCGCTCTGGGTGAAGCAGAAGGGAGTGTCAGACTCCTACTGACTAAAACCCATCCGTGTTCCTCCTAATGCCCTTTGCTTTCCAGAGCCGCGGTGACTCTTTCAAACAGATTCCGCAACCCCGGCAGACCCCACACACCCTAGTGTCAGAGTTTCTAAACCGCCTCAAGGGCCTCTGACATGGTTTACGACCACGATTTGGCGGCCGGGACCACCGGCTTATACGTGCCTTCTGAAGCACGGAATCATCTTTTTACCATCTGAAATTATTCTATGTGATAGAAGTTTATGTAAAGATAACAGGAAAAATAAAACGATGTCTCTAAATAGCACAGTTTTTCAGAAATCATCAACTAAAATTACATTAGCTCCACTAGCGGTCAAGAGATGGCACTGATCTAAAACTGCAATATACACCGCAGTGACGAATTCTCTGACGAATATAGGCCTCGCTGATGAAAATTTTCACGTTTTGTATGATAGTAAGGAACCCTCGGTGCGCGAGTCCGACTCGCTCTTAACCGTTTTTTTTAACTTTCAGCGGTAATTATCAAAATGCCCAAAATTGACATGCACTACCAACATGTTACGTGTCTGTAAATCCTCTATAAATTGCACATGTTGGTAGGTTCAGGATGATTTATTAACACACCTTGTTATACATATATTCACGGTGCATCAATAGATATTTCTCGACCAAGGTGCACCTTAGTATAATTGCCACCCTCTACAAGTCACTCTGAAAGCAATAACTTTCGTTCATACATAAGCACGAGCGCATTGAGACCTAGGCTATTAAATTAAGAGAAGAATGGACGGAAATGAATTCCTAAGCACGTGAGCACGTACAACCCACTAACGAGACCACTCCAGGCGAAAGCTGATTTAAACTGCCTCATCTGAATAAATTACACGTAAATCAGATGTTTATTGAACACCATAAATAAATTATAGGTAAGTAAATGTACTTTTATTAAAACTTTATTACATTTAGAATTGATACAAGCGAAATTATAAACAAGAAAACGCTTTATGAAGATGTAGACAGCTGCTTCGTCTGATAAAATATCTGCTTACATTCCCACGACTAAACATAATTTATCAAGTTAACAAGTAATAGATACCGCGAAACGTCGTTAGCAAGAGATAAATCGACGCAGTCAACACATTCATTCAATACTAACTAGTAATCTACCAGCAAATACGTATTGTTTAGCATTAACTTGACCCAATAAGGGTACAATATTGCTGTATCTGTCTATTAAGTACATTTCAATGAACACATTCGAAACATGGACTCAATATGAACCTGTTGTGGGCATAAGATTAGGGACAACGAGAGTTTTCGATCGGAAGATCAATTAATCGAGACCTTTGATTCTATGCCCCCAACTCGTTATGGGGGCTCTAATAATTTTGGCCATAGATCTTCAATTATGTCAGTGCATTTGGGATGTCGTAAGTTCGTAACTGGCCAATAAAATAATCATTTTTCATAGTTTAAGTGCAGCTTGATGGTAAGAAGTATTGATGGGAGCCATGAGGCAATTGTTGGACGTAACCAGTGAAAGTTATTGATAGCCATCGATTTTGATTATTGGTTAAATAGTTTTGACATGCAGATGAATGGAACTGTGATACTTATAAGTATTGATTGATGTGGTCGTAAAGTGAGTTTCGGTACACTCTATTGCTTCTTCTGTGTGTTTATGTAGATGTCACCAGAAAATTGCAAACGTCGTAGAATTGTAAAATATCGCGTGAAATTGTAAAATATTTTTTCTTAAGGCTGCTCTCTCGAGAAATGCTTAAAAAAAGAGAAATTAAATTTGAAAAAAATAGGTAGTAATCTACATGATATGATACGTAATTTGGTTTAGCCAGAATTTATGTATCGGTATCACATAATAAAAAAGAAAAATAACACCAAATCACCTCCAAATCGTTGAGATGAAAACATTTCACTCCTTCATTTTTTGATAAAAGTCTAAAAAAATATCTACTGCTTTGCATTATAAACGAAAATAATTTGGTTTTGTTACTTTTTTAAAATATGTGTTATTTTTTTATAATAAATTAAAAATGCGGGTAGCGGAGTGGCGCGTAGAGGAGTAGTTAGCTCCGTTTATATGCACAAGGTCATTGGCATGTATACAAGCCTTAATAAGCCACGGACATATTGGTAACTATTGAATAAAGATTTATTACAATCTTACGGAGTCTGCAATTTTCCGGTGACAGATACTAGAGATGAAGTTGATGATTGGATAGTCTTTCATTACATGATCTTCAATCAATCATCATTCATAGGAATAGAAGAGAAATCTCCAAATGAGTTGATTATCTTACTTAAAAAATGACGATTCATTTAGATTACATTTTAAGGGTTCCGTACCTAAAGGATAACCAACGGAACCCTATTACTAAACCTCCGCTGTCTATCAGCGGGCTATATCTCAAGAACCGTAATACGTAAACAGTTGAAATTTTCATAGAGTAGGTAGGTAATTCTATTGTCGCTATAACAACAAATAAAAATAAAAACTAAATTGAATTAAAAAAAACTTTTTTACAAAAAATATATAACCGACTTCCAAAAACAAAACACAAAAACACAGTGGTTTGGGTTATTCGTTTTTTGACACCAACTTCCGAAATTAAAGTTACTTTACTTTACCGGCCAACCATAACCATCCAAGGTCCACCACCGCAACAGGCCCAGGCGATTGTAACTCCTATAGCCAGCCAACCCCAATACATAACAGTCCAAGCTCAACCTGTTACAAGTTACATACCGAATCAACCACCACAATTGGTAGAAGAACCATCAATACTAAACTATACTTTGTAGTGTTTTGTTTTTGGAAGTCGGTTATATTTTTTGTAAAAAAGTTTTTATTTTTCACTTTTTAGTGGTACCTGCGTACCCATTCACAGCGTACCGGCGTGATGTTATGTTATGAAAATAAGGCTTTCGGTGTAAAGGTCTCGTCAATACGAATGAAATAAGCCCAAACACTTGGTACCTAGTTCCTACATAACGATGTGGAGTTCCCTTGACTCTCTGTCGTCTCCATCATCAGGTCTGATCCAAACCTTCATTCTTTTCTTGTATCACCCGATATACACACGAATATCAGGTTTTTACCAGATGCGTGCCTACAATTTTCAAGAGTTGCCCTCGATTTCTCAGGGTTTCATTTCATCAGATCCTGACGTGGTGGCAATGGGACCACCTCGGCAGCAGACCCTTTCATATAAAAAAAGATTCATCGAAATCTATTCATAAACGACTAAGTTATCCGCGAACACACATAAAAAAATATATATATACTAGCTTTTGCCCGCGACTTCGTACGCGCATATCCCGTTTTTTCCCGTATCCCGTTTTTTCCCGTTACAAAAAACTATCCTATCTTTTAAGTTGGATCAAATAACAGATAGTTACAAAGTTTCATCAAATTCGGTTCAGTAGTTTAGGAGTCCATCGAGGACAAACAACGTGACACGTGATTTATATATATTAAGATATATCATCATCTTCCTGCCCTCATCCCATGTTACTTGGGGTCGGCGCAACACGTTTTTTTCTTCCATTCTGTTCTATCAGTTGTCACTCTATCACTAAGTCCCATTTCTTTCATATCGCTCCTCACACAATCCATCCATCTTTTTTTTGGCCTTCCTCTCCCTCTCCATCCATCCACACTTATATTCATAACTCCTCTAGTTACATGCGTTTCATCCCTCCTCTTCACATGACCATACCAAGACAAGCGATTCCCTTTTAACTTTTCCGTCACTGGCGCCACTTTTAAACTACCTCTAATGTACTCATTTCTCACTTTATCCATTCTCGTTACTCCACATATCCATCTCAACATATATATATGTATACGCGGTCGAATTGAGAACCACCTTTCTTTTTAGAAGTCGGTTAAAAATTGAAGGGGCTCCCATACATGAAAAATAATTATTTTTTTCGGTTTTTGTTACGGAACCCTTCGTGAGTCCTCGCACTTAGCCGATTTTGATTACACAATTGCTCTCAATGTGTAGTACCTGCATGATAAGAAATCCCTATCACTGTATTACTTGCCTACTTGTTTTGCAAGACCAAGATGGACTTACGAAGCAGGTCCTTAGTAATCGCAACTCAAATATACAAGTACGTAGATATACGTATGGCAATTAACTATACTAGTTAGTTAGATATAAACACACATTGAAGATCTGCCGGTTTGCAGTTTATTACCCACTCATAATTGCATCGTATTTACTGCCTAATCCACAATCTTCAAACTTTTCTCCCTTCCGGTATGGGCAGAGTTTCATGTTCTTAGAATACTTGATGAAAACTGGTTTTACTTACCTACTTTTCAATGAGTGTGTAGGTTACTGCCTGGGAACGCTCGAATGAAGATGATAGTAAGCTTCATGATTATCATGAACTGATGAAATGATAAAAATATTTATTGTACACGTGTAATTTAGCGATCATGCAAATGATTTTGTGTTTGATATGAACGTTAATCTACAGTTTTCCCTGTGTGGCGCGTAATAATTAATGATATCAGACAGACAAAAAACAACAAACATGATAAACATGAGTGGACTTACGACAGTGCCTTGCGGTACGCTAAAAATTACTACGTTTTGTTGATTTCTAGATTGTTCACGTTTAGTGCTCCCATTCATAGCCGATATTAAGAAGATTAAATTAGAGAGTTCCTTTAGAAGTAGATTAAATTCTTTAACCAAATACGAGCACATGATTTCTTTGAATATCAGGTATAATCATAGAGTCCCAACCCAACATGTTGCATTTAAATTGTGCTGAAAAATTACAGGGAGTCATTGACCCCGTGAGCTTTGAATTCGACTTTGCAAAAGCTTTGATCTTGAGAAAATAAAAGATAAAATCCCAAAAATTAGTGTCTATAATCGAGATTCTAGACTAGACAAACCAGCAGGCGACTACCTATGCGTTGTTACAGCGTCAATAAGTAATCCTATTTTAGAGTAAACATGTCACAAAGCGAAAGGAGTCTAACTCTGAAATGGCGTGTGAGACCTTGGCCGGGATCCAGGCAGCTCAGACTAGTCATGCAGACGGACAAAGCTTTCAACGAACTATGTAATTCATTGGCCTGTCAGGGCCTGTCCTACCCACCAACAGCACCGTGACATCTGGCAAGCCATATGTCACGGGTTTCCGGCAGTTTTGTATGATATTCGTTCGTCATCCTCTTGGAAACTAGAAAACCTGTCAGTCTGCAAGCAAGCAAATCTTTGTTAGGCAGACACCCACTTCAGACAGTCAAAATTTATTTTCACTAAGCATATCTTCCCATTCGTTCGATTGTCTATAACAGGACTTCAGGAAAATAATGGTGGGCAAGGGAACTTCCCCCCGACTTCCGCTCTGGAAAGAGTGTCTGACTCTTACCGACCCATGCGTTTTCCTCCTAATGCCCTTTGCGTTCCAGGGCCGCGGTGAACAAATTCCGCAACTCTGGCAGGCACTGGCCCTAGCAGGCCTCGCCTAATATGGGCAAGGGAACTTAGGCGTTACACCTCCACAAAAGCCACTAGATCTTTAACATTGTCTTGCCGTTATGCCAATTTATCTTCTTTTTCAATCATTCTCTATCAGTGCCGGACTAAACCAGCGCAGGGCCTGTAGCAAATTTTACCAAGGGGCCCCCTAAACCTAAAACCTTCGTAAAGTGAAAACGAAAATATCCCAATAAAACAATTATAGCCTCTCTATTATTTCTCACGGACCACGGGGTCCTATAGCGACAGAGCCCATTTTTTTTTTGGCTGTTTAGATTTCGGACGGTATGGTAGCATGAAAAAAAAGAAAGAAAACGAGTTTTTTTGCACGAAGTATGACCCATAACATAACAAAATAAACCAATTTAGTGACTTCATCGTCAGAAAACGGCTGTCGCAGTATAGAGAGTTATGAGAGTTGTGTGTAAAATAGACCCCTTGGTTTTCAGCTACATGTTTTTGTAAGTCCAAGTGCGGGCCCCCCAATGCGCGGGGCCCATAGCATTTACTACTCTTGCTACGTGGTTAATCCGGCACTGTTCTCTATTACTCATCATCAAAGTTAGACTGCACAGGCTCCTTCTGGGTAAGCTCGCTCCATCGTAGACTTTGTCTCTGTCATCTCTGACCTAGACTAGAGTCAAGAGCAAACCCATCACAAATAAAAAAAATAAAACCTCATTTCTAGCCACAACTACAAACAGCTAGATATCAAGTATTGAACTCTGTATGAGTGACAGTAAACTTGTCTCCTGTGCGTGTGTAGTGAACCCTGTCTAATGTGTGACACATACCGCGGTGCATCTTGGTAACTGTAACACCTTCTGTTCCTATATTTAACTAAGGTGATTAGCAGTTAGTTCTTTGTTTAGTTTGTCTTTAGACGATGATTGGTTTGGAAAAGTACTCGCGTCCGTTCGTTTTATTGCCTAAACTGTATTATCTTTGTTATTTTTTGTAAACATTGGCTGACAATGTCATTCATTAGATGTTTTGTTAATGTTTAGAAGACAAGTTCAATATACTTATAATATTAAGCAGATCTCAATTAAGTTTGTACTATTATCTAAACAAAAACAACTGCTCAAACTGCGCACTTCAAAACTTGTAACTTGGTCATATTTATTGCTAAACTAGGACTCACAAACAAACGGCGACCGTAAAGAAACACTTAAAGCAACAAAATCCCATATTTGGTCCAATTATCGTTGTCGCAAAACAAACTAAGTGCTCGTTAAATATGCGCGTGCGCAAAACGTGCTTGAGAAGGTGCGAAAAGTACGCGTTAATGCAACACCTTAGGGCAATAAACTTTCGTATTGATGGCTACTGGGCAATAATGTCACAAGTGTTTGGTGGAAACAATCTCACGCACGCCGGTCCTGAGAATAAAGTTATGTTATTCATCTTAATGTTATGAACACCTACTTTATTGTTTCTCTAGTAATTAAACATTGATAAGTGAGTAGGTATTTGCTGTAATAATATGTGACTTAATTCCATTGACCCGAATGTCAGATTCTGATTAATTTAACAAAACAATTAGTGTTACCTATTTGTATGATCTGGATTATTTGCATTTGTATCCCCTTTAATGGCAATTTAAACATTCTCATTATTATCAATCTATGTAGGCACCTAATTATTAACAAATAGGTACCGAGACCGGCATTGTAGCATTAGTAGCACTCTATTAGTGATTGTGGTTTACGTCCAGGTCAAGCTCTTATTTGAACTTCCTTACGTAACGTGACTTCCTCAGAAAATTCTTGGTTTCTGTTTCATTTAGGACGATATCTTAAAAATCAACAACAATATTCAAACAGCACGTCGCTGTTGGGCATGTAATTTAAAATATTTAACTTGCCGTTAAGTTTACCGGATATCATGAATAAAACCTCGCGATGTAGGAAGTCTAAAAAACTATTCCCAAGCGAAGAAGAAGAATGTAGTTAATTAACCGATGCCTATGAAAGACTATCCGTTCTGTGACATTTTATTATAGCTTCTCATTAAAATGGTAATCACATACGACACGTTCGAGTAAGTGCTTATTATAATCTCATCTTGACTAAAAGACAACACCAAAAAAATAAAAGAAAAAATAAACTTACCGGGCTGTATATCGCCATGTCGCCCTTTTAATTCTAAATTAAACTAGGAAGCACCCTTTGTTCGTTTTAGTGTAGCACTGGACGTGCGCGGCGATGATTCTAAATTACTTAATGGAGCGCGAGCCTGCGTCCGCGAGCGCTGTCTGCTGCGAACTGACGATGAACTTTATAGAGCTTGCGCCGGCGCCGGTGCAGGGCCGACAGTACCCAATGCGTCTGCTTATAATCACTTATTGATGTATTATTTCGATCAACATTCCAACAGTTGAGAGCCTGTATTTTCGGACACCATCGGTCAATCAATATTTTCTCAAACAGTTAGTAATCCCTTTTTAAATGATGAACTGTTCGCAACTGAAGTCTCATTAAAGTTCTTAACAGTGTCTCGTTGTTCAAACAAATCGCTTCTGTTGATGAGACCATCACAAACACCAGGTTTTAAGCTAGGACATTGCTCTTATAATTTCGGTTAAGTCAACATAAGACAAGAGTTGGCGCCAGGCGCTATCTTTGAAGTATGCGCTTATATTTCAGTAGCCCAGTTAGACGCTACAGATTTATTACCTCGCAAAATAACGATATAATCTTCTCGCCTTATGTAGAGTTTGTTAATGTTGTAATTAATAGTAGTGAAGTCATTGCAAAGAAACTGTAACGCATCTGAGAAATTAAGAACTGATAACGATGTGTGCAATATACACGATAAAAGGTCAGCAGATCAAATCAAACACGCAAGGCCACTTCCCACTTAGATTTTATTGAACTTTTTTAGCATTTCTATGTACAATTCTCTTATGTCTACTAACACAACCGGCCGTCCTGAACGTTTTTCCACATTCTTGACAAGTGAAGGGTCTTTCGTCCGTGTGGGTTCGAAGATGGACCCTCAGTATGTCTATAGTGTTAAATCTTTTCCCACATGTTTCACAACCATATTTTCTCTCGTTGGCATGATAGACGAAATGTCTTCTATACTGAGCCAATATATGAAAAGTCTTTCCACAAACCTCGCAAGTCTTCCTCGGCGTGGGATCGTGGACCGCTTTGTGAATAATCAAACCACTTTTGAATTTGAACTTTTTGTCGCACACGTCGCACGAGTAAAGTTTGTCGGTAGAGTGCGTGTCTAAGTGACTCACAAGATTTCTCGTATGTTTTCCGCACACATCGCAAATTTTCCAGTACTCGTATCTTAGTTTTCTGATTCTTTTTTTCTTTCTTAAAACACTCTCTTTCTTTACTTTTGGCTTAGCATCGGTTTCTTGGTTTGTTTCGACTGGCTCCATGTCTTGTTCAAAGATGACTTCTATATCGCCGGTTTCATGGTCATCACTATTATTGTCTTCCTTAGTGACATCGACTTGAGTTTCGTTTACGTCGTGTTTATCGATAGCTTCAACTTTAATCTGTCGCTGTGCACAACGGAACATTTTATCGACGTCCTGACATTTCCGTCTGAATTTGTAAGCATTTTCTAGTTCTTGTAGGCATTCTATACAAATGTGTGAAGGTAAAGTGTCCGTTTTCTCAACCTAAGACCAAATGTACAAATTAGAACTTACTTGTATTTTCCATCATTCCTCAAAGGAAAAGTTTCTAGTTAAAAGTATCTTACCTCAACTCCGGCTATAAGTTTCAGCTTGTAAGCCACATCAAAACCGTCGTCATCTTTTTTCTCGAATATATCCACACAAGCTGCTAGAATAGAACACGACCTACATCTATCAGACTCTTCTTCTTCAAACTTAGGTTTGACCTGGAGTTCTAACTTTTGTTTGAGATCATATAATTTCATATCATCTTCAAAGTCATCATCGTTTGTGACGTCGGCGTAATCGCTTGTCTCTGGCAAGTCGTGTATCTTTTGTTTTTTGATCGCGTGCTTTTCTTGAATTTCGGAGTAACGGCCCATAGCCTCGAAGTAAGGCCATTGCTCGTTTAGAATGCCTTTGTTTGCGAATTTTGTTTTCCACTATAAAGAAAATAAAAAAGACTATTGTTTATTGTATGTATAATATGAGGTGGTGTGATGTATCTGTTACACAAAAAAGTCATTTAGATTAGCAAAGAAACTTACCCTAAAAGTTTTTAGCAGATGTGCCCAGATTTCTTGCAAATCCAACAAGCTGTGGTCCGGTGGTATTCCCATACTCCTTAACATCTTTTCAACCTCGCTAAAAAACAATTATATTTATTATATTCATAATAATTATAATCACACGAATAAATGCTCTTGTATTAACATACCGCCATCCATGTAGTGGGTCCTTAAAAGTTTTGAATGTCTGTTCGAGGTCGGTTCGGGCGCTGATCAAGTTGAAAACCCATTCTTCTTGCCCTGAATGTGTATTAAATTAGTAATTCCAGGAGATATTTTTTGGCAAATTAAGTATATGTTATTATTTAGTATAAATATTATCTACTTTTAAACTCATAACACCAAACATTTATAGGTCACACTCACGACAAAGTGTTAAACAAAAGGAAATTTCGAATAAATTGAACTGAAGATTGACGAGAACGGGGAAAGACCAAGACCAACAGTCATTCGGAATAATGCACACAATTTTAAACTAAACGTAACGACCATGAACTAAATAATGAACCGTTATTAAAAGACCCGTTTGATGTTTTAAGTCAAGCATTTAAAAGTAAATGTATCTGGACAGGATGGAGTGTTATTGGTACTTACAATCGACGAGAGGATTCAGGCTGTGATTGGTTGATTCACCCAAGTACAGTTCGAATAAATTGTGGTACACCCAGGTTTTATTATTTGTTGCTTTTGCCTTCTGATACTCCTAAAAAATGAAAGAATATTTTTAATGTCACTTTCTCAACTAAAATGAGTCAAGTAAAGTTCCCAGCCATAAAAATTGCACATCTCGTTTTATGACAAGGTTAATCGTTATCGAGTGTCGTCTTGCATAGCAGTTGGCAGTCGCTTTCTAAAATAAGATGTATCATTTTTACGCACAGGTAGAGAGTTAGAATAGTGAGGAAGAGCACTTACTGAAAATGTCGCCGCCCATTTCCTTCCTAATTCCCTTGATGTTAGCGTCTTAGGAAATCCGTATTCATCTATCATGATCTTCACCAACTCGCTATTTGAAGTGAGAAAGAAATTAATTTAAAATATCACATATTTTAACCACTACAATTTAGAAGAGAATATAATTGATTATTGTTACAGTTGTTATAACATAAAGGCTAGACTTATAGACTATACTTAGTACTTTCTAGTAAATATGAAAATATATCTCTGCGACCATATCAGTTGCGAGGCACATGGTTCATAATCGCTTGACACTGCTCCATGAAGTGAAATGAGTCCTGTGACGTGACCAAAGCTTTTGACAAAGTAAACCTCAATGAAGTAATAATTTACGATCTATTAAATCGAAGTGTCCGACCGTCTCAGGTTAGTATTTCAAAATGTTTGTTTTGAGGCCGCAATTAGGTGTCTACGCAGCTACGCTACCACTCAGTAGGTGTTCCTCAAGGATTGCTACTCTGGCCAATCTTATTTACACGATACTGAGCATTGTTTCTGGTGTCAGTAACAGCGACCGAAACTGTTTTGATGTATAAGCTTTTCTTTCTTGCATGTGCATAATTGTTTTATATTTTGAAATTCTTTTGTATAGGACTTTGATTCATATTAACTGAAGATTAAAGTTAACTTTCATTCTTCGATAAATTATCAAAAGCATTTTTTTCTCTCTACATACCTATATTGAGTAAAAGATAGGTATTCGATCAAATTCCAATATTAGTGTATTAATAAGGATTGTTATAAGAAGAGTAAAATAAGCCCAAAAGAAATTGTCAGACTGTGTGAAAAATGATAAGGTTAGAAACTAGGTGACTACCGGGATAACGACTAATAGAAAATTATAGAAGAAAAGACAAAGGAAATGGTGATGATAGTGTAATAAAGAATATCTTACTTCCACGCCCATTTCTTTTGTCTAAACAACCAGTCATGCTGCAGCCTAATCTGAATGAAAGATTCCGTGATATCTTTAGTCCCTGCAGGAAAAACAATTTTATATTACTTCAGGTATAGCAACAAACGACCCGCCCCGGTTACACACGAGCGCGAATTTAATACACAAACTTTCCTCGTTTATCGCTTTTCTATTATTGAAAGATAACCGAATCAAAATCCCTTGTATGGTTTACAAGAAGTAAGCTGAAAAACTGATAGAAGTAGACACTGACTCTGTTTTTATACATTTT
Organism: Lacanobia wlatinum; assembly: GCA_947578705.1. NCBI lineage: Eukaryota > Metazoa > Arthropoda > Insecta > Lepidoptera > Noctuidae > Lacanobia > Lacanobia wlatinum. The sequence continues at coordinate 7,681,169 of OX388044.1, read as the reverse complement.
TTTACTTAGGGGTTTAACTCATATCTTTTGTATGTTAAATAAGTCAGTATTTTGATAGGGTTAGGCCAGTAGCGTAGCTAGCATGGGTGACACCAGGGGCGGATAAAATGGTGTCAGCCCACAAATTAACCCCCCTCCCCCCCAAATAATTATGAATTGCGCCTTTGGCTTTTCGTTCTGGTGACGGCAACCGCAAGCCGTTTTTCGGAATGTAGGGAGAAGTTGTGCCATTCGCGCTACAGGTTTTTATTTTCAGGAATGTTCTTACATCATACTTACAAACAAAATCTCGGAAATTAGATTATTTTGATTTTGTTTTCATCATTATCTAAACCCAAGTTTGAGTAACACAAGTAAACTCAAGAACTAAAAGAGTGCAGAACACAAGAGCGAGCGAAGCAAGCTCTAAAATTCATGCATCCCAACTCAGAAAGGTTTTATTTTCATTTGATCATTTCTCATACAAACATAGTGATTTTACTAAGTCATACAGAAACGCTCGTGAAGAAAGAGAGTGCAGAAAGTAAGAGCGAGCGAAGCGATCTCGAAATTTTTTACATCGCCTGTTAAGGGGTGACACCCGACTGTTACAAAAAGTCAAGGAACGAGTGTCACCCCTAAATGCAGAAAACCTGAAGAACTATAGAAATTTTTGCAACTCATCTCGGAAGGGTTTTATTGTGCATATTTTGAACATTCATACTGAAATTTAAGTTTTTTGTTGAATTATATAGAAAAAGTCAGGAAGTTAGAGAGTGCCAATAGCAAGAGCGAGCGAAGCGAGCTCAAAAATTTTTGCACCCTGGTCCCGACAGGTTGCATTGCGTCAAACGTTTAGATGTACCCGATAGTGACAAAAACCAGTCAACGAGCGGTCCAGTGTCACCCCTAAGCGGGTGTCACCCTGTGCGCGCCGACTTCCTCGCTACGCTACTGGGTTAGGCCTTTATCAAGAGTTTGTGACTCATGGTTTGATGTTTTGATCAACAGGCTATAAAAAACATGGGAATAGACCAAAGACAATTTTAAACTTACAATGAAACTCATTTTCATTCTCGCCGTCATTCTTATTTTTATTCTTTTTTCCGTGCTTGGAGAATCGGGAAGAACCTGTTATTCTATAGGTGCAAGGAGCCTGAGCATCTAAGGAGGCCAAATTATCAGGGTCGAACTTCTGGTTATAGACCAGCATGGCATCGTATAGCGGCCAGTCGCTTTGCTCTGAGCCCTTCTTTATTTTCATGCGATGTTTTCTCTGGAACAATGTACATAATGTAATAAAAAACTGTTTGGCACTTGGTTTCGCCAGAACTTTTATATATTAAAGACTAGCTTTTGCCCGCGGCTTTGCTCGCGTTTAAGTAACCTATAACCATCTCCAGGGACCCATTTATTACTGTACCAAAATTTGTTTGGCGATTTAGTTGTAAGAGCATAACAAACAAAGTGACCTTAGACCTTATATTAGTTACGATAATTGTCTGCTGAAATAGATTTATTAAAAGAGGTGATGGAGAGATGAGACATTTGCCGAAAATTTTGTTAGAAATGTTTTGCAAAAGGCCAGGTAATTGTTCTGAAAAAGGTAATTGGTATTATATCAAAATTGAGAAATTATTTCAGAGCTGTATTTACATTTAACTTACATTAAAGGTAGTCCTGATATGGTGCCACAATCCTTTCATGTCATGAACGCAGCAGTCTAAGGGCATGTCCTGATACCTCATGGCTCTTTCAACTGCCCTGCAAATATATATCATCATAAAGCTCACCATCGAAAAGAAATCACACACCGCAATAGAGAAAAGTCTTCCTTGTTTGTGAAGCAACAAGGGTGATATTCCTGGAGCATTCTTATTATTTTCAACTCTATTGTTTTATTAATATTTAGTAGATATCGCTATTGATTTTAATGATTTAAACTACAAAATATTTGCAAGCTGGATGTTAAAGTTACCTCCACATGGTGAGAGGATCAAGCTTCATTTCCTTGGCTTCTGATACACAGATAATTAATTTTAGGCGCCATTCGTCATTCCCTGCAAGAAAACAATTATTATAAGTTACAGAAGTGACAGTAGGTAGATATATGTATATGAAACATTTCATGGAACAGAATTTATTGTGTTTTCACTCACAATGATGCTGACTGCTGACTCATCGCATTATGTAGAAATTAGGTAGTTGCAATTACGTTTATTTTAGGGTTTATTGTTAACTAGCTTCTGCCAGCGGCTTCACCCGCGTGGTCCCTAGGGAACATACTCCTAGGATAAAAAGTAGCCTATGTCTCTGTACCAAATTTCATTTAAATCGGTTCAGTAGTTTTGGCGACAGACAGACAGACAGAGTTACTTTCGCATTTATAATATTAGTAAGGATTAATTTAATGAATATTTATTCAATTTTCATTTCATATGAACTATGGTTTATTTTGGTATAAATTTAACGTAATTATATTATTGTATTAAGGAGAAATTTACAGTTAATTCTGAGTGTTTTAGTAGTTTTAATGGGATTTTTTTTACGGACATTCCATTCTTATTTGAAATTAATGAGGCTGCTATAGCCGAAACCACAATATAAGGGATATTATGATATATTTTTCATTAAATTTGGTTAGTACAGTAGTTCAAACCACAAGCTCGAAAAAGTGCTGTCGCACTATTCATGAGAAATTTTACTTCGGAATTTTGGCTTTTTACAAATAGATAAGAGAAAAATGTGAAAAGTGAGGCTGCTATCTTCAATACTAATAACTATTCTCAAATACCCAATAAGCCAAAGTTGTCTAAATATTTCAATTTCCGAGAATAAGAAAGCAAAAGTTGGTCATTTTATGCAAAAAAACACAGTCAAATTGCCCCTTAAATAAAGAAAATAAAAATGTGATGAGTGAAAAGTTGAAAAAGCAGTCACTAGTACAAAGTTTTCTCATTCAAAACTCATCTCAAAGTTTGCGTGTCACAAAGTATTTATTACATGGATTCTTATTAGAATTAATACTTACATGATTCATATTTGTCTAATATTTCTTTTTTGCCAAAATATTTATTAAACAGCTTGAAATGCTTCCAGCTCTTATTGTTTGTTTTCTTAGCTAATTTGTACATCTGAAAAAAAATCACATAAACCAAACTTCTGTTCAATGAACTCTTTAGAGGAAATTAAAATGATTATTTGGATGGTACTGAATTTAGCATAATTCCAATTACTATAAGTGTGAGATTCTTTTTAATTTGCTTTCATGAATTTAGTTACATTACTTACATCATAATTGTACGACCATTTCTTTCTGACATGGTCAACTGTCATTTCATTAGGGAATCCGTTTTCCAGTAGCAATTTGTGAAACTCCCTGAAAAGACAATTATGTTTCAGAGAGCTTGTTGACTCTACATTTTCAAACCAAAGAATTAGTTTATTTGCATAATTACAGGAGATAATAATGAGATAAACTCTACTATTATTTAAATAGAAGAGTCACTTGACCAATACCATGTTCTACAACAGCAGATCAAAAGTATCAATTTAACATAAACTGTACCTTTTTCCTATAGCAATAAGGGTTATTTTCGTAAAGCTAGTGTTACCTGAGGTGTGTAGTTGACTGTACCTACTTAGTACTGCTGGAAGCAGATGATCAGACATAGAACTGTTCAATTCATTGTTGTTATATCAGTTGCTTCTTGTTATTTATTAATTTAATATAGCCTTGATTACTTATATGACAAAGATAATCTACATGTACAACAAATTCTCGATAAAACTCAGTGGTATCAAAACAGACTCTTATCAAGAATCAGAATCACGACTACAAAACATAATAAAAAACTTACGCCCACGGTTGCTTTTTGCTTTTAAATAGCCCGTCATGTTTGAAACGAAGTTGAAACAATCTTTTATTGAGCTCAGACGTCCCTAAAACATACGAAACACGCAAATTATATTGAATGATTGAGTAAATAATCGGAATCACCAACATGATGTTTCGATTGGCCTATACTACTCACAAACGAAAGTTTTATCCTCCATAATAAGAATTCAGATTTTTATATTCATTTTATTTATTGGAATAATGGAAAATTATCCAGTTATTCTATAAAATTGATAATAAATTAAATTCTAAAATTATGACAAGCTGCCTTGGCGAATTGTTTATTTTAATTTCGCAGTTTGACAATTATTTGTAGTAGGCAACATTTTCTAGTGTAAATCGACTAAAACAGGAAATCTTTAGAAAACCGTAAGTTGAGTCCTGTATTGATTTGACATCGGTTAAAAGTTTTGTTTTACTGTACATCACTAGAATATTATTTTGATTCTGCGATTCGTCCCACAATTTTCACGTGGTTTTACAAATTTCGGCATGTTTTATAGATAATTCTGTATTTTTGAATTAAATCGGGGACAATGCATCGACTTGCGTCTGCTAGGAATATATATCAGAGTTCCTTTCATGGAGTCTCGCTGCCTGCAAGCAATTCACTAAAAAGTCCGTCAAATACGGAAATAAAATGCTTGTTTTGCCGAAGGATTTTATTAGGATGTCTCGGTGCAGGTAATTTTATCTTAAACTATCAAGAATATTTCAATTTAGGCAGCACATATAACATAAAAAAATATATATCTATAGTAAACTTAGGTTATTGAGTTGCATAACATTTCAATAAGTTTTTTTTTTCTTTTTAGAAAAAAATTATATTGCGAGACACCAATCTACGAAAACGGCGAATCTACTCAGTTCGCTGAGAAAAAAGTCTAAACATAAGAGCTATAAGAAATATGGAGAACTACTTGAAGGTAATTGTTTGTTTACATTTGTATCACTGACTACACTAGTAAACAAATGATTTTATACTTAATATCTTTATATTTTTTAGTTGGCGACCAAGCTATGACTGAAACTAAGGTGTCCATAAGCAAATTACGAGCTGTGCACCTCTCAAAGTTAGCTTCTAGTCCTGTCTCCCTTGGTCAGTTACATCAGCTCACTACCAAGCCTACCAAGAACTTAAGAGTAGCTGAAGTAGACCCTGAGTTACTGCAGACAGTCAGAGACAAAATATTAAAGAAATCCTCTGCAAAAAAAACCTCTAAGGCAGTCACTGGGAAGTCAAACCTGTCAGAAATAATATTAGAAGATGATAAATGTGCTCTTATTTTTACAAGCCAGCTATCAAACTTAGAAGACAAATTCAAGACGAAACAATATATAGATATGATAAAGGAAAGTTATTATAATTTTCAAAAAGCTACACTTTATGATCAAAAATTGCAAGACCTGAGGTATGCAATAAATGAGGGTGTGAATCAAGAGTTCAATCTAAACGAGATAAGTTCTAGTAAAACTGACCTGATGTCGGACAACCTCTATAGACCCTTGCCTAAGGGTGCACATGCTGTGTTCAGGGAATTGTTTGTAGATAACCATCATTTAGATAGCTACGATCAAGAACTCATGAGCCATATCACTAATATGCAGTAAGTATATTTTCATCTATTTACCAGTCTACTATAAAGAGGAAAGATTTGTATTTTTGTATGTAACAAATAAAAAAAATACCACTGGACCGATTTGAAAAATTCTTTCAGCAATAAATAGCTAGATTATCAGCAAGTAACATAGGCTATATTTTATCCCCGTACTCCCATGGGAACGGGAACTATGTGGGTAAAACTGTGTGACTTCCGCTAGTAAGAAATATAATAAAAGCTAAAGTAACTCATAAAAAGTCTGTTGTAACTGCTTGCAATCAAACTTTAAGAAAAAGAGATACCTAACTAACAAATAAACTGTAGCTGCGTGCTGTGTGTGCGTAATAACGTAGCTACAGTTTATTTACAGTTTGTTTATTAGTTTTAGACATGAAAAACCCAAAGTCACTGGCCACTCATCAATCACATCCTCTATTGAAATTACTTCCAATGCAATAATTTTGGTAATTTATTTCAGAGCTCAAGGGCTAGCACATCCAGCCATAGAGGACATCTATGATGACCCGTCACTACACAATGAAATAGTGGATACCAGGGAGGACCTGGAGTTCGACCATGTGGAGCCAGTACCTGCTAATACTTTGAAAATTAAACAGGCGTAAGTTTTTATCATTATCATTCCAAAAAGAAGAATTTTCTTCAGCGTGCATATTATACACGATCACATTTTTATTAAAAATAGTATAAAACAGAGTCACTGTCAGCCTGCCTGTTTCTCCTCTTACTTTTTGTAAAGTAACATATTTTGATATGGTGTTCACAAATTAACAGTTTTTGATTGAAAAATCAATAAGCAAGAAAGGTTTGTGTATATAATTTGCACCAAATGCGAAACTAAGGTGGATTGCTAGTTTATAATTGTATAAACTGTGTGTAACAGAAAACGCAATACCTCTTAAAGGGTCATTGTACTCATCATTATGGCTAACTTTTACTATAGGACCAATCCCGAAATCACGAAAAAAAAAAACTGCTGTTCAGTACATTTTGTCAAATTATGCGCACGTAAATGTATGGGGGAGTTGATTTTTTTTTCACGATTTCAGTGTTGGTCCCATAGTGAAAGTTGTTCATAATGATGATTTCAATGTCCCCTTGAGAGGTATTGCGTTTATTCTGTTACAGGTTGTTTATGATGTAAAATATCAACACCATGATGATAGGCTTGATAATGATAACCATTGACTGCTACATTTTTTATATTTGCAGGAAAAAGGCAATACGCGACAAGAACAAAGCTAAGCGCGACAAGCGCCGAGCCAAGCAGGAGTTGTGTATGAAGCACGATATCCGCGACTTGGAGCGGCGCGGCAAGCAGGAGTCCTTGCATCGCGTGCTCACGGCTCACCTGCAACTGCTGTGCTCACTTAATATGATACAGGAGGTGAAATATTTATGAAAACAATACTTTCAAATAATATAAGCATAAGTGAAGAAGTGACGCTACAAATATCCTAGCAACACACCAACTTCTTTATTTTTAACTTGAATTAAAAAAAAAAGAATAAAATAAATTACAACATCTTTTAGGCAGGTTTTTAGGCACTATTTCAGGTGTAAAGATTTTTACTTTACGAATTTCTGGTGTCCAAATCACTACATATTATAAAACTCAGCCCTATCGCCACGTTGGTCCGCCTGTCTGAACCTGAACGCATTAAACCTAAAAACTACTAAACGGTTTTTCATATGGATTTCACCAAGGGACTAAGTGATTCTCGAGGTTTAGGTTAGCAGCTTTCAGGTTTTGTGTAAATTGGGTGAATTATGACGATGATTGCTGAAAATATCAGAAGAAATCATATAGACTGGGAGTTTTTACATATGCTCTGCTACCCATGTGAAGGTTGCTAGTAAAATATATAGTAATAAAATCATTTCTGAAAAAGTACATATAGTACTCTTTATAGTTGTAGGAATTAAGGTACTTTTTCAATGACAAGGACTGCCTCCGTGGTCGAGTGGTTTAGGCGTTTGCCTTGTGACCCGGTGGTCGTGGGTTCGATTTTCACGGGAAACATACTTTGTAAAGTTATTTCCAGTTTGGCCAAGACATTACAGGCTTGAATCACCTGATTGTCTGAAAGAAAGATGATTCCGTGCTTCGGAAGGCACGTATAAGCCGGTGGTCGGGCCACTAAATGGCGGTCGTCAAATAAACCATGTCAGAGGCCCTTGAGGCGGTTTAGAAACTCTGACACTAGGGTGTGTGTGGGGTCGTTAGACCTTACTGCCAACACGATAAGAAGAAGAATGACAAGGACACAAATAATAAATTCTTACTTCATTTGAAACTGAACCATGTATGCTCAGTCAGTATTGAAGTTTTTGTTTGCAAAGCATATTTCATTAAAAGATCTATTTGCTTTCAGAAAATGTATTTTGTTCTACAAAGTTCACATTCTGTTACTTGTATTGTTGTTTGCAGTCATTAGTATGAAATTTCTGTGCCAATTAGCATAGTCATAACGTCTGTCTACGCGTGACGATGTATGTAGGTCACGTCTCTTGGACTAACTAATTTAATTGTTGAAAATATCTCAGCACACGTATTAAAGTTGGGTGTTTCTTTAAAAGAAGAGAATAAAAGAAAAAAGAAAGAGGGGAGTCACAAACACCTTGCTGTTGTGTTATTTTAATTAGTCTATATATCTATACTAATATATAAAGCTGAAGAGTTTGTTTGTTTGTTTGCTTGAACGCGGTAATCTCAGGAACTTCTGGTCCGATTTGAAAAATTATTTCAGTGTTAGATAGCCCATTTATCAAGGAAGGCTATATATCAGCACGCTAATACCAATAGGAGCGGAACAAAGTTGCGCGGGTCAACTAGTTGAGAATAACATCTTTATAGGTATTTATCAAATCAAATCGTATGTTTCAAATAAACCATTTACAGGCACTTTTGAATTGTCAAAGTCGGTCAGTCAAAAACATGAACCTATTTGCACGTTCCAAAGCATAGATCTCTATGGAGAAGAACGTGCAAGAAACCCCACGGACACTTATTATTTGAAAAAAAATCTAGACAATTGCAATACTTTTTATTTTTATTTTTTATTTGCGATGCGTTTGCTCTTGACTCTAGTCTAGGTCAGAGATGACAGAGACAAAGTCTACGATGAAGCGAGCTTACCCAGAAGGAGCCTATACATACATAGGAAAAGAAGGAGAGAAGGAGCCTATACAATACATAACAATCATTTATCATGTTTAGATCAAAATATTTAAATCAATATCTCGAACACTCGTTGGTGCATTTCTTTTGTGTTACTGTATTATTCTTTTAATAAATTTAAATAAGACCCAAATTAAAAAAACTCACGCGCTTACAAAATATTTACGCTTAAAAAAGAATCACTTGTAACCTAGTTTTTATGAGAAATCTCTGTTATCTTATCACGGAAGTCGGTGACCGCGACAGGCGCGAAATAAGATAAGCCGGTTTGAGAATTTAATCCAGAGCATTATGTATGTATACTAAGTATGTCTGTTTGATAATAATATCGTCTTGTATGTTTTAAACATTTGAGTGCCAATGACCTGTTAGAAAAAGGCTAAAAACCGGCCAAGTACAAATTGTACTCGCACTTGACCAACAAATTAAATATCACCTTATATGGCAACTGCAATACACACCCTGTGAACATTTCAACTGTCTACCTGTTATGGTCATGAGATTCTGCCCACTGACAGACAGACGAATGGACGGAAGTATGGGTGTTGTTGGTACAGAATCCTCATAAATCATTTTCTTACAAACAAAACTATCCTTTTTTTATTTAGCGCCTTGGGCAAAGGTCTGACCATATCCTTCCAGACACTCTTTTCCTGCGCCACCTCGAACCAGCCTTCGCTGTGTGCGTCCATTACACAGCGAAGGCTCGTCTATCCACCGTTTTCTGGCCGGCTTCGACCACGCCCGCCGTCCATCCTCTGGCACCCATTGTTTGCCCAGCGGCCGCTGCCCATGCGGCCGGTGTGACCCGCCCAGTCCCATTTCAGCCCGGCTTTCTTTCCCACGTCTATGATACCTCTATTGAAGCGCAGCGTGGTGTTCCGTGTAAAACTACCCTATCACTAAAAATTAATTTAATTCCCATTTAATCGAAAACCTGTAAAATAAAGCATGCCACATTTTTCACTAGACAAGACAATCTACACATATTGGTGTAATTTTCGAAATATTGGCCTTAATTAGCCGATACAAGATACAGCTTATGTAAATGACAATAAAGTCTATGTTAAGAAAGCAAATATGCAAAGTGCCGTAATATTAAATATTGCTTGTTTCAGGCTCATCAAGTACTACAGTATTACAGACAAAGAGGCTCAAGAGTCGCCAGTCATCCCAAAATTAATGATGTCAGAGTGTATAATACGCTTTTACATGGATATGCCTATTCTGTAAGTATCATTGAATACTCTTTTGATGCTTTTTTTTTTCATTAATTAGATACTAACTAATTAGTATAGACTGACATTATTGGCAGATATTTTATTCAAATTCTGCTGTGTTTTTCACAACTGTCTAGTATTCTAGTCTATCTATCATCAGAAAGTTTTTTAAACACAAAACCTTTGAGGTGGTGTACCTCTGTGCTGTTTATTTACCCCTAGAGATTTTACACTGACTAACAGGTTATTCGTTTAAACTGCATATCAGAATCAAAATCAAAAGGTATTTGTTCAAACTACGCTGAAAATCAGCACTTTTTGAACGTCAAAATTTACATGAAGACAGTCCCCCAAATCGCCCAGCCCGTCACCACTTCTTAGTGTTTTAGCTGGGAAGAAGAAGTGGCCAACAAACTCCCCAGTAACACAACTGTCTGTTAAGTTTGAAGAACTTGAATTTATATAACACTAGCTTCTGCCAGCGGCTTCGCCCGCGTGGTCCCTAGGGAACATACTCCCGGGATAAAAAGTAGCCTATGTCCTTTCTCAGGGTCTAGACTATCTCTGTACCAAATTTCATTTAAATCGGTTCAGTAGTTTTGGCGTGAAAGCGCAACAGACAGACAGAGTTACTTTCGCATTTATAATATTAAGTAAGGATTATTGTTCAACATTTTATGATAGATATAGAACATTTAATAAAATTAAATGGCACATGTCAGCTAGCAGACTATGTTATCCCAACAACTAAATATGAAACAATGATAAAACTTATTAACTTATTATATAGGTAATTAAATAAGTAAACTCAAGCATACAATACTAATCAAAATGAGCCTCCAGGGATAAATGGCGTGCCCGCTTACATGTGCAACAATGGAATTTAACCATAAGCTGTGACCCAAAGTCACAAGTGATAAACTAGGACCATCGCAGTTAAATTATGACACTTAAAAGTTATAACAATAATAAACCATGGACAGCAAGACGACCAGTCACCACAAGCAGCACCCGTTCATGTAATAAAAAGAGATGGCTAAAAATGATCATTATCTTCACAGGGAATGTTGGACAATACGAAACAACTCCTTTTGAATATGTCTGAAGACGGCGTTGAAGTGAACCCACAGACGTTTGCCGCAGTCTTCGAGTGCATAGAAAGAAGTAGTGCAGAAGATAAGATGGAGCTACTTAAATATTATAAGGAGCAAATGGAGCAAAAGGTTAGTATTTTGAGTCTAATCAAGTGTAATATAGTATAGGTATTCTAGCCTCATATTTCCTGATTTTTATGCAATTTCTCCAACACAATGATGAAATAGGTAAAAAAATTATGAAAAAAGAAACAAGATGGTTGAGTTTCTTAAAATGAATAAAAATTCTATTGATATTCTATTTGGTTTTCTATTCATAAAAGGCTGAAAATAGAGGAATAAAATGGAGTTTAATTTTACGTTAAAAAAACATAAAAGTCTTGGTATTGTTGCCATCTAAAAATAATGATATTAAGTTCCATCTTCATGTTCTGTCGCGATTACTATTTATCGCAAAACCAACCACGCTATTGAATGCACTCAATTCTTGATTTTTGTTTCAGAATATCACACTAAATGACTTATTAGACAAAACAAAATTCCTTTACGACCAACGTGAAAAGGTTCTCCAAGCGATCCATAGGATACAGCCGGACTTCCAGCCTCAATACACAGCACCCGTCTTGGACTACAACTGTCCCTTACTAGACAAGATCACGCTTGACCACGTCGAGAATAGACAAGGACTTTTAACGTCACCGGCCGAAGGTCTATTGTCTTTGGAAGAGATGATACAGAAAGGCAAAGAGCAGTTGAATATAGAAATTAAAGGGGAGGTTGAAATACAGAATATTGGCGTCAAAGATGAGCAGTCGGAGTCTGTGAAGTTTTGTGTGAGTATTTAGTGCATTTGTTTGAAGCTATTTAAACCTTTATTTTCTGGCTTTCCGTGTTAGTTTCTGATTTCATCAGAACTGATAATCATGTTGTAGCCACAGGCAAGGTGGCAAACCAGATATCGTTAGAGACTGTTAGGCTCTCCATATGAATAGTTCTCATGTGTGGAAATTAGACTTTTGGGTGCCCTTTGGTATGTTGCGAAAACAGTCATCACTGTACTGAAACTAGGTCGCGTTACAATCTGCAAGCAACGTGAATACAAGTTTGAATCGCATACTATTAGGGCGCCGGGTAAAAATGGCGTAGCACAACGCAGAGCATGCTCGCGGATATGCGAGAATGCGCTAGACTGCCCATACTTGACACACCATTGTTATTCAGCCGAGAGCAGATGCGCGCGGAATAGCGCGCATGCCCGCGCAGTCGCGTTCCTGCGTGCTTCCTTTCGCATGTAGTCGCTTCGATGCTCTTCAGAAATTAATTGTTGTGTTAATTGATTATAGATATTATTTCAATGGTGACAATGTCGATAATAGATTGACAGTGGAAAATGCACTGCGTTGCGCTCCGCCATATGTCCGCTAGCCTTTTAACTCCCGGCACGATCGAACGATTGATGACATTATACGTTTGCAACCGGCAACTTGCATACGAGCTGGTTGCAGGTGGAAACGTGGCCTTGCAATTTGTAATGTTGCCAGGTTATCTTGGGGTGACGCCCTGATCGTATCAAATCTTAGCGTCGAATCGAATGACTAACTTAGAGACTTATGTGATGCCAACTTGAAGCTCTATCAGCTGCTTTTTGTTTTGTTTTATCAGAGGAAGAAGCTATCCGAGACGGAGGCAGAGTGGCGCGGCGTGATCCGCGAGTCGTTCGTACGCAACCTCGGCACGCTCAAGTCACAGAGCTCCGCCTCGCATTCTGCCATCACGCTGTACCCTTATCTAACTGTGTTAGAGGTAAGTCCAGTATTATTCCAGCCGCATTTGTAAAAAAAAAAACCTGCAGTTACTTCCAAGTAAGTTCCAGTATGTTTATGTTCACATTTTTTTATAAATTCATTGTTTCTGTCTGGGGTGTAAAGGCCTCCTTTCTCTCTATCCTTTTACCTCTTATCTTGAGCAATCTGAGCCAATTTCCACCGTAGGAGCCTAACGCCGTTGCAGAATTTTTTCGAAAGATTCACCGCAGCCCTGGAACGCAAAGCGAGGGCATTAGGAGGAACACGTGCAGGCTCGCGCCTACGTTGGGCGGGAGTCGCCCCGCTCGTGCCGACGGCCGGTGCGTCTTCTGTTGCGGCGGCTGGGGCGTGAGGTTTCACTCTCTGACGCGGTTGGTCTCCTCCTTCGCTAGCATTACTGCTTCGCAGAAGATGGTAACCGCTAGGAGAAACACAGATGGGTTTTAGTCAGTAAGAGTTGACACTCCCATCTGCTCCATCCGGAGCAGAAGGAGTCATTTGATGATTTCCCATCCTTAAAAAAAGGAGCCGAACGCCATCTACGTTCCACGTCGCTGGTTCCTATTATATAATTATATGATATAGATATTTGAGACCCAAAAATGTGGCTACTTTTTCCCAATTCTCTAAGACATGTGGCAAGTATAGTTAGCATAGTTCCAGATTCAATTTTGCAGCTGTATACGATCAAATAACGCGATAAAATGTAGTGCAACGCTGGCTATTTTCGTCATTTCATAATGTATCTGTTATAAAATTTAATTACCAACGAAAGTCATTCTGTATTTTGTTACAGGTAGATCAGTTTGTAGAACTCATAATGGGTGAACTGAGTAAGCTGGTGGATGGTAGCGAAACGTACAGCCCTACTCTCAAACTGTTACAGAGAGATCTAGGAACGCAAGTATATCAGAAGTAAGTGTTCACATTATTTTATGACACCTATTTTGGATTTATCAGAGCCGAGGCGTTCATATAACTCAATTCATAACAGCTTCTCTTCAGAAGTTTGGAACATAACCACGAGATTTTAGAGCTTAATTTTGACGTTTATTGTATAATTTATTGATAATTTTGGCATCGGTTTCCCTCTTATGAACATTGAGTTCTCGACACTAATACTTGTGCAGTGAGACACAGTCAAGTATACTGGGTTTGATTTATACTGTACTGTGATAAGTAGATCATTATAGTTTGTATTTTTTTAGTAAAATGGTCATGAATTAGCTCACAATCTGGATTATTAAAAGTTGATTGTAACTCGTGTCTTGCCGCATCAAGCGGAACTAACCAAAACAATTACAATATGACCATACAATCCACGCCCACTAATAAATAGGTTATTACTTCGTTCTCTAGTTGTCAAAATAAATACCAGAACCCAATACGCTGCGGCCGCTATATTATGGCTCGTGCCTAATTGTAAAGCACCATCACGCGACGTCGCGTGAACGGCCACAGCTAGGTTATTCTGTAAATAACTATTTCGGTATCGAGCTTCACCTGAGTGACAAAACTCACAAAGTGAGCTTTATTGCACACAACATAAAGGTCTTAATTTGATACTCACCTCGGATTCTGCTGTCGAGATACGAAAATGTTGTTACAGAATAGCACTATAGCATAACAGGCCGCTTCACGACGTCGCGTGATTTTATTTATTTTATTTTTTGGTTTGGGAAAATAAACAGTTATACATGTTGACATGTAATGTGTGTGATGTGGCAATTAACGTGTTAACACTTTCAGTGCCAAGTGCAAAAGTGTTTTTACATTTTTAGTGCCAAGCACTCAACACATGGGCCGAACAACAATTCGTTCGTGTGCCCACAACCCGCGCATGAACACAAGTCACATATAACTACTTAAAACGACGACTCAGCAGATATGGGTTGTGGGCACATAACGAATCACTGCTCGACCCATACGCTGAGTTCGTGGCACTAAATGTGTTAAACAATCAGCGAAGACCACATGTGGTTCATAGAACTGCAAACTGGTTTTCGTTACTGATCAGTAAGTATTTCTTCCGCTAGGTACCAAATCGAACAATATCGTCGTAATGGCACTTTGAAAAAGATAGAGCAAGTGTATGAAAAGTACTGTGAGTGGTACGTCGGCCGACAGTCTGTCGACGGCACGGGGCTGCCGTACAACGGCCGCCAGGCGTGGCAGGCGCTCGTGCACATGAACAGAGACGGCGCTAATCTGGTGAGATAATGTTGGTCTATCTTTCCCTCTCCGATTTTTCTCTCTCACTCTATCTCCCTTGCTCTCCCTCTCCGTCTAACTGTCTCTCTCCCTCCGATCTTTCTCTCTCTCTCTCTCTCTCTCTCTATCTCTCCGTTTTCCTCCGTCTATCTCTCTCTCTCTCTCTCTCTCTCTCTCTCTCTCTCTCTCTCTCTCTCTAACCGATCTATTCCTCCATTTCCTACCGTCTTTCTCTTTCTATGATATATCTCTCTCTCCATCTCCCTCCGTCTCAAAATCTCAAATGGTTTATTGCAATCCATAATGTACACATACAGGTGGTAAAATGAATAGATAGAAACAATTATGGACCCTGTCGGGCACAGCAAAACTTTAAATAATTAGGAGAGAGGAAGAGCACTTTAGATTATCTGTCTATCTCCCACTCGCCCGTTTATCGCGTCTAATAAACCTGTTATTCAAATCAACCTACTATGTATCTGTTGAAGTTAGTCGCCGTTACTAAAATTCGTGATTATTAATTTTTTGCTCGTTTCGTTTTTCATGTGGTTACTATAATTGTTTTGGTTCAGGATATCGAGGAGATGCCGTGGCCGATGGAGATGCGTCAGAACGTCGGCAAGTTCCTCTACAACATCATAATCAACGACGTCAAGATTGACGTCAACATGTTCAAGAGCAAAGCTGCTAAAGAGTGAGTTGAAGATCTAGCGCTTTTTATTTATTGTTTGAAAGCTTCTATTGGGGCTAAGCATCATCACGTTAGTCATATCGCCATATTAGATGAAAATGACTTGATGTCTTCGAATGTTCATTTATCAGTAATGGACTGATGGTGTTGCGGGACGGTAGAAACGTCTAGAGGACATCGTGGAAGGACACTATAAAAACAGAAACTATATCTTGTATGACACTATCTTGTATTTGGAAATGTATACATTTTTTACCAAAACACTCAAAACCAATTAAGTCATTAGCCACAATGATTTTTAGGGTTCCGAACAAAAAACGGAACCCTTATAGGATCACTCGGGTGTCTGTCTGTCTGTCTGTCTTGGTACATACATGGACTTCTGTGACCCAAATATCAAATGAAAGGGCTTACTGTGAGAGTTTTAATTATGTTTTTTTCATAATTTTAAAATAAATGGTTTTTATTATTATTATTCCATTTATTCATTTACATACATACTATTTACATTTTTTTAAAATTTCTTTAAAAAATACAAAAAACATTTAAAAATATAAAAAAATAGTAGCCCACCGGTATCGGGAACAGGGTCTAAGCTACCGGTGGTCAGGGCCCCTGTTAGAGGAACCTCCTAACAATGCGCGCCGTGTCCAGGAGTACTACTTTCTGTATCAAGCCTTTGATCCAGCAGCCCTACGAGAGCCTCCGCAGATGTTGGTCGAGGCTCTTAGCAATTATGCCATTGGCCGTCACGACTATCGGCACAATGACTGCTGTGTTCACATTCCACATGTCGACAACCTCGCGAGCCAAGTCAAGATACTTAGTTTTTTTTTTCTTTCTCAGCCTTCACGAGGAGAAGTCTGATATAACAGTCCCTCATGACGAGAACGTCATGAGAGACTGTTATATCAACAATCATTGCGCGACGCTCTAGTCGGTCTATCACCACTATGTCAGGCTAATTGGCAACAGTAGTCCTGTCAGTGATGATAGACCGATCCCAATACAATGTGCAATTGCCATTTTCAAGAACTGGGTCGGGCACATGCCTTATAGTACGGTACTTCCGATTCCACAAGATTGTATTTAAGAGCAAGTTGCTGGTGGATAATCCTGGCTACACGGTTGTGCCTGTGCAAATAATCTCCGTTCGCCAGACTAGAACAACCAGAAATAATGTGGCGGATGGATTCCCCGGGTCGGTGACATGACCAACATTATGTCAACCGTACCGTCCTTCACAATCACATATTTCCGGTAGTTGTTCGTCATCATAACTTCGTCCATAATCGCAGAGACAAAACCTTCGGTTTTCCCAAAGAGGTCATCAAAACGCAGCCAGGCTACGGACGCTAAGAAGTCTACATCGGGCCCATGTAGGACCCGATAAAAGCGTCCGTGAAGCTCCTTGCTCTGCCATACCTCCCTGCGGTCGTTAGTATCTAATACCATAGTTTAGCGCCAGTTCTCGTTAGCCAAGGAGAGCGCGGTGAGGCCTTTGTCCACCGCTACCACATCTTGGTGCATACCCACGTCGGCCACAAGAAAGTATTCCCTAAGGCTGCATACCTCGCGGTTGTGCAGGGTCTTAGCATTTAAGAAGCCACAACCCCCGCACTTCCGCACCAACACCATTGTTGGTGCGGCTTGCAGTCGTGCCCGGCTTCTTGTTAAAATTTTATTACCATTTCATCAATTTGTGTTCGCATTTCGTAAATTCTTATTTTAATTTGGTTCTGTTTTTTTTTCTTTGATGAATTCCGTGTAAAATGCATTTTGTTACTATGGTTTTATAAATTAAATTTAAAAAAAAAAACGGGATGAAAAATTCTTTATGTCAGTTGACTTGACAGCCGAGCCACATATTCAGATATTATTATTATTTATTTATATCGAACACAAAATATTCATATTGTTGTTAGTAACACTTAAAACTATATTAGTAAACTTTTGTCACCACAACAAAAGAAATAAAATAAAACAAAAATAAAACTAATTCAGGTACCTATATTTTTGTCCGCTTCCCGCTGTACCAGACCTGCAGCTGTGCATACAGGTCCAGTGCTCCAGGAACGGGAATCAGGCTTATTCACTATCACCTTTAAAATGCTGTTGGTGCTCCCCCGAAGCCGCATCGCATCAAGGATGCTGTTCGTCTTCGCATAATAGCTTGGAAGCTATCTGTATCAGCTTCAGCAAATATGCCCGCCCGGTGCGCTACAAAACCGCAACACCCTAAAGGCGTTATTATACTTCTCGCGAAAAACGTTGTAGACCCTCTGCGTATGTCTAACCCACAGGCTGCACGTGTAAAAAGACTGGCAGAACGCCTTGCACAGAGTGAGTTTCACTTCTCTAGTACATCGTGCAAACCTACGGGCCAGCATATTACATCGGATCGACAACGCTATTCGCTCCCTTTCTATGTCACTGTCATCATTCAGGCCCTCATTCACTATGTGACCAAGGTACCTAAAATGCGGCACTCTGCTTAGTGGTACACCATACAAAAATACCGGAGGAACTGTCATAGGCTTTTTAGTACCTATTCTAAACACCATCAGCTCACTCTTCCGTACATTGTACAGTAAACCATGAGACGTGGCATACCTCTCACATATCTCTAGCATCCGTCTGAATCAAAGTGGAGAGAGTTATTCAAGAAATTAGACGAAAAAATACCATTCCCCCCTTTATCTCCGAAGCTACAGAGCCTAAAATTTTGAAAAAAAAATGGAGATAATAGATCTTTACCTATCGATTACAGGAAAACCTTTAAGAAGTCTATAGTGTTAAAACAACATGTTAAAAAAATTAATTCGTTCGGCACCCTTTGCACGCGAGACCGACTCACTCTGACCGGTTTTTTTCATTGCTACAATCTTGAAATTTAATTTTAAGTTTTCACAATTAACGCCCCTTCAACGGCTTTTTGTAATAGTCGTTTTCGGGATATCCTATAAATTGTTATTCCGTAACATTGCTGTTACTCATAAACCTGCATGTCACGTGTACAGGAAGAAGCTGCCCGCGGTGTACAAGGTGCACCGTCCGTGGGGCCGCATGGTGCGGCTGGAGCTGAAGCCGCACCCCGTGCTGGCGCGCGTGTGGGCGGGCGCGGCGACTGCGGGCTTACGTATGCGAGCGGCGCTAACACCCACAGCCGCACCCCCCGCGCCCTGGGCCAACACGCAGCGGGGAGCTTATCTTGTCACTCCTACACCGCTAGTCAGGTATGGTACGATGTCACGTCTGCGGGCTTACGTATGCGAGCGGCGCTAACACCCACAGCCGCACCCCCCGCGCCCTGGGCCAACACGCAGCGGGGAGCTTATCTTGTCACTCCTACACCGCTAGTCAGGTATGGTACGATGTCACGTCTGCGGGCTTACGTATGCGAGCGGCGCTAACACCCACAGCCGCACCCCCCGCGCCCTGGGCCAACACGCAGCGGTGAGCTTATCTTGTCACTCCTACACCGCTAGTCAGGTATGGTACGATGTCACGTCTGCGGGCTTACGTATGCGAGCGGCGCTAACACCCACAGCCGCACCCCCCGCGCCCTGGGCCAACACGCAGCGGTGAGCTTATCTTGTCACTCCTACACCGCTAGTCAGGTATGGTACGATGTCACGTCTGCGGGCTTACGTATGCGAGCGGCGCTAACACCCACAGCCGCACCCCCCGCGCCCTGGGCCAACACGCAGCGGGGAGCTTATCTTGTCACTCCTACACCGCTAGTCAGGTATGGTACGATGTCACGTCTGCGGGCTTTCGTATGCGAGCGGCGCTAACACCCACGGCCGCACCCCTCGCGCCCTGGGCCAACACGCAGCGGGGAGCTTATCTTGTCACTCCTACACCGCTAGTCAGGTATGGTACGATGTCACGTCTGCGGGCTTTCGTATGCGAGCGGCGCTAACACCCACGGCCGCACCCCTCGCGCCCTGGGCCAACACGCAGCGGGGAGCTTATCTTGTCACTCCTACACCGCTAGTCAGGTATGGTACGATGTCACGTCTGCGGGCTTTCGTATGCGAGCGGCGCTAACACCCACGGCCGCACCCCTCGCGCCCTGGGCCAACACGCAGCGGGGAGCTTATCTTGTCACTCCTACACCGCTAGTCAGGTATGGTACGATGTCACGTCTGCGGGCTTTCGTATGCGAGCGGCGCTAACACCCACGGCCGCACCCCTCGCGCCCTGGGCCAACACGCAGCGGGGAGCTTATCTTGTCACTCCTACACCGCTAGTCAGGTATGGTACGATGTCACGTCTGCGGGCTTTCGTATGCGAGCGGCGCTAACACCCACAGCCGCACCCCTCGCGCCCTGGGCCAACACGCAGCGGGGAGCTTATCTTGTCACTCCTACCAGTACCATACCTGAATAGACCGCTAGTCAGGTATGGTACTTTGTCAAGGTGCCCCGTCTGTGGGGCCGCATGGGGCGCGCGGGCGGTGACATGGGTACTTCTGTGCTGCCCCTAATAGTTAGCGCTACACGCTCCTTATAGCAGCGAAAGTTATAGTGCATTCCCACATTCAATGATATTCATTTAATTACTCATATAATATCATTTTAATTTTCAGTACTTCAAATACAATGTTGTTTAAGTACTTGCCTCCCATGCAGGATGCCGTTCTACGTGATGAGTCAGTGGAAGCGGCTGGAGTCGGCGCCGCCACACAGCCTGTACCCCGTGCTGGACAGCCTCAACCAGCTGGGCGAGGTGCCCTGGGTCATCAACAAGCCCATACTGGATCTGCAGATACAGATATTTAGGTAAGGCTACTGAAATAATAAAATTAATGTTCATGAGTTGTCGAACGCGGTTTGTTTTTTACTGTTTATTATGAGCCTTATTTTCGTGCCTCGATCTGCCCAAAAAATAAATAGATATGTCGCGTTCATCATGGACAACTTTACTGCTAAAACTTTTGACAAATAACTCATTTTGCAATTGTCATCATCTAATACTGGTGTTGATTTAGTCCCTTACATCTGTGACAGGCACTGTCTTATTTTAATTCTTTCAATGAAGCCCATTATCTGATTCGTATATATAGTTTTACAAACGTCAAACTAAGAACCGATATAACCCACATTATTACCAGAGACTAAAAAAGGTGCCTATAAATTGTGCAAAAAGTTCAAGATAACATTGTTACGTACAGGGACGGCGGTAACAAGAAGCTAGACATAGCGCCCCCTTCGTCCAAGCTCGACACGTCGCAGTTCGTGAGCGGCGCCGACGCAGCCGCAGCGTTCAAGCGCCGCGTCGCCATCAACCGCGCGCGCGCAGAGATGCATTCTCTGTGGTGCGACGCGCTCTACAAACTGTCGCTGGCTAACCACTATAGGTAAGTAAACCATCAGTTGCTTTAGCTTGCATCACTACATCGTGGTAGACTTTAACCCTAACACAGAAGTTGAATTTCACAATACGCCTTGGTACGACTGACTGTTTGGCTTCTGAATACCCTTAACGAGTGTCATAGATTAACAAATGACAGCCGCAAATGATGAGTTGGCATGCTTTCCGAAGCACTATTCTTGAAGTACAGTGACTTTTCGTGTAAATGGGAATAACATCAATTTTGTTTGAGAACAAGTATTTGAATACTCCTAAGCTGGTTTCAGATCGAGATCTAAGCTAAGTTATTAAGGCTGGGTTCGCATAGCTAAGGTAATTTATCTTTCTGTTTGCCGTTGGCTTAAATTTATACCATCAATTAAAGAAAAACAAACAAAGCGAAATTTTTACGGCAACAAAAATAACCGCAACGCCATTTATTCCGCCAGCAGCGAACTATTAACGAAATCCTGCATCGCGGGGTCAGAGTTCTCCGTGCATCGGGCAGTTGCCCACCGGTCACAACAAGCGACCAGTCGAAAGATCCTCACTTTTCTATAAAAGCTTGCGATACTCTCTATAAATTGTAGTGTTCTTCCAGGGACTCAATGTTCTGGCTGCCCCACAACCTGGACTTCCGCGGGCGCGTGTACGCGTGCGGGCCGCACGTGTCCGCGCTGGGGGCCGACCCGCAGCGGGCGCTGCTCAGCTTCGCCAACAAGCAGCCGCTGGGGCCCCGCGGCCTGCGGTGGCTGAAGCTGCACGCGATCAATCTCACCGGCACCATGAAGAAGAGCACTGTTGATGAGAGGTAAGCTTATAAAGAATCCCGAGTCCCATCTGTCTATCTCTCATAAAAATTGTTTTAGAATAAGAATGGACATTTCATCTATTGACATCTGTGAAATCTCAGTTCGACTTCAAAGCCAGACTTCGGTATCCTGCGCAATCTTTAGGATGATTTATTTGTATGTATTAATCAATTGGCCTTTCAATGGAGATCTTTACTAAGGAGAACTAGTAAAACGTTGCTTCTGTTTTTAAGCGCATATGGAAAATGTCCATAGCTACGCGCCTACTCGATATATTTGCATATTTGCACATTAGCTTTTTTGTGACCAAGCCCAAAATTAAACATGGTACTTCGAGCCGGATATCGGTTATTCTTATTTTGTTGAACCAATAACAACAGGTAATATATGATCCACTTAACCGCGTACCCACACACACCTGAGAAACGCGAATATCACAGATATATTTTTTTCACAGACTTGCGTACGCAGACAGTATAATGGACAAGATCCTGGACTCAGCCGACCGGCCCTTAGAAGGAGAGCAATGGTGGGCGCAGTCCGAGGAGCCGTGGCAGACGCTCGCGTGCTGCATGGAGATCGCCAACGCTGTGCGCTCTCCTAACCATGAAGGTCACTTACTATACTAGCTTTTGCCCTCGACTTCGTACGCGCATATCCCGTTTATTCCCGTTCCCGTATGAATTTCGGGAAATCCTCTCTTAGCGTTCCCCTAAGGAGTGTAGGGAAGCTACATGCCTAATTTCAGTTTTCTGCGACCATTAGTTTCGGCTGTGCGTTGTCTGTCAGTCACTCAGTAACGGAATGATTTTATATATTAGAATATAGGTATTGAATTTCGAAATGAGGTGAATTCTTAGAAAGGTCCGTCTATTCGATAGTTGAAGTTCATATCAATAGCCTTAATAAAATTATATTTGTAAGATTTTTTTGTAAAATAATATAATGTATTAATAACATTTATTTAATGCAGAAAAGAAGAGATACAATACATGTTACATTGTTATGATATTACATTTTTGTGCTCGATTTTTCTGTGAATAATGACCCCTATGCTAGGAAAATCCTGTGTTATCCATTCATCCGTTAGGATTGATTTACAAAATTAGGGAAGCTCAAACGTGTAACAGCAGTAATAGTGTGTAAGTAAGCGCATGTGATGTGATGTAATGGGTGAAGTGTGATGAGTGATGTATGGTGTGGGTGGCGTGTGTGAGTGTAAGTATTTGTGATTGTAATAATTAATTATTTGCATTGGGGTTTCATCAGTGCTTCTGTTTCGTCATAATCCAGGGAATATAAAATGATTATTCTTTTAAAAAATTTGCAAAATCTGTCGACTCCGATTCGCAATCGTTTCGTATGCTTTCTGCTGTGCTAAAAATATTTTTGGATTGTGGATTACTATAGATGGATTTTTCCTAGCTTTTACCAGTATCTCAGCTGATACCCGAACCAAGCTTTAGTTTTATTTAAAGTATTTTATTTACACGAATACGTAGTAATCGTATTTTTCTGCCCCAACAGAATACATGTGCGGCTTCCCAGTCCATCAAGACGGCTCATGTAACGGTCTCCAGCACTACGCCGCGCTGGGCGGCGACGCGGCCGGCGCGGCGGCCGTCAACCTGGCGCCGCTCGATAGGCCACAAGACGTGTACAGCGCTGTAGCGGCTATGGTACGTATTGTGTAGCACATACAGCTCACTGTAGCGTGAACAACACGACTACTCAACACTGTTCACTGCTGGATTAAATACGAATGGTACTGCAGCTGCTACTGTAGAACGAATTGTATTTAAATCCTAATCAATTTCTTTAAACATCTGGTACAGCCATCACTATACCCAGATTATATCGCAGCAGTTATACTTTCAATAACAAATAGTTGTTAACGTCAATCATTACAATAATTTAAACCCTATTTTTAAATACTTTAAAGTCTAAAATAAATAGTGTTTGCTACAGGTAGAAGAGATGCGAATCCGAGACGCGGCAGCCGGTGTTCCCGCCGCCATTATCCTAGAGAACTTTGTGCGACGGAAGGTCATCAAACAAACTGTCATGACTACCGTGTACGGAGTCACCAAGTTTGGCGCCAGGCTGCAGATCGCTAAGCAGCTGAAAGGTAACTTATACCGACATAGGAACTAGAATAATTGTTTGTTTCTCTTGTATCAAAGTCCTGGTTATTGCAAACACCAAAATAGTTCCTTTTTATTGATACTCATAGTTCTCACATGGCGACTTTACCTCCAAATATCTCGATAACGTGGCACTTTAGGGCACCATGTTGTCGACATTTTTGGTTTGTTCAAGTATCCTCTACCCGTACATACCCGTACACCGCGCGCCGCGACTTATCAAAATGCAAGCCGGGTAGGTATGCCACAAAAGTTCTATTACCTTTGGATGGGACCTATTGTATGAAAAATTATCTCTTCACAATATATCTAGATTTTATTGTTCAACCACGATTCATTACAGTGGTACCCAACTGATAAAGCCAATCAACCTTAGATCACTACCATAAGGTTCATAATACACTGCAGCTGTTAGTTCCGTCTCACTCGCGTCACGTACATGCCACGCGGCGCGCGCTAACATGGCGGCAGCTGCCGACCAATAGCGGTACAGGAAAAAGAAGCGCGTTGCGTGGAGCGTGCCGATTGGTATTTCCCGCGCTTTGAAAATTCATCTTCTGCGCAGGTACATCAGTAAGCCATATCAGTTGGGTATTACTGTACAATCTTACGGTGTTTGCTATCATTTGGAGACATGAGTACGAGGATAGCTTTTCTAAATAAATGAGTCATAATTGGTCATGGATCAAACCGTAGCCAGTCATAAGGAAACGGTTTGTCTGACACATTATTTTCACCCCAACCTAAGCACCATCAATGGTAAATATAATGTTGACACCGTTTACAAAGCTTCAAAATCTCTAACTCATCGCGTTAGCATTTTCGCAACTCACTGGGTCATTGCAGACAGTTCCGACTCACCGTGAACTATGCGGCTTCCTCTGGCCTGGTAAGCATCTGAAGATGTATGGACGACTTATCCATTATCGACCTCCGGTCTCCGGAGGGGAGTGGTTTAGCGGCAACGATACCGCCTCAGAAAAACTAACGAAGCAAAATCTATACCGCCACAAAAAGTAACGCAACGATATCTATACCGCTAGCAACGAAGCACGTCAAAAAGGCTTTTTTTTAGGGTTCCGAACAAAAAACGGAACCCTTATAGGATCACTCGTGTGTCTGTCTGTCCGTCTGTCAAAGCCAGTTTTCTCCGGATCCACTGGACCGATTCTTTTGAAATTTGGTACACATATGGACTTCTGTGACCCACACATGGACGCGTTACGTATTTTTTTAGTATGGGGGCCACTTTTGGGGGTTAAACCAGAAATTTAAAAAAAGTTTTTTCTACAATATCGTGTGATCAAATGAAAGGGCTTACTGTGAAGGTTTTAATTATATTTTTTTCATAATTTTAAAATATATGGTTTTGAAGTTATTCAAGAAATTAGACGAAAAATAACCATTCGGTTTCGTAGATAAGGGGGGGCCTTATCTCCGAAACCACTGAGCCTAAAATTTTGAAATAATGGAGAAAATAGATCTTTACCTATAGATTACAGGAAAATATAAGAAGTCTATAGTGTTAAAATAACATGTAAAAAAAATTAAATTCGTTCGGAACCCTTTGCATGCGAGTCCGACTCGCTCTTGACCGGTTTTTTTTTAACGTTAACTGTTCTGCATCTGCTCGGCGTCCGTATGTCGCTACTGAGATGCAGCAGAACACCAGCGTGAGGTATATTTGCCCGGCACATGCTGAGTTGAACTCCCATTTGGTGGTGCAGCTTAGAGAAACACACCGCACATTTGATTGTCTATGTCAAATATATATTTATGTCACCGGAAAATGGCGATAAATTCTCAACTGACATTTGGAATGCTTTTTTACACATCAAAATTTGATAGTTTTTGATTTCTCGAATTAATTCCGAGCAGTTGTGAACTGAAATAAAATGGCGACCAATCAGAACTCCGATTTTTTCGTTCGTTTAGTATATTCTAATTCAATATAATGTTCTTTTGATTTAAATATTTACTCTTGTCGTTTGAGATGTTGATGCACACATCTCAAACGACAAAAGATAACTACTACTATCAAAGATACTACTACTAATGTTTTTTTATGTATCTCTGTTTTTTAACGTAGTCTAAATCCTACCATTATTGCCAACAGATATAGACGATTTTCCCAAGGAGCACGTATGGACGTGCTCGCAGTACCTCACCACGAAGACGTTCGACAGTCTGCGAGAGATGTTCACCTCCACCAAACTCATCCAGGACTGGTTCACCGACTGTGCCAAGTGAGTCCTATATAAGAAGCTTATTTGCGCCAAGCTCAACGCAAACCTAATAACATAAAACAAACAAAAAAAATGTTTCAGACGTAGAAACCGCACGCCTGGTCTGTTAAAGTTATTTTCAGCATTATGTCGTACGGTATTTTGCTGTGGGGTCAGGCTGCTCACATTGGATCCATATTTGTTTTACAAAAAAGCTGTCAGAGTCCTTTATAATCTGCGTCCGTTGCCGCGAGTCTCTTAGGGAACTTCTTAAAATAATATTATGACAGTCCCTTGCCAGTTCATTTATGAAAATATTATGTATATAAAGAAAAGTCGACATCATTTTAGTAAAATTAGTGATAGACATAATTTTAATACTAGAAATAAAGATAAATTAGATCAACCATTTATAGATCAGATAAAGTACACATATCTTTCATAGGGTACTGGGTTAAATGCTACAACCAAATACTTTGTGACATGTTAAAACTAAATGAAGGGAAATATGATTTTTATATTAAAAGCACAATTTGTGAACAAGCATGTTATCTATACTAATATATAAAGCTGAAGAGTTTGTTTGTTTGTTTGTTTGCTTGAACGCGCTAATCTCAGGAACTACTGGTCCGATTTGAAAAATTCTTTTAGTGTTAGATAGCCCATTTATCGAGGAAGGCTATAGGCTATATATCATCACGCTAAGACCAAAAGGAGCGGAGCAGTAATGTAAATTGTGACGCAGACGACGTTGCGCGGCTCATCTAGTAAATTATATTCAGGATAAGAATACAATGACAAATTTTTCTCACAAGTTCAAAATGAATGAAGCGAAGTTATATACCTGTCCCGATCTTTTCAACTGAAGAAAATCAAAACTGAACCACATACCTAATACGTTTTTGCATATTGGTCGAAAAACGTCAACGTACCGACACATAACTTTTCCTCCCAGTTCCTTTTGTTTCACATTGCCATAAATTCTTAGTACAGTAGTACCCAACTGATATGGCTTACCGATGTACCTGCGTAGAAGATGAATTCTCAAAGCGCGGGAAATGCTATTGACCAATCGGCACGCTCCACGCAACGCGCTTCTTTATCCTGGGGGGCTACTCTCTAAGGAAATCCGTAGTTTCGGGCTTAGTTGCGGGCGGGCGTATTCTACTCCGTATCACCTACAGACTTACGATTAGTCCCGAACCCGAAGTGAGAATGAGTGACAACACGATTTCACAGTAACTGTCAAATCGTGTTATCATTAGTTCTCAGTGGTTAGGTGATACGAAGTAGAAAATACCCGCCCGAAACTACGGATTTCGTTAGAGAGTAGCCCCCCTGTACCGCTATTGGTCGGCACCTGCCGCCATGTTAGCGCGCGCCGTGTGGCATGCACGTGACTTGTGAGTGAGACGGAACTTACAGCTGCAGTGTATTATGAACCTTATAGTAGTGACCTAAGGTTGATTGTAAGTTTGCTTTCTTTCCTTAATCTTCGGGGCCATACTTTCTTTTCTGTGCGAACGAAGATTCACGATGCGCCATATCAGTTGGGTACTACTGTAACAAGTGAATGTCACCCCCAGACTGATATCCGCGGTGTGCGGCGAGAGCGTGGAGTGGGTGACCCCGCTGGGGCTGCCGGTGGTGCAGCCCTACTACCGGCGCGCCGGCGCCTGCGCGGGGCAGTACCGACCTGCTTTAGATCAGCAACAGTAAGTCATCATTGTCATTCTTCTGTCTTTTCATGTATCCGAATTTATTTGGTAGCAGCTTTTTGTGTGGAGTTGACGCAGCTTTGTTTTAACCCACTTCGAAAAAGAAGGAGGTTCTGTATTCGTTTGTATGTATTTTTATTATGATGAGATTTTGATGATTATCTTCTATTAGATTTCAATATTGTTTAACCCCATCGTACCAGATATCTTTCTAAAAATAATGAAAATTGTTTTTATGACATTAAAACAATCAGAAACATTCTTTGTTTCCTTGATTGTCCACTATTGACTACGATTGAATACTCGCCTAAATCCATATTTTTTTTAAGTATCATTAAAATAGAAATACACAAAAATTTAATACGGCTCTTTATTTAC
This sequence comes from Lacanobia wlatinum, assembly GCA_947578705.1. Classification (NCBI taxonomy): domain Eukaryota; kingdom Metazoa; phylum Arthropoda; class Insecta; order Lepidoptera; family Noctuidae; genus Lacanobia; species Lacanobia wlatinum. The sequence continues at coordinate 7,652,836 of OX388044.1, read as the reverse complement.
TTAATAAACCTGAATCGATTCGCTTTCTTCGAAATATCACGCACTACGCGCATACGTCCACGACAGGTTGTATGACCGACTGCGATCTTGCCCACTAAAGCTCCGACCAAGAAGAAACATTGCCCGCAACTTGTTGACCTGCCATCTGAACGTCATTTAGACCTTCATTACTCTGTTTTACCCACAGACGACCCTGCACAATGAAGCAGCGCAACGCCTTCCCGCCCAACTTTATCCACTCGCTAGACTCGTCGCACATGATGCTGACAGGACTGCACTGTGAAGCCAGCGCCGTCACCTTCGTGTCCGTACACGACTGCTTCTGGACACACCCGCGCTCCGTGGACACCATGAACAAGGTAAATTATGTTAGCCAGCCAGTGGACTACATTGGCCCACTGCCCATGACTAACCCATAGATTTTCCCCCTCGGACCGCGAAAGCGTTTAGACGTGCATTCCGTACAAATATTTTTATTTTATTTTTTTATTAAAATCGAATTGTTAATTCGAAATTCAATGTTCAATATATTTCACAAAAGTACCAGGCGCGCATAAACTTTGAAGAGAACGCGAAACGCAGAGTACTGGAGGAAACGAGCCGGCAACAGTCAGGACGGAGATAGTAGGCAGAGCCTGCTGCGCTTACGTCGTGCGTGCGTCATCCTTGACGGCTGCCACAACTTAAGAGCGATAGCGATTAGCGAGTAACTTATTTATGATTACGTACTCTGCTTTGTCTTAGTTTGCAGTCCTGATTATACAAACTAACAAGTGAAAGTAACATGTTTAGAACACCATCTAAAACTCCTCCGAATCAATTCTCATCGCGTTCGGAGTCTGATATCCGGAAGCTGCATGCAGATGAAGACTTAGAAGGGAACATCACCCAGAGAGCCAAACGCAGATGCCTTTCGGATGAAGTCATCGGTGATGACCTGGATATGTTTAAAAACGAAATCAAGAAGATGATCAGTGAGATGATGTGTACTCAGATCACCCGATTGGACAAGTTAGAGGGTCATATTAAAGAAATAAAAAATCACTACACGGAAATTAAGGTCACAAATACTGATCTTGAAAGGGCAATGACAGCGGTCTCCGATCAATTACAGTCCCTCGAAAATAAAATTACGGGACTAGAAAATCAACGTGGCTCCATGGTAATCCAGTTAGCTACACTAGAAAACAAGTTGGAAATTCTCGACAACAACCTCATCAAAACCTCTATTGAATTACGCAATGTACCCAAGAGACAGAATGAGACTAAAATCATGCTATATGAAACTATAACGCACCTATCAAAACATCTTGGCCTTGATACAAACTCCGCTAGTATCCGTGATATTATAAGACTACCCTCAAAAAAGGAAAACTTAACATCGAGTTTATCAGTTGAGTTTGTTAATACACTGACGAAAACGAATTTCCTTGCTGCTGTTAAAGACTATAACAAACGCAATCCCAAAGACAAGATAAAATCAACCCATTTAAACTTAAAATCGGCACAGGAAACACCTATTTACATCACCGAGCTTTTAACAGCGAATTCTAAAAGGTTATTTTACCTTACTAGAAACCACGCTAAGCGACACCAGTACAACTATTGTTGGACGTCGAATGGAAGAGTCATAGTCCAGTCATTACGTACATTCAAAAAAGAAAATGAATTTGCGCTTCTAATTTTTTAATATGTTGTAGGGGATACCTAGAAAAGCTTAACTTGAGATTGTCGACCAAGCTTTCCTAGGAGCTTTCGCCGCCATGTTGAAAAAAGGGGTAAAATTTGTGTCTCGGCAATAACTCGGCTATCCGATGAGATTTCGAAAATTTTTGTAGGACACTTTTTGTAGCTTTCTTTGTGCTCTACAATAACGCCTGAATCATTTTTAGCGTTTCATGCATCGTTATCGAGATATCGATCGATAAAGTCAAAAATTTAGGACACAATTTTTGTTTTTTGCTTTTTTTTTCTTTGGGTCTTAATAAATATGAAAAATTGTGGAATTCAAACTTGTAGAGCATATTCAGACCTACAATTTCCTTCTTGGATTTTTTTATGTTGGACAAAAATTACGATCTCCAGCGCGCCGCAAAGTCGGTGAATCCACACTCAGCGTCGAGCGAGCTGCTCGCTCGGTTGTGTCTGGATGTCGAATCGAATGGGAAATTGTTCAGGAAATTGATGGGATAAAAAATAAGTACATAGAGCAACAAATTAAGGATCACACAATAGTAATTTATTAAACAAATAATTTGTTTGTGCAGTAAAAAATATTATTTTTTTACAATACAAAATAAACAAAACAAAATAAACGGAAAGAAAAATATTTTTTTCTGCACTCGAGACACGAACGATGGACTTTTTTCATGTCTTTTTTCGCTTGGATGGTCCAGGCTGAAGATCTTCGTTTACACTACGCACAGCAAAAACTCAACACGATACGATATACTAACTTGAGCGCGCTCGACGCTGAGCGTGGATTCACCGACTTTGCGGCGCGCTGGAGATCGTAATTTTTGTCCAACATAAAAAAATCCAAGAAGGAAATTGTAGGTCTGAATATGCTCTACAAGTTTGAATTCCACAATTTTTCATATTTATTAAGACCCAAAGAAAAAAAAAGGAAAAAACAAAAATTGTGTCCTAAATTTTTGACTTTATCGATCGATATCTCGATAACGATGCATGATACGCTAAAAATGATTGAGGCGTTATTGTAGAGCACAAAGAAAGCTACAAAAAGTGTCTTACAAAAATTTTCGAATCTCATCGGATAGCCGAGTTATTGCCGAAAAACAAATTTTAAGCGTTTTCCAAGATGGCGGCGAAAGCTCCTAGGAAAGCTTGGTCGACAATCTCAAGTTAAGCTTTTCTAGGTATCCCCTACAACATATTAAAAAATTAGAAGCGCAAATTCATTTTCTTTTATTTGCCTTTTTTTCGGACGAAATGACTGGACTATCATGCTAAAAAAGGATCTTGATAGCCAGACTATTGTGATAAAAAGCGAAGAACAACTGAAGCAGCTGGCAACAATCTTCAAGGCATGACTACTTGCATTTAAGTATATCCTGCTATTTCTTACGTATTATTTGATTATTTTTGAGTTTTTTTCCAATTGCTATGTTAAATTACTAAACACAAACAAAACTTACACACATAATTATTACTATCACCACAACATACCCTCATACACGAGCCACTCAACACCTACAAATTGCAATTTTACCATGACACCATATATAATCCTTACATATGCTTGCGTTCATCCCTATTATCCCTTACCTAGCTACTTAAATATCATAAAAAATATGTTTTTAAATTTGTTATCATTAATCATAAGCTTCCCACACGTCCCTAAAACAAATACTACCCTATTTACTCGTAACCCTCAAACCTTTACTTTACCGGAAAAATGACTAATAACATAAGAAATTTAAATGACAACATCGACGAACTATCTGTATCAACAACCCATACATGCGCACCTGAGGAAGCACTCTCCATTGTGAAGTGTCCTAATAACTTCATTAAAATTCTGACACAAAACATCCGCTCTGTAAACCGTAACTTTTTAAACTTGCAAACACTTCTGCACCGAATTTCTTTCGATTGCGATCTGGTTGTCTTAACTGAATGTTGGTTACCATGTTCTAGCAATAGCACTATCCCGATTCTCAATAATTACTCTACGTTCATGACCACCAAACATATAAATCAAAGTGATGGTGTAGTGGTGTATTCGAAATCGGACCTTACTGTTACATGCGAAGAGCCAGATTTTCACTGTACTGCATCTGGTCTTATTATAAAAATCAACTCTACCTTGGCGATCATCTGTATTTATCGATCGCCGTCAATGGACAATATAAGCAGTTTTCTCACTGTTCTTAACAACATTCTTCCGTCACTCCATAGATTTAGATCGGTTGTTATAACAGGTGACCTGAACGTGGACATCAAACCTACCACATCCGACATGCGCTCCCAAGAATACTTAAATTGCCTTGCCTTTCACGGTTATCTTCCTGCCCACACTCTACCGACCAGGGATGGAAATTGTTTGGATCACACGTTCCTCAAAACAATTTTCCCCACACAAACACTTGTCTTAAGTTCCACAATAACTGATCACTCCTCCTCCTTACTTTGCATTCACGATAAATGTTCACGAACGGTCGCAAACTCAATTATAACAAAAATTGACTTTGAAGGGCTTGACAAATCAATGTCGCAACTGGATTTCACCCCTATTTTCAATATAAAAGATGCAAATACAGCAACCGATAAATTACTGAATTTAATCACTGTATCCATTTCTGAAAATACCACAGTTAAAAAAGTTCCATCTAAAAAGAGAATCCTCAAACCGTGGATCACATCTGGTTTGTTACGGTGCATAAGAAACAGGGATGCTCTACACAAGAAAGTTCGAAAATTCCCAGGAAATGAAGTTCTAAAACTAACTTACCTTCGGTACAGAAATTTTTGTGTCAGTGTTTTAAAGAAAGCAAAGAGAATTTATGATACAGAGGAGCTAAATAAAGCTAGCAAAAACCCAAAAACATTATGGGACACAATTAAACGGGTAACTAACACTACTAAAACTAAGAATACATCTGCTCAGTTACTAACTTTGTCATCTTCACCTATTGAGTCTTGCAACACTATTAACTCATATTTTATTAACATTGGCGAGAGGCTTGCAAATGATATAATTAACACTAGTACTATGCAGCCATTGACGGTCACTCAACCTATTTCAGATAGCACATCGACTTCATCGTTCGTCCTCGATCCCACTGACCTTGACGAAATTATAACAGTCATCCATTCTTTGCGCTCTGATGCAGCAACTGGCTGGGACGGCATATCACCCTTCATCCTGAAGAGATACTCAACCTCCCTGGCACCCATACTATGCCATATTTTTAACCTATGTTTCGAGACTGCCGTCTTTCCTTCTTCTTTTAAAAAGGCAATCATTCACCCTGTTTTCAAGGGAGGCGACGGAAACTTGCCGAATAATTACCGTCCCATTGCAGTTTTGACTGCCTTATCCAAGGTACTGGAACGTCTTATCAATAAAAGACTTGTTTACTATTTAGAACATTACAAACTAATATCATCACAACAATTTGGATTTCGTAAAAACAAGTCAACCTGTGACGCAGTTCTGGAATTAACTGATAATATCGTACGAAACCTAAACTCTAATAAAAAGGTGCTAACAATATTTCTAGACCTTGCGAAGGCATTCGACACCGTTCCCGTCCGTTCTCTCTTACTTAAACTTGAAAAGATGGGTGTCAGAGGATTGCAACTTGACCTCTTTCAAAGCTACCTCACAAATCGCACCCAGATAGTCAAGATTGATCGTCACAGCAGCAATGAGCTCCCCATCTATTATGGCGTTCCACAAGGAAGCATATTGGGTCCGAGTTTATTTCTAGTTTTTATAAACGACTTGTGCAATATAAATATCCCAAATGCCAAGATGACATCCTTTGCAGATGACACTGCCATAACTTTCGTCGCCAACACATGGTCTGATCTCGAGGACAAAGCACAGTATGGCTTTGATTTAGCGCTAAACTGGCTTCATTCCCATACTCTCACACTTAATACCTCCAAAACGAAGTTCATTACCTACTCGATCAGTTCTGCTACCCAACCAAACCCACCGATATCACTTAAAGCCCACACATGCAATTTGCTAACTCGAGTTTCATGCCACTGTGCTCCTATATCCTCTACGGATGAAATCAAATACCTAGGTATAGTCATAGATAAGAATCTTAAATTTAAATCCCATATTAATCTCCTTACTGGCAGAGTTCGCAAACTTATATATATATTTAAAACATTAAGAAGTATTACTAATTCCATTATTATACGTAATGTCTATTTTGCCTTATGCCTATCTATTATTACCTATTGTATTCCATGTTGGGGTGGTGCTGCAAAAACTATCCTAAAACCGCTGGAAGTTGCACATCGCGCCATACTGAAAGTGGCTACTTTTCGTCCGCTAATTTATCCAACTAATGAGTTATACAAAAGCTGCAACGTCCTCAACGTGAGGCAACACTTTATTTTACAAACAATTCTGTTGCAACACCGCATAACCCCGTATATTGAAATTATCAAACGCCGAAAAGATATAATATGTACTCCTCCAAAAACCCGCTTGGCGTTTACTAAAAGATTCTTTTATTACTTAGGTCCGTCTCTTTACAATACAATAAATAAGAAATGTCCAATATATAAATTGACTTATCATATTTGTAAAAAGACTGTCCGCACATTCTTTCAAAATAAAACCTACGACGAAACAGAAAAATATTTCATTTAAGTAAGTTATGACAAGTTTGTAAATTGTACCATGCACCCAAAACAGACCCACACTAATCAAATCACCTTACTTACGCACGCATACACAGCCACACGCTCACGCACATATATACAGACCCATGCACGCACATACAGCACACACGCACACACACACGCACGCTTACACTCACATGCAGACACACACACACAAATGCGATCACGCACTAATATCTGTATAAAATTTAAAATGTTAACTTTTACAATTAAAATTGTATTCAAAATTAAAACAATTGGAGGGGAAAGGCACTGTTACTCCTTAATACAGGCTATTTCATAGCCTAGCAAGGAGAACAGCACGTCACCCACTTAATTGCCAGAGATTTAAAACTACCCACTTTGTAAAAACTGTAACATGTACTACAATCTGTGTGTTTGTATAAATAAAGATTATTATTATTATTAGATTTTGTGACCGCCATCGACAATTTTTACATGAAGATTAAAACTTTGCAAGAGATTATATTTTCTAACCCACTGAAGAATTTTTTAAAGAATGTCCCGGTCGACACCATTATCAGATAATGTTCTTCTCTTCATCAACTTCACCTGACATCAATCTAATGTTGCAGTGCGTAATTTTTTTCCTGACTCCGATCCAATATTCCTCAAGTAACTACAATATTTTTATAACGCTTCAGATATGCCGTGAGCAGTTCGTAGCTTTACACTCGCAGCCAATCCTGGAAGATTTATCAGAATTTCTATCAAAGCGATACCGTTATCACGAAAGGTGAGTTAGTCAATTACCAATTTTGTACCCTCAAAATGATACTGACAACTTTGACTTTGAAAACTATACTTTATGTAAAAATAACCTTTTCAAACATGCTGGGATAGAGCTATCTAGCACACATGTGTAAAGAGAAAATTAAAGAATAAGCTGATCCGGCAAACGTTGTTTTGCCACATAAAAAAAATTGCCTACGACCTATTCTCAGACCTACCAAATATACACAAAACAATTCATAGAAGTCGGTCAAGCCGTTTCGGAGGAGTTCGATAACAAACACCGTGACACGAGATTTTTATATATCAGATTGGAAGAAGATATAATCCCTACAGCATACAATGTCTTATTTCAGTGAACTTCAGGACAGAAGCGTAGGCGCAGCGAACAAGAAACGCGTCAACAACCTACTACAAAGAGTGCCCAGCAAAGGAGACTTCGACCTAAATAGTGTACTGAGATCTGTGTACTTCTTCAGTTAGGTAAACATCACATTATTCCTATTAGAATTCATCATTAGTCAATATTACCTATGGGTTTTAAGACAGTCGAATATAATTGTCATTTATCACATCACTGACCAAACATATTACGAAATATTTAAAGATCCCTACCTCGTTACTATAGGTCTTATCTGTAACGCAAGAAAACATATTACAGAACCCGGATTTACTCGTAAATATGACATACTAATTCTCTTAGGTGGTCGTTTGCGATATTTCATTAAAAACCCGGGTACTTTTCATATTTTTTAAAGTCTTAAGTTGCTATGGATAACTCGAAATACTGATTTTTTAATTGACTAAATAGTATTATGAATATACTTAATATTGGATAAGACTTTTTTCTTTTACTGAGTGAGTGTTAGAATTGCTAGAGGCGGGAACATTTTATTGTTTGCCTAATTTACTTAAAAGCTATAGCAGTTTATCGAAATAAATGTCTTCCAAGTAATTGGGTGCACTTGCGTTGTTTTGACTCTTTTTGCCATTAGATTCAGCTTTTGTAGTCATGGCACATAACCAGAATGTAGAAATAATACTTCACTATATGAAAACTAGGAAAGATTTATAGAAAGTAAAAGATTGATGACGGTGTAGAAAAGAATGGAACGGACAGAAAAGACAACCCTATGTGGGTTATATTAGAAATTTGGTACAGAGTTTTTTTAGACTGGCAACTCCGGTACCTAATTCCAAAGTGTTGCCATGAGAGAAAATAGTGATAGACTGAAGTTAATGTGTGGTGGTTATTTGCATAAACTAGGGCTTTTGTAATTTTCTAATGATTGTTACTAGTGGTAACTATTCTAAGGAATTTTGTACATTCTTATTATTTCCCTTCTTCCATTGATTTATCGAGACTGGCTTTGTGTTTAGTTCGTTTTGTCTCAAATCTTTGATAATATAGTTACGACTTACGAATCTAGTTATTTGTACGAAAATCCAATCCTTTTAACTATAACATTTTCATCAATGCTAGAAAATGTTCAAACATAATCTGCATCACTGCCTTGTGGCTAGAAAACTGCCAAAGAGATCTCAAACAAAATTGAATCTAATCCTTACATTTGCCGTGTCTAAAGAGAACTGCCAAGCGAAATGAGAACCATCTGAAATGAAATTTACGTGGTTTTGTAACGGGTATTTAAAAAAGTATGTATGGCTGCAAATTATAAATTATGTGCGATTTAATATTAGTCAGTAAGGGGTGTTTAGAGGGTCTGGATGCCCGGGCCGGTGAAAATAAAAGTCATTAGTAAATATTGAACGAAAGTCACAGAAAACCCGTACCTCAAATTATATTATTACTTTTCTGAAGCTGGAGCAAAAAATAGTTTATCTTTGAACATTTTTGGACTCTCAGACCCCTCTCGGAACCCTGGGCTGTTTGAACCCTGGGGAACCATGGGCTAACCCCCTCCCTCCCGTTTGAAATCTCCCATGGTTCCCCAGGAGTCTGAGAGTCCAAAAATGTTCAACTACTACTACAAATAAACTAGTTTTTGCTCCAGCTTCAAAAAACCATAATTTGAAAGCCAATTTCATTCGAAGGGCTAGTACAGTAGTAGTAGACAATAAAAATGCCCAGGTGTATTAAACGACGTTTTCAACCAAACTTGCTCAACACATTAATAAATAAATTATTACAATAAATTCAACGCATCACATGATTGTGAGAAATGGCCTTGATTTTGTTGGTGCTGGCCACCGCACTTTGTCACGTGTAATGCCTATCGCATTACACGTCCAGGGCCAGCTTTCGAGTAACTATTAATCATAATATTTATGATTCATTCCATAAAGAACTGCCAAGCGTTATGAGATCTCCAATGAAAATAATTCTTATAATCCCCGTCATAAATACTACATTTGCCTGCAATATTACGTGCCATATAAAATTGTAACCACAAGTAAAGAATAAAATGTCATATGCACATGCCTGCCTTTTATCAAAAGAAGGATACATGCAGTTATGGATTGGATTTGCGTACAAATAAATTAGAATAACATTATTTTAGCTGACTCTTGTAGAGTACAAAAATTGCTGTGTTTAGTATTAATCGTATTAATTAACTACCGATTATGTTTGGTTAAATTAAAGGACACTACTTACTTGACTCTTCGTCCAATGTATTTGTTTAAATGCGAACCTCCTCCTTTTTGGAAGTCGGTTACAAATAAACCATAAGTAGAAAACCAAATATTGACAAGGTTGAAAACCATTGATTTTGTCCTGTTATCTAGTTAGACCAGGGCTAGCCTTTAAAAATGGTAAAAAGTGAAAAAAAAAATAGTAGGATGAAACCTATTGGAAAAGGAAGAGAATATAACAAATATTAAAGGAAAAATAATTTACGGGCGATCTGAGGTCGGGAAGTGGATGGGGGTGAGTTTTTTTTGCATTTTCTGAGATTTACCTTAGTAATGTATATTTTTTTACACCATCAGAAAGTAGACATTTCAACGAACAAAAAACCCACCGACTTTTAAAAAAGCAGATATTTGACGCGAGAATTTTCGATTGAAAATTAGGGTGCTTTTCCGACATTAAGTCAAAATAAGGTCAAAAAATAAATATTTCAAATTGAAAAAATGACAGTGTGTTTGGGACATAAAAAAGTAAGTTTTCACCAAATTTCGTGAAAGATAAAAATAAAAAACCAAAAACTTGGTTGTTTGAATTTTCCACATAAATGAGGTTATGTAAAAAAAGTGTAAATACAAAAGTTGTAGATCTTTTTATTACCTACAACTTTGCTTTTAAACTTTTTTCCATAGGACTTTTAGTTTTGTCGGAAATCGAGATAAATTGTTTTTTTTGTTACCCTTAAAAACTCACCCCCATCCACTTCCCGACCTCAGATCGCCCGTAAATTATTTTTCCTTTCATTGTTGTTATATTCTCTTCCTTTTCCAATGGGTTTCATCCTACTATTTTTTTTTTTTTGGTTTAAAAAGTTATCGACTCTGGTCTAAGTTGCGATGCGCAACATAAAAACTGTGATTGTTAGTAGTTGAACAATAAATTAATCTGAATAATAGATCGTTGTTTTATTAAATGAATATTACCTGTCCTAAATTATCTATAGTAAGGTTGAGATGTAATAGAAATTGTACCGTATCCCCTTGAGTTAAGGTTCCTAAAATAGCAAAGCTATTCAAAGTGAAGTAAAGGGTTAAAAACAGAGAAATGACGTCACGGTAAGTGTGTTGTTTGTGGTGTAATGTAATAAAAAAACTCCGAAATATAAATCATCGTTTATTTGTGGTACAAAATTCACGTTACACGGTCACGTAACTAATTACAACATGTTCGACCAGCAACATCACTGTGTCAGGCCACGCGGCAGCTGATCTCTACACTAAGTTTCAACCTTACCATAATTTAAATACTACGTTCAAGCGTTTTAAATTTTACGGTTTTTATAACTTTACGAGTTACAACAGTAAAAGTGAATATAAACAAACGTAAAAATATTTTGGCTAGTGCGCAGTCTACGAAATTACTACATGCCTGCATGTCCTACTAAGAAAACATTCTCAATGAAACCAAGTGCTTAAGTGGGTACTCTACGGTCGTTACAAAACAATTCCATTTTTTATTTAATCCAATACCGTAATTTTTTTTTATTTCAAGCATTCCCTTAACTTATTCAGAATCAATGCTATCTACTCCTTAAACAAATATTAAAAGTTAGAATAATCCTCTAAAATGGGGCAAATTCGATTTTAACACAACATTTTAAAGAAGAGTTAATTTCGTCGTGTTAAGTCCAAAACAGACCATAACGAAAAAAACTGGCAAAGAAGTGCCTGTCTGTCAAACTCACGCAAATGATTATAGTCTTTATAATTAAGATGTTAGAAGTTGAAATAGGTTGAAAGGTGCACGGGAATTTGACAGAGAGTGCGGTCGAGTGTCCGTTATTGTCGATGGTTGTGGAACACGTGCACGCTCGTGTGCGGCCGCGCCGACGGGTCCGCGCACTCGCTCGAGCCGCTCGTCGTGGTGCGCTGGCTCAGGTCTGAAGAACTGCAAGATGAAAAGTGTCACTTAGATCATACTGGATATACAGACCCCCTTGGGGTTCCTAAGGGATGTCTGACTCATCAAGCTGTTATTTTCATAAACACAACACAAATCAGATTATAATCAATTACTGCCATGGTGATAAACTTGGCCCCACCACTAAGTTTTCGGAATTACCTAAACGACTTGTGGTCTCCCTCTCACTCTCCAAACATTGCTTGCAATGGTAGGAGAGTGAGTTTTTACGACGTTGTCTAGCTTACAGTTAATTTAAGATTTTCATTAAAAAATAAAAGTTACTCACGAAGGCGTCAATGTGTCGACATCTAGGTTCTGCAAGCAGAACCACTGCGAGTTGATGTTCTCTTCGTTTTTGGCACAGTCCAGAGTCCCGTTGTACAACAGCAAGTCATCCATTAAAACCTGGAAAACAATGAACGGTAAATACTTATTTCAATCAAATAGCAACCATAACTTTGCAGAGATTAAGAACACGTTGATCCCAGAACGAATGAGGAAAGGAAACCCAAGTGGTGCAGAAGGACCAACATCAAAGCTATTAGAAAAGAGTATAAGTACTACTATCGTAGTAGTACCGTAGTAGTAGTATCTCTCCTTTTTCGCTTTAAAATGCATCCAAAGGTTGTCTTGAAAAGATCGCTTTTAGCGCATTGATATATAAAAAACCCAAGATGCACAGTCTCGAACAAATGCAACACTCGAAACTGTCGTCAAAAACTGACATGTATCAAGTGTCATGTGGGAGTTGTGTGTAGTTATACTATGAACAATTTTTTTTGCAAATTCAACCTTACACGGATCGCTTAAAGTTGTTTTGACAAAGCAGTGCAATATAGCGAGCGATGCGAGACTTTCAAATTTGCGCATAATTATACATATTGCGCTTATTTTTTGCGGACGTTTTTGAGATGCTGACTGTGTATCTTGGGTTTTTATATATCAATGTTTTAGCGATAAGGCCGCCCATTGTGTCACCCTATGTAATGTTTCTCATCTATCTTTTTGTAGCTGATATGGTGTGCATAATATAGAGTATTCTATTCTATTCTACTGAAGTAAAATTAAGGATACTAACTCCGAACTCCTTGACACCTCTCGTTGGCGTTTTCCCGTAGTTCCAAATCTTTATACCGTACACGGAAACTGGGACATCGAATACAAAGTAAACCCTGCAACAGTTAACGATTTTTAAGTGGCTTATTCAAAGTTGTTGAAAGATTAAGAAAGCGGATCTCGCGCAACACAACGTAACGGACATGACAAGCACAATGAAGAAGATCAGTCTTCATAAGCGACGTAGATTTCGTTTGCTCCAACTTAATGTGAAACATCTCAAGTTCCAAAATGAAAGCGCATGTCATTAGAAAGTACGATAGGAAAGGTAAGCACTTTCAGCAGCAGTAGTGCTATTCTGTAACAACGTTTTCGTATCTCGACAGCGGAATCCGAGCTGAGTATCAAATTAAGACCTTTATGTTGTGTGCAATAAAGCTCACTTTGTGAGTTTTGTCACTCAGATGAAGCTCGATATCGAAATAGTTATTTACAGTATAGACTAGCTGTATTCTGTGAAAACCTCGCCGTGAACACCGAGGTAAAGCGAGCTAACAACCCATCCAATCAAGGTGTAACCTAAGTTTTCAAGGTTGGATGTTTACAGAATCAATCGGCAGGTCAAGGATAGTAGTGACCACGAACCTGTTGAGCGTATGCGGCAGTACCGGCGCGAGCCAGGAGTGCGCGGCGTCTCCCACCCGCGCGTTGTGTCCGTCGATGAGCTTGTCGGGCGTGCGCACGTCCGCCGCGCGCGGGTCCAATACGTTCACGCTAGCTGGGTGCGCACAAACGTCTGAAGAACAAATAAAAATAGCTTTTATTACCAGCTCCTTAGAACTGAATTTAAAATGGCGGTGAAACAAAGAAGATTATCATTCGCTTTCACGATTTTGACTGAAGCGCACACACAGTACCTATATTGTTATAGTGAGAGCAGTACGGCATAACTATCGACACCATTTTGAATTCGTTTCTTAATGAATCGAAGGTTTCGCTCGTGTACTCCACAATGAAGAGTACAGCAGAAACAGGCATCTGGATGAATCTGTGTATTGTTTAGGTACCACAAGTAGTTACCAGAATTAGTAGTAGGTGGTGTGCATTCAATATGGCTAGTAGTCATGACTGCAATGAAAATACCTAAACAGAAGAAGGTAGTTCCTAGACACAATTCGAAAACCGGGCTTTGGAAATCTATGAGTCTTCAAATATGGTGAATATTTGAAGATTCATAGATTTTATATCAGCAGACACATTTCTAACTCAGTTTCAGAACCAAACACATGATAGACTACCACTTACTTGTCTCAGTGACCGGTATCAGGTTCCCATGGGGGTCATAGAGCTCGACCCCCGTCAGCCCGACATAGTATGGGTCTCCCCAGGTGGAGAATATGTTCAGTTGCAGCACGAAGCCCGTCGGAGCGCCCATGTCTAGGTTAGTTCCGTACACTAAGCAGTCCATACGGAAAGTGTCCGAGTCGCTTGCGTCGTCCAACCTACAAATGGTAATAAAACACAGATTGTGGTAAACCTTTTGGATCTTTTCATGAGTTTTTGACTATGATGCTAGATGAAACAGAAAAATCGCGTCGGGTAAATTTTTTTTCATGAGCAAATGATGTAAAATCAAAGCGGCGTTTTTTTTAGCATAAAGGCGGTAATGCGTAAGACTGCTCGTGCTACACCTCGCAGTATGCTCCAAGAAATGACTCGTTTTATGACGAGACACACTTTTAACTGGTTTTTTTGGGGTGAGCAAACCCTCAGAACTTGGAAAATAACCCATAACCTCGCTAAATCATATCTGAAGCTTATGCAGTAGTCTTTACCTGTCATCAATAGAAAGCAAGTCTATCTGCTGCACATAATCGTAGCAGGTCTCCCCGGGAGCCCTACGCAGTAACAGAGGCCGGTAGTGGAGCGCTGTGCCGTCCAGACAAATGCGCGCGTGCTTCGCCCCGATGTAGGACAGCTCCATGTTCGCGTTGTAGTTCCACAACCGTAAACCTGGGTGAGGAGGTTGCTTTGAAGATGATGAAGAACCATACTTTACGATAATTTATTTCGATGATATTTTGGAGACAGAAGTTTTTGGGGTTGTGGCCGATATCTAGTAATAGTGACACGGTACGGATGCAGGAAGAAAAAAAATGCATTGACATATGAAGATCAGTACCTAGCAGGTATTTGAGTTGTTAGAGTAGTAACTGTTACATTGTGAAAGAAGATGATGTAAGTACAGTTTGAATAGCAACAGAGCTATGATGACACTCGGGGTTCTGAGACCATCTGTGAATTGAACAGAAACCACAAAAGTAATGTTTACCATGTACAGACGCCAGCGCATCAAGCTTCCCGAAACTGTCAAATTTTCCCAATCAATCTGGAACCTAATTCTTCAGCGATAAAGTTGAAAATATATTTTAGCTTAATGTGCTGGCGTCTGTATTAACTAAAGCCTCGTTTCCGCAAACCCTGGACCCTGTAGTCTAGAACCACTTACTAGTAATCTCAGTCGGCTCCAGTAATTCCATCACAATATGGCAGAACTTGGTTCCATTGGCGAAGTTCGTGCACCACATGTCTTCGAAATCCGTGGTGATGTTCTTGCCGCTGAACAAACCCTTGCACTCTATGAGGCTGCTGTGTTCCGGCGCCTGGTCCTCAGTTATGAAGGCGGTATAGGCGTAAGCGCGATGGACCTTTACGGGCTCGTTGTAGCAAAGGAGTTCGATGCCTGTTGAAATGTCATGATAAAGGTTGGTTACAATTATTTTATGGTAGTTAGGATTTGTCAAATCTTGGGGTTTGACGTTTGGGAATAAAGGAATTAAATACCTACATACAGATCATAACACCACGCCTTAATTTCCCGAAGGAAATAAAATACGAGGTTTAGAGTTAAAAAAACTTTTTAAAAAGTTGTGTTAAAAACTTTTATTAAAAAGATTAAATTTTATAATTTTTTGTGGCTGTAATCTACTAATTACTACTAACATGGGTAGGCCTACAAAAAATGCTACACAACTCAGCATTAAAATCTGTGAGTGAACAATCAATCATCCCCTGTTTTCCCACCCTTAGGGTTGGATTTTTAGAATAAAGAATTATCAAAATCGAACTACTCTGTAAAAAGTTATGCGTGTTCATACATAAAAAATATATACGCGTCGACTTGAGAACCTCCTCCGTTTTTTCGTCGGTTAAAAAGGAAACGTGCCTTCTTGAACAGATAGCCACGAACCTTAAGTCTCAAAATTTGAAAAATGGGATTGTAATCTAGGCGGATACACAGTACTATCAGAATCTACCCATAAATATCGTGAGGATCCCCAAAATTAAGTAAACACTCGTATTAACATACTCACCTGTAAGTCCAATCAAGTGCCTCTGTCCCCAATTAGACATGAGAGTCAGCTTGACTTTCTTCGCCACATACTTCATCTCCTTCTCTTCAATATCCAGGGCTTCCAGGAGAGCAGTAGGACTCATGTTATGGTTGCTATCGTTAGCCGTAGGAGGACGCTTGTCTATTATGTTAGGGTAGTCGCTTAAGGGTTCATTGTCTTTGAGCAATGCTTGGAAGTTCTTGTCGTTTTGCATTATGGACTCCAGGATTGCTGGGTCTTTTGTGAAGAGGATTGTCTGGAAATGTTGTATAGGTTGTAAGTATATTTTTGCACAGAGATTGGTTAATGCAACCGTAGCGAATGAATCTGTCTTCATTCAAGGTAAGGGAGATGACACGGTTGGCGCAGTGGTTGGGCGATTGGCTGCTGCGCTGCGCGTTGCGGATTCGATTCCTACACGGAACAAATATTTGTATGGCCTACAGATACCTAGTTGTTCCGGGTCTAGCTGTATATGTGTGAGAAACGTTTCTAAAAAAAAACGACGAAATGTTGCGTGACATAATTCTTATAAAACTAGATAGGTATCTATACTTTAATCATATTTTCTTGATGATATTTTTGCTAACCACTTGCCATAATCAGGAAACTAATTAATAGCTACGGTTACCTACATGAATTATGAGAAATAATAAAAATCTCTACAAATTTTTCTGAAACCAACATCTAATATACTGCAATCGATCGTCGCACCGGAACTTCCAAGAATTTAAATCGATTTACAGCATATGTGTCGGTTCATGAATTTATTAATAAGTGAGTACTTATAACTACTAAAACTAGCACCTTAGCATGTCATTTTCGTGAACATAAGTGACTCGGAAGTTCAAATCAGCATGAATACGAAGAATCAAGTTGTCTACGCCTACTTAATTTTTAAATTAAATAGTACGACCTGTCGGACACCCGCCTACATCTATTTTCATCGCCAAGCTATTAATGCAGAAAACTTAATATTTCTAGAATAAATCATGTCTTATTTTAAGCAGGCAAGGTAAGTATCGAAAGGACTCCTTAAGGACCAAGTAAATCAGCCATCATGATCTGAAAACAGTATCAGTAAAAATACTCACATCACCAAACGAAGGCAGAGGTCCTTTCAGCTCACCACTCGACCTCGCTATCTCTCCATGGAATATTATTTGATCATCCAGTTTAATTTGGACTAGCCTTACGCCACGGGCCGAATAAATACGAGATTTGTTGTAATTCTGCAAATTAATAGAATAGCAGCATTCGTCATACCTTCGGTCTCGGAACGAACGTAATATGTCAATAACATTAACATTTCAATACTTATAAGGATAACAATAAAAAAAAACCGGATAAGTGCGAGTCGGACTCGCCCATCGAGGATTCCGTACAAATTTGTAGGTACATATTACTTTAAATAAAGACTATTTTTTTTTTATTTAATTACAAATGTATAGCTTTCAGACTCTTCTATATTCCGACTTGAAGTATAAGAGGGTGTTACTTGCCAAATTTCATAGTTCTAGGTCAGCAGAAAATACCCTAACTGAACTCGTAAATTATTCCCTTTGAGAATGTCGAATAAAAGTTTCTTGCGGTATAAACGGCTATATTTTTTTTACGTTAACTTAGAAGTTTATTTTTTTTCACAGCTTCAAGGGACTGTAGACCTGAGTATATGGTTTTAATTTCAACTCGATACCTCCACGCATTCCCGAGATAAAGGGTCTTGACATACAGACGGACGGACGGACGCACGGACAACAAAGTGATCCTATAAGGGTTCCGTTTTTTCCTTTTGAGGTACAGAACCCTAAAAATGATGATGAAATGATGTCATGTCTTCTTAATTTAATGATTCCCATGCCCCACCGATGAAAAGAAACACAGATTGACTGACTGCCACACATTGTCATAGACTGACTTCAGTTATTTGTGGCTTACAAATAGCTGAAGTCAATCAAGTTTCAATATTGCGATTACACTGTCGGTCGCAAACAAGGCCATGAAATGATTTGTTGCCGAAGGGCATGGAATAGAACCCTAAGAAACTAGGTACCGCACGCAAAGTTTAAACTGTCGCAATGAAACCACCTTTTTTCCTCATTTGTCCTCCGCTTACCCATATCCTCATGAGAGCCAGCCTAGCGCTTCCAGCCAGCAACACAGACAGTGCTATAGGGTTGCCTCGGGGCGCTGGCACGGTCCACGCATGTTTCTCATCACGAGTTCGCATGACCCCATCTATGATGTTCTCTGCGCGACCGTGCTTCGATTGGTCACCTGTGTCAGAGTCCGTCCATACCTGGGAGATTTGAAAATGGAATTATTTTGTTTCTGTACTGTCAGGTTCTAAACTCGCCGCCGAGGTCAACATTTCAGAACATGCGGTTGCTTATCTTAAATTCGTAACTGGTGAATGCTCGTTGCAATGAAGCATTTAACATTTAATTGTCAACAGCTAAACATACCTTTTCAACTGCAATAGCATTGCCATCCGAATCGAATAGTTCAAGTCCATTCAAACCAACCAAATATTTGTCGCCCCAGTTGGAGAATATCTTCAATTCCAATAGACGTCCTTCAGGCAATTCAGGGATAATGAACTCGTTCTTGACCTTGTCTTTTTGTCCATGCTTTGTTGGAAAGGAACTCAATGACGACGGTTTCTTTGTCGAATTTTTGGAACCAGTTCTTTTGATAGAGTTGCTCTGTTGTAAATTAATGGAACTTTCTTTTGATACGAGCTTTTTACGATTGTTTAATTCTTGAGGTCCTAAAATTGGGAAAATCTAAATGTCTGCTTGTTATATAATTGTGACATTGTGAAACAATATTCTCTACTTACGAGGACCTAGAACGACGTCGTGGAAGTCGTCGTCAGTTGTGTTGTTGACTCGTCTGTGTCGTGGAGTGACGTAGTGTGGCAGTAAGTCTGATAGGAAATCGTTTGAGGATGTGTTTGAAGAGTCTCCCCAGTCTAATTTGCCCCTTACGTTGTATACTCTCCTTCCGTTCTGGCTGTAACCTAGAAAGTTCAGTTTCAACGATGTTATTTAAAAGGACCTGGAATTGCAAATCTTAGTTTTTGCCATTAAATCACACCCCGTCGTCAGACACATAACACAAGATTGTCTAGTGATACCTATCTACACTAATATTACAAAGAGGAAAGATTTGTTTGTTTGTTTGTATGTTTGTTTGTTTGAATTGAATAGGCTCCGAAACTACTGGACCGATTTGAAAAATTCTTTTAGCATTGGATAGCTACGTTATCAGGGAGTAACATAGGATATATATTATCCCCGTATTCCCACGGGAACGGGAACTACGCGGGTGAATCCGCGTGACGTCTACTAGTCGTTTTATAAAAATCATTGTTTACCTTTTGATTGGCGCATGGTACCAGCGGAGTGCGCGACTGCTCCCAATTGTGGTTTCATTAGAATATCCATAGTCGTGTCCAATGATGTCCTACGCGTAAGCCTAAGAAGTAAACAATTAGTACCTACATAAAATTGTAACTTTGGTAACTCGTGTCTAGCTCAAGTGTTAGGTCCCCTTAAGAATACCTTACCTGAGGGCTTCCAATTGAGAACTGTCAATTTTATACTTTGTATCATCCAAAATTGGAGATTCACTACTGCTGTTTCGAATATGTGTCTCTTTCATCTCCCTGTAACACACCAACTGTTTTACGTAGGCGTTCATAGGCTTGGTTCGTTCAAGTATTGGCTGGCCCAGCCTTGACACGGAAGTTATAGAGTGCATTGTACGAAGAATTTCCATATTGACGTCTTACCTTTATATAGGTAAAGTAAACGAGATCATTAATCATTCTGAGTGCTAATAGGAAAAGATCGAGCTTACTTGGTAAGGTTTTCAAGCCAGTATGGCAGCCCGTTCTTGTCCTTGTTTGTATAGTCAAGTCCATTTTGTTGATGTGCCATCCTTGAGCCATGAGATTATTGTTATCTTTGAAGAGAATGTAAAAATCTATTGAATTTTAAACACATTTCACTCACTCAATATGTTAAGTGGTATTGAAACAACTTCAGAAGCCTGATCTATGTGAACACACTAAACAATTACTAAAAACGCTTTTTAAAAATAAATATTATTGATAATTTAATCTTCATTTACACTTGCCTCTTTTGAAACATATTTTTGCCGCTGTTTGTTTGACCTTGGTTACTATGGTTACAATGTACTCACAGTTCCTACAGTAGGAACTGTGAGTACATACTGATGCACTGTTCGATACGGTTCTGTTATCTTAACAAATATTATTTCTACTAGCCTCAATCCTTTCGTTTAATCAAAAACTGAATTTTGGTATTTCAACCCAATTTACATATACGGATCCCTCTTACAAATACAATAGTTTATATTGCTCTTTCAAACATTTGACATCGTTTCCAAACGAAACATTTGACGTCAATGTCGAAAAATAATGATGAAATATTTGATAACTATGACAAATCAATGTGTTGTTCTTGTTGCTTGTTGCGGTGGCAAATAACCTCAAATCCTGTTCTATTTATATCAAGTTTTCAGTGAAATACATCAAAAAAGCAATTTAATTAGATCTGAAACTTTTAATCGTGTCTCGACGTACACTTTATAAGTAAAATGGCCGATCAGGATCAGAAGAAGTTAGAAGAAAGGACGGTCAAGGCGGAGAGGGAAGCAAAGGCACTTGAAGAGGAATTAGACAAGATTTCTAAAGGCGATCTCAGCTTTGTCGGTGACCCTCGGCTAGAGAAACTATCCACTGAGAACGAAAAGCTCAAACATCGCTTGGTTATTTTAGAAAATGCGATTAAGGCTGAATGTTCCGGCATCAAATCGACAGCTGTCAAAAAAGAATCGAAGAAACGTCCCACGCTGATCACTGACGTCAACTCTGTTGAAGGCAACATATGTTTATTGGACGAACTTAAAAATATTTTTGAAGTTGCTATTGCATCAGCATATCCAGACTTGAAGGATCCCCCTGTCGTTATCACAGTGTCTGGAAACCACCCAAAATTCGGAGACTATCAATGCAACTCGGCTATGGCTATCTCACAAATGCTCAAAGCTAACAATGTGAAGACCAACCCGCGAGAAGTAGCTAACAACATCTTGAATAAAACTCCAACTTCACCATTCATAGAGAGGATGGAAGTAGCTGGCGCTGGGTACTTAAACATTTATATCAACAAGATGATGGCTGAACATATTCTAAACTGTATTCTGAGGTTTGGTGTAAAACCTCCTCCGGTTAAAAGGGAAAGGATTGTAGTTGATTTTTCTTCTCCTAACATTGCTAAGGAGATGCATGTGGGTCATTTGAGGTCCACCATTATAGGAGAAAGCATTGCCCGTATACTAGAGTTCTTGGGTCATGATGTCTTAAGGATAAATCACTTAGGAGACTGGGGGACTCAGTTTGGCATGTTGATTGCACATTTACAAGACAAATTCCCAGACTTTAAGACTGTTTCACCACCAATATCTGATCTGCAAGCATTCTATAAAGAGTCCAAGAAAAGGTTTGATGAAGATGAGGAATTCAAGAAACGAGCTTATGCATGTGTAGTGGAGTTGCAGTCCCACCAACCTGATTACATTGCTGCCTGGAAACTGATCTGTGATGTGTCTCTGCAGGAGTTCCAGAAGATATATGACCGTCTTGATATCAGTATTATTAATCGAGGAGAGTCCTTCTATCAGGATAGAATGGATGTTGTGGTACAGGAGCTAAAAGATGCTGGGCTTTTAGAAGAGGATGAAGGCAGACTTATTATGTGGGGCAACCCTGACAATCATGATGGAATACCACTTACAATTGTAAAATCTGGTGGAGGTTACACTTACGATACATCAGATATGGCAACCATCAAACAGAGGGTGCAGGAAGAAAAAGGAGACAGGTTCATTTATGTCACAGATGCTGGTCAAGCCACGCATTTTGTTATCATTGAAGCCTGTGCTCGTCGAGCTGGCATTCTCAAAGAGCACCAGAAACTGGAGCATGTAGGTTTTGGTGTAGTATTAGGAGAGGATAAGAAAAAATTCAAAACAAGGTCAGGTGATACTATAAAACTTATAGAATTACTTGATGAAGGGCTGAAGAGGGCTCTAGACAAACTGGTTGAGAAAGGACGAGACAAAGTCTTGACTCCTGAAGAGTTGAAGCAGGCTCAAGAAGCTATAGCCTATGGGTGTGTGAAGTATGCTGATCTCTCACATAACAGGATCAATGACTATGTGTTCTCCTTTGACAAGATGTTGGATGACAAAGGTAACACTGCTGTCTACCTGTTGTATGCTTTGACTCGCATTCGCTCAATAGCCAGGACAGCACAGATCTCTCCAGAACAACTAGCTGCTGAGATTGAAAAATCTGGCTTCAAGTTTGGTCATGAAGCTGAATGGAAACTCGGAAAAGTATTAATTAGGTTCCCAGAAATTATACTGAAAGTATCATCTGATCTCTACATCCACAGCCTGTGCGAGTTTTTGTATGAAATATGTTCAGCATTCACAGAGTTCTATGACAAATGCTACTGTGTAGAAAAAGATAAGGAAGGCAAGATTGTCAAGATAATTTACGAAAGATTAATGCTCTGCGAAGTCACAGCAAAGATCATGGAGAAATGTCTCGACATCTTAGGAATCAAAACAGTATCTAAAATGTAACTACTCTAAGTAGGTACTTACTTAGTTTTAGGCATATCACAATTCTAATTTATACCAGTAATTTATACAATTAATGCCTAAAGGTTTGTACATTAAATAATAAGACAAAACAGTTTGTAAAATTTTTATTTATTGAGTTCCCAAAAACCTCTACAAAACTATACCAGGGTCCAATATCAATGGTAACATTCATGTACATTAGGTACACTATTTTATTTTTAGAAAAAATTGAATATAATAGTCACTGGAATTAATTTGTAGGGCAGGTAGTGCATTAGACATTTAGGAGCTCTGATGTCTGCGCCAGCAATAAAAGGAGCCCACTCGACATAGGTACTGTATATTCTCGGGCCAAAAACTGCATTCGTATTTTGAATTTTATTGTTGAAAACGTTGAAAAACAAGCATTCGCCCCGCTGTCGCTAAACCACAAAATGTCCAATTAGTACTCGTTATTGATGAGAACTTTGCGCATCACTAAAGTAATCATAAAAGTCATAAGTGAGCACAATATGTGCTTGCTCCCACGTTCTATGCGGCTGTTGGTACCTATATTATGTCGAACGCGTTACCTGCCTCAGTTATCTGATGCTTGTATTATCTTACCATCTACAACAATTCACGTTACATCACATTGAACATCATACAGACAAAAAGTTATGACTCCGTACAGGCGTCCACCGATACAAACACATGCAAGATTCAATCGTAAGTCAACCGCAAATTGAAAGTCCCGGCAACAGTGATTCTTTTTTGTTACAATTTGATTCATACATATTGGTGGCTGTAAAGTTCACTGCTTGTTACACAGTAACCCAGCTGCCACAAGAAATTGGTACAGCATAGCAACTCGCGGAGTATTGCGAGCCGCCATCATCGCCATTACGTTTGAATCGAATGATTATACCAGATTGTTACAGTGGACGCTCTAGCGAAGATATTTATAACAAAATGATTATTTCCACTAGTAATACATCAAAATCTAATATTGATTATACTGACGTCACAATTATTTTTGAATAAGTGAATATTATAATTATTATGGGCACAATTTTCAAAAGTTAAGAAAATTAAAAGGCCAATACTATTGTAGCGGTCAAAGAAAATTTTATTTAAATATTTTGCCTATAAAAGATCTGAAGTCAACGTTTCTTTTCTACAAATACATCGTAGTACATTTAACTCGAGTATCAGTTAACAGATTCAGAAAAAAATTAAAATAAAAAATCCGAAGGAAGACGCTCACGAGAAAGTTAAATTACTTTCAAAAGTATGGAATAAGTCAGGAATGTTAATAATTGTTTTAAAAGACTTACCAATAGTATCTCTGGAAGACTTGAGACACGCAATCATTGCTTTAGCAACTTCAACATTTACAGCGACACTTAACAGTCGTAATAAGATAATATACAGCAAGTATTTGGCTAGGTACAATCAAAGCGACGAGTGTTACATACCGGTACTGTCGGCGCCACACGGTTCCACTATAAGTAATATTATAATGACTACAGAAAATTGTCTCCATCGTACGTATTTAATAATAGGACCCTAATAATATCCGAAACATTACAGTTTAAACACGATCCGACGCTACCCAGCCCTACTTACAAATACTTTGCACTTTAGAGGAGTCCTCATCTATTTGATATAAGAACTAGGTATCGTTACAATTTCTACCCGATACCGTACTCTAAAAGAAATACCATATCCCTAATTTTAAAATAAATCTGATTTTATTTCAACTAATCGTAGTGAGATGTTTAAAATGAATTTACAATTTTAGTAATTGTGCAATCTTGTAATATTTGATTATTACCCTGTGATAACCTTGGCTAACCGGTTTTCATGATTCTATTCTCAACCAATTCACTAAAATGTCATAAGCCGCGCATCTTTCGCACAATTAGCCTAATTTAACCACCACTGCGGTGGTCAGATGGTCACTGATCTTTAACTGCGCGACTGTATGCCCATTACATAAAATTAATTTACATTTAACACACTTAAATGTTTTGTAGCAAATACAATGACTAGAATTATTACAAAATCAAAATATAGCACTTAATTCATGTGACACTAAAAATCTTTTGGTAATCCATTGAAAGATAATTACAAATTAGCACATTTTATCATACAGTAATGCTAGCGCTTTAGCAAGAGTATTTTGTAGTCCAAACGGGTTAAAGGTCAGAAGTATATATTGAATGCCTATCCATTGTGTGAGCAACTGTCTAAGTATGGCGGTGCTGTCGTCCCAGTTGCGAACAGACGCGATTGTTTAGCTATCGTAACTCGAGCACAGAGAACAATGGCTGCCAGGTGCCGGCGTGCTAACTACATCGGCGTCATCTCCTCACACCACTCTCATACACGCTCAAACTTTAACTACCACCAGAGCGGTAGATTCGACACAAAATCGAGATTCTAGTGTAACGTATGGAAGTCTGGCAAAATATTACCTAGTCACACGAACGATTGAGCAATCCTTAAAAAATCTAAATGGGGAACATCTAAATAAATAATTTTTAAATTAAATAAATCTTGAAGATGTTAAAATTTAAAATCCTATTCCATAGACACGAGATGGTATATATACATTCAACTAGCTACTCTATAACGTACTAATACTAAGGAAAAAGTCACATTGAGGTGTATAAAAGATTTCGCTGAAAAAACTTGGATTTCATATAAGTATAATAAGTTAATAGGTATATAAACGTTTCTAAAAACCCTCAATACGATTTTTTAAAATAGTTACTCTAAAAAGGGTTGGATTGGTCTCGAGATTCTGAGATACTACAAAGACTACAACAATAGTACAATAAGTTCAACAATATGTTACAAAATATACACACATTTACCATCATTTGTAGTAACGTTTGGCCGAACGTGGTTCATGCTGCTAACATCTAGAAAATACTCGTATCTAGTGATGCGTTAGGAAACCGATCGGTGAGATAACGCACCATACTGCACTCGTATAATCTATCATCAGTCACACAGAGCTATACGCTGTAAGCCTACATTCAGAAGACAAGGAACTGTCTTACGCGACCTAAAAGCTCGATACAAACATAAAAGCGCCTTTTCGCTGCGCTATTGAATTCGCTACTACACAGCGACTCGCCTCTTGTTCCGAACCGCCTTTATGTTTGAATCTACCTATATAAAACAAACACCGATTGTATTAAAATCGCGACAGTCAATTGTCTTTTGGAGTACCAGTTGCGCAGGCAGCTATCATTTTCACAGCGTTTGCACGTACAATTTCATGTACGTAATCGCTAATGCTGGCTTCCTACACAAATAAGGGCACAGAACAACCTTGAGGGACTCCTCACAAATCACTCGATAGATTCTTTCACAGACCCATCAAACAGATGTAGGACAAACAATTTCTAAGCCTGGAAACTGCGAAGGCGTACCTAATTTAAATTGATGAACCCTCTTCTGAACATTTGCCCTTTTCAAACTTAAATTGCTTTCTATTTCGAAGAAACTCCCGTTCAGTGTTTAAAGCTTTCGTGATAGGACAACAACGGTCATTGCGGACAAACATTTGTCTATAAATAATATAAAAGAATGGAATGGAGTCGAACCGATTGAAAAGTTTTTAGAAGTTAGTACGAACGGCCCGTAAGTCATCCACTAAAGAACGGCTCTTTAGTGGATGACTTACGAGCCATCCATAACGTTGGCTAATAATGTGGGCGTGCGGTAACTCGATAAACTTCCTTCGCAATTTCCTGACGAAATTATCGGTCAATTATTCGATTAAGAGCTCCAAACTAGTGCAGAGGCTACCGAATATAAGTGCGTGTTTTGTGAACTACGTAGATTCATTAAAATTGTGAACACTGTACGCTGTTTTACTTTGGAACCCTCAGACCTGTATCAATAAATCGCTATTGAGATCAATATTACCAAATAAACCCAGGAATACCAATTTAACAACTCATTATTCTTTCAATCTCAAAAAAGAAGTCTATAAATACGGGCCTCGAAGTATCTATAACTTATCTGCTATGGATGCTGCTCCATGTGACCTTGATATGACAATATTGATTGCAGTATGGCACGCAGAGGCCGGAAGCCCTCGTAACTGTATACCATGGGGCATTATATCCACTACCCGATAACCGAGCGCTGAAGCACTCTCCACGATATGATAATACTCTACTTGCATACGAAATTATTGTAGCGACGTACTTACTGTCTCAACGGACAATATGCAAAAATGGTTACCACATCCGGCGAAATCAGTAATGGTGTTTAGTAGATCTAATAGATTAAGCGAAACCTAGTGGTAGTGTTTCGCAATAATGCGAGTTAATCCAAACCTATGATGACAAAAGATTTTCACTATAATGACCTCAATCATAACGCTCACCCTACCGAAAAAATCAGATCCATCAGTGATTATATGTCGCTTTGGCAGTCTGAGTCACACAGGTAGGAGGTATACATTTACGACCGATTCCGGCTAACTGCATAAAACTTATATACCTACATAGTCTAATTTAGTCTATTCCAAGTCACTACATAAAAGATTCACACACACATTACGAAGACGAGTGAACAAAGCCGCAGACATTGTAGCTGCATCACCGACGATCGTCCGACGTCGGACGATTGTCGGCTGAATTATTTAATCTGCGGCCTTGTTGTTGAGTTAGGATACAAAAATAGCTTTAGAGAGCTCTAATAATGGAGATTCAATAGGTTAAACGGGCAGTCTTCAATGAGATTTAAGTTCTGGGAAGAGATGTCGCAGGATGGCTAGGTAGTGTACGGAGGCGGCGAGTGCGACGAAGATGTGCCAGATGGCGTGCGCGAAGGGGATGCGTCCGTCAGACTTGAAGAAGAACACGCCGGCCAGGTACAGCATGCCGCCCAGCTTGAGGTCTGACATCGCCGGGAACTGGTGCTGGAAAACAAAGGCTACACGTTAACATGCTAACATAACAAAAAACAACAAGAATATTCGTAGCAGATAGCTAAATCGGATGTCTTACAGCTGAATCGCTTGTAAATGGCCGAAAAACGCTATTAAGACAATGGAAATAAATAAAATATTTTTGAGCATTTGGGGCATAATATTTAGACCGTTGATTTAGTTTAATAATTAAGGATTGTAGTTAATTTCCGATTTAGCTATTTTACTGCGCACAAAAATATCTAAGTACTAACACACAAAAACAGATCTCTACGTTACATGCAATTTACCTCTACATTACAAGCACACAAATCAAAGATACCAGAATAATTACACCAAATAAAGCTGTGATAGGCCAATAAAAAGTACCCCTATCCTATGTCAACAAAACACAAATTAACGAGTTACCTTCATTAAATGAAAAGGACGCGGTTTAACAACCGACGTAGTTCGAAATTGCCTTACAGAGCAAATACATATAAAAGCCCTATATTTGACAATGCTGGCAATTTAGCTAAGTTTATTAAAGGTCTATAAATACAAGGTTTTATTTTTAGAATAGAGCTAAAAAACATTAAATTAGGTAGGTAGATACTTTTTCAGAATCGGTAATATTGTCTCTTTCAAGTTAAATCTATTTATGGCTGAAAATAGCGAGCGCGGATCGAGTTAAAAAGCCCGTGATTTGAGAGGCATATGCCCAGCAAAGGGTTTCTTATACCTGGAAGCCTACTGATGGGATATTATTTCTTCGCTAAAAATAATGTTGTCTAACTTGTCTATAGGTTCTTAGTTGGTCACAAAGAACAAAATGTGAATATTGGCAAGAGTCGGCATGTAAGAATCGGGAATGCTTCACAAACGAACACACGTGGATTTGAAGAGTGCCAACGTTTAGTGACGGTGCTAAGAATTCTGTTTCCTCGTGAAAGAAATCGAGCATAAACTATATTTATAAACGTTTAAAAATAACGATGGTGTATCTAGGGGGACATAGGTCCACTTCATGACTAAAGGTCTTGGCAGATATGAAGATTTGAGTAGGTATCGGTAATCCTAATCAGCAATACTGCGCTCCAACGCAGAGACTAAAACGACACAGCATTAATGAAGTTTCAAAGTCGTCGATGCTAAAAATAACTTGTCCGATACAGCCCTTCAGGGCTTCGATTGAGATCGAAATTAGTCGGACTAACCCAAAATAAATACAAAATATGATCGTTATTAATAATCGTTAAATCAAAATTTCGATAGGTCCATGTGTATTATTGATAGGCATTCATTTTCCTCAAATTTATTGATTGATAGTGCTACTGAAGTGCCATTATAATTAACACCGTGCACTGAAAGTGGAAGGTAAACATTTTTCAAGGCCGCCCATTGTGTCACCCTATGTAATGTTTCTCATCTATCTTTTCTGTAACTTATGTGGTGTACATAATAAAGAGTATTCTATTCTATTCTATTCTATTCCATTATGCATCTGCAGTGCTTTTAAAAATGAGAGATGGAAATATAGTTGAGGAGTAACCGATTGTCAAAGGAATATGAAACGGGACAGGCTAAAGAAAAGATAAACGACTAAAAAGATGGTTAATACTGAGATTGCTGATTGTAATATATTGAAATAGAGATATACGCTAACCCTAAATAAATTAGGATTAGTGCTGGAGGGTGTTTGATGAGAATTTCAGTGACTTTCTACGACATATACTCAATGAACATCTAAGTAAGGTTTCGTTATTCTGTACCTACCTACCAGAATTAAAGAAAGACAGTTCTAGGTTCTGTTTTAAAATGAAACGTATTTGAATAAGAGGGAGAGATAAATGATCAGTTGATAGATGAAGGCGGGGAAGAAGACAACATAAAATGTAATAAAAAGAGGTGAATATTGTGACGAAAGCGAAGAAAGACGAAAGGAAATCTTGAAAATGAAGAAATAAATCTAGGTACCACAGAAGACTTGCATACTCCGGGAATCCAATGACTGCCGCTAATGAGAGTTAATTATAGGTTATTATTATTGAAACCCGAATTTACACGGGCGCCTATAATTACAGTGTCTCAAAATTACACCGATCACCGCTTCCATTAAATATTTCGTCCTCGGAAAAGTAATTACACTCGATACACGATTTTGCTCCATATAAAAGACCATTCATTTACAACACAGTATTATCAATAGTATGGTATTGATGAACCTTCGAATACGATAATGAACACGGACGATAAATTAATTTCATTTGATTGTTTTATTTTGTGCACAACATTATTTATAGATGACTGGTGTTGGTCGATGATATAGCAAACAACATGTCCCCAGTTACCAGTTTCCATTAACTTTTGTCTAAACATATTCGTAAAATGCATGCGTAGCATTTGACGTACGTAGAAATTGATATTGGAAAAGTAAATATTATTATGAATGAGAAACACGAAAGCTTTTATAAACCCACACACATTCAAACACTTACTATAAATATCCTCTTCGATACACACTGATATCGCTAAACACAAATAGTAATCTAAAAACAACTAAAGTAAGTACACAAGCAATAGAAACTAACTATAATGTTAACGTAGCTAAAATTCAATGTTTAATTATACACGTTTCTATTACCTAATCAGGGCACTGAAAACTCAAACGTATTGGGGAACGACCATTGTAGTAAATTCTAGTCTTGAATTATTGAGTTGCCTTCCAAGTAGGTTTTAAGTGATGTATTTCGAACAATATGCTGCTGATCAAATATACATGGCTACTTCTACGTTCTACTTTCAAATCTTTTAGTACCTACTAGTTGACCCGCGCAACTTCGTCTGCGTCGTCTCCTATTGGTCTTAGCGTGAAGTTATATAGCCTATAGCCTTCCTCGATAAATGGGCTATCTAACACTAAAATAATTTTTCAAATCGGACCAGCAGTTCCTGAGATTAGCGAGTTGAAGCAAACAAATATTAGAATAGAAGTATAGACAAAAGCTAATTTTGATGTTAATCTTGTTTTCATTTTATTTGTCCGGGTTGGTCCCATAAAAAAGTTGATTATGGACATGAGAACATTCACCCTCTGAAAAAATGAACAGTCACCCTGTAGGTAATTGTATATCGTATAGATAAATTTGATGGAAAAAATAAATTTAATCTATTGTCCTGTGCCACATAGATAGCACTTTCGTCAGTGTGCATTAGTTTCTTTCCGGGTGCAAGTAGTGCCAGGGTGCGGAGGTCACGATGAAATATGGGCCACCCAAATTGCCTTTCTTGTCGCTGATAAGACTGAGTAGATCGGGCCTTTGAACATTATCTGGCAATCTTTGCCCAGAAGAAATTAACCAATCATTGTAACAATACTTCAAAACGAATTATTCGTATACCCACTAAACGATTTTGTAGTTGTTAAAGTCCGCGATATTGCTACAGTTACACTTAGTAAATATTTATGAGATTTTTGCTCAAAAGATTATTTTATACACATTTTGTTTCAAAAAAGGAAGTACCCTGCAGAAGCTAAATTGAACTAAATAGTAATTTCGTATAAAATGGGAGTCGAGAACTTCCGCCCTAATGTGAACAATGAACACAATGTACGTCGTAATATTGTGGAGCTCCAAGTCTCCTCAGGGAATGCCGAGCATCGAGTTAACTACATTTCAATCTCTCGACACTAGGCAGGTTCTAAATGGAATTTATGTTAGGTACATGATACAAAGACTCGACGGTACACTGTAGAGGGTAGGTCTATACGTGACAACAGATGAAATGTAGGTAATGTAATTGTATGTGTAATTAAAGCGACATATCGTCGGTGCGCTTGCCAAATCTGATATGTGTTTTTCATCAAGTTGACAAGGGAGACAAAAATCTGTGTTATTTTATGATTAATTGATGATTTTTTAATGATTAATTGACTAATTCATAATTTCTAAATGCCGTATGAACTGAGATACAAGTGAAAATGATAAAATGTATTGTTAATATACTTGATTTTAAAGGATATTAAGTAACAAGAAAGTATCATCGAAATGCACATATCAGATTTGGCAAGCGCACCGACGATATCACGGACGTTGCAGTACGGAGTGACAGTGAAAGTTTAAGGCCAGTGTTCTAGAATTATTCTCATTTAAAACTAGGTTTCAGTCGAGATTAGTTATGAACTTTTCAGGTTCAAACTGTGCTTCAAATTCTAGAATCATCAGTATTTCGGCTCTTGTCATAATTTACTTATTTGGGATAGAGCGAAGCAAGTGTTCTTCCATCTTTACAGTATTAGAATTGTTACTTTCCTTTGTATTCCACTTTCAAACCATGCCAAATTTCACATCGTTTCCAAGATTTTCCTCTATTCTTATAACCACCCAATTGTATTCTAAAAAAAATTGAACTAAAATACAGACATGAAAATGGAACCGCCAACCTACCATGATCTACATTTTAAAAGCCTCGCATACAAAGACACAACAGAACTAACTTTTAATGCCAGAATGGTGCAGAAAGGCACTTCAGTAACTCGTGAGAGACATGTTGACAGCTGATTTTCTAACTTTTGTACTACAGCTATGAAACATGAATGCTACGATAGTCTAATTTATGCCCACCGATAGACATTTTGAACATAGATTCAATGTTTCTGTGTTAAAATGAAGAGAGATGAAACGCATTTGAATAAGAGGGAGTGATTAATGATATGTTGATGGGTAAAGGGGAAAAGCAGACAAAATGCAATGTGACAGAGGTGAAACAGGTGATGAAAGACGCTCCAAATTAACAATTGTTTAGCAGACTTTCTATCACAATCAACATGGATTTTGTAGTAAATTCCAAAAAAATTGTTTGTGTTGGAAAAAAAGTTCTACAACGTGAACGCAATGAATGTTGTTGAATAACAAATGAAAATTGATATTGACGATTGTTTCGAATTTTCTCCACAGGGCAGGCAGAAACAAATCAAACAGAATACCTTCTGGATACTACTGTCTCTTTGAATATAAAATGGATCTTATTTTGCACTGTCTGTTAATGACTAACGCCGATTTCGTCAGAACAACCAGTAATTGTTTGCGATTCCAGTTGCGTATAAACAGTACAAAGTGCATACATTGGCCTTGACACTCAGTCCAGTTTAAAGACAGATCGGTTTAATTAGATAATTTACTCTTACCTAACAGAACCATATTACGATCTTGCTTAGAAATCTTCAGTATATTCATACACATATTTCAGTTTTCGTCACTTTAGGCCCCCCTCAGACTACAAACTTTTTATCGGCTGATAATTTGGTCGGGTTCGTAATCAGAAATTTCGTAAAAATTTTGATGAGCATAATAATCGTGAACCTACTACATACCTTCAAACTAAACTATCTGCAAACTATTGCCAATCGCTTAATTAGAACGATGTACCAACTCGACTGTTTTGTTGGTCCAATGTACAACTTAACACTCCAAACCGACCAAATTATTCGAGCACCACTTTAGACCACGGGCGGGCGTATGTATGTATGCCCGGGACGAAATCTACTATCGGTATCTCCGCAACCTTGAAGACTCCAGGTTCTCAACGCTGTGGGTTATAGTGGACACAGGCCTGGACAAAATTTTCTACGCCTGTGTCTACCGTTCGCACAGCGGTGATTTGGAGACAACTGGGCTCACACAGCACCTGAGTAAGGCGGCGGATGCGGCTCAGCAGCGGTACTCTTCTGCCCAATTGGTGTTACTGGGGGACTTCAACGCCCACCATCAGGAGTGGCTCTTCCCATACCAGTGCACAGACCATGCTGGACGAGAAACGCGAAAGCTAGCGCTAGCGTCAAATCTTACCCAGCTGGTCCAGGGGGTAACGAGAGTGCCGGATGTTGATTCGCACACTGCCAATTGCTTGGGCCTTTTGCTGACAACAGATCCAGACCGCTATTCGGTGACGATTTCTTCCCCACTGAGTAGTTCGGACCACTGAAGTCTGTGTCTGTCTACTCCCCGCCCGATCCTAGCCCAAGAGGCAACCGCCCAACCGGCGGGTATGTCGATACAGGTTGGCAGACTGGGATGGCATGCGATCTTTCTTCGCATGTTATCCTTGCCAGCCTATTTGCTTTTCTTCGATTGATGCTTCGTCGTGCGCGGACGCCGTGACATATGTGTTGTGGAGGTGAATGGAGTACTACATTCCGTTCTTTGACGTAACAATGTCTGGCGAAGCTCGTCCATGGTTTGGTGCCGAGTGCAATCGCGCTGATGCGCTTAAGCACGCGGCGTACCTAGCATGGGTCGACGCTCGTACGCGCAAAGCAAATGACGTGAGTCAGAAGAAGAGAGCCTTAAACAGGGCTGTCAAGTCCTGCAAGAAGGTGTTTCTTCATACCCAGCAGGTAGTAAGGCTTTTTGGTCCCTGGCTAAGACGGTCGAATCGAACTTCTGCCGCCCCTCACTACCAGCACTGCTGCGACCCGACGGGACGCTGGCCCACTCCGCTGAGGAGAAAGCGAACTTGTTTGCTTTTGTTTGCGGAATCTTCACGTCTGGATCCTGGTGGATGCGAGTCGAGTACGTCGAACATTCGCATCCCTCAGAAGGACGTCCTTAGGGTACTGCGTAACCTAGACGTGAATAAGGCTAGTGGCTCCGACGGGATACCGGCAATTGTTCTGAAGACTTGTGCGCCTGAATTGTCTCCGATCTTGACACGCCTATTCCGCCTTTCGTTTGAGACTGGAAAAGTGCCGAGGGCCTGGAAGCAAGCTAACGTGCAGCCCGTGCCCAAGAAACCCTAGTCGAGCTGTCCCGTCGAATTATAGACCTATCTCGGTAACGTCTATACTCTTGTAAGAGTATGGAACGCGTGCTGAATCATAAGCTCCTGGCATATCTAGAAGCGAATGATATCCTTAGTGACCGACAATACGGGTTCCGCCGAAATCGGTCTACTGGGGATCTTCTAGCGTATGCCATTCACATCTGGAGTGAGGCCATAGAGAACCACGGGGAGGAACTAGCGGTCTACCTTGACATATCGAAGGCCTTCGACAGGGTCTGGCACGATAGCTTTATTAGTAAGCTTCCTTCCTTCGGTCTGCCCGCCGGATTGTGTGATTGGATCGCAGATTTCCTGAGGGATCGGTCTATCCGAGTGGTCATAGATGGCTGCTCGTCTGGACTGCTGGATATTAATGCTGGGGTTCCTCAGGGGTCTGTGCTTTCGGCAACACTGTTCTTGCTGCATATTAATGATCTGCTTAAACCCGGTACCTTTGGGTATGCAGACGATAGCACTGTTGCTGAGTGATACGTGTCCGACGCACGAGCTGGTGGGTCACAGATCCGGTCTCTCCGGGTAGCTGAGCTAGTTGAGCGCTCGAACGTGTCCTTACAGGCTGTCTTTGAATGGGGCGATGCCAATCTGGTCAAGTTCAATGCTGCTAAGACCCAAGCGTGTCTATTTTCCGCCAAAAGGAGCCAATTGCACCCAGCTCCAACTTTCCGAGGTGCAACCGTGCTGATAACCGACCAACTTGAGCTTCTTGGGGTTACATTAACATTTACCCTCAATTTCGATCCTAGCAAAGGTGAGACGGTACTTCACGCCGGAACAGCTGCTCAAACTCGTATCAAGCGCAAGTTCGATCGTGTATGGAGTACTGCTCTCATTTTTGGGACGGATCTGCCAGATACCAGCTTGATTCCCTTGAGTCAATTGAGAAACGAGCCAAGAGGATCATCGGCAATGATAGGCTCGTCGCCTATGCTCAAGACTTTGGAGCTTATCTTGAGCATAGACGACGAGTTGCTAGCCTGTCGGTTTTCTACCGGTTGCATTTTGGGGAATGTGCGACGGAATTGCATAATTTAATTCCGCCAAGCCCGTTCTTATCGTCGGACCACAAGACGAACGGCGATGCGCCACCGGTACATGGTGGACATCCCACCCACATGCACAAAAACTTTTGGGAACTTATTCACAGTCCGTATAGCTAAGGAGTAGAATTCCCTGCCCAAGTCTGTGTTTCCTGATAGCTACAACCTGGGAGTCTTTAAGTCAAGAGTGAATAGATTATTTCTAGGTAAGCGTGCTCCATCTTCGACCACATCATCGCTTACTATCAGGTGAAATAGTGGTAAAACGCGTGCCTATCAATGTAAAAAAAAAAAATATCGGTTGATGAAAAGTCTGCAATCTGCGAGGACTCTTATTGCATAAAATTTCAATTCTTTTTGCAATCAAGTGTAGCATGAGGAAACTCTTTCACGCTACATTTCACATGTTTATGATTATTACTTTTTTATTATTTTACGCACCTAATGGCTGTCCTTGCTACTTTATAGGCGGCCAGTGTTCTTTTGTTTATCGAAACGGATTCAATTTGATTTATTTACTGTATATGGTTCATGTATCTGTCGTTCGTTTGTAAAAACACGGTATTTGCGTGTCAGGAGCGAGGTAAAACGGAAGACGTATAATTATAGATGTACGTGGTATCTAGTTAATAACTTGTAACTGGATAACTCGTACTTAGATGAGCATAGCGCAATAGATGCAAAGAAAAGACTAACTGAAGTGTAGGCTCAAACTAAATTATTTGAGCGGATATTCGCAAATGTGATGACTATGAAACAAAAACAAACATTATATTTAAGTACCTAACTAAAATTGACTACGAGGTCAACAACCACTAGTTACTTGATTGTTCTATTGTCATTACGTGAAGTTTCGCTAAGTAATATAATTTAAGTCTGTAAAATACCTACCTACTGTTTTCTACGAAATCTTTCTATTCGAAAAATTATTTTTTCCCGAAACTAAAAGAAGCCTTTAATAAATCCAAACAAAGTTACAAACTGTATTAAACAAATAATCACAAAGTTCAACAAACTTGTGAGAGCCACTGAGTAATTAATCCACTGCATGTTACTTTTAAAAGGCGAGTCAAGTCAAGGCAAACCGCAAGGAAAATATTTTGCGTTCTAAACGCGTGTGAGTACGAAGTCTCCGATCTTTTAACTTGCCTCAGAAGATATTATTACTTTTTGGAGTAATATTTACACTGATCAATGAAACTGTTATCAGAAGAAACAAATATAAATATATACTATTGAGTCAAAAAAAAAAAAAATACTCGCACTAGATGGGGGAGGATCTAACTTGCAACATAAAATTGAGGAAATGTAAGCAACATACATACCTCCTACCTAACCCCCGCTTACCCCTATGGCTCGGGGAATATTGATTTTAAGGTTCGAAAAAACCATAAGTCTAATTAGGATCATAAAACAGTAGGGTCAATTAGCAAAACTTTGTAGTAAGTACTTATTAATACCATACCCATTTGTTTCTAGAAGATCCCTCCTCTACCATGATCTGTTGAACGGGCTTACTAATCCTACTAAAGGCGAGTATTTTTTAACCGTAGTCGCTTAAAATTGTGACTTCGTATTGGTTGAGTTAACTACGGTTAAAAAAACTCGCCCTCACCTTACAACATTTAACATAGACGTAATTTTGTAGGCATAGGCAAGTCATGGTTATGTACTACAAGGTCAAGGTGGAAACGTCTCCTAAACGTGTTTATAATGCAAATAAAAAATGCCCATTTACCAACATTAGCACATTGTTTTATTTCGGTGAGAATTTAAAAATCTCAATTTAAAACGCTTACATGTTCAATTTCTGATAAGAAATTTTTACTTAATATTTTTTTTAATTGGCATAACTAAATTAGCTTAACCTAACATAAAATGAATGTAGGCAACATTCTCATATAAATTAATTTAGTTCGACCTCCATAGTTTGCATTCTTTAAATCTCAAGTTCATTAATTTTTGGACTACTTTGTTTACCATGCACGATTTGCCTAGTAAGTATGTAGGTACATTTCTATAATTTTTTTTTACAAAAAACCATCTGAACTAATATTTAAAAAGGAAAAATTGTTTCTTGAAGGTTAAATCTTTGGGAATACTGATCCAAATGCGATTACGAAAATTCTTTTCCTATACATATAAAGCTACACTACTGCTTCGTCTGCCTTCGCCTGCCGAGGTTGCGGAATTTGTTCGAAAGAGTCACCGCGGCCCTGGGGGGCTACTCTCTAACGAAATCCGTAGTTTCGGGCTTAGTTGCGGGCGGGCATTTTCCACTCCGTATCACCTAACCACTGAGAACTAATGATAACACGATTTGACAGTTACTGTGTTAATCGTGTTGTCATTCATTCTCAGTTCGGGTTCGGGACTAATCGTAAGTCTGTAGGTGATACGGAGTAGAATACGCCCGCACGCAACTAAGCCCGAAACTACGGATTTCGTTAGAGAGTAGCCCCCCTGCAACGCACAGGGCATTTGGAGGAACACGGATGGGTTTTAGTCAGTAAGAGTCTGACACTACCTTCCGCTCCGCCCAGAGTGGAAGAAGTCATTTGAAAAAAAGAAAAGGTTCCTGTAGAATTAAGATAGGTCACGGTGCATAGTAGATAAGCTTGCACATGCTAGTTATTAAGAAATGCCATTAAAAATAGGGGCATAAGTTACATGGTGCCTACGAGCTACGTGGTGCATCTTTGGCCCTGACTGCGTGAATCCATACTAATATTATAAAGAGGTAAAGTTTGTGAGGTTGTAGGGGGTAATCTCTGGATCTTCTGAAATTCTTTTACCAATAGAAAGCCACGTTATTTGTGAGTGTCATAAGCTATACAACGTGTAACAGATTATAAACGCAATACCTCTTAAGGGGTCATTGTACTCATCATTATGAACAACTTTTACTATGGTACCAATCCCGAAATCGCGACAAAAAATCAGGTGTTCAGTACATTTTGTCGATTTACTGTATGGGGGAGTCGATTTTTTTTTCGCGATTTCAGTGTTGGTCCCATAGTGAAAGTTGTTCATAATGATGAGTTCAATGACCCCTTAAGAGGTATTGCGTTCATTCTGTTACAGATTGTATAATAACCAGAAAAATACCGCCCAACGAAAGTGGACACGGGTCATCGAGTGGCTAATAAATGCCATTAAAATAGGGGCATAAGTTACGTGCGGTGCACTAACTTTATTTGAAATCACAAGCGGATAGTTTTATAAGTAGTGTGAGACAGGTATAGCAGGTAGAGCCCCATTGTGTTTTGACCCTATTTTATATTGACCACTCGGTCACGCAATATCTTAGTTCGATAATCGCCTACCTTCCTTGGAGTAAGGATGTTACATATTATACACGTATGACTGATATAACAGTTACGTATTGCTCGTATAACGTACATTCCTTGTACATACTCGGGAGCAATGTATGTGCATTGTCATTAAGAACACAAGAAAATACTGTTTTATTGTAGCGAAGTTATAGTCTGAATACGAGTAATTGGTTTTTTATTGGAACGAAGTTCCTTATCGCGCGTTGTGAAAGGGGGCTAAATGGAAAAAATTCTCACGAAAAGTTGTAACGACACTTTTTGCTATAGTTGTAAGCCGTGCGGCGTGCGCGTGTTTCTCTGTCTGTCTCTCTCTCTCTCTCTCTCATAGAAAGCAAGCCAGTTATTTTCGTTTCGTCTTTCTATTTCTGTTAACATTATATTTGTAAGGTAGGCAGGGTAGGCAGGGTAGGCAGGGTAGGCAGGGTAGGTAGGGTAGGCAGGGTAGGCAGGGTAGGCAGGGTAGGCAGGGTAGGCAGAATAGGCAGGGTAGGCAGGGTAGGCATGGTAGGTGGGTAGGCAGGGTCGGCAGGGTAGGCAGGGTACGCAGGATAGGCAGGGTAGGTAGGTAGGCAGGGTAGGTAGGTAGGCAGGGTAGGCAGGATAGGCAGGGTAGGCAGGGTAGGCAGGGTAGGTACGGTGGGTAGGGTAGGTATTAGGGTCTAAAATTGAGCCTACTTATTAAGTTTATATTACATTATATTTGTTAATAATCTACACTAATATTATAAAGAGGAAAGATTTGTTTGTTTGAAATGAATAGGCTCCGAAACTACTGGACCGATTTGAAAAATTCTTTCAGAAATGGATAGCTACATTATCAGGGAGTAACATAGGCTATATTTTATCCCCGTACTCCTACAGGAACGGGAACTACGCGGGTGAAACCGCGTGACGTCCACTAGTAAAAAATATTATTATAACTTAAAAAAAATAAAATTTTATTACAATTCCTTCACTAATTACTTTTCCGAACTTCGTTCCATCCGGGTGTCCCTTGACACCTCTCAAGTTTTTTTGCTATTTATGTTACGAACTGCTAATGCGGTTTTAATCATGTTTACGTTTTTCTATTTCGTAAATTATATAGTATTTAGCTATGGATTATACAACAGATATGATTTAACTGGGCATAGATTAGCAATGAACTATAGACCCAACCCAGGCCAACTCATCTCGTAAGTTGTAATCGTAACCCGAACTTTCTAAACATTTTCTACAAATTCAAAACAGCCTCAAAATGTGACAATAATATTTTACAGGTACTATTTAGACGTTTGTATACTATCGGAGAATCCAGGTCTTAGCTTTCAAACATTTGACAGATTACAAGTCTGCCACATATGCAGGTAGAGCCAGCAATTTCTCCGAATTGACATTTAGATAATGTTAAGATACGTCAGATGTGGGTAGATACTAGATACAATCGATGCTCTCATTCAGTTTCAGCTCAGCATATAAACAAAAGACTATTTATAAACTGCACATACACCTAGTGACATAGTTTATAACTGGCTACTCCTACGTAGAACGAATTTAATTACTGCTATGAAAATATTCTTTTGTTTAGTTTCACCCTTGACCAAAAAAAAAATACTCCTAAGCATATTTAACGTCAAAATCCATGAATGTAACAGTCGACCTAATCAAATTCTTTGCTTATTTTTTAATGAGGCAGCTAACTATGGTAATTAATTGAATTGACGCCCAAAATTGTTAACAAAGACGCGGGACTTTTGAAAATATCTTCAATGCAAATAACCCAATCTGACTTAACTTTCTAATACGTATTCGTAAGTATTAGAAAGCAACATACCTAATATAACAATTTCAAAGTAACCCATACTTCAGCATGTAAACTTGGTAAAAGCGTAGTATTTATTTGCTTTTCAACTAAAGGTCGCCGAGGCGTTATATTTCAAAGCTGTACACAAAGAGGTTTTGCATGTCACTCATACATTAAAAGAGATAAGAGTTTCAAACAAAGGTGTACACTTGACTACTTGTTGAAAACCTACTTTATACTCGTGACTTCTAGGTGACCTACCACTGGGGGCGGTTGATAAGACGTCCCCATGAACTTTACACCCTATAAAAGAGAGTGATTACGTAAAACCATTAGAAATACTGCAAAGTACCTACGTATGCGAACTAATACCACTAACAGCTTTATTTGAATTAAAATTTATAGCACTCTACATAAATCGTGTGTGTTGTGTGTTCGTTTTCAGAACCGCAATCATACGTAGCTACCAGAATCTTACCTTATGGATGGGAAGTCCAAATGACTCCTCTCACTCTGAGAGGAGTGGGAGTACCAAAACCTTACCTGAAACCGTACTCTGGGATTCGGAAGCCTAAGCTACTTAACTGTAATTGGATTAACAACTATCTATGAAAAAAATACTAACGTGTATAGTCTTATTGTTCGGTGCTTAGAAAAAGTTAAGCCAACTCTGACCGTAACCATACAAAGAGTATTTTAAACAAATTGCCACAATAAACAAGCCAGAACAATAAAAACTAATAAACGAGAAATATTCATCCAATCTACTTAATACTTACCACATATGAACAGTAAATAAACAATAATATTACATCACCGTAAGCAAGCAAACATACACACACGTGCAAAGAGCATAGAA
This sequence comes from Lacanobia wlatinum, assembly GCA_947578705.1. Classification (NCBI taxonomy): domain Eukaryota; kingdom Metazoa; phylum Arthropoda; class Insecta; order Lepidoptera; family Noctuidae; genus Lacanobia; species Lacanobia wlatinum. The sequence goes on along the minus strand of OX388044.1, from coordinate 7,611,258 downwards.
CTAACAGCGCGCAGAAAGAATGCGTCAAACGGAATGCGTTCTTTGTAGAACTGGTGATCGATAAAAACGATGCACTCAGAAATTATTCCAGCTGGAATCGATCTTTGAACTCCTTTAACAATAGGACCTCACTTTTCTTGATTGTCTAACCCATTCTATCTACGCGGACCTTAAGTCAAAGTACAAAGCGTGCACAAACAGACAGGCTACACTTGCACCGCACGTGATATTTTCAGCACCACAACTACACTTGTTAGTTGATAGGTCACGTTTATTTGCACTCCAGTGCACGGATTACTAACCGCAAGCGATAAAAGATCACCGATTGAAACGTTACCCGAAAGAGCTTATGTGGTGAATTTACATTGAGGAAAGGTTTGGATATGTAAACAGAGTCTGTCATTTAATAACATTACCGTAATGACATTACGCAACCTTACCCAAAATAGAAATAATATGGAAAACCAATTAACCTCGCACAGATTTATCCTCAAAGCAGTGACCTTGCCGAAAATATCACGTTACTAAGCCATGGACGTACATTAGACGTGACAATGATGGCCGCCGGACCCAGCCCCATGACCAGATAGAGAAGGAGCTCCAACATCTTGTATCTCTCGTGGAAGATCTGTTGGTACGTGATGCCGAGGACAGCCAGCAACCAGATGACCCATCGAAGCTCCCTCAGCATCCAGCAGGACAGGGTCCCGACCGTGAGCCACGGGAAGTAGGAACTCGCGATGAATATGTAAATCATTGCCCGGTCGCAACGGTGCAGGAAGTGTTTCATTTTACTGTGAAAATTAGTTCGCTTTTAGCACATACAGTTTAGTGGAGTTATTCAGGCTGACTTTAGATTCATTGGCAATAATTCTAAGGGTGAAATAGTCAACAAAAAAAACCGTGATTTTTATTTTGACATTTCGGAGTTAAGCTAGGTTTACATTACTGTGTTGTGTTGTGATGTGGTACGGTTTACACCATTCAAACGAATCTATTTAGGCCTGCGTCATATCACAACGGATTTTGTAGCCAATCAAGTGCGTCAGAAGGCGCCACGACACAACACAACACAATAATGTAAACCCGGCTTTAGTCTTTTATGCAAAAGTTGTCCATGAAAAGTTCTTTCATTCCCTAGAAATATGCTAATGAATGAGAAGGCAGCCAATATCTTACAATATTAGTATAAGTACGCTAGCTAGATTTTATGGTACAACAAGCTTATCAATTAATTGCTTAGTGGATTAGCGAGCATGACTGGAGATGAGTTTTACATTTTTAACGCTTAAGTTGCAAACGGAGAAGTTTCGTTGAATATTTCTTTGAATAATCAGAAATTCTGAAAAGCTCGTCCAATTGAATGTGTAGAGATTGTCGAGCAAATTGTTTTATGTCCTTTGAACTTTAAGAATCATTGTAATTTGAAATTTCTAGTAACCTTTACTCAAGGCTGGCTCAAACTTCTGAAGTCATATTAATTTTAAAATGGACGTTGATGGCTTTATTCTCATACAAAGACAATGCTTGTGTAGCTACGAGTACTGGTCCACTGTTCCTCTGCCAAAAATAAACCTACTCTTCAGACGAGAGTGCGCAAAACTTCAAACAGTGACACGATAGCGTCCAAACGCTCGGGAAGTTTAAAACTGTTCCGCGTAAAATCACAAGTACTGACGAGAAAGAGCACTTTCCAATTAGTGCAAATCGTATAGTTCATAGTTATGACAGTGCAGGCTTGGCCCTTGGTAGCAATTTGTAGCAAAAAGATCAAAAGGCAAGCAAAATTAAGCAGACTTGCTTTATGGTCTTTAATCAAAATGTGGCAAAAGTTTAAGCTAACTTTTGCCACATTTTCTCTGAACAGGAAGTTCAGTGTTAGCATAATAAAACGTAAACGCTAAACACCGAGTATTGCGTTGTATTTAAGTTTCCGAAAGCTGTGGTTTTAACAAATAAGTAGTTGAATTTATTATGATTTTGGGGCCTAAAAGGATCGTTAAAGCTTGCCTGTGTTTTTAATTCTCATATACAACCTCTCCGCACGCTACTTTTTGAAGGACCAGTAAGCCTTGAAACTATAATATACACGAATGATTGCCGTCAGTCTACGTAAAAATATGACCTACTTTTATAAAGCTGATATATTGTAGATGGGAGGAGGAGCCCAGCAGCCACCCTCCACACTTGCACCGCCAGCTTAACGTAAGTCTATTAGACGGCAACGTGTCAATAATATAACAATGCCAGTTAGCTTGGCAACCGCAACCTAGTAACCCGGTGCTTCATGAAACTAGCTAATACCAACATTATTATGAAAGCCTTTGAAAGAGATCAGGATAATCCGTGTTCGCAAAAATAATTATGCCGTAATTAATATTTGCCGTATGGTGTCGGCCGGTGGCGTAAAAGAATAATGCCATCTCATCACTTCCCGTGGTTGTCGTAAGAGGCGGCTAAGGGACTCGCCAGAGAATGGGCAGCAGCGTTCTCTGCAAAACTCAATACCATACACTGCGATCGCCAACCCGCCTGCCAAGCGTGACGATTATGGCAAACCCTCCCATCTTGGGCGAGGCCTATGTCCAGTAGCGGACGTCTTTCGGCTAAAATAATGACGATGATGATGAAAAATAATTATGACATGGCCATAGGGGCTTCCACATATGCTCATTAAAACGCCATGAGAAAGTCAACATCACAACTGTCTGAAACTACCAAGAGCGCGCAATTAGGATTCTGCCAAGGTTGCGGAATTTGTTCGAAAGAGTCACCGCGGCCCTGGAACGCAAAGGAGGAACACGGATGGGTTTTAGTCAGTAAGAGTCTGACACTCCCTTGCGCTCTGCATAGAGTGGAAGGAGTTATTTGATGACTTCGCATCCTTAAAAAAAACGTGTCTGGAAGGGTTTATGTTACTGGCCGCGAGAAAACGCGTTCGAGGCAAAACAACGTCAAGATGGGCAGAAGAAAGCTTTTGGAGGCAACATATACCAAGCGGACCACACTGCAGTGGACCTATCTAAGTACCTTCAACAGACAACGAACAATGTCCATTCGACCTCATTACAATTTGATGACAAATTCGCTAAAACCGTAGTTCCTTGCAATCGATCTACTAGACTGACACAAGCTGTTTTATGTGTTAGTAAATAAAGCAATGGCTGAAACAGTAGGAACCCTACACTAAATATCCTATTAAAATATTTTAGTACGGACATCAGGACATGCATCCTGATGTCCCTACTAAAATATTTAAATGGCTGCATATTTAAAGACAACAATGGTCGATTGAATAGATTGTGTAATCTATCTCCGGTCTTTTTGACCCGGTGCAAACGACCTGTATTATAAGACCCATTCAGCGGAAGGGTTATCGATAAATATTTGAGATGCTTTACATGTTGATAAAAAAAAACCTCTGGTACGTTTTGGAAGCGGATAAAAGTCTGACCTTACTTCTGAAGTCTAGTTTACCAATAAATGAAAGCCTAAGGGCAAGAAAAAACGAAATGTCAAATATTTTGGGTTCGGTTGATTGAGTTCTTCAAATATGAAAAAGGTGTAGAGTTATGTACTCCAACCATTTGGGAGGTGGAAAATATAAGTTTAAATATTGACAAAACCTAAATAAACAAATTGAATATAAGAAGATGGGCGAGACAAATATATTCAAGAAACATTTTCCTACGAGTACCGTAGGAAAATTTTTCTTGAATTTATTTTTCTAAAGCTGTCTGTTAAAAGTAGCCAACTCCCACCACCTCCTCAATCGAGACATCGTGAGCGGAAAATTTAAATCCAATTTAGGTAATCCATCTTTGCCTATTCAACGCCCACACAAAAGACTAATTTAAATCTGCACGAAGTGGCACGGGTGGCACCACATCTGAATGGCCTAAACGGTGGACGTGGTCTTGTAACGAGCCACTTCCTGCGAACGGCCTTGCCTGTCAAACATGAAGCCTTAGGACTTATACAAGGACTGTTGAGTGTTGCTTTTTACAAGGTGCTCCAGAACTGCGTGGATGGTGCATACTTTAGGGTGTTGTTCTGTAATTTCATAGTTTTCCCTAATTGTATAGCAGATAGCTATACAATTAGGAAAAAATATGAAATTAAAAAAAAACCCGGCCAAGTGCGAGTCGGACTCGCACACGAAGGGTTCCGTACCATAAGCCTTAATGTTTATTATTTGTTGTTATAGCGGCAATAGAAATACACAATTTGTGAAAATTTCAACTGTCTACCTATTACGGTTCTTGAGATACAGCCCGCTGACTGACAGACGGACGGACGGACAGACAGCGGACGCTTAGTAATAGAGTTCCTTTGGTTTTTCAAAAAACTCGCGCTCTACAAAAACACCTAAAAAGGTTGAAAAAAAAAAGACTTCAACTTCATATTATTAATCATCCATTGATTATATAAATTACAAAATTGATATATTAAATTAATTTAAAAAATCATCACCTCATCAAAAATAAAACACCGTTCATGAAACTATGTCGTTTACAGGCTTACGTTTCTACTGTTTCTACCTTTTACTGTGACGTCTGTTTTCTAACAAATTAAATTAGTTATTAGTAAGGACAAGTTGATACTTATTTACCTGCTGAAGCTACGGATTCTTAAAATTCTGTTTTGTAACCTGAAAATTAAATAAAGGTTTCAGGATTACATAGGAAATGTGTACATTTGTTGGAATCAGGGATTTCAAAAAGGATAGGACACTTTAGTTGTTTAAAACCTAGTATATACAGGGTGTCCCGTAAATAATGGATCAAACGTAACGGGTAGGTAGCTTACCTCATTTCCAACAACTAATTTGAACAGTAAAAAAAAAACCCATAAGGTAACCAAGATATTTTTTTTTTTCGATTTTTACTATTTTCTGTACCAGCATTCAGTGTTTTTAATGCTGTTGCTGCAAATGGTATCATATTTAGGTGTGATTTTTGTCATACATTTCTGAATAGTTTACTAGTGTTATAAGATACCATTTTTTTAAATAACATTTTATTTGCCTTAGAAAAAAAATCTTGAATTGAAAAGTTTTGTTTTTAAGATGAAAAGACCAGAATTGGAAAAATTCTCCTGTAAAAAAATTGTATGACACCGAAGTGTACCATTATTTTAAAAACTTGTACAATTACTAAGGTTTGCAGATTGGTATAAAACTTACGCCTAGTCTTTGTCGTTACAAAGATATTGCTATGAATCTGACAGAGGTGCAAAATTACGAAATAAAATAAAATTGAAAAAGTGTGCACAATTCAACTATTTTCTTAAAAATGTTTAGGTATCTCAGCGTATGAAAAAACTTAGGAGGTTAAATTAAAAAAAAAATACAAATAAATCGTTTATTTTGTTTTTACAGTAAATGTTCAAACTGACGTCCCCCTACGAGAATGCAAAGTCTGCACCTCCTAATAAAGGAAGCTCTTATCCGACGGACAAAATGGCTGTTGTTTATTTCTGATACAGCAGATTGGATGCGCTGACGTAATTCTTCTTCCGACGTTATTCGTTGTTTGTAAACTTTGTCTTTTAAACATCCCCAATAAAAAAAATCTAAGGGATTTAAATCCGGAGATCGCGGAGGCCACAAAATTGGTCCTAATCGGCCGATCCATCTGTCAGGGTAAGTTTCATTGAGTTGCGCCCTTACTGCCGTCGCATAGTGAGCGGGGCATCCATCATTTTGTAACCACATTGCTTGCCGCACGTCTTCTGGAATATTTTCTAATAACGTTGGCAACTCATTCCTTAAAAAATGCAGATAGTATTCGGCGTTTAGAGTTGCTGGTAGTTCAAAGGGCCCTATTATTTGCCCATTTATTATTCCTGCCCATAAATTTATTTTAAATTGATGTTGGCTCCTGTCCTCTCGCATCAAATGTGGGTTTACCAGCTGCCAACTGTGCAAATTATGCAAATTGAGATATCCATCTCGCCGGCATGAAGACTCGTCACTCCATAAAATTTTATTAAAAAACTGTGGGTCCGCCCGTATCATTCTAAGCATCCTTTGGCAAAATGCTAATCTTTGCGGGTAATCACGTGACGTCAGCGTTTGAACACGTTGCACGTGATATGGGTGCAACCGGTGCCTTTTTAGAACTCGATGTACCGTCGATCTTGGAATACCTGTGCGTTGCGCTATGACGCGAATTGAGACCGACGAATCTTCCTCGATTTCTCGAATAATAATTTCGTCATTGACTTGTGACGGTCGCCCTTCACTGGCACCCCCAACTCCGGTGCCAAGAATTCTTCCCTCAAGAAGCGCGTTATGCACTCTAATGAATACGCGATAGTCGGGATGTCGATCCCGGTTCGGGTATCTTTCACGATACAATCTTGCGGCCGCCCTGGCATTACCTCTTGCTTCTCCGTAGATAAAATGCATTTCGGCATACTCCCGTGGCGTGTACTCGTAACGAGGCATCGTACTACTGCACACACGTACAACCACACACAAACGATTGTTTTCGAAGTCCGTAGGATTGCCAAGTCATTCATCCAAAACACAAACAGTTCCAAATCGTTAGGCAAAGCAAAGTCCAAATACACCGCACAAGTTTAATTTTAAGGAACACAACAGTTAGGCACAGCAGGAGCGAAAGTAGTCTGACGTACGTATCAACTCGAAGAGAGATTCGTGTCAACTAAACAAATAAAATCAAGCAACATTACCAAAAATACAAAAGCGGCGCTATCTATCCCTTTCACACTGAGTGAGGTGCAACTCCGCAGGTAGCGGTCCCAAATGCCGAACAGATGACGTCATCGGCTCGGAATTACGCTACACGCTTAACCACATGCTTAGATTACAAGCATAAGCCATTACGAGAAAGAAAAGTTAGATTGTACCATTTTAATTTCTGTTCTGTCTTCTTCATCACATTCATACGAGTAGCAATATCTTTGTAACCGCAAGGACTAGACGTAAGTTTTATACCAATTTGCAAACCTTAGTAATTTTACAAGTTTTTAAAATAATGGTACACTTTGATGTCATACATTTTTTTTACAGGAGAATTTTTCCAATTCTGGTCTTTTCATCGTAAAAACAAAACTTTTCAATTCAAGATTTTTTTTCTAAGGCAAATAAAATGTTATTTAAAAAAATGGTATCTTATAACACTAGTAAACTATTCAGAAATGTATGACAAAAATCACACCTAAATATGATACCATTTGCAGCAACAGCATTAAAAACACTGAATGCTGGTACAGAAAATAGTAAAAATCGAAAAAAAAATTTATCTTGGTTACCTTATGGGTTTTTTTTTTACTGTTCAAATTAGTTGTTGGAAATGAGGTAAGCTACCTACCCGTTACGTTTGATCCATTATTTACGGGACACCCTGTATATAAAATTCTTCCGTTACCGAGTGACTGAAAGACAACGCACGGTCGTAGAAAGCTGAAGTTTGGCGTATAGGTAAATAGGTTCACAATAACACACACACACGCCAAATATAGCACTAAGATAATTTTCCAAAATTCCTACGGGAACGGGAAAAAACGGGATATGCGCGTACGAAGACGCGGGCAAAATCTAGTACTGGAATAAAATTAAAATTGGGTTACGAGTTATATGAATAGTTAATGGAACGGTTTTAGACACAAAATTGTTAGTCGTACCCAATGGCTTGGCCTTAAATTGCGGATGACAGGTAGATAAAATATCATCATCATCATCATATCAGCCGAAAGACGTCCACTACTGGACATAGACCTCGCCCAAAGAGGGGGGGGGGGGGGGTTGCCATAATTGCCACGCTTGGCAGGCGGGTTGGCGATCGCAGTGTATGGTGTTGCGTTTTACAGAGAACGCTGTTGCCCATTTTCTGGCGAGTCCCTTAGATAAAATACATATACTTAAAACATAATAATTAGTAACAAGGAAATGATCTATAGTTTTAAAAAGATAACATTAATATCCGTTCATAATATTTTTATCACTTAAGTAATAGGCTTTCAAACGTACGTTCTGGCGTTAGAGGTCTTGGAGAATATTTTTCTTGGCAGTACTTATGCTTACAACCTTTTTATAACTGTATGTGCTACAAACCATAGCTATGCAAAGGTCCTACAGAGAATTTCATATACTATATTAATTCAATATCTTTACATAACAACGCTAATCTTACACAATATCTTCAAAATATCAAATTTGGTTCCGCAACGGGCGATTCCATTCATCGTCTGCCCTGTCACCTGTCTGCTAAATTACGAAATCTCGAAATAAATTACTTCGCCAACGTTAATTAGAAAGTGTCCAAACCAATTTAACTTGTCTTGCTTTTCCTTACGATTCATTCCACGATCTAAATTCGATCGACAACTCAATCGGTGTCAACAATTAAATGTTTATTGTTTACGTAGTTCGACGACAATTTATTATTTATCAACATTAGCGATAAAAAGTAGAATGTCAACGACAATTCATATCATTAGTCACCGGTTATGACCACGTGCTCAACGACAAAATCGTAGCGTTTAGTGAACGATCGACATCAACGTTCAATGAAATTACCCCGTAATTTATCATTCAATACGAACGCTAGGCATTTGTTAACTTTCCAAAGGAAATAACGTACTGTGTACTTTGTTTATTTATTAACCAATTTAAGTTCCGTTTTCAGTTGCAATTTAGTTTGAATATAAAGTTTGTTTCTATCAGAATCGCTGAATCTATTTCATAGTAAAGAACGCCTTGTTATTTCATCTTTAAATCCGGCATCGGCAGAGTTCCAAAATTAGCCAGCCCTTTATAAACAGATACTATAGATAGAACGCTACGTGTACATAAGACCCGGTCCCTAATATCACTCCCAGCTGCTGTATAGTCGATACCCTGGATTAATCTCTTTGAGGCGTCCCCGAGACAGTTGCACCTCTTTTGCTTCGTTGCGCATCCCCTTTCGCTCACTGACCGTAAAGACCGTCTTTGCCTGACCACAGTTTTCATTTAATAGATAAAGGATAAACCTTTGAAGACGGAATACATAGAAACGTTGAAACATTGCATTTTGCGTTGAAATACACGTCAAGGTTGAAACATACAGAGGAGTGGAGGAGTTGGCGAGAGAACTAGCGCTTGTTACGAGATGAGGAGCGGAAAAGCTCTTATGTAAGCGCTTTTAATTTTAACAAGGTACCTACTACACTGCTCTAACACAGGAATTCGAACCTTAACAACTACTTCTAAATATAACGACAATAGATATGAAACATTTCACTATTGCTGTTAATGCATAAGATAGCAATTCTTATGCATTAACAGCAATAGTGAAATGGTAAAAGAAAGAGAGAACCTTCATCATTAATACTAATATTAAAAATGCGAAAGTAACTGTATCTGTCTGTCTGTTACCTCTTCGCGTTTTACTGAACGTATTTTGATGAAACACACACACACACACATGTTCCGGAATAGGACGTAGGACCTTTCATCCCGGGAGCATATTCTCTTGGGATACTTTTCGACTATCACGCGGGCGAAGCCGCTAGCAGCCATTGTTCCATAAATGATAACCCATATTGCAAATTCTCGGTAGGGTCTGAGTTCAAAAATAGAATTCAATAATAGACCCTTTGCGCCAAGACCCGGTAATAAATAATTCACTGAAACAATTCGGTAAGGCGTGTGGACTGAAAAGCATTTCGCGACAATTGCAGTTCGAAGCACTTGTTAATGAAATAGCCTGTTGTTTTCGTTACTAGGTTAATGTTTATTCCAAAAATTGCGTGTTCATTAGGTCTCTCTATTAATTAGTTTGGTTGTTTGTTTTGTAGATTAGTTACAGTTTCATGTGTGACTATAGTAATAATAATTTTCAGGTACTGCGTTTTTTGATCTATGCATATCTAAAATCTATATTTAGCGTCCTTATTCTCTTGATCCCTGTGCTTGCTGCTCGGTCCTGGAAACTATAATGATTCCTATTTGAACTTTCTTCCTTCAATAGCCAATCGACACTTCGTTCTACATTTTGTCTTTCAACTACAAGCCTTACTGTTGAGGTCGTAAAGGCGAAGGTACTCGTGGAATACACTGGGGCATTTAAATAATAATGTCCCTGTTCTGTACTAAAGTCTACTATGCCCAAAGTTTCCAGATGGTGAGGCTGAAGACGCCCGAGGGCTTATAGCATAATTCTACCACTATTAGGTTGAATTAATATTGAATCTTAGTATAATTAGTTAAAGTGACTTCTATTTTACACACGCGCCAGCTCTGGCCGAACCATTTTCAATTCCCGTGAAAGAATTTAATAAAGGTTTTGATAAATCACTGGAAGAGTCAGCTTAAAAATCCGAATTAAAAATTGTGAATGACGGCCGAGAACCTAAAGCGAGGAATAATCCAATCTGTTTCTAACATAGAATATACGTCCATAATAATGTCAATAAACTGTCGTAAAAAGAACAAGCGTAATCACATCACACATTCATGATCAAAGAGGAAATTGTCGAAACAGTGAACACTCGTCTTGATAGAAGACGGGCTATTTTTTAATAAAGCGAGGTGTCAGGAGAACCAACATGGGTACGTGCAAAGTGGCAATAAATCAGCTGCACGTCTAGCGGAGACCGACATCCGTATACAAGAGGCGACTTGTCACGGTGGCGTGTTGAATAACACGCTTGTCATACGTGCATGAGAAACTGCTTCTGGATATGGACCGAAAATTGTACAGTATCTGGGCGTAAAATTAACAGTGCGGTTCAGAAAGACTGCCATGTGTGGCATTCTCTTTCTTGACGCTAATCCTTACAGCTGAACTTTATCCAAAACTCAATGAGCCAAATTTTCTGCCAGGTACAACTAATTGTCTTGCGAAGATACTGATGATCGTAGACCACAGTTGGTAATATGATTGACGAGCCACAGATGGTGAGACTATCGGAATTGGCAAACTTCCCAGCATAAGCGCTTGGAGAGACCATTATTTAACGGAGTTTGACTCCTACGATTGTAGTTTCCGTATATCGAATTGTTGTAGTTTCTGCATAGCATTCTTCTTAAAAATTTGACATTTTCGATGTGATGACCTTCTTCGGAAAGAAACTGCAGGTTCATCAGTGAATTACTGACTGTTTGTTCCTAATTAGTAGTTGTAGATGATTGCTTGTTCATCATTTAATAAGACACCTTTGACTCGGAGTCAAAACACAGAAGTCTACACCTCTTAACTACGTAGTCTTGGACAGTTGTTTATATTTATAAAAGGGCAAAGGTCTTTTGTAAATTCTTATCACCCTTTGACCTACGGATCGGTTCATTGAATTTATTTGATTGATTTGTATATCGAGATCGCCGTCTTAGGATAAAAAGGTTACACCCTCGTCGGAGAAGGTGTATATACAAACAGTTTCATTGTCTGTTTATTCATTCGTGAGATAATCCCTCCAAGAAACTTAACTTATGAGGAACATTCGCTGTAAAGTTTTCCACGTTGCTTTTTATAAAAATAGCATTCAAACTTTGGAGCACAACACTAGGAAGAACTTTATCCCGACTAGTTTCTTCTTAAGGCTGCTCTCTCGAGAAATGCTTAAAAACAGCGTGCAGGTGAAGCAACTTTTCGTCGGCATTTACTGAGATATTACATCTGATAAAAATAGTTAGACATGACATGATATGATACGTAATTTGGTTTAGCCAGAAGTTACGTATCGGTATCACATAATAAGAAAAAAAATCACCAAATCACCTCCTCGTTCATTTTTTAACAAAAGTAAAAAATAATATCTACTGCTTTGCAATACAAACAAAAATAATTTGGTTTTGTTACTTTTTTAAAATAAGTATTATTTTTTTATAATAAATAAAAAAAGCCTGTTAGCGGAGTGGCGCGTAGAGGGGTAGTTAGCTCCGTTTATATGAACAAGGTCATTGGCATGTATACAAGCCTTAAAGATCCCATTTTTACGTAAAAGACGTCCCTAAATGAGCCCATCACGGGAGCTGCAATTACGGCTTTTTCGTACTTCAGTTGTCTTTCCGGATAACAGCTGAAACTTTTCCACTTCTTTGTTCTTTTAAAGATAAAACAAGGCACCAACAATGCCACAAACAGTAATGGCGCTATTCAACTCTCGTTTGTAATTTCAAAAGCCTTTACCAAAATGTGGCGCTTGACTTATTAAAGGCTAATTAAGTTAATTGGTTCGCAAAGGTTTTATTTCAGAGATTCCGTTGTGTAAATACCCCCGGTCCTGTGATTACTGACAGGGGAATTGTAACTGCGAACGTAAAAGCATTACTTGCACTCCCGATGTGACCTTGTCCTAATTAATGAGCGCATCCATCCCTATCGGTTACGCTCGGGGAATTTATGGCTCAATAAATAGGGAATTTGCACTGCTCGTATAAAGCTTTATCGGAACTAGGGCGAGTGTGTTTGGTTCACACGTGGTTTCGCCACAATTCTCGAAATCCGAAGCATCGGGAATTGATACATTCAGATGCGTTTGTCGGGTGCAAGTCACAGAAAGTGTGTCGTGGTTTGTGCCGTAGTGTCGGGGCTTTAATCACCTCATTACCCTACCTAGGTCATATTATGTGGTAAAACTTTGAACATAGCATTATGTATGCAAAGTCATTGCGTTACAAGGGACCTTTTAATTATCTCGTCAGAGTTTGTGTATTCTGTCCGGTTTTCAATTAAAGCCGGGGTTATAACTTATTTATCCAGCAACCCTGACTTGGGATACCTTCATTTGGGAATAACAGGCCTAAAATTTATACTATATACATGTGTATGTACAGGCTCCCATCCTTGCGATATTATTATCCCTCAAGACGATACGTACTCCATCTTAATATGTATGTGTTTTTCCTGTCTTATTATTCCCCCGTAACATTCGGGGTGGAAAAAATACGTATATTTCACTGCTTTTAATCGAGGCCACCCCCACATTACAACGTAAAATATGGGGTGGGTCATTGCAAAGATATGTAAAGAGGCCAAGCTGTTGCTTTGCGTTAACCATCTGTTGTTTTGCTGAAAAAACTTCGGCGCAACGACTGAAGTTTGTGCACGACTGCCAACTTTAGACATTACTTTCAATACAAGAGATGGTAAAGTATCGAGCTGAGCTGGCCATTTGCGCCAAAGAACGTAACAAGTCGCTTTCGCATTCGGATTTAAAACTCCAAAAGATTTTTAGAAGAGAGCAAAAGGATCAAATGTCTATAATATAAAGAGGTTCTTTAAATAGCGCGTCAGTTCTTATTGAGTTACAAAGTACTTGCGATCGAGTTTATTAGACGTTACTGAAAACAATTTAGGAGATGCCATGAGAAAATTGAATTCTGTACAGTAACTAAGTATTTTCAGCCTGAAAAAAATGGTTTTCGAAACATTATGTAACGAATTTCAGTACCACCGCGTACGTGAAGCCTCTGAACAAGGTTTCCAAAATGTTGTAGACAAAATCTTTCGATATCCGTGTCGCGTTAGTTTGCAACTTTAGTGTTGAGTATAAAAAATATATATTTTATATCTATCCTAGCTAGGCAACGCGTCGCATCACACCTCGGAAAATTGCACAGAAAATGATAATTCGAAACTGAGACGCGTTGCTTAGCAAAAACAGACCTTAAGCCTGTGGGCGTGAAACAAGCAACGAGGAGCGGTGCTCAAGCGGAGGGATGGCAATAGCACATATCTGTTTCATCGCCATCGCCGCATTCGGCAGCCGCTCTTCAGAACTGCTCGTTTCGTGCCCAAAGACGAAGCGATGAGAAGCATTCAAGCGCAAAAATACAGCAACTATCTCTACTCACGTATCAGACCTGCAGCAGCATACAGAGTGGAAGGTGGTGGACACCGCGAACAGAAGACATAAGGCCAGTCCATAAACCACAGCGGCGATCGCTTGCGGCGCGTTCACGGAGCGGGTGAGGAGCTCTCGCGCGCCCAGAGACGCGGGCGCCACGCATAGCGCGTGCGTGCAAACGTTCGCTACGTTCTCGACCTGGTGACAAGGAAACGCTAAGTATCAGCTTTTTATTTATTTATTTATTCATTCAGTAGTACACATACATTTTACACATTAAGTTGATGCCAACATAAACTCATTAGAGTTTTACCGTGCACCAAAATCATCGACTACACATTCCGACAAAAAATATAACAACTTAAGTTAGAAAAAAAAAACAACAGAAAAAAAAAATTACATCGGGTATATGCAAAAAACATTATCTAAAATACTAAATTGAGCGTCATCATCAGTTACCACTCCGGTCGTCCATCCTTAGTACAAAAAAAATGATACAGGTTGTTCCCAAAAGTTATTAGTAATGTTTTTAATAATAGTTAAATTTCAACTTTATTTGTGTAGTAATATGCTTTATTATTGCTTTGAACTATTTATCCATAATTAATTAAATAATATATTTTATTAATTTATATATTTAGGTATATAACCAGTATTTTACCAGTAGCTTCATGCTCCCAAGGGAATGTACCAACTATTCTATAATTCCAAATCCAGCCGATGTATTCTGTTATTATCTCATCGTGAAAACATCGATGAGGTCACGATGCACGATGTAAGGATTGACAGTTCGCTTCACCTTTGACAGAGACATGTTTACTTCTGTAGCACTACAGGATAAGGTGTACCCAAGTGTTTCATCCAAATCCGTACAGTGGTTGAGGCGTGCGTGAATGATCAACAAACATACAATCAGCTCAACATACAAAAGTACTGACCTTTATACATACTTTCATAGTAAACATGGTCGGAAAGAAAGCTCCACTATTCCACTGCTGGGAAAAGACTTTCCTTGGTTACTTCTAATAGGTTCCGGTTCCAAGCGAGAGCTTAGTTTTTGCTAAAGGAATGGTTCACCATTGAAATATAAAAAACCCAAGATGCACAGTCTCGAACAAATGCAACACCCGAAACTGTCGTCAAAAACTGACATGTATCAAGTGTCATGTGTGAGTTGTGTGTAGTTATACTATAAACATTTTTTTTTGCACATTCAACCTTATACGGATCGCTTAAAGTTGTTTTTACAAAGCAATGCAGTATGGCGAGCGATGCGAGACTGTTTGAAACTAGCGCACAATTATACATCGTGCGCTTGTTTTTTGCGGACGTTTTTGAGATGCTGAGTGTGTATCTTGGGTTTTTTATATATCAATGTGGTTCACTTTTAGAATTGAGATCTACTACCGGTCACCCGGACCCCTGTTAAATACGTGTTAGGTAAGCAGCGGTACCCTAGTTATGTTCTAAGGCAGTTCTTGGAGGCTTGTCAAAAACAGGCACGTTTCCGCGGACGGCCTGACATAGACGTGGGGCTTTCCTACTAACAAATTGGATTTTTATACCGACAGCTTTCGTTAATAGTTAGTTGGCTTTACTCTTTTATCCTATCCTAATAAAAATCTAGAATCATTTCTGTCGCAACTAGTAGTTTTTAATACTTTTTGCAGCGGAAGCTCCAAATGAAACTATACTTCAAAAGAGACTATGACGTCTGAGTTTGTTTCGGTGTTTCTTCTCAGGGTAGTCAGCTAGAAAACACCGGCCTCATCTAGATTAATACGACAAAAAAACCTTAACGTGTAAAAGAGTTACTTGTAACCTATTTGCAAAATAAATATCATTTATCACTTCATTTCTTTTGCACAAACTTTCAGTTTTACCCCGACTATTTCAGTAATGAAATCACAATAAATTTTCATCGTAATTTACTAAAATGTCACTGCTTAAACAAATAATTCTAAAATAACAAAGAATACTGTCCTTTTTCTAGAAATTGTATTTGTTTAAACTACGACGACGTAACATGAAAACGCTTTTAATACAAATAAAGAAAAGTTAAATCCCACTGGGAACACAGACACCGACAATTTAAAAATAGCTAACTTAAACTGCGTTACTCGCAAAGTTATTGAATTTCTTGATAATATTGGTTACAAAAACGCAAGATTCAATGACACCCATCAAGCTTGCAACATTAGGAAAATTTACTAAACTATTTTAGAAAGAACTGCAGTAAACATAATGCTTGACAACTCCGTCATAAGTCTTCTTCAGCTGAATAAACGTTTTGAACATAATAATAGAAAATGGTGTACTCCTCAAATTGGATCAAGTAGAAACATTGGATCAACTTATAAGTACGCCCATCACTAACTGGCTTACTGGCAACTCGGCGTTACTTCGCTACCGTAATAAGATTGTATTAAAAATTCCTTCGCTCCTCTATAAGTAACATTGCAAGAATCGCAACTTGTTTTCGCAGGAAATGTCGGAGAACGGAAGCTTTAGAAAAGTCTTAATTGAAATGTTATTAACTGTAGCTCAGCTTATGGCCTCGTGGAAGTAAGTATTAATTAAAATACGGACTTTCCAGGACTTTTTCAGTTATTAATTAAGTATACTATTTATTGAGTTGGAATCATAAATAATCATAATCACTGCTCTTTGGTAGCCCAATAAATGAAAACTGCTTAAGCAAGTCCCAAGTGATTCCATAAAGAAAAACCATGCCAGCCTTTTCGATCATTCAGCTGGAGTTGGTAGCCAAAAATAACAGAAGCATTAAAAAGATTTTCTTGCTTCTATTATATTGGTAGACATATTAAAAGAACAATGAATCATCGAAGCAAATGATGACTGATATAACAAAATGTATCACATTAACGAATAATGATTTATGAGTTGACTCCAGCAGCACTGAGATAATCATAGTGTACGTGTAACAAATGGCTAAGGATAAAGATAAGTCAAAGTTCATTGATATTGTTAATTGTTAGCTATCAATGCGAGACCTGCGATAGGTTTAACTATGACACAGGTATTGCTCAGTTACGACATAAATTGGTATCAAATATGCTTAATTTTCAGGAATAGATTATGAAATACGCTCGCTGGGGGCACCGTCTGTGGGGTACGGGCCTCGGCTCAGCGGCATCGTTTTGGGGAGGACAGCAAGGGACAGGCTGGGTCATGACATTATTATTTGGGGAGTTTAAAGCTAATGGCTCAGCGGCGCGGGCTGGCTCGTTAGGCAAAAGACGGGGAGCAATAACATTACTATTACTACTGGGACGTCGCGCAGGGCCTCGACGGTAAGGCCGGAAGGCGGCGGGAACGCACAGGCATTACCACTTTTTCGAGGTCGGGAAATCATCAAATGAACACCCAGAGCGGGAGGGAGTGTCAGATTCTTACTGACTAAAATCCACCAGTGTTCTAGGGCCGCGGTAACTCTTTCGAAAAAATTCGGCAACCATGGTAGACCGGCCTAAGCCTGGAAGGCTAAAGCCCCTGGTGGGTGGTTATAACTAGGGGTCTTTAAAGTCAAGAGTAATAATGTAATGATGCCGTTTGTTGTCGGCCGGTCCCGTATGGTGCCGTAAAAGAATAATACCATCCATCACTTCTCATGGGTGTCGTAAGAGGCGACTAAGGGACTCGCCAGAGAATGGGCAGCAGCGTTCTCTGCAAAATGCAACACCATACACTGCGATCACCAACCCGCCTGCGAAGCGTGGCGATTATGGCAATCCGGCGGAGGCCTATAATATAATATAATCCAGTAGTGGACGTCTTTCGGCTGTTATGATGATGATGATAATAATGTAAGCTACACTAGGCAAGCGTGCTCCATTGTTGACCACATCATTAACCGTTAGATGAGGTGGTGGTTAAAAGTGAGCTCATCAATAAAAGACTACTGCTAGGCATAAGACAGCAACAAAAGCCTATCATATGAGATAACTCGGAATGAATATGAAATAACTACAAATCAAGCTTAAGATCCATTTAGTATCTGCGATGATGATATTATTGATGAATCTATTCATTGAGACTTCAAACAATCCCCTATTGTTCCTTACACTCATGGGTATAACAACCATCTTGTCTGTATCTACCTAGTGCAGTATAGGCCTGTCTTTGTTCGGGTCACTTTCCCAGCCGTTAATCGGCGCCACATGTGACCTGTAATATTTCTAATGTCGTCGACCGGCCATATAGGGGCCTCCCACGCTTTCGTTCTTGACCGTACCCACTCAATATAACAGAGAGGAAAGTTTTCTGTTTGTACGCTAAGGGCAGGGCATGAAAATGGCAAATACGATTGATGTGAGACCTTTATGGAGTCGCTTAATTTAGCCCCCGGCCGTCGTGATTCGCCTGGGACCCATGGAATGTACCTAGGGGACTCTAATTACGAAATTATATATTCAATATTATCGTGAGCTCGCTTGGCAGCAACACTTTGGGACATTGGTTATGCGGATCGTAGGACCACCTAAGAATCCTCCTATTAAAAGTGCAAAAGTGAGGTTGTTTGTTACGCATACACCAGACGAGATAGTTGGGTCTCTAGAGACGGTTAATAGGGTACTTTAAAGCGAACGAAGCCGCGGGCAGAACCTAGTGTTGAATAGGTATCTTTGTAGATATCTATGGTGCTACGATTCTAGAATTATTTCTAGAATCTCAAGAAATATTAAGAGTCATTATATTTACGTTCAAGGCTGGATAGCTTACTTGTACTTGGCGTGACTTAGGCTAACGCAATTATGTGGTTACTATGAATAAATTGTTACATGCGTACCTGTATTAATTACAGTAATTGGGCCAGTTACAAGGCTATTCATGTTTTAGTTTCTATGGAATTAAATTTGGTACTCTGTTACAGATTTAAGCGGTTCAAGAACTCGGGCCAGTCAGGCGTAGGTACAACGCCAACCCTAAATAAATTTATTTAAGGCGGAAAGATGAAGATCTTTGAACATTCTGAAAATATGCTCGGGAAAATAGGGAACAGTACAGCTCGGTGGACCGAACGAGTTACCAGTGCTCTAGAACAGATAGTTAACCAAGTGATAAGACCAGCAGAAGACAACGTTAGCCCGGAAGTTTTATGACAAAGAAACCATCTGCATCTTGAAGTCACGATCCGTATTATAGAAGTTAAAGACAAACACGAGGAAGTTATCAGCGATAGTAATTACTCGAGAAGTTTTTGTTACGTGCAACTTGTACTAACGATACCTCTCGCAGCTCAAACAAACAAGGAGCTAAATCTTATGAAAACTTCTAAAATAAAAATCAAACATATTTTCTTACGTTCAGAACGATGTTTCTAGTTTTTTACGACCGCTACTTTCCCGAGAACATCATAAACTTAGAGCTCTAAAACAAAGCGTTGCCTTGTTTAATCAAAATCACGCGAGCATAAAGATTATAAACAGACATCGAGACTATACGAGTCAACTTAACGATTGAATGACGACTCACATGAATGGAATTGTAAAGAAGTAACAATCAATAATCCGAAAGGTAATGGGAATATTTACGATAAGGCCGATGTACTGGTGTTCATGATTGGCGATCGTGAAAATAATCGTGAATATTGTAACATAACATCCCCTCATCGCGTGACGTGTTCCGTGATTGTATGTCGTACTTCATATCAACCAGACAGATACCTACAGACAGTTAATTTTGTATATAAACATGCGTTACATAATATTTATACGGTTTACGATACTTTCCTCTCGTCACGAGCGCACTGTGTAAATATCTGTTTTGCTTCCTTTTACAGAGCATTAAAATGAAGCGAAAAAATTTGTATTATATAACAGGTTTGAAGTGCTTCAACAGAAACTTCCATAGGGACTGTTTGTATGTTGATTACCTGTACTATGATCTGTACCTTCCTAACGAACCTGAGTTTTATAGATAGCCGACGTAATAGTGTTAGATTCCCAGCTCATCGAGTTCGAAATTGGGCCTAAGTTCTGTCATCGATGTCCCGCTGGGTTGCCGGCAGCCCGTAGGTGGATAACGATGATAGTAATAAAATAAAAAAGCCTTTTATTTCCAGTACGTAAATCTACATTTCTTAAAAATCTATGTATGTGTTGGTTTTATTTAGTTTATTCTATGTTTTTATTTGTCTCTTACTTAATATAATTTTAATGTGTATCCTATGTATTATATCATAGTATTTATAGTTAGGTTTTTTTTGATGATAGTAACGATATGTATTAGCCATGTGCCTTTCATGGAAAATTTCTAGTTTTAGTCTGAATTCATTTCAAACTGTTTACATGTGTTTTGCTCTGTCATCTGACCCATATCAAGACAGTGATATCACTGTTTCAGATGAACCTGTTGTGCAAATCAAGTGACAGATTTGGAGCGTTAGTGCACTCCGTATCCGATTCGTTTTTGTGATTATTCGTAGAGACAAAGTCGTATCCTTTTGCCGTTATCGTTGCGATCTTTTACACACGTTACAAACTGCGTGAAAAATCGCGAATATGTTAAAAAAAAAAACGATTACGAATAAGTGCACAAACGCCCATAGCCATAGTTGTACCTAATTTATGGTATGGGAATCCGTGGAATGCAGTGAGCATAGGAGCGGTCCTGTGCCGATGCTTGGGGAGTCCATGTCCAGCAGTGGACCGCTAGCTAATAACAATGATTAAGATCACGAACCTACATTTTACCAATCGCTACTAGAGCAGGGACAACTCAGTAAATTCCTGAATAGAGTGGGGGCCCGGCCGGCTCACGATTGTCACAAATCAAAATTGGGTCACTATGTCAACCCCTAAAGTTGGCTAGAGAATTGGCGTTCAAGGATCCTATTTCCGATTGCAAAGTGTTAGTTAAATACAATGATAGCTTTATTTATGTTTCATGTCAACAGCAGGACACGGTAATTTTGTATGAAAACATACGTTACATAATCGGCTTTAGTTATCTCTAACCAATTTGAAGTATTTGTTGATGAATTATGTGTCCTATCAGGTAAACTAACATTGCGAACATTTTATTTTAATTATGTTATCAGTAGCGTATTACAAAACATGTTTACGCGCAATACGCGCACAAAGTTATCTACTATGTAAACTGTCAGATCAGAAAAGTAGGTAGGTAATGAAACTTCTAGTTGTGATTGCCGGTTCTGAAATCAGTTGAGATGATAATAGAATATCAGACTTTGTACGCAGTGTCATTTTTAGGATTCCGTACTCGAAGCGTAACCAAACGGGACCCTATTATTACTAAGCTTCCGTCCGACCGTCAGCCCGTCCGCCCGTCTGTCTGTCAGGGGGCTGTATCTCAAGAACCGTTATAGTAGGTAGACAGTTCAAATTTTTAGAGTGTGTATTTCTATTCCCGCCATAGCTAAAAATAATAAAAAAATAATGGAGGCTCCCATAGAACAAACGTGTTTTTTTCGGGTTATGGTACGAAACCCTTTGTGTGAGAATCCGACTCGCACTAGGCCGGTTTTTTTTTCGTTCCAAGCGCAGCATGAAATGCGAAAGCCAAATAAGTAGGATACAATCATTTTAGTTGAAATACAATCAAAGGATGTTCTATGTTTCAAGAACATCCACTAATTGTATTTCACCTAAAATGATTGCATCCTACGAATATTATTAATGCTAAATTTTGTGAATATGGATGTTTGCTATCCATTCACGCAAAAACTACTGAACGGGTTTAGAAGTGGCACACATTTCTACACTAATACAATTATTACAAAGAGCAAAGATTAGTATGTTTGTAAAGAATAAACTCAAAAACTACTGGACCGATTTCAAAAATTCTTCCACCATTAGAATGCTACATTATCCCTGAATAATATAATTTATTATTAGAAAAAAATTAGGCATCCCTATGAAAATTGCAATACTAAACCCGCGCGAAAAAAAGTCGCGAGTCAATTGCTACTTATTTATAAATTGAATTACTCAGGAGTAATTTCCCTTGGGATATCTTACGGTTTGTATAATCATAAATTAATATTTCATACCAAACTATCCAAAAAAAAACTTCATATTATTTTGTAGCACTTGTAGAGTTGTAAGTTTAGAGATAATTTGATTCTTATCAAAATAGTTCATTAATTTTTATTAACTTGTTTACCCGCGCAACTTCGTCTGCTCCGCTCCTATTGGTCTTAGCGTGATGATATATAGCCTATAGCCTTCCTCGATAAAAGGGCTATCTAACACTGAAAGAATTTCTCAAATCGGACCAGTGGTTCCTGAGATTAGCGCGTTCAAGCAAACAAACAAACAAACAAACTTTTCAGCTTTATATATTAGTATAGATATATACATGAGAAGTAAGTAGTAACCTAGTTATTGTGAAATGGCTATTGTTACGAAAGTGTAATTTATCATGCATAGTCTATTTACTATATTCACTTCATTAAAGAATTACAAAATTCATTAATATTCATTCAGCGTAACTAAAGCTTCAGTATAATTTTATATTAGAATGTTGAAGTATTAATACTGCTTATGAATAATTAATTGCAGTGATAACTACCTAATTAAAAGCAGCATAGTTATATAATTAATTAATTTAAAAAATATAAACAAAAATATAATATAATTTTTATATGTGTTTCCATACTTATATTAACAACATTATTTTTTTCTGTTTGTTAAACGTGTCACAATCCACACAGCAGATTCATTTATTTAAACAGACTATTATATGGTTCATCAGATGTGAACCGGTTAAGAATATTCCAAGAAGATAAAATAACAACCAAGTCTTTTATCACAGGTATTATGACAATGGCCACTAGTAGTTTTAGTTAGGAAATCAGGTAGCCAACATACATAGAGATTTTGGTTTTTAGGCCTGTATTGTTGAACTGTTCGGCAAAAGCCTTCCAAAATAATCAGTTTGAGAATATGTATAATATTTGTGATAGCAATTGTATATATTTTTTTTCAATAAACTAATGGTAACAACAAACAGTACTGTGATAGTTATTATTATTAATAATACATATATTTTAGGCTTACAGGGTCTGTTTTTGCCACACAAGCTATGACAGCTATGGCTTAGCCAAATAACAACTTATTTTTTAAGCAACTAAAAAAAAGGAGGTTCTCAGTTCGACCTGTAAGTTTGTATGTATGTTTGTCCGCGATTATCTCGAATTTGGATGGACCTATTTTGATGCAGTTTTCATTTTAATTCGAAATAGGAAGCAAAATTATGAATAGCACTGATAAAAAAACATTATTTGTTTATTGAATTTAAAACTGTTTGCATTATGCTTTATATCACTGGATTTAAAAAAGTCAGAGGAGCAGCTTCTATTATTTTTAAATTGTGTGTTTACACACGCATCATCTACGTTGCTTGCGTAAATGGCTTATGAATCGAACTAATAAAATAAGTTAGTGGCACTAAAAGTCCGAGGAGAATTTTAGTGCCCGCTGATTTTTCAGTTCCCACAAACAATAACAATGGTTACGAGTTTTTCGATCGTGTACAATAAAATATTTTTTTTTATATTTTGCTATAATATTATAAAATGCGAGAGACTCACCGTCGTGGGCACATAGGCCCTGTTCGCAGTGGCCTTCTCATTCATCCATTTCACCGTTTTCAGCTTTTCCCACGGAAGATCAAAGTGAAAATAAATCTTACTTTCATTGAACTTAGATTTAAATTTCATAATTATCACAGAAAATAAGCTTAGAACGTCACCCATTTATACGTTATTTCTGTATGGCAGCTGAATCCTAAATGGTCATGAGACCAACACCTGCACGTTTAATCTTACAAAGATGTTAACATTCATGTTAGTAATTCAATTTACATTTTTTCTGAATTTAAGACATATTTCTCTAATTTTTTGATTTCACTACCGCCTCGGTCGATGCGATATGACGGAATGATAATGACAACTTATGTCAATGTCAAACTCATTTTTTTTTTTTGTTAATCGCGCATGCATGACAGACTCTCAGGGGTGGCTCGTAAAAAAAATAAAAGCTTTACACTCACTAAAGTTACGAAATAAAATAATATAGCTTCCGCGGTAAAATTCTAAGATGAAGGAATTATCTTTACTGTAGTCTGCTTTTGCCGTTCCATGATTACAGCTATTAGAAATGTAACTACTGTGGAAAAGCAAAAAACAAAACTTGAAATACAGTCTGTTCACTGACTTGTGTATAGGGAACGTGCACGGCGTTGACTATGCCATCTAGTGTCGCATATTCGATATTTTAAGGGTATTGACATTGACATTTCTGTGCTGCCACCTTTAGTTTCTGCACGCTCCCTATAACTTACTTAATTTTAACACTTCAAGTTTCGTTTAGAAACGCCAGCAATTTTTTATTACATTTCAATCGTCCTAAAACTAATACATTGTTTCGATCAAACTTTGAGCTTCGATAAGGGCGTGGTTGTGGTTCTTATCAATTAAAAACACGCTACACTCAGGCTCTTCATGTTAATTATCCTAAGGTCCTATAACAAATCCCATCATGATGGCCAATAATCTCTGAATACATTTTAAATAAATTGTAAAGGTAAAAATGAAACAGCTTTTGATTTGTATATTTTAATACTTACATAATAATATAATACACAAGGTATCTAACTCATATCTAGAACTTATCCTCAAAAAGTTGGAGGAGCCTCTTTATTTCTGCTATTCTTGCTGCTTGTGCCTGCACGGGGATCATTGCTTGGGACACCTCTTCCCCCTTAGCTAGAATTGTGTACATACTCTTGATATTATTATCCATGGCATCACAAGTTTTTCCAACTGCATCTTTATATACCTCCATATTCTCTGCAGTAAGTAAGGAATTTGAGTGCAGTATACTAGATAGGTTCTCAATCAAATTGTCTACAGATTGTGCAATCCTCTGTGCTTCATATTCTAGGTCATGTAATACTGTTATATCTATCTGGCCAATCTGAGGAGCCAGTATTTGTTTGTACAATTTTCCTGAAGGTGTACTAGAGCGAGATGCACTGGAACTACCAAATACTGGTGTTTCACCTCTTTTAGCTATTGGACTTGATAGTTTAATTTTGAATTCTAAGTCATCTGCAACATAGTGAGTCATGTCTCCTTCATATCTGACATGTCCATCTATGTCAAGGGGAAGTTTTTCTTGTTTCCTGTTTTCTGATGGTAAGTCAAAGGGTCTGGAGGGGCCAGCGACTCTCTCTTGTTCTTCAGGATGTTCCTGGTCAGAGTGGAATGATATCTCGCTGTACGAGGCTGTCATTCTTGCTGATATTTCTTCTTCCAGGTCAATCTCAGACAGCTGTTTGCCTATAGAGTCATTTAATGTTTCCTTCTGATTTCCCAATGGCGAAACCTGCTCTGGGTTTTCGGCCATCGTTAAAGCTGAAACGTGGATTATTTAATGTGGTTAAATTGCGAACTATGAAACCAGCTAACCGAGCGGAGGCGATAGATGGTAGTGATGAATGATAAGTATTGTTTTTTAATCCAGGTGTACGAACATTGTAAACAAACGAGGATTCATAGAAACTTACAATTTTAATTGGTACTAGCGTTAAAGAAAGATATGAGGTTCGTCAGTATTTATCACTATAAATAAATAAACACCATTTTATAAGTTTCTATTCAAATACGATGTCAAAAAAACATGAAAATTACAATTTTATCCGATTGACGACTCCGAGTGATTCTGATTTGAGTTTTGACATTTAGTGATGTGCCGTGTACGCTTAGACAACGACACTAAACTATTAAAGAAACAAATCGACTTAAATCGAGGACTCAAGTGTAGGTATTGACTATAAAAACAACGAACAATCAAAACCTTATCCTTTTTAGGGTTCTGAACAAAAAACGGAACCCTTATAGGATCACTCGGGTCTCGGTCTGTCTGTCTGTCCCTCTGTTACAGCCAGTTTTCTCCGGATCCACTGGACCGATTCTGTTGAAATATGGTACACATGTGGAGTTTTGTGGCCCAAATACGAACGCGTTGCGTAAATCATATTTTTTTTAGTATGGGGGTCACTTTTGGGGGTCAACTAAAAAAATTAAAAATGATTTTTAGACAATATAGACGTAAAATGACCATCGCCCCTTATCTCCGAAACTACTGAGCCAAAAATTTAAAAAAAAATGGGGATAGTAAATTTACCTATAGATTACAGGAAAACCTATAAGAAGTCTATAGTTTTAAAATAACACGTTAAAAAAGTGAAATTCTTTCGGAACCCTTTGCACGCGAGTCTGACTCGCACTTGGCCAGTTTTTGAAAGTGCGCGTAACTTGTATGGTGTCAAAAACCACCGCTTATACCGAAAACTTGTTTAAATAGAAAACAATGAAGAAATCGGTTCCATTGGCGACTCATATCCCGAAAAACTACACGGTTACTGAGGCATAGACTACTTATAGGAGGAAAGTCAGCCATGGGAAAAAGCCGGTTGTATTTTTTTTTTCTTTTAGAAAAAAACTCCATTATACCTGACAAAATTATACTTATGACAATGACAGAAAACAGAAAACATTGAAACCGAACAGTGCACTTCACAGAGCTTATTTCGTTATACGAATATTTTTAAACCTATAATTTAATAATTATCAGTAAAATCTTTCATGTCGCTACCCTACACTTGAAAGTCAATATCATTTTAGGAGCAGTCCAGAAACGTTTTGGATTCTTCTAACACTCTTGTACAGCCGTGCTATCTAGCTTTTACTGAAAATAAAATAAAAATCTATTGGATCTAAGTTTTTTTACTCGAAATACCTTTATATTAAATTATTATACCAACCTGAAATTAATCGTTTATTCAAAAAATAGGTAGAAGGAAAAATAATTTGTATTCGTTTCAAATTAGGCAATAATAAAAGTAGAATACACCAATCTGTTGGACTACACTTCACTCTCATTTACAAATTCTGGTTTTACAAATCACAATTTTGAGCATTACTGCAGATGAGTTGCACCAACATTACGCAATGCGATTTTCTGCAAGTCAAAAGAGTATCGACAAACTGCAATGCTTACAACGATGTTTTCCCCTAACAATTTGAAAAATGACAAATTTGCGGGAATTTTTGACAGTTGTCAATAAAAACATCGTGAGTTGTGAATTTCGTTTCGTATCAGTTTAATTCATTGATTTTTCATGGTTTTCTTTAATGAAATAGTATATTATTTTAATCCAAAGTGTATTAGAAAACACGGTGCGTTCGATTGGTGAGTTATCAACTGTAAAAGTAGCTGGGAGCAGAAGTACATTGTTCATTTAACATGGCGCTGTGTAACGACATGTGCGGGCGATAACGCTCGTCCTTTGTCGTGCTAGTTTTCTATTTTGAGTGTAAAACATTTGTGTTGCATATGATTTACGAGTTGCGTGTATTTGTAACGTCGTAGGGCTGTTACATAACGGATTTTGGGTCTTGTATGTAAAGTTACGACACAGCTACTGCAATGGTGAAAACCCGTCGCAGTAATGGAGAAAACGGGGAGGTTGACGATGGGAATTACGCTATGAACGACGTGAGCATCGTGACTGATGAGAAGGTGACGTTGTGAAGCCATAAGTTTGTTGTGCAGTGGTTTGGTATATCAAGGCTTTTGTATACTACACTTAGTACCGACTTCCTGTCCTTGTTTCCCTGTAGGTACCTGATTGTCGCGAGTGCATGTCGATGCATGCGCTTTTAGTGCTTATTGTTGAAAATACATTGTTGTTATGAATACAGCTGGGGTTTTGTAGTGAATAAGTTGTTCTCCTTTTGGTTACTTGTCAGCCTCTAAGCCACTTGAATGTGCAATGTGTAATTGTTGTATACCTATATGATTTTGCATAGCTATGATGTCAGAGCTCTAAAGTATGTTATATAAATATATGAATACTTCAGTATGGGCTAAATACAAGCTACACAGTTAATTTACACATTCTCTGTCAATAGTGAATGTTGCATCACTACTGGTGTCATTTCAATACTGTAGACAGCAATCAGCATAGTAGTTGAGAATAGTATGAAGATGTGATGTATTTACTTACATTCCTGTTAGAATTATTTGATGTGGGAAAACATTTTTCAAAACTACTCACATTAAAAGAAATGTATGATATTATTGGCACAGGATGCATTAAATTCAAGAGTTTTACAAAGAAATAATCAAATAAACTAGCACAAGTTCCTACACTGTTAAGCCTACTAAATATGTTGTTGTTCAGTTATAAAGTTTCAACAACATATCCAGGTATGGTTCACACACCACACAATGTTCATTGTGTATATCTGTACATTCAAAGATGTTTTCAATATACCATACTCATAATATTATGCCGATAATGTTGATACCAGTGCAGTTAATAACTGTAGTCATGTAAAAATACCTACTACTGCAAGGTAGCGTTGGTTATCATTGTCAATCTCTGATATATGATAATTTCCAATGATTTGATCTTGAGAATGAAATGGTAATTCAATGTTTTCTTATGACGTTATCACATAAAATGATCGCCCGTAAATTGACTTTACAGACAACCAATTTTTTAGTTAGCCGGTGTTGTCCCCCTGCTGGACAAAGACCTTCTCCATATATTTCCAGCTAACTCTATTTGCTACCTTCTCTGGCCAGTCTGCCAGAGTCCAAATTACAATAAATTCATTTTCATTTTAAATGGTTATTTTTCATTGGCACACCATGTGTGAGCCATTGGGCGTCAACTGAAATTGACGCATAATGGCATCCCACATGCCATACCAAATCACGTGGTTTAAACTTCTTTTTTAAAAAAACGCAGTGTTTAATATCCTATGACCCCCGATCGACCAATAAAACATGGCTGATTTTTTTACAATAAATTATTCAATTGTTGTTGCGTCGCAACGGCTATTGCAACCTGGTGCTGACAGGTTAATAAAATTTTAACTGTTATCCATCAACACAAGAACAAAACTCTCCAAGAGTGGCATAATAGTGTTAGGAGGGTTGAACCCAAATAGGGAAAAAGCCAAGGTATTGATGGATGATTATGTGATTCGAACTGAATCACAAGACTTTTAATCTACTTCTTATCTATACTATAAGAAGAACTCAACTCATATTAACAATATGCCACATGTAACCCATTATTGCCTATAAAGGGTTATTTGTAAAACACTAACTACCTTTTTGGGAGTGAAACTACACATGGTTATAAACAACTTATTTATTTATTATATACTTTATTGTACACCTCATAATAAGCACAGGAAAAATGCTTATAAAAACTAGTGTACAATGGGCGGTCTTATTGCACAGGGTAATCTCTTACAGACAACCTTTAGATGGACTGAACTAAAGAAGTTAGATTTAGGGCGGTCAGTGTACAAATATCATCTATACTAATATATAAAGCTGAAGAGTTTGTTTGATCAAATCAAATCAAATTGTATATTTCAAATAAACCATTTACAGGCACTTTTGAATTGTCAAGGTCACTCAGTCCAAAAAGATGAAGCTATTTGCACGTTCCAAAGCGTAGATCACTATGGAGAAAAACGTGCAAGAAATCCACGGACACTCTTTTAAAAAATAATAAATTGTTAAAAAATTTTGTTTACATCAAGTTGAAATTATACAAACATGTGAGAACAATGTAAAAGACGAGCAGGATAAAAGCGTCCGGGAAAAAAGGAACAATTCAAAGAAATATTTAAAATAAACCATGGCAACTGAGAAATGACCAGTCCCAACTGACAGTGCCCGTTCACGAACATGACGCATGCGCTAGCACCATTCCGTTCAACCATTTTGAAGGGAGCCAAATGATCCAACGCATACGCCACCATCAGCCAGACTTTTGTGTGAGCATGACACTCCCAACCGCCAGGGTACATTCAAGTCAAAAACAAACCTAAAACTGATAATTAACTAATAAAGTATTTGTTTGCTTGAACGCGCTAATCTCAGGAACTACTGGTCCAATTTGAAAAATTCTTTCAGTGCTAGATAGCCCATTTATCGAGGAAGGCTATAGGCTATATTATATCATCACGCTAAGACCAATAGGAGCGGAGCAGACGAAGTTGCGCGGGTCAACTAGTATACTAATAAAATGAAATATATAACAGGGAAAGGAGACAAAAGGTTATGGTGAGGGGAAAAAAAAACAGTCCAACTGCGAGTCGGACTCTCACACAAAGGGTTCCGTATGTCATTTTTATTATTTGTTGTTGTAGCGGCAATAGAAATACACACTCTGTGAAAATTTCAACTGTCTACCTATTACAGTTCTTGAGATACAGCCTGCTGACAGACAGACGGACGGACGAACAGACGGACAGTGGAGGCTTATTAATAAGGTTCAGGTACAGAACCCTAAAAAATATAAGCTGCCTCCATACTTTAAATGTCTACTAGCTTTTGCCCGCGACTTCGTACGCGCATATCCCGTTATTTTCCCGTTCCATAAAACTATCCTATGTTTTAAGTTGGATCAAATAACAGATAGTTATGAAGTTTGATCAAAATCGGTTCAGTAGTTTAGGAGTCCATCGCGGACAAACAACGTGACACGTGATTTATATATATTAAGATAACTAGACAAAATATACTGAACGGTTGATATTTTAATCAAGTTTTCAGGATTGGTCTCATATTAGAAGTTTTTTATAATCATGTGTACTTTCACTCTGTTGTAGTATTTTATAAATACAGAGGAGCCCTGGTAATCCGAAAAACGTTTTGCAGGGCAGTGTTGGACTATTGAAATTGCCAGATTATAGAGTACTGCCACTGACCCCCTATAGTTTGGATTTTTTTAGAAAAGTGTACCTTCTATTCTGACAAATTACAAGTCAAAGTGATATGATTCTATCGGAACTATAAAAGAAGACTTGGCAAAATAAATTTTAGGTACGATTTTATGCATAGGTATGTCGGATTACAAGGGGCGCCGGATTAACGGGGGTTCACTGTAACCCTGTATAATTATTCCTTTGATACAGCTGTGTTATCAGATAACAGATGAAGAGTTGCATACTGTATTCTCATTCTCCAGCACATTTTTTCGAAAAAAAGAACTGGCTGTTTCTTCAGTTTTAATTAGCTGTATGCTGCACTCTGGATTTAGTAGCTCTTCACATTAATCCTATGAAGTATTCATACACCTTAACAACATGTTACTAAGTTTTCTGGAAATGTGATAATCTTATAAATATAGAGGGCTAAGAAATATTTAAATTAGTATCCGCATGGGGTGTATGTGGTTCAAATAATTTATTATTTTAAATATTATTATATTACATGTTGTATTAAGTAGCACAAAAATATAAAATTTAAATTGTTGTGAATACCATAATATCAAGAATACAATCTCAAATTATTATGATTAAATAAAGTATTATATGAACCTATGGGCATACCAAAATGCAATTATTATAAATTGGCTTTTCAGTACAAACAAATTAAGATTACTATTTGTACCTGCTATGCACTAGACTAGCCCCCTATTTCCTGTGACCTAATACTGTCAGTGTGCTGTGGGTTACAGCTTAGTTCCCCTAGGGGACCACAGGAGTAATGTCCATGATATGCTCCTACTAAATATTATTTTTCTCTGTAGTTTCATTACTTATTCACATAATGTTGTCAGTGTAGTTATGAAAGTAATATTATTTAAATAATTTTAGACCCCAAAGCCATCTAATTGGACGCCACGAGAGTTGAGGAGTAGTCAGACACAGTATAAAGTAACTAGGAAGATACAACGCTGGCCTACTAAATGTGAGTACAATTTTGTGTCTACTAGTTATGTATACAATCTTTGGGCCAATCTTCGGGGGTCTTATCTTAGGGGGCCCTTAGTTCAGTTTACACCAAGACGTGACACGACAGGATGCGGACCTTTAGAACCTGCTAAGCTGCACCTGTTTCTACTTAATTGGTGCTAAAGTGGGTGATAGACGTACGAGAAAGTACGCGTACTATAGCTCGACGACCTTTTTCGCTCGTGTGTCACCCTAAGTACTTAGGCGTGTTTATAAACAAGACGCGTAGAGATAAAGGTCGTCGAGCCATAAGTACGCGTACTTATTCGTACGTCTATCATTCACTTAAGTTCGGAGATTTGCATCAATAAGGGTGTTCTGATGTTCAAGATTTTTGTACTCTACCAAAGTTTACTGGCTAATTCAGATAATCAAATTCCAAACCGAATCCAATTTGATAAGGTTAGACTGTCACTTCAGCAGTAAAGACCTATTTGCCCAACCTATAATACCAACAAGCAATGGCGCCTGAGAAGTTCTCGCATATAGGGCCGCGTTTATTTACGTAAAGTATTGTTCTACCAGGAAGTTTAATGTTTTAGTAAAATTCCAGATAGCCGCCGTCTTCGGACAATCAAGATGCCTCGGATCGTGTTCCCCGAAAGTGATACAGAACCAGAAACCAGAAAGTATTCTAGAAGGTAAGCTTCGTTTTCATGGAACCACCATACATACGAGTCTAACTACATTTAACCTGTGAGTTTCCGATGGCACAAATGTGTGCTATTGGACCTCAACTGAAATTGACGCATAATGGCATCCCACATGCCATACCAAATCACGTGGTTTAAACTTCTTTTTTTTTAAACTCAGTGTTTAATATCCTATGGCCCCCGATCGACACAAGCTTGCAATTGGGAGCTCACAGGTGTTGCCTTTCCATTTTCACCAGAGATGTGCTAGACTACGTAGCAGTGAATGTCAGGCATCTTTCTCCCACAGCTACGCAAAGCAACGCTCATCTTCATAGCATCTTCGGTCTTTTGTTACGCCGGCATCACTCTAGTCGCTCTTCGGCGCTGGTTTCGTGCTAGCATATTCGCTTCCCTTAGCAGCACAAGGGCTTTTTTTCTACGAGTGGAATATCTCTCGAAAATAGCTATGATTTCACGTCGATGACTCGGATGTTCGTGGTTAGACCCTAACCGCCGCGAAATACCATAGTTTTTTATACATGATTTACTCTGCTACTATTTTATCGCGGTTTGCGGTGATGTTATACAATCTGTTTTAGTGAGATACGTCCAGACGAAAACAGTTCATATGTTCTTTTTTGTGTTGTTTTGATAGATCCAGACAAGTGCGAGTGTTCTTCGCCGATGACAATGATGCCACTAACAGAAGCGTGAAGATCCGGCGCAGTCGAGGTCCACGGAAGAACTACATGGAAGACAGCGAGGACAAGCCTATACAGGAGAGTGAGTATTTCAAGCATGTTCTGTTGTTTTATTTGCTTTTAATTTATCACCTGTTTGTCAAGCTTTGTGGTTTTCACCATTGTTCTTTGGGGCAAAAATAATAAAGTGAAATGGGTTATATTCAGCACTAGTGGACGTCACGCGGTTTCACCCGCGTAGTTCCCGTTCCCGTGGGAGTACGGGGATAAAATATAGCCTATGTTACTCCCTGATAATGTAGCTATCCATTGCTGAAAGAACTTTTCAAATCGGTCCAGTAGTTTCGGAGCCTATTCATTTAAAACAAACAAATCTTTCCTCTTTATAATATTAGTGTAGATAAAACATCAACTAGCTGACATGGTCAGGAAGACCACGAGTTTGCCTGATGAAAAGAGTCGAATAAGGTGTACAATATAACAAGTGTTCCCAGAAAATTCCTATTCACTCTTGTATTGATGGCTGCTGGTATAGGCTTCTGGAGCTATTTCATATGTTAAGATAATTCACCTTTAACGGACGATTGAGATATCTTTAAATGCAGAATAGCGCTTCATGACTAAGGCTCAATTTACATTGCTGCGGAACGGAAGCGTCGATCTGAAACAGAATGGCAAATTCACCCTTATCTTCACAACGTAATGCACATATTTCCGTGGAATTAGCGCGTCTTCTTTTTTTTGAGCCTAACAATACGTTCTATCGATTCTTTCCCAGATGTCCGTCGCAGCTGTCGCAAGCGCAAGCTCCTGCACCACAACTTCAACGAGAGCTGGATCACCAACGAGCTCAAAGTGAAGGGCTACCCCGACCTGTACGGCTTCCCCGGCTCTAGCTCTTCAGACGAATTCTCATCGGCTGACGAGGCCAGGGTCGCGAGAGTCCGCAGTAAGAAGCAGCTGGTGAGTCATCATAATTATTTCACCCGAAAAGCGCCTCCAACCGTCACCAGGTTTCTCGTCCGCAACGGATATCCTCGATGTTTATCAAATCTGAGCCACTCCTGCAACTTTTGGCCCTACCATCTGTTCTGTCAACAATATGCCTAACTCTCGCTCAGGTGTCTTTTAGTATTGGGTAGTAATGCTGTTTTCCGACTTAGGAAACTTAAGTTGGTAAGTCCTGAATCTCTACTGGTTTCTTCGATTACTTCTTCTAAACCGCCCAACGGATTTTTATACGATTTTCACAAATAGAAAGAGCTTTAAGTGCGAAAGGTTTTTGTATAAAATTTGCACCCGTTTGAAGTCGGAGCGAGCACTAGTTTTTTATAAGTTATGGTTTTTATTTTCGCAGAACCAGAGTCACCCTCCTACCAACACCGACGAAGACACTCAGCTTTCCCGACTGAGAAGAACTTCTGCTAGATTCAACAACAAAAAAGCTCATGTAAGTCTTAACTTAAATCTTTTCACTCCACCTACTTTAGTAAAAAGCTATTGTTAGCATTTGTGAAGTGTTTGACGGATTAACAACCAGGGATAGATCGAGATGTATGAAAGGAAAACCCTTAGGTGTCGTCCCAATAGAAAGTGATCGTTGCAAGAATACGCGATTAAATTGCTAGGCAAAACCCAAAAGCGCCCTCTGCCGGCGCGTCGACGCGTTCGTTTGTGCCGTTCGAATAAACGCGACGATCGCGTCTTCGTGCGATGACCTTTTTATCTTAGGACGACCCTTAAAAGTCTTCTCAGATTAAAAAAATAAGCAAAATTTTTATTACAGTACAAAATTAGTATTAAAAATCAATATGAAAACCTCAAACATTGTTTGTATCGCAATGTCCAGGGCACTGAATCGGATTCCGAAGAGGAGAACAACCAGACGGTCATCGAAAAGAAACCGGCTAGCGAGACCAAGAAGGACGATGAGAAGATGGAGGTAGAAGTTCCCGCGAAAGAGAAAGAAGAAGAAGAAGTTAAGCAGGAGGAAGGAGAGCAGCCGGTACAAGGGCAGGATAGTGAAAGGTATGTGCAGAATAGGGAATATGCATGAAAAAAAAAATCTATTATCTATACAGTTTATCTAAAAATATGCAAAAATATAATACACAGTGAAACTAGAATCAAAATTGCTAGAAAAACAAACGAGATATAATTATTTTAAAGAAACATATCTGTCCCTCTCGCGAAAACGCTGTTTTCTATGCCAGTTGTATAGGCGCCAAGAACTTTGACGTCACAATTCATGTCGGACTTCTCTTTCTAATTGTAAACTTTTAAGCTTTGTAACTTCATCGCTGATGAAGGTATTTAAAAAATAATTTCATAATTGTTTATTAGAGCTAATAAGTATTTCATTTGCAAATAAAAAAATCGCATGCATATTCCCTATTGTAATCTTTGAAGCTTTATAACTTCATGTTCATTCGCTGATGAAGTTATTTAAAAATAATTTTATGATTGTTTACTAGAGCTAATAATTCATTTATTCCCTATTGTCCAGAGAATAAAAAGCTCTGCATTATTTTCACACAATTCTAAATTATGACAGCAAGAACAAAATGTCAGCCAGAAAAAAGAGACTCCATCATGCCTGGAAAGCACGTTAAGACGATGGTCCCGGCAGTCACTTACAGATCTTTGATAGTTGTCCGGCAAATTCGCAGACATGGTGGGCAATTGATATCTAAACACATTAAAAATGGTTTACTTTGTCTGTGTTAAAGGCAAAGCTTTTCAGCTTTGTTTTATGAATGCCAACCCCGTAGTCGAAGAAAAATTTATGGAATAAATAAAGTTGTTAAGTAATTTTATTTTCAAAAGCGGCAGTAACTTCATTGCAATGTGTAGCCAAAGTCCTGAGTTCTCGCGCGCTCTTAATTTAGGTAGGGACCAAAAGATAGATTTATCTGATTTTTGTTTTAATTTTCAGTAATCAAGCTACCACGAGAAGTAGAAGAAAATGCGTCCGCGGCAGACAAGCTAAGAAGGGGGACAGTCAACAGGAAACTGGTAATATATAAATAAAATTATATATTATATATATTAATTATATAATAATATAAATAATATTATTATATTACTAGCTCACCGGGCAAAAGTTGTTTTGCTATATAAAAAAAAAGCCTACAACCTATTCTCAGATCTACCAAATATAAACAAAAAATTTCATAAAAATCGGTCAAGCTGTTTCGGAGGAGTTCGATAGCAAACACCGAACTGTCCCACTGCTGCTGTGCAAACGCTTCCCTCCCTTTTTTCCACATCCAAGTCGTACCGCCAAAGTCAAAGTCAAAGTCAAATGATTTATTTCAACTAGACCAATAAAGGCACTTTTGAACGTCAAATTAAAATAAAATATTATAGTGACTCTAGTCGCCACTGGTAATTATTGATTTAATTTATTTCTTTTCGTACTGCTTATGCCTGTATTAAAAATACTGACGTGATGGCAAGGGATAGAAAATGAGGCCCTGAGTTCAAAATGCGTCCTTTTGTGACAACTTTCAAACTTCAGATCGAAAAAATAAATGAAACGTCAGTCATGCCTGACAGACATCACTGTCAATAGTGTGTTATTGTTTGTAATGTAAATAATTTATTCTTTATGTTTTATTTTGTGAATGAAAATTATGTGATTTTTGTACAAAATTCTAAGTGGGGGCATTTGGGCAATGAGAACTTATGAGAACAAATTATATATTCTGTAGTTTGTAGCAAAGGAATCACGCGTGAAATCATACCCTGTACTTTCTGAAAAATGTCCGAATGCATGTTGAAGTTTTAGCAAAGACTTAGAAAGTCCTTCAAGCTTCTTCAGAAGCTGATTATTTTACCCTCTAGTATACATGGAAATAGAAAATGTTCATCTGATTCTTAGAAAAACCTTTTCAGGTAAGAGAATATATCTATAGTAAGCAGGTAGATATATTCTCCGTAGATGCCGTATGGTGTCGGCCGGTGCCGTATGGTGTTGTAAAAGAATAATACCATCCCATCAATTCCTGTGGGTGTCGTAAGAGGCGACTAAGGAACTCGCCAGAGAATGGGCAGCAGCGTTCTCTGTGATACTTAATACCATACACTGCGATCGCCAACCCGCCTGCTAAGCGTGGCAAATTATATCAAAACCCCCCTTTTGGGGGAGGCCTATGTCCAGCAGTGAACGTCTTAAGGCTGATATGATGATGATGATGATGAAGCAGGTAGAAGCAGAATATATGATCAGCATATCTCTAAGTGTTTCTCTGCATTGAGTGAGTGCCGTACGATACAACTTAAGGAAAACGCATAGAATGATGGCTTTTCATGATCAGGAATTCATAATTCTTGCCCTTATCCCCATCTATTTTGGGCGTGGTGCAGTATAATTCTTCCATACTTCTCTATGGACGCGGCCCCATTCTAGCCACTTGTTAAGAATACAACATTTGTCTTGACGTATCGATGGCAAACACATATAGGTACACCGTGTTCCGGACGATATACATAAACTTCGACCAGATGTTCAGAACATGGAAATAAGCATTTTTCATTATGGACACATATTTTTTGTTAATATTCATACAAACTAAATACCTTGACGTTAATCACCCGATATGTATGCCTCTTTATCCGAATTGCCAACGAAAAAAAAACGAAATTCAAATAGCATTTGATAGATTTTTAGTTAAGACCCGTTATATGGCATAGCTCAATTAAATGAAATTACAAATATCTTTGTAACGAAGCCTTTTTAAATACTACTTCCTTTGTTGGATTTGATTTGTTAAAGCTATAGAAGCGTTTGCTAAAAGTTTATGGATAACGTGAAGAACACGGTGTATACTGCCTCATTTTCTGGTCACCAAACTCGCATAAATCGTGTCTAAGCCAGGAAAATAGATAGCTCAATTTTTTTACAGTTGCCATTGAAAGGATTAGTTAATTGGGAGATGTTGATTGACAAGGGTGCGCCGCACGCTACAGAAGTCGGAGGCCTGAAGTCGTCTAGTTTAAGCCCCAGATTTCCTGATTTCTGACCAACCTTTGCCAGTGTTGTCTAATAATAAAAAAATGCATCTACAGAGTCATCATCATCGGAGTCGGGTAGTGAGCTGACGCTGAGCCGCGCGCCGCGCCGCTCCAAGCGCACGCGCAAGCCCAAGCCCGCCTTCGTGCAGATCGCGCAGGACGAGACTAGGTCTAGAGGTATGTGACATGAAAATAGCCCTTATTCGAACGAAATAAAGGTGCTATAAATTGTAACCTTGGATAAAAAGTTTATTGGAATATGTATTTAGTAACTCGATCTCAGAAAAGTAGTAATATTCGAAAGCATCGAACAGATTTCTTCAATTAGGGTTTTCAGGAGAATTTACTCCATCAGTTGGTGCAACATTAGCGAGAGAGGTCCTGTAAAAGTGACGTTGACATTTACATGACGTCGACGTCAAATTAACAAATGTCATAAAACAAGCGATATGATAGGTGTTTGGGACTGACGCCTCAGTGCTGCCACCTGGTGCACGACATTTCAGAAAACGCTCATTCAGAGGAGTTTAAGATAAAACCCAACCCGCGTTGTTCTACCGATTGTAGATAAAAAAAAACTGCGAGTATATTCCAATACCCTTGGAAGATATCGACCATTTGCAAGTAAAATATAATTCTCCTTTCCAGCAAAAACCTTCACAATTAGAAAGAAACCATACTGTCTGAGAGAGAGGAAACCAAAAATATTGCGTAGGAAGACGATCAGATGTAAGTCTTACACCCTTACCTATAAAGTTGATATTAGTTTAACACGTGGAATATATGGTGAGTATGTTTGTTTGCAGCACAATCGCCGTCCAGTTCGACTAGTAGTAGTACGTCTAGTTCAGATACGGAGGAGGATCTAAATGTGTCGATGAAGAATAAGACGAAGGGCAGGTGAGTTATCATGATTTAACTCATCCCAGTAATTATCGTCTTATCAGTTCATCTTGATAACATCTTGTTACTTTTCTTTATAAAGCTGCATCAGGTCAGCCTCTTGAAAAGGTGCATGGTTTTTCAAGGGCCGATAAATTTCTCTACAGATAATACTGGGTTATATTTTAATTCACAATTCGATTTATCAAATTTTAAAACAACAAACTCAAAGTCAAAGTTGAAATTCCATTGTAACCTATGCTTTTTTTGGCCTAGTTAATACAAATGGTCACCTAAAAATCAACTTTAAATACGTAACGCTAAAGTCGATGTTTGAGTTGGTGGCGATGGATTGACACTATCTTGAATTATTACTTCTAGAATAGTTGCAGTTTATTCGATATTGTTAAAATAGATTAACCTTATAATTTTATCCTATTTTAGACAAAAGTCAAAGTCAATGGATGATAAGAAAACAGACAGAGCATTGAGAGATATACAACCTGTTGAAGTTGATGGCAGCGTCAGATTTACTTCGGTAAGTTTGTTCTTCAATTTTTTACCCCTGCTACTGCCCCGTTGGTTTCGTGGTAATAAGCGCGATTGTCGAGCGTAGGTCCTGGGTTTGATTCCCAGGTCGGGCAAACAGTGTTATTAGGTTTTAATCGACTTCCAACAAAGGAGTTTTTTTATGTATGTACACCGATTACTCCGAGGTTTCTGATCCGATTTCCATGATTCTTTTTTAGTTCGATGCAGTATACTTGCCATTTGGTCCCATAAAAATTTGATTCGGTTTGGTTCAGTAGTTTTTATTTTATGAGCATTTTTGTTTCTTTCAATTTCTGCGTTGATGAAGACGTCGTCCAAGTATCACCACTTAAAAGTGAAAAAAGAAAAAAAAACTTTTTACAAAAAAATATAACCGACTTCCAAACAAAACACTACAACCACCATAGTGTTTTGTTTGGAAGTCGGTTATATTTTTTTTCATTATGAATTTCGCAGTAGCTGCCCGGACACCCCCGTGCTTCGGAAAGCACGTAAATTCGTTCGTCTATAACGAATATTACTATTGTAGAATGTAGAACATAAATGATGACGCAGACCTTGAAATAAACTATCTTGTATTACGTGTAACAGATATCGATGGGCAACATAACACCTTTTTAAATAACACTTTCTTTCAGGTCGGAGGCTTAGAAGAGCACATAAAATGTCTCCGAGAAATGGTACTCTTCCCTCTCATGTACCCGGACTTATTCCGGAAATTCAAGACCCGACCTGCCAAAGGCGTTTTATTCCACGGCCCACCCGGTACGGGCAAGACCTTGCTAGCCAGGGCCTTAGCCAACGAATGCACGTTGGTTGGAGGAAGGAAAGTGGCTTTCTTCATGAGGAAAGGAGCTGATTGTCTGAAGAAGTGGGTCGGAGAGAGCGAGAGGCACTTGAAGTTACTGTTCCAACAGGTGATTTGATGTTAGATTTGTTTTATTTTTGGGTGTTTTTTTTTTTTACTTTCAGTCGCTTGTTCTAAACAGTACAATTTATTGGTATACTCGCTGACCCGCGCAACTTCGCCTGCGTCACAATTTTCATCATTGCTGCGCTCCTATTGGTCTTAGCGTGATGATATATAGCCTATAGCCTTCCTCGATAAATGAGCTATCTAACACTGAAAGAATTTTTCAAACCGGACCAGTAGTTCCTGAGATTAGCGCGTTCAAGCAAACAAACAAACAAACAAACTCTTCAGCTTTATATATTAGTATAGATGATATGTATTTTCTCTTCAGTTCGCGTCACGCTTGTTTACCTCTCCGAAGTACGTCGCAATTGATTGCGCATGATGTCAATTTGGCAAAAAACATAGGTCAGTGCATGCGTGCGTACGTGGCCCAAGATGGCGCGTGTAAATGGCGTCTCATTCGCTCGTATACGTTCGATATATAATTGTGTCCCGCTTGCTCAATGCAATACGACTGTTGATGCGAAAAGTGTTACATGTTGTTATTGTTTTTAATTATTTATTTGAGTTATTTCTTACAGTTTGATTTGTGTTCTTGTGGTGTATGTGTTTGTTACTTTTTGATACTTGTATTGTTACTGGTAGTCTTTGTTACTTGTTTATAATATAATACGTATAAACAAAAAAATATTCTACGAACCTAAAACTTTTTTTACGCAATGCACCTGCGCGGTCGTCACTAAAACCTAACTTCGGAGAGGTAAACAAGCGTGACGCGAAGTGTATGAGGCATAAGCTAAGCATGCTTGATTCACAAACAGGTAGCTTATGGAATTTGCTAGTTAATGTTTTCTCCATAAAATACTAAAGTATAGATACAGTTTTTTTGGCCATCTAGCAGATAATTCCAGAAGTGGAACTGAATTTGTAAGAACTTATCATCATTTTTCAAAATGAAATTTCTGTAACTTATCTGAACCAAAAGGAGTTGCTTAGTTCCAAGACACATGTTTTATCATCATCATCATCATCATATCAGCCGAAAGACGTCCACTGCTGGACATAGGCCTCCCCCAAGCGTCGTCACAAAGACCGGTCCTGTGCGTCTCGCATCCATCGGCTACCCGCGACCTTCACCAGGTCATCGGTCCACCTTGTCGGAGGCCTTCCAACGTTACGCCTTTCGGTACGCAATCGCCACTCCAGAACTTTTCGGCCCCATCGACCTATTCTTCGAGAAATGTGTCCTGCCCACTGCCACTTTAGTTTGGCGATCCTTCGGGCTATGTCGGTAACCTTAGTTCTCTTGCGGATATCATCATTCCTGATTCGATCACGCAAAGACACATGTTTACATGAAAATAATTATTTATTCGTAACAGTAGTTCTTCATAAACAAACTGACCAAAATACCCTTTCCAACCTCCAGGCGAACAAAATGAAGCCGTCAATAATATTCTTCGACGAGATCGATGCGCTTGCGCCGGTGCGGAGCGTGCGACAAGAACAAGTACACACCAGCGTCGTTGGTACGCTGTTGGCTGAGATGGACGGCTTGTGTGATAGGTATGTATTGTGCTGTGAGATCTTGTTATTGTAATGTGGACACTATTTTTTCACATGTAAATTTCAAAATTGCATTTTGCGTGGTAGCTCATTGGTTTCGTTGCACTGCGCTCTTTTGTTTTTCTAGTGGACTGGTTGTCGTCACTCGGAACTAGAGTAGACTTGGTTTTTGTTATTTATACAAACATACGTTCTATGATAAGCTAGCCAAGTGTCTCAACGTCGGCAATAACTATATGAACATCTATAGGTTCTGCTTTAAAGATGTACTGCACTGTCTACAGAGTTCTCGGCAACCATGACCGAATTCACACTCTTTTTACAAAAAAATTCATCTCTCCCCTTCACTCACACAAAAATCCTGCCACTCAAAAATCACCTCTATTCCCAGAGGCGAAGTGGTGATAATCGGCGCAACCAACCGTCTAGACGCCGTGGACCCCGCCTTACGCCGCGCGGGACGCTTCGACCGCGAGCTTCACTTCCCTCCCCCGCACGCCAACGCCAGGCGGGACATACTGGACATCTATACTAAGGACTGGCAGCCCAGACCCAGTGAGGACACCTTGGATTACCTGGCGCAAGTCACTGGAGGATATGGAGGTGAGATACTGAGCATTTATTGTTATCACACACACAAAGTGTAGTTTTAACCCAATGGTTGACTAGTAGAGAATGCCTTTTGCATTAAGTCCACCCATGTACCACTATCCTTACTTAATATTATAAATGCGAAAGTAACTCTGTCTGTCTGTCGCGCTTTCACGCCTAAACTACTGAACCGATTTAAATGAAATTTGGTACAGAGATAGTCTAGAGCCTGAGAAAGGACATAGGCTACTTTTATCCCGGGAGTATGTTCCCTAGGGACCATGCGGGCGAAGCCGCTGGCAGAAGCTAGTTGTTCATAAAGTTTAAATAAATAAAAAAATTAGTTACATAAAGATAAAGATAAAGATGCATTTATTTGTATTTTTTTTATTTTATTTTTTTGTGATGGGTTTGCTCTTGACTCTAGTCTAGGTCAGAGATGACAGAGACAAAGTCCACGATGGAGCGAGCTTATCCAGAAGGAGCCTGTGCACTCTAACTTTGAAGAGATTAGGGTTGTAAGCGTTTGGAAACAGATGCAGGCAGAGAGTTCCACTCCTTTGCTGTGCGCATTATAAAAGACGTTTGGAAACGCTTAGTGCGAGTAATATAATTCTGAAGAAACACTTCCATGTATCGTTTTTTTTTTGTTTGTACATATACAATTATTGAGCATAAGGAACACAGTTACAAACAAAATGTTATACATTGAGACACAATTAAAAAGCGAACTGCTGCCTCCCTTAACTGGCCAAAACCCTGTGTTTAAGAATCTATCGTATGGCAGGTTAGGAGAGATTTATACTAAGAACTCGCAGCCCAAACCCAGTGAGCCTGTCACTTTACCCAGCCTGGTAATCCAACCCCACGCTCAGCAGTAGCGTTCCCGACCACGAGACCAAGTCACTGAACTCCAAAGACGAGTTCAGTTCGAGAAGAATTCACTGAAGGACCGTAAAAAAATGCTACATAAACTTCGTCAACAAATTCAGTGTTGTTGATATAGGATCGTAACTTATATTTCGT
Source organism: Lacanobia wlatinum (assembly GCA_947578705.1). Classification (NCBI taxonomy): domain Eukaryota; kingdom Metazoa; phylum Arthropoda; class Insecta; order Lepidoptera; family Noctuidae; genus Lacanobia; species Lacanobia wlatinum. Next base: position 7,567,749 of record OX388044.1, on the reverse strand, counting down.
TAATCCAATTTGAGACTTATGCTAAAGTAACGAAGATGTTCAATTCTATATTTGAAATTGTCGTAATGACGACTTCGAGAGTGCTGACCATAATTCTGCCCTACTAATTGTACTTGCAGTAATCGACATTTTTGAGAATTTCACTTTTTTGCAAAAATGACATCCTAAGGATATATTCTATACGTAAAAAATATTTTTAAAAGTTTTTTCTTATAATAAACGTGTTTTTTATCTAACATGAAACGCAGTACTTGCACCTAAATGTTACTTTTACTAAAAAGATCTGCAGCATTAAGCATATGCTACGAGATTATGCAGTACTTGCTACGTTTACTGTATATGCTTTTAGCATTTAACTTTTTGCATCGAATACTAACTAAAGCCAAACGCAGTAGTCACCATTACTGCATTTGAATGTAGCAAAAATAACAAAAACCTACTCTTGCGATGCTAAGCCTAAACGCAGTATTCTACAGTACTATCAGTATATCATGAATACTGATTTTAAAACAAAGAATCCAGTTGTTAAAATATCTTATGAACTTAACCGAAAGTTTTAAAAAAAAGACATGAACATATCATTCACTCAATTGGGCAACGAAGAATGCGAGTTATGCGAGAGCTACAAACTTCATAAGGCAACCTGCGAAGATACTGAGGAATGCAGTGAGTGTGCATCGTATCATAGCCAATCCATTAAGTACCAAACGGCTCGATCTCATTACCAACAAGAAAAGGAAGAGATGCTATAAAAAAAGGAGGAGATTCTTCCAAAGTCTATTTTTCAGCAGACCTACAAAAAGTGTTGCTATTGCCAGGTTAGAGATGTTTAAGGTCACCATGTTCTGCCAACATGGCGACCTTTCGATGGTGCTTTCAATGAAAGCTTTGTACCCGTGGGAAGCTCAAACAAAGAAAAACCTTATGCAGTGTTGTGGCATGAAGCTATATCTGGAAGGAAGAAGGAAGATATAATACGTGCTTATACAGCATTTTTCGAAAGCAAACGTGACTGCACTGAAATTACCATTTGGACCGATAATTGCACTGGTGAAAACAAAAAGTGGGCATTTTTTTTTTCATTTTTAGTACAGATTGTCAACAGTTTAGATATCGCTGCAACAAAAATAACAATAAAGTACCTAGAACCCGGCCATACCTTTATGTCAGCAGACAGTTTTCACCATCAAGTAGAGAATCAGCTTCAGAAAACAAAAAACGTCTATAATTTTGCCGATTATATCGATTGCGTGCAACTTGCAAATTCAGAGAAGGTAATCGTAAAGACCATGGATGTTCCGGACTTTTACAAATTTGAAGATCATTCATCTCAATATAAATTTTTAAAAAACATAATGAAAGGACCTACATAAAAAATATTGTCTGTGTCGAGGTGCATAGAAATTCTATGTCCATTTTTGTTAAATTTACTCACGATGGAAATACGAAAGAAATCGACTTCACAAAATAAAGCTAGTTAAACAAGGTTCAATACCTTGTGCTGTTCAAAATACTAAGCCACGAGGTATTGCTCAAGAAAGAAAGTCGGATATATTGAAGAAATTAAGTGATCTCATCCCAAAAAACAGATTACCATTCTGGGAAAACTTGCCCGTTAACAATGATTCGATTGATCTCGTATAACACAGAGAGTCTGAAGAGTAACATTTAGGTGTTAAAATTTTTATTTCTAAGAGTTTGTTATTAAGGATTGATATTGTGATTTTTTAGAAGAAGTCTTTATTTTTAAATGAGAAATAATGTAGGTAGGCTATTGTGTTTAGAATTTTATATTCAGTTATTTTTGCTAAAAGTATTTAAAATAATGTTAAATAATGTTTATGAGTCTGCTTTGCTCAACTTTATGAGACTGAAAACATAAATAATTAAAAAAATAGTCCTTCTTGATTGTGATAATAACTCTAATATAGAATTTCGATTTTAATTTAGTATTGTAGACCAAAATTATATAGGTTATGGAAGTTGGCTACATATTTTTAATTTCATTTATATTTCTAAAAAAATATTTTGTGTAGATTTGATTTAGTGCCATAAGCCATAACAATAATTATTGTTTATTTAAAAAAATGATAACTTAATGAGTGATAAAAATGTTTTTGTAACAAGTTTATAGACTGATTATTTAAGCTAAGTAAAAAAATAAAAATAAAATTTTATAATATCTACCTTTCTCTGTCTTATTTCGTTTCTTAGTCATTTATACATTTGACAGAAGCTCAATTTACCTACATTTTAACTAGTGCCAGGCATCAAAATATAAAATGATTGCTAATTACAAACGCAGTATTGAGCATGTGCTAGGTAATTTTGCAGTAATAAACACAATTACTGCATTTAGTCTTAGTAATACGGTAATGCTCGCAAGCCCAGAAAGTTGATGAAAATGCAGTACTGAGCGTTTTATCAAAATAAGACAATAAAGTGAAGAAAAAAATATATCAATAGAAAGCTAGATTTTTTTACTATTTTTAAGTCACACCTTAAAAGTTATATAACGGATATTTCTCCATTAGATATGAAGAAATAAGTTTACCGCGTTTATCTCAAACCGCCATTTTGCAAGTACTGCGTTTGCAATAAGCAGGGCAGAATTATGTCGCCGCGAGAATTGGTGATTTTTCCATCAATTGAAACACAAGCGAAGGTAAGGAACGCTAAACTGCATTTAACGTGAGGCGTTATTACTGGCTTTTTATCCTCTGCCTATAAAGCTGATAATACCTATAATACTGCACTATATTTGTAACTAAAAGAGTTATGAATATAAATGTGGATGGATGGAGAAGGAAAGGAAGGCCAAAGAAAAGATGGATGGATTGTGTGAAGAGCGATATGAAGTTTCTGTACCGCTATTGGTCGGCAGCTGCCGCCATGTTAGCGCGCGCCGCGTGGCATGCACGTGACGCGAGTGAGACGGAACTAACAGCTGCAGTGTATTATGAACCTTATAGCAGTGACCTAAGGTTGATTGTAAGTTTGCCTTCTTTCGTTAATCTTCGGGGCCATACTTTCTTTTCTGTGCGAACGAAGATTCACGACGCGCCATATCAGTTGGGTACCACTGTAACATGGAAAAGGGCAGGGAGATGATGTTGATATCTGCACTATATTTGTGAATGTGAATCAATCTAGACACCCTTATGATCAAAGACATGGTGAAACGATGTTGTTTTGTTCGCAGGTTCCGATCTAAAGGCGCTATGTTCAGAAGCAGTGCTAAAAGCCCTGCGTCGGGTATACCCACAAGTTTATGAAAGTGAACACGCGTTGATGATCGATGCTAAAAACGTAAGTATGAAATATTATTTTATCTTTGTTGCTCGCGTAAATGTTTTTTTCCTGTGTCGCTCAGTCCTTCTCTTTAATGTCTTATTTTGTTGGACTATCTAACACACTAATATTTGATTTTTCGACATAAGCTTGAAAACTATCAAGCTTCTATAAAATATTGCTTGTAGCGGCATCAATACCGCCACAAGAAAAACCAACGGAGCAAATCAACATCGCAACAAAAAAACCGCGTAGCCATCTATCCAACTAGCAGCGAACTACTACGTCAAAATCCTGCATCGCGCAAGTAGAGTTTACCGTGCGAGTTTAACATAAACATCAGTCCGAATATCAACTATCTGGCAGTTGCCAGCCAGACACAACAACTGTCTGGTAGGAGGATCCTCCCTTATCAATGGGGGTTTGCGGGATTTACTCTGTTCCGCATACCTCCTTCCTACAGAATTTTGGCCACCAAAACTTGTTACAAACAATATTTGTCGTATTTATCTCAGCAAATACTTTCATTTGATACACATATCATGGGGGTGCATACCCATTTCATGGGGGTACATACCCATATCGTGCATTGAATCGTTGCAAAAGCTTGTAAAAATCCTTACCATGTAGCGATTTTTAAACAAACGCCAGCACCACATCCAACCTTTGCTAGCTTGATTGTCTTTTCATGTAAAGATTTGATCACCAATTTTTATATCCCGATAAAACATAAGAGAGGTAGAAGTTTAACCTGTATCTGTGTCAGTGGCATCTTAGCTCCAAAACGAACGACCTATTCTTGATCTAGTTTTTTTTCTTATTCAGGTGGAAGTAACAAGAGCCGATCTCTTAGAAGCGATGAACTCTCTAGTAGCAGCCGGAGCCCGAACAAGTCCGTTAGCAGCCAAGAGATTACCGTCCCACTGTGCGCCGCTGTTACAAGCACAAGTACAGGCGGCGTACAACGTGTTGCAAAACGTGTTCCCGCTACACACGGTCACTGAGAAGAGGTAGGTTACAGCAACGTTCAAACAAACACTCTCTAGCAACCAAGTGATTACTTCCACACTGCGTCGCTGTTGGGGTTCAGTCGCTCGTTAACCCTTGATTATCATAGAAACTAATTTTTCTTTCTCTTTCCACAGGATATGCGATCCGTCCCTATCACAATGCGTGCTCCTCATCACAGGCGAATGTGCGGAGACACACATAGCCCCAGCGCTGCTCGCCCAACTAGAGCACTGCACCGTGAAGGAGCTCAGCATGTCTACCCTACACTCCGCGCACACCTTCACGCAGGAGCAGGCGCTTATATCGGTCAGTAAGGCTGCGTTTCAACATACGAACTACAAGAATAGACCTGCCGTCTTAAGAATCTGTATACAATCGCCCAACAACAGCTAGCAGGTATTTGCCCACTCGACACAACATTGACTGTCTGATCCGAGTATTCTCCCTTTTCATTGGAGGATTTCGAGACTTTGCACCCTGCAGCCCTCTAATATCATACTCTAATAAATGTAAATGGACAATGCCCGTTGAACATCATCGTCTGCATCTATAATGCTATACAGACGATGCTGTTTGACTGGATTCAGTTAAAATGTCTGTGACTATTGGCAGTTGATCTTGAAGATAAAATATCATCAGGAACCTTATTATTAACTGCCAAATAGACAGATAAAAGTAATACATTTAAATGACTAAAGTTCATTTGTGCCCACAGGTATTCTCCGAATGCCGTCGAGCGGACCGCGGCTGCGTGCTGTTCATTCGCGACATCGTGTTAGTGTGGGCGGCGCTGTCCACCCTGCTGCGCCAGCTGTGCCGCGCGCGGGCGGCCGGGGACAACACGCTGCTGCTGGCCACGGCGGACTGCCCGCACGACCAGCTGCCGGGAGAGGTAATATAATCTGACAACTTCTAGCTAGGCGAGGCGAATACCATAGTTTACTCTATGGACAAACGCTTTGCAAGACAGACTTGCAAAAAAAACATGGACATATTGGATCTAAAAAGACCCTTGGACTAACGAAGAACACACCCACCCATCATTGAGATAATTATCATCTTCTAGACCATAGCTGGGAAACCATTGATTCTGAAAGTCAAAGTATCAATTTTTGATTTTGGCTATGGATGCTGTGATGGTTTCTTTTTACCCTGTATTTTGTGTGATCTCGGGAGTCCTCCGTTTTTTTCTCGTTCTGCAAGTTATTTTAGCCTGATAGGATGTCACAACTCATCAGTATTTTATCTTTCAGTTACAAGACCTATTCCCGGTGTACAAGGACTGTGTGTACAGGGTGCGTGAACCTAACGCGTCGGAAGTGATCAGCTTCCTAAAGCCGGTGCTCGCTGACGCGCTGTTGGAACCACCGCCTATCGAGAGCAATGAACCGCCGCCTCCGTTACCGAGAGGTAAGTTGAGTTAATATGATGGTTTAAGTTTGAAACACCTGTCAGCGACGATTGACAGGCATTTCCAACTCTCGAGTACGACTAGTGAACTGAAGTCATGGTAAATGTATCTATATCTAGCTATACTTAATATATAAAGCTGAAGAGTTTGTTTGTTTGTTTTCTTGAACGTGCTAATCTCAGGAACTACTTGGTCCGATTTGAAAACAGACACGAGCAAACGAAGTTGCGCGGGTCAACTAGTACTAATATTAAAGACTAGCTGACCCGCGCAACTTCGTCTGCGTCACAATTTTCATTACTGCTCCGCTCATATTGGTCTTAGCGTGATGATATATAGCCTATAGCCTTCCTCGATAAATGGGCTATCTAACACTGAAATAATTTTTCAAATCGGACCAGTAGTTCCTGAGATTAGCGCGTTCAAGCAAGCAAACAAACAAACTCTTCTTCTATATCTATACTAATCTATACTAATATATAAAGCTGAAGACCAATAGGAGCGGAGCAGACGCAGTTGCGCGGGTCAACTAGTTGAATAATAAAATATTGAATGGAATCGAAACAGGACGTAACATACGCCCGAATGCTATAGATGTAGAGTGTAGTGTTTAGTCTAGTCGACAAGTTGAAAATGGTACAAAATAGAGATACTGCTCTTAAAATTATGTGCGATAGCTCATTGGATCCGGAATGACGCCTAGAAAAATGTGTAGTTAACAATTGTTTAACTTGTTGAAAAATTAACGTTAAGTAAAATTTCCAACGGGAATAAAATTATTTATAGTGTTCAGAGCACACCATAATTTTTCAAATTTAAAAAAAATATATTCAATACCTTAAATAAATTAATTAATGTGCCGTATTCGCTTTTGACACCGCGCGCGTAATCTAGAAATGTCAAGCGCAGACCTATTTTCAGCGTTAAATTAAAATTATAAATAATGAAGATAGAGTTCCGGGAGTTCAGAGTTTTTTATTGGAAATTTCCTCTTCTTCTTCTTTATGAAATGTTGGCAAAAAACGAAATGCCATTTTTTTCTTCATCTTTAAGAATCCGGCGTACACGCTAGCAACTACAAGTTTAGGCGAGCACAAAATTTGTTCGCGGCATATTGCCATCTCACTTTGACCAAAGATAAGCGGGGGACGGACGCGGTGCGCAGCTGTGTGCGTGTGAGTGGATAGATAGCTATTGTTGTATTCTTGTCTTCCATTCATAACGACTCGAGTCGAACGCATTTAATTTTTATAAGTAAAATTAGGTACCTACCTATGTTCATTATTTGCTTTATTTTTGTCGGCTACTTTGGGGAATCGTTAGTGAATGTACAGATAGTAAGGCGTTTTTTGGAAATTTCTTTACCGTGCCCATATCTCAACATAGGATCTCGAGATCTAGGCCTTGTAGAGAAAACCTAGCAGATGCTTCATGCATAGGTGGTCTTGGAGGAAAAAGGCCCGGCCGCACGTCACGTATCGGTTACCTAAATATTAATAATTGGGATATTATAATTCTCATAGAGTCTTCATTTATTTTAAGCCTGTTTATGTTTACATTATTCCTTTAGGACGGTCTCAACTTTGAAAAGCTAATACTTCTGTCTTATTTCTTTATTTTTACTATTAAACTTCAAATACTTATTGTTATTACTAAACTAGCTTTTGCCCGCGACTTTGTACGGCCATTTCCCGTTTTTTCCTGTTCCCTTGGGAATTTCGGAAAATCCTCTCTTAGTGCCCCCCTACAGTCCCCACGAAACATACCTACATGCCAATTGTCAGCTTTCTACGACCAGCAGTTTCGGCTGTGCGTTGTCTGTCAGTTACTCACTCAGTCCGTAACGGACGAATTTTATATATTGATTGACTAGCTTCTGCCAGCGGCTTTACCCGCGTGATCCCTAGGGAACATACTCCCGGTATTAAAAGTAGCCTATGTCCTTTCTCAGGCTCTAGACTATCTGTGTACCAAATTTCATTCAAATCGGGTCAGTAGTTTTGGCGTGAAAGCGCGACAGACAGTTACTTTCGCATTTATATTTTAAAATAATAATATAATATAATTATATTAGTAAGGATGATTGATAACGAAAACAAGACAAAGAGTAAAAGTGTTATGCAAAGTATTATAAGTAGATAAAAGACAAATATTCCAATAGGTCAGTTACATTTACGCGATCTCTGCAAATCGTTCTGAACTAAGAATAATAAAATACAAGGATTTTCAATAAACATAACAATTATTAACATTTATGTTCATACATCATAGATATTGATAATTCTGTTCATCTTTGATAAATATATGAATAGCAACGTGATAGTCGTTTAGGGTGACCATAATCGACTAAACGAGTTAAAAAAAATACAATTATGGTAATCAGAGTACACAGTGTCAAAGATCCACACTAAATAGGCTTAATGTTTTTGTAATTTTTTTTCTATAATTTGTAACTTGATAATATAAGCTATGTTTCTGCGGAAACAATATTGGAAATATTGTTGTTTATAATACAGAAAAAACAAGATTAAAACATGCCATTTACGCCGTAAAAATGTGCGAAATTAAATTCGCTTTAACTCCATTTTACGATGTTTTTTTTTTTTTTAAAAAAAAGACGTAGGAACCTAGATAAATACTGTCTAAATCCGAATATCAGCATAAAATGGTGGAAATATGTTCCAACTGCAAATGATTTTGGTATTACGTTTGTATGGACAATTAATCGATCGCCGGCACCTTAATTGTTTATAACTTCTGCAATTTTTTATGCGCTAATACACGCTTTTGGCACATTTTTCTAGGCGTCATTCCGGATCCAATGAGCTATCGCACAAAATTTTAACAGCAGTATCTCTATTTTGTACCATTTTCAACTTGTCGACTAGACTAGTTGGTGCTCATAGGACAATTTCTTCTCTCTTAGAAAGTTTCCGTTTCTAAGAAGTTTCTTCTTAGAAACGGCATATAATGTCGGTCACGACATTATATGCCGTTTCTTCTTTGCCTCCATTTCATATCATTTGTCTATAAAACTGTTTTTTTAAATCCCATAGCCCCCCCTCCCCCGCCGCCCCGCGAGTCGGCAGAGGAGGTAACGCGGCGCAAGCGCAAGGAGGACTACAAGCTGCGCGAGCTGCGGATATTCCTGCGGGACATCTGCCGCAAGCTGGCCTCCAACAGGAGGTTCTACAAGTTCACTAAGCCTGTGGATTTGGAGGAGGTGAGCACTGGTTTTGTTGTAATTAATTAATTCTGTAGCGCGCCTCTACAGGAACGACTAAAAATTTCAGCTTCGTCTGAATTTAGTACACAGGACACTTTAGTACACAGGACATTATTTAGTACAAGACAGGACACTGTTTAGAACATAGAACACAATTTACACACAGGAAATTATTTTCTACAAGACTACAACTTGTCCTTACAGGCTGTCTCAGAATGGGGCGATGCCAGTCTGGTCAAGTTCAATGCTGCTAAGACCCAAGCGTGTCTATTTTCCGCTAAAAGGAGCCAATTCCACCCAGCTCCATCTTTTCGTGGTGTAACTAGTGATGGGGAAAAGGAACATTCTCACAATGAGAATATTCTCGGAACGAGAATGTTCGGGAATGTTCTCGTGAGCGGAGAACATACGAGAATTTACGAGAACTTATGAGAACTTAAAAACGAGTCGGTGATCCTTGCAGTTTTAACATGAAAGAGATAACTTTGGTCATTTTTATTTTCATTATTAGATGTAATTAACATATATTTCATGGTCTTTAAATAGGACAGTGGTGCCATAACTAGCAGCTATGATAAACTTAATTACTTGTTTGATACTGGACTTGGTAAAAGGATTTATAATTAAAACTCGATGATCTATTAAACAAAAACAGCCTCAAAATGACTTCCTAGTCTTTAATGAATAATCAACATAAACCAAAGTGATTTAAATAAGAAAAATACTTTAGCAAAGATTATAAGATTATAGAATCTAGAAGTACTAACCCCCTATAAAGTGCTATGAATATGTTATTTTAGTAGAAACCAACCAATTTTGATTAAAACAAGAGAAATTAATATGGCGTTCCTATTTTTATTTTATTTTGACAAAATTACAAGAAAGATCTTCTGGCGTATATCATTCACATCTGGAGTGAGGCCATTGAGAAACACGGGGAGGCACTTTTGGTCTACCTAGACATCTCCAAGACCTTCGACAGGGTCTAGCACGATAGCATTATAGGCAAGCTTCCTTCCTTTTGTCTGCCCGCCGGATTGTGTGATTGGATTTCAGATTTCCTGAGGGTTCGGTCTATCCAAGTGGTCGTAGATGGCTGCTCGTCCGGACTGCTGGATATTAGTGCCGGGGTTCCTCAGGGGTCGGTGCTCTCGGCAACATTGTTCCTGCTGCTTATTAATGAACTGCTAAAACCCGGTACATTTGGGTATGCAGACAATAGCACTGTTGCTGAGAGATACGTGTCCAATGCACGAGCTGGTGGGTCGCAGTTCCAGTCTCTCCGGGAGGCTATGATTAAGCACTTGAACTTAACCTTACAGGTTGTCTCTGAATGAGGTAAGTTCAATGCTGCTAAGACCCAGGCGTATCTTTTTTCCGCTAAAAGGAGCCAATTCCACCCAGCTTCATCTTCCGGAGGTGTAACCGTGGCGATAACCGACCGACTTGAGCTTCTTGGTGTTACGTTAACATCTACCCTCAACTTTGGTCCTTTCATAGACGCAAAGGCTCAAGTGGTTGCCAAAAACATGGGGATCCTAGCAAAGGTAAGACGGTACTTTACGCCGATACAGCTCCTCAAACTTTATCAAGTGTAAATTCGATCGTGTATGGAGTACTGTAGTGCTATTCTCTAACAACATTTTCGTATCTCGACAGTAGAATTCGAAGTGAGTTTCAAATGAAGATCTTTATGTTGTGTGCAATAAAGCTCACTTTGTGAGTTTTATCACTCAGGTGAAGCTCGATATCGAAATAGTTTCTTACAGAATAGACTAGCAGCTCTCATCTTTGGGATGGATCTGCCAGATACCAGCTTGATGCCTTGAGTCAATCGAGAAACGAGCCAAGAGGATCATCGGCAATTATAGGCTCGTCGAGTTGAAGCTTCAAAGCATCGACGCCGAGTTACCGTCGGTTTTCTATCGGTTGCAATTTGGGGAATCTGCGACGGAATTGCATAATTTAATTCCACCAAGCCCGTTCTATCATCGGACCACAAGACGTACGGCGCGGTGTGCCACCGGTATATGGTGGACATCCCTCCTACATGCACAAAACGTTTTGGGAACACATTCATTGTGCGTATAGCTAAGGAGTAGAATTCTTTGCCAGAGTCTGTTTCCTGATAGCTACAACCTGGGAGTCTTTACGTCAAGAGTGAATAGGTTACTTCGAGCAAGCATGCTCCATCTTCGACTGCATCATCGCTTACTATCAAGTAAGATACTGGTCCAACGCTTGCCTAGCTAGAAAAAAAAATCTGGCCAAGTGCGAGTCAGACTCGCGTGCAAAGGGTTCCGAACCAATTTCATTTAAGTAACCAGGTTATTTTAACACTAAAGACTTCTTATAGGTTTTCCTGTAATCTGTAGGTAAAGAACTACTATAGATCTGCATTTTTTTCAAAATTTCGGGTTCTGTAGTTTCGGAGATAAGGGGGGGGGGGAACGTTAATTTTTAGCCTAATTTCTTGAATAACTTCAAAATTATTCATTTTAAAATTATGAAAAAATATAATTGAAATTTTCACAGTCCTTTCATTTGATATGTCGCACGATACAGTTCGAAAAACTTTTTTTTTTTTATTTTCTTCATTGACCCCCAAAAGTGACCCCCATTCTCAACATTTATTTATTTACGTAACGCGTCCGTGTTTGAGTCACAAAAGTCTGTATGTGTACCAAATTTCAACAGAGACGGTCCAGTAGATCCGGAGAAAACTGGCTGACACAGACGGACAGACAGACAGACAGATAGATAGACAGACAGACAGATACCTGAGTGAACCTATAAGGTTTCTGTTTTTTGTTCGGAACCCTAAAAAAGCTAAAGAAGATGGTTTTGTTATCAATTGATACTGTATTTTAGTTTCGAAATTCCCCATAATCTAGTTTCCTTCACGAAATGTTTCAAAATACATATAACATACAAGTAACACACTATAAATTTCATATATCATACAAATTTCAAGATAGGATTAAGTTAGGTTTTGTTACTCCGTTTTTAAGTTCTCGTAAATTCTCTGCTCGGAGAACATTCTCGAGAACATATCCGCAAAGTTCTCGCTAAGAGAATGTTCTCGAGAATTTCCCATCACTAGGTGTAACCGTGCCGATAACCGACCGACTGGAGCTTCTTGGTGTTACGTTAACATCTACCCTCAATTTTGGCCCATTCATAGAGGCAAAGGCTCAAGTGGCTGCCAGAAAGTTGGGGGTCCTAGCAAAGGTGAGACGGTACTTCACGCCGGAACAGTTGCTCAAGCTCTATCAAGCGCAAGTTCGATCGTGTATGGAGTACTTGCTCTCATCTTTGGGACGGATCTGCCAAATACCAGCTTGATGCCCTTGAGTCAATTGAGAAACGAGCCAAGAGGATCATCGGTAATGACAGGCTCGTCGAGTCGAAGCTCCAAAGCCTTGAGCATCGACGCCGAGTTGCTGGCCTGTCGGTTTTCTATCGCTTGCATTTTGGGGAGTGTGCGACGGAATTGCATGAATTAATTCCGCAAAGCCCGTTCCATCATCGGACCACAAGACGAACGGCGATGCGCTACCGGTACATGGTGGACATCCCACCCACACGCACTAAACGTTTTGGGAACACATTCATAGTGCGTACAGCTAAGGAGTGGAATTCCCTGCCAGAGTCTGTGTTTCCAGATAGCTACAACCTGGGAGTCTTTAAGACAAGAGTGAATAGGTTGCTTCTAGGCAAACGTGCTCCATCTTCGACCACATCATCGCTTACTATCAGGTGAGATTGTGGTCAAACGTATGCCTATACATAGTAAAAAAAAAAAAAACACTAGTACATATGGCACTGTGTAGTACACAGGACACTGTTTAGTACAAGTATTTATTATTCCAAACTGTTTAGATATAAAAGTATGTATAGCTGAACTTGTTTCATCATTCTGCTAAAACAATAGATATTTCTTTCCCAGGTGACCGATTACCTAGACATAGTAAAGCAGCCGATGGACCTAGAAACCATGATGACTAAGGTGGACATGCACAAATACAACTGCGCCAAAGAGTTCCTGGATGACATCGACCTTATTTGTGCCAACGCTCTCGAGTACAACCCTGACAGGTAATGTATTGTAACGTCATCTTGTGTGATGGGTGGTGCTAGGTTATTTTATGTTTTAAATTACTGGGATACTGATTTCAATTATATTTTAGATAAGTTGAAATATCAAGTTTAAAAAAAACTTGTAATAGTCTAGTGAGGCATACTTTAGAAGAAGTAAGGTATACTGTCGTTTACCCGTATGACAGAAAGTTAATAATGTACATATTTATAAAAAATCTAGTTTTTGCCCGCAATTTCATTCGCGTCACTACCGCTGTACATCTCATGAGCGATACTGAGCAATTAAACTTTTTACTTCATAGCACATTCACTCTTATTTTAAATTCGATATCAAAGTAGGCAATTTGGGCAAAGATAAATTATTAAAATCAAGATATCCTGCAATTTTGTAATAAAACTAGCTTTTGCCCGCAACTTCGTACGCGCATATCCCGTTATTTCCCGTTCCCGTAAGAATTTCGGGAAATCCTCTCTTAGTGCTCCCTTACACACCTCAAGGAACCTACATGCCAAATGTCAGCTTTCTACGCCCAGTAGTTTCGGCTGTGCGTTGTCTGTTAGTCACTCACTCACTCACTCAGTCACTCAATCAGTCAGTAACGGAAGAATTTTATATATTAGGTTATTTCTACATGAGACCAGCACCAGCGCGATTTAAAAAACGCAACCTCACATTGCAACATAATTTTAAAATCGTAATCCCTTCACAATTGACGTATCATTTGATTCATTTATTTTCCTAACACCATCTTAATTTACTCAACCATTCCATTCCATACCTTTTGTCTTTTACGTAATGGCGTAAAGAGTTATTAAAACGTATGTTGAAGATGCCTTAACAATGAGTGTATACTTTCAATTCAAGATTATTTTGGCACTAAATGGATGTTTGTAATATTCTTCGTGAATGTATACACAGAACAAAGGCTATTTATTGAAGAAATAATTGGGTTTTTTAAAAGATCCATCGCTTCTAATTCGATCCACATATCCGGCCGTGCCCGGACCGTGGTTGGACCCTGGTCCGTCATCAACGTGATGCGACATGTCCTGGGTACGACCCGGACACGGACCTGTGTGAACGAGTTCATATAAAATATACGCACCGGTATTTTTTTGAGCTTCTGACGGACCACGGTCCGTCCCCGTCCCGGGCAACGCCCGGATATGTGTGAATTAATCTTTATAAGGTTCGTCGCTTTATCTGGGCCAAGCCGGTTACATGATTTGACTAAATTGATTTTCAAACTAAACACTCGCTATCTACTCTTACGCCATTGTGTTTACGACCATTAATTTTTAATTTATTTGTACGTGTTTTCTTTCCACATTCCCGGCGCCAATCAAAGGGCTAGAGGGATGTATAGGTATGAGCAAAACCAACGCTTTGTAAATAACAATATTAATAATAGCACACTATTTTAATAGAACGTATTACTATTATTTAAGTATATTGCTGAAATGATACAAATATATGAATTATACTCCCGGAGTTTTGAGTAGTTTTAGAGTTGTGGCGCACTGATTTTGATCGATTTAATAATTTCAGGGTTACAATTTATTCTTAAAATGCCTTCTCCGCCTTAGGTTTGTTTCTCAAGTTCCACTTAACAGAATAATTTCTTGATATTTTCCAGAAACGATTTGCTATGTCAGATACGATAAAACATCGTATCGATAATGTTTTGTCGATTTAGTGTGTCACATCTCTAAAATATGTCAAACTTCTGTGTGTTTGTCGTGTGTCACAACCTCTAACCTTTTGTCCGCTAATTGTAATATTTCGGACAATCTGCATGTAGCGATATGGCATGTATTTAGCTTAGATAGCGACTAACATAATCTTAGATAGCCATAAGTAGTTATAAGCTTACTTATAATTAGATATATTTATTACATAGTTCATGAATGAGACTAATTTTACTTACTTGGTCGATCGAAAATCGTTATGATCATCAACAAAAGCTGTATTTTTGAAAAGATGTTAAAAATAATTTATTCACATCTTTCGTATTTTATTAGTAAAAAGTTTTCTGCTGTATATTAACGTAATGCTAGTTAAATAAATCTGAAAGCTACACTTTAGACAGTTATATTTTGTAAATCGTAAAATTTGTTTCATTTACTATATAGATTTGCATAAAAATAAGTTATAGAATGTAACGCAAAGAGCGTCTTTGCGTTGACATTCGTAATAATATGTGGGTTTCTGCGAATAGCGCATACTCT
Organism: Lacanobia wlatinum; assembly: GCA_947578705.1. Lineage (NCBI taxonomy): Eukaryota > Metazoa > Arthropoda > Insecta > Lepidoptera > Noctuidae > Lacanobia > Lacanobia wlatinum. The sequence continues at coordinate 7,552,480 of OX388044.1, read as the reverse complement.
GACATAGTAACTAACACTGATTTCCTTTCGGAATTAGCTTCTAAGAGCGCCTCTTATATTATATTTTAACAGCATACATGCTACGATTGCGTTATTATGATTTCGTCAAGCAACAATAATATCAGCCAATATTAATCAAAAGCGAAACTTATACATATTTCTCTTTTTTTTACATAGTAATCACTTAAACGTAGCATGTAACGACATCGTTTAGCTTTATGTCTTGAATTGTGTTTTGATCCCAAAATTATAAGAATATTAACAACCGATACATTGCATTCTTTCAAAAAAAAAAAAAAATAATATATCGGTCTGATCTGAATATTTACCACTTTGGTCATAAACTCAATTCAAGACAACACCCCAGACCAATGCCAACTATTTCTTCTACCCCCCAGAACGTCATCAGACAAGCAGATCCGCCACGAAGCGTGTTCGTTACGAGACCATGCGCACGCGTTGATCGACGTCGAAATGGACAGCGACTTCGAGCTCGAATGCCAAGAGATCGCGAAGAGAAGACAGGAAGAGGGCAATATGGCGGATAATGACTTGCCAGATTTTATTTGCACGGCTTCTAATTTACGTAAGTATCGTTTATTTTGGTAGAGGATTATGTGTCTTGTTACAATGGACTAAGGTATACATTCGCTTGAATGTCAAAAGATCGCAAACCGAAAGCAGGAGGTAGACAGCGATTTACCAGATTTTATTTGCACGGCTTCTAATTTACGTAGGTAACTTTTTGGTATGAGAGGGTATTATGTGGCTTGTGGCAACACAATAAGGCTCAAATTGGCACTCGTTGAAGTCGAGATGGACAGCAATGTCGAGCTCGAATGCCAAGAGGAGATAGAGAGAGATGGCAATATGGCGGATAATGACTTGACAGATTTTATTTGCACGGCTTCGAATTTGCATAAGTTTTTATGTGATTGTCGATCTTATGTGAAGGGAATAAAGTTCGAAAATAATTGATACGCGCCCAATAAAAACACGCGGGACAGTGACAATAGCATCCTGAAAACAGTTGTGGAGAGTCCTTACTCACCTTTTCTGAGGCACTATGTGGGGGTGGGGAGAATGGTCAGGTAGCTATTCCTCACTCTATCGTTCTCTGCACATCCTGCCTTAGACACCTACTTTGTGGTTTGTTTTCGTCCTTGTTTGTTTACTACTAACACTAGTTATAAGATATATATATTTTACTAACAAAATGGGCTATATTGCTGTCCGAAATTGGTAAATAAATTATTATTATTATTATTAAAAACATCTTCGCCTGTCATACACTAGAAAGTAATGTGAATGTAGAGATAGCTTGGGGGATCATGAAGAGTAATGAATTTTTGTATTATGTGTGTTAGAACCATACTTTTTTTGCAGACCACTTTGACTCAATAGTGAGTGACAAAGCTCGAACTCCACAAAACGGTGACAAGAGCGATCCTCAGTCAGTCAAGCGCAAGCGCAGACGAATGAACGCCTGGTCCAAAGGACTCGTGGTCAAGCGGCAGAAGACTGCAAAGGTATGCAGCGATGATGGTGTAAGTTATTTCCGTTCAATTAACAAGGACGCAGGGTGTTGTCATATTGTGTTATATGCAGAAGTGGTGGTCATATTTTAGGGCGATGTTGTATATCTGATTTATAGTAAAAATTTTCCTTAAAGCGTAAAATCTGAAAAACTGTCATTCTTAGTTTGGTCTTCGTCATTATTATTATGAGTTCTCTTAATCAGAAACATTATTATAAAACATCATATTTATTATTTTAGCATTAAATATGTATTTTATTAATATTATATATTTTTTCCGTGCATAACTAAATTCTATTTTAAATTTTATTTATTTGCTGTACACCTACCACAGTGTATTTCTTTTTAACTCAAAGGTTGACTGATAGAGAATGCCTCGTTGCATTAAGTCCGCCTGTGTACCACTGTTGTACATGAATTTTAAATAAATAAATTAAAAATAGACTGACGTAGTTGATGGCATCGTACAGTTCCCGTCACGCAACTTTACCTCCCAGAAGTACGTCGCAATCGAATGCGCAGAATGTCAATTTGACAATGAACATAATACAGCGCATGCGCGCTCAGGTCGCGCATGCGCGTGTTTGCGCAAGATGGAGGGTGTAATGGCATCTCACTCGCTCGTATACGTTCGATGTACACGTGACCCGCTTGCTCAATGCAATACGACTGTTGATGCGAAAAGTGTTACACGTTGTTATTGTTTTTAATTAATTATTTTGGTTATTTCTTACTATTTGATTTGTTTTTTATGTATTTTTGTGGTGTTACTTTTTGAGATTTTTTAATAGTTACTGGTAGTCTTTGTTACTTATTTATAATATAATACGTATAAACAATAAAAATATTCTAGTAACGTAACACTTGTTGACGCGATTGCACCTGCGTGGTCGTCACTAAAACCTAACTTCGGAGAGGTAAACAACGATGATGCGAACTGTATCTACGATTGAACTAAAATGACGCTACCAACTACATCAGACTGCTTGAAAGCTTTTTATATTGTTTCTTTACTGTATATCAGTTACACAACATAACTTTTAAATTATCGCGATCACAAGTTAAAACACATCTTATGCTATTTATAAGTCCTCCCATCTTGCTTTGAATACGAGGCTTTTTCATTCGAAATTTGTAAAGCTTACAGACTTGAAAGACGACTTTTATTTTACAGTTATTTTATGATCTAAGCAAGGTTTATACCTATTTTCAAGATTATACAAAGTTGTGTATCAATTAACTCAATCTATCTCAATTTACTGCTAACTCTTGAACATGATAACTCTCCCGAGTTGCATAGATCACATAACGTTTACAGTCTCTGACGAGAAATAAATCAATTTTAATCTTCACAGACTTTCAAAGACTCCAGCATGGCGATAACAGACGAGGAGTCCAAAGAGAACAAGCCGATCACATCAACTCCGCTCCCCAACGGCGAAGTTACTACGTCATCAGGGTCAGACGATGACGCGCCGCTGCGACGTCCTCAAGACAACGACACCATGTTCAATATCACTGCGCAGTCTGTCGTCAACAACCATGTGCTGGAGAGGTGAGTCTGACGAACACTTCCGAATCTGGTCGAAGTTTCCTGAAGGCTGATTAGGTGCAACAAGGCAATGACACAAAATTCAAAATCACTGCGCAGCCTGTGGTCAACAACCAAAATAATGTTGCAAAGGTGAGTCTGACGAACACTTCCGAACCTATCCGAAGTTTCCCGAGCTACGGCGACCGCAGGGCAATGACACAATGTTGAACATCACTGCGCAGTCTGCGGTCAAGAACAAACGTGGTGGAGAAATGAGTGTGCCGATCACTTCGAATATGACAACGCGCTGCTACGGCTTCCCGTCCGCTGACACGATGTGCGTAGTTTGCAGTGGTATTATGCAGGTGGCCGCTTAGCCAAGAGGACCCTGTGTCTAATGTTGTATTCCACCTGTTAGGGACCTTCTAAGGACTAAACTCAAAAAAGCAGTGGACTGTAATTTAAAATGAATATAATCCAAAATAAGTAAGTACAATAATGTGCAATGACGGTAAACGTAAAGAGTGGGCGCGTGTCGTCGTCGGAGATCGGTAGCGAAGTGGTTCGACGGGCCGTGTCCCGCACGCGCCCGCTGCCTTCCGCTGGCTCACGACAGCAGCCGAAGATTGCCGAGTGGTCGGAGGCGCTCGAACACCACCGTTAGTTGCCCGTTTTGTCATTAATGAATTGAGTTTCAAAAGCTTTGACAATTGCATAAAATCAAATGCTGCATTCATAGATTATTTTGTACTAAAATAAAAATAAATTTGTTTACAGCCCCACGAAGTCAACAGATAAAACGCCGTCAAAAACATCACCAAAGAAGAGGAATTCAGGGCACGACCATAGTGGAGGTGTGTAAACTGACCCTTAATTTAATATTCTAGCCAACAGACCCATTTTTTGCCCATAAATGTTACTATTCTCCGATGCTAGTTCCTACAAGTTAATGTCCAAATGCCCTCCTGCTAAAAGAAACGCCTCCTAACAAAATCATTTTATCCTTTCCAGATACAGAGAAAGTACTGATAAACAAGACTGAGTTAGATAACGTTGTATATAAAAACGCGAAATCGCTGCGAACCATCGGGCTTGAAGCCATCCTGGATCTACACGCGCAATTGACGCACACAGTCCAAGCGTACTCCACCAAGTATGACCGCACGAAGTTACCGCAAGAACTTCACGCCACAGTCGCCAGGTACTTGCAACACGCCAAGAAATGAACCGACAAAATGGTCGGCAGGACTAAAATTGTAAGTTAAAAAGTTATGTTTGTCGTTTCAAATTGATTGTGGTAAAGTAAGCCTGGTTAATGTACAAATGAGGTTTAGAGTAACGTTGTTCATCAGAATGTTCGAGGATGAATAATTTGAAAAGAGAACAGTTGTGAAGTTTGTTAGGCTTTTGTTTTTTTTTTATGAATGTCAAAGGAGGTTGGTTGCGTTTATATGAAAATTCGCAAGGATGAGGCAGGTTGTAAACGCATAGAACAAATTATCGAGCGAGTTTTATTCTTAATTTAAAATATAAACCGAATAATCTTATACATATATGTATGATGCTGTAACGACCATGACAATTACACGAATTGTTTCTTTAAAAATGCTTCCTTACTTCTTGCTTTTCGCAAAGCAAGTAGCAGAAAGCATTTAAAAGGGAACAAGATTTTTATTTAAAAATTGTAATGAGGTTGTTCTCTACAACACCGATGAGTTCTGATTGATGTTTCGAAATAGTATCGATGTGAAAACTGGTAGAGTTTCTAGTATCGATTTACCATTAGTATTAACTGCCATCAGTATAAGTCGTAGATGAAACTTGGGAATATCACATTCCATGTTATACGAATTCGATCATATCTGAGGCGCCTCATCCACAAATGACTTATGGTAAACTGTATTATACAAATTTGCTTTGAGCGGAACAAAAGGGTAAGTCTGGTGGATTCTTAACCTTGCTTATTAAGCTCAAAATGGCTTAGCTCATTCTAGCACAAAAATAATCCATCATTTTGCACTGTGTGGCTTATTTAGAGAAAGCCATGATGCGAAGCCACCTTGACATAGATCCAAATCTATGTTCTGATGTGGATGGGGCGTTTAGGGGTGAATATAGACAAACTGTAGGTTACTTCTAGGCAAGTGTGCTCCATCTTCGACCGCATCATTGCTTACCATCAGGTGAGATAGTGCTCAATCGTATGCCTATCAAAAAAATATATATTTAGACCAAAAGCTACCTAAAATAGCAGTTTGTCTTTCTTCAGTCTAACTTCGATATTAAAAAAAGACGAAAATTGTCCTAAATATGGACGTACCGATCACTGCCGAAACGGCTTTGCTATAATAACAATTTAGTGTGGGTGATGAGTGGAGGTCGACGCAAACTTGATGAAGATCTGTTCAATGATAAATGATAATGAACTTTGTGTCTTTGAGATTGGGTCGGAAATAGCGTTATTAGCTGTGAAGGAACGGTAATGTCTGTGTCAATGGATTTTTGACCTTATTTTGAATTCAAAAGAGTTGATTATTGTTCTTTCGTCAAGTTTGCGCTGCCCAAATATTAGTCGAATATTAACCATTCCTAATGAGCCAAATTGTGAGTGAGATTACCAATATTTAAAGTCTGATTGAAATGCTATTAGTTAAGATGGTTTAAGCAAAAAATGAGCACAAATTACACTTTATTTTTATGGGACCGAGTCTTTATACAAGATTAATTCGAATAGATGCACTATCATGCGTTCCAATAAGGTCTATTTCACATATCCTTGCGTAAAACTGTGGACAACGCCATCTGTGTTTTAGAATATAAAACAGTATTAATTAGAGTATAGGTATAATAACCATTATACCTACACAAATCGTTCCTCTAGAACAATTTCGTTATAGTGAATACCTCATTGCATGATCATTTGGTACCTTATCAAACGCTGACATTTAATTAGTACTCGAAATCATGTTTCACACTATTGGACAAGAGATGGCGTTGTACTCAATCTATAAACAAACGGTTGCGTTCATTTCTTAGGTCCATTTTGAGCTGGCGTTGTACACAATTACATTTTGCGTCTACTTGGTAAGGGTTGACGATCATAAGGGTGTTACCACACCTGTCGCTCGATCTTCGGCATTGATCGACATCGGACGGTTGGTGTAGTTGATATATCGACTGATCCGTTCTACCGTCGGCATTTCCATTTTGACACCCCATAGAATCCACTCTAGGGTGGATACTCGGAAACGTATGTCCGAGAATCCACCCTGAGTCAACATAATTATATATTAATAGATATTACAAGATATGACATTGGGGGTATTATTGCAGTCGGTTGAAGTGTGCTCCACTGGACCTGGTGGAAAAACAATATCGATTCGCCACAGATTCCAGCTATCCACTCTGGCTCATGGTGGATTCTCGGACATACGTTTCCGAGTATCCACCCTAGGGTGTATTTTATAGGGTGTCAAAATGGAAACGGCGTCTACCGTCGATCGGCGATCGATTGATTGGCGTGGTAACACCTTATCTCGCATTAGATGCGCTCATCGCTGAAGGTGCAGAAATGGGAACACCAACGTTAATCCGTTGACCAAAACTCATCAGTACCAATAAAGAGAAGAATAGACAAGAAATATTTTACATACTTTTATTATTTAATTAATTAATATTGTACAGCATAACTATATTATGATCTTTTAGTAGGGTGTACAATGTGCGGTCTTATCGCTAAAAGCGATTTTTACAGACAACGGTTATACGTACAGTAGAATCCGGTGATAAAGAACGACCCTCAAGGGACCGGTGATATTACGTCGTACAAAAGAAGTCATTTTTTACGTTATTTCTTAATGACATCTGCTTGTACCTTCGTCGCTAAAAGCGGTTAAGCGACGTCGTACTAAACGGATTCTACTGTATTTCACAGTGAAGAAAATATAAGGTGATCATACGGTTTCCAATAGCATTTCAATGAGACTCCTAGGTTAGGTTTAAAATAAAACAAGTAAAAGCCCGCTGGTCTGTGATATGTACAGAAGGTTTATATTACATTGTATATACGTCATTTGCTTCGTGTATGGGTGATGCGCGCTTGCTCTTGCGCACGACCTATTTGATTGGTCGAGAACAAACTTTATTTCGCTGTGGTAAAGTCGTTTGTTGCCTAGAAACCTTGCACCTGAATTCCTCCTGACAGTAAAGATGCGTTTCCATCAAAGATGTGCGAGGATGCGTAGCGAGGGATGTGTTTGTTAAGAACCAATAGAAGCGCTTGCGCTGAGCGAGGCTAGGTCAATAGTTAAAACGCCTTGCATTTATGAATATAATTACACTAGCTGACCCGCGCAACATCGTCTGTGTCACAATTTTCATTACTGCTGCGCTCCTATTGGTGTTAGCGTGATGATATAGCGTATAGTCTTCCTCGCTAAATGGGCTATCTAACACTGAAAGATTTTTTCAAATCCGACCAGTAGCTCCTGAGATTAGCGCGTTCAAGCAAGCAAGCAAGCAAGCAAGCAAACAAACAAACAAACAAAATCTTCAGCTTTGTATATTAGTATAGATTTTTAGATCATTGTATGTGTATTATATGACATTTCAATACTGCGTTCACACCCGAAAATTATTTCCACGCGCTAGTGCGTATATACATGTACGTGTACGTAAAATAACGGACGCGTACGTAAAAATGCGAATCATACTATTCGAATAAAATTTAGTAGTTTAGTATTATTATTTAGCTTGCGCTGAGCGAGGCTAGGTAAATCAAGCGATTCTATTTTTATTTGTGATGGGTTTGCTCTTGACTCTAGTCTAGGTCAGAGCTGACACAGACAAAGTCCACGATGGAGCGAGCTTACCCAGAAGGAGCCTGTGCACTCTAACTTTGAAGAGATTAGGGTTGTAAGCGTTATTGGTTCTTAACGAACACATCCCTCGCTTCCTCGCACATTTCTCTTAGAACAAAGCCTTATGATCCGATTACGGAATTGTTTTACTGATTTCTGTTAGTTTAATAATTCCTGTGTAGCTTTCTAGCTACACTACTGCTAAGTGCCATAGGCTAAACCACAGGAAATAATAAAATAAAAGTAAATATAAAAAATAAAGTAACTTTAATAAACTGAAAAGTAATGCTCATATTAAGCCTTATTAAATGATATTTATTAAAGTGTGTGTGCATGAAAAATAGTCTTTACTCTTTTTCTTAAAAACAAACGACCAATCAAATAAGTCTTACCTTCTTATTATGAACTCCTATAAATAAACTATTCAGAATAAAATTCATAGTCCTTTAGTACAGACGCCAGCACATCGAGCTACCCAAAACTGTCAAATTTTCCTAATCAACCTTGAACCTAATGCTTTAGCGATAAAGTTGAAAATCGATTAAAGAAATTTGACAGATTGTTGTAGCTTGTTGTGCTGGCGTCTGTACCTAAACTATAAACAATTTGGCTTTTTAGGGGTGACCAGTAAAAAATAAGCACTGATTTGCGATTTTTTTAATAGATTTTTACCAAATAAGCTGAACTAACGTATCTTGCTTAAATTAGGATAAGGTTGTACTAACATTAAACGTAAACTTTAGATACTTTTTTTCATTAATGTTTAATTAATTTTATTTTTAAATTATTATTCGTTTTTCTGTGTCGTTTTTAATGGAATCGTGTCCATCCGAATTTATGGGTCGCTATTGGAGTGTTTAAATGAAATAATTTGAATATTGATGTTGTTTACATAGAAAATGTTAAGATGAGAATGTTATAGGTGTGTGTTATGGCTATTTTTCAGCACTTGTGTTGAAAATGAATACGAGATAAGGCTTTGTCCTAATAGAAAGTCATTACGTGAAGAAAGCGCGAACTTTAGTCCATTAATTTGTATTGTAGAATGATAGGTATAAATATTAAAAACCAACATTACATTTTATTTCTAATTCGCGTATTTGTTCGGATAGCGGGCTATTAGGACAGAGTAAATTCTAAAAGTTCGATATGGAATTGTAAGAAACATTAACTAATTAAACAATGACATTGGGATTGTTGAGTAAAATAAAATGTATAGAAAATTGTAGCAGCTTTTGATTTGTATCCTACACGTCAAATAGATCATCATTCCTTTTTGTCCACAAGGTCCACTTCACATCTAAGTAAAGTGAACCTTATAGACTTTTCAGTATGATTCAAAATGTAATGTACAAATCAAATTCTACTGAAGAGACAGGGAAGCTTCTAAGACGTAAATACGATCTTATATGAGTTGTGAATGTTTGATCGAATCGAATAGGTGCATATGAAATTTACCTTTATTTACATTGAAGTAGGTGTTAGAATTGCAGTTACGGTTTTAACTTGACTTTGATCAAGGTAATTGTGGCGTTTAAAGTCGTAACTGCTTTTTAAAACAAGCGAAATTAACTAAAATCTTCTTACTTATAATAAAATAATTATTCATTCAATATCATTTGAAAAAGCTAAGGTGCTTGGCTGTCCTCTGCAAATATAATTAGAAAACATACAACTTATGATCATTTTCCAGATATTTTTTTAATCAAAGTGTAGTATTTGTGTCCATTTAAGAGTGACATAATGAGCTTAGTTCAACATACCTTATAAGTAAGAAGAGAACATTAATATTGGTTTATAAGTACTTAAATTACTTCAATAATATTAACTTATAACATTTCTTCACTATAATGTGTATATAAAACTAAAATAATAAATATTTTAGTTAATTATAAATTGAATAAATTGATACAAAGCCGTGTGATATTGATGGAATATACTCAACATATAGCCCATGTTTAACAAAATAGTTACCTCAAAACTTTCCGTACCCCATTTACTTCTTGAGTCGAAAGGGCGTAAGAGACAATGTTGTCTTATCACTTACGCCGTTTTCGTCCCGGTAAGGTATGGTAATGTGCAAGTTTTTACTTGTCCGTATAGAATTAAAAGTGTGAAGTATAACTGTAAATGTGTAAGTAAATGGGGTGGGGTAATTTGATTAATCTGTGAACTAAATTTTATCCATCCATTATTATTTTTGAACGGGAAACACCACCTTATAACCAGTCATCGTTAAAACTCCTTGCATTTATAGTTATAATTACATTTTTAGACAATTATATCTGTATTATATGACATTTCAAAAATGCGTTCACACCCGAAAATTATTTTCACACGCTAGTGCGTATATATATACGTACGTGCACGTAAAATGACGGACGCGTACGTAAAAATTCAAATCATTCTATTCGAATGAACTTAATTTAATTGTTTATTACCGGATTTTCGCTACTTTAGTTCACAGGTTAACCAAACACGATATTGATTTCAATAGATAGAAATTCATAAAAATAAGTAAAATTGTAAGACAGATTATAAAGTGTGTGAAATTAATTAAAATTGCTTGCATTTGCTCAATGAGGAGTACGTACGATATTTGTGAGCGCTGACAGAGTCCACCGTTTTGTTAGTGTATAATTTTGTATTTATAAAATCATATTCAATGAAACTGAAAATAAAAGGGTATGATTTCATGTGATATCGAATATTTTGTTTTATTGCGTGTCCTTTTAACCTTACAATTTGTTCGTCAGTTTCAGTTTGGCCGCTTCATCTAGCTCGTTGGTTTTCAAACTTTATGGTGCAAACATAAAGATACAGGTTTCCGGTGCAGGGACGTCTGTGCGGGCCGGTAACGATCGGTGCAGGTATAATATTCCCAGGTTATCATAAGCGCTCATTTATAAAGAAACAGGTTTAAACTTGTCGTTGCCGATTAGTGCCGACTACCTGGACCGTGCCATATGTCCGATGAACTGGAGGAAATAGTTGTACCTGTTTCTTTATGCTGGTTAACCCTGCATCGATCGGTACCGACCCGCACGGAAAAAAGGTGGCATTTCAATTGGTAATAAAATAAAAACAATAAAATCATTAAAATAAAGTTTTTTTTTAACAAATAAGTATGGCGATTATTTGCGAAAATATGCCAATTGAAGTGCCACCGTAACACCTCACGACGTGCCGGCACCAAATTAAATGTGGAATTGGTGGTGGTAACCGAAAGATTAAAGTGGTCATGTCACTGACAAATTGCAAACTCCGTTAGATTGTAATAACTCTTTATTAGATTATGATATCTCGATATATTATGAAAAAATTGTTTTGTATACAATAAATCCCACCCAAATTCAATAGTTTCTAATATGTCCGTGGCTTATTAAGAAAAAATATTTTACAATTTCACGCGATATTTTACAATTCTACGACGTTTGCAATTTTCCGCTGACAGTCAGACATCTATGGGCCGACCTGTGCGGCTGTTATTGAGCCACGAGCTTCAGTCTAATACCTTGGCTAGACAGAGTTAATTTAAAGTGAAATGTCTAGAGGTTAAACCAGTGTAAAACTAAACGCCGACAGACTGAACACCGACAAGACTTTACTTCGACGGGACTCTTCGCCGACAGGACACTTCGCCGACGGGACTCTTCTTTGTTGCGTCGCTGATGAGCCCTGTCGGCGAAGAGTCCCGTCGAAGTAAAGTCTTGTCGGTGTTCAGTTTGTCGGCGTAGTGTCTGTCGGCGTTTAGTCGTACACTCAGGTTAAACAGGCGATGCCTGCATATTGTATCTTTATTCACAGGTTAGTATCAAACAACAACTCCAACAAACTCTCTGTTCGCTCCAACATTTTAGATCACAGGTCTTCAAGAGGAGAAACAGTATCTAAGAGCCTCAAGGGAATTAGATGCTGCTATGATAAAAAAAAAAACAAAAAAATTATCAGCGATGTCCGTTGTCGAGCTACGGCTGGTTTCCACCAAAGTGGAGAGGAGTGATATCATTTGCATAGTCAATAGAAGTCATAGGGGGTTTCCTTGACAAGAGACGTGCAAATGACGCAAACCTATTGACTGTACTGGCGAGATATCATCATTCAACCCTCATCTCTTCAAAGTCAGAGTAACATGCTCCTTCTGGGTAAGCTCGCTCCATCGTATTCTGTCTCTGTCATCTCTGACCTGACTAGAGTCAAGAGCAAACCCATCTCAAATAAAAAAAAACTTCGCTTTAGTCAAAATCAGCCCCAACACGTCATCACTGGGCAGTTTTGGCTACTCATCTCATTACAGGATCTCAATGTGTTACAAACATCCTGCATGTTATACCTACCACGAAAACCCAGTGTCTCCATCCCTAAGATGCCCAGTTGAACAGGAACTGACATTAAGCTGCAGGATGTTTCGTCTGGTGAGTCAACTTCTTACCTTATTGCTTTTCTTATATAGGTATTTTAGCTTGACAAACTTCTGCAGGCGATGGTTGAAGCTCATTGGCTGTTACAACTATCTAGTGCTGTCACTGTGAAGTCTATACGTATGAGTTGACAACCTTGTGTGTCAAGATTGTAATGGTAAGCTTTATAATTTTCTTGTTCGATTTGTCTCTTTAAGGTGCAGCGCAGACGACACACTTTTTGTGCGATCGAATCTGTGGCGCACAAAATAATTGATTTATTTATTTATATATTTATCTACTCACAATATACAAAAATATATATGTAATAATGAAATGTATGTGTATATATTTCTGTTATACACCGTGTTCTTCACGTTATCCATAAACTTTAGCAAACGCTTCTATAGCTTTAATAAATCAAATCCAACAAGTAGTACCTACTTAAAAAGGCTTCGTTACAAAAATATTTGTAATGTCATTTAATTGAGCTATGCAGTATGAAAGTATTAATGTCCACTTAGTGCAATTAAAATGCTATTTGAATTTCATTTGTTTTACATTGCCAATTCGGATAAAGAGGTATGCATATCGGGTGATTTATGTCAAGGTATTTAATTTGTATAAAAATTAACAAAAAATAAGAATTGATGAATGTGTCCATAATGAAAAATGCTTATTTCCATGTTCTGAACATCCGGTCGACGTTTATGTATATCGTCCGGAACACGGTGTATTGAGGCGAGGTTAATAATTGCTTAGGTTCTATTTTCATAGACTAAAAAGTGCGTCACGGATGGTCTGTCGTCTGCGCTGCACCTTATTTCTCAATAGGAGGACCAATTAATTTCTAAGCAATGTTCTCATTCGCAAATTGTCAAAATGTAGGGAAATTAGAGGTTTTAACAGGTTGCGACTGAGATGTGAATGCGAATGTTACTTAAAAATGGGTAGAATTAATCCTCTAATATCTAGTAGTTTTTTGTAGACACATACCTCTAAATACATAGATTGTATCCGTAGGTACCTATTCCTTATCCATGTTTGTCATCATTTGGCGTTTTCCCATTAAGGAAAATAAACAAATGGAGATGTAACACAATACGTGAACAAATTGGACTCGTGAGTGTTGCTGTCATAAATAAAATGAAACGACAAATTGGTATTTCATATTTTTATTTTTTACACTTTACGTCGGTGACCGTAAACGAATTTTACTACAACGCTCCATCTTTCGATTTGAATTACACGTTAGAATGATACTAGAACATAAATATTTTTTCGTATTTTATTTAAGATCAAATAGATAATCTTTTTTACACCCTAATGTAACGATATCATTTAATTTAATTTGTCATTATATTAAGCAAATTACAACAAATTAAATTACAAAAAAATAAAACTTACAATTAATTATACTCTTTATCGGAGAGAACAATTATCTAAAAGCTAAAAATCATTGCAATTACAATTTATAAATACTCGTAACAAAAATTGAAGGAACTAAGTATTTTGAATTTTTACTAAAATTAATACAATCACAATTTATCAACTAAAAATAAGTACTCAATGTCGTACAATATATTATCTATTAATTCTTTACGTTATTACATTTGGCTCCTGATGTCACCTATGCTTAATGAGAACAGTGCTGAAAAGCTGAACGTAGTTTTATAAGAACAATAGAAGAATATGTGTGTGTCTAGCCGCGTAGAGTCAAGAATAAACCAGAATTTACCAAATAACGAAGTGTTAAAGCAATAAGGTTAACCACAGAACCATTAATATACATATAGACATATACAAAACATATTCCGTTTGAACTTTAAAACATTCTCTTATCATAACCATTTCGTCAATCGCAGGACCTACACATTAACAAATAACAAAACTTAATTACAAAAAAACTTCTCAATTAAAACTTTAACAAAATCACTCTAATACTGCTGAATTTGTACGAATTAGGTAAATATTGAACATAATCTATGGTCACAAGTTACAACACAAGCTCGGAGAACTTTGTAGAACAGTAACATATCGCCAACGCTTCTCGAGAAATCATTTCTTTACAATTTTTGGCACATGTATTTACGTTTCATACAGACAATTGTTTATTTATTCAATACATGACCTTACTTTATTATCTACATGTGAATCCGTTACATTTAAATACAAAAGTGCGCGGTTTTTGCATTCTTCAATGTTGCCAGCGTAAACGGAATGAAAAAAAGCAATATAAAATCTGTTAAAACTATTACAATATTTTAATCATATTTAATCGTTTAATATATAAAATCCCTGTAATGATAATATTGTTATTATGAAGTGACACTATGTGTTACTACTGTATGTAGGTATGAGGATTCCATTGTTGCTGTACTGTTATGTGAAATGTACAATATTTTTTATAAAATAGAATCGTAAATAGTGTTCAGTCTTCTGTTGAGAGATTTTCATGTTCCGTCGACTATATGTAGTTAGTTAATTTGGATGAAAATATCGATAGTTCCGGGTAAAACACGCGGGAACATTAAGATGAAAGGAATAGAATGTCAGAGAACGTAAATACTGTTCGATTTGGGTATAGCGTATAAAGGAAACGATTTATTCAACAGATATAGTTCATTATTATACAAATAATATTTACAACAGGTAAAATCATGTGTTCTAAGTAACCACACGGTATCTCTAGTGATCACTGTATACATTTATCTAAAGCCAGATAGTATTGAACGATTTATTCTAACTTTCATTATTTACTAAAATCTTGAAAGCTCCTTTTTATTTGAACATTGAGTGCAGATACATTATTTGTCTAAACGTGGCGCGCACTGTCATTTTCTTTTGTGGTAATTCATTGAATTTGTTTTTGAAGAGTTTGAGATGCTGGCAATTATTAGAGTTTAGCATTGAGTGTTAGAGGCATTTTTACCTTTAGAAACGTTCTTATGACAATTTTCATAAATTAATTAAAATAATTGCAGCTCTTTTCCTCATCTCATTAATTATTTATTGAAAGAAAAAACTTGAATGAAATTATATTTCCTTTTTCTTGGACATCGTTTTTTGCGCCAGTTAGTGCTGTATCGTGGGTTGTCTGTGGAATTTTGTGACGTTTGAGTTTGGAACGCTGTCAGAACGTTTGGTGGATGTGTGTGACTAGTGCGTCGCGGCCCCCTGACGTCTGCGTCCCCCACTCGGCCCAGCTCACTGATTCACATCACTAACACTACAACAATTACAAATACACTACTATTTACCATTTTAGACACATATAAATGTCCACCTTATTTACTGGTTAATTCAAAAATTTATGTCCCATTAATTTTTATCAATAACTATTTACATTTAAAAATTGTTTATCATCGAATTATAACTATTATTACGAAATATTTTACAAACTTTGGTGAAATGCAGAAGTGAATTCGCACGTATAACGTATTATATCTACAAAGGTTCACTATGAATGAAGAAATCAATGTATTCTCATATTCAATAATAATATAATTGATCGTAAGAAATTATAGTACATTATCTAAAAATAGGGAATGTAACGGAATGTGTTAACAATAATGAAATTCGGAATGTCTTAACGATAAGTAACAATCACAACACCTTTCATACTTATTGCACTCCTTCAAAATAAATTATCGCCCATCACTTAGTACGCGATATTAATATACATTTACAATATTAACACATCTTTTAAATATAAATTTAACTAATTTAATGCGGACGTCGCCGGTCGCGATCCGGAGATTCACAAATACTTCGCTAATACAATTACGTTATCCGTAAAACTGAAACCTTTCTAGTGTATTCATAGTAAGTTCCAATTTAGTATTGCACATTAAAACAATTGCAATTATACACGGGCCTTCAGCTACCGTCGAAGTTATTTAAGCGAGTTTTAGGTTCCAATCGAAATATTACACTATGTGGCCGCCTCGCCAGATACTTATTGATTTCCTCGCGAGTGATACCTCTACAAAAGTAATAACAATAAATAGTTCGCGTCGCAGAAATATGAAAAATGTTTTCACGCGTCTAACGTAACCGTTCTCCATTTTTCATACCTCTGTGACTTACACCAATTTTAAATAACGTGTCACCTCACCATTTGGTTCGTCGACATTAAAAAGTTGTTAAAAGTTTCACTATAGTACCACTAAGCACACCAACTTTAAGTTCTGTCGCCTGTGATCGACCACAAGATATAAAATTAATTTCTAAAACACGTAAATATGTTTGTTACGAGACTTATTAATACACTAACTAAATTCCAGTTTTAGTCCGTCAACAGATGGAACAAGCGAGTTCCCCAAGATGTGTAGCTGCTACCAGCGGCGGACATCGGAGCCCGCTCACAGACACTGAATGGTTTGCTAACAGTTGAAGGTACATGCATATCGGAGACACGGCGGCGCCTAGTCCTGTCCGTTGTGGTGCAGCAGCTGGCGCGTGTCGGGCGGATGCGGCGGGTGCGAGGGCGCGCGGTACGAGTCGCCCTCCTCGTCGGCAGAGTTCTCCTTTGACCTGTCACTCTTACAATCTTCCTCTTTCGTTACTCCTGACAGCGAGTCCAGAGCCATCGGCATCGACTGATACAGTTCCCGCGCTTTATCGTTTGGTGGTAGTAGATGCAGCATGTTGAGCGGCATCGGGAAGCCGGGCGGGAACTCCGGGTAGAACCCTTGCTGGAATGGATTGAACATGGGATTCGAGGCGATGTCTGGCTCGGAGCTCGCTGGTCGTTGTGAGTGGTCGTCTTTGTCGTGGTGT
This sequence comes from Lacanobia wlatinum, assembly GCA_947578705.1. NCBI lineage: Eukaryota > Metazoa > Arthropoda > Insecta > Lepidoptera > Noctuidae > Lacanobia > Lacanobia wlatinum. The sequence continues at coordinate 7,535,368 of OX388044.1, read as the reverse complement.
TTGCTTGAGGGTTGGTTGTTGTTGTTGTTGCCGGAGTTAAGGTTTAGCACGTCTAGAGGTCCGCCGATGCAGTCTTTCCTGAGCTGCTCTAGCTTGAGGCTCTTCCCGTACTTGCCGCGCACGTACATGAGCAGCGAGTTGTACGGGATGCCGAAGATCCTGGAGGCCTGGCTCGTGGTCATCTTCTTGTTCCACACGTGCTGCAGCGCCTCCGTGAGCTCGGCGTTTGTCCAAGATCGAGGCGGACCACCGCGCGGCGCGCTGTGTTGGCCCTTTGGTCGCCCTGCAGAACAGATAACATTATTAATCTAATGCGGTTTGAGGTTTCGTGTCAACGAAACAGAAATGTTTAGCTAACTAATTACATAAGGAAACAACCGCGAGCGGAGTTCTGTGATTTACGAGCGGCGAAGTGCAGGCTCCGCGGCACGACATGTGCCGTGTGCCGCGCCACCGCGACGCGGCGACGGCATTACGCGAGTGCACCATTATCTAATAACCATGTTTCGGCTGACTGCTGAGCAATAACTGTGTACGGAGCGAGCGGCGAAATGAGCGGGTTGCGGCGACATTTTGTTGGCGGCGATTTGTCATTAATTCGATACGAGCACGCGACTATTACGGCGGTTTGTCAAAAAGAAACGCGGACATGCATACGCCGGCGACGTCGCCCCTAACTTTATAGTTTTATAATTTCAACGGAGCACGTTAACTCGATTCCGATCAGATAATTCGAGGAACATTTCGGAACGTCGTCGGAGAAATGATATTTTATTATGGAAATTAGTTTTTCTTTTAATAGTCGTCGGGGTCACGCGAGCTTTGAAAATTAAAAAGGATGTTGTCTATTTGTAGCTCGTTAGCGAGGGAGCGCAGTAGCGGAGTAGCGGAGACCAGCTCCGCTACACGTGAGCCTGTCTCGGGCGATGGGCGCTAATCGATCGCCGACTATTGTGCGCTCGGAGCCGTCGGCGACCAGCCACGGAGCGTATTCAAAGCATACGTTAGAGTCGGCGTCTGTTCCCCTATGAGATACGCTATCAGATCGTCTTAATAAACATTTGCTCAGAAACAATGGGCGTTTAACATTCGCGCGGCGAGATTGCGGGACCACTCGATGTGTGATGGGGACGCGAGGATGCAGCTCGTGCATTATTGCGCTTCGATCCTTTGTTGCGGCTCGGCACGCGCGTACTATTTGTGATGCGAGTGTGTGAGCGCCATTGTTCACAGATAACTTCAATACGTATGTGAGTCTTTCAAAGAATATTTGCTGTAGGCTTTTGTTGTGGCGTAATACAGAAACCGGTGGTTTATTGTTCTTGATTGGGAGTTCGAACTTTAGAATGTTGAACTAAGTGAAGGAAGCTTCACTGAGAAATGTTTATTATCTCATGGTTACTTTGGGGTGGCGAATATTCATGTTCTTACACAAAATGCTGTTGTCTTGTTAGTGGTGCCGCTTTTAAAGATATTCGTTTTGGTTACTGCCTTGCTGATAGGTACTGAATTGCTTTGGTTTCTCCTTTTGCTTATAGCTGCTAAAATATGCTTCAAAACTTACATTTCTTTTTTACATTAGTAAATAGTTGTGCGTCAAGCGGCGCGCGGTGTTCCACATCCATCATCGGGTACATCTTGTGCTCCATGCCAGGCGGGAACAGTCCCAGAGGAGAGTCCATGCCGAACACTGCAACAAAACAGAAGACAATGTTACTTGAGTAAGAAAGGAAAAAGTATTACATCAGGAAAGAAGGAAACAACATTGATTCATGTTGCTGGGCACGATTTACAGAAACTTAAAAGCTACAGTAATCAGGCGTGCATATGAATTGATCGAGTGTTAGCAAGATATAGTCACACAGATGTTAATAACGGTAGACGATTATATTATTATTGTTAAGTCGATTTTTATCCAAAAATTTGATGTGCTATTTTTATGATTGCTGAAAATGAAAAACCATTAAGAGCTGTAATTTACAAACATCAAAATAGCTTAAAACTGCTTCTTCTGACCCTAAGTAGTCCTCACAATTACCCATTTGCCTGCTTGCTTGCTTGAATGTGCTGTTTTTTTATTAAAGTTTAATTTAGCTTCGCTGCCTAACGATATGTTTATTGCCTTGATCACACGTACCGAGTAAACCGGCGAGACAGTGCTCTCGGCCGAGTACTCGGTACGTGTAAACCACGCCGAGTGCGCTCGGCCTACCACTTATCTCTATAACTCGCTTACATCACTGTCTCGGCCGAGCAACATTTTACTGTCTCGCCCTTTTACTCGGTACGTGTGATCAAGGCATAACGTATCAGTCGCATGTTACATTTGACAAATGGAAGAAGGAGGATGCTGGAGATCACCATTTGGAGAATATCCCAAGACTCATCAGATATTCATAATGCCACAGGTAGGGCAATCATTCTGTTAATCGTATGTTGATATTAATCACTAGAATACTTGTTGAGGTCTAGGTTATCATAATGTCGAGTAAAATTGCCACGAATCGCATTTTCAACTGTATTTTTTGGGTAATGTAGATAATGTCCCTATGATTTTCGAGTCCATTTAGGTTGTAACAAAAAAAGCCTCTGTGACAGAAGTACTTACAGAAAAGTAATTTTATACTCCGTTTTTCTTTTAAGAAAATAAAATAACATGTAGAAAACAGAGACAATTTTAAATGTGATATTAGAACAATTATAATTGCTCAGTAAAGCTCAGTGACCTATACAATATGAAAAAGTTTTAGTGAGAACCTATTTACTCATTTTACACTTGGGCGCGTTTATCATGAATTGGCACTAAAACCTACGCGTGTCTGGGAACCTGAACTAAACTGGAAAGACGCCTTGCGTACATTTGGGTCAGAAATTCTATTGTTATAACAGGATTAGACGGGTTTATAAACAAAGTTTAATTGTACCAAAAATACAACCTTGCTGTGGCGCAATCCAGTAATAAGAATTTTGCGAGAAATTATGTCACATGGTTTGGCTTAGTAAGTATTCGATTAAATACTATTTTTCAATTAAATACTTAGTGTATGTAAGTATTAAATAATAAGCATTTCAAATTTGAAGTTGTTCATAACTCAGTCGAAGGCGCTTGAAGATACGGCGAATGGTGTTGCTACTCGCCGCTAGATGGCGTTAGCTGTACAATGTAAACCTTACGAGGATGCATGGCGAAAGTTTGATTTGTTACTTTGTGTTATTTGTTTAATTAAATTATGAGAGGTTAACATCTTATAAAAAAACTCTGTGAAAAACTTGATACATGATTATTATTGGGTACTAAGTAATAAAAGACTGACCTTACAGAAAACAGCGTAGCTAGTTACCTATATTTCAAATACAAATTTTCACGCTATTTTCTTTAACAGTAACAATCATTAGTTTGTTGATAGGTAAGAGTTCGCATTACCTACTCGATTAGTGCCGATAGTAATTTCAATCAAAACCAACAGTAACACAAGTTACCGATTCCTTTTATAAAACCTTTACTAATTATGATATTTTTTATCATATCTCCAGGGCTGGGCTTAACAAGACTGTGGACGGTAACAAGACTGTAACATACATTATATATAATAAATAACTTCTCGCGCACCAAGTGTCGTCGCCCGCTAATCGAATGCGACGAATCGATCGCCTTCGTTGCTTTATTGCGAATCTTTTGTTCTGTAGTGTAGTGCTTTGCGTTTATGTGTGCCTGGTACTTTGAATTGAGATTGCTTCTATCTAAGAACTTGTTTGTTTTTGTTAATTGAATAAGAGTGAAAAAATTAAGTAATTATTGATTTAGTTTTTATTTTTTTATTATTATTTGTTTAAATAATACGTACTTGACGCACACAAATGCACAGAGGCGGTTTTATATTTGAGTTCTAAGTAAAACAGTCCTTATGATTCATTTATGAAGCAATTAACATTCACAAAATGAATAATAATAATAATATAAATTAAGAGTCACAGATAGAAGTGAATCGAAATCTTGCCTAGTATTTTTTTTTCCAAATTCAAACACACGTTATTTTGTTTTGTTAGAATTATCTTAAGTTTAAATGTTCAAAAGAAACCTAAACCTGCGAGATGGTGTGTATTGAATTTCGCTTTTCTACATAAGTATGACAAATATGTAGTCAAAGGAAAACCAACCTTTCCGAGATGGCGTAAAATTTTTTTAAAGTCCGAAAAAGGCAATACGTGGATTCATTTCGTTTAGAGATTGACACTTCAAAGGGGTAAGTAGTGATAAAGACACAACATACCTACTAAAAGTTCAAACATCTACCCAAACTTACAGAAATAAAATGAAGAATTGCATTTACTCTGTATTCAGATGAGATGCGATTCAAGGAGTTGCAACGTATTGTGCGACGAATCGATATCGTCCGCGCTGTTTTACACCGAGACACCTCTTGCTAACTTATGTAGATGTAGAATCCATAGATTTTCAAGATTATTGTAAAGATTTGAAAGGAATGATGCATGGGCTGGGTGAAATGTCTCTAGAAAGGGTTTGAATACTGACATCACGACTAATAGAAAAGTATAGAAGAGTAGGATACGTTGCGCTGAACCGAAATTAATTGGGATAGGTAAGGACAATAGAATGATGACAATTATAAATATTCAAAGATACGTAAAGTTTTATCTTTTCGAAGGCATTTAAGGCTTTAGCGTTTTCCATTTTCAAATCGCGAATGTCAAAATTAAAAACAAATGCTAGCTTATTCTTTTTTTAAATCTTGAGACTTAATCGTTCTCTCACAGTTGAGAACGCAATCCTCCAAAGATGGGAATTTATTCAAGAAGGTACTGAAAAATATGAGGAACCTTTTCAACGAGCATTACACGCTAATTATTTCCACCGTTTTCAGTGTTATACTCTAATTCGTGTCAAAGGCGTAATAATGGTCAATAAAACATACCACTATTTATTCATAAACCATAATACTGTAGCATTCAATCACCCCTAGTTGACAATTTAACTGTACCTAGACATTAAATAAGTTATGTCCATCTCTATTCGACATTAACTCATATGGAAATCCAATCAAGCTGGTGAAGCTTTTGCCTTTAAAAGCAACTTTCTTCACAGTTACACGTAACTGTTCATTTATGCCATAATCCCATGTTATCTGCCTGCATTACTACACTAAACGTCCGTGGTTCTAATTAGGTAAACTGCAGATAGGTACATTACCACGATATGTGCACACAGAGAGCAGTTTTACTGCCCACTATAATGTGTACGGTCTGCATCATGGGACAAATAAACCGAAGAATTACGTTTGTTATTTATCAACGGACATTTGATAGTCGGTTTTGTTCGAAATTTAAAGGGTGTTGAATTTGTTTTATTTCCCGCACGCAGTGTCTTTGTAACGTCGGCTTTAACTTTTACTGCTGACGGTCCTAACGAACCGTTAATACACGTCACTAGTTGGAGCAGCGAGCAGTCCACCAGTCCGCGACTCGTTATTTTGCATAATTACCGACAATCAATAAGCCCACATTCGGATCGAAGACTTAAAAACAAACGTTTGAAGTGCATATGTTGACGTCGAAAGTGGGTTCTGTAGATCATTGGCTACCTCTATTTTATTTGAGTGCGGCAGTTAATCGCGGTTTATACCTTTTGGAATTACTGGTTTACCGTTGTTTGTTATAATTGGATAATAGAACCTAGAATCTGAAGGTAGGTAGTAAGAGAAGGAATGGCGGATCTTCGAGGGCTAGAAAATATGTGTCAGTGTACAAACGTATCAGAAATTTTGTTGCAGAAATGTTCGGATTAAGACGATATTGTTTATTAATGAATTGTCATCAATAAAAATGTAAATATGCTCAGGTTTTTCCCTTTGTGGTAAACATTACCAGCAAAAGATGGAAGGCCGATCCAATCCCAGGTTATTCCCACACCTTTTAACTTGTCATCACTCATCTAGCAGTTTTTTTTTGTTTCTCTGTCTGCGATCATTGCACTGTCCTATCTGTCATTATTGTAGAGCAAGCGCGTTGTCCGATGCCTTGGAATTTGGTCCAACATAGAATCTGTGTATTTCGGACTGCGAGCTCTTAATGATATGCCTAACATGGCACGCTCCACTCCATGGCCCTTTTAAACTTATCGCAGTAATCTTAGATTTAAACGGAGATACTTAAAACGGTGGTTACAAAATATTTAAACGTTAGATTTATGCATTCTGCGAAGGAACACAACTTACACGGAACTTTTTGAGATGTTATGAAGTATATTTATACCGATATAATTGAATACTGTAAATGGTTCTTGTGATTTGATTGCGGGACCCTAATAAAGGTAGATAAATCTAGACCGACGCGCAAATACTTTGGTTCGTTTTATGGGAAATATATAATACTGTGTCGGGCGTTTTAAATCAATAGTATAATTTTAATTATTAATTATCATTGTCTATTGCTAGTTATTATGATGCACAAGGTTAGTGTCTTAAGAAACTGATGTACCTACTCAGGTAGTTACAGTTAGCTCAATAAGTTTTTATGTTAAACCCAATTTCAGAGATGTAAGGTATTACATATTAAATTGTATAACGTAAAATAGTTCAACAAAAACACTTTTAGGTAACAAATACTTTTGGTGCAAAGTGTAACATTTTTTGTTGTCATATTCCACTTTTCTCATTATAATACGTCGATACTTATTTCAGATTATATCTAACACCTTTCAAGTTTAATATAATCCGAAATAAATTGAATCAAGCGAAATATCGATTCGAAAATAGGAGTTAGCGAGTTAGCGCGAAAGTTGCCAGTTTTGTGAAGTAATTTAACGTCACATTTAAAAAAGAAATTGTCAAAATAGTTCTTACTTATTTTTTATTTTGCTTCAACATCGTAAAATTGAGTTGTTAAACCAGTAAACTGGTTATGACGTCCGTGAAAATAAACTTCCTTTTGGTACCCCAAGTATAACAGGTGCCATTTTCAGTATTATTATATTACGTCACAATTTCTAGCAGAATCGCGTAAACCTTGCGGTCAATTAGTCGTAGCGCAGTCGGCGCGCTTGACGCTTTCTAATTCCGGTCTCTCGGACCCCTTCAGAGAACTATTCGACCATAAACAATGATTTACGAAACACACCCGATAACCAGGCGTGGACGCAATACGTTAGCACGACGACGACGATTCGATACGACATTTTTTCCACAATTTTCACAACTTAACTTCAACAGATTTTTCGCAACATATTCTGACAGTTAACAAATTTGTTCTCCAGTCTATTAATCTGATTTAAACGAAATACCCACTGAACTTGTCCACAACAAAGTTTGCGATCGATCGACGTTCGCCCCATATGCAACACGCGTCGAAATCGAAAGCGTTCACAAACTTAGTTCGCAACTCGGCTCAACCCTTTCGCGGCCATGTGTACACAACTTGTCAAAGTTCACCCCGTTCATTCAGACACAGCGACGCACCCTCTCTCTCGCGCGTGTCCCACGCACGTGTGTTGTTTCGCCTGTCTCGTCACACATGTGTGCGTTTTCCCTGAAACCCGGCGGGATTGAGAATGCCCTGTTGCGCGTTGGGGGTTTCTGCGAGGGTGTACTTCGTCCGGGTCGGGTAATACGCGGATGCAGCCACGTGACGTGATGTTTACGGCCCGAGAAGGGTCCCATTCACCCGACACACACGGGACGGGCGAGGGGCGCCGCACCGACGTGTCGCGGTGTGTGTGGGAGTCTCCGCGTGTTGTCTACGGTCAGGCAGGCGCGCGTGCTCGCCGTTTATTTTGCAACGAGATTTACAACTATAACTGTAAATTAACTTTATCGAGCGGGCCCGAATCTAGGTCGTATGGAATCAGCATTAATTATCGCTTTAATCTAATACCGATGTCGACTGTACGTACAATAGATCACATGATAGATAGCCGCTCACGCCAAGGATACGAAAGCAATAATATCGCGGGACGAGAAACGCCATAACTATTATAGAACATGCCGCAACTGGGTTAATCTATTGTTTCAGTGAAATATACGTTATAATCGATGTGAGGAACAATTAAAGTGGAAATAAGTCTAGGTCGATGATGATGGGCAGCGTCTCCTTGCATTGTTCGAGAAGATCGCGTGTCCAATATAAGTCCCCATTACATAAATAATATGGGGTGTAAATACCGGCGAATGCTCATAAAGGCAACTTAATATTTATAAGACTGGTAGACCTTGAGTGCCGTTTGATTATCACTGATAAAACAATGGCCGCTTACTTGTAACTTATTTTATGTAATCTCGTGTTTTATAAAATGGACTGGTTCAAAACTTAAATAAAAAATTTCGGAACATTTGTTCATGTGTGAATCGTAATTAAGCTGCACAATGACAGAACGTTTCAAAACGATGCGCAAGAGGTGTTATAACAAGCCCACATTAGCGTGATCACACATTCACACACGGTCACACGACGCCTGGGAGAGTTCCCTCACAAATGAATTACGACTAACGCGATAATTTCGTAAGGCCACTCATCCAATTTTGCTTTTAGCTATTGAAATGTATTTTCGTTAACTTTCCACCGGTTGCGCGTCCCGTGTGAAGTTGTAGGAGGCCGCTTTCTATTGTTTCCGAACGAGCTTCCAAAATGAGTCGCTCATTGTCTATGCGCACGGATACCATAGATGAGGTTTTAATACCAGACATCTCATTTCTCTATGCTCGATTAGTAGACCACACAGCATTCACACTTGACCGGGGAATTGGCCATTGTTGTGTTGAAATTGGCCCAGTCATCTAATTACATGTGTGATTGATTTTGAAGGGAAATCATTTTGGTTGGAGCTTTACCTCGTTTTTCTGTAACGGTTCAATTTAATCAACTTAATGTGGGAGATACAACACAATTTCGTACATATTTAAAAAAAGAGACGCTAAGGTATTCGTATTTTTGATGGACACATTAATGTTCAATGATCAGTCGTCGATAATTTCCTCATTCAATCTAGAAACATGAGAATGTATTTATCGTTGAGAAAAGCTCCATAATTCTACGAAACACTTAAGATACAGTGAATTCCTAAAAAACAAATAAAGCTTTTCACTAAACTACATAATATAATAGTTATAATAATAACTCCTCCAAGGAAGCCCAGCAGAGTGCGAGATCATGAGAGGAAGTTTAGTATCGTAATTTACTTAAAGTAGTTTTTATAGTCAGCGTTATAAAATGCACTTGTTTAAAATGCGATTTATGTTTACTGCAAGCCATGAATAAATAATGCGGTTAACAGCTAAATCTTAAAATACTTTCACCGTATGTTATGTTTAAGTACACTATAACTTTCGGTCCTTTCAAAGTTCCGCGTTATATTCATGCACAGGTTTAAGATATACTATATCCAACCACTATATTTCATATTTGAAGAGATTTGCGACTACTTCTATGGAACTAAGAAATATAGCGGAACTACGGGTACCATATACCAAAATGAATCAGTCAAAGGGTTATTTTTTTATTGAGGTTATGAATCATACAAAATTATTTGTTATAGGCAAAAGTAATTCGTCATACAGCCTTCGCTGTCATACTCATTATTTTTCTGCCACAGATTGAATAAGCAGTTGTAACTAGTTTACGTTGCATATAATAAGTTAATTATTATTTGTTTGATCTTTGCAAATAGAAGTCAGTTTCTCATAATATATTTTGCGGTCACTTGCTTCCGTTGCGTATGTAATCTAGCATGTGGAATGATATCCAAAACGGTTGCGGTCGTTCGCGAGAATCGATTCAGAGCAGCTAAAACGATACGAGTAAATAAAAAATCGATACGGTTTATAATCAAGTGTTAGCGACTTTCTCTGTGAACCTTACAAAGAGTTCATTGTAATTTATATGAAATTAGTTTGTTACGTCATTTTTGAATGAGATATTAATAGAATTTGGCGGCGTTCATTCTATTAGGTTTATTAACGGAAAATTAATACAAAAATATCGTTTTGTTTGCTCGTATGTTGGTAGCAATCTATTCTTGTACCTACGTGGGATGCTGTGTTATAAATAAATTAATCAATGTTATGTGGATTTGATCTTTGAAGTTAAATTAGCCTGTTACTGTAATCGGGAGGCTTTAAATTTCATATGATTAGGTACGTTCAATATTGAGGATTACACTACTCGATATTGGGTAAGTTATGTTAGCTTATTATCGAAGTTTAAATTAGGTATTTTATAAACTAATTTTTATTCAGCCTATTCTGCTGGGAAAAGGATGTCCCAAGTCCTTCTAGTTATACTTTTCCCGAGCCACTTCGAACCAGTTCTGCAATAGATTTGTTAATTTTATCTTTTAATGTTTTTTTAAATAACTGAATGTAGAATATGCATGATAAATAGTTATATTTTATTATATATTGTTACATTATTGTATAGTTGAATAACTAAGTGTTGCCACAAGTTATCAAAAGGATGTGAGCTTATATAGAAGTCAGTTCTTACGCCTCAAGCGTCACACCAAGACGTCAATAATATATTTCAAAAACAAAAACAAAACGACTCAAAGTTTTTGACGCATATTTAGTAGGAATAAGTTGAGACATGTTTGAGGGTGTTTGATGACCAGCTTAACAAAACAGGATAAAAGACTTTACATCTTTGGAAAATACTAAAACATGAAAATATGGTTTAGGGAAACGAAGCAGCGGCTATGAAACGAAACGCAGCATTTTTAATTTATTACTTAGAGAACTTTGCAAAGTTTTGAATGTAGTAAAGTAATCTTTTGCCAAAGAAACTATGGATCGATTAACAAGTCCGCCATTCTCCTGAGAGCCAGAATCAAACGTGGCGACCAGAAAAACGCCGAGTTAATAAAGCTCGACTAGACCCGGAGAAACGATTTAACTGTGTTGGATCCTGCAACGAAATTAATCAGAAAAGAATAGCGGAGAAGCAAGAAAAGATAGACTATGTAGAAGATAGAGAGTGACTACTGAATTGACGATTACGAGAGACGTATTGAGGAAGAAGATATGTTGACCTGACCCCAAAATAAATTCGGATAAATGCAAGTGTATGATAACAGTGCTTGGCAATGGTCTTGCTAATTTTGACAGGTTAGAAGATTTGCCTATTAAAACTAATATTTTCTACATAGCGTCTAACTACAGAAGGACATCAACGCTGCATGGTAATATATAGATGGTGGTAACTGGTACCATTTCTCTGGAGAAACTTGAAGTCATGAGCATTCGAAAATTAAAAACGATCATAGACTACAGTAGCTTTTATCGTGAGAACAGCTTTAGTCAATCATAGACATTTAAGAGAGTACCTGTCTTTTTGGTATTAGAACAAATTGGGTGCTACTGTCCAAAGTATTTTCACATACAATTCATTTAAAGTCTTTTATATGGTTAATAGTTAGGTAGCCAATCTAGAGAACAAAAGTATCTATCTAGATTCTAGACACTTCACACAATTCAATCAAGATAATCCGGAATCCATTATCAATTCGTCCATGTTCGTGTTTTTCATTATAAAATGAAATGTCAAATTATTTCTTTTACAAAGCAAATGTTACATAAATTATGTTGGCGTAATGGAAAGTGAGGTGCAATTATAAATTAAGTACCTTTTGTTGGTCGGCGAATGTTGTTATAATGAGTACAAAAGAGTGAATGTGTATGTTACTGTAATAAAATCGTGACATTTGTTTAAAATAGGTTTGTTTTTATTTTTACATAGCTCCTTGACCATAATATTATGTGAACTTAAGAACACCCTAGACTATGAAGACTCATTTTTTTTTTTTGCATTTCGCTTTGTAATTGTTATGCTCTTACTTGGTAAGTACAGAAGTATAATATTGTTGCATTGAATGGTCTACATTGTCCTCTCATACTTATTTATGGGAAAAAAGTCTTTTTTTTTTAGAGTAAACGTGTGTTTCTTGTCAGTTCTTCTTCATAGAATACGACCAATTCGAACGATACAATAGCTGGCTAGTTTTAATGTGAAATAAACATTTTTTTTTAATTTGTTAATGTGCTGTTCATACTCGTCAGACAACGTGCGTACATATGTGATAGGAAAATGTATGTAATTATTGTGTTCTACGTTATACAGTGCGTCCGATTCAATTTGTTTTCGTGTTTACAGCGTCATTTTGCGTCATGAGGAAAGTGTTGTTACACGGAACGCCGCAGTGTCTGTGATGATGTTGTTGACTATGTATGGGTAATAATAGGAAATCCATTACTTAAGTACTCTTTATCTAGTACGTAGTACTTAAGCGACCTACTCGTTCTATTTTTAAAATTTTGCTGTCAACTGGCAGTTATTTCTTTTTTTTAATAATTGGTTAGCTTGCGTTTGGTTTCTATGTCACCTGAATATGATGTGATCGATGATGGGGCACGCTTGCCTAGAAGTAACTTGTTCTGACTTAAAGAACCCCAGGCTGTAGTAATCAGGAAGCACACTGACAGGGAAGTCCATTGCTGTAATTTGGGTTTTTCAAAACATAAAAGTGAAAGGGGTTGACACGTAAATCCATAGAAAAACAGTCATTGGTTTTACATGATACACATTTTGGAAACTAATGAGGACTTCCTTTGTGGTTTAGCTTTCCTTTTTGACTAGGTACAGCATATGTTTTGAATGAAAGTTTATTGATATCTGCTTTAGAAAAAGTTTAGATTGATTTCAAAATTGCCATTTGCAAGTGCGGTTGACCGCGCAAATGATTTGTTGCAACCTGTGTTGCCAGTTAGGAAATTAATACTCCTTCTTTGTTAAGCCATAACACGATGCCAAATGGAGCTTTTCATTTCCAAAATAAACTGACTTGTTAATATACTGGAAGCCTTAAAACTGTAAGGTTTAAAAACACTGGACATTTTCCACTCTTAAATTATAAAATGCAAATATTTTATAAAGTCTGAACTACTTTCCAATGTAATAAATGACAGGAAGAAACTGGTTACGTTTATCACAGAACATCCATCATATACCCTACGCATAATGATCACCTACAAGCAATCCCTTTCAAGACATCCCACCGTTTATCCACAAACACACCCGAGCAATAATTCAAACTCCCCTAAAATGGGCAAATCCTCTTGTAGTGGCAACACCGGCAACCGGCGCTTGCGCCGCCATTATTACTCACATGAGTGAGTCACTCGTGCGCGGATAAATAAACCTGTGTAATTTGTAATTAAATTACAAGGAATAATGTAATGACATCCATTCATTCTTAGTAACGTTTTTAACTCATGTGTTCATAAGATTAATTGGATGTCGAACATGTCAATAAGTCGAAAGGCACGTGTTTGTGAAACATGGTAATTAATTAGTTGATGGCCTACAGCAACGAATTGTTTGTGTCTGATTCATTCACAGATATAATTATCTAATTGAGACCTAAATAAAGCTACTGGCACTTGGTTCTCATTATTGTGCCGAAAATAACGAAAGAATAGAATGTCCGCCTACAAGATTTATTGCATTTTAAGTCTTAACAACATCCCAACATCGAAGCAGTATCATCTGTGCAACATGATGAATGTCGACATGACCCGTAAACATATCAACAATACACAAACTGTGCGGTCAAAGTTTCTCTTTGAAACTGCTGAACCCAAGAACATCGCGGAAACGGTTTTCCAATCGAGTTTTTGTCATCGTATTCAATCTCGGAAGTCACGTCCGGAGCAACACGTACGTTCACTAACGTATCTCCATAATGCATGGTGGTGTGGTCGCAACCAAATTGTGGTTACCGTCCCTTTGTCCGCGGCCGAAACTTTATAATCGCAGGATCCGTAATCTGATTTCGATTTCATACCGACCTTTTTGTGGTTGTAAAAAAGTAAAGTCTACTTTTGGTCTCTAAGTAGTCCCCCTTTGCATCGTCTTTCAAAAGTAAAAGGTACACAAAGTTGAACAGTTGTTTGCAAAGGTATTTTCCTTGATTTAGGACCAAATAAAACTTGTGGCGCCAAGGTAAAAATCGTTAAAACGTTAAACAGTTATTCGCCTCATGGCTATTTAAAGTAATAACCAATTGCGCTGAGTAAAGTAGACGAGATCATTCTTAGATTTTCTTTTTCCTGTCTACTTTATGTCTCGTTACCGGTGTGCGTCGAGTTTTTTGTTAAAATCATTCAGTTCCGAGAACTATTTGGCTCCGTGCACCGCGGAGCCTGCGCGTGGAGTCACATCTAAAAGATTCGTGCACAAGCTGCGACGTGTTCGCCGATTTCATGTGTCGATCGCACTTTTTGGTCGCGTTCCTTTTCGTGGGCACAGATTTTAATTGCTTTCTAAAGTCCATTCGTCGCTCGATTCCCATGACGGTCGCTGTGAAATTGACTAGCACACGTAGATGCATGACATGTAGTTTTTTCGTTACGTTTTTTATAAGTTTATCAAGAGAGAGATCTGGCGGAGTGCGCCGCGGTCATTGTGCCGCTCGCCGAGACTCGTCAGCGTTTCCGAGCGCACTACACTCGTGATCTTATTTCGGTTCTCATTCAGCGAGAGCTCATTCAAATTTCGAATTTAACGGGCAGAATCAATTACGGATGTGTGACGATTACATATTGCTACCGGTGGCGGTGCAGTCGCGAGTGAGCTGGGCAGGCCGCAGGAGGCGCGGTGAAAGGAGTCGCCGCGTAATGTGGGGATGAATGGATTATGGAATATTAATTATTACCGCGGCGCGCACAGCGGGCAGATACGATCATGCATGCGCATCAATCTTGCTCCGAATTGTACGTCGGCACCTCTTTATCGGCAACAAAAAAATCGAGCAGTGCTTTTTTCTCATGGTCACGGAGCACAATGGACGAGCGCGCATCTCACTTGTTATTAAATTCGTATAAAATTAAATCTAATGTGTGATTTCAGTTCCGGTTTCGTGATGGGAACCCGAATAACAGTTCTCTATGAGATTTTCTAACAAACAAACCTGTGTTCTAAAATGGCAATGATTTACATATAATTTGAAGCTCCCGTATTTACGGTGATAGCTATCTACATTTCTATAATTATCATTAAACGCGTTTGATTAAACTTAATGACGTTGTTTTACTAAATAATAATTACAGGTTAAGTGGTTAGATTGTTTTTAATGTGGTGCATAACAGTTACTTAATACGTGGGTTTGTTTAGTACCTATTGGTATGGAGCGGGTTTTCCCAACCAAAAGCCTAGACGCGGGCTGTTGTTCTTACGTCGCTAAACGCACAAGAAACCTCGTCAGCGAGGTGGTATCGGCCGAGCGGATGACGCAGCACTATTATGTGTACCAGAGTCTACGTACATCCCATGTCACGGTGTTAGTCACTTCACCGCCAGACGAGCGGAAATAAGGAAAATACCACATCCCTGGCCATTCATGATTCGCTAACGATAAAATGACGAGGTCCTACTCCTGAAAAATATCACAGTCACAGCTGTTGTTATGGTCAACAACAACCACAGCGAAAGTTCTGCGAATGGGTTGAGTACAGTCGCACCGACAAATCACTCGGCAGAACTAGCTAGAAACGCCGTAGAAATGACATACGAAGCGGATATGCGAATATAACTGAACCTATCAAATAGCGAACATATAAACGGAACAGCTTTCAATACAAGGGTTATTGATAACAGTGCGTCGTCGTAAAGCGCGTTATTTAGTGCGCGGACGGCGGCGAGTGCGCGTTTTCATCCAATTAACTGCGAGTATTTGTCAATGCACGTGAATAACGACGCGGTATTGACGGCAGGCGCTGGCGCATGTGCGGAATCTAATCCTCGCAGTGCTTCAAAGTTTATGCCTGGCTAATGAGGAATTTTGTTATTGTTTTCCGTATCTTTCTTGAATACATCTAGTGTAATCTTTAGCGAGTTATTAGTGTTTGATTACAAATGAAAACCTAAGAGAAAATACCACCTCGTAAAGAACACAGGAGATATTTGGAGCTGGTAACTTACCTACATTAATTGAAGAAGCATCGAAAGGTGAAGAAGAAAATCTAAGAGAAAAGAAATCGTCTTTTTCATCCTGAATGATGTCAATACCATTTGTTGCAGTTTCCTTTTTTGCATAAAGTTAGATACCTCACATTTCGCAATTCTCAATGGATTGAATAGGTATAGTTCCGTTTATTGGTAAGTACCAATGAATAACACCTACGAGTAAATACTTGTAGGTATTAGTGAATGAATGTGAATAATAAGTATAACCATTTCTATATTTGTAATAGGAACCTAGCTATGGCTAGCTGTTCCTATATCCAGAACTTTATTTTTAAACAAGGAAAGAAGTTTGATCGCATTTACAACCGCTGGTTTAATACATAAGCACTAACAACAGTAATTATAAATTATTGATTGCTCAGCATTTAAATTAATATTTTATTTTGTGGTACAGGAAACGATTAAGCATTGTACTCGTTATTCAATAAAATCAAAGATGTTTGATTGCGGGCCCTTGATGTGAAGTTGAAACGGTAAGAAGTCATAACTATATCAAAAGAGACATGCAGGTTCCCGTTTTTTCCATTATTTTTCCTGTTTCATATATTTTATTCTTTTAGTGTCGACAATTTGCAAATAAATACCCAAGGACTTAATAGTTTATGACACCGAAAAAGTAGGAAAGTGTTCATTGTTACTTTGTTAACATTTTTTCCCGTTACTAGAATTACTTTCAATGTTTATTTTAAAACTGGGTCTAAGACAGTTCCCTGGGGGACACCAAGTCTATAGTTAGTTATTTCAACTATGAATGTTACTATATTCTCGCTTATACTCATACGAAGCATTGGATAAGATAAAAGTATTATAAAGACAAAACCATTAGATTAAACTTTCATAACTTCTGCGAATTCTTTGTACTGATTATGGATGTATAGTGTCATTAGCCTTACTTGAGTTTTATATTATATCCTTTCTCATTTATATGATGTGCATTTTACCTTGACGTCATATCAGTATTGTGGTTAAGCTATATGTTCTATCATGCGTAATAGGTTTCTGATGTCACTGTGTACATACGTAGGTAGGTATTATATAATATTTGCCTACAATGAACATACATTTGTTCTACATTTTGAAATTATTCAATATTAAAAGCGAATGAATACCACAATACTGCACTCAGAAACTCTATATGACAGTTATGGGAAATTATTTAATTTATTGAAAACTTGTTGTTAATATTTTATTAATTAATGAGAAACCAATTTAATTTCTAATTCATATCTATTCATATTTAATAACAAGTTGTCTTTTGTCCTCGAATAAAATAACATTTGTTTTTTACAAAAACTTTCAAGATTTTTTTCCACTTTTCCCCTAATATCGTCCATATCACGAGAATCATGTAAGTCGTTTTCAAACATTTGAATAGTTCAATTATAATTTATGCCTCATTTCAGTTGCCTTAGTACGTGTAATATTTTGAAAAATTATTTACTGATTTACGCGTAAAGCTTTTAAGTTTTAATAGGCCACTCGCTATTAACCGTTTGATTTGCTTCTGCTAATTAGTTTTAGGAATTCTAATATGCGATAGATTTCATCGCAACTTGTGACTTTTACGATAGACTACGAGTAGTATAGGTTGTTAATAGACTAGTATACGTTGTGAATAAATCATACAGTTACTTGAATCGTTCGAACGAGTGATCTGAAGATAAGATCAAATGTTTATTAGTTTCATACAAATGCTTTTTAACTTTACATTAAGTACCTACATCTTTTCACGAGTCTGCTTTACCGCCAGTATTTTATGAGTTATCAAAAGTCAATTGAATTAACATTCGTTTTTTATTATGTTGTTGATAACCAGTATTCTCTCCGTCAGCACTAACACTGTTAATATCATTTTAACGTTCAATGTAATTAAATGTATGTCTTTGAGTATGTTTTACTGTTTCTATTTCCTTTAACCGTTTATATTAAACCCTGATAACTCTAGTATTTTCGAGTGTTTCCGTTCTACCTTATTCATCATCATTATCATCGTTAGTTTACTTAGACTCGACGCAAAATATTTTCTTCTCCATCTTTGTCCATCATTTTTTCAGTCGTCATTCGTTTCATCATTTCTTTTGTCTTCTCCTATTACTTCTTATAAGTAACATCCTCACAGATTTATTATTTAGATTTACTCACATATATGTTCATGATTATCAATTAATAAGGGAATGAGTATGTGGCTTTAATTGATACATAAAATTTTAATCTAGTCCGCATGGGCTTTTAATCGGTTTTATTGCTAATATATTAACTTTGTAATTATGTGTCCGGTGCACATTATCTCTGGTATTAAATTCGTTGTGATATAGTGCGGTTGTTATGCGTTTGTTACCGTAGATAGGCTATCAAGAAGTAAGGATGTAGGAAACCTAAGGTGACGTATTTAATGTGTAACGGTATTTGTGGTCCTAGGCTGATATACTTTTGTTTTGCGTCTGTTTTTTACGAATTCTGTTAGTTTTTTAGTTCACATAGGTACAAGAAGAAACTACTGAATTAAAATATATAAGTAGGTTTTAATGGAAGGCACATTGTAATTATCACTATCATCGTTCAATCGAAAGACGAAAATTGTACTCCAATATGTTGGTCGAAAGCGCCGCTCTAAAACTTTTAAACTGTTTCATTTATATTACTAGAATCTAATAGTCCTATCTCATGAAGTATCTTAAAATCTTTAACTGCTACAATCTATTCCATACCACCTATTTTTCTCAAAACTAGAGCATGCTAGTAAAACAGCTTTTACATGTAAACGCGAATTGAAATTCGCGATATCACTTATTCAAGTCGGTCGTGTGGCCGTGTGTCGTTTCGACAACTCTCACCTTTCACGACGCGGTCACCTGCTGAATAAATTGTGCCTGATAGATATGTACACGTAAATTATTGTTCGACTTTACTTTTGTGCTTTTAGATTGTGTTTGTTGTATTTTAGGTGTGGCTGTTCGTTAAAAGCTCGCAAATAATTTTAATTAGATTGTTAATAATTTTGTGAGTGACCAAAATTTCATGTGCACTTATGTCTTCACTGGCAACACGCGCTGGTACACGATTTTCCCTGAATCGCACCTATGATTATGTCTTAAGATATAAGTTATGTTTCTTAGAGGAGGTCTTTAAAATAATTATTGGTTTTCCGTGCGAACGAGTATGTTCGATCGTCCATTTTCAATTCTGCTTGTGCTGATTGATTTTTCATGTGCTACCGAAGAAGATTATAAGTTTTATTACGAAAGTGTTGTGTGTGAATTAAGTGAAAATGAGAAATGAATAATATAACACATAACGCTGTGTTCTAAATCTAAACTAATATAATAAAGCTGAAGAGTTTGTTTGTTTGAACGCGCATCTGGAACAATCAGTAGGATTTGGAAAATTCTTTTTGTAAATGATAGCTACATTCATGAAGAAGGCGGGATATGCGCGTACGACGTCGCTGGCAAAAGCAAGTAAAACATAAAATGTAATAGGTTCTCCCAGGAACATCATAACAAAGAAAAAGTCATTTCTCCTTTCGCAGGTCTACTGGATGAAGTTTCTTTAGAAGTAAGCAATTCGTATTTATAATGGTATCTCTTATTATTTTTCTGTGTACATATATATTCTTAAATCAACATTTACAATTTTTTTAACAAATCAAAATAGACATGTGGAAAACAATGTCTAATGATTATTTCAACGGACCATCTGGTAAGTTCAATTCATTTGTATTAGCTACAGAAGTTTGTATGTTCTTAATATCACCATCGTTATCAATTAGACACGTGCATCAACACGTAGCTGCAGTGGAGGCGCCGCAAAAAGTATACATCGCTTTTAGGGTTCCGTGTCAATATAATTTATTAGGTTCCTTTCTCCGACTGCCTTGTTGGTCTAACAATCGTGCATGGAAGCTTGGGCAATGATGTTGTTTTTTTTTTCATTAATGATTCTTACATTAACAACTGAAAGTTCAATATTCGGCCTGGGTAATAGGACTTACTGTTTGGGACTTATAACATAAATGGTGAAATGTGAGTAAGTATATAATTCACCTTTGGCTAGTGAATTCTTCTCTTCGGGGAATATAGAAACGAGTTATTGAATTCCTTCTCCAAGAATAAATTAGACCCGTTTTTAATAACTATGTTCAAAAATTTCTTGCAGTCTCTCTGGTTTGTTACTTAGTGTTAGAAATACAATTAAATTTCTTGGTACTGAATTTATTCTTTTCTGTTATGTTATTATTGTACCTATGTTTTGCAAATAAATAATTTCAATTTAGATTTTTCATTTTCTTAGCTGACTTACTGAGTTTCTTGGAGGCAGATGATTGGTTGTGGATTAACCAGAATTTATGGTTTATTCTTTTGTTTGTTAACCATTTCAAAAAGAAAGAAAAAATGTAATAGGTTTTTGCGATAGCCCTTATAAAACTTGGATATGTAGGTAAACAAGATGTTAGATGATGGTATTCTAGACTATAAGTCAATATATTTGCCAAATTTCATTCAGATTCGTTCAACCGTTCCGGCGTGATCGAACAGAAAACATCCAGCTATCCCTCCTAGTCGCAATTACAATAATAGTAAGAAGTAAGATATGTGGAACCCTTTCACACAATCCACACTCACGCTTGCTCGCTTTTTTTGCTCAAGTAATACAATGCTTGATTAGAATGTTAATTGCTTGCGTTCGCGACACGCAGATATGTTACGTGATTATAATTGAAGGATTAGTAATGTGTGTCTGTTTTATTACTGGTTTTTATTTATGACCTTATAACAATTGGTCGACGTAAAGTTAACGTTTATGGTAGGCATTAAATTATTTTGTTTTGAATTCGCACTTTAAATGGCCTTTTATGGAGCCGGCCTCATCTAGCTTATCATTTTTTTTGTTTTTTTTAACTTTCGTAAAAAAAGTGTTATATTGTAAACAAATTTGCAAAAGGATTTATTCAAATTAAAGTCTCTTATATTTAAAAAACAAACTATTTACACTTAAATACAAAATAAAACTCCTAACTATAATATGGCGTCAAAAAATTCGTCCGCATCGCTGTCGACTGGAAGTGAGCCCAAAAGACTGGCGGCATTGCCACGTTGTATGGCAATGTTTATCCTCTGCCCGAGGTAAAAGCCAGCCCTTGGGTCACACGAAGTGTCAACTAAACGTTTAGCAAGTTCTTTAAATAAAACGTGAGCACACGGACCCCACGGTCCAAGAGTTTCAACCCCAAACGGCTCAAAAATATTATTGCCTACAAGGCTACTATATTTCCGCCGTTTGAGGTTCTCAGCAGCCGCAGCGGCAGAACCAGCACAGCACGACGAGCTACGAAGATGGGATGGCGCAAGAGTATCGACACAAGTAGCGTCCCACACTAAAGGCCTACCATTTCCTACATTTTCCAAGGAAATAAAGACATACCGTCCGTTTATTTGCAAAATAAATATCATCATGTTTGTTTGTTTGTTTTTTTTTTATCTCATTGATATTTGGGAAATTTACAAAATGAAAAAATAAAAAAAGTGGCAGTCTTATATTTTCTTGCATAATTATTTTGTAGGCACAACCGCACAAGCGATGCTGGCAGGATGCACTTTTTTGCAATAGCCAGCTACAAAAAAAAAAAAATGTCTTCAGATGACGACTAGTTTCGCACCCGTTTTTAGAAAACAGGTTTTACTTTTGGTTACTTAGTTGTGTTAGGTCAGTGACAGACCAACAGACAAGCAGGTGCTAACTCACCCAGACAGTCGGTCAGACTTAGGCTCCCCTCGGGCGAGTTTGGTCTTAGTCTTTTTGCAGGCATTATTTTTTTAAGAGCTAACTTTTTTTTTTAAGAGTTGTGTAGAGTCTCTCGGTGTAAAAACGTCTTTTAAAAAGAACATGTACCTATGGTTTTGTTTGGCCCTTATTTTTGGTTTTATTTAGTGTATGTGGGAAGTAAGGGCACTATGCTTTGCATATACGCAGTGAGAGTTCTATTTTATATTTTAATTGACTCTACAAGAAATAAAGTTACCAATCTCAGTAGCAGTTTTTTTTCCGGATAATTCGAATTAGAAACTACAATTGGAATGGGTAAATGGAATCAATATGTTTTTCTTGCTGATGTATCTATATACTAATTGATTCAAAAGCGCCTTGTAATAGTCTGATCAATCACACCATTCACCAGGATTAACAAAAACCTTTTCCCGCTTTGACAACAAATGTTTAAGAAAAATTGTGTTTTCTTCAGTAATTTTTCCTATTTTCTCAGTAAACATGATTTACCCTGAAATGTTATTGACAAGTAGGTCACCAGGTAGATGCGGTGTCGATTGAATGTAAATGCGCGAGCGCAGGCCACGCTCTCATCCTTTGTAAGTTGCGCATCGTTTTGGTAAAACTCAGGACAAATTAATGTTGTTTAAAAAATTTGATTTGATTTTAATAAAAAAAAATATGTTTTAAATATTTTGATGTTTTGCGTTTTGAGTTGTACTTTTGACATTGTGTTTTTTGTATTTTTTTTCAAATGTTTTCATGAAAACCGACGGCATTAGCACATTTTATTACAAACAATGATGGGGGACAGTAGATAAATACCTAGTAAAAATTGTGAATAATTTGCACTGTATGATTTGGCATTTCTGCTAACAAACAAACAATGATTTTGGTTGACAGCCATTCATTATAAAGGTAGGTCATTTATTCAAATTACGATTACTAATTATTTTGTGTACATTCTGTAAAATGTGTCAACCTACAGTAATTTATTGAAACATAATGTTTAATTGCTGGAATAGACAGGATGACTAATTACAAACTAACAGTAATTCTCACTAATTATCGGGTCATAATTGTACGGACACTTGTTTACCAATATTACGTATTTTATGCTATATGCTCATGAATTATGACGTCGTTTTTAGTGGTCACAGTTCAGCTTCATCTATGCTGACTCTACACTAACTTTCTCTTATTTAGTCAATATTAACGAAGGTAAATGTGCTTATATTTATAAAACCATGCGATATAAAAGATATCTCTTACAACTGATGTTTTATCTACTTCAAGACTTATCTTCAATTGAGTTTCAATTGCGCAAAAAGTAAATCAAAACTGGATCAGGGCATTAAAACCAGCGGACCAAGTAACCCTTTCATGGGCCGTTTTACAAGAAAACTTCAACTTTAGTTATTAGTCAGTTTGCGAGTACCAGCAATGACACAAACAGTAGGTAGGTAGATTGTCCCGTGGTGCAGTGACGCATAGTGACCGTAGTCGCCCTTGCGTGCGCGCTCAGTATCTAGCGCTTCGTGCCAATGTCGTCGCTTGCGCAGTTTTTTCTCTCTTTTTTTTGCCACCCTTGAAGGTCGTGTACCTGATGTAAAACCTCGCGTGTCAGGTGATGAATTAATGTAAACAAATTACTAATCACATTGTCGATATTTGAAGTAAAATTGTTTCTGAGAGAGATATTATTTCTCATTGATTTTTCATTTTGGTATTTCGATGAACATCTTTTTTTATTTTGCTGGTAAAGTTCATCAGTGACTTTTATCAACGTAATTGAAGTGACATTTAATATTATATTTTATTTATGAAACAGTAATTGGGTTGGCGTGATAGGACCACGTTAGTTATAAATGGGACATTTTCAAACCGGTTCAGTTTGTGAGTATCTTGAACAATGGAAGCCGATAGTTTATATGTACTCTTATGTCCATGTGAGTCTAGTTAGTATTTTCCTGCGTCTTTATGTTATTAAAGTTGATGCTTTTTAGCTAGATAGAGATTTGTTGTAATTTTAGTGGAAACAAAACAGTCCTTGTGTTGTTCTACATTATATGTAGGCCAAAAGTTGACAAGATTGTTAAATGTAATGAATACTCTCAGCCTGTCTGTTTACTCATCTTGCTGAAGTTTTGATATAAGTATCCACATCTACTCGGAAATGTGAAGACCTAAAACCGTTTTCTCGATAATTTTGATGACATTTTGTTGGTATATTCCGTATTTCGAGCATTTGATGTATCTATTTAAATGTTTTCTTTGCGATGTTCTATTAAAAATGCCTCATCAACTTATAAATCATAAAATATACAATCATAAGCACCGGTCCTAGCACATTAGTTATAATCGAGAGTTAATATCCTTCAAATTGAATGTTATATTACTTCAAATCATATAGTAGTAAAACAGTAATGAAAGAATAAGCCAGAAAATTCGGATTTGCTCGAGTCCAATCAGGAAGGCGCGCCGACGCTCCGTGATTGCCAGCAGTCCTGCCAACCCCTCATTACATTTACGCACCACCATTAACTGTAATCAAGTTCATCACACACGAGATGGATACAATAAAACGTACATCTGCAATAAACCACCACAGGAGCTAACCACTTAAAAATTACCTCGACAAAAAACCTTTCTTTACCAAATTCGGCAGGTCAATAAAAAAGAAGCAGCAAAACCAAAAAGCATTGTCTACAGAACGTTCCAATTGCCAGATACGAAAATATAAACACGAATAAACATTTTAAGTTGAGGCAATTTCAAATTTGATTTTCGAAACGGAATGACAAGTGCGGAAACGTTCAAACTTGAAGCTCCCCTTGCGTTTAGTATCCCCACGCACGTCGGCGCGAGAGGCGAGTGCGTGCACCCCTTCATTACAACCTACGACTATTATGGCGCAATCAAGCACTCGGCACATACGCGAAACTGAGGAAACAATAAAACAAAATTGACGTATAAAACCACTCCTTGGACTAATTTCAAGCTGAGTCTCTACGGTCCGTTGTGTAAAATATATTAGAACTGTAATTTATGAGTGTGCCTTCAAATAGATTGGCCACTCAACTTTAATTGACCAAATTAATGTCTTTACGCTGAGAATGAAGTTAGGCTTTTCAAAATATTTCTAAGCTCTGTTTGGAAAAGTGAGTTTACAGAAAACATAAAACTTTAAAATCATTCGACTTGCCGTAGTGTAAATCATCTCATCCTTCAATAGATATTTATATAGCCGACAATAAAATCTGTAACAACAATAAAGGGAAATGATCGAACGAGATTAAAATACGATTCCTAAATGAGATTATGACAATCAGGGAATATCCAGCATAAACAAGTTTAGAAATCGAAAAGGACTCGTAAAACAAGATGACTGCTGGAATTGCTTCCTCTTTTATACGTATAAGGAGACCCACAAGCAATAATTATCGAGGTGTAAAATTTACACTGACACACCTTTATGGGTACCATACACGAGCATGGCTCGAAAAGTCGAGAGTCGAGCACCACCGTGCACCGTGCAGCAACCATTTATAATGATATTTTACAGCGAATGTTTGCGACATGCTCACTTAATGGACTTTATAAAGTTAAAACCTTTCACGCGATCTTAGAGATAATGCACCCGACGTATGAATAGGTGATCTTAATTTATCTGAGAACCGTTCCGGTTAACACTCGGTATCGGTCGCTAATCGAATCACCGCGACCGGTAACCTGTATGCGATTTATGAAATCGATAAGCCTTCGATAACGGATCCTTTGATGATTCAAGTTTAATTAGACTTTTAGATTTATTCACATCGACCGCTCTGGTTAGTTCGTAACATATCTAGATCACATCTCTTTGGATTCTAATGAGAAAATATTAGAAGAATATTATTTGGAAGCATTTCAATAACAGATTTGAACTTGTATAATAATTATTTAATGATAATATCTTCTTGAGTTTTTTTGGTAAAGACATTGTGAGTCGAATGCATATACCTAGGTACTTGATTAAAATATGGTGCAAATACGTCTTGGGCAAAAAAACATCTCCAGATTGGTTTTGGAGATGTTGACAATGAGTGAACGAGGCCAGTTTTTACCACTAATTATTTGTTTACTTGGTAATTGTTCGCCCATGACGGCATTGGTATGATCGACCTTTGTTTTTTGACATACACGATGATTTTGTGCAGCTACCCACTTTAAACATTACATTTTATAAAATAAATAAATGTGCAAAGCAAAATATAACACGAATTAATACAAATTAGCACTCCAAAATTTATATCCTTCCAGATTTCCAATAGTGTTGCCACCCTAACCCGAAAATTTTATCTTGCAAGTAGGTGTTGGCAAGTATTGTCAAAGTTGGTGGTCGATCTAAATATTGACACTTGACACTTAGAAAAATATTATTGTTTAAAAAATAAAATGAAATATCATGAGTACTTACTGTGCGGTGGTGTTAGGGAGAGCGCGGAGACGGCAGCAGGCGGCACTGGCGGGAACATGTCCTGGTGCGGCGCGAACATGCGCGGCGGCGGTGGCACCTCGGCCTCCGGCTCCTCCGGCTCCTGCTTGGGCGGCGAGCGCGGCCGCGACAGCCGCACCGCCTTCAGCCCGCCGCTGGGCGAGCGCCGCATCGACAGGTTCTCTGGTGTGTCTGACTCTCCGGAGCGGCGACGAGGACGAGCCTGCTTGCGGCGCGGCTGCGGACTCGCTGGGCTCACTGGGGGCGAGGGCGCCGGCGGCGTCGTCTGTACCGGGCTCCGCGCCAGCGGAGTAGGCGGCGGGGATCTCGCGTGCTCCTCGCGGTCCTGGTCAGCCAGGCCTCGCACCTGCAGAGACTCTCCAGCGCGAATCACAGTTCCGAGCTGCTCCTGTGCCACGGACACCTCTCCACGATACATAAAGTCCACAACTGCTTGCACCTCCCATCCTTGGAAGTCCTTCAATACGATCACGGGGTGTTTGCACGGGTTCTCGCTGAATATTCGGCGGAACAGTGGACTGCAGGCGCCCAGCAGCACCTTGTGAGCGCGCACACGGCGCTCGGCGCATACCAGCGTCACGTCCACTAGTGTCTCAGCATGCAACAGCGCCTCGAAGGAGCGCAGCAGATGCGCCTGGTGATTGTTCCAGCGGAGGCTGTAGTGCTCCTCGCCGCCGACGGCGGTCGGCTTGTCGTCCATCGCGCGCGCCGGTGAGAACGCGTGTGTGGCTGTGCGGCGGACCCGCAGCGGGCGCGTGCGCGGCCTCGCGCCGCCCTCCGCCCGCTTGCACCCCGCACTCCCCAACCCTTTCGTCGCTCAAAGAATCGCCTTCCCGCCGGACCGCAATCTTCGCATTGCACTATTCCGTTTGAGTTCACACAGATTTTTTTTTCAACAACAGTCGTGTCCGAAAGCACTGAGTCACCGAAAAGTTTGGTAGCACTACACAGTTAGCGTCGCTGTGGCTGCTGTGCGTCGTCGAGGGTGGCGACGGGAGCTCGGTCGGCGCGGACGTGTGTCGCGGGAGGCTCACGGACGCGGACTGAGACGAGACGAGCGCGCGGTGCGGCGGTGTCGCGCGAATGCCGAATATCGGGTCGGCGTGCGGTCGGCGGGCACTGGCCGCCCGCGCCGGTGTGGGGCGGGCCCGGCCCCGCCCCGCGCACACACACACGCGCTGAGCACGCCCCCCCCCGCGCGCCGCACCTCACATGTGTCACATTACTCGAATACCTACACACATGTGACGCCTCCTTCACAATATATACTTTTCGGATACCTACACTCTATTTATCTGTCGGCACCGACTCTGAAGTTTTACAAAGAAAATTTTACTAAAGTTTTTCAGCAAGTTTTTTAAAAGTATGCAAAAATGTTTCGCTGAGCTAGCAGTTAGGTACTGACCGTTCATACGGGTGTCTTCGTTATTTGGGTGTAAAATGTAAGATCGTAACTTTTTTGCATCCTCAACGCGGAGTTGTCGCGCGCCCCGAGTAGTCGAGCCGAGGTCGAGCGAAAATTAGGACATGTCCGAGATAACGCGGACGGATGGCTACACCACACAGATCACGAACAAATATATTATTACAGAGATTTTATTTTAGGAGACAAAATGTATTGTAAGTAATTTCAATAATATTTTTGCTTCATAATATTTTGTTCTAATGTTCTGTAAAGTTTATTCTAATTAATTTCGAGAGCTTTATTTTTTTAGCACTCGTACAAATAAGATTGACTTTCCCTAGCTTTTAATTAAGTAAGATTCACATTTTTAAGTTACTGGCTCTTACCTGGTAATTCCCACACCGCCTTCGCATGATTTGTGTAAACAAACATTTTGGCCCAATAAAGGATGAATGGGTCCTCGAGATACCTCTACCTGTAGTGACCGTTACTGGCCGGTTGTAAACATTGTCAGCGCTTCGTTTCATTCCTTTGTGGTATTTATTTAAGAATAAAAAAATAGGTACACCACACCACTTCAAAAATTGTTCCATACAACCTTGTCACTGTCAATATTTGATTTTTGTTTTTGAATTCGTACTGATTTTCACGATTGAACTCAAAAATCTGAGAAACATCAACAAAAAATTTTTCATCAATTAAGTAAGTAATGTTTACGAGATTGTTTCATACATTTTGGGTTCATAGGTTCTTTGCAAAGTAAGTTACTTTTCTTGATTCAAGCTTATGTATTTCAAAATACGGAGTTTCATTGAGTTTTCCATCTTTTTGAGAATGAAACCCTGAACAACATATTATAGTGATATACTTAGTTGATGGATATTTCATATTTTCGTAATCTATTTTGTGTCAGGACATTTTACTATAGGTATAACATTACCCCAATATTTCTAATAGAGATTATACCACTCATAATCCGTGTCCCTTTCGGGAAAAAACGCCCCAACCGTCGCAATCCGTAAGTTCCTTTCGGGACAAGCTGACACTCGCGCGGTTGCGCCCGCGATTTTGTCCCGAAAGGGACTTACGGATCGTTAGTGGTTAAACCGACACAATAACAGCTGTATTAAATCTCCTTGTTCAGTCGCTTCAACTGGGCCATAAACCCAGACTTTGAGCTTCTACTGAGAATTCTTAAAGAAAAAACGCAATAACTCTTTGTTCTTCACGGGACACCGAATATGACACTATCATCACCCCTGCATTCCCGGAAGGGTTAGGCAGAATTGTATAATCCCTCAAATCTACGTGGTTCTTTACTCAAGAGACCACCTCAGACATTAAACCACATAGTTCTCACAATAGTGTGGGTTATATGTTTAACAATTTATATTAAGAATCTTATTGTATCGCCTTAACATGTAACTGTTTTTTTGTTCCTAACAAATAAAACAAAATAATGTTTAATTTATTGTTTGGATCTTAAAATAGGGTTTGATATCTGAATTTATTTTCGGTTTTGTTGTCAGGGTACCTAGTTTAATTTGACAAAAAATATTGACGTGTAAAAGAGTTATTTTAAACCTATTAGTTCAATTTCATTCAGTCATTTATCATTAATACATCCACATTTCGCCAGTAGATAATATACATATTTTCGTAATTAAGAAAATAATCGTAATTAAGGATAGGGTAACATTGTAAGTAAAGTGCAGTCCTCGGAATCGTTTTGCCGACATTCATAATGACATTGCCGTTAGAATAGAAAATAATTGAATATTCTTTATTATCTGCACCATATAACTTACGAACAATAAAAAAATACTTGGAATAACACAATGGGTGGCCATTACTAATTATGTCAGGTATGAGGATTACCTATGTTTCGTTTTGTCTTTTACGGGTGCGCGGTCTTGGAAAGCTTATGTGGGGCTTATTTTAAGTAGACACTGATTAGGGGTAATAATTAGGTAAATCAGTTAAAAATTAATAAATTATTCCCTTATTTAATACTGCCTTATTAGTACATGTAAGTAGGTAGGTAGTTCGTTAATTCGTTCAGTGATTAAAAAGTTCATGTATAAAGGCGAGCTTAGCTCAAAGTTTATTTTTTCCCAGCAAACGTTACCATAGGACACAAGGTTTTTTTTATACCATAGTACGTTTTTGCAGCCTGGCAGTGATATCTTAATCAATATACCTCTGTATAAAACTGTTCCGTTACTGAATGACTTGAGTGACTGACAGACAACGCACAGCCGAAACTACTGGTCATAGAAAGCTGAAATTTGGCATGTAGGCTATTTGGGTAATGTAGGAGTGTGTTCTCCTACACTCCTCAAGGAACCTACATGCCAAATTTAAGAGAGGATTTTCCGAAATTCCTACGGGAACGGGAAAAACGGGGTATGCGCGTACAAAATCGCGGGGAAAAGCTTTGGATGCTATGATTTCATGCGTAAAAATATGTAGAAAGTGGTAGATAAAACGATTTTTAGTGGCCAAATAATATCTAACATAATACAATGGCACCCTGACGTCACGGATACCATCAGGTAAAGTTTTGGAGACAATGCTCGACTGACCTATTGTTTCAAACTGTCCTTCCTATGTTAAGTATAGATGTATCTACCTGAATTAAGTCGCTTAGTTGCGCACTCAGTACAATAATGCGTTCAGAATGTTGTTGGGTCTACCGTGGAGGTGCAGCGCATCTGGGATGTTTGCTGAAGCGCGCACTGATGGTTTCCAGGCTATCATGCGCAAAAAGCAGCTTCTCTGCTGTCCCGTATGCGGGGTAGCAACGACGGCATTCTAAACGCAAAAACTGTACGTTTCGATTGTCCCTTCCAAAATCACTGGGTTTCTGTTGGTGTGGCGGGTTATAGCAAATAAGTGTGTACTGCATTGACTAGGTTAAGTTTTCTATGGGTCTATGCCACCCAAAATTATTATTATACGATTGTACGTATACCTGTAGTTAAATTAGGTAGGTGAGATACCTGCCAGTCTCTACTCTCAACACCTCACCGAGTATACTTAGGTGGAGTGAGCATGAAGTGAATTAGATATCATTCTTGTGTATGTATGGATTTAGTCGGGGCCCGCTTGGGCCAGCGCCTGCCAGGGTTACGGAATTTGTTCGGAAGAGTCACCGCGGCCCTGGAACACAAAGGGCATTAGGAGGAACACGGATGGGTTTTAGTTAGTAAAGGTCTGGCACTCCCTTCTGCTCCGCCTAGAGCATAAGGAGTTATTTGATGATTTCCCATCCTTAAATAAATAAAAAACTGGCCAATTGCGAGCCGGACTCGCGTGCAAAAGGTTCCGAACGAATTTCATTTTTTAACGTGTTATTTTAACACTATAGACTTCTTACAGTATCGTTTTCCTGTGATCTATAGGTAAAGATCTATTACCTCCATTTTTTTTCAAAATTTTAGGCTCAATAGTTTCGGAGGTTAGGCGGGGGGGGACTGGTAATTTTTTGTCTATTTTCTTGAATAACTTCAAAACTATTTATTTTAAATTTATGAAAAAATATATTTAAAACCCTTGTAGTAAGCCCTTTCACTTGATATGTCACACGATATTGTTCAAAAAACGTTTTTTTTTTAATTTTCTAGTTTGACCCCAGCTTTCAACAGAATCGGTCCAGTGGATCCGGAGAAAACTGGCTGTGACAGACGGACAGACAGACAGCCGAGTGATCCTATAAGGGTTCCGTTTTTTGGTCGGAACCCTAATATGTATGGATTGACGCCTCACCTCGTGTAAGCACACGGTGAGAGGTTTATAGAATCGCACTGCCATATTTGCGGATGGATGAACATCTATTGCATTTCGAGTTCCCTCCGTGTCTCGGAAGGAACGCGAAGCCGTTGGTCTCGGCTGTCATTTGTAAACTTTGACAGTCGTTAAGCATAGTCAGGAGCCAGAAAATTTTACACCAGTCTTTCCAAAGGGTATCGTGAAATACTGGTACTCATTTGCATTGCGTGGTCAACTGCCTCCGTGGTCGAGTGGTTTAGGCGTTTGCCTTGTGACCCGGTGCTCGTGGGTTCGATTCCCACGGGAAACATACTTTGTAAAGTTGTTTTCTAGTTTGGCTAGGACATTTCAGGCTTGAATCACCTGATTGTCTGATAAAACGAGGATGCCGTGCTCCGGCACGTATAAGCCGGTGGTCCCGGCCGCCAAACGACGGTCGTCAGATAAACCATGTCAGAGGCTTTTGAGGCGGTTTAGAAACTCTGACACTAGGGTGTGTGGGGTCGTTACCCACAGGACGGTAGTCAAATTGTTTGTGCCTGAAAGTAGATATATAGATAAATTGAAGTCATTTAGCACCATGGCGCTCTCTAAAGTGTCAAGTTGCCAGGATATTTGATGGTAAAATCACCATCTGAGAACGATGAAAATCATTAAAAATGAACTTTGCATGTGCTTTATCTTTTGGTGGTAGATCAAATATGTATATTGACAGCTGTTTTGGTATAGTAGGCGCCGGATAAACTTGCTATAAAGTACATTGACCTGTCCCTAACATCACTTCGTAGATACCAAAACAATAAAATATGAACCGATGTTCATTACTAGAGAACGTGACGGATTACGATATCATAGAAGTCGATTCAGGACAGCTTTGTCTTTATTTCTGTTTTTGATATTAAGAAAGTCGACAATTGTATGTGGGTCAATTACCGTTACTGCACATTTAACTGGTGTCTACCATAGTTCTGTTGTTAATCGACTGGTGGGCGGACCTTAAAGTCCTTAGTAGTACTTTTCAATTGATGCGTTCGCAGTAGCGGTTAAGAATTTTATGTGTTGGTGAATTGAATTTAAATACATGAGGAAAAAGAAACCCCTAAAATCCTTAACTATTTTAATGTTTTAACACGATTCCGATTTTAAAATGATAGTAGTGACTAAAATAATCAACAAAAATCCGTCGATTTAATGGATTAAGAATAATTAAAAGTAACTCATGTTAGAGCATAGGTATATTATTCTGATATAGCACAGAATCTGTACATTACAAATCATTAAAAGTTGCTCATAAGTACGTCCGTTTCTTTCCGACGATAATAATTTGTTTATTAAAGTAATTAACGAGTACCCACTTGTAGTTTTTTAATTTGCGTTAATTAGTTTTTTTGAGCTAATGCTGTTTAATCCTCATAAGTGAAACATTAAGTGATATGACTCTAATCATATAACGGTAAAAAGTATCGATTGTATTTTTTAAATAAAGAACATGGTACATTTTGTTTTTAAGTTTAGATAATCGTTGAACCACAGAAGCAGACCATTTTAGACCGGGCGCTAGATAGGTAGAGTTGAGTGTGCAAAATATGAGGGCCACATTGTGTACATAATTTTGAACTCGGAAAAGCTTACTGATTACTATTTTGAATATTGTCAGGAGATTTGTTGGTCCTTTTATTTTTTATAATCTATCCCCTTAGAAATCAAGTCGGTAAACATACTCAACAAATGCTTTGGAACTATTCTAATGATTGTTTTAGTGTCAAAATCAAATTGTTTCCTATGATTAAAGATACTTATAGGTATCTAGTCTTTTGAAGTAAAAAAAAACAACTGAGCTAAAAATAAAGACAGAGTCGGAGAAAATCGGCTGTGACAGACAGACAACCGAGTGGGTCACTCGGTTGTCTGTCTGTCTGTCTGTCTGTATAAGGGTTCCGTTTTCCATCTAGAGGTTCATCTTCATTTTATTTTAATATTTCGGTTTATTCCCGGTGCGTATTTTCTTTTCTTTTATTTTTCTGTTTCAAATGCTTATACTGGATAATGTTTAGTGGAAGAGCGGTGTCACCTAACACAAGCATCTTCTTGCTTAAAAAGTGATCGCCAAATCACATATGTAATTGAAACAAACATTTTTATTTGTTATTATTGTCTTGAACAATCTCGGAACCCTGAGGTCCCGGTCCTTTGGTCGAAGCGAACTCGCAGAGGCCCCTTTACACATTTCTAATAGAATGGGGCACCAACCGGCGATTATTATTGTGTCTTAAAAATATCACAACCCTTCTCTCTTTGCTTTTCGAAGTATATCTTTATGAACCTTTGGCGAGAAACTGAGAACGCCTTGCCGTGGTCGGACAGGAAAACTCTTAAGAACCCTATCACAGAATTCCGTTTTCACTCACAAAACTGCTGAAATTAGGCAGTTGCATTTACGTTTATTTTAGGGTATATTATTAATTTATTTTATACATATCAAGCAATCTTCTATCCCTCTCTACTCAGCTGTCAAATCGGGCTTTTGGTGACTTTAAGTGGAGTGAATTTTCCTGTAAACTCACATTAACAAGAAATTACACTTTTGTTAACCAGCCGGTGTAATAACCTTTTCGTACACAGAAGGAGCATTGATCATCATGCTTGCTCACTATATGTTGAAAGTTTTGGTCCACGTTTCCTCAAGATGATTTCCTTCTTCTTCTTTGAGTCAGAAACTCTGTATTGACTATGACTAATGTTAAAAAATACTTTAGTTCTTGCAGTACGTCATACTGGGTACCTATTATGACATCTTAAAACCATAATGATAACGGTGTGGGAGGGAGACGGAGTTATACTATACGCATAACACTATCCCTTTT
Source organism: Lacanobia wlatinum (assembly GCA_947578705.1). Taxonomy (NCBI): domain Eukaryota; kingdom Metazoa; phylum Arthropoda; class Insecta; order Lepidoptera; family Noctuidae; genus Lacanobia; species Lacanobia wlatinum. Next base: position 7,501,044 of record OX388044.1, on the reverse strand, counting down.
TCACAACATTAGCACGTCATAATAGGGCCTCTGGTAATGAATCTGTAGCCTAGTGTACTTTTTAAAAACTCCCGTAAACAGACGTGATGCGACGATGCAATGACTATATTTCTTAGAACTTATGCTACGTAGGTCATAAGGATACCGAGTTACTCGACTGTTTTCTCCTCCAATATTGGACCGATATAAGAGATATTTCACAAACTGAATAAGAAGGATGTATACTGTGTCTCTATGTTTTCTTTTTATGATTAATAGTTGCCAAATTTGTACACTAGGGCTCTGTTGACAGCGATTTATCGGACAGTTTTTAGCATTTTGTGAGAGTTCTAGTGCTTATACGGTTAATAAATCATCAAAAAGAAAAAAAATAAGGACACAGTATATGTCCTCATTATTAAGTTTGTGAAAACCTCGAATTATGACTTTTTACATACAAAGTCTCGCTGCCAGCATTTCCTCTTAAGGTAGTGGTTGTGTGGCGTTCTAGGAGTACTAGAAGGAATGTTGGCCGTCGGGCAGCCAGAACCTATATGGGTCTGGCACAGGAGCGTAGGGTATGGTACAGGAAAAGACAGGCCATGCTGAGCAATGGACGAAGTTGGGCTGTGGATGATGACATGATACGTTCATAGAATGAAAAAAAAAATAGGAATCCGATTAGGATTCCTATTTTTTTTTTTTATAAATACGAATGCGAGTTTTGTTTTTACTTGAGCTGGGTTTGCTCTTGACTAGTCTAAGTCAGAGGTGACAGAGACAAAGTCGACGATGGAGTGAGCTTACCCAGAAGAAGACTGTTCACTCTAAATTTGAAAATATTAGGGTTGAAGTTGTTGGAAACACAAACGCAAGTAGACAGTTCCACTCCCTTGCGTGGCGTCTGTCTGTGGGGAGCCCTAAAAAGGTCCGTAAACCGGGTCACACGTTAAAATAAACAATTAAATTCATAATCAAAACATTAATTCGAAGTGTTCTTAACGAAGTTTATGATATTTATATTAAATTCATATTAATATACATTTGGAACGAAGTTAATTAGCAGTTCGCGTGGCAATATACGGAATGAAATAAACATTTATTTAGAACATAAGTGGGCAGTTACTGCGCGATTTGTTCTCAAGATAACATCTTTTGAAAAGATCATTGAATGAAAAAGCGTTAGTTGTTGGTTTTGAGTCAGGTGTTTTTTGTTTTATTTTTTCTTGCAGTATGGAATGAAAAAAATGTCATAAAGACTTTTATAATTTTCATCAGAAATTGTTTTCTAAATATTTTAAGCGTATTCAATAGTGGCGTAGAAATAAAAAAACTTATTCAAAACGACAAAATCCCTCGATGTCTGTATAGGGAACAAGCAATATTTCCATTTTTGCTTTAGTTTTAAAGAACTCCATCTAGAATAGACTACCACATAAATAAGAAAAGAAAACGCTTTAATTAATTGCCAAAATAGCATCTTTAAACCGACAGTTTAAATTTTCACGCGAAAATGGTCGATGACGTTACTCCTGCCTGCCACTGGTCAAGTGGTCCTAATTCAAAGACATAAGGTTGCCTATTCGTTGTCATAACAGCAGTGACGTCACTAAACGCTGATTGTTGGTTTTAAATACGTTCCGTTTCACGTTACTTTAATTCATATTTTTTGTTAAAAATCGAAATTAACTTAAATAAAAACGTTGCAATGGCCTTTATTTTATACTTTTTTATCATTTATTACCAACATTCTCATAAATTCTGTATAACTTTGGGATTCAAGTGGGCTTTGAATCATTCATAAATCCAAACACTCGATTCAGCAGTGCGATTCTGTTAACATGTCGAAGTGAAGGCTTGGGATGAAGTGTTCATGAAGTGAGCTGGCAATCTATATGTCGACCGGCTAAAACCGGCCCTGAATCTAGTACCCAGACTTATTTGAGTTTTCAAGTTTATGAAATAGGTTCAATCGGCAAAATAAACTCCACTATTTATTACTTAAGATAATTTGAATCAAACTAGTTTAAAAATACCTCAATATCTGATAAATATTTAGTATCCAACAATCTACAATTGACCTTCAAACCTGAAATAATTCAAGGGCAAAATTCCATCCATTGTCTACCAATATTTTCCTATAAATGTTCTGTGGATTGTTTCATAATTTACCATAAAATAATAATCGTGGGATTGAAATAGTTGGATTTGAGTAAAAAGGTTTCATTGAAGGTAAAGCGTGAAAGCATCCGTCACTTTCCCGGGCCTCGAACCTATTTTACGCAGAAAAAAAAAGAAATGGTTTTGTGAATGGCTGCCTCAGATATGGGAAACTTATTTTGTAATGGCGGTTTTTGTAGAGGAGTAAATAGTTGAAGCCGTGTTGTAAGAGTTTCTGAAGAATGCGTTTGTCTTTTATTTCAATATTTGAATTTTCTCGGATTTCGATTTTTGAACATTATAGATGTGGTTGATAGTGTTTTGTTCTACTTAGTCCGTTGCTAATTCTAGTTAGTTGCTAATACGGACTTGTTTTGTTTGAAATATTAGTTATGACAGCTCGTGTTAGTAAGTCGGTAAGTCCGAGTTGTTTTTTGGTTATTCAAATAAGCTTTTAATTATAATTGAATGTGTGTTTAATAACTAAACTTGATAGATATGCAAGTTTAGGGCTTTTTATTAAAATATAGCTCACCTTTTTTTTTAAAAGACTATTTTGAAGACGTAATGCTGTATGGTGCCGTTAAAAGTTAATACCATCCCATCACTTCCCGTGGGTGCCGTAAGAGGCGACTAAAGCACTCGCCAGAGAATGGGCAGCAGCGTTCTCTGTAAAACTCAACACCATACACTGCGATCGCCAACCCGCCTGCCAAGCGTGGCGATTATGGCAAACCCCCCTTTTGGGGGAGGTCTATGTCCAGCAGTGGACGTCTTTCGGCTGTCATGATGATGATGATGATGATTTTGAAGACTACTTAATAAAACGTAATTAATATTTAAAAATAAAAATACGAAGGTAGCTAAGTATTAGAAACCGTGTGATAAATTTCGTTCATGAAATATTTAGATTTTCATTTACTCTTATGAAAGTCGCCACCCACGTAAATGGATCGACATCCACGCTGTGGACTCAACCGGATATTCTTAGTTGGCATTCACAATGAACGTGACTTTTTATTACAGAAAGTATTTTTCAAGAACAGGATATTAATGGGTTGTGTGCTGAAACTGCGACCTATTTATGCAATAAAAGTTGTTATGAGGCAATTTTTGAAGTAAAAATCGATGTTAAGTTTTATTACAAATATACTTGAGCCTGTAAACCTGATAAACTTGGCGTTATGCAGGTTTGACAATTCATAACTCTAAATTCACAATTTAGAAACAGACGCATTATCTTCTACTTATCCTGAGATTTTCTCTTTTTTAGGGTCCCGAACAAAAAACGGAACCCTTATAGGATCACTTTGTTGTCCGTCCGTCTGTCTGTTAAGACCGTTTATCTCGGGAACGCGTGGAGGTATCGAGTTGAAACCTAATACTTAGGTCTATGGCCTCTTTGTGTTAAAAACAAACTTCTAAGTTAACGTAAAAAAAAGATACGGTCGTTTATGCCGCAAAAAACGCATATTTCGACACTCTCAAAGAAATCAAAATGCATAGGTAGGGTATTTCCCGTTGACCTAGAACTATGGAATTTGGCAAGTAATAACTAACGTCTTATATTACAAGTATAGGGAAAAGTCTGAAAACTATACATTTTTATTAAATCATAATAAAGATACAGTCTTCATTTAAAAAGTAATTTGTAGCTACAAATTTATACGGAATCTTCGGTGGGCGAGTCCAACTCGCACTTGGCCAGTTTTTTTATTTCATGATGTTATGATTTTGGAAACTATTCTGTAATAGTTCTTTGAAAGTGAGTCGTCTATTCTTAGCAAGAGTTGCGGAATTTATTCAGTTACGGAATTTGTTCGAAAGAGTCACCGCGGTCCTCGAACGCAAAGGGCATCAGGAAGAACATGGATGGGTTTTAGTCAGTAAGAGTCTGACATTTCCTTCCGCTGCAGTGTGGAAGGAGTCATTTGACAATTTATTATCCTAAAAAAACCCTAGCAAGAAGAGTGACAGCTTACTCACCTAAGCTTTCATGGTTAGATTCAAGAAAATAGGCAGGCTGTTTGTTTTTTGAAAAAAATCGCGTGTAGTTCTTAACATTATTCCGATATGTTCAACAAAATATTCACCCCTTACAGAAAAAAAGAAAACAAAGCACATACGTGCACACAAGCACCCATTAAACACCTTACAACCAATTTAACACGAAAAGTCACGAACCTACTAGAATCGCAACAATCTCTCTTCATCAACACCTTATCCCGTCGCCTTAAGGTCTGTTTTCGCAGCTCAGTCGTTTTTGACGTCGACGTCAAAGCCGTGCGTGGCCACACGTCAGCTATTAAGAGTCAGCTTTACGTGTGTAAGCTGTATGTGGGATTGTGACTGATAGCATCTGACCTCACTCTGTAATGGGGAAAGAACGGCTTTCTTAATAATAGACCGTGATTTATTGGACTAAATATGGGTTATGAGTTTCATAGCTTAGCTGGTAAGGGTTAGGTTAGTAAGTAGTCGTGTAGGGGTGTACTGAGAACTTGTTTTTTAGGGTTCCGAACAAAAAACGGAACCCTTATAAGATCACTCGGGTGTCTGTCCGTCTGTCACAGCCAGTTTTCTCCGGATCCACTGAACCGATTCTGTTGAAATTTGGTACACATGTGACTTCTGTGACCCAAACACGGACGCGTTACGTAAACTACCGAGCCTAAAATTTTGAAAAAAACTGGTGATAATAGATCTTTAGCTATGGATTACAGGAAAACTTATAAGAAGCGTATAGTGTTAAAATAACATGTTAAAAAATGAAATTCGTTCGGAACCCTTTGCACGCGAGTCCGACTCGCACTTGGCCAGTTTTTTTTACTTGATATGGGTTTGCTCTTGACTCAAGTCTAAGTCAGAGGTGACAGAGACAAAGTCGACGATGGAGTTGGCTCACCCAGCCGAAGCCTGTTGAACTTGTTTTAAAATATTGGTTAATTTTCTGGGAAGCATTGAGTTCTTCAATTTGGTTGTCATTGGAGAGAAATAAATTATCCTTTAAGACCATCAAAACTTTTCTGCATTTTAGAGCCTGATGAGTTGGTAAACCTACAAAAAATAAGACGAAGCAGTAGTGACGTTTATTTTAAGATAATACCTTATATTCAACTAGATTTTGCCCCCGGTTTCACTAGGGTTAAAGTAGCTTAAAACTGTGTCCAGGGTCATCTATCTATGTACCAAAATTCATCAAAATCGGTTCAGCGTGAAAGCGTAACAAAGAAACTTACTATTGCATTTATAATATTAATAAGTTGTATCTCTCCGTTATTTTCACTCTACATCAAAAATACCTTATGATTGAACAGCATAGTCTTCTAATCATCTCACATACAGACAAGAAGAAAAAACACTCGACCAACGCCAATCATAGATCATGGCTCTTATAAAAAGATACTTCATACACAACCACCCCAAGTCCAAAAAGACTAGACCACTCCATCTTCAGAACCCAAGACCGTAGATACTTCAGGAGTCCTGTAAGTAAGACATATATGGCGATAACAAGGAGTACTGAGTCCCGTATAAATCAGAATGCTAGCTTGAACGTTCAAGCGAGCGGCGATGCGGAAGAAATGAATATTTTGGCAGCACGTACCTTCCAGACGTCTTCGAAGGCTTTGCACAGAGTAGTTTTGGGTAGAGACTACGGGTTTATTGGATTAGGGGTTTTTGTGAAATAGATCTTTGGGTTTAGTAGAATCATTTGTAGATCTTTGTCTGTTGTTGAACAGTCGTTATGGTAATACGAAATCACCACTCTTGCTACAAGATACCCCTTGAACACAAGAACGTGTTACAAGATACCCCTTGTATCTTGTAACACGTTCTTGTTTTATTTTTTATTTTACATGGCCGACTATTTGAACCTTGTAACTGGGCTAGCAAAGTTGGTAAAAGGCAAGGCAAATTGATTGACGTTATAGCGATGTTTTTTATCCTGTCTTCAAAAAGGTGATGTTTTTTTAAGTAGTTTTTGCTCGTTCAGTTCTTTTTGTAAAAAGTTCACAATATTTGCAACACGTACTTGGCATAATTTTCGAAAGTTACTGTAGTTGATATAATAAAGAGAAGTGGTTTAGCATCTATTTTATTGCGGTTTTCCGTGACAATTACGAAATGGATGAAAATAGTGTTAAGTGTTATTTGTTCGTTGTCTAGCCTTTTTAGAAAGCTGGATAATATAGTTTAGCTCGATATTTTTCTGCATCACCAGTTCACTCATAGGTAAAATTAAAGCTTCAATGAAAAAAAACCTATTGTTAACTCGTGTAAAAGAAACCATAAATTCAATCGCAGGAGTACTTCCACCCTTCAAATCTCCATACTTTAATTTAGGGCCTAAAAAAACAACTGCCCCTCTCACAAAACAAACTACTCTGTGGTTCCTCCATGCATGCGATGCTCATATCACTCGGAGCAGTTGGCTGAAGGGTGAAAACTAAAAAAACATGGCCCGTCCACGTCGGCACTTGTCTGCCAACTTGTACTCGCCACTTAGATTAGTTTCCAACTTGTAGGTACTGGTACAGTCGTGTTCACTTCGCTAACTTTCGTGGGTAGTTTTTTTTTCATGCTTTATTGGAAGGTAGTACGTCGTTTGGTGTGTTGTTTTAAGATGCGAGGACAAAAAAGTATGGATTAGTTGTGGTTACTGGTATATTCATGTTTAGAGGGTTAGTATAAGGAGTTTATAAGACAGATGTTAGTGGAAATTCCCAAAAAAGAAGATTACAGTATCTTCTTTTTTTGGGACACTGAGTGCTGAAAGATCAGCGTAGTACGACTGTACTTTTCTAGACTCTCGTCTTAGTACCTATTTTGTATAATGTAGTTTAGTTTGGACATGTCTGCCGCATGCCTATAAGGCACAATTGGTGTCCTGAAATGAGATCTTCTACGCAAGCGTGCTCCATCTTCGACCACATCATCGCTTACCATCAGGTGAGATAGTGGTCAAAATTGTGCCCATAAAAAGTAAAAAAAAGAGATCGCGACGAGGCGACTTGAAAGTATTCCTAAGGAAGACATTCAAGTCAAGAAGCAAGGCAAGAAGTGGCACAGAACCGGGAACGATGGAGGCGTTTACCCAGCAGTACAGTACAGGCTACATATTAATAGTTTGGTTAATTGGCAAAAATGCGTTAGTTAACATATGTTTTGTGGTTGTGGTCTGATATGTGGCGTCACGTTTACGTCTGAATTAATCACGAAGCTAATTTGGTTACAGGAAAGGTTAAAGGTATTTGTTTATTCACATGTTCAATTTTGTATTGTGTTTCTAAATATGTACATTTAATAGGAAAATGTTTTAATTCACTAAGTTAGTCATCTAGGTCGACCTAGTGCGTATTCTGATATGCGTGGCGCCTTTTTTTTTTAGAAGTGGTACGCAAAGGAGACCGAAATAGCTCGAAAAAACACATGACTTAAGGCGACGACATACGCCAGTGACCTTGAGGAAACAAAACGCGTACTCGTTAGACACCCGCGCGACCAAAAATTCAGAAGTTTTTTGTACTTACTTTATTATTCTGAGACTTAAAAAAAAATAGCCGTATATCAAAATGTAGATAATTAATTTGTCTTTGAGATAGTGTACATTCCATTAAAATACGCCCGGTGTCCGATTGTCGTTTTTATCTCCGTGTTAGACATAACTTTACAAATTAATTACACTATGTTGAACGAATAAAAACCAATATTTTCTTAGATCAAATGATTAAAAAGTAGTCTAATGTAACATATATTTTTTTTATCCAAAAAATTACGTTTAGCAGTTTAGACGTGATTCTCATTTTAAAATCAGCTTCCTGGGAGGTATCTCCACCTTAAGAGGAAGTGAGCAGGGTATTTTGCTCTCAGAACAGATAGAAACACAGTCAATGGGGTCGAAACCGAAAGGATCTGAAGGGTCTAGCGCGTACGGGGGGCAGCGCTGGCGCGGCCTCCTGCAAGGTGGACCGATGACCTGGTGAATACCGCGGAAACCCGCTGGGTGCAACACGACCAGGACTTGTCGAAGCTGCAGTACTTGGGGAGGCTCGTGTCCAGCAGAGATATTATTATGATGTAGTCGGGACAAGCCTATGTTTTTAGATTTTCCAAATAAATTGATTGATTTCACGACGCAACCAGTGGTGTATGTTATGTGACTATCTCCATGAGGAAATTCGCACGAAAAACATTAGGTACACAACTTCGAACTGCAAAGTTATAGTCGAATGCAACGTTAGACACTAATTTATGAAGTGTATGAAACTCAATAGTTTCGATAGAATAATCCTAATATCCTATCAAAACTTCATACGTTAAACCGATTTTTGTTACCTCTGTCGTGTGGTTTGATTTTCGAGAATAAGCAGAGCTTATCGAGGTTGGCCCGTGGACGGGTGACCATCCAATACATGCCAAGACTCCTTCATGCCTGAGAAAGCACGTTAAGCCGTTGGTCCTGGCTATCATTTGACATTCGTCACGGATAGTCAGAAGCCGGGAAATCTAACACCAGTCTTGCTAATCGTGTTACTAGGTTTTATTTTTACTTTTGCTAGGCACGCGTTTGACCACTATCTCACCTGATGGTAAGCGATGATGTGGTCGAAGATGGAGCACGCTTGCGTAGAAGTAACTTATTCACTCTTGACTTAAAGACTCCCAGGTTGTAGCTATCAGGAAACACAGACTCCGGCAGGGAATTCCACTCTTTAGCTGTACGCACTATGAATGTGTTCCCAAAATGTTTTGTGCGTGTGGGTGGGATATCCACCATGTAGCGGTGGCGCATCGCCGTTCGTCTTGTGGTCCGATGATGGAACGGGCTTGGCGGGATTAAATTATGTAATTCCGTCGCACAAAGATTCTGGGTTGTCATCTTTCTGATAGGCAGTTTGTATAACAGTGATACTCAGCTGCATGAGGTTATTCTGGAAGCGGGCCCCAACACAGTTAGGAAAAGGCTATGCAGAATTATTAAAATAGAGGCGTGTGAAATATCAGAAACAAATACTGTTTGATATTTTATTTAGAACAGTTAAGGTCGGGGCAGATGACACTACGAAATTAGCGGCAGCCACAACAAATTAGATTTGATTTACTATTCTAGAACGATAACCTCGGGTTGACCGTTAAGTTGATCAAATATAAACATTCAGTAGTTACTTGAGAGAAATGGAATCACATTTCAGATGTGGGATAAAGAATATTTTTTTTTAAAGTTAACTTTGATTGGTCTTTAGATATAATAAGAGTATATTTTATATCCTTATTCACCGACTTCCAAAAAAGGAGGAGGTTCTCAATTCGGTGGGTTTTTTTACCGATTACTCCGAGGTTTCTGATCCGATTTCTGTGATTCTTTTTTAGTTCGATGCGATATACTTGCCATTTGGTCCCGTAAAAACTTGATTCAGTTTGGTTTATTTCAGTAGTTTTTGTTTTATGAGCATTTTTGCTTATATAAATTTCTGCGTAGGCTAAGACGTCGTCCAAGTATCACCACTTAAAAGTGAAAAATAAAAAACTTTTAATATTTTTTTGTAAAAAGGGTTTTAAGTCTATCAATGCAGTTTAAGCTCAATAAAGTACAGCAGTGCGATTCTGTAAACATGTCGAAGTGAACACTTGGGCGAAGTGAACGACAGGTGAGCTGTCAAACCATACAAACAAGATGGCGTGACAACTCACTTGTCGTTCACTCCACTTATGTGGTCACGGTGAGATGTCGACAGAATCGACCGGCAGTACCTAATTGCGTTATCTTCAGTTGTGTTGACTTCAGATTGTGTGTTGATATTTGTAGAAAGTTTAAATCACCAAAGTCAAGCTTATAAAAAGCTCCCGCTTATCATTATCAATCAGTGAGTCAGTATGAGTCATAGCGGAATGTCATTATTAACGAGCGCTTCCGCAATTTCACGTGTCATTCATGTCATCGATTCACAAATGATGATGTAATTGCGACAAGATAATTATCACTTGTTTGTTATTTGAGTTTGGTTTTGTTGGTCAATTGATAAAACAGGTTGATTTATGAGCAATATTATTGGCACGTGAACTTTATTTTTAGAATTGGTTTTTCGTTTCAGTGTACTGAATGACAAAATGTGCATAGATGAGCAATAAAAAAGGAGTAAGTTACCAGTAGTACTATTCTGTAGAAATCTCTCGTGAAAGCTTAGGTGAAGTGAACAAGAAGTGAGCTATTAATCCATACTATCCATCCATTTTTTTTTTCTTTTTTACAAGTTATATTTTTGATAGGTATTATTTATCACTGCACACTAAATTATATTTATGTATTACTACACTTAAGCATATTATATATTTACCTCTATATTAATTACCCTTCAAAACTGGTTTACATCTGTTCACTTCAACATAAGGTGCATTTGAAAACCAGCGTCAGGCAGCACGTAGTTGTCTGGCATTTTGCTGAACTGGACCTATTTGGCGCAGCCGCGGGGCACACAATGTTATTGTTTTTAAAATTAATTTGCATTTCCTCATATTGTTGCTTACATTGTTTGATTCCGTGTGTGCCAAATAAATATAGTTTTCTTCCTTCCTTTCTTTTCTTTCTTTCCATACAATTAAGGTGAAATCACAGTTTACATCGAGATCACACCACCTAAGAGTCCACGGTGACATGTTGATAGAATACAGCTAGTATATTCTGTAAATAACTATTTCGATATCGAGCATCACCTGAGTGACAAAGCTCACAAAGTGAGCTTTATAACACACAACATAAAGGTCTTATATTTATACGAATTTGATATTCACCTCGGATTCCGCTGTCGAGACACGAAAATGTTGTTACAGAATAGCACTGCTGTAGTGCTATTCTGCAGCGCGACTTGAAGTGAAGGCTTGGGTGAAGTGATCATGAAGTGAGCTGTCAATCCAAGTAATCAAGGTGAATGACAGCTCACTTCGTGATCACTTCACCCACGCCTTCACTTCGACATGTTTACAGAATCGACCGGCTGTACGCATCTCACCGTTAAAGCTTAGCTGAAGTGAACAAGAAATGCGCCAATCGGTGGATAATTCAAACAAAAGGTGAAATAACACTTCACTTCGAACGCACTCCACCTAAGATTGAGATGTTTACAGAATAGACTGGCTCTCCTTTTTGCGAAACATATACCTTTTGCGTCAGTAAAAATATGATTTCTGAACATTATTATGACGTTTTACTTTCAGCGATGAATTACAAAGATCTACAAGCACAAAGCACTTTGTCATATAAATCAGAGTCTTCATAACCTATTAAAGACACCGGTAACAAATTCCAATCTGGTCATCAGCTCATAAAATCCACGAAAAACCTATTTTAAAATCGCCGTACGAAAACTTGCGCATCTAAATCAAAGCCCAAGCTTACGTGTAGCGGTATAGACAGAACAGCTGGTAATGAATCAGATGTGTATCGGCGGACGTGTGAGAACACACGGCCGAAATACTGGCCGTAAATACTGGCTCGCGTGCGCTTTACAACTGCACTGGAATGGACTAGAGGTGGCAGACGAAAATTATTTTTCAAGACACTTACACGAAAACTGACTCTTCACGCTTTTAGGCATGAAATGAATTGTGGAAAAGTCGCTAGAGGTCCTGCCTATTCAATTGATTACAAGGTTTTTTTATGCTTTAGGTATAACTTACTAGAGTGTACGAAGTCGCGGTCAATAACCGCAACTTCGTACGCGCTTATCCCGTTTTTATGGTTCCGAACAAAACACGGAACCGGTATATGATCACTCGGGTGTCTGTCTGACTGTCCGTCTGTCACAGCCAGTTTTCTTCGGATCTACTGGACCGATTCTGTTGAAATTTGGTACACATATGGACTTTTGTGACCCAAATAAGGACCCGTTACGTAAACATATAAGTTTTGATTAAGGTCAAATCAGAAAATTAAAAAAAAGTTAAAACTGTATCGTGCGACATATCAAATGAAAGGGCTTATTGTGAGGGTTTTAATTATTTTTTTCATAATATGAAATAAATAGTTTTAAAGTTATTCAAGAAATTATACCAAACACGACCATTCCCCCTTATCTCCGAAACTACTGAGCCTAAAATTTTGAAAAAAAATGCAGATAATAGTTCTATACCTAAAAATTACAGGAAAACCTATAAGAAGTCTATAGTTTTAAATTAACATGGTAAAAATTTAAATTTACCCTTTGCACGCGAGTCTGACCCGCACTTGCCCAGTTTTTTTTCCCGTTCCCGTAGCAATTTCGGGAAATCCTCTCTTAGGGCTCCCCTACACTCCTCAAGGAGCCACCAAACATGCTACATTTCAGCTTTCTACGATCTGTAGTTTGAACTGTGCGTTATCTGTCAGTCACTCATCAGTTACGGAAGAATTTAAATATTAGGATTGATAAGATCCTAATATTTAAATTCCACACCTTCTCTTTTTTTTGTTTTTGTGTTTGCGTGCACATAATAAATTTATTGTTTAAGGAAAAAAGTGACTTAAAGTGTCCGTTTGACGTGTTTGTGGTTTTCATCGTCATTGCTAGTGAGTGCAAGTAGTGTCTAGTTGTGACGTCATTTAACACTTACGTACAGGAGTTGAGTAGTATAATATTACACATATTGTGCGAAAATGGGATGGAAGTTCGTTTTATAAATTAATATTGACAGGAATATTGCATCAAACACTATCTACATTACGGCTTTTGTTTGTTGACGTCATTGAAAGTAAGTGCAAGTTTACGTGACGTCTTTTAAAACTTGCGTGGGAATTGATAAGCATATTAGTCATATTATACATAAGTAGCAGGTCTGGTTGCACTCTAATTTGTAAACAATTCTTGGAATAATCATCATATATGAATGACAGTGCGCAGGGCTTCCCAAGTTGGGCATTTTCGCTACTGTACTAAAAGTACTAGTTTTGCACTGTTAGGAGGAGGATGTATACTTTAAATTAGTTGAAGAATTTGTTCGAAAGAGTCACCGTGGCCCTGGAACGCATAGGACATATGGAGGAACACTTATGGATTTTAGTCAGTAGTCAGTTTGTTAGAGTCTGACACTCCCTCACTCACACAAGGAGTCATTTGATGGTTTCCCATCCTAAAAACAAAAAAAAACTTTTAATTGAGGTTGACCACTCGTAAGGCTCAGCTGTATGTAAAATACCGGTATCCAGATACATCAGTTTAGACTGGAAGCCGATAGCAGGGAAAAAATAGCTATGATTTTGATGGGACTTGCAAAAACAATATTATATGTATAAAAAAAAACGAAAAATAAAGAAAAGGTTCCGAATGAATTTTTTTTAACATGTTATTTTAACACTATACTATACAATTCTTATAGATTTTACTGTAATCTATAGGTCTCCATTTTTTACAAAATTTTAGGCTCAGTAGTTTCGATTTCGTCTAATTTCTTGAATAACTTCAAAACCGTTTATTTTAAAATTATGAAAAAAATATAATTAAAACCCTCACAGTAGGCCCTTTCATTTGATCTGTCACACAAAATTATTCAAAAAACTTTTTTTTTAATTTTCTATTTTGACCCTCAAAAGTGAACCCCACACTAAAATTTTAATAATTTACGTAACGCTTCCGTATTTGGGTCACAGAAGTCCATATGTATACCAAATTTCAACAGAATCGGTTCAGTGGATACGGAGAAAACTGGCTGTGACAGACGGACAGACAGACAGACAGACACCCGAGTGATCCTATAAGGGTTCCGTTTTTTGTTTGGAACCCTTAAATCACACACAAATACAACAAAGCCGTGTCTAATAGCCACATAGCTCTACAAACAATTCGTGCACACACGGAGCGAGCCTGGGGCGCCAAAAATAAAAGTTAGCACGCCGGCTGATAAGCGCCGAAATTTTCAATGTTTTCCTACAGTTTTAACCGTTGGCTTTCCGTGTACCTGCATAGCACACGTGCTTATAACTTTTAGAGGTCAGAATTGGGGTGGATGAGGTAATATCTAAAGCAGAGATTTTTTGGAAGTTAACGTTGTCTACGTAAGAAAGTTACGAACATAAACAGGAATAAAATAAATAAGATTTTCGGTATGCTAGATGTCAATATATATTTTTTATCGCGGATGTTTTGCACTTTTACAAATAGGTAGGAGCGTTTACTTCGATAAAACATGATCAACCACAGTTTTTTTTTGAGCCCGTAATAGTCAAATGCAGTGCAGGGCCTCCCTTTCTTTTCTCCAATTTTGTCAGTAAAAAATAACCTAGATACTGTGATGCTGCAGGTTATTGCCGCTGCAGCATCACTGGAAATTAAGTATGAAATCAAACACCGATGGGATTCAAGGGATAATTATATGCGAGCACCTGCTCAAATCTGATCAGACGGCGAGCCACCCAATGCTCGCCGTCCGCAGGCCCGCGCCTACGGTGGCCGAGAATCGCCCTGCGACTCCCGACGCCCGGGGCGTCTTCTTCTGTTGCGGCGGCTGGGGCGTGAGGTTTCCCTCTCTCTCACGCGTTCAGCTTCCTCCTTCGCTAGCATTACTGCTTCGCAGAAGGAGGTGACCGCTTCCCAAGTCTCCTCGCTCCGGACCATGGCTTGAAACAGGGCCGACCGCGACAGGTCGCCGCCGCCGATCGCCTCGACGAGGACACGGCGGTGCTCCGCCCAAGCAGGGCAGACCTCCACCGTATGCTCCACCGTGTCCTCCGGGCGATCCTCGCAGTTGGCTGGTAGAATGCCTAAGACATTATTTCCGCCATTGTACTTTTGTGCATAAAGTTTTAAATCTACACCAATATTATAAACAGGAAAGATTTGCAGGTTTGTTACGAATAACTCAAACCTACTGGACCGATTTCGAAAATTCTTTCACGGTTAGAATGCTACATTATCGCTGAGTAACACCGGCTATATTTATTACTAGTGAAAATTATGTATCCTTAAGAAAATTGCAACGCGGGCGAAGTCTCGGGCGAAGTGCTAGTAAATAAATAAAGTGGTAGTGCCAGAATTTTTCCACATTTTCCATTCACTCCACGTTTCATACATGCACGGTGTAACAAGGCAGGTTGAAAGCTCGTTCCCCTACACGTGGGTTTTGCTTATTTTTGCCATTACAGTTACGTAGTTAGGTCGATGTCTGATTCGTTTTGTGTTCCTAGTCTACTTCAACGAGTTATTAAACTTAGTGTTCTGCCTCCGATTTTGTAGAGGAGTGGAAAACTGGGAATGTTGCTTTTTGTTTTTTTGTGGGCTTGTCTGCTTGAGCAATTTTTTTTTGGGGTATGTTTTGAGGTTGGTAAGCGTGGATTTGAGTTATATGTAATTGAATGGTGTTCAAAAGAGCTACGTTCGACTTTTGTTTTTATGTCGATTGATTACTATGCCCCGATTTTTGAATTAAGAATTTGAAGTTTAGTATTTGCCAAATTCTACTTTGGCCTGAAAGTAGGGTTTGCCACGTTCTCAACTCCAAATTCGTAATTCAGAGACCGGCTTTAGTTCTATTATCATTATCGTCCAACTAGCATACAACTAGTTTTCTGGACAGTTCTTTCATTGGCTTCGTTTAAATTATGGAAAGTGCAAATTCTTATGCGTCAAAAGCAACAAAGAGGTGTAACACTTGTGGAAAAAAAAAGGTTTTATAACTTCCTCACGACTCGTGTTAACTTGAGTTTATGAATCTTTTTTACAAACCCCGCTTTAGTAGGTACCTGTTCTTTACACATACTTAAAAAAACAAGAAACGATCTATCATCCAACGAAATTAACACAAAGAAGTTATATGACGTCAGTGCATAGACCACCGACTTAGTTTTTTAAATAATTGAAAACAATGTACCTATCTGACTACACACACACATACACATTTATCTTTAATAAGCTTAGGATTCTAAGAACAAACAATGTTCGGGTGGACGTTCAATGGGAAATATTGGACAGCACATGCGGATCCCTGGGAGTTTTGTAAGCCCTAACGGTACTTAAAAATATGTTGGGAGAATTATGTGAAATAATTATTTGTGTGAGTATTTAAGGTAGGTAATCCTCACTAATTAGTGCAGTCAGTTGAATGGACAGTTTCGAGTATTATATGAGTCAGAGAATTGACAAGGTTTTTAAAGACGAGTCGTTTTGTTTGGAAGCTTTTGATAAATAGCTAGTTGACGTTTATAATCCGGTTAAAACTTTAAAAAAAACCTACATCTTAATACGGCCAAATTTTTCTCGTAAACAGGAAAAAATATGAGGGCTTGACAAAAATTCAACACAACATTTTAAAGTGGAAAACGAATTTCTTTAATTGCTTTTGATAGACTCTCGTCTGACCTCAGGCTAGTAATAATGTGGTTGATGATGGAGCACGGTTGCCTAGAAGTAACCCATTCATTTTTGACTTTTGCTACAAACACATAACCTACATTTCCCTCCAAAAAGATACTCCTTGCTCCAAAAAACCTGCTGTGTCATGTTCCGCGTCAATAAAGGCCACACACTTTCCTTAAGAAACACACGAATTCGGAAGTCCAGATAAGGACATTAATGGATTGGCTGACATAAATGTTACGTCAGTACACATATTTCAAACGTCGCATGCTGGCCACACCCAGTCTAACAAGGCCTCTTACATCCTGAATAAATTACTGGGAGGAAGGTCATGTTAACCTGGTGGAAGTCTAAGGGTGTTATCAGATAGTTCAAGGGTTACATTTAGTCAAGTATGCGTGGTCCGACTCACGCGTTAAGGTTTAGATTAGGATCGGGAGCATTAGCATTTTTCGATAGCATGTTGGCTGTATGTCTTTGAGGTCATGTGTTAATGTTAGGTTGGTACACGCGAGCTTTATGAGGATTAAGGGATTTTGTTTGGTTGGTAACACTGGTTTCATACGATTTTTTTTTGTAGGTGACCCATTTCAGCGAAAGCATAACCGTCTTACAAGATTTTTCCATTTTCAAAAATATTTTAAGTATCTAGTAGTTTGGCAGTTCTACCATAGATTGCCATAAACAATTCATTATTTGTTTTTGTCTTTTTATTTTTAATGTTTGTACTTTTTAATATTTTTAATTACTAGTTTTTATTTTAGTCGTACAATTTATGTAATTATATTAACTAAACTTTTATACTAATATTATAAAGAGGTAAAGTTTGTGAGTTTGTGAATTTGTGAGGTTGTAAAAGGTAATCTCTGGATCTACTGAACTGTTTTTGAAAATTCTTTTACCAATAGAATGCCACGTTATTTGTGAGTGTCATAGGCTATATATTAACCTGAAAAATACCGCCCAACGAAGTGGGTCGGTGGGTCAGTCACTCAGTAACGGACGAATTTAATATATTAGAATATTATTCCCTCATTCAAAACCCCAGAAACGCAATTTGTATCCCCCATACATCATTGTCGTATCAAAAACCAAAATTAATTGTCGGCCCATTCCACAACACTCAACTATCATAAACATCGGACGAGTTATACGCAACGATTAAACTATCGTCCAAACTACGGTTAAGTACGGTTAACTATAGTTAACCCCCGGTTAATGGTGCCAGCAATTGGTTGGCCCTTGTGATTAATTGATGGTGCTCACTGATAAAGATGTTTGAGAGGGGGGGGGGATGAAGGGAAGTGATGGAGATTCCTTAGAAGGTTCTAAGGAAAACAGAACATAATATCTTGCGTGTATTCCGATAAAAGAAAGAAAGAAAAATGTTTATTTGGGACTTTTTTTTTTACTATTTATAGGCGCGCGTTTGACCACTATCTTACCTGATGGTAAGCGATGATGTGGTCGAAGATGGAGCACGCTTGCCTAGAAGTAACCTATTCACTCTTGACTTAAAGACTTCCAGGTTGTAGCTATCAGGAAACACAGACTCCGGCAGGGAATTCCACTCCTTAGCTGTACGCACTATGAATGTGTTCCCAAAACGTTTAGTGCGTATGGGTGGGATGTCCACCATGTACCGGTGGCGCATCGCCGTTCGTCTTGTGGTCCAATGATGGAACGGGCTTGGCGAAATTTAATTATGCAATTCCGTCGCACATTCCGCAAAATGCAACCGGTAGAAAACCGACAGGCTAGCGACTCGTCGTCGATGCTCAAGACTTTGGAGCTTCGTCGCGACGAGCCTATCATTGCCGATGATCCTCTTGGCTCGTTTCTCAATTGACTCAAGGGCATCAAGCTGGTATCTGGCATCAAGCTGGGACTCACACAAAACAGACAGATGTAACATTAATTAAAACTAAAAGTAGTCTATTACTTAATCAATAATAAAAGTCTATGCGAGGCCAAAAAGGTCTCTATCTCAGCATAGGGACCAGATTGGTGATTGGTGATTTTTGGATAAGGGTTACGCAGAGGTGTAGTTCACTTACAATTTCCCAGTTATGTTTAAGTCGAATGTAAGGCCGCGGTTACGAAAACAGCGGCGCGGTGGGCGGCGCGGGAAGTTACATTATACATCTCTGCATTTGAACGCACCGCGCCGCTGAGTTCGTGTCCGCGACCTTATATGTCCTGACCGATTTCGATCATAACGGCCAGTCTCAACAGGGACCATCGTCTTGGGAAATGTTATAGTGCAAATGTGTGTGCGTAAACACAGATGCACGATATTCCATCACTTTCATAGTCAGATTACCAACACATCAGGTGTTGGTAATCCGACAAGATTGGGGAGAGATCTGGCGCAGGACCAACGGCTAACTTGCTATCCGAACACGGGGGTGTCACCACCAATTTCACAGCCGCACGGTTAAGAACTAAGATGTGATATTTTTAAATTTTCCTTAAGGCTGCTCTCTCGAGCAATGCTTAAAAACAGCGTGCAGATGAAGCCACTTTTCATCGGCATTTAATGAGAAATTACATCTGAAAAAAATAGGTAGTAATCTACATGATAATTATGATACGTAATTTGGTTTAGCAAGAATTTATGTATCGGTATCACATAATAAGAAAAAAAATCACCTCCAAATCGTTGACATGAAACCATTTTACTCCTTCATTTTTTAACAAAAGTCTAAAAAAAATATCTTCTGCTTTGCAATACAAACGAAAATAATTTGGCTTTGTTACTTTTTTAAAATATGTGTTATTTTTTTATAATAAATTAAAAATGCGGGTAGCGGAGTGGCGCATAGAGGAGTAGTTAGCTCCGTTTATATGCACAAGGTCATTGGCGTGTATACATGCCTTAAATTTTCCCTTTAACAGAGCGTGAATTACGCACCGTAATTTGATAGACAAATTTTGGCTCTCTCCAAATCGTTGAGTTGAAACCATTTTACTCCTTCATTTTTTATCAAAAGAGTATAAAAAATATTTAATGCTTTGCAATACAAACGAAAATAATTTGCTTTGGTACCTTTTTAAAAACATGTATTAATTTCATTATGAAAAATTAAAATGCCGTTAGCGGAGCGGCGCGTAGAGGATTAGTTAGCTCCGTTTATATGCACAAGGTCATTTGCGTGTATACAAGCCTTAAATTTTCCCTTTTACAGAGCGTGAATTACGCACCGTACCTTTAGAACCAGCCCTACCTTTTATTTTTTTGTGCTTCAGGAACTTCCAGGTTGAATACTAATGTCCCTTGTAGTATTCTAAAAGGCAATTAGGATTACGTCCTAATTACTCACTGTTCTATTAAGATTTAAAGATGGCCTTTTTAATTAGGGTCTGTAGATTAATCCTGAATTCTTTACGTAAAAGTCTAAGCTACCCGATATCCTTAACCCAACCCAATTTTACTTTTTAACAAAATTATGTTAACGTTTCTCTACTAACGGTAACTGGTTCACCTATTTTCAAAATGGCGTCGCAGCCTGAAATAGCCTATTATTTGTGACGAGTGGGCGTTTGGTGGGTACAGAAAACATGTTCATTTTATATAAAGATTGGTGGCCCTGGCTTATAATTAACATGAGTTACTACTCAATCAACTAGGTAGGTTTATCACGTGTCGCGTTTATTTACTGCTACGTCGATACTAAGTAAAGAATTATAAGTTGGGTTTATTTTGAATGTCAGTGTTGGTTTTTGTTTATAACTATTGTTTTCAATGGAGGCAAAGGAGTGGAACTCTCTGCCTGCGTCTGTGTTTCCAAACGCTTACAATCCTAATCTTTTCAAAGTTAGAGTGAACAGGCTACTTCTGGATAAGCTCGCTCCATCGTAGACTTTGTCCCTGTCAGCTCTGACCTAGACTAGAGTCAAGAGCAAACCCATCTCAAAAAAAAAAAGAAAAAGCATATTTATTTCGATTTTTAAATACTTCTTTAATACATAAATAGTAGTCTACTGCTGTTGGTCTAACTGCCTCCGTGGTCGAGTGGTTTAGGCGTTTGCCCTATGGCCCGGTGGTCGTGGGTTCGATTCCCACGGGAAGCAGACTTTGTAAAGTTGTTTCCAGTTTGGCTAGGATACTGCAGGTTTGAATCACCTGATTGTCTGATAAAAAGATGATTCCGTGCTTCGGAAGGCACGTATAAGCCGGTGGTCCCGGCCGTCAATTGGCGGACGTGAAATAAACCATGTCAGAGGCCCTTGAGGCGGTTTAGAAACTCTGACTCTAGGGTGTGTGATGTCGTTTAGACCTTACTACCCACACGATAAGAAGAAGAACTGCTGTTGGTAGTAGGATAGAAGCTAACGCTGATTAGGGCTCCATTGAAAGAAATCTTCTCACCGTGTCAAGACCTACTTACTGTCTTGTGACCGCAGTATCTGGACGTTTATCTAACCGTGCAACGCCAGCTTGGACAGATGGTCATCGAAGCTTTCGGCCATCATGCCATTGGAGGAAACGACAATCGGCGCAATGACAGCCGAGTCCATATTCCACATGTCGACAACCTAGTGGGCTAATGCCCAGTTTCTGAGGAACATCGGTCGTTTATCACTATGGTATATACTTACATTAACACTTTTTTTCATAACGCCATTGGTTTGTCTGTGGTTAACGGACAGATAAGCGACCAGAGGAGATCGTGGCTAAAGAATACTAGTCGCACGGATCGATCTTTAATGTTAAGCAACGCTCTCCAAGGTTGGTCTGTGGATGGGTAACCATCTTAACATACCGAGTTTCCTCCGTGCCTCGGAATGCACGTTAAGCCGTTGATCCCGGCTATCATTTGTGGATCTTTGGCAGTCGTTACGGACTGTCAGAAGCCAGTAAATCTGACACCAGCCTTGCCTAGAACTGCCGTATTACACAGTTAATGGGTTGTGGAGATCTGGTAGGCAGCCGCTCCACGTAAAATACTGGTATTCAGCTGAATCCGGTTTGACTGGAAGCCGACCCCAATATAGTTGAGAAAAGGTTAGGCAGATGATGATGAAGCGACCGATACAAACCTAAGAATCCAGGCAAGATTCCATTATTCTTAATATATATAAATCTCGTGTCACAATGTTTGTCCTCAATGGACTCCTAAACTACTGAACCGATTTTGATAAAACTTTGTAACTATCTGTTATTTGATCCAACTTAAAAGATAGGATAGTTTTTTGGAACGGGAAAAAACGGGATACGGGAAAAAACGGGATATGCGCTTTTGGAATTGAACGGCTGGACCGATTTTAATAATTCTTTTTTTGTTGGATTCGCCAAAATACAGGGAAGGTTAAAAAGAAAAAAAAAAAGGGTAGGTAGATAGGGTAGGTAGGTAGATAGGGTAGGTAGGTAGATAGGGTAGGTAGGTAGATAGGGTAGGTAGGTAGATAGGGTAGGTAGGTAGGTAGGGTAGGTAGGTAGGGTAGGAGTAGGGTAGGAGTAGGGTAGGAGTAGGGTAGGAGTAGGGTAGGAGTAGGGTAGGAGTAGGGTAGGAGTAGGGTAGGAGTAGGGTAGGAGTAGGGTAGGAGTAGGGTAGGAGTAGGGTAGGAGTAGGGTAGGAGTAGGGTAGGAGTAGGGTAGGAGTAGGGTAGGAGTAGGGTAGGAGTAGGGTAGGAGTAGGGTAGGAGTAGGGTAGGAGTAGGGTAGGAGTAGGGTAGGAGTAGGGTAGGAGTAGGGTAGGAGTAGGGTAGGAGTAGGGTAGGAGTAGGGTAGGAGTAGGGTAGGAGTAGGGTAGGAGTAGGGTAGGAGTAGGGTAGGAGTAGGGTAGGAGTAGGGTAGGAGTAGGGTAGGAGTAGGGTAGGAGTAGGGTAGGAGTAGGGTAGGAGTAGGGTAGGAGTAGGGTAGGAGTAGGGTAGGAGTAGGGTAGGAGTAGGGTAGGAGTAGGGTAGGAGTAGGGTAGGAGTAGGGTAGGAGTAGGGTAGGAGTAGGGTAGGAGTAGGGTAGGAGTAGGGTAGGAGTAGGGTAGGAGTAGGGTAGGAATAGGGTAGGAGTAGGGTAGGAGTAGGGTAGGAGTAGGGTAGGAGTAGGGTAGGAGTAGGGTAGGAGTAGGGTAGGAGTAGGGTAGGAGTAGGGTAGGAGTAGGGTAGGAGTAGGGTAGGAGTAGGGTAGGAGTAGGGTAGGAGTAGGGTAGGAGTAGGGTAGGTGTAGGGTAGGAGTAGGGTAGGAGTAGGGTAGGAGTAGGGTAGGAGTAGGGTAGGAGTAGGGTAGGAGTAGGGTAGGAGTTACATTATAGATGAAAATTGTGACGCAGACGAAGTTGCGCGGGTCAGCTAGTAATTTTTATAAATTTCTGATTTGTGTACTTTTTTCTATGAAACATTGTACTGTGTGCGTCATACAGAACATTCAATCTGTATATCCTATAGGTAATCCTGAGTTACTAAGATAAAGGATGTGTGTATTTTATGACCCAAGCCCTGGCGTTGCGTTTTCTAATTTTATTTTATTCTACTACACTTCTTTTTCTAAGTAACTTGTGTGTGTGTGATTAAAATAAGTTATTTTTGTTATTCTGATACTTTCAGAGTAAAAAATAGAGTTTTTGTTGTCTTAAAATAGAAAGGTTTTGTTCCCAAAGGGGAGGAATGTGGAGAAGTTTGTGTGAATTCGTGATTTCGTAAGTTACTTTTCAAGTTTCTTGAGTTGGTGACGTATAAAGGAAAAATTGAGTATTGAGGGGAAGTTTGTTTGAAGGGGTGGTAAAAATGAATTATATTTATATTTACATTCTCTTATTGATAAACTCGGAGTAAAGTGACACGGTCGATTCTATAAAACACTCATCGTGGTGACTTATGTGAAGTGATGTTGGAATTGATAGCTGACTTCACCTTAGTTAACGCTGTGAACTTTTTACAGAATAGTACTACAGTACCTATATCTCCTAAACATCCTACAATTTTATTAAAGTTTTTACTAAAGACATAATCTTTAGTAAAAACTTTATTAAATTGTAGAATGGATGGATCTTTGTGATTTTTTCATATTTAATCTGTTGGTTGAAATTTTTGACACATATTGTTTATAACCTGATTTCACACATAGAATACTGTTTATCCCAGGAGTACCTTCCCTTGGGATAGTAGTTCCGAAATACTCGAGGGCGAAGCCAAGGCAGAAGTTAGTACTTATATCATACACTAGCTGACCCGCGCAACTTCGTCTGCGTCACAATTTTCATTACTGCTCCGCTCATATTGGTCTTAGCGTGATGATATATAGCCTATAGCCTTCCTCGATATATGGGCTATCTAACACTGAAAGAATTTTTCAAATCGGACCAGCAGTTTCTGAGATTAGCGCGTTCAAGCAAACAAACAAACAAACTCTTCAGCTTTATATATTAGTATAGATATAGTATATATTTATCAGTGTTAGGGTTTGGCAGTAAGTACCTGATTACGCGTTTATTAATAAAGGATTTGTAGTACGCGAAGTTTATTTGCATAATAAGACAATTAATTTACAACTAGCTGATCGGCGCAACTTCGTTTGCGTCACATTTTTCATTAATACTCCACTCCTATTGGTCGTAGCGTGATGTTATGTAGCCTATTGCCTACGTCGATAAAATAGGCTATCCAAAACTAAAAGTATTTTTCAATTCGAATTTGTAGTTCCTGAGATTAGCGCGTTCAACCAAACAAACAAACTCCTTATTAGCTTTAGAATATTCCTAGCTGACCCGTGCCCGCCCGTTGGGCGGTATTTTTCAGGTAAATATATAGCCTATGACACTCACAAATAACGTGGCTTTTTATTGGTAAAATAATGTTCAGTAGACCCAGAGATTACCCCCTACAACCTCACAAACTTTACCACTTTATAATATTCATCATCATCATCATATCAGCCGAAAGAAGTCCACTGCTGGACATAGGCCTCCCCCAAGCGTCGCCACAACGACCGGTCCTGTGCGTCTCGCATCCATCGGCTACCCGCGACCTTCACCAGGTCATCCAGGTCCAAGTCGTCTTTATAGTATTAAGTATAGATTATAGATTTTATCCCGCTTTTTCCCGTTCTCGCCGAAATTTTGGGAAATCCACTCTTAATGCTCCCCTATGTTCCCCAAGGAAACTATATGCCAAATTTCTGCTTTCTAAGACCAGTAGTTTCGGCTGTGCGTTGTCTGTCAGTCACTCAGTAACGGAAGAATTTTATATATATTGATTGATATTATATTATTAGGAAGTAAAAGACAATACCAGAAAATATTACTCGTACAGTCTGACGTGAACCATCCAGCCGCTGTCAAAAAGAGCCCTCATAAAAATATCAATTCCATAAACCAAAGAACACCCTAAAAAAAAAAGTTTACAACATGCATGTACTAACCATAACGTAAAATCACTTTTCTTTTGTGCCAGCAGTATAATTTTTTCACCTTTCTAAAACCTTTATTGTTTAAAATAAATACGGTATTGGAAACAGCCAGCAACATGCACTGGACAAACGTACCGACGGACAAACAGACAATATCCACGTTAGTAATGTTTATTGCCCCAGCTGTACCTGTCCAAACAATTGTTTCGAAGGGGCTCATAAGTAACAGTGTAATTTGTTTTAAATGTTCATGCCTTAGAACGCGTGTGATTTTTACGGTGAAAGTGCCTTTGGGCTGTTTTATTGTATGGTAGTTTAATACCCTTACCTAAAAATTTCTTATAACCTGCTCGAGTTTCAGGTAGATTTAATATGTAATTCTTCTAACTGAGACAAAAAGGTTGGTAAAAGTAACGTAAGAAGCTTACGGTTATCAATCCACTAAACCTCCCAAATCCTCTCAACTTTTGTTTCCATATTCTGCAATAGCCCTGCACCTACAGGGGATTATCATTGATAGTGCATACATACAGGATAATCGGCGGTTGGTGCCTCATTCAATTTGAAATGTCTAATGAGCCTCCGCGAGTTAATGCCTACATGCCTCTTATGCCTACATGCTATTCTTTTACTCTGTTTGCATTAGCTGTAAGTCATCCATAGTTGATAAATAAATAAATTAAAAAAAAACCGGGACCCGAGAGTGCCGAGATTGTCAAAGACGTAAGAATCTACCCCTACCTATCTATCCCTACCTTGTTACTATTCCACCAATTCGTACTAAACGTTTCCAAACGTCTTTTATAATGCGCACAGCAAAGGAGTGGAACTCTCTGCCTGCGTCTGTGTTTCCAAACGCTTACAACCCTAATCTCTTCAAAGTTACAGGCTCCTTTTGGGTAAGCTCGCTCCATCGTAGACTTTGTCTCTATCATCTCTGACCTAGACTAGAGTCAAGAGCAAACCCATCACAAATAAAAATAAAAAAAAACACCGGTAGCACTCCGGGAGTGCCGGCAGAAGTGAAAACATGTAAATAATACATCCTAACTGTCGCGGTCACATCACACGCAAACCACCGACAACAAAATAAACAAAAAGACACTGACGTGTGGCCGCGACAGCGACTGTCAGTGACAGATGTCAATCTTGACACAGTTCCTGACATAAACAAAACGAACCATAAAAACAACAAAAAATAACGTTGTGTTTAATTATAAGTACAAAAATACTATCATTTATGAGGTAGAATACAATGTTTATTTATTGCGCTATCGTACACAAATATGACAATTTACATGTTATTATTCATAATATTATATCGTTATTTATTTATATATTACATTAATTTTTATCTCTTAGAAAAATCAACTTTCATCCATAATTTCGTAATTCCGTAATTTCGTATCCTTGGATACGCGTGGCACGCTGTACATGAACACAGACGGACATTCGCGCAAGCGCCCTGTGCCGCCTAAGCGGAGCAGCACACTCAGGCACGGTAGAAAGAGTGGGAGATACTAGTTCCTCTCCCTTCCCCTCGATCTTACGCTTTTTCGATCAGCATCACGTGACCCTGACGCGAGTCCGTCTTACGCTTTTTCGATCAGCATCACGTGACCCTGACGCGAGTTTAAGATTTTATACCCATTACAGAAAAAGTGCTCAACGCCGCTAAAGAAGTTTTCACTTCAAAAATCTTTAATAACTATTGGTGGCAAGCTCATGTTCTACAATGAATAGATATCTTTGGACATATAATATCACGACCATAATAAGGAAGCTAACAAAATCCGTTTATTCGGCATAAACAAAGACACACAACAAGGTTTCAGGACAAACAAACGAAGCAAATCAAATAGTATAGGACTGAATCTCAAACGGTTGCCTTTATTTCCTTGTCATGTAAGTCAAACTAAATAAAACATTCCATAATACAATCATTCCACTCCAAGAGGCTCTTACCTGAACCCATCAAAATTCACTCACGACCAGTCAAACTCACATGGGTACTTCTAAGTAATATACCTACAAATTGCCCGCGAACGCTCGTATTCAACCTAAAAATGTCATATATCCCAAGGTATGATAGGACGATACCAAGCGTGATATCGATCACTCAGTTCTTAATGTGTGAATGACTTAACCTAATCCAACCTGCATACTTCAAAATCACATACAATTTACCCCCAAAAGCACGAGTTTTTTTGGGCAATTTGTATGTGATTTTGAAGTATACCATACATACCATATATGGTATATATATAGTATACATACCATATGATAATATGACATTTTTAGATTGAATACGAATTCAATCTAAAAATGTCATACATCATACGTTATGATAGGCCGGTACCAAGCGTGATATTGTTACCTAATCTAATCAAATCTACATACTTCAAAATCACATACAATTTGCCCACAAACGCTCGTATTCAATCTAGAAATGATATATATCATACGGTATGATAGGCCCGTACCAAGCGTGATATTGTTACCTAATCTAATCAAATCTACATACTTCAAAATCACTTACAATTTGCCCACAAATGCTCGTATTCAAACTAGAAATGACATATATGATACGGTATGATAGGCCGGTATCAAGCGTGGTATCGATCACACAATTCTTAATGAGCGAGTTATCTAACCTTATCAAACCTACATACTTCAAAATCACATACAATTTGCCCACAAATGCTCGTATTCAATAAAAAAAATGTCATAATATCATATGGTATGATAGGCCGTTACCAAGCGTGATATTGTTACCTAATTTAATCAAATCTACATACTTCAAAATCACATACAATTTTCCCACAAATGCTCGTATTCAAACTAGAAATGATATATATGGGTCATATTCAAAATAATTGTATTACTACTGACTTAATGTCCAACCTAATTATTTTCATAACGAGGTACAACTGACTTGAAATTCATAAACAAACAGATTAAATATTTATTTGAGCTTAATAAAAAACAATGAAACATTTGGTACAGCTAAACAATTCATTTAAAAAAAAACTAAACCAGGCAGCTCGTAGGTTCAGTTTCATACAAGTATTCAATGTCCACTTCTTTGACGGTAAACTTAAAAAAATATTTAATTATTAACCATTACACAAAAGTAAAAAAAAAAACTATATTCAGAGAATATTGTTTAAACTTTCAACACTTCACTAAACAAAATATAAAATACTATTTAGTGTTCTCCAAATTTAATTTATTAATGTATCTCCTAATTTTACACATATCTGTTATTCTTCTCTGTTATGCTATTTTAACATAATTTCCATGGCATTAAAGAAATTTGATATACTGGCAAAGTTAGTTCACAAGCTGTCACTACACGACATAAGAATAAACGCAGCGGCCATTTTGTTCAATGTAGTTTTTCAGCTCGTTTCGTTGTCGAAGAAAATTAGACTTTTAAAAGTAAATATTTAATGTGAGTCGTTTGCAATAGCGGTAAGTACTTACTGTTTTATTACTCATACTAGGAAATGGCTGTATTGTGATATTTGTTATAAAGCATAAAATATTCGTATATCATGTGAATTGGTGTGGAAATAAATAAATTTGTAGGTTAGACACGTGCAATTAATTCATATACGTTATTTTATCCGTCACTTTTTTCTGTTACGTAACAGATATGAATGATTAGGCGTTATTCACATTGTCTCATGTATGAATAAATAAAAATAAAATATTAATACTTACTGCACCGCAGGTTAGCCAAAACATTTTTTTTTACTTACTTAAATTTATTTGAAGGTTGTAAACTTTGCTTTTTGTTTTGCATTGCCATGTATTGCATTGCTGTGCAATGTATTGTCTGTGTGTGCATGTTTTACTGCGTATCCTCAGTCCTCACTGCTTGAGCCGTTTTTACTAACCGCGCAGCCTCGCTGAGGCGTACCCAGCCTCTCGTCGGCCGTCTCAGTATCAGTTAAGGGGGATGCGCCAAGGTAGCCCGCGAAATTCAAATTGTTTCAGGTTTTTTGCAATTTACAGGTCAGTGTGAAGTTGTATGTTGATTAAAATATGATTCACGACCGTAACAAATATAGCTTTACATAATTCTAATCATGAGAATCGTTTTGCCTTAATATTAATATCTACAGTACCATTTGATTTGACCAGTACATTTTGATCCTCATACAACCTACTAAAGAGCTGCAATTTTCAAAAACCGGCTATGGGCGTCCTGTAGGACCATGCACAATGTAGGGTTCCGTAGTTGGGATGAACAAATCCCAAGAACAAACTTGGGAGATTGGGAGAATTACCATGTGATTTTCAGACCATAGAATACTTGTAGGTTTTCCTGTAATTCATAAGTATAGAACTACTATCTGGATTTTTTTCCAAAATTTTATTTGATCAAATCGATGGGTTTATTTTTGTTTTGTTTTTACTAAATATTTGACAGGGCCATTTCACTAAAGGTTACCTGTAAGTGATTGATTGAAAATTCAGGATATTTGTGTATTAGTTTTTTATTGTAAGAAATTAAACTTTTCTTGCATGAAAGTTGTATTTTGTGAGTATGTTTTAAATTAATATCTAAGAAACTCTTTTTTATTAAAAGACTAAAGTGTTAATACTCTAAGTCCTTAGTCAGCTAGAAAAAAAGTAACATCCACACAGAACTCTAATTATTAAAATCATGCAGTTTAAACTGCTTTACGAATTGTTCATTGATTTATAGCAATTATACCAATTAAACTACGGTCACCAAAATGTTCTTTCATTATGTACCCACCTAGCTACCCACACCGGCTTCGCACTCGTAGCCTGTTTACTTAATCTTAGTAGGTGAACTGTCATAGGTATGTAAAAGTAGTGATAGTGATGATGGTATTCTACTATTCCAGATGTTTTAACTAGCTCAACGTTAATTATTTAATTTACAAACGTGTGCTATTTAAACTTGCCTTAATAATTCCTATCTGTTATTTTTCTGTTACAATCAAATAATATTCATATCTGTTTCCTATCCGTTACTTACAATTATTTTGAATATGACCCATATCATACGGTATGATAGGCCGGTACCAAGCGTGGTATCGATCACACAGTTCTTAATGAGCGAGTTACCCAACTGTTTCGGTTGTGATTCATTAAGGGTGATACATCGGCTCATACAGTGCTACAATCGCTTTTGGGGGTGTAGAGTAAGTTTGGTCAAAGGTAGAGGGGTAAAATTTTGTTGTAACGAAATTCATTGACAGGAAATGTAGATCTAATATACCTAATTTGTGACTAAAAAGAAAGTCGAAACATTGAGAAATCTATACTAATATATAAAACTGAAGAGTTTCTTTGTTTGTTTGTTTGAACGCGCTAATCTCAGGAACAGGTCCGACTTGAAAAATTCTTTCAGTGTTAGATAGCCCATTTATCGAGGCTATCTAACACTGAAAGGCTATAGGCTATATATCATTACGCTAAGATCAATAGGAGCGTAGCAGTAATGAAAATTGTGACGTAGGCGAAGTTGCGCGGGTCAGCTAGTCTATAAATAAATGGTTTAAAAACTTTTTGACGACAAACCTTATTTTTTTTATCGAAATCATGCATTTATGGTTTAATTTGTTTTTATGAATTACTGGTTCTTGAACATTTCAGTTCCTTGACGGTATTACATCGTGGGGACCTGACCGTCGCCATTTTAACTATAAGAGAACACATTTTTCATTTTAAAAGTAATGCTTATGTCATTAACTGTACAGAGTGAAATTAATGTCTGTTAGACTCATTAGTTACTAACTACTGCAGTCCTTGGTTTAATATCAATTCAATTGTGTTTAAGGGATGCTACTGAACAATCTTTATCATCAAATCAATTAGTACCCATTCGATTACTGATATCTTCTTTTTCACCCAAACACAGAAGTGTGCACAAGATACGTAGCAACGGATTACGATCCATTTCTCCCCAGACAAGAAGCCAGTTTTCTACCAGTGGTAACATATAGGCTAATTATGCAGTACAATGCCTTTTTTTTGTACAGGAATCATCAAATGACTTGTCCCAGTCTAGGCGGAGCGGGATGGAGTGGCAGACTCTTATTGACTAAAACCCACCCAAGTTTTTTCAACAGCCCTTTGCGTTCCAGGGCCGTGCTGACTCTTTCGAACAATTCCGCAATCCTGGTTGAAGTATTATGCCTACTTGACCATCTCCGCCACATACTCAGTATCGTATATACAGGGTGTACGAGCAATATTCGTTTTTCGTAATACATCGCTGGCACGCGAGCCGCCACACGTGCTTGCCACGACAAATGCAAATGAATAACCTTTCATATTAACTCTTTATAGGGTGATGGAAATTATATCGCCGTTTGTAATTAAAAGCTCAGTTTTATTGTGGATTTGTGAGTGTTGAGCAATAATTGGGTCGTTTTCGGTCATGGATGGAGGTTTGTTTGGTTAATAACTTTATTATGTTGCGTTTTTGACTTGATTTTCGAATGTATTTAAATTGTTCTGTGTTTTCGTATGAGAGACTGAAGTATGTCATTTTTTTAATTTTAGTATCTTCTAGGTAATTTGAATACTTTAAAGTTGGAGGTTCAGTAAAAAGTTTGATAAATGAATCAAGTTTCAATTAGCATTAACGTTGAAACCCTTTTTTAGGAAATTATAAAAAAAACACCCCGTAGACAGCGTAAATGGCGCAAATTCGGGTAGTTCGGTACCAGGCCGTACTCGACACACCCTGTATAATTGCCGGCTGTCTTCACGTGTGCCTGTATGACTGTTAATGTTTACCCAATACAAACTAATGAGACCGATTCACGGGAGTTTGAACCTTAATAACTTCTGTAGCATTCAATGAAGTTATAAAAAATAATCGATTGGGCTATAAAGACTATTTTTGCTTAAACATGTGAATTATTTCACACCGTTCTTTACCAGTGAATATGAAAAAGTTAACGTTTTATTGCAATACTTTTTACTACGTCTGAAACTTAGTTTAACGATGTTTTACTTATTAGGTTTGACAGTTACTAGGAGTTTAGATTAATAGCTGTTTAATCTAAGTTTATTTATGTAAATATTTGGTGGAAGTTTGTAGTGGATTATATTTAGAAGTTAGCATGCGTTTTGAAGTTGTAAGGGTTTTATGAACACGATTTTTACGACCATTTGATATACTTGGTTTTTTATTTAACGACTTATTAATTATATATAATATGTACCTTCTTATACTTAATAGGCGAAATTATGTTTTAATTATGCTATAAAATTCTATTTTTGATCAATTGTTAGCTTGACCAATGTTCAAATAAAATCAAAATCAAAAGTCGTTTATTCAAATTAGGCTGAGAGCCAGCACTTTTTGAACGTCAAGTTTTACAAAAGACAGTCCCCCAAAACGCCCGCCCGTCACCACTTCCTAGTGTTTTAGCTGGGGAGAAGAAGTGGAATAAATATCTATTAGGCAATAACTAACAATTGAATTAAAGTAAAATTGTTGGGATGGTTCCTGAGTAAAAAAAATATGATTCTATATTTTATTCCGTAACTTAGATTATCGAAAAATATTGGACACGTAATTTTTTGCTTTATCAAATCAAAACAAACTGATGAAGATAAAACGCATCAAAGATCAGGGGGTCTAAAAAGGCAAGGGGGCTTGTGACGTCACTATTCGGTAAAAAGTGTACTGAAATTAGACGTCACTTGGGTTATCAATGTACTGTTTCGTTTGAATTTTTTGGTTACGTGAAAAAAGAAAAAATACGTGTCCAATATATTTGGAAATTTGATTACGTAATTAGATTTTGTAAGTCGTCTACCCTATTGGTTGAGTTAATTACGGATCAACAAACTCGTTCATAGCCCAGCTCTGCCTACTTCTTCAGAGAAAACAGGTGTGATTTTTATTATTAGCTTTTGTCCGCAACTTCGTACACGCATATTCCATTTTTTTCTCGTTCCCGTAGGAATTTCGAGAAATCCTCTCTTAGTGCGTCCCTACATTCCCCAAGGAACCTACATGCCAAATTTCTGCTTTCTATGACCGGTAGTGTCGGCTGTGCGTTGTCTGTCAATCACTCAGTTTTTTTTTGTGTTCATATCTTGCAATTAGTCGTTCTAGACTACAAGTAGATGAGGTGAGTGCTTTTTGTCATTTAAGGAGCTACTCCCGGTGGAGACAGCCCATTCTTCGTCATTATTTGGATCTATCACTACACATTCATGAAAAAAAAAAATGATATTGATGAACATATGAATCATTAAAAATTGAAAATATTATTCATTATGTATTATGACGCATGATCTAGTTTGAAACATTCAGGAGTGAGTATAGGTCCGAGCCTTGTGTTCCAAGGATGGCGCGGAATGGGACGGTGACATTGTTTTTATATGTAAACATTATTAACAGGGGTTTTATAATTCTAATGCATTATTTATTTTAATTGTCCTATAATCTAAAAGAATTATTTAAAAAAAATATTTACGCCTTGAGGTAGTTTATGTCGGGTACATTAAGGGGGCCGCCTTTGTAAGACTACTAAAATGACATCGTGTATAATTGATGTGGTAGTATCGTCATTTGATATGGTAATGACATCATTTAAGACTCAATTTTCACTTTACGTCTTTTCTAGTTCGACAGTTTCAGGTTTCAGTGATTCATTCATTCACCGCTAGCAAACTTTTTTCAGTTTGCTCCAATTTGCCCACCAATTTAACGATTTTGGTACTGATAAAGCTATCCGCCACGAACGGATTACAAATGCACTAGTTTTCTCTCAAATACCTGTTGAAAGTTGAAACCTGGGGACCTTGTTAGCAGTAGTAAATGTTGCAATGTTGCTCGCTAAGTATGAGGTTTTATTTTAATCCTATGAAATGTATCAGACAAAAACCTTTCAGCCATTCGAAATTCTGTGTGTGGCAATTCTAATGGTCCTTCAAATACAATTTTACAGTCGATTATTTCGTAGTGGCACGATAGGTCGACACGGTAGCGCCACACGGGTCACAGTGTCGCGCTGTGTCGCACACAGCTCGACCGTGGGACACTTCACTGCGTAAACGGAACGCAACTGTGGCGAATCGATTATCAAGAATCGATTTTTCAAAATAACGGTAGCCATAAGCGATTTACATCTCGATAGTTACGTAGCAATTTGTGAGCGTGATCGATGAAATTTCCTTTTGCGGGTAAACGTCTGCGCATTGAAGCTTCAACTGCCATTTCATAAGGCACGGCGACGCAACGGCACGAATGCGGTACACAATAACGCGTCCAGCCTTAGCTGACCTCTGGTGGGGTTCACAACCCTCGTGTCGACACCTGTGCGTATAACAGTTGCAGGGGCAGGGGGGCTCTCGGTGAATTGGCAAAGTGACACATTGTCACCGGTCGCACGATTTCAGTGTCCGGCGAGACGTGACGAGTTACGCGTGGTCGCCGTTTTTATTTCTGCCAATGACGGGTGTCGAGGCGTGGTGTGGCCAGTGCGAATCTGCAATCGTAACTGTTCGTGCACCGTGACTCTTATTGTGTGGGATAAAGAGTTGATATTATCATCATTAGCGCTTCGTTAAGATTGTTGTTGTGTAACCGGTCGGAGTGGGAGTGATATGTTTTTTTCATCGTCTACACACGCCCACTGTCCGCGACGAAATCGTCAATCGAAGCGCGTCCCGATTGCGTCGCGCGATTTCTAAATTGATTTTCGCTTAGTCTTTGTTTGTCTCTCATGTTTACGTTTCATCAGGACTCCTCACATAAGTCTTGGAGTGTTCGATCAGATTGAAGTTCATTACTCGGCTGCGAGTTAACAGTAATATAATTGTAGTTAGAATTTGTAACGTAATCCTGTCGAGATATCTCATAGATTTGATTTGGCTTTGTATTTTATCCGCCATTATGATTATGAAGTGACTGGCACATCTGTCTGTCCGTCGCACGCGCCGCCCGGGGGTCAACGAACACGTTTAGTCTGTCGCATTGAGAACACTATCTTTTTTGTGGTAGTCAGCGATCTGTTTACTTTGTTTCAGGTAGTTTTGCGCTGCCACGTTACTGGTGAGTTTTAATTGAGACTTCTGTTTTGTGACCATTTTTGTTATGTTCTCTTTTGCTAGTCAGAATTTCGTTGTTATACTTGAATTACTTTTAAAATCTTGGAATAGAAAACATTCAATATTATTGGATTTTTCAGAGGCTTTAAGTGATTGATCACGTGACATTCCGACAGCGTTTGCTTGCATTTCGACAGCGTTTGTCACTACCATATATTTTTGACGTTTTGATAATCGCCACGCTACCGCTGACAGAATGTTATTTGTCTAGAGCCTCAGGTCTTTTTTACAGATTCAAACAGACATTATATCTTTTATAAACAAAGTAGTTATTTAGATGCTACTACAATTTCTAATACTAACAGTTAAAAACCCGAAACAAAAGCGCGTATATCCCGTCCCATACACCTCACTAACCGTATCGTTCTATGAAATCGGTCTCATTTCGGTTCCCAAGATATTTTTACGTGCACGTAATGGTCAAGCTATCGACATGAACACATCTCGATTTTATCGATAGCATTCACACGTAGCACACGCTCCAGCCGGCCTGTCAATAGAGTTGGGCTGGCGGGTGCTTTGTTGCACTATCGACTATCGACATCGATTTTCTACGGCGGTCCTGTCACTCAAACTTTTCGGAGTTTTTGTGGGCCCGTCGATATATCGATATGTTGTGGTCGAAGTTCGAATATGTGCGTTTTGTGTTATGACCAGATTCAATTTGGACAAGATGTTTTTATGGTCTCTTTTGTGATTAATTGAAATTTCCGCTTTTATTTCACTGTTTTGGTTATTGGCTGGCAGTGTAGGGTTTCATAAAAACGCGAAGAGTTGCAATGATATTCTAATAAAAAGATAACCCGTTATACGAAACTGTTTAAGATGGAATACACGTACTTAACCTGAAGACTGGCAAAAACATATGCTTTATTAATGAATAGCATAGGAATTCTCATTGATTTAACAAATATATGTAAGTAGAAATGTTGCCTAATTTAGTAGCAAAGCAGCTAAAATCTACACATCTAAGTCATTCCAACTTCAATTCACCTTCTTCACTATCAGTAACTTCCCAAACTGTCTACTTCCTACACTTATAGTTTAGCAGCAACAGATGGTAATATATCGATAGTACTGGTGATATTAAGTTGTGTAAGATGACAGATATCGCGCGCATCTCGAATATCGCCCGATCGTAACGAACGCTCGATATTATATGTTTTGTACCGGCTTTAACACGGCTCATCTCTTAATATTAACTTAATTAAGTCTTGTGTATTTGACGGTTATTGTCTTAGCTCTTGGCACTTTAGATTCTGAGTAGATTTACGGTAGAAAAAATACAAACACGATGAGTTTTGCTCTGCTGTAAAATATTGGCTGAATTTGAAAACTGTGGAATAGTTTCTTTGAACACATTCATTTGTTTTTTTTTTAGTTAATTTTGTTTCTTTGGTAGACATCAGACAAATGTGCAATAATTGTCATAGAACCACATATATTTTTTGACTTTTTTTGTATCAAAAACAGACATGAAGTCATAAAGCTGTACTGAATCGACTTCTATCGTGATCCTTAACGTTCTTTAGTAATGAAAAACGGTTTTTAATTTATTGTTCGGGGAGATACGGAGGGATATATCAGGGAAAGGTCAATGTACTTTATTGTAAGCTTATCTGGCGCCTACCTAGGTCCCAATTCTCGTATTTTTAAGAAATATAAGAAATTAGGGGTGGTTTTGACAATCTAAGACTTCGATGCGAATGCAAGCTGCATTCGCGGACGTCATCACATCTTCGTCAACGCAGTAATTGAAATAAGCAAAAATGCTCATAAAATAAAAAATATTGAACCAAACTGAATCAAATTTTTACAGGACCAAATGGCAAGTAATCCGCATCGAACTAAAAAGAATCACACAAATCGGATGAGAAACCTCGGAGTAATCGGTGTACATACATAAAAAAAAGTGCCCGCTGAATTGAGAACCCCTTCCTTTTTTGGAAGTCGGTTAAAAAACAAATGAATGTGTAGATTTTCAAAGAAACTATTCCACAGTTTTCAAATTCAGCCAATATTTTCCGGTACAGTAAAACTCATCATGCAACAATTCCGCAAACCTGAAACTGATAGGTATTAGCAGGGGCGTAGCTAATGCCGTATCAGTGATACAGGGCCCCCGACTAAAAGGGCCCCCTGACGTGTGAAAGCAAAAGTCGTAAAATACTGTCCGCAATCTCAAATTCTTAGTAATGAGCAGTACGATTGAATGAATTATAGTGATATTAGCTTCTGCCAGCGGCATGACTTGCGTGAATGACGGAAATTATCCCGAGGGAACATACTACCGGGGTAAAAAGTAGCCTTTCCAAACTATACTCTATTTCCGTACCATACATCCAGATACGTTCAGCCGTTCCGGCGTGATTGAGTAACAAACATACATCCATCCTTCCAAACTTTCGTATTTATGATAGTACATAGTAAGTAAAATGAGTGACAGTTTTGTGCTCGTCTACTTTATAACAAAACCCGTACCGCTTTTGGGCTTAGTCGGAGTCGGGTAGAAAGGGGCCCCCAAATGTTTTGTTAAACAGAGCCCCTTTGAGTCTACGCCACTGGGTAAAATATGGTCGAACTAATAAAGGTACGGTGAAGGCAACATCGTACTTTTACGTTAGATATACCTATGCTAGTTAAAAGTTGCAAAACATACATAGGTATGCACTTAAATCCTAATCGAGTCCAAATGGTCAAATATTCTTTTGAAGTCGCCGACATTGCTAAATACTGAATTTGGTTAATTATATTATGGCGCCAAAATTAAAGTCTTCTATTGTCTATACTAATTACCCTTATGATTTGTTTGTTTTAATTGTTATTGTCGTAATGGCCATTTGCGGAAATTGCTTTTAAATTTTGCCGACATCACACATGTCGGCAGACTTTAAAGTAATTTCCGCATTTAACGTGTCGCATTAGCGTAATGGGAAATTAGGAAACATTGGGTATCTATAATTTCTATTAGCCAATTGATACCGATCTCTATTATTTTTTAACCTTTCTTGCTTCTCTTGCGTTTCCCGCTGTTCAACAAATAAAAACACCAAAACGATTAAAACTTGACCAACCTTAAAAACGCAAACAAAAAAAAAAACTTAAAACTGTCAATATTCTAAACGACCAATTAAAAAAAGACAAAACAAGTCTGTAAAACGGCAACATTACAAAACGGATTACGCAATAGGCCGCACAGCGCACTGGCCATTGGGTTCGTCGACCCCGCCATATTAAAAAGTTACGGACAATGGAAAAAAAGTAGGTAAATTTGAAAACAGAATGTCAATAGCCGGCGGCCGGCCGAACCTGCCCCACGCGCCCTTGACTTGCGGAGATAAAAAGGGGGAGATGACCGGCACCCCCTCCTCCTCTACCCCCCCTAACACCCCCAGCTGCCCTCTGCCCACGACCGTGGTTTATTGCTACTTTTATCGAGCCCCTAAACTTGGGATGCAACTGGTAGTTTCGACTTGCGAATGTTAAAAAGTTAGAAAGTTCGCTCGTTATGATTTAGGAATATTTGGCTGGGGAGGTAGCGGTTATATAATTTATTGGTCACTGTTTGTGTAATAGTTTTGGACTATTTAATAAAAGAGTCGGACTTGCGTACGTATCTCGTCGCTTAGCTGGCGGAAAACAGTATCGTTTAAGTCTTCTTAGAGTGTGCTTGAATCGTGCCAACTTCTTGTAGGTATCACACATCACTGCACAACACTCAGTTTCGTATTCATATTCCCATTCAACATTAAGAATAAGCAATTCTTTCAATTGTCTTTTTATTTAAAATTTTTACTAGGAGGAATAAAACAAAATATAAAACCATCCAAAAACAAAATCAAGAATCAGATGTTCCAAATTCAAAAGTTCACAGATTAAAAAACGCGGCAAATATTATAATAAGAGAATATCAGCTGATCGTTGAGTGTCCCCTCGCGGGCGGTGACCTTGAACGCGACCCCACTATTGAAATTAAAGGAGCACCGAGGTTACTGGCACTTTGCACTTTTGATGAAAATGGAACCGACGAACCCCGGAGAATGTTATAAAAATAAAAATGCATTTTGACGTTTAGTATTTTTTATGATGTGATTTTTGTTTTGTGTTGGGTATTATCATTTTAGCACTAGGGAATATTCAGCTTTACTTTGAATGTGTCATAAAAACTTCATCAAAACGCAGCCAAGAAACCTTATAGACCTTTGGTTATAGACCCTAATGATGGAACAACAAATTAAAACCCGGCGGCGATAAAATCATTTGCATGCATTTTATTTTATTACAATTTTAATACTTGTAAGCGAAATATACGACCATCTATGTTCCCCGTACCAAGGTAACGAATAGATTGACACCCCAGTCATAAAAATCGATTCAGTAGTTTACCGCTACGGTGGAACACACAAACAGACACTTTTGGCTTTGCCGTCGGGTAGAAAGGACAGCCAAGACCTTATAGTGCATTTATTATTAGCAATCACGATAACTTATGTCAATGAAATAAGGGAATATGTCTCGAAGTCCGAAAAACCTTTAATATTTAAAAAAAGAACTTCTATAGTGCCCGTTTCACTTTGTCGTGTTTTATTTTATCTATGTATAGCGCTGTCATCTAATTTTGTAGTGGTACTGCATTGATATATAAAAAAACCAAGATGCCTCGTCGATGCCAAGTCTCGAACAAATGCAACACTCGAAACTGTCGTCGAAAACTGACATGTATCAAGTGTCATGTGTGAGTTGTGTGTAGTTAAACTATAAACAATTTTTTTTGCAAATTCAACCTTACACGGATCGCTTAAAGTTGTTTTTACAAAGCAGTGCAGTATGGCGAGTGATGCGCATTTTTTTTGCAAATTCAACCTTACACGGATCGCTTAAAGTTGTTTTTACAAAGCAGTGCAGTATGGCGAGCGATGCGAGACTGTTTGAAACTAGCGCACAATTATACATATTGCGCTTGTTTTTTGCGGACGTTTTTGAGATGCTGAGTGTGTATCTTGGGTTTTTTATGTTTCAATGTGGTACTGGAACGCGTCTGACTCATGGAACATTTGAAACAAATGAATGTGTGTATACAAACAATATAGCTTCTCGTGGCGGGGGCTATATATGCACTTACTAGGCAGCAGGAAGCGGTAACTGAGGCCCGAATGCACCAGATACATGGTTTTCAAATGAATCATCGTCCAACACATTTAGTTTTTCCTCAATCCACGAACGCGGTTGTAAGGATTATGAGGGTATGAATAGAAGCCTATTACGCTCGATTTTCGTCTTCAAAGGTAGAAAAGTTTCAATTCATCGGCGTAGACTAACAAGGGGTGGTCATGAAAATAGCGATTTATAAAGAAGTTATCAAAACGATATCAACCAATCTAGCATTCGCTTTGAGCAGTCATTCATTCGTCTCACAGTCCAACATCAGAGTGGCCGTTCTACAAATTTTCAAACACTCGTAACGTTCGCATTTGTGCGACTGATATGCGAATGTCAGTCGCAATCTGTCAAACATGTATGAAAATTAAGGCTATTTTGACAGTTTTTTTTTTCGGATAAGCCTGCCAAACATTCCCAACCACTGCAACTCCTGAAAGCTCCTGAATGCGAACGTTGTTTAAAAATGCAGTACAGTCTTACTAATCCGGTGATCAGTACTCCGGCAC
The DNA here is from genome assembly GCA_947578705.1 of Lacanobia wlatinum. Classification (NCBI taxonomy): domain Eukaryota; kingdom Metazoa; phylum Arthropoda; class Insecta; order Lepidoptera; family Noctuidae; genus Lacanobia; species Lacanobia wlatinum. Next base: position 7,460,449 of record OX388044.1, on the reverse strand, counting down.
AACCAGTAGTCCGGCACCCACCGCCCGCGCCTATCCCTACTGATTCCCTAAAATAAATGACTAATTTAATATGAATTAGTGCATTATAAAATGTTTTACTTTATTTATCTTAGTTTTTCTAAACAATCCAGTGATCTGAACATTCCAATAATCCGGCACACCCTGGTAATAATATTGGCGGTTTAGTGAGATTCCTCTGTAGTAAGATTTGCCCTCTGATAATGAATCAATTAAAATCGATAGGCGCTGTTTCAGTTCGACCAGAAGTGACGGGGTAAACATAAGCATTCTATTCTGTAAATCCATACCTATACTTAATCTATAAAACTGTAGAGTTTGTTTGTATGTTTGCTTAAATGCGCTTATCTCATCACTACTGATCCGATTTGAAAAATTCTTTCAGTGTTAGATAGCCCATTTATTGAGGAAGGCTATTCGACTTTCTTCAAGCTATATATCATCACGCTAAGACTAATAGGAGCGGAGCAGTAATGAAAATTGTGACGCAGGCGAAGTTGCGCGGGTCAGCTAGTGTGTCTATACTTGTGATAATATGTGTATCCATTAACTAATATGTGTATGTAAATAAATTATTGACTATCCTAATGTATCTATAATGTGTTTTTATACTTAATCTCTGTTTGTTTGTTAATTCTTTACGTCCTAATGGCTGAATGGATATGTATGAAACTTAGCACTCGAATCAACCAAAACATCGAAACTAAAACTTCCTATAAATGGAGTCTATCGGTTGCATTTTGGGGAGGGTGCAACATTCCGCCAAGCCCGTTCCATCATCGGACCACAAGACGTATTACTATGCGCCACCGGTACATGGTGGACATCCCACCCACATGCACACAACGATTTGGGAACACATTCATAGTGCGTACAGCTAAGGAGTGGAATTCCCTGCCAGAGTCTGTGTTTCCTGATACCTACAACCTGGGAGTCTTTAAGTCAAGAGTGAATAGGTTACTTCTAGGCAAGCGTGCTCCATCTTCGACCGCATCATCTCTTACCATCAGGTGAGATAGTGGTCAAACGTTTGCCTATCAATAGTAAAAAAAAGAGTGAGAGAAAAAGAGAGTGATATACAAACTTGTGCACTATCTATAATATTTTCTGCTCTGACTCCTGATTGATTTCGGCCATGCCGGTCAGGTGGACTATTATTATTTTATCACTAAGCCCACACCATTTAAGCGCCATTTTCTTGTTATCAACTTACACAACAACCGTTACGTCAAATAGACCCATTCACCTCGCCTCCCCGCTGGCTTTGTGGACAGATTCTGAACACAATCGGGAGGCCAATGTCCAGTGCGTCCATTGATTCGACTTTCTTCAAGAAATCACGTCTGACGCCGGAAGACGATTCGACTCGGACCACGCAGACCAGAACGATGTCTTTAAATACACTGACCATTCTTCACACTAACATAGAAAACGACAATTGAAAACCTACCCAATTTTAAAAGCTCTAAAGTTAAAATTCTAACAACAGCCAAACTCCTATATTTGACAACTTATCTCAGGCAGTTTTGAACCCTATCTCCAATATCTAAGGTGTAGTTTTCACTGTGGGTTAACAAAGTAGTGTTAAACCATTTTCAATCTCGGTCGTTCCTTCACGCCCGGCTGCTGGGGGGTAAGCAGCGTCATCACACAGATGCGTTCCGCCCCGATAGGTGATCCGACATACAGGATTAGTTACGACACGAACTGGTGAGAATGTGGTGAGCTGGTATAGGTTTCATTAAATTTGTGAAGGACTAGCTTTGCCGGTGACTTCGGTCGGATATTATCCTAAGGGATACTATAACTACCGAGTTATATAGTATACTATCTATCTATATAGTAATATATAAAGCTGAAGAGTTTGTTTGTTTGTTTGCTTGAACGCGCTAATCTCAGGAACTATTGGTCCGATTTGAAAAATTCTTGCAGTGTTAGATAGCCCATTTATTGAGGAAGGCTATAGGCGATATATCATCACGCTAAGACCAATAGGAGCAGAGCAGACGCGTATAAAGCGGAGCAGTAATGAAAATTGTGACGCAGACGAAGTTGCGCGGGTCAGCTAGTGTTCTAATAAAGGGCATGGTTTACCCGTGTGTCAAGTATCTTCCAAATCCGTGTTGACGTTTGATTAACAAACATGCAAACATCTAATATACATGATATGATTCAGAATAATGTAAGAATAAGACTTGTAAGCTTAGCATTATTGTATTGTACCCGAATCGTTAACTTTAGAATTGTTAGATCTAAGAATTTGAAGTATTGGAGCAACGCAACCTACAGAATTTTTTCGTTTTTTTTTTGAAGTGATAACGTCTTATAAATCGATAAACGCCGGTTGCACGCACGAAAACGTGTCACGTTTCGCCTGAACCGAGCGAGCAAGCGAGAGCGCGGAACAAGCGATAGAGAGGAATGATCGGCCTAAGCGTTCGGCTTGTTTGTTAAGAATTCTATGGTTTTCTTATGACGTTATCACGTAAAATTATCGTCCGTAAATCAACTTTACAAACAAATATTTTTTTTTGTTAACATGAGTTTGCTCTTGACTTTAGTCTATTTAATAAAGTCTTCCAATTTGAGCGAGTAGAGTAATTAATAGCAGAGTGTCTCTGGTGATATTCATGAATTCACGTTATATTTCTGCATCGGTAAATACTTTCAGTGCAAGGCAAAGTGCAAAGTGCGGGAAATAAAGTTCAGATACCAAGGAATGGCTCAAATGTGGTGGACGATTATGAATAATTATGATAACTTGACTGGTTAACGAACTTGTCTTGATGATTTAGTTTTCTGTTTATCAAATTATTTTTTTCCGTAGTACACTAAGGTCGGCTTGGGGACAAATGTACTCAAACACAAAACGCGTGGATACCCAAATCAGATGTAGCGGCATCAATGCCACCACAAGAAAGACCAACGTGGCAAGTCTACATCGCAACAAAAAGAACCGCGCCGCCATCTATCCAACTAGCAGCGTACTACTACGTCGAAATCCTGCATCGTGCAAGCAGAGTAAACTCTGGTGTCGCTGCCGTGAACATATATATCAGCCCGAATATCAACTATCGGGCAGTTGCCCACACCAGACACAACAATAGTCTGGTCGGAGGAATTTCCATTTTCAATGGAGGTTTGCGGGACTTTACTCTCTGTTCCGCATACCTCAACAAAGAACATCAGCGCAGTCTTCGTGCAACTACTTCAGCGTGACGTCATCATCATTTCTCCTCATCGTGACCTCAAGCTCTCGAGCAGCGAGTCATTCAACCAGCCATCTGACCCATGGTGTCTACGGGTATCCTGACCACTAGCATGCAGCGACCGTCCATTCTTCGTCAGCATCCTCAGCCACTATCAGCACCCTCAACCTCATCAGCAAAGCTGGCAAGCACACTGCACCATGGCGTCGGCCAGTCACATCATGAGCCATGAAGAACCTCTCCTGATCAACGCCAGCAGTCACGTTACTACGTCGCACGCTCCGACTCACTGGAGCCTGCAGAATCATCCCGACTCACTGGTATTTCATCACCACGACTCACTGGGGCACCGCAGACAGTTCTGACTCACCGCGAACTCTGCAACTTACGGTTCCGACTCACTGGAATCAACCTTCCACTGGCCTGGCAAGCATCTCAAGATGCATGATCGTCCATGCATTTTGAGATGCTCATCCACTATCGACCTCCGGTTTTCAGAGAGGAGTAATGTAGCGGCATCAATGCTGCCACAAGAAAAACCAACGGAGCAAATCTACATCGCAACAAAAAGAACCGCTACGCCATCTATCCAACTAGCAGCGAACTACTACGTCGAAATCCTGCATCGCGCAAGCAGAGTATACCATGCGATTTGAACATATACATTAGCCCGAATATCAACTATCGGGCAGTTGTCCACACCAGACACAACAACCGTCTAGTCGGAGGATCATAAGATATTCAATGGAGGTTTGCAGGACTTTACTCTCTGTTCCGCATACCTCCAAACCAAAAATCCAATGATGCTGTTTTAGTTTCCCATCAAAATCGGGCCCGAGACTGCTTCGAGTATTTTTCGCTAATTCTCATAGTTTTGTCAAATATCCTAAGCGTTTCAAATTACCAATTAATAGGAAAATATGAAGTTGCACGTTCCCAACCGTAGATATGAAAACAACGTGCATAAAAGTCCACTCTTTTAAATCAGTAAATAGTTATGTATTATACGTACATATAATTCCGTAAGCGCAATGTATAATGTTAAGCATAAGTTTATTGCGTGGGCAACGAAGTAATGGTCATATTCATAGTCCAAGCCAGCCTACACTAAATACATATAATAAACAGAATTTTAATGAGAAATTAAGGCACGGAACACGATCTAAAATTTAATTTTTACTTTGAAAAGGCTTGAAGGGCTTCATTTTGGAGGCGCGTTCTGAAGTTAAAACTAAATTATGCTTTCATTATAAACTTTCTTACAAGGAACAAAGTTCTTCTTATTTATTATATCTGTATATAGAAAATCTACGTAATGACGAACGGACTTTCATGTCTGTACTTGGGTGAGAGACTTTAATAAATTAAATGTGTTAATGTTTCGTCCTATTTTGTTAAGTTTACCGGTGCTGCTGGGGAAATGAGTCCTCCCACTTTTACTGCTAGCTAGTAAAATAGTGTTGGTAAGTTGGAAGAAAGAACTACACGGAACGTGCACGGCGTTGACTATGCCATCTAGTGTTGTATATTCGAAACTTTAACGTTAAGGATACTTGGTACTGACGCTTCTGTGCTGCCACCTATATTTGCCCGTTTAGAGGAACGTGCACGAAGTAGACTGTGCCATCTAGCGTTGCAATTTCGAAACTTGTAAGTAAATTATACTTGAAAATGATACTTCTGTGCTGCCACCTATAGTTGATAAAACTGAGCATGTGATCAGTTTGCATACTAATTAGCAGATTCATAATTATCATTTTTACAGAGAATTTAAATTTACTTGTACAAACCGTCAGTTTGAAACCCATCATATTATTATGTTTAGATTATTTAATGATGAAGCCTACAATGGGAGAGTGCCCTAAAAACTTGTTCATATTTAAGATTAAAAAGTACTTAGCTGTGAGCTTCTCAGCAATATAAATTAAAACACGAATGTTAATTGTTAAACACAAGCCTACGTCATTCACTGTTCGTAGCGCGTAGCAAGAGCATGCGTTGAGATCTTCTACACACATGTAGCCGCCTACGCACGCGTAGCACATGCATCTACATAAGTGCTACGAAATTCTGTAGCGTGTAGTTTTTATTAAATTTGGAGGTATATTGTGTTTCTGTTACAGGTTTGAATGATATTAATATTTTAGGAGGTTTGTTGTGTTACTAGCAATGTAGTTTATAGACGGTAAATTGCGTGATGAGCTGATAAATGGTTTCATTATAATTTCAACGTGAAACGGACCAACTATGTAGACATAAAAGGAGTACATAATTTGAAAATGGCACAGTAAATAAATGCTGAGTCCCAGCTGAGTCTCCGCCATTCACAATTAAAAGAATCATTCCAATAAAAAAAGCCTCGCTAACTAACGCGTCGAAAAACCTTTTACGCTTCCCCATTCCCGGCGGGTTCATTACACATCAACATCGCACACCAATCAAGCTTTCATTAGTCGGCAACGAAACAATCAATATTCATATCCCATGCGAAATCTTTATAGCGAGCCGTGTGCAGGACTGGAGGCACAGACGAATAAGACGAATAAAAAAACCAAGATAGATGATCCCGACTGCGCTCGCATTCGCAACGAAATTAAAAAGAACAAGGCATATCACTTAGCGCACACAGAAGCGAGGTTTTTATTAAAAAATTCTACATATCTCGCGTCTTCACCGCTTTATCTTAACCCCCCGCCGCAAGAGAGACGGACAGCAAAAAAATTCAACGCAAGAAAGGGACATGAATACGAAAATTATAATTGCCAACTGTAAATTAACACCATTTCGGTTGTTGTCGTCTTTGTCTGTTTTACTCCTTTGGGGTACGTGTAAGGGAGACGGTGTTGAGTTTGTGTGTGCGGATGGAATGATTTACATACGTGGTGAGCTCACAAACACAATAATGGACAGAGGCGCGGAAAATCGAAGGAGGCGATCGGTTTCCCGATCTGCTTTATGCGGCGAACTGCATCGGGGAAGCGCCTGCATAATGTGCAGCTTTGGAGGAAAAACAATCCGCTGCTCGGATTGGGATGGGAGCGTGAATACATTACGCTGCGAGCCCAATGTACGAGCATACGTACTTCTTTCTGTTTTTAAAATGAGATCTGTAGCTGCAGTAAAAGTTATGGTTCGACGAGTCTTGGAATGGAGATGAGATATTGAGAATATTATGATATATTTTGCGATATAATGAGATGTTTTTTATAAGAGAAAGCTTTATATTGGTAAGGTGACATTAACACGGCCCGATGGACGTGGCTCAGTGATTCCCGAACTAAACAAGTTACTCAAACATTTGAATAAAACATTTTTTAGCTTGATTTTATGCCTGTTAAGAAATAAAGACACTTCGTTGAGTTAACAAATAAAAATATTTGGTTGAGACAGTCAATCGTTTTCTAAAACTCTGAACAAAAATTTACAACCTTAAAATAAGACTTAGACTTAGGCTTACATAGTGGGTGTAACTAGTGTTTAATTAAAATACTGATTGACAGATTCTTAATTCAATTTTTAGGGTTCCGAACAAAAAACGGAACCCTTATAGGATCACTCAGGTGTCTGTCTGTCTGTCCGTGTATCACAGTCAGTTTTCTACGGTACAGAATCGGTCCAGTGGATACTGGTGATTCTGTTGAAATTTGGTACACATATGGACTTCTGTGACCCAAACACAGACATGTTACGTAAATTATTAAATATTTTAGTATATAAAAAACTTTTTTTAATTTTCCAGTTTGACCCCCAAAAGTGACCCACTTTTGGGGGTCAAACTGGAAAATTTGAAAAAAAAGGTTTTGAACAATATCGTGTGACATATAAAAAAAGGGCTTACTGTGAGGCTCAGTAGTTTCGGAGATAAGGGGGGGGGGGCCTTATCTCCGAACCTACTGAGCCTAAAATTTCGAAAAAAATGGAGATAATAAATCTTGACCTATAGATTCTATAAAATCTATAGTGTTAAAATAACATGTTAAAAAAATTAAATTCGTTCGGAACTCTTTGCACGCGAGTCCGACTCGCACTTGGCCAGTTTTTTTTCTGTAGAGGATTTGAATTTAGAAGCTAAAGGGCCAATACTACAAGTTTTAAGCAACGTTGGAACTGTCAAAAAACCCTTCATTTCCATACATTTTTGACACATTGCGATTGAAATACGAATGTGACCGTTACTTATACTCGTACGTTAGTAGAACTGGCAGTCTATAATCTTTATTTCAACAAATTACATTTTATTTTATTTTGTTTGGAAAAACAAACAATCGTACAGTGTATATTATACAACGTGTAATAGAATAACCGCAATACCCCTTAATTGGTCATTGTACTCATCATTATGAACAACTTTTGCTATGGGACCAAACAGAAAAAAAAGAAAAACGAAATAAAGTCAGCTGTTCAGTATATTTTGTCGAGTTATGCGCACATAAATGTATGGGGGAGTCTGTTTTTTTCGCGACTATAGTGTTGGTCTATAGTAAAAGTTGTTCACAATGATGAGTTCAATGACCCCTTAAGAGGTATTGCGTTTATTCTGTAACAGGTTGTATATCTAGATACAGTGTATGCTATAAGTGATTGTACCATCAATTACGTTAGAGGTCAATTGTCATACTTTTTTTCTATCACAGACTATTTTCATTCTTAAAAAGCGTTCAAATTCAGTATCATAGTTGGATATCATCTCAGAGACTATTAATGTCAAAAAGGTGTAAGGATATAAGGTGCTTTAGACAGATTGTGACTGCAATGCAAACACCGGGTTCCGTACCTTCGTATTTTTATTATTTCTTGTTATAGCGGTAGTAGAAATACACACTGTGAAAATTTTAACTGTCTACCTGTTACGGTTCTTGAGATATAGCCCACTGACAGACAGACGGACGGACGGATGGACAGCGGAGGCTTAGTAATAGGATTCCGTTGGTTACCTTTCGGTTACGGAACCCTAAAAACGAACGGTCCTTAAAAATACTAGAATTGCCATTTGACGTAGCTTCTGCTAGCGACTTCGTACGCGAATATTCCGTTTTTTGTCATTCCCGTAGGAATTTCGGGAAATCCTCTCTTAGTGCTCCCCTACACTCCTCAAGGAATCTACATGCCATATTTCCGCTTTCTACGACCAGCTAGTCTATTCTGTAAACAACTAATTCGATATCGAGCTTCACCTGAGTGACAAAACTCACAAAATGAGCTTTATTGCACACAACATAAAGGTCTTAATTTGAAACTCACCTCGGATTCGACTGTCGAGATACGGAAATGTTGTTACAGAATAGCACTACAGTTGTCTCAGCTGTGCGTAGTTTATCAGCACCAGTAACGGAATAATTTTATACTATTGATTGATATTCCTCTCTGAATCAACATAGTAACCAACATTACTTCTTTGACCACTATTTTACTATTAACTCACAGTTACAAAATTTTCATTGTTTACTTATTTACTTCAAGAATATCTTACAAAATAAGGTTATCGTTGAAGAAGTTTGCCGAAGCCAACAAAAACATGTCCCAGATATAAAAATGTTTGAGCCCGGTTTATGTAGGCTTTGGTAAACAAAACTATTTTCCACGGTACGTATTTCAGAAGAAAACACATGAAAAATCCTCGTATAAAAATCTCTGGTGTCAATTTTACTCAATTCCTTAGCACTTTCAGGCTTACTCATAAAAATTAACGATGTAGTTAGTTCGTATCATAATTAGCAGATTCTTTGTATTGAATTAAAAATCAGCTAATTAGTATTTAAACTAATTTATTTATTAGATCGCCAACAGAGAATATACAATCACATGCATGATAACACAAAAATGGACAAATACAAGTACGCGCATCCAATTATAGGCGACCACATCATTCTTCACTTATTATTTAGGTAGGTACAGTCAACAAAGCTATTAGGTATGCAGGCAGCTAACTTTGGGCACGCCACAATTGCGGCTATAAGTAACCTCTTTGAGGAGTGGCTAGAGCGGCGCCACGGTGTCCTCACTTTCCGCTTGACGCAGGTACTCACCAGACATGGTTGTTTCGGGAGGTACCTGTTTCGGATTCGGCGGGAGGACACGCCCGGTTGTCAACACTGCGAGGATCGCCCGGAGGACACAGTGGAGCATACGGTAGAGGTTTGCCCTGCTTGGGCGGAGCACCGCAGTGTCCTCGTCGAGGCGATCGACGGCGGCGACCTCTCGCGTCCGGTTCTGGTTCAATCTATGGTCCGGAGCGAGGAGGCATGGGAAGCGGTCACCTCTTTCTGCGATGCAGTAATGCTAGCACAGGAGAAGACGCCCCGGGCGTCGGGAGTCGCAGGGCGATTCCCGGCCACCGTAGGCACGGGCCTGCGGACGGCGAGCATTGGGTGGCTCGCCGTCCGATCAGAACCAGGCCCAGGTCGACGGCGCACTGTGTTCCACGCGCGCCTTAAAGAGCTGTCAGCGTAGAAGACGGGGCCCGCTAGGGCCAGTGCCTGCCGGTGTTGCGGAATCTGTTCGAAAGAGTCACCGTGGCCCTGGAACACAAAGGGCATTAGGAGGAACACGGATTGGTTTTAGTCAGTAAGAGTCTGACACTCCCTTCTGCTTCACCCAGTGCGGGAGGAGTCATTTGATGATTTCCCATCGTTAAAAAAAGGCAGCTAACTTGCAATTACTTTTAAACAATGATGTGAGTGTCCTGAATAGACAATTATTGTACAACACACTTGTAAGTATGTCTAAAGCTTAAAAAATTATAATGCACACATTAGAAATAAACATTGGCAGTGCTGTGGAGAAATAATATTTTTGCCTGCATACCGAATAGCTTTGTTGACTGTACATCAATTTTGACAAGGACGAAAACATTAAAATAAATAGAAATACAATACACGAAATCAAAATGAAATAAAAAACAAAAAAATAACACAATATAAAAAAAAAACAATTTAATTTTAAACAAATTCAAATAAAAGAATGTTTAAACAACAACCCTGGAAGTCAACATAAAAAAACAAATACCTAACATATGCTTAGATTTTTGTGTAAAAGGCCTGCTAATGCTTAGGGGCTGAGTGATTTTACTTGGATCATTCCGCAAAGGATGTTAATAGTAGTGCTGACTATCAAAAACGTACCGGATGTAGCTACTCTGTCCTGGACGCTCCTTGAATTTGTTGTTACATTTTTTTATTAGTTAACTTGTAATTAAAGTGTAATTCATTTACACCTTCCTTACATGCCCAAGTAAGGCAGGTGTAAATTAGTATCAAAGTCGAATTAATTACTGCCACCTCATCAAGTGTAGTTTGAATGCTCAATATTTTTCAGGAGATACCGATTTTAATACAGTGTCTTATTGGAATTCTGAAGCAATTGGCAATTCCGTTTACCACCGATGAGGTTATGTTCACATCAAGATGTCCGTATCTCAGTTTGGAACTTGTAATTGTTCTTTGATTCTTTAATCATTTTGTATGCTATTTATCCTACTAGACCGAAAAATGACTGAATTTAACGACTGCGTTAATGAAATAAAAAAACATTTCCTAAGTCCTAAAACGCTGAAACTGCAACATCCTTCATTAGAAATTCAATTTAAGAAAAACTCAAAAATTAATCCTGATTAATTCATACTTTATCAACGAACCCTCCTCCAACTGTTTTTCTTCCATTACCGAATGCAATACAAAATTACAAAGTATATACGTGAACAAAACTCTTTACTCTTTACCCCACTTTGTATTTAAGAAACGGGCGAGCAAATGTATAGATAGCTTAGAAGGTACAGTCGCACGCACAAAACAATGGCAAGGCGACGGTTGACCTCGCGGCCGCGCCTCCCCATGTCTTGCCTCCCGCCGGTAGCGCCGCGTGCAATTAATATGCCGAGGCGGCCGCGTGTACCCCGACTGAGGACACTTGATCCTTGACAGCTTTTTTTTGGGAATGTTAAAAGTTTAAAAATTTATGGCAGTTTTTCGATGAGCAAGTATCATCAAACATAAATTAAGCCACGTAAATTTTGCTCTTTAAAAATTTTGGTTCGATTTCGAGCAATAAGTCCTAAGTTAAGACGGTCTGTACGTTCGATCTTGCTCGGATGAGCGTGAAAACGTCGTGCTTGTATGCACGTGTGGACTTAGCATTAGAAATTCATCTAGAATGTTCATGGAAAGTCGGTTTTTAGTACGTTAGGAGTGTGAAAACTTAATTATATTTGTCAAGTTCTAACATTCTAGTAATCATTTGGCACTACTACTTTTATAATTGAACTAACACGGATTGTTAGTAGGAACCTATAGAAGGCAAAGAAAGTATGGGATACATTTAAATTACTAATTGCACCTTGCACTATTGCTTTCGAGTATTCAGCTGTTTGTAATGGAAAAAAATTCAATATTCTTCTGTGAATAGTTGATTATTTGGTTTAGATAGCCAAAAACAGATGGTAGCATATTGCATAAATAGAGAGAACAATCGTCACAGTAAGCCAGAAAGATTCAAAAGAAAAACATAAAATAATTAAAATATCTAATTACAAGTATCAAACCATACCGGTTTACACATAACCCGTCCAAGTTTTCTTTTGCGAAAGAAGAGAGAGAATTTTTGATCAATAATTGTCACTGGGCGGCCCCCTCTCCCTGGTGCGGGGGGGTGAGGTGGGGTGTCCGCGGGTAGGGGGGAGACGCGGGGAGGGGGTAATTACGAGTGCGTTTTGTTACCGAGATGATAGGCGCGAAAAATGGCTTGCGCGTGCTTTTACGTGTCTCCTCTAGTTTTGAATATTCAGAGTCGGCCTCTCGGCCTGATGAAATATTGAATAGAGGGAGTAATTTATTCCCCAAGGAGAGTTTCCGAACGGTCCACGTTCCGTTCGGATATTGAAATTAGGCGCTGCTTTGCTTAAGAAAAGCGTTTGTTTGACGGGCGTCCTATAACGGCCTTTATACGGCGAGATATTTTTTCTTTGATTTTCATCTTCGCTTAAATGACGCGCGTCTCGCGTTTATTAAAGTTTATTACAAACTTCAGGTAATAAGAATGGCGGTATGGCGGGCTGTGGAGAGGAATAAAGTGTCATTGACAGGGAAAGCTGCTAACTATAAACTATAGAGATACATTGCTATTGTTACCTACCTAACTTTATTATTGTAGACTTCATCATACTGAAACTGTTAGTTAATTTAGTTCATAAAATCAGAACTCATTCGAAGAAGAAAAGCCTGATCCCTGATAACAGGCTCTTTAGAAACGCATCAAGTAGGTGATTGCAACTCTAACGAGACTTTCATGGTATTCTTATTGAAAAGTCCCTTTGATTGTCCTCTGTGGTATTAGCACCAATATAGTTGTTTATTTCTCCAGTGTCATTTTATGTCCCTTTGATTACACTCATCTACGTTCAGGAAGACAAAACACTTGTTAAAAAAACGCTATGCAGCAAAACACACGCAGCAAATAGGTTACCACAAAAGGACCAAGAAAAAGAAACGAGGTATTTCTCCAGCAAAAATACCCAAAACAATTGGCATCGACTGTACTTGTTGTACATAGAGAGTACCAACGTCTTAAACAAAACATTTGTTTACTCCGAACAAATTGAAAAACGGTATTAATTAGGGAATCGTGAACATTAGATGGAAGAATGTATGAAGTACGCACAAACAAGCGATTGCACTTAGTGAGCGAGCAAATATGCAAATTCATGCTTTAGTTGGGTGGCGAGTGTGCGCCGTATGCAGAGAGGGCACAGAGGAAACTATGGAGACGGCTTGTAAATATTTTTCGGTACTTTCTTTTGATATTGTGTTGGTTTGATGCGTTTTTATTACAACGCTTATGGAGTAGAGGTTCGACAATGAAAATAATAATAATTGAGAGTCGGACTGCGCGATGTTTTAATATGAACAGTAAAAATATCGAGATTTGGTATGGAAAATAATAAATAATTGATTTCGTATTTTTTTACTCTAATAAATACGTTTTTATACAAGTACTTAAAGTGCGTTATGTTATATTCGTAAATATTTGAAGGGATGAAATTAATATGCAGTTGTTTAAATCATGCTCAGTTATTTTTATGGACAACTAGCTTCTGCTAGCGGCTTCGAACGCCAAAGATTATCGTTTAACATTACAAGGGAACATACTTCCGCTATTAATGGCCTACCTGTGTGCCAAGTTTCATCCAAAACCGTTTGGCCGTTACGCGTGAAGAAGTAACATACAGACAGAATTACTGTCACATTATAATATTCGTTTGGATAGCAATCACAATATATCAAAGGCACATATGAACAATACATACACAAGCCTATTGAAACCTCTTATATCACAGCCAAAAAATATAACAAAGAACTTTTACATCCGTCTCCAAACATTTCCCTATTCCTCAGGGACATCAGCCTAAGAAGAGAGGGTGGTTAATGAATAAAAAAATTCACAATTTTTTTCTCTCCACAGCTCAGTGATTAGTTACCCTTATAATGAGTAGTGTGTGTGCGTGTGTGTGTGCATGTGTGATAGGGGGTTACTTAAGTTTCTGACAAGTTGATAAGGGACCGAGATTAGGGAGTTTTTTGGGTATTGATCGTGGTACTCTTGGCGAATTTTTATGAGCTTTTTTTAATTAGATTTTGTTTTGTGTTCGTCTTCGTAGAGGAAGAGCTACGTATGACTCATGTTTTGTTCCTTAATTTGTGCTACTGTTGTATTCACGCTCATTTCAAATCAGGAAGGAGGGTATAGTAGGTTTTTAGGCGGCGACTTAAGCTTATTATTTTGTAATGTTCTCATAATGTCATGTAATAAATAAACCATCGGTAGCTTGGAAACTGTTGAACCACTGGACTATGGCTTTTTATATTTACAAATGTTTATTTTTAATGTGTATTTATTTTTAAGAAATATTTGAAAATGTATTTATTTATTTACACACAATAAACTTAAAAAAAAGATAATTAAATACAGACAAAAGAGCACAAAGGTACTGCTTATTTCAATAGATATTTCTTCCAGCAGACCTGCGACAGAAGAGTGGGATAAAAAACGTAGACACAGTGTGTAGAGAGACAGAGAAGGAAACTTAAAATAGACTATATTAAATTAACTAAAGTTTAATATGTACTATGCAATAATAAATATAATATAACAAATAGATTAGCCTAAATACATAATTATAATAAAATAATACACACCTATAATATATAAAGGATACTAGTATGTGAAGTTAAATGAATAAAGAAAATAAATAAAATTAGCAATGGAAATCTTTAACTGATGAGTGATGACTTAATGACTTTGTTTTGCTCTAGATCATGTTTTCCGTCGGCTAGTAAATTAGCAGTAGTACAATTAATTCAGAAGAAAACTCGCTGAATTTATACGAAACAAATAAAACGTATTTAATTAAACGACCAAGACACATTTCTTATTCAACCTCATAAGAACTTCCTCATCTTATTTAACAGTCAGCCGCATACTTCCAAAACTGGGGAAAAAAAAGAAAATAAATAGACCAGTTTTCCTGCTTCGTATAAGTTACCGCAAACGGTGTGTTAAGGTGAACCCCGAACAGAATCGGCTAAGTATCACACACATATAACGCCTTGTATTGCCTTAAGAAATGGGGGACTCGCTTACTTTTCTTCCTCCCTATTCACGTCACGCGTCCAACGTAACTTGACATTTACGATTCCCCTTAAAACCCCCTTTCACATCTATAATGGGACACAGAAAAGAGGCGGGGAAGGTCTTCTATTAATTGTTACTTCAAGTAGGGATGTAAGAGTGACTCAAGTTAAATTAAGAATATGGAGTTTTTTTTTTACTTTGTTTGTTGACGGAGACTTTTTTGACATTGTGGACTTTGTGCGCCCTCGAGTTTTTTCTTTTTTTTAATTCTTGAGGCGTCCGCGTGTAGGTACCTTTATTACACCTCCGTATGTAGGCCCCTTTTTCGTATTAAGGGATTTCAGGAGGTTTATTTTTTGGATTAGGACCTCTTTGATGTCGTGGGGTCTGGATGTATGTTTGTTTGTTTTGGTGAAGTATCCTCCTTGAGAGTAGATTGTGTGTCCCGTTTTATGCGAAGTTTGTACTTTTTCTCATACGCTTAATAAAGATAAGATTAAATGAAGAAAGTTTTTTGGAAAGGAATAAGTGCTTTGGTCTCATTTTATTGAACGTTAACAGTAGGTCACGTTTTTAACGCATTTTCAAAATAATTTAATTAATCCGGATGCGTGGTCACTAGTCGCTCTGATAGTTATTCCATGAACTAACAGTATTCAGCCTCTGAACGAATTTATATTTCGTGTCATTAACCTGGTTACGGGTATCTATGAAAACATAGATTGCTGACCATAGCAAAAAGCAGGCAATTAATTAAAAAAATATCTACATCACAACCTGAAATCACTAAACCGTTATAAACCTTATGTGTTTGAATTAAGGTTTACTTTTCTATGCAAAGGAGTGACAGTTCAACCGTATCGGTTTTGATAGAAGAATAAAACTGTTGAAACGCAGTGACAACATACATAACCTTAAGTAGCATGTAATAAGAACGTTTATTTAAATTGTAAGTGCATGGTTGAGAAACCAGAACGGTTGGTAATCGTTTGTCAAAATGATCGACTGTGAAAATGACTGATTGAAGTCTGTCATTGAAGTTTTGGAGACGAAATGTGTGTCGGATATCGGAAATCATGATAATTTAGTAGATTGGATGACCTCTTCAGCGGTTGCAACGTAATTGAAATGTTTAAGGAGGTAACACTAACGTGTGTTTTCACTAACACTAGGAGACATATAAATAAAAGCGCACTATTTTTGCAGTTCAAAAATATTGAGCTATTACCATTGATATATAAAAATCCAAGATACACACTCAGTATATTGTGTAATCAATGAATAATTGTGCGCTAGTTTCAAACAGTCTCGCATCGCACGCCATGCTGCACTGCTTTGTAAAAACAACTTTAAGCGATCCGTGTAAGGTTGAATTTGCAAAAAAAATGTTTATAGTATAACTCCACACAACTCACACATGACACTTGATACATGTCAGTTTTTGACGACAGTTTCGAGTGTTGCATTTGTTCGAGACTGTGCATCTTGGGTTTTTTATATATCAATGGCCATTACATTATGATGTCGTCAAGTGTTAAAGAAAACGGGTCTAACATCATCATTATCAGGCCAAGTCATCATTTTGGCCAATACCATTGAATATCTTCTAGTATGTGGAAAACAGTTTTGTCGATAACTATACAATACCTCCAAATCTCGTCCATTCAACTGGACCAAATGATGTTTTAATAGCTGAACCTAAGCACAAGCTTCTTAAGTGCACATAACGAGCATAATGCATACTAAAATAATTTCTAAGAGCTTGCTAAACTCTTTCAGCCATATTAAATGCAAACTTGCACCTAACATTTACCTAAACGCCGTTAAACCTCGGAAGAAGAAGCAGCGCATTTAAAATTCGAATAAAAATTGCACATGGTTGGCTGCATTGTGCAGATGTAAAAATTTGTACAAATACCGGGCGAAGGAAACATGCTTTCTGGCAGTTATGTCAACGGCGGTACTACGGGATTTTGTCTTGTTATTTCTTTATTTTTTGCGTACTGCGGTGGAGAAATGATGTAGGGAAATATTTTCACTGTGAGGTTTCGTAGATTATGATTTAAAGTTTACCATTTTCAATTATTATAGTTAGTTCTTGTAATTATAATGTTTATTACATTATATTTATTTATTGCTTTAGCATAATTATATATATTTTTTAAGTATTATATTTTATTAGTCATGATTTGATGTTTGGTCATGTCATGAGACGCCCCGAAGACCATGTTGTAAAACTGGCCTTAGCACTGCCAAATAATAAGAAAAGTAGAGGACGCCCACTAGCCACCTGGCGGTCCACGGTAGCCAGAAATGTTTCGAAAACCCAGGACAAACTGTCCTGGCGCCGCAGAACGAGGAGAGCCGACCCAATGATGGGAAGTGGCTAGGACAAAGAAGAAGAAGGAGGAGAAGGTTTATAGTTTATTAGTACCTATTATATATTCTCGAAACTGAATTCTATTTTAAATATAATTTATTTCTTGAATACCTACCACGTGTGTTTTTAACCTGAAGCTATCACTATTGTGCATTAAGGCAAAATTTAAATAAAATTATTAGGTGAAATTGATGTCAAAATGTTGTGCCTTAACTAATTGTAACCTAGACTAATTAAATCAAATTGCTACGTTCCTATTTGGAAATATAAGTAAGCTGAAAAACTGGTGTTCACGCCTTATCAATACTAGATCAGCATAAATCATACCGTTACTTAGCAAATAAATAAATACTAAATGATTACTTCTGTCACCATTACATAAACTTAAAACAAACTTTCATTAAACAAACATACAAGAAAAAATCAAAGAGATAAAATTGTCTATAGACTTTCCTTTTAAAAACTAAATGACGCAAGTAATTAAACTAGACAATAACAAAACAAAGACAAAGTTGTCAAATACAGCTTAAAAAATCTTGATACTTTTATACAATGAAGAATCAGGTAAAGTTAATATTGATGCGTAAGTCTGTTTGTTTGGATGTTTGTTGATAATTTTCTCCGAAAAGACAGCATGGATTTTAATGAAACGCACATGGGCTAGGGGTACCATGGACGATCGTGGAAGGCGCACTAGTTCTCACGATCCTCGGTCCAAGTGTGAGAAGGAACACCGGGATGGTTTTTAGTCAGTAAGAGTCTGACAGACCCCTTCGCCTGCCCTAGGCGAAGGACATCCATGAGGATTTTCCACAAGGGCAACAAAAAAAAAAGGGTTACCATGGACCATAATCCAGCCGTGTGTGAAGCGTGTAAATAATGTCATAATGAACATGTTCTTCTTCTTAGTCGTTATCTTCACTAATAAAGGTCGTGTCTAGTCTGAGGTATTGATCACTCGGTGCACTATGATCTTCCACGTTTCTCTGTCCTCGGCGGTCTTAAAAGCTTCGGCTATTGATAGACCAGTGAGCGTCTTTACTCGGTCTGCCCAACGCATAGGTGAGCGCCCGCGTGGTCTTTTCCCGTCCACTTGGCCAACTACAATAAGCTTCTCGAGGCTGTCAGGGTTTCTACGAGCGACATGTCCAAAATATTTAAGAATTTACTGGACATGTAGGGACACAAAATAACAACACTTTCGCTTTCTAGAATAAATGTGTAAGTGAACACATAAATAAAATACAAAAGCAACGTTGTAAAAATTTAACCAAATAAAGAGTCTTATGCCCGTTTTCTGAGGTACTTTATCGGACGTTTATCTGTCCGTTACCCACTTACCAACCAATGGCGTTATGACAAATAGCGTTAGTGGACAGATAAGCGAGCTTAGCCTTATAGACCTGTGGCCACAAATTTATGATATTTTTTATGTTGGTACTACGTTCTTGTGGCCGAATCCGCTAGCAATAACTAGTATAAAATGTAAAAAACCGTTGTTGCTTAGTAGGGGAGCGGTAAGGCACTGAAACGAAAAGTTTCTTATCGTCCGATTTAGTCAAATTTCTCGGGTATCTAGATTAGTTTCAGGTATTCCGTTAGACCGTTTTAGGCTTTCACGCGGTCTAGACTGACACAGAAAATAAAAGAGGTATTTTTAAGCGTATTTGGCGTTGTATACGGTAAGTATTGTGTATGATTTAGATAAAAGTTTCAAGAAAGTAGATCGCTGTTTTCTAATTCATGTAGGTTTGTGTGTTTATTTAACTATATCTACATGATGTGTATTAAATATGGAGACAAAGAGTAAAGTAATTTATTGGCTATGGTGATTGTCGAAATCATCAATCAATCAACTTATAAAAATTCTTCCGTTACTGACTGATTGACTGACAGACAACGCACAGCCGAACTACTGGTCATAGGAAGCTGAAATTTGGCATGTAGGTTCCTTGGGGAGTGTAGGGGAGCACTAAGAGAACATTTCCCGAAATTCCTACGGGAACTTCTTCCGTTAGGTACTGATTGAATGAGTGACTGAGTGACTTACAGACAACGCACAGCTGAAACTACTGGTTGTAGAAAGCTGAAATTTGGCATGTAGGTTCCTTGGAGAGTTCCCCTACACTCTCCAAGGAACCTGAATGCCAAATATCAGCTTTCTTTCTAAGAGAGGGTTTCCCGAAATTCCTACGGGAATGGGAAAAAGCGGATATGCGCGTACGAAGTCGCGGACAAAAGCTAGTGCCAAAATATAAGGGATTGGTCACGTGACATTTTGACAGTGTTTGTCAATCCTGTACATTTTTTGACGTTTTTACAATAGCCTACGCCACGCTACCGCTGATAGAATGTTACTTGTCTAGAGCCTCAGTCATGCTGAATTTATTAGAAAATCATTCGAGGATAAATCTAATTTAATTTTTCACAACTTTTGACTACTCAAGGAGCTCCATCAATCCAAAAAAAGTTGATTGGTTACTACTTAGTAAGGGGCTTACATAATCCCCTTGCAAGTACTCACGGTACAAACCCGCTTAATTCCCGTGTCAGGATCACCTCCATTAATTAATTACTGCCGTCCCCTGAGACGTCAAAAAACCTGGTCTTGTGGTGGCCAGTAATTTTCCACGGAGATACAGCGTGTGGGCAAAAAACGGTTGGTTGGTGACACAGAACACTGAAACGGTTAGACGTCATTGTCAAAACTTTTCATACATGTCATGTCAAGTTTTGAAAATGACGTGTCTAGACATGGACGTCTCTTGTTAGTGATGGCGAGTGGATGACGGCTGCATTACAGCAATGGATGACGGCAGCAGCCTTTTGCACGAGAGAAGTGGGAATTATATACTCTTCCGCTGTTCTTTTCTAATAGATTTCCTAGATAGTTGTATCGTTTCTCCGGGCCTCGTCGAGCTTTACTGATTCGGCGTTTTTCTGGTAGGCGCCCCACTTGGTTCTGGCGTTCAGGAGTTACAGTGGTTGAGTACCTTGTACCATAGAAAAATCTAACTCGGTAACCGCTCAACCGAAGCATGAGTGTTACCGTTATCGTAGAAATTTTCTGCTCTTGACAGTCTAAGGCTGCGTTTCCACCACACACACAGGATGCGTAGCGTAGAACCAATAGAATCGCTTCTTTTACCTAGCTTCGCTCAGCGAAAGCTATTGGTTCTTAAAAAAACATCCCTTGCTAAATTTGGGTATGACAGCTGAAACGTATGCTCAGCGCAATTGCGTGGCCTCGTCTTTCCCCGCTGCCGGCTCTATGCTGTTCCGTGCTCTATTGCTATAGATTATGTTAAGTGTGGCCAATCGGGCGATACCCTGCCCGTTGTTTTAGGCCAGTCACATCGACTGCCAGCTGTCCGTGGTTGTTGCATCATAGTGAGCTTTATTTTCTCGCATTATTGGATGATGACGTTACTTACAGAAAAGGTGAAAAAAAGAGGTAAATCGAAGGGGAAAATAATTAGGTTGAGTCAGTGTGAAACCCATATTGAATTGCGAGTATTGGTGGACGCACCTTCTTATTGAATGGTTCACATAAATATGACTCAGTTGAAGTGACACATTTAAGAGTTCTACTAATTTATTTAAGTTATTTATTGCACACCTCATAAACCTTACAAAACAGCTCATGAAAAACATTTAAAACATCAGCAATCTTATCGGGCAGGGCGATCTCTTCAAGACAACCTTAGGATGTACTGCAAATAACTTAATCGTAATTTCAACCATTGTGTCGTAGACCTTTTTTATAACGGGGGGAAGTCCTCACGGATATCCTCCACCCTGGGGCGGGCGGAGGGGTCTGTCAGACTCTTACTGACTAAAACCACCCCGGTGTTCCATCTCCCATCTACGCCGGGGATCGCGAGAACTTATTTAGCTTCCGTAATCTCCAGCTGGTGACCTGTGGCCGGTGGTAGACCTCCCCCAACTGTCACCACATTGACCGTTCTTGTGTTCTTGTGTGTCTCGCTTCCAGCGAATTCCCAAGCCATGCATTGATCGTGTTTGTGATTAAAATGTGCTACCAAATAAATAGATCAACAGAGAAATCCAGAAATCACGCATCACGCTGGTGATGGCATGGCATGGGATGGCACATCTCACCCACTTCTTTATAAACGGCATCTAAAAGAAACAACTAAAATAAGACAAACCTGTCGGCATCCTCAACCATCGCCAATCACATTACAAGAAAACCAATAAATACGAGCAAATATAAGCTGTTATACATAAATACACTCGACAGAAGCCACAATGGCAGGTGTGTGGAGCGGAGCGTGATTCCTGCAATCATGGCGGAAGCTGCAGGAAATTTGCGGTTGCCGGGTGCGAAGACGTTTCGACGGTTGTGCTTTCGTTTCGCTGTTTAGGAGGACACTATGAGTGGTGGGTTTTAGGTTATTGTATGAGAGAATGGTGGTGGTGTTATGATATTATGGACGTGGCCGGCCCCACCTGGACTATAATAGCCCAAGACAGAGAGGAATGGAGAAAGATGGAGGACGCCTTTGCCCTTAAATGGGCACCCAATATACAATTGTATTGAAAACTCATTATTTTATTTTATTTACTAAATCTATATAATCAATTTATTTATTTAAAATTCTTTCGTTTCTGTAAAAAATATTAAAATGCATGATTATTATTAATTTATTCAAAACTAGCTGACCCGCGCAACTTCGTCTGCGTCACAATTTTCATTACTGCTCCGCTCCTATTGGTCTTAGCATGATGATATATAGCCTATAGCCTTCCTCGATAAATGGGCTATCTAACGCTGAAAGAATTTTTCAAATCGGACCAGTAGTTCCTGAGATTAGTGCGTTCAAGCAAACAAACAAACAAACAAACTCTTCAGCTTTATATATTAGTATAGAAGTATAGATAGGATTTTTATTATAATATTGTAATTAATTTTAATTTATTTTTTGGCGAATAAAAGTATTAAATAAATAATAATAATGAGAAGGATGGTCAAGAGTTACAGCTGGAATTTAAATGACTTACTTCTGCCAACGGCTTTGCCCGCATAAAAGTCGAATACTATCCCTAGGTAAAAATACTTCCGGGATAAAAAGTATCCTATGCCCAATCCAGGATATGGTTTACCCTTGTGCCAAGTTTCATGCAAATCTGTTCACCTAGTTTGGAGGTAACAGACAGACACTTTCGATATGTATGGATTGTCAATCCGTCGGTTAATTGCGATGGCAACAATCCTGTTTGACGATTTGTTGTATTTCAGCTACACTGGCGGACAAGATAGATGGACCGTTTATCAGGCTCTGGGCTGGCATGTGCGTCCACACGTGCATGCAGCCAATTAATTTTTTTTTGTGTATTTTTATTATTTTGTTTTTTACTAACATAGACTAAGTTCATACTAACACTATATGGATCTCTTGGTCTGAAGTAAAATTTTTGAATTTGAATTTGTATCGCATCAATTTACTATGATGGTGTAAATACACATGAAAAGCAGTAAAAGAGACGATGTTAGAAGTAAATCGGTGAGCATCTACGAGCGGATAGTAAAAAATCATTATCATCTTGACGCTTCAGAAAAGCCTTGTTTAAACTTATCCATTTATTTTTCAGTATAATGACCCTAGACATATCTCATTCTGATGGATAGGTACTCTATACTAAGCAAACACTGCAAGCTAAGTAACAAAGGCAAAGCCTGCCCGCAGCAAAAACCTGCCACACCACTAATAGACCATAAAAAAAACATTGGAAACGAAACAGAAGCAGTTCTAAGTAAAATTTCAAAGAAACAATCATATCTAGCTGCGGTCTCACGTCGACACAGAATATTGAGTGCACGAAGTGTTAAGCTGTGAGAGGATCATTGATAGCCTTGATCCTTCTATTGCTGAGTATTTCTCTGTTCTGTGACTTGCTTCCCTTAGTTTCGGCTAGTCTCATCCAGCATACAAATTGCGTATCATACGTTCTTTGTAATTCCTGATCAATCTTTGATATCAGCATTCAATCATGTATTGCTATTGATGCAAATTTTATTATTGCTAAATTAAATAAACAAATTCTTATTCAAAATTCAAATTGGTACAATAGAATAGTGATGATGATGTTTTTGGATTGTCAAAATGATAAGGCTGTGTGATACATAATACCTTCCAAGTATCGCTATTGGTATATTAGGAAAAACTGCGCATAAAATGTTATAAAACCGATGACATTATTTATAATTGAAAATATGACGTATGACATGACACCGACCGGATGGCGATCGTTCATAAAGGGCCAACAAATTCGTGCGATGGGCGATACATGCGTGTTGTTACTCCATTTCCTGCATCCTCTCTGCACATCAGAGTACGTGTGAAACTCTGGCACTTTGATACCAATCACTAAGTATATTGAAACCGCAAATATCGAAGACATGAGGATCGGATCGATTGAAGCCAATGGGTTTTTTTTGCCTTCAAATTGTTATAGAAATGTGGAAAAAATGTTGGCTTGATGCGTTTCACCTGATGTGGATAAAGCTGTTTTGGTCCTTTTTGTATTCTTAAATACGTGACACTCGTAATAATGATACGATATATGCTTTTTTTCAGACACAATACTCTACAGTACGTCTACCATGAGTTTTATCAATCTACACTCGCTAGCGACTGTAGTTAAAAAAAATGAAACAGAAAATGATGCAGAGACAACATGGCAGGATAAATAGTTGTCGTGGTTTCATACATTCTGTTAGTATGCCCGCTTCCCCTCAAGATTTTGTTTACTTCCGCTGTCACTACTTGTAACACCTGACCATCCTATGGTCTCGCCTTTTATAAGTTTTGCGGTACACGTTTCTAAAAACAACACCCAGTTTAGCAAGTGTTAAATAAAAATCACTTCAATTAAATAACATAAATCTCAGCCAAAATACCAATTTATTTATTCAGATCACTTGCGATAAAAAATAAAGTTGTAAAGAACAATTTGGTACAAAATAAACACGAAACTATTTCACACAGATGGTGTACAAAGATGGCGATTTGTCCACTGTTTTTGAGAACGGAACGCGTCACCTTATCGGGCCGATTAATCTTTAATTTCAGGACGTGTGAACACGGCCGCTACTGTTCGCTGTTACCTATTAACTTAGTCTGAAAACACTGTAATTCATGTTCAGACTAGGAGACTGTGTGGTTGTTAATTTTTAAGATTATTTAATCCTGTATTGCATACAAACTTGCAAGTACTTATCCTTGGAAATTAATTAACCTATTTGAATAAAACTTCATATGTGTTCTCAAGATATCTAGATGTAAAAATTATTTAAGATATTTTTAGAAAAAAACTTTAGAGACTGTTTCTCTAAACTTTTTTTTGAAAATGTAGCAAGAGCAATTTTAAGCTTATATTAAAAGTTTGTATCAAATACAAACGCTTACAACTCTAATCTCTTCAAAGTTAGAGTGAACAGGCTCCTTCTGGGTAAGTTCGCTCCATCGTAGACTTTGTCTCTGTCATCTCTGACCTATACTAGAGTAAAGAACAAACCCATCAGAAATTAAAAAAAAATACCAAGAGGGGTAAATGCTCTTGAAGAGCTTTCAATTGGTCCTTCGGTGCAAACCCTCTATGAGAGTCAAAGATATGTTTACTTAAATGGGAATCTTTTGGACTGCTCGAGAGTCTTGATCTAGGAAAACGATAACCTTTCCTTGTTTTAATTACTTCATTTATTCTAATACTTTTTTAGGGTTCCGTACTCAGAGGGTAACCAACGGAACCCTATTACTAAGGCTCTGCTGTCCGTCCGTCCGTCCGTCTGTCTGTCAGAGAGCTGTATCTCAAGAACCGTAATAGGAAGACAGTTGAAATTTTCATAGATTGTGTATTTCTACTGCCGCTATAACAACAAATAATAAAAATTAAGGTTCGTACGGAACCCTTCGTGTTTGAGTCCGAATCGCACTTGGCCGGATTTTGTCATTTAGTTAAGTTTTATCTTTCAGTGGTATCTAAGTGATGTACACTTATGATATATGACTAGGACTACTTACTCAGGCAGTCTGTGATAATTTCACCGTTAAAACTCATGAAGTGGGTTGTCAATCCATTCAATCAAACTGGAATGACAGTGCACTTCAACCTCATTTAGTGTTTACAGAATCGATCAGCTGGTCTGTAAATCGTAGTTACCATGATAACATAGCTCCATAATTATTTGTAACTAGTTGACACGCGCAACTTCGTCTGCTCCGCTCCTGTTGGTGTTAGCGTGATGATATATAGCCTTTCTCGATAAATGGGCTACCTAACACTGAAATAATTTTTCAAATCGGACCAGTAGTTCCTGAGATTAGCGCGTTCAAGCAAACAAACAAACAAACTCTTCAGCTTTATATATTAGTATTGATATTGATAAGAGCCAAGAGAATATCAAAAGAGGCCTTATGTTCAAGAACTGACAGCGAATCTAAAACTCACTGCCTCGTATCCCAGTCCGTACACCCCAAAAAATCGGTGTGCGTGTCAGCTCTAAGACTTAACTAAAAGATCCTATCGAATGGTTTCGTTATTAATTACAGCCGAATAACGCTAGTGGAAGGGTTTGCGTATTAACTAGTATAATTTATCGCCCACACGCATACGATACGAGTTGATACGTATTTTGGTAATGCGCGGTCGAGGTTTACGAGTTAGAGCACGCGAGGTTAGCCGAACATCCACGAGGTTTCTTTCAAGATGGGGGGTGGAGATAGTTCGGGACTGAATCGTTTTGGGCTGTGTTTGGAGCTCGTTTTCTGGTAATTTGTGGTTGAAAAATCTGAGGAACAAAGTCTAGTAATCGCGTGTGTTCTGTGTTTTTTTACAAAGAATAGATACATTGCCTGGTGTTAGGTTATATTTAGATTTTGTCTTTAGATGCTGAAGAGTCATGTTCGAAAGAAATGAATTTGTGTCTTGTTGAACGTGATGCGTTTTCAATTGTTTCATCATTATGTGCATACCTACATACTGTGTATATTATGTAGGTACATATGTCCGTACGAGACTCATATGATTCACGTATTACGGACACAGACCACGATTAACATCTGGACGCGCACCCAACAACACCGCAGGATGGCAGGAGAATATAGCAAACCTCTGCTTTTCTTTATTTTGTAGGATTCTAAGGATGTATATTTTATTAATAATCATAATAACACTTACCCTATAGTCTGTTTTTTAATCCCAGAGACTAAATTGACAAGTGCAAATGTCAAAACTGACTTAAATGCTATTGTAACCTATGTCAGTTTGCCATTTGCTCTCGTCAATTTAGTTTCCGGGATTTAAAAACAGACTATAGGTATTGTAGTATTTACTATTTGCGTTTTTGAAACTTAAAAAAAATGTCTCATAAGAGAAATAAAAGCATTAAAATGAAGTCTAAATAAACAAGATACAATCCTATAAAATTAAATAGAAAGAATCTTGTTACGTGGTTATTAGAATTCAATTAGAAACTGTAATCGGCTAGTTAATGAGACGGTGAAATTCACTAATTGCCCGAAAGGAGACTTGGCTTTAGATCCAGATAACTTTCAGCTTGTTTAATTTAGTTTGCAGAATTATTTATGTTTCCTTTTTTTAAGGATGGGAAATCATGATAGTGTCAGACTGACTAAAACCCATCCGTGTTCCTCCTAATGCCCGTTGCCTTCCAGGGGGGCTACTCTCTAAGCCCGCAGTCCGTAGTTTCGGGCTAGTTGCGGGCGAATTATACTCCGTATCACCTAACCGCTAAGAATTAATGACAACACGATTAGACAGTTACTGTCAAATCGTGTTTTCATTCATTCTTAGTTCCGGTTTGGGACTAATCGTAAGTCCGTAGGTGATACAGAGTAGAATACGCCCACAACTAAGCCCGAAATTACGGACTTCGGGCTTAGAGAGTAGCCCCCCAGGGCCGCGGTGACTCTTTCGAACAAATTCCGCAACCTTGGCAGAATTGTGTGTACCTGAGTAGTATTAGTTATTCAAAAATAGAAAGTTTTTATCTAAGACCTTGGTGCCAAGTAACCCAGAGCCAGTTGATCAACCCAGATCTTGGTGGTATGGAGTTACTGCTATAGGTAGAGGAAGGATGAAGGAGATTAAGAGGCGTTTGCCCAGCATTCAGACATTTCATACATCATTCAGAACCTAGCTTTGTTTGTTTGTTACACCTTCACGCCTAAATCATTGATGAATTTTGATGAGTTTTGGTACAGAGATAGATCGGGCCCTGGGGGCTACTCTCTAAGCCCGAAGTCTGTAGTTTCGGGCTTAGTTGCGGGCGTATGCTACGCCATATCACCTACAGACTAACGATTAGTCCCGAACTTGAACTGAGAATGAACGACAACACGATTTAACAGTAACTGCCAAACTGTGTTGTCATTAATTCTTAGTGGTTAGGTGATACGGAGTAGAATACGCCCGCAACTAAGCCCGAAACTACGTACTTCGGGCTTAGAGAGTAGCCCTCCTGGACACGGTTTCGGGCATTTCGCGAAAGTAAAGCTCGTGAGCAAAAGCTACTTACTTAATAACGTTCATTGACGGTTTTATATAAACAGCCTTTTGTTAGCCAGCTAGCTGTCGAAAACTGCATTTCTGAAACCAATATTTATTTAATAAATAAATAAGAAGTAAGTTGGATGTTTTATTTTTTGCCATATAATAGTAAACAGTCACGCACAGTCCCGTAAAATAATAGAATAATAATATCTATTTGTCACACAAATAACAAAACTAAAAGTTGGAATTGTCAACATTTCTGTAATACGTGACCAAAAGTATACTGTTTTCAATCGATTCTAACTGTGAAAATTGTGGGACCAATATTTTGAAACTATTATATTACGCGTTACGATATGCCAGAGTAATTTGAATTTGAATGGTACTGGAATAACGATTGGTTTATGATGAAAACGATTGAAAGGTTTTGGTGGTGAGAGATTTTGGAAGTATATGCATTGAAATATAAAAAACCCAAGATACACAATCAGCATCTCAAAAACGTCAGCAAAAAACAAGCGCAATATGTATAATTGTGCGCAAGTTTCAAACAGTCTCGCATCTCTCGCCATACTGCACTGCTTTGTAAAAACAACTTTAAGCGATCCGTGTAAGGGTAAATTTGCAAAAAAAAAAGTGCGCATCACTCGCCATACTGCACTGCTTTGTAAAACAACTTTAAGCGATCCGTGTAAGGTTGAATTTGCAAAAAAATTGTTTATAGTATAACTACACACAACTCACACATGACATTGATACATGTCAGTTTTTGACGACAGTTTCGAGTGTTGCATTTGTTCGAGACTGTGCATCTTGGGTTTTTTATTTAACAATGAGTATAGGATACTTATTTATTTATTAAAACACTATGTAACTTAATACCTTTGGCCTTTGCTTTTTACATCTTCCACCACTCAAATCGTTTCGAATAAATGTTGAAGTAAAGTGACAAAATACGTCACAAAATTTTTCACCATGCCTTCGCACCCGTGGCCAATATCACAAGAGCTGCGGACCTAAAAAGGCCACTTTGACACCCGCGGAGTATTAAGAAAAAAACAAAAATTGTCAAATAGCTTAAAGTAGCTTATACTCAGCGATAATGAAGATTTACTGATTTTCGGATTCAGTACGTCTACCATGAGTTTTATCAAACTATACTCGCTAGCGACTGTAGTTAAAAACATGTATGAACACTTTAAAAAAACAAGTTTCTGATGTATTTGTTTCAGTTGTTAACTAACAAGCAAGCAAGTTGCAAGTAAAACTTTAGTTAACAACTAAGAAAATGAATTAGAAACTTGTTTTTTTGAAGTTTTCATACATGTTTTTAACTACAGTCGCTAGCGAGTATAGTTTGATAAAACTCATGGTAGACGTACTGAATCGGAACTGTACTTCCAGACCAGAGATTACTTTCACAAATATAAGAGTAATTTTACTACTTTATTAAATACAACAACTTTTATTGAGAGTCTGTACTGTAATAATTATTAAGATTACATACCTATCCTCGTTTTGCGACCATGGTGAGTGTAGGCAGGCCAAAGAGGCACTTCCCTCTATAGATGGCCGATTTACAAAACAAGCCCTAAGACTGACTAAACAACAGTTGCGTACAGTCACAGCCGTAACAACTGGCCACGGGTCTTTTAATAAACACCTCTATGCTGTAGGAGTCACTGACAGCCCGCTATGGAGAGCCTGCATGGAGGAGAATAAGACAGCAGCACACCAGCTGCTAAGGAGCCCGGTAGTCGCGGATTACAGGGCCAAGTACTTCGGTAATCCAGGTACCCTCAGTGAGATAGTTGGTAATACCAAGGCCTTGCTGGCCTTCCTTGGGGTGGATCGAATGACACATTTGTCCCACCTGCACGCATAATACGCGCTTAGTCGTGGAGTTGCGGAAACCAGCCCGATTTACATACATACATACATCCTCGTTTCGGTCGTGTTATCGTGAATGTATATCAGTTTCAGTGGAGCTTCCCTGCGGATGTAAGCCACACGCTTTGAGTTCATCAATGACAAAAATACATTATTATAGATGGAACTGTGCAATTCAAACTCATGAAACAAAACACTACTATCTCATTTAACACGTGCAATCGTAACTATGACATGCCAAATATAACTCGGTAGATATGTAAATCAACTGTCCACTAACACTAGTATCAAACACGTGTCACACTTCAAACTGGCTGCCAGTACTAGCTGTCAGTGATAAAATATCGTTATTCCAGTGAAAGTAGCACCAATAAATCATATTTTATGGCATATTTTACTTGAACACAGCTTTGTTTGATACATTTGGTGATTTGACTGGTAAGTAGTTGACATGCTTAAAAGTCCGGGTGTCTGTTTTATGTGTGCCATACACACTCGAACACGAATTTAAAGTTAAACCATAGAGAATATCCGAAGGTTGATTGTCCTGTGCGATAAGACTGCACATTCAACACTAGTCCTGTAAAGATCCGTAAGTCCCTTTCGGGACAAGCCGATGCAATTTAAACGTTATTTGTACGCGTCTTGGGTTTATTTTCGCTTGGCCCAATACGGACTTACGGGTTCTAACGGTTGGTAACCATTTTGCCCCCTCGGGGGCTGACGGAACCTGACAGGACAAAATTTTGTTCTGTGCTTTTTATGAACTGTACAATAAAGTATTAATAATAAATAAATGCTATATTTTTACATGTAGTTACATCTGTATTCACGATGTTAACAAAGAATCTGAGCGTTGATACTTAAAAGTTTGACAGGTAATATCTCAGGTAACAAAAATGGAAGTCTACAAGATCTTCTCATTTAAAAAAATTCAAAAATGAAAAGATTAACATGTTAGAGTTTGGTAGACAAATACTTACAAATAAATAATTCTGATTCTGATAATTCTGATTCTGATTCTGTAGCGTGGCTACCACCTTATGCGAATAGTTTGTGTACACGAATCGACTATTTAGAAAACAATATGGCTTTTTTTCGCTATTCCCACTAGCAAGAGAAGGTCATCGTTTGCGTTTCAAATCGCATTAAAGAACAAAATTTGATTTTATGCAGTAGTGAAATAAACTCCATAACTCTAAATATCATATTTGCACGCAAGATAAGAAATAATTTGAAACGAGTTCCAAAAAACAATAGACATTGAAAAAACCCTAAATTTTTTGTCAACGTTCCAAATTCATGGCATCTAAGCCGCAACATTACTGCACTAAATAAATCATAATGTCAAAGTGTTTATGTTAAAAAGTATTAAAAAACCTTCAGATAGACAGTCACACTAATTTATCATTGTCTTCTAAAGTCTGCGAGGGAACCCAGACGTGTTTATTTTTAAAGTTAGAGGTGAACCTTACATACTAAAAAAGTTTATTCTGCATTTACGCAAGAAAGATACAATATTTTTTTTTAATATGACGTACAATCTTTCAAATCATTGAAAATGTAGATGACGCGTCCTTCGTTTTTTTTTTCTTGCAATAACAACATTTTTATTTTCTATTTTATCAATGCCTTGAACATTGACGCCGAGTTGTCGGCCTGTCAGTTTGCACAATATTCAGTGCGATTCTGTAAACATATCACCTCAATAACTTAGGTGAAGTGAACATGAAGTGAGCTGTCGGTCGATTCTGCAGTGCGATTTTGCAAATATGTCGAAGTGAAGGCTTGGGTGAAGTGACCACGAAATGAGCTGTCAATCTAAGCAATCAAGATGGAATGACAGCAGTGCGATTTTCTAAATATGTCGAAGTGAAGGCTTGGGTGAAGTGACCACGAAATGAGCTGTCAATCTAAGCAATCAAGATGGAATGACAACAGTGCGATTCTGTAAATATGTCGGAGTGAAGGCTTGGGTGAAGTGATCATGAAGTGAGCTGTCAATCCAAGTTATCAATATAGAATGACAGCAGTGCGATTCTGTAAATATGTAGAAGTGAAGGCTTGGGTGAAGTGACCACGAAATGGGCTGTCAATCTAAGCAATCAAGATGGAATGACAGCAGTGCGATTCTGTAAATATGTCGAAGTGAAGGCTTGGGTGAAGTGATCATGAAGTGAGCTGTCATTCCATCTTGACTGCATGAATTTGACAGCACACTACGAAGTGTGCTGTTAATTCACTTCACCCAAGTCTTCACTTCGACATGGTTACAGAATCGACCGGCTTACAAACAAGATGAAATGACAGTTCACTTCATGCTTACTCTACCTAAGTTTCCTTGGTGAGATGCTGAAAGCATAGACTGGCTGATTTTGCTTAGCCAGTTCCTTCGTAGGACTACAAGATGCCACTGGTATTGGTGGATATCCCCACCATAAGCACAAAACGTTTTGGGAATACTTTTATAACCCGTTCCGTCCGTTTCTTTCTTGTCGGAGGATCCTCCCTCTTCAATGGAGGTTTGCGGAATTTTACTCTCTGTACCGCATACCTCCCAAACATTTACATCGAGTGACTGCGTATCTGACTTCCACATCCCAGTAGCTGGGTACGATTCCCATGGGACTGAGTCCAAAATGGTCAATTTTCAAAGTGATTATTCCATAATTCTAAAAGGCTGAACACTGTCATACCCAGTAAATGCACCAAAATACCCTCTATATTCTTTAAAACGTCTTCTTAAGTAACAACACAGACAGCATTAACCAGTTACTGGTAACAGCGTCATAATTCTGTAAGCAACTGTATGTACGGTGCCTAGAATAGAAAAACTGTGGCGGTCTGATCGCGAAATTCACTTAAAGGCATCGAACGCTTTCTGAATAATTTAACCAATAACAATCCGACGGCTAATTTTAGCGGCGAATGGAAAAAAGTGTGATGCTTGTTTACTGTTACTTTTGTTGGGTTCCGTGTCTTGAAGAAGCTTTGGTGTAAGGATTTGTCATTTATTTAAATTAGGCTGAGCATCAGCACTTTTTAAACGTCAAATTTTACATAATAGCAGTCCCCCAAAACGTCCTCCTGTCACCAATTCCTAGTTTTTTAGCTGGGGAGAGTAGTTAATACAGTATTTTACAGTAGTTTTACTTGCAGCTAGGGAACTAGAGATAGATCCCAGTCTCGATCGAGAAAAAATGTGGTGTATCGTTACTTAGACACGACTTAGGTTCTTTTCGTCTTCCCGAGAAAACGGTAAAAGATTGCGGGCGACTAATCTTTTACTGTTTTCTTCTGTCATAATTTTCCTGCTCTTGTCTTTAGAGCAGTTGGGCTCAGCGCTATATATTTTACTTCTTAATGTTTCTCCTATCAAATGTCACACTATCATTCACTCCTTTTCATTGTCTCCTTACACAAACCTGCTTTTCTCTGTAGTTCTCTATTATTTTTTGAGTATTGATCTGGAAAATTTGCATCAGCTCATTGTGAGTCTGATAGCGACGAATTGTTTGCTGATTCCCTTGATTCTGAAAATAATGTCAACTCTTTTTTTCTAAAACCATTAAAAGTTTCATAAAGAAATTCCTCCCTCGTCCCACGGAACCCTTAAACTGTCCGGCTTCAAGGCGGCGCTAGCGTTCAGTAAAGCAATTTGCGTGGCGAAGTGACGGGCTGCGTGCGGTAACCGCTAGAGATGTACCTACTGTACAGTCACTGTACTAGCTACTAACTGTAGCTGTAGATTAACTGACAAAGAGTTTGTTACAGAAATATTAAGTTGATCTCTTGAGGAGTGGTGGCAGGATGACTGTGACAGGTGCTTTCTTACACAGTATTCTTTGGTTGATGAAATGGTTGGTTGATCGAACGTTTATCAGTGTACCGTCGCATTCCATCGAATAGCGGTAGCTGAAATTCAAAACAAAATTTCGATTTATAAAAGTATCGCATGGAAAATATTGTTACTTTGATGTAATTCATCAATTTTAATCCATTTTGTATGGTACAGTGTCCATTTAATACACAGATAGGCAAGTATATAAGTCCGAATGACAAGTATGCTGTACTTGCATGTTTTCGAGTATGTACATTTTGTGATACCACTATTACTCATTGATACTTATTATTGATTCATTTGGAACTCAGACCAATTTTAGCGGGAAATATCATCACCCACTCTGTTTTTTTTTTCGATTATGTATTGTTGGTAGTTTGGATGTATATTTTTGGATGGATTTTAGTAGAGTTGTTGGTCACAAATTCTCGTGTGTTTCTCGAAACACACATAACGATGTGTGTTTCATTTTATCCTCTCAATTTGAGTTAATCCAAAGCATGTTATTATTAATAAAAAAACCCATTAAACCATAATAACCGTGTCTTATCTACATATCAGTACAGGCACTAATTAAGAAGTGTCGCGCTATGATGCAGGAGACAACTTAATGCAGGCCATGTGCCGTTAATTTACTGCGTCCGCCAACCGCTTCGATTGCTGAGAATCGAAAGTGTCACTCGCGAGAAACTAGTCAATGTTAAATACTGAGTGCTTTTCGGAGGCCTAGTATTGCTGTGGCCTTATTTGAGTTACTTATGTGTTTTGAGTATTGGGTTCAATTAAGTCATAGAGCGACTAGTAGTCGCCCAACAGTCGAAATTCGTAAGGCATACCTCTAAACGTGTAACGGAATTTGTTCGAAAGAGTCACTGCGGCCCTGGAACGCAAATGGCATTAGAAGGAACACGTATGGGTTTTAGTCAGTAAGACTCTGACACTCCCTTCTGCTTCGCTCAGAGCGGGAGGTGTCATTTCATGATTTCTCTTCCTAAAAAAAATATTCTAGACGTTATTCGTTAAAAAATAACTGTCGACATCTCTATTGAAAAATTAAACTCCGCCAAATATAAAACTCCTCCGTGTGCAAAATAGTTTTAATAAAAATGGGTACAAAGTTTTCTAGCATAATAGTACCTAACATAAATAGTCAAAAACTTCACATTTGCGGGCTCGGTTTTGGTTCATAATGTGATTATGCATTAATGCAGTTAAACGGTCTACTGGAATCATGGTTAGAACACTATTTTACTACTACTTGGGCCTATATTCAGCTGTCGACTGAAATTATGTCGATGAATCTTGACTTCGGCTAAACAAGTGCCTTACTTGACACACCATGCATCTCATATTAGAGTACAATCTTGACTTCGGCAAAAAACGTGCTTTACACGACATACCATGCATCTCATATTAGAGCACAATCTTGACTTCGGCAAAAGAGGTACCTTACACGACACACCATGCATCTCATATTAGAGCACTGAAGATTGGCGTCTAACCATATAAAATATACCCATTAAGACTATCAATCATGTATGCCTCATATAACCAGTATGTTCTCATAAATTGACTTAATCTGTAACACACAGCTAATCGTCCAGTTTACAAACTGTACTTAATAATCACTTGGCGGATTACGCGCAAATGATGCCATACGCCATAAGTGACGCGCCAGTAATCGCGGCTTATCTGATAATAGTGCCAGTATTTACCATACGTCGGGGCTGCAGACGATAACTGGCAAAGGATGTTGCATGTGGAAGGATTTAGAATTGATATAATTCTAGTATAAGTCTAGAAGTAGTAGTAAGAAAACACAAGAGAAAATGTTAATTTGTGGTACCAATCACAGATGGTGTTTTAATGTTTGAGGTTATAAAGTAGCATTTAGTAGGCTTTGTTTAGTTCCTGGATTTCATGGGTTAATTTTTTTTAGGGTAACCAACGGAGCTATATGACTAAGCTTTCGCTGTCGTAATTGGCCGGTTATTTGATGCTGATTAAAAAAATAGCTGATTGAGTAGAATAAAATTAATTTCCATGTGTATGAAAAACTCATCTATATCTATACTTAGATATAAAGCAGAAGAGTTTGTTTGTTTGTTTGCTTGAACGCGCTAATCTCAGGAACTACTGGTCCGATTTGAAAAGTTCTTTCAATGTTAGATAGCCCATTTATCGAGGAAGGCTATAGGCATATATCGTCACGCTAAGACCATAGGAGCGGAGCAGACGAAGTTGCGCGGGTCAACTAGTATAATAAATGACAGATAAATCTTACGAAAAGATAGAAATGGACAGCTAATAGATAGGATATGGGTTATAATATTTCATAGTTTTAGGCTTTAAATATGTATACTATCTGATTTGATTGGGGTGATATAACTTAGAGGTAGTTAAGCCTAAAAATGCTTGAACTGATACTTTTATAAAAAAGAACGTTCAAAGAAAAAACTTCTTAAAAAATAACGCATTGTCAATCTCCATATCTCTGCAAGAGCTCCGTGGCCATACGTCAGCTGAATGGACGGACGTATTCCAATTATTTACATATTTAATACTCGTTGTTTTCGACTATAAATATTAATGATTTCTTTCACCTCTTTAACAAAAAAAGAACGATTCATCAATCTCCATAGATCTGTAAGTCTGCAAGAGTCTCCGCGGCGACATGTCAGCTGAATGGACGGCCGTATTCCAACTATTTATGAATTTAATACTCGTAGTTTTAGGTTTCAAATATAACTGATTTAAATTGGGACCACAGATATGTTATTATGTTCACAGAATGCATGGCCCTAGTATTTTTTTGGCAATCAAGTTATCATCAAAATACAACAAAAAAGGAAACCTTAGTCAATCTCCATAGATCTGTAAGTCTGCAAGAGTCTCCGCGGCGACATGTCAGCTGAATGGACGGCCGTATTCCAACTATTTACATATTTAATGACGTAAAACGTTGGACGCGAGCGCCGCTTAATGAGATACTATCTAGCTGTTAGAGAAAGCACTGTACTTGTGCTTCAGTTTGGGATAATGATGCTAGGAGGGTATGATGTTTTTTGTAATTAATTAAGAGTTTTAGTTTAGATTATAAACAAACCAGCAGTGCGATTCTGTTAACATCGTAACGTGTAAGTTTAGGTAAAGTGAATATGAATTGAGCTCTCAATCCATACAAACATGATGGAATCTAATTTCTAAGTCTACACTAATATTATAAAGAAGAAAGATTTGTTTGTTTGTTTGTTTGTTTGTTTGAATTGAATAGGCTCCGAAACTACTGGACCGATTTGAAAAATTCTTTTAGCATTAGATAGCTACATTATCAGGCAGTAACATAGGCTATATATTATCCCTGTACTCCCACGGGAAACGCGGGTGTAACTGCGTGACGTCCACTATATTATATTATAAATGCAAAAGTCTGGATGGATGGATGATTGTTACACAATCACGCCAGAACGGCTGAACGGATCTGAATGAAATTTGGAACAGACATATATTATAGTCTGGAATAGTATATATGCTACTTATTATCCCGGGAGTACGTTCCCTAGGGACCACGCGAGCGATGCCGCTAGCAGAAGCTAGTATTATATAATTCACTTAACGCTCACTCTACTTAAGTTTACCCGGTGAGATTTTGACGGAATAGACCGGTGGCAGTTTAAAGTCGAAATCATCCCACGGGAATATCTTCCTGGGATAAGGACTTTCCTATATCCTTATTCAGGATATGGTCTACCCCAATATTACTTTTATCCAAATCGTATTCATCTGTTAAGAAGTGAAGAGATAAAGACAGATAGAAGTACAGACAGACAGAATTACTTTCGCTTTTATACAGGGTGAATTTTTAAAGTGTGCCTTTATGGCCAGATCCGAAACTATGAGGTATATCGAAAAACTCCGAAAGGAGTCTCGAGCCTGATTTTAATGAAAACTAAAACTGCATCATTGGATTTTTTAAAATTCGTTGTTCCTACCCGGGAATTGAACTGGCTGATCATGTATTATTACACCATCCGAAAGTGTAAGATAAGATAAGATAAGATATTTTATTGCATAAAACATGGTATACAAGGTGTTATTGGAAAACCCCTACCTAGCTAATATGGATCAATTTCTGAGAAACTAAAGGAACGCTCTCATATTGGAGATATTATTATGCCTCTTCTAAGCGTCTACTGCTACATCGTCGGGTCCCGAGGTTCTCACATTTAGCGGACACCCGTGAAGAGATGCTATGCTGTATAAAAACAGTATAGTTCAACTATAATATTATATTATTTTTAATAACACTGTCAATTCTACGTTTAACAGGGCTGTGGTTTTACCATTAAGTTAAATACTAGCTTTAGTACTAAACAAAAATTTTTATTTACCGTTAGGTGTGTACAGGCGTTATGTTTCAAATTAAGTGAAATTAGGTCAAGAACCAACCTGTTAACTATAAGATGCAGATGCAGATTGTACTTCGGTGAGTGTGCTCAAGAACTCCACGACCTCATTCCACCGGCCGTTCTACCATCGGACATCCAGATGCACTGCATCTTACCATCCCTACCTTGTTACTATTCCACCAATTCGCACTAAGCATTTCCAAACGTATTTTATAATGCGCACAGCAAAGGAGTGGAACTCTCTGCCTGCGTCTGTGTTTCCAAACGCTTACAACCCTAATCTCTTCAAAGTTAGAGTGAGCAGGCTCCTTCTGGGTAAGCTCGCTCCATCGTAGACTTTGTCTCTGTCATCTCTGACCTAGACTAGAATCAAGAGCAAACCCATCCCAAATAAAAAAATAAAAAAGCTTTTATTAGCAATTACTCTAAATTAAACTAGTTCATCCAGTGCCAAAGAAAAGGCAACACACTGAGATAATTACTCGCATATCCACCAACAAAACCACTATTAGACATTCATATAGACATAAATTTAAAGCCCAACAATCCAATCCTCATTTTGCTAAATAAAATTTATTATACCGGCTATTCACTATTGAAAATACGCCGTATTCATATCCATAATTTCAAAAGGCAAGTCCAGTCACACATGGACCATAATGAGGGCACCGCGGGATCGCGCGATTGTCATTGGTGCTCTATTGTTTACTTTATATGGTGGCGCTACTGTGCGCTTTTGGACGTGTCTAAATAAGCATAGATCTATGCCTGCGGCTTTGCTCTTACCAACAACCAATATCACTAGATCTATGCCTGCATCTGATGTAGAACTTGTCCTACAGAGTTTCAGGATCTCAATAATTTGGTTATCTTTTGAACTGTTACGTATGTTGAACATTGTCAAAGTTAGAGCTTTCTTCTTGGTTGTTGACTTAATTAGTAAGTTGGATATGTGAATGGCAGTGCAATGCGGCCGTGTTCTACGCTAGAACATCGTTATATCGGAAATATGGGTGGCGTCGGTATTAAGTCTCACGAGATTTGTAAAAGACATTTGTTTGCTTTTGTTTCTTTTGGAGCGGGTTATTTATGCTCCTGAGTTGTTACGAGATTTTGAATATTCATTCGTAATGTATCGGGGATCTTTATTTTATGTTCTGTATTTGAAGTTGGATTGCGATGCGCTGACTTTTACTTTTTTTTTTTTAAGGCAATGTTCTTTACATTGCGTAGTTGTCATTCAAGAAGGATGTTGCCTGTATTTCTTAAATAAAACCCAGTGCCTGATCCGCGGTTGTCAAACGCATACCTATTTTTTTATACGTAATAGTTTGATGTAAAACCAGCATCTCCCGAGATTGAGTGTCACCAGAAAGCTTGGAAAAGTCTTGTATGTGTGTTTTTTTGATTATAAAGAGGAAAGATTTGTTTGTTTGTTTGAATTGAATAGGCTCCGAAACTACTGGACCGATTTGAAAAATACTTTTAGCATTGGATAGCTACATTATCAGGGAGTAACATAGGCTATATATTATTCCCGTAATCCCGTGGGAACGGGAACTACGCGGGTGAAACCGCTTGACGTCCACTAGTCTTAAATAAAACCCAGTGTCTGATCCGCGGTTGTCAAACGCATACCTATTGTTAATACGTACTAGTTTGAGCCAGCATCTCCTGAGATTGAATGTCACCAGAAATGCTTGGAAAAGTCTTGTATGATGATTAAGGCTGCTCGCTCGAGAAATGCTTAAAAACAGCGTGCAGATGAAGCAACTTTTCGTCGGCATTTACTGAGAAATTACATCTGCAAAAAATAGGTAGTAATCTACATGATATGATACGTTATTTGGTTAAGCTAGAATTTATGTATCGGTATCACATGATAAGAAAAAAAAACATCAAATCACCTCCAAATCGTTGAGATGAAACCATTTTATTCCTTCATTTTTTAACAAAAGTATAAAAAAATATCTACTGCTTTGCAATACGAACGAAAATAATTTGGTATTGTTACTTTTAAAAATACATGTTTTTTTATAATAAATTAAAAATGCGGGTATCAGAGTGGCGCGTAGAGGAGTAGTCAGCTCCGTTTGCATGTATACAAGCCTTAATAAATCCTACTAATATAATAAATGCGAAAGTTTGTGAGGATGGATGGCTGGATGTTTATTACTCTTTCACGTCAGAACGCCTGAAAGGATCTTCATGAAATTTAGCACAGAGGTAGATTGTAGTCTGGAATAGGCTATATATACGTATTTCTCGGGAGTATGTTCCCTAGGGATCACGCGGGCAAACCCGCTGGCAGAAACTAGTAATTATTAATAGAAAGTTAGTATTGAAATAGAAAATACCGAGGAAACCGTGGGTGGAGTGTGTGCAATATGTTATGTCTTGAATACCCTAAATAAATTGAGCTACAGGAAATGCTGGCGGCGAGACTTTGTATGTAAAAAGTCATAATTCGAGGTTTGGCTCTCGATTGTTTTCTCCTCCAATGTTAGATCGATTTAAGAGATATTTCACAAACTGAATAAGAAGGATATATACTGTGTCCCTATGTGATAATTTATTAAGCGTATAAGCACTAGAACTCTCACAAAATGCTCAAAATTGTTCGATAAATCGCTGTCAACAGAGCCCTAGTATACAAATTTGGCAACTATTAATTAAAAACAAGAAAACATAGAGACACAGTATACATTTTTCTTATTTAGTTTGTGAAATATCTCTTATATCGGTCCAATATGGGAGGAGAAAACAGTCGAGAGCCAAACCTCGAATTATAACTTTTTACATATAAAGTCTCGCCGCCAGCAATAATGATTCAAAGAAAGTTATAGCTATGACGTAATCCTTAGCTCCCATGTGTGTAACCACTTACAAAGGCTATAGATATCTATTACAACACCACGCAGTTATAATAGGAATACCATATATGCGTAGAATTTATCTAACAGCGCTAAACGATTTCAAATGTACCTATTTTATGGTATTGTTAGTTACAGATGACTGTTATAACGTATGAATAGGGGTTTGCAATGGATGCAGCTAGGTAGGTATATTAAATGGATTTGTTATTACTTCCTTCGGTTTTCTTATGTTATAGGCTTGAATATTGTCAGCGCTGGTTCAGCTGATGGAGAATGATTTAAGTCTGTATGGTAGACGCCAAATAAGTTTGCAATAACGGTTATTGACTCATCTACATTTATTGAAATCCTTTGTTTCAAAAACTGGCCAAGTGCGCGTCGGACTCGCGTGCAAAGGGATCCGAACTAATTTCATTTTTTTGAACATGTTATTTCAACACTATATACTACTTCTTAAAGGTTTTCCTGTAATATATGGGTAAAGATCGATTATTTTAATATTTTTTTAATTTTAGGCCCAGTCGTTTCGGACATAAGGGGGAAGGGAATGGTCATGTTCTTGAATAACTTCAAAACCATTTATTTTAAAATTATGAAAAAAATATAGTTAAAACTCTCATAAAAAACCCTTTCATTTGCATTTCACGTAACGTGTCTGTGTTTGACTCTCAAAAGTCCATATATGAACCAAATTTCAACAGAATCGGTCCAGTGGATCCGGAGAAAATTGGCTGTGACAGACGGACAGACAGACAGACACCCGAGTGATCCTATAAGGGTTCCGTTTTTTATTCGGAACCCTAAAAACGGAAATTAAGACATAAAGCAGTCCTGAATCGACATCCATCGTGTTCCTTTCCATTTTACAGTAGTGTAATCTATTACTAATTTATTTTTGAGGTACCTATTAAGGGATATAAAGGAAAGGTCAATGTACTTTATAGCAAATATATCTGACGCCTACTACAGTCCTCGAAGAGTTACAAAGACGTGTGCCTAATGGCTCAAAATAACTCCGGCGAATCTATTGCCATAAATCAGGTATAAATTTAGTACCCAGACTTCTTAAAAACCGGTAAAAGTGTTCTTGTGTTATCAAAACTTAGGAATAGAGTTAAAAAATCAGTCAGATTCGGATCTGAATACATCTTAGTAGAAATGCGAATTCATGAGCCTGGCGTATGCGATAAGCATGTCAGTGGAAGGCTTACGTTTGAAAAGATGAGGATGAGCTTTGCTATCCACCGACTTCTGTGTGATCCAATCAAATAAAGACGCAAGCAGGTAATTTTTATTTATCCTCGTGATTGCTATGTGCGACGAATTGTAGCATTTAAGTGCCACAATGGAGTTACATATTTGAGCCGTTTGGCGTTGAAACACTAGGCCCATGGGGTCCGAGTGCGCATCGATTCTTTCGGGACATTAGCAAACAACTTGTCGACTGTTCACGTGACCAGAGGGCTGGCCTTTTTTTCGGCCAAAGAATCAGCATTGCCATTCAACGCAGCTATGCTGCCAGTGTTCTGGGCACTTTTGCCACTGACAGCGATGTGGATTATTTTTTTGATGCCCAATGATTTATTTTGTTTTTATTTATAATTTCGTGTTAATGAGTGTATATAGGTACTAGATTATTTTAGTGCCTGCTATTATTCTTTATAACGTCCTATATAAGCTATGTATCAATAAAATAACTAAAACAGTACTTTATCATGAATTTTAGTAGTATTTAGAAGTCATATAGCTTGCTTTTTGCAATTTCATTTGTACCATTCTTCAAAAACAAAATAGCAAACCATGCCAGCTTCAAGCTATCATGTTCAATATTATGAAGTAGATATTTTTTAGCTGGATGCATGTACTTCGGGAAGCAGGACACACTAACTGATGACGTCATTACTCGGTGTCCGCTTGTAACACGAACTTCTGCTAAAAAACAGGATGCAGCGAGACAGAGCGATGACGTCACGAGCTGGTGTTTGGCCACGCTTATCTTTTATGGTTTAATTGTTTTTTGCACATAGTTAGATATTTTTTAAATCCAGTACCGTACACTTGAAGCCGAAAGTTTCAGAGCAAGTAGAGGATCATATCTAAGGATTTGGAATCATGTTGTGATTAAGACCCTCAGCATAGAAGTAACAACGCGTTGATCGTCTCGTTAAAAAAAAAAATGAAATGAGCTTTAACAGAAAAATAATTTAACATTTTTACTTTTGGATAGCAGAAGGGAATGCTTGAATGTGCACCTAATATTGTTGTGACTAATGAGTCACTATAAAAAGTAAATTATTTACTAAAGTAAAAGTTATTTTAAATTACGGAGAACATGTTTAGACATAATATGTATATAGAGTATTATAAATTACTAGCTGACTCGGCAAACGTTATTTGCCATATAAAAAATAGCCTACCGCCTATTCTCATACCTACCGAATATACACACAAAATTTCATGAAAAACGGTAGAGTCGTTTCTGAGGAGTTCGGTAACAAACACCGTGACACAAGATTTTTATAAATTAGATGCGCAAAATCTTCATAGTAATCTTTCGCTGACAGAGTTCCACTAGCACATATCCAACAAATAATTCCTGAAACTAGACCAGTATGATACAAACAGGAACTTTCACTTTTTCTTACTTTCCTACGTTGGTCTGGAAATCTAAATCCAATCATAGAATAAACTATATCAAAGGTATTATTATATTTAGAAGTTATTAATTCTATTTTAGAGAGCAGTGGTGGCCGAGTGGTAACGGCTCCGACTTACGAGTTGTAGGTCGCGGGTTCAAACCCAGCCAGGCACATTACTTTGTGTAATTTATTTCATCACCACTGCTCTCAAAACGGTGAAGGAAAACATCGTGAGGAAACCGGCATGTCCTAGAACCAAAAATTCGAAGACATGTGACATTCACCAACCCGCATTGGGCCCGCGTGGTGGATTACGGCCCATTCCCTCTCCTAGAGAGGAGGCCTGAGTCCCAACAGTGGGAACATTATAAGGCC
Organism: Lacanobia wlatinum; assembly: GCA_947578705.1. Taxonomy (NCBI): domain Eukaryota; kingdom Metazoa; phylum Arthropoda; class Insecta; order Lepidoptera; family Noctuidae; genus Lacanobia; species Lacanobia wlatinum. Next base: position 7,416,651 of record OX388044.1, on the reverse strand, counting down.
GACTATGCTATGCTAATTCTATTTAAATGTACATTTTGATGAACGGTGATAGAATTCGTTTCCGTCCATCAATGAGAATCAGACTATTTTGGAGTTTAGAATATTGGTTTCAAGTTGATAATAAAATAGTATCTAAATGATACGGTTTAATATATTTATATTTGTGTATTTTGCTACCGATGTGGTCGTTATTTGGATAAGTCAAGTAGATGTTTAGGAATGTGTGCAATAATGACATCATTGTTATATTTACTAAGCTATTCAAGAAATATATAATTAAATGGCACATTTTCTTTTAAAAGCGTGATGTATTTTGTAAAGAAAGTTTTGATTTGGTAAATTATAGTACTTTGTAAATTGACGAAAATTTATATGTAGAAATGTTATTTAAAAAATATCATTTTTCATATGTTTTTCATCATCATTATAAGTGACAGTGACAGCTAGTATTCACAATTCAATCACACAAGTCAATAGGTACTCTTTTAAAACTTTAAATAATTACGTATTACTAAAAAAAACTAGTAGAATAATAAAATCGCGTAATTGCGTACAAACGACTAGTTGTGAAAAATAAAGTTTTATTTCAAAAGAGTGCCGTAAGTAATATTGAAACTTTAATGTTAAGTAAAAGGTACCTAATGTTTCAAAAGTGTTTTTTTTAAATTGTTAAAGTTGTCTATATTGTATAGTTTATATATCTATTGGTTTAGCTGCAAAACTCGGCGACTACATACCTACAGAAACTGTCATATTAAAATCAAACTCGTTATAACCCACTTAAAACATATTACAAGACAAGTCAGTCTCCCAGTCCACATAATCGAACAGATTTGCATGTATCTCCTAGTGTCACTGTTTGCCTAGTACTTGCTGCCTGTTTAGATCTAGATTTTAATTAATAGCCTAGTTTTATGCTAAAATTAAGTGGGTGTCACGGCTTCGATCTGATTATATTTATGACGGAATTAATTAATTTAAATTTAATTGTATTGTAATAGGACCATTCACTTGATGGAGGGATCGCGAAGTGGTCAGCGATAAGATTATCAGATATTAGGACGAATAAATTGTAATGAAGACTAAATCATTAAATGACATTAATAGTGTTTTTAACCAGTGCATCAACATTTTAGCGAGTTAGAATTCAGAAATAAGCGATATGGCCGTTTGAAAGATGACACAACGCGTTATGAGCGGCTTTTTCTCTGAAGGACAGTTTTCGGCCTTTACAAAAAGCGTTTTAGGTCTTTCTTCATGATTTTTTTTTTACTATTTATAGGCTCGCGTTTGACCACTATCTCACCTGATGGTAAGCGATGATGTGGTCGAAGATGGAGCACGCTTGTCTAGAAGTAACCTATTCACTCTTGACTTAAATACTCCCAGGTTATAGCTATCAGGAAACACAGACTCCGGCAGTGAATTCCACTCCTTAGCTGCACGCACTATGAATGTATTCCCAAAACGTTTTGTGCGCGTGGGTGGGATGTCCACCATGTAGCGGTGGCGTATCGCCGTTTGTCTTGTGGTCCGATGATGGAACGGGCTTGGCGGAATCAAATAATGCAAATCCGTCGCACATTCCCCAAAATGCAACCGGTAGAAAACCGACAGGCTAGCAACTCGTCGTCGATGCTCAAGACTTTGGAGTTTCGTCGCGACGAAAGTGGGGAATTAACCAATGGGAACGTTTGTACTACCGGGACGAAAAGTTTTATCCTAAGGACTAATCCAGGCCATTAGCTACCCTGTGTTCAGAGTTTCATCCAAATCCGTTTAGCTAAAGTCGTGAAAAAGTAACAACAAAGTTAATGTAACAGCAAACCCATACTTTTGCATTTAAAAAAAATCGTATAGATTTTCGAGTAGGAAATTACATAGTTATGGCATCGGTTATATCTATCCAGCTACCATATCGTGATACCTCGTAATAATCAAACTATAAATAATTGCCACCAACACCCTTATATTAATTAAAAGACATACAAAACTCGCGTGCGCATAGACAATACGGGTGTATTTACGTAATAAAGAATCAATAAGACTAAAACCATGTTAAATCAACATTGGGCGAAGCAAGCAAAGACAAGAAACGAATCCGGCAATTTATGGTAGCGTTAACGAAGAGTACAGGTTGACTAGACGCGGCAAACGACTGGAGACTTTTCTTTGTCAGTGGAGACGATGGCGTTGAAATTATTCGATAGGTGTATAGAAATATGAAAGTGTGTAGAATAGGATTGCGAGGAGGACACACAAATCAGTGTTGTGAGAACTATCAACTGGTATGTTTATAGTTACCTTGATTGTGTCTTATTTTAAGAAAATCAAAAATATTTTATTGTTATTCAAGAGAAGGTATTGTTTAAAATAAGGGACTGAACTGAACGTTCCCAAATATAATATAAATATCTTTATAATAGTATCTAATCATTTTGTATCCTATGTTTTGCCATAAGGCCCGTAAGAACACACTTATTTTATACGTAGGTAGTTTCTATAAAACTGAAATATAAATTACGTTTTGTCATCCATATTTTATTAACCTGTAAAGGCATACCCTATGCCTCTACAGTTTCATAGGTCTACATTCCCGAGCCTAATTTTATTAGGAACACGCCCGCACCCGAAAAAGGCGCGAAACACACGCGATATAAAAAATGGCGCCGAGCGATTTGAATGCGTGAATTATTGTCTTTGGACCAGAAATAATACACCTTCGAAAAATAATATGGCAACACCAGCGAAATGTAATCGTGATAAATGGAAGTGTGGAAAGCTTTTGTGTAATAGAATCGTGGTTCTGTTTTCCAATAGATATATGTGTATAAGAGTAGGGTGGTATTATACTCGTACAGTGCAAGAATGAAATTCACACTTGATTCTCTTTTTATGTACCCTATTTTAAAACAGAAGGATTTCGAAACGCATTGTTTAGAATACTAATTTCAATTTTTTTTTTTAAGACAGGTATCTCTGATGTTGGAGACAAAACAGCGAGGCTAAAGTGGAATTGGGCGGGCCACATTTACAGGATGCACGACGACAGATGGGCCAAGATCGCCACGCAGTGGTTGCCCGAAGACGGACGTCGCAACCGAGACAGCCCTAAAAAACGCTGGCGTGACGATTTGGACTCATTTCTGACGGATTGGCCGGAGAAGTCACCAAACAAAGTTGTCTGGAAACATATGGGGCAGGCCTTTGCCCAGCAGTGGGACAACATAGGCTGACAGAAAAAAAACTAAAATTAACAAATACACTAAAAAAACTAAAATAGCATCAAATAATTCGTCCTCAACGCTGTCAGCTGGTAATGTGCCCAAGAGACTGGCGGCATTGCCACGTTGAATGGCAATGCTTAATCTCTGCCCAAAGTAAAAACAGGCTCTTGGGTCACGGGAAGTGTCAATCAGCCGTTTCGAAATTTCTTTGAAAAGGCTGTGAGCACAAGGGCCTCACGGCCCGAGGGTTTCAACCCCAAACGGCTCGAAAATATAGTTACCAATAAGGTTACTATATTTACGCCGCTTGAGGTTTTCTGCAGCCGCAGCGGCAGCACCAGCACAACACGATGAACTAGGAAGATGGGATGGCCCAAGAGTATCAACACAGTAGACATTGTTAGTAGATGATAATATTCAAGGCTTGGCTTGTGCCCCACAGTCTATCTAAGGTCAAGTCGAAGTTTAACCGGGGTGACCGTCGATTGTATTATAAATGGGCAGACCACTTCATGCGTTGGAAAGTATGTAATGCTGTTCCCGGCTGTCATTTGCATATCTTTGACGTCCTCGAAATAGTTAAGGGCAGTTAGGAGCCTGGTATTCTGTCACCGGTCTTTCTCTGTGTCTTGGGTCTAGCGACTAGCCATCATTTTTAACCGACTTCCAAAAAAGGAGGAGGTTCTCAATTCGTTGGGTATTTTTTTATGTATGTACACCGATTGCTCCGAGGTTTCAGATCCGATTTCTGTGATTCTTTTTTAGTTCGATGCGGTGTACTTGCCATTTGATCCCGTAAAAAATTGATTCAGTTTGGTTCAGAAGTTTTAATTTAATGAGCATTTTTGCTTATTTCAATTTCTGGGTAGACGAAGACGTCGTCCAAGTATCACCACTTAAAAGTAAAAAACGAAAAAACTTTTTACAAAATATATAACCGACTTTCAAACAAAACACTACAAAGTATAAAATAACCTTAATTTCAGAAGTCGGTGTTAAACAACAAAGAAACAATACCAAAAAGACCGACTTCCGAAATGAAGGTTATTTTATTTTTAAAAGTTTTTTTTTCTACGCATATTTTTACCACACAGACAGTTTAGGATCTACTGCGTGATAGTTTTCACACATTGCTCATCCAGCTTGCAGCGGATGTGACCAGCCCAGTTCCACTTTACCCTCGCTGTGAGACCAATGTCCGCTATTTGCTTTTTGAATTGAAGAATAGAGTACTAAGATTAAGGCAGATTAATTATTTTATCTATATACTTAATATATAAAGCTGAAGAGTTTGTTTGTTTGTTTGAACGCGCTAATCTCAGGAACTACTGGTCCGATTTGAAAAATTAATTCAGTGTTACATAGCCCGTTTATCGAGGAAGACTATAGGCTATATATCATCATGCTAAGACTAATAGGAGCGGAGCAGTAATGAAAATTGTGACGCAGACGACGTTGCGCGGGTCAATTAGTAGTAAATATTTTTAAGGTATATGAGTAAAAGTATCTTAATATTTCTTGCAGCACTAAGAGTTATCTTTTAACTCCATGTTAAAACGAAAAAATACTTGTATTTGACCAAGTGTTGGTAACTGACTCTGAGTTAAGTTTTTAGCTCAATTGAGCCTAACAGTATCACAACAATAGAAACCGTGACGCCATCTACACAGCTACTAACCTACCTATGTATGACTAGAACCTACATAATCTGTAACAAAAACTCTCGTTATCTTTTTGCATATCCTTGGCGTCTCAGATCATTGACTGGTTTGATGGCGTTCATTATCTGTGCTCATTACTGTAATGACCAATGAGAGGCAGGAAAACTGCTTTGTTTGTCTATGGCATAGAAAAGCAATAGTTTTGATGTGGGGAGAAAAAAGTCCAGGAAATTGTCGAGGAAATTAGTTAGGTCTCATTTTTGTATTAGGTACTATTTCATTTGTATGAATGGAATTGCTAAGGAATTAAAAAGCAATTGTGTCAGATTCGGAACCTTTTCCCGCGGTTTTATAAATTTGTTCCAAAAAGAAACCGTGGATTTTCTAGGTTAAAAGTTTTACTCAGACAGGACCTGTAATCAGTTTTATCTTTGTTGGTTATTATTATTGATTTGATAAAGCAAAAATACGTGTCCAATATTTTTTGGTAACGGGTTACCTAAATTAAATCATTATTTCATACACATGTAACATCCCTATTTTATCTTTTCATGATTAGTTTAGAGGAATCTAATGTCTGGTATAGTCAAAGATTTACTAGCGGATGACTGTAGACGCTAAGCTAAGATTTCCCCATACAAGATAAACTGATACTTTACGATGGAAAATAGCAAGTTTGTCAGCACGACCGCTATCGTATGTAGGGGACGCAATTAAATTTGCCAGATGGCTAAATGTATCTCATTAACGGTGTCACCATAATTAATACAATGTGACGTCATACACGATCGCAGGACCCTCTTTGAGGTCATAATCTGAGTATGGTCAGCAGAAAAAGGCAAGTGTGACATTACAATGAAAAAATTAATGGTTGAAAGCGTTCTTCATTTAATATGTTACCTAGTGTAGTAGACGCTTTATACTATCTACCCAGTCCTTTCCCATGTTGGGGACCTCCAACCAGATACAGCTGGGTTCCAGTAGTTTACGATATACCTACGATACCCTTTGGAAGACTGGTATCGGATTTCCTGGCTTTTGACTTCCCGGAACGACAGTTAAAGATCTACAAAATGACAACCATCATCATCATGATCATCTTATCAGCAGAAAGGCGGTCGGCTGCCCGCGACTCTCACCAGGTGAGCGGTCCACCTTGTCAGTCACTCCATGTAAAAGTTCCATGAAAGCTTCACAACAATGTTTTCAGCGGAAAAGGCTTGCTATTTATGTTTCTCTCGTGTCATACCAAAATTTTGTAGGGTTTGCTATTGCCCAGCATCATCATCATAACAGCCGAAAGACGTCCACTGCCGGACATAGGCCTCCCCCAAAGGGGTTTGCCATAATCGCCACGCTTGGCAGGCGGGATGGCGATCGCAGTATATGGTTTACAGAGAAAGCTGCTGCCCATTATCTGGCAAGTCCCTTAGTCGCCTCTTACGACACCACGGGAAGTGATGGGATGGTATTATTTTTTTACAGCACCTTACGGCACCGGCCGACACCATACATATTGCCCAACAGTGATTAACTATTGATAATTGTGGATAGTCTCAATATTGTGTATTACAACCTAGTTGGTTGTACAAAATCTTAACACTGGTTTTTCATTAGATACGGTCAGAGTGCCAATTCTACTAATGTTAAGCAACGTATGCTGCCCATTCTACAAATTTTAAGCACCGTATGCTGTCCATTATACTAATTTTAAGCAACGTATGCTGCCCATTCTACTAATTTTAAGCAACGTATGCTGCCCATTCTACTAATTTTTAAGCAATTCGCATTCGCATGTTAGTCGCAATCTGTGAAAAAAAACCTCAAGTACCATACATTTTTGACGGAATGCGTTCGACATGCGAATGCAAACGGAATTAAAAAAAATTAGTAGAGTTGGAATTCTGCCTGCGTCAAGTTTAAAAAGAGTAGTATTTCTTTAATATTCATAGACTACTACTACTACTACTATAGCAGTTTATGCGTACAGTATAGTGCATGTAGTGCTCTTCTTTAAGTGATGAGGCACTTAAATTTAAGTCTAGAATTATTTTTTGTAAATGTTATAGTGTGTTGTAATGTCATTGTTGAAGAGCCAAATAAAATAAATAAATAAATAGACACAATTGATAGCGGCGAAAGGCAACACAGTCCCATCGCGAAAATCGCCCGTCTACACACGCCATACGTTTCCTTATTTTGTAAGGGCGTATACACATCTGCATATGTCCATATCTCTTTATTGATCAATCGGTTAACGGGTAGCTCTAATCACTCGCGTTCCCAATCTTAATGAATATCCGTGCGATGGGGCTGCCAACATCAGGACGTTAATGCGTTTTGAGCCTTAAATGCTGATTGCAAGAAAGTTTCAATGCGGGATTAATTAGTGTGTGGCAGGATAGCACATATTAAATTGATTTCTGTTGCGAACATGGAACTTTTCTCTGTCTGTCGTTTTAATGGGGAGGTTGATAGGCGTAATTGAGAAAATATGCAAAAAGTTTTTTAATAAAACACTGTCTAGAGAAGTATGGCCCATGTGGGCTACATGTAGGGTTGCCAACAATACTTTGTAAAAATGTATCCTACTTTATTTTCGATAAATATACTTTATACTTTTGCATAAAAATAAAGTATGCTAAAATACTTTATTTCCAATCTGTACAGATTTGAAATAAAGTATTGTGATGCGTAAAACGCAAGAGTCATATAGGTACCTAATGATGAACTATTTATCGATACCAGCTGTAAGGTAACAGAAGAACGCACGATTAAAATGATTATCTATTAATAAGGAACTGAACGAATCGAACATTCTAACATATCTTTGGAAAATGAAGTTGATTTTACACATTTTGAAATGGTACTACTTACAAAGGCCAATCTTTTAAAATGAAAGGAATAAAAGATTAATATTGGGTATATTCAGAGTCAGTAAGACGAATAGAGATCCAAAGAAAATTTTAAACTGATATTATACAAAGAAAAAATGTATGGTTGTATGAGTATCATTTGTTTATAGGCGGTAATCCTTGGCAGTACTAATCCGATTAATCAGACCATCGCATTACTCTAGGTACAAGCAAAGAAAAAATAAAAAAATAGGCTGACATAAACGCATGCTCACTAAAATAAAAATTAGCGTGTGCCAAAAAAAAATACTTCTTTTTCTTCCAAATTTTTTTTTTGCCTGTCCAAATAATTTGATACTTTATTTTTCCCAAAAAAAGTTGACAACCCTAGCTACATGGGCTATACTTCTTTACATTTTTTTGTGGGATTGTTCGGAAGAGACCACGGCTGGACAACTGAAGGAGCACGCAAAGGACAATTGAAGGAGTACGCAAAGGGCAATTGGAGGAGCACGCAAAGGACAATTGAAGGAACACTGGTGGATTTTAGTCAGTAAGAGCCTGATACTCTTTCCCATTCCACCCAGGAGCGGGAGAATTCATTTGATAATTTCCCATCCATAAAAAATGCAATGTAGCCTTTTCTATGAAAAAGTGACTTGAAATGAAAAGTAGGTTCTGGTACTCTGCTTAATTGTGGCTAATTTAAAAAAGCAGCGTTATTGATATGAGATCCTGGGTTTGATTCCCAGGTGTTTTTTTTTTTGGATTAAGATATTCTCTTAAGTGGATGGCAATAGGCTCACCTCCGTTGTACTTCTGCCTAACCTTTCGGGAAATACTGGCCTAATGTTATGTGCCAGCAGAACAGATAGCCGATGGAGTCTGAAGGTTCTGGAGTGGTAACCGCGTATCTAAAGACGAAGTATTGGAAGGCCTTCCACCAAGGTAACCGATAACCTGGTGAATACCGTGTGAATCCGCTGGATGCGAGACGCACAAGACCAGGGCCCCAAGTCTGCTATTACAGTAGTAGAATGGTCTTATAATGGTCGATTTTGACAAGTTTGGTAATCTACTAATATAAAAGCGTCATTATTACTTTCCAATGGTCAACCACTGACACTCCATTGAAAGAAATGGCATAGAATGGTAATCTCGAACATAATGACAAATTAATAAATAATATTTAAAAACATATATAAAAGAAATCTGGCATAACTTGTCAAAATCGACCATTATGAAATCATTATGAGACCATTCTGACACTATTGTAATAGCAGACTTGGGGCTCAGTCGATATGACGACACCTGGAGGAGGTCTATATCCAGCACGTGGACGTCTTTCGGGTAAATGATGATGAAATGATATTATGTAGTCATCACACTTGAAAGTCGAGTTGTTGGTTGACAGCAGTATATACTACCTCCTACTGAGTACTGCTTATTCCCCTAAGTGATATCATAAGAAAACCAATTTTAATAACATCCATAAAGTAACCTGCATCGTTGCCAACTAAACGACAAATTATCTGTATAACAGACTGATATAAGGTTCAAAACAAGTACCAACATTGCGAAACAAAACCATCACACCTACTCCATAACATAAACATGGAATAATACTCTACATACAAAATAACTTTATCGAGCATAGATTTTAAACGTTTTATCTCAAACTACTAGCAGAAATTCTTCCTACGTTAGAATTCACTTCGGGGCTCTACGAAATAAACTCAGTAGTACATTACTATAACTTCAGTGTCCCATTCATACAACAATTCAAAGATAATAGGCATTCTAAGCGAAACAAAATTTCCATACATACTTTACTCAAGCACACTTTGTAATAAGTAAAACGATAATTTCCCTATAGATTGTACAATAAAAGCAAAATATCTTATATGCAAATGGGCCTATATGCGTAATAATCTGGCGAAAACGGTCGATTTGTACGACAAATATATGAAACTCGCAGCTTATTACGTCAAGCGAGTTTATGTGGCCAATAACGCTGTATCGGTGGGTAATACTAGCGTTCTATTAAATGCGCTATCGCCAATAATATCTGTGTGATAGAATGAAATGGTGCGCTCGATGTTGGTCCTCTTATGAGGCAGCAATATCGCTTTCGCATATCAGAATTGCTAATAAATGGCGGGAATGTGTGCCACGCGGGTGCGCGGGCTATGCTTATTAGCGAGACGACGGTGGCGCCCTCCAAACAATTGCGGCGCGGCTGTGAACTAGATTGGATATGGGCCGACGGTTGACGATCTCTTTGTTTTGCACCTGTTGTTAGAGGCTTTGGTTTAGAGTTTGTTTATTGGATTAGTGTTTAGCAGTGTTAATTAATGATATCTATTTTTTTTATTTATTTATTTATTTATGTACACACAATATACTTATAAAGAAATTTTTAACATAGAAAAGAGCACAAAGGTACTCTATCAATCTATGTGGTTATAGTGTGAAATAATTTGTGGCAGTACATTCTTATTTTTATAAATTAAATCATAGACATTTAGAAAATGTATTGATAGAGGAAATGTTAAACTTATAATTAAAGGGTTCGTTAGACAAACTAGTTTGTAGCAGTTTACATAGTGCCTGACTTGAGATTCTTTTTTTTAACATTTTCACAATAAATTGTACATGGCTTAGTTTAACTGCACACACTTTGTACACGGCGACTAAACGTTTATACTTATTATATTATCATCATTGATTTATAAAAAACCCAAGATACTCTAGTCTCGAACAAATGCAATACTCGAAACTGTCGTCAAAAACTGACATGTATCAAGTGTCATGTGTGAGTTGTGTGTAGTTATACTATAAACAATTTTTTTGCAAATTCAATCTTACACGGATCGCTTAAAGTTGTTTTTACAAAACAGTGCAGTATGGTGAGCGATGCGAGACTGTTTGAAACTAGCGCACAATTTTAAATTTTGCGCTTGTTGTAAGCGGACGTTTTTGAGATGCTGAGTGTGTATCTTGGGTTTTTATATATCAATGATTATCAATCTTAATTTTTCCATTGAATGTCACCGAATTGTTCAAAGTGCGATCTTATTTTATGCCAGAACTGCTGCAAGCTGACGGGAAAAGCGCAATTACCAACAAAAAGATATTGCAAAAAAAAGGTTGAGGACACCTGCAAGGAAGCCACGTCACAATGTAGGTCACGGATACACGGTAGCGAGCCACTAGCCCGCGCATCTCGCATACATCCAGTTTATAGATAAATGATACAGATACTACGAGATTTAAGAATATGCGATACCGAGCCTCGGGAGTTCATTCATATGTATCTGGTCTTAAATCGCTAATAACGGCACCGGCGGATTTAGTGGGGAGGGGGAGCTAAGAGTCTTGAGCTCCACTCAAAAGACCGAGATCATCATCATATCAGCCGAAAGACGTGTCCACTGTTGGACATAGGCCAGGACTGGTTGTTGTGGCGAGACTTGGGGGAAAGTCTCGCCACAACAACCAGTCCTGTGCGCCTCGCATCTATCGGCAACCCGCGACCCTCAACGTCACTAGGTCATCGGGTCCATCTAATGGGAGGACTTCCAACGCTACGTCTTCCGGTTCGCGGTCGCCACTCCAGAACTACCGAAAGACCGAGTTACCATAGGTAATCAAACAAAATAAAATGTTATGGCTTTTTTAGTGTTTACTTGTATGTATGTATGTATGTAAATCGGGCTGGTTTCCGCAACTCCACGACTAAGCGCGTATTTTGCGTGCAGGTGGGACAAATGTGTCATTCGATCCACCCCAGCTCCCCAAGGAAGGCCAGCAAAGCCTTGGTGTTTCCAACTATCTCACTGAGGGTACCTGGGTTACCGAAGTACTTGGCCCTGTAATCCGCGACTACCGGGCAGCTTAGAAGCAGGTGTGCTGCTGTCTCATTCTCCTCCATGCAGGCTCTGCATAGCGGGCTGTCAATGACTCCTATAGCATAGAGGTGTTTATTAAAAGACCCGTGGCCAGTTGTTACGGCTGTGACTGTACGCAACTGTTGTTTGGTCAGTCTTAGGGCTTGTTTAGTGAATCGGCCATCTATAGAGGGAAGTGCCTCTTTGGCCTGCCTACACTCACCATGGTCAACCCATAGCTTGTGATGTTTTTCTCCGGTGCGTTTCCTTACCAGATTGCGTATGTACCCGAAAGGCAGAGGCACGATGGGTTCAGGTCCCATCGCTGCCATACTCGAACCCCTTCTGGCGAGTTCATCCGCTGCATCGTTGCCTCGGGACTCGCTGTGTCCCTTGATCCATTGAATGGTTACTTTATTATGTCTACCAACCTGATTAAGATGTTGGTGACACTCGAGAATCAGCCCAGAGTTGACCGTGTGGCTGTTCAGAGCTTGCAGGACAGCCATGCTGTCCGAGAGTATGCGTATTGAGTGGTCTTTAACTTCCCTGGTTAGGATGGCTGATGCCGCCAGAGAAATGCCCATGCATTCAGCTTGGAACACTGTGTTGTGGACCCCCAATGGTGTGGCTATGTGGATGTTGAGATCCTCTGAGAAGATTCCCGCACCAGTACCTGTACCTGTTTTTGATCCATCGGTGAAGATCCGCAGCTCTGCGGGGCACAGCCCCTCACAACGATGATCCTCATGCAATTGGATTTTGTATTTTTTTTGTGTTTACTTTGGTAAAACTTACCTTCGGCCAACGACAATTCGGCCGGTCTATTTTGTCATCTATTCACCGTGTAAAAGTAGATGGAGTAACCATCTAGAGCGGCGCCACGGTGACCTCACCTTCCGCTTGATGCAGGTACACACCGGACACGGTTGTTTCCGGAGATACCTGTTTCGGATTCGGCGGGAGGATACGCCAGAGTGTCAACACTGCGAGGATCGTCTGGAGGACACGGTGGAGCATACGGTGGAGGTCTGCCCTGCTTGGGCGGAACACCGCCGTGTCTTCGTCGAGGCAATCGGTGGCGGCGACCTATCGCGTCCGGCCCTGGTTCAACCTATGGTCCGGAGCGAGAAGGCATGGGAAGCGGTCACCTCCTTCTGCGAAGTAGTGATGCTAGCAAAGGAGGACGCCGAACGCGTGAGAGAGAGGGAAGCCTCACGCCCCAGCCACCGCAACAGAAGAAGACGCCTCGGGCGTCTGGAGTCGCAGGGTGATTCCTGGCCACCGTAGGCGCGGGCGTGCGGACGGCGAGCATTGGATGGCCCGTTGTCCGATCAGAACCAGGCCCGGGTCGACGGCGCGCTGTGTTGTTCGCGCGCTTCAAAGAGTTGTCGGCATAAAAGACGGGGCCCGCTAGGGCCAGTGCCTGTCTGGGTTGCGGAATTTACTCGAAAGAGTCACCGCGGCCCTGGAACGCAAAGGGCATTAGGAGGAACATGGATGGGTTTTAATCAGTAAGAGTCTGACATTCCCTTCTGCTTAACCCAGAGCGGGACGAGTCATTTGATGATTTCCCATCCTTAAAAAAATGGTGGAGTAAGCATGAAGTGTGTCATTCCAACTGTCATTCCATCTTCTTTATTAAATAGATTGACAGCTTACCACATGTTCACTTCACCTAAGCTTTCACGGTGTGAGGTTTACAGGATCGCACTGCTGTATCCGCCACTGAATAGCGGTAGGCCGTGTTAATTTATAAGTTCACGCTTGCTTCCTTTTTAGGGTAGGCAGCCTTACGGCTATGGTAATAGAGGGTACTTTGGTTTAGTATGATGGTGGCTTGAGGGTGTGGCAACAATGTATTCGGTCTTAAAAGAGGGTTGGATGTGATTACGTTATCACTGTCTTGGTGTTATCTTAAGTGTGTGTAGTGTGATTTCCTACTTAATCTGATGTAACTGAAATCTGCAAGATTTTGTTGTTTTTGACATTTCCTATCCACTTGTGGGTAATATGTTCATTCTATTAACAACCAAGATTGACGCCTTTGCATGTTGGCTGATTGAAGAAACGCTGTCATTAAAAATATCGATTGCAGTTACTCATTGATTCACTATGAATCTACTCTCTCGACTGTCTTATTATTTGTCTATTAAAGGCAATCAGCTTCTGTAAAAAATCTTAAAGCATGATAATGCATTTTTATCTATTCAATATATCTTTTACATCACAAGTCATGTATTGTGTCTCGAACGTCGACAATTCCTCAACCTTCAGCCTAAGTGGAGTTTACGTTTCCTGATAGTTACAACCAAGCTCTTCAACTACACATACTAGTTCCAACTACAACTCCTGAAAACCAGAACCAACAGTGGCGACTACCTGAGAAACGCCAAGTCAATGCAGCTCGACAAATCCCGGAAAAATAATTTCAACTGTCTTGGATCCCTCAACGAAATAAACCAAAAAAGTACAGTGGGGGAGTAAGAAAAACGAAAGAGAGAGAGAGATGAAGATTGTCTACAAATGCGAGCCTGACAATAATAAATCAATATACTAATATATACAATTTTTCCGTTACTGACTGATAGAGTGAGTGACAGGCAACGCACAGCCGAAACTACTGGCCGTAGGAAGCTGACATTTGGCATGTAGCTTCCCTACACTCCGTAGGGGAGCACTACAGAGGATTTCCAGAAATTTCTACGGAAACGGGATAAGCGTACGAACTCGCGGGCAAAAGCTAGTTAAAACTAAAAGTCATTGCAAAATAGACGAAATTCCCATGTCCTGTCCCTTCAGTCCACCAACCGATTAATCTTCCCATGACTTGTCAGCATGTATCACCATATTCGTACAACCGTTATCTTCACGTCCCATGTTTCTAATTAAGAGCAAGCCTACTACTTCATTAGGCCGTAGTCGCTGATCAGACCTGCCCTTATCAGCCCGTGCATGGCAGGCCGTATGTGAGCTGATAGCATCGTAATAGTTGTATCATTTATTGATGTAATCTCAGATCATGTTGACAGGGCTACCGAGGCTACCGGTTGGGGTAGTACTGGCAAAGTTGTGTATGTAGGTAGGTGGTCATCGATGTGAGTATGAATTAGGTGCATAGGAACGTCTAAAGACGGCCGTGGAGTTTCGTGTGTGGAGTGGAGTTTCTTTCACGTTCTTGTCCATATAGATCGCTCGCTCTCGCTTTTGAACGTGCAAAAAGCTTCATGTTTATGACTGACCGAACAATTCAAGAGTGCCTGTTAATGGTTTATCCTTACTTCCTTACTTTCCTTACTAATATTATAAAAGCGAAAGTAACTCTGTCTGTCTGTCTGTCTGTCGCGCTTTTACGCCAAAACTACTGAACCGATTTAAATGAAATTTGGTACACAGATAGTCGAGAGCCTGAGAAAGGACATATAAGCTACTTTTCATCCCGGGAATATGTTCCCTGGGGATCACGCGAGCGAAGCCGCTGGCAGAAGCTAGTTTTTAATAAATGCTTTAAATTTTTGTTTCTTTTTTAGGGTTCCGAAAAAAAAGGAACCCTTATAGGATCACTCGGGTGTCTGTCTGTCCGTCTGTCACAGCCAGTTTTCTCCGGATCCACTGGACTGATTCTCTTGAAATTTGGTACACATATGGACTTCTATGACCCATATGATAAATTTTTAGTGTGGGTGTCACTTTTGGGGATCAAACTAGAAAATTAAAAAAAAAGTTTTTTTAACAATA
Organism: Lacanobia wlatinum; assembly: GCA_947578705.1. Lineage (NCBI taxonomy): Eukaryota > Metazoa > Arthropoda > Insecta > Lepidoptera > Noctuidae > Lacanobia > Lacanobia wlatinum. The sequence goes on along the minus strand of OX388044.1, from coordinate 7,401,280 downwards.
TCGTGTGACATATCAAATGAAAGGACTTACTGTGCGGGTTTTAATTATATTTTTTTCATGATTTTAAAATAAATGGTTTTGAAGTTATTCAAGAAATTAAACGAAAAATGACCGTTCCCCCACTTATCTCCGAAACTATTGAGCCTAAAATTTTGAAAAAAATTGGAGATAATAGATCTTTACCTAAAGATTACAGGAAAACCTATTAGAAGTCTGTAGTGTTAACATAACATGTTAAAAAAAAAAATTCTTTCGGAACCCTTTGCACGCGAGTCCGACTCGCACTTGGCCAGTTTTTTAATTTTAGGCTCAGTAGTTTCGGAGATAAGGTTCTTTTTTGGTTCAATTTCTTGAATAACTTCAAAACTATTTATTTTATAACCAAAAAAAAATGTACTTTAAACCCTCACAGTAAGCCCTTTCATTTTTTTAAATTTTGTACCCGTCGAGCTTCATTGCTTCAGGGTTTTTTGTTTTGGCGCTGTGGAGTTGCGGTGGTTGGGCTTGTATTGTATATGACACCGGGTTATTGCAAAAACCGTCAGGCATACAGTTTGTTAGAAGCTCTGTATGTTTAATACATAAAAAGTTTCGAAGTATTTCGAAAATCATAAATTACTTCCAAAGATAGTTTTCAATATATCCGTGCCTAAAAAGGCACGGCAGGCGGTGGTAGGCGGGCATTTTTTTTTCTCAAAAGAGAATAAAAAATAAAAGAATTATGCGATATTTTACAATCTTACGGCATTTGAAATAACCCGGTGACACATACAAGAGCAGCGAGTAATGTTTTCATAGCTAAGTACTATAATTTTTATAAATGTGTGTTGCTGATACCAAAACTACCTAAAGCTGCTTTTGCTAGCTGCTCACCCTCTTGAAAGTCGATGGTCATCCCATAGAAATGTACTACCTACCGGGATCAAAAGTATTCTAGGTCATATTATGGTGTTCCTGTGTTCCATTCATTCAAATTCGTTTTGCTGTTGAGGCTTGAAAGTGCCATCTAGATATACTTTCACATTCATGATCCCACTTTATGCAGGAACGGCACAGTTCAGTACGTCTACCATGAGTTTTATCAATCTATACTCGCTAGCGACTGTAGTTAAAAAAATGTATGAAAACTTTTAAATAACAAGTTTCTAATTTTTTTTTTTAGTTTTTAACTAAAGTTTAACTTACAACTTGCTTGCTTGTTAGATAAAAACTTAAACAAATAAATTAGACTTGTTTTTTTTTTTTAATTTTCTTACATTATGCTAACTACAGTCGCTAGCGAGTATAGATTGATAAAACTCATGGTGGACGTACAGGGAACCTATCAAAATCAAATTGAAAGGCTTTGATAAAAACAAAAAAAAAACAATATTTTAAAACGAGATAGTGACGCCACATTCATGATCTAGGAAGCCGGTTGAAATGTTGGAATAAAAAGGGATTTAGCTTTTAGATAAATATGTTACACAAGCTGCTACCCGCGGCTTCTAAAACTTGCTACTAGTGGCCAATAATAAACTCCTAATCAAAATAATTACTAACCCACCTACGCATAATCAATACAACAGAACAGATTACGTAAACACAAAACAGTACATTTCGCACGTTAATGTCGCCGGCATTTTGTTAGCTATACAATCGCAATTACTGCACGGCGCCGACCACTAACAATTTGTTTTGTAATGCTCCCTTTATGGTCCAAGATCCCAGAGCCCCTAGACCTTACTTATTTCCTCAGTAATAAAATGTGTAGGATAGAGAAAGGGCCAATTTTACTAATTTTTAAGTAACGTTCGTGTTCGCATTTCAATCACATCTGTGAAGACAAGTGCGAGTCGGAATCGCGTGCGACGGGTTCCGAACGAATTTTTTTTAAACATGTTATTTTAACACTACAGACTTCTTATGGGTTTTCCTGTAATCTATAGGTAAAGATCTACTATCTATTTTTTTTTTAAATTTTAGGCCAAGTAGTTTCGGAGATAAGGGTGGGGTATAGTAATGTTTAGTCTAATTTCTTGAATAACTTCAAAACCATTTATTTTAAAAATGTAATTAAAAACTTAACAGTAAGCCCTTTCATTTCATATGACACAAGATATTGTTCAAAAACTTTTTTTGAAATTTTCTAGTTTTACCCCCAAAAGTGACCCCCATACTAACAATTTTATGATTTACGTAACGCGTCCGTGTTTGGGTCACAGAAAACCGTATGTGTACCAAATTTCAACAGAATCGGTCCAGTTCGGCCAATCCGGCGAAAACTGGCTGTGACAGACGGACAGACATACAGACACCCGAGTGATCCTATAAGAGTTTCGTTTTTTGTTCGGAACCCTAAAAAACTCATTTATCAGACAGATTGCAACTGAGATACGAATGCGAACGTTGTTGCTTGAAAATTAGTAGAATTAGTACTCAGGTCGTCACCTGAGACACAAGGTTACACCTATTTAAAGGTCGCAATTTGGACTAAGAGGCCATTTAATTATTACGTAAGCAGAATTTTATTCATTTTTAACCCCCCCTAGTCAACGATAGTAATTAAAGCTCTTACCCCTCCCTCCTATGCTTACGTAAGCATTGGCATAGTTTTTACTCGCGCGAGACCTATTTCCCCCACTTCTGTTATTTCTTACTAAACATCGCGTGAGAGTAAAAACAACTGCCAGAGTCTGTGTTTCCAGATAGCTACATCCTGGGAGTCTGTAAGACAAGAGTGAATAGGTTGCTTCTAGGCAAACGTGCTCCATCTTCGACCGCATCATTGCTTACCATCAGGTGAGATAGTGGTCAAACGTATGCCTATCTATAGTAAACAAAAAAAAATAGCCATAATTATGTCAAATTAAAATCTACTAAGATTTGCAAACAAAAAAGGAAGTAAATATTGCTGACGTAATCACCATTTAAACCCCCCCGTCCCTCATGTCATCAAAAATAAGAATAGTAAAGACCCCCCACCCCTCATTGGTGCTTACGTAATACTTGTACAGCCCCTTATTTTATTTATTAACTTGTTGACTTGGTATAAAAAACGACAATTAAAGTCTTTCAGGATTTGGAGTACCTGCTAGAGTTTTCAAATATGTTCTCGACATAAAAACAAAAACAAAAAAAATGGTCGTCGATCCAAACTAGCAGGTATGCCTAACGTACAAAGTATATACTAACACTACTCCATCCCAATTTTGTAACTGATAAAATAAGTATATTCTGGAAGCTTTGGGATCTTATACTATTAACAATTAATGTATGTATAATAATGTATGTGTGTCTGTGTGTCGCCTAACAGTATGCGTAAGCTGGGAGTGTAATTAACGGAGTAATTAATATTTTAGTCTGAGGTTTAGAATTGGTTTTGTAGCTGGCCTGTGCTGTGGGTTTTGAATTTAGTTTCTTAGGTTGGGGAAAGTGATTTAAATAGGCAATAAAAAGGCATCCGAGGTCATGGTTAACATTTAGGTAATCTGAATTTCATACATTAATCATCATTATCATTGTTTCAGCTGAAAGACGTTCACTGCTGGATTAGGCCTCACTCAGGTGTCGCTACAAGGACCTGTGCATCTCGCATCCGCTTGAGGGAGATCTTCCAACGCTGTGTCTCTGGGTGCACGGTCGCCACTGGCTTTTTTTAGTATGTGTAGAAACTCGTGGCTAAGAAATAACAGCCACAAGGGTCGATCTCCAAGGTTAAGCAACGCTTGCAAAGATTGGTCTGTGGATGGGTGACCATCTTAACATACCACTCGGTATGTTAAGATGGCTTAACGTGCTTTTCCTCCGAGCTTCGGAAAAGTACGTTAAGCCATTGGTCCCGGCTGTCATTTATAGATCTTTGGCAGTCGTTACGGATTGACAGAAGCCAGTAAATCTGACTCCAGTCTTGTTAAGATGTACCGAGTTACCCAGATAATGGGTTGTGGAGGACTGGTAGGCAGCCGCTCCACGTAAAACACTGGTATTCAGCTGAATCCGGTTTGACTGGAAGCCGACCCCAATATATTTGGGAAAAGGCTAGGCAAATGATGTGAAATCATCAAATGAGTCCCCCGGCTATTACTGACTAAAATACATTCGTGTTCCTCCTAATGCCCTTTGCGTTCCAGGGCCGCGATGGCTTTTTCGAACCCATTCCGCAGAATGTGTCCCCTCTGGCAGAATGTGTCCTGCCAGTATCATTGAGGTAAGTTTGGCGATTCTTTGGGCCCGGTGAATTCTCTGGGATATATCTTGATTTTTAATTCGATTACGCAAAGAAACTCCGAGCATAGCCCATTCCTCTTTATTTGTGATGGGTTTGCTCTTGACTCTAGTCTAGGTCAGAGATGACAGAGATAAATTCTACGATGGAGCAAGCTTACCCAGAAGGAGCTTGTGCACTCTAACTTTGAAGAGATTAGGGTTGTAGGCGTTTGGAAACATAGACGCAGGTAGAGAGTTCCACTCCTTTGCTGTGCGCATTATAAAAGACGTTTGGAAACGCTTAGTGCGAATTGGTGGAATTGCAACAAGGTAGGGACGGTAAGATGCAGTGCGTCTGGATGCCCGATGGTAGAAGGGGGCCGGTGGGATGAGGTCGTGGAGTTCTTGGGCAAACTCACCGAAGTACAATCTGTAGAAGACCGACAAGCAGGCCACCTTACGGCGATTTCCTTCCTTGGGCACTTTGCTTGGGCCTTATGATTAGAACCATGTTGAGTGACGTTTCAGTTCCCTAATATTGACAGACGTAATAATGTTTTGTGATATTTTTAATATTAAGCTAGCAAGAGCTGTCTCTCAAGTTATTGTGAGCGTAAATGTGGTGTGTAAGTGTATATATGGTCAGCGATGTAATTTCACTAATTTCTTGAAGATTGCTAAGGTTATTTGAAAATAGCAGTACCTATGATAGTCTGTTATTGGAAAACTTGTTACCCACATACAAATAATGACAGCAAGACTATTACAAAAGTCTTAACGATCATCGGTTTTCATCATTTTCGAGGATTAACTAAGCCATTTACTACAGTTATTTGCGTAGGCAGAATACGAGATGTAATTCACCTCGCACCTAGAAAGATAATCAACATGCCTGTATGAAAATATTAATGACTAAATCGTAAACGGTGCTAAATACGACGTCGTTGTAAATGAAATCGAAACTTGTTAACTACCATTTGAAATAAGATGATTATTTCCGTTCGAAAACACGACTTTAACCTTTGCATACGAGGCGTCATCCCAAAAAGCCTGTTTGTCTGTAAATCTTTGTTTGAATATCTGAGTTATTCAAACAAACGACAGTTTTTACGTAAATCATGATACGAAGTGAAAATCATACACCAAAGTCAAATCATTTGTTTATTTTTTAGGGTTCCGTACCTCAAAAGGAAAAAACGGAACCCTTATAGGATCACTTGGTTGTCCGTCCGTCTGTCTGTCAAGACCGTTTATCTCGGGAACGGGTAGAGGTATCGAGTTGAAACTAAAACCATAAATATACTCAAGTCTAGTGTAGCCTCTTGCAGCTGTGCAAAAATCAAACATCTAAGTTAACGTAAAACAAAGAACCGGTCGCTTATGCTGCAAAAAAAACAAAAAACGTATATTTCGACATTCTCAAGGGAATTAAAATGTATAGGGTATTTCCCGTTGACCTAGAACTATGAAAGGCAAGTAATACTGTCTTATACTACAAGTATAGGTAAAAGTCTGAAAACTATGCATTTGTAATTAAATCATAAAAAATATAGTCTTTATTTAAAGTAATTTGTACGGAACCCTTGGCGGGCGAGACGAATCGCACTTGGCCGGTATTTTTTTCTTTAAAAGGCACTATTAAACATCAACGTGAGATAGTAGTCAAACGGGTGCCTATCAATAGTAAAAAAACTTTCTCATTAAAAAAAAATAAGGTGGCTTTACTTGTCCATTCGCAAAGGTAGAGCATCATCTCTAGTCTTCATACTAATTTATTTGAGATCAGCGTGACAATGGATAAGCAGGATACTATAGAAACAAAGCAAAATTTAAAATTTAAAACTTCACAGCTTAAAAGGTAAAATTATAAGTAACAAGAAATAAAAAAATCTGGTTAATTTACTAATACATAGATATTTCTAAAGGTAGCCAAATGAGAGTTTTCTGGAAAATTTACTCCGTCAGTTGGCGCAGCAATAGGCGAGAAGTGAAAAAGTGCCTTTGACATTAACAACATTGACGTTGACAGATGTCAGAAAACAAGCGATTCGATAGGTTGTGACTGACGCCTCAATGCTGGCACCAGGTGCTCGACATTACAGAAAACCCTCAGGCCACGAGAATCCGCTGAATATGCGAGATGCACAGGATCAGTCGATGTGGTGAAGTTCAGGAAAATCCTATATCCAGCAGTCAGCAGACGTCTTTCGGATGATAACGAATTAAAATGATTCATACCACATCTCAAACCTAAAACAAACAACACACAACCGTTAACCATATCACTATAATTAAACTTAACTTCAACATGAATTAAAATCAAGATAAGGGCGAGTCCACACAACACGTACGCGAGTCGTGAGTGAGGGTTGCATAACGCTGGTTAAATGTTGTACAATAAAAGTTTAACGCGAAAGTAACAATCGACCGATCTTGCGTCGTGACCGTTACAGATAAGTGGACATGTGGACTTGCATAAGGATATACGGCTATTGTCACATTGGAACGGTAAATGGGGAATTTGTTTAGAAAGTTAGTGCAGTTTTCTTGAATGTTACACGCTTGGGTATGGCGACAGATATTAGAGATATATCATTCAGTAATTATTTGAAATTGCCTTCTTAATATAATTGCCTTCATTCCGTATTCTCCCATCCTATCACGTGCCTGTGTGCCATGATGACACATTTGCGGAAAATGATGTTCCGAAATATACGCTTTAAGATTATTCGTTCCATATTCGGAAGAGGAACACCAAAGATACGATGAAATGGTTGTGTTTAATGATATGGCTACAAAATGGTGACTGTTGCGAAGTCAATAAAGATGTGAAGGAACAGAAGATGGCATGTTGTGCTCACCTCAAATTAATTGGGCTAATTTGGGATTCGGTTGCTATGACAACATCGAAAACTAAGCATTGCAATTCTTACACAAAATGCGAATTCTTTTTGGAGATGAACTAGAATCAAATAGGTTTCACAATACCCTATTCCAATGGACAAAAGTTCTTTGGATAAAAAAGGACATTATGGGCCTCCACATGTGTGCACCTCTCCTAAGTCCCTCACATCGTTACTGTGACATGCAACTACACGTTTATGCACAAGCGCCATTCGACTTACGACCAACAGTTCATTTTCCAACAATACCTACGGGTAGTTGTACGTAATACCGAGTTTATTGTAATTGCTTGTATCGATATAGGCCAACGTGGTCATTCTGTTTGTAGGTCGTTAGATGCTTGTAATTGTTGACCAGTAAGGAAGTGAGGTTGGTGTGGCTTTGAATCTTAATGTCTGTGAAGATTGGGACCTGGTAGATGGTGTAATAAATGGGAATGGTTGAGTTGATGAAGTTAATAGAACTAAAAACAAAGATAATAATTTGAGTTTTAAATGCTTTGTTAATTCAGAAAATTGGGAAAAGATGTGTACAATGCAATAAGAAAGCCATGTATAATTCAGAAGGCTGAGAAGAATATTGGGAGGTTGGTAAAAATGTATAAAATATCTATACCTTAATATATAAAGCTGAAGAGTTTGTTTGTTTGCTTGAAAGCGCTAATCTCAGGAACTACTGGTCAGATTTAAAAAAATATTTCAGTGTTAGATAGCCCATAAAACATCACGCTAAGACCAATAGGAGTGGAGCTGACGAAGTTGTGCGGGTCAAGTATTATCTAATAAATGTATGATATTATGAAGAAAAGATTAGTGTTTACCTTGAATAATAAGAAATTGTTCATAGGAAAGAAACAACAGGAAAAAGTAAAAAGAGAAAGAAAAAAAACCGGCCAAGTGCGAGTCGGACTCGCTCCCCGAGGGTTCCTTACAAATTTATAGCTGCAAATTACTTTAAATAAAGACTATATTTTTTATGATTTAACTAAAAATGTATAGTTTTCAAACTTTTCCCTAAACTTTTAGTATAAGACGGTATTACTTGCCAAATTTCATAGTTCTAGGTCAACGGGAAATACCCTATACATTTTGATTCCCTTGAGAGTGTCGAAATATACAGTTTTTGCGGCATAAATACCCTCATAGACCTCATATTTTTTTACGTTAACTTAGAAGTTTGATTTTTTCACGTGTCGTCGATATCTTCACGCGTTCCCGATATAAACGGTCTTGACAGACGGACGAACGGACAACAAAGTGATCCTATAAGGGTTCCGCTTTTTCTTTTTGAGATACGGAACCCTAAAAAGAGAAATAAAGGAACAAATCAGAATTAATCTGCAAAGAAATAAAATTGATCGATCACGGCAAGCAACCAACAAGCAGAGATGACCACTTTATTTTTACACACAGTATTTTTGGATTGAAGATATAAACTACTACACTACAATATATCATCCAAACAACTACAAACAACCATAATTCTTAGATCTAATTAAATAAAACGCTCAAAATTGTAGAGAACATTCACTTGTTCCATTGTAATAAGTCTCCTTCAGTAATTTTATACTCAGCCGAGCGTAAAAACTTTTTACAGTCATTAGCACATTATTAAACAATTACATGACCACCATAGAGCTATAGAGCTTTTGCAGTGGGATTTTATTGCAGTAGCTGGATAGATTTATATATCGTATAAATAGTGGTTTCCAACCTTTGTTGGACCGGGGACCACTTTGATTTATTTGTTGCTAGCAGAAAACAAGAAGAAAATTAAATAATCTAAAAATATAACTTACAAAATATAGCTTCTGCCCGCGACTACGTATGTGCCAATCCCATTTCTGCCGTCCTCGCAAGAATTTTGGGCCAAATTATTCATAAAACCTTCCTCTTGAATCACTCTGTCTAAACCGCATTAAAATCTGTTGCGTAGTTTACGCAACACGCAATACGCGCACAGACGGAAAAAGCAACTTTGTTTTACACTATGTAAAGATAAATATTCAAAACTTGTAGCATAATTATTTTTTGTAATCCAAAGTAAAGAGCATTATCTAGAAAACATAAAATTTCTAATAGAATATTAAAATCAGCTTGCATCAATGACATTTTTGAGGTGAAAGGATTGTGAGTGGTGAATTTTAAACCATTCGCGTACCATACTTTGGCCATTGCGAACCACAGATTGGGAACCACTGTTATAAATAAAAGCATTGTTACGAAGGCCAGTATGATGTAATTGGTAGTATGTGTGCAGAAATAGGTACAGTCTTACCGCTTAGATATATGTTGGAGTAAATAAAGGTTTCCATACTAAAATTATAAATGTGAAAGTAACTCTGTCTGCCTGTATGTTTCATTGTTACCTCTTTACATTTAAGCGGCTGAACGGATTTAGATAAAACTCGGAACACGAGTAAAGGATGTAGGCCAAGTCTTGGATGGGATCCTTTTTATCCCGGGAGTATGTGCCTTAGGATTATTCCCGAATATCACGCGAGCAAAGCCGCTGACAGAAGCTAGTACTTAGACAATGAAAGGAAAAGTAATTTTGGATTATGATTTCTCAAAATGATTTCTATTAACAATTGACTCTAGTATTTAACGAGGAAAAGATCGGAAAATATCAGTTCAAGCTTATAAATTCAACTAGTGTTAATTCTAAAAGTCCTTTGGCCCTTTATATTATAATATTTTTCATTGGTAAACCAATAATGAGTTTCAGTTTTTAAGTTTTTTTTTTTCAGTTTTTATGTTTGTGAAGCGTGTGCGAAAGTTTAAAAATCTGACCAGTAAAAGTTTTAACCATACTACAAAAGTGACGGTCATCGTCTTATGGAGACTCTCACCAACAAATTTGGGTTTGCCTTTAATTGTTTAATTACATACAATACCAACAAATAATAGGCTATAAACGAAGCGAATGCTAGTGTAACACTGCGCATGCGCAGGTCCGTACAATGCGGACAGATAATCAGGTGTTACCCGGTACCCTATAAAACGCGGAATGGAAACACCACGGGACTATACTGATACAGGGTGCGGCGCGAAGCTAATTGTATTCAATTGGAAAAGTATTAACTTGATAAGTAACTAGAATAATATAGGAAATTGCCTACGTGGTCGAGTGATTTAGGCGTTTGCCTTGTGACCCGGTGGTCGTGGGTTCGATTCCCACGGGAAAGCATACTTTGTGAAGTTGTTTTCCAGTTTGGTTAGGACATTGCAGGCTTGAATCACCTGATTGTCTGATAAAAAAGATGATACTGTGCTTCGGAAGGCACGTATAAGCCGGTGGTACCGGCCGCCAAATGAAGGTGGTCAAATAAAACCATGTCAGAGGCCCTTGAGGCGGTTTAGAAACTCTGACACTGTGTGTGGGGTCGTTAGACCTTACTGCCCACACAATAAGAAGAAGAAGAAGACTAGAATAAACAAGACGTTGTATTTGTAAGGAGAGGATTGACGGTGAAGTTAAAGAGCTGAAACAAATATTAATCAATCTCTTGCGTTACCGGTGACTCAGTGAGTGACTGACAGACACCGCACAGCCGAAACTACTGGTCGTAGAAAGGTGAAATTTGGCATGAGGATTTCCCGAAATTCCTACAGGAGCGGGAAAAACCGGGATTAGCGCGTTTGAAGTCGCGGGCAAAAGCTAGTAATTTATATGTCACTGAAGTCAGGTCAAAAGAGCTCGTAGATAATAACTGCCGCACAGTTCGATCTTCAAGGTTAAGCAACGCTTGCCAAGGTTGGTCTATGGATGGGTGACCATCTTGACATACCGAGTTTCCTCCGTGATTCGAAAGCACGTTAAGCCTCGTAGATCTTTGGTAGTCATTACGGATAGTCAGCAGCCAAAAAATCTGACTCCAGTCTTGCCATGAAGTACCGTGTTACCTGGGTAACACGGTACTTCATGGCACGGTACTAAATGGGTTGTGGAGGTCTCGTAGGCAGCCGCTCCACGTAAAATACTGGTATTCCTCTAAATCCGGTTTGATTGGAAGCCGACCTCAATGAAGCTGGGAAAATGCTAGGCAGATGATGACAAAAGTCAGGTCAAAGGTCCACAAGATTCTTAAGAGCATTTGTTAATTTTTATAGTATGCTTTGTATTTTTGGTGATAATAATTATACGATGATATCTGAATTTATGGCAAATGGTTTTTGAGTAATAAACGAACGTTGATGGTCTAATAATAGCCAGACGGCCAGAAATAGTTGCACCATATTGGTACCTTAATGATATCCCAAAAAATTGCTTTTTAATTGAATAGGGAAATAACATCTATTGGTACCTGCCGGGAATCACTGACTGTCAGTTACACACATCAGCTCACGGTAGGTGTACGAAGCGCTAAGAACATTTCTTTAAAAATAATCTTCCTCAAAAATCCTAAAAGCGAGAGTTCATATACATACCAAAATATTGAAGATCATTAACAAAACTTTATAGTAATTGGTCATATCAAAATCTCAAGCAAAACGAAATAGCACTTAAAACAATCTCGCTGTATAATATGCTTCTCTTACGGTACATTGTCCTTCGATATCGTGGGTGCTACCGCTCGCCCACGGGCGCGGACGCGGCGCGCGCGCAGCACACATACACGCCACAGGGCTGCCGCGCTTCTTGCGAAATTATTCGAAAGAGACACCGACGCCCTGGAACGCATAGGGAATTTGAAGGACTACGGATTGGTTTAGTCAGCGAGGAAAAGTCAAGATTCTGACACTCTCCCCCGCTCCATCCAGAGCGGCGAGTCATTTCAAGATTTCTCAACCACAAAAAAAAAATGTCGTACTTAACACTCTTCGGGAGGGTTCTACACACAGTTCAACACTCCCTGTGTTGGACTGTTACAGACTAAAACATACACTTGTGCCTTCAAATGTCCTTTGTAGTTATTTTTAAGTTATTTCCTTTTAATTTTGTGTTTTGTGCGTCGCTTTCGGTGAAATAAACGTCTTTTCTTCTTTCTTTCTTTGCGTTCCAGGGCCAAGGTTTTTATGTATGGGAAATCATCAAATGACTCCCCCCGCTCTTTGCGAAGCAGGAGGGACTGTCAGACTCTTACTGACTAAAATCCATCCGTGTTCCTCCTAGTGCCCTTTGCGTTCCAGGGCCACGGTGACTCTTTCGAGCAAATTCCGCAACCCTGGCAGGAGGGCCACGGTAACAACCCTGGCAGGTTGGGTATGACCCCTTATTTTTTTATATTTTCTGAATGGTCAATCATCAAGTAACTCATGCCACTCTAGGTGGAGCGGATGGGAGTGTCAGATTCTTATTGACTGAAACCCACGTGTTCGTTCAAATGCCCTTAGCGGTCCAGAACTTCCAGGGCCGCTGTTACTTTTTCGAACATTTTAACCGGCAGGTTGGGTAAGACCCTTACACTGTCTTTTTACTGCCTCCGTGGTCGACTGGTTTAGGCGTTTGCCTTGTGACCCGGTGGTCGTGGGTTTGATTCCCACGGGAAGCATACTTTGTAAAGTTGTTTCCAGTTTGGCTAGGATATTGTAGGCTTGAATCACCTGATTGTCTGGTAAAAAGATGATTTCGTGCTTCGGAAGGCATGTATAAGCCGGTGTCCCGGTCGCCAAATGGTGGTCTTAAACCATGTCAGAAGCCCTTGAGGCGGTTTAGAAACTCTGACACTAGGGTGTGTGGGGTCGTTAGACCTTACTGCCCACACGAGAAGAAAAAGAACTGTCTTTTTACTAATTTAAAAGTAGAACAACATATTTTCGCATGTATCATTAGTATATGTGGAAACCCTATGCTGTTACAGTTAGAAGGTGCCTGAGCTTTATCATTTTAATATTATAATGATATTAAACAAACTTTATGCCCCGTAACGGTTTTGTGCATTGGATTATTATTCAATTTTAGTTATGAGCTCTTAACATTTTTGATTTTGTATGTGTATGGATTGTAAATTGTAATTGTCTATAAGCTGGTACCGACTTTCACTTAATTTTTATTACATGGTTCTAAAAATACTCCTAAGTATTACAATATTTACAATTTTTTTTCTTTTATGTTTAGTTTTTTGAGTAGAATTCTGATTCATCATTGTATTCTTCTTTTCAAGTAGCATGGGAATGCTTCTTGAGTTCGGTTCATCACGTTCTCTTTTTCCGTTTTCCCCTGCCTATTCTGATTTCTGGAGTCCTGTATTACATATTTTAAATTCGTAGTGGCCTTTGCTTTCATCAAGATTTGATAGTTAGCTATAGCTCTCCTTAGATTGTACACTCTTTTCATGTTCGTGTCATATTATTTTATAATTGTAGACTAGAATACTATCCTTGAAGTGATGGATCTTCCTCCATCACTTCAAGGTTTGCTGGGAGACAACTAGTATAATTAGTAGTTGAGTTTGAACTTATAATAAAGTATAGCACTTTATTATAAGTTATTCTGGTGCACAACATAATTAATCAATTCCTTGATTAACTTTCCTTTTTTTTTCAATCATTAATTTATTTTTAAACTTTTCCTTACCTTTGCCACCTTGCTAGTCAGTACCCAGGCTTACTAAACGTAAATATACTTTTTAATTCTCCGGTGTCAGATCTATTGAAATTATTGCCATGTTATCTGCAAGGTTCAGTGTATATCAGATAGAAATTAAAATATCAATTGTCTTTAGGGAGGCAATGAAAAGTAATGAGACGGTTAGGCTCAAAATAAAACTAGATACTATTATAAGAATCTAGAGACCATTTACTTACGTAAAATCACATCGGTTCTCACCGAAGCATTCGGCAGAGGTGGATCTATGGCAGGCGTCAGATAAACTTAATAAAAAATATCCCATCATAGAAACCCTAACAATAAATTATGCACCGTTTTTCAATACTAGAAAACGTAAAGGATTACGATAGTAGTCGATTCAGGACAGCTTTGTGTCTTTATTCTTGTTTTTGATATTAAGAAAGTTAATAAATGCATGTGGGTCAGTGACCGTTCTTGTACATTTATCCAGCACCTACATAGATACTGTAACGCTGCTGGCTAGAACGTCTGCAGCGTCAGGGATCGTGAATAAAGGAAATACTGATTGGAGTTAAAGGATAATTTTATTCATGTTCCAAAGAAAGCTTTTACAGTTCCTCATAAAAATTATTTGAACCTATTCTAAACATTGATATATAAAAAACCCAAGATGCACAGTCTCGAACAAATGCAACACTCGAAACATGTCGTCAAAAACTGACATGCAACAGACAGCAACCTTACACGGATAGCTTAAAGTTGTTTTTACAAAGCAATGCAGTATGGCGAGTGATGCGCATTTTTTTTGCAAATTCAACCTTGCACGGATCGCTTAAAGTTGTTTTTACAAAGCAGTGCAGTATGGTGAGCGATGCGAGACTGTTTGAAACTAGCGCACAATTATACATTGTGCGCTTGTTTTTTGCGGACGTTTTTGAGATGCTGAGTGTGTATCTTGGGTTTTTTATATATCAATGATTCTAAATTATAAAATATATTTTTAATTAAATCCTCCAAGGCTTTTCTCAACAAGTCAATGCTTCCATGGAGGGTGATGCATCCATGGAGGATGTATCATAGTACTGACCGTGTGGCGCTGGCACCCAAGCTAATCTCCTAAAGGTTGTTGCAGAACACCGAGTGGTTTAAGTTATAGAAGAGCATGATAGATTTCTCCGCCCTCCCCAGGGTGGATCCAGGAGGATTTCTATATCTACGCTGAAAAGAGTACCATGATAATGTACCCCACAATCAGCCACTTTTTTATTTGTGATGGGTTTGCTCTTGACTCTAGTCTAGGTCAGAGATGACAGACTTTTGCTTCAGACCAAACATAGGGCATTAAAATTATACCTTGTGTTACCTAAATGTGACATAGTACAGCAGCATCCCTTACAGCATCGATTTATTTACTCAATTAAATTATCAATGGATTTTTTTGCCATTAAAAGTTTTTGAACAAAACTGTTTTTTTTTTTACTAGAGATAGACATACGTTTAACCACTATCTCACCTGATGGTAAGCGACGATGTGGTTGAAGATGAAGCACGTTTGCCTAGAAGTAACCTATTCACTCTTGTCTTAAAGATTCCCAGGTTGTAGCTATCTGGAAACACAGACTCTGGCAGGGAATTCCACTCCATTTCATGTGATTTGTCAGTTTTTTTAGGGATAGCTCTGCCCATATTTTTTAATACTACGGGTATCTCGATGATACATTTCCTATTTCCTAAGAAAACTACTTATAGAAAGCATAGTAAACTAGCACTTCGCCCGCGACTTCGTCTGCGCAGATTTTCCAACCCTACCTCACGGCTTTTACGAGAGAGTTCCCTAAATCTCAGCTGACGTCTCCTATTCATAATCTACCTCTGTACCAAATTTCATCTACTTAGGTTTAGTAGTTTTTGAGATTTTGTGATTAATCAGTGATTGAATGAATGAATGAGTGACCTTTCGATATTATTTATAGATTCCACATCAACAGAAAATCCTTCCAGATTTGCGCCACATAAGTATATCTTACCGTCCTCCTACGATGCAAAGCCGTGTGTGCTTGATACGAATTCATCGTATTTATGAGCAGACAGCTCCTTTGAAATGCTGATTACGACTCAAGGTTGAAATATGGGACTGTTAAGCATATGGCATATGAAATATTGGAGAACAGTTCACTGTTAGGTTACGTAAAGTGATGTTACTATGTAGGGAAGAAGAATAGTATCGATCATTCATAAAATAACGGTGGAATATCGATATGATGGAAATGAATTCGAGAATTGAGAGCATCACTAGGTAGTATGGGTTTTATTTCAATGCCGAGTGATGGTTCAATTGTTGCTGGAAATGAAGCGTATAATGGAAACTAAATAGAGAAATCATTTGCAAGGTTTTGTTGTTTTGAATATGAAATATAAGTTACGAAAACGATATTAAGTATACATAGTGCATATTGTTAATTGATGCAAAAATAACCAAAACACTGCACACCTGGTCAATCCATAACAAATGCAAAATTTTTGACCATAAATCATTGCAAGTCAAAGCATACCACTTCATTTGCACTTTGCTTAACAATACCTCTGTCTAAAGTATACTTAAGCCTCGTTTACACACGGCGAGTGAGTGGCGCAAGTCACTCGTACACGGACCACTCGATGGATTATCATAACATTATGAGTAACGGCCCTACCACTGGTTTACGATGCGGACAGCTAACGTGTCGTATGCAAAACTGATTGGCGAATGCGAATAAATTTCTCGAGATAAAGAACTTGCTTGGACATTAGTAGTGGTAAACAAAGTTGGTTAAGGAAAGAAAATAAGGTAGGCGAGAGATGTGTACCGCAGATAAGTGTTGTACTATGCTAAATCGTTATTAACCTAATTAATCTTGATATTCTATTGCTTGGGACATTGCTAACATTGCGAAAATTATGATTGTTAACAATGTTTCAGACAAAACATTGTTTGAACGAGAAATGCTTAGTTAAATGTTTGGCAGTAAAATTAATACGCATGATATTCGCCTCGATTTGTAACATTCCAATTAGATCAGGTGAGCTTTCAGCTATTAACGTAAGACATACTCTATACTTGCCTACAGAATAAGAACGACTTAGCAGAAATTAAAAAAAATTGAGATAATTTTCAAGAAAATGTCTAATATAATTCTTCAGTTCAAACGGGCCTATTTGGCTGTCTTAATAAATCCACCTGCGGTATGCTGGATTAGCAAATAATCATATCACATTCAAACAATGGCATGTAGAGGTCTAACCTTTTGTCACGATAGTGTCGCGCACTGGCAACATTCGACACTTGACACATTCAAACGGGGCATAAGTCAAACAAAAATACCATAGAGGAATTAATTTCTGTGTGAAATTCTCAGAAATATACTAAAATCGTTTTAAAGTAGGCTAATATCGATTGAGGGCTAGAAACTTATTTTTTAATTATTGACACAATGTGAAGAAGTGCTGGGAGACCATGATTGTTTTGGGAATTCTGCTTTGCTCATACAATATAGCGGAAAAGTATCTACTACACATTTTTTGGCATAAGAGATCAATGGACTTACTTTGTTTTCAAATACATAACAGTATTAAATAAGATTTAATCTTTTTCAGAAAGTCTTAAAAAGGAGTTGCAGCGTCTGCGGAAATTTGTCGCAATCTATGACACATTCAAATAAGTTCTAGTTTAATAACAAAATATACATACAAGACAACACTTCAATAACAACACCAACCGTAACCAGAGTGTCGGACACAAGTCCGGACACAATCGAGCACACATCGTGTGTCCACAGTGTCCGCCGTGATTTGTGGACACCGCTGTATCAACATCAGCACCGCTCGTTTGCGCAGATTGTTATTTACGCGCACTTAGGGGCTGTTCACACTCACGCGTTAGTTTAGGAATGTACAATAATTAATTTCAAATTGTTGTTTAGTTGGTATTAGATTGCACTTCACTTGCATTCTTGGAGTTTGTGGAAGGCCACTTTATCAAGTATCTGAACTAATAGGTTCTTCTTCTTTTCGAGTCGATGGCTAACTGCTTTGATTTTTTGGGCCCGGTAGGTGGCTACGTTAATAGTATGGGCACTCGGGGCACTCCAAAGTGTGGCTCATGTTCTAAACAGGAGCACCGCACTCACATTGATTATAAGCCGGGTCTATGAACCCCATTTCGCCAGATTGTGTTTGCAGCGCCCTACCTGGGTACGCAATCGGTTCAGTGCCTTCTAAATAGGCCTCTGCAGATTACATCCAGGTGGCAGACGTTCCTGAGGCTGCAAGTAGTCAGGTGGTGGGGGATGATGTTCTTCCCACAGCTTTGTTCTCGCATTAGGTGGACGGTCTCGGATGGCCTCTGTGCGACGAAGAAAACTCTTCCGGCTCTTAAGCCTACCTGAGACTATTGTGTAAAGGGGATGTCGGGAATCGGATGCTTGGTCCTTTTTTTCAAGCGCGCATGCGACATCCCTACGTACTACTGGTGGTAAAATACCAGCCAACGGGTAGAGTTTATTGAGCGGAGTCGGTTTAAGGCAACTCGATAAAATTCGACACGTTTCGTTCAGGGCCATGTCGACTTGCTTTGTATGAGCGGATCGGACTAATAGGTGCTGGGCATTTTATAGGCATCGTGATTTAGATGTGAACTGCCTATCTTGTAAACATTTCACCGTTTTAACATAGTTGGAGTGAGCATGAAGTGAACTGTCATTCCATCTTGAATGTATGAATTGACAGCTCACTTCACATTCACTTCATCTAAGCTGACACGGTGAAATGTTTACAGAATCCCACTCATCATCATATCAGCCGAAAGACGTCCACTGCTGGACATAGGCCTCCCCAAAGCGTCGCCACAACAACCGGTCCTGCGCGTCTCGCATCCATCGGCTACCCGCGACCTTCACCAGGTCATCGGTCCAACTTGTGGGAGGCCTACCAACGTTGCGTCTTCCGGTACGCGGTCGCCACTTCAGAACTTTTCGTCCCCATCGACCAACTGTTCTGCGACCAATGTGCCCTGTTCACTGCCACTTTAGTTTGGCAATCCATCGGGCTATGTCGGTAACCTTGGTTCTCTTGCGGGTACCATCATTCTTGATTCGATCAGGCAAGGAAACTACTAGCATTGCCCTCTCCATTGCCCATTGAGTGACTTTAAGCTTTCTGATGAGGCCCAAAATCCTACTGCTGGTTAGAAATTTAGAAGTGAGAGCCGGTGGTATACTATGCAAAAATCATTAGCAGTTTATTAATAGTTAGCAGTAAAAGCAAAATTTTGCTACTTTGGGTTATATTACTAACCCCACATATTTATCAAATTTTGCTGATTAGAAAATCGATCCCTTGTGAAAAACGCAGGGTGCATATAACAGCAGACTCCTTTGTGCTTCGCTCACCCCCTTTCCTTTGGAGACGCTATTTAGACCACCTGTGGTGTGGAGCAATTTTGAATATTTTTCACGCATGCATGCCATGCCATATTTGGCATACCATTTTTCCTTGTAATTCTTAATAGGTTTGATGATCAATCATAGCACGTTGTTTTTATTACTGTCTACAATTTGTAACCGACTTCCAAAATAGGAGGAGGTTCTCAATTCGGTGGGTATTTTTTTTATGTATGTACACCGATTACTCCGAGGTGTCTGATCCGATTTATGTGATTCTTTTTTAGTTCGATGCAGTACACTTGCCATTTGGTCTCGTAAAAATTTGTTGATTCAGTTTGGTTCAGTAGTTTTTATTGAAGCGTTATTTTTGGATTAGATGACTAGTTTTGTCACCCATTTCTTAGAGTAAGTTCTGTATAAAAGTAGTTAGTAGAGTCTCATATTCTAGAACTCTTCAATAAAGGAACGATGATGACGTTTGTAATAGGGATGACGTCTGAGTAAAAAAAATATGATTCTAATCCATCAGTTGGATTATTAAAAAAATATCGGATTTTATTGTTATGTTTATATCATATTTTTTGTTTTGTCAAATCAATAAAAATTGACGAAGATAAAACGCATCAAAGATCAGGAGTCGTGACGTCACTACTAGGTAAAAAGTGCACTGAAATGTGACGTCACACGTGTTTTCAACGCACTCATCATCATCTTCATCATATCAGCCGAAAGACTTCCACAGGCCTTCACCAAAGGGGGGGTTTGCCACAATCGCCACGCTTGGCAGCCGGGTTGGCGATCGCAGTGTATGGTGTTGAGTTTTACAGAGAACGCTGCAGCCCATTCTCTGGCGAGTCCCTTAGTCGCCTCTTACGACACCCACGGGAAGTGATGGAATGGTATTATTCTTTTACGGCACCATACGGCACCGGCCGACACCATACGGCAGCACTCAACGCACTGTATCGTCTTAATTTTGTGTTTACGTGAAAAAAGAAAAAACTACGTGTCCAATATTTTTTGGAAATCTGTCCCACACTGATTAGATTTTTTTAGCTGTCTTATTGTCATAGCCTTGCAATGTTCTACCAGCCAGCAATATATCTATGAAACTAGCACTTCGCCTGCGACTTCGTCCGATATGCAATTTTCTTAATTCCCATCCCTAATTGCTGTCTAGACAAATTATATACTAAAACATTTCTCGAGAACCAATCTATCCATTGGTGAAAACAACATGAAAATCGTCGCAGTAGTTTTTGAGTTTATTGCGAACAGACAGACAGACGCGGCGGAGGACTTTGTTTTATAATATGTAGTGATTGAAAAGGAAAGACCAGCTTCGTAGTTTCAGAGTTAGTATAAACTTCCGAACGAGTAGACAGACAACGAGTTTTGAGGCTCTAGACAAGTGTAATTCTGTTAGCGGTAGTGATTGTCTAAACGAAAAGTGTATAGGATTAAAAAAAAGCTTCAGAAATGTCACGTGATCAACCCTTATATTTTAACACTAGCTTTTGCCTGCGACTTCGTACGCGCATACCCCGTATTTTCCCGTTCCTGTACTAATTTTGGGAAATCCCCTCTTAGTGCTCCCCTACACTCCCCAAAGAACCTACATGCCAAACAGCTTTGAACACTTTCAGTGCCAAGTACAAAAGTGTTTTTACAGTTTTAATGCGAAGCACTCAACACACGGGCCGAACAACAATTCGTTCGTGTGCCCACAACCCGCGCATGAACACAAGTCACATATAGATACTTAAAACAACGACTCACATACGGGTTGTGGGCACATAACGAATCACTGCTCGACCCATACGCTGAGTTCTTGGCACTGAATGTACGAACAGTAGTTTCGGCTGTGCGTTGTCTGTCAGTCACTCAGTGACGGAAGAATTTTATATATATATTTATTGATTGATGATTTCGAGACAATCGCATTCGGGCACTTTTTTTAGAGCCACTGATTTTCACATTTCCTTAATGATGTCTTCCCCTTACATTACAGGCAAATAAATCGTAATGGACCTTACTACCCTACTTATATTGTCAACAAATTCAGTATGCAGTGCGTCCTAAGTACCATTAGGTACGTACTTACAATCAGCATGTATTTAACAGAGCTGCTCAGCGTCTGCTCCATATTAAGCGAGTCGCGCGATAGTGGTTCGACCTTGATTCCTTCTTAAGGAGTTGCGCAGAAGTGGCATGAGCCTAAATAATGGCGATATTGTCGCTGTCAAAATAGCTGTGGACTTAGAATTGTTGTATAGAACATATGCTAATGTGTAAGCAGTAGAATTTGTATCTATTTATGTTGTTTACTCTCATAATTATTCCGCAGAAGTTTTGAAAATCCTTGATAAAAAAAATAAAGTTAACTCATACATATACTTTTACAGACATCAGATATAAGCTTATACCGAGCGAGACCAAAGTACAAAAACGGTTGAGAGTATTTGGTCTTCTCTATGGCCAAAGCAGCGTCTTCCGATACGCGGTTGCCACTTCAGAACTTTTCTTCTCCATCGCCCTACCGTGCTGCGATGAATTCCAATACCCAATGAAACTCAAGTTTAGCAATTCTCCTGTCCTTGCCCGAAATTATTTGAGATCTATATATCAGCTCTTTCTATCTTAACTTGTTTGTTTGAATTGAATAGGCTCCGAAACTACTGAACCGATTTGAAATTTTTTTTTAGCATTGGATAGCTACATTATCAGGGAGTAACATGGGCTATATATTATCCCCGTACTCCCACAGGAACGGGAACTACGCGGGTGAAACCGCGTGACGTCCACTATTGTATTAAATTTCCCTATTAGTCGTTATCTGACTATACGATATATATTTTTGGATACGTATTTTTGTACGCCATACAAAAATACGTATCCAACAAGCGAGAGACAGCCGCATTGAAAACACACCCTTACCCGCATATATGCATATAGGTTAGTATTATTTGTGTACATGCCAAATCAACCTGTCCACAGTCTACTATGAGTTAGTGAGTGGGCCAATGTCTAAATTATGGTTTCTCTATGCATATGTGTGTCCCGGAGAAAACGCACTCGTTAGCTGAAAGTCACAATTGATTGATGTTTGGAACTTAATGTATGCAGTTCCGCTACGGTATTGGTATGCATGGGTTTTTATGTTATGCTTGGTATACTGGTCTAGCTAGACTGTGGTTTGGGAGAAATTGGATGGTGTGTGGTAGTGAGAAAGTTTTTGGAGATTTTGAGTGTAGTGAAGAGTTGCTTGGACTTGTGAACCTCGAAAAATGTAGTAGTATCCGTGGTATGTTGTGTATTTCGAGTCGAAACAGATTTTGACACGGTTGGTTCAAAATAAAAGTATTGGCCAAAATACATGAAAATCTGTTTGGCTTGTTTAAGTAATTGAGAATGTGGTAAATAATTATTTACCAGATTTTAACTTCTCCAAATCAATTATTATCGGTAAATATTTGGGAAACTTGCAACTTGAAATAAAGCAATGAAATGATAAAAAAAACGTTCCCAATATTTTAGTTTAATCAAGTACTCTGCTCCTTGTTTCAGAAAACCTGAAGAGGGAACAAAAAAGTCAGATCCCATACACTAACGACACAAAAACACATACATACGTACCACATCAATTACAAAGTAAACAGTGACATTTAATAACGTCAATTGTCGCTGCGAGCACGGCGCGATAACACGTCGAGTGTGTGTTTAGCTCGCGTACTGCACCGCATTGTAGCTCGCTATTAGTTTAGCTACTGTAGAGATGCGATGACGAATCCTGTCGCTATTTTCTTAGGAGGACTTACATGTATCATTGGATAAGTGTACTGTAGCGAGCTGTTTCCATAGGTGGACTGGTGGGATATGGATAGGTGTAATATTACGCACTTATAACACTCAAAAAGGAGTGTACTGATTGTTCTTAGATTCTTTAACAAAATAAAACGTTTTCAGTGATAAATTCATCCGCTTATCACAATTTTTTTTCACGTGCAAATCCTTTCAGATTTTCTACATCTTGGGTTAAGCACAGGGGACTGAGAGACTCTTATTGATCAACACGGTGATAGCTAATTACGTCATTTGTGGCTGGAAGCACGTCGCGATAACACATCGAGTGTGTGTTTAGCTCGCGTACTGCAACGCTCTGTGGCTCGCTGTTAGTTTAACTAGTAACTGTAGTAATGCGATGACGAATCCTGACGTTGTTTTCTTGGGTTCAAAATCTCATCTTTTTATGTACTTTTAGCTCAAAAAAAGATGGTGGTCTGGGATTTGTTACCATGTTGCGGAATTTGTTCGAAAGAGTCACCGCGGCCTAGGAACGCAAAGGGCATTAGGAACACGGACAGGTTTTAGTCAGTAAAAGTCTGACACTCCCTTCTGCTTCACCTAGGGCGGGAGGAGACATTTGATGAATTCCCATCCTTAAAAAAAGGCTTTCTTACCATGTGGTTGCATCAGTTAGGGGTCAAAACACGTCATGGCTTTTGTTCATTACTACAATGTTTTGTTGCCGTTTCCAAAAGTGCTACGACGTGAAATTCGCGATGTACACGATTAGAACTACCTGTTGTGAGCTGCCATTCCTTCGTGATTACTTGAACTGCCAGTTCACTTCGTGATCACTTCACCCAAACCTTCACTTCGACATGTTGACAGAATCGACTGGAACTGGAATAATAATCATTTAAAAGTAGTGTTTGTTTCCACGTTGAATTAGTGAAAAAGTCTCAGTTTGTACAGAGAAATAGGTAGAGGTACACTCCTATTGATGAAGTCTCAGTCAGTCTTTTTTTCATCATTTCACGTTTCATTTTTGAAGCGCTCTGCGTGGTGCCAATTTTAGCATAGTTCAAATATGACACGGTCTAATATCAAGGGCAGATAAGGTTAACCTAATTCCCCATTTCTGATTTCAGAATGAAATTCTAGAAACAAAACACTTAAAACTTCCTGAACTATTGTAGAGTCAAAATACTGAGTCGTCCTTCTGTATAAACCTATTCTATTTACCCAAAAGCAAAAGCCCACCTTAAAACCACCATTACTTATCACAAGACCAGCATATGCAAATCAATTCGACCAGTTCGCTATAAATTACAAAGTTTTGATTAGAGAATCCTTTATATCAACATGTATATTCATATGTACATCCATTATGTATATCTGATGTTTGAACGAGATACATGTATATTGATGTGCACCGGTAGTTTCTGAGAAAGTTGTGGATCATTTTAATAATTTATTTTGCAGTAACTGTAGTTTGTTGGATTTTGTTTGGAAGTAGGAATAGACTGTAATCGGTTTTAAGGTGTTGTGCCTCGCTATTCTTCTTCTTATCGTGTGGGGGCAGTAATGTCTAGCGACCCCACACTCCCTAGTGTCAGAGTTTGTAAGTCGCCTCAAGGGCCTCTGATATATATATACAGCTTGGTAGTGTTAAAAGATGCGTGATTGGGCAGGCATATGTTCAGAAGTCAAGCTGATTTAGGCTGATGATAGGATGAAGATTATTTTGGTGTAGACCATCATGTCTTCTTCTTATCGTGTTGGCAATAAGGTCTAGCGACCCCACACATCCCAGTGTCAGAGTTTCTAAGCCGCCTCAAGGGTCTCTAGCATGGTTTATTTGACGACCGCCATTTGGCGGCCGGGACCACCGGCTTATATGTACCTTCCGATGCACGGAATCATCTTTTTATCAGAAAATCAAGTGATTCAAGCCTGCGCTGTCCTAGCCAAACTGGAGACAACTTTACAAAGTATGCTTCCTGTGGGAGTCGAACCCACGACCACCGGGTCACAAGGTAAATGCCTCGCTATTAAAGTATGGGACTTTTATAGGAATAAGATGTGGAACCTTCGTTTGAGGGAGGAAGAATGCACATGATTATCTATTGTCATTGTTTTGTGTCCTTTTGGAATTCACACAGGACATTTTATGTTGTTAGTGTGAATTACTTACATCATTTTATTTTATTGTTTGAAGTACACATTTTTTTATTGTTAAAAGGTTTATGTTATAACCTACCTTGATAAGCCCTTTCTTAACTATTTTATGATCAGCTCCCAGTGTTTCCTGATGCTGCTGAGTACTAGCATTTTACATGGAGGGAATGCCCTTCTGACAGTCGAGATAAATGGATTAACTTCATGGATGCATTACATTCGCAAGCAGGAGTATCGGTACGTCATATATGGTCACCCGATCACGGTAAGTAACCTTGAAGACATAAACAGACACACTCACAAATCTCAGGGCTTTAAGAGGCCTATTACAGTTTGACTGTGTTTTTTGCGTCAAATGGCCAACTTTGGCTTTCTTATTCTCAGAAACTGAAATATTATGACCACTTTGGCTTATTGGATAGTTGACAATAGTTATTAGTATAGTGCCTCACTTTCCGCATTTTTCTTATCTACTTGTAAAAAGCCCAAATTCCGAAGTAAGTATCTAATGAAAAGCGTGACGGGACTTTTTCGAGCTCGTGGGTTGAAATACTGTACGAACCAAATTAAATGAAAAATATAACATAATATAGTAGTTTCGTTCATAGCGGTTCAGAAATTTGAAATAAGAATGGAATATCCATAAACAAATCCCATTCAAATTCATAAAACTACTAAAAACGCTCAGAATGAACTGTGAATTTATCCTTAATACGTAAAATTTATAAAAAAAAAACAAAATAAACCATAATTTATAAGAAATGAAAATTTTGATAAATATTTACTTAATAAATTAATAATAAACCCTAAAATAAACGTAATTGCAACTGCCTAATTTCTACATAATGCGATGAGTCAGCAGTTTTGTGAGTAATTCATGAAGCGCCTTGCAAAGCGTTTCATTGAATCTGCCGAAAAGCACCAGAACCCCTCGGCTACCCGATACGCTCCCTCCAAGATTAGTAGGATTCGCCGTCCTAGGCATACCCTCGTCGATCCTGACGACCAAGTCACCATCCTTCAAGAAAGCTGTAGGGAAACCAGCACTATCAGAAAACACAGATACAGACCGCGTTCCGTATTCCGGCCTCGCCGTCGAGACCCTTCGCGACGCCCCCTGTAATGCCCCCCTCCCCGTCTTTTGCCTAACGAGCCAGCCCGCGCCGCAGAGCCTTTAGCGTTAAACTCCCCAAATATGACATGACCCAGCCAGTCCCTTGCTGTCCTCCCCTAAACGACGCCGCTGAGTCGAGGTCCGTACCCCAAAGGGGGAGCCCTCAGTGAGCGAAGTTTTACTTTATAAGTTGCATAGCCTCGATTGGGGGCAAAAATTCTCTTGAGGCCCACACAGGCAAGTCCGGTTAAGTAGTTACAACCTTCCCAGGTTCGTAACTGCGAGTGGTGTCCGACAAAAAAAAAAGTTTTGTGATAGGACTCTTTATAAACTAAAACAAATATATTAATACAAAATGTAGTTCATCAATGTCTGAGCATAGCGATTCGTGTGAAAGGAAGGATGACAATAAAATATATCGTTATGTTTAATGCACGAATCCAGTTAATAATATCCGGTTATAAAAGCTCATTTACAAAACGATGAAAAGCACTTCGCTAATTTATTATTTTTATCCTGAATGTGTGTTAGCGGATGAGACCTTGATGTGACTGTACCACTTTTTGTTTATCACGATAACGAATAAAAAAAAGGCTAAGTGAGAGTCAGACAAAACGTTTTAAGATGGATACAGACATTGCGAGGCATGCGCAGCACACGGGCACTCATCGCATGCTTCGCAATGTGTGGACGTTCATGTTCGTGGTGAGGCATGGCTACCCAGGCAAATTTACATCGAAAAGTGTGCGTTGCGATGCGTGCGCGGCGAGCGCGGCGCATGCCTCGCAATGTCTGTATCCACCTTTAGAAACACATTGATTGTGTATACAGCTGGGAGAATTCAAGTCAAGAGTGAATAGGTTACTTCTAGTTAAGCGTGTTCCATCTTCGACCACATCATCGCTTACCATTAGATGAGATAGTGGTCAAACGCGTGCCTATCAGCAGTAAAAAAAGACACGCCCGCAAAGGGTTCAGAACGAATCAAAATTTTCAACTTCTTATTTTAAAACAAAATACTTTTATTGTTTTTCCAGTAATCTATAAGTAAAAAGCTATTTTCTATATTTTGCAATATTTTAGGATCAGTAGTTAGGGAGATAAGGTAGGGGGAATGGGTGAGAGAATTGTCGTAAATTTAAAAATTATGAAGAAAAAATAAAATTGTAACACACTTTGTACGGTTAATTTTTATGTAGGCTCCAATTAGTTCCCAATTGTCTCTCGGCTTCATAATGGCTTCGGTTTCGGCTCAGGAGTCCATTTCGCCTCGGCTGCAATAACAATCTTTCCCAACTTGCATCAAAATGTACTATTTTAGGTGAAGTTTCGCTTGTCTTCATCTTTTTTTGGAACAAGTCCGCCACACATTCCCAACAACTGCAACTCCTGAAAGCCAGAGTCAACAGTCAGACAGGCGACCACCAGAAAAACGCCGAGTCAATAAAGTTTGACGACTTCCGGATAAACGTTTCGACTGTCTTGGATGCCGCAACGAAATTATTCAAAACTAACAGCGAAGGAGTAGGAATAAATTTAATTTCCACTATGTAATTAGTTTGTCTTCAATATTAAATACATGTGGGACAATTCAAGATGCATGCAAGAAGCCTTGTATGTGCAAAAATTACTACCTCACATTAAACCTGCTATCCTGGCTATCCACACGTCTGAATCACGTCCGTGTGTGCAGCTCCGGCGCTGCCGCATGCCGACCGCTACCGGTGACAACTATTATCGACGCCACGCCGACACTACACTGAATTATTAAGGCGACATCGGATTCTGCGGCTTTCTAATGTAAGGACTATTCTTGGACTTTATTATTCATTGAGTTCTAACTCACTAACAATTAAATAAAATTAGAATATATTGGGATGGTGAACTTATGTAACGGTACCTCTCTTGTGGAGAAATTGAAGAACTTTTTGCTCTTACTAAAAGCGTAGCACACTATTTTTAAGGGTTCTGTACCTCAAAAGGAAAAAAACAGAACCCTTAAAGGATCATTTCGTTGCCTGTCTATCTGTAAAAACTCTATTTTGCGCAAGTATATCCACTGCATACCAGTAAGACTCAGTTTTTGATAATCATCAGCACTAATAGTACCTATGTCACAATACAAAAACCTTCAGAATGTGCAGTTAGATTTTTAATAAAACAGCAGTTCATGAGTGATTGTTGGTTGTTCCCAGCGTCTGACAGCTCTGTCTGGCAACATTGCTGAAAATAACCTTTTTGGAGCAGCCGGGAGGCACACACGCTGTCTTTTAATGACTCCACCTGATAGACTGTCGCCAAATATATATTCTTTCTTCCAGAAGAGTTCATCTTTGCCTTAAGTCTAAATCGCCCAAATAATTAATTTCAATAGAATGTCAACTCGATCTCTTCGGCAATCTATACCTAAACAAAACTTCAGACAGCCAAATCCACACCTAAATCTAGACCCAAACACAGCCCACAATGTTCTATATTTAGCCCTAGAATATTAACTAAGTCTAAGTCTATAGAGCCAGTAAAACAGTGTCCACGTAGTAGTGTAGTTCTCGGTCGGCTGCGCGTCAACTTTTATCGACGTCGACATATCGACAGATCGACACCGGAGATTTATAGAGGACGCCAGCGGCATGTGTTAATTAATATCTTACAAGCAATATCGGGAAATTTCACCGTACTGAGGTGTGGTTTCACTGTTATAGTAGAATTTGCAGTTGGAGTTTTTGTAAGTTTGTTTGTTTGCGAGACTAGTTTCGATAAATTTTCGTGTTTTATGGAGAAAGAAAACTATTGTTAAATGGAAACTAAATGGTTTGTTGGATTGCGATTATCTATGCATTATTGTTGGTAGTAAAATGGTCACAACCTCGAAAAACTTATGGTGACAGGCAAGATAGACGGCAGACGGTCTAGAGGTCGCAGCCCTATTAGATGGTCCGATCATATTCGTTCAACGCTCAACACCAAGCTGCAT
Source organism: Lacanobia wlatinum (assembly GCA_947578705.1). Classification (NCBI taxonomy): domain Eukaryota; kingdom Metazoa; phylum Arthropoda; class Insecta; order Lepidoptera; family Noctuidae; genus Lacanobia; species Lacanobia wlatinum. Next base: position 7,372,203 of record OX388044.1, on the reverse strand, counting down.
GATGCGCTCCATGAGACCAAGGACAGACACTGGTGGAGAGACATTGTACAGCGGAAACTGACCACTCATCGAGGGATTCACGACAGTAGCGTTGCTAGCATGGGTGACACCCGGGGCGGATAATATGGTGTCACCCCACAAATTAACCCAAATAATATGAGTGGCGCCTTTCGTTTTGGGCATGGCAGTCACAAGCCATTTTTCGGAAGGGAGGTGTTCTATTTGTGCTGCAGGTTTTTTTTTCAGGAATGTTCTAACATCACACTTACAAACAAAATCTCGCTTTTTCACCAAACTTTTGCGTCAAGGATGACACCCGACAGTGACAAAAGTGACGAAAGGTCGGGTGTCACCCCTAAACGGGTGTCACCTGCTTCGGGCCGCCCCCCTCGCTACGCTACTGATTCACGACCCTCAGCAATGAGGAATACGACGCGAGGAGGATGGTTGTTGGTACTAAGAACAATCACAATTATGATTTAGGTCATGATATTTTTTTAACGGAACGAACGAACGTATGAATGTAAATGAAGCAAAAGGAGAATGTAAGGATCTTAACACTTGGCGTTCTAAGGTTTCTACCTACTCCATGTCATAAAAGCGTGAGTTTACCTATGTATGTAAGTATGTAATACATGATTATTATACAAATCTATTAAAAATCATATAAGCCTGCAGTCGGAAACTCACACATAGGTTTTCGTTATTTTATTTATTTTTTGTTGTTATAACGGCAATAGTTAACACACTCTGTGAAAATGTCAACTGTTTACCTATTACGGTTCTTGAGATACAATCCGCTGACAGACAGACGGACGGACGGACTGACAGCGGAGGCTTAGTAATAACCCCCATTTGGTTACGGAAACCTAAAAAGTAATATTAACTTTAAATCATTATTTTTCAAAGAAAATGTTATACTACATACAGTAGCTTGTCTCACACAACTTTAAAAAAGCCACCATGCTTTAAAACTATCATTAAATTCGTTCCATGGAGTTTATAAAGTTAAGCTCGTGTGCAGTAAAGACCGTAGCTATGGCGTTTTATGGGACAGAACAGAAGATAGAGCTAATTTATAGCAGTTTTGAGAACACCCACTAATTGTTTTCTCTTTTAGTCCTTGAAGGATGGAGCAGAGAAAACTGTGGAGTGGTGAGAAGAATTACGCTCCAAATATTTTTTTTTGTAAAAAATTTAGTAAAAGTAATATAAGGCGCAATGTTACAGTAAGTGCACAAACTATTTTACCTTTTATTTTGCAAAAACATGTAAAAATGAAACATAATGTTTTCGTAATAAAAAAATATTTCAATGATAAACATCTTCATAATAGTCGTGATCGATGGCTAAGTTACTGACAAAACTGAAAAAAGTAATAATAATAATACTACTTTATTGATATAAAACCTTACAATAGCTTAAATCTAGTTACAGTTCTCAATAAAATAAAAGGCGCACAAAAGTTGAAACCCTGACTCCTAAACTAGGAATACCTGTGACTTAGGAGTCCGTGTTCTACTGCTACTTGGACACTATAAACCTTTATGGAAATTAAAAGTAAAAATGTAGAAAAAAGTGTTGTTGAAAAAGAGGAAAAATATATGGATAGTTTTTCGAACGCGCAAATACTTGTCTCAAAAATATATCGGAAAAGCGACTCCACACCACTAAACCACCACTATTTAGCTAAACCGCTAAAAAGATGGGGTTGATAGGTTACTTTCTTATTTACGCGAACGTTGCCATTCGACTGGCGACGACATAGCATTGTCCGCACCCGTATTCATATGCCAACACTCGATTTATACCATGACCAACTTAAGAAGACACCTCTCAATCGCCAAAAAAAGCACCACACCTCTCTTGACTACACCGGAATAAAGGGTAATTTTCCATGAAAATGGGACTTTACAGGTGCAAAAGTAAGTTGGTCTAAGGACTCGGAGATCAAATGTATGGTGACTAGAACTGCCTCTCCGTAATGCAAGCAGTATATTTATCACTATTGTTTAGTTAATTATTTTGCTTTGAGTAATTGTTTGTTTGATGTACTATCTATTCACGTATTGTGTGGGCTGGTAATGTGATACTGTGTCGCGTTGATTTTGATCGGATCTGATTTAAGTATTTTTGTTTTTGAATAAATTTGCGGTTTGGTCAATTTAGGAAAGAAAAATTGAAACTGGAAACATTAGTGAATTTTCGGACAGTGGAGAAGTTTTGACTTGGAACAGTGAGACACAAGAAAATGCAGGAGACAACACAAGTTTGCCAGCTAAAGAGTATTCAATCAGGCTTTCTTTTCTTGCGGCTTGGTTCGCGTTGATTTTGGTTATCGCAAAACAATGTAGCCCATAGCTTACAGCAGTGTCCCATCTTTATCTGTACCAAAATATAACGGATTAGGTAGAAAAGTTACATTCGCGATTATTTTATACTTAGGATCATATTTACCATCATCATTCCAGCCAATCGCTGTCCACTGCTGAACGTAAGCCTCCAAAGAGCGCCAACCACCCCGGTTTTGAGCAGTCCGCATCCATCTGCTGCCAGCCACCTTCTTTAAACAAATTGTCAAATTTTCTTTAACCTTCTTAAATCATATTTATGCCAATTAAAAATGGATCATCTATAAAAGCCCACAGATTAAAAATAATTACAGAGAATTAGACCCACTTGATGAAAACAACCACATTGCTTGAGCTGCTTTAAAAAAATAATCAACAAAAGGTTGAACCCTTTTGTCATGTGTGATGACCACGATTACTCAGCTATAGTCAAAGATCAAGCTCCTCATTAGTAAGCAGAATCAAGAAAGTAAACTTGAAGCTTTAAGAAAAACTATACAGTTAAAGCCACAAGCCCACAACATTTCTACCACTACGCATAAAATTCTTTCAACGACTAAAATAAACATCCCCGATAAGATAGACAAATTGAAGAGATAGCGTCCTTCAAAAACAATACTTAAAGTTAGGAAAACATTGAGCTAATCTTCTGCTAATCTGTAAGACGATAGCGGTAACGTGATCCGCCATTGTGCTGTCTTTGCGCTCAAACTCGTCGTAATTAAGAACTGATCGGCATTAAATTACTGACTGCTAATAAACAACGGACATCCTTGGGTTGTGAAATGTTTTTAACATATTTTATAGGAGAAGGGTTTAAAATGACTAAAATGGCACCGTGTATATACATATAATAAACTCCAATACGATAACACCAAGTATCTATATTATATTTACGCGGTGCCATTTTAGTCATCTTACAAAGGCGGCCCACTTAATGTACCCGACTTATACTACCTCTAGGCCTATATATATTGATGTTATAGTACAATAAAAATAAATAATGAATTACAATTATGAAACAGCCTGTAAATAATGATTACGTATCAAAATAATGTCGCCATTCCATTCTGCGGCGGCCTTGGAACACAAGACTGCGCTCGCTCCTGGATGTTTTGGACTACGTCATGCGTCATGAATAATATTTTCATTTTTGTTATAATTCAAATTTTCATTAATAACTTTTTTTTTAAATCAATGTGTAGTAGTCATTGGATAGATGATGTGGTCTGCCTTTTTATATTTAGATTCTACTAGCGTCTTCGCTTGCGTTAAAGTCAAAAATTATCAAAAGGGAACAATATCACCTGATGAACCTTTCTAGTACCTGTAAATATAAATTGTTACATCCTCATGATACACATTTTTTTGTAATTTTTGTTATGTATTTGAGCCAGATGTATAAAGACGAGCGCTAATCCTGCCGACAAACTGCCACGCAGTTTATCATTATTATATTATTATTATATTATTATTATTTCATTTATTAATTTTTTTACATATAAATTATATTTTTAAATATTTCAATTAAAACAAAAAAAAACATTTAAAAATATAAAAAATAGTAGTCCGCCGGTGTCGGGAGCAGGGTCCAAGCTACCGGCGGTCAGGGCTCCAGAGAAAGGAACCTCCTCACAATACGAGCCGTATCGAGGAGTACTGCCTTCTGTATCAGGCCCTTGATCCAGCTGCCTAACGAGAGCCTCCTGAGGTGTTGGTCGAGGCTCGTGGCTATTAAGCCATTATTATTCTCGTTTTTTTTTTTTTTACATATAAATTATATTTTTAAATATTTCAATAAAAACAGTAAAAAAAAACATTTAAAAATATAAAAATAGTAGCCCACCGGTATCGGGAACAGGGTCCAAGCTACCGGCCGTCAGGGCTCCAGAGAGAGGAACCTCCTAACAATACGAGCCGTGTCCAGAAGTACCGCTTTCCGAATCAAGCCCTTGATCCAGCTGCCTAACGAGAGCCTCCTGAGGTGTTGGTCGAGGCTCGTGGCTGTTAAGCCATTATTATTATTATTATTATTATTATTATTATCAATCTAAGACATGGTCTATCAGCGCTACTGTCAGTGCCTGCGAGGGGGTTTAGTCTCAAAACATTCAAGTTTCAAAATAACTTAGGGTTGCTAAACGTTCAAATCTCATAAGATCCAAATCTCAAAACCTCCAAATTGCTAAATATCTTCATCTCAAAAACTTCAAGTTGCAAAATAATCAAGTCTCAAACCATGTCTCATAAAATGCATTTTTTTTTGAGTGGATATGTAAGTGTAAAAATAAATAAAAAACATAAAAATATTATATTATTGATATTAAAAGTCACAAATCTTAATTTTTTAATTAATTAAATGTATTTTTTCCTTATTTTTCTCAGAATATTTTGAAACGCTTACTTGTTTTTTATAAACTACTAACTTCTGCCTGCGACTTCCGTCTGCGTAGACTTTAGAGCTGACGCGCAACTTCATTGGTTCATGTCATATTCTCATCTTCGGAATTACATCTTCATGGTGCTTCATGGTTTCTATCCTGATAGTTTGCGAGTCTTTGCTGTTCCTAATTTCAGCTTAGGAATTACTGTTGTATGTTTTCTGGTCTTCTGTTACTTAAGAGTCTTAACCGTTTACAAAACATTTATAATATATATTAGTAGGATTTAAAACTTGTGACTTCTAATATAATATTTCACTTATACATCCACTCATGCAAATAAAATAATATTATGAAACATGGATGTTTTGAGACTTGACTATTTTGTAACTTGAAAGTTTTGCCTTCAAATTTGTCGCAAAGTGCCGCGCGGCAGCGGCGCTATAGCCGCGCTGCTGCTGCGCGGCTCTCAGTGATCGCCGATATTATATAACACTTTGTCAAGAACCCAAAAGTTTTATACTTCTATTAATTAAGAAATTTCTAGAACATTCAATAATGTGGCACCCTAATAAAATACCATAAAAGCAATACATTATAATAAAGATGACGCCACATACCGTATCAAATGAATTAATATTGTCAAACAAGTGCACCACAAAATAATTTATTTATACCACTTTTCTAATACTCCGTACATTTTCTACTGCAATAAATCAATTAACTGGTATACTCATTAAGAGTGCTGTTATCGGGAATCGAACCTGGGACCGGTCGTCGCGTGCCCGGGCGCCGGTGAAAGTGTTTGTTTGCACACGCTCCGATGTTTGCTATAGTTGTGTCGTTTATCAAAATGTTGGAAAACATCTCTAAGTATTTGCTAATGATTTGGTTCAGATCAGGGAAGCTAAAAAGGCCACTTTAGGAGAATCATATTAGAATCTAGTAGCGTGATGTGCTTTCTCTGCTAAAGTCTTTTTAAACCCGCAGAGGTCCAAATCTACTATTTTTAGGGTTCCGAAAAAAAAGGAACCCTTATAGGATCACTCGGGTGTCTGTCTGTCCGTCTGTCACAGCCAGTTTTCTCCGGATCCACTGGACTGATTCTATTGAAAGTTGGTGCACATATGGACTTCTATGACCCAAATACGGACGCGTTACGTTAATCATTAAATTTTTAGTATGGTGGTCACTTTTGGGGGTCAAACTAGAAAATTAAATAAAAGTTTTTTGAAAAATATCGTGTGACATCAAATGAAAGGGCTTACTATGAGGGTTTTAATTATATTTTTTTATAAATTTAAAATAAATGGTTTTGAAGTTATTCAAGAAATTAGACGAAAAATGACCATTCCCCCCCCTATCTCCGAAACTACTTAGCCTAAAATTTTGAAAAAAATGGAGATAATAGATCTTTACCTAAAGATTACAGGAAAACCTATTAGAAGTCTGTAGTGTTAAAATAACATGTTAAAAAAAATAAAATTCGTTCGGAACCCTTTGCACGCGAGTCCGACTCGCACTTGGCCAGTTTTTTAAGCATCGTTCGCATCCGCATCGCAGTCATAAATCGTCAAAAGCACCCCTGATTTTCCTACATTTTGACAAGTTTTTGATTATATTGCAATAGAATTTGAATGTTTTATGAACGAGAATTGGCTCTCTAGTTTTCTTTTCTGATTTTGGGGGAAATGGACTTTGTGGAATTGGACGGAGGGGTCCGGTCAAACTATACGGTGACTGTAACTGGCAGTTATTTTAGCAATCTAAGTACAGTATTACTCGGTGACTTTGATCTTGCTTGCTTGTTATAATTAGTTCAATAAATATTCCACGTAAAAAATAAAACATCAAAATTATTCGTTCTGAATCTCAAAACTCACATCCCGAGAGATGACACTTAGAATATAAAGTCCCTCGCAAAAAAAGAATTAATTTGTCGCCTGTTTATTAAAACCAACATAAGATACATAATAATTACGTATTTAACATCAATAAACAAGAAGTGAAACTCGCTCCAGTCGAACCAGCTTAACATAAGAGTTTTTGCGAACATCATTCCCTGACCCAGTCGACCATTCGTAAGAACTATCATTTTAATCCAATTAAAGTCCAAGATTATCATAAAACGAACGTAGCGGGCTGCGTAAGCGCATATTATGTGCTTACCAATAATCATTTAATTACGAAGGTAAATAGTTATCGGAATGCCTGCCATTACAATAATGTATGCGTACGACATATTCTAATAAAAACTAATGTGAAACGCCTTATTCTGAGGATCCGGAATGTGTTTTTGAAATCCTTTTTGAAATGCTTGTCGAAAATGGAAGGACAGTTAAATCTCTTCGATCACAATGTAACGTACATTCACACAAAACCAAAATACACACGTCGAAGTACTCTTTATCTTCTTCTCTGCTAACGGAAACGTACCCAGAAGACAGCTGGAAGCATTGCCATGTTGATTGGCAATGCTAATATATTAGCTAAGAATGAGTTGACCCTCTGGGTCACGTAAGTTATTGAATATTGTGTTCTGCCAAAATTGTCTACGGTCTAGATTTTTGTCACGTTATGTAAACGCAAGATAATACGTCTAATGGTCTCCCTTTGCTACTAAACTAAACGCGGAAATTACCTGTAAATAAAATTAGCAAGTACAGTATGATCACAGAATCAGGCGCTAACCTGTAGCTCCCGCGTGCCGGCGCGTAAGAAGACCCGGTTTGCTCGATATATTCTATTTGCATATTAGCCTGATAAAAAGTTTCAAACGCTGTGGAGTGGATGTCGCAGAAGAAATTAGAAATTAGTGGAAGGAAAAGACCAACAGGAACTGATACATTTTAGGGAGTATATGGTCGTACCAGTAACGAGTTGTGGAGGTAAAGTAACCAGTTGCCCTATTTAAAATACTGGTATTCAGCCGCGTGCGGTTGATTTGGAAACCAACCATGGTTGAGCAGAGGTTAGGCTACGATGATTTTCGATCAAGGCCAATGGGAATAGGAACTTTTTCGGCCATTTCATTTAAATACTATTTTCTTGCTGTGGGTGTCGTAAGAGGCGACTAAGGGACTCACCAGAGAATGGGCAGCAGCGTTCTCTGTAAAACGCAACACCATACACTGCGATTGCCAACCCGCCTGCCAAGCGTGGCGATTATAGCAAACTCTCCCTTTTGGGGGAGACCTATGTCCAGCAGTGGACGTCTATCGGCTGTCATGATGATGACTATATTCTTAAATTACCCATAACACTACAATGTTCTTAGTAGATCATGTATTTAAGTTTGGACATTGGGGTACACATCATTTATTTATTTAAACAGAACAGCCGAAATAATTACAACCTATTTAAACACACATTACAATATAATATACAGCACAGAATTATTTTTTATTTTCCTACTCCTCCGCTGTACTTTTCTGATTAATTTCGTTGCATGATCCAAGACAGTTGAATCGTTTCTGTGAGACTCGTCGGGCTTCATTGGCTCGGCGTTTTTCTGTGGTCGCCACTGTTGATTCTGGGTTTCAAGAGTTGCAGTGGTTGGGAATGTGTGGCGAGCTTGAACCAAAAAAAAGCACAGAACAGTAAGGTAGAGTTATGTATCATAATAATTTTAAACTTTTTTCAGTGCGAGCAGGTTTCCAGCCTAGTATGTACGAAGTGACTTGATGTAACCTTTTTAGCTGAGATCACTTGAAATTTTTACACCGTTTAATTTATTTTGGGACAACAATCATTTATTTATTGTCACTTTTCGGATGCCCAATTCCCAGTAGTTTATTTTGACTGTGCTGAGAGGTAAATTATGATACCTAAAAAGGTGTTAGAACATATTGTGATACTAGAAACTCTAAAGCCACCTACAGCAGCAATATATTTCGTTAAACTACATTTGTACGTAAACGGAGAAAGTTTGAAAGCCTGTCGTTTTACTTACCCGTTTTCTTTACTTATTCTGTAATACATTGATAAAGGTTATTTATAGAGTATGTTTCTCTATAAATGGTGGCACATATTTATAAACTGACCTCTATTGCCTTAGAAAATGTCTATAATAATCTTGATGTTAGATTATTTCAAGTGTACAGAATAATTTTCTAAATTTTTGCATCTGTCTACCTAAAGCGACTTGTATTTATCATCCCCTTTTGTCGAAAAAATGTTGACCTTTCCCCTTACGCATCATGAGTACGATGTGGGAGAGAGACGGAGCTGAACAAGACGAATCGCACTACCGCTTCTTTACAACGAAATCATGATAGTATTTGCACGTCATTTTATGGGGACTGATGACTACAAACTTTTGTGAGAAGCCTGGTTTGGATCATTTGCTGTTTCTTATTGGTTAGGTCACCATAAACTCCTCCAAATATGGCAAGCTGAAACGTCTGACATAGCTCTTCTCGACATTTTTGCTTACGAGGGGTAAGTATATGTCTATTTGTATCAATTATTAATTTTGTACTTGGGGGTCAGCAGAAACTACATAATGCCACCTGCTACGATCTTTACATACTCCTTTTGATCTCATTTATTTTTTGGGTAAAATATACATTTGTTGATCAATCTTAATATATAAAATTCTTCCGTTACTGACTGTTTGAGTGACTGATAGACAACGCACAGCCGAAACTGCTGGTCGTAGAAAGCTGAAATTTGGCATGTAGTATCCTTTGGGAGTGTAATGTCCAAATTCTTACGGGAACGGGAAAAAATATTTACCGGAAGACGCAGCAGTGCTGAAGTTGAAAGACGCGAGAATTCGTCAAACGCGCAGGACTGGAAGATATGGCGACTCTTGGAAGAGGCTATGCCCAAGCCTATGTCCAGCAGTGGAAGTTTTCCAGCTGAAATGATGAAATATTAAATTTATTCTATCAATAAAATCCAAATGGCCAGCAGAACAAACAAGAGATCATTATAGAACTTGAACAAGATCGGTTATTCTTTCACATTTAGCGCAAAAAACTTTGAGAAAGTAAAAAGCGCCCAGTTTTGTCCTTTTTACTACTTTTGTACCTTTTTTTGAAAAACAAAACCTTTTGTCTAGACGGCTTTACGTAAAGCGAACTGACCAGAAGTTTGTTTTTCTTGTATTGTTTTTATTTTTACCATGGATATCAAAGTTTAGCGGGCTCAGAATGGAAATAAATAAAATTGTGGCGCTTATTCTTCAGATACATGAAGTGATGTGACGTGGGTGAATCTGGAATCCAGGATGGATTGCAGGAAAGGGGTTATAGAGACATACTTCAAATGAGCAGCTGCAGCAACGCTAGCTGAGGTCGTTCTGTGGATGGGTGACCATATTAACATACCAAGATTCCTTCGTGGCTCGGAAAAATTGTTAACCTGTTGGTGCTGGCTGTCATTTGTAGATCCTTGATTGTCATTACGGGTAGTCAGACGCCAGGAAATCTGACAACAGTCTTGCAGGGTGGTATCTTCGTTCTATTTTTCGCTAAAAAACGTATGCGAGTCCTAAGACTCGCATGTGAGACGGACCTATGTTGCTGGTTTTTGGTTTACTTAGGTCCAACCATAATCTGGGATAGCCATTTTAGCGCGCATGTGATGCATATATTCCCAAACTGCTCTAATTATGTTGTTTTTTTATGGTAGGGGTCTTGCCTTACATAAACTCTTTTTCTTTTCTTTTCTTTCAAGCGATCATACCGTATGAAATCTAAGTAGCCCCGTAAACAATGTAGGCAAAACCTATGCACTCATTTGGTATTTCCGTTTTTATTTTACGCAGGCTTTGGGTTTAGGAGGGGGTTCCTTACTAAAATTTGCTACAAGCCCCGCGCTGGCTTAATCCAGCACTGTACCTTATTGTTACCAAGTTAGTAGGGTTGTGGAGTTCAGGGGGCTAAAAAGGCCACTTTAGAAGAATCATATTAGAATCATAATATTAACCACACAACAATCTGTCAAATTTAATTTTCATCTTTATCGCTAACGCATTAGGTTCAAGGTTGATTGGGAAAATTTGACAGAGACGGGTAGCGTGATTTGATTTTTGATTCTGCTAAAGTGACATTTTTAGACCCGCTGATTCGCAGTCGTCTACACTAATATTATTAAAAAATAAAGATTTGTTTGTTTCTTTGAATTGAATAGGCTCCGAAACCACTGGACCGATTTGATAAATTCTTTTAGCACTGGATAGCTACATTATCAGGGAGTAACATAGGCTATATATTATCCCCGTACTCCCACGGGAACGGGATCTACGCGGGTGAAACCGCGTGACGTCCACTAGTTACATATAAAATATTGGTACTCAGCTGCATTCGGCTAGACTAGAAGCCAACCCCTACATAGTTGGGAGAACGCTAAGCAGATTGAAACAGATTGATAGTGGCAATAGTTGTTGCAACACAGTCCCATCGCGAAAATTTAATAGTGGCAATAGTTGTTGCAACACAGTCCCATCGCGAAAATTTAATAGTGGCAATAGTTGTTGCAACACAGTCCCATCGCGAAAATTTAGTAGTGGCAATAGTTGTTGCAACACAGTCCCATCGCAAAAATCGCCCGTCTCTATACACTAGCCGTTTCTTTCCTGGTGCAGCCGATGTGACTGAAAACTGATACCAACATATTATTATGATAGGCGCCAGATAGACTTGCAATAAGGTACATTGACCATTCCCTAATGTCCCTTCAACCGAACAAAAAATTATGAGCCTTTTTTCATTACAAGACAATGTAAGCTCAGGAGCGAGGCCGTTTTCTTGCGCATGATAGCATGAAACCCATCGGTATGGGTTATCGCGAACATTTCAGAGGCACTGCAAAAACGAGGCAATCGCAACAGCATCCTAAAAATATTATTATATTGGACGCGTAGGACACCCAGCGATCTTTTCGAGTAATTGACCCAAAGATTAGTGGTGTAAAAACTCTGACAATAAGCTTTAAAAAGCGTTATCTTTACTTGGTTAGTACACCGAGCAAATCTTCGTGCCAACATATTACCCCTGACCGCCAGAGCCCTACGCTCCCGTTCAATGTCAACATGGTCACTGAGGTCGTCAGTAAGAAAATGACCAAGATATTTTAACTTTTCCACTCTACGAATTGACTTACCGTTTATATACCATTTATATTTTTTTGATATTATGAAAGTCAATAATGTATGTGGGTCAATGGCCGTTATTGCACGTTTATCTGGCGCCTACCATAGCTAGGAAAAAGCAAGGCAGACTGGATGTTTCTTGAACTTCAAGCCACACTCACAAACTTAACAAATATCTAAGTCAACTCCACACATTCCGCATACACGCATGGGTGAAGAATCAAGTCCAGATACTATTGATTTGGTTCCCCGTCCGATATCGCAGCGATCTAGCGATACGCAGTGAAGGCTGAATGTTTCGTAAAATTCAATTCACACTTACAAATTTAACAAATATTTAAGTCAACTCCACACATTCTGCATACACGCATGGGTGAAGAATCAAGTCAATTGATTTAGTTCCCCGTCCGATATCGCAGCGATCTAGCGATACGCAGCGATAACGATGCCGACTGATCGCATCTCATTAACATAATGGTCTGCTAACTAGCGTATTATGCGAAATTATTTGATATGTTCTTGTAATTAGAGCTTAAAGTTGTTTGCGTGATTAAGGATGTCGGGGAGAATTGAGTCTTGATTTGGATGGTGCAGGTGGTCGAATAGTAATATTCAATTGGTTCAAATTATATTTATTCAAACTTAATGCACTCTAAAACGCACTGTACAAAGGCGGACTTAATGTCTTAAGCATTTTCTGCCTGTTGACCTTAGGGTGGTACAGAGACAACAAAATCAAAATCAAACGACATTTATTCCAACTAGGCTGAAAATCAGTACTTTTTAAACATCAAAATTTACATGAAGACAGTCCTCCAAATTGCCCTGCCCGGCAACATGGTGGGTGCCACTTAAATAAAAGACAAACAGAGAAAAAGACAGTTATAGAAACATTGATACAACACAACCAAGATTAATAATGATATTGATTAATTCGAATTCCTCGAGGTTAAGTTAGATGCAAAAATACACTTGGTGCTCCAAAAAAGTAGTTCAAACTGTTCATAATTATGCGATGTTTGGCCAAAAAGTTTTGTTATGGTATTATCAATTACCATATCTATTATAAATAATCAATGAAATTGCAGTAAAAGACTACTGAAATATTAACAAACTATCAGCGATAAAGATTGACAAAAGTAATTTATTGACCATCGTCTTTATTATACAGCGTGATTTTTTCGAGTGGGTTCATGACCGAGAAATAGCGAAAAACTCTGAAAGGAGTTGTCTTGAGCACGATTTTAATGAAAACTAAAATTGCATCATTGGATTTTTGATAAATCGGTATTACAAGCCAGGAATTGAGTCAGTTGATTTTGAAAATACACATCCTTTATTACACCATCCGAAACTGTTGCTAATAGGATCAAATTCTGAAAACTAATAATACATTGGCAATAATACAAGGCAAACTAAAGGAAAGAGCTCATCTTTAACAAAAAATCGCTACTCAATACCATACATCATGGACTTTTTGGAACATATATTATTAATCGCTGATAAAGTATCAGTATGTTTAGAACACAATGGCATTTGATTTTTATTTTGTGCACTTAATGTACCTATCTAAATTAACTATACAACGTTCACAAAAATCGAAACCAGGTCAAATAAAGAAAAGCGTGCACCTACAGAATGTAATCCCGATTTTCCACATAATAATTCAAAACGGAAGTTTAGCAAGTGCGAGTTAAGTGAATCGATTGTATATAATGGTAATCGTAGGCCTGGGGGAAAAGACTTTCCAATCCTGTATCTATCATGTAACCATTACAATGCATGCACCTACAATTCATATAGAAAGTGTTCTGCAAACGTCGCGAGCGCTGAGAGTGGCGACTTGGGAAATATTTTGGAAAATTATTATAATTTATAACTGTGGGTACCTGATTTTGGCCTGAAGTGTAGAGAGCTTAGTTTTTTTAGATGAATAAAAGAGGCGAACCTACACCAATTTTTGATACTGAAATTGTTGATCGAGAAGAATGAGGAAATATGAAAATAAGGCGAAGTGTAACTTTTTCTGGCAAATTTATAGTTTCGTACTCAGTCTACATTACAGGCCACTTGGGGACTTTTTTGCCAACATTGACGGTTATAATATATGGGGTATTTGCTGCAGATGTTTTTATGTCCATCTCAGATCCGAAAGTTTATCTTCATTTTAGTCGAGGACCGTCAATTAAAAAAAAACTGGCCAAGTGCGAGTCGGACTCGCGTGCGAAGGGTTCCAAACGAATTAATGTTTTTAACATGTTATTTTAACACTGTAATTTATAGGTAAAGATCTATTACCCCATTTTATTCAAAATTTTAGGCTCAGTAGTTTCGGAGATAAGGGGGAAGGAATGATCATTTTTCGTCTAATTTTAAAATTATGAAAAAAATATAATTAAAACCCTCAGAGTAAGACCTTCCATTTGATATGTCACACGATATTGTTCAAAACTTTTTTTTTGAAATTTTCTTGTTTTACCCCCTAAAGTGACCCCCATACTAAAAAAATAATGATTTACGTAACGTGCCGTATTTGGGTCACAGAAGTCCATATGTGTACCAATTTCCAACAGAATCGGTCCAGTGGATCCGGAGATAACTGGCTGTGACAGACGGACAGATAGACACCCGACTGATCCTATAAGGGTTCCGTTTTTGGTTCGGAACCCTAAAACAGATAAAAATATCAGCATAAATGCTCTTAATTAAATAATCGTGCTTCTTGAATCATACATGAGAGACGTCACATATCGAGGCTTGATTGAGATATCTATTTGCGTTCACTAGAAAGACCAGTGGCAGGATGCTACTGGTTTTTGATAAGAATTTCTTGAAGTAGATCCTACAGCCGTTTCCTTATCATATAGCAATAGCTTGAGACATCTGGCTGTTTATCTTCATTACTAATACAAAGTAAAATTATGTGTTTGAGGAGTGGTTTCGAAATCGACCGATATTTATATTTCACTAGCTGACCCGCGCAACTTCGTCTGCGTCACAATTTTCATTACTGCTCCGCTCCTATTGGTCTTAGCGTAATGATATATAGCCTAAAGCCTTCCTCGATAAATGGGCTATCTAACACTGAAAGAATTTTTCAAATCGGACCAGTAGTTCCAGAGATTAGCGCGTTCAAGCAAACAAACAAACAAACAAACAAACAAACTCTTCAGCTTTATATATTAGTATAGATAAATACTAGCACTTCGCCCGCGACTTCATTCGCGCGGGTTTAGTTGGTACTTTTTTGTAGATGTTTATGTCTCCTATAAAACTGTAGCACATCACTTTGCTCTATTGTCAATAGTTTCCGCAGCGTACGCGATATAAAGACCTTTATGGTATTTTTTTCACACCTTGGGTTACATTATCAAAGTTTTCATACGGATCCCAAACTTTTTTGAAAATATTCTATAGCCTATGTTCATCAGGGATAATGTAGATTCTAATGGTCAAATCGGTCCAGTATTTTCGGAGCCTATTCAATTCAAATAAACAATCAAACAAACAAATCTTTCCTCTTTATAATATTAGTGTACACTAGCCTACTAGCCCGGCTTTAGTAATTTCAGTTAATTTTTATAATTAAGAATACAACAAAACGGAATGGAAATAATTAAATGACTTCTCGAGCTGTGGGCGGAGCGGAAGTGAGTGCTGATAGTCATTTCCGCTAGGAGGTAGGAGTCTGAACACTTACTGACTTAAGGCTTGTATTCATGCCAATGACCTTGTGCATATAAACGGAGCTAACTACCCCTCTAAGCGCCACTCCGCTACCAGCATTTTTATTTTTTTTACAATGAAAATAATACATGCTTTTAAAAAGTAACAAAACAAAATCATTTCCGTTTGTATTGCAAAGCAGTATTTTTTTTTAATGCTCTTTAGATAAAAAATGAACGAGTAAAATGGTTTCATCTCAACGATTTGGAGGTGATTTGGTGTTTTTTTTTCCTATTATGTGATACCGATAGACAAATTCAGGCTAAACCAAATTACGAATCGTATCATGTAGATTACTAACAATTTTTTCAGATGTAATTTTTTTGTTAGTGCCGACGAAAACCTGCTTCATCTGCACGCTATTTTAAGCTTTTTTCGAGAGAGCAGCCTTAAACATTTCCGTGTTCCTTCGAATGTCTTTTGCCCGCGGTGACTATTTCGAACAATTTTACAACAGATTAAGCGTACCTAACATATGATTTATTCAATGAAAGTGTAAGGTACACAGGCTTTAATGCTATAATGCCCGAAAGCAGTAAATTTTGCAAAAAAATAAAATTAGTTGTCTATAAAATCGGTTAATCATAATTGGTCATAAAAAAACAATTGAATTCTTAACAAACAAGCCGAACGCTTAGGTCAATCGTGCTTCTCTTTCGCTTGTTCCGCGCTCTCGCTCTCGGAACGTGACACTTTTTTGTGCGTGCAGCAGGCGTTTATCGATTTATAACACGTTCTCACGTCAAAAAAAGAAATACCTATAAAATAATTCTAAAACAAAAACCTAGTTTTCGTGGTATCACTCATAGAAAGCTGGGTGCGGTGTATGTATCAGATCTAGGGAGTTGGCCCCAAGACATCCTGTACAATGTGTTGCCCATCTAATGACTGCCTCTATAACTTGTATCTAGTTTTGCATATTAGACCAGTCGCATATACTTGTTGCGTTTAAGCATGGCCATAGCGGTCATTGCTCTTTACCCATTTTCTTAGCAACAAGGAAAGTAAAATTATGTAGATCGTTATTATATGTTGGTAAAAAAAATGGAAAGCTTAAACTCTGTTTTGTTGAACTCTTTTTCAAAGTAGTGGCAACTATTTAGTCTCCATTTATTTTAAAGAGGCTCACCTGTCTGAGTCATCTGGGCTCTGTTTAATATAACTGACAATGCGACAACTTTGTCACAAACTGACATATTTGTCCCAATTTTGTGACAAGTGTTGTTTAATAAAGTAAAGATTGTATGAAGTAAATGTACAAAATCGACGAATTGTCAGATTGTCGTTTGTCACTTGTTAGTTTTATTTAATAGGCCCTTGTCAGTAAATGTGGGGTCAACAGCCGCTATTGCCATCCCTAAATGCGAGTGCTATAGTGGTATTAGACCAGTCGTGGCGTTGAAAAAGGAAATTGTTGTAAAGACAGATAAGCCAGTTAGCGTTATTTATATCTTTTAGTGCAGTGTGGAGAATTAATATGTATAATTTATAAAACGGAGGCGTTTGTTACATATATGGATGATATTTTTTCCTTAGATAAGAATGGTATGAAATATATACAGGATTTTGGCTACGGTATTGCATTTTGACCAGCTCTCTCTCCACATGTCTGCGAAGCGTGGTCAGCATCAGGGTTGCATCTGTAATGGATAATTTGCCTTCAACGGTTTCTTGGATGATAGTGAATGTTCTTCTCTGGATTTTGACCATAGTGAATGTTGTGTTAGATTGTGAAGTATTTTTTTTTATATTCAAAATACATATTCCATTGTATTCCGTATCTTTACAATTAAACACTGTTGGGTAGAGATGAGATCAGTCGATGTAATTTATTATTGGGGTAGAATACTTGGCTAAAAACCAGAACCATTTGCCTTGGACTCACATGAAAAAACAATCAATAAAATTAAAAAGAAAACTAGTTTCATATGTTGATTTTAGTCCACCTTATCCGCGAAGAATCGGTGATTTCAATAACTAACAAACTATCAAAGTAACGAGCCAATTTTAAACACACAGATCGTAGATTTGACTTGAAAATAAACAAAAAAGGCCAAGTGTGTGTCAGACCACGCGTACTCGGTAAAGGGTTCCGTAGACGCGGTGAATATTTAGTTATGTATGTACATTATTTACTTTATCGACTACATATTAGTTGTTTTTTTATAGTAGATATTGTGTTGTGTTTGTTATTTTATCAACTTAAGTCTCAATAAGTATTGACTGAATTAAAAACAAAATTAAAGAAAAACAAAACTAACGATCACAAACGACTACCACACACGCTTGTTTTGTATTAAGTTTTTATCTCTCGGTCACATAAATGAGGATTTGTACAGCAAATGAGGATTCACTCTTGATTAATAAATAAAAATAAAATAGTGCTTTCCTACACTCCTCAAGGAACCTACATGCCAATTTTCAGCTTTCTACGACTAGTAGTTTCGGCTGTGCGTTGTCTGGCAATCACTCACTCACTCAGTAACGGAAGACACACACACACACACACACACACGCGGACAATATTATTAAGCGGTGCAAATGTAGCACCGACGTAGTGCCAATAGTGTCTCCGAGTAAAATGGATAAGAAACATCCAAACAGACAGATTCCATTTTTGCCATTGGCTACGGAACCCTAGATACGAACAGCTGAACCCATCAGTTCTGCCTGTTTAAAATATAGCAATATTAAATCACAAACAGGATCATGTGTATGTACAATACGAAGAATACAAAGTAGTGAGGTTCAGATGGATCTATCTTCGTTTGGCATCGCAGCATCATTTGGACTGACAGCTTTGCATGTCGGTGTACGCATGGCCTATTGTTGAGATGCAAAACTAAATAAATGTGGGATAGAAGGTTGGATGATAGAGTTTTGTTCTAAGGATGTGTTTTTGGAGAATTGAGTGGATTTCGGAATGTTTATTTTTAGGGTTCCGAAAAAAAAGGAACCCTTATAGGATCACTCGGGTGTCGGTCTGTCTGTCTGTCTGTCACAGCCAGTTTTCTCCGGATCCACTGGACCGATTCTGTTGAAATTTGGTACACATATGGACTTCTATGACCCAAACATGGACGCGTTACGTAAATTATTATTTTTTTAGTATGGGGGTCAGTTTTGGGGGTCAAACTAGAAAATTAAAAAAAAATATTTTTGGACAATATCGTGTGACATATCAAATGAAAGGGCTTACTGTGAGGGTTTTAATTGTTTTATTTGTCAGCCTATGTTGTCCCACTGCTGAGCAAAGGCCTCCCCCATATTTTTCCAGCCAACTTTTTCTGGTGCCTTCTCCATATTACTAATATTATGTCAAAAGTCTCAAATCTAATTTAATAATCGATTGAACCTTGATCAACGTATCTTCAATAGAGACATCAATACTATTCGCTACAGCCTTTCAACATTTCTTATCCTTAATTAATATCATACGTCCATCTTTTAATATCTCGAATAGAACCAGTTCTGTATCACATCCTGGGATCGTGCCATCATTATGAATGACAGCAGCTCGCTCTCCCGGCAGTGACTGATGCTGCATATCGCATGTCGCGAGCGTGTGAGCTTTTGTTATTTTATAACGTATGGTTTGCTGTTCTGTTTATGAGGATGTTGTTGGGGCCAATGTTGGAAGTGTGTGTTTGGCTGTTGGGTCAAATGTTGGTATTCGGATTACGAGAATATAAGCTCAAAATTATGACAGCCAAGGAGTAGAGTCAAAGACAATGAACAAGGACAAAGACAGTATGAGTTTCAGAACATGAAGAATAAAATATTTTTGTGAATGAAAATTCAAATGTACCTGTGAAAGTATTAATTGCACTTGAAAAATCTATCTCTAAAGAGGGGCAGCCAACAAAAATATGGCTACCACTTCCAACACTTAGTGTTGATACATGTGTATGTTTTTCTGTTAGCATATACCGTATCACAACTTATGAAAGATGGTTTTAAGGTGTTGAATAAATAAATTTATTAGTACATATTTCCAGCATAACTATGAGGTGAATGTTAATTTGTACTACCCCGTCATTATTGGGAACAGGATCTAATGTATCAGTAGTCAGTGCTTCAGAGAGAACTTTCTGACAACACGTGCCATGTCCAGGAGTCCCAGTTTCTGTACCAATCCCCTGATCCAACTTTTTTTTTCTATAACGGTACACAGAAGTATCTATAACAGTAAAATCCATCTCAATTATTTTTTCTGTTGGCACTGCATATAATTTAGGCCGTCATACACATATAATTATTTAATATCATTGGTTTTTTTGCTAAGATAAGTGAGTCTTTGCTTCGAACAGCTATTTATTATCCACCTACATACGGAGGATATATTTACGTAATTAATAGCTTTTTTATTTGTTTTTATACTGTGTGGCTGTGGTTTTAGAACATTGAATACGGTCGGTAATGATAGCTTAGTACTGGCATAGAATAAAAAACTTATCTAGAAGGGAAACTACAGAAAAAAAAATCTAATCTAATCTTTTTAAATAAAAAGATTAGGAAGACGCGTCAGGATTGTTTGCCTTTGTTTGGCTGCCTGAACCTCTCTAGTACCTATAAATTGTTACATCCTTATGTACACATTTTTTCTTTTAATTTTGTTATGTATTTGAGCCAGATGTATTAAGACGAGCGCTAATCCTGCCGACAAACTGCCACGCAGTTAAGTGGGTGTACATGATATGTAAAAATGTTTGGTCCAAAATAAATCTTTTTTTTTTTGTGCTTTTCTTTGGTAGAGTGCCAATGCCTTACAGTAAACCCCACATACAGGTATACAGTTTTTTTATTATGTGCAAAAACACACCCACACACCGAAACAGAGCAATCAATAAAACTATAAATATAGGTACTTGGGAACTGCTTAAGCCTAAAGAAATTACTTCTAGTAGAACTTGCGAAAGGAGGAATGTAGACAATATTGTGTAAGATCAAGAGATGATGAGTATGTGAAGTTTTAAACTAAAATATCATTTTTTTTTTGTTTGGGCAATCATCAAATGACTCTTCCCGGTCTGGGCGGAGCAGAAGGGAGTGGCAGACTCTTACTGACTAAAACCCATCCGTGTCCCTCCTAATGCCCTTTGCATTTTAGGGCTGCGGTGACTCTGTCGAAACAAATTTGGTAACCCTGACAGAAACCTACGCATATAATGAATATGCACAGCAAGAAATGGTAGACTCTTGTTCTTATTTAATTGAGTTGTTGTTATAGTCTGAGGTCAGACTAACTCTGAAGAATGAAGGCGGAAATGTAATACGTTTTGTTAAGTTTTTTTATTGGGGTATGCTCTCCACCACCTGTCTCGCCTTTCCCTAGGCGAGCATTGGCTTCTCAATGATCAGGTGCCGCTTCTGTTTAATTTTTTATTCTATGGTACTTGTAATGATGTTATGTTAAACATTTATTGACTTACCGTTAGTTTATTGATACTTAGACTCGTATGTGGGCAAACAGTTTTTGCTTTACTCATTTACCCGTTTTAAGCGATGCTTAGAACTTCAATACCGCTATGAGTTTTTACATTTAGCAGCAATATACCTATACTAGAACTTTTGAATCTGCACAAAATAGAAAAACTAGGTAACTATATTCTTCTCGCGTTCGGCCCTGGTTCAAGCCACGGTCCGGAGTGAGGAGACATGGGAAGCAGTCACCTTCTTCTGCGAAGCAGTAATGCTAGCGAAGGAGGAAGCCGAACGCGTGAGAGAGAGGGAAATCTCACGCCCCAGCCGCCGCAACAGAAGAAGACGCCCCGGGCGTCGGGAGTCGCAGGGCGATTCTCGGACACCTAGGCGCGGGCCTGCGGACGGCGAGCATTGGGTGGCTCGTCGTCTGATCGGAACCAGACCCGGGTCGACGGCGCGCTGTGTTCCACGCGCGCCTCAAAGAGCTATCAGCATTAATAGCGGGGCCCGCTAGGGCCAGCGCCTACTGGGGCTACGGACTTTGTTCGAAAGAGTCACCATGGCCCTGGAACACAAAGGGTACTAGGAGGAACACGGATGGTCCTGCTTCACCCAGAGCGGGAGGAGTCATTTGATGATTTCCCATCCTTAAAAAATAAAGGTAACTATATTCTGGGATAATCAGATCGTGTTTTTTCGGAGAAAAAGCGCCAATAGACCATCGGTCCAACATCAGTGTCGATTCGCAGATTGACAAAAGGGGTCCAGATCTTGGTCCTACTTTTTCGCATCTTGCAGTTTTGAAGGGAGCTCGTATCTCAAAGCAATGCTTGAGAGATGACTAGGCGCTGTTTCACCGAAAAGCCATGATCTGATATTCCAGATAATAGTTATTTTTTGGCAAGCAGTCAACAATCGTTTGGCAATCAACATTTATTTTAGTTCATTAGTCACAACATACAAAACAATGTACTACTGGTGTAGTAAAACATTAGTATGTAACGTATGCAGTCGCTTATTATTCACGTACGAGTTTGAGTGGGCGGTAATCTGAATAGGTAGTATAATGGAAGACATATCCTAATGTTACGCACAGAGCCCGAATGGCTATAGACGTTCTCAAAAGGAATTGGACACTGTGAGCCAGTTTCTAAATTTTGAATTTGGAGTTAATGTCAAACTAAAACGTTGATACCAGAGTTTACTTTGAAATTTAAATTCAGAGATCGGGTGTAAGGCGATGAGCACACTGCACCGCATCACGCAGCGTAGCGCGGAAGTTCGTGACCTTACGTTGCTTGAAAGTATCTCTCTTTGTATTGTAAAAACGCGTAGTGCAACACGCTGAAAACGCACTCACGCGCAGTTTATAATTTCGTCGCCACGCATCCCGCAGCGTGTAGCGGGGCAGCGGGGCAGTGTGTGAATCGCCTAAGGCTTGATCTTTCGAAAATTGATCTTCAACGGGTGAAAAAGTAAGAATTCGGCCTTATACAATGAAAAATATACTTATCAATATATCAAACAGCAGCTGATCAGAAATGAGTTTATTAAAAAAAAAAACTTTAATTACAGTTGTTGGTTTTCTTTATGGAAGGCCTTTCAATGCTCTGTACTTTCGACAATACGGTCGCCACTCCAGAAGCTTTCCGCATCATCAACCATTTGTTCTACATACAATGTGTCCTGTCCACATCATTTCGGGATACCGGAAGATTTCGTATGTAAATAATAAAGCAATGTATATAAAACTACCGGTACAGTAGAACATTGGTATGTAACGTATGCAGCGCTTGTTATTCACATACGAGTTCTAGTGGGCGGTAATGACGAATAAATTATTGTAGAATTTCGATGTCGTGTCCTGAGTAGCCTTGTGCCAATTGTGTTTTAGCATGTTTTGTTGTTTAGTTTTCTATTTTTAGAAGTTGCTTTTATAGTTGTTCTGGCCGCAAGCAGGTAAAAGAGGTTTAAAATCCATTATTTGTGGTCTTTCATCCAATAAATAAAAAAAAAACTGGCCAAGTGCGAGTCGGACTCGCGTGCAAAGGGTTCCGAACGAATTAATTTTTTTTTACATTTTATTTTAACACTACAGACTTCTAATAGGTTTTCCTGTAATCTTCAGGTAAAGATCTATTATCTCCATTTTTTTCAAAATTTTAGGCTCAGTAGTTTCGGAGATAAGGGGGGGGAATGGTCATTTTTCGTCTTATTTCTTGAATAACTTCAAAACCATTTATTTTAAAATTATGAAAAAAATATAATGAAAACCCTCACTGTAAGTTCTTTCATTTGATATATCACATGATATTGTTCAAAAAACTTTTTTTTTTAATTTTCTAGTTTGACCCCCAAAAGTGACCCCCATACTAAAAATTTAATTATTTACGAAACGCGTCCGTGTTTGGGTCACAGAAGTCCATATGTGTACCAAATTTCAACAGAATCGGTCCAGTGGATCCGGAGAAAACTGGCTGTGACAGACGGACAGGCAGACAGACAGACACCCGAGTGATCCTATAAGGGTTCCTTTTTTTTCGGAACCCTAAAAATGATAAAAACTGTCATGAAAATATGACTGTACTAAGTTTATCAAACTTCTAGTAGCCATCTTTGTTTATGGTCACTCTATGTCTTTTTTACCAGCAATAATTATAACATTAAAGTGTAACTACTCTTCTGCTTTTCCTCTTCATGGTGGAGTATTGAGTTAACAAAACTTGTCTTTGCTTACCAGAAACTCAGTTCGATTAATCTACCACTTTCTTAGTTGTCATCAATCCTGATGATCCCGTCTTCAATTCCTGCCGGCACCAATCTTCATACTTCTCTCCACATATCTACTAGAGAAACATACACAACCTCAAAACATATCTCATGCCGCACAATCTGGCGCGCGATCCATCAGGCGATCGCGTCGACTCCGGCGCAATTATTCAAATCAGCTGCGTATTGTTGCTGCTCACTGCTGATGTGATCGTGTGGCGTTAGCTAGCCACTGTTGCTAACTGATTTAGATATGATGTGGTAGAAATAACTGAATATGGGTTTTCTAAATCGTACCTATGAAGATTTTAAAAGGCGAAATTGACATAGACCAAAACATCTGACAATTTCAACATCGCAAACTTTTGCTTGTATTGACAATAAACTTTGCCCGTATTGACAATAAACTATTGAAGGACATAGATATAAGCTACATATTTGCCACAAAATATAAAAAAAAGTAGATCAATGAATTATTTGGGTTGACTTGACTACTACAGTTTTATTTTTCATGATTATTTTTAAGGATGGGAAATCATCAAAAAAGACTTTTTCCGCTTTGGGCGGAACGGAAGGGAGTGTCATACTCTTACTGAATAAAAAACATGCTTGTCCCTTCTAATACCCTTTGCGTTCCAGGGCCGTGATGACTCTTTCGAAAAAAATCCGCAAATTCTGGCAGTTCATGCTTAGACTTGGTTTATTGTTCGCTATAAAATTATTTGCCGCGGTACGTCCACTGTTAATCATAACTGCAGTCCTTTTCCATATATCAACTAGTCTAAGAAGCTTTCTAAGAATAGCAAAAGCTTTTTAGATTTTAGCACAGTAGCTATGTTGGTTGGAACTAAAATGATTGTCCTCTAAACAATGCTAACTCGCTTCGGAAAACGCTATCTCACAAGGAAACGCGAACAATGATCCCGAATGGTATCGTTTCAGCGAAACATCTGGTTACAGGCAACTAGCCAGTGGCCACGAAGCGAGCGACGACGAGAAAGAGTGGTGGCAGAGTGCGGAATGGCGAGAAAACATTTATGTATTATCCCCGCACGTACGTGCGGCTTCTCAGGCCTTCACAGCAACGGGCGATGCGATTTTCGCAGCGATTTTATATCATGACACGACTACGCAGTGGTGAGGGCAACTTGTAAGGGCGACTCGTGCTCACCGATAGCACCACCCAGCTCTAAGCAGTGGCCGCCACACGCTGCCAGTAATACACCCAAGAAATACGTGCAAAATCCGTCGCTTCACAAGACGCCTCCTCGTTACGCTCTAAAATACTTCTTTTACTTGTTTTCCAGCGGACCGCACTCAAACTCAAACGCAAAATATTTATTTTAAATAAACCATTTACAGGCATTTTTGAATTGTCAAGGTCGGTCGGTCCAAAAAGATGAAGCTATTTGCACGTTCCAAAGTGTAGATCTCTATGGAGAAGAACGTGCAAGATACTCCACGGACACACTTTTAAAAATAATAAATTGTTACAAAGTTTTGCGTATCGGTTAAAGCCTACAGGCGGAGAAGCGGCGACCAACAATAGCTTTGACGACGCAACAATTTCGTACCGTGGTCGGTCACCACCGCTCGTTTCATGGCCCTAGTCTCGAGGCGACGCGACGCGCGACGCGTGCCCGCTATCTGATCACATGTCGCATGTCGGGAAACTTCCCCACTACTGTCGCACACAGATTGAGTTCAGGATTGCGTGTGCGCAGTCTTTGGTAAGGACGTTGTGGGTTTGGTTTGGACTTAAGATGAAACGCGGGCGGAGAGACTTTGTGTGTAAAAAGTCATAATTAGAGGTTTGACTCTCGCCTGTTTGCTCCTCCAGTATGGCACCGCTTTAAAAAATATTTCAAAAATTGGATATGAAGAAGATTTACTGTGTCCCTATATTTTCCTTTTTGATGATATATTAACTGTATTAGCACTAGAAACCTCAGAAAATACTCAAAATTGTCCAATAAACCGCTTTCAACAGAGTGTACAAATTTGGAAACTATTAATGAAAATAAAAAAAACGTAGGGACACAGTATATATCCTTCTTATTTAGTTTGTGAAATGTTTTAAATTGGTCCAATATTGAGGAAACAGGCGAGCCAAAACAAACCAAACCCAAACCAAAAACCAAACCTCGAATTATGACTTTTTCATTTCCTCTTAACGCCGACCAAGGAGGAAAAAAAGCGGGGTTAGGTTTTTCGGTTTGTGAACTCATATAAAAAATAAATGATAACAGTGCCTGTTTCCTATTTTTTTTTTCCCTGCAGTTTAACGTAAATTGAAAACTTCCAGGAATTGCATTATCTAATGCGTTAATGGCTTTACTATGTTTTAATCTTAATTATTTTTAATGATATTGCTGAATTCATCATCATCATTATATCAGCCGAATCTGGCGATTCCCTTAGTCGCCTTGGTCCTCACATATAACTAAATTTTTGCACACCAAATATTGTAAAAGATATATTTGAAAAGAGTAACTATGGATTTTCTTGTCCGTTCTTCTTCATAAGAATCTACCTTTCCGAATGGACAGTAGAATCACTTCAGTATTTTATATTTTTTGTAATGTGAATGACATTCTAAAGCGCCGTTTAATGGCGCGTGTAATAAACGTTTTGACTTTGACTTGACTTTGACTTTGCCTCTTACACCCACGGGAAGAGATGGGATGGTATTATTCTTTTACGACACCATACGGCGTTCGCGGCGGCGTAATGCTGAATTACTGTGACTATATCTCCGTTAATTCTAACTAAGTCTAAGTATTCTTCATTACATCTCAAACATCAGTCACTACTACTACTACTACTACTACTACTACCGTTTATAGTTGAGCTCCTAATTTGGTTATAAATTTCAATGGCTCTATATAATGGCGGCCATATTTATTGACTTACTCAAAATATTCCCATTAAAAACTTCATCTACCTAAACATATATCCAATGCATGTTCACATGTAAACCTGGGTACTAACCATAAAACACCCGGTAAAACTAGTAGGTACACTGTAGTGCAAGTACAACAATGTATAGGATATGCGCGCGCGCCGCTCGTGCCGCTAATCACCTGCCGTAGTATATCGCGATACAGAAGCTATCCGAGCTGAATAGATCCTGCACAATGGCGGCCAAATAAATAGCACCAGACAAAATGTTTCCTGAAATTAATGTTATTGCATTTTAATAGGATTTAGAGCGGTATTTTCTAATGGTGTAGTGTAGTGCAGTAGCAATAAAATTATCTGAATTGATAATAATCTACCTATTTATCAATATTTTGCAAGTTTGATATTGGGAGATGGATATAAAAATACTGCTACCAAGAGTTAAGCGTCGTTTTAAAAAAAAAACTTTACAAATGATTCTCTTTTCACTTTGTATTGCACGTCATGTTTAATAATAATCTATTCTGTATTTATTTGGTTGTGTTCCTTAATAGTGTCTTGTTGTCAAAGTGAAATAATATTATGGAAAATCTACCATGAACACTTATTTACACGTCCGGCAATAATTATTATATCACCCGCAAGTGCTGCCATTAGGCCCGTCGATCGGCTAATACGCTCTTATGAACTTATTTATTCATATAAATCTTCATACAAACGGCTTCATTAAGTTAAACAGGTAATGTATTTAAATGTATAAGTTAATTTGGCCGCCAGCAAACGCATTTATCTACGTGTGTTACAGTTATAGTTATAAATAAGGCATCGCGGGGTCTAAAACATTACTCATGAGCTGAGCTTGGCGGCGCCCGCAACGTCATATATTGCCGAGTGGACTGAATACCTCTTGTATTTTATGCTGTATACTTATTTATGGCTGTATGTGTATATTCATTGGTATGTGGATTTGATGATATCTTTGCTGATGTGTGAGGTGGATTTCGCGATATCTTTGGCATGTTTGAGTGTTCTGCTGAAAGCATTTTCTCTCGCTGAGGACTTGCGTTCTTACTGCCAGTCGGGTTGAGTCAGCCTGGTAATTTCTATTGTAATTAAACACCTTTGTTTGTGGATGGGTAATAATTAAATAGCTTCTTACACTCAGGGGGAGTCAAAACCAGTGTTCCTTCAAATTGCCTTTGCGATCAACAACGCGAACAATAACGACTGGACAAGTAACGTGGCTACCAGTGCTGTGTATTAATAGTTAGCGATGTGATGGACTTTTTTAGGGTTCAAAAGGGTAACCGACGGAACCCTATCACTAAGCCTCCGCTGTCCGACTGTCTGTACGCGGGCTGTATCTCAAGAACCGTATTAGGTAGACAGTTGAAATTTCCACAGATTGTGTATTTCTATTGCCGCTATAACAAAAAATAATACAAATTAAGGTTTATGGCACGGGGTTCCGTTCGTGTGCGCGTCTGACTCGCACTTGGCCTGTTTTTCATAATCAATCAAAACTTTTTTATAATCTAAACCATTGCATATAAACTTATTTCTTAATTTAAGCGCAGGCTGATCAGCAGAACGCACACGAGTCACCAATTACAAACACGGATTACGCAGGCCAAACAAGGCAAGTCGCGTCACAATCTCTTGTCACAATCACGAAGAAAACTCGCACTATTAATAATCCAGACTATGGACTAAGATCCAGGAGCTCGTTGCTAAGTAATAACAGCAGGTAGATCTTTAAGGTTAAGCAACGCTTGCCAAGGTTGGTCTGTGGATGGGTGCCCATCGTAATATACCGAGTTTCCTCCGTGCCTCGGAAAGCACGTTAAGCAGTTAGTCCCGGCTGTCATTTGTAGATCTTTGGCAGTCGTTACGGATTGTCAGAAGCCAGTAAATCTGACTCCAGTCTTGCCAAGAAATACCGTGTTACTTATTTAATGGGTTGTGGAGGTCTGGTAGGTAGCCGCTCCACATAAAACACTAGTATTCAGCTGAATCCGGTTTGACTGGGAGCCGATCCCAATATAGTTGGGAAAAGGCAAGGCAGATGATGACTCGGATACGGAATAGAATATGCCCGCAACTAAGCCCGGAACTACGGACTTCGGGTTTAGAGAGTAGCCCCCCTGGATACGGATATGAATATAGAAATAAAATAAATCTGTTTGGGATACGGATATGTTATTATTTCGGATTATCCGTTAGTTTCGGTTACGGATATTAGATTGAAGTAATACATAAACGCAAATAGTGTGTAAAAAATTGGTTTTATTCATAGGTTTTATCTAGTCTAGGTTATCGTTTGGTATTATAATCAGTCATATAGGTAAGTAACGACACATGTTGTTTTATTTAGACTCCGCCCTTATACGAAACTATCCGAAATATATGAAACGGATTCGGTTACGGACATATTTTTATTTCGGATATTCGATAGTTTCGGTTATGGGGGGCTACTCTCTAATGAAATCCGTAGTTTCGGGCTTAGTTGTGGGCGGGCATTTTCTACTTCGTATCACCTAACCACTGAGAACTAATGATAACATTCATTCTCAGTTCGGATTCGGGACTAATCGTAAGTCTGTAGGTGATACGGAGTAGAATACGTTCGCCCGCAACTAAGCCCAAAACTACGGATTTCGTTAGAGAGTAGCCCCCCAGGTTAGGGAGCTCCATAACATCCCTGATTGTAATAGTCTTAGAGCTGGTCGCAACCTCGAGTGAGATCCTATTCACAAGGCTGTTTGGGAATAGTTCATTTGGTGCAAATACAAAAGCTAAAGTTTGGGAGGATGGAAAACTACCTCCTTGACTACTGATATAAAAAAAAATGGGCCGTCAGCCCAAGCTAGCAGGTGTGTTAAAATGACATACTAACACTACTCTGTTCCAAATATATTGTTAGTGAGAAAATAAGACACGTCTGGCAGCTCTGGGATCTCGGTCTACTGTACCTAACTCCAAGATAATAAAGGCAATGTGTAGAACTTGTTATTTCCATTAAGTAATTTTATTCCTCGTATACATATGAGCATTATAGTAACCCCTTTACTTGATAAGTGTAACGGCCACGATAAGCTGAGATAGTGAGTGTTTCTACATTTTATGGATTTCTATTATTAGATTTCTGAGAAGATAATCCTATATCTTTAGGATTATTAATCCTTTGGGTGTGTTTGTCTTTATTTGGACATTATATTAGCAAACTTATAATACCACCAATTTTTATTTATTACCTATTACTCATTACTTGTTACCTGTTACTTGTTACTTGTTACATGTTACTTATTATTTATTGGATTGGTTTTATTTCGAGCCGTTTGGGGTTGAAACCCTCGGGCCGTGGGGCCCTTGTGCGCACAGCTTTTTCAAAGAAATTTCGAAACGGCTGGTAATATAGCATCAAAAAAATTCGTCCTCAACGCTGTCAGCTGGTAATGTGCCCAAGAGCTGGCTTTTACTTTGGGCAGATATTAAGTATTGCCATTCAACGTGGCAATGCCGCCAGTCTCTTGGGCACATTACCAGCTGGCAGCGTTGAGGACGAATTTTCTGATGCTATATTTTAGTTTGTTGTTAGTTTAGTGTATTTGTTAATTTATTTTATTAAAGTTCACCCTATTTTTATTGTCAGTAGTAAGCGCTATAAAGTTATACATAATTAAATGAAGTCTAATTTCCTGCACTTGGTCTTTTAGGAAACACTTTTTACTATGTAAACCACGTAAGTTACATACAAAATAGATGAAGAACAGATTACATCATTATCTGCCTAGCATTTTTCCAACTATATAGAGAGACATAATGATCGGCATCATCTATACATATAATAAAATCGTAGACTAACTGTGTCTGTACATTGAATATTTTTGCATGAAAATTACACAGAAAACTCAGGAAAAAGATATAAAACACAAAAATGCAATTTTTGAAATTTTTGTCTGTTTGTCTGTTTGTCTGTGCGTTTGTGGGAGCATCACGCTTAAACCACAAATTAGATTGCAAATCTAAGTACTTAAAAATATTAAGTGATACCCCGAGTAACATTTAGCGTTTATTTCATCAAAATCGACCCACAAAATCAAAAGATATTGAATTTTTAAGTTTAGGAAGAAACTTCCTAATGTATTCTGATGAGTCAGAGCGCCATCTATTGAGAAAAATAAAATGCACGAAAGCATTCAAAATTGTTGAGTTATTTGTGAAACTTTTAATACGTGGCAAAATAAGAGTGATCATTTTATACCTTTTCGTTATTGATCGATACCAACGATCCACAAAATCAAAATATATTGAATTTTTAGTTTAGTAAGAAACTTCCTTATATATTCTGATTAGTCAGAGCGCCATCTATTGAGGAACCAAAAAATGCATGAAAGCATGAATGTTACACCAAAACACATTGATTGAGTTATTTGTGAAACTTTTAATACGTAGACGTAGCAAAATAAAAGTAAACATTTTAATACCTTATCGTTATTTAACGTCTTCCGCTGCCAAGTGTTAAGATTTTCCGCTGGAGAATGACCTCACACGATTTTTATATACGATATATATAACCAAACCGAAATTCCTACGAACACGACTGTGTTTACAGTCGTGTTCGTAGGAATTTCAGTTTGGTCTCTGAAAGGTCTTAAACTGTTAGGGACCATAATTGGTTAAATCTCTGGTGCTGGTTTCGTTTAAAGTGCATTTATCGTAGTGTCTTAAACTGATTTAGTTTTGCGAAGTTCTGGACGGTTCGACTTGCGGATCAGGCCTGTAGGGTTCCGTACCAAAGGTGCTGTGCTGACGGGACCCTACTGCTAGGCCTCCGCGATTGATTCCGTTTAGAGCAACGCAACGAACGGTTCGATTTGCGAAACAAGGCTAATAATAATAAATAA
Source organism: Lacanobia wlatinum (assembly GCA_947578705.1). NCBI lineage: Eukaryota > Metazoa > Arthropoda > Insecta > Lepidoptera > Noctuidae > Lacanobia > Lacanobia wlatinum. Next base: position 7,340,645 of record OX388044.1, on the reverse strand, counting down.
AAATCTTATATTTCAGACAGAGTCCATTTTTTGGTTAGTAGTTAGGTTTAGTTTAGGTTAGTAGTTTGGTTTTTTATAATATAATAAGGTATCGTACCAAAGGTGGTCACGGTGACGGGAGCGATCGATTTTGGGAGGCTACTCTCTAAGTCCGAAGTTTCGGGCTTAGTTGCCGACGTATTCTACTCCGTATCACCTTCAGACTTAAGATTAGTCCCGAACCCGAACTAAGAATGAATGACAACACGATTTCACAGTAACTGTCAAATCGTGTTATCATTAGTTCTCATTGGTTAGGTGATACGGAGTTGAATATTTTTTTTACAATAGATAGGCATACGTTTGACCACTATCTCACCTGATGGTAAGCGATGATGCGGTCGAAGATGGAGCACGTTTGCCTAGAAGCAACCTATTCACTTTTGTCTTAAAGACTCCCAGGTTGCCCGCAACTAAGTTTTTAATTCGTGCTAAGTATCAAACGGTTCGATTTGCGAGCCAAGGCAAATTATAGGGTTCCGTGCCAGAGTTGCTAATGGGACCGTATTATTTAAGCCTTCGCGTACGACTTTGATTTGTGCGAACCCAGTCGATTTTTAGGGTTCCGTACCAAGTTTGCTAACGGAACCCTTTTTTTTTAATAAGCCACCACTGTCCGTCTTCCTTCAGTTTATGTGTTTTATTTTTGTCTCGCTAATATAAAAAATGTCTTCTAGAAAAAGGTCGAATCTTTCACAATATAGCAAAATTCTTAATCTATACATACATATAATAAAATCGTAGACTAACCGTGTCTGTACATTGAATACTTTTGCATGAAAATTACACAAAAAACTCAGGAAAAAGGTATAAAACACAAAAATGCAATTTTTTAAATTTTTGTCTGTTTATCTGTTTATCTGTTTGTCTGTTTGTCTGTGCGTTTGTGGGAGCATCACGCATTAACCACAGATTGGATTGCAAATCTAAGTACTAAAAAATATTAAGTGATACCCCGAGGAAAACTTAGCGTTTATTTCATCAAAATCGACCCACAAAATCAAAAGATATTGAATTTTTAAGTTTAGGAAGAAACTTCCTAATGTATTCTAATGAGTCAGAGCGCCATCTATTGAGAAAAAATAAAATGTATGAAAGCATTCAAAATTGAGTTATTTGTGAAACTTTTAATACGTGGCAAAACAAAAGTGATCATTTTTATTCCTTTTCGTTATTTATCGTTACAATCGATCCCGGAAATCCAAATATATTGAATTTTTAGTTTAGTAAGAAACTTCCTTATATATTCTGATCAGTCAGAGCACCATATATTGAGGAATAAAAAAATGCATGAAAGCATGAATGTTACACCAAAACACATTGATTGAGTTATTTGTGAAACTTTTAATACGTAGACGTAGCAAAATAAAAGTAAACATTTTAATACCTTATCGTTATTTAACGTCTTCCGCTGCCAAGTGTTAAGATTTTCCGCTGGAGAATGACCTCACACGATTTTTAAACACAGTCGTGTTCGTAGGAATTTCGGTTTGGTCTCTGAAAGGTCTTAAACTGTTAGGGACCATAATTGGTTAAATCTCTGGTGCTGGTTTCGTTTAAAGTGCATTTATCGTAGAGTCTTAAACTGATTTAGTTTTGCGAAGTTCTGGACGGTTCGACTTGCGGATCAGGCCTGTAGGGTTCCGTACCAAAGGTGCTGTGCTGACGGGACGCTACTGCTAAGCCTCCGCGGTTGATTCCGTTTAGAGCGAAGCAACGAACGGTTCGATTTGCGAAACAAGGCTGATAATAGTAAGGTACCGAACCAAAGGTGGTCACGGTGACGGGAACGATCGATTTTGGGGGGATACTCTGTAAGTCCGAAGTCCGTAGTTTCGGGCTCAGTTGCGGGCGGGCGTATTCTACTCCGTAGGTATCACACTACAGACTTACGATTAGTCCCGAACCCGAACTGAGAATGAATGACAACACGATTTCACAGTAACTGTCAATTCGTGTTATCATTAGTTCTCAGTGGTTAGGTGATACGGAGTACAATTTTTTTTTTCTTCTTAATATATAAGTAAAACAAAGTCGGGTTTGTTCGAACACTTTTCTAACTAACTCGAGCGATTTTCATGGTTTTTGTGTTTTTGGATGTCTTTGTCCAGAATAGCGTTGGTAATAAGAATTAAAATACAAAAAAAATGAGTATGTAGGTAGGAAGGGTAGGTAGGTAGGCAGGTAGGTAGCGTAGGTAGGTAGGGTAGGTAAGGTAGGGTAGCTATGGTAGGTAGGTAAGTAGGTAGGTAGGTTAGGGTCGGTAGGTAGAGTAGTCAGTTGGCGGGAGCGAAGCCACGCGGGTCAGCTAGTTAATAAAAGCGAACCTTTAGAAATAATAAGTGATCTCTTATATTTATAACAACTAATTAATTGTTACTAAAAAAACTATAATTTACAAAAAACTTTTTTACAACAAAAATAAACCGACTTCCAAATAAGAAAAAAAAAACCCTACAAATTATAAAATAACTTTAACTTGGAAAATCGGTGTTTTTGGTTATTTCCTCGTATTTATACCTAAAAACACCACTGGAAAGTCGCAGGAAAGCAAAATACGCACTTTCGTTTACGTGGATGACAAACCAAATACGTCATGTAAGTAAACGAATTCCAGCTATTTTGATTTAAAAGCCAAACTACTAAAACGATTTTGATAAAATTGAAATGGGGCCAGTCGGAAAGTATACCCTTTCACATGAAAGAAGATTTTTTTAAATCGGTTCATAAATGATGGAGTTATGAGGTAACAAATATAAAAAAAAATACAACTGAAAAAAATTAGATTGGATTGGATTAGATTGGAATTATTATTTAGAAAGGAAACATTTGAAATTCTGGACATTGAAAAAAAAAAATGTTTAGGCATTTTAAGAAAAAAATAATAATTGAAAACCAGGCACCAGGCAACGCCGCAGTACAAGCTAGTTCTAAAAAGCTGTTATTAATAAACTATGTGGAACATCGTGATACAGTTAAAACTTACAAAGTAACTGTAATCTCAGAATTTTACGATCGGCAGTCACTTCTCAAAGGATTTAATGTGAAATTCATTTCATTTAATGTTTAGTACATCGATGTCATTTCCATAACTTGCGAACACATTAGCCCTGATGGAGAGGCCTGGCTGGAAGCGTCATGTTCGTAAGGGGACACTTCTAGGTAATGTGCGACTGAGGTATGGTGTGGTTCAAAAAAGTGTTGCACCTTCTAGGGAAGTTTACAGTTTAGCTACAGGTTTTGAAAAGGCAAGACATTAAAATAAACGATATGCGATCTATTTGTTTACTACCTTTAAATTATAACACTTTTGTTTATACGTAACATATATTTGTTTATGTCCCAATAAATAATAAAAAAACCGGCCAAGTGCGAGTCGGACTCTCACACGAAGGGTTCCGTACCATAAACCTAAATTTTTATTATTTGTCGTTATAGCGACAATATAAATACACAAACTGTGAAAATTTCAACTGTCTACCTATTACGGTTCTTGAGATACAGCCCGCTGACAGACAGATGGGCGGACGGACGGAGGACAGACGGACGGACGGACAGCGGAGGCTAAGTAATAGGGCTCCGTTGGTTACCTTTTGGGTACGGAACCCTAAGTAATATAGTAAGGGCACTTGGGACATTCCAACAAGTGAGCCATATTTTGAACGGGGGCTCCGCACTCACACTCAGCTTCAAGCGGATCAATGAAACCCCATTTTGCCAAGTTGTATTTGCAGCGGCCTACTTGGGTGCGCAAACGATTGAGCGCCCTCCATATTGGCCACTGCAGTTCACGTCCAGGCGGCAGGTGTTCCTGAGGTTTCAAGAAATCAGGTGGTGGAGAGTGCAGTGCTAATAGAAAGATTAGAAGATATACAGGAATAAATTAGGTCAATCCACAGCTTTCCTAATTGTACAGGCAGTCTTTACTTAACTTAAATTGTAAAAGTTGGCCAAGTAAATAAATAAGTACTTAGTTTCCGAAACCCCGAAACACTGCATTATATCAGGCCTACACTAAGCAGACTTAAGTAAACACTGCGAAAATTCCAATACAAAATCCAATGTACCTAAAAGAGTTACTTAACAAATATATGATAGAGCTAATGTTATTTTAATATAATGTAAACTTATAAGAATTCAAATGTTTCTAATAATTTAAGTTATGTTAGTTAGGACTTATTTTTTCTTTTTAACATTTGTTAAAAAGAATTATGTCTATTATTCGAATATTTGTATGCCAATGAATGGCGAAACATGTCAGATCCCAGTTCTCTATTTAATAAGACCTTAAATGTACCATGTTTCTATACAAATAAAATATTCTTATTCTTATTCTTATTCAACCACATTGAATTCCCGTACCGATCACACATGCCCAATAAACTTACGACAAACTTACACTATTCAGCATAAAGTAATAAACAGCAACAAAGTACTAGGAGATCATAGGTTTTATGAGGTTTAATTGTGTGTACGAGCGAAGTCATATAATGGACGCGGCTGGACTCCTGGGCAACGGTGCAGCGAGTTATGGTCGATATATAGCAGCGGGTAGTCGCCGACGCGGCCGTGTGTACCAGCGACGTGTGCTCTACAAGAATAGGAAAATTGTGGAATGGACTGGCTCGGGAAAATTTCCTATAGGCATTTCATGACAAAAAAAATGTTAAGATGATTTATAGCAATTCAAAGAAAATACAGGAACGATAACGAACCAATTTTTTTGGTCTCATTGAAAATTCAAATCATAGAAAAATTACAAAAAATAATAAGGAAATACATATGTTAGAAGACAATAAAATGTAGCGAAGATGTGCCAAAGTTTCGGTATCAAAAACATAAAAAAATGTCGCACAATACAATGAAGAAGTACCAGGGGATCATAGGTTTCAGGAGGATTCATTGATTCGGCTGGACTCTTGGGCAGCAGTGCAGCGAGTTATGGTCGACATAACAAGCAGCACAGTCACCGACGGGGCCATTTGTTCCAGGTTCCAGCGACGTGTGCTCAACAAGAATGGGAAAATTGTGGAATGGACTGTCTGAGGCTGAACTTTACATATTTTTTAGAGAACAACGTTTTTGAAAATTTACTATCATAAGAATTTATGAAGCGTATTCATGCTGATCCTTACGGTTAAGTGAGGAGTCGACCTTCATAAGATGGCTGGTAGTTAGACAAGAGGTACATAGTCTAACTATCCCCTGTGAGATAGAGCTCATCGCAAGTCATGTGCAAAACAATTGAAGATCTGCCAAAACTATTGATGGTCTACCAAAAATTCTGTTCGCAGCTAACATATACAATCGGCGTCTTATTACTTGAAAGACGAAACATGTGGGCTTCATGAGCAGCCCATCGAAAAACGACGAAAACCAGCCCATATTCTAGAATATCATCGAAAAAGTCTTTTCCACGTCTCTAAAACGGTGAAATACTATCCTTTTTTTTTAAGGATCGTAAATCATCAAATGACTCCTCCCGCTCTGGGCGGAGCAGAAGGGAGTGTCAGACTCTTACTGACTAAAACCCATCCCTGTTCCTCTTGCGGCGGCTGGGCCGTGAGGTTTCCCTCACTCTCACGCGTTCGGCCTCCTCCTTCGCTAGCATTACTTCTTCGCAGAAAGAGGTGACCGCTTCCCATGCCTCCTCGCTCTGGACCATGGATTGAACCAGGGCCGGATGCGAGAGGTCGCCGCCTCCGATCGCCTTAACGAGGACGAGGCGATGCTCCGCCCAAGCAAGGCAGACCTCCACCGTATGCTCAACCGTGTCCCCCGGGCGATACTATCCTAGGCGTCTCCGCTGCACACCTAGTGCTTTTGGAGAATGCGGCAAGCTACACCCAATCAGACAATGGTTGGTTTAGCTGCTACTACCGCGTCCGTTACGCCGTCCTACGCACCTTGCGGGCTCTGTCGCCTGTCTCCTGCAAGATATAGCTGCCGCATGACATGTTGAAAACAATTGAAGATCTACCAAAACTATTGACGGTCTACCAAAAGTTCTGCTTATAGTTAAAGGGGCAAAAACGGTCTATATAAGTCTTCTTACTTGATAGACAATACATTAGGCAGCCCATCATCTAACAAGTCTCTAAAATGACAAAATACTATCCTAGGCGTCTCCGCTGCACGCCTAGTCCACTCGTAGAATGTGGCAAGCTACACCCAATCAGACAATGGTTGATTTAGCTGCTACTACCGCGTCCGTTACGCCGTCCTACGCACCTTGCGGGCTCTGTCGCCTGTCTCCTGCAAGATATAGCCCGCCGCACGATATGTTAAATTGGACACACGCCTTCTAGCATTAACGTTGCTTGTGTGTCAGTACTGTTATAATATAGGAGCTTACGGTTACAGCGTAGGTCTTGCGTGTTTCTTTGTTCCTGTTCGGTTATGGTTGGTTAAGGAGCGAGTGCGTCTAGATTTGGAATGGAGTATATTACTGTGGAATTGGGCCAGTAAGGTGTTCTAAACTTCTAACTGCTTATTGTGTAGTGGCTGTTGTTTATTATTAATTAGGTCGAGATGGAGAGCATTGTTTGAGCGGTTAAGAGATACGCTCTTGAAATGATGTTGGTCCTTCTTGTCATTTGTTACATCTTTGACAGTAATTGCGGTAATCAGAAGCCAGAAAGTCTTATGCCAATCTTGATAAGCGGTATAGTGTTTCCCAGTAACTGGGTGATTGAGGTGAGATTGGCAATCGCTCCAGGTAGGGTAGTGAACTGCATTCGGTTAGGCTGGAAGGCGACCCCAACATAGTTGGGTAAAAGATGAGAAAAAGCTTAGCAGGCAGAAATATAGACCCCATGTCTTATAAACCCATCACATAAAGAATCACAACATAAAATAGCAAGCAAGAAACCATACACATTACACTTTATTTCCAGTCCTCACTAACCTCTTGATATGCACACGATAAGAAAGTAATACACGATCAACTCCACTATCAAGAGCATGTAAATTACTCATTTCACTGCAGAAAGCAAATAAAAACTCACTCAGTCTCATTGAATGAATATTCAAGTGCCTAGTAAAAACGACAATTTCAATTAAAACTAGGAAGCTTATAGGCGCGGCTCGAACACAATGAGATAAGATCTGTTATGAAATGTTACACATTTAAAGGTCTTTACAGACGGGTAACCACGTCACAGAGTCAAAAGTGTTGCCAAGAACAGATATATTATGCGGATTTACATACAGCAAATTCGTTGTTCTTGACATGGTTTATTTGGTGATAAAAAGCCGAGGGACGACAGCCCACCTGATTAGACTGCTAGTATTGCAAATATTCATAATCAACGGTGATCACTTATCAGGTGCCGATCAACCTAGAAAAAAGCTTAAAAATTATCCGGCTTAAATTCTTCAAAATGAAACACAGCCATCGCTGCTTGGTGACAGAAGTTGTGTAATTCCCGAACAAGCTTCTCCACAAAGAGTTTTACTCGATCTAACAGTTCTAAAACGAAAATTTTTGTGGCCGGCGACATTTCTATCGTTAGCGTTTGTGGCTCGTCTGAAACTAACAAGTGAACAAGTTTGTGTGTCGCTAGCGCCGCGCCCCGGCGCCGCTCGTACAAATCCCTTAATTAAGTGCAAACCGATGGAAAATGTTATGGTTGTGTAAAAGCGAATGTATACCGCCCGTGTAAAATCTGCTTTAGTAATTATTGATACGATAACATAGAGTTCTAAATGGGGTTTCCTGTATTTAGTTAGTTGTTTAATTAACATTAGCGTTTTGGTTCTTGGTTATCAAAATGCTGTTAATGCTGTTATTTTTTTCAAAGTCATTCAGCGGGTGTCTACATGACTTATTTAAAAACCAACGATTTTTATCCTACTTTCGTTTATTTCCAAAAGGTAAGACACTATTCAGCTTGTCTATCATCAAAACATAATCATCACTTAATCCAAATTATGTCCTCGGCTGGATTTAGGTTGTTCTAAACCCACCCAATTACATCAACGACCTATATCTTAGTGAAAATTTAAATTGAAAATAACAAAAAAAGATCATCTAAATAAGAAAAAAAAATGACTTTTAATTTTGCGTAAATAACTGAAGAAAATACTTATAGCATAGTGCTTTGAATAGTAACCGCTGGGCAAAAGTTTCCACACAATGGGAGCCAGAGGATGGACGGCGTCGCCGAGGCCGTCTCAGAAAGCGGTGGCGAGACGATCTGGACGCAAACGGCGAAGGCTGGGGGGCTACTCTCTAAGCCCGAAGTCCGTAGTTTCGGGCGTATTCTACTCCGTATCATCTACAGACTTACGATTAGTCCCAAACCCGAACTAAGAATGAATGACAACACGGTTTGACAGTAATTGTCTGATCGTATTGTCATAAATTTTTAGTAGTTAGGTCATACGGAGTGGTCGTATGTTTATGAACCCGTGTTTGAAAGTTTAAACACGAGTTCATAAACATACCTACACACTGCGTTTTATGTATCCTATAGTATAGGAGATATTCCTATAGAAGTAGTTCGTACCGCAGCAAAGGATAGCTTATATTTACATGAAACAGTTGGATACGAGTCTACGCAATCATTATACACCCGCATGTGGTATCGAAGACTTGATTGTACGTACGGTGTATCTCTTTGTAGATTAGTTTGTGTATGTGGCGTCTTTGTAGTTTGAAGATTATCAGGGTACGGGGGTATGAAGGTAGAACGTAAAATTAGGTGTAAATTACAGATTTATCTCTCCCTGCTTTTTAAAGACCCTAATGTCATGTTGATCTCCGAAGGAGCTCGTGGCTATAATAATAACAACCGCACCCGTCGATCTTTAAGGTTAAGCAACGCTTGCCAAGGTCGGTCTGTGGATGGGTGACCATCATAACATATAAAGACTCCTCCGAGCCTCGGAAAACAGTTGGTCCCGGCTGTCATCTGTAGATCTTTGGCAGTCTTTATGGATTGTCAGAGGCCAGTTAATCTGACTCCAGTCTTGCCATGAAGTACCGTGTTACCGTGTTACCGTGGGTTGTGGAGGTCTGGTAGGCAGCCGCTCCATGTAAAATACTGGTAGTCAGCTAAATCCGGCTTGACTGGAAGCTGACCCCAATGTAGTTGGGAAAAGGCTAGGCAGATGATGATTCAGCTGAATACGGTTTCACTAGAAGCCAACCCCAATATATGTAGTTTGGAAAAGGCTAGGCAGACGATGATATCATGTTTTTTTCAAGCAAATAAATAATATTGATTTGCTTGAAATCGAGAAATGAAGCTAGAAGTCACGAAATACATCACCATCTTTATCATCACCATCTTTTTGTAGGTGGCCAAATACTTTCCTATCACTCAAAAGTATTTGGCCACCTACATTTTGTGAGGCTACAGCTTTTTGAGGCCATCATTAAAAACAAAGTTGGACACGTATATAAGTCTATTGAAACAGTATTCTTTTATGTTTCAGATATTGTTAGTAAATCTATACAAAAATATTATAAAGCTAAAGAGTTTGCTTGAACACGCTAGTCTCAAGAACTACTAGTTCGAATTAAAAAAATATTTTACTGTTGAATAGCCCATGTATATTAAATAATATTAAGGTATAGTATTTCCTTGCCTTTCTTCTTAGCACGTTCAACCAAACAAACTCATTTATTTATTACTAGCTTCTGCCAGCAGCTTCGCTCGCGTGGTCCCTAAGGAACATACTCCCGGGATAAAAAGTAGTCTATGTCATTTCTCAGGCTCTATACTATCTGTGTACCAAATTTCATTTAAATCGGTGCAGTACTTTTGGCGTGAAAGCGAGACAGACAGACAGAGTTACTTTAACATTTATAATATTAGTAAGGATTAGTATAGGATACATATTCCTACATTATTATAGCGACACATAATAATGATAAGATATAACAAAACTATTGAAATGTCAATTTATGTAGTAACATCAGAATTAAACTAAGAAGCGTATAGAATATTGAATACTAGAATGTATTGACCTTATTAGATGGTCGATATTCTAATATTACGGTCTAACAGTCGACTATTTAGTTTTATTTTAGTTCACAATGCTGTGTACGGTAAACGGAGGAAAATTACCGGTTATAAATAGCTATAAGTTGCAGTGATCAGGTGTAGATTGGGCTATTGAAGTTAATTAATAGATAATATTCATTAGTATTAATAATGATTTCTTGCAGTATGGTCTCTGGTTATATTTACTATTTTTTTTACTAAAAGAAGTAAATCTTTTTTTCAGACACGTCCAATTTCAACAACTTAAAAATAAATACGAAAATAAAGTACAAATTAAATTATATTTGTAGAATAGTAACGACACAAAATAATAAAAGAAAAAGAAAACTATGAATTGGTGTTAGTAACTTATAACTACATATTTTAAAACTAAAAATACGATATGTTTTATGAAATACAATTTATCGAGACAGTTTGAAATACAATTCACAAAAATCAGGGGTCTTTTTATCCTAAACTAATAATTTGAAGGTTTTTTATCATTGAAGGCCATTGAGATAACGATATAAATAAGAAAAATAATAATAGATGTGTCACTTGTAACATTAAATTAAAAAATCGTCCCGCATATACATACCACAAAATCCATTCCAATATTATAATGCCAATACAAAATAAACGATAGTATTTAACCTAGTTTTAAAATCACAACATTATTCAGGCGACCCGTTCGACAGGTATGTATGGAATCGCCACGGAGATAGATATATCCACGAGGTAGATTTGTGACTTCATTCCGACGCAGAATTATGTGACGGCTCTGACGGCTGAGATGTGACGCGGGCACACGCTCAGGAGGACAACGGGGAGTTTACACTCGCTGAAAATGATACACTCACGGTTTTCGTTTTTTAGGGGCCGAAAGAGGCTGAGTTCTAACAGCTACAGACCTTGAACGTCAAGGTGAACAAAAAAAAATCAAATTGTTTGGGGTCCGAGTGCTCATGCCTTATTTAAAGATCTTTCTAAACGCTTAGTTGACACTTCGCGTGACCCAAGGGCTGGCTTTTACCGCGGACAGAGGATAAGCATTGCCGCCAGTCTATTGGGCTCACTTCCGGTGGACAGCGATGCGGACGAATTTTTTGACGCCTTATCTTAGTTACGATATTTTATTTTAAGTGTATATATTTAGTACTTTAATGCTGTACCTAGTTCATATGTAAATAAATATATGTTTAATTGTTTGATTTGGGACAATATAGGAACCATTTTAGACCCAACGTTGGAAGGCCTCCCACATGGTGGACCGATGACCTGGTGAAGGTCGCGATGGATTCGGGACGCACAGGACAGGTCGTTGTGGCGAGGCTGGGGGGAGGCCTATGTCCAGCAATGGACGTCTTTCGGCTGATATGATAATGATGATGAGGAACCATTTTTGTTAGAACACACCTTAGATACCAAAACTTATACACTTATTTAGTTAGTTATGTCAATATTTAGATGTCAAAGTAATTATTGTGAATAAATAAATTGCTTGTGTCCAAAAAAAAAAACTTATACACTAGGATAAGTAAGAAATTTAAGAATAGTTGGTGAATCATGTACTTACAATGTCAAAATGTCTCAGTACAGGAGTTCTAGAGTCCTCAGCCACGACTTTCAGGATGCTATAGGTGGTTAAGTAACGGTTGCCGAAGACGGACGGACGGTTGTAGAGTTTTGACAATCGTTCCATAATCAGAAGACTGGGAGTCTGTAAAACCATTCGTCTTTGTGTTAAATTCTAATATTAAGATGAACCCAGTTAGACTTGCACTACAAAACAAGAAAGAAATCTCGCTAAATAAATAATGTTTTACAATAAAATAACATAAGCATTGAGAGATCATACACAATGGGATCTTAGGAGGTGGTGCACGTAGACTGGCAGTTATAAAATGTTTATAGTGAAAGGTACTTACAGCGATTTGTGGCGTAATATTATGTGACAGGTCTATCGGCAGAGATGTGACGCTCATAAAAGATATCGTGTAGTTTACCCAATGAAACAGAAGGATGGCTTCAGAAAAGAAGATTTCAACTGAATTCTCCTCATAGGTCTGGCAAGCAGCGATGTAAAGATATCAAGTACAACGGTGTTGTTCTAAATTTACTTAAAATTCCTGTACTGTACTGTGTAACCAGCAAACACTTACAGAATATCTTACATTACTTCCACAGACTACTCGGACAATATACTCACTCCTCAACACCGAACACCCAACTCTCGCCATTGAAATTCAAATCTTACTCGATAACAATAAAGTTTATATTCATTTGGTGTTCCAAACAAGGCTCTACAAGTCCGTCTGTCTGTCCCAGGTTGATGTGTAGCTAGTGCGTGTTACAGACTCCATTAGAGAAGGGAATTATGGTCTGCTGTCGTGTTAAGCTATGCCTGGGGAATGTTGTGGCGACCACCACCATTTTTATACAATAATGAATTGATTTCCAGTCAATGGATTGTGGATTTGAAATTGTTTTTGAATTTTCTCTTATTATGGTGTTTTCTAAGGCTTGATGTTGGGACCTGTTTTGTTCCTTTTGTTCGGTTGGATTTGTGAGCTTTTGTTTTGATGTTGTTTACTGATTGAAGGCATGGGGGTCAATAGGTCGAGTTTGAATTCTTTTGCTTACATTACATTCTTGGTTTTACCGAAAATGTAAAAATTTCGCTTCGACGTCTTAAATGCAACATTTTCCTTAGTCTCGATCTAAATTCAGACAAAAATCTTTGAATTACGATTAAATTTTCCAAAAATAAGTATCTCAATCATAAACATTATTACGTTACACTTAATTATAAGTTCGCACATAGTGTTAAGTGCGGTGACTACTGCAAATCTAATTTAGTTAGGTTAGGTCATAAAATGCATAAGTATTTGGGTCAGCGGTTTTATTATACTTGTTGCAACAAAAGCTGTTATGTGCAGTGTTGTTATATGCTGATTTATTTTGCTTGAGTTTCCTTGCATGAGGCAAATATGCTTGTTGCGAAATAAGAATATATTTAGGACAGTGAGATGCATGATGTAACAGTTACAGGTTGTGGGTTTAGTTTTATGGCAATTGTTGATTTTCTAGCGAGAGTAAGGTGTGCGTTTGATTCCGTGCTTTTATCGATAAAATCGATAGAAGTTATGCCTAGTAAAAGGTCCAGTAGTAGGTAATATCCGGTCAAAAGATTTATTGAAGAGATCAAACGCGAGTTCCGAATAAATCTTTAGAATTTTATGATCGTACTTAATGTTGTCGGCTTATCTAACTTGTTTCCTCAAAGAAATAAAATTTGTATTTGCTAACACAAACTAAAACAAAGCAGATTATAAAATTGGGCAAGCGACACTTAAATGAAGAAGAATATTCCTATTTACGAGGACATAATAATACACTTGTTTCTTGACCCCATTTTCAAATTAGTTTCACAAATTATAATATGATTCAACATCAGAGACGAGATGCACAAAAGTCGTGATTTTGTAAACGTTGCCAAATTACACAGTGGTGGAAATGTGCCTAATTCTAGAGAATACAGTGCGCAGGAGTTTTCTATTAGCAAATGCGGTTTAAAGGTTCGGCCATGTTGGAATAAATACGAAAGAAAAAATCACTAAATTTATTCAGATTGCGAAGGACATGAGCATCTGAAAGAAGAGAATGGAAACCACTAAAATATAGCTTGGGGTGGTTTTAGAATTTAACAATGTAAAATAAAGTGAATTATAGACAAATAGATAGTGAAAATCATACTCACCACAGCACTAAATTGTTTCAAGACATGTGTCTTCAAACCTATAACCTTGAGTTTTAGAGCTAATCATGTGATTAGGTTTAACAAACTCCTTTCTAGAACTCAGCATAATTTACTTAAATCCGTCAAAATCTTGTTAAGAGTAATCAATGCAGGTGCACAAAAGACAGCACCCACCTCAACTAACGTAAATCATAATCATGTAAATGTCCATCTATTTATTTTAGCTCAATTGCCACGTCAATCCTAGGAATATAAGCGAATGTTTCCACCATCAATAATATTCCCAACCACGATATTGTTTGCGTCTACAGTTTCTAATTGTGCAACTTAATTTCTGTCAAAACGTTAAGTACTTGTGTTGAACGCTAAATGTGCGTGGGCAGCGGTCAGGTGGTTACAGATGTGTGATCTATATTGCTTTGCTCCGGATTTAATTCTGGATTTATGGTTTTGTCAGATTTAGTACTGATTTTGTAATGGAAGGAGAACACTCGATTGTTTGAAAGGTCAGGAAGGATATAATTGCGACACCTACAGATATGATGTCGATTGAAGATAGGTGTTACAACTGTGCTATTTGAAACTTAGTCGAAATAGTGGAAGAGACGATGGTGATTCTCGATTATTTAGTTAGTTATTTTATGAACGACTGTTATTATTTTAATATAATCATTACAAATTTTTCGACTATACAGTTTTGGCCCCTCTAAAGTAAAACAATCTAAACCACATCCAAGTCCTGGACTTCTACTTTCCTATTCCCGCTACCCGCTCCTCTCATACCCCTATCCTCAGTCAACCAGTATCGCTCGCTAGGACGACATTCCTACGGTGACCGCAGGCACACGCTCACTAGAAATTAATCACAATTATGTGACAGCGCAGCTCGACGCCACAATCTCTTACTTGGGAGACACTGCTTGTGTGAATATGTTATATTTAGATTTTGTTCCGTCATACACAATCAAGGACATTAATTTGATATATGGTCAGGAAATTCGGAATTGCTCGGCAAAGCTCGGTTCTTAAATGTCGTCCGGTTTAGAATTGTACTGCTAGGATATCGGCTTGAAATATGGGATTTAATTTATGAATTGGTCGCATTGCATAATGCCTTCCATTTGTGCAGGTTTAATGCTGAGCTTTAGAAGAAGGCTGTTTCTAACAATGAAGTGATAACGATCAAGGACGGTGGTGTTGTTCTATTATATTTTTAAACAGATGATTCATTTAATCAATAAATGATCTACTTGTATTTATAATTTTCCATACTGCACAATGCAATATCAGTTCATTAGAGAAAAACTGTGAGCGGTGCAAAAAAGTTGAGCGGAAAACAAAATGCACAGTTAATTGTGAAGACTCAAACATGGTTTATTACTTATTCATATAAGAATGTAACGCTTGAAATATTAAAGACAATGTATGAATTGATCAGTCGGCTTACCATCATCCATTTGCACAATTACCTACAATCCTTCGGAAGGAGGTTTCATCTAACAATGAAATTGATTCTGATCAAGGATGTTGTAGCTAGTGGCTACTCCATTTGCGCAATTCCCTTATGATAAATTATGTACCGAACCTCCAATCTTCAGCACAGATTTAAAATTTAATACAAATGTACTTAAACTATTGTAGAAAATATAATGACATATTCAGCTTTTATCTCAAAAGACAGCTGAAAAGCCTTTGTATAAAGTTGGGGACTAATAAATGCGGGGTCACCTGCTCCCGGGCAAAAGCTATCGCTGAAGGAATTCGTTTAAACCAATAACAATATAAATCAATAGAAAGTTTCTATTAAAGAGAAGATATAGAGACTACAGAAGAACAATGTTTTGATAACGATATAGATTTGGCTCATGTTAAATTAAGAAGTAAAGTAAATTATAATATTGGGGCAGATCGATATCAGCCACTTGGTGACAATATTTGCTCTGAAGCTTTGAATTCAATTTAAGTAGCATTTCTAACTACGCAAGGTTATTATAGTTGTGACAGGTGTAAGGTGATACTAAATATATTTCAAACTAAACGTTATAGCTCTATTATTATCGAACGTTAATAGAATGGTCTCGTTCCAATATTACATGGCCAATATAGGCAGTCAAACTTATAGTTTCGATAACAAAGTTAATAACAGATAGTCATCAAAAAGTTTCTAATAACATCGTATATAGACGACTTCATAAAGCCTTCCAATGTTTTCTTACGAGCAGCATCAACCTAATTAAGATTTTGCTCGCAAGAAAAAAAACGAAGCAAAGTCTTCCTTCTATATTTCCCCATATTTTTTCCAGTTTCCACATAAACTAGGAGTTCAGGACCACCTCAGTGGGGTTCGTTACACATATATCATTGGTTCGATAGCATCAGTCGCTTCCAAGTCTGAACAATGTGCTACCGTTCGACGTACACTGGCTTCAAATTGACTTTTATTGGCAGATATCTGATAGCTTTTAGACGGCACACTTATATTTTGTTGTTGATATTTGTTGTTAGTGTGGTGTCTTTAAGTGACTTAGGTTCTTAGTTCAGGATCGTTTATATTGTTTCGAATATTTCTTTTAAGACAGGCAGATCTTATATACTTCCTCTTCCTGAATCGTCTGAAGTTTTTCTCTGAACACAAATTGTTGTTAACACTTTCTCTTTAAAAGGTTAAGTACATTTTGTCAAATTGTGCGCACATAAATGTATGGGGGAGTCGATTTTTTTTTGCGATTTCAGTGTTGGTCCCATAGTGAAAGTTGTTCATAATGATGAGTTCAATGACCCCTTAGGAGGTATTGCGTTTATTCTGTTACAGGTTGTATATCATAATCAAAGAAATACGAACAATATTTGCAAAAACGCCTCAACCGATCCAACAGCTATTAATGCCCTTAAAGCAATACAAGAAACAAAAGGCTTTAGTCTATCATTGCAATTTGAAACCTACAAATTCATAGTAAAACACGTTCCAAGCTATAATTTAGGGTTACAAACAGCTTCCAGGGTG
Source organism: Lacanobia wlatinum (assembly GCA_947578705.1). Lineage (NCBI taxonomy): Eukaryota > Metazoa > Arthropoda > Insecta > Lepidoptera > Noctuidae > Lacanobia > Lacanobia wlatinum. The sequence continues at coordinate 7,323,850 of OX388044.1, read as the reverse complement.
TTTTCAATAGGTCCTCGATTACTTTGGCTCAACGGGCGAATAATTGGAAACCCAGTATTGAACGAATTCATAAACAATCACGCCTACGCCCCCGATTTACGGCTTTATCATTAGTTGGAGAGCGTTGGATCCATGTTGAAGCTTAAAAAGGATTGATCGTCTGTCTGTGTTGATTGTTTCATCAAGTGTAAGGTGTTTTTATTTTTCTATTTGAGTGAGTTTGCTCTTTGTCTTTCGAGTTCTTTTTCTGCAATAACGCTTTAAAGACCTTTTTGTTACATATGTTCCATTTGTGTAACCTTCACTAGTTTTTATTTTTGTATCTAGAAATTCCTTTCTTCTTCTTCTTCTTTCAAAGTTTTCTTTCTTTTCTCTTCTGGCATCATTCTTAACGCTCGTTTTTTCTCTGTGTCATTTGTGTTCAATTAGTTTGCTTGTTCTATCATATCATCAAAAAGTTGCCATCAAAACCTTGTTTTGGTATTAAGTTTGTTCTCATCATCTTCTTTCAAAATACGCAAAATGCAATTTAAGATGACTTAGTGTCATCTTACATTGCATTTTAGTTCCAACTTGTGAACCCAACCACTCTTTTTCTAGACTTTAAACAGACACCACCACTAGTTTCAAACTTATTTAAAGACATTATCTTAAAACAGTTTAAACACAGTACTACAGAATCTTCCACACAGCGAACTTTAGTAAGTGTCGGTAAAACTTTCATTACATAGTTCTAAGCCATCATGACTTCCGTCCAAGCAAAGCCAAGATCTCAAACTAGTGTAAAATAAGTGGAACATGGAATTATCTCGCAATATCCGTGTTACAGACTATATTATATCATCCTATGCAGGGCCGCACTACCAACCTGTATTAGGTTCGTAACACAACGAGGGAAAGATGGTAAAAGATAGAAAAAAGAATCGTTACGTCGATAATTGAAATGTTTAAAAATAAATGGTCGCGATAAGGCTTGTTGATGACGTGCTGTTAGTTCCGGATTTGTGAAAAAGTGCGTTACGAAATGATTCAACGATCTTGTTTTTATTGATTTGTTGGAAATGCCACCCGCTGCGTTTTCTCGCAATTGACTATTAACTAAAACTACAGTTTTAGACCTTTTCATGATTATTGTCCGCAGACAATTTATTTAATGCTGTATTTAATTATGCGGCACTACAGGCAAATCAAACTACATTTTGCAAATTGTGAGCTGTGATTTGTGAAACCGTAGGTTCGTTGATTTTGTCACTAAAGGATCACAAAATAAATGAAGATAAAATATATTTTCATCACTAACTTTGAAAGGGCAAAATTAAAAACATTGTTATGGCAATATTGTGTCTTTCATACACATTATCAGTGGACAGTGATGCGGAGGAATTTTTCATCACCGCAGCGACGTATTTTAGGCTATTTTTATTTTAAATAGTTTAGTAGTAAGTATTATATTTATTTAAGTTTAAATATGGTTAAAGTTGCACTTTAAATATATGACTGTTTTATTTAAATTAAACGTCATCAAGCAGGTTGAGAATTAAATATATTCAAGCCAACTGCAAAAATGCTTTAAAGGTAAAATCAAATATTACGGAGCTCTCGGTACACCTCAGTTCTTTTAAACAATACGTGTATAATATAGTATTAGTTTGATAACAATACACACCTCTGGGCTATAGATTGCTTTGAAAGTGGATTTCATTAAAACATACGGTTACTGAGTATAGCCGTGTTATTAAATTATATAGGTCGAAAGGTTAGTGCTTACGTCATGTCTATAGTCTGGAGTGTACTTAGAAAGTGTTTGGAGGATGTTTTAGTTAAAATGAGAACATTATTGGGATTTAGTTTTGGATTTATTTGGCAATTCTTGTTATGAAAACTATGGATTATATTATAGTCTGAAAAGCCGATTCAGAGAACCGTTACATAGATTAAATTATTGGTACATAGACATAGATTGCATTTGTTACTTACGGTTTGTAAGTGTCTTTTTATTAATTGGTTACAAGATCAGGTGATGTAGCGAACTTTGTGGGACACCTATGTCCAACAGAGGTTGTCGTTCGGACGTTCAGCGGCTCACAGTTAGAAATCTCTTCTTATTTATTTGTTGGTCTACAAACAAAACATAACAAAAAAGCAAAATATAAATAGATGTGCACAAAAGTGTCTTATTCTTCATCATACCAAATAATTATTCGTAGTTATAAGTTAGTATCCTAAATTCAGAAAAAAAATCAGTAACAGCGATCTTTGTTCATGTAGGGAAGCATCCCAGAAGTATTGTTTATTAACATCAAATAATACAGTTTTGAGGGTAGCAAGGAATCATTTGAATAAAATAAAATTAAAAGCCCTTCTTCACCACATTTATAGATTACACAAATCTATTCCACCATACAGGTAGATGACGCAAACGTAAGAAATTTAATCAGTTAAATGAATGTTTGTCACGGCGATCACGAAACACTCGTGTGTGGATCTTATATCATTACCAAATTAATTTTATGGATCGAAAACTGCATATGCATCTTTAGATTGTGCAGTTTAAGGTCCAATATGCACTGAAAAACATTTCCTTATAAGCATCTTGTCACATCTTGCAAAAATTTAACTATTATCTGTAGTTAATTACTCCAACTCTTATATGGAACGAAATAAGGTTTAAATTTGAAAGATTTTCAGTTCGCTGGCTGTATAATTAAGTTTGTCATTGTGGTACACGTTCCTGTGACGTGTATATTTATCGGCGCCGGCGCAGCGCGTCCAAACACGGGCACTTCGCGCGAATGTGACCTAGATGTAACAGGTGCGGCTTGGTAAAGACGAATTTGGGAAGACAATGGACAGCTTTGTTATCTTGAAAATCGATACTAATGATATTATTTAAGGTACCCGAAGGGTACCACCAAATATTGCTAAGTCTCCGCTGTCCGTCCATCCATCTGTCCGTTAGCAGGCTATATCTCATCATCCATGATAGTTAGACAGCAGATTTTTTTATTGAATGTGTACTATTTTTCGGGTTATGATATGGAATCTTTTGTGTGCGACTCGCACATTGCAGGTATTTATATCTATATTTTAGATACTGTTTTGGTACATAAAGAAACTTTATTTTAATAACAAACTAAATATACTTAAAATAGAAAATAAAACTCCTAATATGGCGTCAAAAAATTCGTCCGCATCGCTATCGACTGGAAGTGAGCTCAAAAGATTGGCGGCATCAAGCTCATCACGCGAAGTGTCAACTAAACGTTGAGCTAGTTATTTAAATAACACGTGAGCACTCAGACCCCACGGTCCAAGAGTTTCAACCCCAAATGACTCAAAAATATAAGTGCCAACAAGGCTACTATGTTTCCGCCGTTTGAGGTTCTCAGTAGCCGCAGCGGCAGAACCAGCACAGCACGACGAGCTAGGAAGATGGGATGGCGCAAGAGTATCGACACAAGTAGCGTCCCACACTAAAGGCTGATTTAGATTGGTTCGCGTTTAATCAATCTTTCATCTGATGGCAAGCGAAGATGTTTTCCACGATACGAGTACATTTACGTATATTCACCAAAGTTGCAGCTACTTTTTTTTGAAAATAGGCTATTCATCAAGATAGTTCTGAAGATGCAAATATTTTTGACATACCTAAATAGTCTATCATCAAAGGCCTTCCTTATACACGTAAGTACAATTCAATTGGCTTTTTATTAATTTTCTAAATGTACAGAGTGTAACACAATAAAGAGATATTGACTAAATACGCCTTGCTCTTATTTATTACTGTGCTTCTATTAAAGGTTTTCTCCCGGTCCACAAATCACTCTATTTAAACAAAAGATTCGTGTGACATAGCCCGCATTCTCGCTATTGGCGATCACGAGTCCCGTGTCCGCTTATTAACGCTACAGGGGCGATATATCACGCCTCATACGGACGTCGCCTCACACACATACTATGCAATGCCGTAGAAGTGACAATGGAAAAGTTTCTAGGAAGGTTTTAGCAGTCTAAAATCTGGGTATTAGATTGCAGATTCTTTCACCTTGCTTGTAACTAAATAAGCGCACTCTTCTTGCGTTGCAAAACCCAAAGCGCAATGTCCCAACAAAGCCCCAAATCTTGGCCCAAAACTCGCTATCCCAGTTACAAACTTGGGGACACAAAGAATTCATCAAAAATTTTAAACTGCCCATATCCAAAAATATTTACAGTTTCTGGTACTAGACCATTCGTGTGACATAAGTTTCATTCTCCATATTGGTGATCACGAGTCCCGTGTTTGCTTATTAACGCTACAGGGGTGATATATCACGCCTCATACGGACGTCGCCTCACATACACTCTATGCTTTGCAATGCCGTAGAAGTGACAATGGAGTAGAAGTTTCTAAGAAGATTTTAGCAGTCAAAAATCTAGGTTTTTGGATACCTTGAACTTGGTTTTTTTGTCCATTTCAGGGCACATGTTTCCTGCCATGCAAGACCGAAGGCCCAGCGTACCACAAAAGGCCCAAACCTTGGCCAAATATTGGCTATACCAGTCACAAACTTGGGCACACCAAAAATATAGTGTCATCACATGCACGACATGCTATGTCGTAGAAGTCACAATGGAGGCGGTTCTTGGAAGATTCGAGAAGTAATAAAAGTATTAACTTTCTTCAGGAAATCTTAGTCTATTTGATTTTTTCTTTCCCTTTATAGTCTATGATAGATCATAGACTTCACAGTAGATTTTTCATAAAAATGCCCAAAACCTTGGACTGAGGCAGATCCTGTAAGCAAAATATAGAGTGGTCACCGATTTTGTTCTACCAGAACCACCATTAGTATCAGCCATTTCTGAATTCGTGTGTCATAATAATGTAAGTCACATTCTCGCTATTTGCGATCGCGAGTCCCGTCATCCCGTGTTTGCTTATTAACGCTACATAGGCGACATATCACTCCTCATATGGACGTCGCCCCACATACATACTATGCAATGAAGTGACAAGAAAAGAAGATGTACAAGAAAAAGTTAAGGAAGAAAGAATGAGAAGGGGTAAGAAAATGTAAAAGAGATGATGAAGGCTAAAATACTCTGTTGTTCAGGATTACAGTATGAAACAGAGACGTATAGGCGTAGAGGTACACAACAGAAGAAGAAGCAAAGAAAAGAGAGAAGAAATATTGTAGAAAGCAAAAATTACAACGGTTACCTTGCCTTATTAAGCATCCTTCCCGCCACAAGCCCGCAACAGATTCCCAAGCCGACCAACAGAAAAACGCCGAGTCAATGAAGCCCGACGAGATCCTTCCCGCAAGATAAAAACTTAATTCAATCCAGTACAGCATCTACAATATCTCTCTCTTTAGTCCTTTCTACAATAGCGTCTTTCCCGGAAACTGCCCATACAAGTTCAAATATACTATTTGTCTATTCTATGAATCGCTAGCTACTAGAAACCTTACAGCATTGTATCGCTAGGAGGAAGTGATTTATTTAGAGCGAGCGCCGACTATATATCTGAGATCGTGAGGCGTCTTGTTCGCCCGCTGACCATTTACAGGTTCACTGGATATTGGCAAGTACTTTGTTCATATGGGCTTTTTGTTATTTAACCTAGTTTTTGGTGTGGAGTGGCAGTTGTATCTTTTGTTTGTTCATGAGCTAAGATTCTTGGGGAATTAAAGAGAAAAAGAAAAATTTGGTTCGATCAAGAAAAGTCGGTTGTGACTAAAATTCTCATTGTCATCACTAATTGGTTCAGTGTTGATATCTTTGTTTGTTTATTATTTATTTTTATTGTTGACTAACTATTGCCAGCGGCTTCGCCCGTGTGGTCCCTAGGGAAAATAGTCCAGGGATAAAAAGTAGCCTATGTCCTTTCTCAGGTTCTAGACAATCTGTGTACCAAATTTCATTTAAATCGGTTCTGCAGTTTTGTTGTGAAACCACGACAGACAGACAGACGGACAGACAAACAGAGTTACTTTCGCATTTATAATATTAAAGTAAGAATTGTTTAAAGTTTATTTTACAAGGCAAATGAAGAATATCAGGGTAGAGGTAAAGATGTAAACGTTGATAGAACTTCAAATGATGACGTAAAACAAAATGAGTATCTAAAAACGTATATTTTAGGAGTCAATCAAGACAGTAGTAGGAACGTTATCCAAGGAAGAGGGACCCATATCATCAGAACTTATTTACGAGCCTAAAACAACGATGCACAGTTTTCTTGGCCTTGTAATAATAAACAAATGCAAGATATTATTATCATAATAACAGCCAGGTATCATCCTGCGTAACTTACTATACTAAACTAAAAGCAACAGGTAATTCTGTTGCTTCGGGGTGATCTACTGGTAACAAGTCAGAAGCTTTACATTGTTTCTTATAAAGCCTTTAGTTAGTGTGGCATTGTATTATTTTGTAGGTTCATATTTTATCAGTCTATACAGCAGGTGGTAGGCAATCTCCTGTGCTCTTTTTGCTCAGTTGGACGTTTTTTGAGTCTTATACGTTTATGGATTACTATGTATGCACATGTAAGCTTTGCCATCATTAATTCACCCAATGAGGTATTTCACTGGTATATTATATTTCTCAGAAACCTCGTCAAAAAATATAATTAAGAGATTCAAAAATCAATGGCTCTCTTTATATTCTATTTTTTGGCTTATATATTTTTTAATAGATTTTAAAACGCACCTTGGTAGTTTTAAGTTTCATTTTTGAGACTGCTCTAGTTGCGTATGACGTCACTTGGTTTTGAATATGCGTCTTGGAGTAGGTAAAAGCAACGTTTAACATGACAAAGAGAAAATAATAACTTCAAAACCATGATTTTTTTTCTATTTCTTCGCATTTTTTTTTCAGGAATCATACTGTTTTTGTGACATCTTTTAAATATTTTGTTACTCTATTTTCAACCCCCACCTCTATTGTTACATTTAATTTTCAAGAAAAAAAGGATACAGAAAACACTCGTACAAGTCGTACAAAGTAGTTCACATTAGCAGGTAGAACACAGTTGCATAAAGCCTTATCTGTGAACGTGTTCGTTTCAGTTATGTTCTTGTTTTTATGTTCCCCGCCAACTTTCTGGAACGTTCGGAGATCGTAAACGTTTACATAGTCTGTTATAGGAGTTTTATTCTCATATCTAGTGGAGGAAGTCTGCACGATTTTAGTAGAAGAAACTTGTGTTGTCGTGAATTTAGCTCTAGTTGTATTGGTTAGCAACTTTAGACATTGAAGTACTTATAATCATACTTCTGAGAGAGTAGAACTTCTAGATGTAAATTGACCACAAATACTTATACATTTGTTTCATTCCATAAAACGCTAAGCTGTTGCCTAAGTGATGATGTACTGGGAGATATTTTCCTAGTAACAGAAGATGCATCACACTGGGATGAGTGGAGGTCTATGGGGAAGACCTTGGCCCAGCAGTGAACAATAAAGGGTGGGTAAATAAGAATTATCATCATCATCACATCAGCCGAAAGACGTCCACTGCTGGATAATATTGCCTCAAATCAACAACTGCTGTCATGGAGAATTAACTTGAAAATAATAATTAATTAATTGACTTATGTTATTAAGGAGGTACTGAACTTCCCCAGTGATAGAATTCAGGCCAAACACGAGCACGAAAACAAGCCATCAAGAGCTCAAGTCAAACAGCTCCTTCAATCAAATAGCCTACCACACGTGAAATCCATTCTACCACCCCACAAGATGCGATTAAACAATCACGAATTTAATTAATAAACAGTACCGTAAAGGTTCAATAACCAGTGCGGTTCGGGTGCGCACGCGCGTCCAATATGGCCGACAACGTGACTAGCCGGGGCTCCTATTAAAATACCTGCCACTTCTAGACAAGAGTGTGTTATCAATATCTGCGCGAGAGACGGTATTGTGGAGAAGCTGTTTTGTTGGAAATATTTTCTTTGAAAATTTACTGTTGCATTAATGTTCAAGGAGAAGCGTAGTGGTAGTATATTACTTTGGTATTGTAAGTCAAATTGTTGAGCTCATTAAAGTTCTAAGTTTGAGCTACATGATAACTGACATTTGTCAGTTATCATGTAGCTGGACAGGTCCACTCAAATCTGGATTTCGTCTCAAAACACCACTTCATACATTAACCTACATAGTTCTCATATGATTTGACCAGTATAATTGTATGGACTTTAAAAGAGACCTCTGAGTTTGTTTCGGTATTTCTTCTCTGGGTAGGCTGGAAACACTGACCTCATCTAGTTTAAAATGATCAAAAAAGTTTGACGTACTTATAAAAGTGTTATGTTTAACCTATTTACACAAATAAATATCATTTATTAAGTAGCTGTACAATGGGTTGTTAATTCGACCTACACTAAACATAAATGACTCGCAAATAAAGCTTCGCTGTCTTTGTTCTCGACTAGATTTTGGGTAAGAATCATCCCTTACAAAATTGCTAGTCTGCGTAAGAATAAATCCATCGTAACTATAAGTCTGAATTGTGCAATTTTCAAAATACACCTGTCGATAGCTGAACTGAAGTCTGTATTCTAAGCAGATACGAGCAATTAGGTATCATGTAATCTATACATATAATAAAATCGTAGACTAACTGTGTCTGTACATTGAATATTTTTGCATGAAAATTACACAGAAAACTCAGGAAAAGATATAAAACACAAAAATGCAATTTTTGAAATTTTTGTCTGTTTGTCTGTTTGTCTGTTTGTCTGTGCGTTTGTGGGAGCATCACGCTTAAACCACAGATTAGATTGCAAATCTAAGTACTTAAAAATATTAAGTGATACCCCGAGTAACATTTAGCGTTTATTTCATCAAAATCGACCCACAAAATCAAAAGATATTGAATTTTTAAGTTTAGGAAGAAACTTCCTAATGTATTCTGATGAGTCAGAGCGCCATCTATTGAGAAAAATAAAATGCACGAAAGCATTCAAAATTGTTGAGTTATTTGTGAAACTTTTAATACGTGGCAAAATAAGAGTGATCATTTTATACCTTTTCGTTATTGATCGATACCAACGATCCACAAAATCAAAATATATTGAATTTTTAGTTTAGTAAGAAACTTCCTTATATATTCTGATTAGTCAGAGCGCCATCTATTGAGGAACCAAAAAATGCATGAAAGCATGAATGTTACACCAAAACACATTGATTGAGTTATTTGTGAAACTTTTAATACGTAGACGTAGCAAAATAAAAGTAAACATTTTAATACCTTATCGTTATTTAACGTCTTCCGCTGCCAAGTGTTAAGATTTTCCGCTGGAGAATGACCTCACACGATTTTTATATACGATATATATAACCAAACCGAAATTCCTACGAACACGACTGTGTTTACAGTCGTGTTCGTAGGAATTTCGGTTTGGTCTCTGAAAGGTCTTAAACTGTTAGGGACCATAATTGGTTAAATCACTGGTGCTGGTTTCGTTTAAAGTGCATTTATCGTAGTGTCTTAAACTGATTTAGTTTTGCGAAGTTCTGGACGGTTCGACTTGCGGATCAGGCCTGTAGGGTTCCGTACCAAAGGTGCTGTGCTGACGGGACCCTACTGCTAGGCCTCCGCGATTGATTCCGTTTAGAGCAACGCAACGAACGGTTCGATTTGCGAAACAAGGCTAATAATAATAAATAAAAATCTTATATTTCAGACAGAGTCCATTTTTTGATTAGTAGTTAGGTTTAGTTTAGGTTAGTAGTTTGGTTTTTTATAATATAATAAGGTATCGTACCAAAGGTGGTCACGGTGACGGGAGCGATCGATTTTGGGAGGCTACTCTCTAAGTCCGAAGTTTCGGGCTTAGTTGCCGACGTATTCTACTCCGTATCACCTTCAGACTTAAGATTAGTCCCGAACCCGAACTAAGAATGAATGACAACACGATTTCACAGTAACTGTCAAATCGTGTTATCATTAGTTCTCATTGGTTAGGTGATACGGAGTTGAATATTTTTTTTACAATAGATAGGCATACGTTTGACCACTATCTCACCTGATGGTAAGCGATGATGCGGTCGAAGATGGAGCACGTTTGCCTAGAAGCAACCTATTCACTTTTGTCTTAAAGACTCCCAGGTTGCCCGCAACTAAGTTTTTAATTCGTGCTAAGTATCAAACGGTTCGATTTGCGAGCCAAGGCAAATTATAGGGTTCCGTGCCAGAGTTGCTAATGGGACCGTATTATTTAAGCCTTCGCGTACGACTTTGATTTGTGCGAACCCAGTCGATTTTTAGGGTTCTGTACCAAGTTTGCTAACGGAACCCTTTTTTTTTAATAAGCCACCACTGTCCGTCTTCCTTCAGTTTATGTGTTTTATTTTTGTCTCGCTAATATAAAAAATGTCTTCTAGAAAAAGGTCGAATCTTTCACAATATAGCAAAATTCTTAATCTATACATACATATAATAAAATCGTAGACTAACCGTGTCTGTACATTGAATATTTTTGCATGAAAATTACACAAAAAACTCAGGAAAAAGGTATAAAACACAAAAATGCAATTTTTTAAATTTTTGTCTGTTTATCTGTTTGTCTGTTTGTCTGTGCGTTTGTGGGAGCATCACGCATTAACCACAGATTGGATTGCAAATCTAAGTACTAAAAAATATTAAGTGATACCCCGAGGAAAACTTAGCGTTTATTTCATCAAAATCGACCCACAAAATCAAAAGATATTGAATTTTTAAGTTTAGGAAGAAACTTCCTAATGTATTCTAATGAGTCAGAGCGCCATCTATTGAGAAAAAATAAAATGTATGAAAGCATTCAAAATTGTTGAGTTATTTGTGAAACTTTTAATACGTGGCAAAACAAAAGTGATCATTTTTATTCCTTTTCGTTATTTATCGTTACAATCGATCCCGGAAATCCAAATATATTGAATTTTTAGTTTAGTAAGAAACTTCCTTATATATTCTGATCAGTCAGAGCACCATATATTGAGGAATAAAAAAATGCATGAAAGCATGAATGTTACACCAAAACACATTGATTGAGTTATTTGTGAAACTTTTAATACGTAGACGTAGCAAAATAAAAGTAAACATTTTAATACCTTATCGTTATTTAACGTCTTCCGCTGCCAAGTGTTAAGATTTTCCGCTGGAGAATGACCTCACACGATTTTTAAACACAGTCGTGTTCGTAGGAATTTCGGTTTGGTCTCTGAAAGGTCTTAAACTGTTAGGGACCATAATTGGTTAAATCTCTGGTGCTGGTTTCGTTTAAAGTGCATTTATCGTAGAGTCTTAAACTGATTTAGTTTTGCGAAGTTCTGGACGGTTCGACTTGCGGATCAGGCCTGTAGGGTTCCGTACCAAAGGTGCTGTGCTGACGGGACGCTACTGCTAAGCCTCCGCGGTTGATTCCGTTTAGAGCGAAGCAACGAACGGTTCGATTTGCGAAACAAGGCTGATAATAGTAAGGTACCGAACCAAAGGTGGTCACGGTGACGGGAACGATCGATTTTGGGGGGATACTCTGTAAGTCCGAAGTCCGTAGTTTCGGGCTCAGTTGCGGGCGGGCGTATTCTACTCCGTAGGTATCACACTACAGACTTACGATTAGTCCCGAACCCGAACTGAGAATGAATGACAACACGATTTCACAGTAACTGTCAATTCGTGTTATCATTAGTTCTCAGTGGTTAGGTGATACGGAGTACAATTTTTTTTTTCTTCTTAATATATAAGTAAAACAAAGTCGGGTTTGTTCGAACACTTTTCTAACTAACTCGAGCGATTTTCATGGTTTTTGTGTTTTTGGATGTCTTTGTCCAGAATAGCGTTGGTAATAAGAATTAAAATACAAAAAAAATGAGTATGTAGGTAGGAAGGGTAGGTAGGTAGGCAGGTAGGTAGCGTAGGTAGGTAGGGTAGGTAAGGTAGGGTAGCTATGGTAGGTAGGTAAGTAGGTAGGTAGGTTAGGGTCGGTAGGTAGAGTAGTCAGTTGGCGGGAGCGAAGCCACGCGGGTCAGCTAGTAATATACTATAATAAAAACTAATCCACACCCAAGTGTGTGTGTGTGTGTGTGTGTGTGTGTGTGTGTGTATGTGTGTGGGTGGGTGTGGGTGTGGATTAGTCTGGATGACTTACGTCCTCTTTAAAACTATTAAGCCTCCTATTACCAACATTCCTTCAATCATAGATTACACGACATTATTCAACATCCCCATTTTATTTCTTACCCAACTACCAGTTCCCCCATGTTTTCCAAGTCTAGATATCGGCAAGTCATATATCTATTAGATTGAAGCTGCTAATCAACGTTTCTCACGTACTGGGCTTGGGTGTGCCACAATATGAGTGCGGTCAATAATTACAGTTAAGCAGCCCCAGATTCCGGTACGATTAATATGCAATTAAGCTGCCACGCGATACCATGTTATACACAGAATATGTATGGAGATGTTATAGATTATTAATTAAAGGCTTCTTGTTTTTAAACTTGTTGTGGAAATCTTGAGGAAATTAGAAGCTTCGGATAGTAATTTACTCGTACTACACACATGTTGACTGGTTCTTGATTACGTAGGTAGATTCTCTTTGTATTGACCGAAGTGTGTCTATGTTTGTTTTAGAGAACTTTTTATGATGCTGTTTACCTTTCTTGCTGCATCAATGAGATGCTTCTCGCTCGTTTATGTTGTCCGTGAAAAATAACAGGTTAAAAAGGAGTTTTCTTCTGCACTATATATAGGCTTAGTTTGAACTAGCGACCCGCCCCGGCTTTGCACGGGTGCAAATGTTTATTTAGCCCAAACTAACAAAGTGAACATCTAATTACCAGAATCAATAATATTGTGGATCAGGCTGAAATAAAAAGTGCAATAGACAACCATCAACGACGGCTGCTCTCAGGTGTCTACCAGTTCAGGATATCTCTACCTCCGTTATAATTTTTTGGTTGCGCGACTTACTTTAATTTTGAGATATCTCCTAAGGTATTCATTCAAATTAAATGGTGTGAACGATTATGCTCTAAATTAACACTCAAGATGACTAACATATTTATTACTAGTGGAAGTCACGCGGTTTCACCCGCGTAGTTCCCGTTCCCGTGGGAGTACGAGGATAAAATATAGCCCATGTTACTCCCTGATAATGTAGCTATCCATTGCAGAAAGAATTTTTCAAATCGGTCTAGTAGTTTCGGAGCCTATTCATTTCAAACAAACAAACAAACAAATCTTTCCTCTTTATAATATTAGTATAGAAAACCCTCCAGAACCACTCTATCTATTAAAAAAACCGGCATCGAAATACATTGCGCAGTTTTGAAGATCTAAGCATACATAGGGACAGACAGACAGCGGGAAGCGACTTTGTGTTATCCTATGTAGTGATATTTCACTGGCCTATACTTTCAACATCGCCTTGCAAATAAGTGTGTCCTTTGATCCAAGCTACTGCAATACTTGAGTATGTGTCATGAGCAAGCTGTATATTTTCGTTTTATCTTACCACTTAATTTGAATTCAAATTTTATGTGTGTTACTTCAATTATTCTTCATTTCCACCATACTTAGGAAGAAATTCTTAAGAAAATGATACCCCAACTTCAATAACAGTGTGAATAAAATAACCAGCTTTGTTATTACAATCAATAAACTTAAATGCCTTAAGACTAGATATAATCTCAACAAAATCCCAGTTTCTGAGATAGCGATCGCGTAAACAATCGGTGCCGGTCGTCAAGCGACGAAGCGGCTGAGTGGCCAGTATTATTTATTGCCTATTATCAGTTAATATGGGCTTGCATGCGCTGTAAAGCGATTTGTGCGCTTGATTGGGGATGTTGTGTGTGGAATGTAGGCATTGGTAGCCTTATACGGTTCTTGCATCTTTACTTCTGTGTTGAGATAGTTCTATTTTCAAACGATACTTACTATTAGCATTATGTATTCATGTTCATAAACTGACCACTTCTGTTGTCTTTGGATGTTATCCTTACTAATATAATATTATAAATGCGAAAGTAACTCTGTCTGTCTGTCTGTCGCGCTTTCACGCCAAAAGTACTGAACCGATTTAAATGAAATTCGGTACACAGATAGTCTAGAGCCTGAGAAAGGACATAGGCTACTTTTTATCCCGGGAATATGTTCCTTAGGGACCACGCGGGCGAAGCCGCTGGCAGAAGCTAGTCTAATATAATTAAGGCGGGCTTGTACGGGCCTGTTGGCATTGAAAACGCTACCTCCGCTTGCGACTCCTCATATTTAACATGACAATGTTATACGATGTCCTGCCGATGACCGCCGACCTCTTCGCGGAAAATCTACGCCACAGATTTTTTTTTTGGTATTGATCCACTGAACAGCAGCAGCATCTCGAGACTTCTTATTTCAATGGCTCAACAAAAAGATCTATGCCAGATGGATCCTACTAGGTCCTGTTGAGATTTTTGAAAGTTTGCCAATACAAGTATAGCAGAACTCTCTAATCTAAAAACTCCCCTAAAAAAACAAACAAACATTTTTATCTATAAATCGCTTCATAAACCCAAGTGCACACTACACAAAAAGCGCTTAAACCAGCTCAAAATGGCTGATACAACAGATTTATGTGCCAGTATTACACGTTCGCCGCGGGCCCCCGGGCATGGGCTGAGTTAGTGGTCGATTCAGGCTGCTGTCGTGTGCTCTATGCTTAATGAGAGCAGATACGTCTAGGTGTGGCAGTAGCGGTAGTTGTAATTGTGACTTTTACATCGCTACTATGAGCTTGATATGTTTATTCATTGATTGGTGGTTGAAGGTTTCTGTTGCGACTACCACAGGTGGTTCTGGGTTTTGGTTTATGAACCTGTTTGTCTCTGGACCTTTGGAAATATAATTTCGTACAATTTATGGTCTACTTTTGAATTTGCCACGAAGAGGTCCTAAAATTATTTCGTTAGCTGAACTCCCTAATTATTTTAAGCTTAGGTAGCTGTTCCCAAAGACCTACGAAGGTCTTCGATATCAGAAAACGAATATGGAACTCAAGTGGAGTTTTGCAGGACCTGGTAAGGCACGGTGGTGACCGGTGGAATAATGCAGTGACTGATTGGCTGGTAATTATTGGAAGAAGAAGTGTTGATTAGCTAGTTCCAAAACAGCACTCATACGACACGGTTGGCGCAGTGGTTGAGCAATCGGCTGCTGCGCTGCGTGTCGCGGGTTCGATTCCCGCACGGAACAAATATTTGTATGGCCTACAGATAGTTGTTCCGGGTCTGGCTGATTGTGTATGTGAGTTTGTATGTTTGTGAACGCATAGAACGCATGAGTATAAAAAAATATTTACTGCTTTGCAATACAAATGAAAATGATTTGAATTTGTTACTTTTTAAAAACATGTATTATTTTGAATATAACAAATTAAAAATGTGGGTAGCGGCGTGGCGCGTAGAGGGGTAGTTAGCTCCACAATGCACAAGGTCATTGGCATGCATAAAAGCCTTATTTGATTTGAAAGAAAGAAAGAAAAATGTTTATTTGGGACTCGCACAAAGACAGACAGATGTAAAATTAATTAAAACTAAAAGTAGTCTATTACTTAATCAATAATAAATTTAGTCTGTGCGAGGCCAAAAAGGCCCCTATCTCAGCATAGGCTGCGAAATTAAAAAAAAATAACACAGCGCTGGTTTTATGATGATGATGATTCTGTGATGGCACGGACGCAGTTAATAAATTAGTTAGTTAATTGTACCTATACCAAAATTTGCATGTCATTATGTTATGATTGAATATGTTAAGCTACCATACTACTATTGCAAGAACTTTTGTAACCATATTTATTTGCAAATAAATCTTTAACTTTGACTTTAAGGTATGAGTCGAGTTCGTCTCTTAACCTTCGCCTTGGTCTACCGCGATGTCGCCTGGCATTGACAGAGACTCAATTTCTGTAGTGCTATTCTGTAAGAACATTTTCGTATCTCGACAGTGGAATCCGAGGTGAGTTACAAATTACGACCTTTATGTTGTGTGCAATAAAGCTCATTTTGTGAGTTTTGTCACTCACGTGAAGCTCGATATCGAAATAGTTGTTTACAGAATAGACTAGCTGGTTCTTTTAGCCCACAGCTCATCTTACATGTCCGGCCCACTCCCACTTACGAGGGAATGCTGGCGTAGAGACTTTGTATGTAAAAAGTCATAATTCGAGGTTTGGCTCTCGACTGTTTTCTCCTCCAATATTGAACCGATTTAAGAGATATTTCACAAACTGAATAAGAAGGATATATACTGTGTCCCTATGTTTTCCTTTTTTGATTAATAGTTGCCAAATTTGTACACTACGGCTCTTTTTGAGGTCGTGAATTGGACTACTGTACTAACCAAATGAAATAAAAAATATATCATAATATTCCTTACATAGTGGTTTCGTGCATAATGTCCTCAGAAATTTGAAATAAGAATGGAATATCCGTAAAAAAAATCCATTCAAATCCATAAAAACTACTAAAAACGCGGAGAATAAACTGTAAATTTCTCCTTAATACATTAATAGTATTACGTAAAATGTATACCAAAATAAACCATAGTTCATTAGAAATAAAATTAAATCAATATTCACTAAATAAATAAATAATAAACCCTAAAATAAACGTAATTGCAACTGCCTAATTTCTACATAGTGCGATGACTCAGCAATTTTGTGAGTGAAAACGCAATTCTGTGATTCGAGTTCGTCTCTTTACCTTTACCTTGGTCTACCGCGATATCGCCTGGCATTGACAGAGACCCAATTTGTGGTTCTTTTAGCCCACAGCTCATCTAACATGTCCGGCCGGACATGTCAGATGAGTTATATTATTTGTCTATCTATACTAATATATAAAGCTGTAGATCTTTGGCACTCGTTACGGAGTATCAGAAGCCAGTAAATCTGAGTCCAGTCTTGCCATGAAGTACCGTGTTACCCAGTTAATGGGTTGTGGAGGTCTGGTAGGTAGCCGCTCCATGTAAAATACTGGTATTCAGCTATATCCGGCTTGGCTGGAAGCCGACCCCAATGTAGTTGGGAAAAGGCTAGGCAGATGATGATGACTATCTATACTAATATATAAAGCTGAAGAGTTTGTTTGTTTGTTTGTTTGCTTGAACGCGCTAATCTCAGGAACTACTGGTCCGATTTGAAAAATTATTTCAGTGTTAGATAGTCCATTTATCGAGGAAGGCTGTAGGCTATACGGGAATGGGAAATTCCTACGGGAACGGGAAAAAACGGGATATGCGCGTACGAAGTCGCGGGCAGAAGCTAGTAATATATAAAGCTGAAGAATTTGTTTGTTTGTTTGCTTGAACGCGCTAATCTCAGGAACTACTGGTCCGATTTGAAAAATTCTTTCAGTGTTAGATAGCACATTTATCGAGAAAGGCTACAAGCTATATATCATCACGCTAAGACCAATAGGAGCGGAGCAGACGAAGTTGCATGGGTAAACTAGTAAATTATAGCGTTTTTTAATATCTTTATTAACAAACGCTATAATTATTATCGTCATATTCAGAGATACAAATATAATAAAACCTTGGCTGTCGCAAATCCTCAACAAAATATAATTAATAAGAGAAAAATATCCAATTAATTGCTGACTAGTGGAGTGGCTTCCTAATGAGAGTACGTCAAGGGTGTACGTCTATTGGTGATTGTAGTAATTGTATCTTACACCGCTACTATGTGGCTTATAACGTGTTTTATCTTATAATTATTATGTTCTGTGCCTTAATCACAACTTGTGTGTCTATCCAGATCACTCATCAATGTGTTTGATTTCTAGTAGTTTCTTTCGGTGTTTATTCCTAAACTGGGCAAAAAAATTGATGTGTAAAGGTGTTATTTTTAATTTATTTACAAAAATTGAATTACTGTTTGTTATTTCGCATCCATCGGCTACCCGCGACCTTCACCAGGTCATCGGTCCACCTTGTGGGAGGCCTTCCAACGTTGCGTCTTCCGGTACGCAGTCGCCACTCTAGAACTTTTCGGCCCCATCGACCATCGGGTAGCCGATGGATGCAAGACGCGCAGGACCGGTCGTTGCGGCAACGCTTGGGGGAGGCCTATGTCCAGCAGTGGACGTCTTTCGGCTGATATGATGATGATGATTTGTTATTTCCCGAATCTTTAACATATATGTAGTTCATTATGACCTCGTGTAGGCCGCAGAAATCCAGTGGATGCAGTTACACAGGATCGGTCGATGTGGCGACGCGATGCTTGTAGTAGTCCCCCCGGGTTGCGGAATTTGTTTGAAAGATTCACTTCGGCCCTGGAACGCAAAGGGCATAAGGAGTAACGCGGATGAGTTTTGATCAGTAACAGTTTGGACACTCCCTTCTGCTTCGCTCAGATAGGGAGGAGGCGTTTGATGACTTCCCATCCTTAAAAAAAACCATGTCCAGCCGGGACATCGATCGGCTGAAGTGAGGATCAGGACTAGACCCAAGATAAATAATGATACACAACATTTACCGCGGAAACCTGCAAAATCATCCTTGCTGACCAGCTTTCTAATATTGCAGGACCAGTTGGATTTGTTCAGTAATTTACACGTGAGCGTTATTCTTGTCAAGGTAAAATTTTCAGCAGCAAACGAGATGGGCAGAGAAAAAGAGATTTTTGCTAAAAATCTTTGCTTGTCAGGGAAAGTTCGAAATAGCAACTCAAAAATAACGTTCGAATTTAGGTCTTCCCGTAACAGGAATTTTTAGGAGTGCGAAATTTCCCCATTCTCATACACAACCTCTCACTTCACAGATTCATGATTTTCCTCCTTTCCATATTTGATTAATTCACGTGTTCCATCCCCTTTGATTCAACGAGCCTAAATAAAATAAAAATGTCGCAACCAGAAACCCGCAAATAAAGTATTAATGCCACGTCACTCATCCACGTGAAGGAGCGTGACAATGACGTCACGCGTGACACAAGCCATCCATCACGCCGCATGTCTACAGGAAAACCAAGCACGCTTGCACACACCATCACCCTTAATTCAAAGCAAATAGAACTGAAATTTCTGTAACTTTACATGGAGATAAGTTTGTCAAGGAATATGTTACCAACGTCCACATGCGGCTGATTTCGAATTTCGAAGAAAGGAAAAGTTCGAAATTCAAGTTTCGCGACTGCAAAGTACAGGTTGTTTGAAATTCGGATTTTTCGTCACACGTAAGTACAGGCGGCTGCTGAAACGGAAAATTGCGATATAACTTTATTTTTTAGGATGAGATTGACGACTTAAGTAGGTGAGTCGTGATATATTCCGTGATACGCGCTTATCTCGTTACGTTTATTGGCGCGACGGTTTGCGGGATTATTATGTTTTGGAAATATTACGTGGTGGGTACTTGAAGAAGGTTTAAAATAGGCTGTATGAAAAGCATATTTTATATTTGGTTTAACTATTTAGCAGATGTCCTCGCACTTATACAAAAACTTCTGTAGTTCAGATATTCAAAATTCTAAAGGTACCTATTTCTTACCCTAAATGATTTCCTCACTAACCAAATCACCGTAAAAACAAGTGGTTAAGTCTAAGATTGGTACACTAAGTTGATAGTTGTTCGGTTTTTAGGTAGGTATCAAATTGTTATAAGAGTTAGCGAGAGTTAGTGAGAGAGAGCAATCAAAGTTTCTAAGGAGAGTTTTAAGGGAGAGTCTAAGGGACCGAGTACTACACTAAAACATTTCCTCTCATTCATGCGTATCAATAAACCATCCCATCCAAGTCAATCATACCCGCACACAAATACGTCATCACCCCCACCCAAAGCCATAATGACGTAAGCACCAAGAAAATTGTCTCGAGACAATCCAACGAGAGTCGATGGAACCTATAACTCGTACACACCCCGGTATTGATTAAAAAAGCAACATAAATTAGCGAATTCGAGGGGCGAACGGGGGGCGAAGGGGGGTTGTTGTCAAAAAACTTTTATAAGTGTTTATGTGTACGTACCCACCCCCCGCGGCCCGCGCAGGGAGTGCCCCGCGCCGCTGACACCCTTTCGCGCATACCCACATTCGTATAAAACACCCGGTACAGGAGATGGCGAAACTGGATTTTAGGTTTAATTGGTTTTTTACGGAACTTATTAGATTGGTTGATGGATTTTAATTAAAAATTGGTAAATAATTTACAATTTGTGTAATGCACTTGAACTTGAAATCATTCAATTAAAGTTCCTTGTGTATTCCAGATACTACTTGAAAACTCACCTTCTTCTTCACGTCTTTTCTTAAAAAAAAAGAAAAGAGTAAAAAAGAGAGTATGAAAAAGGAGTGTAAGAATTTTGAAAAAAGCAAAAATAAAGATAAAAGTTAATTTTTGTAGCAGAAACGCTCTCATCTTAGTGTTTTTGATTTATTTTATTTTTTGTTTAAGAGTTACTGCACTAAAGTAGAAAGAAGTACATTAATAAACTACTGACAAACTACTATCCATTTATAAAATAACGTAACAGACATCCACAGTCCGTCACTAGTGTCAATACCCCACATTGTTACCAAACATCCCTTTTCCGCCTACGCCGTTGCCTAACCACTTTTCCTTTCGACTGTACACTGACATACAAGTACATGTAAATTAAACACCACCGCACACAGACACGCACACAAATAAAAACGTAAAGAAACACCGCGGAGAGGAAGAATGTATTAAGAAAGCGAGAGAGGGACGCCTTTCTAATTAACACCCCGTGAGGGAGCGAGACGGCGCCTTACGACACGCTAATTAAGAATACAAGAAGAAAGACGCGTTTTATGTACAGCCACGGGATCCTGTCTATGTGTGAGTGAGCTGTACGTGTGTGTCGACGATTTTCCATCTGTAACGCGCATGTGTAAGTGTTGTGTTATTAACTCATTATGTGAAGAGTTAGTAAGTACATAAACGTTATTTACTGGTTAATTGAAAGCGGTTTTCTCCGATAAGAGCCTGGTAAAGACAGCGGTATCGAGACATTTTCTATTTGATTTTAACATGTCTCCTTTATTTGGTGTTACGTAAAAAATATGCGGTGAAGAAAAGTTTTGGTCCTCAACTTTCAGTTGGTGCAAAGTTTTGACTTTGTCGAGATTGATACTTTGTTTTTGGACTTCAAAGTGACAATTGATATTGTAAAAATATGCTTTATAATCATTGATATATAAAAAACCCAAGATGCACAGTTGCACTCGAAACTGTCGTCAAAAACTGACTTGTATCAAGTGTCATGTGTGAGTTGTGTGTAGTTATAGGTACTATAAACATTTTTTTTTTTGCAAATTCAACCTTACACGGATCGCTTAAAGTTGTTTTTACAAAGCAGTGCAGTATGGCGAGCGATGCGAGACTGTTTGAAACTTGCGCACAATTATACATATTGCGCTTGTTTTTTGCGGACGTTTTTGAGATGCTGAGTGTGTATCTTGGGTTTTTAAATATCAATGTTTATAATACAATGTGACCTTTTGGTTGTATTTAAGTATTTGGAACAGATACACAACTACATATTGACAATTTGACATAACTACATATTGAGCACATCTATCGGTTTGTCATGAATCATACTAAATTATTTACTTCCCGACCGATGACCTGGTGAAGGTCGCGGGTAGCCGATGGATGCGAGACGCGCGGGGCCGGTCGTTGTGGCGACGCTTGGGGGAGGCTTATGTCCAGCAGTGGACGTCTTTCGGCTGATATGATGATGATGATGATGACTTACTTCTCGTGGGTGTCGTAAAAGGCGATTGAGGGACTCACCAGAGAATGGGCAGCAGCTTTCTCTGTAAAACGCAACACTAAACACTGCGATCGCCAACCCGCCTGCCAAGCCTGGCGATTATGGCAACCCCCCCCCCCCTTTGGGGGAGCCCTATGTCCAGCAGTGGACGTCTTCCGGCTGTTATGATGATGATTTACTTGTTTGTAATCAGACACATGCCCCAAATGAGTTAGCAATTACTTTATTAGGCAAGAAAATCTCTAAAAAAAGAAATTGTTTAAAAATTTAGGAAGTTTTTTTTACAGTAATTAACTTCTGATAAACTTATGACCTTGTGGTGATAATTAAGTTCCTACTTTAGAATGTTTTAAACCTCTTTAAATGACCCCAAAAAAAAAAAAAACTTCAAAACTCGTGAACAAACACTACCCGAACTTAATAAAAATAAACAACAGTCCCTCTTGAAAAAGTTTGCCAGATTTTTTTCTGAAAGATCTTATTTATCTTAGAAAGATCCGGCCCTTTGATATTATGAGGGTCATGGTCAGCCAATAATGGTTTAAGCGGCTACTGAAGGACGCAAGGACGTCTTCCGGTGAGTACTTAATGATGTAAAGGGATTTTTGGGGAGCAATGGGGGTGAAAGAAAAGAGATTTACGGGGGGTGAAAGTTGGAAAAATGTTTTTGGGTATTTTGTTAGGAAATATATTTTGTCAGTTTCACTATGATAAGTGTAAAATAAAGGTAAAATATTTCGTAAGTAAAATACTGGTATTTAGCTGAATCAAGTTGGACTGAAAACGGACCCCTATATAGTTGGGAAAAGGCTAGGCAGATGATGGTGAACGTGTGTCGCAGTCATCGAAATTATTCTCTATTTTATGATCCAAAAGGAAAGAAAGAAAGAAAGAAAAATGTTTATTTGGGACTCGTACAAAACAGACAGATGTAAAATTAATTAAAACTAAAAGTAGTCTATTACTTAATCACTAGTAAATTAGTCTGTGCGAGGCCAAAAAGGTCCATCTCAGCATAGGCTGCGAAATTTAAAAATAAATAACACAGCGCTGGTTTTATGATAGGGCCTGTGATGCCACGGACGCAGTTACGTAACACATACTAATTATAATAGACTAGCTGACCCGCGCAACTTCGTCTGCGTCACTATTTTCTTTACTGCTCCGCTCCTATTGGTCTTAGCGTGTTGATATATAGCATATAGCCTTTCTCGATAAATGGGCTATCTAACACTGAAAGAATTTTTCAAATCGGACCAGTAGTTCCTGAGATTAGCGCGTTCAAGCAAACAAACAAACAAACTCTTCAGCTTTATATATTAGTATAGAGTATAGATTTACATTCTCCCGGTATACAAAAGTATACTTTTTCCTATTCCAGGACATGGTATATCCGTGTGCCATGTTTACGCCTAATTCGTTCAGCCGCTGAGACATAAAGAGGTAAAAACCGGCTAAGTGCGAGTCAGACTCACAGACGAAGGGTTCCGTATCATAAACCAAAAAAAACACGTTTCTTGTGTCCTTTAATTTAATTTAATTTTGAATATTTGTTTTTATAGCGGCAATAGAAATACACAAACTGTGAAAATTTAAACTGTCTACCTATTACGGGTCTTGAGATACAGCCCGCTGATAGACAGATGAACGGACGGCCAGCACCGGTTTAGTAACAGGGTTTTTTTAGTTACCTTTCGGGTCCGGAATCCTGAAAATAGACGAACAGAGTTGCTTTAACTAAACTGCCAAAGTTAATCGAAAAAAAAAACCGGCAAAGTGCAGATCGGACTCGCCCACCGACGGTTAATTACTTTAAATAAAGACCTTATTTTTTTATAAAATTACAAATGTATAGTTTTCAGACTTTTCCCTATACTTGTAGTATAAGACGGTATTACTTGCCAAAATTCATAGTTCTGGGTCAACGAGAAACACCCTATACATTGTGATTTCCTTGAGAGGGTCGAAATATATGTTTTTTGCGCATAAACTACCGTATCTTTTATTAACGTTAACTTAGAAGTTTGAATTTTTTCACAGCTGCAAGGGGCAATATACTTGAGTATATGGTTTTAATTTCAACTTGATACCTCTACGCGTTCCCGAGATAAACGATCTTGACAGACAGAGGGACGGACAACAAAGTGATTCTATAAGGGTTCCGTTTTTTTCCTTTTGAGGTACGGAACCCTAAAAATAGAGACTCTAAGTACCAAGAGTTGAGGACCTGAACCTAAGTACAGTTTTGTAACAGAGACAAATCCAGGGAGTCTTATATCTAATTTAGGAAATAATTTTCTCAAGTAATGAAAGCTGATAATGATGATTACTATCGTTAAAGTCCTTTTATTACTGCGCAAAACTGCCTCCATTTTATAGCAGGATTTTGTTTAAAGATAACTGTTGCTGACACGGAATACACGCCTGTCTATTGGCACTAACTTTTCTAGTTGGGAGATAAAAGATAGGGCCTTGAAAGTCTGTAAGAAGGAATAGAAGTGCCATAAAACAGACTTATTTCTGTTACCAAGAAAATGTACAGTATTTGAATTCGTAAAAATTGTACGTATACTTGTAACAACATGAACGAGACTTGCGAAAAGTTTAGAGAGTTCTGTGTGCCCTGCCTGCAATGCACACAGAACAGATAGCCGATGTGGTCAAAAGCTCCAAAGTCTTGAGCATCATCGCCGAGTTGCTGGCCTGTCGGTTTTTTATCGGTTGCATTTTGGGGAGTGTGCGACGGAATTGCATAGTTTAATTCCGCCAAGCCCGTTCCATAACCGGACCACAAGACGTACGGCGATGCGCCAGCGGTACATGGTGGACATCCTACCCACACGCACAAAACGTTTTGGGAACAAATTCATTGTGCATATATCTAAGGAGTGGAATTTCCTGCTAGAGTCTGTGTTCCCTGATAACTATAACCTAACTACCTAACTACCTACGAGTAACCTACTCACTATTGACTTAAAGACTTCCGTCTTTAAGTCAAGAGTGAGTAGGTTACTTCTAGGCAAGCGTGCTCCATCTTCGACCACATCATCGCTTATCACCAGGTGAGATAGTGGTCTAACGCGTGTCTATCAATAGTAAAAAACTGGCCAAGTGCGAGTCGGACTCGCGTGCAAAGGGTTCTGAAAGAATTTAATTTCTTAACATGTAATTTTAACACTATAGACTTCTAATAGGTTTTCCTGTAATCTTTAGGTAAAGATCTATTATCTCCAATTTTTTCAAAATTTTAGTCTTTGTAGTTTCGGAGATAAGGGGGGGGGGGTTGTATAAAGGTATTGGATAAGGTTGGGGGATCGTTAACCCGCCGCAACACAAAACAAAAACTTTTCACAAAAAAAAACAAAGATTTATTCGATCCGACTGCAACATATATACCATGTCTATTAATTAAGTACCAATCGATTTTAGGGACTATGCAAAAAATATAGTCACTGCCTCTTCTCAATGTTGACATACCATATCGTATTACCTACATACAAGAGAGTCTAAATACCCTTCTAATTCAAGATATACCAAACCAACTGATCTCAGTTCAAGACCTCAACACAAAGGCATCAGCACATCTCACCGTAATTGCTCCCAGATCTCGATGCGAGCTCTACAAATGCCTAATGATGCGTTCTGTACTAACCCGAGATAAGACATATCGCCTTTTGATCACCTACCGACGTCAAGAAAACCTTATCGCTCTCACTGTAGGTTTATTTGTTTTAAGCTTTCAATGCGAACGAATGAAACGGGCTGTGTATTGAATTACCACTAAAGTCTTAAGAACAATTTTGATACAATCGAAATTAAACTTTGTTGTACTAAAAATAAGGTTTGAAATTCAACTGGAGGTTGTGAAAAGATGTACAGGATGAGTTTGTTCGTCCTGCTCTCGGAAAAAGCTTGCAAGAAAGCAAAGAATGGTGGAAGAAAGGGGAAGGGACAAGAAGGAGATATGTCTCAACGTCGGTGATGAATTAAATTTTTTAGGGGGGCTTAGGGGGCAACTTTGCCCCTTTCATTGGCGCGTCTTCATCCAGTTATTCGTTTCTTTAATTCGTGTTAATTTTTTTTTGCTTTGTTAATGTGTATCGCGTTTTTTCGGTTTTGTGCCTTTGTTTACTTTGTGTGTTAGATAACGAGGTAACACGACTAGTGCCTGGATTATGCCTTGGTTTAGAACCCTCTTCTTAGTACTTGCTTGGGTATCTTGGCTATATTTTTTAGGATCAAAAAGCTGTACTTAAGATTTATTAGTAGTAAAGTTTTTTGAAGCTAACTTAAAAAAAAAACGGTCTGTTATGTTATGATCACAATATTCTTTAAAATTATTTTGTTTTGTGCTTTGTTAACCGAAATTAATTATAATTAAATTGTAAACCTCACCTAATTTGGGTATTAGGTGAGGCTACCTATGTAAATATATAGCAGATACTGCGTTATCGATAGTATAACTACACATTTATGTTTGTACATATAAATAAGGTGAAATTTATGATGAAATTGAATTTATAGATTCAAAACGACTTTTCCGCGTGTGTTGTCGGGTAGAATGTTATGGTAATTAAATATAGAAGTTATAAGTTGAACAATATTAAAAACAAAACATGTGTTTATTTCTTATTCACGTAGGTGCTAACTACATTTATTAAAAATTCCCTCATTAGGTATACTAACTACTTATTGATAACAATCGGTTTAGTTTTATGAACTCTAAAGTTTATTAAAAATCTATCGTATGAGCCACTAAGCGGCTTATTCCCCAATAACCCACATTTCAAAACTGCTTACCTCTAAAAAGTAAAGTTCAAATAAAAAAAAAAAGATGACGTCACATTAATTTTCCACATCCGACATCCCCTATGTGTGCATGCAAGCACAGCACGTATGCACGCACTCTCTATTCAAATAGAAAAGCAAAAAAAACTCGAATCGATAGCACAAAACAAAAGCAGAACCCTTCGTAAAATGCTAAAATCGATGCGAAGAAGTGTCATTAAAGAACCCCCAAAAATTAAAACCCCCTGTTTGTGTACGCACACATGCGTACGCTAATATGACTAATAGATGCACACACATGTAAAAAAGTTAATGAACTATTCACGGTAGGATATGCGATTTTGTGTAGCTTCGAGTTTTTATTATGATGCGTTCGTGAATTTGAATTTGGAATAGAATATTTTGTGATCGTATTTTGTTTGTTTAGATGTGAAGCTGTGGTAAGGATGTTATTATTTTTTATGCTTTTTTCAATTTAAATGTGGATTTTTATTCCTCCTTTCATTTGTTCATGAGGCTTAGTGAGGGCGGGTCACATTAGTGGCATTCGTGATGACCGCCGATCAAAAGTCCTGTCGCAATTTGTGCGAGAGGTAGGACCAAAAAGCAGTAGCAAGATTACCTGAGGCGCTAGTTATAGTACCGGCTGTCATATGTAGTTCTTTGGTTGTCACGGATTGTCAGAAGCCAGTAAATCTAACTCCACTCTTGCCAAGAAATACCGTGTTACGTAGTTAATGGGTTGTGGAGGCCTGGTAGGCCGCTCCACGTAAAATACTGGAATTCAAGTGAATCCGGTTTGCCTGGAAGCCGACCTAAACATATTTGGGAAAAGGCTAGACAGATGATGGTGCTAGTCAACGCGCCATTCTACGAGTATTAGTAAATGCGACTGTCGAAATACCAAAATACAATGGATTGTTCATATGACATTTCGACAGTGTTTGTCAATCCTTTACATTTTTGACGTTTTAGCAATCGCCTTCGCTAATGCCGCGGACAGACTGTCACTTGTCTCGAGACTACCACGCTGATAACCACTATAAGGCTGGTTATAGATGGTGCAAAAAAACATGGTGGAAAATGGTGAGGTAACTGCTTCCTTCAGCAATAGAAAATTGAAATAAGCAAAAATGCTCATAAAATAAAAACTACCGAGGCAAACTGAATCAAATTTTTACGGGACCAAATAGCAAGTATAAAAAAAAATCACAGAAATCGAATCAGGAACCTCGGGGTAATCGGTGTACAGAAATTAAAAAAAAATTACCAGCCGAATTAAGAACTTCATCCTTTTTTGGAAGTCGGTAAAAAAGTGGTTGTGTTATACAATTTTTAATTTTACAAGTTTATGTATACACATTTCACAAATAGATTATGAAGAAGAAAACAGAAAAATAGGTACAAAGGTGATGCTTATTAGGGTTCCGAAAAAAAAGGAACCCTTATAGGATCACTCGGGTGTCTGTCTGTCTGTCTGTCCGTCTGTCACAGCCAGTTTTCTCCGGATCCACTTTACCGATTCTGTTGAAATTTGGTACACATATGGACTTCTGTGACCCAAACACGGACGCGTTACGTAAATCATTAAATGTTTAGTATGGGGGTCACTTTTGGGGGTCAAACTAGAAAATTAAAAAAAAAAGTTTTTTGAACAATATATATGAACAATATCGTGACATATCAAATGAAAGGGCTTACTGTGAGGGCTTTAATTATATTTTTTTCATAATTTTAAAATAAATGGTTTTGAAGTTATTCAAGAAATTAGATGAAAAATTACCATTCCCCCCCCCTTATCTCCGAAAGTACTGAGCCTAAAATTTTGACAAAAATGGAGATAACAGATCTTTACCTAAAGATTACAGGAAAACCTATTAGAAGTCTGTAGTGTTAAAATAACATGTTAAAAAAATGAAATTCGTTCGGAACCCTTTGCACGCGAGTCCGACTCGCACTTGGCCAGTTTTTTAAAAGAAATCTCTTCCAGCATACCTGCGAAAGGAAAGTCTAATAAAAGACACCATGTTTAAAAGTTATACGTAAAAATAAAACTATAAACTTTAGGTTAAAACGACAATACACAGATATTGCTAAAGTAGATTTGTACTATACTAAATACTATATGATTAGCAGAACTTTTACTGTTTTCATTCAGTGCAAAACTGTTTCTTATCTAATTACCAAATGACTGTAATTCCTAACATTCTTCATTAATACGCGAAAAAATTGGACACACAGAAGGACTCAAGTCTGTCTGTAATCTGAACGATTGCATGGACAATTTAAGCAGTGGTCACAAGCGGTGACCCAAAGAGAAGTAGGAACTTAAGGGACACTTCACGATTTGAGGAGTTCGACTAACAAATGCTTTAGTAAAGTAATCACTTATTATGTTACAAGGATACTGGGGTGTATCAAACATTGTATTAGACATTTCTTTATCTATTAATTGGTTGAAATGGGTTTGGTTTCGGAAGAAAAATGAAGATGATTTGGGTTAGAGTGAGGCTGATCGATTGGTACTTTTCCCCTTAATATTTAAACTAGTTGACCCGCGCAACTTCGTCTGCTCCGCTCCTATTGGTCTTAGCGTGATGATATATAGCCGATCCTTCCTTAATAAATGAGCTATCTAGCACTGTAATAATTTTTCAAATCGGACTAGTAGTTCCTGAGATTAGCGCGTTTAACCAAAAATACACATTTTGCAAATTGGTTATAAATAACACTTTATTTGCACTTAAATTTAAAGTAGACGAGGCCGGTGTTTCCTAGCGGATTCATCATATCAGCCAAGACGTCCACTGCTGGACATAGGCCTCCCCCAAAAGGGGGGAGGGTTTGCCATAATCGCCACGCTTGGCAGGCGGGTTGGCGATCGCAGTGTTTGGTGTTGGTTTTTTACAGAGAAAACTGCTGCCCATTCCTAGCTGATTACCCTGAGAGAAAACACCGAAAAACAACTCAGATGTTAAAGTTTCTTTTAAAATCAATACAATGGTAAGCATGTTGGTCAAATCATATGTGATGCGTGTAGGTTAATGTCTAAGGTGGTATTTTTAGGGAAGAACCACACAGATTTTAGATTTGAGTGGACCTGTCCAGTCGAAGTAAGATTTGTCAGTAATTTTACTATCCTATCCTCCTACATCCAATTATTATAATTACATATCAATATATGTATATAAAATTCTTCCGTTACTGACTGATTGAATGACTGAAAGACAACGCACAGCTGAAACTACTAGTCGTAGGAAACTGAAATTTCTGAAGCGTACGAAGTCGCGGGCGAAACCTAGTTATATTATATAATATCTTAAAATATATAAATCACGTGTCACGTTGTTTGTCCGCGATGGACTCCTAAACTACAGAACCGATTTTGATGAAACTTTGTAACTATCTGTTATTTGATCCAACTTAAAAGATAGGATAGTTTTTTGGAACGGGAAAAAACGGGATACGGGAAAAACGGGATATGCGTACGAAATCGCGGGTAAATATTATAAATGCAGGACCGGTCCTTGTGGTGATGCTCGGGGGAGGCCTATGTCCAGCAGTGGACGTCTTTCGGCTGATATGATGATGAAGATTATAAATGCGAAAGTTTATGAGGACGGATGTTTGTTACTCTTTCACGTCAGAACTCCTGAAAGGATCTTCATGAAATTTGGCATAGAGGTAGATTACAGTCTGGTATTCCAGACTATATTCATATTATACACAGGATATTTCTTTTCGTTATTCACGCGGGCAGAGCCGGGGGCGACAGCTAGTCGGTAAAATTACCAATTTTTGTAATGCATCCTATTGCAATTTGCATTTTCTAATTAATTGCTAAACTCAAGGTATAAGGTACACATAAAAGACTAACATCAGAACCTTAATATACTCCAACTTAGGTAAATAAAAAACACCAACCAAGACCCACAAAATTAAAGTAACAGCCGAACTTCCAAAAAAATGTAAACATGTAGATACACATGTAAACATACATATACAAATGCAAACGAACGTATACATCGCAAGGCGGCGATGAGTTTTAAAGTTTTTAAGGGTTCGTCGAAGATTGCGTGGCTTGATTACCGCCCCCCCTTGGGAGGGGGGCACCTCCACACACGGCTAGGGCCGAAAACACCGCTGCCCTCCCTTTTTTAAGGAGGGTAAATTAAAAGTGTTATGTGTGGGCGGTGATTCTTGATACTTTAAGACAGTTGAGGCATTCCTTATCTTTTTTTCGCAGCATTAGATGTTATGCTGGTGCTTAGTCCGTAATGGGAACACGTTACATTTTATGGCTGTGGTGTTGGTGATTTTAATTAATTTAGATTTTGGGTGTGGTATAGATTATTTCTAGTTGATAATTTCGCGTTTTGCACAGTGACAGTAATTTTTTTAAAGTTACATAATTATAAGTCTTAAAAGTCACATTAATTTAGTTTCTACCGGTGTTTTGAGTGAATTATGTATTAGTTTTTTTTTTTGTAATATGAAAAGCTGCAAAATTAAATATAAAAGTATGGTAGTATTTTCATGTTAATGTGTGTTATCCTGTGATTGATTCCCTAGAGCGTAATCTTCGAGTCCACATTCGAATCACATAGTCCGCTTTAAGAGACAATAGTATTAATACAAATTTATTTTTTTGTCACTATTGCATGCTCATAATAATACTTAGTAATTTTCCTAATAAACGAAAAGTACCAAGACTAGTCGTACTAAGTGAAGACATGTGCAAGACAGTCGTCGTTCGCTCGTTCATTTGCAAACGATTGTAATTCGTATCTATGTCGTATTCGTACAGTCGTAGAGTCGTACCGTGATATTTATCTCGTGCCGCGATATTACTGAAATGTTACGCAGTTACATGTTTAATGTTTACGTTGCCATTTTTATGTTACCTCGTTTGCGGAATTGCTTTTTATTTATTGTTATTTTTTGGGAACAAAATTGTACAAAGATTCTTACTAAGGAGTATCGTGTTATCCATTAAGTAACTATGGAGGTCATATAGGCAGTAGCATTCATGCAGCGGACATAGCAATTTATGTATAATATACTTATGATCAGCGGTCATCGGGTTACACTGAAAAATGAAAACAAAACAGAAGGGTCAATGCTAGGTAGAGGGAATTGACCTGTGGTCATAGATGGGTTACGTTAATTTGCCTTTAATTATAGCCAATTTCTGGATTAGTGATCAAAACTTCATTGATGTTTTGAGTAAAACACTGCTTCCAAATATGAATCAAACTAACGTCATTTCTAATGCCAAAAATTTTCGTCGTCCTCAATTTCAAACATCGAACGGAACACGTTTCTAATCGGGAACCTTACAAAACACGTCACCGTCACCCCTCTAAAAATTAAAAACAAAACACTCTTATAAAGGCGCACACACACCGACGAAGCTCACCTAATTATCGGCGCGGAGGGACTTTGCATAAGAAAGTATTGCTGCGTTTTACGACGCGTGTCGTGCCCCCACCCTACGGCCCAGATAAAAAATCTCCCATTTCCTTAATTCGTTTATCGGGGCTGGCGAGGCTTTGTCTCCGATCGATGAACGCCTCCAAATGAGCGCGAAACGTGACGCGCGTGTGTATTAAGCTTAAGGTGACGGTTTTAAGACGCAATTTTTATGTAAGAATTTTGTTATTATGCAGATTTGGCGCGAGTTTTTTGGTATTTTTTCACGATATGAAGGGAAATTTTGTGCGCACTGGAAGGTTGCATTCGACCTAGATTGTTGGCTAGCTTTGATTTTATTTAGTACCTACCTAGTTGAATGTATTTAATTTGTGCTTATTGCATGTTTGAAGTAAAAAAATGACAAAATCTCTGATCTTCGAATTTATTACGTAAACATTTTCAACTTCAAGAAAACTTACTTATTAGAACAACTTAACCAGATTCTAATAGAAATTGAGAAAATGCTTTTTGAACATTAAATTTGTGGCCTCCACCTAATAGTATCTGGTATCAGACTTATTATTTAAAATAGAAAAACAAGCAAAATTAAATTAAAAGGCACGCGCGAACAAACTAAAGCAATCAGCCGTCCCCTAAAACACGCCACAAAAGTCAATAAATTAAGCCCAGGAACACATGTATCGGCCCCCCGTTTCCAACGATAACTTAGTAATTAAGAAAGACATTAATCATTGCATGGGACAGAGTCAGTCTGATTGCGAATGTGACAAACTGGCATAAGTCATGCGTTCGAACGCGGTCGTGGGTGCTATGCCTTAGTGCTGGGATATGCGAGATCGAACGTTCGAATGGTGCGGTTGGCAATTGTTTTTTTTTTTAAGATCGAATAAAAAATAGAACATGTCTGGAAAACAAATGAATATTTTTTACTATCAGTTGGACCGTCCACACGATACAGACTTACAACTCTGAATAAAACAATTCTATCACATCGAAATTTGTCTGCACAGACTTTGTTCTAAGTCTGTGCAGACATACAATTATGTACCTTTTTTTTATTCAAAGTTCAAAGTCTGCATACACTAGTTAGTATAGTTATAACCTAATTAGAGGAGCTCGTGGCTTTATAATAACAGCCATACCTACGTGTCGATCTTCAAGGCTAAGCAATGCTTGGCGAAGTTGGTCTGTGGATAGGTGACCATTTTAACATACCGAGACTCCTTAGTGCCTCAGAAAACACGTTACGCCGTTGTTCTCAGCTGCCATTTTTAGATCTTTGGCAGTCGTTACGGTTTGTCAGAAGCCAGCAATCTGACACCAGTCTTGTCAAGAAGTACCGTGTTACCCATGTTAATGGTTGTGGAGATCTGGTAGGCAGCTGTTCCACGTAAAAAAATACTGGTATGCAGTTGAATCCGGCTTGACTGGAAGCCGACCCCAATATAATTGGGAACAGGCTAGGCAGATGAGATGAGTTATGGCCTAGGTTAGTTTTTAAGTTGAGGCTCTAAACGAGTCACATTCTGTCAGCGGAAGCGTGACGAAGGCGATTTTCAAAATGTCAAAGATGTATGGGATTGACAAACACTTTCGAAATGTCACGTGATTTCTTGCATTTCGACAATCGCATACGCTTCTAGAATGGTACTGTGTCTAGCGCCTCTAATACAAAACCTAAATTCGAAAATATTCTGTCTCCGATCGAAAAACAGATAAGTACCACAGCACTGTGAGAAGCAACACTAACCATCGACATGAATTGTTGCGTTTACAGATATTTCAAATCTGTACCATTCAATAGTATGTAATGAAGTTTGCTGTATATTTGAATAAGTCTGATGTAATATCGTATTATGTATACAAATGTCGTATATTTTACGTGTGGAGAGGTAATGTTTAGATTTATGTGTGAAATGTTTTAGTGGCTATCTAATTCAAATTGTATATTTAAGGTCGCCTATGTTAAAACTTATTTGAATTGCATATCACACAAAAAGAACTCAATTAATTTGAAGTAAAGTCGCTGATAGTCACGTTATTGAAAACTGAAATAGTTACATTAGATAGCCGTAAGGAAAAAAAATCAAATTCAAATGATTTATTTGATGATATTCTAATGTTAGGATCGCTATGTTTAACTTAATAGGCGTAAAAATTTTATACATTAAATTATTATTCAAATTAAAATATATAATATTAAAACATTGCATAGAACTTAGTTTTTAAATAAATCGGACACAAAGCAAAACCCAATTATTATTTTTTTAAATTTTTGTTGTTTGTTTGTTGTTGTTGTTTGTTGTTTGTTTGTTTGTTTGTTTGTTTGTTGTTGTTGTTTGTTGTGTTAATCCTTTGGTTATGTGGTTTCGAATGTCCTTATGAAAAAAACCGACACCTTATACAACCTCTATACGATCACTCATGTGTCTGTTCGTCTATCACAGTCAATTAGCTCTGAATCTACACCACCGATTCAGTTGAAAGGCACACGTATGAACTTCTGTGACTCAAACACAGACGTAGACAAAAATAAATTTTGAGTATGTTTGGTCACTATCGAGGTGCCTACAAAAAAATCTTTTTTAACTACCATTTTTGTTTGTTAAAGGATGTTAAAAATTTTGTACATTTCTGCGAAAAACTTCAGTCCTACAAACTGTTCAATCCCTCCTTAAAATTAGTGCCAGCTAAAAAAGCAAGTTGTAAACACGGTTCCGTATATCAGAAAGTCAACGTCACGCCTCGCGCTCAACGTCTCAAACATTTACTTTTTAATATACCAAACGTTTCGCCAAAAATTGGGGCATCGTTCGCACCTCAAAGAAAAATCGGGAAGTTGATTCACCACCTTAATCCTGCAGTCATAAGGACCTATATTCGAAGGTACATAAAGCTCAGAATGCTTTGGGTTTTGTAGATGATATTGGTGTGAATTAACATGAGGGAGTGGACGTGACATTTATTGTTTGACAGCCATCGATCTGCCCTTTGCTATGCGAGGCGTGAAGCAGCAAAGTTCATGGGGTATTCCTCTTCTTCCCTGAATAATGGGGGCTTAAGAAATGCAGGTGTGGTGTGTGAAAGACGTGTTTGAATTAAAAAGTGGAGCACCTTTGTCTTGCTGCTTAAACATTTATGGAGGCTTTGAGCGTGTCGGTTCGACGCCCGTGTTTGGCAGTGGAGAAAATCTTCGAAAAACGTCTTTGCGAATGCTGAGCTGATATTCCTGCCACTGCTAGTTGTTACCTGGAGGCCATTGCTGCCTCTAGTACAATCTCTTTTGACTAATGGTAATTCTTAATCTGTTTGATTTTTATTATATAGGTAATTGTTTACTTTTTATTTAATATTATTGTTTGTTTTTGATTTAATATGATTGTTTATTTTTATTGTAATTTCATAGTTTCATCATAATTCTAATGTCATTGATATTTTCTATTCAATATTGTAGATCAGTGTCAGGTTTTTATTTATATTTATAATTTTTTTTAAGTGATTTAATTTTTTTTTTGTAGATCAATAACTTGTTTGTGTGGTTTTAACCGTAAATCTAAGTTCGTTATAACAAATATAAAACGAACAAATGTGTTCTTTTATTTATCTGTTTGTTTGTTTGAACGCGCTAATCTCAGAAACTACTGGTCCGATTTGAAAAATTATTTCAGTGTTAGATAGTCCATTTATCAAGGAAGGCTATAGATTATATCTTTTATCATCACGCTAAGACCAATAGGAGCGGAGCAGTAATGAAAATTGTGACGCAGACGAAGTTGCGCGGGTCAGCTAGTCTATAGATATATAGATAATCGTGCGCTGGGTTAGAACTACAGATAATTTTTTATGTGGAAATTTTCGATACAAAAAGTCCGTCTGAACCATATCAGTGGTAGGTGACTGGAGTTGAATTGTGTTAGAGAAGAATTTATACCATCAGAAAACTTAAAACCACCAATGTGGTGCAGGCATTTTCTAGCGTTAAAGCCTGCGAATCCTATCAATTTTTGTGGTAAAATCTTCCTAGCCTGCAACGTAGGTCACAAAAGATTTACAAAATTAGCCTTTGTAAGTCTTTCGAAGTTTCAACAAACATTATGTATTTATTTGTATTTTGTGTTTTTGTTTGTGTGTTTATTTTATAATATAGTATACGGTATAGGTATATATTTTATATGTATATTTTATTTTTATTTGTTACTTTAATTTTATGACTTTACATAATCTTCTCTTGTTCTTACACACTATTGTCTACATTTCTTTTTATTTCTCCTGTCGCAGGTCTGTTGGAAGTAATTTCATTAGAAATAAGCAGTTCCTTTGTGCTCATGTTTATAATGTTAACTTTTACTGTTTTTTCGGTAAATAATAAAATAAATAAATGAAACTGTAACAAGTTCTTTTACTTATATATTCCTTTAAAAACCTCAATACAAATATCACTCAATGTGACAGCCCTTACAGCCATGCTACAGCATTGTCACATGTTTACAAAATCCGCGGCGGATTATCTAATTTGGTCGCGGAAGTCGTCGACGAGATGACGGGAGCCTATTCAATCCACATCGATCCCCTTATACGATTTGAATGTGTTAAACTTGATATTTATAGGGTGGTATGTTTTGAGGGATATAGATTCTTAGTGTATTGTTTTTGTTCTTCGAGGTTTAAAGTTACTTGTTGAAGAAAAATTGTAAAACTGAAACTAGTGGCGCCGACAGATGTTTTGCTGGTCGAACATTGGCTGGTCATGTTGAAAGAAAAATATTCTAAAACCCGATTACAGCGCGAATTTAAACCAGGTATCCAAACACACAGTGAAAAAAATATCAAAATCTATAGTGTTGATCTGGCCATAAACGCCTCGACAACTATGCATTAGTACAAAAGGTAACATGCATAAAATATTTTGCAAAAAGTTTTGCCGAGAAGGTATCATTCGATACCTCATCATTTCAGCTAGAAGAAATTGCAGGACAAAAATTTCCTAGCGAAGATTCTCGAATCCAAAGGATTCCTTCATTCCCGGTACGATAACCGTTTCGATCCATTCCGTCATTGGAATTTCCCCAACTCACTTCAAATTCTAAACTTTCAATTGCGCCTGTAAAAAGATATCACGAAACAACGCCATGTTTCTTTATAATATGATATTACTCTCTCATCTTTAATTAATCTTTGCGTCACAATAGTATTATGTTTTCAAAGAAAAATTTACCCTTTAAGAAAACAACCCTTTCTTAACAGTGGCGTCGTTTGAATTATTTTACAGAGAAAATTATTCACATTTTAATCTATTGGAGGAGATTATATTCGGTTTCTTATGGAGATTATATTAAATTTCTTAGTCGTGGTTCAAAAGTTGAATAAGAAAATGTAAGTAACACCTTACATTTTCTTATTCAACTTTTGAACCACGACTAAGAAATTTCTAATCCTCTTTTCAAGATAAGTACAGGCTTATTCTGACACTGAACCGGAAAAAATATAGAATCAAAACAAATGAAAGCATTTGTTTCGAAAAGCAATAATACGCACTTTTGAATTGATCAGTTCGGCCAGTCAAAAATGCATTCAAAGGCGTAGATCTCTTTGGACTAGAACGTGCAGGAAACTCCAAGGATGCTAGTTCTGATTGACCACGAAATAACATTCTAATATCGATTACGATTGTCGTGATATTGTTGCCTGCTTGTCGGTCTTCTACAGATTGTACTTCGGTGAGTGTGCCCAAGAACTCCACGACCTCATTCCACCGGCCCCCTTCTACCATCGGACATCCAGACGCACTGCATCTTACCATCCCTACATCGTTACTATTCCACCAATTCGCACTAAGCGTTTCCAAACGTCTTTTATAATGCGCACAGCAAAGGAGTGGAACTCTCTGCCTGCGTCTGTGTTTCCAAACGCATACAACCCTAATCTCTTCAAAGTTAGAGTGAACAGGCTCCTTCTGGGTAAGCTCGCTCCATCGTAGACTTTGTCTCTGTCATCTCTGACCTAGACTAGAGTCAAGAGCAAACCAATCACAAATAAAAAAAAAATAAAAAAATTCTTCAGAACCGTAATAGTTAGACAGTTGAAATTTTCACAGAGTATTGCCGCTATATCCAAAAATAATTTCTTTTCTACCTGATACCCTAAATAATATTCACAAAAATGTAGTCAAAAATATTGTTACCAGTACATATAAAAAATGTAAATTTAACTTAAAAAATTATTACTTTACTGGTGATATCACTTAAGTCTTAAGTACGTAGGTAAACTTATGTTTACTTGTGTTATGTAACATGCTGTGTAGCGAGCCTCCACCCACTTTGTCACAAAAACCATTAAAGGTTTCGGACAAGTGTCATATTTATCTGTAAAATTTACTATAATGTGTTGAAAAATAAACAAAAAAAAAAAGTAATCGAAAATTTCAGGGGTCTTCCATACAAGAAACGTGTTTTTTCCGTTTATGGTATGAACCCTTCGTGTGAGCGTCCAACTCGCACTTGGCCTTTTATATCTACATACACTCACCACAAACATTCATAACTGTAACTTCTTAAAAACAAATGAATGCAAGAAAAGAACGTTCCTTTTTAACAGTCACTTGTTTTTGTCAAAATTCTACTCCTCTCCTCTTTACAACCACTTTGATTTATATGGTGAAAAGTGTCAAATCATCCCAATGAATGTCTAACGTGTGAAAACACGGCCCTCTCGCCCCGGGCCATGATTGTATCGACATATTGTTATGGCGCGAACTTGATTCACAATGGTATTTGATGATCGAACGTTTAAGAGTCCCTTGGGAGAATTGGAGTTTATACGTTTTGTATGAGACACATAAACTCATATTTTGTAAAGGAATATATTTTTTCAGGATTTGCTGTCATTTGTTGATCTTTGACAGTCGTAAGGGAAGGTCAGAATCCAGAGAATCAGTGAGCGTTATTCAGTTACTGCATTGTGGAGGACAGATAGGCAGCCATCATTATCATCAGCATATCAGCCGAAAGGCGTCCACTGCTGGACATAGGCCAAGCGTTGCCACAACAACCGGTCCTGTGCGTCTTGCATCCATCGGCTACCCGCGACCCTCACCAGGTCATCGGTCCACCTTGTGGGAGGCCTTCCAACGTTGCGTCTTCCGGTACGCGGTCGTCACTCCGGAACTTTTCGGCCCCATCGACCATCTTTTCTGCGAGCAATGTGCCCTGCCCACTGCCACTTTAGTTTGGCGATCTTTCGGGCTATGTCGGTAACCTAGGTTCTCTTGCGGATATCATCATTAGGCAGGCATAGGCATAGGCAGTCGCTGCATATAAAATACTTGTGCTCGGCTGTAACCGTTTAGCGGTCTAAACGGTTGCAGCCGAGCACAAGTATTTAGTCGACACAAGTATAGTTACGAATAGGCTAGAAGATTGATTTTTAGTCCTCATTTAGTTAATTTCAAATAGGTTGTTTTTTGAATAGAGCATTTATTTCCAGATAGCTACAACCTGGGAGTCTTTAAGACAAGAGTGAATAGGTTGCTTCTAGGCAAACGTGCTCCATTTTCGACTGCATCATCGCTTACCATCAGGTGAGATAGTGGTCAAAAGTATGCCTATCTATATTAAAAAAATGAGTTATTGTCTCAGTTTATGTTTCGTTTTGTCATTGGAATTGCTCTTTCTCATAAGCGTTCTAGACTAAATAGGCACTACTGATAAATTACAGTTCCGCTTTAACTTATTTGATTTGCTGGCTGTTACTTGCATAGTATAAGTAGGTACGTTTAAACCTACCTATGTAGGTACTTCTTTCCAAAACTTTAACCTCTGTGGCTCGTAAAGATAAGAATTCACAACCAAAACAAACCATTCAAAATTTTAATCAATTTCCATATTCGTACCAACAAATTGGTCCCCACGTTCTCCACAAGAAAAATTAATAAATTTCACCTGAGATACACTTAATAATCTCCGCTCACATCCCTACATAATTTAAGCAGAAAAATGGAAAAAGAATCTCTAAGAAACGCACGAAGACTCCCTCATATATGCGTACCCATACTTAGTGAGTTACACCCCAAATTAATAGCATCCTAACAAAAAACTTCCCCCTGTCTTATGAGAGGGGGTTTAGGGGGGTGGTTCATTTGCATATATGTCCCCC
Organism: Lacanobia wlatinum; assembly: GCA_947578705.1. NCBI lineage: Eukaryota > Metazoa > Arthropoda > Insecta > Lepidoptera > Noctuidae > Lacanobia > Lacanobia wlatinum. The sequence goes on along the minus strand of OX388044.1, from coordinate 7,283,718 downwards.
CAGCACCCTAAGGAATGGCGAGGATGTATTTTTAATTTCATTCTTATCCCTGTGCTTAAATCATGAGAGCGGCCATGCGTGCGAGGGTCTACCCTGCCCCCCACTGACTACCCTGGCCTCGTGCCCCCCCCCTCCCTGCGGCCGTTAGCTTGCGTCATACGTCGCTAACCACGTACAGTAAAAAGAAAAGAAATCTTAATAAGTTTGTTAGGGTGCGCTAGAGTTGGGTGGATAAGACAACTAATGAATTTTGGTTGGTTTTTGATTGTAAGAGTTGTTGGCTGGAAATATGTTGTTGTGTTTTGAGGGTTTTAAAAGGGCTGCTCAACAGATTAGTACTTTGTCAAAATCCGTTGTACAAATGCTTAGAAACAGAATTTTCGACGGAAACTGTCGCTTAGGTAAATGAGTGGCAGAAAAGATGCTGTCACAAAGACAATCTTTTTTTTTAAACTATAACTTTCGTATACTGTTACCTACTCTAGAAATAACTTAATTAAAGAAAACAATCCCTTCTCTAGACATAAATACCTACGATACCCATAGAGCTAGCATCCTTAGACATTAATTATGACATCAAGCTTAGATTCAAATAATTGTGATATTTTGGACTAGCAAATCGTACTGTAACGTTATTCATAAAATCAGTCGTTTTCCTGTTTAGTAACAACAAAAAAACTTTTTTTGTTCGGAGGTCGGTTGTATTTTTGGGTAAAAAGTTTTTTATTTTTCTCTTTTAAGTGGTGATATTTGGACGACGTCTTCGTCAACGACGAAATAGAAATAAGCAAAAATGCTCATAAAATAAAAACTACTAAACCAAACCGAATCAAATTTGTATGGGACCAAATGGAAAGTATATTGTACCGAACTAAAAAAAAACACAGAAATCGGATCAGAAACCTCGGAGTAATCGGTGTACATACATAAAAAAATACCCGCCGAATTGAGAACCTCCTCCTTTTTTGGAAGTCGGTTAAAAAAGCAAGAGTTATAATTGCAAAAAGTAATGAATAAAGTAATAGTAGTAGTGACATGGACGAGTTGCTAGACACGAATGAAGGCGACCACGCACAAAATAACATTGATAGAAAATACAAGTGGTGACGACAGTGACAAAGATGTAGAGGTAACGAATGAGATGTGGAGGACAGGAGCTATGATATGATTCCATGATGAACTTGTGGAAAAAGTACAATATAATTCCCCACTAATTAGAGCAGCCTTATCCACTCAAATCGAGCGTCATAAGCAGCCACCTAAAAAAACAAGCGTCGTCATTTTGGTGAGCAAATTTCGTGGAAGTTTCCCGTTCTTCCTTCTCCATATACTATGTCTTTTGTATGTATGTGTGTGTTGACATTACGCGCCGCACTTGTGTGACATTTGGCACGCGCGCCAAAATGTGACGTTTTTTTTTTTAAATGGGTACATAGTTGCGTTGTCATTTGTGCGGTTTCCTTGATGGATTCCGTGATGCGGTTGAGGATTTTGAATGGTCTTCCTCGTTTTCCCATTTGCTGGGTAGTGTTTTTGTTTGTATTATTTTGGTTACAGAATTATACTGGAGTAGTCGTTTCATTCCAATTAATTTAAATCCATAATAAATGACTGTTTTTTGTTCCAATAAAATTCCAACTTTATCATGTAATAGCCGACCCGTGTTAACTTCGGTGGGCGGTATTTTTCGGGTTAATATATAGCATATGACATTCACAAATAACGTGGCTTTCTATTGGTAAAAGAATTTTCAAAATCGTTTCAGTAGATCCAGAGATTACACCCTACAACCACACAAACTCACCAACTTTACCTCTTTATAATATTAGTATAGATGACACAGAGTTTGCTTTTCCAAAACTTGATAATTATCTCGAATTCCGAATTCAAAAATAGTTGACAAGACTATGTTCCATTTTTAAGAGCAGCTATTTAAACCGATCTCATAAAAAGTAACAGGTTTTTTATCCTCCTTGGAAGAGTTTGGCTTCGCACATCTTGTGCATTTGCCAGAAGGAAGAGGTTCTGTATTCGTGTGTATCTGTGTTTTAATTCTAAATTTAATCAATTGATTAACAAAACTGGTTATAATAGGTTCTAAATCTGTGCAATAACTGAGAATGTTGTAACATACCTACAATTCCAATTAGACTATGCGTGGGCTGGGAATCGAACCCACGATCATGTTTGAACTCGCTAGTAACAATTAGTTTAAATACAGGTTTTGTTTTTGTAAATAAAGTATAACTGAACTTGTAACTAGGTCCTATTAGTAATAATTTAATTAGGTATTTAATAGGACATACAAGGAACCGGGATTCCCGGTACTTTCGATACTTTAATAGCCAATAAAAGTATCAAAAGTACCGGGAATCCCGGTTCTTTGCATTATCTAGTATTTAATAAGTAATATTGCTAATTAGTAGTCATAACAGAATGGCAGCCACGTGATGGCAAAAGAAAAAGAGGTAGGCAAGCTAGAAGATGGACAGATGATATCAAGATGATTGGAGGGACAATCTGGTCCAGAAAAGCTACCAATAGAGAAGAATGGCAGCTGCTGGAAGAGGCCTAGTGTCACAGGACACGCTGATCACTGAACCGGGAAACCCGATGTATTAGATTTAAGTTAAAACAATTTGCTACTGTAGGTATGTAAAATCATTGTTTAGTATCAGCAATAAAGGCTAATAATAATAAATAATTGCTAGTTAGCATGGCAATATATTATTTTCTTCTTCAACTATATTGTGTGTCCATGAATAAATAAATATGATATTTTTTTATTTTTATTATTTGTGATGGGTTTGCTCTTGACTCTAGTCTAGGTCAGAGATGACAGAGACAAAGTCTACGATGGAGCGAGCTTACTCAGAAGGAGCCTGTTCACTCTAACTTTGAAGAGATTAGGGTTGTAAGCGTTTGGAAACACAGACGCAGGCAGAGAGTTCCACTCCTTTGCTGTGCGCATTATAAAAGACGTTTGGAAACGCTTAGTGCGAATTGGTGGAATAGTAACAAGGTAGAGATGCTAAGATGCAGTGCGTCTGGATGTCCGATGGTAGAAGGGGGCCGGTGGAATGAGGTCGTGGAGTTCTTGGGCACACTCACCGAAGTACAATCTGTAGAAGACCGACAAGCAGGCAACCTTACGGCGATGAGCCAAGCTATGTAGCTTGGTATTCACCAGTTTTTCGTCACCGATGAGCCTCTTAGCTCTGCGTTCTATCGAGTCAAGCGCGGCAAGCTGATACTTAGCTGAGCCATCCCAAAGGTGGCTACAATACTCCATGCAGGATCGGACTTGCGCTTTATATAGAGTTAAAAGCTGTCCAGGCTTGAAGTATCGCTTCACCCTATTTAGGATGCCCAGCTTTTTGGCAGCGGTTTGGGCTTTGTACTCGATGGTGGCGACGAAGTTGAGACTGGATGTTAACTCCATGCCTAGGAGCTCGAGCCGATCAGTCACAGGAACAGATGCACCCCGAAAAGTAGGAGTTTGGTCAAAACGACTCCTTTTTGCGGTAAAAAGACACGCCTGTGTTTTGGTGGCGTTAAAAGTGACCACATTGTCATCACCCCACTGGGAGACAAGGCTTAAGGTCGAATTTGTCCGCTCTACTATGGCCTCTGTCAAGGAACGAACTTCATCTCCGCCGGTTGTTGCGCTGGACAAGTATCTCTCTGAAACCGTACTGTCATCTGCGTACCCAACAAGACCAAGCTGAAGTAGGTCATTGATGTGCAGCAGGAAAAGAGTTGCAGAGAGAACGGACCCCTGAGGAACTCCGGCCATCAATAGCCATGAGGTCAGAGGAGCAGCCGTCAACGACTACTCGGATCGACCGTTCACTCAGGAAGTCTGATATCCAGCTACAAAAACCAACTGGGATACCATAAGCAGGAAGCTTGCTGAGCAGACCTGCGTGCCAAACCCTGTCAAAGGCCTTCGAGGTATCGAGCGACACGGCAAGTTAGATATTATTTGAAAGGGGATAAATGTACGAAAGAAACGTAATATGCTTATGAGAAAATGGTTCATATCATAAACCATAGTTAGTGGTTAGTTTTACTTATCTTACTTTAATATGTCTTGTGCGAGTCCCAAATAAACATTTTTCTTTCTTTCTTTCTTTCTTTCACAATCTGACTTAGACCACTGCTGAGCATATTTGTCTCTCTTTTCTTGTGCAATCCCCACGTTTCTGTGCCTGTCTCATCCAGGGCCCCAAGTCTGCTATTACAATAGTGTCAGAATGGTCTCATAATGATTTCATAATGGTCGATTTTGACAAGTTATGCCAGATTTCTTTTATATATATTTTTAAATATTATTTATTAATTTGTCATTATGCACGAGATTACCATTCTATGCCATTTCTTTCAATGGAGTGTCCGTGGTTGACCATTGGAAAGTAATAATGACGCTTTTATATTAGTAGACTACCAAACTGGTCAAAATCGACCATTACGAAATCATTATGAGACCATTCTGACACTATTGTAATAGCAGACTTGGGGCCCAGGTTCTACCCGCGATGGCAACAATGCGGTCTTACCAGATGGTAACCACCATTGCCAACACTTCTTTTTCCAGTCAGACGATGATTAGTGAGCTAAAATCTAAAGTTAAAAATATAAAAAAAAACCGGCCAAGTACGAGTCGGACTACTGAACCGTTCGTGTGCAAATGAAAATTAAGATTTGAATTTTTTGTTGTTATAGTGGCAATAGAAATACCCAATTTGTGAAATTCAACTGTCTGCCTATTGCGATTCTTGAGATACAGCCCGTTGACAGGCAGACGGACGAACGGACGGACAGCGGAGGCTTAATAATAGGGTTCCGTTGGTTACTCTTTAGGTACGGAACCCCAAAATGAAAAATTTCTTGGAAAATACTGACTTTACTGTTTAGATTCGTTGGTAAAAAATAAAGTACCTATAATTTTCACGTAAAATTAAAGTAAGATCAGGACCCAAACTTAGGTACAGAACTTTCACCACTTTTACCTCACAATCCTCTACTTACCGCCTTAGCTCCAACTTACCCTTTGTATACCCATCAGAATTACTCGTGCACCAATAAATTAAAATAAGCATTTACCCGGGTTTCCCCTTTCAAAAACTTGCCGAACTCAATTACCAACAAAGAAAACTCGACCCGGCTCCCGAACTTTGACATTCCAGTAAAAAAAAAATTAAAGATAATGCAAAAAGCCCGAGACCTTTATAATCGCATCAGCAAACCAGGATTGTGCCCGTTAATTATTGATAGAATGAAACTTTTATCAAAACTTCAGGAACAGAAGCCGAAATTATTTGAAAGCAAGCAAACCCTTCATAATGCTTGCGAAAATATTAAAACAAAGCCAAGGTGGCCGCCTGCCTTCTACGGACAGGCCAACTTGCTGATTTGTATAGAGCTGTTTGTTCGATTTTTATTTGTCCTCTAACATACTTCGTTTCTTGTGGCAACAGTGAAATAATCGCTCATGCCATGTTGAAGGGATTTGTTACTTAATAAGGGAAATCTCTTCGAAATCTACGGCTTCCCATAATCTTGTGCCTCATGCTGTTCATGTGAAGACATTATGGTTGCATCAGCAAATGGTGTTACGTATCTGAATATTAGCTATAATGTGCCATTGAAACACTGAGAAGAAGAAAACTGGAGACTACCCGTTCATACAGTATATCGGTGATTTTTTATTTCAGGAAGAAAATGGTTGTATTGTTCGCAATATTCGTCAACATAAGTATTACCAGCTAGAAAAATGAAATTAGTGTATTGATTTTGCCTTTATAATTTATAAACGTTACTAAATAGGGCTCATGAATTCATAATGCTTATGAGTAAGAGGTATATTTTTAATAAAGTTTAGAGAACATAGATAAACATTTGGAAAACACAGCTGACAATCCATTGTTACTCTCACATGCCGTTCATAAAATAAACCCGTAGAAATGTGGTACTAACAACTCTATAGCAACACCGCGAGAATCCACGAAGACGCCTGGGTGGTGATTAATACGACGCATCTCCCCCCAACGGTTTAATCGCTGGCTGGCAACATTTTTACCCAATTTTTGGGTGAGTACCCACCTCACCCCCCGGCCACCCCTTTCTTTCGTTAAGATAAATTATCCTGCGATCAGGATGAGAGTGTAGGTTCAAATTGCCGCCTTTAAAATTCGGCGTTCGGCCTCAATATTTATGCCGAAATTAGTGTCCTGCCCCTGGCTTTACGTGACTTTTTTGGATTGTTTAGTATCGTTACTTTTGTTTTCATTGGGAGTGGCTCAAATTGGATATCTTGTATTTTCTTCTCGTACATACATTACAAAGGATGCCTTAGTTATCATATTTTTTTTGTAAATAGGTTAGAGCCATGTGAATTTGTGGTCTGTCCCAATATAGTAAAAACTACTGTTACCAATTTTCCATGCTTATTTCATACCAAAAGTAAATTAATGTTTATCCAAATTTATACAAATTCATGAAGCGTCCTAGAGGATTATTTCTGTCATTTATTTTTTGTGTTACTTTTTTTGGAACATGATTTTGAAATTCGAACGCATGAATTCACGATTGTTTCATTAAAAGAAAAACAAATGAATTGAGTTTCGAATAGTGTGCTGTCATTTGAGTGAGGTTAAGTGAACATCACAGAATATCGTTACTGACATGAAGCTAAATATTTTTCAAAAACTATTTCTATCTAAGCTTCAAACTACAAAAGCTTGGTAGTTCGTTATTTGCTTCCGTATTCCAGTGAGTTTCGAGAATAATCCCTTCAATTATATTTGTTCCTGGGAACACAATCTCAGGAATTAGAAAACTATTTTACTTCGCTGCAATACTGAAGTTCTTAGAATAGATTTAGTTGGGATTTACACTATTTCCAGTTCCGGGTATCCATAAAATATACTTTTATGGAAGAGGGATGTTCGAGGAACCTCTTTTTAGGTATATACATTATATAATAAAAAGATGGAAAGGTAAATTTGTTCTATCTATGTCTTTGTACATCTCATATTTGTTTATTATTGTTAAACCATCAGGGATTATGTTTATTATGTGTCTTTTCTGGTCAGTTTATACAAGAGAATGCAAAAAAAAAAACAGAAACAAACTCAGAGGTCAAAGTCTCTCAAATTCCACAGAATTGTCGACATGTAATGGTGATCTTTTGAAGAAATACTTTTGGTTTGAAAAACAGCATAGATACCTTATAACGACTTGCTACATAGCTTACTTCAGAAGCTTCCAATCATCATCATCAGCCTATAACAGTCCACTGCTGGACATAGGCTTCTCCTAGTGCACGCCATTAAACTCGATTTCCGACAACTCTCATCCAGCTGCTATCAGCTACCCTGTGAAGATGGTTGTTCCACCTAGCCTGAGGGCGTCCTACTAAACTTCAAATAACGTATGATAATATTATAATATTAGACATTATAATATCTTGTTCGCTCAAGACTTTCTCAAATAAATCACACAACTCTCGTTTGGCGTCGTTACGCAAAGCGGGACAAATTCAATAATTTATTATTAGAAGTCCTCATTGTTTTAGCATTAAAACGTTTAAGCGCCGATTGTTTTGCCCGTTTATTTGTTATTATTTCAACTTTGCCCGCGCTCGGGTTCGGGCAAACGATTTCTTTGATATTTGACTAAAGAATCGCTTTTGCCTCAAAATTATATTTTCTATCTATTGTTGAAAATGTGGAGCGAATCAAAGAGAATGTAATACGATATGAATGCTGTGGTGTGGTTTGTACAGTCAACATCATAATGGTGTATCAACTCATAGTGTACCTACAAACTATTCTGCATTTTAAAGTGATTTATCATTGACAAAATAGGCTGCTTTATGTGAAAAAATTCATTTAAAAAGTCGCTGTCGCATTGTTATTATAAGTATTACTATTGTTGGACAAAAAAGTTCATATTCTAAATCTTATTTAAGTATCAGTTTAGAGTTGAATTTAACACCGTAAAGTCGTAATTAAAGCTATAAAAAACTTCATTCTTGTACTAAAATTGAGCACAATAGCCAATTTATTTCGACACCGACTGTACACGGCTTGTATTGACAAAATTATACCGATCGTTAATGTTTATAAGGTCATAAGTATACCTAAGAAAATGCAAAATGTTGCAAACAAAATTTTATAGGCAAAGAGACAATAAACCATGTTGGACACACTTCAATGTCTAGAGAATTACTGGCTCTTTGACTAATTTGGTATTTATATGGATGAATGGATACTATGGACTTAAAACTTTGAGCCGCGATATTTTAATTTGAAATGGAAAACGAATTATTATTAAAGATGGTACCTATGCATTTTTCAGGAACACAAAAATGAATACAAACGAGAATTTAGTTTGTACTTTAATAAAAAAAAAGTAGAAAGTGAACGTTTTTTTTTTTTTGTAAAAATGAAGTAGAATAAAGTTTTATTCATTATCAAAAAAAAAAAACAAAACAAAGTAATATCAATAAACGCATAGGTATACGAGTAAGTACCACACTAACACTTGCAACCACTCTTACCCTTCTCACATGCACTTACACACCCACACCTACAACACTACACTCACTACACCTACCGTACTAAAATCCCACACTACATTCTACCCAAACTACTGAAATTTTGTTAAACTTAATTATAGTTTAGTTACCTAAAGCTATTGTCTTTGTTACTGTGCCATCTGAATATGGATTGAAAGAGACTGGACCCCACAACACAGGGAATTCTAGTGTAGGGTTCAGGGCTTCATCTAACAATAAATAATTTTATTTTATTTATTTTATCCTTTGTTGTCCTATATATATATCGATCGCAAAATGAAATAACTTTGCAATCTAAGTACGTAAAATTTTATATAATACATCGTATCCAGACCCATATCTAAAAAATAGTACTTATCAGACTAAAATGCACGCAAAACTTTAATACTCCTGAGCTCAGATTTACTCGCAAAATCAGAACCAAAAGCACAAAACGCAAACTCACATGTCACTCCTGCAGCTAAAGAGTGGAAACAATTCTCATTGTAAAATAAAAAGTCCCTGTAACTTAGTATTCAAAGGGGCATGCGGTGTGCAAACAGGGGCATACAGAGACCAAAGACTAACAGGGACCATAGACCATCGAGTCCTACACCCGGCAGTCACTTCTTCTTCTTTTTATCGTGTCGGCAGTAAGGTCTAACGACCCCACACACCCTAGTGTCAGAGTTTCTAAACCGCCTCTGACATGGTTTATTTGACGACCGCCATTTGGCTGCCGGGACCACCGGCTTATATGTACCTTCCGAAGCACGGAATCATCTTTATATCAGACAATCAGGTGATTCAAGCCTGCAATATCCTAGCCAAACTGGAAATAATTTTACAAAGTATGCTTCTCGTGGGAATCGAACCCATGACCACCGGGTCACAAGGCAAACGCCTAAACCACTCTACCGTGAACTTCAGTCACTGCTAGAGATAGACTTTAACAATACCGTTTCACACACCACACAAACCCAGCCTTTCAGACAGATTTCGCGATTTCAGTGTTGGTCTCTTAAAGTTGAGGGCTTACATTGTGTGGGGTTCTATGGGGTTGTTGTGTAGCGTTATGAAAGAAAAGGGAGTTAGTGATAGCGTGATGGCTGATGGGACAGAATGGAAGAAAAAATTGTGTTGCGTCGACCCCAAGTAACATGGGATAAGGGCAGAAAGATGATGAAGTTGTACGGGCAGTCATTTCGATCCACATTAGTTATCTTTCCTTTTTTCAAATTAGATCCGTTAGTTTAACACGTTCGTACTCCGGTCCATTACCTACCGTTTACTAACCGACTTCAAAAAAAGGAGGAGGTTTTCAAATCGGTTGTATTTTTTTTGAGTTATATTCCGTCATTTATGAACCGATTTGAAAAATTTTCATGTAAAAGGGTATACTTTCCGATTGATCCTATTTAAATTTCATCAAAATTGGTTTAGCAGTTTCGCTTTTAAATCAAAATAACTGGAATTCGTTTACTTAGATAACATATTTAGTTTGTCATTCAAGTAAACGAAATTGCGTATTTGGCTTTCCTGCGACATTCCAGTGGTGTTGTTAGGTGTGGGGTACCACTAAAAACTGAAAAATAAAAAACTGTTTCCAAAAAAATACAACCGACTTCCAAATAAAAAAACACTACAAAGTATAGAATAACTTTAATTTCGTAAGTCGGTGTTAAAATACGAAGAAACAACCAAAATCACCAACTTCCAAAATTAAAGTTATTCTATACTTTGTAGTGTTATTTTATTTGGAAGTCGGTTGTATTTTTTTGTTAAAAGTTTTTTCATACAAATTCAGTCTATGACAATGCTATGGTAGCCAAAACTGTTAACCAGTGTAATTACATGGCCTCGAGGTTATTGTCAAAGGCGTCTAGTCTAGTAGCTACTGTGGTCTGTGGACAGGGGCAAACAGGGGCGTTCCGCTTACCGTGACATGTGGGAGCTTGCACGTCCGACACGTCACTTTAATGAAGGTTCACCGCGTTTTGTTGCAGATTTTTTCGTTTTTAGGGTTCCGTTCCTCAAAAGGAAAAAACGAAACCCTTTCACTTTGTTGTCCGTCCGTCTATCTGTCAAAACCGTTTATCTCGGGAACGGGTGGAGTTATCGAGTTGAAATTATTACCATATACTCAGGTCTATGGTCCTTTGCAGCTGTGAAAAAATCAAACTTCTAAATTAACGTAAAAAAGGTACGTTCGTCAAAAAACGTAAATTTCGACACTCTCAAGGGAATCAAAATGTATAGGGTATTTCCAGTTGACCTAGAACTATGAAATTTGGCAAGTAATACCGTCTTATACTACAAGTATAGGGAAAACTCTGAAAACTATATATTTGTCATTAAATCATACAAAAATAAAGTCTTTATTTAAAGTAATTTGTTGCTACAAATTTGTTTGAATAGAATAGAATAGCATACGGAATCCTCGGTGGGTGAGCCCCGACTCGCACTAGGCCGTTTTGTTTATTTGTGATATTCACTGCTACATGTGGAAATGAGTACTTATTTATGAGGACTTGCGGATCAATGGTATCATACTTTTGTAGCTTCATGTCATCTCAACTTTTATTGCAGTGTTGCCCGACTGGAGCAGGGTTGCTAGAGATAGAAAGCAATGGAAGTTGTTAGAGGAAGTATATGCTAAGAAGGACACTGAACTGTGAGATATTCTGAAAACAGTAAATTAATTTACATAAAACTTTTAAAAATGACCAGGATAAAACGCTCATTAATTGATTGATACAGCATTGGTTGACGTTGAAACCTCTCTTGGAGTATTTCTGCTTCCTAGGTAGATAAATAAACCCACAATGCTGTCGACAGAGGTAAGTCAGTTATCTTTTTACAAATAACATAATTATTTTAAGTTATTTTGCGAAATAGAAGCATTGTAGATGCAAACAGTAAGTTATGAATGAAGTTCCATTAGTGTTCTACGCCAAAACTAAAAAAAATCTGATTTAAAAAAACATACAAAACTGCACAAAAACGCAGCATTAAATAATTAGGGCTGTACGCTATGGCTATTAAAATGGCCAAGTCCAAACAACACTAGAAACTTCCGGTCACCGAGCCCAATAACAAAGCTTCATCGCCTGCCAATTAGTGTTGGAGCGCTGTTTGAGTATTGCTGCAAAAATACCAGTTTCAGTACTCGGAACTTGTTTACGTATTATGTGGAATTTAATTTGTTCATAGGTTTTAGTATTTATTTATAGCGATGCTTGTGAGAAGGGTTTTGGGAAAGTAGTTTTTTTGGTGTGCGAATTCCTGCGGCAAATTTGGTCTTGTTCTAATTTTAAATGGTGGTGTTCTAATCTTAAAGGAGTTTTGTTTGGTGTTTGTGATTGATTATGCAATGTTCGGCCAACAATAACGTTCACTTTGCATCTTAGCCGCAATCTGTCCGTACATTTTTTACATATGAATGAGAACATTGATTAAAAACTTGTAGAATTGGCCCAGGAAGTCAAAAGATTTAAAAAAATTGACAGCTTGTTTAAAGCACCTGGTGAAGTAGGTTCTTACATTAGTTGTGGAAAAAAAAAACTCATTGGCGATTTTTTTTTCTAAATAACACGAAAAAAAACAACGTTCCAACTCAAAACAGCAAACACTTTTTCTAAAGCACTCTCGCTTTCATATCATTACGCTCGCGTGTCTCAATTTACAAACGGTCGACGTCCTCAGAAGACCTCATTACGACTCATCCCACATCCCTAATGAGTCCCTCACTAATTACGAGAAACACGGAAAAATCCAATCACACACACACACTTGGAAAAAGAACCCCTAAAGACGGAGCTAAGAATCCCCCTGATGTGTGTGTCGGTAACTCGGTATTGTAAAGTCTTAAAAATGGGAGGACGCCGGAATCTTTTAAAGGGTACGACTTAAATCCGCCCGCCACCTCGTCTTGCCCCCCCTTTTTAAGGGTGTTTGCGCGCAAACGCGTTATATAGCCTTCTGGTTCTTATTGTTCAACGCTGGCTCGATATTTGGATGATGATCAAGGTGGGCTCTATATGGTGTTTTGCGATGTTAATGTTTTGTTTTAATTATTGATTAAGAATACACATTCTTAATCAAAGTTAGTGAGTTAAATGTATGTACAAAGCATGTTATATCTTTCAGGTATTTATGCACGTCACAGTACATTCTTGTACGTAATGAATCCCAATTCAAACTTATATTATAAATGAAAGAAAGAAAGAAAACAAGTTTATTTGGCACACACAAACACACACAATGTAAAAAGACAAAGGAACAAAAATAAAAAGGAACTTAATTGTAAAACAATTACATTATGTGCCCCAGTTCAGCAAAAACGGAGTTGTCTGACGCTGGCGAAAGTTAATATCATTGTTACGCCTATTTTGATAAATTTTAAGCAGTGATAGATTTACCGACTTTAAAACGGGCAAAACCGCGACAAAAACTGCAGATAAAGCTTCATTATATTTTAAATTTTGTTAGAATTAATCAAACAAAACAAAAGGTACCTAATCAAGAAGCATGTAAAATTAAAAAGTTACCTGCTAGCGTCAGTGTCAAAATGAAACCAAATTAAGTTAATAACAAAATTCAGCAAATAAAAGAAGCCCCGCTGATTTGACATGCTAACATTATCTACCATTAAAAAGTATTAAATCACAGCAAAGCAAACATGAAAAGCCACAAAGCCGTATGCCATTCCTTCTTTGTTCAACTTTACTAGCTCCGACTGAAAGCAACGATATTCATTTGTCATGTGGAAGTAGTCACCTTAAACATTTGCAGAAATTACGAAACAGCACAAGACAACGCTACCTTAATAGCGAACTTAAACGAAAATTTAGAACTTCTGCAATCTAAATCACTAGATAATAATCATAAGTACACAGTTTTCGATGCAAAAATTCCAACAAAACTTTCAATACAATAGGCTATTTTAGCCTTGCATCCATATAAAACGTTCAACTATATTATTTACGTACCATCATTGTCACGCACGTGACATTGCGGTTCCATTAAAGAACTATATCATGACAAACTTAGACTTACCATTACTCAACTGAAACTCACTCAAAAACCAACTCTTCGCCTTCAACATAAGGATGTATATTCAATTTTTCAGTTGTAGTATAAGCTGGCAGTAATACAGCTTCATAATGACATTTATTAGGAGTCGTATTTGGTACATGATAATAATTAAAATCCATGCACGAAGGTTTTGTACCACACCGTACCACGTTACTCACGTTTAGCATAATATTAAGCTTTCAAATTATTGGTTTTGTTAAAAATTATTTGGAATATGTTCTTTTGTAAATTGGTATTATTCAAAGGTTTTTTGATGTAGAAGTTTTAGTTTGCGTGTTAGTCTGTCATGTATTGTGTAACTCGGAGAATTGAATAAGTATTGGTTGTTTTGGATTTTATTGAATGTTCTTTTCCGTTCCATATTCTGATATAGCTTTATGTGATTTGTTGATGAATTGGAACAGGTTACTAATATTTGTTAGTTTTTCTTTAGTGATGTGTACTATAACCTTGTGTTTTATCGTTCATTCGAGATCAAAATCTTAAAATACTGGAATAATTGTATGATGTTTACGGTAGTGCTTTTTTCATGGGAGACTTTAAAATTTTAGCCTGTTACCGATAATCGAGGAGTATTTCACTGTACGTACATCTAAGGCGGGTTTCCTGCCGTAGTCTCTGTTTTCTTATAGCTTTGGGGTCTATAAGTCAAAAATGAATACGTTCCTTCTAGGTAGGTTCCATCGTCGACTACATCATCGCTTACCATCGGATTGTACTGTGGTCAAACTCGAGCTATTCAAAAAAACCTTAATTGCAATATCTTGTAGAGGTTACATATCTTCTTGAATCTCGCGTTTTAAATTATTTTCTAATAACCAAACTGAATGTAGTAAAGACACTTCTAATTTTCTTGACGTGGACATCATTTTTCTAAACTTATTTTGAAAATGGCTTTTCTTGCTAATTGCGACATCATAAGCATGATTTTATTCAAGTACGTAGACGAGGCACGTGTCTTTAGCTAGAGGGTGAATACCAAGTGTGCGCTTTAATATATATTAATGTGTGGCCAATGGCACGGAACGTGCATGGCAAGCAGTTTGTTTGACTTTTTAATTTTCTGCAGGCGAAGTTTGTAAACACCCTGTTTACTTGGCGGGAGGAAAAGATGGAATTATGGTGGTTTGGGATTTGGTAAATCTGTTTTTTTAAAGCAAGGGTATTTGGACTTAGCTCACAATAAAATTAAATGATATTTGTGTGCTATTTTGCGGATAAGCTAATTTTTTTAAATCTTTTATTTCCGGAATCTAGGGCCCATAAAATAAAATACATAAAACAATAACTATATAAATAAATTAATACATATTACAATAAATTGAAACTAAAAACTACTGCACACGAAATGACGGTGTCGTGTTTCGCTGACTGGTGTCACGCAACTGGCCGTGGAACGGTGGAAATGTTAACCTCGATACACGACACCTTTCGGCCATAACTCTGCTTTGAGGAACATCTCGAGCTGATGAGTTGGACCGCCGCACCGCAAATTACTTGAAGTTTGTGGCGCGACTAAAACTTCTCGACTCTCAAAGTCCACTTATGAATACGATGTTTGATGTTTAGTGGTGCATCTGTATTTTAGGGCCATAATTGTCCTAAAATACACTTGCAGTTTCAGTCAAAATCGTTATATTGTAACACAATCACAACCGTTTGTATGTGCTATATTTTTCCCTGGTTGCAATGTATAACTAACTTAATTTTTCCTGCGTCAATTACTAGCTTCCGCTTAGAGTAACCATCGTCATCATATCAGCCGAAAGACGTCCACTGCTGGACATAGGCCTCCCCCAAGCGTCGCCACAACGACCGGTCCTGTGCGTCTCGCATCCATCGGCTACCCGCGACCTTCAACAGGTCATCGGTCTACCTTGTGGAAGGCCTTCCAACGTTACGTCTTCCGGTACGCGGTCGCCACTCCAGAACTTATCGGCCTCATCGACCATCTGTTCTGCGAGCAATGTGTCCTGCCCATTGCCACTTTAGTTTGGCGATCCTTGGTGCTATGTCGGTAACCTTGGTTCTCTTGCGGATATCATCATTCTTGATTCGATCACGCAAGGAAACTCCAAGCATTGCCTTCTCCATTGCCCTTTGAGTGACTTTGAGCCTTCTGATGAAAGAGTAACCGCCACGACTAAAATTTGGTCAGCAAAACATTTATACCGGCTTAGGATCAAGTATCTTGTCAAATCAGGTGTGCTATCAAACTATAAAGAAACTGCAGACGAAAGTAATCACGTTTATTTAAAAGAATTTAGAATTGTTGGTATCAAGCAGACAGTCGAAATCGAACAAAATCTTTAACATTTCTTTATCCAAAAATAAAACCCATTTCCTGACGGCAAAACCGCTAAGTTAGCAAGTCTGCCAATAAAACTTTGCTGTCGGATACTTGGTCCATCTCTACCCGTGACGCGCCTCCCATAAACCAAAAGTGACGTCCTTAATGCGATCGCTCCTCTAATTATATCCGAAATTTCCAAAAATTCGTGCCGTCGCCCCCTCTCTCCTTTTTAACCCATTAGCTGAAACTTTGGGCGAACTCGCACTTTTCAAACTGCCACGAGACGCGGTCAAAGAATAAATAAAGGAGAAGTTTTATTTTTTTCTTAATTTGTTTTGGTATTTTTTTTTCTTTTGGCGTGTTGATTGGAAGTTTTGGGTCAAGTGTGACTTTATATAAAATAAAGTTTGAGATTTTATTTATAAACGGCCACATATAAACCGTTTTACAGTTTAGTGAGAAATTAACCCAGCTGTTCGATTCCGTAAATTTGTCGAAGTGAAGTGATCAGGAAGTGAGCTGTCATTCCATCTTGATTACATGGATTGACAGCTCACTTTGTAATCACTACACCTAAGCCTTCATTTCGACATGTTTACAGAATCGCACTGCCGTATCTGATTCTTTTCTCCAAAAAAATATATTTCGCAAGATTTTTTTTACTCTGGGCAATTTTTATTATTCCCAATTTCTAAAAGATGCTGCCAGTGTTTTTTGCACATTTCGAACAGCAATTCTTCGATGCCCCATGAGTTCTCCCCTTCTCCCGTTTTATCCCGCTAATACTCGTACTAATAATATACTCGTATTATTTTTATTAGCTTATGTAAATACCATGTAAATAACAGTAATTCACTTACTCCTTACTATCTTCATTTTGAAAATCATTCGATATTTGAAAGCATTATCAACCTTATTGCAATAATCCTTGGCTACATCACATCCACAATACCCCAGTGACGCGCTCTGTCCGTTCTAACTAAGACAGCATATTGGAATGACGTCATATTCCTGCTCTAGTTGCAATTGGGTTACATCAGCAGCCAATTCCTCTAATCCATTATCGATTCTCGCAAGTTGGTATATAACTTTGATTAGGAGATGGATGTTGAATATTCCTTTGTATTTTCTGATAGACTTTGGGTAAATAACAGCTTCTATGAAAAAGCAATTAGCAGTTTACTGTTAATTGCTATTTTATTAAGGCAAAGTAAATCATGATCTATGCTCTAATAATTTTATCATAGTTTTTCATGCTTTATTTTAAATAAAAATTTAGGCCAAAATCTCATACAAAATAAGCCGACCCCTTAGAGCTCTAAAGCTTGTAGGCAGAATATGAAAGTACTGTCCTGCCGTACGCAACTCCCGACAAAAAATAGTCATTTTCTTGATTCTTTCACGCGTCACTGAAGTCGTTCACGATAGCGTTAACTTAGACTCCTTCAGATAAAAGCTTTTGCCACTTAATTCTTAACCTTATCGCTTCGTAGTAAAGTGTAAAATAAAATGATAAAGTTCCAAAGTATGGGGTGTTAGTACTTCACTGATAAGAAGTGGAAATTAAGACTGTGAGTAATGATTAAAGATTTACATACCAAACTAATTTATATGTAATGGCTTTATCTGTTCTTTTGTGTATTTTCCCCTTTTTACAAACAGTGCGTTGGTAGAATTGATAACGAACCTGGAATGACATAGCCATTATCGATTCAGAGAGAGACAGGTTCAAGGGAACACATTTCACCCTGATGTACCTAGCAGAATGTTGTATTTGGTAGTCAAGAACATCTTAAAAGCTACAAATAGCCACCCTCTTTTAAAACTAAACTGAATGAAATTAAATTATTAAGGGAAAAGAGTATTTCCGTTATCGAAATTCCATAAGGTACCTTAAACCTTTCCGCTAAACAGTTACAAAGTCCCTGTAAAGTTGTCTGAAACGGTTCATGGTCTACACTATCTTTGGACTAACTGGAAATCGTGGGGGCTGGCGAATCGCCACTGCTAAGTAGTGGATATCTCACCCATACGCACAGAACGTTTGGGAATACATTTCTTGTGCGTACCTACAGGTAAGGAGTAGAGATTTTTTCATTTAAAAATATCTAACTATTGAGAAGCTAACCCTTAAATACACCTCTTTCCTACTAAAATAAAATAACCTATATTTAATATATTAACAAAACAAACTCAGGCTCCAACAATAATGGCGTGCACACACGGGGCGCACAACGTGCCGCATGCACATAGGTGCCGCTGACAGCTCTGAGGAAGACAGATTGTTGAGACGAGCTCACTGCTCGACAGTGTGGAGACGGATGAAATAATTATTTAAAAACCTAGATGTGTACTTAATTTTTTTAGATTATATAATGAAAAAAGGATTGTCTGGTTTTATGAAACCACGGTAAAAGTCAAACTTTTTTTCACATTATAGACATTTAACTAAAAATTTACCTAGCGACATGCAACACACAGACGAAAAAGTTTGCGACGATGTAATAAAAGTTTCTCTTTAAAAATATTACTTACCTAAGTAAATTGTAAACTTATTTTTTCAATGAGATATTGGAAACTATTCTATTTGGATGGCATTTATTGCATTCAAAATTATCTGTTCATGTCGAGAAATAATTATCTCATAAACTTTTTAAGTGAAACTTTAAAAATTTATTTTTTTAGTAAAATCTATAATGTGAAAAAAAGTTTCACTTTTACCGTGGTTTCATAAAACCACACAATCCTTTTTTAACAATCTTAAGGAGTTTTTAACTATCCGGTGAAATTATTCATAACATGTTATTCAAAACAAATTATGAATGATGAATTGAAGAAAACGAACGTTTTTTGGCAGGTGCTATGTAAGAAGCTAGTGTGATCTTGAAAAAAAAATGATTAAGAAAAACTTCGTTATCATGACAAAATTTTTTAATAAATGATTTTAATTTCAATTTCAAATATTTTATTTCAGATTTCACCAATCCATATAATGTTTGATTTCTCAGTCAAGTGTCACATGATTGAGAAATGAATGAACGATTCTATCAATTTGGATTCAGTTAGTAGATTTTTTTCCATAGCCCAAAATTACCGTTTTCGTGGACATTTTCCACACAAAAAACCAGTTTAAAACACACCAGTCCCCTAAACAAAACATCCCAAAATCAATAACCCACATTGTTATCTAACACATTACCAAACATCTTGGATGACCTTGTTTTCTCGAGAGCCCTTAAAAAATGCCACTCCATGCTTGACGAGCACTTCCTTAAACGATTGTCCGGGACACGCGTGTTCTATCGCGTATCTACGCGAGATGAGACCCTACCACTGTTATGACGGTGTATTGTCGGTTTTGTATAGGTTATTAAAATATGATCAAGTTGATTATAATTGTACAACAAAATTGTAACTTTTTGAAAGAGTTGTGTATTAAAAAAATATCTTAACTGTACGAGCATAGTGACGGCTTTCACTGATAGCGATATCTATCAAATAACCTTTGTATTTGTGAATCCAAAGGTTATTCTACTTTACGTACTTTTCGTAATTTAAAAAAAAAATTACGAAATGAAAAAAAAAACCTGCATTTTGCAATCGGATTTTATCTTATCTTACATTTTTGGAATCGTCTGTTAGAGTCCTTTATATCAATACCCCACATGACCAAGTCACCAAAAACAGGTCTCACTTTTTTAATGGCGGCCATCTTGATTTTTTTTCAAAATTTATTATTATTATTTTAATGATTATTTTATTTTCTTTGTTTTTTAACACCGACTTCCGAAATTAAGGTTGTTTTATTCTTTGTAGTGTTTTGTTTGGAAGTCGGTTATATTTTTTTTTAAGTTTTTTTATTTTTCATTCATTCGCTTTTAAGTGGTGAAACTTGGACGACGACTTCGTCAACGCAGAAATTGAAATAAGCAAAAATGCTCATCAAATAAAAACTACTGAACCAAACTGAATCAAATTTTTACGGGACCAAATGGCAAGTATACTGCATCGAACTAAAAAAGAATCAACCTCGGAGTAATCGGTGTACATACATAAAAAAAACCGAATTGAGAACCTCCTCCTTTTTTGGAAGTCGGTTAATGACGCATTTGTCGATTTCATTATGTCGCATCGATCCAATGTTATTAGCATATCGGTAACAAAATATTGTTCAGTTCGCTGGTATCTTTATTACGCCGATTGACAAAATAACTTAGTTTAGTTTACGACGGTTTTAGTTATTGGCTGAGCGGGAATACTGAATTTGTACCTTTAGATAGACATAACCGTTAGTATTGATTTAGATACTTTGGCAGTGGTAAAGTATGCGAATCGAATTAAAAACTCTAGCTGTACACACAAGTACCTAATATGGAAAACATTTAAGTTAGAAAACTTAATGTTTTTTGCATTGTCTTTAGCAGAAAAAATATTCTTCAGTATCAATTACTTAATTTTTGGAAATCCGGAGGTTTTGGTAGATACAGAGAGATTTGAGAAATACTTGATCACAACCACTGGTTTATTCTATCGTCAACATAAATTCCCATATCCCTTATATTCCCTTGCTTTTTTTTATTAAGGCTGCTCTTTCGAGAAATGCTTAAAAACAGCGTGCAGATGAAGCGACTTTTCGTCGGCATTTACTGAGAAATTACATCTGAAAAAAATACATAGTAATCTACATGATATTATGATACGTAGTTTGGTTTAGCCAAAATTGATGTATCGGTATCACATAATAAGAAAAAAAAATCACCAAATCACCTCCAAATCGTTGAGATAAAACCAGTTAATTCCTTTGCTTTTAAAAAAGTAAAAAATAAATGTCTACTGCTTTGCAATAAAACGAAAATAATTCAGTTTTGTTACTTTATTAAAATATGTGTTATTTTTTTATAATAAATTAAAAATGCGGGTTGCGGAGTGGCGCGTAGAGGAGTAGTTAGCTCCGTTTATATGCACAAGGTCATTGACATGTATAACAATCAACTTCACACTGCTTTTTCCTTCATACGATACATCGAGACTATTTTTAGAGACTAATTTTATTAAAATAGAGCATAGAGCTACTGACAACTGAAATTTCGACAGCATTTGTCAATCCCATAAAAATTTTGTCTACGAGACGTATAAAACTCACACATTACTTACCATAGTAGGGGCAAAATGATGAATAATGCGTGATGCGTCTTGTTAATTGTCGGTCGCCTTGTTATCTAAAATTAGTTACCTCAGCTTGTTTGTTACCAGTATTAATGCAGCTTAAGTGCTGATATGAAACGTTTAGAATAGTTTGTTTGTAGTAATAGAGTAGAGTTATACGAGTTGATGAATCTTTTTGAAATAAATTTGTGATTTTAATGGTTTGGGTTATTTTTTATGGTTCCGAAAAAAAAGGAACTCTTATAGGATCACTCGGGTGTCTGTCTGTCTGTCTGTCTGTCTGTCTGTCTGTCCGTCTGTCGCAGCTAGTTTTCTCCGGATCCACTGGACCGATTCTGTTGAAATTTGGTATACATATGGACTTTTGTGACCCAAACACGGACGCGTTACGTAAATCATTAAATTTTTAGTATGGGGGTCACTTTTAGGGGTCAAACTAGAAAATAAAAAAAAAAGTTTTTTGAACAATATAGTGTGACATATCAAATGAAAGGGCTTACTGTGAGGGTTTTAATTATATTCTTTTCATAATTTTAATATAAATGGTATTGAAGTTATTCAAGAAATTAGACGAAAAATGACCATTCCTCCCCTTATCTTCGAAACTACTGAGCCTAAAATTTTGGAAAAAAAAATGGAGATAATAGATCTACTATAGATTACAAGGATACCTATAAAAATCTATAATGTTAAGATAACATGTTAAAAAAAAAATCGTTCGGAACTCTTTGCACGCGAGTCCGACTCGCACTTGGCCAGTTTTATTAACTATCAGTTTCACACAGCTTCTTCCTTCATACGATACGTCGAGACTAAATTTTACTAAAATAGAGCTACTGACAACTAAAATTTCGACAGCAAGAGTGTCCGTGGAGTTTCTTGCACGTTCTTCTCCATAGAGATCTACGCTTTGGAACGTGCAAATAGCTTCATGTTTTTGACTGACTGACTTTGACAATTCAAAAGTGCCTGTAAATGGTTTATTTGAAATATATGATTTGATTTGATTTTGCATTTGGCAATCCCATACAAATTTTGTCTACGAGACGTATAAAACTCACACATTACTTACCATAGTAGGGGGAAAATGATGAATAATGCGTGATGCGTCTTGTTAATTGTCGGTCGCCTTGTTATCTAAAATTAGTTACCTCAGCTTGTTTGTTACCAGTATTAATGCAGCTTAAGTGCTGATATGAAACGTTTAGAATAGTTTGTTTGTAGTAATAGAGTAGAGTTATAAGAGTTGATGAATCTTTTTGAAATAAATTTGTGATTTTAATGGTTTGGGTTGTTTTTTTTTAACATTATGGGTGTAGTTTAATACGTTATTAAAATTTGTTCAAAGATTACGATACTAAAATAAAAAGCTGCGAAATTACACCAACGTGTTTTTACCTATTTAAAATCAATTTTTTTAGGGTTTCGTACCCAAAGTGTAAATAACGGAACCCTATTACTAAATCTCCGCTGTCCGTCCATCCGTCTGTCTGTCAACGGGCTGTATCTCAAGAACCGTAATAGGTAGATAGTTGAAATTTACAGAAAATATGCATTTCTATTGCCGCTATAATAACAAATAATAAAAATTAAGGTTTATGTTACGGAACCCTTCGTGTAAGAGTCTGAATCGCACTTGGTCGGTTTTTTTTTATTTGTTGTGACTACACCTACTATCAAAATAATAATACTTTTAAAAATGTATTTGAAGGACTGTCTCATAACACGGAATTTAATGATACCTACGATGCTGCAAAATAATCTGACCCCAATGAAAGTCCACCATAACCTAAATAAGGATATTTTAGATTCTCTATAAAGTGGAGCATATATTATAATATGCTCCACTTTATAGATAATCTAAAAGCTTCTTACGCTATTGAAAGTGGCTAGGCGCTATCAAATATAATCCACTAAAAATAGAATTGTCAACACTTGCAACAAGGTTCATTAATAGTTTGATGACCGTAGCGCAAGCGCAAGACAATGAGAACCAAGCGAAAATGTAACGAACGTAAATAAATGAGTGGACGGAACCATTCGACCTTGCGAAAGTAAAAAAGGATTTGTGAGAACTCTACCAAGTCAGGTTTAGGGTGAGTTACAATGGTCAAATATTAACGAAAATATTGTAAGGGGATTTTCTGATAAACGTGTTTATTAGCTTTTTCTTTTGTATTTTTTAGCTTGAATAAAATAATAGTGTGAGAACATATGTAAATGTATTTTTTATAACGCTTTTCTATATATAAGTCTGTGAAATGTTTTATTCATGAATTCATGCAACCTGAGAATAAATAATTAATTTATTTTAAAGAATCTCTTAATGGTATTAACTTATTTGGAACCATGCTATATATAGGCAAGGTTTGTTATATTTTATTAACCGACTTCAAAAAGGAGGAGGTTCTCAATTCGTCGGAATCTTTTTTTTTGTACGTTCCCCGACTACTTGAAGACGCCTGGACCGATTTGGAAAATTTTTTTTTTTTAAAGGGTAGACTTTTCAGGTGGTCCCATGATCATGAAGAGAGGATCAAATGATGGGATGCTGGAGAAATAGAGGGAACTCATCAAATTTTATAGGCACACTTGAAGCGATTTGGGTAGTTTTTGAAAGAGTACTTTTTCGGAGTGGTTCCATTTCAATTTGGTAAAGATGTGATAAATAACTTCGGAGATAGGCAACGGAACTCCTCATTAAATGAAAGCAAATGGACCGGGATTGCAGAAATCGCATGTCTGTCTGTTGTTTACACCAGTTCACGCCGGTATGCTGTGAAGGGGTGTGCACATGTGAATGTCAATTTAGCTGAATGGAGATTTACCACTGAAAAGTGAAAAATAAAAATCTTTTTTACAAAAAATACAACCGACTTCCTAATAAAAACACTAAAAAGTATAAAATAACTTTAATGTCGGAAGTCGGTGTCAAAAAACAAATCCTCATAAATTTTTGTACTTATGACAAAAGTAAGAATCCAATACTTATCGACAAAACATTTTTTCTTAGTGTGTTTGTTTTTTTTACTATTGATAGGCACGCGTTTGACCACATCTCACCTGATGGTAAGCGATGATGTGGTCGAAGATGGAGCAGGCTTGCCTAGAAGTAACCTATTCACTATTGACTTAAAGACTCCCAGGTTGTAGCGCTCAGGAAACACAAGACGCCGGCCGGCAGGGAATTCCACTCCTTGGCTGTACGCACTATGAATGTGTTCCCAAAACGTTTTGTGCGTGTGGGTGGGATGTCCACCATGTATCGGTAGCGCATCGCCATTCGTTTTGTGGTTCGATGATGGAACGGGCTTGGCGGAATTAAGTTTTGAAAACTTTCATCCAAACCCATCATGTTTAGCTAACTGCTTACTCAACACCTCGAACATAAAAATCAAAGTCACACCCGAACACACCTTTACAACACGGACGCAAAAACAAGAAATATACCAAACGAACGGGCGAAACACTCGAAAATCGGTTCAAACAATTATTTTTTGCTCGAAATACGAGACTTAACGAAATTCAAATCGCTTAGGAGAGGAGAATTATAGAAAAAGCTCTGCGCATCTTCAAAGGTGGGTCGCAACCCTTTCGGGAGGGGTAGTAGGGGGTGAAAGGGGTGGTACGCACTGTAATATAGAAAACTTGTGTTAGCCCAGTTCCGCGCCTTTGTAACATCATTTCGGCTGCCGGTGGACGCTGACCCAACGGTCTTGACCGTTTTCTTTGTTGTTTGGGTGGGTACATTTTTCGGGTTGTATAGCTATGTCAGTTTTATTGTAGATGTGGGGTGTTTGTATTGTGAAACAACAGAGGTGTAATTTATGAATTCATGTTTCACGGCTTCATATTTTGGCTAAAAGGAACTCGTGAAATCAATCAAATGTTTAGAGGGAGATAAACAAATTCGTCATATGGAACTAATGAAGTCTTAAATTCAATATAAGGGACAGATATATTTAAACTCAAACTAAGCAAGAAGCAAATATGTATAGATCGCAGGTGGCGTTCTAGTGTGTTAGCCTACCCCCATGGGGAACAGGCGTGAGTATAAATGACATCCTACATTTATTATAACAGTTGGTTGGTTAGTAAAGTGGTTGCCAATCTACCGGTTAGTAACACAAAGTTTAATACTGACTCAGTAAAAATGGTACTCCCAAGGAGTTTTTGCTACTTTTACATAACTTGGACGTTTTATTTCAACTTGTAGTTACATTCACAACAATTACTAAAATTTAAACAAACCCTCACAAAATACCACAAAACTAAAAATTAAATTGACTAAGTATCAAACCCGTTGAATCCACGCTCAGCTTTATAATTTAAGAAGAAGAAACAGGCCATAAGAAATAAATGTAAAGAAGAAACGGTTTGGACCCCGAAAGGGTTAAAAAGGGGTGCGAAACACCCCCACCTGTACGTACACGATGGATGTACGTAATAGAATTTTAAAAGGGGTTATGTTTGTTCATTGGAAATAAGTTTTTGGAAGGAAGAATTTTGTTTTCTTTTTTAGCTAGGGAGAAAGAAAATAATGGCGAAGTGGTAGTTGTAATTACTATGATTCAAATCTGCCTATTGTGTGATTTTATTTAATGTGTGTGGTATAAAAATACCTAAGAAAAGATCGGAAAATGTTCCTTAAATTCCAAAGGACAAAATTAGTCTAGCAATAGATTTAATAAGGTAGCTACTACATAGTATTGAGTGTAATATTATAAAAGTCATTGGCTGATAAGGTCTGGAAATGTCAAGTTTACGTTGACAGATGAACTAAGAAAAAAAAAACGTGTTAATTCAGGTTTGAATAGTGGTTTGACTTATTTTTCTTCTCTCTACAAATGCTGTCAAACTGCTATTTTTATATTCCACAAAAAAATACTGGCGATTGAAAAAATGGTTCTTCCTAAGTCACTTAAGAAAGGATCTGAATGTTCGTAAAATTGGCACTGTACCGTATTTAGAGTGGTCTTTTTGACGTATTTTTACTTGGGTATTTAGACATCTATATAAATCTTTTAGCAGCATGTATTTGGGCGTAGCTTTCAGCCCTTTGTTTCAGGGCCGTCTTAGATTTTCTTACTCTAAATTGTTTTAGAGACATGTATTGATGGCTCTAAAGCGAGAATTTGCTTTGTTTTAAAGAAAAGCAGGCATTGTTAATGGGAGGGTTTAATTATTTTTACTTTTAACAGTTTCAATATTGTTGTTATAAATGCCGCCATATTTTCAGTGTATTCGATTTTGAAATTGGAATCATTGTGAAAACTTTAAAATGTATTATCTAAAACAAAAAGGGAGTTTATAATTTAGTAACCTTTTTCTTTTGTTCCCGCCGTATGGTGTCGGCTGGTGCCGTATGGTGCCTTAAAAGAATAATACCATCCCATCACTTCCCGTGGGTGTAAGAGGCCACTAAGGGACTCACCAGAGATTGGGCAGCAGCGTTCTCTGTAAAACGTAACACCATACACTGCGATCGCCAACCCGCCTGCCAAGCGTGGCGATTATGGCCATTTGGAGGAGGCCTATGTCCAGCAGCGGATGTCTTTCGGCTGTTATGGTGATGATGATGATGAACCTTTTTGTCTGCCCAATAACAAACGACAAACGATATTTGAGTATATTTTTTTTTAATATTGATAAAGTTGCGTTTGGTCACTGTTTCGCTTCATCGCTTACTATCACGTGGGTAAGCGATGATGTGATCGACGATGGATCGCGCTTGCCTCGAAGTGACCTATTCACTTCTGACTTAGATTTAGTAGGCAATCAGTAATCAATTGTCTTACGGTCGGTCAGGCTTTGCGGCAGGCCTAGTAGTAATGTCATAGAAAATACCACATAAGAAGAGCCTCCACTAATAATTGTAATGTGCCTAAGTCCGGCTGTTAGTCGAACTTGCAACCACACCATGTCAAAAAGTATATTGATTGTGACCACTCGCAGAAGGGGTTATTCACTCACTCATATCAGTCGAAAAAGGTCCACTGCTGGACATATGCCTCCCCCAAATTATATTAAAGGGTTACAATCATTTGCAAATAGACTAAGGAAGCTTTTGAAAAAGTTATATTGGTTAAGTTTCATGTTAGGACAGCTATTTATACTAGGTTCATGTTGTCTTACTAAATTGTCCCATACTATTTTGATTCCTTATCAAAATCATCATCTGCCTAGCCGTTCCTCAACTATATTGAGGTCAGCTGCCAGTCAAGAATACCAGTTTTTTACCACCAAAACCCAGTAACTGGGTAACACGGTATTTCTTGGCAAGACTGGTGTCATATTTCCTTATCAAAAAATGTATGAAAATTGAATCGTAACTCGGAAACAAAATTAGAATTTCCCTCTTCTGAGAGTGACACGTCGAGCATTTATTAATTAGTTAGACCAGATCATAAAAGCGAAATGATTTTACTGCTAACACTTCATCATCATCATTTCACTCGAGAGACGTTTACCGCTGGATATACTCCTCCCCAAGCGTCGGCACATCGACCGGTCCTGAGCTTTCAGTAGACTCCCGCGGCTTTCACCATTGGGTGGGTCAAAGGTGGGTCCTTTGAGGAGACTTATTCGCCGTATGGTGTCGGCCGGTCCCGTATGGTGTCGTAAAAGAATAATACCATCCCATCACTTCCCGTGGGTGTCGTAAGAGGCGACTAAGGGACTCGCCAGAGAGTGGGCAGCAGCGTTCACTGTAAAATGCAACACCATACACAGCGATCGCCAACCCGCCTGCCAAGTGTGGCGATTATGGCTCCCCTTTAGGGGAGGACTATGACCAGCAGTGGACGTCTTTCGGCTGTTATGATGATGATGATATTGCTATTGCTAACCTAAAACTAAAAGAACTAAATCCACCGCCATCCTTACTGCTACGACTCATCGACGGGCAAAGTCCATTTTAGGAGGTATACAGTACAAGAAGCAGCAGGTATTTTATCGGGACTAGCCTGCCACGTTATTCCTAACCAATGAAACTCCTGAGAATCAGAACCAACAGTAACGACCACCAGAATAACGCTGAGGCAATGACGCGACCACGAGTCTCGAAGCAAGGATTCAATGGCGGAGGAGTAAGAAAAATACACTCGGAAAACATAACCCTCTTTCCGGCGCAGTCGGGTAAAAAAGAACTGATAATATTGTAATGGAGATAATAAGACACCATTCAGTAAAGTATCGTAGCAGTCTCTAATTTAACTCAACTACTTAATTTGTAACAAGCAAAGGCACACGAAAAAGCGGTATTCATAATAAATTGTACGAAATTCAAGACGATTATAAATGTCTGACGACATTTTAATTCTAAAGGGGAGTTATTTTTTAACGAGAACGGGTTGAGATGGTGGTTTAAATTACATCTTTAATTTTAGCTTACATTGTAGTATTGCAATATTTCACCATTTGACAGCAATTTAAATGTCTTTTAAGTCTCTCCCGGATTATATAAAGTACTAAGTAAGAGGAAAATCGTTTGAATTTAGAGATATTTCTTAATAATTTTAATCGTCACTCTTTGCGGGTAAATTGGAAGATTTTTTGAAATTATAGTTATAATTTTTTTTAATCTTCCAATTCAGTCAACGTTCAATAAGGGCCATATATCTATACTAATATATAAAGCTGAAGATTTTGTTTGTTTGTTTGCTTGAACGCTCTAATCTCAGGAACTCCTAGTCCAATTTGAAAAATTCTTTCAGTGTTAGATAGCCTATTTATCGAGCAAGGCTATATACTATATATCATCACGCTAAGACCAATAGGACCGGAGCAGACGAAGTTGCGCGGGTCAACTAGTTACAATATATGACCCTTATTGAACAGTGACTCTTATCATGTATCTATTCTATAATAATATGTTAGTGGTCACCCAAAACACAAAGCTGAAGTACATTTCAAACAAAACAAAAATCAAGATTCATTCAAATCATGTGAGTGTGATATTGTAATCCACATTTGTCATCTTGTTTGAACATACGGACCTGATAGTGATTGCTTATGTTAAGCAAAGTTTTAGAAATTGACATAGGGTTCTGAACTATGGCCGTGTTTGAACGTGTAGCTTTAGGCCTTCTAAACACAGGCAGGAACTCATCGAACTCCCACTTAACCCTACGAGTAACTTAAGACAAGTATACTAAAAAAAAACAAGCGAAAGTCGAAAAAACAAGAGTCTCCAATCGAAATTCAATACCAATTAAAAACCCCCACCTTTCGTCTTCAAGATAGTATTTAAATTAAGGAATATTCCCATTGAGTCGTCCCAAGCGACTCATTTAAATTAAGCTTTTTGAAAAAGTCTCATATCTTCTTTAGCAGGGGCGCACCGGTACATCAAAGGGGTGGAACGGGGTAAGGTATTTTTCTTGGAGGGACGGGGGGAGGCAAAAATGCGTAGCGACTCACACATCAATGCGTAAGTATTTACCGAACGCACACAGGCGAAGACGGTTGTATGTAAAACACTTTAAGAAGCGTCGAAGAAATGCGAGAAGCTTAACGGGTACAGGGTGTGGTTCTTTGTGCGATGGGATTGAACGGGTGGATATTGAGAAAAAATGGCAGTTATTTTCTGTAGAGCTGTCTAAAATTCATTTTACATGGTTATCTTTGTTCGACAGTACAAGCGACCTGGGCCCCAAGTCTGCTATTACAATAGTGTCAGAATGGTCTATCATTCAAATCAAATCGTATATTTCAAATAAACCATTTACAGGCACTTTTGAATTGTCAAAGTCGGTCAGTCAAAAACATGAAGCTATTTGCACGTTCCAAAGCGTAGATCTCTATGGAGAAGAACGTGCAAGAAACTCCACGGACACTCTTTTAAACCATGTGATGTATTACAAAAATCTTGTTAACATTAACATTGATTTCATAATGGTTGATTTTGACAAGATTCTGTGACATTTCTTTCAATGGAGTGTCAGTGGTTGACCACTGGATTTAAAAGCGTCATTATGACTTTCCAGTGGTCAACCACTGACACTCTTTCCTTTTATGCCAACTCTTTCTCATTGAAAGAAATGGCATTGAATCTTGTCAAAATCAACCATTATGAAATCAATGATAGACCATTCTGACACTATTGTAATAGCAGACTTGGGGCCCAGGCTCATTGGTCGAAGATCTAAATTACAACCTGACATAATTTTTAGACATAGTTAAATTATACCAGTAAAATAAAATCCCTAAATTTTCTCTTTTTGCAATCGTATATCGTTTGTTGAGTCTTAGAAAATGTCATGCTGTAGGTATAGGGACAAATGTCATTCTTCTTCTTCGTTGTTTCAGGTCTGCGACCTCATACGATGCGTATCTAAGGTCCGCGGGCTTCTATTGTGTGGAACGGTTGGTGCTGCCTCGAACTGCCTTCTTTGTTGCGTCTGATCATCTTGCCGTTGTCCTGCCTTGAGTTCGATTTCCTTCCATCCAGCCCAGTGTACTGATTTTCAGACTATGCTTAGGCGAACGCATAATATGTTCAATAAAGCCGAGGTCAGGCTCTTGGAATATTGAAGATCGCTAGGTGACATGAAGTACCTCCAGTACGTACTCATTCGTTCTCAAGGCGGTCTATGGTAAGTATATCATAGAACTGAAAATATTATATACTTTGAGAACGAATGAGTATAGAAGTCAACGCCAACACCACATCGCGAAAGCATCATTCTTTACTGCGAATGAGTTTTGATATGGAGCATTCTTTGAAATGTGAAAATACTGCATGGACCAATAGAATTACTTCGGTGCTTCGGTTTTTCGAAAATTTCCCAAGATTGGTCATTGTGCTTTGGGTCGTACTAGTACGAAGGCGATTTTTTTTCAAGTTCAGCAATTTCCATCGTTTTGCTGTTGTAAAATAAAGTGGAATTTCTTATGAGTGATTTGTTATACATAGAAAGCAACATAAGTTCATAATAGGTGAAGCAATAAGTGAGGATCGTGGTGAAAGTTAACCTTTTGATAAGTTGATGGGAAGTGGAAAATAAGTATTGAATTATAGTAAACATTATGGGCACATTGTTCATAAAATTCTATCAATTTAATAGAAAAAAATAACAGAGCTTCAACAGTAAATAAAACAATGTTATTTAAAAGAAAAAACCTGTAACTCCAACTTCTCTAAACAAACTGTTACAAATGCAACCGTTGCTTTTTCTTTGAACATTGCTTAGTGATGTCTGAAAAATAATAGAGGGCTACTAAGGTTTTCTTTGATTATTTTTGTGTTTTAATTTTTTTTGAAATGGGTGAAAGAAAATTTATTATTTATTACACGGCCTAATTTTTCTTGTTCTTAAAATGAAGTTTAGTTTCATACCAACGGTGTTGTTTTGCTCATTACATACAGTAATTGAACCTCGAGATTTGGTTAAGCTTTTTTTTGTTTTGTTTTTTCAAGAAAAAATACATACCGTTTTTTCTTCGCCGATATATTTTCTTCACAAAACATCACCCTGTCCAGCGGGGGTGAAAGCGAAAGGGTTGTGGGGGTGATCACCTCCCTGAGACAGGGGGTGTCCGCCGCCTTCTTACAACCTTTTTACACAGGGGGGTGCAGAGTAATAGTCTACAGAGACTTTGTATGCGTAGATTGAGAATTTCCTCTTCTAGATTTTTAATGAATATTTCGGTGGTATATCATTATCATTTAAATGAAAAATGTTGTTTTTCTACAAAAATACTTAAGATAAAGTTGAAAAGTGTGTGCAAATAAAGGTTTAAGTAGTAATTTTCTTTTTTTGGAAAAGAAAAATTTGTTCGATTTTTCAAGAAAAGGAAGTAATGAACTAAAGCTTTTGAATTTTTTTTACATTCCGATTGGCTCCATTGAAACTCAAACAAAATGCGGAACGCAGAACCAAACGAAGAACGCACAGGCGTTTTTAACGGTAGATTGCGTTCTGCGTTCTGTCATTTGCGTTGAGAAATCTGCTCACTTTGAACACTGCAATAGTCAGCCAAGTGAAACGCAGAACGCAAAACAAGAGTATGCGACTGCGAACTAATAACATTTCATTTTCCTTTGTTTCATTGTAAGTTTATCGGTGTGTGACTTTAGTAACAGTTACTGCTTTCAGGAACATTTCATAGGTACCTATAACAGTTTCCTATGTAAGAAAAGCCTGCCCTTTCAATAAATTTTCAACTAAGAGCCATTCCGTACCACAAATCTATCTATACACGCGCCTCCACAACACTTTTCCAGTATAATTTTATCATAAGATTCCCACCACAGCCTCTGTCCCAAAAACTGGCTGTCGCCAAGAATGTTGTATTAGCGGAGAAAGGGGGGGTGAGGTAGGATGGGCAGGAGGGGGTGTAATTGCAAAATAAAATTAGCCGGAACGGGTACGTGCTCAATTTTCGCCTCCCGGCACTGATTTGTTTTCGCTCTCGTCTATGTACGGGTGCCTCGGATTCTTAACTGCTCTGTGCCCATTTTCTTAGCCTATATATTATTGATCCGACGTTACTCTCTGCCATATTGTTTCTTATGCTTGCTACGCTACAAAGTTTTCTCTCACTATTTTGTATTTATACTTCTTCAATACCGTCGCAAAAGGAAAGGTATCAAGCAACCTTTCAACCGCGACCAATTACTGTGTCGCGAGCCACAACTCAAGTGACATTTTGATAACGTCGGTATTTGCATTTAATTTTATTTTCGAGAGCAAACTCTAATTAGTTGACAGAAACGAGCACTGAAAATCCTTCTGGCGATAAAAAAAATCCCTCCGGTCGTGATTTCATCCGCGGGAATGTTTAAAAAGGCGTCTAAAACTTTCGGGCCGGACTGCGGAGTCAATGGCTTTTTTATTTTCGCGTTTTCTTTCTTTTCCGGTTGAACTTTTCCAAAGTTTTATTTTGAGGAAGTTCCACGAGTGTCAGTTTGGCGTTCGCCTCGCAATTTTCCGCGGTTTGCGCCGATAATTGCGGACGCAGGTGGGAATATTATTTTCTTTTTTTTAGCTCCCGCCCGTCTGTTTAATTTCCAGCGCCGGCGGCGTTTATTACTATTTCCTCGGGTTGCGGAGTTATCTGTGCATGTCGGCGGTTGGTCCGAGGTCGGGCGTGACATGTGACATCACACGCATGCCGCGCACATAAAGTCGTCAACACTCGAACGCGACCGGCTATTTCCCTTTTAACGTGAGCCTATCTCCACCCATTTACTGACACATGTCACATGTGGCACGCCCACCGCAGCGCACGCCCACCTCGCATGTGGCATACATAGTCGAGCATGTGCCCCAGTTACGTGACGCCGTATGTGCGACACATGGGCGTGTGTGAGCAGTGCGCAGCCGCTGGGCGGGGCCTCCCCCCCGTTAACGTTAACGTGACGTCATTCACGGGTTCACGTTACTGCTGTGTGCGCCAACGTGACAGCTATTTATTTCAATGCCTCCGTCGCGGGCGTCTCGGCTCTAACGATAAATGAGTTATAATTTATTTTTACTCGAAAAAGGAAGGGTAAGGGAGCCTGGGCTTGTAATTAATGGTGAAATTGGCTATTCCGAGTATTCGGGATCCGGTAATGAGGTGAGATTGAGATTAAAACTCGGCTAAATGAGCTCCGTAAAGGATTAAGGGCGGAAAAATTGTGAGTTATAAAGCCACACCCGACGGCCGGCGATGAAACTTTGATAGTTACTCTTTTTCTTCTTAAATTATTAATGAACTGGAATTTTCGTCCGGTTTTAGTCTATTAGTGTTTCAGTTCAGTTTGCGAGGGAAGCGAGTGACTTGCCTCCTTGAACTGCGAAATAGTCTTTACTTTTCAGTTTCATAGCAATATTCGAATATGAAAACCTGAAGGGGGTTTCGCAATGATATTATATACAAAGTTTTGGGATAGTTTGTTCAATTCTTTCAGTACTCTCATTGCCTCAAGTTATTCGGGTCTTCACCTGACCAGTGCATGTGAAATGTCTAAGTACTATGGTTGATCTCACTTCGCGTCTGGCGATCCTGACTACTGCACTATAGTATATATAAAATGTACGAGATACGTGTGTTATTATATAGGTTTTTTGACTTAAGCAAAATCTTCAAAAAACTAATCTGCATACAGGCTAAGTCCCCAACATTATTCCACAACGGCCAGAACAACATAACTCACCAAAATGAGACATTGTTCGAGTCTCATTTTGGCATTCACTAAAAAAACATACAAATACACCCCGAACCCAGATTAGTGTTGATTCAACGGAGCTTACTAACATGAGTTATGCAAATCACTGCCACTGGAAGTTCCACTGAAATATGTAAATGAACTGCCTGCTTGACGGAACGATCCTGAATTATTTTGTGTCATGAACCAATGAGTGTTTTGACGTTAACTGGAGCTGACCTTGGTTTAAGGCTTTGTAAATCAATGTACTGTGTTGTTGATGTTACCGCAGTTTTCTACCTCTATTGTCAGGATGTTATGAAAAGTTTTTTGGAAGATAAGTTTTTCATTGCCTCGCATTGCCAGGGTTGCGGAATTTGTTCAGAAGAGTCACCGCGGTCCTGGAACGCAAAGGGCACTAGGAGGAACACGGATGGGTTTTAGTCAGTAAGAGTCTGACACTCCCTTCTGCTTCGCCCAGAGCGGGAGGAGTCATTTGATGATTTCCTATACTAAAAAAATAAATAAAAAAGGTGTACTATGTGAGGTTAAGGCCGGAAGACTCGACACAGTTACCGATTGCCTACCGACCGAATTCGGTATGATTTGATTATGTATATAATTTGATTTCCGGGGATATTGTTCTATGAAAAAAATCTTAGTAGAAATTCTCAGTCTAAAGTTGTGCCCCTTTTGTAACTGGAAAAAGAATCTTTAGTGGGGCTTATAAAATAACTTGCAGGTCCTCTGTCCATCGGGTAATGTAGGCTTGTCGTTATGACACATTTTGGTTACGACAAGGATACTCTAGGGCCTAGAATCTAAGCAAAGTGCCGGGAATGGCGATTACAGAAATATCAATTGCAGAAATGTCAAAATAAAGAAAATTGGTCACGTGACATTTCGGCAGCGTTTGACAACTCCATACATTTTTGACGTTTTGACAATCGACTTCACCACGCTACTGCTGTCACTAGTCAAGGGCCTAATAATAGACACTGTTATACACCATGTAACAAAACAAACGTAATACCTCTTAAGGGATAATTGTACTCATCATTATGAACAACTTTTATAGTGGGACCAACACCGAAATCGCAAAAAAATCTACTCCCCCAAACATTTATGTGCACATAACTTGACAAATTATAATGAACACCGCTGTGACTTGTCAAGGGCCTAAAATTTCGGTCAACGTGTGACGTCACTGTTATACACCATGTAACAGAAAAAACGTAATACCTCTTAAGGGATAATTGTACTCATCATTATGAACAACTTTTATAATGGGACCAACACTGATATCGCAAAAAAAATCTACTCCCTCATACAACTATGTGCGCATAACTTAACAAATTATACTGAACACCGTTGTCACTTCTCAAGGGCCTAATGTTTCGGTCAATGTGTGACGTCACTGTTATACACCATGTAACAGAAAAAACGTAATACCTTTTAAGGGATAATTGTATTCATCATTATGAACAACTTTTACTATGGAACCAACACTGAAATCTTCAAAAAATATCGACTCCCCCATACATTTATGTGCGCATAACTTGACAAATTATACTGAACACCGCTGTCACTTGTCAAGGGCCTAATATTTCGGTCAAAGTGTCACGTCACTGTTATACACCACTAGCATCTGCCAGCGGCTTCGCCCGCGTGGTCCCTAGGGAACATCCTCCCAGGATAAAAAGTAGCCTATGTCCTTTCTCAGGCTCTTCTACTATCTGTGTACCAAATTTCATTTAAATCGGTTCAGTAGTTTTGGCGTGAAAGCGCGACAGACAGACAGACAGAGCGACAGACAGAGTTACTTTCGCATTTATAATATTAGTAAGGCTGTAACAGAAAAAACGTAATACCTCTTATGGGATAATTGTACTCATCATTATGAACAACTTTTACTATGGGACCAACACTGAAATCACGAAAAAAAATCGACTCCCCCATACATTTATGTACGCATAACTTGACTAAATATATACCGAACACTCGCCTTTTTTTTTGCGTGATTTTAGTGTTGGTCCCATAGTAAAAGTTATTCATACTGATGAGTATAATGACTCCATTTCAGGTATTGCGTTTATTCTATATGTAAGGACTACTAGCAATTTAGTAGCAACAAACAAGTCACGGTACTATTAACGTTTTTTACTGCCCAAACCTTTTAATCTTATTCAAATTAAATTCATATATCACAAACAAAACCGCGTTCTTAAAAACAACTACGACACTTCTACATTTACAAAAACCAGAAATCATAGGAAACTCAACCTTATTCTCTAACGAAAAGGTTCACATATTAATTTTGGTCATGGCATTGTAACGTTGTCCACGCATGCTGACAAATGATTGCACAGCAGGCGTAGGGTGTCCATTAACCACCGTCAAGGAAGCACGTGGGCAGTGTCCCAGGAATTCAGGTAGTGTACTTGACGGATGGACTGTCCGCGGTCCTCGCATTGTGTGGTCACTGTCGATTTAATACAGTGTGTGGAATTATTTGACGTTAATATTGCCTAGTTTTTGAAAAATATACATGTTACTTCGGACAGTGACAGAAAATTAAACGTTCTTATGGAAACAGTTGACCAATTTAGAAGTAAACCCATTTATCAATACATCTTCACCACCTTAGTCTTTATTGAATTATTTTCACAATAGGCCATGTAGCCTGCGTTTTGACTTCTAATTTAGGATACTATTGTACAGGTTCAGTAAAGATATAAAGGATGTAAAGTAAATTTGACGACACGGTTGTCGCAGTGGTGGAGCGATAGACTGCTGCGCGGCGTGTCGCGGATTCGATTCCCGCACGGAACAAATATTTGTATGGCCTACAGATAGTTGTTCCGGGTCTGGCTGTTTGTGTATGTGAAATTGTATGTTTGTAAACGCACCCACGATACAGGAGAAATTCCTAGTGTGGGGCCAAGTTTTATAAAAAAAAATAATTAGAATAATTTAGTCCTTTAGCAACGTTAATTGGCTATATTATAGGAAAAAATCCCTTTAAAATATTAAGTGAAGTTAAATATCAGCATGACAGCTCACTTCAAGGTGAAGTTATTCACCTAACTTTTGAAATTGTCATAAAAGAGTATCTAAATATTTAGTAAACGAATATTTTAAAAAACTAGCCAAGTGCGAGTCGGACTCGCGTGCAAAGGGTTCCGAAATAATTTTTTTTTCAACATGTTATTTTAACACTATAGACTTCTTATAGGTTTTCCTGTATTTATTATCTCAATTTTTTTCAAAATTTTAGGCTCATTAGTTTCGGAGATAAGGGGGGAATGGTAATTTTTCGTGTAATTTCATGAATAACTTCAAAAACATTTTAAAATTATGAAAAAAAAATATAATTCAAACCCTCACAAAGAGCCCTTTCATATGATATGTCACACATTGTTAAAAAAAAAAACTATTTTGAACCCCCACCTAATACTAAAAAAATTATTATTTACGTAACACGTCCGTGTTTGGGTCACAGAAATCCATATGTGTGCTAAATTACAACAGAATCGGTCCAGTGGGTCCGGAGAAAACTGGCTGTGACAGACGGACAGACAGACAGACACCCGAGTTCTATAAGGGTTCCGTTTTTTTATTCGGAACCCTAAAAATAGATCTGCTTTGCCTTCTGATTCCTTAAGAAAACTTGTTTAGCCTAGCATAACTTTTGAGACATTTTATCGAAGTATTTCTAGTACCTCACACTTCTAAGCACTCTATATGTATAAAGCATAAGTAATAGGACACCATGTGTAAGTAATGCATATGGATCACAGTATAAGTGATTAAATAGTTTTGAATATGCGGTGGCTTTGCTCCCGCACGCACGATGCTATGGTGTGTTACTGTGTCGGTAATATTTGTTTGGGGAATATTTTTCACGACCTAAAACTCCTTTAAATATCCCATTCGGAAAAAAGAAGCACTATTACTTTATATGTAGTATTTATTTATGTTCACACATTTCGAAAATATTATTTCAGAAAGAGCACAGTGTTCTACTTTTTTTTTGTTTAGCAGATCTTAGAACCCCTACCGCAAGATGATTAAAAAGTTACTTGAGTTCGTCTATAATTGTGTTAATTATTAGAAATAAATGTAATCTACGTCAAATTCTCAGCGCTTTGGTAATAATCGGTTTTGATAGGTATTATTTTTTTGGTTTAATGAGATGGGTCATCGTTACTAAACAGGCTCACAGGACTTAGGAGTTAAAAACCTTAAAATAAAAGGAACTTAAAAACATTTTGCATGTTTGTAACTTAAATATGTTTCTTTAACAATAACTACTTTCTTACCTACACCAAATAACTTTTGCACCAGACAGGAGCAAACCCAACACCATACCACAGCAATTTATCAGCGGCGTCACGGCACATTAGGCGTGTCCAAACGAATCATGTAAGATACCGCGATACCGATACCAGATACCAGATCACGTGATAAGACATGCACGGTGTTTGTTGTACAATTTATTGGGCACCACCACTGTTTACTGTGGCTGGTAATAAAATAATACACCTAGAGTAAGCTTTATCAAAATGAAAACGACACAGATCAATAATTTTAGAATTGTTTGAACTAAATACTTGTGACTGGGTAGCAAGATGCAAGATGATATGAGTCGGGGACCGCTAAGGCCAGTGCCTGCCAGGGTTACGGAATTTGTTCGAAAGAGTCACCGCGGCCCTGGAACGCAAAGAGCATTAGGAGGAACACGGATGAATTTTGGTCAGTAAGAGCCTGACACTCCCCTCCGATCCACCAAGGAGTCATTGGGTGATTTTCCATGCTTGAAAAAAAGGTTAGTTTAAAGAACACTTCCTTTTTAACCTACTTCCAAAAAAGAAGGAGGTTCTCAATTCGGTGGGGTGTTTTTTTATGTATCTACACCGATTACTGAGAGGTTTCTGATCCGATTTCTGTGATTCTTTTTTAGTTCGATGCAGTATACTTGCCGTTTGGTCCCATAAAAATTTGATTCAGTAGTTTTTATTTTATGAGCATTTTTGCTTATTTCAACTTCTGTGTTGACGAAGACGTCGTTCAAGTATCACCACTTAAAAGTGAAGGTGAACCTTAATTTCGGAAGTCGGTATTAAAAAACAAAGAAACATAACCAAAAACAAATTAAGGTTATTTTATTCTTTGTAGTGTTTTGTTTGGAAGTCGGTTATATTTTTTTGTAAAAAAAAAACAATTCACTGTAGGATGTGTGTGATGTTTAGTAGTTCTTGTCTATTTAATGATAGCCACACGGATCGATCTTCAAGGATAACCAACGTTTGCCGAGGTTGGTATGCGGATGGGTGACAATCTGTTATGTAGCAATGCTGCTCCGTGCCTCGGAAAGCACGTTAAGCCGTTGGTTCCGTCTATCATTAAGATCTTTGACAGTCGCTACGTTGGTCAGCAGCCATAAAGTCTGACATTAGTCTTGACAATGGGTGTCGAGTTACCAAGTTACTGTGTCGTAAGGTCAAAATGGGCCTCATCAGAAGGCTTAAAGTCATTTAAAGGGCCAATGGAGAGGGCAATGCTCGGAGTTTCCATGCGTGATTGGATCAGGATATTGATATCCGCAAGAGAACTAAGGTTACCGACATAGCCCGAAGGATCGCCAAATTAAAGTGGCAGTGGGCAGGGCACATTGCTCGCAGAACAGATCGTCGATGGGGCTGAAAATTTCTAGAGTGGCGACCGCGTACCGGAAGTTGCAACGGTGGAAGGCCTCTCACATAGTGGACCGATAACCTGATGAAGGTAGTGAGTAGCCGATGGATGCGAGACGCGCAGGACCGGTCGTTGTGGAGACACTTGGGAGAGGCCTATGTCCAGCAGTGGACGTCTTTTGGCTGACATGATGATGTTTTGGTAGCGCATTTTGTCATTTCCGTGTGCATTGAGCTTTAGAAATTAACTGACGCTTACATACATATAATTTCGCTTTGTCTAAGCTGCCATACGCCAGTCAAGTATGAAGTCTCCATTTAAAATAAATCTTTCATAAATTAGCGAGGACATTATTTTTATCAGTACATGCAAACATTACGAAAAAAACCTGACTAACAAGGACGTAGGAAACCATTTATCGGGATTTCTATCAACCCGGTACGACTTCATATATTTTCGCACCATCCACCTACACAGGACAAGATTGCACTACATTATAGAGGAAATTTACGTAAACGTACATCATATCAGCCGACGTCTTTCGGTATTCAGCAGCTGAATACCAGTATTTTACGTGGAGCGCTGCTGCATCCGGTAAAACTGGAAGCCGACCCCAATATAGTTGGGCAAAAATCTAGGCATGAATGTGTGTTAAGTCCATGTTTTTTTCTTTTAATGAATCGTTCAATCAAATTTCTTTCTTTACCAAGTCCCAATATTCAAATTAAATTAAAATATACAATAATAAATCATAAAATTACAAAATTACAATTCAATTTATAATTATAATAAAATAATCATTCAAATTAAAATACAATACCTTTACCGTCGGTTAGCACTCCGTTGGACTTCCAGCCTATGGATCGGATCGCACCAATCCTGACTGACGACCCTCAGCAGTTGATTGGCGATATGAGCCAGCTCTTGACCCAGATACCTTCAACTGTCTTTATTCTAAAAAAATGGACCATTTTTTCTTGTTCTTGATGGGAATAGAAGAAAAAATTTACAACCCTGTTCTTAAAGTCCCCATTATCCTACCTGCCACCAAGCCTGCTAACCGGTTCCTCCTCAACCGGTAAACCACAAAGTCTGAAGCTTAAAAGTAGCGGTTTTTCCAGTTTATTTCAAACAAAGACATAGTATGGGTGTAGACCATTCATCATAGGAGATCGGAATCGCCTCTTATCTGGGAGATCTGCGCGCTCATGATTAGTATTGTGAACAATATTCTAATAAACGATTTATAGGGTAGGATGTTACGTAAACTGATATTGTGGAGTTAGAAAATGTGGGTAGAAGAATTTATGAGGAACTGGCTGGATGACGTCGACCAGCATAAATACTAGTTAAAAATAAATGTGTACAAAAGGGGTACAAACCTCTACACTAATGTAATAAAAGAGTTTGTTTGCTTGTTTGAAGGCGCTACTCTGGAACTACCAGTCGGATTTGGAAAAATCTTTTTTATGTTAGCTTCATTCATGGGAAAAAGGAGACATGCGCATACGAAGCGGGTGGGGGTTATTGGCAACATAACGTTGCGCAGATGATCTACGCGACTCTACTAAAAACAAATGTCTGCAGAAATATAACGTAGTTTTAGCTGTCAAGGGTCAACTGCCTCCGTGGTCGAGTGGTTGAGGCGTTTGCCATGTGACCCGGTGGTCGTAGGTTCGATTCCCACGGGAAGCATACTTTGTAAAGTTGTTTCCAGTTTGGCTAGGACATTGCAGGCTTGAGTCACCTGATTGTCTGACAAAAAGATGATTCCGTGCTTCATGATTCGGAAGGCACGTATAATCCGGTGGTCCCGGCCGCCAAATGGAGGTCGTCAATAAAACATGTCAGAGGCCCTTGAGGCGGCTTAGAAACTCTGACACTAGGGTGTGTCGGGTCGTTAGACCTTACTGCCCACACGATAAGAAGAAGAAGAAGCTGTCAAAGGCTGCTTTGGGACACAAAAAAACAAAGCGAGCTAGCACAATTCTTAGGAGGAGCTTTTTATCATATTAAACACGAATTAAAAACATAATAAGTAACAATACCCAACATACAAACATGTTATAGTGACGGCACAGCGTTTACACCCGACCAGCTGCGAGTGTGCAAGTGAATGGTGTAAAGACCTTTTAACCGACTGCGCCGAACAAGGTGGTGCGTGATGCTATCGGCTATCGAACGCTATGGGATCACATGGCCCTCAGGCAGACATTGTTTGTCTGCTCATATTTATAGTCAGGATAGAGAGATTACACTTTTGATTTCGATTTAAGATCGATATGAGTGATAACTGGAAAAGAGCCCCCCCCCCTCTTTTTCAGTTATCACTCATATCGATCTAAAAGAGGAGAAGCTTCGTCAGTGTTGACAGTTAGGTGGGGGGTCGAATAAATAAAACTAACAATTTGTGACATATCAAAGTTTTAAAGTTGTGAAAATCGTCGGATAGCCATCTGTATTACGTACCTAAGCAGTTGCTTTTTATGATATTAAAAAAATACAGAATGGGTTAAATCTGCCGTGAGCTGCCAATAGTGATACAGATCCTGATAATTTAGGCTTCAGTTTAGTACCTTTCAAAAGCTTGAAAAATGGTTTTCAGATATGCCAAAAATTATAATAACGTTGTCGTAAATACAGATCAATGACAACAACCTCGCCCTGTGATCGCAGTAAGCTATAAACTATGTACGCCTAATCTTCGGCATACCAATTTCGGTCGTTAAATAAATTACCCATTACTACCTGGACTATGAATACGCCGTAAGTACAAAACGGTAACAACATCTAATCCAGTGTGTATTATAAGGCAGTGAGGAGAGTGAGAATTACTGCCTTCAGGACATCGGCTATATTACGCAACTGAACCGATGATCGAAGATAGCAGATGCGGCGATTTTACTATAAGTTAAGCAACAGTGGCCGAGGTTTGGATTTGGATGGGTGACCACAGAGTCAGTGAGGACTTTAGGAGAATGAGAATGACTGCCTTCAGGACATGGGCCATATTGCGCAACTGAACCGATGATCGAAGATAGCAGATGCGGCAATTTTACTATAAGTTAAGCAACAGTGGTTGAGGTTTGGATTTGGATGGGTGACCACAGAGTCAATGAGGACTTTAGGAGAAAGATAATGACTGCCTTCAGGACATGTGCCATATTACGCAACTGAACCGATGATCGAAGATAGCAGATGCGGCGATTATACATTAAGTTAAGCAAACCTGATCGAGGTCTGGATTTGGATGGGTGACCACAGACGCAGTGAGGAGAGTAAGAATTACTGCCTTTAGAACATAGACCATATTACGCAACTGAACTGATGTTCGAAGACAACAGATGTGGCGATTTTACTAAAAGTTAAGCCGTACGGTGTCGGCCGGTGCCGTATGGTGCCGTAAAAGAATAATATCATACCATCACTTCCCGTGGGTGTCGTAAGAGGTGACTAAGAGGGTCGCCAGAGAATGGGCAGCAGCATTCTCTGTAAAACTCAACACCATACACTGCAATCGCCAACCCGCCTGCCAAGCGTCGCGATTATGGCAAAACCCCCCCAAAATTTGGGAGAAGCCTATGTCCAGCAGTGGACGTCTTTTCGGCTGATATGAATGAATGAAGCAACAGTGATCGAGGTTTGGATTTGAATGGGTGACTATAAAACAGAGTCACCTTAACAAGTATCGAATAATGGGCCAGGATGGTGAGGATATCATCCTGATCCCATACCCGATACCTGGGCAGACCAACCCAGTTTTGATTTAAGGAATTACGGATAAGAAATGAAATATTCACTCTTGACTTAGAGACCCTTCTAGTGATTTGGACATTACTAGATAAATGGTGGGTTTCTCATTGAGTATAGACTACGTTTTGTCCCGGAAAAATGCTCGGTTCCTGTGGGACAGGCGCTGGGCATATTATTACGAGCCCTTCTTCACTTCTAGCATATTTTCTCTCATATACCTCCGCTGTTCTTAACTAAGTGATTTTGCTGCGAGATCCATAGCAGATGAAACGTTTCTCCGGGACTCTTCGAGCTTCATCGTCGCGGCGCTTCTCTGGTTCACTACTGTTGATTCCGGCTTTCAAGAGTAGCAGTGCTTGGGAACAGTAAACTAGGCATTCTGTGTCCTGTTGCAGATTTGAGATCTCGCTTTCCAAATAACACCTCCAGAACCAAAAACGTGTATTCAGTATAATGTCGCATCCATTCTTCGCGCACCAGAGTCCGCCTGTATGAAATGGTACTTACACTATATTGTTGAACAGGTGTTCATACTTCCTTACTGCCGTCATTACGTTACACCGCTCTCCGAACATGTGTGAGACCGTTTATTGAAAGGATTATATTGTTCGGAGGGGTTCGTAATTAGACCTCTTAGGAGGTGGAATTACTGCAAATGAGGAATTTTAATTTTGTGTTTCTTCTAGGATGGAGCGATAAATCTCCGTTACCTACTTTGGGTGGGATATAGTGACGAACCGTTATTGCCAAACGGTTTAAAAAAATTAAATCAGAAAGCATATAAAGTATTTTTCGTGCGAGATTTTGTACCGCTACCAATTTCTCAGCTTCTACACCATCTGAACTAGCTTTCAATGATTAAAAACTTTCTCTAAAACGGTAACCATACACCACACAAAGATAAGAACATTTAATTGCTTCCATTAACATTGCACCTTACGCAGCTAAGTAAAAACTCTTTCGTAAACGTCAAACTTATCAGTAAATGCCACGCCAATCTAATCACGAGACACGATTTAAAAATGAAACCAAAGAGATTCAACGTAAGGAAGATTTATTTCATGTCCCATCGTGCATATGAATTATCTAT
The DNA here is from genome assembly GCA_947578705.1 of Lacanobia wlatinum. Taxonomy (NCBI): domain Eukaryota; kingdom Metazoa; phylum Arthropoda; class Insecta; order Lepidoptera; family Noctuidae; genus Lacanobia; species Lacanobia wlatinum. Next base: position 7,238,924 of record OX388044.1, on the reverse strand, counting down.
GGACCGTGACTGATCGAACACTATTCCATTTTTAAAACATACGGAAGCTTAAGAACCTGGCGTCGAGGCATCAATCCCGCGCAATTTATTACTCGGCCGAGCGTAGGAGGCAACTAAATATTAAGTGTAAGCAACTACCGGTTGGATTTTAAAACTTCCAAGCTATAATAGTCGAGATTAAGAGCATTGTTGCCTCGGGAGGCGCATAGAATAAACGCTTATTAGAATTTATACTCAGCTAGTTTACCTCGAGCACGCGTTTGATATAGCGCTCGTTTTTTAGAACACCCCAAGACTATCATCGGTTTTATTAGCCTAGGAAATATGGGAGCGCTTTCTACGTCATGAGGCTGGCTTGTTAGCCGTTCGCTCCGGGCTCCCGAACGGAAAATAGGATAATTCGCTAATGTAATTCGTGCTGTCGACGAGATATCAGCCTCTGGTGACTCTGTATCTATGCTTACGCGGTCTGGTTAATGGTCAGTGCTCTAAATAATAGTCAAGGTTGTTCGGTAGCGAACGGTGTAATAGGTGGGTATCTTAGGGCGGAGTTGGATAGCCGCTCAGTAGTTGCGAAATGTTCAGAGGAATTCGCGCAAGTGGGGGACACGTTTGAACGCACCTTTGCGTTTTAAACACAGCAATTGGTCCGGTATTTGACAGCTTGATATATGTGTAACGGTTTTGGATATAACTGATTCAATACAATTGTATCATTAAACTGCTAATTTAATAGCGATATCGTATTTCACGTAATTACGTTTGTGTAGTGTTTTGGATTGATTCTAGATAAGTGTATGTGTGTACCTGTTTGCCTGCGCATATTCGGTTGGCTAACAGTAGAAGTAGAATGTGCATAAGATTTACATATTGCTTTGCGTACGACAGGTTATTGTAGCCTTTAACTGCATCGGAAATGCAAGAACTAATAATAGTTATGACTTTCATTTCCATATCTCGTTGCAGTAACGCTTCCTGTGATATACATAGTTATTTAAAGAAAGTATTACAGCAAGGTACGCTATTTCTGCCTGCAAATGGTATTGCTGTACCTACCCAGATAGAGTGTAAATATTGTGATTTTTGTTTCCAAATTCGGACGCAAATCGGCGGACAAAGATGTTGGAATTAATCTCTCATACACAGTATTACGTCTCCGTTTTGTGACCATTTTCTTTTACGTTTCACGGTCATGACTGCTTGTATCCATGATCATTTTGTACCATGTTAACCGTCATGTATTCAATCCTTTTTAGGGTTCCGTACCCGAAGAGTTATCAACGGAACCCTATTACTAAGCTTCCGCTGTCCGTCCGTCCGTCCGTCCGTCTGTCTGTCAGCGGGCTGTATCTCAAGAACCGTAAAAGGTAGACTACTCCTCCGCTGTACTTTTCTGTTTAATTTCGTTGCAGGATCCAAGACAGTTGAATCGTTTCTCCGGGACTCGTCGGGTTTCATTGGCTCAGCGTTTTTCTGGTGGTCGCCACTGTTGATTCTGGCTCTCAGGAGTTGCAGTAGTTGGGAATGTGTGGCGGTCTTGTTCCAAAAAAAACCTGCTTCCGCTCAGCACAATTACTCTGTATCGTTTTCGTTTTGTATTATTGCTCTTTTGTTTTCTATAATGTGTTTGTTGCTGTGTGTTTTGTCTGTGTCGAATAAATATTTTCTATTCTATTTCTATTCTCTATTTCCTACCCTATTAGTCCTACTTATAAAGTGATATCACTCATAAATCATCATCATCAATATAAATAAAACTATTCCTTTACTGACTGATTGACTGACTGACAGACAACTAACAGCCCAAACTACTGGTCGTAGACAGCTGAAATTTGGCGTGTAGGTTCCTTGGGTAGTGTAGGGGAGCACTAAGGAAGGAATTCCCGAAATTCCCACGGGAACGGGAAAAAACGGGATACACGCGTACAAAGTTGTGGGCGAAAGCTACTATACTATAAATGTGAAAGTTTGGAAGGTGAAATGATGACTGTTACTCTTTTTCTCAAAAAACAGCTCAACGAATTTTGATGGCCACACATATAGTTTATTACCAGGATAACTAATATAATACTTTTGTACACGCAGACGAAGGCATGGGCAGAACTTAGTCCCTCGTATACAATCCATCCGTATGTTTTGGTCTTCCTCTCCTCTAAAAACATGGTCATACTACAACAAAATATTGTTATTTTCATACTGCATTCAACTTATTATAATACAGGATTTGTGGTAATTTAAACCCAATAAATCCGAAAGCCTGTTCACCAAACCAGATCAATATTGAATACTAACTTTCGTTTTTATTCGCTACACTTCATTGCAATCAATCATTGCACAGTTAAGTGTTATACAATCAACATTTAATTTTAATTTACTATCTACTGTTGACATGTTACTTACAGTGTAATGTTATAGATTCGCTTTAGGCTAGGAGTCATTCAATTAGGTGATTATTTTGATTATATAGACCTGCAGTTTTTGTTGTACAAGGTTGTCGACTTCTATGTTTATTTAAAGACATTATTACGGAGTGTCTGCTGTGTCTATATTTGATGGCCTTGAAGTATAACGATGCCATTTTTGTTGTCTTACAACGGTAGCCCACGTCATCTATCCAATGACTACTATACATTCATTGAAAAAAAAAAAAAAAAAATTATGAACATTTTAATTATTAAAAAAATATAAATTATTCATTATCATGACACATGACGTAGTTTGAAACATCCAGGAGCGAGCGCAGTCCGAGTCTTATGTTCCATGGACGGCGCGGAATGGAACAGCGACATTGTTTTGTTACGTTAACATTATTAAAAGAGTGTTTTATAATTCGAATGCATTAATTTATTTTTAATGTATGTGTGTATGTTATCTTAATGAATTAATTTAATAAAATAAAATAATCGCGCCTAGAGGTAGTTTAGGTCGAGTACGTTAAGTGGGCCGCCTTTGTAAGAAGACTAAAATGGCACCATGTAGAACTAGAAATAGAGAGTTCTTCATAAATGGGTGTGGGAGCCTCCTTCTAAGTTATTATTAGTATTCTCAGAAAAGTTTTCAAATGTGTATTTTCGTGTTTCACTTTTTTGTATGACTAGCCGGAATTCTTTTAAAATCATTTACCCGAACTAAATATTTAAATAGAAAGTACAAAGGCTTGTTGGTGCTTTTCACAAACTTCCATTAACAAATCTTGACCTACCTCATCCCACGCTGATTTATGCATTTAAAAAAATGTTTGTACTGTGTAAATATATAGAATTGTATTAAGTAGATTACATAGATGTAGGGCATGAACACTAACCGATGACCTGGTGAAGGTCGCGGGTAGCCGATGGATAGCGGGACGCGCAGGACCGGTCGTTGTGGCGACGCTTGGGGGATGCTTATGTCCAGCAGTGGTCGTCTTTCGGCTGATATGATGATGAACACTAAGCTGATTATTGATTGAATGAAGGAAAAACGTGCTGTACTGAACACAAATTAATTAGAATTTAGGCTAATGATGTAGCATCAAAGCTATAAAAGTAACGTAAGGTACAAATATTTGAACATAGGTAATAATGTGTAATTTAACAATTATTGCTTCATCATCATCATCATATCAGCCGAAAGACATCCACTGCTGGACATAGGCCTCCCCCATGTGTCGCCACAACAACCAGTCCTGTTCGTCTCACATCCATCGGCTACCCGCAACCCTCACCAGGTCATTGATCTACCTTGTGGGAGGCCTTCCAATGTTGCGTCTTTCGGTACGCGGTCACCATCGACCATCTGTGCTACGAGCAACGCGCCCTGCCCACTGCCACTTCAGTTTAGCGATCCTTCGGGTTATATCGGTAACCTTGGTTCTCTTGCGGATATCATCATTCCTCCATCATTATTTGTAAGCTTCGCTAGCATATAATTCCATTTCATTTTGGTGGAAAAGATATTGTGTCACATATTTCTACTGCAGATGCTATTCTTGCAGTTATCCATGCCGTTAAAATATAAATAACTCTTACTTTCAAGTAGTACTTCAACTGAACGACATAACAACCTCCGTGGTTATTACGAATGTACTCATTATGCGGTGGAATGTCTGACATACGTGTGTTTATACTAACTATGGGCTGCAAGTGTGTCACGATACTGTTCGAGCCACTTTTGGTTTCGTTTCAAATCGACAATCGATGTGATCGGAATCGATTTTGCTGGAGGAGGAGTTTATAATGTTTAAATATCCTTTTTGGTTATATGTATGTACATATATTTTGGTCCTTTCTCATACCATTACAACCTTATTATATGTATTTTGACTTGGTTGTTGTCTCTTTTGAGTTTATTATGGATTAGCGTTTTAATCAAATCTATATCTATACTAAAATAATAAAGCTGAAGATTGTTTGTTTGAACGCGCTAATCTCTGGAACTGCCAGTCGGATTTGGAAAATTATTTTTGTATATGAAATCCACATTCATGAGGAACAATTTAAATTCAAGAGGACAATACGGGAACGGGAAAAAACGGGATATGCGCGTCGAAGTCGCGGGCAGAAGCAAATTAATTATAATCGACATCTTTACAAGGTTTATTCAATTTATCTATTTTAATTAAAGGTCTCAAGGTAAAATAGATGGACAAACTCATAAAAATCATTCAGACTACCAAAATAAGACAATGGTATTAAAAATAATAAGAAAGACGAATTAGATACAAGAAAAAAAATCAGTTAGCGAAAATATACATATATTGTTGGCAATTTATTATTTAAGGTCAAAGAAAAACTCTTTAATCAGTATTATTTTTTTGCTTGTATATCTTTGGTTAGACGTACAGAACGCTGACTGAACGCTGCTGTGTTAAAATTTGTCCATCAATTCTAATGGGAACTTATATATCCGATGCAGAAGAGCGCAAATAGCTGTGTTACCTGCACGTTGACTAGCATTGGGTAATTTGCAAAACATAACAACCATGTTAATACTGCAAAATCCAGAAGACTGCTTGAATGTAACGCGGGAGCAAAAATATACCTTGCCACGAAAGAAACGTCAACTGCAGCTAGCTACTTTGCTTACAGTCTTTAAAACTATTTACATGCATATCGCGTATACCTAACAAGAACTACATCCCATACTAAATCAAGCAAGCCTGTAATTTCCTATTAAATACTATCCTACATGTATAATTACCGGTGACTCGTAATAGTCGGCTCAAATAGACGATTATCACGTGACATCGACTTATAATTTATGTTCGTGCGACATATATGCTGGCTATTTGATGGAGTTGGCTAGGTTCCTTTGGTATACGTATTTTTTTAAATGGTTTATCAAACACAAACTCAAATTATTTATCTCCTTTGAATATTTTACAGGCACTCACTTTTGAACTGTTCCCTTTGCATATGTTAAGGAGTATTAGAGCAATTTTCTCGAGAACTCGATTTGCAAGCCACAATGACATATTGACGGGGGTGCATAGAGTGTAACTACTATTAAAAGCCAGTGGCACCGTTAGGAAAGATCTTAGCCGGTTGGTTTGATGGAATGTGTCATCGGGAGGCCTACGGCTACAATTATGGGCGGCTGTCTGTTTTACCTTCGATGATTTAAAGCGGCTGATAGTCCGCTCAGGGCGAGTTTTTAACATACTTTGAGTTAAACGGATCATGGGTAAACACTGTTATGTTTGCGTGGTGTAATCGGGCGGTTTGTGATGATGTTGCCATTTTTCGTTGTGTTGTTCTGGGAGAGCAGAAATGATGGTTCACGATTGTATTAAAAATTCATAGTGCCCTGTAAAGTAAATTCGTCTTACTGAAACATGTAGACTGTAGGCATACAGATAGTCACACACTTTTAGTGCTAAGCACTCGACATTTGGGTCGAACAATAATTCGTTCGTGTGCCCACAACCCGCATCTGAAACGTCGTTTTAAGTAGCTATAGACTTGTGTTCATGCGCGGCACACGAATGAATTATTGTTCGACTCATATGTTGAGTGCTTGGCACTAAAAGTGTTAAGCACTGAAAATTGACTATGGTTTCTTACGATGACCCAAAGAGTCACTGATTTCGTTCGTCCAGTGTGTCATGGTCATTATTTTAAGCTTTCAAAGTAATGGCGGTTATCTTATGGTACTTGTTGCGAATTTTTTTCAAAGGTGTGTGTTTTGTTTTGTGCAAAGGGCATTAAGGCGGAAACCCACCGCACGGAGAGGCTACGCACGTGTGTGCTTCGCCTTGCATGAAAATGTATGAGATTGTCTCCACTGCAACCTACGGACACGCTACGCATCAAGTGACGTCATTGGCACACGCGTGGCTTGCTCAAATATGGCGTCCACGTAGCTCAACGCTGTCAACGCCATGCATGCTGTGCACGCGGTACACGCTATACACAAATATTGACCCACGGCTATGTCAAAACCATATTCTTGCACAAAAACGTGCGTAGCCTCTCCGTGTGCCGCGGTGGGCCACGCTACAGTTGTACATAGTCGTGGGCGTGTAGCGTGTACTGTAGTAGACGTAGACCCACGTTGTCAAACCAATGAACTCACCCAGCTAAAATGCGTTGTGTGGCCGTGGACTGCGTGCCCGCGGTGGGTTCGCATCTTTAGGAGGAACACTGGTGGGTTTTAGTCAGTAAGAGTCTGATACTTCTTTCCGCTCTGACCAAAGTGGAAGTCATTTGATAATTTCCATTAGCATAGCATAGCATAGTCAGCCTTATAATGTTCCCACTGTTGGGACTCAGGCCTCCTCTCTGGGAGAGGGAATGGGCCGTAATCCACCACGCGGGCCCAATGCGGGTTGGTGAATGTCACATGTCTTCGAATTTTTGGTTCTAGGTCATGCCGGTTTCCTCACGATGTTTTCCTTGACCGTTTTGAGAGTAGTGGTGATGAAATAAATTACACAAAGTAATGTGCCTGGCTGGGTTTGAACCCGCGACCTACAACTCGTAAGTCGAAGCCATTACCACTCGGCTACCACTGCTCTCATAATTTCCATTCCCATACTTATATTGTTAAAACCCAAAACTAATGTCTTTTTTTTTCAAATCAATCCAAAGCTCCAAGCACTATAAATGCCTTCAATGCAAGCATATATAAACTTTACAGATATCTAAGTACACGTCACAACGAACAGCAAAACCAGTTAACTTTTATTACCCACTAAACTCATCCGACTGGTACTAAAAGAACAGTTTATATTAGAAGCTGTTTCATCCAATTGATACCTATTGGATCACCTCTATGAATATCCATACATACATTACTAGTTCCAAGATTTATATCATACAGTTTATCTAATCCATACTAAATGTAAATGCAAAGGTTTGTTTGTACATTTTTATTTGTAACATTTTTACACCTAAACCACTGAACCTATTTTGATGAATGTTAGTATACAGCAGCATCCTGGGAGCTATAGCGGACAGGTGGGACAGCCCTATACTGGGACATTGGATAGGCTTACATGTGACTGTGGCGTAGGTAATTAAATGTATTTTTTCTGAAAGTTGTAAGTAGGTACAAACACCAATTTCTAAGTTTTTTTGTGTCAATCAATTAATGGACTTTGTCTGAATTATTAGATTTTTATTTTATTTATTAAAAAGAAATGGATCTTAAAAAAGGATTTAGGTTACTTTTGTTTTTTTTTCGCTTGAGCTTACGCGTCCCGCTGCTGGCAAAGCTAGTATTATATATGCGAAAGTAATTCTGTCTGTCTGTTTGATCAATGGTTACCTTTTTACGGCTGAACGGTTATAGATGAAACTGGGCACACGAATAGAACATATAATAACAAAGAATACTGTTTATCCCGGGAGCATATGTATCTCCTTGGTATAACACCGGATTTACTCGAGCAAAGCCGCTGGCTGAAGCTAGTACCCAATAATTTATTGTACGTCACACATTTCACATGAAAATTATATTGAACGCAAACTTTAATTTACTAGTTCCGAGATAGTATCGATACATCGATATCGATGCAATTACCGGTTGAATCGTTACTGATTTATACGATAATGATGGGACACTCGCCTCCATTCACATGCTTGCGGAACTTGGTAGTCATGTGTTGTTGTAATTATTAGTTGAGGTTGAAATACGAAATGCCTTTGCGGTTGGAGAGTTATTGTGTAGTTTTGTTTTTGTGAAACGAATTTTGAGGTTAGTTTTGTATGCTTTTTATGAGTGTCATTGCAAATTGCATTGTTTGATTAGAGTTCTTTGCATTGACGTTTTTGCAGTCACCAGAATTTCGTTTTCATTTGGAATAACATCTGTAACTGATTAGAATATCTTACCAACAAAGACAGTTCTTAGAAGTAATTTCTCAATTAAATACCCACTGTTAACAATAATTCTATTTAAATAACACATTGTTTTATCCTCGTAACGAAATACTATTCAAAAGCTGTCATATCACTAAACATCACACAACAAATGAAAATAAACTGTTTACAATAAATAAAAAGGTGCGATTCCAAAAAAATCAATTCACCGTTCTGTATTCGAATAGCCGGCGGCCATTTTGATTTATATCTAGCTACAAAATGGCGTATTAGTCACAAATCACGCGGGACTTTCATATAAATTACGCGGCACGCGTGTGTATGGTGTGTTAGTGTCAAGAACTATTAAATTGAATTTGATGGGATTTTCAGTGAATGATAGGGACTGGTTTTGATATGTTGTGTTTTGGAAGAAAAATTACAAGTTATGAGTTTTTTGAGTTGCTTGTTTAAGGTTATGGTAAATTTTAGTGGTAAAAATTATGCGTGGGGTAGAAAGCTAAGTAACTATAAGTCACCAATATCTAATAAGTCCGATTTGACAGCTGAGTAGAGAGGGATAGAAGAGTGCTTTACCACTAAGTGCGAAAAAGATTTATTTTTATGTCTCTTTTATACTTACTAGTAAAGCAATGTTGCATCCTGCTGTCAAAACGGGCCTTTTATTTTTTGACAACTTATAACTCTTTTTATATTTGAGCAGATTAAAAATGTTCCATGTAACTAAAGTTTTTAGTAAGTTGGCACCTCTTTGGACAAGGTGCTAACTTGTTAAAAAGATTAATATATAGAAAAACCAAAGTGCTACACGATTGGGAAATAAAACGAATGTAAATCAATCACATTGTTATGTTAAATCACTTAATCGAATTGGTCTAAATGAATCGGTATTTTGTATTATCACGTAGTATTAATTTATGCGATAAGATCACTCAATAAGTACTTGACTAGAAGCATGTTAAACGAATTCATTCCACCTGCATTCGTTTAGTAGTTTTCTAGACTATCTCTGTTAAGAAAAAATAAATTATTTATTACCTACCGGAAATGAAAACCAGGACAGACAGAAAACATTGAGCAGAAGGACACTGCTACCCGAATGCTAAAAATTAGGTCACAGACGATGATAAAGAGAGGCATCATCATCATGTTAGCCGGAAGAGGTCTACTTTTTTTATTTGTGGTGGGTTTGCCCTTGACTCTAGTCTAAGTCAGAGATGACAGGGACAACGTGTACGATGGAGCGAGCTTACCCAGAAGGAGCCTGTTCACGCTAACTTTGAAGAGATTAGGGTTGTAAGCGTTCGGAAACACAGACGCAAGCAGAGAGTTCCACTCGTTTGCTGTGCGCATTATAGTGCATATAAACGGAGCTAACTACTCCACTACGCGCATTTTTAATTTATTATTAAAATAATAACACATATTTTTAAAAAGTAACAAAACCAAATTATTTTCGATTGTATTTCAAAGCAGCAGATTTTTTTTTTTAGACTTTTGTTTAAAAAATTAAGGAGTAAAATGGTTTCATCTCAATGATTTGGAGGTGATTTGGAGTTTTCTTTTCTTATTATGTGATACAGATACATAAATTCTGGCTAAACCAAATTACGCGTCATATCATGTAGATTACTACCTATTTTACAAAAAGAGAGACATTTTAGTCAAAATTGAGACAGACATTTAAAGAGAATAACCCATCAGTGTTGTAGGCAATCTACGCAATGAGCCGTTTGCTGTGGTCTATGTCGTGTGATCTACGATTATGTCCAATCTGCATGCCAAACATATGGCATGCTTGAAATTATATCTGTTGAAACGTGTGGCAATAGCTTACCTATTCAAACGATGGATGTTTTTTGTTAGTGTTGAAAATATCTCAACGGCTTAAAATATGGACTTCATAATGTTGTTATGTCAATTATCGTCATCATCATTTCAGGTGAAAGAGGTCCACTACTGGATATAAACCTCCCCCAAAAGTCGCAACACCGCCCGGTCCCGTGCGTCTCGCATCCAGCGGATTCCCGTAGTCTCCACCAGGTCAGCGGCTGATCTTGTGGAGAGGCCTTCCATCACTTTGTCTTCGGGTGTACAGTCGCCACTACAGAACCTTTTGACCCCATCGACTATCTGTTCTACGAGGAAAGTGTATGTCATCATCATCATTTCAGCCAATATCCGTCCACTGCTGAACGTAAGCCTCCTCTAAATAGCGCCAACCATCCTGGTCTTGAGCAGTCCGCGTCTAACCGCTGCCAGCCACTTTCTTTGAATCATCGATCCATCATGCCGCAGGGCGTCCCACACCACGTTTGCCCATACGCGGTCTCCACTCTCACACATGTGTGCTCCATCCACCGTCTGTCCGTTTGTAAATATGGCCGGCCCACTTCAGCATGCTGATTCTGCTGCAAGTGTATGTGTTTCATTTCAATAGAGCGTGGGGATTGGCACAAGAAGAGACACCTATCCTCAGTAGTAGGCGAGGTCTCTGGATGATGACTATAATGGTGGTATCAATGGAGGTTTGTGGTCCACATTTGTATGAAAGCTCAACAAGCAATGGATTTTTCATTACAAAGCATATGATCACGCCTGTAATCTCCGAAGAGTTTGGCAAAAGTACCTCACAATTTAGGACCCATTCGTTTTAGTGTTAATATATCCTAATCCGTGGTGCTTGGCAATTGGGCTTAACCCAGTTGTATATGTCCTTTTGTGCCTTTTGGCCTAGCTCTATTCGGTCTCCTGCTTGATTAGAGGGAAGTGGAAATTAAAAATATTTTTTTCCTATTCCTCCGCTGTACTTTTGTGATTAATTTCGTTGCGGGATCCAAGACAGTTCATTCGTTCCACCAGGACTCGTCGGGCTTCATTGGCTCGGCATTTCTCTGGTGGTCGCCACTGTTGATTCTGGCTTTCAGGAGTTGCAGTGATTGGGAATGTTTGCAGGGCTTGTCCCATAGAAAAAAGAGGTGCACCTATAATATTGTACACCTATATGTAGCCAGTGATGTTTTTAATCGCATGCATAACTCGGAGACGAGACTATTACTTCTTCAGTTTTTTTTTGTTTCCTGCATGGTTTCGATGGCATTCTGTGTTTATGGGAAGCTGATGACATTGGCGAGTGACAGATTGGTAGTGTTGCCATCGCGGTTAGCTCATGGATGAGGCTGGCACGGGAACCTGGGGATTGGCACAAGAAAAGTAAATAATAATAAATAAATTTTATTCATCAAAAAAGTAAACATCTAACAAAATGTAGGTATATGGTTAAATCATTGTACAGTGTAGCAACTACACTGTACAATGATTAAACCATACTGATTCCCAAACTGAGACGAGCTCGTATTTCGAGATTCGGCGGCTCTCCACTCTAGTGTCATTACAATAATTATGACCAGACATTTGCAACATAGAACTCCTTTAAATTAATCTTATTTATATTTATGTACTCAACTATGTCTTTCTATATTCTATTATTTCCTATTCACTGTCCATTTTACTTATCAAATAATATGAGCTTTTCTGTTTCTTCATAAGTTAAGGACATAAGCCAATTAGTTAGTTTAATTTTTAAGTACAAAACAAATATATTATTTAATTTATATAGTGAGATTTTATTATTAATTTTGTTATACATTCTAGAACTTAGTGCGGTATATTGACGTACCTAATGTGAAACTGGTCCTACATTGAACAGGAGAACAAACGAAGTCGGGCTGTGTATGATGTTGATGATGACCATAGTGAGGATAGTGAAATAATTTAGGTTATTCGTAAAACACTAACAACCTCTTAGGGAGTGAATGTAACTTTTACTTTGAAACCAACCCTGAAAACTCGAAAAAAATATCAGCTGTTTCATACATATTCATCGGCTAAATATTGTATTTTGTATGAAACTGTTGACTTTTTTCGAATTTTCAGGGTTAGTGTCAAAGTAAATCTTTTTTATAATCCCGTAGATGTTGTTAGTTATTTAATTATAATACTGTATAAGTCTTAAATGACAAGTGCAGCTCAAAATAAAGTTATCTGCCAAATGAATTAACTGTTGCAACAAAACTTAACGAGCCATAACAAAATAATCACATCACTCTGACCATATAATTTGATATTTCGTAAACCTATTCTACTAAACGGGACTAAATTACAAGATTTTAAAGTTTTTGCCTAAACTGATTAGATGCGACGACATTTTGTAATATCACAATAACGAATTTCGCAAAGCAAGTGCTAATTTAATTTGAATGAAAATGTGACCAATTTTGTTGATGCGACCTTTTTGAGTGTATTTCGTTTAATACTTCATGTGGTTACCGATTTATTTTAGGAACAATCTATTACTTTGCAAGTTTATACAGATTTTCCCAAAATAAAGTAGCCCATAACTGTCTCCAGTCCCATCCATCTCTGCATCCAAATTCATCAAAATCGGTCCAGCGGTTGTGGTGTGAAAGCGTAACAAACTCACTTTCGATAATATTAGTTAGGATAGTGACCAGCTAGTCTATTCTGTAAGAAACTATTTCGATATCGAGCTTCACCTGAGTGATCAAACTCACAAAGTGAGCTTTATTGCACACAACATAAAGGTCTTCATTTGAAACTCACCTCGAATTCTACTGTCGAGATACGAAAATGTTGTTAGAGAATAGCACTACAGCATTGGGTTTTAACAATATTAGAAGCCACATTGTTAAAAATTCCATAAGGGTATTTTTGACAAGACCTGGGGTTTTAAAGAAAATGTCATTCTATCAGCGAAAACCACTGTCATTTCTGGACAGTAACAATTTTACGCAGATTGACCACGTTATGTTTTGGTAGCGGGTAGACGATGGATGCGAGACGCACAGGACCGGTCGTTGTGGCGACGCTTGGGGGAGGCCTATGTCCAGCAGTGGACGTCTTTCGGCTGATATGATGATGATGATGATTTTTGGTAGCGCATTTTGTCATTTCCGTGTGTTGGGCTTTAGAAATCAACTAACGCTTATATATATAATTTCGCTTTTTCTAAACTGCCATATATATATACGCCAGTCAACTATGAACTTACCATTTAAATTTAATCTTTCATAGATTAGGGAGGACACTATATTCGTATTAGTGCAAACATACGGAAAAAACCTGACTAACAAGGACGTAGAAAACCATTTATCGGGATTTCAATCAACCCGGGTCGACTTAATATATTTTCGCACCATCCACCTACACAGGACAAGATTGCACTACATTATAGAGGAAATTTACGTCAAAAATGGCGTCTAACACTAGATACCACTGCTGGGTAATTTAAGGGAGCAACACGCACTCAGTCCACTTTCTATGTAGGTATCGTGCGAATCAAGGCTTTCGCTCCGGTAATCTATAACTGGATTATTGGAAAACATATTGAACAATAACAAAACGGTAGTCGGAACACGATTCTGGGTATTGGACTGAGAAGGTCTTTGTTTTAGAGATTCAATGGAAGTGGCCTGTGGTGTTTGCATGAATTTTGTGCTGAAATTAACGTTGTTTGTATTGTCTTACAAACAACTTTAATTTTAGCATAAACACAGTGGATTCTTACAAAAGTACGAGAATATAAGGGATTGAAAAGCGTTGCCGATAGGTCACGTGGTAAATCCAAAACATATTAGACTTTTGACAGTAGAAACCGCTGAAAGAAAGTCATTTCGTCAAGTTAATTCTTTAATCCAAGATAATTATTTGACCATTAAAATTTTCCTTGTCTTTCCATTCCATAAATAGTGAGGTACCGCAAACAGAAGACTTTTATGAGTGAAAAAAACTTGACGATAAGCGATTTTAGTCTTCTCCACAATAAAAGTCAAGAAGGGACTCTAGTCGGTAACTCCTTAGTCGGTGCCTTTATTGAGCACGAATTAATTCGATCTAGATTTTTATCCAAAAAATCTAGATCGAATTAATACGTGCCTCTATCATTTTCTTTTTTTCAAAACATTATTACTTAAACAATTATGACAATCCAAAAGCCCGAAAAAACAGACTGTTTTTACCGCCATGTTCAGACGACTATCACTCAAATTTGAATTTTTTAACAAAGTAGAAAATAATTGAAGCATAGATATAGCCTTCCTCTAAATTTTGATATGAAATTTTTATAAATCAGTCCAGTTTTAAAGAAGAAAACAGCGGAATACAAAAAGTCTTTTGGTCAAGGTTTTTATTGGTAAAATAAGTCTGAGCTGCAGTTGTCGCTTTCGCACTTTAGTTGGAAAGCGCAGCGCGACGGCATCGGCAATAGTTTCTTCAAATACTTATTTTTCAAATTCCTCGGGACTCTCAGACACACATCACAATTACAATTACTTGATGTGAACAATAAGAACCTGCGTATCACGTAGGTACTTATTGTTCACATCAAAATGACTCGAACTAATATCTCTTCCAGTTTTCCACTATTTCCGTGACAATATTATTTCCAATTGATCGTGAGACGTGACGCTCGTGGAAGTGAAACCCTCTTTTGTAATGAGCGATTATGAGTAACGATTCTCGATTTTTTTGCATCGAAATACAATATCGATTGCAAAATTCGCGACGAATTCGAGATTAAGTTTTTCCATCCGAAAATAAATTTATATTAGGCCAGTATTTGACTGGCATTCTTTTTTCGAATCGTTGTTTCGTCATTGCATTTTGTCACGAATTAGAAAATTTTACAATAAAATTGAACCGTTTAGGAATATCAATAGTTTTATAAGTTGTAAATAGCTGGACTTGGTCGTGTAAAAAATGTGGTTGTTTATAAAATAATGGAAAGTTTTATTCTTGCTTTTTTTGATTGTCTGGTGTTGTGCGTAGATTTGATGTTCGACGTCAAATGGCATTGCATCGTACTTTAAAGTTACATCCTTCATAATCATCATCATCATATCAGCCGAAAGACGTCCACTGGTCCAATGGACATAGGCCTCTCCCAAACTTCGCCACAACGACCGGTCCTGTGCGTCTCGCATCCATCGGCTACCCGCGATCTTCACCAGGTCATCGGTCCACCTTGTGCGAGGCCTACCAACATTGCGTCTTCCGGTACGCGGTCGCCACTCCAGAACTTTTCAGCCCCAACGACCATCTGTTCTGCGAGCAATGTGCCCTGCCCACTGCCACTTTAGTTTGGCGATCCTTCGGGCTATGTCGGTAACCTTGGTTCTCTTGCGGATATCAACATTCCTGATTCGATCACGCAAGGAAACTCCAAGCATTGCCCTTTGAGTGACCTTGAGCCTTCTGATGAGGCCCATTGTGAGTTACATACTTGTTTTAGTGTTATTTCAGGTGCAAGAAAAATTACACAAATATGTCATCTGGATGGTTCTAGCATACAGTTCCGTAGATGACTGATAAAATTTATGAGATGACAGTATACCCAGTAGGTACTAACTACTTCACGACTAACAGTTTGCTAATAAAGGTCATACCGTTATGAAACCGAAGTGCAGTAACTGAATTCAATGTTGAATTTAATTTAGTTGATGAATTGGTTACTGTCTGGCTGAATTTATCATTTAGAAACCGAAAATTTACTGTTGAGATTTTTTGCTGTTTAGAGCATGTACCAGTGACGTACGCTTTGTGCATATGGGTGGGATACATCCCATCCATATGCACTTTTATTGTGCGTACAGCTTAGGAGTGCTTGGGATTCTTTAATTCAAGAGTGAATAGGTTACTTCTAGGCTAGCGTGCTCCATCGCCGACCACATCATGGCTACCTAACAGAAAAGATTGTAGTCAACCCTCTCAATTATAAAAACTTAATATCGCTGAAATCCCTGCCTCCATTAAAAATTATACATTACACCTCATTATCCTTGCGTTACAAATTATGGACACAGCAACTAACGCCATCTATGATCAACACTCTTAACCAAAATCTAACTATAACTGTAAAAAACGAAATACCTAGTCTATAAAGCTTACTTTCAAATAAAAACTCTAAATCTAGACATCATGACAGTGTGTCAAGTAAGACGTGTCAATTTGTCAGCAACCGCGACAGGTTGACAAATAACGACAGTTGCGCAGGAGTTGATCGTTTATGAATCGACCGCCTTGTTCGGTCGGTGTAATGGTCGCGTGGATGTATGTCGATGGTCGAGATGGATGATAAGGGTGATGTGTGGATCGACTGAAGATGTAATAAGGTTTATATTTACGTGAAAAGTCTTTTGATAAGTTTAGTGATTGATTGGATAAGATGGTGATAATATTGAATTGATGGCATAATGATGAAAGTGAGTTTGACTTAGATTTTTTCTGGTGATACTTTGACTTGTCTTTTAGAGATATTGTAAGCTTAAAATAGGTTTTAGTATTGTTCCTATTTAGGGTGGAAAAATTTATGTTCTTCAATATAGCTTCCATTTATTTATTTATTTATTTAATATGTGTGTAAAATAGTATTAGTAGATTTGATGCAATAAGGCATACTCAACCAGCCAATTTTTGGGTTAAAATTCTTCACCAATATGTTTAGCAGTTTTAAACCTCGTGTTATTTTCATAGTTTCGTATTATTAGCAAACTGCTTGATGCCTGCGACTTTGTCTGCGTTGAGCTTCAAAGACCAAAGACTTTATGCAGATTTCTACCCTTAGAATTTTGCACAAATCCTTGCCTAACGTATTCTTACGTTATTATTAAATAAACCTTTATTCCGAATTTCAGCTTTGTAGACTTAGAAGTTTTAGTTCTGCGTTGATATAATCAATCAGGACAAACGATTTTACAAATATACATTAAGAGGGGACTCGTGTCGGTAATTCTTGGGCCTTTCTCCATACAAATGCATTCCGCTGCTTTCTTCGTGGATAATGCTGCTAGAGCAATGTTTTTTTTTTCCAAAAATTTAGATCAAATTTGTACGTGTCTCTATCATTTTCTTTTTTCCAAAACATAATTGTTTAAAGAATTATGACAATCCAAAAATTCGAAAAATCAGCTCGTTTTACCGCCATGTTCAGACGACTGTCAGACAAATTTGATAAGTTTTTAACAAAATAGAAAATATTAGAAGCATAGATATAGTTTTCCTCTAAATTTTGATACATGATTTTTTTAGATCAGTCCAGAAAAATAAAACAGACGAATACATAACGACTTTTAGTCAAGGTTTTATAAGTAAAAATCAGCCTGAGCTGCAGTTGTCGCTTTCGCACTTTACTTGATAGGGCACAGTGCGACGCATCGGCAATAGTTTCTTCAAACACCTATTTTTTTAAATTCCTTGGGACAAGAGTCCCCTCTTAGGGCCATAAAGAGAAACACAAATATCATTATGGGTCACACACTCGCACAACTTTCTTAATGATTAGAAATCTTTTAATTCCCAGTTACACTAATCGTTCTCTCTTATAACTAGATCTTATATACACATTATACAACATATGTTTACACTGATATATAATCTTGTAATGCGCTTATACTTTTGTAATGATAGGCACTGGACATGTGCGTCGGCTTAGGGCGAAATTTGCTACTAGAAGGGGGAGAGTGGGGTAGGTTGGAACTGTGGCGTAAGAGAGGTAGTGGTTTATTTTATTACTAGTTGACCCGCGCAACTTCGTCTGCTCCGCTATTGGTCTTAGCGTGATAATATATAGCCTATAGTCTTCCTCGATAAATGGGCTATCTGACACTGAAAGAGTTTTTCAAATCGGGCCAGAAGTTCCTGAGATTAGCGCGTTCAAGCAAACAAACAAACTCATCAGCTTTATATATTAGTATAGATATTGTATAAAAAAGTGGGATTTTAGTGGTTTAAAGCAGAAGTAATTAATACCTGGTCTAACTTTTCATAAATCAAAGTCTAATCATTGATATCAAGATGCAAAGCCGGAACAAAGAGGAGGAAGATACACACATGCACATT
This sequence comes from Lacanobia wlatinum, assembly GCA_947578705.1. Lineage (NCBI taxonomy): Eukaryota > Metazoa > Arthropoda > Insecta > Lepidoptera > Noctuidae > Lacanobia > Lacanobia wlatinum. The sequence goes on along the minus strand of OX388044.1, from coordinate 7,220,706 downwards.
GGATGCACATCGAATATAAAAGACGTAGATATGTATCCCAGCGGTCGGAAAATAAGAGGCTGAATATGAATGGATGAATGTTAGGATGACTATATAAATAGTACTCGTCAAGGATGGAGGGATTATCAGTTAAAACTTATGCGTTGTAGTTTTAAAATTGAGATTCATGAAACCTTTTTATATGCGTTCCAATACCTATTGAAACAGGAAAAATCTAATTAAAAATATCGGATATTATTATTATGAGTTTAAACTACTATTATAAGACAAGTATTTATTGTATTATCCAATACATTAAAGTTACCAAAATCTAAGAAGTCCGATTTGACAGCTGAGAAGAAGATTGCTTTACCACTTAGTGCGAAAGAGATTTATTTTTATGTCTCTTTCATACTTACTAGTAAAGCAATGTTGTATACTGCTGTCAAAACAGGACTTTTATTTTTTGACAACTGTAGTTTCTCATACTAAAACAATTTTTATCAAACCCAAACTCTTGATTACCAAATTAAACACTCCACCACATTCACTCACCAAAATCGTAACAAACAACCTCCTGAAAACGTCACATTGTTTATTCGAGCACCCAACATGTTCATTGTTCCATTCACCCCCACTCTCCCCGTCGGTAACCACTTGACACACTTCTCGGTATAATTGTAGCAATTTACGAACGTATAACTGGCGACCGTCGGTCCGACTTGGACACGTCAAAACATATCGACATAACGCCTTGTGCAACGAGAGCCTTGATTGAGCCATTCACATATAATCAGTTGTACATTTATGCCAGTTTCACTCACCGTTCGAATACGCAAATGTCCCTTTAGGCCTTGTATTGCATGTTTGTAGGGTGGGGTAATAGAAGTATGCGTACCTATACCCCTTAATAGTTATGTACGAGCATGTTGCTACCTCCACTTCTTAAAACAATGAGGAACTGTAGAGCTCTTAAACAATCATTGAAGAAAGTACTGATACCTGCTGTAAAGTAATTATGCTGTATTTTTAACCGACTTCAAAAAAAGGAGGTTCTTAATTCGACTGCGTATATTTATACATGTTTTTTATGTGTGTTCGCGGATAACTTCGTCGTTTATGAACCGATTTTGATGAATCTTTTTTTATATGAAAGGGTATGCTGCCAAGGTAGTGCCATTGCCACCACGTCAGTATCTGATTATGGAAACCCTGAGAAATAGAGGGCAACTCTCGAAAATTGTAGGCACGCATCTGGTAAAAAATTGATATTCGTGTGTATATCGGGTGATACTACAAAACAATGAAGGTTTGGATCAGACCTGATGATGGAGACGACAGAGAGTCAAAGGAACTCCACATCAGTATGTAGGAACTACCAAATGTTTGGGCTTGAAAGTAAAGTTATTTTATACTTTGTAGTGTTTTGTTTTTGGAAGTCGATTATATTTTTTTCAAAGGTTTTTTTTGGGTTGTTTTGTGCAAGTTTGAGTAAAGGCACTTAATACGAGTATCAGTAAATTCACACTTCCAATGTGATTCCTATGGGAAGTTTAATGCAGATATGGGTAATGAAATACAGGAAACTCAGTTTCTAAAACTCATTCCGTTAGAATAGTCCTATTCTTGAGTATAATTTTGAATTATAAAACTTTTATACTGTAGTAACGATGCCTAAAGAACTTAAAATTATCTGTAAATAACATTATGTTGATAAACACTATGTGTTTGTTCCATTGAGGTTTGGCTAAAAAAAAACTTGAGAAAATTCATTCCTTTGTGTGTTTAGAAAGAGTGTAAGCGTTTTAGGTTAGTTATTGTTGTGATAATGTGGCCCCTACTAAGTGATACACCGTAATGAGAAAAGTACAACTTGAAACAATTGCGAGTCGCACTCGAGTGCGAAGGGTTCCGAACGAATTTATTTATTTTAAACATGTTTTTTTTAACACTATAGACTTCTTATAGGTTTTCCTGTAATTTATAGGTAAAGATCTATTATCCCCATATTTTTTTGTAGTTTCGGAGATAAGGGGGGAATGGTAATTTTTCGTCTAATTTCTTGAATAACTTCAAAACCATTTACTTCAAAATTATGAAAAAAAAATACAATTAAAACCCTCGCAATAAGCCCTTTCATTTGATATGTCACACGATATTGTTCAAAAAACTTTTTTATGAAATTTTCAAGTTTGACCCCCAAAAGTGACCCCACACTAAAACTTTAATAATTTACGTAATGCGTCCGTGTTTGGGTTACAGAAGTCCATATGTGTACCAAATTTCAACAGAATCGGTCAAGGGAATCCGGAGATGTGACAGACGGACAGACAGACACCCGAGTGATCCTATAAGGGTTCTGTTTTTTGTTCGGAACCCTGAAAAGTGATATCGTTGCGAATAATAGGTTCGCATTATGCAAATTTGTTTGTTATTTCAGGTGGCATTATACATGCAAAAGCAATTTCTGCTCTCGCACTGCCAGTTACTACACTGAAGTTAATACTGTCAAAAATATGGAGACACCATGAAGTGTAAAGTTCAAGCAACATCCGGCAAGGATTCCGGAGTCCTTACACCAGTGTTTGGTCTCACTATCAAACTGAAAGGCTAAGTAAGACTCGCAAGCTATTCAAGCACTGCATATTACCGACTCCCCAGCCATTGCAGACCAATGTTGGGGCGGGCTTCTAAGGAGTAACTCGAATTACAGAAATCTCATTCGATACTTTCTCACTAGACTTTCATTCGACATGACTCCGACAACCCGTCGTACCTCCACACGAACGATGCGTAACGCGGTGGCTCGACGAAGCTTATTTCATGCTCCATTGTGGCGTCTTGTGAAAGCAATCAGTCGCCACGACTTTTTTGTCGGTAATAATTACCGACGCCTATGTTCTAGTTTACTTCGGCAGGGGAATGCAACTGGCGATCGGAAAATGTTCTAGTCGAATGAACGTCTCGATTGCGAGACGTAATGGCGTCGAGAATAATCGGACACACTTGGTTGTTGAGTTTAGTGAGTGGGGAAAGAGTTAGGATGTTACGGTTTTGGGGTATAGGTATAGAAGAAGGGATTTATTGTTAGATTGTGATCGTAAAATGGTTGTTGATTTTGCCTATCCTACTTCCTAAATGCGAAAATTTGTGAGGATGGATGTTTGTAACTCTTTCACGTCAGAACGCCTGAAAAGATCTCCATGAAATTTGGCACAGTCTTTATATATAGTCTGGAAAAACACATAGGCTACGTTTTATTCCAGGGGTATGTTCCGTAGGGATCACGCAGGCGAAGCCGCTGGTAACTTATATTGCATTTCTATGTACTCTTCTTCTAAGCGCGTCCGTGATATACTCATCCACATTGTGAAATTGTTTGTTGACGCAGTCATTAGGTCCTCACGTGTGCTGTGCAAAGACGCCGCATTGACACTGTAGATTTTTACCATCCGAAAACCATATAACAAAAAACCGGCCAAGTGCGAGTCGGTCTCTCACACGAAGGGGTTCCGTACGTATACGTACGTACGTTATAGCGGCAATAGAAACACACAATCGGTGAAAATTTCACCTGTCTACCTATTACGGTTCTTGAGATACAGACAGATGGACGGACGGACGGACGAACGGACAGCGGAGGCTTAGTAATAGGGTTCCGTTGGTTACCCTTTGGGTAAGGAACCCTAAAAAAGAGATTGTGTCCACGAAATAGCAATATGGTACCGTAGGTACTCTTAGATGTGTCTACATTAAAGAACACACACACACAACAACAACAACAACATTATGATTTTTGTGTTGTAATGGGTTGTAATTACCTGAATAAATGAATTTATTTATTATTATTAAAGAAAGACAGCACACAATTCTAGGGGTCGATCTACTATTCTCCTTTATATTTTACACATCAAATCAACAGAAGACTAAGTATTATGCAATCCGTAATTCTAAATTAGTTACTGAGGTAACCTTACCTTAAACATTCAGTTGGTCACGATTCTTCAGAAATTATTTTCAGTAGACACATTCACTTACAAACCTGTAGAATATAGAGTGTACAAATAGTAACGAAAACGTAATTTTACGAAACACGCCTTCCAAAAATAGAAATTAATCTCGAAGCTAGATTTGACATCAATATAACTCTTTTATACAACTTAACGGTCCGGTGACCTCTTAACAGATTTATAAAATGAATTTTGTAATAAGATGACAATGTCAAATGATTAAAAACTTAATTATAAAGTGTATAAGGTCTTTATTATCAAATTATGTAAGAGTTTACAGGTTTTTTTCAGTTATTTATTGAGCAAGTGTGAAAGGCTTAATTCTGTTGGTTTTCTTTTTACAGACGAATGTGTTTGAGCGGAACGGGTGAAGTGATTTCAGATTTCGAGAGCCGTTTTATGTGATTCAGATACCTATAGATTGACACGTGCGTGACTTGAACTGGTTTGGCAAGCTGTGTGTAATGTATTTAAGGCTGCTCTCTCGAAAAAAGCTTAAAATAGCGTGCAGATGAACCAGCTTCTCGGCACTAACAGAGAATTTACATCTTAAAAAAATAGTTAGTAATCTACATGATAAGATTCGTAATTTGGTTTAGCCAGAATTTGTCTATCTGTATCACATACTAAGAAAAAAACCACCAAATCACCTCCAAATCGTTGAGATGAAACCATTTTTCTCCTTCATTTTTTATCAAAAGATTATAAAAAATGATTTGATTTAGTTACTTTTAAAAACATGTATTATTATTATAAAAACATAAAAATGCGGATAGCGGAGTGGCGCGTGGAGGGTTAGTTAGCTCCGTTTATATGCACAAGGTCATTGGCATGAATACAAGCCTTAATCTTCCATTATAAGTAGTCCCCCGTCTACTGCTTTTATTGTGCCTATTATAACACTAGTAATATAAAGTAAGAGATGGATGGGTTGCACAATTAAACATTATTGTTTGGTAAGTAAGAACGTCGAAGAAGTAAAATAAATATTATATATTATAATTTATTTCAGACCATGTTGTTTATAGATTATTAGGTATACACTGAAACTTAAAAACTATGTTGCTGTGTTATTAGTGTTGCAAGGATTGGATATCATGAAGTGCTGTGTAGTTATGGCCTAGGCAGAAAATGAAAAGGGCAGGTGTGTTTATGAACAATAATATGTATCAAAATTATAATGCGATAGTAACTCTGCCTGTCTGATTGTCTGGTACATGTGTTGCTTACGCCTAAACTGTTGAAACGATTTTTATGAATTTTCCGGTAAATATAGATTGGTCATTGGGATTATCGCTGGCGTATATTTCCTAAGGTTATTATACAACTTTAAGAAGCCACTGCCAATAGTTAGTCATCAATAAATAATTCTTTATACCCGAATGAGGTTGCATTTAAGTAAGTGTGAGGACTATGTAGGTCATTATTTTAAGGATTGATTTCATGACTGTCTGGCAGTTTGAGTATATTATGCGGCTTACCCAAATGTCCTTACTTTGGTATTGTTCGTCGGTTCGTTGAGCTCCTCAAATTTTTTGAGTTGAGCTGCACGATAACTGACAAATGCTTGCACTGTCTGGACAAGCCCACTCAAACCTGCGTGGTGCTTTCCTCAAAAGGCCACCTCAGACCTTAACCTACATGTTTTTCATATGTTATTGGCAATTGTATGGACTTCAAAAGAGACTGTGACCTCTGAGTTTGTTTCGGTGTTTCTTCTCAGAGTAGTCAGCTAGGAAACATCCGGCCCAATCTAGATAAATACGTCAAAAAATTGACGTGTAAAAGAGTTACTTGTAACCTATTTGCAAAATAAATATCATTTATCATTTGATCTTAAAAATGCTACATAAATAAATTGTCTCACATTTTGTCACTGTTTGCAAAAAGTATAAGTGATCGTTGATTAAAACGCCTTTTCAAAAGATCTATAATAGCTCCATTATAGTATTTGATGAAATGCAATGCATCTAGGAAGTGAAATCTGTGTGTATGCATTGTTATGTATGCAAGTGAAATCAAGCCACTTGTTGGGCAAATATTAGTTTTTGTGAGCGCGTTGACCGCGTTGTTAGTGTAGCGAATTGTTTGGTTATATCAGTCTATTTTATTTTAAACCAGATTTTATACACGTGTAAAGTTTTTGTCTGAAGTTAAACTGAGTGCATTTTAGACGCAGATATAATAAATACAAGTTATGGTAGTAATAGATAACTACCAATAGGCATAGGTATCTACACTATCTACATCTACACTAATATTACAAAGAGGAAAGATTTGTTTGTTTGTTTGTTTGAAATGAATAGGCTCCGAAACTACAGGACCGATTTAAAAAATTCATTCACCATTAGAATCCTACATTATCCCTGATGAACATAGGCTATAGAATATTTTCAAAAAAGTTAGGGATCCGTATAAAAACTTCGATAATATAGCACAAGGTGTGAAAAAAAAATTCCTTACATCGCGTACGCTGCGGAAACTATTGACAATAGAGCAAAGTGATGTACTACAGTTTTATAGAAGACATCAATACCTACAAAAAAATCTCGAGGGTATATATCTAACTATCATGGTTAAGTCACAATGACCGCTTTTTGTTCAAATTATTCAATCAAAACCCGGGTGGAATGGAATAGTGGTGATTTTGGTATCATGATATTAATCCATATCCATTAAAATTGTTTGATAATTATGGTTGGTTATGTACATGGAAATTACGTTAAGTTTAAATTATTCAAATCGAACCTTTCGTTTAAAAGTTACGACGGGTATAAAAATATTCTATGTAAGAAAAATGTGGTAGTTTGAGCGAACTGCCCTTCGTTTAGTCTATTAGTAAGTAATTTACACATTACCCTATTAAGGGGGTAGAGGGGAGCAACTAAATCCGCGCGAACGAAGTCGCGGGCGAAATGCTATTCTTTCATAATAAGCGAAAACATTGTTTCTTAGAAAAAAGTTTGCAAAATATTGTACTAGTAATTATTTAAATATATTTTACTCGAGTTATTTTTTGTTAGTTACGTACACTATTTACTTAAAATACCCATTTTTGCATAACCAAAAAACGAAGATCGTTATCCCTACTAACTTAACCATGCGGATGCGACAGTGGTCCAATAGACCATCGGAACATCGGACCACCGCGCACCGGACCAACAGACCAAACGGACCCGCAAACGCCTCAGTTTACGAGAGCCCTGTAATTTCAACAATCGCGTGTATTGCTATCGCTACCAGATAAACCCTGCAATTGCTACCGTAGTCCAACTGACCATCGGATCAACGGGCCCATGGACCATCGCGCCCACTATCCCCTCTAATCGTGTAATGGACTTCCCACGAAATCCGTCAGTTTTTGCGTCCGCATGCCTTCGATCTTACCACATGGTTGACGTCCATCTTGTTTTTATTTCAATGAAAGTCCCGTAGTAACTCGCTGGTGTTGAATCATTTTGATTAGATGACTAAGTAAGATTGAATTGAATATTTTTCTATTGATTGTTTGGAAGAAAAGAATGATTGTTTAGTTTGGATATTGGAAAAAAAGGTGTTAAAATAGTACTTACAAGTGTAATGTTATATTAAAGAGAGGAAACGGCCACATTTAAATCATTGATTGTAGTTTTCTTCTTGTTGAAGCGATGGGGTTAACTTTTTAGATGATTTGAGCCCAGTTTGTATTGCATTTTGCATTCATGAGGTCCTCAAAAGTGCAGGGGTATCTGCCTAAGCATGGCATGTGGGTCATGCCCTGGTCTAATGGTAAACCCATTTGTAGTTAGCAAAATCCATAAATCAAACCATATTTTACGACCTAACAACTACACATAGTACTGCATACATATCCCGATACATGAATACAAGGCACAATTTAACGTTCCCTTCGATCTCTTCCATTTATACTGTATCCCGCAAAATCTCTAATCCCTCTAATAAATCACCCGCTACAAATAATTTCTCGTTACTCAGACCGCATCTGTGTACCAAGCGTTACATTGAAGCAGTTGCTGCGACGGACTTACTTCTCAAAGAAACCTACAACATGCGCTTATAAAAAAGATCGGACCAGCTAAAATATACCCTGCCGTCGCAGCCACACGGTTGAGTTCACGTTGCAACAAAAAGTGTGATAGATCAAAACGGAATTAAAAAACTAATCGAAAATGAATGCACGTCGCCTCAGACGGCCGAGAAAGGAAAGCACGTATTTGTCGCGGTTCCGTAGGAAAAAAATCTTATTTCATTCATAAAATGAGTCGCATTCAGAACGGAGGTTTTTTTTTTCTTTCTCCGTCGGACCGCGTTATTCATCGGGCCGCTTGATCGACGTGAAATGATGTCAAAACGAACTTTTTATGGGGTTCTTTACATTTAACACACTGTTCACACTCGAGTGGGCCCGTCACGGATACGGATTTTCATAGTTCGGTTCCCAAGCTTCAGTTGATCTTGTTTTAGTGACCTTACGTTTTTGTTTGAGGGTTATTTTAATCTTAACACACGTGATCAGCAGAGCTGCCGATAGTTTTCGATTAGTTTTACATAACACTAAGCCTAATGGAATAAGAAATGGGTAATAGAAACCACCAAATGGGTCAGACAAATGGAAGACGACATAGCCGCAGATCAAGGTGAAGACGGTGAGGTGAACTGGACTCCTACCAAAAATACCGGCCAGAACTAGCATGTGTCAGAGTTGTGTGGAAAAGGAACCCTTTGGAGGCCTTTGCCCCAGCAATGGAGCAAAAAAGACTAGATAGATGGTACGATAGAGATAATGCCCAAATGATAAGCTGCAGTTTAAAGCAACCCACAGATCGCGAGTAATTTTTAAATCCCAAGAAAAACTGCTCATTATTATCATCGAGAAGCTATTTGAAGAACAAGTACACTTTGATCAACTCGAGGACCGAATTCAGGACTTACCGGGGCCACTCACATGCACACACGCATATGAAGGGCCGTCAGACATTCATTCGCAAACTTAGCGGATTTGCAAATGGGTTCGCATACTCTATTTGCGAAACTGTTTGCGCTTCCTCCTACACTTGTTTACGATTTTGTGAATCATGGACAATGAAAATGATTTTATTAGTGCGGTTGGTCTGTTCTGTGGTCTGTTGGTCTGTTCTTACATATATTTTTAATTTTATCTTTACAAATCGATAGTGTCTCATGTACCGAATCGACCCTCCACGGGATTAAAAGGACCAAAATTTAACGGTGTATGTATGCCTGTACTTATACTGATCAGTAGTTCGTCACACAAACTATAACAACGACACGACCGTTGGCTTTGCAATCGTGTGCGCAACTGGTCACACGAATGTGTGGGAGACTACGCGAAGGATCGAGGTTCGCGCGCTTTGATGTGCGTTAAAAAACCGACACAGCTTGGAAAACCGCGAATGCAACGAAAACTTCGCACAATCATTTGCAAATGTCGTCCTACACTTGTGGGTTTGCGTATTCGTGCGAATGTGAGTGGCCGGCATTATGTCCTTACCTTTATAGGTAAGCAGTCAAAGTCAAATTCTAAACGTTTATTTCAATTAGGCCATTAAACGGCACTTTTGGGAACGTCATCATTTACATTTAAAATCACTACATATTTTAAAATAAAGTCCTCCGCCGCGTCTGTCTGTTTGTTCGCGATAAGCTCAAAAACTCCTGCCCCGATTTTCATGCTGTTGTCACCAATGAATAGAGTTGCTCTCGAGGAAGGTTTTAGTATATAATTTGACAAGTTTTTGTAAACATTGGCTAAAATATAATGATATTTGTAAGAGGTGTCGGTAAAAATAAGCCGTTTGGGAGCTGATTACTTTTGGTCGCGATAACCGACATCCACGAGGGTGAAGCCGCAGACATCTGCTAGTCTACACTAATATTATAAAGAGGAAAGATTTGTTTGTTTGTTAGTAATATATAAAAATAACCAAGTGACTCAACTGTCCAATCGGAAAGGTCGTGATTGTTATTGCAACCACTTGACCAAAGCTGGATCTTATTTGAATGAAGTGATGATTGACATTAAAATATATCAATACTTATCGATTGGTTATCACAGAATACATAATAAATCCAGTTCTGTCGATCGATGACATAGCAACTAATAAATATGCAAGCAATTCAAGGCAATATTATGATTTATCTGTTTAGTTTAGTTAAAGCCTGCGTTTAACACCTAAACCAGTGCGAGATGTTTTGCATAGGTCAAGAATTTAATCCTACACGACAAACAATACTCAATACTTTATTGCGTTCCATATGTATAACATAGATGGTATGTACAAGGTTAGAGGTCAATAGGACGCTGTCGGGCACAGCAACAATTAGGAGAGAGGAAGACGGCTAAGTAGCATTTCAAGGTATTCAATATTTTCAAAAAATATTTTAAATGTAGAATTGTATGTATAATTATGAATATATTTATTAGGTCCGGGTTTGTATAGTAGGGAAAAAAAATTCTAAACGTAATCGGTAAATAAATGTCAAATTGTATATAATAAGGAATTTGAGTCAGAAGTGACAAGAGCCATATGTTTGCTGGATACTGTCAGGTTGTATAATACCATTGCTGGCCAATCGCCTGTAGGAAGGCGCCCAACAGTGGGATGAAATATTATAATTACCCGTAACGACTGTCAATGATGTTCTAATGATAATTATTATATGTTCATAATTTTATTCCGCCAAGCCCGTTCCATCATCGGACCACAAGACGAACGGCGATGCGCCCCCCGTACATGGTGGACATCCCACCCATGCGCACAAAACGTTTTGGGGACACATTCATAGTGCGTACAGCTAAGGAGTGGAATTACCTGCCGGAGTCTGTGTTTCCTGATAGCTACAACCTGGGAGTCTTTAAGTCAAGAGTGAATAGGTTATTTCTTGGCAAGCGTGCTCCATTTTCGACCACATAATCGCTTACCATCATGTGAGATAGTGGTCAAACGCGTGCCTATCAATAGTAAAAAAAAACCTACATACGTAACGAATAGTGATAATCCTTTCTATGTCTCCAAGTTATTCAAGTTACTGACTGATTGAGTGATTGAGTGAGTGATAGACTGACAGACAACGCACAGGCGAAATTATTGGTCGTAGAAAGCTGAAATTCGGCATGTAGGTTCCTTAGGGAGTGTAGGGGAGCACTAAGAGAGGATTTCCCGAAATTCTTACGGGAACCCGCGGAAAATGGGAAGTCGCGGGCAAAAGTTAGTTTAGGTACGAACCAACTTTTTTACTTATTATTATTTCCCTCCATGCAGTCAAACTGACCAATAAAGCATATCCACTCGCGACAGAAAATGCTGGCGGAGAGACTTTGTATGTAAAAAGTCATAATTCGAGGTTTGGCTTTCGACTGTTTTCTCCTCCAATGTTAAACCGATTTAAAAGATATTTAACAAACTGAATAAAAAGGATATATACTGTGTCCCTATGTTTTCTTTTTTGATGATTTATTAACCGTATAAGCACTAGAACCCTTACAAAATGCTCAAAATTGTCCGATAAATCGCTGTCAACAGAGCCCTAGTGTACAAATTTGGCAACTATTAATCAAAAAAGGAAAACATAGGGACATATAACATATTCTTCTTATTCAGTTTGTGAAATATCTCTTAAATCGGTTTAATATTGGAGGAGAAAACAGTCGAGAGCCAAACCTCGAATTTTGACTTTTTACATACAAAGTCTCGACGCCAGCATTTCCTCTTAAGGTGTGAACGTAAAACACAAATGTCTTGTAAAATCGCTAATGACGTTCTCTCTGTGACGAAATAGCTTCAATATTTTATCGTACATTTGAAATTATTATCGCTTCAGGAGAACTGAGATTGGGTTGATAGAATCTATGGCGTTTGGTATTGCACATTTTGGTACAAAGTTTGAGTTTCGATACGCTAGAGTTGTACAGTTTTTAGAATCTTAACTATCGTAACGGTTTACGGTTTAAGAAATTTGTTTCGCTCAAAAATAATTCAATTACACCATATATTTGTGAGAACTTATAATGACAGCTTCGTACATTATGTTTTATGGCTTTATTGCCACAGAGGATCACTGTCTCCTGACTGACTGTCACAGGCACATACACCTAGTTTAGGAGTCAGGATATTGAAATAATATCTACAATTTTTATAAAAAGCCATTAACGATTTAGACCTATAAATGCGAATTTTGTAAATTTTTTAATAAATTAAATTAAATTTTTAAATTATTCACTTTTACGAGGAAAAACATAGTAATTAAGATAAGCGATTTGCTTAATAATAAATTTAAATTAAGTTATAAAAACGGTAAAAACTTATAATTCATACATTACTCAGTTGGTGCTTAAATAACCAAAATTATAAATGTGGAAGTGAGCTTGTTTGTCTGTTATTTATTTATTTACGATCGCCAACAGAGGCTAGACAATCACATGCATTTAATATAGACAGGGACAAATACAAAAGTGCGCTTCCAATTATAGGTGACCACAGCATTCACGTCATTAGTTACGTCTTCTCGTCTTAACGGCTGAACGACTTTGTATGAAACACGGGTATAAATCACAGGAAATAGGATACTTTTTATTCCAAGAGTATGTTACATTGGGATAGTTACCAACACGAACAAAACTGTGAGCGGAAGCTAGTCTCATATATTGATATCACTTAAGGCTTGTATCCATGCTAAGGACCTTGTGCATACAAACGGAGCTAACTACCCCACTACGCGCCACTCCGCTAATGGCATTTTTAATTTTTTATAATGAAATTAATACATGTTTTTAAAAAGGTACCAAAGCAAATTATTTTCATTTGTATTGCAAAGCAGTAAATATTTTTTATACTCTTTTGATAAAAAATGAAGGAGTAAAATGGTTTCAACTCAACGATTTGGAGAGAGCCAAAATTTGTCTATCAAATTTTATTTAAACCAAATTACGAATCATATCATGTAGATTACTAACTATTTTTTTCAGATATAATTTCTCTGTTAGTGCCGACGAAAAGCTGCTTCATCTACACGCTATTTTAAGCTTTTTTCGAGAGAGCAGCCCTAAGTATGAATTTTTTGATATGACTCAATTTACTCACTAGAATACGACTGCCATGATGAGTAATGTTATAATTGGAGCTACTACTGCGTCTTAAATGATTTCTTTCAAACTTCTTGAGTTCCAAGAACCATCAACTTAGGGTTTAAGAATAAAAGACCAGTATTAGATATCATCTAGCCTAGCAACATTTCTGAGGCACACACTGTGTTTTTTAACCAACTCCCAAAAACGGAGGAGGTTCTCAATTCGGTGGGTATGTTTTTACGTATGTATACCGATTACTCCGAGGTTTCTGATCTGATATCTATGATTCTTTTTTAGTTCGTTGTGGCATACTTGCCATTTGGTCCCGTAAAAAAATAATTCAGTTTCGCTCAGTAGTTTTTATTATATGAGCATTTTTGCTTATTTAAATTTCTGCGTAGACGAAGATGTGGTCCAAGTATCACCATTTAAAACTGAAAAAAAAAAATATATATATAACCGACTTCCAAACAAAACAATACAAAGTATAAGAAGTCGGTTAAAATAACTTTAATTTCGGAAGTCGGTGTTAAAAAACAAAGAAAAAATACTAAAAACATCGACTTCCGAATTTAAAGTTATTTAGTTGTTGTTGTTTTAGTTGTTTAGTTGTTTTGTTGTTGTTTGTTGTTTTTTAGTTGTTTTTAATTTTTTTTATTTATTGTAGTTTGGAAGTCAGTTATATTTTTTAGTGTACAAAAGTTTTTTATTTTTAAAAGATTAACATTTTTTATTAGCTGATGGACTGTCATCAAATATTCATTTTTATTTCTTAAAAAAAATACCACCACCCACCTCCTATTTCATTCAATCATCCTCCGAACCTGTCATACAAACTCCACTGCCAAATGTCTAGTCCACTCAACAAAATCAACTTTAAGGCGACCTCACACAGTCACAAAAACCCCAACAATATCTCAGCGATGCCGCAAAGAGAACAAGACTCGACTTTACATAAACGGCGAAACTTTCGAACGCAACGCAATCATGATCACGACTCGATCCTTTGTGCGGATCGATACGATCCATCGATCCATGCGTCCGCGTCGCCGTGTACGCATGCATTATGTACTCGCATTTTTAGGGCCAGTTGCACTGTGAGGGTTAGTTGGAGGTTAAATAGTTTTGTTCGCTATAGAATCATCACGTAATCTTCTTCATTATTCAAAATTGGATTGTTTTGTGTCATACCACATCACTGTTGCATGTTCCTTGTTTCTTTTTTCTCAATCAGAACAAATAAAAAATAACGAAAAATTATGTGGACTTACGTAGCTGGTTTAATTAACCCGCAGAGTTCGAACTTCAAGGTTTTGATCTTGAAGTTCGAACTCTGCGGTGCTTGCCGAGGTCGGTCTGAAGATGGGTGACCATTCATTACCTACCTAGTTTCTTTCGCGCCTCAGAAAGCACGTTAAGCTGTTGGTCTCGGTTGTCATTTGAAAAACATTGACAGTCTTTACGGACAGCCAGAAGTAAAAAAAATCTGACACCAATCTTGCCAAAGTTTGTTCGTTCATGTAAAATACTGGCATTCAGCTGCATCCTACTGAACTGGAAGCTGACCTCGATATAGTTGGGGTCCCCATATAGTAAAAACTGGACAGATTGATGAGGGTTTTTAGGTGTTTCAGTTAGATTAACTGCATTGTCATTCACTTTTTAATAAAATATTATTTTAGAGCTTGTAAAACAGTGAAAGATTCAAATTATTGACTGTTATTACACCGTGAAAGACTTTTTAAATGATACAACTTTATGAAAATGACTATTACAATTACTTAGGACACTATATTGCGAATTTTTAATTTAGACACGACATTAAATGAATTTGTTAATGACTATGTGATATTTTTTTTTAATTTTGTTTGTTTTTTTTTTTATTTTTATTAATTCTTTTTGTATTGTTGACATTTTATATTTATTTTATTGTACTAATGATTTGCATGCCGTCTGTCCGTCTGATCTTATGTGTTTGTGTAGTTATCTTATATTGTACCTACATTTTGAGCAAATAAAGTTTTGGTTCTGATTCAGTTGATTAGGTAAAGGAAACGCACTACGTGTAATGTTACTGTTTTAATCTCTACAAAGAACAGTAATTATGTCGCCTACGTGTGCTTATCTAAGCTCAGACAATTTATTTACCCGATAAGCATAGCTAAGACTATTGCATGGTCGTAACCATAGAACATAACATATACGTACCTATCGCTTTCATCTCTATCGCTAGGGATAATTACATTATTTATTGACAACTGAATGTAAGGATCATATTAGCTGTCGTCC
Organism: Lacanobia wlatinum; assembly: GCA_947578705.1. Taxonomy (NCBI): domain Eukaryota; kingdom Metazoa; phylum Arthropoda; class Insecta; order Lepidoptera; family Noctuidae; genus Lacanobia; species Lacanobia wlatinum. The sequence continues at coordinate 7,205,340 of OX388044.1, read as the reverse complement.
ACGGTTTCGGTCGAATGAAATTCGAATATTACTCTAAGGGAACATGAAATATCTAGCTTTGAGCCCAGTTTCATTTAAATCCGTTCAGCCGTTACGAAATGACGATGTATCAAACTAACAAACAATCTGACTTTCGTATTTATAATTATTGTTTTTTTTTTTTTTATTTGCGATGGGTTTGCTCTTGACTCTAGTCTAGGTCAGAGATAAAGTCTACGATGGAGCGAGCTTACCCAGAAGGAGCCTGTGCACTCTTACTTTGAAAAGATTAGGGTTGTAAGCGTTTGGAAACACAGACGCAGGCAGAGAGTTCCATTAAAGTAAAATTATTAAAGAGCTGTGGATTTTGTGAATAAATAAATAAATAAATTTTCTTCTAACTCTAACCTATCGTTAAACCATCGTTTAATCCGACCGTGCAACCGACCGTACTATGCCCAGAAACCCGATAGGCATCTAGCAATGGGATCGTTAGTTAGTGCAACTTGAAAGCTATTGCGGGCATTTTGCTTGAAATTAACAATTATGGTCTTACACTCGATTTGTACGTTCGAATGACCACATCGAGACGTGAAAGGGGAGCTTGGAATAAGTTGTAGCCGGCTAAGATTTATTTTGTACAGTATTTAAGGGCATTTTCTATGTGGAACTAATGGGCAGCGATGTACGTATATTTGATTCGCGCTGTCTGTAAAGTATCTTTTAGTGTTATGGGTTTTTGAATCATGGTTTCTGATGGCTTGAAATGTGTATATATGGTATAAATGTCTGGTTCTATTTTGATTGTTGACTGTATTTGCAGTAGAATATTTTGTTACGTTAGTCTTAGTTTTCAAAGTTTGTTTCTTAGCCAAAATATTACGAGTAGCTTTATTGTTCCTCGTTTAAGAATGTGGTACTGTAAAATTAAACCAAATCCAGAATCAATTCTCAAGATTCGTTATAAGCTCTTACGTTCAATTAAATTACCCTTAAGGCTGCTCTCTCGAGAAATGCTTAAAAACAGCGTGTAGATGAAGCAAGTTTTCGTCGGCATTTACTGAGAAATTACATCTGAAAAAAATAGGTAGTAATCTCCATGATACGATACGTAATTTGGTTTAGCCCAAATTTATGTATCGGTATCAAATAATAAGAAAAAAAAAACCCCAAATCACCTCCAAATCGTTGACATGAAACCATTTTACTCCTTCATTTTTTAACAAAAGTCTAAAAAAAAATGTCTATTGCTTTGCAATACAAACGAAAATAATTTGATTTTGTTTTCTTTTTAAATATGTGTCATTTTTTATAATAAATTAAAAATGCGGGTAGCGGAGTGGCGCGTAAAGGAGTAAGTTAGCTCCGTTTCTATGCACAAAGTCATTGGCATGTATACAAGCCTTAAATGTAAATGGATAAAATAGATACCTATAAACGTCTGTTAATAATGTATGGAAAACTGAGGCTTTTTTGATAGGACACTCACAACTGAGATGTGAATGCGAACGATGCCTGAAAATAAGTAGAATTGACCCTCAGACTTTTGTCTATATCATAATCATCATCATCATATCAGCCGAAAGAAGTCCACTGCTGGACATAGGCCTCCCCCAAACGTCGCCACAACGACCGGTCCTGTGCGTCTCGCATCCATCGGCTATCCGCGACCTTCAACAGGTCATCGGTCCACCTTGTGGGAAGGCCTTCCAACGTTAGGTCTTCCGGTACGCGGTCGCCACTCCAGAACTTTTCGGCCCCATCGACCATCTGTTTTGCGAGCAATGTGCCCTGCCCACTGCCACTTTAGTTTGGCGATCCTCCGGGCTATGTCGGTAACCTTGGTTCTCTTGCGGATATGATCATTCCTGATTCGATCACGCAAGGAAACTCCAAGCATTGCCCTCTCTATTGCCCTTTGAGTGACTTTGAGCCTTCTGATGAGGCCCATTGTAAGCGACCACGTTTCAGTTCCGTATGTCGTCACTGGCAACACGCACTGATCATATATATATCTTCACAAAGAAAACAAAATACGCATCGCAACCTCAAAATCCACACGAACAAACTCACGAAAGCTTAACAAGAACGAAAAACGACCAACACGTATAGAAAAAAAAACACAAACACAACCCTTACAGTACTTTCGAATCAGCATAATTACGTGATCCGAACGCAATTTGTAAGCAAACAAGGTAATCGCTGGATGTGAATTCACGTACAAATAGGCGGCCATTAAAATGTAGCAGTGTGCAGTGTTGGACACCGGAAGAGCGGGTCGCACACGGCCTGCACGAACCGACAACCTTCGACATCACACAACCAGTAGTGATGGGGTGTGTCGATATCGAGGTTTTTAAATGGTTTTATTTAACCTGCTCTACTTGTTGTTTATTTACTTATTTGTTTGTTTGTTTAGGTCGCCGTCTGACCGACCGTTCGTCCGTCTGTCATCCAGCGGGCTACATCTCAAGAACTGTAATAGATTGACAGCTGAAATTGTACACCCTTAACGGTGAGAGATTGATCTGAAATTTGGTGTATATCTTTAGTTCTGATGATAATACAATTGAATACATTCAATATCAATAAATCCAAGATGGCTGCTGATACAAATGGCGGATTGATTACATACTTTTTCACAACCCTCTCTATATGGGTGTCAAACGAAAGGGCTTGACTAGCAGCCATTAAAATGTAATTTGTGTTTTTTTATTATTTATTTATTAAATTTATTTGTGTTTTTGTTTGTTTGTTTAGGTCGTCATACATCCGTTCGTCTGTCCGTCTATCTGTCAGCGGGTTATATCTGAAAAACTGTAAGAGGTAGACAGCTGAAATTTTACCCCGTTCCTGTTGAGGGATTGATCTGATATTTGGTACACACGTTTAGTTCTGATGACATTACAATTTAATACATTTAATATCAATAAATCCAAGATGGCTGCTGATACAAATGGCGGATTGATTACATACTTTTTCACAACCCCCTCTATATGGGTATCAAATGAAAGGGCTTGACTAGCGGCCATTAAAATGTAGCAGTGTGCAGTGTTGGACACCGGAAGAGCGGGTCACACACGGCCTGCACGAATCGACAACCTTCGACATCACACAGTCAGTAGTGATGGGGTGTGTCGATATCGAGGTTTTTAAATGGTTTTATTTAAACCTATTGTTGTGGCTGTTTATTTATTTGTGTTTTTGTTTGTTTGTTTAGGTCGTCATACATCCGTTCGTCTGTCCGTCTATCTGTCAGCGGGTTATATCTGAAAAACTGTAAGAGGTAGACAGCTGAAATTTTACCCCGTTCCTGTTGAGGGATTGATCTGATATTTGGTACACACGTTTAGTTCTGATGACATTACAATTTAATACATTTAATATCAATAAATCCAAGATGGCTGCTGATACAAATGGCGGATTGATTACATACTTTTTCACAACCCCCTCTATATGGGTATCAAATGAAAGGGCTTGACTAGCGGCCATTAAAATGTAGCAGTGTGCAGTGTTGGACACCGGAAGAGCGGGTCACACACGGCCTGCACGAATCGACAACCTTCGACATCACATAGTCAGTAGTGATGGGGTGTGTCGATATCGAAGTTTTTTTGTTTGACAGGTTTATTGAGAAAGTTGTCGGTCTGTTTGGAGATTTCGCATGTTGGTCTTGAACATTGTTAAAGCCCGTAAAAATACAAATGTCATGAATTCATTCCCCTACATTTATGTAGTACTAGCTGACCTGTGCGCACTTTGTTGGGCCGTATTTTTTGGGTTAATATTTATAGCCTTTGACACTCACAAATAACGTAGATTTGTGTTGGTAAAAGAATTTTCAAAATCGGTTCAATAAATCCAGAGATTACCCTATAATACCCCTATAACCTCACAAACTTTACCTTTTTTACCATTGATAGGCACACGCACGCTATCTATAAGTTAATAATAAGTTTATTTATTTCTCCTCACAAAAACAGACTTTACATACTAACAATGTTACTTATATCTATTTAAACACAAGTATCTGGATAGTCTAGAATATGTGAGAAGCTGGTGTCTGAGGTAGGCATGAAAATGCCTGTATTTCAGACCACCAGGTCCCCACCCACGGAAGGAACAAGACCAGTTGTATTTGAGTGGTACTGATAAATAACAATTTTGATATAAGGAGCGATTATATAATATTACAGTAGGAGAAATATGGGTAGTTAATTTATAACTTATTAACTAAGCATAAAAACTAAAATACTAAAACAAACGCCTCAGTATGTGTGTATATGTATGTTAGGATGTGTTGTGGATTGTGTTGTGTTGTGTCAATGTCACCCCTTTATAATATTAGTATAGATATAGATGATTTACGTATGTTAACTAGATCAGTAGCAGTACAGCGGTAAAATCTAAACACGTTATAAGTTACCACACTTAATGCACTATAACCCTATTAAACAGTTATGATTGCCAACCGACTTCATTAACAAGAAAAAAATCCCCGGAAATAAACTTTCCCTTAAAAAGAGACCTCCAAGACTCCAACCATTTAAGCGTGGCACGTTAAATCTCATCTTAGGAGCTAGGTAATTATCCTGGCGACACTCCAAACTGTCTCGCTCATTTCAATTAGCTCTCTTAAATATTCAATGTCTTTAAAATAGGCTGCGATTCCACGAGGCTGGGGCTAGTTCAGAAGTTTCATTAAACCGGGGGTTAATTGTTGACTCCAGTCGGAATGCTTTCGGTTTTATTTTTACGACATCACTCGACTTTTACGAGTTATGAAGAACAAGTTCGTAGCGTCCGATTTTGACAGTAAAGGCCGTGATTTGATGGTGTTAATTTTTAATGGTTTTTGAATTTTAATTATCGTTTTAGGCGTAAGCGATGTGACTTGGAGTCGGGTTAGAACTGTTAAATATTTTATGTGGTGGATGTTAAATTTTAGAACAGTTTTGACTCCGTACTTAAAAATATAGTTAATTAGTTCCTTGCAAAACCGATCAATATCGAATAAAACAACATATCAACGCAAACACTATCTAACTAACGAACGAACCAAACGCAATTCTAATTAACAATTCGCATACGTAACATGACTAATCACAAACACATCTCGAATTCTCTTGCCCTCACATATCGATACCATCTACAATAATCGATAACGTCGCATCGATGTTTCCGCATCGACAGAGCGGTGCGCGCGGAATGCGTCGCGGCGCATCCCTACGCACTCGGACTGATGATCATTGCTGGCGCATGCTCTCTATAAATAATATGTTGTAAAACGATTTTCGATAGATTAATCTGAATCGTGCGCACGGTCGTGAGCCGCCGGCCACAAGAGGGATCTATTGTAGATCGATGCTGATTTAGGAACGGTTAGACGGTACGGGAAGAGTTGTCGTATTAATTGTGAATTACTTATCGTGTTAGCTTGAGTTGTTGGCGGTGGGTCCTGTTTTGCACGTGGTTGATGCAATGTGCGTGTGGAAAGAACAGAAACGGAGTTTTCTTTGGGAATTTAATGCTTTTTGTTTTGTTCTGTCCCAGTCATTAATGTGAATAGCCTGGTTTCTTAGTCTTAATTACTAGCTCATATTACAGCAAAGCATTTCGCTTGTTGTTTTTAATTTAAAGCTTTTTCTACCAAAACTATGGATTTCTATAATATGTAGTATGTCCTCCCAAAATTGAGAATAATTAAATTAAGCTCCCAATCAGCCTACTAATTGTGTACAAAAACGTGATAGACACGAAAATAACAAATAAGTACTTAAGGCTGCTCTCTCGAGAAATGCTTAAAAACAGCGTGCAGATGAAGTAACTTTTCGTCGGCAATCACTGAGAAATTACATCTGAAAAAAAAATAGGTATTAATCTACATAATATGGTACGTAATTTGGTTTAGCCAGAATTTATGTATCGGTATCAAATAATAAGAAAAAAAAAAACACCAAATCACCTCCAAATCGTTGAGATGAAACCATTTTACTCCTTCATTTTTTAACAAAAGTCTTAAAGAAAAAATATCTACTGCTTTGCAATACAAACGAAAATAATTTGGATTTGTTACTTTTTTTAAATATGTGTTTATTTTTTTACAATAAATTATAAATTAGGGTAGCGGAGTAGCGCGTATACACAAGGTCATTGGCATGTATACAAGCCTTAAGTAAATAACCGAATAAAACTAGTCTTGTCTTGTCCAACTGCAGTGCAAAAGCCTACTCCAGCCTGCTCACTTCCAATCACTTCAGCCTCCACAAAACCACCAAATCCTTTTTTTTTCTACGATGTGTAAAGTCCCATACTTTTACGTGCGCATATCTTGACAAAATGTACTGAACAACTGATTTTTTTCGCGATTTGGTGGTTGATCTTATAGTAAAATTTGTTCATAATAAATCTGTTACACATTGTATACTTAATACAAAAATACTGGAGCCTCATCCTAGCTTAAAATCGTGACTACAAACATTTCAGTAATAATTCACTGATTTTCTTCCTCATAGTGAGATTAAGCCATCAACGTAAGATGTATTGGATTTACTTGAAGCTAGTTCAGTAAAGTTTTAACTTGATAAGATGGACTTCAAAGTGTAAACTAAGTCGTGATTACACGAAGAGTACCGACCAGCCGAACCATAGTGTGCCTGACTTTGCCTCACGAAGATATGAATCCTGGAAACTATTTATTGCTATTTGTACTATCTCATGAACTTATGTAACGTTTATAAATACGACTCAGCAAAAAATCTTGATAAGTTTTGAGGTTTTAGCCACAAACGTTCAGGATGAAACTACGCAACAACGGTCTCCATAACGGAAGATTTTTAAGCAACACTTCTCAATGAAACTGCTGATACAAAAAACTCCTTAGCTTTTTTAAAAACAAATATATACCTAATTATCACGAAAATTACACAGGCTTTGATCCCAGTAATAATTACCACATTTAATTGTGTTACTACTAGGCATTCATAATTATAAAGAACTCATACTGAGCTGAAATAGTGCGTATGTAGATGTACTCACATAGCGATTCAAACTGTTTACCTGAAGGTGGCGCTCTCTTCTTCGTATTGACTGATCCTGGTTTATTTTTTTTGCAGTCTATTGGCGTGGTTCAGTTCTGTCTCCTTCTTTATGTGGGGAAGAGGAAATTATGATTTTCTTATTCCACCGCTGTTGTTCTTATTTGATACGGAATACGGAACGTAGGTAATTAACCTACGTTCCGTATTCCAAGACAGTTGAATTAGTTTTTCAGGACTCGTCGAACTGTACTGCATTAATCGTCGCCCCGGTTATTTTGGTTTTGAAGAGTTACAGTGATTGGGGACAGTGTGGCAGAGTTGTCCCAAAAAAAACTCTTTGACCCTATCTAGTAGAAAAAGTGCCCTGTGTCATTCCGCACGTGTGTGTCTATGGAACATAAATGAGCTGCGTCCTGTGGGACATTCCTTCACACAACATTCGATGGAGACACTAACCTTCATTAGGAATGACGGCCAGTAAAATATCTTGGCCTATTGTAATCTAGCAATAAATACTTCGTTACTGAACGAGGTTTTCGTATTTATCTGCCGTAAAAGTCTTGTTTTAAAATCAGGACTCTGTAACCTATAATAGAAGACAGAACCAGGTAACACAGAAGTCTTCCAAACATTATTTATTTTGCTTCCTTGAATAATTTACCTGCATACTTTCAAGCAATGTTAGTAAAATTGTATTCTATTATTTATTATGCCCCATCTAATAGCTACATAGTCCTGTGTCATTCCGCACGCGTGTGTCCATGGTACATAAATGTGCTGCGTCCTGTGGGACATTCCCACACACTACACTCGATCGGGACTCGACGCACGAACTCGAGCGAGTATGTCCCGAGAAATGGGAGGCATTTATCAAACTAATGCTATAAAAAGGGTGGGTTTTGCTCGGTAGGGAGTTAGTTATTTTTGAGGAAGTCTTTAGTGAATTATTTTTGGTGGCTTCTTTGGTTGTGCTGTGGTTTGAGTTGGGGGTCCGATTCCCGGTATGTTAATTATAGCTTGTTTACTGTGAAATACAGAAAAAAAAATATTTACGCTTGACTAGCTTCTAGCGGCTTTGCTCGCGTAAAATTCATAAAATATCCCAATCGAGCATACTGTCAGGATGAGACCTATGTCTTAATTCAGGAATAGGTCTACTCGTATGTCAAGTTTCCAAATCCCAATGGATTTGGATGAATCTAAATCTATTAATCAAAACAGGAAAACATAGGTATACAGTATATATCCTCCTTATTCAGTTTGTGAAATATCTCTTATATCGGTCCAATATTGGAGGAGAAAACAGTCGAGAGCCAAACCTCGAATTATGACTTTTTACATACAAAGTCTCGCCGCCAGCATTTTCTCTTGAAGGCATTTTTTAACTGTCGTGGATAAAATATTAGTATGGAAGCATGGATAAACGCCAAGCAAAAATATGTTTAAAAGTCTTCTTTTTGAAGTCGTTCAAAAACCTTGATTACTTCTGCATTTGTCTATTTGTGCACTTCTTTCAAATTACTGCAATCAAAGATTTAATCTTTACGAATTGCATGAATTAAAATTCTATGAAAACAAGTGAGCAGCGTACTTAACCTGTGAGCACCTGGTCGCAATAGCCGTCGCGATGCAACAACAATTGAATAATTTATTGTAAAAAATCTGCGGCCGCCATGTTTTTTGGTCGATCAGGGGCCATAGGATCTTAAACACTGCGTTTTGTTTTTTTAAAAAAGAAGTTTAAACCACGTGATTTGGTATGGCATGTGGGTTGCCATTATACGTCAGTTTCAGTTGACGCCCAATGGCACACACGTGTGCCAATGAAAAATCACAGGTATTACTAACGCTGAAACAAAAAAATTATCTATTCCATTCCATTTTCAAATGTCTACACACAAAATAGCAGCCAGTATTCATTCATACAGGCAAATACATCCTTTCACATGAAAAATTCACTTTACACTTTCTTAAATGGAAACTTTAAGCCCCATAAAACTTTTCAAGCGTGCTTCACATAAGTTTTACGTTCAATACTATAACTTTACCAAGTTAATCCTGCACTCCCAAAAAATCTGATACATCCTTAACTCCTTGGCATAAGGTTCAAAATTGTATGTATTTGGCTGGATCTTAGTACAGATGCAACTTGGTATACGTCTAAGGAGGCGTTAAATGTAAGTTAGTCGTATTGCGAATAACTATAAAGAGTTGGTCGTGTGCGAAGGCTTTATCTGTGCCTTTTTGTATGCGTTTTATGATAAGCGAAGTGTCTATGAATAGATTGAAGTTTTCTTTACATTTTTCTTAACAAATCCTTACTTATATATTATTAATACTAGCTTCTGCCAGCGGCTTCGCCCGCGTGCTCCATAGGGCACATATTCCCGGGATAAAAAGTAGCCTATGTCCTTTCTCAGGCTCTAGACTATCTTTGTACCAAATTTGTATCAAATTTAAATCGGTTCTGTAGTTTTGGCGTGAAAGCGCGACAGACAGACAGACAGACTTACTTTCGCATTTATAATATCCTTATCCTTACTAATATTATAAATGCGAAAGTAACTCTCTGTCTGACGCGCTGTCACGCCAAAACTACTGAACCGATTTAAATAAAATTTGGTACACAGATAGTCTAGAGCCTGAGAAAGGATATAGCCAGGAGCATTGTTTCCTAGGGACCACGCGGGCGAAGCCGCTGGCAGAAGCTTGTATCCTATATGACAACTAGAACTTGTATTTTGTGACGTCATTTATTCAAGCAGCAGAGGCTCTAAAACAATAACACAAATAAAAATTGCAGGGAAGAAAAAATACTCTTCGTCATGGCATATTTTTAAGCTATCAGATGAAACTATAATTACATCTAACTTCATAGTCGATATATTATGTCATCATATCGATTAATGACTTTTGAAATGTGCAACCATAAGCCAGAATTAATTATAATTTCAGACGCACAAAATAACAGCTAGTCTATTCTGTAAATAACCATTTCAATATCGAGCTTAATTTGAGTGACAAAGCTCACAAAGTGAGCTTTATAACACACAACATAAGGTCTTATGTTTTTACGAATTTGATACTTACCTCGGATGCCGCTGTCGAGACACGAAAATGTTCTTACAGAATAGCACTAAAGCCACCTAAATCAGTTGGTTACCCCTCTCGCGCTGTGAATATAGTGACCAAGACATTCTTGAATACAAGGCCGTGGTTTCCCAACGCTCACAAATGCCCAGGAACAGTGAGTTGGCTTCGCGAAGCCTGTGTGGTCTCCAATAAGCTTCGAAGCTTCTGGGCAGAACTAGGCTGGCTGTGTTAGCCACACACACAACTGACCTAATAGTAACCAATGTGCCCGTGTTAAAATACCTTATAAAAAACCCGCCAAGTGCGAGTCGGACTCTCACACGAAGAGTTTCGTACTATAAACCGTAAAAACTCCACGACCTCATCCCACCGGCCCCCTTCTACCATCGGACATCCAGACGCACTGCATCTTACCATCCCTACCTTGTTGCTATTCCACCAATTCGTACTAAGCGTTTCCAAACGTCTTTTATAATGCGCACAGCAAAGGAGTGGAGCTCTCTGCCTGCGTCTGTGTTTCCAAACGCTTACAACCCTAGTCTCTTCAAAGTTAGAGTGAACAGGCTCCTTCTGGGTAAGCTCGCTCCATCGTAGACTTTGTCTCTGTCATCTCTGACCTAGACTAGAGTCAAGAGCAAACCGATCACAAATAAAAAAAAACGTATCTTGTATCCCCTTTAATTTCTAATTTAATTTAATTTTTATTATTTGTTGTTATAGCGGCAATAGAGATACACACTCTGAATATTTCAACTACCTACCTATAAAATCTTTCCAAAATATAGCCCGCTGACAGACAGACAGACGGACAGCGGAGGCTTAGTAACAGGGTTCCGGTGGTAAGTCTTCGGGTACGGAACCCTAAAAAGCAATATTAGTTGATGAAGTTACCAATATCTTATACAAACATACGTTATAATATGCAATGGTGAAACATTACAGAACCAATAACCCACTATCATACACCACTCAATACTTAATTACGCGTTCTACACAACAATGCACATTCGCACATTTGCGAGATCGAACCTAGCTGATAGCGAAACGTAATAACACTAATGCGTCCCGTGAAATGACATTCGATGGCAATTACTGATAGCTTCGGTGAATGTTAGTGAACGACAGTGTACTGGACGAGGGGGCTATTTATGGAAATCATGCGATATCTATTAGTACAAATATCTCATTCTTGAAGAATGATAAAGGTGATAAAATGGAGGACGATTTCATGGGATGATAATGATGATGATTTCGACCCTCAATCAAGGACCCCTTTCCACTTTAAATAACATTTTGGAAAAAATACACCATAGAGACCCCTGCTAACATTTGTAAATGTGAGGATTTGGCGGCGGCGTCAATAATATTATGAGAAAAATGACAGGCAGTGCATCCTATTAATTATGAGTTTCTGATGAGATGTCTTTGATCGAAGTTTAAGTAATTTTTGAGGTCATCGTCCTCAAGAAATCCCAAATCCATGCTCCATCAACATTGTTCTGTCAATTTAAACTCTAACTCTAATAATATTTGAATTCAGCACTCGTTAAAATATCGACCAATGTACAGAATAGGGTACACTTTCGACACATATGTGACAAGATCTCATTGTTACGTGCTGTGCTCAGATCGCGAGCTGAACGGTACCGTATCTGATGCAGGCATACGTTCATACTCAAGCCCATTTAACTTGAGTAGGTCGCGTGGGCTGCAAATGTCAGGTGTTGAAGATAATTTGTTTTCTTGATTTTTGGAGGCATTATGGTACTTGTAAATAAATTAATAGTACTACATCGCATAATCCACCTATAATGTTTGTAATCGACGTCCTGTATGTAAGACAGAATAGTTCGTAGGTATTCACCACGCTTGGTTTATGAGGGATGGTGAAGGCACTCGAAAAGCTTTTGTTTTAGGACTTGACGGTTTCCTGACTATATTTAAAGCATTGATCAAATAATTTTACTATCTAACTAGTTGACCTGCGCAATTTCGTCTGCTCCGCTCCTATTGGTCTTAGCGTGATCATATATAGCCTATAACATTCCTCAATAAATGGGTTATGTAACACTGAAATAATTTTTGATATCGGACTAGTAGTTCCTGAGATTAGCGCGTTCAAGCAAACAAACAAACAAACAAACTCTTCAGCTTTATATATTAATTAGTATTCTACACTAATATTATAAAGAGGAAAGATTTGTTTGTTTGTTTGAAATGAATAGGCTCCGAAACTACTGGACCGATTTAAATTCTTTCAGCTATGGATAGCTACATTATCAGGGAGTAACATAGGCTATATTTTATCCCCGTACTCCCACGGGAACGGGAACTACGCGGGTGAAACCGCGTGACGTCCACTAGTATTATATATACAGATAGTATCCTCTTACCTAAGTAAATGAATACCTACTGATCTCAATCTAGTTTTCATTAATAACGTGGACATGGCTAAAATATTACAGGCTTTGTATTTTAAGTTAGGGATCTTTTTGTTCAAGAACCCTTACTCGAAATACAAACGATGCTCCTGTTGTTGATTCCTGGACCGGGCGAAATGTACTTGGGGTTTCCATCTGAGATTTCTCAGTAGCATCCCGAAGATTCGATTTGTGCCAGGTAGGTGGCAATAGATAGGAACATCCTCTAATACATCAAGCTTAAACATTACTTATTTGCGAAATCTGGGTGTTCCATAAATACCTTTAAGGCTGCTCTCTCGAGAAACTTTTCGTCGGCATTCACTGAGAAATTACATCTGAAAAAATAGGTAGTAATCTACATGATATGATACGTAATTTAGTTTAGCCAGAATTTATGTATCAGTATCACATAATAAGAAAAAAGAAACACCAAATCAACTTCAAATCGTTGAGATGAAACCATTTTACTCCTTCATTTTTTACTAATAGTTAAAAAAAAAATATCAACTGCTTTGCAATACAAACGAATATAATTTGGTTTTGTTACTTTTTTAAAATATGTGTTATTTTTTTATAGTAAATAAAAAATGCGGGTAGCGAAGTGGCGCGTAGAGGAGTAGTTAGCTCCGTTTATATGCACAAGGTCATTGGCATGTATACAAACAAGCCTTAATTTAACCATTCCGGGTACACAGACCATCGGTCTAAGTGCCAGACTTGGCTTGAGATTTAAGTTCGGGTCGAAATTCCCGATGCGTCATCGGGATAATCCTGCCAGAAAATTGTTTCTGATGTCAATTATCTGGATAGATTAAAATACTCGTATGTTAGTAAAACGCAAACAGACAGAGCCAACATTCGTTAGGTAGTAGGAGCCAGAAGTCTGGCGTCGTTGTCGTTGCCTTCCTCTAGGAAGGCCTAGGAAATGTTGGCTCGACGACTTTGAGGAGTTTAGTACGGATTGGAGAGTGCAGCACTGGGACGAATTGAAGGCTGTGGTAGACCTTTACCCAACAATGAGACCAAAGGAGGATTATCATGATAGCATAAATAAAATAATTACCTAATAAAATAAAAGTGTAAATTATATACACATTTAAGTCGTCTTACAAAGGCGGCCCACTTAATGTACCCGACATAAACTACCCCTGGGCGCAATTATTTGTTTTTAAATTAAAAATAATGCATTAGAATTATGAAACGTTTACGTAAAATGTTTACGTATGAAAACAATGTCACCGTTCTATTCCGTGCTGTCCTTGGATCACAAGGCTCGGAATGCGCTCACTCCTGGTTGTTTCAAAGCACGTCATACTGTATAATAATCTATGCTAATATTATAAACAGGAAAGATTTGTTTTTTGTTTTGTAAGTAACGAATAAACTTAAAAACTCCTGGACGGATTTGAAAAAATCTTTCAGCAATGGATAGCTACATTATCAGCGAGTAACATAGGCGAGTAACATCCTTTTTTATTAATAGTTGCCAAATTTGTACACTAGGACTCTGTTGACAGCGATTTATTGGACAATTTTGAGCATTTTGTGAGAGTTCTAGTGCATATACGGTTTATAAATCATCAGAAAGAAAAACATTAAAACACAGTATATATCCTTCTTTTTCAGTTTGTGAAATATCTCTTAAATCAGTCTAATATTGGAAGAGAAAACAGTCGAGAGCCAAACCTCGAATTATGACTTTTTACATACAAAATCTCACCGCCAGCACTTACTCTTATGTTGACCGCATAATTCATTTTTTCTGCAAGATCTGCAAGTACAGAATAAACAAATGAACTTCAATAAAACTAACAACATGGCACAATACATTCCTAATAACCAAAGCGCCATAAACCAACATATACATATGTACACTATATGTAACAGTTTACAAAACAAACCGTTAGCATACTCCACTTGCATACAAAGTTAGACCTAATTACTTTCCTAAGTTATACCGCCAGGTTTAATTGCAATTGCATTCAATTAATATTACAAAGCCATTGTTTACAATTACAGGTCGCACCCCGGGCGATTGTAATACGTTAAATGTTATATACAGGGTGTTTTTGAATTCAAATGGTTGGAGGCGAGTATGTGAGTTGTAAGAGCTTTTGTAGTGACTGATTTTCAATAAAGGTACTTTATTATGCATTATTCAGCATAAATCTATACCTACAGCATATGAAAAAGAACTGGGTATAATGCTTTGAGTTCTAGATAATGTGATATTCTCTATCAAATACAAAGTCAAAGTATTTATTAGTGTGTTTTTTGGTGATACAATAGGTATTATAATTAGGTTATGGTAACTCAAAAAACTACCCATTAGGGCATCCTAGACAATGTATCAAATACAAATACAAAATCCTAGACAGTGTGATATTCTCTATCAAATACAATTTCAAATAGACCGGTTACAGACTATTGACTATTGAACTGTCAAAGTCTGTCAGTAAAATAGATGAAGCTGGTTGTTCAGCAGCAAGTTGTTCTGCAGCAAAACACACTCACCGACCCTATATCCAGCGCGGCAGTGCAAATTCTAAAGTGTAGATCTTATGGAGAAGAACGTGCAAGAAACTCCATGGACAGTCTTAAATTGGTGTTTACAAATTCATTTTTTTTTATTATTTGTGATGGGTTTGCTCTTGACTCTAGTCTAGATCAGAGATGACAGAGACAAAGTCTACGATGGAGCGAGCTTACCCAGAAGGAGCCTGTTCACTCTAACTTTGAAGAGATTAGGGTTGTATGCGTTTGGAAACACAGACGCAGGCAGAGAGTTCCACTCCTTTGCTGTGCGCATTATAAAAGACGTTTGGAAACGCTTAGTGCGAATTGGTGGAATAGTAACAAGGTAGGGATGGTAAGATGCAGTGCGTCTGGATGTCCGATGGTAGAAGGGGGCCGGTGGAATGAGGTCGTGGAGACATCATGATAACATATCAGCGATAATGTGGTGGGATTGATTACTTGACATTTCGTTTCCATACATTTTGGACCTATTGTCAAACAATATCACTGAACGATCGCCATTTTTTTCTAGGGCCTCTTGATTACTAATTTAGATCATTTTTAAAACTATTGTATTAATACTGCCGCGTTGCCTTGTGACCCGGTGGTCGTGGGTTCGATTCTTCGGGAAGCATACTTTGTAAAGTTGTTTCCAGTTTGGCTGGGACATTGCAGGCTTGAATCACCTGATTGTCTGATAAAAAGATGATTCCGTGCTGCAGAAGGCACGCATAAGCCGGTGGTCCCGGCTGCCAAATGGCGGTCAGAAGCCCTTGAGGTGGTTTAGAAACTCTGACACAAGGGTGTGTGGGGTCGTTAGACCTTACTGCCCACACGATAAGAAGAAAAATACCGCCGCCAGCTGTTGATGCTACTTACGTATTGGTGTTAAAGTAGACACCTGCTTTTCATCATCATATCAGCCGAAAGACGTCCACTGCTGGACATAGGCCTCCCCCACGCGTCGCCACAATGACCGGTCCTGTGCGTCTTGCATCCATCGGCTACCCGCTACATTCACCATGTCATCGGTCCACCTTGTGAGAGGCCTTCCAACGTTGCGTCTTCCGGTACGTACACTTGCTTTTGAACAACAGTAACTAAAAATCTTTTCTTGTTTTATTTTTCGTGCTTTAACCTGCAAACTCATATTTAATAGTTCGAAAACACGCAGGCACGAATAAAATTTGCTGTTAACTCTCAGTTTATTATTGTGTTTATTTATTTAATTTCGTGTCTAAAATACCCTCCCAGTCAACACCCTGTGTACCGTAACACTAGTAGATATTCGTGTGAGGCAACTCGATATCAAAAGAGTATGTTATACCGTTCAATTAAAAAGTAATATGTATACATGTTACAAAAAGCCTTGGAGCTGTTTGGTAATACATTTTTTGTTCCCATATGTGGAGCAGTGTTTTAAATGTTGTTGTTTTGTTCAGCCAAACAATAAGCCACTGTATCGCTTTGGTTTCGTAAGAGGTGAATGTTTATCAAGTCAATTGCTATAGGGCTTTTGTACTTGATAAATTATAGAATGATATCACAGTATATGATATGTACCAGTCAAACCGGATTTAGCTGAATATCAGTGTTTTACGTGGAGCGGCTGCCTACCAGACCTCCACAACCCATTGACTAGGTAATACGGTACATCTTGGCAAGACTGGAGTCATATTTACTGGCTTCTGACAATCCGTAACGACTGCAAATGAAAGCCGGGACTTATCGTGCTTTTCGAGGCACGGAGGAAACTCGGTATGTTAAGATGGTCACCCATCCACAGACCAACCTTGGCAAGCGTTGCTTAACCTTCAAAATCTACCTGTGCAGCTGTTATTATTTAGCCACGAGCTCGTACGTACGTACTCTATGTTTATTAAATTCTGACGATTAGAAAACTACATCTGGTTATCATTTTACCAAAACCAAACTGGGATAAGGTGGAAAACCATAGCATTCATATTTTGTTTGTTCCACTAACCAATAGTTTTATGAAGCTGTAATTGGACAAAACATAGAGTACAATTTAAGTCAGCCTATACTTTTCCATTGCTGGGCAAAGGCTTAGTTTTTCTTTAAAAAACACCTTGTTGACGTGACAAAAAAGTTGACATAAAGGCAGGATAAATAAAAAAAAAAACACCGGTAGCACTCCGGGAGTGCCGGCAGAAGTGAAAACTTTAGTATTAACGTTGTGTTTAATTATAAGTACAAAAATACTATCATTTATGAGGTAGAATACAATGTTTATTTATTGCGCTATCGTACACAAATATGACAATTTACATGTTATTATTCATAATATTATATCGTTATTTATTTATATATTACATTAATTTTTATCTCTTAGAAAAATCAACTTTCATCCATAATTTCGTAATTCCGTAATTTCGTATCCTTGGATACGCGTGGCACGCTGTACATAAACACAGACGGACATTCGCGCAAGCGCCCTGTGCCGCCTAAGCGGAGCAGCACACTCAGGCACGGTAGAAAGAGTGGGAGATACTAGTTCCTCTCCCTTCCCCTCGATCTTACGCTTTTTCGATCAGCATCACGTGACCCTGACGCGAGTCCGTCTTACGCTTTTTCGATCAGCATCACGTGACCCTGACGCGAGTCCGTCTTACGCTTTTTCGATCAGGTCACGTGTCCTGACGCGAGTTTAAGATTATATACCCATTACAGAAAAAGTGCTCAACGCCGCTAAAGAAGTTTTCACTTCAAAAATACTCCCAAGCCGAATAGTTCTCAAACACTTAATTAAAACTGCTCTCCATAACTCATACGTTTGTTAATTGCCGCAACAGTTAAATAGCAATACATCTAATTGAGTTTATATTAGCGGCTTCGACAATCCAGAAACGTATCATGAGACACCAAGTTATGGTCAATATTGATGGCTGATGGTCTACGGCATAAGCTTAAGCGGGCTGCTATTACAACTGGATTGTAACGTTTGTATGCCTACGTTTTTATTTGTGTGGTATACGATTAGTTTTGTCTGCTTAGTGATTGTAAACTTTTTATTAACGTCTGGTTAGCTGTAGGCATCGATCAAAGCAGAAAATATTTTATTTCAAAACTGAAAAGAAACTGTAAATACAACAAATGTAATAGTTTTTTTTTACTATTGGTAGGCGTTTGACCACTATCTCACCTGTTGGTAAGCGATGATTGGTCGAAGATGGAGCACGCTTGCCTAGAAGTAACCTATTCACTCTTGACTTAAAGACTCCCAGGTTGTAGACTAGACCAGGGTTACATCAGACAGGATATTGGAACTACAGTGGGCGTACTAGTGGAAGTGTTGGTTATTGCGTAATAGAAACACCGTTTCCTTTGAAATCAAATTATTATTCACACCCAAAGTCTCAATAAAAATATTCTCACACAATAGCTACACTGAACAAGTATTCGAAACATGCGGCGGTTTCTAGACGTGTCCACGTCTGCACTGCTCGACCGCCACCAGTAGACTGAGCTCAGCCTCTGTTGAGCACAACGTCCTAGACTCCGTCGAATGCCACTAGATGGCGTTGGCGTTCTGATTGTTCAATTGACTGACTTATTTCCGACATACGTATATTTTATTTTGTTTTCTTTTTCTCTTTAAATTGTGATTGAATCTAGTCATCTCATGACAACATGACAAACTAAGGACTAGTGAAACACGAATCACAACTCCAAAAAATCAACTCCCTACAGCTCCTGACTTACTCCCAACAAAATGACGAATGCTAGCCTCTGGCTTACCGCGACACCATACATCTTGCATCAGGTAATTGTTGCCTGCAGTTCCTGTGGACCTAGCCCTCAGGTCCTGGGTGATTAATCTAGCACTAGAAGTGGTTGGAAGCTATTACTGATTTGATAGAGTTATGGCGGGTCTTATGGGGATGTGGCGCTTATGAATGATCTGTACTGCGATGATTCTAGAGCCAGGGAAAGCATAGAGACACAGTATACATCCTTCTTATTCAGTTTGTGAAATATCTCTTATAAAGGTCCAATTTTGGAGGAGAAAACATTCGAGAGCCAAAACCTCGAATTATGACTTTTTACATACAAAGTCTCGCCGCCAACATTTCCTCTTAATTGCTAAGTTTGAGAGCAATTGGTGCCATGGAGGGTTATTAAATTACAGCCAGATTGTTGTACTAAATGTATCAATTCATAATCTTTCATTATAGCGATGGTATACTTCCAAAGATCTTTTATTTTACTAACACATCTTATTTTCCTTATCTTTTCAATACATCGTATTATCCCAAAATAAATCAACCAATAAAAGAATTCACTTGACACCCACGAGACACGCGTTAAGGGCAAATTATTTCGACTAGAAAAAGATAAATAAAGCTTCCCCTTTGCCGAATAAACGGCAATAAATCGACATGCCCTTATGTCAACAGCATATTAGTGAATACTGAAACACCACCATAACACGATCTCTTAAATTCTACACACAATTTACGCACAGAGTTCAAGTTATACTAGATGCTTTAAGCTCTCAGATTTGTCGCGGGTAAATCACGCGAAAAATCCGACGATAAACGTCTATATCCGCTTTTCCCACACATTTTCGCGTTTCCCTCTCTCATGTGCTCACTTAATATGATGGTGTTTGCCCTTTCTCCCCTTTGCTACTAAGTGAAACATCCTTCAAACAAAACTAAACCTTATCTTAAAAGCTCTAGAACAGACTTTCTATTACCAACATTAAAAATAAAAATGCGCGTTCTTTTTTCTAGAAAATCTACACATGAATACACTTGATTCTAAACACAAACAAAATAGGGTTGACTTTTCTTTGACAGCAAAGTTGGCTTATAAGCAGTTTTTCTTCGAAAGGGGAAACTCGGGTGACATTGTTACACAGTGTATTGCACATTATTGGTGATTGAATGGCGTACTTAACTGGTTGAGGCGACAACTTTGATAAGGTGTCCCCGTGTGGATAACACGGGAACGAGGAAGTTAGACATAAATTGTATTAGCGTAATATGTTGCGGTAAATTCGATACATTTTTATAGGTGTTCGCTGTTTGAATATTACTTATATTGAATATCCGTGTAGGAAATTTTATTTCGGAAATTGGGGATATTTTTACATGTGTAGGAATCATATTTGGGTGAGGTTTTGTGTTAGTTTTTATCGATTAAATTGAGTCATGGCATGGAGTAATACAGTTATTGCTGATGTCATAATTGTCTTTCATTTATTTTTAGCGTAAATATATATTTCAGTGGAACACAGGTACTCAATGGCAAGAATTTGGCAAAAAGTAAGAATTTGATTAATTGAGAATATAAAATATTATTCAACTGTATTTTATATACCCTCATATATCCTAACTATTATTAAAAATGCGAAAGTGAGTTCGTTTGAAACGCTTTCACGCCTAAATCCCTGTACCAATTTTGATGAATTTTGGTACAGAAATAAATGAGATCCTGGAGACAGTAATAGTATTACTAAGTAATACATTTTTATTTGAAGTCTTTACTAACGTTAGCGAAGACGCGTGCAAAACCTTATTTTTTTTTATTTTACATTTTATGTACACATATTTAACAAATAGATAACTAGAAGGAAACTGAAAAATCGGTAGGTACAAAGGTGATGCTTGTTTGTAAAGAAATCTCTTCCAGTATACCTGCGAAACGAGAGTCGAATGAAAGAGAAGACACCGTGTGTAAAAGTTATACGTGAAAACGCTTGAAGCTTGAATTATAATAAATACTAGCCGTTGCTCCCGATTTCGTACGCGCATATCCCATTTTTTACCGTTCCCGTAGGAATTTCGGGAAATTCTCTCTTTTAGTGCTTCTCTACACTTCCCAAGAAACGTACACGGGAAATTTCAGCTTCCTACGACCAGTAGTTTTGTCTGTACGTTGTCTGTCAGTCACCCAGTAACGGAAGAATTTCAAAATACTGATGATTGATGAATAATTTATCGTGTCTTTAAAAAATCATGCAATTTTTATAATCATATCAGTCGAAAGATGTCCGCTGCTGTACATAGGCCTCCCCCAAAACGCGGGGTTTGCCATAATCGCCACGCTTGGCAGGCGGGTTGGCGATCGCAGTGTATGGTGTTGAGTTTTACAGAGAACGCCGCTGCCCATTCTCTGGCGAGTCCCTTAGTCTATATGCAATTTTTATAGTGAAAGGAAAACTACATAAGTACTTATTTACCTACGAGCCTGTCGTAATTTCTAACTAAATCAGGTATAACAAATTGCGGTTTAGTATCAATTGTAGATAATGGAAGACATAACAATAGATTTGTAACCGCACTCTGCCGTATATACATTCAATTGTACGATATCCATATAATTATATTTATTTCTTACCATTACAAATAATAAACAGGTGTTTGGTAATAAGCAGGTAGAATAATGGCGATTCTGCTAGTCTGATTTGTGGATAAGAATCTATGTGAAGTACATTCTTTCTAGTTGGTAGATATCAACGTTGGTTGATATCTACCAACTAGAAAGAATGTATTTTCTTTAAAAAGAATGTGTTTTACATATTAATATGTAGATTTTAATTATTATAATTATTTGATTTAAAACGGAGTTTATTCCTACCATTTTGAAATCCTGCAAATATTTACTACTATACTATAAAATACGTGGTAGGATTTGATTTAGTATTTTAGAGCATTTATACCTGTTAATATTATAACAGTGAAAGTAACTCTATCTTTCAGTTTGTTTGTTGCGTTTTCACGTCTAAACATCTAACTTATCTATATAAATATAATTTATACATATAAATAAAATATAATCGCTGAAATGTATGAACGCTGCTGTAATATTGTGTCACTGGATGGCGGCTCACATACCGTCATTCAGATATGTGAGATGACAAGTTTCATTGTATAGTTAGTACCAAATTATTTTGTTTTACTCGTTTTTGTATGGATCTCTGGTCTGAAAATATTTTTTTTATTCATTTATAACATCGTTATGACTGAACCAAATTGGATAATTCTTTTAAAGTTGTGTTCGTAATTGTCATGTCGAGGTTTGTAGGAAAGAAAATTTTGAAAAAAATAAATCCGGCAAAGCCGGGGCGGGCTACTAGTTTTTTACAAATTTTAGCAGATAGATTGAAGCCTGGGGAAAGACAAAAGATACTTTTTTATTATTTATTTTATTTTGAAGAAAGCTTACAGACCAATTACAAATTTAAAGAACATAATTAGGTAATGATATTTGCTAATTACAAGCTTCCATATAGATATATATCTGCTTAGTTATAAGGTGCTTGAGTTGACCAGTGTGGATAGTCAACCACTTTACAAGGTGCACAAGGGGTGTTGAGTTATTAGGGTATGATGTCAAATCGTGCAATATCAAAATCATCATTGCGGGTAATTTGTGAGCAAAGCCGTTGGCAGAAGCTATAACTAGCCAGTAACTATAGTTGTCAAAAAATAAAAGGCCCGTTTTGACAGCAGGATAGAACATTGCTTTACTAGTAAGTATAAAAATAAATCTCTTTCGCACTTAGTGGTGAAGCAATCTTCTATCCCTCTCTACTCAGCTGTCAAATCGGACTTCTTAGATTTTGGTGACTTTAATAGTTTAATTTTTGCCAGTCGTTACCTTTTTGTAGAAGCGCAAAAGAATACAACATAAACAAGCTACACTTATTGAAACATGAATTAAAAGAAAGTGGCAAATTGGTCCATGTTCCCATAAACCACAAAACATACTTTCATAGCTTAACACCTATTGTATGTTGTTGTACCATGTACAATTTTATAAACAACAGCAATATAATACAATTTAATTTTTAAAACAAGTGCAGCATATAACTAGTAGACAGAGGTACAAATTGACACGTCTCGAGCGCCATATTGGTTTGGAAGCGCGTACACAGCGAAAGCATTGTTGAGGAGAATTTACACTTGGTGGAAAGATCGCTGCGATTTATTCAGTAAATTTAAAGCATGGTAAGACATTCGTTAATCATGAAAAGGTTTTCAGACTATGCAAGGAATAGTTTTCGGTTCAAAGAGTCCTTTAAATGACTCCACCAAATTAAGTTGACCACGACAAAACTGATTCGAACAGCTGTCAGAGCTTGTCGAGTATGTTATCGTTCCTGAAATTAGCCCTCCAGAAATGTAAGAGATAGTGGATAGGGCACAAAATTAGTGGCAGATGGCGCCGAAAGATTCTGGAGAGGCGCAAAAGGAACCGCGACGCCATCTATCCAACTAGCAGCGAACTACCACTTCGAAATCCTGCATCGCGCAAGCAGAGTTTTCCGTGCGATTTGAACATATACATCAGCCCGAATATCAACTATTGGGCAGTTGCCCGCCAAACACAACAAATGTCTGGTAGGAGGATCCTCCCTTTTCAATTGAGGTGTGCGGGACTTTACTCTTTGTTCCACATACCTCCAAAACCACACACTGGAAAGTGCAGCTTCGTAAGTCCGTCTCAAAGTGGACCGATGACTTGGTAAGGGCACAGGACCTTTCGATGTGGCGACCACAATGTTTAGCAGTCGACGTATTTCGACTAAAACATGATCATAATAATACATTGGCACTACTATGAATGACCGAAAAGGATATTGATGTCATAATCACCACGCTTGACGGTCTGTGATCGCTAAAAGATTTGCTATGAGACTCATATCGCACACGCAAATAAATCACAAGTTCATTGAGAACGCACCACAACATAGAGCAGTTAATTCCCCCATTCGATTAATAGCAACACGCTGCAATAACGTGAACACGGTGTCCCGCTGTTGAGCGTGCCAGTCGCAGTACACTTATTACTATTGTAACACAAAATCACATATCATTCTGACGTGACGTATCGGTAGTGTGTACGCTCATTTGTTTCTGTTAATACGAACACGATTGCTTTAATTGATTTTGTTTGGTTGGTAGCGTGCGGATTGTTTTTTTTTTGGCATTTTGCTAGACTGCCTAAGGATATTTTACTTTGTGCCTGTCAATAATTTAATTGTTGTAAGAACAGCTTCTATGAGTGTCGATTCATATCAGCCCGCGGCTGGTGAATCTTTTCACATGGTATGGGTTTGTTTTGTATGACACTAGCAAAATTATCACCAACAGCCAATCACGAGCCTCCCCCTACTCGCCACATCAACCGATCCTGTGTGTCTCGCAGCAAGCGGTTTCCCACAGTTTTCACCAGGAACGGGGACCCAAAGAACTTTTCAGCCCCATCGACCAACCATTCACACTTACTTCTACAAGTAAAATGTGAAATCTGCCGTGATGAACTTCATTCCAAAGCTGCCAGAATGAGAACAAAATAATGTGGTTGTTTCCAGTATCCGACTAAAGTTTTCCTCTATCAAATCTGAAATCTCGATGCCAACACCTTACTTAAAACCCACACACACATCCAGCGCCACACTATCTCATGTGACGTCATTCTCACTTTCTCAATTCGAACATAAACAATTATAACACACAGCAGTAACAGCTAAACAGATTTCCATTAAGCACAACAACGCAGCGAACCCGTTGTGCGGAACAAATGCCAAAGCGCTTAGCGTATCTCAAACCATAATCTAAGGCAGTGGTCGAATGCGCTGCAGCGCTGTGTGATGCAACTGCGAAATGTGAATTAAATAATTTCGAATGTGACCGTTCTATTTTCGACGTTCTATTGTTTTGGATTTAAATGTTTTAGATTTAAATGTGGTGTTCTTAAAAAGTTGTAGGACCGTTGGTGTTTGTGTCAAATAAGATGTCAACTTTGGATGAATACGTTGGCCTATCTTGTAAAAATCCCACGGTGAAAAGTTAGGTTTAGTAGATAACTCTCTACAAAGCTATATTTCTTTGTCTAGGTAATAGTTACTTCATTTATGGCATATTTTGGTAGTTAGTGAGTTATTATTCCACTAGAGTAAGTTCAATTCGGCTTTGTAAAATTGGAAGCAGTTGTGAGTAGGTACAATTAAGTGAATCAATCAAAACTAAATCCATACATCGGATTTAAGTTTCTCAAGACAGGAATCGGTTACAAAGGCCAATTTACTTAATTTTATATCTCCAAAGAACAATACGAGTACCTACTGGCGTATTTATTTACTTTCGTGGTCCAAGTGTCCTGCTATTTAGCATGTTCCACATTACTTAAAGGTCTTAGTCGTGCGAACTGGCCCAAGGGTCATTATTTGTGAATAAAATATACATGCATCAAGGCATTGTTTAATTCAAATAGGTAAGTATAATTACGAATGAGTATTACTACACACACTACATCATGATCTACACACTAGGTATATAATTTTTATATTATCAAATTTGGAACCAATGAATTCATAATGGCTCATTTCCAGCCGACAGCGATGCGGACGAATTTTTTGACGCTGTTTGTTATAATATAGTAAGTAGTTTGTTATAATAAGCAAAACTTAGAGTTATAACGCATTAATTCTTTGTCAGTAAGACAAAAATCAATTTCTATTACGATTCATAATTTTTAACCCCTTTTTTCACACATGTTCACTTAAGAATGAACTTTAAAAACACAAAGCTAAAGGCAATACTTGAGTTGTTGGCGACGGATTGAAATTATTTTGTATAATAAATTCAAATATAAAGTAATCTTGTTTATTTCATTCATATTTTTTAGCTCGTTTCAATTTATCGGAAGTTTCTTATTGATTTAATACAAAAAAAAGTAAACTTCAAAATACATTTTCGAAAAACGAATAAACCAATCCAACGATCGTCATTATGGACAGTTCCTAACACTCAAATCATGAGCCACTGGTACAAATAAAAAATTGTATTAACCTCTAGTACCTCGTATGGTCCAAATCAAAGGTCACATCATTATAATTTGTGTACTACTACGTGACCGTTCAAAATGCCCGCCTATCTCCACTGATTCGAAATTTGAATTCTCTTGTCGTAATAAAATCATGCACGTATGCTGGCTGGCAATTGTTTTTTTTTTCTTTGTTGTATTGCAATGGTTGGTGAAGTTCAAAAGTGTTGTGTTACTATTGTGGATATGACGTAAACGAAGCCAGAGTATGTAAGAATCGCAAATGACTTTTTGTCGATTCTGCTTACTTTCATGGGAAAAGACGATTTTAGACCTAAGTATCTACTTATTGTGTAAAAATCATATAAAAATTACTAAGTCTTCCGTTACTGATGAGTGACTGAGTGACTGACAGACAACGCACAGCTGACACTGCTGGTCGTAGAAAACTGAACTATGGCATATCCTTAGGAAGTGAAACCTCCTTAGGGGAGCACTAAGAGGGGATTTCGCGAAATTTCTCCGGGAACGGAAAAGGCGGGATATGCGTGTATGAAGTCGCGAGCGAAAGCTAGTAATGTGGATAAAATGAAGCATTCAAAAATTTTTATGTTATCATCAAAAGCGGTCTATGACTGCAATAGCTTTCTCTACTACAATACCGCATAATTTGTTCATTTTGGCGAAACTCTACCCTTCTCACCAGTTCCTTCCTACAAGTTCCGAAAATTCTGCATGATGTTTTTCTTCCAATACACCAATACGTGTTTTCTTTAATATAGACAGGCAGACAGCACAATATTCAAAACATGACCTATCATATAACCCAGTACTAGTAGCTTCGAGATAAAATAATTCAAATTGATGATCACAATATTATGCAACTTCAACCTAAGATACTAACCTACTAGGCTGATCTCACTGCCCATTGATAAATGACCCAAGTCCCCCCACCTGTGCGAAGTCGATCTACTTTAAGTCGTGACCAGAACAAGGCAACAAGTGTCAAATGCCATTGTGGTTTAACACCGCACAACTCTAGAACAGCCAAAAAGAACGAACTTTAAAATGTTGGAACTAAAAGTTGTCAAAAAAGTTTGTATTGTGGTAAAGAATCCTTTATGGGGATTTTGGTTTACCACTTTTTGAAATAAGAAAGGCATTTTTTTAAATTCAGAGTGACATTCTAGTAGCATTAGCGACTGTCCATGTTTTAAGGGATTGACCACGTCACATGTTGCTTTTGACTTTTCAACAAACGTAATCGCTAATTTGTTGTCTCTTTGTTCCAAGTCACACACACACACACTTATGCAATGTTTTTTCTTTTCTACTATTTTTAATCCCTTTAAGCTTTCTAAAACACTATATTTTGACCAGCTCTTTCTTAAGCGATATCTGGCCAATTTTGACCTGAAAATGTGTTCAGATTGTTACACCACCTTTGCTGCGGTCGACCGCGATGAAAATATATATTTTTTCATTTCATTAAACCATTAGGAACTTGTTAGACGTTTTCTTCTAGTAAGGCTCTTATCCATTGATATATAAAAAAGCCAAGATACACACTCACCATCTCAAAAACGTCCGCAAAAAACAAGCGCATAATGTATAATTGTGCGCAAGTTTCAAACAGTCTCGCATCGCTCGCCATACTGCACTGCTTTGTAAAAACAACTTTAAGCGATCCGTGTAAGGTTGAATTTGCAAAAAAAAAAAAAAAATTGTTTATAGTATAACTACACACAACTCACACATGACACTTGATACATGTCAGTTTTTGACGACAGTTTCGAGTGTTGCATATTTTGTTCGAGACTGTGCATCTTGGGTTTTTTATGTATCAATGCTCTTATCCCAAAAATTTCAAAACTAATCTACACCAAAACTTCAACATAAACACCACATGTGAACATACCCTAGATCAAGACTTATCCATATCACACCGATCTGACCCCGAACTTCTAATTAGCAAAGCCGATAGCAATTTGCACCATGCCAGTTGCGACACAGTACACACGTACATACAAAATGTCAGGCCGATACAAGCTGTTAGCACTGGAAGGACTAATTAAACGTGTTACCTAGAACAATAGCTTTAGAATTGGACTTAGGATATAGTTAGGAATTGATCTGGAGATATGTAAAAGGGTCCGCTTGAAATTCTTGTTAGTGTTTGCTTGCGTGTGTTTAAATGTTAGGCTAACATTATGTGGACATATGTAGTTATAAGACAGGCTTCATTTTGAAATTAGAATAAATGAAAAATATGATATAGTACAAGAAGTACAGCTAATCTATTCTGTAAATAACTATTTCGATATCGAGCTTCACCTGAGTGACAAAACTAAAACAATATGAGCTTTATTGCACACAACATAAAGATCTTAATTTGAAACTCACCTCGGATTCGACTGTCGAGATACGAAAATGTTGTTACAGAATAGCACTACAGGACTGGTTGTTGTGGCGACACTTGAGGGAGACTTATGTCCAGCAGTGGACGTCTTTCGGCTGTTACATATGATGAATACGATATCTGTTAATGTTTGGCTGTTACGGTCGCGGTAGATAACGGCCGATTCCTTATCAAAGAGGTGAGGTATCAAATTCTTATTTGTATAAGACTTATGCTGTGTGTAATAAAGCTCACTTTGTGAGCTTTGTCACTCAGGTGAAGCTCGATATCGAAATAGTTATTTATAGAATAGACTAGTTGTGTCTTAGCAGCGGGAACGTTATAGGCTGATTTGTTATAATTCACTATTATTTTGCACTAGTGTTGTTTAATATCAAGCGACGTCGGTTAGCCCCCACAAAAATCGGACAAGGCATTTTTTTGCAGCCGAGAAGGAAAAGACGGCCAAGTTGAAAGTGAGGCCATTTTGGAATTGAGAGACGTTGGCAAACAAGCAGGCTAAATAAATTGTATTCTTTCTTTTTAGGGTTCCGTATCCAAAGGGTAACCAACGGAATCCTATTACTAAGCCTCCGCTGTCCGTCCGTCCGTCTGTCTTTCAGCGGGCTGTATCTCAAGAACCGTAATAGGTAGACAGTTGAAATTTTCACAGACTGTGAAATAATAACAAATTATAAAAATTAAGGTTTATCGTACGGAACCCTTTGTGTTCGAGCCCAACTCGCATTTGGCTGGTTTTTTCTTTTTTTCACCTTGAAAGTGGTCACCGCCACCTATGGACGTCTGCAAATCTGCAATACTAGGAGTAACCACAGGTGTGTTACCTATCCTTTTCGAGAACTCTATAATTTTTCATCAATTGTTAGATACTAAATCACCCCACCTAGTGGTCAAATGAGTACGACCTGTATATGTTGTTTAATCGTTGGCAAATATTGTTGGCATATAGATACTCACATGTGTAATTTGTATATGTGTATGTAAATGAAACAGTTAACACACACGTTTATTGGTCAATTTGAAAGTGACACGATTATGCTAAACTTTATCGTCAACGCCCTCCAATCAAGAAAATGTATGCGGCCTATCAGATTATACGTGTTCTACTCGTGAGTAGGAGTGCCGTATGTGATAAGAATTTCATCGTAGGTTTGTTTGCATTCGAGTTTAATCGTTTACTACACAAATAGGACCTTAAATTGTGTCTTTAACTTAGTGGATTTGTTTTGGACCATTCCATCCATCCATCCCTTACGTTTCCATACATCTAGGGAGACTGAAAGATATGAGTCCAACATAACCCGTTGGACGCGTACCAATTAAAACCTCTAATTCTATTGCTACCTTGAGTTGGATCAGGCATAAATTATACTCAGGAACTCAGAAAGGTTATACTCAGAAATCATACAGCGCCCTTCGAATCCAGTACAATGACGCTTTCAGGGTGCTGATGGGGTTGCCCCGATACTGCAGTGCATCGGGGATGTTTGCTGAAGCTCGCGTTGACTGCTTTCATACTGTGATGCGGAAGCGGTGCGCATCTCTGGTCAGAAGGGTGCGGGGCAAGCCGCAAGAAACCGCAAGAAAGCGCTGGATGCGAGACGCACAAGATCGGTCGATGTAGCGACGCTGGGGGAGGCCTATATGTCCAGCTGTGGACGTCTTTCGGCGGATGATAATTGAATTATACTCAGATTTGTATTTGCACGGTTTGGATAAATCACAACATCATATTAGCCGCCCACTGCTGAAAATAACCCGCTCCCAAAGAGCGCCAACCATCCCGGTCTTGAGCAGTCCGCATCCATCCGCTTGCAGCCTTCTTCAATCTTCAAATCATTGATCCATTGTGCCGCAGGGCGTCCCACACTACGTTTGCCCATACGCGGTCTACACATGTCTGCTCTATCGACCGTCCGTCCGTCTTGGATAAATTGATTATATTTGACGACAACCCGAAGGTAAGACATTGCAAAACCACGGACCTAAGTCACGCGTCATTAGACAAGATCAATCTAGTGACATTCTACCTACCACTATTGTTATGCAGAAACAGCTGTACCCCACCTCCTCTATAATAATCTAAGATTAAAACCACGTACTGGATCCGATACGAAAGGTTTCTAAATAAGTATACTATAGAACAGAATACGGTCATCGCCGTGCCCTCACCGGCATTACCGAACATTATGCCAGACAAAACAGAGAATTACCACAATAATATGTTATTATTGTGGGACACAAGTTATCTGATCCGTATTATTTATCTGTGCTCGGTATGTGCATGACAATTTTATAGATTATTTCAATGGCCATGCATAGAGATTGTTGTATATGTAAAAGTTGCAGATGCTTTTAGTTTTGAATTAAGTAGTTGTTTCTACTGACTTCATATTTAACACTTTTTCTGGACTTTAAAAGAGACTGTGAACACATATGAAACAGCAAATTATCTGGAAAAATGACGTGTGAACATTTTTTCACGTCAATTTATTCAAATCAAATCAAATCGTTTATTTGTGATATATGGGTTACATGCAGGTGTTTATAAAATTATTTTATACTTATTAATATTCATTCCATGATCAGCCAATTGGGTATACAAATAATAAATTAACACAATTGTTGATTATAAAATTCTGATTAATTGATATAAATTGCATTGAAATTTTTAAATTAAATATAAATTCTATTATTAATACATATTACAATTAGACATGCATGACAGACAAGACAATCAACAACAATAAATGGTTAATATACCTTTTGTTTATAAATAAATTTCATGTATCATTTATTCGACGATAAATCAATAATCGATAGTTTGGTTTTTTTTTTGCGACGTGACGGCTAACGATTATTTTTAGTTTTAGTTAGTAAAGAGTTTTTTATTTAAGTTTGTCTATAGTAAGTTAGTGGGGAATTTATCTATACTAATATTATAAAGAGGTAAAGTTTATGAGTTTGTAGGGGGTAATCTCTGGATCTACTGAACTGATTTAGAAAATACTTTTACCAATAGGAAGCCACTTTATTTGTGAGTATGAAAAAATACCGCCCAACGAAGTGGGCACGGGTCAGCTAGTTTAAATATAATTATGTATTTAATAAGAACTTGTGATTAATAAAGACATCATTTATTTAAAAATAATAACCTCATTTAGTTTCGTAGATGACGATAAGAAACACTTTGTTCTTGTATCACGCTAGAAAAACGTATCAGAAATATGGTTGACGGATTAGCATGGGGAAGTTGGCATAGCTATTTCTAGACATAAACATAAACTTGCTTTTGAATACCTCAGATTATTAAATTATTATTTGAGTCCTTCTTTTCGTGCCGATTAACTCATGTCAAATTTTGTCCGTGTCCGACATTGATATATAAAAACCCAAGATACACACTCAGTATCTCAAAAACGTCCGCATAAAACAAGCGCACAATTTGAAATTGTCCGCTAGTTTCAAACAGTCTCGCATCGCTCGCTATACTGCACTGCTTTGTGAAAACAACTTTAAGCGATTCGTGTAAGGTTGAATTTACAAAAAAATTGTTTGTAGTATAACTACACACAACTCACACATAACACTTGGTACATGTCAGTTTTTGACGACAGTTTCGAGTGCTGCATTTGTTCGAGACTGTGCATCTTGGGTTTTCTATTTATCAATGGTGTCCGACCAGTATTGAACAACCTGTACTGAGTAACCAGCTCTATCATTAGTCTCAGTTAAGTGTTGGATGGTGCAGGTGGTTGTGCACGACGGGCAATTAAGGAGGTGAAGCATGTCCTGTGAAGGGGCTCCACAGTGGAGTACCACTGTAAATTAAAAAAATAAAATAACCAAACTGAGTACAGTTTGGTTATTAGGGTTCCGAAAAAAAGGAACCCTTATAGGATCACTCGGGTGTCTGTCTGTCTGTCCGTCTGTCCGTCTGTCACAGCCAGTTTTCTCCGGATCCACTAAACCGATTCTGTTGAAATTTGGTACACATATAGATTTCTATGACCCAAGCACGGACGCGTTACGTAAATTATAAAATTTTTAGTATGGTGGTCACTTTTGGGGGTCAAACTAGAAAATTAAAAAAAAAGTTTTTTGAACAATATCGTGTGACATATCAAATGAAAGGGCTTACTGCGAGGGTTTTAATTATATTTTTTTCATAATTTTAAAATAAATTGTTTTGAAGTTATTCAAGAAATAAGACGAAAATTGACCATTCCCCCCCCCCCTTATCTCCGAAACTACTGAGCCTAAAATTTTGAAAAAAAATGGGGATAATAGATCTTTACCTAAAGATTACAGGAAAACCTATTAGAAGTCTGTAGTGTTAAAATAACATGTTAAAAAAATTAAATTCGTTCGGAACCCTTAGCACGCGAGTCCGACTCGCACTTGTTTATTTTTTTTTTAATTTTAGTCATTACAAGACACAAAATTCCATTTCTATTTACATTTTTCTCTCATAATTAGGGCCTTCAATTTCTCCACAAAAATGTATCTTACAATGTCCCATATACTACATATTGCAATAATCCGTGTGCTGTGCGATCTCTCCTTTTGTCGGGGACATGCGCTCCCCGTACTGCGCCGGCGACGGTGCGCTCCGGTGTTTTATTGTAGCATATGCACGCGCATAAATTCTGTGGCTTGTATCTTTTTATCGGTTCGTAATTATGTTGAATATTGCCATCTTTTTTATAAATAAAACTATTGTTTTTTGTGTCGGTATGATGTGTGGTCTCTAGTTTAGATTGGTCGTAGTTCTTCAGCAAATATTCCTTGTCTGGACGTTTGTTTTCGTTTTATACTAACGTCATCTATATAGGTACCTATAGGATTTTGGTACCTACGTGTTTCAGCTCTTTAAATCTCCAGAGCAAGTTCAACACAGTACAGGGGGTACCTACTCTCTAAGCCCGAAGTCTGTAGTTTCAGCCTTAGTTACGGGCGTTTTCTGTCCGTATCACCGAAACCAAACTAAGAATGAATGACAACACGATTTGACAGTATTGTCCAATTGTGTTGTCATTCATTCTTAGTGGTTAAGTGATACGGAGTAGGAAACACCACTAGTGACGGCACTAAGGCCGAAACTACGGACTTCAGGCTTAGAGAATAGACCCCACGTCTAAAATTGGAAGACACGGTAACAAAAATAGTAAACCGTTGCTCTACAATGGGACACTGGCTATAAAATAATATAAACTAGAATATCTGGTAGAAGATCTTGACCTAGTTAATAAACGTTAACCATACCAAATAAGCTTAGTCCTTGACAGAACCCAAAAAGCCTATCCCATACAACATCCTTCATACCTCACAACACCAACAAATCAACAATACAAACAGTATTAAGAGTTAATATCCCAAACATCGATATAATGTCCCGAAATAGCTTGCCACAAATTGGGGCACCCCTATTTGACAAGCAAACAAGCCGAGGTTAGGCTGGGTGCATAAGTGATCGGTGTAATAAGTACGTTTGTTGGCAGAATAGTCGGAACCGGCTCAGTTGCCATAAACGAAAAAAAAAGTACGTTAGTGATGGGTGATTGACGATCGAACGAGTTTTGATATTTTGGTAGTATGTATGGGGATTGGCGCATGTTAGTTTGTTTGAAGGAGCAATGTAGGAAAGTTGTAAGTGTTATGTTTAGTTATGACAGTGCAGGCTTGCTCGTTCCATGTTGGAGTTATGATGAAAAGTGGTAAACATTTTGCAATTTTTGTATTTGTTATCACAAATTGTCACAGGAGGTTGATGCTGTCAATGTGACAGTCAATAGACATTGATTTATATACAAAATTAAAAATAAAAGTCGTTTTTCGTAAATTAGGCTGAAAGACTTTTTGAACGTCAAGTTTCAAGTTTTAAAAGACAGTCCCCCAAAACGCCAGCCCGTCACCACTTCCTAGTGTTTTAGCTGTGGATAAGAAGTGGCCTACAAATTCCCCAGCAACATATCTGTCTGTTACGTTTTAAGAACTTGAATCCATATAATATATAGCATGCAAAGTAATTAATACATGACACTACCAAAAATGAAACATTATTTATCACTTTTTAGCTAGCACACTATGCTACTGATACTGATAGAAAAGTATATAAAAATATCATAATAATATAAAAATAGTACGAGTACTATAGTCATCATTCTGCTCTGGCATCAGGCATTCAGAGACAACAATGTAACCTTTTTTATCTGTAAGCATATCAATTACCAAATACAGGGCTTTTGGCCGCAGTATTTGTAATTTTTTTTATTTTGGTTTATTATACTGTGTGTTTATTTTTTCTTAGATTTGCTCTTGGATAATACCATAAATGTCAGCAAAGATCAACCTTGAAAGGGTATTATGAAAAAAGGGCTAAACTCCTTTTTGCGGATTCCAATTATTGGTCCACCTACTTCATTCATTTTTAGTGTTCCGAAAAAAAACGGAACCCTTATAGGATCACTCGGGTGTCTGTCTGTCCGTCTGTCACAGCCAGTTTTCTCCGGATCCACTGGACCGATTCTGTTGAAATTTAGTACACATATGGACTTCTATGACCCAAATACGGACGCGTTACGTAAATCATTAAATTTTTAGTATGAGGATCAATTTTGGGGGTTAAACTAGAAAATTAAAAAAAAAAGCTTACTGTGAGGGTTTTGATTATTTTTTTCATAATTTTAAAATAAATGGCTTAGATGTTATTCAAGAAATTAGACGAAAAATGACCGTTCCCCTCCCCTCATCTCCGAAACTATTGAGCCTAAAATTTTGAAAAAAATGGAGATAATAGATCTTTACCTAAAGATTATAGAAAAACCTATTAGAAGTCTGTAGTGTTTAAACAACATGTTAAAAAAATATTTCTAATAATTTGTTCGGAACCCTTTGCACGCGAGTCCGACTCGCACTTGGCCAGTTTTTTAAACTTTCTACACGTTTGTAGCCAGCCACATAGACACAGCAAGCTACGTTTGTAGTAGTATCCAAAGTTAAGTATCTGAATCTTTTGAACACTAGTCTCAAAAGTAAGTACGACTAATGTAACTACCGCAATAATTCAGAATTGTCGCGCATTCCCGCCGCGTTTTGTCCCGTCTTACGACACGCGTTGAAACGCGACTATTTGTCGCCAGATATCGCGACATGCGTTATTATTTATACATGCTATCCGCGAATTTACGACTGTTGTATGGAGAGTGCGATATTTTAATATTTAGTGTTTTGTTAGAATTATAATCGGGCAGGTTTCGGTTGAGAGGTTCTTGGCATGTGCGTGGGTTTTACCAATTTACATGCACCTCTTTACTTCCTACTGTTACTTCACCTATGTTAAATATTTATGTACGATTGCACGGGTACATATATTTTGCGGGTGGTTTTGCTGATGTTAATGTATATTTTCGCTTAAAAAAGTTCTCTATTCCCATCTCCCGGGACCCATATAATTCTCTACCATAATTCATCAAAATCGGTTGAGTATTTTAAAGAAAAAAGAAGTAAGAAGTGTTTATTTCGCGTGAAAGCGTTACAAACAAACAAACAAACTCATTATAATTATTTTTTAAATTTTAATTTACTTACTGGTTAGCAGATGCTAAATTACAATGTTTTTATTTTTATTAAAAATCTGTTAATAAATAAAATCACTTATTATTTATTAAACAAAGGCCTATTATTATGGCCAAAATATTGCCAATATACCATTTTGCTATAATTTGCCAATATTAATGGGCTGAAAGTAAACCTCTGACTAATCCTTGCGGGACATCAGAGCATTCGAATGAGGTTTCTTTTTGACTATTTTCAGCTCCATTTTTGTCAACATTTTTATGATCTGCAATGTAAGTACCTATAGCTTTGACTACATCTCTACTTAGTTGGGACTGAGCATCCAGGGTTTCGATAAATATAATGCTTACAATGAATTGGGCTTCATTATAAGCATTATATTTATCGAAACCCTGGACATAGAAATCCGACAAATCAAATCAAGGATATCGATCAAGTGTATCGTTAAACGGGCTCCGATCTTGCGATATTCAGTCCCACAGTTTTGACGGCATCCGTCAGACATGGCCTGTCCAGTCTCACTTCATTCTGCGTAAAACCCCGGATATAGAAATCCAAACAAATCAAATCAAGGATATCGAACAAGTTTATCGTTTAACGGGTCTTTAACCCCTACATTATCGGCCAAAACAATCACTACTTACTCTAAAATAAGATCATTAATGGAAGCGACGCATCTTAAGATTCCCACGTAAACAAAACTAAATAAAAAAGAGACACTCATGAGATGGACGGTCATTAATTTGTCCTGTAGCTTGAGACAATGGAGCTAAGAGCTGTGCATCCTAACTGATAGTGTGTAACGGGGTTTATATACAGGCTGGTTCAAAAGTAAGGAAAGGCAGATGAGTAAAACGTGTTCTCTGGAAAATTAAACGGCTAAAAACGTATCGTTCAATAGTGCCTTTTTAAGGGTCAAATTGAAATAAATGAATTGACTTTGTAGCGGCATCAATGCCGCCAAAAGAAAAAACAACGGAGCAAGTCTACATCGGAACAAAAAGAACCGCGACACCATCTATCCAACTAGCAGCGAACTACTACGTCGAAATCCTCTATCGCGCAAACAGAGTTTACCGTGCGATTTGAACATATACATCAGCCCAAATATCACCTATCGGGCAGTTGCCCACCAGACACAACAACTGTCTGGTAGGAGGATCTTCCGTTTTCAATGGGGGTTTGCGGGACTTTACTCTTTGTACCGCATACCTCTAAAACTTTGACTCTGTGTTCCAAAACACTAAGATGACGCTGATTGACAGTCATCATCGTCACCGTGATTCGCACGTGATTTCGTCTTAAGTTTGTCTCAAATAGTCCAAAATGCGCAACCCGCAGTCAGCACTGGAAATGGTACCAATATTCTAAGTGGTAGGGAATAGTCGGTGAAGAATATAGCGCTACAAAAAGAAAGTTTGTTTTTCTAAGTTTGTTTTTACCTAGGAGTTTATAAGTCTGATCTTCGAAATAGGTATCTTATTCCTCATTGTCTAGTTATATTTTTGCGTTACCAAAAGTGCGAATACTTAAAAGAAAACCGAATTACCACATTAAAATCATCAAAGCCATCTAGTGGAAGTCCATTTTTTGCAAAAAAAAAATCAATTTTTAACTACATCTCATGCAGTTTTTCTTTCTCTTTCGATCTGTTCAATCAATGTATGAGTTTTTATAACTTACTGAGTTACAAATCACATTTTCGTAGAAATGGGCGGGATATCCACAGCCCTCAAGCCTCATACAGACTAAACTTCATTCAAGATTTTATGGTCCTCAGAAAAACAAAAATAACACTTTATGCACTTATTCCAAGTTCCGTTACCAAATAACATCACCCTATACTTACGTCATCGGTTGATATGATCTAAAGCCGTCTTGTCACTCGTCACCACGTCGCTACCAGCGCCACCTACAATAATTGATGCCGGTAACTGTCTGGTGAACGGGGGCATTATAACCAGCGTTTATGACCGTGTGATGTTTGGGCAAAGGTATTTGTAATTGATTATAATGGTTAGTCTTGAGAGTATTTAGGCTTTTTTGTTGTTTAATGCACAGTATACACACAGTTAAGTTCCAGTGCTTGCAATAAACATGCAAGCTACCGTTTGTATGTGCTACATATTTTTATGACGTTACTTATTTTACTTTTATCTATGTTGTGCGAGTCCCAAATAAACATTTTTATTTCTTTCTATTACAGAATATTACTCAAATTAGTGTTCCTTTTGGGTCATGTTTATTCTAGCTGTTTCTACAAAGTTCTGTCACGAGCCACTCTCCTAAAAGCCATACAGCAGAGAAATAATTTAGTGAATTAGTATTTTTTCAATTTATGGCTATTTTTTACTTTATGTTTGGTAATTAAATATTTCTTCAACAAAATGTTTCTGGTTACGTACACGCACAATGGTCCAACATCAGGACTAAGTGCGAAACCAAACCCCGACAGATGATACTGGTTTCTGTCTAGTGAATGGGGGCATTATAAACAGCGTTTATGACCGTGTGATGTTTGGATGTCTAACGTTGTTTTTTTTTAATTTTAGGGCAAAGGAAGAAGAAGAAAAAAAGAAGGAAGCAAGGATTTTGGGGAAGTATTAAAAGTATTTAAGTTTTTTGTTCTGTAGTGTCAAATGTGCAAATAAAAATTCTGGTAATAACACAAGATTTTTGGATTGAAGTTGTGGCTATTTTATTTATATGTACATATTTATTTAAAACTAGCTGTGCCCGCG
Source organism: Lacanobia wlatinum (assembly GCA_947578705.1). Taxonomy (NCBI): domain Eukaryota; kingdom Metazoa; phylum Arthropoda; class Insecta; order Lepidoptera; family Noctuidae; genus Lacanobia; species Lacanobia wlatinum. Next base: position 7,166,750 of record OX388044.1, on the reverse strand, counting down.
ACTTCGTTCGCGTGGATGTCGAAAAATATCTGTTGCATAGATAAAATCTACTTTAAGTTAATACCTTGCGTATCCTGATCTCAAAATTAAGAAAATAGGAAGAGGGTAATGCAGGGCACTCTACCATCTCTTCCGGTTGAAATGCCGATTAGCAAAACCGACTATCGAATGAACGGTGGTAGGTAGTTTTCAAACTACGAAACAAAGAAACTGATGAATAAAGTTGATTCTTAATTTTGTCCAGCCTTAATTTTGTCTCTGGCGAGGCGGCGAGCCTCCTTGCCGGACTGCCGCCATGGGATCTAGAGGCGAGAGGCCTCGCGCTCATTTCCGAATGGCGCGTGGAGGCGCTACGCCGGGGCGAGACTCCTCTGCCGCGGCAAATCGCAGCACGGCGGACGGAGCTCCGGCGGGATCTCATGGCAGTATGGAGACAACGACTGTCGCAACCCAGCGCTGGGCACGCCACAATTGCGGCGATAAGTCCCCTCTTTGAGGAGTGGCTAGAGCGGCGCGGGCGTCCTTACCTTCCGTTTGACGCAGGTACTCACCGGACACGGTTGTTTCGGGAGGTACCTGTTTCGAATACGGCGGGAGGATACGACCAGATGTCAACACTGCGAGGATCGCCCGGAGGACACGGTGGAGCATACGGTGGAGGTCTGCCCTGCTTGGGCGGAGCACCGCCGTGTCCTCGTCGAGGCGATCGGCGATGGCGACCTGTCGTGGTCGGCCCTGTTTCAAGCCATGGTCCGGAGCGAGGAGACTTGGGAAGCGGTCACCTCCTTCTGCGAAGCAGTAATGGTAGCGAAGGAGGAAGCCGAACGCGTGAGAGAGAGGGAAACCTCACGCCCCAGCCGCCACAACAGAAGAAGACGCCCCGGGCGTCGGGAGTCGCAGGGCGATTCTCGGCCACCGTAGGCCTGCGGGCCTGCGGACGGCGAGCATTGGGTGGCTCGCCGTCTGATCACAACCAGGCCCAGGTCAACGGCGCGCTGTGTTTCACGCGCGCCTCAAAGAGCTGTCAGCATTAAAGACGGGGCCCGCTATGGCCAATTCCTGCCGGGGTTGCGGGATTTATTCGAAAGAGTCACCGCGGCCCTGGAACGCAAAGGGCATTAGGAGGAACACGGATGGGTTTTAGTCAGTAAGAGTCTGACACTCCCTTCTGCTTCACCCAGAGCGGGAGGAGTCATTTGATGATTTCCCATCCTTAAAAAAAAAGCAAAAAGAAACAGTGTCTTTGATTTTCCCTGACAATTGCAGATTACAGAACACCGATAATTTTTTTACATTTTATGTTAATTGGTTCTACCGGCTTTATAGAATCGATTTGCTGTGTAAGAATAATCGAATTTTTTAAATCGATATTTAGTAGGTACTGAAAGAGGAGACTTATTAAATGAGGAGCTCGTAGCTAAATAATAACAGTCGCACGGGTCGATCTTCATGGTTTACCAACTCTTGCCTAGGTGTCTCTGTGAATAGGTGACCATATTTTTTAACATACCGCGACTTCGCCGTGTTGATCGGAAGCTGATCCGAATATAGTTGGGAAAAGGTTAAGCATATATTAGAAAAGACAGACAATACCATTTGGCCCCAATTGGGGCTGACGGTTCTTGAGAGAGTAACTCTGCCGTTTTATGTCCTTTTCATTGAATGGCTGCCTAAATGATCCCCAATGCGCAAATGTGTCAAAGTGGCGAATGGGTCTGTCATGTGACAATATTTAACAGGCTGGCAGATGCTTAGGCCGTCTATGAATAGGGTAGGTAAATGTGTGACGAAAATATAATTATGAAATTATATTTTCGTCACACATTTTTTGGGAATCCTAAATTCTATTAAATGCCGGGATGTCACTTAGACCGTCTCCCTAGTGGATAAACGTTTGTAATCTGTGCCCAGTTTTTCCAACTGTAGATAAAGTGTTTTTCGCAAATCATTTCAGTTTTTTACCGTGAAGCATCATCTGCCTAGCCTTTTCCCAGCTATATTGGAGTCAGCTTCCAGTCAAACGGGATTGGAGCGGCTGCCTACCAGTCCTGTACAACCCTACAATACTGGGTAACACGATAATTCTTGGCAAGACTGTAGGTGTCAGATTTGTAGGCTTCTGACAATCCGTAAAGACTGCTTGAGATCTCTTCTCGGTAGGTATGTTAAACTGGTCACCCATCCACAGACTGACCTTGGCAAGCGTTGCTTAACCTTGAAGATCGACCCGGGCGTCTATTATATTCCGAGGTACATAGGAATCTCGGTATGTTAAAATGGTCACCCATCCACAGATTGACCTTGGCAAGCGTTGCTTAACGTTGAAGATCGACCCGGGCGGCTATTATATTCCGAGGTACGTAGGAATCTCGGTATGTTAAAATGGTCACCCATCCACAGATTGACCTTGGCAAGCGTTGCTTAACCTTGAAGATCGACCCGGGCAGCTATTATATTCCGTGGTACGTAGGAATCTCGGCATGTTAAAATGGTCACCCATCCACAGACTGACCTTGGCAAGCGTTGCTTAACCTTGAAGATCGACCCGGGCGGCTAATATATTCCGAGGTACGTAGGAATCTCGGTATGTTAAAATGGTCACCCATCCACAGATTGACCTTGGCAAGCGCTGCTTAACCTTGAAGATCGTCCCGGGCAGCTATTACATTCCGTGGTACGTAGGAATCTCGGTATGTTAAAATGGCCACCCATCCACAGACTGACGTTTTTACGTGAAGCGGCTGCCTACCAGACTTCCACAACACATTAATTGGGTAACACGGTAGTACTTGGCAAGACTGGAGCCAGATTTACTGGCTTCTGACAATCCATAACGACTGCCAAAGATCTTCAAATGACTAAATGTTATTTTTTTTTCCTTTGGTATTAAGAGTTTCACAAATAATATACGCATTCATTCATGAAACATGTTCTAAACTGTTACTATTTAATTATCTCAATAGATGGCGGTGCGTGTATGTGCTTCACGTAATGAAACTTTGAACGAAACCTTTAAATACAAATATCTTTTGAAAGAGTGAACCGATTGCGATGAAACAAAAACTAAGTTACACCTCCAGTTACGTACAATTTTAATGCGTGAAATTTATCTACGTTATTTCTGTACTTTTTACGTGATGCCTGCACATCCAAACAGATAAACAGACAAAAATTCCAAAAATGATGGAAATGGGTTCTGTAAGTTACCCTTTATCTCCCTAGCTATTTTTTATTTTTTTATTTTGAATGTACAAAAACGACTCTTCAACAGATTTATTATATGTATAGATATCCGATATCTAGATTACTTTAGTTTTGCTTATGAAAAAAATCGTTAGTAAAATGATGCTGTTAACTGCTTCGAGAACGGGAGCATATAGGTAGGCATATAGGTTTGAGTTTAAAACATAAATAGGTACCTACCTATCCGGAATAATGGTAGAGGTCAGCACCGTATATGCTTCAGTTTTGTCGGCACGGTTGGCGCAGTGGTTGAGCGATCGGCTGATGCACCGCGTATCGTGGGTTCGATTCCCGCACGGAACAAATATTTGTATGGCCTACAGATAGTTGTTCCGGGTCTGGCTGTTTGTGTATGTGACTTTGAATGTTTGTAAACGCACCCACGATACAGGAGAATTTCCTAGTGTGGGGCAAAGTTTTTTTTTTTAAAGTTGAAATCCATAAATAATTTATATTTTCCTCAAATAAAGACAGCCACTTTATATTGATATCCATTACAAAGAAAAAAACAGCAAAAAAATCTCACCTAGATAAAACTTTTTACCAGCCTCTTGATGCTGTCATATAAAACGTTATCTGTTAATCCAAAGCAAAAACAGAATAGAAATCTATTTTCTGACAAAAAATATTCACAATATGGTTCCAAGAAAAACAGTTGCAGAGCATAGATCATTAACTGTTCCTCGGAATATATTTGTGCTACAAAAACTAGTAAAAACTGGAAACGTTCATGTCATGATAGTTTACAAAAAAAAACTGGCCAAGTGCGAGTTGGACTCGCGTGCAAAGGGTTCCGAACCAATTTCATTTTTTAACATGTTATTTTGACACTACAGACTTATAATAGGTTTTTCTGTCAGTTTTAGGTACAGAACTATTATCAGCATTTTTTTTTCAAAATTTTAGGGTTCATTAGTTTCGGAGATAAAGGTGGTCATTTTTGGTGTAATTTCTTGAATACCTTCAAAAGTATTTATTAACACCCTCACAGTAAGCCCTTTCATTTGATATATTACACGATGCAGTTTGGAAAACTTTTTTTTTAATTTCTAGTTTGATTCCCAAAAGCGACTCTTATTCTAAAAATTAATTTATTTACGTAACGCGTCCGTGTTTGGGTCACAGAAGTCCATAGGTGTACCAAATTTCAACAAGATCGATGTAGTAGATCCGGAGAAAACTGGCTGTGACAGACGGACAGACAGACAGACACCCGAGTGATCCTATAAGGGTTCCGTTTCTTACGGATGTTCGGAACCCTAAAAACTAGCATTTGGTCGTTTTTCAATACTTGGGTTTTAAAATAGATTGATGAGTGATGACATGTATTTAGAACTTACCGTTTAAACTGTTCTACGCCATTTTAATTTTATTTTTTATTCTGTTTACAAACAAATAAACATTCCATTTATTATTAAGATTACTAGCTTGAGCCCGCGACTTCGTACGCGCAAATCCCGGTTTTTCTCGTTGGAATATCGAGAAATCAGCTCTCTACGACCAGTAGTTTCGGCTGTGCCTTGTCTGTCAGTTACTCACTCAGTCACTCAGTAATGGAAGACTATGCTGTATTAAAGTGTATTGATTTTGGTGTAAGGTAAACTATACATAAATATTATTAAAAAACAAAGTGTTCCTAACGAGTTTTTTTACATGTTTTTTTTTACACTACAGTCTTCTAATAGGTTTTCCTGTAATCTGTAGGTAAAGATCTATTATCTCCATTTTTTTCAAAATGTTAGGCTCAGTAGTTTCGGAGATAAGGCCCACCTTGTCTCTGAAAGTACTGAGCGTGGTGCTGGGGGTGGTCATTTTTCGCCTTATTTCTTGAAGTACTTCAAAACTATTTATTTTAAAATTATGAAAAAAAATATAGTAAAAACCCTCACAGTAAGCCCTTTCATTTGATATGTCACACGATATGGTTCAAAAAACTTTTTTTTTTTTCTAGTTTGGCCCCCAAAAGTGAACCCCGTACTAAAAATTCAATGATTTTCGTAACGCGTCCGTGTTTGGGTCATAGAAGTCCATCTCTGTGTCTGTCAGACAGACAGACACACAGACACCGGAGTGATCCTATAAGGGTTCCGGTTTTTTTCGAAACCCTAATTATGAACCGTTTTTCTTTACTAGAGAACGTAAAGGATCACGATAGAAGTCGATTCAGGACAGCTTTATGTCTTTAGGATTCAGGAATGATGATATCTGCAAGAGAACCAAGGTTACCGACATAGCCCGAAGGATCGCCAAACTAAAGTGGCAGTGGGCAGGGCACATTGCTCGCAGAATAGATGGTCGATGGGCCGAAAAGTTCTGGAGTGGCGACCGTGTACCGGAAGGCGTAACGATGGCAGGCCTCCCACAAGGTGGATCGATGACCTGGTGAAGGTCGCGGGTAGACGATGGATGCGAGACGCACAGGACCGGTCGTTGTGGCGACACTTGAGGGATGCCTATATCCAGCAGTGGACGTCTTTCGGCTGATATGATGATGATGATGAAATGTGCAATTCGATTTTTTTTTATTTGAATCCCCACAATTCATAATAGTTTTTAACAACAGCTAATTTCATGTAACAACAACAATTAATATGTAAGAACGAGGAGCTTTGATACCAGCTTGATGCCTTGAGTCAATTGAGAAACGAGCCAAGAGGATCATTGGTAATGACAGGCTCGTCGAGTCGAAGCTCCGAAGTCTTGTGCATCGACGCCGAGTTGCTGGCCTGTCGGTTTTCTATCGGTTGCATTTTGGGGAGTGTGCGACGGAATTGCATGATTTAATTCCGCCAAGCCCGTTCCATCATCGGACCACAAGTCGAACGGCGATGCGCCACCGGTACATGGTGGACATACCACCCACACGCACAAGACGATTTGGGAACACATTCATAGTGCGTACAGCTAAGGAGTGGTATTCCCTGCCAGAGTCTGTGTTTCCAGATTGCTACAACCTCCAGTCTTTAAGACAAGAGTGAAAAGGTTGCTTCTAGTCAAACGTGCTCCATCTTCGACCGCATCATTGCTTGAGATAGTGGTCAAACGTATGCCTATTTATAGTAAAAAAAAGTAACTTAAAGCCGGATATATCACGTGATCATCTTCTTAAGCACTATCAACACAGTCCATAATACTTATACTTACTCTAAATCTCAGAGCTCTATTTAAAAACTATTTATAAATAAACAGTTAATAGATAAAGCCTTTTAAGTTCCAGATAGGAGGCTGATGATCGATTGTGGGAACATTCGAGATGGCCCGGTGACAGTAAGTTACATTTACGTTGGATCGCTTGATCTTTGCTGCGTATGCGCATGAGTTTGATACCATCTGTAGTTGGATGGAGTGGTTTTGATACTTGTATTGTTGTTTGTTTTGTTTTTTTGAAGCGTGGTGTTTGAGTATAGGAAAGTTAAATTTCCTTTAAAGCATTAACGAGAGTCACTTTCAATTTAAAGATAGTATTTTACGAAAAAATGTCCCTTAAACATCGATCTCGGTTCCCGAAACCTATATAATATTTGCCAAAAGACGTCCACTACTGGACATAGGCCTCCGCCAAATATCTCCATCGGGACCGGTCCTGCTTCTCTCGCATCCACAGTATTCAACGTCTTGGGATTCAACATTTTGCAAATCCAACATTTTCCGAATTCAGTATTTTGCAAATTCAGCATTGTATTCCAGAATGGATATTTTTAATTAAATTTTAAATATATTCTTTTTTAATATCGAATATTTAACAATGCAAGAGATACGTATCGTTTATATAGTATGAACAAAAAACAAACACGGTAAAATTTAAAAAAAAGTTTTATTATTTTCAAACATAATTATTACTAAGCTAGTTTAAAAATAAGCAATACTTTGCCACTAATATAGAAAAAACTTGCCCAGAAACGGCCTTTGATAGTCCTTAAGCGAATACCTAAGCTAAAAACAAACAAAAACACACAAACATTGGAAGATTGCAACACAATACACTACCAAGAGTGTTCCATCACACTATACAATCGAAATGCCTCTCCCATACATTACTCTGACATACATTATAATATAATCCATATAATCACATTTCTCATAATATCGTCATTAGAATTAGTGCGGCGAATACGACGTGTGCGGTCGGGTTAAGTAACTAGGCTTGGTGATGTGCGGTGTGGTTTAATTTGTAAGCGACAGCGGTTTCATCTTACTACTAATATTAATGCGAATGTATGAATGGATGTTTGTTACTCAATCACGCCAGAGCGGTTGAATGGATCTGAATGAAATTTGTCTGAAATAGATTGTCTAAAATGAAATAGATTATAGGCTGACACATAGGTAACATTTTTATCCCGGGAATATGTTCTCTCAGGACAATATCTGACATTCCCGCGGGCGAAGTCGCTGACTAGTTAGTAAATAAACAGTATAGGTAGTAATTATTCATCATGAACTTTGAACTGTAAAAAAAATCGAGTATTTGCCGCCAATTTTCGTTCCTTACAAAAGTTCTGGTTCTAGTAAAAATTACTAGAACCAGAGAGAGATAAACATGTGCTAAAGATGGCTTACTTCCTTACCATTGTAAGCCATAACTCCTATTCGAATCTGTCGACGTCTCAACGTGTAAACTTAGGTGGAGAGAGCATGAAGTGAATTGTCATTCAATCTTGTTTGTATGGATTGAAAGCTCACATAATATTTACTTCACCTACGCTTATACGATGAGACGTGGACAGAATAGAACTGGCTAAGATGGTTAACAAGTATCAACTCTGTTTCCTTACAAATTAAGATTCCTAACGAATGCTGGTCATTTGCTTGCTCACGATTAAATCCCATCTCACAATTACGAGTAGTATAGTTTCATTATTCCTCGCAACGGACACGAAATATACACGGAAGAGGCTTTTCTCCACAGTAAAATATATGTTTCTGTGGCGTACAATAAATAATTAAAGAAAGATGATATAGCCATAAAGTGTGACATCTCGTGAAAATTTAAAACGACAAAGCTCAACTTGCTCCGCTCATCACTTACACCAACTCAAAAGCGCCCAAAAGTCACGAATAAGCAACGTGTGTGGAGCGTTAAACGACGTCTTATTAGTACGTGTAGCCCGAGGTGAAGGGTCGCCTAGATGTCATGAATGAACCGGTGGAAGCCCGTGCCTCCAGCTCTGACAGGAATATTTTATAGGCTCATTATGAGATCCACGTGTGGGGGGTAAAAACCTCTCTAAAATACACTCCAGTGTATGTTGGAGAGTACATAATGAGATAAAAAGGCATTTACTATGAAACATCGGTTAACATCTACCCTCAATTTTGGCCCTTACATAGAGGCAAAAGCTCAAGTGGCTGCAAAGAAGTTGGGGATCCTAGCAAAAGTGAGACGATACTTCACGCCGGAACAGCTGCTCAAACTCTATCAAGCGCAAGTTCGATCGTGTATGGAGTACTGCTCTCATCTTTGGGACGGATCTGCCAGATACCAGCTTGATGCCCTTGAGTCAATTGAGAAACGAGCCAAGAGTATCATCGGCAATGATAGGCTCGTCGCGACGAAGCTCCAAAGTCTTGAGCATCGACGACGAGTTGCTGGCCTGTGGGTTTTCTACCGGTTGCATTTTGGGGAATGTGCGACGGAATTGCATAATTTAATTCCGCCAAGCCCGTTCCATCATCGGACCACAAGATGAACGGCGATGCGCCACCAGTACATGGTGGACATACCACCCACACGCACAAAACGTTTTGAGAACACATTCATAGTGCGTACAGCTAAGGTGTGGAATTCCCTGCCGGAGTCTGTGTTTCCTGATAGCTACAACCTGGGAGTCTTTAAGTCAAGAGTGAATAGGTTACTTCTACATCTCACATCATCGCTTACCAACAGGTGAGATAGTCGTCAAACGCGTGCCTATCAATAGTAAAAAAAACCCCCGTGGTGGGTTGTGACGGCCAATCCATTTAATAGATACGGGGATAGATCCGAGTGGAATTATTGTAGGCTCATCAGGGAATGCAGAGTGGGATGGGAGAGCGTTAAACCACGTCTTATTAGTACGTGTATCCTGAGGTGAAAGGTCGCCTAGATGTCATGAATGAACCGGTGTAAGCCCGTGCCTCCAGCTCTGACAGGAATATTTTATAGGCTCATTATGAGATCCATGTGTGGGGGAATATACCTCTGTAAGATACACTCGCGTCTATGTTAGACAGTGCATAACGAGGTAAAAAGGCATCCTAACTATCAGTCAATATACTCTTGTGTTACTAGTGACAGACAGACAACGCACAGCCGAAACTACTGGTCGTAGAAAGCTGAAATTGAGGTTCCTTGGGGAGTCTAAGAGACGATTTACCGAAATCCTTACGGGAACAGGAAAAAACGGGATATGCGCATACGAAATCGCGGGGAAAAGCTAGTAATATTATAAACTAGCTTCGTGAATATCTGTAATTATCTTAAAGAAACGTACTCTTGGGATAAAAGTAGCCTGTGTGCAATTCCAGACTATATTATCTATTTCTGTGCCATTTCATCCGTTCAGCCGTTCTGGCGTGATTGAGTTAAATAAAAAACTTGAGAGGTGTCAAGGGACACCCGGATGGAACGAAGTTCGGAGAAGTAATTAGTGAAGGAATTGTAATAAAATTTTATTTTTTAAGTTATAATAATATATTTTTTTTATTATTAACAAATATAATGTAATATAAACTTAATCAGTAAGCTCAATTTTAGACCCTAATGGTAGGTATTAGGGCCTAAAATTGAGCTTACTGTCCTACTTTACTTTACCCACCCTACCTACCCTACCTACTCTACCCACCCTGCCTACCCTGCCTACCCTGCCTACCCTGCCTATCCTGCCTACCCTACCTACCCACCTACCCTGCCTATCCTGCCTACCCTGCGTACCTTACAAATATAATGTAAACAGAAATAGAAAGACGAAACGAAAGTAACTGGCTTGCTTTCTATGAGAGATTGAGACAGACAGAGAAACACGCGCACGTCGCACGGCTTACAACTATAGCACAAAGTGTCGTTACAACTTTTCGTGAGAATTTTTTCCGTCTAGCCCCCTTTCATAACGCGCGATAAGGAACTTCGTTCCAATAATCCATCGATCCAATCATTCGCAATTAAAATTTTAGTAAGTTAAAGAAGTTCGAAATAGATTACTTAAAGAACGAATATTTTTGATGTACAGTAACGTAACGTAAAATTTTACTGTAACTATAATACTCATTTCGCTCATAATATTTATTTGAATTAGATACTATCTATACTAATATATAAAGCTGAAGAGTTTGTTTGTTTGTTTGAACGCGCTAATCTCAGAAACTTCTGGTCCGATTTGAAAAATTCTTTCAGTGTTAGGTAGCTCATTTATCGAGGAAGGCTATAGGCTATATATCATCACGCTAAGACTAATAGGAGCGGAGAAGTAATGAAAATTGTGACGCAGATGAAGTTGCGCGGGTCAGCTAGTTATATTATATTGTATGATGCAAATTGTCTATGACGCATAAAATGAAACCGAAATACTACGGCGTTGTAGTTTTATATATTCTAAATTCCATCATCGTCATCATATCAGCCGAAAGACGTCCACTGCTGGACATAGGCCTCACCCGCGTCGCCACAACGACCGGTCCTGTGCGTCTCGCATCCATCGGCTACCCGCGACCTTCACCAGGTCATCGGTCCACCTTGTGGGAGGCCTTCCAACGTTGCGTTTTCCGGTACGCGGTCACCACTCCAGAACTTTTCGGCCCCATCGACCATCTGTTCTGCGAGCAATGAGCCCTGCCCACTTCCACTTTAGTTTGGCGATCCTTCGGGCTAAATTCACTTACGTTAACGTTACTATACGTAAAAAATATTCGTGCTAGGACCTCTGATTTGCAAAGACTTTCCGTGACTAAAACACGAACAGTAATGACATATCGAGTTTAAAGATTGTAGTTACAGATAACCACATAGGTTGCTCGCTCAGACCGGTGACTTTTACAACAGGCTCAGAAGACTGCGCAATGATACACTCAACGTGTTCTAATCGATTTGTCATCAAGATCACGAGATATGGGCTGGTATAATAATATGTTTGAAGATGATTTATCATAATTGATTCAAGGATTTTGCTGAGTCGGTTTAAGAACAACTTTATTTCTCGTAAGAATTGCATACATAATTAACTTACTGAGAAAAAATATCTAAAACTAAGATTAATAATTAGAGCGCACAGATGTACGTATATAAAATAACATAAACAAAACAGCAACAAAAATGTGGGTAAACAGATAATAAACGCGATCAGTTAACCAAGCAAAACATGGATGAATGAAATTGAAATGAAATTTTTACTAGATGTGGCATTGACGGTGGTATAGTCTGTTATTAGCAAGTTTTTTATAGGACTTTTTATTACAAGTAATGTTTGAGAATCAGAATATTACTATTTTTTTTTATTATTGATAGACTCGCGTTTGACCTCACCTGATATAAAGCGATGATGTGGTCGAAGATGGAGCACGCTTGCCAAGAAGTAAACTATTCACTCTTAAATTGAACATTTCTTCTTTGCTTAAACATGCTAGTCCTGCTCCATAGGACAATCTAGGGTGTAGCAGACATAGTGAAACTGGTTGATATGTTTGTGTTTATTATATTAATATTTACTATATATACAGATGTATTTACTATTTTTTATATTTAATTTAAATCACACACTGATCATATGAATCAATAGTTGCAAAATTTGTACAATTTTTGAGTACTATGTATGTCCCCTTACTAGCAAACTTATTAATTTTACCTCTGCTGGCATTTCTTTATTGTACCTATTAGTAGTATATGAGTGTTTTTAGGGTTCCGAACAAAAAACGGAACCCTTATAGGATCACTTGGGTATCTGTCTGTCTGTCCGTCTGTCACAACCAGTTTTCTCCGGATCCACTGGACCGATTCTGTTGAAATGTGGTACAGATATGAACTTCTGTAACCCAAACACGGATGCGTTACGTAAAGCGTTAAATTTTTAGTATGGGGGTCACTTTTGGGGGTCAAACTAGAAAATTTCAAAAAAAGTTTTTTGCTCAATATTGTGTGACATATCGAATTAAAGGGCTTACTGTGAGGGTTTTCGTAATTTTAAAATAAATTGATTCAAAGTTATTCAAGAAATTAGACGAAAAATGACCACTCCCCCGCCTTTTCTCCGAAACTACTGACCCTAAAATTATGCAAAAAATGGAGATAATAGATCTTTACCCAAAGGTTACAGGAAAACCTATAAGAATTAAGTAGTGTTAAAATAGCATGTTAAAAAAAATGAAATTCATTCGGAACCCTTTGCACGCGAGTCCGACTCGCACTTGGTCAGTTTTCTGGGAGCATCGTCCTCACATATAATCAATTGATTAATGTATGCAAATATTGTGAAGCTTATTTTTGAAAAGAGTAACTATGGAGTTTCTTGTCCGTTCTTCTCCATAAGAATCTACTTTTTGCGAACGGACGACTAGAGTCACTATAATATTTTTTTTTCATTTGACGTTCAAAAGTGCCTTTATTGGTCTAGTTGAAATAAATCATTTGACTTTGACTTTTCTGATAATGATTGATGACTTAACGATTTCTTCTTCCTATGTTTCCTGATAGGTATAACTTGGGGGAAATTGTAGCTATCAGGAAACAGAGACACCGGTAGGGAGCTCCACTCTTTAGGTATACACACTATTAAAGTATTGTACTAAACACTGTTTAGGATTTGATCATTTTGTATATGACTTAGAGACTTCCTGATCGTAGAGAAGGGTGTGTCCTGCGGTGGACTATTGTAGGTTGAGCAAGCTGGTGATGAATAACAGAGTCAGTATGGTGTAGACAGTTTTATCCTTTGTGCGTTGTACCAGAATATCTTAGACTAGCACTTCGCCGTCGTCCGCGCTGCAATTCTCTTAAGGATACCTTATTTTTTCTAGTAAAAAATATATATAGCCTACGTTACTCAGGGATAATGTACCATTCCAATGGTGAAATAGTTTTTGAAATCGGTCCAGCAGTTTTCGGGTTTATTCGTTACAAACATACAAATCTTTCCTCTTTATAATATTAGAGTAGAAAAGGCAAGCGCTGTTGATCTTTTACTTCAGTCCAAAAAGCTTAGGTCATGCGTCGTATGATAAAATCTCCGATATAGATATTCCCTTCTGTGGAATGCGTAGCGTTCCTACATAGATAAATCATCATCTGCGAATAAAAGTACAAGCCATTAAGTTACTTGATCTTTCAACCGTATCGCTATAAAATCTCCACACATCACGCCTAATTAAGAACCTCTCACTTCCTCGTACATATTCAAACACCACACAACGCCACTGAAAAATAAGCAACCCAAACTGTAAATATACTCAACCCTACCGATACTGCCGACAAAGTAAATAAACCCTTCAGCGACCACATAAAATGAAGTCAATTTTCCTCAACCGAGTCAAGGCTTTTCCCGTGTCCCGGCGAATTTTCGCGAGCGAACGAAAATGTCCCGGTTTAGCCTATACGTGTGTTCCATGGGTATCGTAGGGGGTGACGTAGACACGTTATATGGGTTGTCGTATGAACTCAACAGGTGGCTGCCCGTAGGGTTAAACGGTGCACGCAGTATGTTAGCGAATATGCTCTACGTGTTTTTTTTTCTTGCATGTGTGATTCTCGCATGTGGGTGACAACGCATGGGTAGTTGTGAGAGGTATTAGGCACTGTAAATGGAATAGATAGCTACTATCTTAGTTTTATTAAAAACTCATGGTAATATAGCCGTTAAAAATCAAACTAAAAATTAAATCATGTACCATGTAAAATTTCATCGTGCATCATGTGTGGATGTGATCTTTTTTTGTTTTTATGAAGATATAAATAAAAAGGAAAACAATGCACTAATGATACCCACAATTATTTTAGCCTTTTTTATTAGGGTTCCGAACAAAAACCGGAATCCTTATAAGATCTTTCGGGTGTCTGTCTGTCCATCTGTCTGTCTGTCTGTCCGTCTGTCACAGCCAGATTTCTCCGGATCCACTGGACCGATTCTGTTGAAATTTGGTACATATATGGACTTTTATGAGCCAAACACGGACTCGTTACGTAAATTATTAAATTTTTTGTATGGCGGTCACTTTTGGGGGTCAAACTAGAAAATTAAAAAAAATAGTTTTTTGAACAATATCGTGTGACATCAAATAATTTTTTTTTCATAGCTTTAAAATACATGGTTTTGAAGTTATTCAAGAAATTAGACGAAAAATGACCATTCCCCTGATATCTCCGAAACTACTGAGCCTAAAATTTTGAAAAAAAGGGAGATAATAGATCTTTACCTATAGATTACAGGAAAACTATAAACTATAAGAAGTTAAAAGTGTTAAAATAACATGTTGAAACTCTTGGACCGTGGGGTCCGAGTGCTCATGCCTTATTTAAAGATCTTTCTAAACGCTTAGTTGACACTTCGCGTGACCCAAGGGCTGACTTTTACCTCGGCTCACTTTCAGTGAATAGCGATGCGGACGAATTTTTTGACGCTTTATTTTGTTAGGATTTTTTATTTTAAGTGTGTATATTTAGTATAGTTTAATTGAATAAAGAAAAGAACCCACATGTTAAAAAAATAATATTTCGGAACCCTTTGCACGCGAGTCCGACTCGCACTTGGCCAGTTTTTGGAACTGAAGTGGCTCTCTCGTCTGTTATTACTCGTTCGATGAAAATTCTACGAACTAATAATGTAGACGAAACCTACAAAGTTTATAGAAATTACTCGATTCCTCGTATAGCAAGTTAATATTTTATTTTTCCTAGCGCAAAATGACTGTTAATTTATTTTTCTTGACTCTATATATAGAAATATCTTAAATTAATTGTACACAAAATCGAATAAAAATCTACATACACTCTACCAGTGAATTTTAATAGCAGAAGCTAGAATAAATTAGAAAAAAATCGGCCAAGTGTCGGACTCTCACACTCTCAATTTAATTTTTACTATTTCTTGTTCAAGCGGCAATATATTTCTATTGCCGCTACTGTGTGAAAATTTAAACTGTCTACCTAACATGGTTCTTGAGATACAGCCCGCTGATAGATAGACGGACGGACGTATGGAGAGACGGACAGCGGAGGCTTACTAATATGGTTTCGTTTTACATTTTGGGTACGAAACCAAAGCAAAAAAAAAAAAACCTCGAACACACCTTCCAAAATTAAATAATAAAAAGTAAGGTAGAGCATCTTCTTAATCCTACCCGGAAAATGTTTTCTCATATGTCGGGAAAAGCGAAGCCAACGTAGGGGCCCACGGCGGGCAATTTACGTCGTACTTTTGTTTTACGGGGCCCACACCGAATAAATTTCAGACTACCCTCTTTCGAGAGCATTATAGTGAGCTCATGAATGTGATATGGATTTATTTTATCACATGTGAGCGAGGATTTATTTTGTGCTCGTTTTATGGTAAAAAGTGAGTTTTGTGATTCTATTTGTGTCTTTTGTTACTTTATTTTGGTGTTCCATGATGTTGGCTTGTTTTTGTTTCGTGTGGTGGATGTGCAATTGTTTTTGAGTGTATTGGAACGATTGATGTAATGTGAATTGGATCATCATCATTATATATTATATATATCAGCCGAAATACGTCCACTGCTGGAAATAGGCCTCCCAATCGCCACGCCTGGCAAGCGGGTTGGCGATCGTAGTATATGGTGTTGAGTTTTACAGAGAACGCTGCTGCCCATTCTCTCAAAAATGACTTATCAATAAATGACTAATGACTTAATAGAAATATTTTCTTTATTGTTTTGTTTATCTTCATTGTTTTGTATTATCGTAGCTTACTGTTTTGCTGATCTGTTATACTCCAGATATGTAAAAATCTTCCGTCTGAGTGACTGACAGGCAACGCACAGCCGAAACTACTTGTAGTAGAAAGCTGAAATTTGGCATGTAGGTTTCTTAGGGAGTGAAGAAGAGCACTAAGAGAGGATTTCCCGAAATTCCTACGGGAACGGGAAAAACGGATATGTGCGTATGAAATCGCGGGCAAAAGCTAGTTTAGATATACTTCTACTACGCATAAGCATAGTTTGTTTGAAACGTTATCAATATTATTTATACAGAATATCTGCATCTGCATTATCCGCAGATTTGTTTTATCTGCGGATAATGCAGATGCAGATATTCGTTAATCTTGTGTATTATGTATATGTTGTAGTTGTTTATAATCCCTTAATAAATAAAATAGAACACTTTTTGTTGATAGTAAAAATATATGTGATGTGATGGTATTTACTGAATAGCAGAGGGTAATCAGAAGCTGTATAGAGACTGTTTAAACCTTACTAGAGACTACACTAAGTGCCATTCTATTTTGGAGGTAACAGAGAGAAAAGTCCCGCAAACCTCCATTGTAAAGGGAGGATCCTCTGACCAGACGGTTGTTGTGTCTGGTGTGGGCAAATGCCCGATAGTTGATATTCGGGCTGATGTATATGTTCAAATCGCACGGTAAACTCTGCTTGCGCGATGCAGGATTTCAACCTAGTAGTTCACTGCTAGTTGGATAGATGGCGTCGCGGTTCTTTTTGTTGCGATGTAGATTTGCTCCGATGGTTTTTCTTGTGGCGGTATTGATGCCGCTACACTATTAGCGATATATAGATTGATCACGTGTCATTTTCACAGCGTTCCAATACATTTTTAAGGCGCAGATACCTGAGAGTAGCTGATTTTAAAATAAGAATCACGTCTTAACGGCTAGTCGTTATTTTTTAGAAAAAATATATGTCAAATAAGACTTTTTTTTTAATAATTTGATATACGAAAAGTTTTGAGTTTTATTCGTTCAACATAGTGTAGTTAATTTGTAAAGTTATGTCTAACATGGACATAAAAATTACTATCGGACCAAAACCGCCGGGCGTTTTTTAATGGAATTTACATTATCACAAAGACAATTTAAGTATCTATATTTTGATATACGGTATTTTTTTTTAAAGTCATAGAATAATAAGACAAGTACAAAACACTACTGAATTTTGGGTCACGCGGGTGTTAAACGAGGCATTTTGTTCCCTCAAGGTCGCTGGCATATGTCGTCGCCTTAACAATTTAACAATCATCTTCACCATACTACCACTGGCAGAATGTCACTAGCCAAGAGACTGAGGGGTACGTCAGACCAGAGTTCAAGGAAATTCTATCGACTTTCTATTATTTATAACTAGTGGACGTCACGCGGTTTCACCCGCGTTGTTCCCGTTCCCGTGGGAGTATGGGGATAATATGTTACTCCCTGCTAATGTAGCTATCCAATGCTAAAACAATTTTTCAAATCGGTCCAGTAGTTTCGGAGCCTATTCAATTCAAACAAACAAACAAACAAATCTTTCTTCTTAAAATATTAGTGTAGACAACAAATGTCAGCTTTGCTTGAACTTTACCCAACTGTGTTGGGGTCGGCTTTTACCTGACCGGTTCCTCTTTTTTAGGTACATGGAAAGACTACCTATCTGATCTTTACAACTCTTACATGGGTAACACGGTACCCCTTAGGAACACTGATGCCAGAGTTTTTGGTTTCTGTCTATCGTATCACCTGTTATAGATCTAGATGACCACCGGGACCAACAACTTAATATGCTTTCAGAGCCATGGATAAGTCTTGACAAGTAAAGGATGGTCATCCTTACACGGACCATTCTCGTCAAGTGTTGAAAATCGACGTTAATCACGTTGTTTTTTAACGACTCTAACCAAAATAAACCCTTAAAACCACCTCCTTACACACGTATCTTAAAACCCTATAATTAAATCCGTTAACACATCTTTGAACCCATTACTGAAATCAGCTCACAATTAATTAACCACAACCACGTACACAGTAAACGTTTACCGTAACGTTAACGTTTGGGTAAACGTTTAGCGTAATGTGTGATAAGTGATAATACGAGGGGGAAAACGGAACCCCCATGGGATGATAACGTTACCCTATAAGCGGGAATTTAATGGCGTTGATGTGTGTAATAGGATGTTTGTATGTTTATGTTGTAAGTGAATTGTTGTTACTTTATTGGTGACATTTTTTATTGAATAACGCGATTTTTATTAAAGGTAATTTCTTTGTAGGGAAGTCTGTTTATGTCAATTGTTTGAGTCGCCTGTTGGTGTTATGATCAAGAGCTAACATAGATAGACAGAATATACTTACTATAATGTACACCTTATCACGAACTTATTTCTTTGGGTCTAATCCACAAGATAACCTTTGGATGCACGTAATATTAATGTGTAACATCCAGACGCACTGTAAGTTATCATTCCTACCTTGTTGCTATTCCACCAATTTGCACTAAGCGTTTCCAAACGCCTTTTATAACGCGCACAGCAAAAGAGTGGAACTCTCTACCTGCGTCTGTGTTTCCGAACGCTTACAACCCTCAGCTCTTTAAAGCCAGAGTGAACAGGCTCCTTCTGGGTAAGCTCGCTCCATCGTAGACTTTGTCTCTGTTATCTCTGGCCTAGACTAGAGTCAAGAGCAAACCCATCTCAAATAAAAAAATAAGAGACTCGTAGAACATGCTATCCAGATAACTGAATATCCGAATAATCCGGATATGGTGTATTACTTTTACAATTAATATTCGGATAATACAACCACGCACACTTCTGTCACATAATCTGGCTTCTGGCTATCCGTAAAGTCTGTCAATGATCTTCTAATGACAGTCGGGACCAACGGCTTAACGTGCTTTTCGAGTCTTGAAGGAATTGCGGTAGCTATGTTCAAATGCTCACCCATCCACAGACTGGTCTCGGCAAGCGTTGTTAATAAGCGTTAGTAGCCAGTCAATAAACTACATATTATAAACAAAGTCTAATTCAAGTTCTTGCTTACTTCACCAAAGATAATCGTAACAGTACTAACTAGTCCCTAAGTAAGGTTCCCTACAAACGACCGCGGAAGTATTCCACATGGTAGCCGCACATACCGTGCATTACATCGACACACGCCAACATCGACAAGTAGGATTATATATACTGTTTTTTTTTTTCATCTTGCAATCTGCCTGCTTCAGGGCATTTAGCTAGAGGTCACGAATTTTTAATTTATCTTGAATGGACCAAAAGGTCATATGAGGTCTTGGGGGACTTTTATTCCTATTCGATGGGTATGTTGGTGGTCTTATGCACCAGATTACAAGCAAGTGTGTTTGGATGCCTTTCAATAGGTTTGGAGTAAGATTTGAGCTTCTCTTTAATTTCCTGCTTCACTATTGGCATCTTCAGTTTAGTTGAGACTAAACTGAAGATGCCAATAGTGAATCAGGATGACGTCGTCATCGCGGTGTAGTTGATTATTGGTAATATACCGTGATGCGTTCGTTATCATGCGCAGTATCTTTGACTGGAAACAGAATTTCCAGGTTTGAGTCGGCGGCAGTTCCCCACAGCTCCACTCTGTATGATAGTGGTAAATGTATTACAGGGGGTATGGTGCCATATAGGATATTTTTTTTTTTTTGAGAATGTTCAATACAAAGTAAAACAAAATACCTTTTCAAAAATTACAAAAAGTGGCGCTGACGTGACCTTTTTAAGATATAGATATGATTTACAGAGGAATCACTACATGCTTATGACGTCTCACGCTAGTTACGATGTTTGTACTTAATTACGCGTTAACAATATTTTTTTTACTGACTTATCACAGATAATTGCATAACAGTACTTACTAACTAGCCCCTAAGTAAAGCTTCTTACTAACTCTCGCGGAAGTATTCCACATGGTAGCCGCACATACCGTGCACTACAGCTATCGACACACGCCAACATCGACAAGTAGGATTATACATAGTATGGTATATGATGTATGTATGTAATAATAATAATAATAAGTTTATTTCAATTAGTTTTACATTGTTAAACAAAATTTGTAGGCTATATTTAAACAATACAAAAGAATAAGACCTCTGTAGCCGAACTAGGCAAAAGCCTGTATTTCGGTTATCAGCACCAATCCCCTCAAATAATTTGTAAAACTACTAGCCATCAAGCAGAAATGTTAAGCATATAAAACAAAATTAAAAGAGAAACAAAAAAAAAAAACAATAAAATCATAAATTCAATAATTATGTATGTATGTATGTTATAACATAGGATAAATATCTCACATGTTTTTGAAAGTAAAGACAAGAAAAAAAATCGCTAAGTAACTCAAGTTGGTAGCATTAAATCCACCAATTCTGACTGGTAAATGAAAATACAAACCTCTGTCAACTCATCAAAAATCCTTTTGTAACTTTGAATGCACAATAATAAATAAAGCTTCCTACAAACGAGCGCGGAAGTATTCCACATGGTAGCCGCACATATCGTGCATTACAGCTATCGACACACGCCAACATCGACAAGTAGGATTATACTACATGAATTGTTCATTAATCTGCCCGTATGTGCCCGTAATAGGTACGGTACGCATATTAAGGTTACTTACGGGTTGCGACTGAGGAGGGTCTGAAAATATTTTTTCGTACTGCTAACTTACTGTTTTCTTTTTAGGTTCACGGTTGTTAATTAAAGAACTTTGACAGTCGTTACGGAAAGTCGGAAGTTATAAAATTTAATACCAGTCTTCCCAGTTACTGGGTAACACGATATACTGTTACCCAGTTACTGTTGTGTAACACGGTCTCATTGTTGTGGCATTGTTTCAGCACGGTGTAGTTATGGCAGTTACTCCGTGTAAAACTAGTAGAGCTACTAGAGTAGAGAAACTAGTAGACCTGCATCTAGTCAGATTGAAAGCTGGGAAAAGGTTAGGTAGATTGATTTCTGAAATAAATTGGAACTACACTATACTACTATTATATATGAAAATTATTTTGCAAGATGCAGAAAATTTAAAACACCCCAGTGTCTTTAGAAGGTTGTTTCAAAAAAAGTAATATGGCGGATTTTGGGCGGTAAATTGTAAGTCGTAATTTTTGAAGTGAAAACTTCTTTAGCGGCGTTGAGCACTTTTTCTGTAATGGGTATAAAATCTTAAACTCGCGTCAGGACACGTGACCTGATCGAAAAAGCGTAAGACGGACTCGCGTCAGGGTCACGTGATGCTGATCGAAAAAGCGTAAGACGGACTCGCGTCAGGGTCACGTGATGCTGATCGAAAAAGCGTAAGATCGAGGGGAAGGGAGAGGAACTAGTATCTCCCACACTTTCTACCGTGCCTGAGTGTGCTGCTCCGCTTAGGCGGCACAGGGCGCTTGCGCGAATGTCCGTCTGTGTTTATGTACAGCGTGCCACGCGTATCCAAGGATACGAAATTACGGAATTACGAAATTATGGATGAAAGTTGATTTTTCTAAGAGATAAAAATTAATGTAATATATAAATAAATAACGATATAATATTATGAATAATAACATGTAAATTGTCATATTTGTGTACGATAGCGCAATAAATAAACATTGTATTCTACCTCATAAATGATAGTATTTTTGTACTTATAATTAAACACAACGTTAATACTAAAGTTTTCACTTCTGCCGGCACTCCCGGAGTGCTACCGGTGTTTTTTTTTTAATTAAACCTATCGAGTAGGGTATCAAAATGTAGGAAATTAAATGGAGGTTACAAAAATATGTTTAAATTCAATTAGGAAACAGTTTTCGTTCATAAAAGTGTCCCGGTTGATAGTTTTGCAGACGGGTTTTAAAATTTTTCTAATTTGCGACTTGTCAGAGATGACAGAGACAAAGTCTACGAACAGTCTACATTGCCCAACACAGATACGGCACGAATAGCCTACATATTAGCAACATATGGATCAAGGTCTGAAATATTTTTTTTTTTTTATTTTTTTTTTATTTATTTTTTTTTATTAGGACGAACAATTATAAATTATTTTTCTGTTTCACCACATCCAGAATAAAAGTCAATTTACACGACAGAGGATTTCTTACCAATTTTGCTCTAAATTTTTACCGCACTACCCTGTCGCAGTAACATATTTTAAGAAAGCATAATGTTTTTCGAGTAAAAGCATTGTATTTATTCTAAACGTACTACAACTGCTATACAAAAGTGTTTGCACTTAGTATAAAAGCCCTCCGACTCTCTCGGCTTCAAATCTACATCTTGCACAAGTTCTAAGATTATTCCTGTATGTTCCTAATCGGTATTCGAGTATCACATTCGTTCTGCCTGCAGTTTCGATTACCTCTTTAGGATTTGAATGTGTAAGATCCTTACTTGGTATCAAGACCTTTCAGGGTAGTAGGTATTGTAAAGGAGATCATATTGTTTTCAGTGATTCTTCTACATAGTTCTTAATCACTACATAGTATAAAACAAAGTCGCTTTCTCTGTCCCTATATCCCTATGTATGCATAAATCTTTAAAACTACGCAACGGATTTTGATGCGGTTTTTTTTAATAGATAGAGTGATTGAAGAGGAAGGTTTATTTGTATAATAACATCCATTAAATAGTGGAGAAATACTGTTATTTTTGAGGTATCTAATGTGATGTCGTAAATAATTACATTTTATGACGCATACGAAGTTGCGCGGGTCAGCTAGTTATTATTAATTTAAGGTACCCAATTTTAAATTCATCTTTGTAGCTTTATGGGTTTTTGTTCTTAGTTCTGTAGTTAAAATGCTGGTAGACCTTAGTTTGTGTCTTTGATATGTATAACCTTGTTATTTACCAACGTTAGCTTATTTTTCATTAGGACACAACTTTTGTTTTAAAATGTAAAGAAATCTCTACTCGTTCATAAGAAAAACCGGCCAAGTGCGAGGCGGACTCGCATACGAAGGGTTCCGTACCATAAACCTTAATTTCTATTATTTGTTGTTATAGCGGCAATAGAAATACACAATCTGTGAAAATTTCAACTGTCTACCTATTACGGTTCTTGAGATACAGCCCGTTGACAGACAGACGGACGGACGGACGAATGGACGGAGTAACAGGGTTCCGTTGGTTGCTCTTTGGGTATACCGACCCTAAAAATAAACTTAATGCACTTTGCAACCTTTGAAGCTTTATTTGATTCAAAACTTGACAGGAAATCAACATAAATAAAACCGTATTGTATAAGGAATTTAAAATAAAAAATAACTCAAAACCTATTCTGCTGACCGTACATAAACCGCTACTCGCTGTCTAATCTCGCACGGCAAGTTATTTGCGTGTTACTATCTCACGCACGCACTGCCCGCTTGTTTCGCTGACGCTACTACCATACGCGTCTCTTGCTATCTGTACCGCGGTGAAAACAGATAGAAATACCCTTTCTAAAACACTTAGTACTAATTTACATTTGTTGGGAATTAGTTCTATGGTGCAGTTAATGTTTGTGAAGAAAGGATTACATTCTCGAGAAATGCTTACAAACAGCGTGCAGATGAAGCAACTTTTCGTCGGCATTTACTGAGAAATTACATCTGAAAAAAATAGGCAGTAATCTACATGATATGATACGTAATTTAGTTAAGCCAGAATTTATGTATCGGTATAACATAATAAGAAAAAAAATCACCAAATCACCTCCAAATCGTTGGGATGAAACCATTTTACTCCTTCATTTTTTAACAAAAGTAAAAAAAAAAAAAATCTACTGCTCTGCAATACAAAACAAAAATAATTTTGTTCTGTTACTTTTTTAAAATATGTGTTATTTTTTTATAATAAATTAAAAATGCGGGTAGCGGAGTGGCGCGTAGAGGAGTAGTTAGCTCCGTTTATATGCACAAGGTCACTGGCATGTATACAAGCCTTAATACGAGTAAACTGCATGAAAGCTTGGAGTACTGGTGAGGTTGTCTGCACATTGGTTGCAGAACAAATAATTGATGGATACGGCAACATTTGGAGTGGTTACCGTGTACCGGAAGACACTGTGTTGTAAGGCCTCCCACATGTTGGACCGATGGTAAGAGGCTTTAGATAATGAGCCATGCTATTAGCGAACGTGATTTTCAAAATGCCAAAATATGACGAATTGACATTTCGCCAGCGTTTGTCAATCAAAACAACATCATCTTCTGCCTAGCCTTTTCCCAACTATATTGGGGTCGGCTTCCAGTCAAGCCGGAATTAGCTGAATACCAGTATTTTACGTGGAGCGGCTGCCTACCAGACCTCCACAACCCATTAATTGGGTAACACGGTACTTCTTGGCAAGACTGGAGTCAGATATACTGGCTGCTGCCAATCCGTAACGACTGCCAAAGATCTACAAATGACAGCCGAGACCAACGGGTTAACGTGCTTTCCGAGGCACGGAGAAAACTCGGTATGTTAAGACGGTCACCCATCCACAGATCAACCTTGGCAAGCTTTGCTTAACCTTGAAGATCGACCCGTGCGGCCGTTATTATCTAGCCACGAGATCCTGAAATGTCAATCAAAAGAATACTTTACATAAATTTATTTTATTTAAGGTAGTTGGATGCAGCTGCAGCAAGCTTAAACGAAATTAAAAATGCGACCATCAAACTCAGAACCAATGTGGGGCTTATTCTGAAACTGACGTTCTAACCTAACGTCAAAAGTATGCCAATCCTTTCTTTTCCTGAGAACTCATTTCTGTATTTATGAAGAATTTTATTTCCTCTCGAATTCATTTAGTGTTCCTTCCCACCGTTCCCATTACAAAATATTCATAATTATTCAATTCTATTTGAGAGAGTTCCAAGAAAATTCATATTTTGTTTCAAAATATGAAATATAATTCAAAATATGACACAGGTCAGTAGCAGTTGAGTAAATAAACATTTGACACAAACTTCAACACATTAGTCATGCACGCACTTATTGCAATGCCGAAAGAGTCGATTTTCGAATAAATTATAGCGTAAAATGATATTAGTATTGTAATAGCATTGCTTATAGTACACCAAGTTGTTGGACTGTGCAATCAGATGACTGGACAATGCAGCGACTAAAAATATGTAGGGAGGTTGTTGTCACTAAAGATATTTATGAAATGGCTGACGTTACCTACGTCTATTTTATTTATTTTGAACATGTAGACGAGAAATTATCTTTTAGGCACTCCGCATCTAAAATTCATTTCTAGAGTAAGAAATGTGGAATATAAGATACTCAACTATGTTTTTTCAGAGTTTTTTGAATTTCAATGTGCGATGAGACTATTTTTTTCAAAAACTTTGGCTCAACAGTGATTGACAGTCCTTGAATCTGAAATAAAAATAATGATAATTTAGTATGAGAACTATTAAAAATACGACATTGTATCTACTGATCATGGAGTAGGTAAAAATAAACCTTAAATATTAAAAAAAAAAAATTAAGCGTACTTATTTTGTAATTTGCAGTAAAATAATGTACCGTGTAGGTTCCTTCTTGCAGCTGTCATTTGTATTCATTTATTACCAATTTTATACAATCAACACCGACTCAATCCCACCAATATTCTCGCACAGAGCTACTGATAAATCGGCACAAGTCTGCGCACATTACAATTAGACCGAATCTGTAAGGACATAAATAATGTAGACGTATAATAAGTGATCCCAGCATACTTGCATATAGCGGTCCCGTTCTGATTGTACCAGATATGGCACGAATCAGACTTATTGCTGTGATTGTGGCTGAAAACTTGCTCAAAAGAATGTTTTGTATCAACAGCTTTGTTTGGGAATAGGCGGTTCTGACTTGTGAAAGTTGGTCTAAGAAGTTGTATAGTTTCTTGAGCAACAAGCAAGTTTGGTCATTTTTTTAAAGGGATTCAATTATGACACATTCATTTGCAGTTAAGTAAATATATTTTTACCTTAAACACAATACATCCAGAAAAGAAAAGAATCCATACATCTAGATTTGGCTTCGCCCTGGAGAGAAGGTGGCCTTTAAATCAAGGCTTTTTAGCAGCAACAAAAAATGGTTCTGCTGGAAATTCAGAAGTCATTACACACAAATCTAGTACTCCTAAATCCATTACAACACTCGAAAATATTGTACCAGAGTTTTTCAAAATATTTTGATTTCGTTTTTGAATTTCTATGGCATCCTAACTATTAAAATAAATATTTTAAATTCTATTCTAATATGATAAGAGTAAAAGTCAGTGCCTTTGTTACACTTTCAAGCATTTAAAGCTTAATTTAATTTTGATAAATATTGGTAAAGAGTTAGACAGGACCCTGGAGATGGCCATAAATGCTATTTTTTGCGAAAATAAAACTAGATCGCGAGCGGAACTAAGGGGCAAAAGCTATTATTTTATAATGCTACTGCTTTTTACTCAAGTTTTGTCTCTAAATACCACTTACCTATACTAAAGTACCTAAATTGGCATTCTGCATACACCACTCCCAATTATTTGATTGTACCAAATATGGAACAAATCAATTACGCCGTAGATTCCTATGTGTAAGTGTAAACTATTTAGCTATAAATTATTTGTAAGCCTTACAAATGATTAATACGTTTAATTTTCAGGTGACCAACTAATCGTTAGGAGTTATTACGAAGTTTGATTTAGTTAATAGGTAGCCTTATAATTATTTTCTTGGTATTAATTTACACTGTTTGTCGGTAAATAGGGTGGTCAAACTGGAGTGTATCGGTATCACTTTCAGTTGGATTGTGGTTGGGTTGTTCTCTCGGCCCTAGTTTAATATAACGGGCAATGCGACAAATTTGTCAAAAATTGACATAATTGTCACAATTTCGCTACAGATGTTGTTTAATAAAACAGAGAATGTATGAAATAAACGTTGATAAATAAAAAACGCAAGATCCCAACTCAGCATCTCAAAAACGTCCGCAAAAAACAAGCGCATAATGTATAATTGTGCGCTAGTTTCAAACAGTCTCGCATCGCTCGCCATACTGCATTGCTTTGTAAAAACAAATTTAAGCGATCCGTGTAAGGCTGTATTTGCAAAAAAAATTGTTTATAGTATAACTACACACAACTCACACATGACACTTGATACATGTCAGTTTTTGACGACAGTTTCGAGTGTTGCATCTTGGGTTTTTTATATATCAATGGAAATAAACGTAAAAATTTGTAGAATTGCCAGGTCTTTTTATACACACAGAAAACGAATCGATTCATGTACCAATGGCGGACAAGACAATTTTATGTATATTTTGGTCACCATAAGCATAGCTCGATACACTGGATGGACGTGGCGAAAGATAGAGAAAGCTGTTTTTCGAAAATTTTCTGAAATCATGTTTTTTTGTTTTAAATTATATTTCCGAGTGCTCATGCATTATTTTAAGAACTTTTTAAACACTTAGTTGACACTTCGCGTGAACCAAGGGCTGCTTTTTTGTCTCGGACAGAGGATAAAGAGACAGTAAAGTACAAAAAAGAACAATAAAGTATATATAAATAAATAACCATTGCTATAAAATGTGGTAATGCCGCCAGTCTTTTCAGCACACTTCCAGCCGACAGCAATGCAGACGAATTTTTTACGCCATGTTGTAGTAAAGAGATTTTATTGAAGTGAAAACTTCTTTAGCGGCGTTGAGCACTTTTCTGTAATGGGTATAAAATCTTAAACTCGCGTCAGGGTCACGTGACCTCATCGCAAAAAGCGTAAGACGGACTCGCGTCAGGGTCACGTGATGCGAAAAAGCGTAAGATCGAGGGGAAGGGAGAGGAACTAGTATCTCCCACTCTTTCTACCGTGCCTGAGTGTGCTGCTCCGCTTAGGCGGCACAGGGCGCTTGCGCGAATGTCCGTCTGTGTTTATGTACAGCGTGCCACGCGTATCCAAGGATACGAAATTACGAAATTATGGATGAAAGTTGATTTTTCTAAGAGATAAAAATTAATGTAATATATAAATAAATAACGATATAATATTATGAATAATAACATGTAAATTGTCATATTTGTGTACGATAGCGCAATAAATAAACATTGTATTCTACCTCATAAATGATAGTATTTTTGTACTTATAATTAAACACAACGTTATTTTTTGTTGTTTTTATGGTTCGTTTTGTTTATGTCAGGAACTGTGTCAAGATTGACATCTGTCACTGACAGTCGCTGTCGCGGCCACACGTCAGTGTCTTTTTGTTTATTTTGTTGTCGGTGGTTTGTCTATGATGTGACCGCGACAGTAAGGATGTATTATTTACATGTTTTCACTTCTGCCGGCACTCCCGGAGTGCTACCGGTGTTTTTTTTTTTAATTTTAAATGTATGTAGTTAGATTAAATGGAAAATATGCGTTTTTCAATAAATGACAGGCCGTTTAAACGTTAAATTAGAAACGTTGGATAAGACACAGTTAAAGAGTGAAAATTATCCTAGATGATACCAATTTTGACTCAAAGAATCAAGTTTAATAGAACTCTCCGAGCTTATTAGAACATTCTCTAAAATTCTAGTTTAGATTGAAAGTTTTCAAACACACCTTTGAAATCATCATCATCATATCAGCCGAAAGACGTCCACTGCTGGACATAAGTCTCCCCAAATTGGGAGGGTGGGGGGGGGGGTTGCCATAATCGCCACGCTTGGTAGGCAGGCGGGTTGGCGATCGCAATGTATGGTTTTGCGTTTTACAGAGAACGCTGCAGCCCATTCTCTGGCGAGTCCCTTAGTCGCCTCTTACGACACCCACGGGAACTGACGGGATGGTATTATTCTTTTACGGCACCGGCCGACACCATACGGCAATAAATTGCCTTAAATACCTTAAATAATAGCCTTTGAAATACCTAGCTTTAATTTTTTATCTGGCTTCGTTGATATTACCTAGTAAAGCCTAAGGCTAAGAACTACCCTAATTATAATAGTAATTTTACGTCTCATTCTAAACCAAAGGTATATTGCGTTTATTAAACCAACATAATTACGTTGACAAATTATCTAGCTATGTTCTGCTTTAGGCTATTACTAACAACATACCTTTGAACTAACTCGTCAAATTAAAGCTTATATATTCCTTGTTTCAAATTAAGCAATAGAAAATATCTACCTTGTGTATGTAGGTGGATACTTTCTGTTGCTTTATGCCAGATTGACAGAAAAGCCCGACATTGGTTATCAAAGGGCAAAGAATCATTGTGGCAGAGCCCCCCGTCGCAGTTGCGGCGCATAATCTAACATACATATATAGGTAGAGGACACTTCAACAAACAAAAAATGTTAGGAACATGGTGCCCTAAAGTGTCACGTTGAAGAGATATTTCGAGGTAAAGTCACCATTTGACATTATGACTATCATTAAAAATGACTTAATTATGTGCTTATATGCATTAGATTAAATTTAAATAATAGTTCTTAAATCGATTTAATCATTTTTAGAAGAAATAAATATAAGAACACGTGAAAGCCACTTTATTAAGAACTTCGCAATATAATAGTGTTTCATTTACATAAATGGATAAATGAAGTCTAGAAATATTATTAGAATACAATCTAATACATATAAGTGCGTGATAAATTCATTTTTAATGATTTTCATTGTTCTCATATGGTGACTTAATCTTCAAATATCTCGGGAACGAGACACTTTAGGGCACCATGTGACGAACATTTTTTGCTTGTTGAAGTGCCCCCTACCCATATGTGCATGTTAGATCGTGCGCCGCAACTTTGAAAAAAAGTTAAAATGGCGGCGGGGAGCTCAGTCAAAAGTTCGAACCCCTATCAATTTTGAAAAATAAGTACTACGTAACAAAGTACCCACGCACAGCATTGAAGTCATTATTATTATTATTAGTCATTATTCTTTTATTATTTTTATCAACATACATTTTACATTTGTAAATATTTCATAAAAAACAAAAAATAGTAGCCCACCGGTATCGGGAACAGGGTCTAAGCTACCGGTGGTCAGGGCTCCTGAGAAAGGGTATCCACCTAACAATGCGCGCCGTGTCCAGGAGTACTGCTTTCTGGATCAGCGGTTGGCTGCTGCGCTGCATGTCGCGGGTTCGATTACCGCACGGAACAATTATTTGGTTTGTCTACAGATAGTTGATCCGGGTCCGGCTGTTTGTGTTTGTAAGTTTTGTAAACGCACCCACGATACAGGAGAAGTTGCAAGTGTGGGGCAACGATTAAAAAAAGGTCCAGGTAACAGGTCCAAATATCGTAACCTTTTTTTGCTAGCCTGCTCTATCTGACTTCTGATCAAAAACCTCTCCTCACTACATGCATCATTCGCATCCTCCAGCCGGTTTGGACCACTCCAGTGCCTTCAATCTCTGATTTTATTTAAGTTTTTCTTCTCAGGATAGGACGCTAGGAAACGCCTCCTCAAAGAAATGTCAGCATAATTGACTGGGCACGCTAGGGCCAGTACCTGCCAGAGTTGGAAATGTTCGAAAGAGTTACCACGCCCTGGAACGCAAAGGGAATTTGGAGGAACACTGATGGGTTTCAGTCAGTAAGAATCTGAGACTCCCTTCCGTTCTGCCCAGAGCAGAAGGGGGTCAATTTAGTCATTTCCCGAACCAGAAAAAAAGAAAAGGAAACACTGGTCTCATCTAGTTTACCTATTCAAACATCATTTAATTAGAACAACATTTAACTCCATTTGTGACCCAAAACCGGCCAAGTGCGAGTCGAACTCGCACACGAAGGGTTCCGTACCATAAACCTTCATTTTTATTATTTGTTGTTATAGCGGCAAAAGAAATACACAATATGTGAAAATTTCAACTGTCTACCTATTACGGTTCTTGAGATACAGCCCGCTGACAGACAGACGGACGGACTGACGGACAGACGGACGGACGGATAGTGGAGGTTTAGTAATAGGGTTCCGATGGTTACCCTATGGGTACGGAACCCTAAAAAAATAGAAGACAGCAATCATAAGGTCCCCAAGAAAATCAATTCATCAAATCCTAGCCAAGTAAGACAAGATTTGAACCACGTATAAGTGTTAGCGCATAACCCTAAAACTCACCAACCCGTGTAGTAAGTCTACGATAACGTAAAAACTAAGGACATACACTTAGCATGTGACTGTCCGGTCTGTCGCGTACAGCCTTCGACACGCTCAGGTGACCACAAGTATGGCTAATGACACGGAAAATGTACTGCTAAGATGTGGTGACGGTCAATAAACAGTTGATATTGTCATGCCTTAATTTGAGAATGAATAAAAAAGGCCTTTTTTTGTAGAGATGATGATGCTAATCCTATCTTAAACCTACCTAATATAATAGACTAGCACTTCGCCCGCGACTTCTTCCGCGCTGCAATTTTCTTAAGGATCCCTAATTTTTTTCTAGACAATTATATATGTAAACCTTCCTCGGGATCCACTCTATACATTGGTGAAAACAGCATAAAAATCGGTGCAGTTGTATTTGAGTTTATCGCGAACAGACAGACAGACGCGGCGGAGGACTTTACTTTATAATATGTAGTGATAGTGAAGTAAATGTAGAAGTCAGTTTGTTTGATGGTTACACTTTCATGCCTAAATTACTGGGGCTGTGGACTTTGTTCGAAAGAGTCACCGCGGCTCTGGAACGCAAACGGCACTAGGAGGAACACGGATGGGTTTTAGTCAGTAAGAGTCTGACACTCCCTCCTGCTTCACCCAGAGCGGGAGGAGTCATTTGATGCTTTCCCATACTTAAAAAAAAGAAATGCCTAAATTGCTGAACTGAATTTGATGAATTTTGGTACAAAGATATATGGGACCCGAGAGACGGTTATAGGCTACTTTCACGCGAGCAAAAAGCTAGTGAAATATAGTTATTTATAGAACAACAAAAGAATTGTTTTTTTCTGATCTAAAAGAAACCGACCTTTTATAGAATCTTTAGAGATTCTCATCATAAATACTACTAATATATAATATGATAACTATTAATATTAATAATAGTCTTAATTCCCTCGCCATATAATTTATAATAGGGTGACACAATGGACTTCTTGCTAAAGTTATCATAACAGCCAAAATACGTCCTTTGCTGGACATAGGCCTCCCTAAAGGGGGGGGGTTTGCCATAATCGCCACGCTTTGCAGGCGGGTTGGCGATCGCAGTGTATGGTGTTGCGTTTTGCAGAGAACGCTGCTGCCCATTCTCTGGTGAGTCCCTTAGTCGCCTCTTACGACACCCACGGGAAGTGATGGGATGGTATTATTCTTTTACGGCACCATACGGAATCGGCCATACGACAAAGTCATTAGGTGTTAAATCAGATTCTCGGAAAAGTGATGTTACAACGATGACTAACTCAGTTTGTGACACTAGAAAAGTGTTACATAAGTGGCGAAGTTTGGGGTCTACGACAGGGTCCTGTTACACCCCAAAATGTTACGTTGGAGAATTAGATGGTCTACCAACTTTCACAGTTTCTGCTAATGCCCTTTTTGAAAAAATACAGTTTCTTCAATTTACTTTTTTTTACAGTAAACATGAGGAATAAAAAGCGTGTATTCACCATCAAGAACTTCCTCTTTACTCCAAACAATTCATTTCAGAAACGTGTCGACATAAATATGAAATTAATATATAAATAAACAGCAAAGTGTACGTTGAGTCGCGCATTAACGCATTTAACATAAAAATCTTTTTAATTCACACGTTTTTAGTCGTCCGCGTCCCTATTCTATTTTTGTAGTTAATGTTTTACAAGAAAAATGATGTTGACATTTTATGAATATGTTCTAGTGTATGCTTGTCTGATGAACTGAAACAAAAAGTCCAAAATGTATGTGACAAACATGAGTACCCGTGATTAATCCAATAACACACACACACAGTTATGCAATAAATAAAGCTTTATCTATAAAATTTGGTATTTCAAGAGTGAATAGGTTACTTCTAGGCAAGCGTGCTCCATCTTCGACCACATCATCGCTTACCATCAGGTGAGATAGTGGTCAAACGCGAGCCTATAAATAGTAAAAAAAAAAAAATCGCAGTCGCCGAAAAAGTGTCAGTTTGTCTAAGAGCTTCAGAAAACGGATGTCGTATAATATGTAGTCATCAATCATCAATTACCTTGTGAATCAAGATAATCGATTCCAAGTACTGCCACACAACACAGTGACAGAAAAACTACATCAAGTCTTAGTTATGACATATCAATTGTACCACATACGTCACACCTGTCAACACACAATTGCTCTGACATCTCGACAAGACACACAATGACAGATGACGTCAGACCTCAGAATAAGTAGGCGCACCGTGTAGTCCGACGCGTCTGTTTGAATAGGAGGCGCATTAACGCTCGGCATTCATCAACCGACTAATGACACGTCCGCACGTCACACTGGTAGAGTACAAGGTAAAGGAGGGCAGTGAATAGCGGGTTTTATTTTAGAAGATATGAAACCGTTTGATAACAGCTTGACAGTGTTAAAAGATGCGTGATTCGGCAGGCATATGTCCAAAAGTCAGCTGATTCAGGCTGATGATAGGATGAAGATTATTTTTGTGTAGACTATTATGTCTTCTTCTTATCGTGTTGGCAGTAAGGTCTAACGATCCCACACACCCTAGAGTCAGAGTGTCTAAACCGCCTCAAGGGCCTCTGACATGGTTTATTTGACAACCGCCATTTGGCGGCCGG
Source organism: Lacanobia wlatinum (assembly GCA_947578705.1). Lineage (NCBI taxonomy): Eukaryota > Metazoa > Arthropoda > Insecta > Lepidoptera > Noctuidae > Lacanobia > Lacanobia wlatinum. The sequence goes on along the minus strand of OX388044.1, from coordinate 7,132,896 downwards.
GATCACCGGCTTATACGTGCCTTCCGAAGCACGGAATCATATTTTAATCAGACATTGAGGTTGTTCAAGCCTGCAACGTCCTAGCCAAACTAGAAAAAAAACTAGACCGTTATGTGAGTTTATTTAAGAAAAGTGCAAAATAATGATATTTTCATCATACGTTTAAAAAAAACCTACTTCTGGCTACTGGCTCTTGATTTTGCCCTAGCTCATAGTTTTTCGATATTTCTAGTAGCCTTACAATAATGATAGCTCAAAAAATGTGATAAATCAAGGAGTCAATTTTTTTTCAATTTTAGTTTAAAAATACAGCTTTTAAAAACAATATAGGACTTTAGAAGAATAGGGATGTCCTGTTATACAATAAATTACGAATACTTCTAAATAAAAAAGGCGCAACCGCTTATAACTTGAAACGCGTCATGACGGATGGGAATATTAAAACATTACATATTTTCCTTTCTCTCTTTTTTCTCCGATGGCGTTTTCAGGTCTCCGCCTCGCCTGAATAATATCTACAGATAGTATACATTTTAAATTGCTTTATAGGACTGAGTTATACATTACGTAGTAACGTCTATTTAATTTAACGGTAGGTGCATTAGTAAAGAGCAATCATATTCACCCAAATACCGAGTAGTCAGCCAAATATTTTGGGAGTTTCAAGTGCGAAATTAAGATTTATCACGTCATCATCATCATCAGCCTACAGCAGTCCACTGCTGGAAATAGGCCTCTCCTAATGCACTCCATTCCACTCGATTTCCGGCAACTCTCATCCAGCTGCTGCCGGCCACCTCGACCACCTAAACAAAAAGAGATTCTAAGCATAGCCCGTTCCATAGCTCGCTGAGTGACCTTGAATTTATGGACTAGCCGTACCGAGAATGTCCAGTGTCCATGTTTCGGCTCCGTAAGTCATAACCGGCAGGACGCACTGACGCACAGAGCCTGAAGACTTAAGTCTTTAGGCTCTGTGGAATTTGTCACATAGTAGTTTCCAGAAAGGTGTTAACAGGGTCGAAATGGTTAATATGGTAATATTTATTTTGGTATCAGTTCCTTCAATCTTGCTGCTTTCTCAGATTTCATAGGCACAAAAAATTTTTTGCATACTTTTACCCAAATTCCATGAACACCAAATTAGTCTCAAGAACGGCACATCACTTCAGTCAAAGATCCTTCACTATCTCACTCCACGACCAACCCAAAACCTGTGCAAATCTTCACCAACACAATATTATTCAGAAACAGACTACAGGTACTGAACACTATATCTATGGCCGCCAGTGCACATTGTAGTAGCTCAATTCAATTTAGTATTATAACTTGCGTAGGAAGAACGAGAGATTAAGGCAATATACACTATAGCTGCGGTATCGCTCCGTGTCATAATATTATGACAAGCTTTCAAGGAGGTGGGCAGAAAACTGCGTGATACGATCCGCACTTCATTGAGAGGCTATCTTGGTTGATCTAAGTGCTTATCAGACCTTTTTGAAGGTTAAATCGGTTACAAGATAGTTCTAGGAAACTAACCAGGCGCCTTTTGCGACTGGGTAGGGGCAGCTTGCGAATGGTGACGGGGAACATCACCAGGCACTGCTCACTGAACAAACATTTCAACACGGACAGTCCTCTGAGCAGAGCATGCATGGAGAAGGAGAAAACGGTATCGCAAGTGTTCCTTGAGTGCACAGGCGTCGTAGAAATACGCAGACTGTGCAGGATAGCCGCATACATAGCTTTAGTTTTAGAGTTAATAGCTAGGCACATGTTTTAAGTAATACCGTTAGTTAGCAGCATATTTTTAGAAAGTAGACAGATGCAAGGGATAGTTCGAAGCTTTAGAAATGTTTGGGTCACATTGTCATTTGTTAAGTTATTACCGACCCCTATAGTTAAAGATCCCTTGTTTTGTGAAAGTTTTATGTCTGCCCATTAACAGAATGGTGCATTTTTCTAATATTTATTATCGTCCGGCAATAGTTAAAATCCCTTGTTTGCTTTGTTTTGTGAAAGTTTCTCTGTACCTATTAACAAATGATGTATTTGTCTCTTTGTAATCCTGCGCCGAAAATAGTTTCTAATTTTATTAATAAACAACCGTAGCGAGTACCGTTCTACCCCCACTAGCCGGGGTGAAACTGACGCCAAAGACCCTTATAAAAGAGACTCGCGGGCCAAAACAAATCAGTTCCTCGTCACAGGCAGTCCCTTCAGTGCCTTTATAGAGTCCTTGCTATCTGCTACGAGACAGAGGGCTTGGCTCAGCAGGGACCGTACTCGCTACCATCTACAGTTGAAAAAGTATTTTCATTTAAGTACATCCAACGTGGTAGCGCCTTCTTCACAGTGACAGTGTCTTGTCGCCTTTCAACCCTCCAATCCAGCAACATTGTACGACCCATCGTGCAAACAGACAAATAGGGCGCACTGGGAAAACTGATCTGTTTCTGGAGGGAGGTTGGCTGGTTGGAGTGACAGCCGCCATGACTCACGTAGAGTGGTCCCACATAAGGACTAAGTCCAGAAACCAAACCCCGATAGATAGATAAATAGTTCTAAGAAACGTGCAACTTTGATATGCAGGGGCGCACAGAAAGACAGAGACACCTATGAACATTTTTTATTTTCGGCCTTCGTAAATATGATCACATTTCTTCCTTCCGTACTCAGCTTAAATGGTTGCCTATCCGCCAAAGGAGATCCCTCAGATCCCTCTGAATGCTCTTCACTATTATAAACGATCCTTGTGCTCCTGATTACTTAAAACATTATTTTAAAGTGTTGGGCAGTTGTCACAGTCTTAACCTTCGAGCTTCCAAAAATTTACTCCTTCACATTCCTTCTCACCGCACCGGGTTTATGTCTAATTCCTTTGCTATTTCAACCATCAAACTCTGGAATATGCTTCCCCTTGACATCAAGAAGGCTGAGTCAAAATTTTCCTCCAAGTGTGAAATCCGAAATGACTACCTAAAAGCCTGTCATTCTTAGTTTGGTCTAGTCATAATTTTTGAGTTCTCTTAAAAAGATTTGTATAAAATATCATATTTATTAGTTTATTATTTTAGCGTATATATGTATTTTATTAGTATTATTTATATTATTTGTATATTCTTCCCGAAACAAAATTCTACTTAAAATTTTATTTATTTTATTTAGTTGTACACCTACCACAGCGTAGTCTTTTTAACCCAAAGGTTGACTGGTAGTGCCTTGTTGCATTAACTCCGCTCATGTACCACAATTGTACATAAAGTTTAAATAAATAAATAAACATTTTCAAGTATGTTGCGTACGCGGAGAAATGTGGGAACTGGCATAGTTAAAGTTTATGAGAAGATTGAGTTCAGGAAGATAAAATAACAGTCAAATTTCGACCAATGGGCGACCACTCGTATGTGTTTTTAGCTAAACCTCTCGCATTAATATAATTTTGATGCTCATATGAATATAGTTTTTATTTAACTACTTTTTTACATAAAGATGTCAAGAGTAAAGGAAAAAATGCGATTTCTACTCTTCCAAAAGTGGTTATTGTGATATTTTCACTATCAGCACGCCAAGAAAAGGATTGTCTTGTGAAAAAATACATTCTCTTCTTAAAAACCGTGAAAATATCCTAACCCCGTTTTCACACTCGAAAAATATTCATAAAACCCGACGAAAAATGCAGCAAAAAATTCTTCCACCAGCTTAGACTCGGAAAAAATTGTAGACACGCTATATTTCACACTAGCGCCTTTTTTAAGAGGGTATTCATGCACACGTAACACCTGGAGTGGCGTAAAGTGGCTATTACCCGCCCATTACGGGCATTATGACTATGTCGTGCGTAATAGCCCCGGCTGTGTAGAATAATGTGTGAAAAAACTGTGCAGCGCAGTGCAATGAATGGAATGAATGGGAATAGTGTGTTTCTGTTTTTTTGTTAGTAAGTTTATATGGCTGTGTGTAGACTGGAGAGTAATGTGGTTGTAATTGGTGTGGTATTTTGTTTTCTTGGTAGTTGCGAAAGTTTTTTATTCCCTGCGGGAGTCTGTGTTTCCTGATAGCTACAACCTGGGAGTCTTTAAGTCAAGAGTGAATACTTCTAGGCAAACGTGCTCCATCTTCGTCCACATCATCGCTTACCATCATGGTGAGATAGTGGTCAAACGCGTGCATATACAATAATAACAATAAAAAAAAGGTTTTCCAAATACGCATCGTATCCCATGAAAGTGCAAGTTTTTTTTTGTGGTGTGTATTAGCGACAAATGCCTTAAGAGGCTCTCTGGCATTCTGTCAGCGGTGACGTGACATTTGTCATGAAATTGTCAGAACGACTGAGTGACTGACAAATGACGCGCAGCCGAAACTACTGGTCGTAGAAAGCTGAAATTGGCATGTAGGTTCCTTTAGGAGAGCAGGGGAGCTAAGAGAGGATTTTCCGAAATTCCTACGGTAACGTAAAAAAAGGGATGTGCGCGTACGAAGTCGCGGGCAAAAGCTAGTGCCTCATATTTTGGCCTTATATTTCGACAGTCACATTTGCTGATAGAATTGCACTTTGTCTAAAGCCCAGGTTAAGTAATTTGTAGTGTGTAGGTTCTCATCACGATTTATCCAATATTTCATGAACTAACCTCCTTTTCTCTTGTAGATGTGAAACAAAACATCAGCGTATGCTATTTTAATTTTCTTATCAGTCAACTAGCATAGTAACGGGACGCAAAAATCAAGGAATCGTCGATGACATCGTTACTTGTTGACATCGTTGGGAAGTATTGGGGTGCGTAAATAGCCATCATCGGCTCTTTACGTACCCCATTACTTCCACTGTACTTAAAAGTACTAATCCCACCCGTACGCACAATGAAAGTGTTATTAGTACTTGGTTTTTTTGTGGTGTGTATTAGCGACAAATGGCTTAAGAGGCTCTCTGGCATTCTGTCAGCGGTGACGTGACATTTGTCATGAAATTGTCAGAACGACTGAGTGACTGACAAACGATGCACAGCCGAAACTACTGGTCGTAGAAAGCTGTACTTAAAAGTAATAATAATACTTTCATTGTGCGTACACCCAAGTCGTGGAATTCCCTGCCAGTTTCTGTGTTTCCTGATGGCTACAACCTTGGGGTATTTAAGTCAAGAGTGAATAGGTTATCGCATTCAACAGAAGGACATTCTTCGGGTACTGCGTAACCTAGACTTGAATAAGGCTAGTGGCCTCGACGGCAATTGTTTTGAGGACTTGTGCGCCTAAGTTGTCTCCAATCTTGACACGCCTATTTCGCCTCTCGTTTGAGACTGGAAAAGTACCGAATGCTTGGAAGCAAGCTAACGTGCAGCCCGTGCTCAAGAAGGGTAGTCGAGCTGACCCGTCGAATTACAGACCCATCTCGGTAACGTCCATACTCTGTAAGAATATGGAACGCGTGCTGAATCGTAAGCTCCTAGCATACCTAGAAGCGAATGATATCCTTAGCGACCGACAATACGGGTTCCGCCGAAATCGGTCTACTGGGGATCTTCTAGCGTATGCCATTCACATCTGGAGTGAGGCCATAGAGAAGCACGGGGAGGCACTTGCGGTCTCCCTTGACATCTCGAAGGCCTTCCACAGGGTCTGGCACGATAGCCTTATTAGTAAGCTTACTTCCTTCGGTCTGCCCGCCGGATTGTGTGATTGGATTGCAGATTTCCTGAGGGATCGGTCTATCCGAGTGGTTATAGATGGATGCTCGTCTGGACTGCTGGATATTAATGCCGGGGTTCCTCAGGGTCGGTGCTCTCGGGTATTTACACGGTACCTTTGGGTATGCAGACGACAGCACTGTTGCTGAGAGATGCGTGTCCGACGCACGAGCTGGTGGGTCGCAGATCTGATCTCTCCGGGAGGCTATGGTTAAGCGCTTGAACTTGTCGTTACAGGCTGTCTCTGAATGGGGCACAAAACGTTTTGGGAACACATTCATAGTGCGTACAGCTAAGGAGTGGAATTCCCTGCCAGAGTCTGTGTTTCCAGATAGCTACAACCTGGGAATCTTTAAGACAAGAGTGAATAGGTTGCTTCTAGGCAAACGTGCTCCATGTTCGACCGCATCATCGCTTACCATCAGGTGAGATAGTGGTCAAACGTATGCCTATCTACAGTAAAAAAAAGGTTACTTCTAGGCAAGCGTGCTACATCTTCGACCGCATCTTCGCTTTTCATCAGGTGAGTTCGTGGTTAAATGCGAGTCGTTTAACAGTAAAAGCAAAAAAATGTTTCCGATAACTTACCTATTCACTATTACAATGTAAGGAAGTCACCAATGGCGAAATTCTACAGTTCCTTACGATAATAAACTAACTGGAGTAGGTACAGATATAAACACAAACTTCCTATCGGGCAGCTTTTAAAACGCGCCCAAATCTTGGTAATACATTACAAATACCTTATATATCATTGGCTGACCAATCATATACAAATCAGGGTTATCGTTTTACCCATAAATAAGGGAACTAGATCTGAAACATAATCACTGTTCACCATAACCGGTATTTATCACATGAACTCACAATGTTTATGTTATGTTCTGAGTGTTACAACTATTTCTGCCAAGTGCTTGGGGTTGGTCGAGGTGTGGGGCAGTAGTTGAAGTCTGTGCAATTTTGTGGAGGAAGGATTTTACCTAGTTATTTTTAATGGTCGGTGGAACAGACATGTGTTAGAATGGAGGCAAACGTAGTGTGGCTGCGGCATGATGGATTGATGATTTGAAGAAGGTGGCAGCAGCGGATGGATGCGGACTGCTCAAGACCGGAATGGTTGGCGCTCTTTTGGGGGAGGCTTATGTTCAGCAGTGAATGCGGACTGCTCAAGACCGGAATGGTTGGCGCTCTTTGGGGGAGGCTTACGTTCAGCAGTGAATGCGGACTGCCCAAGACCGGAATGATTGGCGCTCTTTGGGGGGAGGTTTACGTTCAACAGTGAATGCGGACTGCTCAAGACCGGAATGGTTCGCGCTCTTTGGGGGGAAGCTTACGTTCAGCAGTGGACGGCAATTGTCTGATATGATTGATTGATTTTTAATGTTAAGAAACCAAAAGGGCCAGCCCTAATCAATGGTCCTACCAGGTTCGAACTTTCCTGAACATTAAGCTTCACACTGCCCTCCACGAAGCCAAAGACCGAAACAAGTGCTGTGCCATGGTCAAAGAGATAATGAGTCACGACCCTTTTCAAAGGATGGGAAACCATCAAATGACTGATGACAAGGAGCGGAAGGGAATGTCAGGTCAGACTTTTAATTAATTAAACCCATACGTGTTTCTTCTAATGCCCTATACGTTCCAAGATCGCGGTGGCTCCTTCGAACAAATTCCGCAACACTGGCAGGGAGTCACGACGATGAAAAATACGATGTGAGGAGAGGAGAATTTTTAATAATAATAATCAATCTGCCTAGGAATTAGGGTTGTCCACTGAAAAAATCTAATTAGTCCGTCAGCTACATTATCAAAAAATAATTGGCCCGTTTTGTTTTCTTTGGTTATGTAAACCAAAATTGACGAAGATACGACGCTTTTAAAATTCTCAATACGTCACGCCGTGGTATAATTTTTAGTGCGTTCTGACGTCACGAGCCCCCACTCCCGAGTTTTGATGCGTTTTATCTTTGTTAATATTCATTGAATTACAAAAACAACAAAAAAAAAATACGTGTCCATTATTTTTCAATACTCTGACGGACTAAATAGATTTGCTATTTATTGATGGTGGAAACTAGCCTATTAAATTGAGGTCAGCTTGCAATCGAACTATATATTAATATATAGTATTTTGTATGGAGCGGCTGCTTATTTGACCTCCACACCTAGAAACTGGATAACACGATACCCCTTGGCGATCATCATCATCATCATATCAGCCGAAAGTCGTCCACTGCTGGACATAGGCCTCCCTCAAGCATCACCACAACGATCGGTCCTGCGCGTCTCGCATGCATCGGCTACCCGCAACCTTCACCAGAACATCCAGGTTCCTTAGCAATGCTGGTGTAATATTTTCTTTAATGTTCAAAGGACAGTCGGGACCGATGTCTTAATGAGGTTTCCGAGGCACGGGAGACACTCGGTATATAACAGATGGTCACCCATCCAACTACCGACCTCGGCAAGCGTTGCTTAACCTTAAAGTTCAACCCGTGGTAATGTTATCATGCTACTATTATAAATGCGAAAGTTTAGGTGAATGGATGCTTTGATGGATGTTTGTTACTCAATAACGCCAGAACCGCTGAACGGATTTGCATGAAGTTTGGCACAGAGATAGATTATAGTCAGGAATAACACATAGGCTACTATTACAGTTTTTATGCCGGGTATATGTTCCCTTGGGATCATCATCATCTGCGTAGTCTAGTTGAAAAAAATATCACCTGTTTCAAAATACAATATTTAGCCAATGAAAATGTATGAAACAGCAGATATTTTTTTCAAGTTTTCAGGGGTCTCAAAGTAAAAGTTGGTTATAATCATGTGTACTTTCACTGCCTAAGAGGTTGTTGGTGTTTTACAAATAACCCTGTATTAGGGTCGGCTTTTAGTCAAGCCGGATTTAGCTGAATACCAGTATTTTACGTGGAGCGGCTGCCTTCCAGACCTCCACAACCCATTAACTGGGTAACACGGTACTTCATGGCAAGACCAGAGTCAGATTTACTGGCTATATATGTTCCCTTGGGATAATTACCCACAATCACGCGGGTGAAGCCAAAAGCAGAAGCTAGTCAATAATAAACGAAGAAAAAACGTATAATTTGACACAATAACGAGCTTCTAAGATCGTAGACGTGATAGGAGCTGCTTCTGTAAGAAGAAGACCAAATTTTATGTCGCCTGTACACGGTGACTGTGTGTGGTGGTGAATTTACAGTTTTTCAGGTGATAAAAGATCTCAAGAAAACTGAAATTTACTAGATATTTAGACATTTTCAGATATTCCAATTAACAAAATTCTTCAAAACTTTTTTTACCGTTGAATTTGCTTAGGAACAGTGATAATTTTGAACATCTCCAGAATAAATATGTCCTGTCTTGTACAGTTCAGAGCCTTACTATGACGTGCCAATGCCATTATGATTCCATTGTGAAAAAGGGATATTATTTATTTATTTGTGATGGGTTTGCTCTTGACTCCAGTCTAGGTCAAAGATGACCGAGACAAAGTCTACGATGGAGCGAGCTTACCCAGAAGGAGCCTGTTCACTCTAACTTTGAAGAGATTAGGGTTGTAAGCGTTTGGAAACACCGACGCAGGCAGAGAGTTCCACTCCTTTGCTGTGCGCATTATAAAAGACGTTTGGAAACGCTTAGTGCGAGTTGGTGGAATAGCAACAAGGTAGGGATGGTAAGATGCAGTGCGTCTGGATGTCCGATGGTAGAAGGGGGCCGGTGGGATGAGGTCGTGGAGTTCTTGGGCACACTCACCGAAGTACAATCTGTAGAAGACCGACAAGCAGGCAACCTTACGGCGATGAGCCAAGCTATGCAGCTTGGCATCCACCAGTTTTACGTCACCGATGAGCCTCTTAGCTCTGCGTTCCACCGAGTCAAGCGCGGCAAGCTGATACTTAGCTGAGCCATCCCAAAGGTGGCTACAATACTCCATGCAGGATCGGACTTGCGCTTTATACAGGGTTAAAAGCTGTCCAGGCCTGAAGTATCGCTTCACCCTATTTAGGATGCCCAGCTTTTTGGCCGCCGTTTGGGCTTTGTACTCGATGGTGGCGCCGAAGTTGAGACTGGATGTCAACTCCATGCCTAGGAGCTCGAGCCGATCAGTCACAGGAACAGATGCACCCCGAAAAGTAGGATAGTGCTATGTGTCACATAATTATATTTATTTCAGTCTCCCTCCCACACCGAAATCATGATGGTTTCTGGTTAAACGTACGCACGCATTTTAGAAGTTCCTACAGTTTGAATATTCAAATAAAAATATATGAGAATTCGACCTTGAACTGCAGGCAGTTCAAGGTCGAATTCTCATAGATTTGGACAGGTCCAGTTTACTGATGAATTTGTATAAGCCGTCCTCAAAAGGGTTAAAAACGCCATGGACGTTTTTGACAGTTTTTTTTTCTTAGATTTCTGCCTTAAGATAAGACAGAAGATATCAACCAAACTTCAACTACTGCACATCACCTGCCCAGTGCCTGTAGGCAAGGCGTTAAGATATCGTATCTCGGACGCTAATGCAGTACTAACTCATGTGCACGCGCCGTTACTGTGGCGCAACTCTAACTTACAGCCACAACAGATATTTAGTTTGTTTTGCTTTTCTCGCTTTTGTTAGCAAATGTAAAATAATATAGCCTTTTTGTTTTACGGCTCGTGGAGCAGAATTTAGAGGCTTACCGTTCAGGCAAGCGTATAGTTGTCCAGTCCTGAATACCTATCAGGTGTTGCGTTCGACTTGGGGCTTTGCCTTCCGTGTTCAGCATTTGGATATCTGCTTGAGATGTGTAGTTGCTGAATGCATGCAAAATTGTAAACGTACGACTTAGAGTAGCAATTTTATTTTATTTAACTTGCTTTTTTTACTATTGATAGGCATACGTTTGACCACTATCTCACCTGATGGTAAGCGATGATGCGGTCGAAGATGGAGCACGCTTGTCTAGAAGTAACCTATTCACTCTTGCTTTAAGTACTCCCAGGTTGTAGCTATCAGGAAATACAGACTCTGGCAGGGAATTCCACTCCTTAGCTGTACGCACAGTGAATGTGTGCCCAAAAAGTTTTGTGCGTGTGGGTGGGATGTCCACCATGTACCGGTCCCTGTCCTGTCTTGTAGTCCGGTGATGGAACGGGCTTAGCGGAATTAAATTATGCAATTCCGTCGCACACTCTCCAAAATGCAACCGATAGAAAGCCGATAGGCCAGCGACTCGGCATCGATGCTCAAGACTTTGGAGCTTCGACTCGACGAGCCTATCATTGCCGATGATACTCGTGGCTCGTTTCTTAATTGACTCAAGGGCTTCAAACTGGTACTGCCAGATACCAGCTTGATGCCCTTGCATCCGTCCCAAACATGAGAGCATACACGATCGAACTTGCGCTTGATAGTTTGAAATGCTTACATAAGTTTTAGCAGCTTTTTAATAATATTACTTTTTTTTTATTTCGGCTCGTATTGGGAGGAGGTTCCTTTGTCTGGAGCCCTAACCACCGGTAGCTTGGACCCTGCTCCCGACACCGGCGGACTAGTATTTTTTTAATTTTTTTAAATGTTTTTTTATGATGTGTTGTTTTTATGAAATATTTAAAAATTTAAATTTGTATGTAAGGATAATAAATAAAAAGAATAATTATTTTATTTAACATGCCTTTTATAAGCATGTTAAATAAATGTAGATTAATTTTGCATCTGTTGCTCATTGGAGGTATTTCAATTAGTAATTAGGAAGGATAAACCCAAGAAGCTGCAGACAAAATGCCATTATATTAGCGATGGTGACTGATGTGTTGCTGGGGAGTTTGTTGGCCACTTCTTCTTCCCAGCTAAAACACTAAGTGGTGACGGGCGGGCGTTTTGAGGGACTGTCTTTTGTAACACTTGACGTTTAAAAAGTGCTGGCTCTCTGCCTAATTTAAATAAACGACTTTTGAATTTTTTCGATATGCTAAAATTAAAGAAGCGATTGATCACGTGTGATTTCGATAGCGTTTGTCCAACAAACATTTTTGATGTTTTGACAACCTCCTTTGACGCGTCGCCGATGCCAGAACGCCACTTGCTTAGACCATCTGCTTGAAGACTACTGATGGAAATTTTTAATCATTGAGTACGTAGTTGCCATCATAGCCAACTTTAGTGGCACTTTAATACACTGAAGAATTTTTCACTACATATTACAAAACAAAGTCCTCCGCCGCGGCTGTCTGTCTGTTTGCGATAAACTCAAAAACTACTACACCGATTTTCATGTTATTTTCACCAATGGATAGAGTGGTTCTCGAGGAAGGTTTTAGTATATAAATTGTTTAGAAAAAAATTAGGGATTCTTAAGAAAATTGCAGCGCTGTCGAAGTCGCGGGCGAAGTGCTAGTTAAGAAAAAAATTGGTTGTGAGTAAAGTCGGTTTACGGACAATAATTTTACGTGATAACGTCATAAGAAAAAAATGGAATTATTAACAAACAAGCCAAACGCTTAGGCCGATCGTACCTCTCTATCGCTTGTTCCGCGCTCTGGCTCTCGGAACGTGACACTTTTCCGTGCGTGCAGCTGGTGTTCATCGATTTATAAGACATTATCACGCCAATAAAAAGAAATAATGCCATAATCATCCACAAAATCTCCAAAACCCACGTACAGCAAAACTACAGTTGACCAATAAAGTTGTGACTTACAAAATCGATCGGAATCGAGAGTTTCAACATACACTGCTCATACATATCTTGGCACAAGACAGACAACGTTGGCGGGGAACCTTAGACAGATCACTGACAAATTTATGTGTCGGATAATCTTATCAACTAAGGCACCATACGGCTTTATTGCCCCAGTGTATGGAGTCGAGACATTGCCTGGTTTATTATTGCCCCGCCGTATATTAGGTAAGGCAATATTTGGTGTTGGCCAATGTTGGGATATGTGTCTTGTTGTGTTTATTGTGTATGGGGGTGTTATGTTTAATGGGGGTCAATGGATTTGCAGAGGTGTTCTTAGGTTGCACAAGTTTTGGATGCAAGTAGTTTTGTATTATTCGGTGCTATGTTGCTAGAAGTATCTATGTAGGTTTCATATTATAAAGTATATTTGATGAGCTTGCTTCTAATCTACGACACTCTAAAATTGTCATATTTACATATATCTTAAATGTGAAAGTAACTCTGCCCGTCTGTTTGTTACTTCTTGACGTCTTAAGGGTTGATTTGATTCGTAGAAATTTGGCAGATTATGGCTATGGTTTAGGACGTGAGATACTTTTTATGCCGAGAGTCCCTATACTCTCTTGGTATAATTTTTTACTTTTACGTGGTTGAAGCCTCTAGCAGAAGCTAGTTTTAAGAATCAATAGTGTCCTCTATTTCGTTATTTTAATGCTGTAGCTATCGCTTTTCTGAGTTAGTTTTTTAGTCTCTTTTTTTTCCGACTAGTCAGGTACATCCCTAGGAAAAAGGCTTCTAGGGTTATTAAACGTCATTATTATGTTTATGAAAATAATTACCCTATCAAAGTACTTATACGTATCTAATTTAACTTCATCTATACTAATATTATAAAGAGGAAAGATTTGTTTGTATGTTTGTTTGAATTGAATAGGCTCCGAAACTACTGGACCGATTTGAAAAATTCTTTTGGTATTGGATAGCTACATTATCAGGGAGTAACATAGGCTATATATTATCCCCGTACTCCCACGGGAACGGGAACTACGCGGGTGAAACCGCGTGACGTCCACTATTCCTAAATATATTTGATGAAAAAATGCACAATATTGTCTCGAATGTGGTCAAAAACAGCACAAAATTTATAGCAACTCCATTGTCCCTTAGGCTTAAACCGTCTGTATTTGTACACACTTTAAGGTGAACATAAAAATTTGCGTAAAACCGAGGACTGATACGACATAGTGTAGTGAAAATAAAGTCCCGAATAAACTATCACATACAACGTTTAATCTTGTTTCCTACAAGCCCCTTTGTGTGTTAGGGTTAGGACATGTTGATGCGACAAGCGGCTTAATATCTTGTGTTAGACGTAAGTAACAAAATAATGAAATATTCTGTCTGTTCAGACTTTTCCCTCAAAGCTCAAAAAAAAAAAACACAAAAAAAACGTGAACGACAACAACAACAAACTGAAACAATATTTTCAACATACTTAAATATTATTATTTTTTGTAATTGTTTCTTTGTGACATGAGATTTTGTAAACGCTTTCCATGAGGTGAGATTTAGGATATGATAGTAGACAATAAATGTACTTTTTATGTTGTTGTGCAAACCAGCGTAGCCATACTTCTCTATTAAATTAGGGTAAGCTTAAATATAACCGGATGTAACTGAATTTCAGTATGTGACATGGAACGACTGCCTGACTGACCACCATAGCCAGGTAATATAATACCCGCTGGTCATCTCTGACTTAGACAAGAGTCATGAGCAAACCCATCTCAAATAAAAAAAAACTGGCCAAGTGCGAGTCGGACTCTCCCACCGAGGGTTCCGTACAAATTTGTAAAAAATATAGTCTTATAATAAAATATACTATATTTTTTATGATTTAGTTACAAATGTATAGTTTTTTTTACTTTTTCCTATACTTATAGTATAAGACGGTATTAATTGCCAATTTTCATAGTTATAGGTCAACGGCAAATACCCTTTGCATTTTAATTCCCTTGAGAGTGTCGAAATTTACGTTTTTTTGCGGCATAAACGGCCGTATCTTTTTTTTTTACTTTAACTTAGAACTTAGATTTTTCACAGCTTCAAGGGACCGTAGACCTGAGTATATGGTTTTAATTTCAACTCGATACTTCCAAGCATTCCCGAGATAAAGGGTCTTGACCAACAGACGGACGGACAACAAAGTGATCTTATAAGGGTTCCGTTGTTTCCTTTTGAGGCACGGAATCCTAAAAAGAGATTATTATGGGCTTCTGACCCATGATATACACCAAAGATTTTTTAATGTCAGCCGGGACCAATACTTTCTGAGGCACGGGGGTGTTACTCCACCCGCCCGGCTGCTATTACTTGGCAATAAGCTTGTAGCGGCATCCTCATAGGAACTAAAGACCTGACGTCACACAAATCCAAAAACTCGCACGGAGAGCTTTGATACTGAGATGTATCGCGGTATCAAAATTCTCCGCGCGAGTTTACTTTTCCGAATACCTCCAAGCTTTTCCAGAAAAATAATAGGCATTTCTCCCAATCATCATTTTCATATCAGCCGAAAGACGTCCACTGCTGGACATGGGCCTCCCCCAAGCGTCGCCACAACGACCGGTCCTGCGCGTCTTGCATCCATCGGCTACCCGCGACCTTCACCAGGTCATCGGTCCACCTTGTGGGAGAATACTGATGGAAATTTGTTGACACAACGTTGGAAGGCCTCCCACAAGGTGGTTGTGGGAGGAGACCTTCCAACGTTGCGTCTTCTGGTACGCGGTCGCCACTCCAGAACTTTTCGGCTCCTTCGACCATCTGTTCTGCGAGCAATGTGCCCTGCCCTCTGCCCTGCACACTTTAGTTTGGCGATCCTTCGGGCTATGTCGTTAACATTCGTTCTCTTGCAGATATCATCATTCCTGATTCGATCACGCAAGGAAACTCCAATCATTGCTCTCTCCATTGCCCTTTGAGTAATTTTGAGCCTTCTGATGAGGCCCATGGCTTCCAATAGTACCTAGCTATTAGGCATGACCAACGTGAAGAGTTGGGTCATCCGGAAATAAAAAAAAAAAAACTAAATATATTATCTTTATAAATCGCATCAAAAAATCGCTATCGCTATATACCACACCAAATCTTCACCCGAACCGCCACGTTGTGACGACACGCCGTACTAAATCAGTAACCCGATACGGTAGTATCTGTACGTGTCGGGGGTTCGTGTCCCGCGCAGACCTGTCGCGGTGACGTGTTTACTTCACGCCGGGCCCGGCGGGTACAAGCAGTTGTGTAACGCGATCGCGAATGTAGGTGATGCTGGGGAAAGTTCGCTGTAGGTGCTGTTTAGTTTTTAGTTTTGAGGGTGTGATAAGATGAGATACTTCTTCTTTTTTTGAAGTCGATGGTGACCGTTATGTTATTCTTCTTCTTTTCTTTATAATAATAATTTTTAAGCAAAGTTTGCATTCGCATCTCAGTCCAATAACGTATTATAACAAGTGCGAGTCGGACTCGCGTGCAAAGGGTTCCGAACGAATTTATGTATTTTATTTAACATGTTATTTTAACACTATAGACTTCTATTAGGTTTTCCTGTAGTATTTAGGTAAAGATCTATTATCTCAATGTTTTTTCAAAATTTTAGGCCCATTGGTTTCGGAGATTAGGGGGGGAATGGTCATTTTCGTCTAATTTCTTGAATAACTTCAAAACCATTTATTATAAAATCATGAAAAAAATATAATTAAAACGCTCACAGTAAGTCAAACGAGAAAATTAAAAAAAAAGTTTTTTGAACAATGTTGTGTGACATATCAAATGAAAGGGCAATATTGTTCAAAAAACTTTTTTTTTATTTTCTCGTTTGACCCCCAAAAGTGACCCCCATACTAAAAATTTAATGATTTACGTAACGCATCCGTGTTTGGGTCATAGAAGTCCATATGTACCAAATTTCAACAGAATCGGTTCAGTGGATCCGGAGAAAACTGGCTGTGACAGACGGACAGACAGACAGACACCCGAGTGATCCTATAAAGGTTCCGTTTTTTTTTCGGAACCCTAAAAAAACATCACAACTCTAAAAATCAGCGCAAGCACAGTGGTAGTCAGATACGTGTTCGCGCGCGGGGTATGGGATCACTGAAGTTACCTTCATTTTTAGGGTTCCGTACCCAAAGGATAACCAACGGAACCTCGTTGCTAAGCCTCTGCTCTCTGTCCGCCCATTCATCCGTTCGTCCGTCCGTCCGTCTGTCAGCGGGTTGTGTCTCAAGAACTTAAATAGGTAGACAGTTGAAATTTACACAGTGTATACCTATTTGTATTTGAGTGTATACTTTTTTTAGTTATTATTTTTAACAAAAAAATAATTTAAAATTATACGTTTTTCTTTATTTTACGGAACTCTTTGTGTGAGAGTCCAACTCACAGTTGGCCAGTTTTTTTGTTGCCATTTTAGAGTGCGGGTTACGCATCTATAGTTTATGGATCATTGTCTCAATCACAATATGTCAAAAACACCTCAATTTCCCTTCATTTTTCCCCTAAGATTGTACTCAATGGGTGACTACGTTTATAGCGGCGTCAATGGTATTACATAATTAGGTCCTCAATGGTGCAGGTGTTGGCAAAAATTGGGCAATTCCTGTCATTGGATTTTAAGGAATCAGCAAGAGGCTCCATCTTGTTTAGTAAATATCGATAAAACTTTTATCACGAAACTTTTATGACTACGATTTTGAAGATGTCTCGACTATTCCAGTAACTCTTGGAATTTTATGACTCTCGTAACAAAACAGTGGCAAAATGGCCACCATTGCTTCAAATCTCACAGAACACGTAACCAGACGGCTGTATAAGTGAATTAAACGCACGACGCATTAGTGTATAATCGCAGAACACGCTGCGACTGATCGCGACTCTCGTATATCGGAGAAACGACGCCGTTACACAGAGCTAGTGTCGCCGAAACTATAGCGATGTAGCGCGGGAAGTGGTTTTGATAGTTGCTTTAAAATAAAACATGG
This sequence comes from Lacanobia wlatinum, assembly GCA_947578705.1. Lineage (NCBI taxonomy): Eukaryota > Metazoa > Arthropoda > Insecta > Lepidoptera > Noctuidae > Lacanobia > Lacanobia wlatinum. The sequence goes on along the minus strand of OX388044.1, from coordinate 7,115,475 downwards.
CAAAACAGATTACGTTTGTCTGAAAATGACGCCAATGACTGAATTGTTGATTAAATGGACGTAGTTTAATAGAATACTAAAATAATTTGGGAGAACAAATTAACTATGGATATGGCTCGGATGGCACGTAGGATTAATAATTTTAGACATCTCACCTTCAAAGAATCAACACAGTGGATCTGTGCAAATAAATTCATTCATTCATTTTCCAGACCCGCGCAACTTATTCTGTGTCACATTTTCCATTAATACGTCGCTCCTATTGGTCATAGTGTATGTTATATAGCTTGTAGCCTTCCTCGATAAATGGGCTACCCAACACTTAAAGGTTTTTTTTTAATTCAAGCCAATAGTTCCTGAGATTGCCGCGTTCAACCAAACATAGAAACAAACTCTTCAGATTTTTAATATTTGTATAGATACTAAACAGTACCTATATGTATAGATTTTTCAGTTAAATTTCAAACAAGTGTGATAAAATTTAAAAAAAAACTCTCAAAAGCTACACAAAACGAAAAGTATTGTTTTGTCATGTTTGTTTTTTAGCAAAGAATCAAGCGTCCGGGTAAAGTGTGAGGAAGAACACGGTCACCGGCGTTTGATGTCGGGAACGTGTCTGTGTTTATAGAAAACTTTCGTGCGAACTTTGATTGCACGATCTAACATCGTGACATCATGTTGGACGTATTATTATGATTATGACGATGGAGCTATAATTTGAAAAGTCGCAAAACTTATGATGGCTAAAGAGTCTCACTAGTTCAAAAATAAAATTGATCGTTATTCTTAATTTTTTTGTAGGCTAATTTGGGCCTCAGGTACAATTCTCATTCCTCTCAACAAATAAGGTGTCATTTAATTTATCTAAGTGCCGAAGTTACATAGGCTTTGTGTGGCTTCAAATACAGATTCTATGCCACTAACTGCATGAGAATAAATGCCACCAACTGCACTAGACTGCGGCTTCTTTTTTGCGAAGTGGTTTTTTTGATACAGTTAATTTGGTTTGCTCTTGACTTTAGTCTAGGTCAAAGGTGACAGAGACAAAGTCGACGATGGAGTGAGCGAACCTAAAAGAATCCTCTTCACTCTAACTTTGAAGAGATTAGGGTTGTATGCGTCTGTGTTTCCTGTTCCTGCTGTTCGTATTATAAAAGACGTTTGGAAAAGCTTGGTGCTAATTGGTGGAATAGCATCAAGGTAACTTGATAACTTGCAGTGCGTCTAGATGTCCAATGGCAGAGGGATGAGGTTCGTGGAGTTCTTGAGCAAACTCACCAAAGTACAATCTGTAGAAGACCAACAAGCAGGCAACCTTACGGCAATGAACCAAGCTGTAAAGCTTGGCATCCACCAGTTTTATCCACCATTGATATCACAAAAGCAGCCTGGCATTTCCCTACTGTCAGATATTTGTGCACGGTTGATGGAAATAGCCCTAGGTACTCATTGTTACATGGAACTTCTCCTTTTTACCTGTAACCATGCGTGATATTACATCAATTCCCCAATAACCAACTCAGCTCAAATTCAAGTATCAAAACGTCAAAGTCCGCAAACAAAATGGCGTCAGCACAGCGTTGTCAGTGCACACATTACCTGTGACATACTGTGTCATTGTGCACAACGGCCGACTTAGTCGAGTATTAAAGGAAATTATTTGACTAGAATTAGGACGAAACGGCCTAACGCCCACCACATGATGTCTGCAAAGGGATTATGAATATTTATCGGTTATAACTTTAATGTTTGATATATTGGGTAGAAATTGGTTGGGATTATTTTTGTTGAAAATGCGTGGTAGTGTAGTGAATGCATAATAATTAGGAAATATGTTTCGGTTTTATCTCTATTTGTTTTGTTTTGTTTCTATTTGTTTGTATTTGTGTTTTTTGTATATATATCACATGCATTTCGTAGTAAAATCAGGTATTTAGATCTTCTTCCTTATAAAATTGATGACTTGAAATATTGTAAGAAACAACTAAAGCTCTACTGGACACAGTGACACTCAGCGAAAACGTCATGTATGAGATTGACATGACAATAGGGAATATGCATGCGATTTTTTTATTTGAAAAATGAAATACGTATTAGCTCTAATAAACAATTATGAAATTATTTTTTAAATCACTTCATCAGCGATGAAGTTATAAAGCTTCAAAGCTTATAATTAGAAAGAGAAGTCCGATATGAATTGTGACGTCAAAGTTCTTGGCGCCTATACAGCTGCCATAGAAAACAGCGTTTTCGCGAGAGGGACAGATATATTTGTTTAAAATAATTATATCTCGTTTGTTTTTCGAGCAATTTTGATTCTATTTTCAGTGTTAGTATTATATTTGTGTATATTTTTAGATAAACTGTATAGATAATAAATATTTTTTTCGTGCATATTCCCTATGACATTCTGACACGCTGATAGGATCTGCTTTTTCTAGAGCCCCTGGACGTTTTTTCCAAACACTGTTTGAGTGTGGGGCCCTTACAAAATAATGACGAATTTACTCTCCAGGATAAGATAAAGTAACGGAAGCGCCATCTAATGATCAAATCAAATCAAATCGTATATTTCAAATAAACCATTTACACGCACTTTTGAATAGTCAAGGTCGGTCAGTCCAAAAAGATGAAGCTATTTGCACGTTCCAAAGCGTAGATCTCTATGGAGAAGAACGTGCAAGAAACTCCACGGACACTCTTTTAAAAATAATAAATTGTTACAAAGTTTTGTTTACATCAAGTTGATCAAAGTAGTATACGATGTCCATGAAAATTATTTAGTGGCTATTTTTTCCCATTCCAAAAAACGCTTTTAAGTACACGCTTGTTGGCAGCTCATACGTATATTACGAATGTCTTTCCAGCCAGTTCACGGTACCCACTTAACCCATCTATTCTGAATTGAGACCCAATAAAGAACCATTTACACAAATTATCGCCCATACGGCCGACCCCCCAAACAAATTAGCAACATTACCCATCACATATCATTCGGGCAATCGTGATCATCGCTAATTGCCCCGACCGACCGCGATCGGATCACGAAGGCACATCATACACATTAATCATAGACATATTGATAAACAATTGCCCTACCTTAAATGAGGGGTCAACGCTGCCTTCACGGCGAAACTTTTTGAAGCCACCTTTTTTGTGCTTCAAACAAATTCCAACCTTAACTTTAGGTAAATTACAGTCGATAGTCTTTTGTTTGTGATGACAGTTACCACATTTGGAAATGGAATTCCAAGCTTGATTTTTCCGTTAGCATTTGTTCGGAATTTAAATCTTAATGTCTAAAAGTTATGGTTGGTTTTCGGTCGAGTTGTGTCTTTTCATAGATGAGGCATGTTGTCGGCGAAGCTTTGTCGCGAGCCGACAAAGGGGGCACGTGGGAACGTGCGCGTGCGCGTCTTCCTGCTAACAGAATAGTGCTGTAATGTATGGTTGTTGTGTTATTGTTGATCGATTTTAGTCGATTATTCTTTAACATATTATTATTCGACTACTTTGGAAGTGTTTAGATGATGCAAGTGTTCGGTACACGTACGAACATATCGCGGAAATTACTGTAATTTTTCAAATGGATTTGAAGATCATTTCAATCAAGGTTTTCGACCACAGCTGTGTGTCGGTCACCTGATATTTTTTAGTATTTAGTTCGAAGTAAAAAAAAGCAATCCAATATTTCACATATTTCAACATATTTTCAATATTTCAAAGAAACCGTCTTATGCTTTTTTCGCTTACACTAGGTTACGTCCAAAATTACCTTACTATTTTCACAGTTCTGCTGTGAAAAATCGGTGCATTATTAGGTACATTGAATTGCATTTTGTAACATAAGGTGTGCAAAAGATACCAGAGGGCTACCTATATACAACGTGTAAGAGAATTAACACAATACCTCTTAAGGGGTCATTGAACTCATCATTATGAACAACTTTCACTATGGACCAACACTGAAATCGCGAAAAAAAAAATCGTCTCCCTATACATTTCTGTGCGCGTAACTCGACAAAATGTACTGAAATTTTCGCGATATCGGGGTTGGTCCCATGGTAAAAGTTGTCCGTAATGACGAGTACAATGACCCCGTAAGAGGTATTGAGTTTATTCTGTTATCCTACGTTGTATTTAGATTTGGTTTCCGCACTTAGTCCTGATTTTGGATTGGATCCATTGTGCGTGAGCCATGGCGGCCGTTACTCTAACCAGCCAGACACAGATCAGTCTTGCCAGCGTGTTCAGGTCATCTGTGAGCGAATTCCGTGTACCTATTGTTTGCCTTCGTATTTCAGTGACGCCTGCGCACTCAAGGAGTACGTGCGATACCGTTTCCTCCTCCTTTATGCATGCTCTGTACAGAATACTGTCCGTAATACCTATCGTGTGCAAGTGTTTGTTCAATGAGCAGTGCCCAGTGATGGTCCCCACCACCATCCGCAGGCTGTCCCTATCCAGTCACAGAAGGCGCCTGGTCAGTCGCCTGTCTAGGTATGGCATAGCCTCTTTTGACTGCCTGCAGGCTGGTGCCAAGGCCCACCAGCGTTCCGCTTGTTTAAGGGTGTGTTCTTACAGCCATGTGCGCAGCTGAATGAAAGGGAGTGGTACTATGGCTTCGGGTCAAACAGCCACAGCATCACCCCTCCCGGCCAGCTCATCGACCGCGCCATTTCGTAATGATCCGCTGTGTCTTTTTATACACTGCAGCGTCACAGTGTTGCAGTTGGTCATCGTAACGCGTTCTAGTGCATTGTGGCATTCTTGTATGAGTGTCGAGGTAGTGTAATTCTTATATAGGGATTGGAGAACTGGGGCGCTGTCGGAGAGTATACGAATATGGGTATCCGTGACTCTCCAGGCTTCTATGGCATGGACAGCTATGATAATGCCCACATATTTCGCCTAGTAGACGGTGTTGAGTTTGCCTAGCGGTCTGGATAATTATTCTGATGTTGAGGTCATTGGAGTAAACTTCAATTCCAGTTCTAGCGCTTGTCTTTGATCCGTTAGTGTAAATTCTCAGCTCTTTGGGACCTGAGTGGTCCTCCAATTCTTGTGCTAGGACTACATATTTTGTAGTGCTTCTGGAAATGGTGCATCTTAAGGGTTTTGTCGTTGTATATACCAGAGGGCTCCCCGAGACTTGTAATCGTAAATGCCACTACCCTCGAGATTGTGCAAGAATACATATATCTAAGCCAAATTCTACAACTTGGGCGGCACAACTTTGAGAAGGAGGTGACCAGAAGAATTCGCTTGGGCTGGGCGGCATTCGGAAAGCTGCAAGATATCTTTGAATCGTTGATCCTACAATCCCTTAAGACTGGGGTCTATAACCAGTGTATCCTACCCGTAATGACTTACGAAGCCGAAACGTGGACACTCACGATAGGCCTGGTCTACAAATTCAAGGTTGCTCAGCATGCAATGGAGAGAGCAATGCTCGGGGTTTCTCTGGTGGATAGAATTCGCATCGAAGTCATTCGTCAGAGAACTAATAAGTCACCGACATTGCGCGTGGAATCAGCATGCTGAAGTGGAAGTGAGCCGGCCATGTCTGCAGACGGACAGACGGTCGATGAAGCAGACATGTGTTAGAGTGGAGACCGCGTATAGGCAAACGTAGTGTGGGACGCTCGGCTACACGATGGATCGATGATTTAAAGAAGGTGGCTGGCAGCGGATGGATGCGGACTGCTCAAGACCGGGATGGAATAAACGTTTGCGCATCTTAGCTGCAATCTGTCAAAAACATTTCTTTTGACCCTTAATTTTCACAAACTGAGACTGAGACGCGAATGCAAACGTTGCTAAAAAATTTGAAAATTACCTCTAATCAAACCAATAAAAAACATTCTGGTTTTCACTCACCCAACACAAATAACATTCTTCATTCAGAGCTAATCACCCTCATCACCAATTACGATTGTAACGTGATACAGTTACAATAAAACTAATTGATTGCACCACACAATGGTGGCTCGGTGGGTCACTGTTAGTGGCCAACAAACTTTGTTACCCCATGTGGTATGTAAGTAGTTAGAGGTGACTAACAGTTGAGTATAAAATTGACTAATTAAAAAAAATAATTTATTTTTATTCTTAATTTCTATAGTATAAGGTTGACTGATAGAGAATGTCTTGTTGCGTTAAGTCCGCCCGTGTACCACTATTGTACATAAAGTTTAAATAAATAAATAATTCTGTGAAATTAATGGGTGACTTCAACCGATTTTGTTGAATGTTACTCATAAACTGCCGCATATCACACTCACACTTAACTATACACACCCTCTCACACTCACTCATTCATCTAGCATAACACACAAAGAGAGGATCAGCCACAGATTACAAAGTCATAAATTAAGAGTACATAATATTTTTGTAAAACGCTAGCACTTAAGTAAACTTAAATATTTTATTCAAGGGGATTGCGCTGTAAGCCGAAATACAGGTTCCTCCTAGTTTGGCTTCAGATGCTAAAACTTTTGTGTAAATTATACTGTTTACAGCATTTATTTGTAAATTATAATAAGTACTTTTGTGAAAGAAATAAATTTATTATTATTATTATTATTATTATTATTATAATTATGATAAATGATATTTATTTGTAAATTGGCTATAAATGCAAAACACAAAAGTAAAAAAAAGGTTTTTCCCGCGTCTTCACTTCTGTGACCTATCTTAGAAGAACAGTATATTTTTAACGGATAAAAGGTGGCATAAGGCACAGCAATAGGGTAACGGTTTATAACTTAAAATAAATCAATCATCAGATTCTTTAATCCAACAAAAAAGCTATGTAAACTTTTTATAACTTGTTTAGATTTATAAAGGGTTATTAAGTCCATGCATGAATATCATAACCATCATTTTAGCTAAAAAACGTCCACTGTTGCATATGGTCCCCTCCAGTTGCAACATTTATCTGAATGAAAGAGATGTACGAAGAATGAGTATGATCGTCAAAAATCAGGTGACGAAAAAAAAAACAAAGTCTAAATAAGTAAGCTCTTTTTCAGCATTTTTCCCCACAATATTACGCCCAAAAATAAAAAAATGACCTTCCTATATCACACGCTCAATTAACCTTCAAAACAAAAGCCTTAAAAAGAAAACAAAAAGTAAAATCCCGTACGGACCCCACATGCGTTCTGTTTCGCCAGTCATGCCCAAATGAGTCGATCCTATTAACGATATAAATAGCCGAATATCATCACAGCTTCGGGAGACTTCGGTTCCTGGAAGTGCCTTTGATTTCATTGGTTAATTATTGAGATTCGAATTTGGAATGCTTTCTTTTGCTGAAGTATTCAGTAAATGAAAACGTTAGAATGGATTAAGAACCCTTAATTGGATCTGGTCGTAGATGGCATTAAAAATAAAAACATAACTATATCATAATAATTTAAACATTTTGTACAGTAGTCAACCATTGGTATGAAAAGCCTTTGGTTTGTCAATAAAAATAAATAATATTTGCAATTTTAATCAAATAATTATATTTTTAGACTATTCTTACCAAAGAATCAGGTGTAGCTGCTGCCATAAATTTTACATTATTTTGATATAATGCGACAATTCGTGAACTCTTACAGGAACCCAGTCAGAAAGCATCACGGTCCTTACGATTTTTTGATAGCACTTTCAGTGTTTTTTTTTTACTATTGGTAGGCACGCGTTTGACCACAATCTCACCTGATGGTAAGCGATGATGTGGTCGAAGATGGAACACGCTTGCCTAGAAGTAACCTATTCACTCTTGACTTGAAGACTCCCAGGTTGTAGCTATCAGGAAACACAGACTCCGGCAGGGAATTCCACTCCTTAGCTGTAGGCACTATGTATGTGTTCCCAAAACGTTTTGTGCGCATAGGTAGGATGTCCACCATGTACCGGTGGAGCATAGCCGTTCGTCTTGTGGTCCGATGATGGAACGGGCTTGGCGGAATTAAATTATGCAATTCCGTTGAACATTCCCCAAAATGCAACCGGTAGAAAACCGACAGGCTAGCAACTCGTCGTCGATGCTCAAGACTTTGGAGCTTTGTCGCGACGAGCCTATCATCGCCGATGATCCTCTTGGCTCGTTTCTCAATTAACTCAATTTTATGCTCAACACAAAACTCCATACGGTCACATCCAGTAACCTTAGATCACGAATTTATCAAAAATATCGGCGGCATTGTGTGGCGTATCAAAAATGCCTGCTCTAACGGAACCATATCGATGTGGACCCCTTTGTTACAATAAATTGTCTGTTGCGAAAATATAATGGGAGTATGTCTATTTATCATTTTATTGCTTTCGTGGTATGTGGTAATGAAAGGTCAAAAGTTGGTATATTTAATGCTGCAGAGTGCAGGTTAAAAGTGTTTGGGATTAACACAGTTTTTTAAGACCGAAAAATTGGTGAATGATCTTCCGCAATCAGGTGGTTATAAATAATAATTTATTCAAATAAAACGTTTACAAAAAGTGTACAAGTAGTCAACAATAATAAGTTATCCATACAATTATAATGCCTAAAAATAAACTAAAACTAAGATATTATTATAGGTGCAAGTAATGGTTGTTCGAAATTGCAATGTTAGGTAGCGACCAGCCCGATATAGGTTAATTTAAACCTGTGTTTCAGGCGACAACTGAATAGGGCCGTCACAGTTTCTTTGCCATCCTAAAAACAACAGAAATACGCAAAATAATATATCATGACCAGCTTCTGCCAGCAGCTTCAACTGCGGCAAAGCCGGAAATATCCCACGGGAACACACTCCCGGGATAAATAAGTAGCCTTTGTCCTAACCCAGGACGTGATCAACCTGTGTGTCAAGTTTCATCCAACATCTGAAAATGTAACAGTCAGACTGCCAGAGTACACTGGCTGAAACGTTATCTCATTTTGACAACGTTTAATTTCGAAAGATACGATTGGGGAAAAAAATTATCGTGCGTACAGCTAAGGAGTGAAATTCCCTGCAAGAGTCTGTGTTTTCTGATACCTATAAGCGTGCTCCGTCTTAGACCACATCATCGCTTACCATCAGGTGAGATAGTAGTCAAACGCGTGCCTATCAATGGTAAATAAAAATGGATAACTATATTTTTGGGAGTTTAATAGTCAACAGTAAAACGAATAAAAAACATTGCCGTTCTTATCATCTCTAACCTCAAAAAAATATTCCTGAAATTATACAAGCACCTTGAATGAAGCTTATAGAGGGATGCCGTATACACTTAATAATTCATTGATTATCATTTCAGTCCAAAGATGTCAACTGTAGGGCATAGGTCTCACCCAGGGTCCCCACATTGGCCGGTACTGTCGACGTGCAGGCTAGGGCTTCTGCAACGTCAGGGGATAGTGATTAAAGAAAAAACTGTAGGTGATTTAAGAGATGATTATATTGAGCTCATGCTTCATAGAAAACTTTTACAGTTCCTTATAGAAAAACAAATCAATCATCATATGTCATTATTAATATTATAAAAATAAAATAATATTCATTTATTTCAGGTCAAGACCCATATACATTCAATTAATAGCGTAACATAAAATTATCAATTTGTCAATTATCACAATCAAATTAATTTTAAAAGTTAAAAGTAAATGTCAAATTAAAATAAAGAAAAACTATTCAATGTCTATTTAATAACTTCTTCTAAAGCTTTTATCAGCATATGATCCCAGACAGCATTCACCAGGTCATCAGTCCCCCTAATGGGTGGCCTCCCATCGTTGTGCCTTCCGATACGCGGTCGCCACTCCAGAACCTCGACTTAAGTTTGGCGATTCTTTACATAGCTCTCTCTACTGCACAAAATAACGTTACAGTACCAAGAGTATTCAGAAACAGCTGCTCTTTACTAGATTTCCCTATGATTACTGTCCCTACCAGAGATACAGGGTGTCATTAGATTCAATGCTATCATGTATTGAACACAATAACACGTCGTCAATGCTGTCAGTAATAGTATAGGGGAGACCGGGGCGCGAATTAACAAAATTTATATTTTCAGTTGTAGCTTCAAAACGCCTTAACATTTTGATATGATTTTTGTGTTAAATGACGTCCAAACTATTCAATAACCATATCGTTGGTTTTAATTTGACAAGAAATTGGTACTTTTTTGAAAAAGTCGATTTTACTCAGAAAAGTCAGAAGTTAATACTTACCCCGCGGTTGGGGCTAGAATTAACGGTTCCGAGGTAAATATTAACAAAAGGGGCAACAATTAACATTTTTGGTATTTTCCTCTAAAATCAAAGAAAACAAAAAAATATGTCATTTTTTTTATTAGCTATACGATTATAGCACATTGTCCACGCAACAATATTATAGTAATATAAATATAAAGAAATGGAAACCCAAACAAAACCTCTGTTTAGAGAAGAACAAATATCAACAAATCTCTGAATGACTTCTTATTAACAGCTACTTTTACTTTTTTTAGTATTGAAAAAAACGTCAGTTCAATAATCACATTTTTTACTAAAGGTAAACAATAAAAATTAAGCTCAAGTTGTAAAATTTTGTTCAGCGATATACATATAAGTATAGAAACCAAAAACTCAAACAAAACCTCTTTGTAGAAGAACAAAAATCAACAAATCCTTAAATAATTTCTAATTCAAAACTACTGTTACTGTTATAATAACTTAACAGTCTTTTATGTATCATATTTTCAATATGTTCTTTAATCAGACTTATGTGATATCGAATAACAATATAACCCTATACCTAATAACATTATATGAGGTAGTAAATGGCTTATTCTTAATCGTAGCAGTCTTTATATAACCTACCTATATCAATAAAGCTTAGTTTCATATAAAATCAACATCTTAACAATATTATAATCTAATAGGAATCATTTTCATATAGGGAGGTAGATAACTACCTAATCACAATAATTATGTTGCATTTTTATTCATATTCATCGTCTGAATCACAATTTCGGCAAATGTATGAAATAGTGTCGCCTCTGATACATCCAGACTGGGTCCACTGCTTGCACAATATGCACTGTACCCAGTCTGCACTAGATGTGTCTTCATTGTATGAGACGATACAGAATTTTTCATCTTCTGCACTGTCGCTGCTTTCTTCCAATATCCTTTTCTTTGCTTTTTCCACTTGTGATATTCCCTTTCCTTTCTCCTTTCCTTTACCCTTGCCTTTACCCTTTCCTTTACCCTTTTCTTTACCTTGCTCTTCTTTTCTATCGTCTTAATTCTGTGGCTTTTTTTCTTTTTAAATTTCTGTTATTTTCTTCCTCTTCTAGGGCTTGTTTTTCCGGTGTGTCAGAAATTTCAAAAACTCTTTTTGAGTCATCCATCCTGATGAATTACCGACGCCAATACATTCTGGTGGTCCGTTTCGAACAAACAAATCGTTGTAACGAACACGGGGAAAGACGAACATACAGGGAATCGAATTACCTATTGCATTTATGGCTACAGCCAATGTAACCAAAACGCCCCTTTCGGAGGATGTCACAGCACCGACCTGCTTTATGCCCCTTCCAGCAACCACTTTTTTTGGCTTTTGGACTGTAGTTACACCCGTCTCATCCATGTTCCAAATCCGGGATGGGCTAAGTTTGTATCTTTCTAACACAGATCTGAACTTTTCAAAAAATGCGTGCACATTTGTTCTTTTGAAGAATGTCGCCCTACTTAAACTTGTCGCTTCGGGGCTTCTAATCGACAACATTGTATTTCTTTTCATGAAATTCGCTAACCAGTCATCACCCGCCATTTCCTTAACCCTCCATGATTCTGGCAAATTCTGGATTTTGTAAAAAATAGCACACTGGTAGGCAATTTTTTTTACTTCCGTAGGTAGCAGCCCAAAATAAATATTGGAACACTTTAATAAATAATCTGCAATTCTTTTCTCCTGCTCAGAAGTGAATACTAACCGGGTCTTCTTGTAGCCTACTTCTACTGGAACTCCTGTTTTCTTCTTTTTCACAAACTTGAACAGCGTAACGTGACAGATTTGAAATTCTGTTGCTACTTCCCTGTAGTTTCTTTTCTTCTGCATAATTTCTAAAGCAGCTGACTCGTAGAACGCCAGCGAAGTCATGCCTCGAGCGGTTTTTCGATTATAAGTCCTCATGCTGAATATTTAAGATAAATAGTAATTAGATACCATGGTGAATATACACAAAACAATAGAATCTATAGGCAGGTATATACTGTTAATACTTACCCCGCATATGGGGTAAGAATTAACATGTTAATTCTTGCCCCGTATATTTTGTTAATTTAAGCCCCATGGATACTTTTTCCATAATAAAATCTATAATTAAGAAATTGTTTACATTAGCGTTAGTAAAGTTATGTAGCATTATTAAGAATAAAAGTAGCCACCACGAAACAAAAAAATATTACGGCAAAATCAAATATTCAACACGTAAATCAAAAAATGGTAAAGTGAAAAAAGTTTGTTACCTGGCCAAAATAGACGCACATCACACAACTCGCACCCACGGCGCACTGAGCGGTACTGACGAGTCTCAACCTGTACAGCACTCTCGCGGGGACGAATACCAGCAATCTTTAGTGACGTGCTATTTATAGTTTCTTAGAAATTCGCTTGTTACTACTTACCTCTGTTAATTGAAGCCCCGGTCTCCCCTACTTTAATGTATCATTCTTACTCTCCGCCGTATTACTGTGGAGGTTAACGGGAGTTAGCGAACGTTCGATAGCTTTGAACTGATAGCGAATGTGTGGTTTGATTTTTTTTGTGTCTATATTTGAGAGGCAATCTAACCCTAACACCACTAATTGCCAAGCATTTTGACATTGACTATCGCAGAGATGAAAGCGCGACATGAATTTGAACGCTTTTTAAATTTGAGATTTGGCCTTCAGATCATATGTCTCAATCTGCGCAATTTTCCGTAGTTTCTATGCAAAAATCTTAATGAGAGCCAATAACTCTTGTCTTTCAAGGGGTCCTCAGATAACAAAGTTTTAAATATTGGAGCACGTTTCATCACATAACTAACATACCGTCTCATTCGCATTAAATTAGCTTTTGTTGTGTCTTAATGTACAACATTTTGTTTGTAATTGTGTTTTGCATGCTCAATTGTAAATGTACAAATAAACGATTTATTATTATTAAAATATATGCTAAAAAAACATGGAAATATTGCTAATGCACCTGTTTTAGCTTTCAACTGCAACTAAACCAAACATTCGCCGTGGCGATTCTCTCTAAAATCGCTATCGAAAATCTCATCGCCACTCGCTAACCCCCAACACTGAAGCTCACAACACGTGCTTAACGTAATCTATATAATTATACGAGAAACGGTAATCTGTGTCTCAGATGGGCACGCGCCTGACAATACGGTATCGATGTACTGTATAATCTGTGTAATAGATATGTCAGAAATGGACCTTTTTTATGGTGACTGTTTTGTGCTTTGTAGGGATTTTTGGAAGAAAGGCTTTATGAGTAGGCATTGTTTATGGTTAACTTTCCAACCCTAATAAAAATTTAAAGAAGTCAGTCAAAATAAAATTCTAAATAATTGGTACATTTATTGCCAAATAATTTCGTTTCATTTTAAAAATACAAGGTTGAATCACAATATTTTTGCTTTAAAACGAAACATCGAGTGCACTCAGTTTGAGAATCAGAGTTTCAGGAACTCAGGCCTATACCAGCTTAATTTTCATTTGTTCCAAATTCAAAATTTCAAACCGGCAGCAATTAAAAATTGTACAGCCCGTATGCACTCCAAATTCAAAGTGTACATTATTTTGAGTAGCGAATTTACACGAAGCGACGCGGACTTGCACCAACGAAACTTTGGTAAATGCATTCGATTCGAATTTCGTAATACAATGCTGTTTTTTGATTGGTCTCAAATTCGGTGCAATTAAAAGTTTTCGATTGTGGCAGAGTTTGGTTTCGTGTTTATGGTTTTAGCTGTCTAGTGTGTGTTATGCAATGTCGTGCACTTATCTTCATAACTTTCAGGGTTCGGGGTGTTAGCTGAAAATAAAATTGATTGATCTGGTTTCAAGGTGTCAGATAATGTTAATTATCTAATTTCCAGTTGCATAACTAATAAAATCGCTTAATCTTTCACAATAGATAAATACCTACGTTCAAATATTCATCTGCTGGAAAACGTAAAACAGGTGAAATTACCGTCTGATTGCATTAATTTGCAATAACGCAACCAGGCTTCTGGTAAAAGAATCAAACTCGTTAGTAACTACTTTTCGAAAACCTGAAATCCATCAAAACCTTAAAAACAGACCGTTAAACTTCTTTGCAAGTAAGTTAATCACATAAACATACCAATCATTATTATATAACCAATATTTCCGACACGCAAACCCACATAACTATTTTTTGTTTCTTTGGCAACTACATAACTTTATTTTTAAGCCAACCCTATCTTACGTCACTCACACAGATTATACTATCCTCTTTTACGTTACCTCATTACGCCAGCCTGTGACGCAATTTCTCCCGTAAATGTCATAAGAAAATTATAAAAATAAAAAACAAAGTTTATTTTTATCAATGCCTGAAGGACGGCTACCCTTTTCAACCTCGATTCAGTGAACAGTCATTCATCCAGCTCGTTTCTGAAAGAATTTTGCTAACCGTCAATTTATGTTAATATTTTCGTTGTGAAAAATTCAATTTCTTTTTTTCTATTAAATTGAAGCGACATTTTTCATTAATTTTATGTGAAAGGTAAGTTTGTTAAATATCTATAACATTTAGAGATCTCTTTATTAATAACTTTAATATTTGGCATCAAGCATATGTTCGTGTTGCTGAATAGCAATAAGAATAGAAGCAATTGGTCAAATATAGTAAAAACAGGCAGAAGCTTTAACTATTAAATTCATCGGATCAAGTATTGGGAATTAGGAAAATACTTTAGGCTTCCGCATGCATAAAAAATGTAAGAATTACTTTTATCTACAGAATGTCTATGATTTAATCTTCTTCAACCTGAAAGTTAAAACCAGTAACCACTAACAAGGGAAAGCCTAATCTCACACACTCACACCAGTTCACCCATACATACATAAACCTTACATGGAACACACAAACAAAAATAAATGTTTACCCAACTCGCCAAAATACACGCAAGCGGGAAAACAATTGACGGTTCAAATATAGAACAAACAAAAAGAACGAGCCGGTTACGTAATCAAAATATTCGAATATGTACCTATGAACGTTCGGCGCAAAAAACTGCTGACATCTGACAGCCCGCCATTTTTGATTTCAATATGGCTGCCACTGCAACGCTCTATGCAGTCAGCGTTTTTGTGAACGTATTTGTTTAATCGGTTCAGGTTTATTTTGTTTTTATTTAGTGTGAATGTTGGTAGAATTGGGAGTGGATTTTGGAAAAGTGCATTTTTGTAGAATAAGTAATGATATAGAAACACAAGTTGTGGGAAACAATAGCACGAACCAGAGAGCTTTGACAAAGTAACATTTTATCAGCTGTAACCATAGAAATGTAAAAAAAACTTCTTTCATATTTTATTGTCTATAGCCATTGATATATAAAAAACCCAAGATGCACAGTCTCGAACAAATGCAACACTCGAAACTGTCGTCAAAAACTGACATGTATCAAGAACCGTCATGTGTGAGTTGTGTGTAGTTATACTATAAACATTTTTTTTTTGCAAATTCAACCTTACACGGATCGCTTAAAGTTGTTTTTACAAAGCAGTGCAGTATGGCGAGCGATGCGAGACGGTTTGAAACTAGCGCACAATTATACATTGTGCGCTTGTTTTTTGCGGACGTTTTTGAGATGCTGAGTGTGTATCTTGGGTTTTTTATATATCAATGTCTATAGCTATACGTCTGTCAACCACTGTTTTGTCGTTCAAAAACCAAGTGACATGTCGGCAGCGTATATCAGTACCAAACAATTTTTATTTTATTTTTGTCAATGTTAAATGAGAAGCCCGTGTATAAAATTCAATTTTCCATGAGTCTTCAATCCATCGATCGTGAGGAATTTCAAACTCTAGACACTCGTATAAGTATAGAATCTTGTCAAATCCTTGGCTCCTCAAGATACCCTCATATACCAAGTCAGTAAAAGCAGATGTGGTCGATTAAACCAGTTACGTATTACAAGCTAAGCGATGGTTACTTTAAAAGATACTAAAAAGTTTTGCTTGTCTCTGAATGTTGCATTTGAGCATTTTCCTGGAAGATGCTGCTGGATAAAACACAGTTCAAAATCCTTGAAAAAACAATCAAAGTCTGATACGTAGCGTAGTAGTATGAAAGTTGTGACAACAGCAAGTAACTGAATACCGACTTAATGCCTAAAAATAAAATAATATCAGTTGGTTTTACTAAGGAATCAGAATGGCTTTGGCATGTCATAGAAAGTCCCCTAGTATCTTCTCGTACAGAAAAGGTAGGAAAATAATTCACCACTCTTGCTCATGCTCAACCCTTTAAATGCAATGCTATAATTTCTCAACCGCAATACAAGAATATAAATCATAGCAAAAGCCCACCCGAACTGCTGAGACACACACCTTATCAAAACTATAGACCGAACTAACATTAAGATTTAAGTAAGGGACAGTGGAAAGTAGAATCACTTCGCAATTACAGACTGACAAATGTAAGGATATTAGGCACACATGTGCCACCAAGTTCCCGGGATCCCGGTCTCGGGGTACCCACCCTAGGTCCCGGGAGGTGGGGGCACCCCACTATGTTAGAATGTAGTTTTGAATTGATTTAGTTTGGTGTTTAGAGCTAAGATTTTATTTCAATGCATTTGATAGATTGATTCACTGTAATGCTAAATTTGTGTGTAGATGTCAAAAAGCTAGATAAAACGGCTCGAGTGTTCACCAGAGAAAGTTATCGTTCTTTAATTTGTGATCACATTTTCTCCTGCTGGATATATTATTTGTTTATTCTTTACTGGCTTCTGCCAGCGGCTTCGCCCGCGTGGTCCCTAGGGAACATACTCCTGGGATAAAAAGTAGCCTATGTCCTTTCTCAGGCTCTAGACTATCTCTGTACCAAATTTCATTTCTATCGGTTCAGTAGTTTTGGCGTGGAAGCACGACAGACAGAGTTACTTTCGCATTTATAATATCACTAGTAGACCCGCGCAACTTCATCTGCGTCACAATTTTCATTACTGCTCCGCTCCTATATGTCTTAGCGTGATGATATATAGCCTATAGCCTTCCTCGATAAATGGGCTATCTAACCATGAAAGAATTTTTCAAATCGTACCAGTAGTTCCTGAGATTAGCGCGTTCAAGCAAACAAACAAACTCTTCAGCTTTATATATTAGTATAGATATAGATATGTGTGTGGGAGTGGAATTCCCTGCCGGAGTCTGTGTTTTCTGATAGCTATAACCTGGGAGTCTTTAAGTCAAGAGTGAATAGGTTACTTCTAAGCAAGCGTGCTCCATCTTCGACCACATCATCGCTTACCATCAGGTGAGATAGTGGTGTCTATCAATAGTAAAATATTTACACAACTCAACTGAGTATAACAGAACTAGCTTTTGCCCGCGACTTCGTACGCGCGTATCCCGTTTTTTCCTGTTCCCGTAGGAATTTTCCATTCCCGTATAGCCTATAGCCTTCCTCGACAAATGGGCTATCTAACACTGAAAGAATTTTTCAAATCGGATCAGTAGTTCCTGAGATTAGCGCGTTCAAGCAAACAAACAAACAAACAAACAAACTCTTCAGCTTTATATATTAGTATAGATATATACGTAATACCTGAAAAGAGGTCATTGTATTCATCATTCTGAACAACTTTTACTAACCCCGAAATCTTTGAAATGGCCACTTCATGACGATAAACCGTAAAAAATCCTTATTACTAATTAAATAGTGTTAATGTATAAAATTCAATAATTATCATGTAAACCGTTGTTGCTGAATGTACTGTTTTTTTTCTTTTTTGCTTTTGTAAACTGGAGTCAAGGGTTTAAGCTGAAAACCAGCGCTTAACAATCCACTAGGCAAACTAAGCATAATGCTGACGCTTGAACCTTTTTGCTTCCGGTGTTGTAGTTTTGTGTATGTATCAATACTACTAGCAGTAATATTGGAAACAATAAGGGACTACTCACACTTATTCAGCTCCATTCGCGTTTCGCTGAACAATTTTGGTGACACTTATACAGTTCTGCTTCTATCAGCCGCGTACAGCGTCGTAAGGATGCGCGTATGAACGCGGCAGAACAGCGCTGAACTGTATCTACAACACTCGCATGATAATAACACATTTGTCCTCATTTTATACTTGTTTGCTTAAACGTTATTCTATTCTATTCTAAATCGCGAAAAAAAAAAGGTTTGCTGTTCAGTACATTTTGTCAAGTTATACGCACAAAACTGTATTTTTCGCGAATTCTGTGTTGGTCCCGTAGTAAAAGTTGTTCATAATGATTAGTACAATTACTCCTTTAAGAGGTACATATTGCGTGTTATTCTGTTGCCAGTTGTATAGTCTATCTTGGGTTGTATCAAAAAATATGAGATGGCAAAAAGACCTCTGAGAGGCCTGAGGGTGTTATCCGAGCGGTGGAACTCGCCTTTCTTGCGGAGGTGGCTGCAACTGCATGCCAGCGCCTGCTGTACTTTAATGTGATTTATAATATTTTGTATTCAGATTTAATGTTTGATTTTTAATTTGATATTAATTTAATTTTTGATTTTAATTTGATTTGAAGTTATTTTTTATTTTTATTAATGATAATGATGAAATTATTTTTATATGATTTTATTTAGTTAATTTAATTTGAATTCAGTTTTATTTTAATTTTAATTTCATTTTTGTGTATTTTTATATTTTTAAGTTGACATGTGCGAATTTTAAACATAGATTAGATATGCATATTATAGAAAAGTATGCAGTTTCTAACAATGATTTATAAACTCATTCAAATAAACATAAACAGAATACCCCTCTATCATTACCATAGAAAACCGATTTCACCACAAACACATTCAAGGAGGACATTATTAAGAATCTCTGAATCAATATGCAAATAACAACAGGAACTTTAGAAAGCACACATCCCTATATCATCATTAATCTGGCGAATGCTACGGAAACCGTATCTGATTGAATCAGGCAGGTAACCAGGACCCTGGACCTGTGGTCTAGTACTGGGGGCGAAGGATGTAGGGTTATGCTAAGATTGGTTTGGCGTTGATTCGCCTGTGCTGCGCTGGTAATAAGTGAGGAACTTTCGTGCGCCCACGCAACGCCTACGGTGTTGGCCTATCTATGACATGTGGTGAGAGCATAGTGGTAGGAGGTGGCTGGGTCTAGTGTGGTTAGCTGAAGCGATTTTGATAATCATACGTCTGGTATGATAAAGAAGTAGTTGAGTATTCAGCCTTACCAAAATTTTCAATCCAGGTATCTACTGAGTTGTTGAGAGGATCCGGCAGTTGGGTCTCGACGTGGCCCTACACAAGTCCGAAGCCATGTGCTTCCAGTCCCACCATCGGGATCCCAAATAACGGTGAAGGAGGGGTTCACACCGGCGTCGGGTCGACGATGACATACCCCAGGTATGTCATCGTCGACCTCGATAGCCGGTGGAACTTCGTTGAGAACTTCGGGCATTTCCGACGCTGGCCTGGGGATACCGCACGGTCTCTGGCGAGGCGGACGGAGCTCAGCGCTGGGCACGTCATAATTGCGGCGGTAAGTCCCCTCTTTGAAGAGTGACTAGAGCGGCGCCACGGCATCCTCACTTTCCGCCTGACGCAGGTACTCACCGGACACGGTTGTTTCGGGAGATACCTGTTTCGGATTCGGCGGGAGGACACGCACGGTTGTCATTTGACGATTTCGCATCCATAAAAAATGTATCTACTGAGTTGCTTTCAATTTCTTCCCTAGATTTGGTACGTGAAATTTTGAAACCGGAAAAGTTTTGCCTATCACACAAAAAGATAAATAAACACTATTAAAGTAGTGTTTATTTGTCGGTTAGGATTATCCAAACATTTATCCATAGGTTTTCTACGGCAAAAGTGGTTCATTTTAGAGTATGTACACAAAAGACCCTTTCAAATCATATACATTTTTGCGATGATTGATTCTCAAGAAACTTATGACGGTCTTCGCAATAGCAAAGGTGATCGCAGTAAAAAAAAACAGTACAGAAGAACGATTAGCATAATCATTGTTTCAGCCGTTAAACGTCCACTAGTTGTCATAGCCCTCTACTAAGTGTACATAGACCTCTCCTGTGCTTGGCGTAATAAGTTTTAGCCAATGAGTGGTTATATTTCGACGATCATGAGCGTTATTGCAGCCAAAGGACGTTTACTCCTGGATTCAACCTTAAAATGCAACAATGTACTAAGTCCTAAGGAGGATTTTATCAATCGCCATTCCAAAGATTTTTGAAACTAATGACATTTTGCGGGGACGGATCGATTGCCCTGTGCTTTTAAATAATATTTAGTTTAATGTTCCAAAGAAACGAAAAACACACTACATTATTTTGCAATTATGGTAAACACTTTAACAGTGTGGACTTATTCAGTGGTACTAAAAATGATTTCAAAAAACGAGTTTTGCTTGATTTATTATCATAACAGGGTATTTATATATCACATCAACATTACACTAAATGGCTGGTTATTTAATTAGTATATATTTTCATTTCTATATTTATTTCATTTTTCTTCTTATGTTTACATTGCATATGTTATTCTGTTATTATATTTATTTATGATATTATATATTTTATATCTTACATTAATATACTTATCTCTTCATAATTGCCCAATCATCTTTAATATTGACAGGTATTAAGACGGTAAATAGCATATTCATCCACCCCATTTATCTGCCGTGGATAACTATGATTGGCTACTCATGGAATCTTAGATAAGTACCTAGTTAAGATTTGGAAGCTGTTGTTATCCCAAAAAATAAATAAAATAATTTAATTACCCAGGATATAATTTTTTTAATAATATTAGCTCATAAGCTCGCACTAAGACCTAGTCCTAACCTGAACCTAGGACCATATTTACGGCACAAAGGGCGTAGAATGATGTCCATACAGCATGAAGCAACGTGTGAACATCTGGCACACTTCCGCCTTATGCTTGTCTCATTATGCAAGGCTTGACCGAACCGCCATAATGCCTATTTAAGATGTTTAATGTTTGTTCTGTGTGCTTTTGAGTATTTATTGGAAAGGTTGGTTTCTTAGTCGAACTGGTTGGTGCGATTATGATTAGTGTGACGTTTTGCTTCGCGATTATCAGAACGTAGGTAGGCAAAGCACATAATGAACAATACATGTCACAACGCATTACAACGCATGTCATGATCATGTGGTCATGCATGCGTTCCTATCATGGCTGTGCTGATAGATTTGTGCTAACTAGTTCTGGGGTTTGATAAGTAAACAATGTGATACTACATGTATAAGTGAAAACGATTGTCAAGAACCTAAATTAAATGATAGGGCTTGAATCCGTGGCATTCTGGTAGCGCATGTAACTAACTTTGGACTATTTGGCAATCTTTTTAAGATCTCGCTTGATTAAGTAGTCTGGATTTGAAGACAGAATCAGACATTTCAAAATAGGTACCGCAAATTCCCAAATATTATCCTAAAACTCCCAAGATCCACATATGCTACCAAAACAATGGTCCTAACATAACTCACGCTATCTTAGGAGGCTATTCGAGCTCTATTCTAATTTTGATACGGGTAAGGGATCATAATTAATTTTGGACTCTTTCACAGTCATTATGGCTGATAGGAACTCACTTTGTGTCGGCCTTCTGGACTTAAAACAAAATAGGAAATCAGAGCTCTCAAAGTAAATACCTCAATTCGCAAATATTATCCTAAAACTCCCAAGATCCACATATGCTACCAAAACAATGGTCCTAACATAACTCGGCAATATCTTAGGAGGCCATTAAGTTTTCAATAAGGCAGGAAGGGCCACATATTGCGGAATATTCGAGCTCTATTATAATTTTGATACGGGTAAGGGATCATAATTAATTTTGGACTCTTTCACAGTCATTATGGCTGATAGGAACTCACTTTGTGTCGGCCTTCTGGACTTAAAACAAAATAGGAAATCAGAGCTCTCAAAGTAAATAATACCTCAATTCGCAAATATTATCCTAAAACTCCCAAGATCCACATATGCTACCAAAACAATGGTCCTAACATAACTCGGCAATATCTTAGGAGGCCATTAAGTTTTCAATAAGACAGGAAGGGCCACATATTGCGGAATATTCGAGCTCTATTATAATTTTGATACGGGTAAGGGATCGCCAGTAGGAATTAACTTATCACACTGGTACCGCATCTGCATACCTTCAACATTTATGTGGGGGACGGATTTGGGTAGTTGGTTTTATCGTAAAATCATTATGATATTCCTTTTAAAAAAATAAATAAATGGGTTCAGGTTTCGTTTTTAATTAATAGAAAATCTGACATCAGTCTTGCCATGAGGTATCGTATTACAGTTTTTTTTTGTAATAAAAAATAATCAGTCATACTATTCAGTTGCATCCGGATTCTGATAAGACTGATCATTGGGAAAAAGCTAGGCATTTGATTGCTTTTAAACAACTGGTGAATCGCATGCCAATTAAAATTCTTAAAATTAAAATGTGAATGATACCTAAAACTTACATGAAAGCACTGGTGTGTGTATTTTATCACTCACAATTTCTAAAATACCAATAAAAAATTTTAAGTTTCAATATATTAAGCTACAAATCTGAAGAGCAAAATAAAGTGTAAATGTTAAACAAAAGCAATTACTAAGATATAAGCTTAGCTATTACATAGTTCTGAAAATATTTAGCCAGTACACTTTTACATCAATTAACTTCATAATCATAGTGCGTGCAGCTAAGGAGTGGAATTCCCTGCCGGAGTCTGTGTTTCCTGATAGCTATAACCTGGGAGTATTTAAGTCAAGAGTGAATAGGTTACTTCTAGGCAAGCGTGCTCCATCTTCGACCACATCATCGCTTACCATCAGGTGAGATAGTGGTCAAACGCGAGCCTATAAATAGTAAAAAAAAAAATAAAAAAAAAAAATCGTTTCTGCAATTTCATTTAGCCCAGCGATGCATCATTCAATTTATTTCTCCACATTAAAATCCTAAAACGATATTGGAAAATAATAATAATATTAGATTGGTCCTTAACATTATAAAGAGTAGGTTTATATTTTAATAATGCAAAATTATTTTATTAGTTACAAATCAACAAACCGAGTACGTCCCTGTCACCACCCCAGTCTGGACACGGGGAGCTAAGACACATATCTCAGACGGGGCTGCAAGAAATGCCCACACCCCAATATGTAGATTTGTACCTCTCCCAGGCGGTGGTCATTATTCTACGGCGACTTATAGACTTGATACTTTCTTGCACTGAAATAGTGGTTGATGTATTTTTGGTAAAACAATTAGGAAGTAGTAATTTACTTGTAAAGTTATAAAGTATATGTAAATTGACTAAATAAAAGTACTTATGGCTCGCAGGGATAAAGCTAAGGGCAGGTATAAGCGCAGACCTTCAGAGCTGAACCTCTCTTATTTTAAATCACTTCGTAATCGCTGCAGGCGTCTGTGTCAAGATGCTAAGAGACGCTATTTTCATGAACAACTCGACAACCGCAGTTCTTCCGATGTATGGAAATTCCTGAAGTCTGTTGGCATAGGCAAATCTTCTACCAACCAGTGTAAGGATGTTAACCTCAATGACCTGAATAAGCATTTCTCTCACCTTCCCTTTTCTCTTGATCCTTGTGTTAAAGCTGCAACACTGGAAAGTATTTCTGGTTTGCCATTGCCACAATGTTCTCACTTTGAATTTAGCGACGTTACCGAGGATGACGTTAAGAAATCTATTTTTGCTATTACTTCTTCTGCAGTTGGTAATGATAAATTATGCTCCAGAATGATTTTTCTTATCCTTCCTTCATTACTTCCTGTTCTCACCCACATTTTCAATCACTCTTTTACCTCTTGCTCCTTTCCGTCGGTCTGGAAACAGGCTCACATTATACCTTTACCCAAAACTAATAATCCATCTTTATTAATTCATTATAGACCTATTTCTATTCTTCCATTTCTTTCTAAAGTGTTTGAGCACTTGGTTCATAGACAGCTATCTTTTTTCTTAACGTCAAACTCGATAATATCCCCTTTTCAATCCGGTTTTCGAGCGGGTCACAGTACTGTATCTGCGCTTGTAAAAGTAACTGACGATATCCGCTGGGCTATGGAGAGTAAGTCGCTCACTGTACTTGTATTGCTTGACTTTAGTAGCGCCTTCAACTCAGTGGATTTCGACATCTTGCTGGGTTTACTGAAATCTATTAATCTCTCTTCTTCCGCTATAGCCTGGTTCAACTCATATCTTCGGGGACGCTCTCAGTGTGTCCGCCTTGATGAGTCCTTCTCTGATTGGTGTAGCCTCACTGAGGGTGTTCCTCAGGGTAGCGTTCTCTCTCCTCTTCTTTTTTCGATTTTCATTAACTTTGTTACCAGAGTTATCTCTTCCAGTTTCCATCTTTATGCAGATGACCTGCAGCTTTACCGACACTTTACTGTAGCGGACGTGGATTCTGCCATTGCTGCTATGAATCATGATCTGTCTTCTATCAGCAATTGGGCTAAGTCATTTGGCTTGCAGATCAACCCAACGAAATCTCAGGCCATGATCATAGGCAGCAGATACGTTCAAACTGCTGCTATTGTTTCATCTATTTCGCCTTTATATCTCGATGGCGTTCGCATTGATTACACTGAAACTGCTAAAGATCTGGGTGTTATTATTGACTCCAATCTTTCCTGGTGTGCGCAGGTCTATTTTTCTTTTCATTCGCTGAAATGCCTTCAAGGTGTCTTACCTTTGAAGACAAAAATCTCTTTGGCCCAAACTCTTATTCAGCCGATTATAGATTAGGCCGACGCCTGCTACCTGGATGCTACTGAGGAGCTATTAAACAAGCTTGAGCGACTACAAAATTTATGCATTCGATTTGTGTTTGGTCTACGCAAGTACGATCATGTTTCTCACCTTCGCAAGGAACTCAAGTGGCTCCCTATCCGTCTTCGCAGGAACACTCGAATTCTTTGTCTCCTTTTCAACATCCTTCATAACCCTTCTTATCCCTCTTACCTGCGTGAGCGCATTTCTTACGCTCGGCCTAGTGACGCTCCGTGCAGATCACACCTCAGGTCTATCCTTAAAACCCATCCTCATAAATCCAGCTATTATTCCTACTCCTTCTCTGTCCATGCAGTTCGATTGTGGAACTCACTTCCGCCTAGCATTCGTGACTTAAAATCGATTTCTCTTTTTAAGAATCGACTTAAAGAGCACTACCTTTCCTCTCAACTGTGATAGTTATATATATATATATATGTATTTATTTTATAATATAGTATTCGGTATAGGTATATATTTTATATGTATATTTTATTTTTATTTGTTACTTTAATTTTATGACTTAACATACTCTTCTCTTGTTCTTACACACTATTGTCTACATTTCTTTTTATTTCTCCTGTCGCAGGTCTGCTGGAAGAAATTTCATTAGAAATAAGCAGTTCCTTTGTACTCGTGTTTATAATGTTAACTTTTACTGTTTTTTCTGTGTGTACATAAATAATAAAATAAATAAATAAATAATTAATAATATCATCATCATAATTTCAGCCGAAAGACGTCCACTACTGGACATAGGCCTCCGCCAAGATGGGGGGGGGGGTTCCATAATCGCCACGCTTGGCAGGCGGGTTGGCGATCGCAGTGTATGGTGTTGAGTTTTGCAGAGAGCGCTGCTGCCCATTCTCTGGCGAGTCCCTTAGCCGCCTCTTACGACACCCACGGGAAGTGATGGGATGGTATTATTCTTTTACGGCACCGGCCGACACCATACATTCATATAATAATATGAATAATCTACACTAATAATATAAAGAATAAAGATTTGTTTGTTTGTTTGAATTGAATAGGCTCCGACACTACTAAGATTTGAAATGATTAATAATTTTATTAAAAAATTAAAGGTCAATCAAATATAAGCCCAAGCAGAGATAAAATGCACGCTAACGGCATTAAGTTGTACATTTGTGTGCAGAATAGATAGATAGAATACTTTTTTTATACCTGTATGCCAGCGTACAACCCCAATAACCAATACTAACTCAATCACCAAGTATCAAAACCGAACTACCTTCGGCTCACGGACGAATACCTCTACCCAATCAGCACGTAGAAGGGAATGTTTTGTCTGCTGCGACTCGGGTTATTACCAAGTGTGCTGTGTGACGAACGCCTCGTGCCTCTGCCTCGTGCCTCGAACCTCGTACCTCGAGCCTCGCGTATGCCTCGAATATCCCTCATTGCGGACGACATGTTTCGATTAAGACGACCCTCTTAGTTCGGGAGATGGGGTTAACGATGGTTAAATAATGTGTGGCAGGTTAATCTGGGAGTTAAACTGGTATTGCCGAAGTTTGTTGCGTTTTTTTCAAATACACGTTCTGCTTGACAGGAATAAACTCCTTTCTATTACTCTTTCTTTTTTTTTAAAGCTATCTTTGCCTGTTGGTATCTTTTATTTTACTAGGTTTTATAATTGTACACTATTTCGAAATAACCAAGAGAGTCAGGGCGGAGTTTTTTAATAATATTATAATTCAAGCAAGAGACAGAAAGAACTAAGAGGTGGACAATATCTTTTCTTTCTTTTTTCTTTTCTTTTTTTATAAAGAAACGTTGCCCCGCACTAGGAATTTCTTCTGTATCGTGGATGCGTTTAGAAACATACAAATTCACAAACACAAACAGCCAGACCCAGAACAACTGTCTGTAGGCCATACAAGTATTTGTTCCGTGCGGGAATTGAACTCGCGACACGCAACGCAGCAGCCAAGCGCTCAACGACTGCGCCAACCGTGTCGTCAAAAAAATATTTCATTCAGTTACATGTTTACACATACATTGCAAGCAAAATCCGTTTTACCAAAACCGAAAAGGCGATCACGCTTCCCCACCAATTAAAATCACCAAGCAACTGATACACTCAAAATGTGACTCCCTAGCTCCCCGACTAGGCTATCGTCTCAAGCCATTCTAGGGTTGTCTCACACAGACGCCAATAATATAATAATATGAGCACTGCGATTGTCGTATGTGCGTCTAAGGGAATTATTAATGCCATTCTGCCCCCAACGGGCAAGTCGCAAGGACCCAATGCGGGCTTATTTAAATAGTTATGTAGCCGGACTTAGGATAGAACCTTTGATTTAACTAAGGCATTGAAGTAGAAAATTGACTTAAGATTTCAGACGTGTTGGTGTTGATGTTGAATTATTTCGTTCGTTATGTTTGTGTTGGAGATGTGGTTGCAGTCTTGTTTTATTCGTTTGAATGTTGATATGTAATCGTATTCTATGTTCTTGTGTCAAATAAACTTTTGGCATTATTTTATGTTCTGGTTTTAAATATTTTTTGCCATTAAGGAAAGCATTCTATTAAGGAAAGCAATTGTCAAAATTCCAACATATAACGGACTAGCTTCTGCCAGCGGCTTCGCCCGCGTGATCCCTAGGGAACATACTCCCGGGATAAAAAGTAGCCCTTGTCGTTTCTCAAGCTCTAGACTATCTGTGTAGCAAATTTCATTGAAATCGGTTCAGAAGTTTTGGCGTGAAAGCGCAATAGACAGACAGATAGACAGACAGAGTTACTTTCATCATCATCATTATCATCATAACAGCCGGAAGACGTCCACTGCTGGACATAGGCCTCCCACAAAAGGCGGGTTGGCGATCGCAGTGTATGGTGTTGAGTTTTACAGAGAACGCTGCTGCCCATTCTCTGGTGAATCCCTTAGTCGCCTCTTACGACACTAACGGGAAGTGATGGGATGGTATTATTCTTTTACGGCACCATACGGCACCGGCCGACACCATACGGGTTACTTTCGCCTTTTTAATATTAAGTAAGGATTGATCACGTGCCATTTGGACACTGTCAATTCCATACATTTTTGACGTTTTGCCAATCGCCTTCGCCACGAAAACGGTAAAATGACATTTGTAAAACGCTTACAGAATGTCACTTGCATTTGTTGTTTTCCTTTTACCCTGAAAAAAAAAAGCTTATTTTTAGCTCTTTTAAAGATTTTGATTCGATTTACTAAAGAACCACAGCCGATCATCAAGGTGAAGCAACGCTTGCCAAGGTCAGTCTGTGGATGGGTGACCGTCTTAACATACCGAGTCTCCTCCGTGCCTTGGAAAGCACGCTAAGCCGTTGGTCCCAGCTGTCATTTGTAGATCTTTGGTAGTCGATTATTGTCAGATGCCAGAAAATCTGACTCGTCTTCCCAAGAAGTATCGTGTTAGCCATTAATGGGTCGTGGAGGTCTGGTAGGCAGCTGTTTCTTGTAAAATACTGGTATTCAGCTTAATCCGGTTTTACTGAAAACTGACCCTAATATAGTTGGGAAAAGGTAAGGCAGATGATGATATAATTTAACTAATATAAATAAACGAGTTTACATAATTATATACTGTAAACATATATTATTTACATACATACTGAGCCACATTTAATAACAAAAGAAGTAGTGTGACTTCAAACTTATTGCAATGTTTTGAAAAACAAATTTTTTTTTATATTTCACTTTTAAGTGGTGATACTTGGACGACATCTTCGTCAACGCAGAAATTGAAATAAGCAAAAATGCTCATAAATTAAAAAAAATACTGAACCAAACTGAACCAAAATGGTACCAAATGACAAGTGTATTGCATCGAACTAAAAAAGAATCACAGCAATCGGTTCAGAAAACTCGGAGTAATCGATATTAATACTTACATAAAAAAAATACCCACCGAATTGAGAACCTCCTCCTTTTTGGAAGTCGGTTAATAACCACCGTAAGAAAACCAAGCACTCCTTTTAATTTTTCGTCTCCACTCTTGTCTAAAAATTTCCCAACGTTTTCCCTTATATTTATATTCTAAAACATTTATAATTTGTATGCAACATTCGTCAGCCCTCAAGTCTTGTCGCGCAGTAGCTGGACAATGAAATATTTGCTCATTAGCCCGTCTACTGATTAATTGGGCGTCTTAGTGTGAGGTGGGGCGCAGTGATGGCGGATGAGACGGTTTGTAACTATGTTTTATTACTTACGTGAAACTTTTGGATGATTACATTTTTTTTTTATTTGTTATGGGTTTGCTCTTGACTCTAGTCTAGGTCAGAGACGACAGAGACAAAGTCTACGATGGAGCGAGCTTACCCAGAAGGAGCCTGTTCACTCTAACTTTGAAGAGATTAGGTCAGTAAGTTTGACTAAATCAGGATTTTAGTCGCTCTGAGGACTTTTTATCATTATTTTTAACTTAGGAGATGCGAAATCAAAATCAAAATCAAAAGTCGTTTATTCAAATTAGGCTGAGAGCCAGCACTTTTTGAACGTCAAGTTTTACAAAAGACAGTCCCCCAAAACGCCCGCCCGTCACCACTTCCTAGTGTTTTAGCTGTGGAGAAGAAGTGGCCAACAAACTCCCCAGCAACACATCTGTCTGTTACGTTTTAAGAACTTGAATTTATATTAAAGTATGCTAAGTAATTAATAAAAGGTTCCCAGGACCAAATTGAAAGTCAGAGTAAAGCGCGTATTATAATTTGTAGGAAATCTAATTAGGAACACAATTTAGGAATTATTAAAACAAATAGTCGATGCGGTTGAGACGTTCTGAAATGACGAAAAGTTTCAGAAAGTTATATGTCATTGTCCGGAAGAAGCGTTGGAAGGCCTCCGTCCCAGAAGGTAGACTGATGATCTGATGAAGACTGGGGCCGTTGGATGCGAGATGCACAGGACTGATCAATTTAGTGGTACTTAGGGATGGCCTATGCTCAGCAGTTTTTCGGTTGAAATGATGATGATGTAAATCTTTTCTCACGTTAAGGTGTAAAACGTTAACTGGGCTTAAATTAAAACAAATTTTCAACAGCGTCGTTAACACTGGGCCCTTGCACAATCTTGTCGGCTCTTAACTTAGCCATTGTATTGTTTATACAGCAGATATAATGTGTTTTGTCGGTAGCTGTGATACGGAGCTGAGCCCAGTAAATGGATGCACCAGGAATGTGGATAACTTAGTGCATAATCTTATACTTGAGACAACACGTTGCCAAGGAAACATGGGTTAAGGTTAGAGATTTGGTGCTAGCGCAAATTATGTGGACATGCCGCGACTGGACGAGTTAGATTGATATGGAATTACTATGTTATATGCACGATAAGATAACTTTTATATTCATTGAAAAAGTTAAACCTTCTCCGGAAGAATTTGTTGAACATTGGAGTCAGGGGGGCTACTCTCTACCTAAGCCCGAAGGCCGGAGTTTCGGGCTTAGTTGCGGGCATATTCTACTCCGTATCACCTACGAACTTACGATTAGTCCCGAACCCGGACTAAGAATGAATGACAACACGATTTGACAGTAACTGTCAAATTGCGTTGTCATTCATTTTTAGTAGTAGTATACGCCAGGAGTAGAATACGCCCGCAATTAAGCCCGAAACTACGGACTTCGTACGTAGAGAGTAACCCCCCTGATTCAAAGGAAAATATTCGCTTTGTAGAGTTCTCTCTGTCATCCATATGACACAGGTATCCATTTCCTTTTCTCTCAATTTTATTTTTGGTCCTTTTGTTATTTCTTCATTTAACAAAAAAAAAAAAAAACAAACAGAATAAGCTTTTCTCAATAAATACTATTTCAGAAACACATGGAGAAACTATTTATTTGATGAGAAATACATATTGATTGATTGGTTGAAATACATATTGTTTTAGGTAATGCCCGGGTCCTGACATAGTCTTCGCGAAAACAGGTTATTTAGTTAGTTGTTAATTTATTCTCTTTTTTAAATTTTGTGTTTTGTGCGTCGCTTTTGGAGAAATAAACGTCTTTTCTGTCTTTCTTTTTCTTTCTTATTGCAATTACTATTCATCTGAATATGGAATAAATTCTACTATTATATAACGATTTTCACATTCGTATCTCAGTCGAAATCTGTCAAAAAAGCCTCGATTTTCCTACATTTTTGACAAATTGCGAATGATGTGAAAGTTGCTTAAAAATTAGTAGAATTGACTATGTTGCGTGTATTAGTTTAATTTAAAGGCATGAATATAATAAGTCTTAGGGACTCATCATCATCATCATCATATCAGGCGAATGACGTCCACTGCTGGACATAGGCCTCCCCCAAGCGTCGCCACAACGACCGGTCCTGCGCGTCTTAGGCACTACTCATACTTATTCAGCTTATGCCCATAGAAAACAACGATTTTGTATGGGCTTAAACTGAAT
Source organism: Lacanobia wlatinum (assembly GCA_947578705.1). Taxonomy (NCBI): domain Eukaryota; kingdom Metazoa; phylum Arthropoda; class Insecta; order Lepidoptera; family Noctuidae; genus Lacanobia; species Lacanobia wlatinum. The sequence continues at coordinate 7,083,998 of OX388044.1, read as the reverse complement.
AAGTGTAAGTAATCCCTTACCCATCATTTAATAGTTTTAGTGACAGCTGTCAAGATGACAACTCTGCAATAGTCACGTGGAAAATGAAAAGGATATTCAAAAAGCAAATTACTTTAAAATTACCAACCATAGGCAATTTAAAGCCCAAAGGTAACTCATTAATAAACGTTTGACCCAAACACAAAACTGATAAACAAATATTTCCCTTCGCAAATCCACACGTAATATAACCAAGAAGAACCTCTACCTATCTCTTTCTGTTAAGTAGGGAGTGAGAGAGAGGATACGTACCTTTATTGGTCTCACATGAACATAATTGTCGAATACAGATGTCGCAAACCCGACCGAGATTAATTCTAACAAGGGACGCACTATAATTATACGGGTTATGTGGTGGTTCAAGTTAAATGAGACAACGTAAACAACAATAAATCAAACCTGTAGTGAATATTGTGTCTATCTGAACGATGCAACCATCATATATCTAGACATGATTCTTTATACTAGAAACAAGCAACCTCCAATTTTAAGTGTGCACTAAACAAACTTACAGTCCAATGTTGCTTGTTCCTATATGACACATTACGCAACCGTTAGAGATATTCGACAATGGTTGACTGGAAGAAATAAAAAAAAAACTTGTGTTCTTTGGGATTATAGGAGGCAAAACCTAGAAAGGGGTAAATTTTAGAGTTCTGTACCCGAAGGGTAACCAACGGAACCCTATTACTAAGCCTCCGCTATCCGTCCGTCTGTCCGTCCATCAATCCATCCATCCATCCGTCTGTCTGTCAGCGGGCTATATCTCATGAACCGTAATAGGTAGACAGTTCAAATTTTCAAAGTGTGTATTTCTGTAGCCGCTATAACAACAAATAACGGAACTCGCACTTGGCCGGTTTTACTCATTATTATGAACAAAAATGTATGCGGTGGTATTTTGCTGTTTATGCACTCATTTATTTATCTGGCATTGTATCGAAAGCTAGTTTTAAAACAGGTAAATCGCTCCCTCTTCTCACTTGTACCATAAGAACAATCCGTGTATTACACACGTAGGCGGCGATAGCGACAGATCACGTGATCGCCAATAATCCTCGCCGCGCAGACACACACGGCCACCTAATCTGGGGATGAATCCGCAAATATTGGCGCGTATTTGTGTCGCTGCCTAAATTATTGTTGGTGAATTTTGTTTTATTGGAATTCTGTTTGTAATTATTTAGGTTATGGTTTACCTGAAAGCGAAAATGCTTTTTAAGTGTATGCTGAAAAACTATTGCGGAATTTTTTCGAAAGAGTCAGCGCGGCCCTGGAACGCAAAAGGCATTAGAATGAACACGGATGGATTTTAGTCAGTAAGAGTCTGACACTTACAAAAATTTATATGATGATTTCCCATCCTTAAAAAAATGCTGACAAGCTAGCCGAATTAAAATAGCACAACGAAGTACATTCAATAATGTTTAATGACGTCACATGCAACTGCCCAGAAGAGGTTATGATGACACGCAAGAAAATGAGAAGAAGCACAAGACAATATCAAAGATAGGTGGAAAATCTATCAATGGGGCTACTATCAGTAGAGTCAGCTGGAAAACTCTTGATGAGCTCCAGCTCTCCTACAGTTTTCAGCGATGCAAAAAGTGAGTTTTCATCACCGTTATTGACTGTCAAAAAAACAAAAATGTTTAAGATTGACACGTGCTAAGAAAAATCTTGGTCGATAATTTTGTTGCCCATCGGTGCCCATCACTCAGCATATGGGTCAAAACATAATTTGTTTGTGTGCCCACAACTCGCAACCGCGTCGTGCCCACCGTTGCCCATCACTCAGCATATGGGTCGAAACATAATTTGTTCGTGTGCCCACAACTCGCAACCGCGTCGTGCCCATCGGTGCCCATCACTCAGCATATGGGTCAAAACATAATTTGTTTGTGTGCCCACAACTCGCAACCGCGTCGTGCCCATCGGTGCCCATCACTCAGCATATGGGTCGAAACGTAATTTGTTCGTGTGCCCACAACTCGCATACGCGTCGTCGACCCATGTGACGACCCATATGCTGAGTTCTGGGCACCGAAAGTGTCAATCCCTTACATTGTCTATCAAATTCTCTATCAATATTACTAGTAGACATTTTATTTTTCGTAAATAATACAGGCACACAGTAATGTTGACCTGGTGAGAGTCGCGGGAAGCCGATAGATGCGAAACGTACAGGACCGGCTGTGGCGGCACTTGGAGGAAGGCCAATGTCCAGCAGTGGACGTCTTTCCGCTGATATGATGATGATGATGACAGTAAAGTTTGTTATTCCGCAATTCTGCCATTGAAAATGTACCAATATTAATTGAATTACCAAACAAGTTTAGCCCACACTACCTTTACAACTAAAAGTCTCCGCAAACCAAAGCGCTGTCCGTCCGTGTGATATGTAAATGTATGATAATGTACCACCATTTCACAACTATGTCCTGAAACTACGGGCCCATAGAGCATAGAAATTCGTGGCTGCACAATGCTGGGGACAATTATTGGTACTCATAGTCTAGTCAGATTCATGGACACTCTACCCCCCCACTTTACCCCCTTAAATTTTTACCTGCTCCTCCGCTGTTATTTTCTGATTAATTTAGTTACAAAATCCAAGTCAGTTTAATCGTTTTTCCAGGACTGACCTTCATTGACTCGTCGTTTTTTTGAAGATCGCTACTGTTGATTCTGGCTTACAGGAGTTGCATTGGTTGGGAATGTGTGGCAAGCTTGTCCCTAAAAAAAAACCCTGTATCCCTTACTGCTCCTCCTCAATTCTTAGTGAGGTATAAAGTGATCGTACGGCGAGTGTTCGTCTTTTCTAGAATTTTCTTTAGCACGGCATAATATTTTCCATCGAATTTAGGACACAGTGGCCAATCTAAATGGAGTAATAGCCAAGTACGCATATGGATAATTGGACGGCTATTCACCCAAATCCATGTAGTAGTTTTTGCGTGTAACAGTAACTAACATGTATTCATCCACACCAAAAAACGTTTACATTTAGGTATAATATTAGGAGGATTTTTTTTAATGATAGGGAATATTTAAATGACTCCTTCCGCTGTGCGGAAAGGCTGCTGTGCGGAGTGGACTGACACACGGATGGGTTTTAGTCAGTAAGACTGCTCTTACTGACTAAAACCCAGCCGTGTTCCTCCTAATGCCTTATGCGTTCCAGGGCTGCGGCAAGAATATTAGTAAAATCTGATACGATTTTACACCGTCCAAAGGGTAAGATTGAAAATTCGGGTTTGCAGTGCCCGGTAAGTTGCTTCAATGTTCTGTGTTCGGACCCATAAGTTTACGTGTTTATACAAAGGCAGATGTGGGCCTAAAATTAATATGTTTTGACTCCATTATCATTACAGATGTGGTATTTGCATGATGTATTCAGGCTAATGTATTGAGTTGGGCTTTAGGCCGGATTTGGTTAAGGAAGGTGATTGTTATATGGGATTGACTTATGCGTTTTTGAGCAGTCTGTAAAAAAAATAATTTTACATGAAGTCAGTTAAAAAGAAAATACTATGACAAGCTATAATAAACAATAAAAATCACACATAAAAACGAAAGAAAAACTATTCGATAAGTAGAGGAACAATCAAAACCATAAATTCGTCTGAAGGGTAAGACGAATTGGCGGCGGCGATCTATCGCGTCCGGCCCTGGTTCAATCCATGGTCCGGAGCGAGAAGGCATGGGAAGCGGTCACCTCCTTCTGCGAAGCAGTAATGCTAGCAAAGGAGGAGGTCGAACGCGTGAGAGAGAGAGTAAAACCTCACGCCCCTGCCGCCGCAACAGAAGAAGACGCCGTGGTCATCGGGAGTCACAGGGCGATTCCCGGCCAACGTAGGCGCGGGCCTGCGGATGGCGAGCATTGGGTGGCTCGCCGTCCGATCCGAACCAGGGGGGCTACTCTCTAACGAAATCCGTAGTTTCGGGCTTAGTTTCGGGCGGCATTTTCTACTTCGTATCACCTAACCACTGAGAACTAATGATAACACGATTTGACAGTTACTGTGAAATCGTGTTGTCATTCATTCTCAGTTCGGGTTCGGGACTAATCGGAAGTCTGTAAGTGATACGGAGTAGAATACGCCCGCCCGCAACTAAGCCCGAAACTACGGATTTCGTTAAAGAGTAGCCCCCCAGGCCCGAGTTGACGGCGCGTTGTGTTCCACGTGCGCCTCAAGGAGATTTCAGCATAGTAGACGGGGCCCGCTAGGGTGAGTGCCTGCCAGGGTTGCGGAATTTGTTCGAAAGAGTCACCGCAGCCCTGGAACGCAAAGGGCACTAGGAGGAACACGGATGGGTTTTAGTCAGTAAGAGTCTGATACTCCCTTCTGCTCCGACCAGAGCGGGAGGGGTCATTTGATGATTTCCCATCCTTAAAAAAAAGGCTAAGACGAATTTATGGTTTTGATTGATCCTCAAGTTTTTCTATCATCATATGGAAGGAGAAAGCAAAAAAGAGAAGAACATTTGTATAAAGAAAGAAATAGAGTCCAAAATGAACGCAATTTATTTTGTAGGGTTTCAATGTAATAGGTTATCAGGTAAATGAGCTTATTAATTAACACTAAGGGATGCTAATAAATAGCTAGGTATATCTTCTCCACTTTCAACTTTATCTTTTGAATTTACGTTTATAATGAGTACGTTCTGCTTATCATTGAACTAGAAAATGGGTATCATTTAAGCTATCACCAATTTAATTAGTTTTGTGTTTCTTAAATAATAGGGTTTGTCCTCCAAATAGTAGATCTGTCACCAAAATGTAGTCACCAAACAATATAAAATCAATTCCACAATAAATCACCTAAAATCATGGAGACTAGTACCAAAGGGTAGGGTCTAGTACCAAATAAATGTTTTTGTATGTATTATAATAGGTTTGTCCTAATAAGTATTTAAGCAAACTAATTTAAAGAGATCACCAATAAATCATAATATTATGTCACTAGAAAATTTCATAAAGTTCCAAAAAAATTTAGGGTTGTTATCATCATCGTTTCAACCTTTTGGTTGAAACGATGGTGGAGTCTAGCATAATGTTATAAACGCATATGGTTTATAAAAAAATAACCACGAAGGGGATGGCGGGGTCTATTCGCTCGCTTCGCTCGCTCACTCGACCCCGCCATCCCCTTCTAACCTAACCTGTCCGAGTCGGGGTGTCCCAAGTCCAGAGCTTGCTTTGGTCGCTCTTGCATAACTCCGACTTATGCCAAAACATATTAGACTAAACGAAAGCGCGCCAATTTGTCTCCGCCCCTTTGATCATTTTTTCATTAAAATTATAAATTGATGTATTCAATTGGTAACGAATACTATTAATTTAATATCTGAACGAAATAAAACGTTACTACTGTATTGGTGACAAAATATCAAATAAAAAGGAGTCGCAGTCAGGGATCGATAATCGATTTATTTGGTGACAGATCTACCATTCTGAGCACAGAGCTATTATTTAAGTAACAAAACTGTTATTATAAGAACGAAGTTTATATTCATGTAATGCAATATAATTTTATTGGTTATCGATCTCTTATTTTACACATATATTAACATTAATTTGATAATTCATACCTGGGAACAATTTTTGTTTATCTGAGAACGAAAATATTTCGTGGCGATAGATCTATTTATTAGGTGATACAACTTGATGACAAATATAAATTTTGGTGATAGAAAATATAGTTCCCTAGAAAATCAGTCACTTACCACTATATAGAAAGACTCCTACCCCAAAAATATCTTCATTCCTCAAAAACAAGTCCAACATTCCGCTCTCCTTCGAATAGAAATGCAAAAATAATACGCCCTGTAAACTACAACCGGCTGAACATTAAACTCGACAGACACACATTTAAAACACATTAGTACCTCGCTATCATACATCAATAATATTGTGTCGCGGAAATTGAATCCGTCTAATATATTTGTACGAGGAGGTGTGAGCGTAATGCTTTCGGAGACGGTATATTGTTTTGCAATTTGGGTGTAACTTATTCTTAAAATACTTAGGTAAAATCTTTCTGTGGACAATAGTATGGTGATTCGAGCAGCATTGCCTATTTTTTTTTAAACGTTTTTAACCGACTTTACAAAATGGAGGTGGTTCTATTGAGTTGGTTCAGTCTTATTGAAGTCTGAATGTTTTTGGTTTTTAAACGACTTCAAATAAAGGAGGAGGTTCTCAATTCATCGTCATTTATGAAGCCATTTAAAAAAAACTTTCATGAGAAAGGGTATACTTTCCAATTGGTCCCATTTAAATTTCATCAAAATCGGTTTAGCAGTTTGGCTTTTAAATCAAAATAGCTGGAATTCTTTTACTTAGATGACGTTTTTGGTTAGTCTTTCAAGTAAACGAAAGTGCGTAATTTGTTTTCCTGTGACTTTCCAGTGGTGTTATTAGGTGTGGAGTACCACTACACACCACGAAGTCGGTGTAAAATAACGAAAAAATCGGAACCCTTATAGGATCACTCAGTGTCCGTCTGTCCGTCTGTCACAGCCAGTTTTCTACGGATCCACTGGACCGATTCTGTTGAAATTTGGTACACATATGGACTTCTATGACCCAAACACGGACGCGTTACGTGAATCATTAAAATTTTAGTGTAGGGGTCACTTTTGGTGGTCAACATAGAAAATTAAAAAAAAAAATTTTTGAACAATATTGTGTGATATATCAAATGAAAGGACTTACTGTGAGGGTTTTAATTATATTTTTTTCATACTTTCAAAATAAATGGTTTAGAAGTTATTCAAGAAATTAGATTAAGCCTAAAATTTTGAAAAAAAAAAGAAATAATAGATCTTTACCTAAAGATTACAGAAAAACCTATTAGAAGTCTGTAGTGTTAAAATAATATGTTAAAAAAAAAAAATTCGTTCGGAACCCTTTGCATGCGAGTCCGACTCGCACTGGGCCAGTTTTTTATTTGGGAGTCGGTTGTATTTTTTTGTAAAAAAGATTTTTTTTAACGCTTGTTCAGGAGCTTGTAGCTAAATAATATTGTTATTATTTCAAGAGAAGGTCGATTTTTGGGGTTAAACAACGCTTTCTGAGGATGGTCTGTGGATGAGTGAATGTTAAGTTGTTGGTCTTGGCTGTCAATTGTCGTATTATGAAAGCCGTTACGAGTAGTTCGGAGCAAAGAAATCAGACACAATTATTTCTAAGGCGTATCGTGTGACACAGTTACTGGGTTTTTTAATGTCTCATATGTTAACATCATATCATAGACAACTTAAAAAAAAAAAAAACAAAATTAGGACACATACAAAACTAGTAAAACATAATTTTGTTCAAGTGCAAGTGCAGGTGGAATCTTGAGCCACTGAATAAAATCCTGATAGACGTGGCCTTTTGTTTTAAACGCCTGATCCATCGGCCAAAATAATCCCAATTCTAAATAAATGACATATCAAAATCTTCGTAGCTCCTAACAGTGGCGTCACACGTAACAAGTCCCCACATCTCACAGTACCGAGATTATTAATTCGGATATGAATCCGATAGCCGCCGGGATATAAGCATCGAGTTATCGTAATCGAGAATCGGTTCGCGATATATCGAGTAACTCGCTGTATGAGTACTTTGGCGTAACGAAGGATTTTTTACTCGCCTCGGGTTTTTTTGTGATTAAAATGTGGGGTGGGTATTGTCTTTTTTGTTTATTTGTCATCTATACTAATATATAAAGCTGAAGAGTTTGTTTGTTTGTTTGCTTGAACGCGTTAATCTCAGGAACTACTGGTCCGATTTGAAAATTTTTTTCAGTGTTAGATAGCCCATTTATCGAGGAAGGCTATAGGCTTTATGTATATCATCACGCTAAGACCAATAGAAGCGGAGCATTCATGAAAAATGTAAAGCAGACGAAGTTGCGCGGGTCAGCTAATTGATAGATAAATTGTGTTTGGGTTCATGAAACTGGTGTTTTTTTTTCATATTACTTTTTCTTTTATTTATTTATACAAATCTTGCCTAAACTATGACTACAGATCAGCGATCCAATGCGATGGAGTAATAATTATAATAACACTATTAAAAAAAAATTAAATGTTTATTTTATTTTTGTTAAAATATTTAAAATGTAACTAATATGTAAATACAATGAATAAATGGAATAAAAATAATAATCGATGTTACCATTCCACACGACGAGAATCTCGTGAAAGCTGAGAAAGTGAAATAAATTAAGTATCTCGACTTAGCACACGAGGTTGTCGACTTGTGGAAAGTGGACTCGGCTGTCATTGTGCCGATTGTCGTTACGGCCAATGGCCTAATGGCCAAAAGCTTCGACGACCACCTGTCGAAGCTGGCGTTACGCGGTTGGGTAAAGGGCCTGATACAGAAGGCAGTACTCCTCGATACGGCTCGTATTGTCAAGAGGTTCCTTTCTCTGGAGCCCTAACCACCGGTAGCTTGGACCCTGCTCCCGACACCGGCGAACCACTATTTTTATATTTTTAAATGTTTTCTATATATATTTTTTTTAAATATTTAAAAATGTAATTCATATGTAAAAAAAATAAACGAAATAATAATAATAAAGTTTATTTGCCAAAAACAGTGCTGTACATTTGGTTATGGTCTAACTTACTAGCTAGGATACATAAAAACAAGAATATGAAGCAAAGGAAGCATATTTTTACTTATGAACTCCACACTAGGTCGAGCCTGTCTCGTGGAGTCCGTTTGGTGGGATTACCCAATGCAGTACGCATTACATCTACACTAATATTATAAAGAGGAAATATTTGTTTGTTTGTTTGAAATGAATAGGCTCCGAAACTACTGGACCGATTTGAAAAATTCTTTCAGCAATGGATAGCTACATTATCAGGGAGTAACATAGGCTATAGGGCTATAGGGGTGAAACCGCGTAACGTCCACTAGTTTTATATATAAATTTACCGACGAGAAGCACATGAAAAAATGGTTATTATTAAAGCATTTACTACATTTAGAACAAGTTAGTTAGAGTAGCCTTACATTATTACATACCTAAGTAATGCTTTAATGAATTTCGTAATATACTTCTTTGTCATTTCAATGTTGCCAGAGCAGTCGCGGCCACATCAGTCGAAGAGCCGGACACAGCTCTTCACACGATATCTCACCATCTTTACCTCTTAGCAGATCGTCAGACGCGGTCAGATAAGAAGCTGCCTACTGCGGATTTCACTTGGTCAGTCCACCATCATATAGGTGCCTGCTGTGTGATCTGGTTCTCTCAACTTTTCCCTGTTTGACCAGCCGCTCTACGGAGTCGTTATCCCATCTAGAAAAATGTAGAGGCACTTTAACTTCTCTAGAATGCCAAAACAATATGCAGTTAGACAAAAACTTAAAGAAGATTGAACACACAGCATAGCACGGTAGTGTTCCATGTAAGGATACATGGGTGTCTTATATTATGGTACTGTAGCAGCATCAATACTGCCACAAGAGAAACCAACGGAGCAAATCTACATCGCAACAAAAAGAACCGCGACGCCATCTATCCAACTAGCAGCGAACTACTAGGTTGAAATCCAGCATCGCGCCAGCAGAGTTTACCGTGCGATTTGAACATATACATCAGCCCGAATATTAACCATCGGGCAGTTGCCCGCCAGACACAACTGCCTAGTAGGAGGATCCTCCCTTTTCAATTCAGTTGTGCGGGACTTTACTATCTGTTTCGCATTCCTCCAAACGGTACATCCTCATTTCGTTAGTCATATTTAAGTCCCATATAATGGCGGTCAAACCTATCTAATCGCCATCAAATGGGCACTTACTAATTCAGACTCCAGGCTTGTACTGATTTCCCATTCTCAAAAAAAGACTTGAACTGCGAAATTCCTTATAGAAACAGAGAAATAACTCTTTGTCCGCTTCGGGAACTAAAGACCGGACTAAATGTTCAGCAGTCCTGCACGTGTCCAATATATCAACGAGCCATTTAAAATAATATTTTTTGATAAAACTATTGTTAGGCACGCGTTTGACCACTATCTCACCTGATGGTAAGCGATGATGTGGTCGAAGATGGAGCACGCTTGCCTAGAAGTAACCTATTCACTCTTGACTTAAACTTTCTTTTAGCACAGGCTCCTAAAGCCAACATTAAATCAAATCCCAATGTTATGGAATTCCAAAGATCAATACACAAATGGAACACATACATACACTACACATACATACACTACACAAACATACACTACACATACACAAGATAAACCAATCCGTCTGATAAACGCACAACTTTGCCGGACAAACTACACGAGGACTAGTCAGGCGGTGCAGTTGCCGAACTTGTAATCCGAGATCTTATTCTGATGTGGAGTGATATTGTTTCGAGTCGAGTTAAATCATAGAATAGGTTTATTGTCCATCTAAGTATTTCTTTTATTTGGATTGTTTTTTTAAGGATGAGAAATCGTCAAATGGCTCCCGCCTCGGGCGGAGCAGAAGGAAGTGGCAGTCTCTTACTGACTAAAACCCATCCGTGTTCCTCCTAATGCCCTTTGCGTTCTAGGGTCGCGTTGATTCTTTCGAACAAATTTCGCAACCCTGCGAGCGTGGAACACACGCGCCGTCGTTTTATTTGCATTCTAGGATACGGCCGTTATAACATAAATCATAATGATCAAATGGTTCATTGGAGTGTGCTTTTCAGTTATAGGTATCATGATTGCTAGTACAATGTTATAAAATAAAATCTTTACATAAAATAAAACTGTACACACATACCATCGTATCGACAGTAGACAAGAAAAAAAAGTATTTATAATCACAAAGCAAACGAGCACCATATACGTGACAAACTATAATTTAAAAAAATTAAAATTCATTTATTTCAGGCTATCAAACCCATGTAAAACCAATACAATAATTTAAATCAAATTAAAATAGCAACTATTTCACATTGATTTTTATTTTTATAATATGTTGCTAAACTAAATTATAGAATTATTAGAAAAAAAAAACATTGTATATAGACATTGATATATAAAAAACCCAAGATACACACTCAGCATCTGAAAAACGTCCGCAAAAAACAAGTGCAATATGTATAATAGTGCGAAAGTTTCAAACAGTCTCGCATCGCTCGCCATACTGCACTGCTTTGTAAAAACAACTTTAAGCGATCCGTGTAAGGTTGAATTTGCAAAAAAAAAATTGTTTATAGTACAACTACACACAACTCACACATGACACTTGATACATGTCAGTTTTTGACGACAGTTTCGAGTGTTGTATTTGTTCGAGACTGTGCATCTTGTTATATATAAATGTATATAGACATAGCTAAAGCCATCTTTAAAATCAGGAAAAAAACACTAAAATCCAAACTATTTCATGCCCAAAAATGTATCTCAAAAACAACACTTTATATCATTAAAAAGAGCATCATATAATTCAATGAAATGACAAACCCTATCAATAAGGCTCTACACACAACTGATGCTCGTAGTCCGCGCATTACAGAATCAGCTGACGATCGGAGAACGTCGCAAATCTCACGTATTTGATCGCTCGTTGCCAGATATACTTGTATTGTTACATATGAATTGCATATCTCTGTAGAGCTGGTAGACCACCCAAATGTGGACGCTAGTTGCTTTTTTTTTGCTTTGAGTATTGAAAGCGGAATAGAACTACAGGACACTCTTGAATTGTCAAGGAATACGCCATTCAAGCCGGGACTCGTTGAGCTTCATTGACTGAGCGTTTATCTGGTGGTTGCCACTGTTCATTCAGGATTTGAGGAGATGCCGAGGTAGGAAAAAGTGTGGCGGGCTTGTCCAAAAAAAAGAAATAATCCACATACATAATACAACATTAAAATACAATAAAATAAAATGCTAATAGATCATTTATAACAAAAATTAAACTATAAATCAAAACAAAATCACACAATAAATATGACACAATATTAAATGTTCACTCTGTCATTGACTTTGTGAGGAAGTTACTAAAGGCTTGACCACACTTGCTCCCTACATCATGGTTATGAAAGATACACGTAGCAACCTCTACTCATCCCAACACCTTTATCTCCTATTTATTCCAATTTAATTGCTGTTTGTTGTACAAACATCTCTATTACCATACAAATGCTCAAAATAGTGGAAAGTGTAGCGGGCTAGTAAAAAAAAAAAAAAATCTGTGAAAACAATAATAATAATTAATCGATTGTTAATTGAACCGTCTTGAATGTTTTAATGTGTCTCCTGAGCCAAGATGCAGGACATAGAGACTGACAAAATCGATGACAGAGTGAATATTTGAAGGATTAAATGTTCACTGTCTGACTTTGTGAGGAAGTAACTAAAGGTTCGACCACACTTGCTCCCTACATCATGGTTATGAAAGATACACGTAGCAACCTCTGCTCATCCCAACACCTATATCTCCTACTTATTCCAATTTAATTGCTGTTTGTAGTACAAACATCTCTATAACCATACAAATGCTCGAACACGCGATGTGTACAAATCAAATAGGCCGCGCCTCGGTAGCCAATCAACAATTTCAAGATGTTTGCTCACAGGCTGTCTGTCTGAGCGTCTTGCAAGACGGCCCGGATTATGTGCCGGCATTGTATCAAGAGAAAACGTTAGGAATCTCCATCTTGGAATATCCTTTGAATTTGGTTGAAGGATATTTGTAGGACGGTCAAGGTATTTGATGTTTGTCTGAATGTGAACGGATTATTTGTAGTCAGTTGAGCTATGATTTTATATTCATAGATGCAAAAAACGCTATGGTCAAGGGTTTTTGAAATCCATCTTTTGTGTAACCTGCAGTGCGTTTCTGTAAACATTTCGAAGTGAAAACTTAGACGAAGTGAACGACAAGTGAGCTATCAAAACATACAAACAAGATCAAATGAAAGTCCGTGCCGCATGGTGTCGGCCGGTGCCGTATGGTGCCGTAAAAGAATAATACCATCCCATCACTTCCCGTGGGTGTCGTAAGAGGCGACTAAGGGACTCGCCAGAGAATGGGCAGCAGCGTTCTTTGTAAAACTCAACACCATACACTGCGATCGCCAACCCGCCTGCCAAGCGTGGCGATTATGGCAAACCCCCCCCCCCTTTTGTGGGAGGCCTATGTCCAGCAGTGGAAGTCTTTCAGCTGATATGATGAAGATGATGATGACTTGGACGAAGATATCGTCCAAGTATCACCACTTAAAAATAAAAAAACTTTACGTCTACGCAGGAATTGAAATAAGCTGATTCAGATTTTTACAGGACCAAATGGCAAATATATCATCGAACTAAATAAGAATCACAAAAATCGGATAAGAAACCTCGGATTAATCGGTGTACATACATGAAAAAAAATACCCACCGAATTAAGAACCTCGTCGTTTTTTGGAAGTCGGTTAAAAATATGAACGTCTCACCGATTCCAAATGGAATCGGTATAAATATACGCAAGCAGAAAAATGTTAGGCAATAGCATTAACAATGATAGCCGAATATTTTATTTGTGCCAACGAACTCCAAACTCTTTAGAAAACCGTAAATGTAGCCTTCTCAACTACCCTACTGTTTGCAATCGAGACAGTTCCAGATTTCGCAGGACTCATAGCAAAATATCGAACGAATAATTACACTAAATAAGCACTCATTCAATCACTCTTTTAAATAATGACACTACCACATATATGTGGCATTACATTTATGATGAAATTAAATTGAAGATTATTATAATTATGATGTGAGTCGTTAGCATCCGTTAAAGTCCTGAGCGTAATGCTGAATATGATGAATAATTCAAATGTATCGGAGATATTATCTTAAAAATTGTGCGGAAGAATATCATTATATCATTATGTTGGTATCATTAGGCATGTATCATAATTAGGTGGATTTATGTTAGGTGAGGTGTAAAACTTAATTGGACAATTGCATAGTTTAGAAAGCTTCATGCTATTATGGCGTATTCAGGAGGCGCTTATTGCTAAATAATAAGATGTTCAAGGTTAAGCAACACTTGCCTGCGGTCGTTCCGTGGATGGGTGACCATGTTTACGTATCGAAATTCTTCCGTGCTTCGAAAAGCACGTGAAGCTGTTTATACTGGCTGTCATGTAGATAGATTGAGCTTTGAGCAGAAGCGATGAAATCTGACAACATTCTTGTTAAGGTGTATCGTGTTACCCAGTAACTGGGTTTTGAGTAGAAGCGATGAAATCTGACATCATTATTGTCAAGGTGTATCGTCTTACCCAGTAACTGGGTTTTGAGTAGAAGCGATGAAATCTGACATCATTCTTTGTAAGTTGTATCGTGTTACCCAGTAACTGGGTTATGGAGGTCAGGTAGGCAGTCGAAATACAGCTCAGCTGTAAACAACTGGACTGGAAACCAACCCCAACATAGTAAAAGTAAAGTTTATTTGAATTTAGAATTCCAGGTGAAACTGAAGTTATGGCAGTTCCGTGACAATTAAATACAGTTTTATAAGACACAATATTAGTTTAGAAAACCCTATCTTTAATCTTTATTAATCCTTAATTCCTTACTTTATTATCCTTACTAATATTAAAAATGCGAAAGTAACTCTGTCTGTATGTCTGTATGTAGCGCTTTCACGCCAAAACTACTGAACCGATTTAAATGAAATTTGGTACACAAATAGTCTAAAGCCTGAGAAAAGATATAGGCTAGGTACTTTTTATCCCGGGAATGTGTTCCCAAGGGACCACGCGGGCGAAGCTGCTGGCAGAAGCTAGTTCTTCATAGACCAATTCAGTTCGACCAAACGAACTCAGCCTCCTCTTAAAGTCAAAACGTTCACAATTCCAACAATAATAATAATAATAAATCTCTTTATTTTCAGGCTACTTTGGCAATGTACAAGAAGAATTGAGAGTATGTTCTAATGTTACATAGGAACAAATCAAGTGCTATTAAGTAAGTGTAGGGTCACCGCGATTATTTACTTATTTATTTTCAGGATTTAAAAAATCTCTTTTCGATTTCTCCTCAAACTCATTATAATTTAATTATTTTTTCTGACGTCGCTAATTCATCCCAAAACTCGATGTTAAAGTAATAATATGTACGTACTTCGAAATTATAAGCATCGTCAATTAGAAGCATAGTCATAAAACAACCAGTAATTTCTCGTATTCTACTCAAAACGCCACAATTCCAACAATGTACAAGAATTGAGAGTATGTTCCAATGTTACATAAGAACAAATTAAGTGCTATAAACTAAACGTAGGGTCACCGCAATGATTTACTTATTAAATAACTTTTCGGTTTCTCCTCAAACTCATTATAATTTTACTGTCACTAATTCATCCCAAAACTTGATTCTAAAATAGTAATATGTACTCAGACGTACTTCGAAATTATAAGAACCATATTCTTAAAACAACCAGTAATTTCTCGTATTCTGCTCAAAACGCCACACAATTCCAACAATGTACAAGAATTGAGAGTATGTTCCAACGTTACATAGGAACAAATCAAGTGCTATAAACTAAACGTAGCGTCACCGCGATTATCTCGGGTTTCTCACACACTGTCCTGGCCATTTGTTTAAATTACATTAGCGTGTGCATACTTTGGTTAGGTTTGTGCTGTACGATAAGCGATATAATATCTTGCAGGCTTTGTTATGCTTATCGATCACCGGCTGTTGTTTTTAGCTAATAGTTTGAAAGTCAAGGTTGATCCGCACATATCTGGGTCGTACCCGGGACGTGGCCGGGCCGTAGTCGGGACGTGGCCGGGCCGTAGTCGGGCTGTGGTCCATCCGAAGTTATAAACTAAACGTAGAGTCACCGCGATAATATCGGGTTTCTCAGACATTGATCTGGCCATTTGTTTAAATTACATTAGCGTGTGCATACTTTGGTTAAAATTTGTAGGATAAGCGATGTTACATCTTGCAGGCTTTGTTATGATCAGTGATCACCGAGTTTTGTTTTTAGCAAATAGTTTGAGAGTCGAGATAGATCCACACATATCTGGGCCGTACACGGGACGTGACCGGGCCGTGGTCCGTTCGGAGCTGTAAACTAAACGTAGCGTCACCGCGATTATCTCCGCTTTCTTACACACTGTCCTGGCCATTTGTTTAAATTACATTAGCGTTTACTTTGATTTGGATTGTGTTGTACTACGAATCGCCCGATCGATCTTGCACGCGAGTCCAGCAGCTACACTCTCGGCGTGAACTTGATCCTTTGGCAAACGTACTTCACGAAGTCTTCAGCCTAAGCGTTGTAAACAATAACCGATCACACCTCAGACGAAATCAGATTCCGGTTTACAAAAAAAACTGAACATGTACTTTTTTCCCATTTCAAATCGATTGAAAATGATTAAGAAAGCGCATCAATGTTCAAGAGCGGGGTGTTTTCAACGTATTGAATAGTCTTAATTTTTCCGGAAAATATCTGACGGACTATTTAGGGTTTTAAGGTTTTTTTTTTTATTAAAATGCCCTATTGTTCCAAAAACTCTTGATCGCCCGTTCTTATATGTAGCTATAAATCACATTTGCCAACAACTAATAATATTGGTCTGAATATACAAAGCTACAACAATAGCTTAGCATCCAAACCAAACTGGCTCACAAACCTCCTCTGCTGTGTGAAGAGAACACGCGTGGGCGCGAGTTCGTGATGCGTGCGCGCAGATTAAATTGCATTAACGCAATATACTAACATACTTAAAGCTTAATCTTTTTGTTGCATATATCGCGCGAGAATAAATATGTTTAATTTATATTGTGTTTTGTTTATAGGACTTATTCGTAAAGTGGTTTGTTTCCTTATTGAGTGTAACGTGATATCATGATTCAATGGTGAAAAGCTTTTGTTAGAAGTGAGGGCTTTTTATTTCCCCCACTGCCTCGGAAAGAGATTAATGTTTAGGGTTCCGTACCCAAAGGGTAACTAACGGAACCCTATTACTAAGCTGTCCGTCCGTCCGTCTGTCTGTCAGTCAGCGGCCTGTATCTCAAGAACCGTAATAGGCAGAAAGTTGAAATTTTCACTGATTGTGTATTTCTATTGCCGCTATAACAACAAATAATAATAATTAAGGTTTATGGTACGGAACCCTCGTGTGTGAGTCCGACTCACACTTAGCTTATTTTTTTGCTTCTTCTGGGTAAGCTCACTCCGTTATAGACTTTGTCTCTACCACCTCTGACCTAGACTAGAGTCAAAAACAAAACTCATTTCAAATAAAAAATAAATAGTAATATGTTTAATTCAAAGAAATAAAATGTTGAAGAAACAATTAATTTTAAAACAGCAGTCTAAAGACAGCTCAAACATCAAATTAAAAATCTACTTAACACTTTTTATACCCTGCATAACCAACGCGATCCAGAAGTATAACGCATAACCTTTGTATTCATCAAAATGAACAGCTTTTATTATATTATGAGACAAAAACTAAAACCGTGAAAAAAAAAAACAGCTGTTCAGTACATTTTGTGGAGTTATGCAAACATCAATGTATGGGAACAGTTAATCAATTTTAGGTGGTACAGAGTTCATAAGGTGATCTAGTTTTATAATAACCCTTGTTCTGTGAATTTAATAAGTTTATTATTTCTTGAAGTGGAAAAAAATGTGGTTTTCTGATTTTTTTTCTATAACAAAGAAATGTTGTCTTAACCTTAAATATATCTGCTTGAATTAATTCAGTATCTTGTGGTACTTTCTTAAAGCATGCTTCATACAGCTTTCTGGACTTCGCTTCCTGGGAGGCAGCCCACGTTTGACGGTATAGCCTAATAAATAACAATTAAACCTGCTTAATTTTAGCTCCGCAATTTGTACTTTCACGACCTAGCATGCCCCACAGGCGAAGTTGCGGATACTCTGTACAATGTAACATTCACTTATATACCTACATTTTGTTTTAATATAGGGGTTATAATCGGCTGTAGGTTTTAATTAAACTTATTGGACAATTTTAAAGAAGAAAATATGTTTTGATCATCAATCGTTATGCCATTCAACGCGTCAATGCAGCCAGTGTTCTGCAGGTCTAAAAATATTACTTTAGGCGAATCAGAAAGCACATCACGCTACTCGTCACTGT
Source organism: Lacanobia wlatinum (assembly GCA_947578705.1). Classification (NCBI taxonomy): domain Eukaryota; kingdom Metazoa; phylum Arthropoda; class Insecta; order Lepidoptera; family Noctuidae; genus Lacanobia; species Lacanobia wlatinum. The sequence continues at coordinate 7,065,852 of OX388044.1, read as the reverse complement.
CAAATTTTCCCAATCAACTTTGAACCTAATGCGTAAGCGATAAAAATGAAATTTCACAGATTGTTGTGTGGTTCATATTTTGATTCTAATATGATTCTACTAAAGTGGCCTTTTTAGACCCGCTGGGCGCTTTTCTCATTGATAGCGATGTGGATGATTTTTAGGGATCCGAACAAAAAACGGAACCCTTATAGGATCACTCGGGTGTCTATCTGTCTGTCCGTCGGTCACAGTCACTTTTCTCCGGATCCACTGGACCGATTCTGTTGAAATTTGGTACACATATGGACTTCTGTGACTCAAACACGGACGCGTTACGTAAATCATATTTTCATTAGTTTGGGAGTCACTTTTGGGGGTAAAACTTGGAAATTCCAAAAAAATATTTTTTGAACAATATTGTGTGACATATCAAATGAAAAGGCTTACTGTAAGGGTTTTAATAATAATAATAATCATTTATTTCATATAGGTCAGGATCCATTAATTTGGATCCATTTTTTTTTTGTTTCAAATATATTTTTTTCATAATTATAAAATAGTAGTTTTGAAGTTATTCAAGAAATTAGACGAAAAATGACCGTTCCCCTCCTTATCTCCAAAACTACTAAGCCTAAAATTTTGAAAAAAAAAAAAGTAGAGATAATAGATCTTTACCTATATATTACACGAAAATCTATAAAAAGTCTATAGTGTTAAAATAACACGTTCAAAAAATGAAATTCGTTCGGAACCCTTTGCACGCGAGTCCGACTCGCACTCGGCCAGTTTTTATAATTTTATGCGCGCTGGTTCATAACTTGATTTAGTCAGTACATTATTATTTTCGTGGTGATAAGTCAATAAAGTAGCCTTTGAGGAAGGGCAATGACGGTTGAGGAGTTTTTTGAATCAGGATCGTCTAGAAAACCAAAAAACATTAATTATTTTTGAGGTAAGGCCGCCCATTGTGTCACCCTATGGTATTTTTTGTTCTTCTATCTTTTTGGTTATGTAGTGTATGCGCAAGCGCAGTGACGAGTCAGTCGCTTACCAGCCGTGACCGGGGGCACACGTGTTCTGTGTCTCTCATATCCTACATCTACCGGAGTGTTCAAAAGTGTGTTTTATTGGCTCCCGAGACAATACAGGTAATATAAAATAGAGTATTCTAATCCATGATCAAGTTTTTCTATCTTCAGAAAAATAAATATCTCTTCCTCACTCTAGCCCATTCACAAGAAAATGTTCAGCTTCAAGGAACATGGCATCGATGTACTACATCGGAGTATCTTAAACGATTTCTAATCCAGTCTTCCTCAATTCAGTCCACACAGGAGTTCCGATTCGGCACGCTGCCGCTGTTGTTAGATTAGGCTGCACACACACGACACTTGGCTATTAAGTGGCGACCTGTCTGCAAACGTGTTTCTATCATGTTTGTAGCATCGCGCACACAAGTGTTTGATAGCTGTCAGAGGAGATGCAAATATTTTTAACTTAGTCATTAAGAATTGCGAAATCAGTTATTCAGTAAACTGCCTCCGTGATCAAGTGGTTTAGGCGTTTGCCTTGTGACCCGGTGTTCGTGGTTTCGATCCCCATGGGAAGCATACTTTGTAAAGTTGTTTCCAGTTTGGTTAGGACATTGCAGGCTTGAATCACCTGATCGTCTGATAAAAAGATGATTCCGTGCTTCGGAAGGCAAGTATAAGCCGGTGGTCCCGGCCGCTAAATGGCAGTCGTCAGATAAACCATGTCAGAGGCCCTTGAGGTGGTTTAGAAACTCTGACAGTAAGGTGTGTGGGGTCGTTAGACTTTACTGCCCACACGATAAGAAGAAGAAGCTGTTCAGTACATTTTGTCGAGTTATGTGCACATAAATGTATGGGGCAGTCAATTTTTTTTTCGCAATTTTAGTATTACTCATAGTAGAAGTTGTTCATGTGAATGAGTAAAAAAACGTCTTTCAGGTATTGCGTTCAACGTTCATTCTGTAACACGTTGTATAATAAGACTATAGAATATTCTTTTAACTTGGAGACAGTTGTACAGTAAACTTACCTTGATTTTGAATAAGCGAAAAGATCATTGTTTTTGCAATTTAACTAATAAACCAAAATCACGATAGGTATTGCATTAATTTGAAATAGTTTCATGATTTAAAAGGGAGTCCATTCGAGAAAGCTCTACATACCCTTCTCAAATGGCATACTTAAAAAAATCAAGACCAAATCCTTTTCTGCATACGAGTACATAATCAAAGCAAGCGCTTATATTAAAGAGCGAACTCACGCGTAATGGTGCGTAACCGATTGTCTTATTAATGTTCGGTACAGTTAGCGCCGCCCACCTATCAATGTGCCGTAATTGAGCCAGTCTTAATTAGCTCTTCTGTGGCTGCTAATAGTCTTTAATAGAGCTGACATAGTTGGTAACTTGAGAATGTGTGTTCGATGTATTGCTTTGGAAGACTACCCCGGTGCCTGGAAGAAATATCGTCCCGTTACTAGCTTAAACGCAACCGGAGGAGCTCATGGCTAGATAAAAACAGCCGCACGGGTCGATCTTCCAGGTTAAGCAACGCTTGCCAAGGTTGGTCTGTGGATGGGTGACCATCTTAACATACCGAGTTTCGACTGTCATTTGTAGATCTTTGGCAGTCGTTACGGATAGTCAGAAGCCAGTAAATCTGACTCCATTCTTGCCATGAAGTACCGTGTTACCCAGTTAATGGGCTGTGGAGGTCTGGTAGGCAGCCGATCCATGTATAATACTGGTATTCAGCTAAATCTGGCTTGACTGGAAGCCGACCCCAATGTAGTTGGGAAAAGGCTAGGCAGATGATGACTAGCTTAAACGCAAGTCGAGTGATATGATTGGGGGTTGAAATTCATTCAACCAATCATAGAATGATAACGCGATTATTTCCGTTTGAGAAACTGGGCTTTAGGCACTTCTTCGCCACCTAAGCAGATATTTCAAGTAAATTCGGTTCGATTTTTTATATGGTATTTGAGTAGTGGCTAAGCTAAGTAGTCGCGCCTACTACTACGAGATCAACTGCTCTGCAGGTAAATGAAAAAACTAGCCATGTGAAAGTCGGACTCGGGCTTTAGGCATTTCTTCGCCACCTAAGCAGATATTTCAAGTAAATTCTGTTCGATTTTTTTATGTGGTATTTGAGTAGTGGCTAGGCTAGGTAGTCGCGCCTACTACTACGAGATCAACTGCTCTGTAGGTAAATGAAAAAACTAGCCATGTGAAAGTCGGGCTCTCACACGAAGGGTTCCGTACCATAAACTAAATAAAAAACTATTATTTTATGGGCTTCCTTAATTTTTAATATTTGTAGCTAAAGCAGCAATAAAATAGGTACACATTCTGTGAAAATTTCAACGGTATTACTTACTATTAAAGGCTTATAGTAGGATTCCGTTGGTTACTCTTCGGGTAAAACAATTTTAGGGTTCCGAAAAAAAAACGGAACCCTTATAGATCACTCGGGTGTCTGTCTATCCGTCTGTCACAGCCAGTTTTCTCCGGATCCACTAAACCGATTCTGTTGAAATTTGGTACACATATGGACTTCTGTGACCCAACACGGACGCATTACGTAAATTATTAAATTTTTAGTATGGGTGTCACTTTTGGGGGTCAAACTAGAAAATTAAAAAAAAACGTTTTTTGAACAATATTGTGTGACATATCAAATGAAAGGGTTTACTGTGCGGGTTTTAATTATATTTTTATCATAATTTTAAAATAAATGGTTTTGAAGTTATTCAAGAAATTTGACGAAAAATGACCATTCCCCCCTTATCTCCGAAACTACTGAGTCTAAAATTTTGAAAAAAATGCAGATAAAAGATCTTTACCTAAAAATTACAGGAAAACCTATTAGAAGTCTGTAGTGCTAAAATAACATGTTAAAAAAATTAAAGTCGTTCGGAACCCTTTGCACGCGAGTCCGACTCGCACTTGGCCAGTTTTTTAAAATTGGTCAAGTAGGTAGTTTTAGAGCATTACAAACAAACGTAGAAAAATGCAAATCTTTTCTTGATAATATTATAAGTGTATAAAATGAATAAACAAAACAAAACACTTATTCCTTACCACAACAGAAATAAAGGTGGGGGGGAGAAATAGATTATCCGCAAATGTGCATCCAAGAGTGAGTCTTTTTGTGAGTTTCCTCCCAACTTTTTGTGCGCCGCAGCGGCAGGAACCTCGCTTCCTGTGACAATAAAATGCAATGGCGACGAAGTTATACTAAATGTGGGTAGGCAGTAAATGTAGATAGTAATGTGGGTTTTGTTTTTAACCAACTTCCAAAAAAGAAGGAGGTAGATTTTTTTTATGTTTGTACACCGATTACTCCAACGTTTCTGATCCGATTTCTGTGATTCTTTTTTAGTTCGATGAGGTGTACTTACTATTTGGTTCCGTAAAAATTTGATTCAGTTTGGTTCAGGAGTTTTTTTTATGAGCATTTTTGTTTATTTCAATTTCTGCGTTGACGAAGACGTCGTCCAAGTATCACCACTTAAAAGAGAAAAATAAAAAACTTTTTACAAAAAAAATATAACCGACTTCCAAACAAAACACTACAAAGTATAAAATAACCTTATTTTCTGAAGTCGGTGTTAAAAACAAAGAAACAAAAACCAAAAACAACGACTTCCAAAATTAAGGTTATTTTATGCTTTGTACTGTTTTGTTTGTATTGTTTTTGTAGATCTGTGATTACTTCAATGAGCAAAGCTGTTAAATTGTGTTCAGTTTGATCATTATCCAGGGTGTTCTAGATTTTAGACAGGATTTTACATAATTGCATCTATCTCCAAGAATTTGGATGTATTTTTAGTCAAAGGTAATTGGGTTACATCTCAAACAATCAGGTTTTTGAAATGAGTATTTTATGTTAAAAACCACCATATCATCGCTTAACATCAGGTGAGATAGTGGCCAACGCGTGCCTTTAATAAAAAAAGAAGTCATCAAATTTTTAGTTAAAATCCCTGCTTTAATGCCAGGTTCTTACAGGTTTTCAGGCTAAATTAGAGTTTGAGTCACATTCAAATGCTTAATTGAGAAGCTAACTCAATATATAAGCGTAAGAACGTAACGCATACGAAGTCGCCTTTGTACGCGCATATCCCGTTTTTCCCGTTCCCGTAGGAATATCGGGAAGTTCTCTTTTAGTAGTCCCCAGCACTCCCCAAGGAAACATACACTACATGCCAAATTTCAGCTTTCTACGACCAGTAGTTTCGGCTGTGGATTGTCTGTCGGTCACTCACTCAGTCACTCAGTAACTGTAGAATTTTATGTAATAGGATTTTGTCACCAAGTTCAGCAACTTTACTTGCAACAGCAACAATGTCTTGAAGTAGTAATTGGTATCGTACCGTATCTTGTTGTTTGTATTTGCCCACCTACCTTGTTTGCCCACGTATCATCAGCCGAAAGACGTCCACTGCTGAACACAGGCCTCCCCCAAGCGTCGGTCGTTGTGACAACGCGTCGCCACAACGACCGGTCCAGCGCGATGTATATTTGCCCACGTATAGGTAAGCGTACAAGGTCTAAGCATTACAACAATAACCTATGAAATGTTCCTCATAAAATCCTGAATCAACGTTTGACAATCCCCCTAACTAATAAACTACGATCCCACAATACGACTCAGCTCAGCTCAAACATAGTTTCGAAATAATTATTTTCAAAGCAAGCCTTTTCGTAGTATCAGACGAAAGGCAGGCCAGCCACAGATCCTTACCAAAGAGACCTATAACAAATTTTCATTTTTTCGCAGTTTTGAGTTATGAATTTTTAATGAGATTGCGAGAGAGATTAAGAGTCAGAAAGTCATTTCCCGGTAAAGGAGAGGAGCATGAAAAAAAAAAGGATTGCTTCAGTCGTAGCGTTTGTTAGCATCGGGCTTCTAGAGGAGCGGTTTTGTGGCTAGTAGCGTTTTATAAAGAGTGAACCAGAACTTTCTCTGGTGCTTTTTCTTGCCGTTTGTACAAGTCAGAGACGACATATAAAACGTACGTGGTCTACAGTAGACCCGCTTTCCATAGGTATTGGTATCTCTTCTGATTTAAGGGCGCTTTTACAAAATCGAGCGCTTGGACCGTACTAAAGCTACAGACTGCGTTTCCCGAGACTTATAGTGATTGTAGCGCTGTATACAACAATTGTTTAAAAATATTGTTTTACATTTAAATAGACATTTTTTTTCGAGCAAGGTAACATAGTAACCTTAGTTATTGGTTACTTTTTGTTTCAATTAGGATTATACTTTCATAGAAAAAAAAAAACAATATAATTTCGGACGAAAAAATATCTGTAACTCTCTGTTTTACGGAATTATTTTTGGTGAATTGAATAAAGCACTCCAAAGTAGAAGATACAGTTGTACTATAAACATTTTTATTAATGATTAATTTATTATATCTTCGATGTAACAAAGCATCAAAAGATGCCTTAAGTAAAATTTTATGAAACATCCTTTGCAGAGACAAGGTTTTTACTAATTTACGTAAACAAATTGAAATATTTATTTAAAGCACTCCCAAGAATAAGAATCAAACTATTTTGGTCAAATTTTTTTTAAATTTCTGGTTATATAATAAACCATAATCACACATCAAAACACGAGTCAAACGCTCAAATCCAAGAAAAAATGTAATAGCCCTCTTAATTCTTTTTTATTTTTGTTTATGTTTGCGAAATTTATGTCGTTTTTTGTTTGCAGTAATACAGTTTTTTAACCTCTGGTATCACCTTATTGTTAAACATAATTTCTTAAGTTTTTTTCAGCGATCAGTCACATTTCACCATGAAAGTATTATTCTCCTTGATTGATCCACTAACACTCTTATTCTAAGGCCCCGCTCAGAGCCCGTACCTATCTTCTCGAGGGCAATCCAGAACGTTTCAGATTTGGTTGTGTGCCGCTTAACCAATTTTTTGTTTTTCTATTATATTTTTTATTTTTTCAGGTTATTATTTTAGTGCTCATCTCGTTAGGTTTCGCTGTGAGTTGGAGAGCGTTGTTATACTTTGTTGGTAGTTGCGTGGAGCATGGTATTTTGCCTCTGGTTTTGTGTGCTCTGAAATTCTGGTTAAGGATGAGGATTCTCTGTGGAGACAAATGTGAATGGTATGATTTATAAGTATTTATTAGCGATCCCGATTATCGTTGCTCTGCCCGAACATTGTCTTTCCGTAAGAAAAATACTCGAGAAAATAATTGCAGTGCCACCTACCGGTTCAATTGTGAGTCTAAACCATTTTGGGACCCACTCAGACACACAAACAATTCCCTAACTAAATCAAAATTGGTGCAGCTGTTTAGGAGTTCAGTGACATACACGCGTACAGAAGAATTATACAGGGTGAAACAGATTGAACGCAAAGCCTGAAAGTAGTTTATTGTTCTCATTATTATGAACAACTCTTAATAAGGAACCATAACTGAAATCGTGAAAAAAAAAAAATTGGTTGCCTGTAAAGTCGATTTACGGACGTCATAAGAAAACAATTGAATTCATAACATACTAGCCGAACGCTTAGGCCGATCGTGCCTCTCTATCGCTCGTTCCGTGCTCTCACTTGCGGAACGCAACACTTATTCGTGCGTGCAGCCGGCGTTCATCGATTTATAAGACACTAGTGGACGTCACGCGGTTTCACCCGTGTAGTTCCCGTTCCCGTGGGAGTACGGGGATAATATATAGCCCATGTTACTTAATTCAATTAGGTACATTATAATAAAATAATAATGTACCTAATTGAATTATTACTTTGATTATTTACTAATTTAATTGAATGTATTTTTAATTACTTTGACATTGAATTGTATTTTTAATTACTTTGACATTGAATTGTATTTTTAATTACTTTGACATTGAATTGTATTTTTAATTACTTTGACATTGAATTGTATTTTTAATTACTTTGACATTGAATTGTATTTTTAATTATTTTGACATTTAATCTATTTGAATTAAATAAATTAAATTGAATTATTATTGCTGTTCTGTTGGATTTGGATTGTTTAATCTTTGTAATAGTGGATAAATTTGAAATTATTTCATGCCTACGTAATAAGTGTAACTTACCTATTTATATTTGCACGCCGTTAAGGCAAAACATGACTGATATATTATGTAATTTAATTGTAACATCTTGCATGCCATGTGTGTGTACACTCATGTTTTGGACAAATAAATGATCTTATCTTATCTTATCTTATCTTATCTCATAATGTAGATATCCAATGCTAAAATATTTTTTCAAATCGGTCCGGTAGTTTCGGAGCCTATTCAATTCAAACAAACAAATCTTTCTTCTTTATAATATTAGTATAGATTAATTATCAAAAATCTTTGTTCAAAAATAAGTATAGCCCTTTAATCACTTCAAGACTAGATTAACTGTTTACCGATGTTCAAAAAATCACGATGAGCATAACTTCACTTTTTAATTTGATGAACTATAATCGCAGACAGTCCACCATACTCATTTATATAATACCTACACGACGGCGCGTGACGCGGTCCCCACAGAAGGAGATTAAGCGTAAACCGTTTATTATTAGAGTCGGGTCCATGTGTCGGATTTGCGTGTTTGTGAAATTAGGATTTAGACGCGTAGTGCTGTATTGTTTTTGACAAATGAGGGTCGGCACGTGAGGTTTCATGATAATATTTTCAGGAATCTTTTTTTTTTGGTTTGTCAGCATGTAGTCTGTTTTAATCAATGATATTAAAACTATAGATACTTTGTCCGCACTCTAAAATGACAACATGAAATGAAGCCAATTGGCCACATCGCGCTTAGTTACGCACCAACCTGTCGCGCGACACTACGTTTGTTTTTAATTTATATTGTGTGTGTAAACCTGTGCAAAACACAAAAAAAAACATGCCGTCGTGTGTTTTTTTATAGTTTAATTAGTAAAACTAATTAACGTATTATATATATTTATTTTCCCTTTCTTCACGCGTATAAGTAGGCTCTATTTAGTATTTTCGCCGTTTTTAAGCGCCGCGATGTTGGTTCATGACGTGTCTGTATATAATACGTCATTGGTTTTAATACGTTCAATTTCGCGTTTTGAAGCTGAAATTCTTCAATCTTATTCCTTTAGATTTGAAGAGTAGTACAATAGTGCGTTACACTACAGGTAAGAATTGATCGGTATGTGGAAGAGTTTCATAACGCACCTCCGAAATATAACAGGATATTAAAGATGTTCTGAGGCTTCAGACACTGACTGAAAAGTGTTCTTCTTCTTATCGTGTGTGCAGTAAGGTCTAACGACCCCACACACCCTAGTGTCAGAGTTTCTAAACCACTTCAAGGGCCTCTGCTAAAAGTCAAATCTATAGTCTTGGGGATATGGAGAAAGTCCAACAATTTTGATATCTAAAAAACAGGAGAAAAACAACTGCCCTCAATGTTCCTCCTGTATCATTTTCAAATTCAGTAATTTATTCTCTCCCACCAGTAAAAAAGAAGTAAAGAACAAAATCCTACAATTTATAGACTACCTATTACAAGAAAAACGGTGACAAATATTTGTATAGATAATGTATGTAAGGCTGAATGGATTATGAGTGTCATAAATGAAACTATAACGAATGGCCAGGCTGGCGCGATCCGTCATGGGCGACGGGCATAATATGGATCACTAGAGTAAATTTATTTTTTGCCGAAAACAAGTTTTAAGGAATTGGTAGATGCTTGTTTTGCTCTAGTCCCTAATTTACTGAATAATTACACAGTAACAATATAATAATGATTTAATTCGAAGCCTTAAAGTACGGAAATCACGTTAATTGGTAATTATTGTTGATTAAAGTTGGTATTTTTATTTAAAAAAAAAAAACTTCTGCATTTTTTTTACCTTTTACCTTTTCGTTTTCCAAGATACCCAGGAAAAGAAAAAGTGATCTGAATAAATTCATATTGAGCTTTCATTAATAAATATTCAGAAAAACATCCGAAATCAAAATTCTCGCTGGAGAATGATGGATGCAATTAGACTGAGGAAACCGAACTACTGTAAAATGAGAAAAGATCGATACATGCATGTGGTTAGAAAATAGAGACCAAACAATAAAATGAAAAAAAAAACACGAAATAAAATAAAGGAGCGTATCCACACTACGCTACCAACAACACATTCAAGGGTTCCCGCGTTCCTCACGCAAGGAGTCTTTTATAATGTATCACTGAAAGCCCCATGTGTAGACTCCTTAATGAATCATCGCGAAATTGCATACAATTATAATAATAATCGCCTCAGACTCAGTCACGAATGGGTTTTAGTGAAGGAAAATGAAAAAATAGGAGTTGGTCGCAGTGCATATTATATGCGTTTAGGGAAAGGGGTAGTTAGAATGAAGTTTATGCGGTAAAGAGGTGGAAAGAAAAACATATTATTAGGTTTTATTATTTCTGGCTTTATCATAGTCTTATCTAGTCTAGAGACATTTGAATATATTGTATATTGGAATATTGAATAACTACCTTTTGCCAGCGGCTACGCCCGCGTGAATATTGGAAATTATTCAAATCACGCCCTGGATAAAAGCTATTCCAGACTATAATCTACCTCTGTGCCAAATTTCATCAAGGTCCGTTCAGCCATTAATCATCATTTAATCATCATTTAATCATTTAATCATTTATTCATTTGCGAACATGGGTAATTGGTACAGGTGTTTCATTTATAATAAGTCCTCCATATTCTACCGTCACATGGGCATGCAAATTACATTAAATTAGAAATCAAAATAAATTAAATGAAATATTGTCATAGAATAGGCAAAATATAATAATAACAATGTCAAATGGATCAAATGTCAAAGAAAACAATATGTCAATCGGAACAATTTTGTCAAATAGAGTAACATTAACTTCAAATTAAATAAATTAAGATATAACATGAAAAATGTAAAATAATAATAATAATGTCAAATGGTACAAATGTCAGATAGAACAATAATGTCAATTGGAACATTAATTTCAAATGGAATAGGAAGTATGTCAATTAATCAGTGACTTATCATTCAGGAAGTCGTCAATTGTGTAGTAACATTTATCAATCAATATATATTTTAGTGTCTTTTTAAATTTTAATACAGTCATATTTTTCATTCTGACGTTATTGAGTAACAAACATCCATCCGAACTTTCAAACATAGAAATTATAATATTATTTCGGAAAGTTAGGATGAACATCCTGAAAATAAATATTGAGTTCATAAGTTAACTCTTTTAGAAAAGAAGAACCGTACTTTATTTTAATCAGCCATAATGATTTTCATGTTCAGTATTGAAAAAGTGTGATTTCGCTAGCTCTAGTGTAATTTTTATTATTATCGATCAAGTTCGCTTTTGACCACTATCTCACCTGATAATAATCGATGATGTGGTCGACTATGAAGCAGGCTTGATAGAAACAAGGATAGAATAATAACTTCAAAAGAATATTACCTACTTCTCTATTTTTCTACCGATGCATATGCAGTGTTGTTGTCAGATTTTCTGGGTTTGATAATCCACGACAATAACGACTGCCAAATGACAGCCGGGTCAAACACTTAAACAGTGTATAGCAGAATAAACTCAATAACGCTTAAAGGGTCATTGTACTCAACATTACGAACAACTTTCACTAAGCAACCAACACTGAAATCGCGACAAAAAAATCAGTACATTTTGTCGAGTTATGCGCACAGAAATGTATGAGGCAGTCGATTTTTCCATGACCCCTTAAGAGGTATTGCGTTTATTTTGTTATATATTTTATGTACTTTAAAAATATGTCTATCAATATGTAACACCCCTTTCGCCTAAATCCCGTCGACTCGTAACGTACGACCGACGGTCGGATCACGTGACCGGAGGGTCGTTACCGCAGACGTTTGAATTTCATGTTAATTTGAAATGCAAGGGTGTGACCGCGTGGAATACAATCCGACTGTAATAAGGTAGCATTGATTTGTTATTATTTTAACGTAATGTTATGTTTGTATCGTTCGGTTTTTTAGGGTTCCGTACTGAGAGGGTAACCAACGGAACCCTGTTATTAAGCTTCCGCTGTCCATCTGTCAGTCCGTCTGTCTTTTTGTCAGCGGGCTTTATCTCAAGAACCGTAATAGGTAGACAGTTGATCACAGATTGTGTATTTCTATTGTCGCTATAACAACAATAAAAATTAAATTCAAAATAAAAAGGTGTTCCCGTACAAGAAACTTGTTTTTAGGGTTCCATACCAAAATGGTAAAAAAGGAACCCTTATGGTGTGACTAAGTCTGTCTGTCTGTCACAGCTGGTTTTTTTTGGTTTGTGGTACTGTAGCGGCATCAATGTCGCCACAAGAAAAACCAACGAAACAAATCTACATCACAACAAAAAAACCACGACGCCATCTATCCAACTAGCAGCGAACTGCTACGTCGAAATCCTGAATCGCGCAGAGTTTACCGTGTGATTTGAACATAAATATACTTCAGTTCGAATATCAACCATCGGGTAGTTGCCCACACCGGACACAACAGCCGTCTGGTCGAAGGATCCTTCCTTTTCAATGGAGGTTTGTGGGACTTTACTCACTGTACCGCATACCTCCAAAGCACGGAACTCATCGTGTGAGAGACCGAATCGCACTTAGCCGGTTTTTATTTCTTTGTTCTATTGTTTTTGCGGTTGTGTGTAGTGCTGAATAAATACTTTCTCCCTTTCTTCTTTTATTCGGTATTTGAGATACCGGTTTCATATTTATGTCTCTTTCAAATTTATACTTTAGTTCCCATAAGTGTAAATAAAATGAATATATCCTAAACTTCAGATATTTTTAAACTAGATAATTATAATGTATAATTATGTTAATGTGCCAAGTAAAAGAGTATGGAAAGCATTTATTTTGTGTTTATTAATTTATAAGATAACTAGTAGACGTCACGCGGTTTCACCCGCGTAGTTCCAGTTCCCGTGGAAGTACGGGAATAATATATAGCCTATGTTACTCCCTGATAATGTAGCTATCCAATGCTAAAATAATTTTTCAAATCGGTCTAGCAGTTTCGGAGCCTATTCAATTCAAACAAACAAATCTTTCTTCTTTGTAATATTAGTGTAGATAAACTTACTAACAAGGAAAAAAAAAAGAGTGTAAAATAAACAGTATTCCTCAAATTAAACGTAACAACGATACACTTTAAAATACAATGAACGCAGCCTTATTAACCCTTCCCAGACATGTGAACTGAGGACGCCACTTACTGGCCATTAACAGAACTAACCCTTTCGATGCGGTGCCGTCGTTACGAGGTATCTACATAAATTGGTGACTACCGCCATTTCTAATGACCGGTGTAGCTGAGCATTAGCGTATTAATATTCTACTTTTGTAATTATACGTTAGGACTTAGGAATGACATTGCAAATAAAAAAAAAACGTTCTTTTTTTATATTGTCTACGCTGTCTTCGGAAACCAAACAGCGGTATCTCAAAAATTTTAGAATTTTCTTGTTTTTCATAACGGTTACCTTCATACATTCTGCATCAAATAGAGTCGAAAAACTTGAAGTTTATATAGGTACTTTTTTTTAAATGCACTCGACTCTTATTTAAGAACCGGCCCATTATGGCAGAGGACTGACGTGTGTGGAAAAGGAAGAGGGACGATTTTGCCCAGCAGTGGGACATAATGGGCTAGATTAGTATGCGCAAGTAAAGTAACTCTGTCTGTTGGTTTCTTTTTTGATAATCCGATCTTATCTGAGAGTACTCTAAAACCTGGAGAGAGACTTATGATACTTTTAAATAAAATATATGACAAACGAAGCTAATTTTACATGTACCTGAAATGACGAAATAATGATATATTGTTTTACCTAAATGTAATCTCATTATTATTATTTTTTTGTTTCTTTATTTTATTGTTTTAATTTTAATTGTTATTCTACGTTTGATTTTAAATGTTTAAGTTTTTGTTTTTGACTAATATTATTTTAAATCGATTTTTTTTTGACATATTTATAAAGCACTAGTGGACGTCACGCGGTTTCACCCGCGTAGTTCCCGTTTCCGTGGGAATACGGGGATAATATATAGCTATGTTACTCCCAGATAATGTAGCTATCCAATGCTGAAAGAGTTTTTCAAATCGGTCCAGTAGTTTCGGAGCCTATTCAATTCAAACAAACATACAAACAAACAAATCTTTCCTCTTTATAATATTAGTGTAGATGTAACATTGTGCTGCCACACAAAACATACAATATGCTAATTCAATTATCCGGGGCCACCAAGATACCGTTTGGGCCCCATGGCTACTTCTACTGTATTTGCGGTTAACTTTATTTCTATTCCTCATTATAATTGTTCATGTGTAATAATTTGTGAGTGCCAATAAATAAAATAAAAAATAAATAAATGGGGTCCGAGTGCTCACGTTTATTTAAAGAACTAGCTAAACGTTTAGTTGACACTTCGCGTGACCCAAGGGCTGGCTTTCACCTCGGACAGAGGATAAGCATTGCCATACAACGTGGCAATGCCGCCAGTCTTTTGGGCTCACTTCCAGTCGACAGCGATGCGGACGAATTTTTTAACATCATATTATAGTTAGGAGTTTTATTTTGTATTTAAGTGTAAATATAAATTATTATTAAATCTATTTTTTTTTCAAAACTCTTTATGATTGAGTTACTGCTTTTTGGCATCCGGATGCAGTATTGCTCATTAGTTATTCATTCGATTAGTGATATTATGAGTCCTTTCTTTGTACTCGTTAACAAGTTCGTTTAGCAAGGTGCATTATAGGTCAATTTTCCCACACAAGTATTTCTTTCAATGTTGCATGTTAGTGACTACCTACAGCTACATTGTAAAAGCCAATGATACATAGACTATAGATGCGATGCCCGCACTCTGAAATGGCAAAAAATCGAACAAGTGCGAGTCGGACTCACGCATGAGGGGTTCCGTTCCATCGTATTTTTATTATTTGTTGTTATAGCGGCAACAGAAATACATACGTTGTGAAAATTTCAACTGTCTACCTATTAAAGTTCATGAGATATAGCCCGCTGACAGACGGACGGACAGCGGCGGCTTAGTAATAGGATTCCATTGGTTCCTCTTTCGATACGGAACCCTAAAAAGCCGGCCAAGTGCGAGCCGGACTTGCGCATGAAGGGTTCCGTACCATCTTATTTTATTAGGTAACTATTTGTTGTTAAGGCGGCAACAGAAATACACACTCTGTGAAAATTTCAACTGTCTACCTATTACGGTTCATGAGATATAGCCCGCTGACAGACAGACGGACGGACAGCGGAGGCTTAGTAATAGGGTTCTGTTGGTTAGTCTTTAGGTACGGAACCAAGGCAACTACCGCGAACCGATAATGCTTGCGCTATTTTTTAGATATTGGTGATTTCGGGGTTGGCCCATATCAAGGTCAAAGTCAAATGATTTATTTCAATTAGACCAATAAAGGCACTTTTGAACGTCAAAAGAAAATAAAATATAGTGACTCTAGCCGTCCGTTCGCAAAAGGTAGATTCTTATGGAGAAGAACGGACAAGAAACTCCATAGTTACTCTTTTCAAAAATAAGCTTTATAATATTTGCATACATTAATCAATTGATTATAACGTAAGGACGATGCTCCCAAAAAAGCACTTATATACTACTTATAAGTACAATAAAGAAATGGCAGCAGAGGTAAAATTAATAAGTTTGCTAGTAAGGGGACATAGTACTCACATACGTACAAATTTTGCAACTATTGATTTATATATGATCAGTGTGTGAGTTAAATTAAATATAAAATCTGGCCAAGTGCGAGTCGTACTCGCGTGCAAAGGGTTCCGAACGAATTTAATTTTTTTAACATGTTATTTTAACACTAAAGACTTCTAATAGGTTTTCCTGTAATCTTTAGGTAAAGATCTATTATCTCCATTTTTTTCAAAATTTTAGGCTCAGTAGTTTCGGAGATAAGGGGGGGGAATGGTCATTTTTCGTCTTATTTCTTGAATAACTTCAAAACCATTTATTTTAAAATTATGAAAAAAATATAATTAAAACCCTCACAGTAAGCCCTTTCATTTGATATGTCACACAATATTGTTCAAAAAACTTTTTTTTTTAATTTTCTAGTTTGACCCCCAAAAGTGACGCCCATACTAAAAATTTAATTATTTACGTTACGCCTCCGTGTTTGGGTCATAGAAGTCTATATGTGTACTAAATTTCAACAGAATCGGTTCAGTGGATCCGGAGAAAACTGGCTGTGACAGACGGACAGACAGACAGACAGACAGACAGACAGACAGACAGACAGACACCCGAGTGATCCTATAAGGGTTCCTTTTTTTTTTCGGAACCCTAAAAATCAGTAAATACACCTGTATACATAGTAAATATTAATATAATGAACACAAACATATCAACCAGTTTCACTATGTCTACTACACTCTAGATTGTCCTATGGAGCAGGACTAGCATGTTTCCAAGCATTCTTATCTTGAATATAATCATCTAATTTGTAATATGCTTGTTCACAAAGTGTCTTTTTACACACGTTTTAAATTTTCTTTAATTTAATTCTAATATGTTAGAAGGATTTTTGTTGTAACATTTAATACAGTACCCCATGAAAGATGTTCGTACTTTGGATAATTTAAAAAATGGTTGATCTAGTTTATTTCTATTTCTAGTATTAAAATTATGTCTATCACTAATTTTGCTAAAGAGATGTCGATTTTTCCTTCTGTCACCCCATAGTAGAAGTTGTTCATAATGATAAATATAATGAATGACACCTCAAGTATTGCGTTATTCTTTTACACGCTCGGTGTAGTAACTTAATTGAACAATTTGCAGTTGCTGATAAAAAAAATTGTAACCTAGCATTTTCGTAAGCTTGATCCATTTTTTTTATAATATAAGTAGCTACAACATCTAATTTGATTCAGAATGTGGGTCAAACCGATGGCCTTACAGATGGCGCTGGTGCATCGATACCCGCTGTTCCAACTGTCGAACACGTTTCAAATTACGAACGCTGTGTGAATCCGTTAAGAGGATCACACATTGGATTGTGGTTGGGGAAAAGTTAGGTGGGCAACCCACTGTTCAGTTTTAGTTGGATGTCTTAGATGTAGACAGAATTATTAAGAAAGAAAGGGAAAGTTTTTATTGTGACAGAACTAACGTGCAGTCAACTTACTTAATCAGCCGTTTTGTTGGCTACCTAGACTTTTGTATTGAACGTCGCCGTGTAATCAGCGGTCTTAGTGAAAGAAAACCCTAAACCGTAAACTGACTTTTTTTTGTGATGTTGTTCTTCTATTAAAAAATATGTACTTTTGTACCTAACTTTTTTTGTGCGGACTATTTTAAAATAGAACCCCTGCTACTTACCAGTTAATGTGTAATCTCTCTAACAGCCACGCCTTTGACCTATAGCTGGCCAGTCGCACTTTAGAGGTCAATATTTCAAATATCGAACGAATGAATTCGGAGAAAAATAATCGTTTTGATGTTTTGTGAATGAACCAATCAGCCGGAACTAATAAATTCTCTGTAGGTATAATTTCTGATTGATTTTCTTTTACATCGTCGGAAATAACTGTTAATTAAATAGCTATAAATAATAATGTTGTACTTATTTAAAAAATCATTTACATGGCAAAATAATTCCAGCATTCATTTTATAATCTGGACTACGTTTAGGTAACTGCAAAAGACATATTTGTTTTGATTTCGAAACGGTTTAGAACGGAAGAAACGAAAGAAAATAATTACAACTTTTAGGTTTTATTTCATATGGAATCTAAGTATCATCATTTACCCAGTACACATCATCTTTTTTCCCTTGTTTGCTCTTTTTATACAAAGTCGGCACAGCATGTCTTCTTCCACATGTCTCAAACAATTTCTCCTTTTTTTCTGGCTTTAGATATCATTTTTCACGTGCCCGCTACCCATAAGGCAGTTAAAACTAAATCTCAACGACACGAATAAAACCAATTAGAAAAAGAAAATTGAAAAGATTCGAATTTCAAAATGTCTGTTCGTAATTCAAAAGCTGTTCACACATCGTGACGGCAACACGTTCATTAATCGCGGCGCACCAATTAACACCTCGTGGTTGGTTACACGCGTTGATGACGTCACATTTGAACCGTGTTGGTGTGATTTACTGGCATTTCATTAGTATCAATTTTCAATTTAGAATTGGAACACAGGCATAGTAATTTCAATGTGAACATAGAACACAGAATTAAGATTTTGGGCAATTTTTGTTTTGTTTTTTTTTTTTTCTTCTAAGATTTGTTTGGAAAATCCAGTCCATCATCCTAAACCCTACTGCTAAGCAATCTGCCTCTCCTTTCTAGTGTCAATCCCCTCGTCAATGTGCCAATGTCTAGACCAATTTTTTTTTTTCATTAAATATTTTTGTTGGCAAGATGATCAACTACGATTAGCATAAACAAAACTAGAATCAAATCCTGCAACCTTAACGGAACCACCCTCAATCGACCACAAACGGAGTGAATGTCTTTCACATAGTTCGTGTGACAGATTTCGAGTTCATTAGGAATGTGTGTCCCACTGTACCTTGTAATTACTATCTCATCAACTTTCAATTGATTTGCAGTTCCATTGACGGTTTTGTTCAGAGAGGTCAATGATGCTTTGGTATGAAGCAGAGATGTATGAGAATTTATGCAATAGTGTGGATACAATGCTTTATGAACAGAACCTGTATACTATGCACATACAATTTTCAGTTGCTGATGAGATTTTTATAGATGTTACAGCTTTTTTTTACTTTTAGATTTTAAGACTGTTTAATTGATTTTCATCAGTTTCTTTTTAGGGTTCCGAACAAAAAATGGAACCCTTATAGGATCACTCGGGTGTCTGTCTGTCTGTCCGTCTGTCACAGCCAGTTTGCTCCGGATCCACTGGACCGATTCTGTTGAAATTTGGTACACATATGAACTTCTGTGACCCAAAGACGGACATGTTACGTAAATGATTAAATTTTTAGTATGGCGGTCACTTTTCAGGGTCAAACTAGAAAATTAAAAAAAAAGTTTTTTTTTTAACAATATCGTGTGACATATCAAACAAAAGGGCTTACTGTGAGGGTTTTAATTATATTATTTTCATAATTTTAAAATAAATGGTTTTGAAGTTATTAAAGAAACTAGACGAAAAATGATCATTCGCCCCCTTATCTCCGAAACTACTAAGCATAAAATTACGAAAAAAAATGGAGACAATAGATCTTTGCCTAAAGATTACAGGAAAACCTATAAGAAGTCGATAGTCTTAAAATAACATGTTAAAAAAAAATTAAATTCTTTCGGAACCCTTTGCACGCGAGTCCGACTCGCACTAGTTTTTATAACTTGCCCCACACTAGAAACTTTTCTTGTATCGTGGGCGCGTACACAAACATATAAACTCACATACACAAACATCCAAACCCGGAACAACTATCTGTAAGCCATACAAATATTTGTTCCATGCGGGAATCGAACCCGTTACATTCAGCACAGCAGCTAATGGCTCAACCACTATGCCAACCATGTCATACAAAGGTTTTGACAAATTTATTCATATGGGCAAGATATTCATATTACGGGTCCCCACAAACAAGGTTTTAATTATTATTATTATGCCATTTATTCATTTATATACGTACTATTTACATTTTTAAATATTTCTGTAAAAAATACAAAATCATTTAAAAATATAAACACTAGTAGCCCACCGGTATCGAGAACAGGGTCCAAGCTAACGGTGGTACAATACGCGCCGCCGTGTCCAGGTGTACTGCCTTCTGGATCAAGCCCTTGATCCAGCTGCCCAACGAGAGCCTCTTGAGATGTTATTATTATTATTATTTATTCATTTATCAGATTACAAGGTCTATTATGGTCAGTAATAGTAACTATGTTAGTAGGAAAATAATTTGAATATAAATAAATAGTGGACGTCACGCGGTTTCACCCGCGTAGGTCCCGTTCCCGTGAGAGTACGGGGATAATATATAGCTTATGTTACTCCCTGATAATGTAGCTATCCAATGCTAAAAGAATTTTTGAAATCGGTCCAGTAGTTTCGGAGCCTATTCATTTCAAACAAACAAACAAACAAATCTTTCCTCTTTATAAAATTATTATTTATTATTATTATATTATAAGTATAGAAGATAATATAATTATAATATTATATAATAATAAATAAATTACAACAAAATTAAATTAAAAATATCCATAAAAATAAATCTTTTTCGAAAATGGTACGTGTGCAAATGTGTTTCCCAGAATCAGCAAAGCTTATAACACTAATAAATAAAATATAACTTCGTCACAACTTCACCAAAACTCTAAAACATCCTCGTCAAGTTTTACAAACCACGTGTAATATAAACCATATCATTTTATAACCTTCGAACTTTTCGCATGAACCCCATTATTCGCCATAGTTGTCGATCACTTAACTACCCCTACGATGTGTAACATCCAGAGAGCACGGAACGATACCATGTGGCCATTGCTTAGGACGGCATTGTCAAAAGTAACTTCGTTTATTAACCGACGAAAAAACGGAGGAGGTTCTCTTCTTTTTATTGGAAATGGAACCATGAGGATGGTCCAATATAAATTTGGAAAAAAAAAATCCAACGCTAAGGATAGGAAAACAGGGGATGATTGGTTGTTCACTCACTGATTGTAATATATGACCACGCATAACTTTTTACAGAGTAGTCCGATTTTGATCGTTCTTTTTTTATTGGATAGCGTATACCTTGAAAATGGTCCCATATAAATTTGAAAAAACAAATCCTACCCTAAGGGGGGAAAATAGGGGTGATTTTTTGTTCACTCACAATTTTAGTGCAGAGTTGTGTAGCATTTTTTGTAGGCCTATCCATGTGGGTATATAAAGCCTGTATTTTTTTAGTATTTACATTATATAACAAGTCATAATTAAAGTAGGATTATATAAAAGGTAATAGCTAAAGTAAGATAGGTAGATTATTTTAAAAGTAATAAAAAATTAAGCCTGTTTTAATTACTAGATTAAAGCCACAAAAAAGTGTAAAATAAAAAAATTAACCTCCGAAAATTCTGAAATTTTCGGAATTCGGTGTTAAAATACAAAGAAACAATCAAAAACACCGACTTCCGAAATGACCTAAAGTTATTTTTTGTAAAAAGGTTTATAATTTTTTGCTTTTCAGTTTTTTCGGACGTTATATTTTTTGGTTATTTTTTTTTTATTTCATATTTTAAAAATAATGATGATGAATAACTATTTTTTATTTACATTTTTATATTAATTCATATTCATTTTCACAAAAAAAAACTAATTACCGTCTCCAGGGATTCTATCTCTGTACCAAAATTCATCATAATGGGAGGGGGGTGGCGAGTGACCCTCACTTTTATTTAACTTACAAATGAACTATTGCGTTTTTAAAGATCTGACACCCCGAGCCAAATATATATATTATTATGCTGTCCCTTAATTAATGAATACAGATGAAAATTCTAGACCAATTTATTGAAAATAATAATTACATCTACGCATTATGGGTCAACATTTTTTGTACCTCACCTCGGATCGGTTTGATTTTCTTTTAAAAACCCCAGGTTGGTAGAGGTAGTTTGTAGTTTGTAACGCCTTTCACAGTATGCCACCCCGAAACATAGCCCTTTTGTCCTAGGGGGTAAATATGCTATTACCTTTGTGTCTATGTGCAATTGCCAGACATGACAAAAAAAAAATAGCGTCTCTATTTGCTGCCCGCCAGTGGCGTAGCGTTCCTAGATCTGTGGGTTACTGGTAACACCCCTAAGTTACGGGGTAAGAAAAGTTCGGAATTGTGCCAATAACCCCCGGTTATTGAACGCCTATTTGATTTAATCGGTTGTCACGTCATTCTCATGTGAAGTTAAATATGATCGTTTGTTGTTTTTGTAAACGATAACATGAGTTTTTGTTCTCAGCAGAAGTTCTGGGTAGAGAATAGAATAAAATTCTTTTAGTGTTGTCCGTTGGCACCATTGTTTTACATGTTTTTTTTTCGGGTGAACTGGTTGTTAAGAGTACTATTTATTATTTTACATAATTTAAAATAAAGAAATTAATTTTAGGAACCAATCGATTGGATTACACAATGGGCGGCCGTCTTCAACTTTGGATGGATTTAAAAGATAGATTTGCTCGTTTTTTCTGTTTTAAAGTGCCAGTTAAGCTTATCAACAGCTAAGCTAAGTTAGTTTCGCTTAGCTCTCATACTGTTAATAAAACTGTATAAGGCCAAACATCTTTTCTTTTAGAATAACTTTTTATATTTTTATACACGAGTGGGCTAATAACAAAAAAAAATTGGCCAAGTGCGAGTCGGACTCGCGTGCAAAGAGTTCCTAACGAATTTAATTTTTTTAACACGTTATTTTAACACTACAGATTTCTAATAGATTTTTCTGTAATCTTTAGGTAAAGATCTATTATCTCCATTTTTTTCAAAGTTTTAGGCTCAGTAGTTTCAGAGATAAGGGGGTGGAATGGTAATTTTTTGTCTAATTTCTTGAATAACTTCAAAAACATTTATTTTAAAATTATGAAAAAAGTAAAATTAAAACCCGTACAGTAAGCCCTTTCATTTGATATGTCACACGATATTGTTAAACAAACTTTTTTTATTAATTTTCTAGTTTGACCCCAAAGGTGACCCCCATACAAAAAATTTAATGATTTACGTAACGCGTCCGTGTTTGGGTCACAGAAGTCCATATGTGTACCAAATTTCAACAGAATCGGTTTAGTGGATCCGGAGAAAACTGGCTGTGACAGACGGATAGACAGACACCCGAGTGATCCTATAAGGGTACCGTTTTTTTTTTCGGAACCCTAAAAATCCGTTCTTAGAGAACAACTTGTTCAAACTTGAGATTTAATACATACAAAATGTCATCACAGGCATAAAAAATACGTTTTACGCCTTAGAACAATCACACAGAACAAACAAACCTGGAAACTGCACTAGAAGACCCACTCTCCTTTTTTTCATGTGACTTCTGCCGCTCTGTCGGAGCAGAAGGGAGTGTCAGACTCACCCGTGTTCCTCCAGATGCCCTTTACGTTCCAGGGCCTCGGTAACTCTTTAGCAAAACTCTGCAACCCTGGCAGAGACCTACTCTGCTTTTTTTATGGATGGGATATCATCGACTGACTCCTCCCGGGAGCAGAAGGTAGTGTCACACTTTTACTGACTAAAACCCATCCGTGTTCCTCCTAATGCTCTTTGCGTTCCGAGCCGCGGTGACTCTTTCGAACAAATTCCACTACCCTGGCAGGCACTGGCCCTAGCGGGCTCCGTCTACTTTGCTGACATCTCTTTGAGGCGCGCGTGGAACACAGCGCGTCGTCGACCCAGGCCTGGTCCTGATCGGATGGCGAGCCACCCAACGCTCGCCGTCCGCAGACCCGCGTCTACGGTGGCCGGGAATCGGCACCTAGCACCTAGCGAATCAATCATATTCCACCAGCAATCAAAGTTATCGATTCCCGCCAATACAGCCAGCCCAATACACGAGTTCTGTCATATTGTCGGCCACCTACATATCGCGCAGTTTCATAAAAAATTGTTCAAAATGTCACTAAAGGCATACAAACGACATTTTCTTCCTTAGAAGATTCTAACAGGTTATAAAAGCACGAAACTACACTAGTAGGCCGCACTCACCTTTTTTTTCAAACGACGCTCCGCTCTGGGTGGGGCGGGAGAGAGTATCAGGCTCTACAGACTAAAACCCCGGGCCACCCACGGTAACTCTTTCAAACAATTCCGCAAACCTTCATTTCATTTATTTCAAACAATACATACATTGTGTATAATTTTAGGTACATAATAATTAATAATATTAATATAAAATTGTTACATGCAAAATAATTTGCAAGAAAATAAATTAAAATGTCAAGTTAATAAATTTAAAAGCTGTCTATCTACATCTACACTAATATTATAAAGACAAACAAACAAATCTTTCCTAGATTTGTTTGTTTGTTTGAAATGAAAAGGCTCCGAAACTCCTGGACCGATTTGAAAAATTCTTTCAGCAATGGATGGCTACATTATCAGGGAGTAACATAGGCTATATATTATCCCCGTACTCCCACGGGAACGGGAACTACGCGGGTGAAACCGCGTGACGTCCACTAGTAAATAAATAAATGTCCAAAAGAATGTCAGATATAATGCCAAATGTACTTATAATATCAGATGATTAGCCAAAGTCAACCTAGCAGAGACCTACTCACCTAGCAAATCAATCATAATCCACTGGCAATCAAAATTATCGATTCCCGCCAACACAGCCGGCCCGGTAACCGTGTTCTACCAAATTGTATGCCACCTACATATCGCGCAGTATCCGATTTGTTTCCGACACAGTTTCCAAAATGGCGCTTGTTTTATTTTTGGGGTTCTTTCACATTTGGTTTCAGTGCATTATGATAAGAATTTCTTGGGTAGTTATTAGGTAGGGATATTTATTACTCAATTGATTATAAACTACAGTGCTTAGGCAAAATAGTTTATAATACCGACTCCCCTTTAGGGGAAGTGACGTTTTGATGCACTTTTACAGTTTCTCATGCCTTTTCGAATCTCGATCTGTATTATTTCAAAGAGCGCTCCGGTGAATAAAACAGTTTTTATATAAAACAATTTTCGCAAAATCGTTTAAAAAAAATGAAATTTGGGAGTTTCGCCTGTCGCAACCGAAAATATCGATACTGAGGCTAGTTGTGTAAGTAAAGGGTTAATAGTAATATTATTTTATACAGAATCTTGGATTGTGTCTGTTTCCAAAGCAGAGCTTAATAATAATTTAATATTGTTTCCATTTTATTTGTGATGGGTTTGCTCTTGACTCTAGTCTAGGTCAGAGATGACAGAGACAAAGTCTACAATGGAGCGAGCTTACCCAGAAGGAGCCTGTGCAGTCTAACTTTGAAGAGATGAGAGTTTTCAGTGATTTTTTTAATCAAGCATTTGTGAAACACATTTACAAAGCTCGGAAATCCCTAAAGAAACAAGTAAGTAATACCTACTATTCACAATAATAAGCAAGACCTTATTTGTAAAAACATAAATAACAAAGTATAATATCTAACTTAAGAATTTCTTAGAACTCATCTTCAAGGAGATTCTAAGCCTTATATATATTTCCTTTCCTCCCTAGACTGTCTCTTAAGATTTTCTTCAAATAAACTACATCCCACGATATACATTACACATTTTTCCTCGCCACAATTTTACGTGAATGTTAAGCATAAAGAATGTCTCAAGGAACTGAAATTGCGCTCTCCGACAAGAAAATATCGCGTACAATAAAAGAGTAAAATAAAAAGAATAAAAAAAGTTGGATAGGAAACAAAAACAATTCAGTAAGTGCACCCATACACGGCATTGTCACACGTCAGACGGGTCATGCGATACAACCGCACAAAACGGGCACAAAACATCTATTGTGTTGTGAATGGGGTGCTTTACGGCACGCGGAAACAAATTTTTTTAAGAACGCGTTCCTTTTTGTGTTTGGAATGTGTCGTGGGCGGTTTGTGGTTCTGTTTATTTTTCTTTTAGTTTTAAACGGTGTTCGTTGCAAATGTTACTTTTCTTTTGTGTTTGTTGTGTGTGATTAGTTTACTGAATGTTGGGTCGGTTTTGGTGCAATATTTTCCAAACTTATTATTTATACAAAAAGTTCGATCAGCTATTCAATTCAGAATTCAAGTTAATAAGGGCTTTTTTGGAGAAATTCACAGCACTTACTTTGACAAGACACAAACTGTAATATTTTCTGAATATAACATAGTAAATAACACACTATTTGAGCCTGCACTAAACGATTTAAAATAAAATACATAAAAAAGGAAAAAGAGCTAAAATATTCGCAATTAGAAGCGACATAGTTACCCATTTCCAAAATCAAAACAATCAGTTTTATCATTGCAAATAATCGCAACAATTTTCCTTTTTTCACGCACATTTTCCCATGGTTTTCCAGCATAGCTCTTTTTCTACGGAACCCTTAATACACAGTGTGTTCTGGGCATCGTCGTGTGAATACTGTTAAGTGTATTGCTAGCGTGTGTTTTACTATATTTTTTTTAATTAATATAAATGCGTTTCGTTTCTCTTTTGTTTAAAATATCGAAACATGGTTTGTTTTATTGCGAATGTTACGTTTTGTTTAGATAAAAATGTGTTTTGGTTGCACACATTACCAATTGTTTTTTGCTGAGAAATGAAAATGATTTTCTCAATGTTTCCTATGTAAATGGTAGCCGAGAATTTTGATTTGATGTTTTTGTGTTAGTATTTACCAAAGGTTGATGACGTGATTATAAATTCACATTCTATTTTATCAACCTACAAAAAGAGATGGTTGCAGACATTTTTTTTGAAAAACATAATATTTATACTTCATATTTTTCTTGAAAAAACAGCTTTCATAAAGCATCTTAAATACAAACAACTCTCAACAAACTGATAATGGGTACATAGAACGCCAATATTAATCTCATCGCGTTGTTTTGTTTACATCGCTGCTATTACAAGGGAGATCGTTCAATAAATCCCTACATAGCTGTCAGTGTAAAAATAATATTGCGTATCAGTTTTGTTTTGATGTGTCGGCTGAGTGGGTGTTGGCACGCGACTTTGGTATGTTTCTGTTTCGGTAAATTTGGTACAGCCCGGAATCATAGGGGGTGACCCTTCATGACCCTATACTTTTAAAATGATGTTGAACGTTTTTACCTCGTTATCGTTTCTTATAAATTTCCATCGCAGGATCCTAAAAAGTTAAATATTTTCTCTGGACTCGTCAAACCTCATTAAATTGGCGTGTTTTGGTGGTCGCCCGTGTTGAATCTGGCTTTTAAGATGCAGCGTCTGAAAAAAAATTGTTTCATATTTTTTAGATCGCAAATATAGTTTTTAAACAGAGACAACGAACAAACAAGACAACGAACAAGTCGTTGTCTTGTTTAAAAAATATTGTTACTTTGTTGATGATTAAGGAAAAAACAAGGATAAGTCACAATAGATCGTCGCCACCACAATTTTTTTTTGAGTTTATTATTTCGATTTCCCAAACAGAATTCTTCCTAGCCAGTAGCAGACCTCAAACGAGGACGCTCAAGGCGTGGCCACGGTGTCCATTACTGCTTAACTGATATCGACAGCTCAGCTTATGGTGTCGACTCACGATTGTTTCATATATTGTTATACAAATGTTTTCTACCAAGAATGGAGGAAGTTACTTTAGGTCTAATTGACAGGTTTATGTTTGGTAAATGAGGAATTCGATTTTTGCTGTGGGTGTTAAAAATTAGTTCAGGTAACGTTGTCCTCAGCTGCCGAGCTCACTCCCAGTATTGATAATTTTAATTTATAATTTAATTCAGAATATAATTCCATAAACACATAAAATTTTTCCTTTACTGAGTGAGTGACTGACATACAACGCACAGCCGAAACTACTGGTCGTAGAAAGCTGAAATTTGGCATGAGGATAAACTCCACAGGGGAGCACTAAGAAAGGATTTCCCGAAAAATACTACGGGCACGGGAAAAAAACGGGATATGCGAGTATGAAGTCACGGGCAAAAGCTAGTTCCATATAAGTGTTAGTAAAGCTTAAAACTATGTTAGTACCTTGTACCTACTTCTATGTATTACAACAATATAAGCATTTTTCTCCTGTTTTCATAATGTTATCATTTATTTTTCTGATGAAATAGGTTCTAGACAAAGTGGCATTCTATCAATGAACTAGATTTTGGAAATGTCAAAAACATTTTTTGTTTGCTCATTAGACATTTTTTTTTATTTCGACAGCGTTTGTCATTCCCATACGTTTATTTTATTTTTCTTTTCTTCATTAGGGACTAAAAAACATTTACATGTTAAGGCGATACGATAACATTCTTAAGAGAAGTAGTTAAACATATAATCCACACTATTGTCCACGGATTAATCAAATAAGAGAAAAACAGAAAGAGATTTAAAGTTTTTTTTTAAATACTAGTTGACCCGCGCAACTTCGTCTGCTCCGGTCCTATTGGTCTTGGACTATCTAACACTGAAAGAATTTTTCACATCGGACCAGTAGTTCCTGAGATTAGCGCGTTCAAGCAAACAAACAAGCTCTTTAGCTTTATATATTAAGTGTAGATTTGAATTAAGTATAATAATTTAAAATTTTGATGCTAATGAATTTATAGCGAAAGTTTTAATTTTTTTATTAGAATAGAAGAAAATGTCTTCGTCCAAAAAGTGTGCGGTATAAGTTTCCACAAGTTGTCGAAGAGGTACTAACGCCCCGGTATTGGTCTTACATGCATGAATTCACGTGTGATAGGTGGGGCACGCGAGTCCCACGTCCAGGGGGCTACTCTCTAAGCCCGAAGTCCGTAGTTTCGGGCTTAGTTGCAGTCGTATTCTACTCTGTATCACCTAATTACTAAGAATTTATGACAACAAGATTTGACAGTAACTGTCAAGTCGTGTTGTCATTCATTCTTAATTCAGATTCGGGACTAATCGTAAGTGATATGGAGTAGAATACGCCTGCAACTAAGCCCGAAGCTACGGACTTCGGGCTTAGAGAATTGCCCCCTGATTACATTTCTGAGTATCAAACAATTATGACTTATAGCAAATGAATCCCATCATTATATGATTTCGCTGTTTGCTGTCTTCTATTCATTGTTTTTCTTTAAGCTTTCTTAACCTTTTTTGATAAATAAGGTTCGACCCTTCATTTAACAAGTCTTTTGACTAACTGCCAAGCAAAGTTTTATTTTTAGAGTGTAAATAATACCTGTTTTAGGCAGGTTAAATAATTGTTCGAAAGTTAACGCAAAGATCACTTGATCCTTCAAATGACCTTTGCATTACACGGTTGAGTTTTAGTCAGTAAGAGTCTGACACTCCCTCCCGCTAAGCTCGAAGCGGGAAAAGTCACTGGATGTTTTCTCAATCACAAAAAAAGTAGCTATATTTATCTACCAACGTTGATATGGTAGACTGCGTGGGATAAACTTGCAATAAAGTACATTGATCTTTCCCCAATATCCATTCGAATTCGAAAACCAGGTTTATAATTTACTAGTGGACGTCAGGCGGTTTCACCCGCGTAGTTCCCGTTCCCGTGTTAGTAAGGGGATAAAATATAGCCTATGTTACTCCCTGATAATGTAGCTATCCATTGCTGAAAGAATTTTTCAAATCGGTCCAGTAGTTTCGGAGCCTATTCATTTCAAACAAACAAACAAATGTTTCCTCTTTATAATATTAGTGTAGATTGTTTGGGTATCTATACCCAAACAATAAATTATGAACCGATTTTCATTGCTAGAGAACGTAAAGGATCACTATAGAAGTTGATTCAGGACACCTGAATGTCTTTTTTTTGTTTTTGATATGAAGACAGTCAATAAATGTCAATAATAAAGTTATAATATTAATAACATTTATTGAAATAATATAATAAGTTCACAAAAAGTATACATATTGTTCAGTAGTAGGCATATATTAAGCTAGGTCTATAATAGGATTGTAATAATCTGGATGTAAACTATGGTATAAGAAATTAATATGAGATTTACAGTCAAAAATAGAACTCTTAAAGGTAATGTAGTGCGTTGCCTGATCTAGGTTTATTTAAACCTGTTTTTCAGCCCATCTCTCTACGAAAGTACTTGTTAAATAGGACAGTCATTGAATTAAATTAAAATATGTGTTCAATATCTAAGCTATACAATAATTTGCGTAACATTATTATAAACTAGGCTTACGGGATACATTTATATAATATCTATAGCTAAAATTACTACAAAATTTTAGTTCTTATGTAATTACAATTAAGTCAGCTGCTTTAGTTCAGTACTTCTAGTAGTTTTTCCGTGTCCGAGTAATTCAGTTTTGCTAAATAATCAAATAACATTATATAACACCTATTATAACTTAAATTATATATATTAAGCAATTTATTATATTACGAAGGTCCTAGAAATAAATAAAATCTTTTTGAGAAAGCAATGACCGATGATGCACATTTATCTGGTGCCTACCATAGTTCAATTTATCTATAATCTAGTCAGAATTCAACAAAACGACACACATTCCCCTCTGAAAAACAAAAAGTAAAACCAACTTGCTGACTGCGGAAGTATGCAGAACGAAAAAGAAGGAGAAAAAAGTAAAACTCCGCGAAGGAAGCTGTCTTGTCAAGTATTTCATAAAGACAAGAGACTCGTCTCAAGTAGCGCAGGTACGTCCGATTGTTTCCCGACTCGAAAATGAACAGGTAATAAAAATATAATTAGGTGGAACTTTAAGATTTTATGTCGGTTAATCTGGTTAAGAGGTTGTGAACATATTATTATAAGACAACATTAACATTGATTGAAACCGATCTTATCTTCAGTTGTCATACAGGTTGTCAGGGAGTAATATAGCCTATGTTACTCCCTGATATCCATTGCTGAAAGATTTTTTCAAATTGGTCCAGTAGTTTCGGAGCCTATTCATTTCAAACAAACAAACATACAAACAAACAAATCTTTCCTCTTTATAATATTATAGTATAGATATAGATAGTATAGATAAGTAAGGATAAGATTAGGATTTTCGCCAGCCATTTTGAAGTAATTTCAGATCAATGCCATATCACATACCACAATTAGGGTGAACTCGACCAAAACGAACATCACAACATAATGTTATACAATAAACAGATCGACCAACATCACAACATAATGTTATTTAATATACATAAATACATCTATGTTTTGCTACATTCGTATTTCACCGCGTCCTGTCTTAGCTCTTGCGACTTCATTTTACCTGAGACGGGATTTTTGCATGAGTAGCCTCCCAACCCCACTCTCCCTCTAGGGTTTTGATTCCATCGATAAACTTGTTCGTTTTTATTAATATTTTATTTATAATAATTGGTTTTATTTCTAATGTTCTCACGTTAAGTAATATTAAAGAAAAAAGAAGGAATTTTTATTTTAATTTACCAAAAAAAGGCTGACCACTCTTTGGATAACTAATATCGACTAAAAATATACCAACACTAAAATCATGTAATCAAAATCAGCAGTTCACTGTTTTCGTGAATTTAGGGTTGGTCCTATGGTAAAAGTTGTTTTTGTTTCGTTACGTTTCCTAAAACGTCTTTTGCATTATTCCTGATGGCAATACCAGTTTAGTCATTGATATATAAAAAACCCAAGATGCATAGTCTCGAACAAATGCAAAACTCGAAATTGTCGTCAAAAACTGACATGTATCAAGTATCATGTGTGAATTGTGTGTAGTTATATAAACATTTTTTTTTTTGCAAATTCAACCTTATACGTATCGCGTAAAGTTGTTTTTACAAAGCAATGCAGTATGGCGAGCGATGCGAGACTGTTTGAAACTAGCGCACAATTATAATAATAATAATAAAGATTTATTGCAGATAAAATCCATAGCTTGTTAGTAAAAGTCTTAACCTAATGTTAGTACAAAACATACAAAATTAAAACAACTGCCACCTACGTGTGCAACCGTATCCAGTGAACCAGCATGGGGCTGTCCCACTTATCACAAAATACACTCAGGATGCTGTGGGAGCTAGCACGTACTCTACTGAGAACAGAAGCGCACCTTTTCCGTATAATGGCATGAAAACCGTCAACCCTTGCCTCGGTGAACATCCCAGAAGCGCTACAAAAACGTGGCAGACCCAACAACATCCTGAATACATTGTTATACTGGACACGCAAGGCATTGTATGCCCTCAGCGTATACCTGACCCACAGACTGCATGCGTAAAAAGACTGGCAGTATGCTCTGAAAAGGGTTATTTTGACTTGCGTCGTACAACGTGCAAATCTGCGGATCAGCATATTACCTCGGACAGCCATCGCCCTGCGTTCCCTTTCTATGTCCAGGTCATCATTCAGGTCATGAGTGAGCCAGTGACCCAGGTACTTAAATTTTGTTACTCTGGACAACGAAGTATTATTAATGGTCACATCTGGCACGTTAGTGTAACATTTGGTGCCTGCAATTATACATTGTGCGCTTGTTTTCTGCGGACGTTTTTGAGATGCTGAGTGTGTATCTTGGGTTTTTTAATATAACAATGAGTTTAGCACTTGAAAATCAGCATCTGTAATTATAGACAATCTGACGCTGATTTTCAACAGCCAACCCATAAGCGATAGTGGTACGCCGTATTTCGTACGGCGTAACCGAAAAAATCACATTTCTTGTTATGGATGTTTTCTTTAACTTTATTTTTAGTTCAATTTAATTTTATTAATAACTGTCTATGGTTCATGAGAAACAGCTACTGACAAACAGACGGATGGAAGATAAGTAATAGGTTTAACTTTTTTTTTGCTATTATTATTAAACTACGTTTTAAATCAATCGTCAATCAATATATCCAATATATAAAATAAAAAAATAAAATTCATTTATTTCAGGTATTCAATTAACAGAGTAACATAAAATTGTCAATTTGTCATTTATCACATTCAAATTAAATTTACGAAAACAAAAAAAAAAGGTCGTATCCCGGTGTTTGTTACCGAACTCCTCCGAAACGGAATGTTTGTGTGTATATTCTAGTATGGTATTATGGTAGGCTTTTTTTTATATGCAAAAACAACGTTTGTATTATGGTAGGCTTTTTTTATATGCCAAAACAACGTTTGTATTATGGTAGGCTTTTTTTTATATGCAAAAACAACGTTTGTATTATGGTAGGCTTTTTTTATATGCCAAAACAACGTTTGTATTATAGTAGGCTTTATTATATGCCAAAACAACGTTTATATTATGGTAGGCTTTTTTATATGCAAAAACAACGTTTATATTATGGTAGGCTTTTTTATATGCCAAAACAACGTTTGTATTATGGTAGGCTTTTTTTTATATGCAAAAAACAACGTTTGTATTATGGTAGGCTTTTTTTATATGGAAAAACAACGTTTGTATTATGGTAGGCTTTTTTTTATATGCAAAAACAACGTTTGTATTATGGTAGGCTTTTTTTTATATGTGACGGCGCTACGTCATCGTACGGTTGTGCACGGCACGTGCACCGGACCGATCAGGCGATGTCGCCATCCCCACTTCCCCCACTACTCGACTTGTTTGTGCTCGGACGTAAAAGGAGACCGCGCGGAGCGATCGGGGCATTCTATTCTAGACCTCGGTCCGATACACGTGTTGTCATAGCGCCTAGATTTGCTAATATCGTGTTAAAACCTTTTAGTTAATAATTATGAAATGATAATTAATTGAGTTCACAGTTATTATAAATTAAGTGAGTTAATCGAATAAAATTGATTAATAAGTAAACTACCTACTTTTTACTTTAAAATATCCAATCCTGATAATACGCCTACATCAGAATTGGGACGTAACTCAAAGGGCCCACATGGAGATTCGTGACAATGCTAGTGAAATATGTGGCGGTTACGTTTTGAAATGTAATGACAGTGATAGTGAAAATTACGGTTTGTTTTTAAAACGCATGCGTTTATCCAGACGCTAAAAACTTGATGTGTGCCGTGAAGTGTCGTGAAGTTAAATCCGATAGGCCGAAGTTCGACACACGATCATAGTGTGTCACCGTGGTGGTATGTTTTGTCGAGGATGCAGTGATGTGCAGAGCAGTTTATTGTTTTACCATATGGCGCTGAAGAGCTTTGCGCCGAATTCCTTTTCGACGAGTTTTATGCGGCTACCCTCATCAACCTGAACTAAACCAGTTCCGTCCGGAGGCAAGCAACTTCACAACAGCTGGTCAGGTCAAGGAGAGGAGTGTGAATTTATACGAAGATTTCTACGCCAATCTGGTGAGTCGTTTAAACTTTTTAATTGCTGTAGAGCTGCTTTTTATTTTGTTTACGAGTGTTCATTTTTATGATGTGGAGACTGACTTACAAAAGACAACGCCTTTATGGATGGCAATTATCGATGTTTGATAATTGGCCTGTCGCTTTATCTTAAAGTGAAGCTATTATTAATAGCATAAGTGTTGCTGATTAAGCGATAGCATTTTCAATAATACTTCTTCTTTTCGATTCAATCGTTAACTTTTTTCTTGTTTTGGACCAGTAGGTAGTTACGTTAATTGCAGCAAAAGTGGCATTCATTAGATACTCCAAATTACAGGAGAATGGGGCACTGTAGCATATGGCTCGTGCTCTGAAAACGGGCACTGCACTCACGTTGGGTATACAACAGATCATTACATCCTCATTTCGCCAAGTTGTGTTTGCAGCGGCCTACCTGGGTGCGCAAATTGCGCTGGCGCGCGATTTAACGCTTTCCAAAGGCCATTGCGATTCACGACCAGGGGCAATTGCTCTTTGGGTTTTATGAAGTCGTGAGGTGGTGGATACTTCTCTTCCCACAGTCTGCTTCTCCCTTTAGATGGCATATCCAGGATCGCCTGTGTAGAAAGAAGGAAGCTCTTGCGACTTTTTAGTCTTCCCGAAGTTGGCATGTGGCCATACAGGGATGTCGGGAATCGGTTTTCAGATCCTTCGAACAGCAGGAGGTGCGATGCATGCAAGCGGATAGTTTGTTTTGTGGAGTCTATTTTAATCAGCCTGATATTATCTGACACGTTTCGTTTAGGGCAATGTCTACTTTCCGAGAAAGAGCAGGTCGGTGCCACACTGTGCAAGCAAACACGCCAGCAGAAAAAATAGGAACATGCCGGTTGTACGGAGAACATCGGGTGCCGCTCCCCAATTGATGGAAATTAGGTGACTGAGCAAGTTATTCCGGGTTCGACGGAGCTAAGTATTGTAACAGTTTGACTTTTACGCTTAGGCCATATCTAACGTCACACCGAGATATTTTGGATTCGAGCAGTGTTGGACCTTGGCTCTACGCCATGTGATGTTAAGCATTCGATTTGCGGGCCTATAGCAGAGATGGAAGGCTCACGACTGTCTCTTAGATGGGTTCGGCCGTAGAGCGTTGTGGTCACACTAATCTCCCAGTGCACTGAGTGCCATTGTACGTTTATGCTCCACGTCCATAAAAGTCGCTGCTTGGTTTACTAGGGCCAGGCAATCCGCGTACAAGAACCGCTCCGTGTGTTAGGTGGAAGGCGGTTCGTTCGCGTAGATGTTAACAAAAAGCGTCGGCGCCAACACACTGCCCTAAGGGAGACCATTCTTTTGCCGTCGCTATCTACTCTTGGTGAATTGGAAGCACATACCTGGAAGTGGCGGTTGCACAGGAGTTCGCTTGAAATGGGCACAAAGCCTTGATCATTGGTCAAATAATGCTGATGAAGCGATATTATTCTGCTATCGCTGATCGAGTCATGAAGTGAAATACCAGAGAGCTTTTATTTTTTTGGACATAAGAGCGATTTAGTTACGTAACACTTTATTTTGAATATTTTGATTTTATATCACCATTCATAGGCATAGGCCGCTTTCTTGTGCCAATGGTCCGATAAAATTTAGATTTTTATTTACTTTGATACTGTGACTACTACACTTACCTGAAACCTTTTGGCCCACCACAGCTTTTATTGGACTTGTACTGTCGTAGCGTTTTTCGGTTTCAGACATCGTATCATGGTGTATAAAGCCAGCAGGAGGCTAGCGGTTGGCATGCTGCCATAACTGCTGAGCAGTTGCAACAACTGCTGAGCAGCTGCAACTTCTGAACGGTTCTGAGCGTGACAGACCGAAGGTTGGCAAACAGTTGGCAAACTGCAGTAGCCAAGTATCATGACAACATCTGTGGGGTTAAGAGCGTTCAAGGCCGACTGGAATACTTGGTGAGTCGCTCAAGTTTTATTTGAATAGCAAACGAAGCTTTAAAGGGGTTGATACCAATTCGGTGGTTGCATTGATAGTGCTAGGTAATTTTGACATAGTTAGCACAAAGCGAGTACTTAAAAGAGTTTCCCATTGGCGGTAATAGTGTCAAAATTTTATTCAGTGTGAGCTTTAGCTTTAGTTATCGCATAGCAAGTACCACAAGGTCATGTTTCAACTTAGACGTTTTTTTTAGTGAAAATTTGGATCTAGGCTTTCGTATTAACGTACGGAGGCAGTTTGCCATACATAACATCAGTTAGTAAATTTGATAGTATCAAAACTATCATGAATAGCAATTTGATTTTAATGACATTGATAAAAGCTTTAAAGGTACAGAGAATTCTGAGCTATTACAAGTTCTAAATAGATTTTCCATTTTGTGCAATTTGATACGGGTGAGATTATAATAACATTGATTGATTCGAACCGCACAGCGCAGCGATGATTTTGATGATTGTAGATTAACGTAAAGTAATTCGTGAGTGCTCACATGAACGTTAGATGCAGAAAATATCAGTGATGACGTGACGGCGAATAATAATGAAGAACTTGTTCATGAAACTTCCCATAAAAATAAAGTTTTAAGTGGTACTATTTTAGGGCTCACACTTTAAAAAAAAATTGCCGACTCTCGTACTTAAAAAGCCAGTAGCAGTAGTTAACGTATGGGGTACTGTGTTAAATTTTATAATAAAATACCACTTATATTCTCGAACTGAATGAGAGAAAATTTAAAACATGTATTAAACGCACATTATGTAGACAAGCATATTACAAACTGGAAGATTATGTCCTTGATAAAAATGCTTGGCTAAATGCCGGTCCTGCTCCACCGCCACAGCAGCATGGGTCCACTTGTTAGGTTTTCGATAATTGGAAGAAATGCTTACCCTTTTTTTTGTTCTCCTATACAATCATTTATTTATCATTTCTTTGCATTATTGTATTAGCAAAGTATACACAATAAAGCAGCCTTCTTTTTTTTCTTTTCTTAGTTACTTGAAACCATAGTTTTGTATAACGTAGAAGCATATTTTCAATTTTTTGTAAATGTGAGCACTATGGAGCCATTTACATATGTAATTATAGATTTCGTTATTAAATTAGTTTGACATGAACGAGCGTGGCAGTTGAGAGCTTGTCATGCTCACACAAATGTTTTGCTGATGGTGGCGCGTGTTTTGGATCATTTGATTCCCTTCAAAATGGTTGAGTTAGATGGTGCTGATGCACGCGTCATGTTCGTGAACGGGCGCCGTCAGTTGAAACTGGTCATCTCTTACCTGCCACTGGCTTATTTTAATCTGTACCTGCATTTTGAATTGTTTATATGTTTTCTTGTTCTTTGCATTGTCCTCACATATAGAAGCAATCAATGTTAATGTTAACAAGATTTTTGTAACACATCACATGGTTTAAAAGAGTGTCCGTGGAGTTTCTTGCACGTTCTTCTCCATAGAGATCTACGCTTTGGAACGTGCAAATAGCTTCATGTTTTTGACTGACCGACTTTGACAATTCAAAAGTGCCTGTAAATGGTTTATTTGAAATATTCGATTTGATTTGATTAACTTAATAGATCATGTAGGTACATCATTGGAAGGGTCAACAGACTGGACCAGTAGTATAATTCTGAAGGGTCATAGGACCGGACCAGAAGATATTGCTCTGAAGGGTCTGGGGACCGGTCCAGAAGATGTTACTCTGAAGGGTCTTAGGACCGGACCAGAAGATTATTACTCTGAAGGGTCGTAGGACCGGACCAGACCTTGAGATAAGATTTTAATGTCAGGATGAACGAACAGTAAAATTGTGGTTCTCATTACAAATACCTAAGTGCTTCTAAAGTGCGCGTCCGAGGACGTACGCACGTCAGAATGGCCGTGACGGCGCTACGTCATCGTACGGTTGTGCACGGCACGTGCACCGGACCGATCAGGCGATGTCGCCATCCCCACCTCCCCCACTACTCGACTTGTTTGTGCTCGGACGTAAAAGGAGACCGCGCGGAGCGATCGGGGCATTCTATTCTAGACCTCGGTCCGATACACGTGTTGTCATAGCGCCTAGATTTGCTAATATCGTGTTAAAACCTTTTAGTTAATAATTATGAAATGATAATTAATTGAGTTCACAGTTATTATAAATTAAGTGAGTTAATCGAATAAAATTGATTAATAAGTAAACTACCTACTTTTTACTTTAAAATATCCAATCCTGATAATACGCCTACATATGCAAAAACAACGTTTGTATTATGGTAGGCTTTTTTTTATATGCCAAAACAACGTTTGCCGAGTCAGCTAGTACGTGTATAAAATTCTTTCGTTACTGACTGACTGACGGACAACGCACAGCCGAAACTACTAGTCGTAGAAAGCTGAAATTTAGCATGAAGCTTCCCTATACCCTGTAGGGGAGCACTAAGAGAGAGTTTCCCGAAATTCTTACGGGAACGGGAAAAACGGGATATGCGCGTACGAAGTCGCGAGCAAAAGCTGGTCTACACTAATATTATAAAGAGGAAAGATTTGTTTGTTTGTTTGTATGTTTGTTTGTTTGTTTGAATTGAATAGGCTCCGAAACTACTGGACCGATTTGAAAAATTCTTTTAGCATTGGATAGCTACATTATCAGGGAGTAACATAGGCTATATATTATCCCCGTATTCACACGGGAACGGGAACTACGCGGGTAAAACCGCGTGACGTCCACTAGTAATAAATAAATGAAAACCTATCAAATGTGCAGATAACTAACGATTAACATTGTTGATCGATTAGAATAATATTGATTAAATCTGACAGTAAAATTAAGCAGAGTATGATTTGTGATCGATTGACATTATCGATCAATCAATTCCTATGAAATTGTCAGCAATTATCTTGATCATTGTTATTTGTTGACACCTTGATGATTTTAATAATTCCAGTTTAGGATAGCACACTTCTAAAGACATAGTTTGCTCGTTTACGTTCCTTTTTGTAACCTACGCTGTCCCGTTGCTGGATAAAAGTAACCCAAGTTTTAAGGGTTCCGAACTCAAAGAGTAACCATTGTTGCTATTCCACCAATTCGCACTAAGCGTTTCCAAACGTCTTTTATAATGCGCACAGCAAAGGAGTGGAACTCTCTGCCTGCGTCTGTGTTTCCAAACGCTTACAACCCTAATCACTTCAAAGTTAGAGTGCACAGGCTCCTTCTGGGTAAGCTCGCTCCATCGTAGACTTTGTCTCTGTCATCTCTGACCAAAGACTACTATAGTATACTGGCTTCTCTGACCTAGACTAGAGTCAAGGGCAAACCCATCACAAATAAAAAAAAAACCAACTGAGCTCCATTACTAAGCTTTTGCTGTCCGTCTGTCTGTCTGGCAGCGGGCTGTGTCTCAAGAATCGTAATATGTAGGTAGACAGTTGAAATTTCCACAGATTGTGTGTTTCTATTGCCGCTATGACAGCAAATAATAAAAATTAAGGTTATGGTACGGAGCCCTGTGTGCGAGTCCGACTCGCATTTGGCCGGTTTTTTGTAACCTACGAATTTATTTGTTTGTTACGCATTCACGCCCCAATCAACAACCGATTTTGATGATTTTTGGTTCCAACTGTATACACGGTTACAGGCTACTTTGATGCGAGTAAATCCGCAGAATAAAGCTATAGTTACCTATATTTCTATTGAAGTTCCGAAAAATAAAACGTACTAACCAAATACAATTTTATGTGCGTACGTCAAAAAAAATAGTGATGTCAACCACGCCATGCAAAAATTACCGATAATAAAAATGACATTTACGAAAACATCGATAAAATCTATCGACATAAAACACCGTACGCCCTCGTAAAACGTCTTCGGAGCACATTACTCGGCGAGATGCCGACCGCTGGAACCAAACCTATTTAACTTCACTTGAGTACGTACTGTGCAGTAATCCTGGCTTTAGATTAACTCTACCTCGTATTTTTTAAGTACCTAAGAAAACAATAACAATATTTTCTTTGAGTTCTTGAATTTTAATGAATTGTCTGAAGATTTATCTTAGATTATAACGGAGAGTTTGGATGAGTAGCTTAACACGTAACTACGCATATTATCATCTCAGACGAAAGACGGGCGCTTCTGGACATAGGCCTCCCTCAAGTATTGACGTTGACTGACCCTGTACGTCTCGCATCCAGCGGATACCCGCGGTCATCACCAGGTTATCAGTCCACCTTGTGGAAGGTCTTCTAATGCTGCGTAAGAATACACTAATTACCGGCACTTACGCACACACCGTGCGTAAGTGCCGGTAATTAGTGTATTCTTCTGAATATTTCGACCCCATCAACTATCCATTCTGCGAGCAATATGCCTTATCCACTGCCAATTTTTTTTTTTGGTTACGCTGGTTATCTTGGCTCTGAGCATACTTGTAGCTCTTTCTAATATGCATTTTTTTAAATAGCCTATGGTATCCCATTGCTGGGCAAAAGACTCCCCCATATCCTTCCAGACACTCTTTTCTTGCGCCACCTCGAACCAGCCTTCGCAGTGTGTGTTCAGATTATCTCGCCACCGCTTTCTGGGCATGCATATATCTTGTGGAAATAATCCGTGATACCACGTGCACCATTGCACTTGGTCTCTCCGGCGCAATGTCATGTCAACCGTCGGCATCGACGTCATCGGCCCACCAAGTGAAAATCTTTCAAACTTTGCGTTTTTCAGTTCCAATATAAATAAGTAAACAAATAATGTCATTTTACTAATATTTTTGTAAACGACCCAGAAACGGCACACATGTAAAATTGAAGCTAAGTAGCCAAAGACATTAGCTAAATCATCGACAACTTTTTTTTCATGATGGCCCAGCCCTATAAACCATCATGATGAAAGAAATAAAACTGCCAATTCGACAATCAAATCAAATTAAACCTCGAACACACTGCACACACCAACTAATATGGTGTATGTATGTATCTACAAGTTAACATCGTTACCAAAAATCCCTCGTCAATTTTGCATACGAAACGCATTTCCAGATATAATGAGTAAAAGGAAATTGTTAGCGGACCGCTTTATTTGCGTATTTTCGGCTGTCTACCCACCCCCTTTGTTTTTACGCGTGTGTGTTTTGGGAGTCATTAATTTTTTGAGTTCCAAAGGAAATGAGAAATTTACTCGGTTAAGGGTTGATTTACAAATTTTTTCTCCAGAGTCTAGACAGTGTCACTTTATCAGCGATGACGATCATCAACAATTTTGACTGGCAATGTTGACATAGAAAGGGAACGTAGGGCATTGGCGGTCAGAAGTAATATGCTGGCCTGCAGGTTTGCGCGTTGTAGTGACCAAGTTAAAGTCACACTATTTAGAGCTTACTGTCAGACTTTCTACACGTGCAGCCTGTGGTTCAGGAATACGCAGAGGTCGCTCAGTGCCCTACGTGTCCAATATAACAATGGATTTAGGATGTTATAAGGGTTGCCTCGTTTTTGTAGCGCCTCCGGTATGTTTGCGGAGTCCAGGGTAGACGGCTTCCATGCCATCGTACGCAAGCGGCTCGCGTCGTTGTTAAGCAGAGTCCGGGGTAGCACTAATAGCATTCTAATGGTTATCGCGGATAAACAGGACTCAAGTATCCTGAAAACTTTTCTTCGTGCTCAAATTTTATAATCTTGATTTATTTATGGACATGGTCTGAAATAAAGATTTATTATCATATTACGTTACTGAAATGTCACGTGGTCAAGTCCAAATATTTTTGAGTTTTGGCAATCATTACAGAAAGCCACATGGTTCTAAGTTTGTGTGAAATTGGTTGAATCGAGCTTACGGAAAATCTTTAATTTCTGGGGGAGGTCTGGCCTAATTGGATATGGGTAGGTACAGAAAAAAACTATCATAGGTAAGTAGCCATTAATAGGCATTAACTTAGAGAACGGCGGTAGTCGACGATTGTGTTATTTTACATAAACAAATTTGCATTACTTCAGTAAAATAAACTAGAAATTCGAAATAATTTACTCTCTCTACTCTCTTCAGACATTATTCTTTCGATACCATAATAATACTGTATATTTTACAATGATGACGTATCATTGCACTGTTATGACTTGTGCAGTTACACTCAGACACCACTCTGAATTTGCTTACCTTAAATTAATTGCAAAAAATAATACTGGAAGCAAGGCATTATTTCGGAAACCAAAAAAATGCCGCTTTACATATCAAAAAGCAATTAAATCATAAAAAAAACGCAGTATGTTTCATATTTATAGCTCAACTTGCAGTTTCCTGGGGGAGATAGGGGGAAAGGGGCCCGCAATTAAAATTATAATTTTTGGCAAACTCTTCTGCCCCTCAACGTGTATCTGTATCTTTGACTTGTCCCGCCGGCAATGTCGGTGCTGGCACACTGGGTGTATTTTTTTAACAACAATAATACATTTTTAATTACAGTTATGGGTTCGAGCGTAAGAAATGGCAAGTGTAAAATGATATGTCTTCAAAAGTGAAAGAATAAATAAACAACACGGAGAACCTGCCGGAGTGTGTGTTTCCTGATAGCTACAACTTGGGAGTCTGTAAGTCAAGAGGGAATAAGTTACTTCTAGGCAAACGTGCTCCATCTTCGACCACATCATCGCTTACCATCAGGTAAGATAGTGGTCAAACGCGTGCCTATCAACCGTAAAAAAGAGAACATGTTATTTGAATTATATTTTATTTCCAAATCATATCTAAAACACTTACATTAAATTACAATAACACTCGTACTTACTCAAATGCTTATATTTAATTGGGGTATTACAAACAAAGTAATCACAATCATAACAAAATACCACAAACAATAATGCTCAGTAAGCTTGCCTAACAAGGAAAAAATAACGTTCTTATTTCGAATATCTCAAATTAAAATAGCTCAGTGTATATTTAGCCGGAACTTGACTCCCAAAAATACGTATCTTTTTAGATTTGGGCGCCCCAAACGTCATTGTGACGATCCGAGTGAGCCCTCCACAGATATTTAAATATTCATTTCTACTCTTTAATTATACTTTATGCATGTGAGCCGAGCTTTGTTTTTTTTTATTTCTTTGTCTCAATTTAAAACGGATTGCAGAGTTTCGTTGACTTAAGTAGTCTCCATGTCCTCGGCTAAGTAGACGCGATGAAATAAATCTAAATGCGGTTGAGGCTTGAATATATTTCCGGCTTATAAAATCCATTTAAATGTCTGGTTGTTGCGGCATTGTCTCATTTTTTTAGTTATTCCATTACTTAATGTGTGTCAAAAAAGATAAGTATAAGA
This sequence comes from Lacanobia wlatinum, assembly GCA_947578705.1. Lineage (NCBI taxonomy): Eukaryota > Metazoa > Arthropoda > Insecta > Lepidoptera > Noctuidae > Lacanobia > Lacanobia wlatinum. Next base: position 7,022,563 of record OX388044.1, on the reverse strand, counting down.
GTAATCAACTAAGAGATCCACTATCCATCTTCCTGGACTTCGTCATCAGACCCTTATGACTAACTACAGTGCAACTACAAAACTAAAAAAACAACAGTATCCTCAAGGATGGTCCAAATGAGCCCAAATAAGGAGTATATTTATCAGTAACCAACAAAGAGATCCAGTATCCTCATCTGGATGGATACAGTATACCATCCTGATGTATACTGTATCCATCCAGATGTATCCAGAGTACGATGAATAGTATTCATCCTGATGACACAAATTAACCCAAATGTGATGACTAAACTAGTAGCCAACTAAGAGACCCACTATCCATCTTTCTGTTCTCCATCATTGCACCCTATTTACTAATCAGTGCGATTCAACAGAGCCAAACACGAAACGCATACTTGTAAGAGTGGATGAAAAATAATGTAACTTTTTTATACTTAGTCTCATGAAATAATCAAATCCACATAATTAAATATGAGTTAGTCAAAAAAATCGAAAAAATAGAACATATTTTTGTTCTACTTCAGTTGAAAAAAGAACACCGATAGAAGCCTAATAAGCCCAATTCAGTGTTAGGTGAAAATGGACGCTGCTTCTTTGAAAACATAAAAAACCCCTAATTTTTCTTGCAAAAACCTCAAACATTCTTGATCTATGTAACCGTTTTTATCTCCATTAACACTCGCTTCACCTCATTTCCACGACGTAAAAACTTCCTTCAACTTCAGACGTGTGCAAATTAGATTGCGTTAAACGCCTTCGGAGCAAGGTGCATATAAGTAGTCGTAGTCACCCATCGGCTAACAATTTTACACGTAATCAATTTACACTGTTCCGCTTTGCCCCTACCTCCCCTAGACGCGCTTAACCGGCCGCAGTTTCTCGGCGACAAACGTGGTTGCGCTGTGGAATGATGTGGAAAAAATGTCTTGAAGTATCAAATTATGTCAGGTATCGAGATTTTTACCAAATTGGTTTGCTGACTTATTGATTAATAACTTGATTGAAGTGATTTTTAATGATCAGTGCGTTAAAAACTGTTCTTTTATTATTGAAAGATAGTACTATTTTCACGTAAAAATAAATGTTAGTAATTATTTTCCATTTTGTATTGTTGAACTATGACCAGAAATACTTTTTTTTACAACTTTTCTGATAAAAAAACGTAAACTTAAATATAAATTTTTTTCTTTTACCAAAAACCCTACATCGCAGATATTTAGTACTCATCTTTACACATTTTGGTTCACTAGTATATCCATAAAAAAAAAAAAAGGATTGCTATAATTATTTCCACAATCCTGGCACTTTTAGCCCACAGTCCAGTCGGTCGGTATAAAACAAAGTTACGTTGCACCGTGATTACTTTTCCTGCACTGCACTGTTCGCACTCGCTACTGTTTATTGCTTTCGCTTCACTGCTTCGCCTTTAGATTTTCTTGAGATGAACTTTACCTCAACATTATTGGAGAACTGGGTAAGGAGGAATCGATGGGACAAATTATTTTTGTACGATGTTTTGTCGAACTCTCATTTCATTTCATTTCATTTATTTATTGCTTCAAATATGGTAGGTACAAGTTCTTATATACAATATTAAGTAACACACATTTGGCCAATATATAGCATGCAATAGTAGGTACAAGTTTTTACTAAAAATATTAATTACTAGGTTACCACATTTCGTCAATTTATTTACTTATCAATTAAATATGTCTGTGCTTTATTGTATGAAATTTACTCTTCAATCTCAGTTACTTTTTTGTTTCGAACCAATGATTGTCAACTAAATGAAGGGAAAACTAGAAATTAGTATTAAAATAGGGGCACAAAGTAGGGATGACAGGAGTGGTGTCATATTTATAGAGAGTTACCTTAAAAGAAAGCGAGTAATTTTGGTGAGCATAACAATAACAAATTGTCATTACACATTTATAAATCGAACATTATAATGATAAGTTACTGGTAAAATTATTAAAAACCAACATCATTAAAACTTGTGAGTACATTTTTATAAATAAGTAGAATAAACAACCATTTAAAAAAAAATAATAAGTTTTAAAATTAAAACCCATCAACCTACATTTAAATTCAATATACATTTTTATCTCAACGCCAACATCAAAGGCTATAAAATCGTTAAATCTGTTGCCTACTTTAATAACCTGCTTATTCAAGCAACAATATTTCAGTCTATAAAAGCTTATAACGACTCATAAAGGCTGAAACACACGTAAACAAAAATCCATTATTATTCATCTACGGGCTGACGTGGCGAAGTCAATGTCTATATTATTTCTTTTATAATTATTCAACGTACCTCCTTGTGGGTGGTTTTGCCCCAACCTCCCCTAAGGGTGGTGCGATAGAGAGAACGTCTTCGGTTTTTGCGGCGTTTGTTTCAAGTTTTTTAGGGGGTAAACCCTTTCCTGAACATGACAGGAATTGGATCATTAAGCAGGCCTAGCTAAGCTTAATGCCAGCACCCTCGCGGTTTTCTTATACAATCTTATGAATAATATATTTTAAGTGTTATAGTTATATTTAAATGATGCGGTGCTCGGCGAATATTAAAATGTTCTTAAGTAGTCGTAAGATTTGGGCAAAAGCGTGGTATAGAATTTTATCTGATTTAAAAATTAATCCGATCAGAAAACAGAGCAAGGAACCCCATACCTATTTAATTCACTATACCTACGGTTTAAGTTTTTCCTTAAAACACAAAAAAAAATCCATTCGAAACCACAAATAACATGGAATAGCAAACAATACTTCCTCCATTACGCGACTAAATAGAAAAAAAAAGACTAAAAGCCTCTTCTGATACCTCATACAAGCAAACTCCTTGGGCATTAATACGAGCTGCTTTTCAAAACATTCCATAAAAAGGGAAAATAGAAAATTCGCTGCTTTTAACTAATATTCATCAATAAATATCGAAGCCGATTCCAGAATCACAAAAAAAAAAAAACTAAAACATCCGAACTCCATTCATAACTCGATATGAACCCGACCTAATCAATTCAAAAGGGGAAAATGGGGCAAAACGAACATACGCCGACTGCTTATGAAATTATATCGTGGAAAATCTACGGTTGGGAATGTCGAGGAATTATTCGTTTTTTTTTTTGGTGCAAGCAGTTCGTCTGGGACTTAAATGGGTTAGAAAATTGAATGAGAGTACCCGCAACCGAGTTACTTTTGAATAAGTGTGAGAGCGTATGCGGAGAGGGTACACATCTGGTTTTTATTGAAATGTTTGCTGATTCTGTTTTGTTTTCACATTCCCTATTGTTTGTTTGCGTATGTTTAAGTTGTTTGTGCATTCAAATCTGTGGTACTATAAAGTTACAGAAAGTCACTGGATTTAATAAATGAATGAAAGTAAAAACAGAAAATGAAAAGAGAAGAATTAATTTTATAATTTTAAAAGCATAGTCATGATTATGTATTTTTTCGTCGGTTGTTCAAATTTCACGTGTTTTAGAGTATAAAGTACTCGTAATAATCCTACAACTGAAGTAAGTTTAACAGCTATAATTTCACATTCGTGAAAAGGTCCTATTTTTACTTTGACTGCATTATAACCAATTCTTATAGCTATAACCTTCACAACTGAAACAAAATACTTCAAACTACGTAATAGATATTAAGAAAACTTTAATCATACACTCAACACGTCAAAGAACAGAAAGCGAACTTCACATTTTCTATTTAAAGAAAAATCTCAAACGAAATAATGATGTGGTACAACATTCAATGCATTGAACTGTAATGCTCTTATCGGTCGCGTCACTAACGACGTGTACATCAAAGATTTCCTGCACATGTGCTGGAAAGGGGGACTAATGAAAGAGTCTGATCTGTCGAACCCGCGAAACGTAAAGATAGGAAAATTAAAATGTCTAGACTGAAGACTTGGACGTTTTGTTTTGTCAAGACAGATTCACCGAGCAGTCGTATGTCGCAACTCACGATATTATTTATGAGACGGGCATTATTCAAATTGACTCTCACAAGGATTTCCTTGCTGAATAAATCTTTCTTCAAGACATGTAAAAATTCTTACGTTCTCTAAAGAGTCCGGAGATTTATTTTTTAAACCTCGCTCCGTAAAGGAACAGAGCAAAAAGCTAATTAAATAAATTAGTGGAGGCTAAAAACGCATGGTCTGAATAAAAGCCTTTAGCGAGTAAAAAGGCAACCATCCAAGACGTTCTCTTCATTAGCGACAAGAAAAGTGATGTCATTCCGTTGTGACACAGCAGCATGCGAAGGGAGGTCCACACCCCCCGGCGGTCGCTCTGCGACTGAGACTGACTTCCACGCGGTTTCCCGACCCCTCCCCTCACTCATTCCAGGAGGGGGGGTGGACGGCTTTCTCTTTCATTTTTCCTTCGCTCCTCGGCTCATCCAGTTACATCGTTCTTATGTTTTATTTTTAATTAAAGCGTACGCAAGTCGGCGGCGTAGATCTTCCCCCCCAGATGAGGGTGGTCGGCGGCGGGTACATACGCGGTGGGTGTTGATGATTTTTCAATGGGGAGAAAGAGTTCCCTCATTTTCTTAAGAGAAAATTGCGTTTTGTTTTCGAGTAGTCGAAGTCTGTAGTAATCGCTTTTGTTTTGTGGAAGTTCTTCGTCGTTTTCCGTGCATGTGAACGTAAATTGTGTACTTTAAAGTTTCGAGTGGAATTGGGGAGAGCCGTCGGGTAGTTGAGGTGTTATGCATGTTTTTTACTTCGGCGAAAGTTTTTTTCTCGTAGTTCGAGCGTACTATAAACTTCTGCTAAGTTTAAAAAGTTAAAGAAGCAAGTGTTCGAAGGTAGACAAAAAAAGTTAGCTTTTAAAGTTCATTGCTCACACATTCTTATGCCTACTTTTTGCATTTCTTAACGAGCAAGAAACACGATACAGTATAAAAGAAAACCTTTCATTACGTGCAAAAATTACACTCACACACTAACAACACATTATCCCCATCTCAAAAGTTAATGTAATGAAAAACAAAAAGGGCCAAGAAAAGGGTGCGTTAAGTTCCACCGAAAAACGGGAATTTGTAAGAAGTCCACCCCACTCTCCCCCCGGGAGACACTGCCCCCTCGTGTGCGAAAATAAATTGCCAAGAATAATAATTATAATGAAAGCGAAAGAACGTATAAATTAGTGGGGACGCCTCGAGACTTAAAACTCTTTGGCTGTGTGCGTGTGTTTTGTATACAATCGTCTGTACCTCTGTGTGCAACATACAGGACCAAAATGAATTCTTAATTTATTTTCCGCTAAATACGAGGACGAAATTTTATTGGGTCACGTCTTACGCCGAAAAGATTACGCATTTTTCGTAGCTGGATATGTAAATCTTTGAATTATATTATCTACGTAGGACGTGTTATAACTGTCGACATATTTAAGGGAAAAGTCTTGACTTTTAGCTAAATTATGTAGGTGTATATCTGTGCGAACCTTTGATGATTTAAATATCTAGTAGGCAATAGATAATTCTTACATTTAAAAATAAAGAAAGAAAGAAAAATTTCTATTTGGAACTCGCACAAAAACAGACAGATGTAAAATTAATTAAAACTTAAAGTAGTCTATTACTTAATCCTTACTAAAATTATAAATGCGAAAGTAACTCTGTCTGTCTGTCTGTCTGTCACGCTTTCACGCCAAAGCTACTGAACCGATTTAAATGAAATTTGATACACAGATAGTCCTAGAACCTGAGAAAGGACATAGGCTACTTTTTATCCCGGGAGTATGTTCCCTAGGGACCACGCGGGCGAAGCTGCTGGCCGAAGCTAGTCAATAATAAATTTAGTCTGTGCGAGGCCAAAAAGGTCCCTATCTCAGCATAAGCTGCGAAATTTAAACAACATCACACACAAACCCTTGCCTAAATACTCAAAACAAGGCATAACTTGATCCTATCAAAAGAAGATCCTCAAACTCATACTCCTATTACAAAACTTTTTAGACTCTTGCGAAACCAGTCTGTAAAAATGACTAAAATGACCTACTTCCTTTTTTAGTTCTTAAGAGTGTTGATGTTTAACATTCACATACTAAATAAAGAAAGAAAAAAAAATGTGATAATGTTAACTTCAACAATGATATAAAAACTCGATCTAGAATAATATACTCCAAATGCTTTAAAACATTTTTAATTAATATATTTTCGCATAGAACGCACAAAACTGTATTAAATGTGTCTGAAACGGTTGAGCAGTACGTGCCGGAACGTTTATGGTCGCGCCACTGTTCTGATTTAGCCCACTCTCCCCTCATTATGGCGACGATATTATGAACGACTAATGGACATTCCTCGACGTTTTTACGCTCTTGATTTTACACTGTTGATGGGGGAAAACGGATAATAATTTTAAATTGGTTATGGGTCGGTCGACTCGCTATTTTGCACTTTCGGTATTTTATTTTTTCTTGGCAGCGGTTTGGGCTACCCTTACTTAGAGGCTGTCAAACCCTTTCGTTCGTTTATTAGGTTGATAATAATTAGTCACGACTAAAAACTTGTGACTTTGTAATTATTACTTTTATTCTGTAGGGTGGTCTGTAAAAAGAACGAACCAATAGCCAAAGAGAATGAAGACAAAACAAACAACACAACCAATTGCACAGTACATAATTGATAAATAATATATAAAAACACATACATAAATAACGCGAATACATATTTCTTGCACGATCGTCGGGATGCGAAAAAGGGGGAATGAAAAAAAAAAACTAATTAAAAAAGCAATCAAGGTTTTCTTGACGGCGCTCACGTTCGCCCATATCGTCTTACCCCCCATTTCCTGGGGTGACTTCACCCCTGCCTCCTCACTCGCCAACACACCCTTTGAGGGGAGGCAGGGGGCGAGTGGTACTAGATTTACGTAACACGTTTAAAGTGTGTTTTGATGAAGTAATCATCCCATTTCCAAGGACTGCGTTTAAGAATTTTGCGGCTTGGACTTACGGGCGACATTTTACCTTTTTTCCTCTCAACTCTTTAATCCGGATTTCTTAACGAACCGCCATAATAATTTCTGAGAGTATTTTTTTGGATTGGTCCGCGGAAAAAGTATTGGAACCTTTTTTCGGAAACATCATTTCTAAGTTTTAGATAATACTTTTTATGCCTGTTTTAGGTATAAAAGCGTTAATATTTTTTCTCAAACATGCTTGGAAATTTGAGCATTATTTTGACAACCTTCTTCGAGATTAATAGAAATTGCTGTACTGGCCAAATACTTGCGAGCAGCGCCCGGCAAAAATTATATGAAAATCCATATCTATCGTAGTTTAGCGGGCAAATAAATTACATAGTAAACTCATATGTATCGTGTAATTTAAAAATGGAACGATCTTTAACTCCAAAACATGGCAACCAAGGAGGTAACTTAGCAAAGGTTTTATTTAAATTTCGAACTGGCTTGCAAATAGAAAGCTTTTTATTGAAAAAAAAAAGAAAACAAATGAAAACTTTAACGCGAGAAAAATTATTGTTGTTCTTTGTTCGTCATTGATTTTGAAAAGTTATTGTATTTTCATTTCCGCGCATTATTTGAGAAAAGTACTATACAAGTCTTGGCCACAACTAGGCATTGATGGACTTACGTTTCTGTGCATCGGCTTTGCCTCGGCCCACATTTACACATTCGTCCATCAACGCCTCTTTAGCTGGCCGCTGCGGTAACGTACTATTTTGTCTGCTCTTTAACACTTTCAGTGCCAAGTGCAAAAGTGTTTTTTACATTTTCAGTGCCAAGCACTCAACACATGGGCCGAACAACAATTCGTGCGTGTGCCCACAACCCGCGCATGAACACAAGTCACATATAGCTACTTAAAACAACGACTCAGATACGGGTTGTGGGCACACAACGAATCACTGCTCGACCCATACGCTGAGTTCTTGGCACTAAATGTGTCAGGTGTTTAATGAGTGAATGGATTTAAATAAATGTATGACGAACAGTGAAATAATTTAAAGAATTTTAGTAGGATTAGTATTAGTGGAATCATTGTTTATTATGTTTCTTTTTCTTCGCTATTGTTGCTTTTTGCTTTCATACAGTCTCTTTTTTGCCCATTGAAACAAAATAAATAAAAACGAATTGATATACGCCAAGTATTACTCATACCATAAAAAACAAAATGAATCAGTTATGCAAGAATTCGTGTTTTTTTTTTTTTGGAATAAGCACACAAATATGGATATTTGTGTATCCCAAAAAATACGAATTATACGAATAAAACCTACTTTTATAACCTAAATAAACTATATCCAAAGAAACAAAAGCAAGAAGTGTTCTTATCAAGGTTCCATTTTTCTGTTAGGGTCGGAACCCTAAAATAGTTCTAAAACGCCTTTATTACGTTTTATCGTAATGTAATCAAACGAAAAATTACAATTACATGTAATTTATTAACTGCATACCTGAGCTGATTTCCTTCATGTTTCACAAAATAAAAATACATTACAACGTAATAAAGTAATTGAAATTCTCCGTGTCCTTCAGAATCGTCTTGTCCTAGAAATAAGTGGGCAAGACATGATTTTTGTGCAGGTTAAACGAAAATGTGTTCTATTGTTGTGGATTTGAGTTCTATTTGGCTTGTTGTCGGGGTCGGTTTATTAAAATACTGTGGCCGTACAAGCAGGTACAGAGGTAGAAATAAAAACGAGCCAAAGCAGTTACTTTTATGAGGGCGCGAATAAGATGTTTCGGACTCGGTCTAAGGAATGAGCGCGAGGGCGCGGCGCGTACTGAGCGGGGAAATCTCGGAGCCGTTTTAATAAAACCGCTAAGAAAATTGACACAAACCCAACGAAAACTAACAGCACACTAGTCTGTTTTTATTATGAAATAATTAAAACAGAACAGAACAAAACAAAACAGAACAGAACAGAATTTAACTTCAATTCATTAACCAGACCGGTGCAAGTAACTAGTATCGATTTACCTGTTTATACCTGCCTACCCAAGAGTTGTAACGAGATAAGAATAGTCAACCTAACGTTTTCATATTCTATGGCGCAGGCGTGTCTTTTTACCCCAAAAAGGAGTCGTTTTGACCAAACTCCTACTTTTCGGGGTGCATCTGTTCCTGTGACTGATCGACTAGAGCTCCTAGGCATGGAGTTGACATCCAGTCTCAACTTCGGCGCCACCATCGAGTACAAAGCCCAAACCGCGGCCAAAAAGCTGGGCATCCTAAATAGGGTGAAGCGATACTTTAGGCCTGGACAGCTTTTAACCCTGTACAAAGCACAAGTCCGATTCTGCATGGAGTATTGTATGGCTCAGCTAAGTATCACCGTAAGGTTGCCTGCTTGTCGGTCTTCTACAGATTGTACTTCGGTGAGTGTGTCCAGGGACTCCACGACCTCATCCCACCGGCCCCCTTCTACCATCGGACATCCAGACGCACTGCATCTTACCACCCCTACCTTGTTGCTATTCCACCAATTCGCACTAAGCGCTTCCAAACGTCTTTTATAATGCGCACAGCAAAGGAGTGGAACTCTGCCTGCGTGTGTTTCCAAACGCTTACAAACCTAATCTTTTCAAAGTAAGAGTGCACAGGCTCCTTCTGGGTAAGCTCGCTCCATCGTAGACTTTGTCTCTGTCATCTCTGACCTAGACTAGAGTCAAGAGCAAACCCATCACAAATAAAAAAAAAATGGGCTTCATACTTTCGATTGGTATGGAATTTGTCTATTAACCAATCCAGTGAAATGTTTAAAAAAATGTTTTTATTTTTAATTGTTAATTAATCATATTCTGGACTGGAATTTTTTAGACAACCAATTAGTAATATATTTATTGACATATTTAATTGAATATAAAATACTTTTCATCTGTTAACCAGCTCGGTGAAATTCCTTTTATGGTGGGATCCTATACTATTAGCTATCCAACCAGATACGTACCTAACTCAACAATTAGCAAATGTTTTGTAGTTTGTGTGTGTGTGTGTGTTTTGTGTTTCTCTGAACCACCCTAAGGTCGACTGGTAGAAAATGCCTCAGGCGTTAGGTCTGCCTTTGTACAGTGTTTTTACTAGTGTACAAAGTTTTAATAAATAAATAAATAATTAAGTTGGTAATCTTTCATTTGAAAGAAGGCCAGTTTGCATTTCTTTTTTTTCCCGCTCAATATTTATCAATCTGCATCATTGATATATAAAAACTCAAGATACACACTCAGCATCTCAAAAACGTCCGTATAAAACAAGCGCACAATTTAAAATTGTGCGCTAGTTTCAAACAGTCTCGCATCGCTCCCCATACTGCACTGCTTTGTAAAAACAACTTAAAGCGATCCGTGTAAGGTTGATTTTGCAAAAAAAAATGTTAATTGTATAACTACACACAACTCACACATGAGACTGATACATGTCAGTTTTTGACGACAGTTTCGAGTGTTGCATTTATTCGAGACTGCATCTTGGGTTTTTTATAAATCAATGATGTGCATTGAAAAAGATGCTTATTTGCTTAAAATCATTTCTATCTTATTCTTTTGTTTTTGTAAAAAGTTTGCTGTTTGTATTTTCAGGAACTTGAAATCTACACAAATCCACCAACATAAAAACAAAAATTTGCGCAAATATATTATTCCGTTTTTTCATATAACCGCTGAAAACCCCGCGCTTTTTCTCAACCCACTACGCGTCAACCGTACGAAAATAATAAAATGCCGTTCCACAGTCGTAACAAGCGTCGTTGGAACAAAGCGGGTGCTCGCTCAAATAATTTGTATCAATTTGTAAAAATGCAGGCGCCCACCTCTTAACAACTGCCCCCTAACGAGGGGTGGTACAGCGGTATCTCGGAACGTTATAATTACCGACGACAGATCTCCACGTCATGCCTTCTTGGTTTCTGTAAAGACTGGACGCGGATTTGAGAAGCTGTGGCTTACTTGGTGATGTTATTTGTGAAATAAACAAAGGGAAATTTTTGGCTTTTGGTTCGGAAAAACAGCCGCACGGTACGTTTTACAGATTTAGCAACGTGAATGGGTGACCATCTTAACGTAACGAGATTCCTCCGCGTCTTGAAAAGACCCTGCCGGCCTACTCCGTGAACGTCTCATCAGTATGCTGTCGTAGACTTTGGCCTCACCGTGTGAAATTAGGTGTATAGAGGTATGCGGAACAGAGAGTAAAGTCCCGCAAACCCCCATTGAAAAGGGAGGATCTTCCGATCAGGCGGTTGTTGTGTCTGGCGGGTAGCTAGTAGTTCGCTGCTAGTTGGATAGATGGCGTCGCGGTTCTTTCTGTTGCGATGTAGATTTGCTTCGTTGGTTTTTTTTTTTTTGTGGTAGCATTGATGGACTGAGGTGTCATTCCATTTTGTTTGTATGAAAAGACAGTTTACTTTATGTTCACTTCTCTTCTCAGATCTGTTCATGGATGGGTGACCATGTTGACACCAGAGGTCTTGGGTGTCACTTGTAGATATTTGACAATCGTTTCGGATAGTCTGATCCCAGCCTTGTCAAGTAGATCTATAGCGAGTGATGTAGCGGCATCAATGCCACCACAAAAAAAAACCAACGAAACAAATCTACATCGCAACAGAAAGAACCGCGACGCCATCTATCCAACTAGCAGCAAACTACTACTTCGAAATACTGCATCGCGCAAGCAGAGTTTATCGTGCGATTTGAACATATACATCAGCCCGAATATCAACTATCGGGCAGTTGCCCGCCAGACACAACAACTGTCTGGTAGGAGGATCCTTCCTTTTCAATTGAGGTGTGCGGGACTTTACTCTCTGTTTTGTGTATCTCAGTTTTGTAAGAGATCATAGGACCTACTATGGCAACAATTTTTTACTATAGATAGGCATACGTTTGACCACTATCTCACTTGATGGTAAGCGATGATGCGGTCGAAGATGGAGCACGTTTGCCTAGAAGCAACCTTTGCACTCTTGTCTTAAAGACTCCCAGGTTGTAGCCATCTGGAAATACAGACTCTGGCAGGGAATTACACTCCTTAGCTGTACGCACTATGAATGTGTTCCCTAAACGTTTTGTGCGTGTCCACCATGTACCGGTAGCGCATCGCCATTCGTCTTGTACAGTATCGTGGAAAGATCCTATTCCAAAGGACTGGGGACATAAAGAACATTCACTGTCACCAAGAAACACACGGTCAACAAATCCAAATAATCAAAGCACACGTCCATCATATAGCTTAACAGCCAGCCCAAAACGCAAACCCTACCAAAAACTTACTTATATCAAATTCTCCGACCCCAATACATGAACATTAATTGTAATAAAATGTATCCGAACCACTTCCGAACTGATTACGTAAATTACCAAAAATTACAAGCACACACGCCACACGGTAATCATATAGCGATTGAAACGATAAATATACAGATGCTTCAAACGATAAAACTGTACACACACGATAATATGGTAATGAAAGAGGTGAATGTATGGAACGATTTTACCTTTCGAAATGAGAAACCGTTTGAACTCTGACTTCTTTAGGTCAGGCAGTCTTTTGTAGCTATTCTAAATTCAAACATAGCTAATGTTTGAATTTAGAATAGCTGCAAAAGATAAATTGTTGAACAACGGCCGGATTGTGACAGAGTTATAATTGTAGATACTAGTGGTGTTTAGTGAGAGGAACAGAGAAAAGATTAGTTTTAAACAAACATTTTAAAATTTAATGGACCGGAAACTAAATTAATAAAGATAAAAGAATTACTAATTGCTCGGTTTTCTTCAAAAGTAACGGTACAGATAAGGTTCCACGAATAGTGGTCTTGCTTTGCTAAATGCTACATTTTACATACCTAAAACTGGGAATCTATAACTATAATGATCTTTGGCACATTGACTAACGCCATTGGCTGAACGTTGACTGATAGAAAATGCCTATGCCTATCAACCTGTGTAAATTGATGTGATTAAAACGTTTAATGAATAAATAAATTACAACAACATATTACAATTGAAAATTGACCGTAAGAGAAAACGACAAAAGATATAGCTGCGGACAAAAAAGAATTGGAAAGTGTACCAACTCAACCAGATAAAATTGACTTCATTAACTAGACAATTCAAAGAACGTTAGATATGATATCAGGAATCATATCAGTGACCAACGACGCATTCCCATATCACATACAAACAAACTTGATGATGATTACCTTATAATGGTAATGAAATCGCCCGCAAACCACGAATGAGAGATCTCAAAACAATAGAACGAAGTTACCAAATTGTGAAGGCCTTCCACCCCTCTTGAAATTCAAATGAAAAGGGACAAAGAAGAGAAGGATTGGAAAGAGTGAGAGGTCTAAACAAAATGGTTGATATCGACATGAGACATTAAGGTTGCTTTGTCATGTAAATAAAAGAAGCTTTGACGTATGTACATAAAATGTTTAGAGCGGTCATGAAAGCTCATAAAAGTTATTTGCCACAATTCACTAATTTAGTGAGTTCTGGCGAAAATATAAAAAAAATGGTTGTCTGTAAAGTCGATTTACAGACGACAATTTTACGTGATAACGTCATAAGAAAACAATTGAATTCTTAACAAACAAACCGAACGCTTAGGCCGATCGTGCCTCTCTATCGCTTATTCCGTGCTCTCGCTTACACGTTCGGCTCTGGCGGAACGTGACACTTTTTCGTGCGTGCAGCCGACATTCATCGATTCATAAGACGTTATCACGTCAAAAATACTTCTGGCAAAGTTTTTACTACTGTCGATACATTCAATGTAAGGAAAATACCAGAAACTACAAAATATTTCAACTGATGAAAGAGTGTTTTACAATTTAAAATTAAATTAAATTTATTGTGACAGTCATAGATAACCGATAAAGAAGTCGGTTAAAAATAAAAAATGTCCATCGATTCCAATAAATTCGTAAAATGGTAAGACAATAATAATGATAGAAGAGAACTAAAACATAATGTGACACTTTACAAATAACCTGAATTTTTCGAAAAAAAAAAAACAAAATTCAAATCATTTTTTTTTTGGGAACCTAAGGTACATATTCTATGAAAACTTCCTCTAAAAACAACATGAGTCAACTGCCCATAGCCTCCAGATATTCCGTAATGACGTACGTTTTATTCACACACAGACCATTTTCTTTATTATGCGTCATTACTGTATGTAATTACACCGCTTGTTAGTTCATTGTTAAAATTGAATTTGTTTTCTTTTTTTTATTCGTATGTTTAAGCTAATGGCCTATTAGTTGATGTTTATGGCCAGTTATGATCATGAGCTGTTTAATAACATAATGATTACTTTTTATAGTAATAGTTTGACGAGACGACATATTGTCACTTTATAAAACTTTGTTGAACGAATTTAAAGGGGCAAAATTTCACCGTGATTATGAATAGTCTTTTTTAGGATTCCGTACCTAAAGGGTAACCAATGGAACTCTATTACCAAGCCTCCGTTGTCCATCCGTCCTTTCGTCTGTTATCTCAAGAACCGCAATAGGCAGAAAGTGAAAATTTTCACAGGTTGTGTATTTCTATTACCGGTATAACAACAAATAATAAAAATTAATTTAAATAGATTAAAGGGGACTCCCATACAATAAACGTGTTTTTTTTTTCGGTTTATTGTACGGAACCCTTGTAATAACTAACATTTTGCCAGCATTTTCCGAAGTGATAGGCAGAGTTTGACCCACCTGGATTCACCCACATTTTGCAATTAGACATGCTAAAATCACGGACAACTTAGTCTGGGAATGAAACGCAGGACCTCATGAGCGGAGGAACGCTTGCGACCATAACATTTAGGGAGTCAGCATTAGCACTTTTAGTGCCAAGTGCAAAAGTGTTTTTACGTTTTTAGTGCCAAGCACTCAACACATGGGCCGAACAACAAATCGTTCGTGTGCCCACAACCCGCGCATGAACACAAGTCACATATAGCTACTTAAAACGACGACTCAAATGCGGGTTGTGGGCACACGAACGAATCACGCTCGACCCATACGCTGAGTTCTTGGCACTAAAAGTGTTTGAATATCGTCTAAACTTACCACCATCTTAGTTAACTAAACCCTGCAAGTAACTTACTTACATATGCATTACTTTGTACATTATTTTAGATACCACCGAAACTCAAAGCCTTTATTTCAATACTTTAATTACTGCCTGTAAAGATTTCATTGAAATAAAGGCTTTTAAATTGTCTAGGTCAACCGATTAAAAATATAAAGCTATTTGCACGTTCCAAAGCATATCTCTACGGAGAAGCACCGGACACTTTAAATCAATCAATTATTAAAAAGGTGCGGGTACATCATCAGCATCACAGTATTCTTCTTGATTCATCATAGTACCTTTACTTCCAGCCTTGGCTTCCATACCTGCACGATAAATCCATTCACCAAAAAATTAAACCCCACAGTTTTCCACAATTCCTACTTAATCACAAACACGACTGATTAAATACAGAACCTTAAAAATCGCAAGTTCCCAGAATTGTAATGTAAAATGGTTAATCTGTAATGGTTGTAGTACGATTACAGCAAATTGGTCCGTGGTCCGTGGGCCCGGTCGTGTCACGTTCGAATATCAAGCAGGCTTGGGCAATAGCACTTACTGGCCAATGCGTGATGTGCCTAGTATACTTGCTGAAGTAACAATGGTGTAAGTACTCATTTGACTTTATTGAATCATCATGATGTTTTCTATTTCCTGATATTCTTTTTATATTTGCTAAAGGTCCTGTTTGCATCTGGACTTCTGAGTTGAGCATTCTTGCTTCTATCTTTTCTTTCATAATCTAGTAAGTAGTCAGAATAATCAATGACTAAAATATGGCAACAACTTTTAGCCATTGACGATTCAACAAACAAGGGCAAAAAAACTTTGATCATCATAATAACACAATTATACTTCTGATTAAAATAACCAACCGTGTATATCGTGTACAGAATAAACGCTGAAAAGCTAAACCTAAAAAGGGGTCATTGTACTCATCATTATGAACAAGTTTTACTATGGGACTAACTTGAAATTGCGAAAAAAAAATCAGCTGTTCAGTCACATTTTGTCGAGTTTGCACACATAAATGTATGGGACAGTGGATATATTTTTCGCGATTTCAATGGTGGTCCCATAGTAAAAGTTGTTCATAAGTACAATTACCCTCTTTCAGGCATTGCGTTTATTCTGTTATATGTTGTCAGTTGATCTACGAAAATATGAAGTACGAATTAGATTAGAGAAAAGATTAGATTGGTTTATTTATTTTTTAAATAGACTTCTATTGTTCCACTGCTGGGCAAAGTTCTCCCCACAGCCACTCACTCTTCCCGGTTTGTTGCCCTCTCAGACCAGCGTTTCCTAGGCTTTCCCACTACGCAAAAACTCTGGCCCATCTATCTTGAATCCGGTACACTTGCGTTAATGACATTTCCGCAAAAGACACTTGCGGGGACCCATTTCCACGAAAGGACACTTGCACAACCTGCAGTGCGATTCTGTAAGCATGTCGGAGTAAAAGCTTGGGTGAACTGATCACAAATTGTACTGTCATTCCATCTTGATTACATAGATTGACAGCTCACTTCGTGATCACTTCACCCAAGCCTTCACTTCAAAATGTTTACATAATTGACCGGTTGATACATTCTATGTTCTTGTAATCGTGTGGGCAGTAAGTTCTAACGACCCCACACACCCTAGTGTCAGAGTTTCTAAACCGCCTCAAGGGCCTCTGACATTCTGTAATGTACGTTTAAAACTGATATAAATTTTGCAAAAACGTGTTTTAGAATCACCAATTCTATACATATGCCATTTGCCCACTGCATGCCTTGTTGGATTGTTTCGCCCAATCTGTCGTATTACTTGTTTGCTTGTTCTGTTACCTAGTTTATCTTCTACCAACTATTAGCATAATTCTTCAATAATTCGATGAACGATACTAAGCTTTATGAAACCTTGTGTAACCAAAAAGTAGCTTTCCATTCAATTCATATTACACCATTATCATCAATCTGAAATTTATTCATCGTTGAAATCCTGTTGGTACCTAACTTACCTTTAAGTATTAAACATAGGTCTTCATCATCATAACAGCCGAAAGCCGTCCACTGCTGGACATAGGCCTCCCCCAAAGGGGGGGGGGGTTGCCATAATCGCCACGCTTAGCAGGCGGGTTGGCGATCGCAGTGTATGGTGTTGCATTTTACAGAGAACGCTGCTGCTCATTCTCTGGTGAGACCCTTAGTCGCCTCTTACGACACCCACGGGAAGTGATGGGATGGTATTATTCTTGTACGGAACCATACGGCATAGGTACTAATAAATAAATCTTACTAATATACTAAAACTAATAATATTATAAATGCAAGTTTGTGAGGACAGATCACGAATGGATGTTTGTTTGTAACTCTTTCACGTCAGAACGTCTGAAAGGATCTTCATGAAATTTGGCACAGAGGTAGATATAGTCTGGAATAACACATATATATCCCGGGAATATGTTCCCTAGGGATCACGCGGGCGAAGCCGCTGGCAGAAGCTAGTATACTTATAAATACAAAAGTTTGGATGGATGGAGGTTCTCTGCCTTTTCGCCGAAAATTGTTTGCCAGATTTTCACTTGCCGACCAACGTTTCGCAGAATTTTATTTCGCCGAATAATCATTTGCCAACTTATCACATAATTTTAACCTAACCTAAACTTTCCGAGTCGGGGTGCCCCAAATCCAATGGAAACTGACTCGTGACTCAAATAGTGGCAGAAGCTAGTAATTTAATATACAAGTAAAATATTATCCTACAAAAAACGAGAACAGGCTACCAACATCACAAAAAAAAATTGACGCGTTTGATTCCCAAGTTGCTAATCGAGTAAAATGTATCCGTACCGTAGAAAAAGTTAATAAAGATTAATGTATCTTTTCATTTGAAAAAATGGATGCTCCTACTTATATTCCGATCCAAATTAAAAGATTAATGTGTCAGGAAATATTTTGGGAAATAAACCGAAATCATTTTTAACCAACCACAATATTGATTGAACTTTTATTTTATACCAAATAATCTGCAAGTGTTATTAGTTTCGCCGTATAGTGACATCACTTCCCGTGGGTGTCGTAAGAGGGACTAAGGGACTCGTCAGAGAATGGGCAGCAGCGTTCTCTGTAAAATAATCAACACCGTACACTGCGATCGCCAACCCGCTTGCCAAGCGTGGCGATTATGGCAAACCTCCCCTTTTGGAGGAGGCCTATGTCCAGCAGTGGACGTCTTTCGGCTGATATAATGATGATGATGATGATTAGTTTTCGCTACTAAGAGGTATATATATGAGCGTCTTATCTCGCAGTAGTTTCACCGGTGGCTCTTGACAAGTGCCATCTTGGGCTCTAGACAAAGTGCCATTCTACCAGCGAATTCGATTTTCGAAATGGCAAAATATATGAGATTGATCACGTAACATTTCGACAGCGTTTGTCAATCCCATACACTTTTGCCGTTTTAACAATTGCCTTCGCCACGCTTACACTGACAGAATGTTACTTGTCTAAAGCCTCCTGTCACAGGTAGCGTGGCAAAAGCAAATTTATAAATCGTCAAAAATTTATGGAATGAGCTATCACGTTTGAATTCACCACTAGAGGCGCTAGTATAGCGTGAGGTTTTAAATGACAAATGTCACTGTTGGTTGGCTATTGACGCGAGTTTATTTACTTTTTTATTTTTTATTTACTAGTGGACGTCACGCGGTTTCACCCGCATAGTTCCCGTTCCCGTGGGAGTACAGGGATAATATATAGCCTATGTTACTCCCTGATAATGTAGCCATCCAATGCTATAAGAATTTTTCAAATCGGTCGAGAAGTTTCGGAGCCTATTAATTCAAACAAACAAATCTTTCTTCTTTATAATATTAGTATAGATATAGATAAAATAACTTATCACAAATTTATCACTTACAGAAGTGCACAGCTTAATCATAAATAAAAAAATACATACAAGTTATAAGATCCTGAATAACATAAAATAAACTAAACTTAATTTTTCGTTACTGTGAAAGATAAACTTAATTTGATTTTTGTGAATACATTTCTAAAACAGCCCAACTTTGTTCACATGCGCGTAATAACAACTTTAATGCTATGATTAAGAACCTTACTCGACAGTGGCGCCAACTGGTGAGTACAAAAACGGTAGCCCTCATTGACAAACGCTCGTCAAATTGTCACGTCATCATCAATCCTTTATATTTTGGCATTTCTCAATAATTGCATTCTCTAGTGGAATAGCATTTTGTCTAGAACCTTTGAACCCTCATACAAAATACCACGTCATAAGTGCACATCATTTCCCATACGCCGGACAAGTTCAAACACCTCTAAACATGTTTGTTTTGTACCCTTTTTGCCCATGAAGATGTTACTTCCACGTTGTTACCCGTGTCAAAGGTTGATAAATATGCAATATCCACGGATAGATCCCAGATCGATCGAGCGTGTATTTTGAAACCAGCACAACCTGGCCTTACACCCTTCCCTCTTTCTACACTATACAGGGTGAGAGAAGGGAGAGTGGGTTTTTTGGACAGTTCGTTTTATTTTGGACATGTTCGAAGCATTGTTAGAAAATTATAGATGGCGCCTCAGGAGATGGTCCGCTGTTTACATTCCGTACCGATGTTGGCTCTGCTTGTTTAAGAGGTTACGGGTCGGCGTGTGATTATACGTCCGTCTTGTTTGTTTCTGATCAAATTGATTCTGCTTTGTGTCTCGTTAGGTATTTGTTAATGATGACGTAATTAGTGGGGTTCTTGTTTATATTCTTGTTTGTTTATTCGTTTTCTCTTAAATTTGTTTTTCATTTGAAAATTATTTTGACAGCATCAGCGCTGTCATTAGAAATTAATCATTATGAAGTCAAAAATATCTTTCAATGTTCGCTCCTGCGCCTACTTCGTTGGGTATTTGACTGCTCATAATGATGACATCTTTATTTACTATGTTTTGGTTAATTTACATAATGACCCAGGTATCATGTGTCGGACCTACTGCTTAAGTACAGTTTTCCAAACGCAATACATTGTCGTAATCCACAATGACTTACTTAGAGCCTTATTCTGCCAGCTTGATAATGTGACAGAGTTATAATGAAATAGTTTTTTTTTTACAAATTTTGAATTCAAGTTTTTTTTTACTTGTTACTCTATTGTGTTATGCTATTAATGCATTTCAGTGAAAGATTTACTAAGATATAATTATCTTCTCTGTATCTAAAGTCTTTATACCTTACGAGATTTAGGCGAATGCTCATAATGAAATATGCTAGCATGCTGAGTCTTTAGAGCGTTCGTATTTTCTTTTGACCAAGATATTGGTTCAATTTCAGCTGGGTTCAGCCAGTTACACTATTTTTAACCACTGCAAGTAAAAAAAGACAAAAACACTCGTGATGAATGTACCAGAAATCGCCGATACAAAGATGCTCAACGAGTTCCAGATAAAAGATTCATGTCTTGAATTCCGCCGCAAAATTAATCAAACAAGAACAGCAGAGGTGTTAGCAAAAACGTTTTGTACCTTTTGGCTGACCCAATATCACGTTCGTACCCATTCTCATCAAACAATGACATTATAACTAAATTAAACCACACAATAGCCCGATTACTAACCAGAATAATCCAACGCACATCGTAGGACCGACGACCGAGCGATCTTGATACGCCCATCCCACTCGTGATTTAGAGCAATGCCCAAGAAATGGAGGTCTATTCGCACGAAGCTCCGTCGTGATGCGGGCGTTTGCAGAAACGTAAGCTTGAGAAAATTGTCCGTAATGATTGGACAGAGGATGTTGTTTTATATGACAATGATTTTGATTTGGTTAAGAGATATGGCTAAGTATGGGGTTCGGATGTCTCGACTCTTGGTTGAAGCAGTGTTGGACAGTTTGTTTTGCATGTTTTTCGGATGGAACTGTTCCCAAACAGTTTTAGTAAATCTATGAGTGTCAAGTGAACAAGTTTTCTTTCGTTCTTTATTTAGGTTTGTAATTTTTTTTTAAGTTTTTACAGTTAAAGTGCTGCCAAATATGTCAACTCTCCCCTTCTTTGTTTCGTCGTTATAAAATAAAGTTGGAACCAGCAGCTTTAGAAAATTGCTGAAATTTAATTTAACATTAAACAGAAACTTAAATAAATTATAAAAAAATACCTAATAGGTAACGCTTTGGCCATACCATCAAATGAACCCAGACCCTATGATTACTAAAAGTTATGCTGACAACACATAAGTTTTTTTAGTGTTAATAAAAATAACAAATGTACCAAATATAATGACTTAAACTACAAAATACCCTGTATATAATGTTTGAAGTAGCAAACATAACAAATTGTGGTAGATAATCATAACCACATTAATGTTGAAGTATGATTCCAGTAAACACCATTAAATAGATCGACAGTGTTTACTCAAACTTCGTGAAATTAGGTACCTAGTAGACTTTAGATCTGACATTGAAGTAAATTATAAGGGGTCTTATTCATATTAAGTGTGATCAACGTGTTCAAAGTCTCCCGCAGACAGATGCGACGCGACAGTGCGACAACGATGCGATGACTATTTTTTTTCTTCTGAGTATATCGGTATGACATATACGAAGAAAGAAAAGCGTTTATACCTACTTTAGATCTGACATTGAAGTAAATTATAAGGGGTCTTATTCATATTAAGTATGATCAACGTGTTCAAAATTTCCCGCAGACAGATGCGACGCGACAGTGCGACAACGATGCGATGACTATTTTTTTTCTTCTGAGTATATCGATATCACATATACCTACTCATCCCCATGGTTAATTACTTGTTTGGCACAATATTCACCTACGGTAAGAGTTTGTTGACGCAGTTATTTCACAGGTGACGCAGTTTGTCTTCACGTGTTTTTCTTATAGTTGTCAAAAAATAAAAGGCCCGTTTTGACAGCAGGATGCAACATTGCTTTACTAGTAAGTATGAAAGAGACGTAAAAATAAATCTTTTTCGCACTTAGTAGTAAAGCAATCTTCTATCCCTCTCTACTCAGCTGTCAAATCGGACTTCTTAGTTTTTGGTGACTTTAGTTTATCGATGTCACATATACCTACTCATTCCCATAGTTAATTAAATATTTTGTTTGGCACAATATTCACCTACGGCAGGATAGTTTGCTGACGCAGTTATTAGGTCTTCACGTGTGTAGAAGTAAGCATAAATGAAGGGGCCGCTAGACCCAGTGTCTGCCAGGGTTGCTGCATTGTTCAAAAGAGTTAGGACTATTGATGGACCACGGGTGGGTTTTAGACAGTAAGAGTCTGAAACTCCTTCTCACTTCGCCCAGAGCGGGAGAAGTCATATGATGATTACCCATTAAAAACAAGTGCAAGTCGGACTCGCATGTAAAGGGTTCCGAACGAATTAGATTTTTTTAACATGTTATTTTAACACTTTAGACTTCTTATAGGTTTTCCTGTAATCTATAGGTAAAGATCTATTATCTCCATTTTTATTTTCAAAATTTTTGGCTCGGTAGTTTCGGAGATAAGGGGGAGAATGGTCATTTTTCGTCTAATTTCTTTAATAAATTCAAAACCATTTATTTTAAAATTATGTAAAAAATATAATTAAGACCCTCACAGTAAGCCCTTTCATTTAATATGTCACACAATGTTGTTAAAAAAAAACTTTTCTTTTTTAATTTTCTAGTTTGACCCCCAAAAGTTTAGTGCCATACTAAAAATTTAGTGATTTACGTAACGCGACCGTGTTTGCGTCACAGAAGTCCAAAAGTGTGCCAAATTTCAACAGCATCGGTCTAGTGTATCCGGAGGAAACTGGCTGTGACAGACGGAGAGACAGACAGACACCCGAGTGATCCTTTAAGGGTCCCGGTTTTTGATCGGAACCCTAAAAAGGTCCTTACGTATGCAGGTAACTGGGCATCATCAAGATCAAAAGTGGCTCATGGTCTGTGAAAAGACAACGCTTGAAGTTAAGTTAATATTTAAATTTACACTTAGGTGAAATAATAACCCATTAGCACGTGATGGTACTTGTTAAACACACTGAATTATAGCAGTCATAGCAACCTTCAGTAGCAATTTATAATATGAATATAATAGGCCAATATATACATATACGATGCCATTTTACAACAATCGTAGTATAGGGGCTAGCGCGAAGCAGAACGATTCGGAACGCCACGATTCTGCGTGAATTAGAATAACAATAAACGAATTATCTAACCAAGCTCACTCGATGCAATTTAACTTCCTAACGTGTATGGGAAGAGATTTTGTATCGTAAATATAATGTAAAAATATAATAATATAATATTTTATTAGCAAAATACAACTATGACACTCATCTTAAATTTCACATCTTTGTCATGCGGGGGGGGGGCATTGTATGTGTTTAGTTTTAAGTTTCGTTTTTGTTCATACTTTTGGTGTACAATGAAGTGTATAATAAATAAATAAATAATAAATAAGTACGGTCAATACAAAATTTGAGCCCTGCCTCCTAAACTAGGAATATCCTGTATCTTAGGAGGCCGTGTCTCCGCTTAAAAAGAGGACAAGCAAATTATGAGCAGCAAATTACAAGCTGACTCGGATAGTCACAGACAAGATAATATAATATAGACTAAAATGTAAAAAATAATGATAATTTTAGTTAATACAAATGGTTTGTGTTGGGTGTAGAGTAATTTGTGTGGGGTGTTGGGACTATTATGAATATAATGGACGTCCGATTTATTATATATTGTATAACAAGACCTATAAGTGGTAGGCCGATGTGTATTTATATTAAATTACTCAAGAAAATGGCAGTACAATGTACTGCCATTTTCTTGAATAATTTTAAATCTATTTCATTTAAAAATATGAATAAATAACCCTCAAAAGTGACCCAGAACATGATGTGATCAAAAGTTCTGCTTTGGGCCACACACACACACAGAAGTTCATTTTGTTCCTAACAACTGAATCAACCTAGTACTTTCGGATATAACGGTCACACAGATAGGTTAACGAGTGATCTTCTATGGGTTTATTCATTCGGATTCATGAAACCATAAAACCCAACAACTCAAAGAACAAACAAATACTTTGAATTTTTGTGAGAGACCCACTGTGTCAGCCTCATCTAGGTCCCACCCACGATAACACTGACTGGCACATTTCCTACCATCATGCTCGGTTTAGTTTACATCCAATTTCCTATCTCACGTAACAAATACATATAAAACGGATGATCGGTAACGAGCGATTGGCACCTGAAGCGGGGAAGTGAAAGTCGTTAGTGAGGCCCACTCGAGGCCAGCCTGGCTATCACTCTTGTCCAAATTGACTCTGGATGTAGACTTCATAAGGGGTTTAGAGGAGACGGGGCTGAGAAGGAAGGGTAGGACATTTTTAGAAGTTGAAATAAATGAAGAAATGAACGTCTTGGGGAATGATGAGCTTGGTGGACACCACCTGATAGCTACAACCTGGAAGCCATTAAGTCAAGAGTCAATGGGTTACTTTTAGGCAAGCGTGCTCTATCTTCGACTACATCATTACTTACGTGGTGAGATAGTGGTCAAACGTGTGCCTATCATCAGTAAAAATATGGTGTAATGGCCGAAAAATAAAGTGAGTTAAACTTCGAAAGCAGTAAACACACATGAGAACTATTAGTTATTTCTAGGGTTAGTCTGTATTTTATGGTTAATTCCAAAGTAAGAAATTGATATGAAAGTGTTCATATCTTTCAAGATTTTGAAGAGTGTTCACGTATAACGCAAAAAAAACCTTTCTAAAAAATGGTTCTGGAGTGAGGCTCAGCGTTGGAAAACTTCCTAGAAGGTTAAGCAAAGAACTACTGAGGGCTGTGGGAAGCCGCTAGATGCGAGACACATACGGCCGGTTGACGTGGCGTGATACTTGGGGATCTATGTCCAGCAGTGGACGGCTTTTAGCTAAAATGATGCTGATGATGACGCAATATAGTAGGATTACTATACTGCATAACTTGAGAGTGGGTGCTCTCAAAGTTCTTTGACAGAAGTAATTTTTTGTATTTTTTTACAGAATTTCCTCAATTAAAAACCCCACACGCGTACCAGAAGACGCAGCTTTGGAAAGCCCACAAGGTGGACCGATGACCTGGTGTAGTTAGCCGATGGATGCGAGACGCACAGGGCCGGTTCTTGTGGCGACGCTTGGGAAGGCCTATGTCCAGCAGTGGACGTCTTTCGGCTGATGTTATAATAATTATATATAGTTTACTGTCTCATCTCAATGAGTTAAAATATTTAAGTGAGACACTGGATCCCGCACTAGGAACCCTGTGTCGCAGGATTCAGTCTCTTTTGACAAATGGTATAAATTATGAAAGATAAGTACTTATACAAATGCAACGGTTGAACATAATTCACTAAACTCCAGACTAAAAGGTAACCAAAAGTATATGTGTTGTATATGTATGCATTATGACGATGAATAGAATAGAATACTCTTTATTATGTACACCATATAAGTTACAGAAAAGATAGATGAAGAAAACATTACATAGGGTGACACAATGGGTGGCCTTATCGCTAAAAGCGATCTTTTCAAGACAACTTTTGATGAATCATCATCATCATAATATCAGCCGAAAGACGTCAATAAACAGATGATGATGACAGATGCCAGTGTTCTTTTTTTTTGGGACAACCCGCCACACATTCCCAACCACTGCAACTCCTGAAAGCCAGAATCAACAGTGGCGACCACCAGAAAAACGCCGAGCCAATGAAGCCCGACGAGTCCCGGAGAAACGATTTAACTGTCTTGGATCCTGCAACGAATTTAATCAGAAAAGTACAGCGGAGGAGTAGGAAAATAAATATATATATAATTTCCACTTCCCTCCTTTTCAAGCAGAAGACAGAATAGAGCTAGGCCAATAGGCACCAAGGGACATATACAACTGGGTTAAGCCCAGTTGTCAAGCAGATGCCAGTGTTTACTGAATCCTTCTGAATTGCTATTTAAAAAAACAGCAATCTCTACATTAAAACTATTATAACATTAATTAAGCAGCTTCCTAACAACCCAGTTACGCACATCTAAACCTTCTAAACTCTACCAACAACTTAAACAGTGTAAGTAAGAATCTCCAAACTGTAGTTAAGTGTACAAATTACTTAATTTAAGGTTAAGTTGGTGCCGATCAGTCAAGTGTCCTAAATGCCCTGTTCAAGTTTTAAGTACGGGGATCTTAAGCTGTATGCTCGCGTGTGTCCGGGGAAACTTAGACTGGCGGCTGCTTGTAACTTCAAGTTAGAGGTGACGAGGTTGAAAGATGTGAATGTTTGTGAAGTACTGAGCTATTTTGGTTTGAAGTTACAGGTATAAATTGGAATTTGTACAGAAAATAATTAACATTTATTTTACCGGTAAAATTATTAAAGTGATCTCCTATTTATTTAAAATTTTGCTGTGCCCGATAGGATCCATAATATTGTTTCTATTCATTAATACTTACCACCTGTATGTGTACATTATGGATTGCAATAAACGATTTGAGACTTGTTTACAGGCTTTTGAGATTTTTAATTTTTTTTAGAATCTGATCCATCCTAAAATGTATTATTTCCACCTCTCGCTATCCCGGCACTGTGTGAATAAAGGATCAACCACCACGCTTGCTCAATTCATTTTGGTGGTCTGAAAACACTTATTAAAGAAGAAGTTCAGTAGGTAAATATAAGTACAGACCAAAGAAAAACTTATAATGTAGGTTTGTATAAATTCCTAGTTTCTGCCAGTAGCTTTGACTGCGTAAAAGACGAATATAATACCGAGGTAACATAAGTTATCCCGGGATAAAAGTATCCTATATCCTTATGCAGGACATGGTCTATCAGTGTGCTTAGTTTCATCCAATTCCGATCAGACGTTAAGATGAAATGGTAACGAACAGACAGACAGAGAGGGATGACAATGAATCACATAATACTTTTTAGAGTTTTATTTTATTTGGGAAAACAAACAATCGTACAATGTATGTTAAAATCTAGGTACACAGTATTCTATATATGACTGTACAATCCACTACGTTTCCACATGTTACTGATTATATTTGAAACAGTTTTGGTTAACGATAAAATCAATATATAACTAAAATACAATTTTTCTATCTTACTACATACCTAAATAATACATAATTATAACAAATTTTGAGCAAGGCGTTTAATCATTTGTTTTTAAAATTTATGTTTAGATAACGCAAAAACATCTATATCGTTAAAATTATTATTGTAAACCTGAACCAACCTCTGGAGCGGCGCTCTCTCTCCTGCATTCGTACGACAGCGAGTTGTAGCAAACAGTGGGTAAGAGCGCACCTGTCGTCTCATTACCGTTCTAGGTACAATATAGCTTATATTGTTTAGAGTTGGTAGGTACATAGGTATCTGACGGAATATGTGTCGCGTATTCCCCAATCGTGTAATGCTAGAACAGTCAATTATACATATATGATGCTAACTGACCTAATAAACCTAATTATTACCTAGATTACACAATTTAAAAATTGTTAAGTCTGCTTAGTGACAACCCTATAAAGCTGTACCTATTCATACGTACGTCGTTCCTATTCATCCCATCCGCATCCCGATTAACCCCGCTTTCGTTGTGATTCATACCTGAGATGTCCCCATTCACCCCAAAAAATACAAATTTCTCATGTCATTCTAAAAATCTAAATAATAGTAATATTAATTAATAACTGATGCTTACCTTTTATGTATATGATGGCCCAAACACTAAATAACGTATAAAACAAACACTCGTATTCGCTTAATACAAAATAACTTTTACACAGCAAAGTTTTAAACACTGTAATTACCGGCGTCTTGTTTATACTATTTTCAACTGACATTTTTGACAGTTTGCAGCTAATTTCACGTTTGTTCAATGTTGCCATAGAAAAGTTCCAATAATCTACTATTATCCCTCAAAAAATGGTAAAAGTTGGAACGATTTGCAAACTAATATTTAGCGTCAAAAATGTTTCCTGGTTTTTTCCCTATTCACCCCTGGATCCCTATTCCCCCCATTTTACGGTATCTGACGGAATATGTGTCGCGTATTCCCCAATCGTGTAATGCTAGAACAGTCAATTATACATAGCGTGCCCGCTTCGTTGGGTGGTATTATCGGGTTATTATATAGCCTATAACACTCACAGCTAACGTGGCTTTCTATTGATAAAAGAATTTTCGAAGTCGGTTCAGCAGATTCAGAGATTACCCCCTACAACCTCACAAACTCACAAGATCACAAACTGAAAAACTTTACCTCTTTATAATATTAGTATAGAAAACTTTCTACCTTTCACACACAAAGAAATGCTTAAAAACAGCGTGCAAATGAAGCAACTTTTCGTCGGCATTTACTGAGAAATTACATCTGAAAAAGATAGGTAATAATCTACATGATATGATACGTAATTTCGTTTAGCCAGAATCGGTATCGGTATCACATAACAAGAAAAAAAATCACCAAATCACCTCCAAATCGTTGAGATGAAACCATTTTACTCCTTCATTTTTAAACAAAAGTCTAAAAAAAAAATTTACTGCTTTGCAATACAAACGAAAATAATTTGGTTTTGTTAGTTTTTATAACATGAGTTATTTTTTTTTTTAATTAAAAATGCGGGTACCGGAGTGGCGCGTAGAGGAGTAGTTAGCTCCGTTTATATATACAAGGTCATTGGCATGTATATAAGCCTTAATGCGAATAGACGCCACCAATGATACGCTCGACGTATTTTCCGTCAGATGTCTACCGACCCTTCACATTAGTGTCTAATATATCGCCTAATAATTGAGTAGCATAGAAACTTAATTATGAAAATGTTCAGCGGTTATCACATTAGCAATTTGAATAATGGCTTTAAATGCTATCGCCGATATCAGGCTATAAAGAACGTCATTATGTGCCCACCTCTACCTACTCACTTTCGAATGTTTAAATTATCTCCCATTGCACTACTCTCCTTGGTATTATTCATATGATTCTGGTGGATTACTCATACTTATACAACCTGTAACAGAATAAACGCAATAACTCTTAAGGGGTCATTGTACTCATAATTATGAACAACTTTTACTATGGAAAATTGAAATCGTGAAATAAAAAATCGACCATACATTTATGTACGCATAACTCGACTTAATGTACTGAACAGCTGATTATTTCTCGCGATTTCGGGATGGGTCCCATAGTAAAAGTTGTTCATAATGATGCGTACAATGCCATTATGTTATGCCATTCTGTTATTATCGTCATCATTTCAGCTAAAAAATGGTCACTGCTGGGCATGGGTCTCCTCAAACGTCGCTACATTGACCGGTCTTGTAGCCAATTTAATTTTTGATTAAAATTTACAGAAATTGAAATTAAACTGGCACTAAATAACATGGCACATACATTGAAAGACAACACTTGTTTTTTTTTAGGTTTAGAACATTGATATATAAAAAATCCAAGATGCACAATCTCGAACAAATGCAACACTCGAAAATGTCGTCAAAACTGACATGTATCAAGTGTCATGTGTGAGTGTTGTATAGTTATACTATAAAACTTTTTTTGCAAATTCAACCTTACACGGATCGCTTAAAGTTGTTTTTACAAAGCAGTGCAGTATGGCGAGCGATGCGAGACTGTTTGAAACTAGCGCACAATTTTAAATTGTGCGCTTGTTTTATGCGGACGTTTTTGAGATGCTGAGTGTGTATCTTGGGTTTTTATATATCAATGGTTTAGAACTAACAATTTTGTTTCATAAAATTGTTATTTCAAAGTAATGGAAATATTATATTGCAAATTAAACACACACAAAATCCACTTCAATTCCCACAATTTAAACCATAAAGGTAATTAAGCTACCAACCCAACGATCCTAAAATCATACATCGGTACCAACATTAAGAGAAACTGTACCGAATTAGCATATTATATAAATTAGCGCCAAGCCTCGGTCAGATGGAATTTAATATCATCCCATATACAGACGTTTGTAGTTACAATCGTATTCAACGGGCTTTGGTGGCCCGTGATGTTATAAAGGGTGTTCTAAGAGTGGAGATTAATATTTTTGGGGTGGGGTGATTTTATTAAATTTGTTGCTAAATTAGGTATTTTTAGATGGAGAAGTAGTGATTGTTTAATCAATATCATCATAACAACAACAATAACAACACAAATACAATTCAATTTTATTAATTTCACTGGTAGCTTTATTGTTTGTCTACTGATTTAAAACTAACTTAGTATAAAGTGCTTCTGACAATACTGTGGACCAAAAGTTGTCTTATTTCTGAATAAATGTATATATATATCAGCCGAAAAACGTCCACTGCTGGACATAGGCCTCCCCCAAAAGGGGGGGAGTTGCCATAATCGCCACGCTTGGCAGGCGGATTGGCGATCGTAGTGTATGTTGATTGTTTATTATGAAAATAATAGATCAACAGCCTTATTTAAAAAAGTATATCTGTGCGATAAGCTTAAAATTTAAAAAATACTTATTTGCAGTGTATATTAAATTTATCTAAGGAAAAGTTTGAATTAACTATTTGCTAATCAGTGTTTTAACTAATTTTATTGTGAAAAGGTTTTTTATAAATTAAGGTCCGTAAAATGTATGTGGTTTATGTTTTTTAAAAAGTAGAAAATACTGCTAGCTACTGAGTTGGCGTTTAGTATTTTAGCTTGTCATTTGTAAACCATTTATCAATATACAACTTAACCATTTTGTTTGAACCGTAGAAAGGGCAAAGCGTGTAGATAAAGCTAATATTTTGTTCAACTTGCAATGGAATTTTACTTAGAAAAGCCTAGCAAAATACCGGACGTAGTACCACGAAAGTCTTTAACCCTTACATATTTTTGTTAACAAACTGCCCAATCAAGCCTACCCAGTACTTAAAACAGAACACAATAATAAACAAACAACCAGACCTTAATAATCATATTATTACAGTATTAATTATAGCGATATAATCTCAAACAACAACTTGTGAACATCCTGTGATGTTACACAGCCAAGAAATTGCTTGCCGGTCAAAATATCTTAGTTATGACCACTCCTGTCCGGTGCAGGACTAACGTAAGCCAAGTTTTGCCCCCCCCACGTCCCCTAAGGCATAGTTGGGTGCCACCCTCCCCCTTTGGTTATTAATAAATCTATCTGTATATTTCGAGTTAAAGACAGCGGTATTCAAATGGTAGCTTTTAGTTTTGGTGGACGTTATCGGTGACAATGATTTTGTTAGGTTGGCAGCACTTGTCTTGTGCAGTACGGTTGGTAGTGTGTCGCTTGGACAAAGTTGTGACGTAGACATTGATGGTAGTGCAGATTGGTGGCGATATTCTGTCATTTTGTTTATAGACGTTTGCGTATCGGTAATTCAACATTATGGTTTATAGAAAAAAAAATACATATATTAGAAGTTAAGGGAACAAGAGGTATTGCCTTAAACATGAGAGTAACCATACTGTTTTTTTTCTCATGAAAAAAAAACCTGCAATTTTGATGCTTTTCAAATTAAATTTTCGTCCTATTTTTTCATGAGTAACTTTGAAAATAATTTAAAAGCTATTCTCACTGCATTTCGTCGGTAGTATTGAAGTTTAATTTCCTCTGCTTAGGTAAAAATATTTGACTTAACCAAAACATATTACGTCCAAAGTCAGACTAAACTCAGAACCTTAGAAACTCAACCAAACAGAATACGAAACTTGAAGCTAAATGTAAATTGAAATCAAAATTCATCACACACTTGTATAACTCAATCACACGGACTGGATTCCCGGACACCCGGACACTCTCGAACGTTGGACGGTCCGGACAGTCTACGAAGACATGGACAATAGCACTAAGGATTCGATTTAGGGTGTCCAGATTTTGAATTTTGATTGTGCTGCTGCATAGATATGGTTTTGCAGTGTTTAAGAATTTTGTTGAATTGCAAAAATTGGTGATTTGAATTTGGAATTTGAACCGACACTTTTATAATACTGGCCAGATGTCAGATTCGTCACGGCAATACATTGTTTTGTTAAAACGATGCTGAAAAAAAAACTTTTTTTTTTTTCTAAACAGCTAGATAATCATTGCTTAGCAAAGAAGCCGATGGAACACCCATGAAAAGTCTACCCCGTAGTTACAGAAAACATATTAAAATAGGTCAGCTAATGCATTTTTATTAGTTCTTGAAGCATGTTGATAATTAGCGTAAGTATACCTACGGTCTGCGTAGGTTTCTTGTTTAATTTTTTTGTCAAATAAATTCTTGACTTAATCAAAAAACTATTTTCTATTTTTTTTTTTCTATTATTATTGATAGGCACGCGTTTGACCACTATCTCACCTGTTGGTAAGCGATGATGTGCTCGCAAGCTTGCCTAGAAGTAACCTATTCACTCTTGACTTAAAGACTCCCAGGTTGTAGCTATCAGGAAACACAGACTCCGGCAGAGAAATGGTAGAAGAGGTTGCAACTAAGACTCTAGATTTTAAAATACTATTATAGAAAAGGTCGCAATAAAAGTGAAAGACAAGGGTTCAGAAAAAACACAGACTATACCAGTAACACCCCAGCATTCTAAGCAAGGAGACTGAGAACAGATTCATCGATACATTGTAGTGAAATTACTCTGGATCTCCAGGTAGCAGTTATGTAAGACATCCGTTGCTAGGCAATCATCTTGTGAATTTAGAACATTCTCTGGCCGGACACCCATAAGGTGGGGGCCACTCGTAAATTCGGAATGTCTTCAAATTCAACTATGTCCTAACTATTGGCTGTTTGTGGATCTAGAGATGCTGGAAGGAATAAGAAGGATTTTTCAGGAGCTAATATTTTTCTCTTACAAATCACTGCTATCAATTGTTTTCAGGATTTGTTTTTAAATAAACTGTGTTTATTTAAGGAAAATCTGCAGATGAACGGAGCCGAGGTGACCATAGGAGGAGTTGGTGAGAGAATCTAGATACCTACTGCAAGGGCTGGTTGGAGGCTTTTGTCTAGTAGACAGAATAAGCTGAACAAAAAAAAATATTTCTGGCTACAACTGGATGTAAGATAACACAAAGAATAAAACAAATCTAGAGTATTGATATGCACTGACTATATGAGGCATTTTTTCTATTTTATTTCTTTATCAGAACCAGAATATAAGATGAGATTTTTACTCTTGATAGTTGTTTTTAATTTTCCTTAGCCTTCATTTTCCATATACATAAAAAGTAATGAGAGATTTTTTGATTTCATTTACCATAAAATCATGTCACCGCTATGATTTAGACACTTCAGCGACTTAATTTATTTTAATCTTTTCCAGTAAAATTCATACATCTCCGTACATCAACTATATCTTGCTTTTACACCGGCGGACCGCGTTATTATTGTGCCTCTGTCAACGGAATATGAAATGTATTGGAATCGGGATGAGCTGGCAACTCCTTGACCAACCCCCTTGGACCACGCCACCCCCTGACCTCGGGTGGTGGTCAGTGGGGTTAGTTATCGGGGAGGGAGAATAGTGCGGTAAGTGTGATATTTAGAATTTGGATGCTGAAGTTTAATTTTAGTGTTGGGTTTGATAAATCAGGTATTTATTGAATTTCATCCAACTTCAAAAAAAAAAAGTAGTGTAGATTCTCTTTTTATATAGATACTGTTTTTTTTTAAGATTTATTTGGCTAGCAAGCACAATTTGGAATGCACTGGAATGGGAGTTAGCTTTTAATAATACTGCATCCGAACTGCTATAGATTCACTAATTTAATCAATAAATGGTTTTTAAGTGCTAGATCTGACATTTTGTTACAGTCGTCATCATTTTCCCTTCATCGCAAAACCTGAAAAAAAAAAACAAAATTAAGAAATTGATAGTTGCAATATATTTTATTGCTTTTATTTCATTTTTAATGAACCAAAAATTCCCTGCAAAATTTTGTTACATAGTTTAATTTCAATATCTCCTAAAACCTTTCTCAAATAGTATAAAAGATACAACCTTAACAAAATGTTACTATCACAATTTCAGGTACTCCCTTATTACTGAAGAGTGCGAGACGTCTTCAGCCGCGGTACCCCGAGGTGCGGGCACTAAGATTTAAGGAACATGGCCTCTTCACATAGACCTCTGTACTGTTTAGACCGGCCTTAATGAGAAAAACGAAGTGTTGAAACTTGTGTAGAGAAAAGCGGATGAACTTTATGAGGTAAAATGGCTGGGCCATACGAATTTAAGTGATATACTTGACTACATAACTTAAAGACACGGTGGTAAAATTTATCAAATAGAATACTTTATTGTACAAACAACACAATAGTTTACAACTATTTTACTCGAACTTGATTCTAAGGATACAATTAACGGTCTTGTCGGTTGTTGCACATAAAAAAAAATTGGAATAACCAGCAAGAATCTCCACGCTTACACTTAAAAAAAAACATGTTACAGTGATAACAGGCATAAGCAGACAGTCAGCAAATTATCAAGTAAGTACATAATAGTATAATTTCCAAAACATTTTTTATTTACGCAACTCGTGCTGTAGCTAAACAGAAAAAAAAACAATATGTGTTAGTCCTGCGCTTGAAATAATGGCAATAACAAAGCATATTTATTTAAAACTTGGAAACTGAAAACATAAACATTACGCTAAAGTATGACCTTTCCTATTTTTTGTGACTCTTATTAAAACAATAAGATATAACAAAGAAGCCACTTCTATCCCTTCTTAACCCAGTTACTGGACACTCAACTTACCCATTTCAAATTGGAAAACACTGCCCCACGACTTATCCTTGTACAGTCGTACCTCCACCTAGATCCTACTCGCTATTTGAGTTGCCGCCCGCTCTGTGTGCTTGTGATGTGGGGCAAAGTATAAGCGGACGCGTTCTTATTGCGGAAAGTAGGTTTGACATTTGGGTTGAAGATTTGACATCATTCTGCATAGTACGTGCAAAGAGGCATCTTCAGCAGTAAACATCTGTAAACATCTCAGCGTGTAAGCTTAGCTGACGTAAACAGGAACAGCGCTGTCAATCCATACAAACAAAATAACAGTGCATTTAATGCTCGTAAGAGGCGACTAAGGGACTCGCCAGAGAATGGGCAGCAGCGTTCTCTGTAAAACTCAACACCATACACTGCGATCGCCAACCCGCCTGAAAGCGTGGCGATTATGGCAAATCCTCCTTTTGTGGGAGGCTTATGTCCAGCAGTGGACATCTTTCGGCTGATATGATAATGAAACTAGATAGCTATTCACTAATAACAAGGAGAAACTGAATATTCACTTTAACATTACAATTCACTGTCGCTACCAGCTTTTTACTTACACCAAACATTTAACTAGATTATCTTAACGTATTTATATGCGGCCGGAGCTAATTTTCGGACAATTACAGAGCGTGCCCTGTTTGCGCCATGCCTTATGTGGTCGCCGAGGTGATTTGTGTAAAATCTGCCTCGATATAATGTGGTGTAAGATAAACACGACATTCTTGGACTCGTGTTTGTTCCCTGTATCTTAGATTTTGCTAATGTTTTGCAGTGGTTAGTGCTAACTGCGTATGGGTTGATTAAGTGCTGCTTGTTGGCTTTTTGGATTAGAGAGATTGAGGCTGCATTTATATTATTAAATAGCTTTTGCCCGCAACTTTGTACGCGCTATCCCGTATTTCCCATTCCGTAAGAATTTCGGGAAATCATGCCTTAGACATTTACATTCTCCAAGAAACCTATATGCCAAATTTTAGTTTTCTATGACCAGTAGTTTCTTCGACTGTTCGTTGTCTGTCAGTTACTCAGTAATGGAAGATTTTTATATAGTAGGATTGGTGAAATGATATGTATTAATTATTGCGAAACCACTAACCACCTTGGCTATATATGGACTTTTTGTCTGAAATAAATTATTTTTATTATTTAAAAAAAATAATAAAAATAATTTATTTCAGACAAAAAGTCCATATATAGCCATATGGACTTTTTGTCTGAAATATTTTTTTTTTTTTTATAGCAAAGCTGATTGGTAATAGTGACGATTTATTTAAAACTAGTGGACGTCACGCGGTTTCACCCGCGTAGTTCCCGTTCCCGTGGGAATACGGGGATAATATATAGCCTATGTTACTCCCTGATAATGTAGCTATCCAATGCTGAAAGAATTTTTCAAATCGGTCCAGTAGTTTCGGAGCCTATTCAATTCAAACAAACAAACAAATCTTTCCTCTTTATAATATTAGTGTAGAAATATCAGAAGCTGTAAGCATGTTTGTAAGCAAAGTTAGTTCATTTCTCAGTATCAATTAGACACCTATTCAAAAAGAAAATAGTACTTAAATACTTGAAACAAAATTTTGTCGCAGTAGGTATTGGAAAACTTTATAACACTCCAGAAGCTAATAGCTCTTTCAGTACGTAAGTCAGCCGTTTTATTTTTCATTATCGGACATCAATAAAAAAGAAACTAGAAGGAATAATATAGTTTAAAAAGTCCCTTTGTCGCAGCTTCTACTGGTAAAAGCTGACACAGACACCCAGCGTTTTTCATTAACAGTCAAATAAACTTAAGCCAACACTAGGTACATACAGACCCAACTCAATAAAACTTTCACTATCCCTGAAACTAATGGACGAACCCTTTCGCCTTAAGACAGTGAAAAATACACAGGCGTTTGAAGTGAGCGTGGCTAATTTAAGGAGCCTACCTTATCTCAGTGTAACTTCGGCATCGGGTGTCATTTGTCTTCGTCAGTGTTGGCCGGTGATCATTTATGCCACAGCACACCCTACCCTTTCAGCGGAAATATAGGGAGGTTAAACCCGTGCAGCCAGACTTCTTGACCTACTGAACATTTTGTGGATAGCTACGTACTTAAATACTCGAATTTTTTACTTGTCAAAGGTGTCGTCCATGTTCAGAATCTAAACCTGATCTTTTGCACCAGTGTACGACTAAACGCCGACAGACACTACGCTGACAGACTGAACACCGACAAGACTTTACTTCGACGGGACTCTTCACCGACAGGACACTTCGCCAACAGGACTCTTCGTCGACAGGGCTCATCAGCGACGCAACTTATCTCCGATATTCAGATTTGGAAATCGATTATACAATTCATAAAAATAAAGATCTTGCATTGTTTATGTATCGGTATCAAGTGTACTACGTTAGCTCGACAAATGGATGTGCGATTAACGCTTATGCGACAAAACTGTACTGCAACTCACCATAGTTCGAATGCACGCTTGTGCAATACACTGAAGATCGACAACACCCCGACTCAGAGTACCCCGACTCGGATAGATTAGGCTAGGCGGGAGCGAAGCGGAGCGGAGCTCTCGCCTTAGCCTTCGTGGTTATTTTTTTATATTGCGTTGCTGATGAATCCTGTCGGCGAAGAGTCCTGTCGGCGAAGTGTCCTGTCGGCGAAGAATATTGTCGGTGTTTAGTCTGTCGGCGTTTAGTCGTACATTACTGTTGCACATATCTTAACCAAAGGAATTTTATCGTCATAATATTGTTTAGCTCGTGGCTAAAGACGGGAGTAGGAAAAAGCTATGCAAATTGATTAATTCTTCTCCATGCCTTCTGTAATTTAGGAGGAGTTCTTCGAGAAGGAGTCTGGCTCATCGCACCAAATCCGTTTGGGCCTGCTTCGTTGTAATTTACCGGAAAAAGTGGAAAATGGGATGAAAAACATTTGCTTGCAGTGGTAAAATACAGGCTCATAGTGAAAATACCTCTATATTCTTTACTTTTAAAATATTGACTTTGTGATCTGTGATTTTTTGTCTGTCGTATTCACTTGATATCCACACAAGTTGTGCCAAATAGCTTCCCGTGTATTCTAATCTTACAAATTCTTCGGTTCCTACCCTATTTTCATCAAGTTAAAGGACGTTTTTGCTTGACATGTGTGGTTAAGAGATGACTTAGTGCTTTCCTAAGGAAATTGTGGCCACTCGTTTGTGGATGTACAATGACAACGCGTTTTTACGAGTCGACGAATGAGGGTAGATTTTCGTTTGTTTTTTTATGTCTCGACTCGCGTTGAGTTCTTGAAAATAATTAGTGTGAGGAGTTTATGTAGGTGTATTTCGAGTAGTCGGGCTTATTTTGTTATTTTTAGAGATGACGACCCGGCTGTGAAATATTCTGAGTTTACGTTTCAGCAATAAAATTTTCTCCAAAAAACAAGCTGTAGCAGATGCTAAAGCTTTCATTTTTCATTTTCAATTGTTATTCAAATTAAGTCAGCCGAAAGATGAAATTTGCTGGACAAGCTTCTTCAAGCTTCTTCACATGGACTGTTTTTAGAGTTCCCTACCCGAAGAGTAACCAACGGAACCCTATTACTAAGATAAGATAAGATAAGATAAGATCATTTATTACGCCTCATTTACTAAGCCTCCTCTGTCCGTCCGTCCGTTCGTCCGTCCGTCCGGCTGTTCGTCTGTCTGTCTGTCAGCGGGCTGTATCTCAAGAACCGTAATAGGTAGACAGTTGAAATTTTCACAAATTATGTATTTCTATCGCCGCTATAACAACAAATAACAAAAATTAAGATTTGTGGTGCGGAACTCTTCGTGTGCGAGTCCGACTCGCACTTGGCCGGTTTTTTTTCTTCACTGCCATAGGTACCTCAACTTTAC
Organism: Lacanobia wlatinum; assembly: GCA_947578705.1. NCBI lineage: Eukaryota > Metazoa > Arthropoda > Insecta > Lepidoptera > Noctuidae > Lacanobia > Lacanobia wlatinum. The sequence goes on along the minus strand of OX388044.1, from coordinate 6,983,774 downwards.
AAATTATTTCAAGAAAATATTTAATACTAGTGGATGTCACGCGGTTTCACCCGCGTAGTTCCCGTTCCCTTGGGAGTACGGGAATAAAATATAGCCTATATTACTCCCTGATAATGTAGCTATCCATTGCTAAAAGAATTTTTCAACAAACAAATCTTTCCTCTTTATAATATTAGTGTAGATTAGTGTAGACATAAATACTTAATCTAAAATACTTTTTAATTCAATTTCAGTACTTTTCTGTCATTCCCATTGAACCACGTTCCCTATAAAACATTCAATATCTAAAACAGATTTCAAATCTTCACAGCAAACGTGATCATGATCCTCTCATCCGAAGATGTCCGAAGGTGTCCGAACCCACCCTCACCCCCTAATTAGTTTACCGTTATTATTTGCATACGTACCTACGAACGTTTGTTTTTCAAATTTGGAACAGCCGAGCGGACCCGAGGATGGCCGAACAATAACTCGGCCAAGATGTTAGAAGCAGTTAATTTAGTTTGCTTTGATAAGGGTCAACCCCCTTCTTCAAGTAGGTACTCAGGTAGGCGGTCAAGCTTCGGCTAGGACAAATATTGAAACTATCGAGTTTGTATAAGTAGTGCTGAGGAAATTATTAATTATTGCTTACTGCGTTGAGATTTATGGGTTATTATGGTTGGTAGAATCTTCGCTGAGTTTGGATAAAGTAGATATATATAGATACGTTTATAAAAGTTAGTGTAGTATCTACCTATACGTTTTTGAGTCTGATGAGGTAAGAATCGATTGGCCGTGTAAGGGTAACTAAACAGTGCATGACTTTTTCAACTGTAAAAATATTTAAAAAGCGTGCAATTTGACCTCTTTTATCATCATTTTCATCATTCAAAACCTAAATACTGCCATAGTCCTCTTATTCCTACTGACAATTTTCACGCACCTGTGCCAGTCTCTCCAGTATATTCCCTAAAAATACAGCCTCACCTGCCCAATGGACCCAAATAAAAATCACAATTCCCAAAAAAAAAACAATAATTTCATATTCAACCAACAATATATACTAAATCGCTGTAAATCTAAATAAAACAGGGGCCAGTAGGTATAATTATAAATTCCGCGTCACTCGGCAACGGTGGAACAATGAAGTTAATCCATCAGGCAGGTCCTCGGGCGTGGGCAGAGATAAGAAGAGGGACGGAACCCGCACCCCGACTGTCTTGGGCACCTACCCGCCCAGAGATTAGGAATGCGACGTAGACAGGACAGATCGAATGGGGTATTATAGTAGGCAAGATTCAGTGCCTTTGTAAGATCGATCGATTTTCAAAAGATCTGTTGGTCGATTACCGTATTTTGGATATTTTTAGGTTTTTTTTTAGGATTTATGCTTCTGGACTGAAAGTAAGTGAAATAAAGAAAACATGTTTATTTAGCACACACAGAAATAGAATACAGAAGAAGTTGCTGTGTTTTCTGCAACTAACGAAGAAAGGATGGATGGCAAATGTATCGCCATCTTATATTGACTATCTTTTCTATCGTTCTATTTAATCTGTTTCAATCTGCCATTACGAAAAATTAAGATAAAATGTAGTAAAAAATAAACTATAACAAAAAGTTTATTCTTTTACTAAATTTTATCTTATTTTTTGGTTATTTTTCAATAAAACATAACCAGATTATAGCAAAGTAAAATACTTATTGACCATTTTCAATTTAATTTAGGACGAGCTGTACTATCTAATCCTAAGTTAAATCGAAGGGCATATCCCTCACAAACACCCTTTGAACGTAGGCACAAAACCCAATTTATGCGCACCGTATCTGGGCCCATAACCTCAAACCGTTGACCAGTCCTTAAGGCCACCCTTCTCAGTCACTGACGACCACCTGGGCCTGTCGTATGAATATTAATTCGGCCATATCTTGACCCCTGTCCGACAGTAAGAAACCTTGACGTATGAATATCTTAAGTAATAGATGAGGTACCCAGTGAGTTGTTTTTGCTGGATGATTAACTGGCTTGGCACGCAATTTTTTTATTGTTCGTTCATTTGTTTTTATTTTATTTGTTTATTAAAACTTTATGCAAATAGTAAAACACTATATAAAGGTTCAGTCTTTTTCGACTGTGCAGAAACAAAATTGCAGCTGTAACTTAAAGGAAAGAAAAACAGAGAAAAAAAATACAAAAATATATGTGTTTCATGTAAGTAAACAAATGATGTCATCATCCTCATCTGCCTAGTCTTTTCCCAATTATATTGGGGTCGGCTCCCAGTCAAACCGAATTCAGCTGAATACCAGTATTTTACGTGGAGCGGCTGCCTACCAGACCTCCACAATCCATTGACTGGGTAACACGGTACTTCTTGGCAAGACTGGAGTTAGATTTACTAGCTTCTGACTATCCGTAACGACTGTCAAAGATCTACAAATGACAGCCGGGACCAACGTCTTAACGTGCTTTCCGAGGCATGGTGGAAACTCGGTATGTTAAAATGGTCACCCATCCAACCTTGGCAAGCGTTGCTTAACCTTGAAGATCGACCCGTGCGGCTGTTATTATCTAGCCACGAGCTCCTCTAATAAGTAAAAAAATGATCTCTCTACTAAGTTAATAAACGATGTATTTTTCCAAAATTAGCGCAATTTTTATCAGTGTTGTTATTAATACATTGGATAGCTATGGTTTTTACTATTGACTTGAATAAATTCAAATCATAGGTTTTAGTTGCCGCACTAAAAAATATGCGGCTTAGTAGAGTTATTTTAAATAAAAAAATATTTTAAGGAAATACATGAAATAAAAATAATTACAATATTTATTTTTGAGTGAAAATAAAAATTAATGAATATTTCCTCCGACAAGCTCCTATTGACTGAACATTTTTTTTCTTTCTTTCACAGGTAATCCTCGTTCCGTATTTTAAGGCTTGTATACATGCCAATGACCTTGTGCATATAAACGGAGCTAACTACTCCTCTACGCGCCACTCCGCTACCCGCATTATTAATTTATTATAAAAAATAAAACATATTTTAAAAAAGTAACAAAACCAAATTATTTTCGTTTGTTTTGCAAAGCAGTAGATATTTTTTTTTTACTTTTGTTAAAAATGAAGCAGTAAAATGGTTTCAGAGGTGATTTGGTGATTTTTTTTCTTATTATGTGATACCGATACATAAATTCTGGCTAAACCATATTACGTATCATATCATGTAGATCTACCTATTTTTTTCAGATGTAGTTTCTCAGTAAATGCCGACGAAACGTTGTTTCATCTGCACGCTGTTTTTAAGCATTTCTCGAGAGAGCAGCCTTAAGTATCTTGGTCACTTTCTCGTAGAAACCTTCACCAAAGTATGCCAATATCTTAAACTTAAGATCGCCATCACAATCACCCCGTGAGCCAAATATTATCAGTAGCCAGCATCGCGCCCCACACAAATATTGTTTCAATTGATTAGCCCTTGCTCATTGTAAGGGGTAGTGGACAATGGAGATATTTCAACGTGTCTTGAAGATGAAATTAATATTCATGTGGCAAAAATCCATACTAATACTCTAAGTGCAAAAGTAATTCTGTATGTCCGTCTGTCTGTTTGTTACATCTTTACGTCCTAACAGCTGTACGGATTTGGACGAAACTGCACACAGGTAGACCATTTAATAGCATAGGATATTTCTCTTTTTATCCAGGGAGTATGTATCCTTGGGATGTTTTTTTAGTTAGTCGAAGCCCTAGCAGAAGCAATTAATTGCATAAATAGCAGCCCATATTCTATTCTGGTCAAAATTACAATGGAATAAACCCTCAATTATTGCCAATAAATAACAAGCTACGTTTTGCGTCGAAACTATTGCCATCAACTAGGACATATCAAGACGCTGCTACGGAGAAACTCCAGACTTTTTTACTAAAACCCATCCGTGTTCCTCCTAATGCCCTTTGCGTTCCAGGGCCGCGGTGATTTTTTTCAAACAAATTCCGCAACCTTGGATTCTCCTTAAACCGGGAGTCCAAAAAATATCTAACTCTGGTAGTTGCTCTTGCGACTACTTACTATAACAAATTATTAACTAATGCCTAACTGGAAAAATGTAGGTGTACCCCTACTTACATTTCTGCAGTTGTTAGCCAGCTCTTTGAAAATCCAATGGGAACATATCCCAGTAACTGTCTGTTTTTTTTTACATTATCGTCATAAATTGATTTTAAATGAATAATAATACCTATCCTCAAACTCAAAGCATTTATCGCAAATTATGTACTGCCAGCGGCTTCGCCCGCTTTTATGTCGGAAATTATCTCAACTAATCTACCAGTTTATCAAGTTTCATCAAAATCCATTCAGCCATTAGGACGCGAAGAAGTAACAAACAGACAGACAGCATTTTTAAAATCAATAACATTTCAAAATCATAACACCAGAACTACATAGGCAGGAATCAAAAACCACAAACTCAATCCCATATTTCAATTTCAACAACGTTACCATCCCGTCTTATACTTAGCCAGTGAACCTTAATCCTTATATTCCGATCCGTTTTCGGTCAAGTGAGCTCTTCTAATTAGTGAAATATCTTAATTGGGAGATAGTTTCAAGTACCTTGTTTGAGCAGAACGGGCGTCCGTGTGAGAATATCATCCTGAGTAAAGTTTAGGGCTGCAGCACACTTGTAACCTCCGGCGTGTTTTATTAATTCTTTTTTTAGGGTTTCGAACAAAAAAAGGAACCTTTATAGGATCACTGGGGTGTCTGTCTGTCCGTTTGTCACAGCCAGTTTTCTCCGGATCCACTTGACCGATTCTGTTGAAATTTGGTAAACATATGGACTTCTGTGACCCAAACACGTGTTAGGTAGATTAAAATTTTTTTAGTATGTTTTAATTTTCTAGTTTGACCTCCAAAAGTGACTCCTTTTGGGGGTCTAACTAGAAAATTTAAAATAAAAGTTGTTTGAACCATATTGTGTGACATATCAAATGAAATGGCTTCCTGGGAAGGTTTTAAAGTTATTCAAGGGTTTGGAAGTTATTCAAGAAATTAGACGAAAAATTACCATTCCACCCCCTTATCTCCGAAACTACTGACCTAAAATTTTGAAAAAAAAATGGAGTTACTAGATCTTTACCTATAGATTACAGGAAAACCTATAAGAAGTTTATCGTGTTAAAATAACATGTTAAAACAAGAACTTTTGCACGCGAGTCCGACTCGCACTTGGCCAGTTTTTATGTTTTTCTGATGTAGACAGTGGCCATCCGATTGAACCTATCAATAAGGTCGTTTCAATACAAAGCTGGTTTAGGGAAAAAAGTAAGTCATTATCATCATCATCATTATTTTCCTACCCTTATCACATGTTACTTGAAAAAAGAAATTGACATAATGATTTGGTGTCAAGTACTAATTTTATCGGGTCATCTAGTTGACGTATATTCTTTTAAACTTGTTTCAATTTACTTGGGGTTGGCGCAATTGTACCAACCCCAAGTAAATTCAATGGTATTATGTGGTTTTTTTCTTCTTTATAGCCAATCAACCTCAAAAATGTCGACAAAGCATTTGAATGTTAGCACAGTTTAGTTAGAATCTCGACAGATAATGTGGTCGTTGGTAAATTTGACAATCCGAGGTTAAAAAAAATAAATTGACATAATCATTTGGTGTTAAGTACTAATTTTATCGGGTCATCTAGTTGATGTATATTCTTTTAGCCTTGTTTCAATTTACTTGGGGTTGGTACAATTGTACCAACCCCAAGTAAGTTCTACGGTATTATGTGGTGTATTCTTTGGTATTTTCTTCTTTATAGCCAATCAACCTCAAAAATATCCACAAGGCACATGAATGTTAGCACAGTATAGTTGAAATGTCGACAGATGATGTGGTCGTTGGTAAATTTGACAGTCCGAGGTTAAAAAATAAATTCTTACAGCCAGGTCTATAAATTTTCAAGCAAGTTTCGCTTTTGCTCTCACTTGCAATCTGTCAAAAAACCTAATTTTAGTGTGACATATAAATATTTTTATACCAAATTATTTCATAACTGTGACTAATAAGACTGACATATTTTATTTTGTGTTATTACAATATTTGCATACCCATGTGATGGTTAAACATGGAGAACATTATTACCTTCTTATAAAAAAGAAAACATCAATGTATATTTATTATACCCATGTTTGTTATTAATAAATGATATCTGATTTCTGATAATTTTTAATACATTTTTGACAGATTGCGAACTTTACTTGCAGATGAGTAGAATTGACAATCTGGTCTGAATAAAAACGCTTCATTGACTAAAGCATGGCGTCTGGTATCGTTTGTTTCCACTTTTAAATCATTACGATGCAAAGTTCTCGACTGAACTGTTTGGATAGACGAACTAATCTGGATATTACTGAGTGGATTTTAGTTCAGTTTTCATCCTCACTTGATGAGTTTGAGTTTATTTTGATAACTAGTTGAGCTTCGTGGTTTTGTCCACTTCTGTGTCTATGTTTTAATTGTTGTCGATATTGTGAAATACGGATGCTACTAACATAAGGTACGAAAGTGAACTATCGTCAATATTATTATGCTTGCCCTTATCCAAGTTTATTTAAAAAAGTCATGCTTGTAAAAAAGATAGATGAGGGAAACATTACCTAGGGTGTTTTAACGATGATACAAGCTATTCTTTTCTAATTCCATAATGTAATGTGTTAAGATATAAAATAAAGAATACAAGACGTATGGCGATGCGTCACCAGTACGTCTACCATGAGTTTTATCAATCTATACTCGCTAGCGAATGTAGTTAAAAAGAAGTATGAAAACTTTAAAAAAACAAGTTTCAAATTTATTTTTTTAGTTGTTAACTAAAGTTTTACATGCAACTTGCTTGCTTGTTAATTAACAACTTAAACAAATAAATTAGAAACTTCTTTTTTTAAAGTTATCACACATTATTTTAACTACAGTCGCTAGCGAGTATTGATAAAACTAATGGTAGTCGTACGGTACATGGTGGGCATCCCACCCGCACGCACAAAACATTCTTATTTCACAACACATTTATTATGCGTACAGCTAAGGAGTAGAATTCCCGGCCAGAGTCTGTGTTTCCTGATAGCTACAACCTGGGATTGTTTAAGTCGAGAGTGAATAGGTTACTTCCAGGCAAGCGTGCTCCATCAGCGACCGCATCATCGCTTACCATCAGGTGAGATAGTGGTCAAACGTATACTTATCACTGGTAAAAAGAAAAGTATTTATAAATCTATTCTATTCATAGGCTAACAATAAAAAACAGTGTTTCACAGTACTTGTTGTCTTCTGATTTAAGACCCAGTTTACAATACCTTACAGAAGAAAGTCATTATCTACAACTAAACGTCAATCTCGGTTACCGTCAAAGTGGACAACGGTCAATCTCGATTCACACGATCGAAGTGGACAACCCAAATCACATACATAAATACAACTACTTACTAAATCCATACATCCAAGTCACACACCAACTAACACCAACCCATTTCAACAATGGCCATTCGAAATTCAAAATGTATGTCGCAATACCGTCTAGTTCCGGCCGAGTTTGAATATCCGTCCAAGTTGGACTTCCGGCGGACGCGGCCGCACCCAACATGGCGGACGTCTTTATCTGAAGAATTAACTCGTGATAGTTATTCAAATGGGATGGTCAAGGAAAGGGTGATAAGGTGAGCCTTGGCGACCACTGAATATATTGTAGTGATTCTTGGAATGTATTAGTTGGTGGTAATGGGCTGCTTACATTACGTTGGCTGGTTACGATCCTGTTCTAAAGCTCCTGGCAGAAGATTAGTATTTCAATAAAATGCATGACAGTCGTTTTTTTTCGCGATTTCTGTTAACCCATGGTAAAAGTTGTTTATAATAATTAGTAAAATTCTTTTACAGGATTTGCGTTTATTCTGTGCACGTTTTATACCTATCACGTACGTGAAGATAAACAAAAACTATTTTAAGTGCCATATCCATGGTACGGCACGTGAAGGATTTGGCATTTCTATATTAAGCTAGTTTTCATTACCAGTTGCAACGTATCCAAGAAAAGACGTAAAGCAACATCAAAAACATGTGTCTCTTCACTTCTGTATAAGTCAAACAGTAAAAAAAAAACTGGTCTAGTTTTTTTTTTACTTTTTGTCTTATAAAACCATGAACTCGAATTAAATGGAATCTTGGTTTTCAAGACGTAAGGCAATGCGCCACCGGTACATGGTGGACATCCTCCCAAATGCACAATTATTTAATGAATTATTTGTCATTATGTGAAAGGATAAAATGTTTTAGGTATTGATCGATTTCTATGGGTTAATAATAGCCTGAAATACTCCATCCATACTGCTAAGTAAGGAATTCCCTGCAGGAGTCTGTGTTTCCTGATAGCTACAACCTGGAGTCTTTAAGTCAAGAATGAATAGGTTAAATCTACACAGTAGTACTCTATCGTCAACCTAATCACCGCTTTCCATCAGGTAAGAGAGTGGGCAAACGTGAGTAATAAAAAGAAAAATAAAACTGGCCAAGTGCGAGTTGGACTCGCGTGCAAAGGGTTCCGAACGAATTTCATTTTATTTAACATGTTATTTTAACACTATATACTTCTTATAATCTGTAATCTATTGGTACAGATCTATTGTCTCCTTTTTTTATCAAAATATAAGCTCAGTAGTTTTGGAGATATGGGGGGGGGGGGCATGGTAATTTTTCGACTAATTTCTTGAATAACTTCAACCATTTATTTTAAAATTATGAAAAAATATAATTAAAATCCTAACAGTAAGCCCTTTTATTTGATATATCACAAGATATTTTTCAAAAAACTTTTTCTTTTTTAATTTCTAGTTTGAATCCCAGATGGGACACCATACTAAAAAAAATAATGATTTACGTAACGTATCCATGTTTAGGTCGCAGAAGTCCATATGTGTATTAAATTTCAACAGAATCGGTTCAAGATCCGGAGAAAACTGGCTGTGACAGACGGACAGACAGACAGACACCCGAGTGTTCCTACAAGGAACAAATACGAGACAAAAATGAGAATGCAATACCAAAACAGGCAGAAATTGAACGACGCAAGGGAACCTAGTCTACCTGATTAGGTACAACGTCGACTGTTGACAATCGCTATCGCTAATAGAGTTATCAAAAAAAAAAGTGTTTATTCACGGAAATACATCATCATCTGCTTAGCCTTTTCCCAACTATATTGGTGTCGGCTTCCATTCAACCCGGATTCAGCTGAATACCAGTGTTTTACGTGGAGCGGCTGCCTACCAGAGCTGCACAACCCATTAACTGAAATTTAACAATTATAACCATTACCGCTGCCAAACTGCAAAGCAATTTGTTGGCAGATGTAACGATAGCGGTTGTCAAAAGTAGACGCCATATTGCGCATTTCAATCGCAAACGTCAGACAGAATGTCACTTGTCACCTTAGACAAACGCTGCCAAAATGTCAGTCTCAAACATGTTGACTTCTAGAAGATTGCTGTCACCGACAAAAACTGTTCATCCAGAGAGTATAAATTCCATACACATCTCACCTCTACATCTTAATAACACATTAATATTAAACAACCAGTTAACACAATTACTAATATAAATCCAACAGATATTTCAAGCGTTACGCAAGGTGAACTGAGGGTTGTATATAATTGTAAAGGGGTGGGTGGGGTGGTCAGTGTTTGTGATTTGTAAATGGGCTCAGACCTTAGCCCTTCCTAGAGACGGGGATATATCACGTAGGCGGCGATAACTTTGTTTAGGGAATCATATAGAGATGTTTGTTTGGAGTGACCGGTAGCTGTCTTAGAATAATAAGTGTTCGTGTGTTTTCGAGTTTCGTTGTTTGTGTTGTGTGTGTGTTAGTTAGTGTTGTGTGTGTAAATAAAGGTCTGATTCTGTTAGAAAATTTGTATTTTGTAAAGAGATCAGTTGGAAGTCTATTAGACGTCATCAATCTAACTGTAATTATGAAATGTAAAAATTAATCAACAAGGCCCACTTGCACAAACCAGAGTTATCTTTTAATTCCAAGATAACTCAAATAAGTGCAAGTGGGCCTTATTGGTCAATGAGACATTAGAATGCACCTCTGAAAAGTTTTTGGTCACGTTAGGCTAATTTCATCTGATTAAATGCAATTAGTGTCCAGGCATTGTCAAAAAACTTAAATAACACATTGGTTTTTTAAAGCCTTATCTAGAAAATGGCCAAAACAAACAAATTAAAACTGTACCACTTGATGATCTGATCTGTTAATCTATTGTGTATCTAATTTATGGTATCACACTAATCTGATACAAGTCACACCTAAACCAGCTCTAACCAATCAAAACGGCATACCCCCGTACAATTGTCTGTCGAGATATCTTAAGGGCACAAAGGTTCCCGCAAATTGCCGAAGTAAGTGTAAGGTCCGAACTGAAATACATTATCTGGACTGGATGGGCCGCGATCGGTAGATTTATTGTCTCGGACTTCGTACTGTCCTATTTCCTTTGGATATAAACGATTGTTTTGTCCTTAATTTCACCCTGGATTGGATAAGCAAGGTCTTGGAATTTTGTGAAGGTAGATGATTGGAAATTGTTGCGATGCCGATCTTGGTTGGGTGGTGTTTGGGTGCGAACTGATGGAGTTTCTAATAGTTTTTAAGTCGATATCGTTACGAAATAATAATAATAATATTTTTTATTTATTTGCAAAATACGACTGACACATACATTTCACATCATTGTCACCAGGGGGAAAAAATTAATTAGTTACTGAAAAAAATTAATGTGCGAGAGATGGACGAAGTACAGTCAATACAAAAATGTCGGCCCTGCCTCCTAAACTAGGAATATCCTGTATCTTAGGAGGCAGTACAAGCAGACTCGTGTAGTCACAGACAAGATAATATTATTAAGTAAACTAAAATGTAAAAAAGTAGGTTTATTTGGCACAAATAGTTTGTGTTGAGTGTATGAGTGTAGAGTAGTTTGTGTGGGATGTCGTGTCATGTGAACTCATGTGTAAATGATGTGATATGATATGATGTAATATAAATTAAGAGTACCTTTGAGTTTAATCCTACTAATATTATATATGCCGCCAATTGTATTTTTTTAGCTTAAGATTCTCTGTACGTATTTTTAAATTTGGTGTTGTGTTTGGTGTGTCTTTCACGTAAGAACGCCTGAAAAGATGTTCATGTAATTTGGTACAGAGGTGGATTATAGTCTGTCTGGTTTTATATATATCCCGGGAGTTTTTTCCTTAGGGATCACGCGGGTAAAGCCGCTGGCAGAAGCTAGTCCTAAATAAAGCATCACGATGATGATTGTCCATACCCACCCTCATTAGACAAATTTCTGAGTAAAAGTGAGACAACAGTCATTCATCGAGTACTTCCTAAATGACAAATAATTATAATTATAAACGTCGACGGTAAAACCGAAATGCGTCACGTCATTAATCTGGGCTTTGACCGACCACGTGATATTCCACTAGCGATTTATAATCCCATTACACTCACTTTTTGATATTTTTTATTACTGAAAGAATGCCATGTCGTTACGTTACGTACATTTTCTTGGTGTAAATTAAAATACTTCTAATTTTTTTTTTCATATTTTTTCATATTTTATAATCAAAACTAGCTTTTGTCTGCGACTTTGTATGCGCATATCCCGTTTTTTTTTTCTGTTCCCGTAAGAATTTCGAGAAGTCCTCAAACGAAACTTCCCAAGGAACCTACATGCCAAATTTCAGCTTTTTACAGCCAGTAGTTTCGGTTGTGCGTTGTCTGTCAGTCAATCTCAAACTCAGTAAAGGAAGTTTTTTTTACTATTGATAGACATACGTTTGACCACTATCTCACCATCAGGTGAGATCAGGTGATCATTATTGCTGACCATCAGGTACCATGATGGGGTCAAAGATGGAGCACGTTTTACAGAGTTCTAGTTACGTTAAGCAAAAACTAATACTAAAACTATCACACTCTATAATGAAAATTTTCATACAAAAGCCCATCCAAGTTCAAAAACCACTATCCCACAAACAAAGTACGACCTTACTATCCAAATATTCTAAGCAAGTTAATAGCCAGCAAGTGTAAAGATCACACTTGCGCCGTTTCTCACAAAATGGCCGTTCGTGTCGGACATTTAGCATTAAATATATGTTTTACCACCTTATAAAGATTGCGTTCGAGATCTGAGCCCGGGGCATGCGGCACGAAGCACTTGTATCGCCTACGACAGTTCTTAGCGCTTTTGTAGGCAGGGAGCGAGGATTTTGTTCCAGAAGGACATTAATTCAGTTAAGATGTACATGTTAACTAAATTAATGTGCAGTTGCAAACTGTCAAAGTATAATATGGAAAGAGATAATTTGCAGAAATGTAAGTGAACGATGCTTAAAAAATTTAAGAATTGGCTCTTTTGGTTTCTCAAAAAATTTGTAGGTTCTATTGGTTTGTGATTAACTCATGCTTATTCTTTATCATACTCATGCTTAGTCAGTTTTTTTTTGCTTTTGGTCATATATCTTGTGAGCTTGGAATAAGTTGAAGTAGAACTTGTTTTTATCTTAGTTCGAGAGAACTGTTAGGCTTGATCTCAAGTTGTTTCAGAAACAATATTTATTTCCCTAATTCATTTAGTGAAATGACTTTGATTTCTACCTTGTTCTTCCCCTTTCAAAGACCGATGACAATTGATTCTCATAACAATCACAAATAATTCATCTTTTTGGACTGCAGATCTAACCAAGCTTTCAGATATGCTTTATTAGTCTTTGATTGCTACAAAAGATCTGGATTTTTACCCCAGGCTTTTAAGAGGGGCGCAAATGCATCAGGAAGGCTGATTTCAAATAGGATTTAGGGTCTGCCTTCCTGATACATTTACACCACTTTTGGCGACCGTTCATCATCTTTCATAAGTCTGGCTTCTGACTCCTTACACTCCTACAGTTTCCTGTCCCATCTCCCGCGCTATAAGGTGTTGTACACACACGCTAGCGTCGGTGTGCGGTGTACCTTCGGCCGCCATGTGTGTGCCGTGATGGCTGGAGCGCCGTGACTCGCGCAAGGAATGTTTATTGCTCCTGCCAGGGCTAGCAGGAAAGGGGAATCTAAATTGACAACGTTGTTAATAAAGACTTTGCATCGGTTTGTCTTTAGTGGAAATGGAGTCAGGTGCTGCTGGTATGATAGGGGTTTGTGAGCGCGAAAATGTAAAGATGGTGAGGATTTTTCATGTAAGCCATAATTTTTATAGCACATTGAAAGATTCAGAAGAAGGAGGAAACTACATGAGCAGCAGACACAGAATTGTGTGTCGTTGTCCAGCCATAACGTAGGAACTAAACAGTAGCAAATAAAACAAGCATTAGACGGGTTTCATCATTGCTAATCGCGGCGGAAAAAAATGTTTTATTCCAAAACATCCTTTTCTTAATTTCTTCCTCAGACCCTTACAAAACAAGGATATACCCACCCCTACTGTTCAGTTTAACACTTTAATGCCCGGTACACACAATCAGATATTTGTTTTAAATTATGGTAATAAAATGTCTGTGAAAGTCACGAGCGGTTGAGCGAATGCGCGTGCGCCGGCCGACGGGATGAGCGAATTGGATCGGGATCGGGATCGAGGATTAGGGGCATTAAACGTGATTCAAATTTGTTGTGGGTTAGGTCAAATAAATATAAGAGTTTTGTGGAGTTTTTGGATTGTAACCTTGTTTTTAAAAGACTTGAACTTTATGAAAGCTAAGTAATAAAAATAATGACATTTTTTTATTATTTTTTTTAATAATTGAAATATTTATCACTAAATTGAGATATTTTATTATATCAAAAAGTGATAAAGACCCACAAAAACTCACTCATCAAAACCTTTGCACTCAATAATCTCATCGCCAATAACACACAAATGACAGACATTAAGATCAAATACAACGGTGTCTGCTGTGTGCAGAATAACGCATACTTGGCTCAGGCAAGCGGGGAAATGCGCAGTGAAAAATAAGCCTGCATTTTTTTTTTTTTTTTAGGGACAAGCCCGCCACACATTCCCAACCACTGCAACTCCTGAAAGCCAGAATCAACAGTGGCGACCACCAGAAAAACGCCGAGCCAATGAAGTCCCGGAGAAACGATTTAACTGTCTTGGATCCTGCAACGAATTTAATCAGAAAAGTACAGCGGAGGAGTAGGAAATAAAATATATGTATAATTTCCACTTCCCTCCTTTTCAAGCAGGAGACAGAATAGAGCTAGGCCAATAGGCACCAAGGGACATATACAACTGGGTTAAGCCCAGTTGTCAAGCACCACGGATTATATATTAATTAAAAACTAATGGGTCCTAAATTGTGAGCTACTTTTGATTCCAGTAATAGGTATGGCAAAATCGCCTGAAAGCACGGAAATTTGTTCTGGTTTCTACAAGGTCCGTGTAGTAAACTACTCCAGATGTAACCTGAATACTATCTAACATAATATTGCGTTCAGTTTGCCAAAGAATACACTCCCATAAGATGTGGTGTGCGGATTGTTCGTATTCATAGTCGGCTGTAGAACATTGACATAAAGGCGAGGCCACAAGCCTAAAGGAAAATAATTTACTCTTAAAGTTGCCATGACCTGTGAGAAATTGGGCAACACAATGATCCACCTCCAGCCATGTCCTATCCAGCCGCTCACGAACGGATGGAAAAAACTGGTGGAGGTGTCGGCCTTTAATGGAATTTTCCCACCTACATTGCCATTCGGATAAAAGTTCCTCCCAGACGTCAGTCTGGGGTTTTAGTAATCTACAGATCTTAGCACGGTCGCGTTGCGGTAAAAACTCTGGGTCCGTGATCTTTCTAGTACATTGCAGCACGCCGCTGCACCTCTAGATCGACTGGGAGAACACCCGCCAGCACCGGTAAGGCTTCAGTACTAACCGTCCTATACGTCTTGCATAAGAATATCAAAGCCAAACGCTGGCTTTGCATCAATTTACGGCGTACCGCCCCTATGGTGGCCCTGTCAGCCCAGACAGGTGCCCCGTAGCACATACAACCCAAGTAAGTAGCCCCATAGATAGTTTTTAAGGTTTGAAATGAGAGACCCCAAGTAGCTTTGGATATTCTCGTCAAGGCGTAGAAGTTTTTTTTGCTTTTTCACCTACTGTTTTTATATGATCAATAAATGAAAAGTTCCTTTCTAGTAGCATACCGAGGTAGCACACGGATTCTTTTCTTTTAACGGGTACGTTATTAAATTTAATACTAGGCCAGGATTTTAGGTTCCCTTTTAAAATAAGTTGATAGGTTTTATGCGGTGCAAAGGTCAGATGGTTTCGATCGCCCCACTGTGATATTAAACGTAGACATGTGTCAGCCAAGTTCTCGAGTCCCGCCCGAGTGCTTGCCTCAATGAGCAGTAAGCCATCGTCCGCGTAACCGGTTAATGAACAGCCGCATGGGAGCGGAAGCGCGAGGAAATCATCGTAGCCAAAATTCCATACATATGGACCGATAACTGAGCCCTGAGGACATCTCATGGTTAGAGACTTAGAAATGAAATGATGTCCAAGTTTGAGTTTCGCGGAGCCGTTTAGAAAATACGAAAGAATCAGATTATAGATATTTTTGTAGCAACCACGGGTTTTCATTTTAAGTAGTAGCATCGGCCACCATGCGTGATTAAAAGCGCCAGATATGTCGAGAAAGATTCCAACCACGTATTTATGTTCCGATAAGTTAACAATTTTACGGACAGAGAGAGAGCCGCGTCGACTGTGGATTTACCAATAGTGAAACCAAATTGATTAATATGAAATTTAGGTCCATTCGGTAGCAAGCGCGGAACGATTAGTCGCTCTAAGAGTTTCCCCAAAGATGGAAGTAGTGTTATGGGCTGGTAGGACTTAGGGTCATCCGGGGGCTTATCGCCACTCTTCGGAATAATGCGTATAAAGCCTTGTCGCCATATTCGAGGAAAAATACCTTCTGCAATGCATCGGTTATATACGGATAAGATCGCGTCGCCCGCTGTTTTACACGCTTCTATAATCATTCTATTAGATATTTTATCTTCACCGGATGATTTTTTGAGAGGTAGTCTCTTGACAACGTTTATGAATTCGTCAGTGGATGGAAGGTCTGACTCCGGTGATTCAGGTGACACCGCGGCCCACGCTCTAATCTGTTGGTGGTATTCATTATCACTTACTGATGAATCGTCTGGTATTAGAGAATTAAGCAAAACATCAGTTGTTTCTTCAACGCCGGTGGTATGTTTATTATTTACTTTAATGTTCTGAACGTACGCAAGGTCGACAGATCTATTAGCCTTGAACTCGTGGTACAAAGGAGACCACGGACCCTCCTTATCAAGTTTATCAACAATTTTCCGGAGTAAATTACCCTTAGATTTTTCAACCGATGCTCTGTAGCGCGACTTGGCAACTCTAAAAGTACTTAAAGCAAGATTAAGGGGGTCCCCGATAACCTTACGTTTTTTAAGCTTATTAAGTTGTCTGCGCGCTCTGCGATAGCTTTTACGTTGTTCAACAAGGTAGTCATTCCACCAATCACATCTACGAATATTGGTCATAGATGCGCGACCAATAGCAATGTCAGCACAGTAAGTGAAGGTGTCTGACATTATCTCAGCACTTTCCTCAGCTGACAGTCCATCGCGAGTGAAGTCTTTGGCATGACAAGCAAAAAGTGAGCTAAAGAATTCCCAATTCGCGACCCTACTTTTATATCTAAAATTCCCAATTAAGTGTGACGAACCTTGAGTAAACATAGGAACAAATTCGTAAACGATCAGGCGATGATCACTACAAGACGCGTCAGGAAGGACACGCCACCTATCCAAGCGTACGTCTGCACTGGAAAGTGTGACGTCAATACAAGATTCGCCCATTTGGCTACAAAAAGTAGGCGGTGCGTCTGGGGTGTTATGAATTGATAAGTTCATCTCAGCAATAAAATCTTCAACGGCACAACGTCGTTCGTAATCAGTGGCCCGAACTTTGCCATACCACAGGGAAGAAGATGCATTCACGTCAGCACCCACTATAACTTTGCAGCCCGCGAGCGACCGCAAGACGTGACGGAGATTATGTATATGTGGAGTAACTGGGTCTGAATATTGAAAGTAGCAGCTCACAACGTAAACCTTAAAGGTAGGTGATGATACTTCCGCCACAGCGCAATGGGGCGTCATGAGATTACATATAGATGTTACAGTAAAGCTCGAAGAACGCGCAACATAAATTCCGGCTCGCGCCTTGCAATCCAGCTGAACTACCTTGTGACGTAATCGCGCGTTTTGATATTGTTCCTGAACAAGTATTATGTCAAGGTTATAATCCACAATCAATTTATCCAGCTCAGATGTCGCCACCCTATCGTTATGGAGATTTAATTGTCCTATGGTTAAACTATCCATTTTTAGTAATTAGTGTTTAGGATTAGTTGTTCGAGTTTCAGTTTGTAAGTAGTACACTCTTGAGATCCACAGCGATGATCACACGGTTTTTTAAAGCGTTTACACGCCACGCAAGTCGGCTTGAAATTTACGTCGTCCTTATGCGGGCAATCATTTGTTTCGTGTGCCTCCGAACAATTAGCACAAGTCGGTTCTTTATTAACGCAGTGTTTCTTAACGTGACCGAACTGTTGACAATGTAGGCACCGAACGACTTCAACATCGTCAATAAAGCGGCAGGTAGCCCAATCAATAAATAATTTATCCTTGGTAGAAACTAAGTGTTTACGTACTGCGGAATCTAACTCGATGCCTATCCACTTACGACCGTTGTCTAACGAGCGCCTACGGATAATTTTAGAAGACTTAATAAAGTCATCCTCTTTCATTTGAAGCTCATCTTTAATATTTTGGCGGTATAGCGCGATCAGAAAAGCGCCATCATCCATTGAAGATGGTACATCCTTAACTAATACTCGAGGGCGTCTACCTTTTGGTTTTTCTAGTCGTAAACCAGCTGCCTTAATTGCGTCCACGGATTCCAATTTTTTAAGCTGATGTTCACTAGCGACACGTAGAACAACACCGGATTTTGCGGTTTTTTTCACGCCTACAATTTGAAAACCGTCATCACAGGGCTTAATTGCTTTCATAAGCGCTTGTTTTGTCGCGGACGAAGTGCTATAATCAGCTGATCGAGCTGCGGTCGGATAAGCCACCACACACGGCAATGGTGGACGGGATTCCATAATTGCTGGAGCTACTTTTGGCAAGCGTAGTTTCAACGAGTTCGCATACGAAATTTTACAATTGTTATTATTATTATTAACAGGATTGGGATTGACATAGTTATTCGACTTGATTTTTTCTAATTCGCGTTCCGTATTGGCTAACTTCGTTTCGTTGCATGATGATTTTATGGCCAGCATAGAAACGATGGACGTGACACGCTGTGTCATATCCATAATGGCAGATTTATTTGCTACGTTAATGCGAGAGCCCTGATCATTGACTAAGTCGTTAATTTTTGACAGGTAGGCTGACGCCTCGGAAACTAAGTCGCAGTAATCGGTATTGCTCACATTACTGATATTTAAAATCGGCGAGGATTTTTCCACGGTTTCGAAAGTTTGATGAACCCGTTTTGACCTATCATCGGGCGAAATGTATGATGGAGACATTTCGCTGAACAAGCGTTTCGAATTAGCGGAGGTCGCCACGGGCGACCTTTGGGTTTTTGTATTTCGACGAAATATATCTCCGCCACGATCTGGAGGGTCATCATTTGTTGACATCATGAATTACTTTATAACAACACGGATGAATTAAAAAATATCAAAAGAACTAAACAAATAGATATCAATCGATTAAGTTATTTCGCGTTACCCACACACAAGAAAAATAAATGCACTTACCGAAAGCTGGAGAAATTGACTAATTACCAGTAAATAAATGAACAGACACTTTGAAAAACTTACAAAACACTCACTTACTACACTATAGCACCGCTAGGAACAATTCACAAGCCTTAAAATAAACACACAACGCGAATTCCGAATTTACAATACGCAGCGATATAATAAACACCGCAGTGCGCGCGAGTGGGGAGGGAAGTGAAATAAGCCTGCATGTTAAAACTAGCCATAAATTTGCCGGTTCTTTTTATTCTTTGAGAAGAAAATACTCAGAAAAATAACTCATCAAACCCTTAGCATACCATAATCTCATCGCCAATAACACACAAATACAGGGTATTTAGACGAGATACAATGGTATCTGCTGTGTGCAGAATGACGCATACTTGGCTCAGGCAGGCAGGGAAATGCGCAGTGAGAGATTAACCTGCATGTTTAAACTAACTACAAAGAGCTGGTAATTTTTGTTCTTTGAGAAGAAAAATCTAAGAAGAGATATAACAGTGTCTGCTGTGTGCAGAATGACGTATACTTGGCTCAGGCAGGCGGGGAAATGCGCAGCGAGAAAACGCCAGTGCAGGTAATTTTTGTTCTTTCAGAAGAAAAACCCTCAGAAAAATAACTCATCCAATCCTTAGCACACCATAATCTTATCGCCAATAACACACATATAACAGATATTTAGATGAGACACAACGGTGTCTGCTGTGTGCAGAATGACGCATACTTGGCTCAGGCAGGCGGGGAAATGCGCAGCGAGAAAAAGCCAGTGCAGGTAATTTTTGTTCTTTCAGAAGAAAAACCCACAGAAAAATAACTCATCAAATCCTTAGCACACCATAATCTCATCGCCAATAACACACTTTTTAGATGAGATACAACGGTGTCTGCTGTGTGCAGAATGACGCATACTTGGCTCAGGCAGGCGGGGAAATGCGCAGCGAGAAAACGCCAGTGCAGGTAATTTTTGTTCTTTCAGAAGAAAAACCCTCAGAAAAATAACTCATCCAATCCTTAGCACACCATAATCTTATCGCCAATAACACACAAATAACAGATATTTAGACGAGACACAACGGTGTCTGCTGTGTGCAGAATGACGCATACTTGGCTCAGGCAGGCGGGGAAATGCGCAGCGAGAAAAAGCCAGTGCAGATAATTTTTGTTCTTTCAGAAGAACAACCCACAGAAAAATAACTCATCAAATCCTTAGCACACCATAATCTCATCGCCAATAACACACAAATAACAGATATTTAGATGAGATACAATGGTATCTGCTGTGTGCAGAATGACGCATACTTGGTTCAGGCAAGCGGGGAAATGCGCAGTGAGAGGTAAGCCAGCATGTTAAAACTAACAACAAATTTCTGGTAATTTTTGTTCTTTGAGCAGAAAAACCCTCAGAAAAATAACTCGTCAAATTCTTAGCACACCATAATCTCATCGCCAATAACACACAAATAACAAATATTTAGATGAGATATAACGGTGTCTGCTGTGTGTAGAATGACGTATACTTGGTTCAGGCAGGCGGGGAAAAGCGCAGTGAGAGGTAAGCCAACATGTTAAAACTAACAACAAACTGCTGGTAATTTTTATTTTTGAGAGGAAAAACCCTTGAAAACATGAAAAATAACTCATCAAATCCTTAGCACACCATAATGTCATCACCAATAACACACAAATAACAGATATTTAGATGAGATACAACGGTGTCTGCTGTGTGCAGAATGACGCATACTTGGCTCAGGCAGGCGGGGAAATGCGCAGTGAGAGATAAGCCGATCCGAACGGACTTTGTGATGCCTAGTCTACTGTCCGCGCGTCTCCGCTTGCTGTTTGATTAGTGTGGACTAGACTTTAGTTTTCACATGTTGTTACGTCATTTTTTTTAATGTTTAATCTTAATTTATAATAATGTCACATAGTGACACAGGTCATTCACATGCATTATTTTTTTTTATTTCTTGCAAGGTAACTTAACTAAAAGCGTAAGCCTAATAAAGTATAGTAAGTCGACAGTATAACGAAAGCAATATTGTAACAAAATAATGGTGCATGATTATTTTGTATGGCTCACAATCGACAACTAGAAACTATCACTGTCTAAATGAATGTCACTTGTTCAGCTTTTCCATAGAGCTTAAATAGTTAATTTGATACGCTATTAGCGAGAACAGACGTTGTCAAAATGACATACAGTATGTATTGACCTGAGGCTCTAGAAAATTTAAATTTTTTCAGCGGCAGCGTGGCGAAGGTGATCGTCAAAACGTCAAGAACGTATAGGATTGAAAAATACGGTCGAAATGACACGTGATCAATCCCTTACATTCTGGAATTTCAAAACCATTGCTAACAGTATGACATTTAGTCTAGGGTGTCTGTTGACATTACGGTAACTCTTGTCAGTGCCTTTGACAATCGTTTTTGTATTTTTCGGCTAACTCACACACTGTTAATTAGTGATTCCAGTATTTTTAAATGTGTGAGTATCATGTATTTATTGAGAAAATTAATAATTCTACTTCTGCACACCCTAGGTGCAGTCCTCACATATAAAAACTAAGTGTTTGTATAGCAAATATTGCAACAGTATATTTGAAAAAAATTACTATGGAGTTTCTTGTCCGTTCTTCTCCATAAGAATCTACCTTTTCGAATGGACAGTAGAGTCACTTTAGTATTTTTATATTATTTGAAATGTGAATGACGTTCAAAAGTGCCGTTTAATAGCCTAATAGTAATAAACGTTTTGATTTTGATATCGGTTACAGAAATCCACTACAAAATATACTTCTTTTAGCTGCACCACATCCACACAAATCTAACGTACACCTACGAGCGAATCAGAGCAACCCAGCGCCGCATTGTTGCACTGATTTAGAACGGCAGACATCTCCAAACTAACTCGGCCCATTCTCACGTATTAATATATTCTATTCGATTCGATTCGATAATTCGCTAGACACCCACCGATGTATCGATTAGTGAGCGATTATCGAGTTTCAGAATAGGTTTTGCTGTTTGAAGATTGAGTAGTAGAAGTTTGTGTACTATTTTGGATGAGTGAAAATGTACGATTGTATTTTCGTTTAAGGGGATTAATGTTTTGGTAGCAAATATTTCACTTCACTGTCGGTTGGGTTTATATTTGTTGCTTAGCAAAGGTATATTGATTATGGCAATCGAATATGAGTTGGAAGATTTTTTTAGTTTTTTAAAACTTATATAAGGAACTTAACTCTTGGTTTGATATACCTAATGTCTTTTAACACTCAAGGAGAGTTGCGGTTTACATAAAGGAAGATATTATTATCAAATACGAATAGTACAATATACACTTTAATTTAATTGGGAGCGCCAATTACACATAATAGCTTTTACACCAGTTTTTTCCTGGTTTTGTAATCCTAATTCAATTCAATTTATTTCATTATCGAGTAACAATGATTTATTTGTTAGTAAAAAAAATATCCTATGTTGATAATTGAGATAATGTTATTCATATAAAAATACATATTATAAGCGAAAGCAAGTTTGTTTGTATGCTAGTTTTTTACGCCTAAATCCCTGAACCGATTTTAATGAATTGTTGCAGAGATAGATATGGCCTTGAAGACGGTTATAGGCAACTTATTTATGCAAAAATTTATAATTAATCGAGCGAAGTCTCAGGCAATAGCTAGTATAACTATATACAGGAACAATACCCAGAATCGGGCCTGTATTTAAAGTTTAAAGTCAAATAAGACTCTGACCTCTCCCAACACGTTTAACTATCACATACAGACTAGCTGCCTCATTACTTCGAAAGAAAATCCGTGCTATGTTAACGATAATCGACATTAACGGTCTTAATTAACCCGGAGTTAGGGTCAGCTCATACTGCGACGCGACGCTAAGAGCCCACGATTCAATGACACATCATAGAAGTACTATGACATAGGGTTACGTTGACGTATCATTGAAATTATGAAGCCATTTTTAGAAAGGGATAGTGGTATTCATCTTGTATAGCTTTGCCGATTGATATTTAAAAAAAAACCCAAAATACACACTCAGCAACCCAAAAACGTCCGCAAAAAACAAGCGCACAATGTATAATTGTGCGCTACTTTCAAACAGTCTCGCATCGGTCGCCATACTGCACCGCTTTGTAAAAACAACTTCAAGCGAGCCGTGTAAGGTTGAATTTGCAAAAAAAAATGTTTATAGTGTACACACAACTCACACATCACACTTGATACATATCAGTTTTTGACGGCAGTTTCGAGTGTTGCATTTGTTCGAGACTGTACATCTTAGGTTTTTTATAAATCAATGACTTTGCCACATTTTTTACCAACAAGTGACGTCACCAGCCCCTTGTCTTGAACTTTGATACGCTATATCTTTGTCAATTGCATTGATTTGAAGGGCCAAAAAATACGTGTACAATGTTTTTCAAAAATATAACTGACTAAACAGAACTATAATTTTTATATTCAGGAAAAATCTGTATTAAGCAAAATTTTGTATTGAATTGCTATGTTAAAAAATGTGTATCGTCGCGTTCCGTCTCAATGTGAGGTGACCCTTAAATTAAACTGGCGTTACTTTAACCGGCAATTGCAACCTCACACGCTCCCTAACTGCTCATTTACTTAATTGATAATAGATTCCTAAGGTTATAGTTAAAATAAAGTTAACCTTGGAATTTTAACGTTTTAGATGCAGTTGTTAACAAGTAGTGCGTGTGTGTATTTAATGGAATGAGGCATAAACTTAGCATCATTCAGCTTTAAGAGCCTATCACAGAATTGCGTTAACACTCACAAAACTGCTGACTCATCGCATAATGTAGAAATTAGGCAGTTGCGATTGTTTATTTTAGGGTTTATTATTAATGTATTTAAAGAATATTTATTACATTTTTATTTCTTATGTACTGTGGTTTATTTTGGTATTTTTTTACGAAATAATACTATTATATTAAGGAGAAATTTACAGTTAATTCTGAGCGTTTTAGTAGTTTTTTTATGGATTTGTATGGGATTTTTTATGCATATTTTATTCAGATTTCATATTTCTGAAGCTGCTATGCATGAAACCACTATATAAGAAATATTATGATATATTTTTCATTTCATTTGGTTAGTACAGTAGTTCAATCCACGAGCTCGAAAAAGTGCCGTCGCGCTTTTCATGAGAAACTTACTTCGTAATTTTGGCTTTTTACAAATAGTTAAGAGAAAAATGCGAAAAGTGAGGTCGCTTTGTTCAATACTAATAACTATTCTCAACTACCCAATATGCAAAAGTTGTCCAAATATTTCAGTTTCTGAGAGTAAGAAAGTCAAAGTTGTTAATTTTACGCAAAAAACACAGTCTATTTGTAATACGCCTCTTAAACGTGAAAATAAAAACAGATTTTACATTAAAATTCGTTTTACTCCTTAATTTTTTTATCAAAAGAGTATGAAAATATGACTTTTATTCAAGCTAAAGAGTAATATTAAATAAGCAATAAATCCTAACTATATACATATGAATATACAAAAACAAATATACTCAGGCGTCGAAGAATTCCTCCGCATCGCTGTCATCCGGAAACGTGCCCAGAAGACTGGCAGCATTGCCACGTTGAATGGCAATACTAATTATTTGAGCAAAGAACGAGCCAGCCCTCTGGTCACGCAAAGTGTCGATCAGTCGGCGAGAAATATCCTTAAAAAGGAGACGCGCACTCGGCCCCCATGACCCTAGTGTTTCGACCCCAACCGGCTCAAAATTGTAATTACCAATAAGATACAGTATTTGCGCCGCTTGAGGGCCTCAGCAGCCGTAGCAGCAGCGCCGGCACAGCTCGCCGTACTTGGAACATGTGATGGCGCAAGGGTGTCGACACATGTAGCGTCCCACACCAGAGGCCTACCCACCTTCCACGGCACCAACGTCATACCATCTGGTCTCTAATTGAAATTCGTTTTAGAAAATAATCGTTGGATGGATGAGATCGGTTTTTTCAGTTCTTTATATTTCTATGGTTTTGTCACAAATAAACAGATGGGACTGTCTATGTCATGGATGGCCAACCGATCGATCACCATCGACTGGTCGATCGCTGCAAGGCAAAAAATATAAATAGGTACGAATTACAGATGTCGCAACTATGTAAATACTATATATCATAACCTATTTGATAATAAAATGAAAAATACTACATAATTGTGTACTGAAATTTACCTACTATTAAATTTGTAATTTTAAGAAGTACCTATAGATCGCACAGGGTTTTTTTAGTAAAAAGTGAATCTTGGGTCTTATCAAGTTGGCCACCTGTGGTCGACGTCATTGTGATCTCCTTCTTCTTTTCGTGTCAGTTAGTCAACTCTTCAAATTTTGTCACTTGAAATACTATGTCATTAGCCGGTTCAGGAGAGAAGGTGCAGGCGGTTGGACATTAAGGGCAGGGAAGGTGGGGCACATCCTGGGAAGAGGCCCCACTGGCATAGTGCTTGTGATGTTATTTTCATATAATGATGAGAATAACTTACTGAAACTTATAGCTCACCAGCTGACTGTGCCCACTTCGTTGGGTGGTATTTTTTGGGTTAATATATAGCCTATAAAGAACTTTCAAATTCGGTTCAGTAGATCCAGAGATTACCCCTACAGCCTCACAAACTCACAAATTTACCTCTTATATTAGTAGCTCATTGCCGTATGATGTCGGCCGGTGCCGTAGGGTACCGTAAAACAATAATACCATCCCACCACTTCCCGTGGGTGTGAAGAGGCGACTAAGGGACTCGCCAGAAAATGGGCAACAGCGTTCTCTGTAAAACTCAACACCATACACTGCGATCGCCAACCCAGCCTGCCAAGCGTGGCGATCATGAGAACAGTGGACGCCTATGTCCAACAGTGGACGTCTTACGGCTGATATGATGAGCTCATGTGCTAGAAAAGATTTCGGGAGTGACGACCGAAGACGTAGCGTTGGAAGGCCTCGCATGAGATGGGCTGACGACCAAGAAGCAGAAGACCTATCGATGTGGAGGTACTTTTAGTTAGTCTATGAAATTGGCTGATTTTGACGTTGTGGTTTTAAGGAGCATTTGCATTCTCAACGCAGGCGAAAATTGTCAAAACCCTACTAATTGCCCTACATTTTGACAAGTTTTTGACAATTAATGAAATTGTAACTTGAATTTGAGCGTTTTTGGGGCTCCGTACCAAAATGGTAAAAAG
Organism: Lacanobia wlatinum; assembly: GCA_947578705.1. Lineage (NCBI taxonomy): Eukaryota > Metazoa > Arthropoda > Insecta > Lepidoptera > Noctuidae > Lacanobia > Lacanobia wlatinum. The sequence goes on along the minus strand of OX388044.1, from coordinate 6,957,596 downwards.
GAACCTTTATGGTGTGACTAAGTCTGTCCGTTTGCACAGCTGAATTTCGCATGAACTACTAATGCTATCAACTTTAAATTAGGAACAGTTTTAGGTGACGTTTGCTCAACTACAACGCAAATAAGAAAAAAATAAAAATTATTTTTTTTTTGCAACAGCAGTGGGGCTTATAGGGCATGTAAGGTATTATATGAAATAGCGCTATTTGCACATTCTTAAATATTTTTAAGCCGCATTCATCGTTTTTTTTGGGTACTAAATCAAGTAATTTAGTTTTGGTGTGTCTACAGTTTCTTCTCTTTTTTAATTACTGCTATTCTAATTATTTTTTATGCACACTCGCCTTTCTTACTTAGACATTGCCTGAATGGTCGACATCGGTTTTGCTTGCCATATAAAAATATAAAATAGATAGAATAGACACGAGGATTGTGCTCATCAGTAGACGTTTTTAGGTTGACATAGAGTACCTATGTAATTTTTTAGACGAGAAATAGAAAAAATCGCTTTTTCGCAATACCCTCTCTCCACCGCTGTTACATGAATTTGCTAGTCGCCGAGTCACCATTAAGTTTGGTTTTAGCTGTATCTACTTACCTATTTGGTGACTTCCTAACTCGCCTCTCGCCTCTATAATCGAAGTCTGTTCGAATCCTAACTTAGTACACGACACCCACATACGGCGACAATCTTTGCCAGTATCCTACGTCTCTTTCCAATGCGTGTCGCACTTTACAGCAAAATACAGCACCAAAATCAGTATCGCATACATTTGTCCCAGATATAGTCCTCATATAAATCAGTATACCAACATACTATTTGTTGTATCAGCATTTCTTACTGGCGACCATTTTGCATGCGAAATACCACGATATTTTTTCACTTCACATTCACACACATGAACCTTAAACTCATAGATATAAGGTTGATTTTTGCATGCGTTTGTTTTTTCGAAGTTATAATAGATAAGTAAGTTGGCTATATACAGCGTGTTTTATCTAAATCGGTCAGCCGTCGTGTGGGGGCTGAGGCAGTTATAAATCAATGCATGTATCGGTTGCTGACAATAATAACTATAGGGCATTTTAGTAAATGGCCGGTCAATGTCGTGGGTAATTCCTTTGTAAGAGATAAGGCACGTGAGTTCGGATTTAGAATCAATATTAAAAAATTGATCCAGGTGGAGGTACAGATAAATTCTCGATTTTTTTTTCATGTAGACTTGGACAGCAATAGTGCCACAATAATAATTAGGTTTCTTAATTAAAATCTCTTCCTTTTTAGGGTTCTGTATACAAAGGGTAACCAACGAAACCCTATTACTAAGCATCCGCTGTCCGTCTTTCTCTCTGTCAGCGGGCTGTATCTCAAGAACCGTAATAGGTAAACAGTTGAAATTTTCACAAATTGTGTATTTCTATTGCCGCTATAACAACAAATAATAAAAATTAAGGTTTATGGTACCAAACTCTTCGTGTAGGAGTCCGACTCGTACTTGGCCGGCTTTTTGATCCGTGATATCCTCATGAACGTTCTATAACCTGGCATGGACGCAAGAGTCAGTCAGACTATACCTGACTAAAACTACACGGTGTTCTACAGCAGGCACTTGTTCCACCCGGCTCTTGTTCCAACCTAATATTCAGGCAAAAGGCAATCTTTTAACCGAATATTTCAAATAAAAACATAATTTCCACTTCCCTCCTTATCAATCACAAGTCAGAATAGAGCTAAACCAACAGGCACTAAGGGCATTAACAATTGGGTAGGACCTGGTGTCAAAGTCCACGGATAGTGGTGGTAAGCCCAACGTTTTTGTTGTTTTACTTGAGATGGGTTGCTCGTGCTAGATAATAACAGCCGCACGGGTTGATCTTCAAGGTTAAGCAACGCTTGCCTAGGTTGGTCTGTGGATGGGTGACCATCGTAACATACCGAGTTTCCTTCGTGCTTCGGAAAGCACGTTAAGCCGTTGGTCCCGGCTGCCATTTGTAGATCTTTGGCAGTCGTTACGGATAGTCAGAAGCCAGTAAATCTGACTCCAGTCTTGCCATGAAGTACCGTGTTACCCAGTTAATGGGTTGTGGAGGTCTGGTAGGCAGCCGCTCCATGTAAAATACTGGTATTCAGCTAAATCCGGCTTGACTGGAAGCCGACCCCAATGTAGTTGGGAAAAGGCTAGGCAGATGATGATGACTTGAGATGGGTTGCCTATTTCCCCGTGTCTTAAGAGGGGACTCGGGTCGGTAACTCTTGGACCTTTCTCCATACAAACGCATTCCGCTGTTTTTTTCGTGGATAATGCTGTTAGCGTTATAAATAAATGCATTTTTTTTTAATGTAGATCAAATTAATACGTGCCTCTATCATTTTCTTTTTCCAAAACATAATCATTTAAAGAATTATGACAATCCAAAAACCCGAAAAAACAGCCCGTTTTTACGGCCATGTTCAGACGACTGTCAGACAAATTTGATAAGTTTTTAATAAATCAGAAAATAATAGAAGCATAGATATAGTCTTCCTCTAAATTTTGATGTATGATTTTTTTTAGATCAGTCCAGGTTTGAAGAAGAAAACAGCGGAATACAAAACGTCTTTTAGTCAAGGTTTCAAGAAGTTGAAATCAGCGTGAGCTGCACTAGACTTGTCGCTTCCGAAATTTACTTGATAGGGCACAGTGCGACTCATCGGAAATAGTTTCTTCAAATACCTATTTTTCAAATTCCTTGGGACTAAAGTCCCCTAACAAAGCCAAAAATATTCATAGAGACATATCTTGCCACTATTCTAATTCTCGCACTGTCCGCAACACATCACGACTTTATAATCTCGGCTGTCATAAAGGGCCAGTATCCCATACCGAACCTTTGACCACGCCCACTCAATGACAATAATTAACACACACAGACATACATGCACTAAATATGCATGAGAGAACGGCACCCATACTGGTACGCAGACTCAAATACCAATCATGGCTGACCCTTCGATGGGTTTGAATTTAGAATCGTTTATTTTGTATTTGGAATGACATTATTAACATATTATTAACGTACTTCGTTGACTGGCCAGTTGGCCTAATGGTTCTTAATGCGATAAATACTCGCGTGTTCGATTGCAGAGTCGTGAACAGTGAGGCCGGTCTTTTACGTGGAAACTCTCAATTACGGCGAAAAGAAACGTCTAGAATTGTGCCTATTCTATCGCCGTAATGATGAAAGACGTCCGCGTACCAGCGGGTCTAAAAGGCCACTTTAGCAGAATCAGAAAGCAAATCACGGTACCCGTCACTGTCAAAATTTCCCAATCAACCTTGAACCTAATGCGTTAGCGATAAAGATGAAAATGAAATTTGACAGATTGTTGTGTGATTAATATTATGATTCTCCTAAAGTGGCCTTTTTAGCCCCCCTGGAGTATAGCATTGGGAAACCTCCTACAAAGTAGGTCGATGTCCTGGTGGTTACCATAGGAGGCCACTGGATCAGTCTGGATTAGTTAATGTGGCGACACTTTGGGGAGGTCTATGTCCAGCTGTAAATGTTCTGTGAACGGATGGCATGATGATGTTAGTGATGATTCTCTTCTAGAGTTTGACGAGGAAGTGGTGACGGGCGGGCTGAGAAGAATTAGAGACCTGGGTAGAAGTGGCGCAGCACGGCTCTTTTTATACACCTTTGTAATAGACCAAGGAGTGCTTATTTAAATATAATTGTATCACTTTATTGAAATAGATGAAATATGGCTGCCTAGGTGTGGTGTGGGTACTGCTAAAATGTTCTTGGAATATTAAATTAAGTTATCTACTTGCATGAACTTTGCACGATTTTGCCAACTGGGATAGTTAGTGTATAGGTAATAGTAATCATCAAATGCATACAGTTATGAGTTATATTTCAACACCTTAGAAACTTAGAGGATTTTTATAAGGAACGTTAGAATTCGCATTGCAGCAGTAAAATGTCAACATCACCTCTAATTTCCCTATATTTTGTCATTATAGTTCATCATGCACAAAGTTCAAACTAGTATTACTTTTATTTTTACTTGGCCCCGCGCGGCCCACACTAGGAATTTCTCACATACACAAACAGCCAGTGTGCCAAAATACAAGAGATTGATCTCGTATCATTTCGTCAGTTTTTGTCAATTCCATACATTTTTTTCGTTTTGACAATCGCTTTTGCCGCACTACCGCTGACAGAATACCACTAAAGACGACACAATGGTAGGCGCCAAATAAGCTTGCAATACATTGACCTTTCCTTAATATCCCTTCGTAGATAACCGAACAATAAATTATAAACCGTTTTTAATCACTAGAGAATGTTAAGAGGAAATAATGGCGGCGATACTATGTATATAAAAAGTTATAATTCGAGGTTTGGCTCTCGACTGTTTTCTCCTCCAATATTGGACCGATTTAAGAGATATTTCACAAACTGAATAAGAAGGATATATACTGTGTCTCCATGTTTTCTTTTTTGATGATTTATTAACCGTATAAGCACTAGAACCCTCACAAAATGCTCAAACATGTCCGATAAATTGCTGTCAACAGAGCCCTAGTGTACAAATTTGGCAACTATTAATCAAAAAAAGAAAACATATGAACACAATATATATCCTTCTCATTCAGTTTGTGAAATATCTCTTAAATCAGTTCAATATTGGAGGAGAAAACCGTCGAGAGCCAAACCTCGAATTATGACTTTTTACATAAAGTATCTCCGCCAGCATTTCCTCTTAAGGATAGAAGTCGATTCAGGACAGCTTTATGTCTATATTTCAGTTTTTTATATTATTTTAAGGAGGCAATAAATTTATGTGGGTCAATGACTGTTACTACTTTATCTGGCGCCTACCTTAGATCTAGAGCCTCTGAAAGGAAATTCTCGTACCTATTTAAAAAAACGTTAAAATTCAAGTCGCAATATCAATAAGACCAATCAGGGACAATCAATGTAAAAAACTTGACAATGTAGGGAAATAAGAGGTGTTTTATCCAACTGCTCTAAAAGGAGAGTAATGTTTTAAAACCATAAAAAAATTGCTGCTTTGGCATAACCTCTATTTATAACACTCAATAGTCCTCCAGTCATACACTCCCATTCACAAAACAGTGACCAAACCAATACAATCTGTAAAACTCATAATTACCAAAAGTCCAAAAAATACCGTCAGCTTCACAGCAATAAGGCAGATGTCTCATTAGGAGGTCACAGATCAGTCGCGGCGTGACGCTGGATTCGAACCCGCTACCGAGCTACGCAAGCCCCGTTACCGACAGAGGTTGCAAACTTTGCACTTTACCGAACTAAAAAAATATTGTAATCGCTTTAGGACTGACAGAAATTGGCGTCATGCTGTATATTTAAAATCGTATTTTTTACTATTAGTAGGCATACGTTTGACCACTATCTCACCTGATAGTAAGCGATGATGTGGTCGAAGATGGAGCACGTTTTAAACTTCTGCAACCGTAGCAGGCACTGGTCCAAGCGGGCCCCGGGGTCCTCATCATCATTTCAGCCGAAAGACGTCCACTGCTGGACATAGGCCTCCCCCAAGATGGGGGGTTGCCATAATCGCCACGCTTGGCAGGCGGGTTGGCGATCGCAGAGTATGGTGTTGAGTTTCACAGAGAACGCTGCTGCCCATTCTCTGGTGAGTCCCTTAGTCGCCTCTTACGACACCCACGGGAAGTGATGGGATGGTATTATTCTTTTACGGGACCATACGGCACCGGCAGACACCATACGGCCCCGTGGTCCTAGCGGGTCAATTATGCTGACATCTATTTAAGGTGCGAGTGGAACACAACGCTCCGTCGACCCGGGCCTTCTGATCGGACGGCGAGCCACCCATTGCTCGTCGTTCGCAGGCCCCCGCGCCTATGTTGGCCGAGTATCGCCCTGCGACTCCCGACGCTGGACGCATCTTCTTCTGTTGCGACGGCTGGGGCAAGTGGTTTGCCTCTCCCATACAATATCTGCCTGGACTTTTCCCAGCAATATTGGTGTCGGCTTCAGTCAAACCAGACTCAGCTGTATACCAGCATTTTAAATTGAGAGACTCTATTTATCAATTTTGCCTGCTACCTCACTGAAACCACCCTGGTGAACTTCGGAACTCCTTCTATGCAACGCCTTTTAGGAATATTCCCAAAACTATTTAAGTGGGTCTAAATTACCACTGAATGTTTAGGACGTCGGAAATTTCGGTTGAATAATATTTTACAGCGATATTATGAAAGAGCATTTTAAATACTGTGGGAAATATACATCTAGGCAAGTTCTGTAAGAAGTAGAGTTCAGAACTCGACAAAAGTATCTAGGTTCCGAACAGGCATATTATGTCATGGTTCGAAGACTTTATTCATAGAGGTTTTCTACTTAAATATTTTATAGTAAAAAACGGTAGGCAAGCAAAGTTTCAATATTTCGAACCCCTGGAAAAGAATCGATCTTAAAAACGTAATTATACACACGGATGCGCATGATTCACGAAATATTTGAATATTGTATTACATACATTCGCTATGCTGAAATCGACTTAGCTGCCATTTTTAAACAATACAAATTGTACCCAAAACTTTTCTCTCTAAAGTTTATTTTCACTCAGCAAAATACAAAACAGCGGATCTTAAAATTCGAACACTGTTATGCTTAACGTATCTCTAATAAGAATCTTCGGTAAACAAAATTACACTTTGTTTACCAGACGTAAAGTTGTTTATTCTTTGTGATAAATTCGAACGATAGTTGAAGAAGAGTGATGTGCAGACGCCGTGGGAACGATTCAGTTTGGGTAATGTTAGTGCTTGAACGAGAGCAAGAACTGGCGATGGGTCCGACGATAAGACTCTACAACATGCTATTTACTTATATTGGAACGTAATAAACACTATCGAAGATTTACGTACGTTTTTATGAGAACAATGCTCCGTTAGAACTGAATTTGCATGTTTTAGTCTAGAAAGGTTACTTTAATAACAGAATCGTTTGTGAATCAATATTCTGTTATTGTTAGGAGTATACAAGCTCATTTTCAGTAGATAAGCAGCTTTCATGCAGGGATACAAACGTAAAAAGGCAATAAATATACATTTTTTTTCTTTTCAATGTACTTAATTACCTAAGCTTAAAAAATATGTAGTCCTCATTTTCTTGAGATATTAATGCATATTAACAATTTCTTGATAAAGCTATTAATTGCCAATACCTCATTTCATTACCCTCCCTTCGCAAAAGCAGGTGTATCTTCAGACTGACCCCGTGATCTCCAATCACTGTAATCGTTAATCCTTTCGATAATCGATTTGCACGCACGCGACCTTACAACTTTATGAATACCGTTACAAAACTAATTCTCATTGGAATATGAACCTTAGCTCTTTAAATTAAGAACGTGTAAATGTTTCTGTGATTAATTTGTTTCTGGAAATGCATGTGCGTTCGGACGGGACGACCACATCCTGTCTATTATCCGATTTTAAATCAAGAACTCGTTCGAGAATCAATACTTTTTGCTGGAAACGTGTCTATGCGCGTGTAACTTTTTTTTAAGTCCTGGGATGAATGACTTAACTTTAGTGTTGTGACAAAGGAGTGAATTTGATTCACTTCTTTTAATACGGTCAAACGTATGAATTGTTTTAGATTTCGATTGTTATGAAATATAAAGTTTATTGCACCGTTTATATTTTTATTGATTAGTGCTTGCGTTACGTAGAAACATTTTTTTTATTTGGACAAAGCAATACGTTATTTATTTTGTTAAAATGTTATGCACTAGTAAAACACTGTACAAGGGCAGACTTATTGTCTTAGGCATTTTCTACCAAGCGACCTTAGGATGATGCAAATACCACATTGCGGGTGTAACTTAAAAGTAAAACAAACAGAGAGAAAATAAAACCCATCTAGAATTTTACAGTAGCAATCCGTAATCTTCTTTCTCACCCTGTGATTATATAGGACCTATTTATTTTTCATGGTAGGTATTTACCTTTCAAAACAAATACATGAAGTGGTAAACCCAGGCAGCTGATAGTGACTATGGAGTTTCTTGTCCGTTCTTCTCCATAAGAATCCACCTTTCTGAATGGACGGTAGAGTCAAATTAGTATTTTTATATTATTTGAAATGTGAATGACGTTCTAAAGTGCCGTTTAATGGCCTAATAGGAATAAACGTTTTGACTTTGTCTTTGTGAATGATGTAGTGGTCGTCGATCGTGTAACTTCCCTAAAAGTGAACTATTCAATAGACCCAAGAAACAAAAATTCTGGTAAACCTCTAGGTGTTTGTATTAGAGAAAACAAGCAGAAGTTTGTGATCATAAACATAACCAGAAGGGCCACTGATATGATTTCATATCGCAGACAAATCGATAATTTCGTATCGTATATGTTTTGATACCCAAGAGCCAAAAATAAAATAATGTCTCTCATGTAGGCAGACATGTACCATTAAATTTACTCCTCAGTACCCATAGGTACCTCATTATTTCAGCCAATATTCGTCCATTGCTGAACGTAAGCGTCCCCCAAAGAGCGCCAACCATCCCGGTCCTGAGCAGTTCGCATCCATCCACTGCCAGCCACCTTCTTTAAATCATCGATGCATCGTGCCGTAGGGCGTCCCACACTACGTTTCCCCATACGCGGTCTCCATTCTAACACATGTATGCTCCATCGATCGTCTGTCCGTCTGCAGACATGGCCGGTCCACTTCCACTTCAGGTCCCTACGTAAATAGATTTTTTTCCACACAGCAACGCTGCTTGGCGACAGAAACTGGAAGAAATCCATATCCATACTAATATAATAAATGCGAAAGTAACTCAGTCTGTCTGTGTGTTACGCAATCACGCTTAAACTACTGAACCGATTTAAATGAAACTGTCTAGAGCCTGAGAAAGGACATAGGCTACTTTTTATCCCGGGAGTATGTTCCCTAGGGACCACGCGGGCGAAGCCGCTGGCAGTAAAGATTAAATATTGATTTTTCACAGAGATGCGCAATACGGCAATATGTGCTTATAAATACTGTTGCCAGTGATGACATATGGAACTGAAACGTGGTCGCTTACAATGGGCCTCATCAGAAGGCTCAAAGTCAGTCAAAGGGCAATGGAGAGGGCAATGCTTGGAGTTTCCTTGCGTGATCGAATCAGGAATGATGATATCCGCAAGAGAACCAAGGTTACCGACATAGCCCGAAGGATCGCCAAACTAAAGTGGCAGTGGGCAGGGCACATTGCTCGCAGAACAGATGGTCGATGGGGCCGAAAAGTTCTGGAGTGGCGACCGCGTACCGGAAGGCGTAACGTTGGAAGGCCTCCCACAAGGTGGACCGATGACCTGGTGAAGTTCGCGGGTAGCCGATGGATGCGAGACGCACAGGACTGGTCGTTGTGGCGACGCTTGGGGGAGGCCTCTGTCCAGCTGTGGAAGTCTTTCGGCTGATATGATGATGATGATGAAATACTGGTAACATAACTTAATAATATCAGCATTATCATCATTTCAGCCGGAAGGCGTCCACTGCTGGACATAGGTCTCCCCCAAAAAGGAGAGTTTGCCATAATCGCCACGCTTGGCAGGCGGGTTGGCGATCGCAGAGTATGGTGTTGAGTTTTACAGAGAACGCTGCTGCCCATTCTCTGGCGAGTCCCTTAGTCGCCTCTTACGACACCCACTGGAAGTGATGGGATGGTATAATTTTTAACGGCACCATAACTTAATAATATGTTGACACATAATTATGGTGGTAGTAGATACTTACGGTCGTCGGTGAACTTCCTCACTAGGAAGCTTTCTTGGAAACTGATCTCTTCAACCACCACTTATCTATCTCTTTATCACACCTGCGGCATGTTTTGCTCCTTTAATCATCTAATCATACATATCAAAGTTTAATAAGACGTCAGCACAATATTACAAGACTATTGTTCTGTAATTATCTACGTTAGGATCTGTTCTGATGACTGGCTGTATAGATTTGTTAATTGGATATCTTTGATTGTGTTTTTTGTTTTATTTTACTCTTTGTTTTATTTGAATGCTTGTTTGTGTTCGATTTGTCTATGATGGAATTTAAAGGTTTATTCACACTTATACGAACGGTGATGGAGCTATAGAACGGGCTATACTTGGAGTCACTTTGAGGGATCGAATCCGAAGCGAAGTGATCCGACAGAGGACCAAACATGTCGACAATACTCACAGAATAAACAAGCTGACAATGGCAATGGGCCGGCCATATAAGCCGTAAAACCGATGACCATTGGGAAAGACGAGTTTTGGATTGGAGACCGCGAATTGGTAAATCTAAGGAGGACGCCCTCAGGCTAGGTGGAGCGACGATCTTCGCAAGGTGGCTGGTAGCAGCTGGATGAGAGTTGCCGGAAATGGAGTTGAATGGCGTGCACTAGGTGAGGCCTGTGTCCAGCAGAGGACTGCTAAGCTGATGATGATGTTGACACATACCAGATCCGTGTCCGGGAAGTGGCCGGGCCGTGGTCTGCCCAGATCTCAAAACAGTACCGCTGCGACCATTTTATATGAACTCATTCACACTTGTCCGTTTCTAATATCCACACATATGTATCAGGGCGGTGCCTGGGACGTATCAGATCACGTCTTGACGATCCACGGTCCGGAAACGCCCCGATCATAGCCCTGAAATGTATGGATCAACCTTTAAAGGGTCAATACAATTAATCTGTACAGCATTTTTCTTACAAAATTGAAGTCGGCGTCTAGTCTAACCGGATGCAAATAAATACCAGTATTCGACATGGAGTGACTGGTTGTCTGACCAAGACCCCAATTTCACTAATTTGCGAACATGACAGATTGTCTCCTGTACGTCTACCATGAGTTTTATCAATCTAAACTCGTTAGTGACTGGAGTTAAAACAATTTATGAAAACTTTTAAAAATCAAGTTTCTAATTTATTTGTTTAAGTTGTTAATTAACAAGCAAGCAAGTTACAAGTAAAAGTTTAGTTAACAACTAAAAAAATAAATTAGAAACTTGTTTTTTAGAAGTTTTCATACATATTTTTAACTACAGTCGCTCGCGAGTATAGATTGATAAAACTCTTCGTAGACGTACTGATAGCGTGTTTCTGTTTGTCCAATCTGATAGCACACTATCGAAAGTTTGTATATCAGCGATGTTAGGGTTCTGTTTAATCCAAAGAATAAGCTTATACTTATTACAAGTAGACCTTACATCAAAGGAAATTATAATCATAAGTTCTAGCAATCATTGTCGATAAAATGCAGCCTTACTTGTAATCGTAGCCTTGTCATTCATCCTACAAAATAAAGACGAAATTTAAAAAAGAAATGTTGTGTGTTCAAAATAATATTGTCAAAAAGTTGTGTTGTTGCTTATTAACAGATATTCTTATAAAATCGAATGAAAGTTTAACCAACGAATATTCACTGTACGGTCGCATTTGGTGTAAAACTTCAGAACATGCATCCTAGCGCCATCTATCGGCGAGTAGCGGAAGCCAACTATCCGCAGTTTGCGGTGATCACCGTAAAAAGTTTTTAAATACAACTTCGTCTTCTGTCGTCATTTTAGTTTTATGGAATTTGTAATGGACTATAATGATGATTTTTTTTTTATTATTAATTTAATATTTCAATTTTGTAATTTATGTGGAAATCCAATAAATTATAATCAATGGATACTAATAATATGTGTAAAAATTCAATTTAATGTGACAAAATTTAATTTAATTTTTAATTTCATGACATGTTTTGTAAATTGAGAAAGGATAAAATGTTGTAGGTATTAATTGATTTCTATGGGTTTATTATAGCCTGAAATAAACGATTTTTTTTTAATATATTTTTTTTTGTTTTCCGCGGTAAGACATTGGCACATTGTTTTCTATTTAGATGAATAAACTTTCCGTCATTTATACGACTTGTATTGAAAATGGAAAAAAAATGAAGACAATTGAGTCCATACGCCTACTAAAGTCACCAAAATCTAAGAAGTCCGATTTGATAGCTGAGTAGAGAGGGATAAAAGATTCCTTTACCACTAAGTGCGAAAGAGATTTATTTTTATGTCTCTTTCATACTTACTAGTAAAGCAATGTTGTATCCTGCTGTCAAAACGAACCTTTTTTTTTGACAACTATAACATGTCACCAATATCCCATGTGGCACAACCAGATCCGAAAATATCTAATAAGTAAGTTTTAGTTAACCAGTCCATTCATAAATGATTGTTATTCACTATCATGAACTTATATATACTAATAATGTATTAAATAAATGAATAATACTACAAATAATATTGCGTTTTCCTCTATGATTGTGGTAAACGTACTTATTACTTAATTAATTGGAACCTACATTATTAATTTGCCATTATGATTATCTTTTTACCCTATTTCAATATTGCGCATATCTGCCAGATATTGGTTTTCCCTTACCTAACCACAGTAAATATTCCATTTGACACACTGACATGCATTTTTGCTTGAATAAATCATCCCTGGCTTTAGATTTCCGAACTTCCTTATGAAAAAACTAGCACAGGCAACTCTCTGAATGTACTGGATTAATTCATTATTTCGAAAATTGTTACAAATGTACCTAATATTAAATTAAAAATCAAAAGTTATTTAAGAGGGGACTCAGGTCGGTAACTCTTGAGCCTTTCTCCATACAAACGCATTCCGCTGTGTTCTTCGTGGATAATGCTGCTAGAACAATGATTTTTTCCAAAAAATCTAGATCAAATTAATACGTGCCTCTATCGTTTTCTTTTTTCCAAAAAATAATTATTTAAAGAATTATGACAATCCAAAATCCCGAAAAAAAGCTCGTTTTAATCGCCATGTTCAGACGACTATCAGACAAATTTGATTAAATTTTTAACAAAATAAAAAATAATAGAAGTATTGATACAGTCTTCCTCTAAATTTTGATATATGATTTTTTTATATCAGTCCAGTTTTGAAGAAGAAAACAGAATACAAAACGTCTTTTAGTCAATGTTTTTATGTGTAAAAATCAACAGTAGTTGTCGCTTTAGCACTTTACTTTCCGAAATTTACTTGATAGGGCACAGTGCGACGCATCGGCAATAGTTTCTTCAAATACCTATTTTTCAAATTCCTCGGGACTAGAGTCCCCTCTTAAGCCATCCCGTGGTTCATACGAGCATAAAATAAAAGAACTTATTGTGAGGGTGTCACATAATATTTGTCATACTTAAAAAAATTTAGAAAGCATTCGAGTACAGGAACATCTGTAAGAAGTCCGTACTTAATATGCATAATCGTTTAAGGTTTGTAGAGATGTAGGTAAATGAAGAAGGAAGTTGAGAATTCCTTCTCGTTTACAAGGAATCCTTCTACTACTGGAGAGGAAGAATGAAAGAAAAAGTATTTATTTCACAGAACTGACATGCGTACAAGAAAAATAGGCAGAGGTGTGTGATCGCTTACCATCAGGTGAAATAGTGGTCGCGAAAGCGAGTATATCTATATACTTAATATATAAAGCTGAAGAGTTTGTTTGTTTGCTTGAACGGGCTAATCTCAGGAACAACTGGTTCCATTTGAAAAATCCATTCAGTGTTAGAAAACCCATTTATTGAGGATGGCTATAGGCTAAATCATCACGCTAAGACCGACAGGAGCGGTACAGTAATGAAAATTGTGACGCAAACGAAGTTGCGCGGGTCAGCTAGTTAATTATACTAACTCTGAAAGGATTATTTTAATCGGAACAGTTCCTTAGATAAGCGCGTTCAAGCAAGCAAACAAACAAACTCTTCAGCTTTATATATTAATACATAGATTTAAAAAAAAACATGGTTCGTTTCACCAGCTGCATGTTAAAATTCCATGTGATCGAAGGTGAACCTATTTCCCTAAACCTGGAACTAATCTCTGTATTAGTTTCAGGTTTGGGTAAATAAGTTCTAGGGGAAGAAGGAACCTTAAAAAAAAAATCAGACAAAAAAGTCCATATTGTAACGCTTTTTTGCTACTTACTGCCATCTTCATTTTTATTAGAAGATCTCAAAACTAAAATGTTAATACTGGAAGGCAAAAACAAGGCTATTTATGAACGCTTAACATCCCTTCATGATACATATAAAAATATTTCGATTTTGGGGACGCTCCGATCCACGGAAACATTAACGCTCAAGATACCTACCACCAAGTGAACAAGTCAGCATTCAGCTCGGGGGGCCCCCTCGTCATCAAGCTGGGAAGTAGTCAGCCAGGAGATGCACGTGGCTAGCTCTGCTAAGTTCCAAAAGTCAGCCCCATACCCTATTTACCTTACCTACTCCTAATAACTCCCAGTGCTGATATGATCGCGGAACCGCGTACCGCTTAAATAATTAAATTCCCGCAAACTTAAGATCTTTGCACTAGATTGCTAAACCCACCATTCTTTGGCATTTATGTGTGGCAGCAGCCCCAATTATACTTTTCTGACTCAGGAATCGAATCTTGAGACTATAGACAAGTGTTATTTTGTCAGCGGTAGCGTAGCGAAGTCGACTGGCGAAAGCGAAACGTCAAAAATGTGGGATTGACAAACGCTGTCGTAATGTCACGTGATCAAGTCCTTATAGTTTGACATTTCGACATCGCCATCGCTAATTGGTAGGCACTTTGTCTAGAGCCTGGACCTCACACTCAACAGTTCAGCACTTGCGAGCACTTGATCTTTGAAACCAACGAAGCAGTTAGCAGCTTTAAGGCCCACTTACACAAACCAGGGGTTTTTTTTTCCGTACCTCAAAAGGAAAAAACGGGACCTAGGGGAAGGTGGGGGAATTGGGAACACTTAACTTAAATGGCAAAAAAACAGCTTTTTACATATAAAAAATAATCAACTTTTATTTAGACTTACACATTACTTATTTATCTTCTTATAACTGACAGAAAATCTCTCAATAATCAACTTTTTATAGGACATATTAATGAAAACAAAAAACATTGTCGTTCCTTTTTACCCGACTGGGGTAATTGAGATCAGCCCGCATCCTCTGGGGTAATTGAGATCAGCCCGCGGGGCAAATGAGGACGATATGGGGTAAATAGAAATGACGTAGGAAACAGGTACAATTAAATTATAATTACTTTCCGCGACACAAATCACACACGTAACCTTTGCTGGTTTCGCCCGTAGTGCATTGTTCGTGTGCCCAAAGCTTACAAATGGAGCACATTATCCAGTCTTCTGCCGGTGGAGACTCATATTTCTCATTGCACATTATGCAAAAATACTCTTCATCATTTTCATTTCCTCCTAAAACTTTCTTTAAATTTTTTACTCCTTTACCTTTGACTGAGACTTTCTTCTGTAGTTTCTTTCTTTCTATCTTGTACATTCTTGTATTTTGCCTTTTTTGTTTTTCTTCTAATTGAGTCTTGATTGGTGTGCTGGACAAAATCTGAGCATGTTTCTTATTCTGTCGCTGAGAAGTTGTACGTACCTGAGGTATAACTGGCACATTAGTAACTTCAGAGAGTGGCACAGGGGTGGATGGAACAGGAGGAGTGCTAACAGTGGTAACACTCATTTCGTTGTCATTTTCAGGAATCGAAGTGATGGTGGCATCATGACTGATGTCAGCTTGGTCATTCAGTGAGCATTCAAAGCTGTCCTTAAACCTGTCAGGATCAATAGGATAAATTCCAGCAGCTCTGAAACCACTGATAGCCTTGCTTATATTAGCTGTTTTATTGAAGGCCTTGGTGAAAAGTTCTCCAACTTCGTATTGGTCTATTTTTTTGCCAGGATTGTTGGCCATGTAGAGCTCGCATTCTTTATTGTAAGCCATTTTCAGTGAACTGAAGATCGTGAGGTCCAACGGCTGCATTTTGTGAGATACGTGGGGCGGCAAAGAAAGAACGTGCAATCCGTGATCTCGGTACAGTTCGTATGCTCCCAGGCTGATGTGGCTTTCATGATTGTCGAGGATTAATAGCACTGGGTCTTCTTTGGTAGGTTTCACAAAAGAAATAAAGTGTCGCAAGTAGTCGATAAATATTGACTCGTTGATCCAGCCAGAATCAGAAACCGTTGCGACCATGTCATTATTACAGCCTTTAATCAGCAGTGGGTTCATTCTTTTCCTTTTAAATATAAACATGGGAGGGACATATACGCCACTGGCGCTAACAGCGCACACTACTGTAGTCGTGACACCACGTTCTCCGCTTGTTGCTTTTCCTATTTGTTTCACGCCTTTTGGAGCCAAAATCTTATAATTTTTTTGAACAGTGCTTATTCCGGTTTCGTCAACATTAAAAATGCGATGACCAGGTATATTGTGCTTAGATTGGATCATTTTTAGTTGGTCAAAAAACAGGTTAACTTCAGTAGCGTTAAAAGCTGTTATTCTGTTAAGAGAGGTAGCTTCTGGAATACGTAAGCTGATAGATGGATGTCTAGCCATGAATCCGTAATACCAATCTTTCCCTGCTAGCTGCGTGGTTTTGCTGAAATTATGTTTCAACTTATTGACCTCAGCAAAACGAAAAGCAATTCGGCGCAAAGATCTTGGTGTTATGCCATAAAAAGACTCGCAGCATTGAATAATGTATGTTTCAAGCTGTTGTTCTTGCTCATAATTAAACACTGCGTACCGACCTCTTTTTGGTGTCTTGACCATGGTTTCTTTTAGTTGTTTAAACAAAGTTGTTTTGGGTATTGAGAATTGAGTAGCTGCTTTGCTCAACGTGAGTCTTTTATTCTTAACTTCTTCAACTGCACGGCGAAGATCTTCGATTGAGTACCTTCTCTCGGTCTTCCGAATGTATTTTCGAGGCATCTATAAAATATAACATTAAAAATATAAAAACGATTAGCAACACTAGATTAATTTAGAATGTGAGGGGTAATTGGGAACGTTCCCAATTACACGCCACCTACTGTTCCTAATTACCCGCAGGCGACAGTTTGAATCAAAATAGTCGCCACCTTTGATAACCTCTTTAGTGAATTTAAAGACACGTGGCATTTGAAAAAGGATAATCCATACAATAAACTTACGAAATATAGAACCATTGTACTCAGAAGTATTTACATCCGTTGTATGAGAACACAAAAATTATAACAAAAATGCAAAAAAAAATGTTTGACTTACCGTGACAAGATGCGTGCGGCCTTCTGCTTCCACTGTCGCTCGCGCACTGAAGGGCGCGGGGAGCGTAACTTGAATAGGCGCGGGACGGAATAGTAGGAGTGGGAGTGCGACTTATTAACGTGTTCCTAATTACCCGCCGTTCCCAATTCCCCCACCTTCCCCTATATAGGATTACTTTGTTGTCCGTCCGTCAGTATGTCAAGACCGTTTATCTCGGGAACGCGCAGAGGTATCGAGTTGAAAGTAAAACCATATACTCAAATCCATGGCCCCTTGCAGCTGTGAAAAAATCAAACTTCTAAGTTAACGTAAAAAGATACGGTCGTTTATGCCACAAAAAACGTATATTTCGACACTCTCAAGGGAATCAAAATATATAGAATATTTCCCGTTGACTTAGAACTATGAAATTTCGCAAGTAATACCGTCTTATACTACAAATATAGAGAAAAGTCTGAAAACTATACATTTGTAATGAAATCATAAAAAATATAGTCTTTATTTGAAGTAATTTGTAGCCATAAATGTGTACAAATTCAGACGAACGAGTCAGACTCGCATTTAGCCGATTTTTTTAATTTAGAGGTAGTTGCTAACAAGACTTTAAATAACAAATATTTCATATACGTGTAACAAAATAAACGCAATACTTCTTAAGGGGTCATTGTACTCATCATTATGAACAACTTTTACTATGGATGTTCTTTTTTTCTAATATTTTTTACTTTTTTAGGGTTCCGAAAAAAAGGAACCCTTATAGGATCACTCGGGTGTCTGTCTGTCTGTCTGTCTGTCTGTCTGTCTGTCCGTCTGTCACAGCCAGTTTTCTCCGGATCCACTGGACCGATTCTGTTGAAATTTGGTACACATATGGAGTTCTATGACCCAAACACGGACGCGTTCCGTAAATTAATAAATTTTTAGTATGGGGGTCGCTTTTGGGGGTCAAACTAGAAAATTAAAAAAAAAAGTTTTTTGAACAATATTGTGTGATATATCGAATGAAAGGGCTTACAGTCAGGGTTATAATTATATTTATTTTCATAATTTTAAAATAAATGATTTAGAAGTTATTCAAGAAATTAGACAAAAAATGACCATTCCCCCCCCCCCCTTATCTCCGAAACTACCGAGCCTAAAATTTTGAAAAAAATGGATATAATAGATCTTTACCTAAAGATTACAGGAAAACCTATTAGAAGTCTGTGGTGTTAAAATAATTTGTTAAAAAAAAAAAATTCTTTCGGAACCCTTTGCACGCGAGTCCGACTCGCACTTGGCCAGTTTTTTTTTGGATGGCTTTTACTTTTACTTTTTCTTGGTGTTTTTTTACCTACTTTATTTCCAAATAGAAACATTCTGTTCTATTCTATTCTATGCGTCCAACACCGAAATTGCTAAAAAAATCTAGCTGTTCAGTACATTTTGTCGAGCTTAGTTTTTTTTTGCGATTTCAGTGTTAGTCCCTTTATAAATGTTTTCATAATGATGAGTACAGTGACCCCTTAAGAAGTATTGCATATATTATATTACACGTTGTATCAGTATACAACATGTAACAGAATACATGCCATACTTCTTAAGGGGTTAGCGTACCCGTTTAGTTTTAACCCGCGGCACTGGCCCCGGGTTAAAACTAACTCGGAGTTTGAAGACGAGTCAAGTCAAGTCTGGTTTGTGCAAGTGGGCCTAAAAAGTATTTATTTGAAACGATACGAAATCGTGATAACAGAATAGCCCCAACAAAACATAAGAAAATCACAAATAACAACTCGATCTTCATTTGTTTTCACCGAATATTCCAAAACATATGACTGTCTAGAGTTCGAAGCACAGAAACAATGTTGTTTATCTGTTCGTGAATGAATTGAGAGCACCCTATAGGCTCGTGTTTTCTTAGCATTAACGTGAGGCGCCTCGGCGCATTTAAATCTTGGGCGACGTATGCTAGGGTTGGCGAATCGCGCGTTTTTACTTTCATTTTTCTGCGACAGTCATTGCTATTTTAAATTTTACTTTAGGTTTAATTTATAATTGCTGCATCGAACGTGACAAATGCCACGTCAACCGGCCCAGTGGCTTGCCATTGGTCGACTGATGCGCCATGTTGGCAGTTTGATACATTTATTGGATACACACCACACAGATTTAAATATTACTTTTAACTGATTGAAATATTAGTTTTTATATTTATTTACGACTTATTTTTATTTTATTCATCAATATTTACTATGTTTATTGTGTTTACCTTTGTCCGTGTGTCACTGTGTGGTGCCAACTGAAAACCAGCACTGGGTGTCTGACGCCCAGCAAATGCTGAGATGGTTACCCTTTCGGTATGGGCACGCTCAACGCCAAGTGTGTACCTACTATTCCTTCTGTTTACTTTGTCGCTGTGCGTTTGTGTCTGTGCTGAATAAATGTTTTTCTATTGTTATATTCTAATTGGTGAAAATATCGTGAATAGTAAGGTGATGTGAGGTCATTTCAATTGATGCCAATGATTGACAGCTCGCTTCAAATTCACTTCACCTAACATGTTAGAAATATTGATTTACCTATCACCAGAAATAGACACATACAGATGATGATTTAACTAGGCCGCTTTTGTATATTTTTATTTATACTCTTGAGATAAAAATACAGTCCTTTTTGTTAGTAAAATCCCTTATTACTAGTGTTATTATTACACAAAAAAGGATAAAAACAAATAATAAAGTAGATGTTTAAAATGCATAGTTTGTATAAATAAATAAATAATCGAAATACCAATCTTTTTGGCACGCCGCCACGCCGCTTGAAACCTTTGGTGACCTTATGTCTTACTATTGATCTTCTTTTCATCTGCCTAGCCTTTTTCAATGACCAAGTAACAAGCCCCTCAACCATTCACTATTTCTCTAATTTTCATACTACATTACGTTGTGTCAAAAAAAAAACTTACAGATTTTCCACAACACAATTCGTAGTCTAGTTGGTTGCCAACCCTACCCCAATTCGCCACTTATTCCGCGTCGCCTGGCGCACAATACACTGTATGTTATAATTTTTGTCTACCCCCAAATATATGAACAAAAGGCCCTAATGAATGTATTGCAAAATTCGCGAAACCATTATTAAGCATTGTTGCTGAATCCGACGGGGGAACGGTTTTTGTTTACCGAGCCTTCTTTTTCAGCAAGTTTTTTGGGTGAGGTGTAATGGTAAGTATCGTATTTTTTGGGGATAGTTTTAGAATTTTATTATAGATCCTGCTTAGATTAATTGTCTTCCACAAGCTTTGTATTTCGACTTGTGCAATCATTCAAATGCATCTAGTCATCATTTGCCTAGCTTTTTCCCAACTACAATGCCGTCAGTTTCTAGTCAAACCGGATTCCTCTGACTACCAGTATTTTACGTGGAGCGGCTGCCTACCAGACCTCTACAACCCATTAACTGGAATAACTACCATTAACTAATTCAAATGCATCTAGTATGTCTTCCAAATAGAATCCAGTGATTTAATTTTATTGTAAAGAAGAACAGACTCAACTATAGCTTAACTAGTTGCTTGCTATAAAAATAGTAAATTTTACTATATTTTTTCTCAAATCGGTCCTATTTTATACAATTGACACAGCGGAAAATTCGTCAAGAGCAACTCTTGCCAAATTTTTCGCGTTATCAATTACAATACGTATACTAAAATTTTCCCATTTTCGTGACACGTGACATGTGCTGTTCGATAAAGAAGAAAATGTATGACACAAAATTGTTATCAGCTGTCGGTTTTACTTAATAAAAATTGGCTGCTACTGAAAAACACCCTAAACCCCACACTGAGCTGTTGCGGTTCCGATCACCAGACCAATGAGTCCAAGTTCATACCAGTTCCCATTAACATTTTCATCGAAGTCAACCGTAAGTTTCAGGCAACTTAGCAGAAAATACATCTGCTCTATACTGAGAGTTTTCACAAATTTCCATGCCAATATAATTCAAATCTTCCCAGAATTCTCGAAACATAAGATAAAGAACACTCCAGTTTCTTGCAACTGTGGCTTCGGAAACAAAAGAAATTGTGTGTGAGTGTGTTATCATTAGCATCCCCCCTTAGCCGTACGCCCCCCCTCCCACTTGGGCCCGTCTCCTTTCTTTCCACAAATTCTATACAAAAGTTTGAGTAAGAGTAATACACGTCTTGTTGTTTTGAGTGTCGTGTTACCATGTTATTAGAAAATTAGGGATGTTTTGTTATTCTTTTAAATAAAAAAACCTCCACTAGAATCCGGGACAGCAGGAAAACGCCTCTACTTGAGGAAGAACAATGACAAGGTACAGCTGTCCATTTGATAATATTTTCAAATTACTGTGAGATATGTAGGTAGTTGCTCCATGTACTTAAAATACTGGTATTCAACTGCCGGTCGGACTTATCAGAAGGTTGCGTGTTCAAATCACGTCGGGTTAACCAGTTTGCGCAAACCTCAATTGAAAAGGGAGGATCCTCCGACCTGACGGTTGTTGTGTCCGGTGTGGGCAACTGCCCGATAGTTGATATTTGGGCTGATGTGTATGTTAAAATCGCACGGTAAACTCTGATTGAGCGATGCAGGATTTCGACGAAGTAGTTCGCTGATAGTTGGATAGATGGCGTTGCGGTTCTTTTTGTTGTGATGTTGGTTTGCTCTCTTGGGATTTTTTTTGGCAGCATTGATGCCGACTCTAAAATCATATTGTGAAAAGTCTTTACAGATTGATTTTATCCACTGCAAAGGAAATACATGGTCACCCTACCCCAAGTATGAAGCCAATTGTTCTCAAGATTGGTATAAGCCTCGCGTGTGATCTTAATTAATGAATACGAACGAATGACTAAGCTCATTCCGTTAATTTATTTATTAAGACTCAAGCGTAAGGGAAGCACACAATATGTTACTTAGAGGATGCTGAAATCATTTCCAATTGTTTGGTAATAAAGTGATTTTACTTGCAGATGTATGGGATAAGATTAGTTGATAAAAGCTTTTTGTTTTATTCTTGGGTAGATAGATTGATTTGTGATAACTCTGTTAACGTGTCGCTGTATGAAATTAAACATTTTTTAAGAAGCGTATGGGTTATGTTCGATAGTAATTTGTATTGAAATAATAAGCAGAATCAATAATACTCAGTAGTCACAAATTGTACAATTAATGTTCATTGATTATATATAACAGCTATAAACGATGGCTAAAGTTTTTTTTATTATTGTTACTCAAAATTACACATCGATAAAGGTTGCCAGAGAATCTACACAAGTGAAATTCTATCAGCAATGGCAAGGCGATGGCGGTGGTCAAAAACACCAAATTGTAAGGGATTGAAAAGTACTACAAAAATAATGTCAGTGGTAAGGTTAAGACTTTCGACAGTCGTTTCTGCTGATTTAGTTATATTTCAATAGTGGTGTACAAACATCTAAGACGTAGATAGAACACCTTTTACCGGTGCTTAAAAAATGAGAATGATGAATGAATAAATCCAAGAAAGCAATCATTTAGCAAACAAAAACGTTAACTAACAGATTAAGACAATAGATACACAAGGTTAAATAAAGAAGTTCTACGAAGACATTACATCCCTAATAATCATCATCGTGCAAACATGATCTGTCTAGCCTTTTCCAACTAAATATATTGCGGTCGACTTCCAGTCAAACTGGATTCAGCTGAATACCAGTGTTTACATGGTGCAACTACCTGTCTGACTTCCCGAACCCGTAACTGGCTAACAGGGTACTTCTTAGAACGACTGGTTTTAGAATTTCTGGCTTCTGACTATCGAAAACGATTGTCAGAGATCTGTAAATGACAGCCAGAACCAACGTTATATTGTGCTTTTGAAACAAGGAGGAGTCTCGGTATAAAAAAAAATCTTTAATTCGGATAAGCAACATCCATATAGGTTAGTAAACAAAAAGACAACTTATTCCTACGTTAGTAAATTTATAAATCTATTTAGAGACAAGGATGTTGTTCGGGATACATTTTTGAACAACATCCCCTAACAAAGGAGAGTCGTACCTCCTCGCTATGGTCTTCAGCAAAGAGGCAGATTTCTGTCTGACGATGGCGTGGAAACCATCGACGCGTGCTTGTGCAAACATACCTGATGCACTGCAGAAACGGGGCAGCCCCATCAACATCCTGAACCCATTATTATACTGGAACCGTAGGGCGCTGATAGCCCGCTGAGTATAGTTGGTCCACAGACTGCACGTGTAAAACACTTGGCAATAAGCTTTAAAAAGCGTTATTTTGACTTCTTTGCTACAGCGTGCAAACCTGCGAGCCAACATGTTACATCGAACAGCCAGCGCCCTACGTTCCCTCTCAATATCCACTTGGTCTCTAAGGTCGTCAGTTACGTAATGCCCCAAGTATTTGAACACTCGCAATATGTCAATCTCATTCAGTTTACCGTCACCTATCCACAGACCGATCTCGGCAAGCGTTGCTTAACCTTGTAGATCGACCCGTGCAGCTGTTATTGTTTAGCTACAAGCTCCTCATCATCATCATCATACAACCAAAAAACGTAGAAACAAAACAGAATAAGGCAGCCATTAAAATCAAATTGCTCTATAATACTTAAGTCTGAATGTTATCACAGTTTGCAAATTGGCAGAGAACGGGAGAACCAGTGAAGCTCGTATGATAAAAGCTTCATTGAACATTAATGCTTTCTTGTTACATATGAATATTTCAAATGAACCCGATGCACCGATAATGTGAACGAATATTTGCTTTTTGTAGCGTTGGCAGATTAAACGGATTTAATCGTTCATGTTATTATTGAGAATAAGTAGTATTTTAATATGTAAGCATTGGTAATTTAGACCACTCTAAGTATTTTAGAGATTAACTTATCTGCTACTTTCAAAATTGTTAGAAATTCTGAACGACTCTTGAGACATTCTTGATACTCGTATCATCATCATCATCATCATATCAGCCGAAAGACGTCCACTGCTGGACATAGGCCTCCCCCAAGCGTCGCCACAACGACCGGTCCTGTGCGTCGCGCATCCATCGACTACCCGCGACCTTCACCAGGTCATCGGTCCACCTTGTGAGAGGCCTTCCAACGTTACGTCTTCCGGTACGCGGTCGCCACTCCAGAACAGATACTCTATCAGCGAGAATTTCCTGGAAAATACGGCGAGAAAAAGAAAAAGTGACTTTGAATGACGTTGATGTCAACCTAACAAATGTCAGAAAATATTAACGTTTTGACAGGTGCCTGGACCTGACGCCTCAGTGCTGCTACCTGGTGCTCGTCTTTTCAGGAAACCCTCATTGTTTATTTCTGCCTATTTCGCTGGTAATTCTAAAAAAATAATTTAACATCAAAGCATGAAATGCTTAGCATGCCTATCAGTTCAGAAAATAATTTTAATTTTACGCATTTCAATTAAACTTTATAAGCTCTTCTATCTGTAGACAATTTTTCTCTGAATTCCCAGAAAAAAACAAATAATTCAATAAATAATCAATTTTTCTCCTAACCCTCCAGTCCACAGACTGCATGTCGCCTTCCGATAAGCGGTGCACACATTATACCGCCTTAGATCTCCACTTCAGTTAAACCAAAGTATAAAACAGTAGTTCAACTCCATACAACGAGTGAAAACAGACGCTCGCCCACATGACTCGTACTTAAATATTGATCTTGAAGGACTTCACCACAGGCTCTAGACAAGTGACATTCTGGCGGTGATAGCGTGGCAAAGGCAACTGTCAAAATGTATAAGATTGACAAACGCTGTCAAAATGTTACGTGATCAATCCTTATATTATGGCATCTCAACAATCGCCATCACTAATAATATCATAGAATGGTAATTGTCTAGCGCCTCAGGATGTAGAGCTAATGCGGTGGTGACTTTGGTCACGAAATACCAAACGTAAGCAAAAACCGCCGCATGTGTCAGTGAAGTGACTATGTCGGGCGCCTAGCGCAACATGTCGGTGCATTCTCATTCACGAGCTATCGTCTTTTGTTTCAACCTGAGGAAATACTTTTAGCTTCAACAGCCCGATAAAATACTCGCGACGCTAAACGGCTACCTAATCGCTCCCGCCCTGTAATTTATTCTGTAAAAACCTCACCGTGAAAATTAATTGAGTCATCAAAACCATGTGTGAATGACAATTCACTTCAAGCTCATTCCGCCCATGTTTTCACGATGTAGTGTTTTAAGAATAATCTGGCTGGATTCCGTGCTTTCTTGGATCAGGGAAAACAAAAAGTCGCAATTGCGCTTGTATTCACTCTTTATAAGGCACTTGTCTCACCACCAGCGATCAGCTTCAAATTGGAAACGAGTTGGCGAGCAGCGAGTAGCGAGTGAAAAGTTTCGATAGTTTTGACACTCGGCTTTCAGCGAGTGTTTTTGTGCGACGGGCTTTTACTCGCGACACTCGCTCCGGCCTGCACTATTACCGCTGTTTAGAGAGTTCTGACCGCCAAGCGAGCATCGCCGTGCGAGTGTCGCCGAGCGAGTGTCGCTGAGCGAGTACAATCTTTCATAGCTTTTGTCGCTGCGATCAACTAGAGATAAGAGTCGCTCGCCGGCAGTGTGAACAGCCAGCTATCGACTATGAATGTATATGTCTCTTTTACTCACACGAGATCTATACCTTTTGTCCCTTTCCTCAGCGAGCAAATAGTTGATAGCTACTCGCGTCCTCGCCGGTGCGACAAGTGCCTTAAGCATGTTTTTTTTTGTGTGCGTACGTTTTCGCTAATTGTATTTAACCTTCTGTACTATCGTACTATTCTGTCTCCCTACTTCAGTTCAACCGAACAAACTTTTACTAAGGTCACAGTTGAATAGCGGATTCGTACACTGAGAAAATAATTATGCTATCTTCGTTCTTATAAGGCAATGAATTTGAATTAATAGTTTAGCTGAGTACGTTTTGTGTTAGTTTCTTTGATCATTTTGCAAATAGATATTTGTGACATTTTGAGTCTTATTCTTTCTCTTCTTCTCTCTTTTTTAAAACGTTGCCCCACACTAGGAATTTCTCCTGTATCGTGGGTGCGTTTACAAACATACAATTATACATACACAAACAGCCAGACCCGGAACAACTATCTGTAGGCCATACAAATATTTGTTCCGTGCGGGAATCGAACCCGCGACACGCCGCGCAGCAGTCGATCGCTCCACCACTGCGCCAACCGTGTCGCAGACATGAACTGTCAACTGTCTGAACTGTGTGTTTTGAATATCATTTCATTTATTAAAATTAGCCCGTATTGTTCCACTGCTGGGCAAACGCCTCCCAAGTCCTTCCATGAATTTATTGTAACGAGTTGTCAAAATTATTAAAAGTTTTTACGTGGTGTGGCTTTCGAAATTTTCGAAAATTCGAGATTTTTCGAAATCTCTACTGAATGTCCAACACAATCCCACAACGGTTGCGGACAAATTTGACCTTAAGCTTTGTCTCCCAGTGGGGTGATGACAATCTGGTCACTTTTAACACAGGCGTGTCTTTTTACCGCAAAAATGAGTTTTTTTGACCAAACTCCTACTTTTCGAGGTGCATCTGTTCCTGTGACTGATCGGCTCGGGCTCCTAGGCATGGAGTTGACATCCAGTCTCAACTTCGGCGCCACCATCGAGTACAAAGCCCAAACTGCGGCCAAAAAGATGGGCATCCTAAATAGGGTGACGCAATACTTCAGGCCTGGACAGCTTTTAACCCTATACAAAGCACAAATCCGATCCTGCATGGAGTATTGTAGCCACCTTTGGGATGGCTCAGCTAAGTATCAGCTTGCCGCGCTTGACTCGGTGGAACGCAGAGCTAAGAGGCTCATCGGTGACGTCAAACTGGTGGATGCCAAGCTACATAGCTTGGCTCATCGTCGTAAGGTTGCCTGCTTGTCGGTCTTCAACAGATTGTACTTCGGTGAGTGTGCTCAAGAACTCCACGACCTCATCCCACCGGCCCCTTCTACCATCGGACATCCAGACGCACTGCATCTTACCATCCCTACCTGTTTGCTATTCCACCAATTCGCACTAAGCGTTTCCTAACGTCTTTTATAATGCGCACAGCAAAGGAGTGGAACTCACTGCCTGCGTGTGTGTTTCCAAACGCTTACAACCCTAATCTCTTCAAAGTACAGTGCACAGGCTCCTTCTGGGTAAGCTCGCTCCATCGTAGACTTTGTCTCTGTCATCTCTGACCTAGACTAGAGTCAAGAGCAAACCCATCACCAATAAAAAAAATCCCTAATTAAACAGTTGAAGCTTTAAAAATAGCTTCGTATTCATGCATACCAAAGTAACCATTCGTACTAAGATAAAAAAATCCAATGGAAAATACTTTTCAATAACTCCTCAAATCCCCAGACAGACGAAACCACACATCCGCACTGCTTAGCCTCCCCTTCCACGTCATTTCATATCATTACGTTTAATTTCTCATACCGCATGTCTCGGTGAATTTTTATCAACCAGCAGCGACTTTATTAGATTTCATTCAGTCTGGAGATTTGAAGATTGTCTGCGATTCTGTGTGATATTGATTTAGATGTTATGAATGTTTTGTAGGTTAATATTGAAACTGTGGTCTGAGTTTCTAGGGTTCTGTACGCAAAGGGTAACCAACGGAACCCTATTACTAAGCCTCCGCTGTCTGTCCGTCCGTCCATTCGTCCGTCTGTATGTCTTTCAGCGGGCTGTATCTCAAGAAACGTAATAGGTAGACAGCTGAAATTTTCAGAGATTGTGTATTTCTATTGCCGCTATAACAACAAATAATAAAAATAAGGTTTATACAAAACCCTTCGTGTACGAGTCCGACTCGCCCTTTGCCGGTTTTGTTTTTCTTTGTCGTCTCCGCTGTATGTCTTTTATTCAGATGACGGTATTGTTGGTGGAAGGTTTTGGACAATATCTGTTTTTATACAGTTTGTTCCAGAAGTACATGGTCATATTAATAAGGGTGGTGTTCTATAACTTAAGCAGCAGTTAATAGTTCGTAGAACACCAGCAATGACCAGCATGCTGGCGTTTTTGGTTCTTATGTAGTAACCCAATTATGACAACACTATAGATTGAATTAAATACTAACAAGAAGGCGAAATAGAATCTGGTATTATCGCAATTCATCATCTGCTTAGCCTTTTCCCAACTACATTGGGGTCGGCTTCCAGTCAAGCCGGATTTAGCTGAATACCAGTATTTTACGTGGAGCGGCTGCCTACCAGACCTCCACAACCCATTAACTGGGTAACACGGTACTTCATGGCAAGACTGGAGTCAGATTTACTGGCTGGCTGGATTATTGCAATTAAAATGTTCAAAATCTAGTCGCATTCACATCACATCAGAAACAATGTCTACGTTGTCAATGATGTAGAAAAAACTGGTTCCGAACCAATTTAATTTTTTAACATGTTATTTTAACACTACAGACTTCTTATAGGTTTTCCCGTAATTTTTAGGTATAGAACTATTTATTTGCATATTTTTAAAAAATTTAGGCTCAGTAGTGTTCGGGTCGTTCACCGAAGAATTATAAACATGTCAGCGTAATAGAAAATATGCGTGCGATTTTTTAATTTGCAAAATGAAATACTTATTAGCTCTAATAAACAATTATAAAATTATTTTTTAAATGCCTTCGTCAGCGATGAAGTTACAAAGCTTCAAAGTTTACAATTAGAAAGAGAAGTCCGATATGAATTGTGACGTCAAAGATCTTGGCCCCTATACAGCTGCCATAGAAAACAGCGTTTTCGCGAGAGGGACAGATATATTTGTTTAAAATAATTATATCTCGTTTGTTTTTCGAGCAATTTTGATTCTATTTTCACTGTTAGTATTATATTTGTGTATATTTTTAGATAAACTGTTTAGATAATAAACATTTTTTTCGTGCATATTCCCTATTGCGACACCGCGCTCTATGCCTTGATTATTATTATAATTTTTTTTACTATATATATTTTACGTATTATTTATGTATTATTTATGTATTATTATATGTATTATTATTTTATGTATTACCTAAGTAAAACAGTAAGTACGCTTTCGGATAGCATATCGGGCGCGACTCAATCTCATCTCATTCACCTCATTAGTTTTAATCGTTATATATCCCATTTGTATTATTCGTATTACTGAAATATAGTTATCTTTATAATCTTTAATCCTAGTTTATCTTAAACTCATCCCAACCCCGAACAATTAGTTTTGGAGATAAGGGGGGGGAGGATGGTCATTTTTCGTCTAATTTCTTGAATAACTTCAATTTATTCTAAAATCTAATTCACCTCATTAGTTTTAATCGTTATATATCCCATTTGTATTATTCGTATTACTGAAATATAGTTATCTTTATAATCTTTAATCCTAGTTTATCTTAAATTCACCCCAACCCCGAACAAGTAGTTTTGGAGATAAGGGGGGGGGGGAATGGCCATTTTTCGTCTAATTTCTTGAATAACTTCAATTTATTCTAAAATCTTATTCACCTCATTAGTTTTAATCGTTATATATCCCATTTGTATTTATTCGTATTACTGAAATATAGTTATCTTTATAATCTTTAATCCTAGTTTATCTTAAACTCACCCCAACCCCGAACAAGTAGTTTTGGAGACAAGGGGGGGGGGGGGAATGGTCATTTTTCGTCTAATTTCTTGAATAACTTTTTTTTTATTGCTGATGGATTTGCTCTTGACTCCAGTCTAGGTCAATTTATTCTAAAATCTTATTCACCTCATTAGTTTTAGTCGTTATATATCCCATTTGTATTATTCGTGTTACTGAAATATAGTTATCTTTATAATCTTTAATCCTAGTTTATCTTAAACTGACCCCAACCCCGAACAAGTAGTTTTGGAGATAAGGGGGGGGGAATGGTCATTTTTCGTCTAATTTCTTGAATAACTTCAATTTATTCTAAAATTATAAAAAAATATAATTAAAACCCTCATAAAACGCCCTTTCATTTGATATATCACACGATATTGTTCAAAAATTTTTTTTTTGTTTTTTCTATTTTGACCCCCAAAAGTGACCCCCATACTAAAAATTAAATAATTTACGTAACGCGTTCGTGTTTGGGTCACAGAAGTTCATACGTGCACCAAATTTCGACAGAATCGGTCTAGTGGATCCGGAGAAAACTGGCTGTGACAGACAGACACCCGGATCCTATAAGGGTTCCGTTTTTTGTTCGGAACCCTAAAAACTTATCCTGGGGAGTTTGTTGAGCAACTTCTTTATCCCAGCTAAAATACTAGGAAGGGGAGACGGGCGAACGTTTTGAGGGACTGTCTTTATGTAGAAATTGATGTTAAAATTAAGTTTTTCTGCCTAATTTCAAATGACTTTTGATTTTGATATTGACATTATACAGCAAACGTCGTAATGAATGCCGGAATCGCCCTTTATATCACAACACACATCAATACACCATTAAAAATTCAATGAACACGATAAAATCCAAAATAATCTTCCTTCTTAACGCTCACAATCAAGCTAATAGCGCCATATGCCTCAATTATGAACTCAAACAACAATCATAATGTCGCAAAGTACTCCAAAGTGCTAGACGTATACATGTCCTCACGATTTCCATTACATGCAAAATTGCCTTTTGCCTCATCACTCCTATGTCAAGGCAATAAGGTTCATTTTGAAAGAGTTTTGGTAGGATTGAGACGTGTATGCCAACCTCATTCGTACGAAATTGCTGTCGACAGTTGTGGTTTTGTGATGCGGGTGTATTCTGAATTGTTTTTTTTTGTTTGTATGTGTTTTTGCTTAGCTTCTAAATTAAAAAAAAAATCATAAGGTAGTATTTAGAGCCACTACTCAACGCTGTAAATGAAAAATAGGTGTACAAAAAAATTATGGTCAAATAATAAATCTTGAATCAGGCTTCCAAATTAAATATAATTAGCTGCAGGTTATTTTGCTCTGGTTGGCCAAACCGAGCTCGCATGGCGCTGGTCATCCATAGTGGTTTTTTCACTGCTTGAGGACTGATACAGTCTTTGTTTTGGGGTGCTACTCAGCTACTAGAACCGGGAACGATTTAATTGTTTCTATTCTTCTGTAGCAACATCAATGCCGCCACCAAGAAAAACCAACGTAGTAAAAATCTATATCGCAACATAAAGAACCGGAACGCCATCTATCCTTCCAGCAGCGAACTACTAACGAAATCCTGCATCGCAGTAATTAGAGTTCTCCGTGCGATTTAAACATATACAACAGTCCGAATATAAACTATCGGACAGGTGCCCACTGGACACAACAACCGTCCAGTCGTAGGATGCTCCCTTTTCAATAGAAGTTTACGGGACTTACTCTCAATATCGCATACCTCTATACTTCTCTCTCTTATTGGCTCGTGGCTAAATAATAACAACCGCAGATCTTCTAGGTTAAACAACTCTTACCTAGGTTGCTTCGCAGATAGATGACCATAAAGTACAGACTCCTCTGCATCGTCCGCATCAGTGCATTTTGCATCCAGTGGAATCTTTTACCCTCATGAGTTTCATATTCTCGATCATTTCTAAGGTAAATATGTGATTTTTCACCAGAATACAGACTGTCCTAGTTGATATCATACACTGGTACACACAAAGGTCACTCGATTCGTGACATGGGCATGACCGGTAAACGTTCATAACGGCGTTTCCTTATAAGCTGTATGTTTCAACTTGCATGCTATTGTTTTTAATAGCATGAGTAAGCTATTCTGCAAAATTTTTCACCGTAAAAGCTTAGGTGAAGCAAGCTTCAAATGAGTTGTCAATCCCTAGCATCAAATGGAATGACAGCTCTCTTCATGCTCACTGACTTATGGAACTTTTCATGGTGGCTTTTTCACAGAATTTACCGGTTTTTCCTGTAGTGTACAAGTTAAGTCGTAAAACCTTTAATCCTAATACATCACATCACGTGATTTAAAAGAGTGTCCGTGGAATTTCTTGCACGTTCTTCTCCATAGAGATCTCCGCTTTTGAACCTAGAAAAAGCTTCGTTTGTGACTGATCGACCTTGACAATTCAAAAGTTGTATTGTTTATTATTCAAATAGTTTATTTGAAATAAATTCTTTGATTTGATTTGATATAATCCAGCTTCTAAAGAATTTCCTCAATTTTATCAAAATATTAATTTGTTTGTAAAAATTGGTTGTTTTTTATTATTGTACACATCTAGTCTTCAAAAATTGTTGTATAGAATAACTAATAACATAGTGTCTGAAAAAGAAGTAAAACAATAAACTTATACAATATTAACACCGTTACACAAATGAGACGCCGTGTGCGATTGCTGTCTGTCTGTCGCGTTGAACTGCGACAAAGAGTGTAAGAAATAGAGTAGGTAAGGTATGTTTTGCATAATGCGACAAATATGCACCAGTATTTTGTCTCTGGCAGAAGACCTGAGATGTAGACGAAGAGGGGGAAGATACATCACTGAAATTTCATTAACAGGTAACTACTAACATATATCTATCATAACATAATTTAAAATAAAGCCACAGTTAAATGCGTAGGGGAATATTGAAGTTGTAACTCATCAAGCATATTTTTAAACATATTTTTTTGAAGTGAAGCTCCCAATGCAAAGGCTACCAGCCACGTAAAATTACATCTCAGTCACTGTGTTACTTCAGATTAGGCTTTATTCCTACACATATACATATATTTCTAACTACTTTAAATCTTACACATTCTATTGACGATAACGATTGTCGAAATGTCAAAATATTTGGTATTGACTACGTGATACTTCGGTAGCCCATGTCAGTCCTATACAATTTCTAAATGTCAAGAATTGTTTCTGGAGGCTCTTGATTCTTAACATCATCCCATGTCAAAGTATTTCCTCTCTCCTAAAAATCTTCCTACATCCTACTACGAGACATAATTGCTAACAGTTGATGTTTCTTTCTTCGTGTTTCCATCATGGCGACTTTATTATATTTAAGTCATTAGCTGTGTGTTAATGTTTAGGGAGGGTTCTGTATTGTGGTTGAATTTACACGGCTTTGCGTTGTCTTTGGATTATAGAGGCGCTGTGTCATTACGAGTTTGTGGTGCAGACAGACGTGTTGCTGTGATTGCAAAGTTGAAAATGTTTTGTATTGTAGAAGCGTTGGCCTTTTTAAAGGGATAACAATAATAAACGTCCTTGATTTAACCAAGATGTCAGTTCCGTATGTGTTCCTTAAATAATTCAGGGTCTATTTGAATTATTTAATAAACACATACGAAACTTTTTGATAATAATATGGTCATTTGAATTAAATTTTGAATTTATATTTTTATAATAATGTCATACTTGCGGGTGTCATATGGATCCGTGGTTGCGGAATTTGTTCGAAAGAGTGACCGCGGCCCTGGAACGTAAAGGGCATTAGGAGGAACACGGATGGGTTTTAGTCAGTAAGAGTCTGACACTCCCTTCTGCTTTACCCAGAGCGGGAGGAGTCAAGTGATGATTTCCCATCCTTAAAAAAAAGGTGGTATATGGATAGTGTAAATGAAATGGGAAAAGAAATCGAGGTAGACAGTTCCGAAGGTGGGAAGACGAAATAAAGATTATAGCAGGGAAAACATGGACTAGGGGAGCCCAAAATAGAACAGAGTGAAAAGAAATGGAGGGAGGTATTGTAAAAAAAATTGTCTGTGTCTAAATTAAGGCTTATATTATTATCATTATTTGGATAGTGTACAATGTGTGAAGTCGGTTTCATAATCAGGATTCAAATATAAAAATGACACATGATTCAGTTTCCAACAAAGAAGCTAATTTGAAAAGATACCTACCGATGTTTACCATAACCTACAACTTATCTGAACTTTGACAGCTAACAGTGAAGCAATCTTTCTGATAGATTCTCTATACATGACAAAGTAGGGATGTCTGATGAAAAGATGGAAACGAACAAGACCGCTCAAAAAGATAAGAAAAGATAGATAGAAACCATCATTCTGAGAACACACATTCTCAGAATGATGGTTTCTATCTATCTTTGCTAACATAAAAGATCATTTCAGTAACATGACCATCATAAACAAAATCAAGCTCAAAAAGACAATGGAATATTCTCACTATTTCAAAACTTATTTTGTTGGCAGTCATTTAGATCACAAAAGAATGATATAAGGATACAATACACATCCCAAATTGCTATAATATCGTCTTGTTTTATGTTCAGACGAGGACAAACCGTTTTACAGCTATTACTGCATCAGGTATGTAAGTATTTGATTATCTTGGTGTGTTGAATAACTTTACTTTAAAATTGTTTGTCGATTAATTGTACCTACATAAATTTTATTTTCGGGGATAAGTCTAAATAATGTTTGTTTTAATTTTGTTTCATGATTAGGTCTACCTTATAAGCTTTCTATGTTAGGTGCAGCAGAAATTAATTTTCAGGAGCCTTTATTTCCAAATTCGGGTTTACAATTCCCTTGTATCGAAATTAATAGCACTCAAAAAGGATTCTACTCACAACTCTAGTCTTGGCTCCAAAGTTAGGCGTATGTCGTCTTCCTATCTTATTTTTGTCTTCTAGTATAGTCTGTAGGTTACCATGGTCAAAATTAATTGTTGCTAACTAAGCTTGTTCTACACTGACGAATACTGTTCATCAATTGCAGGCTCTACCTTTTTAATTCATCAATTTTTAAGGCAAGAAGAAGTGGTAAGGGGACGGCAGTATTAGCCGTAGAACCGATGTCCATTGGGGATGACGTTTTTTTGAATGGAGACCGCGAATCTGCAAACGTGAGGTTAAGGGACGCCCTCAGGCTCGTTGGAACAACGATCGTAGCAGGGTGGCTAATAGCAGCTGGATGAGGCTTGCCGTGAATAAACTTGAATGGTGTGCTATTGAAGAAGTCTATCTCCACTGAGAGATTGCTGAAATCTTTCTCCAGAAATGGACTACTGTATGTTGATGATGATGGTGATCGTGATGATCTTAATGACACACACACAAATTTACAGACACGTAACAGGTAGGTACAATCATTAGGCACTTTTTGTCGAAAACAATCATCTAACGAGATAAATCTAACATTAGTGACATTCACACCTATCTTTACATCTCAATGCCACACATCAAAATCGCATTTGTTCATGTTAAACTTTGAAACAATGAATTTTTTGGACTTCATTATAATACGCTTAACGTTTCGTGATAAGCTCCTCATGTACTGAATACGTACTCAACATTTTGAAATAAATGAAATGAAATAAATAAATTGATACATGTACTAGTCGATGGTGTTCTATTTCTACATAACAATGGTCTACCACAAATATGAAATATGAAAAATCATAGCAAAATGCTATTGCTATTGCGTTAGGAGCACAGATCCATGTAGCTTTTTATGTTATGGCCCTAAAGAGAGCGGCTCGTGATTAAGGACCAAAAAGTCACGTGGGTCGGGCGAAATATAAGCTAAGCTTGCCGAGATGGGTCGAAGATGTGTGACCATCCTTTATTCAAGCCTCTTTTATGCCTCAAAAAGCATGTTAAGTTATTTGTAGATCTTTGGCAGGCATTTGGGTAGTCAGAAGTCTTAAAGTCTTCGAAGCATTAACAATCAAACTGCCCATTAACTGGATTCTGGAGGTAAGAAAGACCTGTATTGCATCTTGTTAAATATATTCAGTTGCACCTGGTAAGACTAGGAACCGATCCCAAGAAAAACACTAAGCAGGTGATGATTGGACAGTGAACAAGTAAGCGTCTTCTGTATTTCATATTTCAAGGCCACAAAAGTATCTCTTGGTTCTTATACATAATTAAGTTTATAGTACTTAATAAAAAAAGTAAACACTTTCCTTCAGTCATAATAATTTGAATAAACGACATCTAGCGGAATATAGTGGAACTACGCGCACTTAAAACGCCTGCTTCCAGTAACTAAATGGCTGAGAGCAACTGGCAACAAAAGCGAGATCCTGGTACGAGTATAAGTTGGCAGATGGCAGTTAGTGATAACAAATAAAATATTACGTCACGTCATCGTTTAGCAGATTGTTCGATATCTGTAACCCGTTTAACCTGTTTTTTTTCTGATTAAATTCGTTGCAGGATCCAAGACAGTTAAATCATTTCTCCGGGACTCGTCGGGCTTCATTGGCTC
This sequence comes from Lacanobia wlatinum, assembly GCA_947578705.1. NCBI lineage: Eukaryota > Metazoa > Arthropoda > Insecta > Lepidoptera > Noctuidae > Lacanobia > Lacanobia wlatinum. The sequence continues at coordinate 6,921,247 of OX388044.1, read as the reverse complement.
GGCGTTTTTCTGGTGGTCGCCACTGTTGATTCTGGCTTTCAGGAGTTGCAGTGGTTGGGAATGTGTGGCGGGCTTGTCCCAAAAAAAAAAAATCTGTAACCCGAAAATACAATATTAGGTTAAAATAAAATCTGATAAAGTCACTAAATAAAATATTTAGGCCCTGTTTCTCGAACCACAGTGATCACATAGTTACTGGGACAAATTAATTGTCAAACGGGTGCTATACATTCAACTGTGATTATTTAAATGAGTTTTCAACAGCCAATAGGGTATTTAACTGAAAAAATCTAAGTATCTAATAAGACACATGTGACGTCACTATGATGGTACAATTTTACCAAGCCACATGACGTCATGCGTGTCTTCAACGCGCTGTTACGTCTTCATTTTTTGTTTACGTGAAAAAAGAAAAAATACGTGTCCAATGTTTTAAGGAAGTCTATCTAACGGACTAATTAGTTTTTTTTTTAGTAAAATACCTATTGCAGTATTCGACTAGCGTTTAATTTTGAGACGGATCTATACTATTATTTATTTTTAACATCGATGACTAGACTTCCAGTTGTAAACTTTTACCAGAAGTTTTCAGGCACAAATGGTTTTCGTAAAAATGTTCATCTTCCTAGCCTTTTTCCAACTATATTGGGGTCGGCTTCCAGTCAAACCAGATTCAGCTGAATACCAGTATTTCGTAAAAACGTTGCGATAGAATTACCAAACCTAACTTGGTCTTCATCTGCAACAACCACATAGGTAGTGGTATAAATTCAACATTTCCAGGCCGCTATAACAATGACGATGATCCATCTGTTATAGGAAGTGAGATGCTGGGAGTCAAAATATCGGGAACCAAAATAAAAAAGAAGGTCGTGGCTAAACTATAACAGCCGCACGAGACGAGTCGATCTTCAAGATCAAGCATCGCTTGCTGAGGTCGGTCTGTGAATGACCATCTTAACATACTGAGACTCCTCTGTCCCTCGTAAAGCACGTTAAGCCGTTGGTCCCGGCTGTCATTTGTAGATCTTTGGCAGGCGTTACGGATCGTCAAAGTCAAAGTCATAACGTTTATTGCGAACCAAGTGTACAATGGTGTTCTTTTGTTAGGTACTTATGACTTAGCAGCCTTTTACAAGCATTGCAATATTGCATTGAGCAGTGGTGGCCGAGTGGTAATGGCTCCAACTTACGAGTTGTAGGTCGCGGGTTCAAACCCAGCCAGGCACATTACTTTTTGTAATTTATTTCATCACCACTGGTCTCAAAACGGTGAAGGAAAACATCGTGAGGAAACCGGCATGTCCTAGAACCAAAAATTCGAAGACGTGTGACATTCACCAACCCGCATTGGGCCCACGTGGTGGATTACGGCCCATTCCCTCTACTAGAGGGTGGCCTGAGTCCCAACAGTGGGAACATATTATAAGGCCGACTATGCTATGCTATGCAATAGGTATTATTATTATTCGCCTGCCTTTTCCATCCTAAATTAGCATATATTTTAATTTATATTAATACACTTAAATTGAGAAATTATAGTTATATCAGAATTGTTGTTTGTTTTTTGTAGTTTTTATTTATCGTCAGAAGCCAGAAAACCTGAAACCAGTCTTGCGAAGAAGCACTGTGTCTACAGTGTGTTGTAAAGTTACTGGGTTTTGGAGGTCAGATAGGCAGCCGCTCCACGTAAAATACTGGTATTTTAGCTGGATCCTATTTGACTGGAAGAAGACCCCAATATATTTGGGGAACCTCCTGGACAGATGATGATCGAGAATCGAAAATCTACAGTCTAAAAGATACATGTTGAGGCATTTGTTCTTGAACTCAGTTGTAACGAACTAACCGAGGAGAATATTCACCGGTTTCTTTGCAATTTTAGGGCAATTCAGCAGTTCTTAATTTTATTACTATTCTAAAAGCCATTCAGATTTCCCATTGAGAAGGTGATGATTTGAAAGACAAAAGACGTTTAAATGTTCAATTGAAATGAATTGATCCTGCTGATAATACAACTTCAGGACTGTGATAAGCCTTATGTATCTATATATAGCATAAATACAATGAAAAAATTTCACAACATAAAGCAAACAAAGATACAGAATGAAAACATACTACAGACGATCCATACAATAAATAAGTCTAACTATCAGCCAGTACATTTTCATCAACAGTGCCATTCACACTGATAAAACCCGAATTGATATTTGATATCCCAAATCGCTAAAAGCAACCTTGGTCGTCAGAGGTAGTTATTTCACTCCTATCAATCATCTTTCAGATAACAAAGCTTTCACGGTAATGGAATACCTTAAACCAATGTTATCTAGAGTATGGAATATCCACTCTATATGAATATTCAGTAAACATTTTGCAGTTTGCTGGACATGTTTTTGGTGGTACTGAACTTTTTTGTGAAATTCGAAAGAAAGCAGAAGTTTAAATAAGGATAAGACATGGCAGTGATTTAAAGCGTATAGATAAACAAAAATTATAAATGTGGGTAAAATGTGACTGAATATACATTGCATTTGAAACTTTATTACAGGTAGTGTATGGAAATATTGAATGAAGTGATAGCAATTAGTGAAGATATAAAATAATAAACATGGAAAATCCTGACTTGGATGGAATAGACTGGGAAAATGTAAGTTTCTTCGTCTTAAAAAAGCATTAAGGCCTTGTGAATTTTCAAAAATATTTGAGTCTATTCAATTTTTTTTTTTCAAATTGTAGCTCTAGTACTATTGATATTTTGCAAACAATTAAGCATACATCTTAAAATTGCACATCATATTACATCTAACAACATTCCAAACAAATACAGATTTTTATTATATTGTACGAATCAAAGCATAAAAACGAGATAAGATAAGAGCACAAATCAATACAAGCGGATTAATATAAGTCCTACACTAAATGAATATATTTGTTTACAGTTTGACACATCACAAGAGCCATTCCCGAACACATTATGGCACGTAAAACCAGCCCGAGAAATCGCTTTAAAGACTACAGCAATGCTCGTTGTTGGCTTAGCAGGAATCTTTCTAAATTCAATCATATTGATAGTATTGGTTAGAAACAAATGGCTCTGGTCTGCCAGTAACTGCTTGATTGGGAATTTGGCGCTGACAGACTTGCTTACGCTGATTTTGTGCCCCTGGTTCATGCTTGTCAGGGATTTTTTCCAAGCGTATGTTTTGAAGAACTTTGGTTGCCGGTTTGAAGGATTCTTGCAAGGTATAATGCTCGGAGCTTTTTGAGGAATTTTGAAGTGCGTTTTCACTTTAATTTGATTTTATAATGTTCATGACCAAATTCGATTTTCTTTTTCTGTCTAGGAAACCGTAGCTCATCTTATCTCAATTAAAGCTTATTTTAAGAAAAAACTAAAGGAGAGTAATTGCTCCTACAAAGTATCCCAATTTATTTACCAGGATTGTTTAATTTTTAGCATCTTTCCTTCTATCAAGCGTATGTGCTATCTTGTTAGTATCCTATGACCGTCTGGCGGCTGCAGCTCTGACAGCAGAAGCAAGGGTTACTATAAAAGCTGCTCCTTTGATAATCATAGCGACGTGGGTTGCTTCCTGTGCTTTATCTCTGCCATGGGCATTGAAGAGGGAGTATATAGTAAGTCATATTATTTTGCCTATTCTCAAATTGTTTGATAAATCGTTGGTTGCTTGTAATTCGTATTAGGGAGCAAAAAGATGGAGATTTGGCGTATGTTACATCGGGTTTGGGCACTCTATAATATTATTTTTATAATTTTACGTTTTGGCCTGCAGTTTCCCATTTACATTAATCATCATCATATCAGCCGAAAGACGTCCACTGCTGGACATAGGCCTCCCCAATTTACATTAATGTGCAACTGTTAAACGTTTGATGAAAATTCTAGAAATTAGAAAATTCTTATCTCTACAGGAACGGCCGTGGAAGGACTACTTGGAATCTTTCTGTATGGAAGATTTTCGCGTACTTGGCATTTATTGGCACTTCTTATTGATGCTGTTAGTGTGGGTGCCCCTTGGTCTAATGCTTATCACTGTAAGTTTATCGTACATTTTGAAAATTTGGACTTTCATTTTCATACATATTTATATGTTTCCCTACTTTATGACTTGTTATAGTTACCTGAGAAGTAGATTGTCTTATTCTTATTGTGTTGGAGTCAGCCTCCAGTTTGACCGAACGCAGCTGAGTACCAGAATTTCAAACGGAGCCAATTTGATCTCTAGAAAGCATTTGCTTGTTCTTTACTTATATTATTTAGTCTGCACTTTTTTATTTATTTTCAATTATTTCCACAGTATGGTACAATAATGTGGCGCCTAGAATGCAGTGTACGGGAACTATCGTCACGTGGGGGTGGCCAATCCATTGCCAGAGCCCGAAGCCGGGCTTTGAGGATTACCGCATGTGTACTTTTGGCAGGTATATGCTGCAGAGTACCATACACTGCGCTGATTTACTGGCGAAACTCGCTGAGTTTGCAGATAAATGCGGTAAGTATAATTTCATTAAAATAATATTTCAGAATCTGGCTAATATGAACCGTATCACTTGATTGAGAATATGCATAGCTTCACAAAATACTCGTTTATTTTTATTTGAACTGCAACTCTGTTTTCATTTTATCTTTTTTTACTTCATTATTATAATTAAATAAATTATCTGTAGCTTAAATTATTAATGTATTGTATTGTACGATGGGCAAAAGTACAGCATTAACTTCTTTCAGGTCGATGGTAGCTACGAAATAATGTGGTTTGCTGCCAACTACCTCATGTACTTGAACTGTGCTGTCAATCCACTTATCTATGGCTTCACTAATGCAAGGTTCAGAAAAGCTATGGACATGACTCCTGGAATCGCTTGCTTCAAGTTCGGCACTTGGTGCTGTATGTGTACTATGGTTAGTTTTCTTTTATCTCACTACACGTGGTACAAAGATAAGATTTTATCAGACAGTTGATAGAAATGCTCGTGTCAGGTGCCATTAACAAGGGTTAGATATTAATTTAAGAAAAATAAAATTGGCCGGCAATCGATACATGTAATCTTTTATGATAAAAAGCTGTCTGGCTTTAGCTATATAGCTCATATATCCAGATATTTTTAGATAACAAAAGCCAGACGTGAACAAAAAAGATGTTTTCATGTTATTTAGTAAGTATTTTCAGTTGCAATTTAGTACTCTTAACGGTACAAATTTAACTAAGTCAAAAATTCTTAAAAAAAAGTACTTTTTAGCTGAAATTTTTAAAAAAGTCCCCAATTTTAGTAATGCAAATAATATTGATTACAGTTCAACAAAAAGCAAATCCAAATAGTGGACAAGAATACAGAGAAGGTCTTCGTGATCGGGAACTCTCCGAAACCAAACAAAAAACTCTCGCGAGCAATAAAGAGTATTCTACACATTAAAAAAGATTGCCTGGAGTTCAGCCTTAAAGTTGACGAAGCTACCACTAAGCCCACTAAAATTACGCCTGTTAAAACTGAACAAGTTTAATCAGGTGAAGAAATGGAAAATAAAGAAAGAAGATGTTGGTGTAAAAAAATCAGGCCTTGAAATATATAAAAGGTGGCAAGCTAATGTGAAGATTGCATACAATTAAGACAATTGTTCCTATTGAAATGAAGTTCCTTACTTTGTTGTCAATTATTTTATTTCTTGTGATAGTGGACGATTATTAAGTAATTTGAGTAAACACATGTATTTTATTGGGTATAATCTATTTGGCAAGATTATTGTCATTGCATTTTTAATTATTATATTTTTTTGTATTGTAGCATTTCATTTTAAAGATAGACCTTAAAATAATATTATATTTTCGAACCATATTTTATTACAACATTATAATAATTTTGTGATTTTATTTATTTGGCAAGCAATACAAACACCATAGACATATTGTATCGATCTCCTAACTCATCAAAATTGTAAGCCACGGCTTACAAAAACAACAGGAAAGATAAATAACACTTCTGTCTTTTACATCTCATTGAATTTCTTCTTCTGCAGTAGCATCCAAAAGATAAGTAAGTTCGTTTATCTTTGATTCAAGACTATCTTTCATGTGAGGTTCTATTCTAAGTATGTTTGTAGCCTCTTGAAGAAGCACCAGGCTTTCCATCAGTTCATCCTGAAAACAAAAAGATAATTTTGATTAATATACTTTTCGGGGAAAGTTGTAAGGAGTGATAAGATCGGAGGCTCTAGAAAAGTGACATCTGTCGGTGACAATGTGATGCAAGTCATTGACAAAATGTAACATGTATGTAATTAACAAACGCTAACGAAATGTCGCAACCATGATCAATCCCTTTTAGAACCTTGCATTAGCACAACAACAACCAGCGGGGATGAAGTTTGTTCCTTCAGAGAGGCCGTGGTAGACGGGACAAATTTGACCCTTGCCTTAAGCTTGTCTCCCAGTGGGGTGATGACAATCTGGTCACTTTTAACGCCACCAAAACACAGACGTATCTTTTTACCGCAAACATCTGTACATCTATTCCTGTGACTGATCGGCTCAAGCTCCTAGGCATGGAGTTGACATCATGTCTCAACTTCGGCGCCACTATTGAGTACAAGCCCAAACTGCGACCAAACATCCTAAATAAGGTGAAGCAACCCTTCAGGCCTGGACAGCTTTTAACCCTATACAAAAGCACAAGTCCGATTCTGCATGGAGTATAGCAGCGACCTTTGGGAAGGCTCAGCTAAATACCAACTTGCCGCGCTTGACTCGGTGGAACGCAGACCTAAGAGGCTCATCGGCGACGTGAAACTGGTGGATGCCAAGCTACACAGCTTGGCTCATCGCCGCAAGGTTGCCTGCTTGTCGATCTTCACATATTGTACTTCTGTGAGTATGCCCAAGAACTCCACGACCTCATCCCATCGGCCCTTCTACTATCGGACATCCAGTCGCACTGCAAGTTACCATCCCTACCTTGTTGCTATTCTACCAATTCGCACTAAGCGTTTCCAAACGTCTTTTATAATGCGCTCAGCAAAAGAGTGGAACTCTCTGCTTGCGTCTGTTTTTCCAAACGCTTAAGACCCTCATCTCTTTAAAGTAAGAGTGAACAGGCGCCTTCTGTGTAAGCTCGGTCCATCGTAGACTTTGTCTCTGTCATCTCTGGCCTAGACTAGAGTCAAAAGCAAACCATCTCAAATAAAAAAAATGTATATTTGGTATTTCGAAAATCGCATTCGCTGATAGCACACTGTCTAGAGCCTGCTTGGGGAGGCTTATATACAGAATATCTTTTGGTTCACGATTCGCAAGAAGTGAAATATCTTGTTTTTTACTAACCGATTTTATTACCTAAATTATCTGTTTGAATATTCGGCTGTTTGAATAACAGCTGAATTTAAGTGAATTAGCCCCTCTTTGATCTCGGAAAACATTCTATAAAATATGACTAAGAAAAATGCCACAAACGAAAAGACACACACTCAGTATAATTTTGTCCACTTCCACAATAATTTGAGAATCATCTAAAACTTTTTATCTGACATTTTGCAACAGAAGCTTTGCCTTTACGACACAATCATTTAAGACAATTAGTGTTTGAGATACTTTAAACTTGTTATAACAATCCAATAATTTTAATAAACGCAGTAGTACAACATTAAGAGCTATCACAACACACAATATTCGAATTACACTTATTTGAAGTGACAAAAATGTGCAACAAGATGGATTATGTTATAAACATGTTTTTACGATAATATCATGTTTATCATCACGTTGTTTTAATATATAGGCCGCAATGTCATCAGATGAGACGTTATTTTATCTGGCAATCATCCAGATTATATAAAACATACTGCACGAAACAGAATGTTAGGCTATTATTATTTTTGATAGAGATTGTGGCATAGACAATACTAAGTGTTAAGTGTGGAATGTAGTTTTTAGTAGGTGATTACAATTGAATTGCTTTAAACTGTGGGACGTCAGTTTGCTATAAAACTAAAAATACTTTTGGCACTTCTTTACCAAGTTGGCATTGGTTAGAAGCTTCATTAAATTCTTAACATTTTTCGTCATAGTAAAATAGATGTCTTGTTTATAATGTCTTCTAACATAATTTATTATGACTGTAAATTTCGACAGTTCCTGATCAAATTATAAAAATTATTTCAATGATGTTACACTTTTGCAGGACTTTTACTATTTCTGAAGTTCTAATCGCGTCAAATTAACAGTTCGTGTGAGAAAGACTGCAAGAAGAAACTAGTCATGAAGAAACTAGATTTATTAGGCGCAGCTCTCAAATTAAAATTATACTAAGTACCTACTATAATTATAATCTTCACGAAATGTTATTAATATATATCTGATAATATTAGTAGCGAATTCACAGAACAACAAATTTTGAAATACACTTGTTCCGGCCAACTATTTCAAAGAGTAAAATATAAATGTCAGCCGCAAGCAATGCAGACTATTTGTCTCGCATCTTGTTGCTATTAATGTTGTAACTACTACATTAATAGACAAGATGCGAGACAAATAGTCTGCATAGTACGGTGATTGGATTAAACAGCGTACTAGTTAGCGTTAACAGTTTTGCAGCAATTGCTTTTTTTATTTATTTCAAAAAATGAACGACACAAAAATAAACATACGAGTCGGAGTCTCACATGAAGGATTCCGTACCATAAACCGAAAAAAACACGTTTCCTTTACGGGAGCCCCTTTATTTTTTTATTTAATTTTAATTATTTGTTGTAACAGCGGCAATAGAAATACACACTCTGTGGAAATTTTAACTATCTACCTATTAAGTAGTTCTTGAGATACAGGCCACTGATAGACAGACGGAAGGACGGACGGACAGCGGAGGCTTTGTAATAGGATTCCGTTAGTTACCTTATGGATACGGAATCCTAAAAATGTTGGTCACTAGATTTAAACTTTTGAGCGCCATTGTCACATATTTTTTTTCCTTTTATGGCAACTGAGCCGGTTCCGACTACACTGCCAGTGTCACGTCACAATGGCAGCACATTGTCACCTAAACTATGTGATGGTGACAAACGAAAGCTTACACGGCACCATGATGGCAACGTTAAAAACATATGCCAAAAAACATACGCCGACTTTGTGGCGTTTATACTCTGGAATCCTAACATTTTTATCTAATCTGATTGACAATGGGCCAGAATCACATTGCATTTGCCAATTTTCGCAGATCTAAATTATTTTCAAACAGGAGGAGGTTCGATGTTCGTCTGTATGTATTTTTTTTTATATTATGTTCACCGATATCTCCGCCAATTGTGGACCGATTTTAAAAATTCTTTTTTTTATTCGAAATCCTATAGTTTTGAGGTGGTCTTATTGTCACCAAGTCAGAATCTGATGATAGAATCCCATGAAAATCGATTTTATAGGCACATACAATATTTTTCGTAAACTTAGTATCGCAATTCAGACATTTGTGCCTGATAATCATCAACTCATGTTATTGAGCTGATGATGAAAGGTTTAAGTTAGGATCTGATGATGGAATCCCATGAAAAATGTTTGTTCAGCGACATTTTCGCCAATTATTATAAACCGATTTGGATGATTATTTTTTTGTTTGGAAGAGTATTTTCTCGGACTGATTCCATTTCAATTTGGTGAAGATCTAATGAAGAACTTCGGAGGTAGGCAACGGAACTCTTCAATAAATGATAGCAATAGGATCGGGATTGCTGAATTCGCATGTCTGTTTATTGTTTACACCAGTTCAAATATAAAATCACTCCGGTACGCTGCGAATGGTACCAATTAAAAGTAAAAAATAAAAAAAACATTCATACAAGAAAATACAACCGATTTCCAAAAACAACTACTACGGTGTTTTGGGTTATTTTTCCGTTTTTAGACACCGACTTCCGAAATTAAAGATATTTTACACTTTGTAGTGGTTTTTGAGCATTCAAGTTACCTTAGCAATAGATTTTAAACAAAAGACAAACGAATATGTATCGTAACATTGGGCAGTTTAAAGACATATGAGACGTCTAATGGAAAAAGTGACTTTGTTTAATACTATTTAAAGGTGGTAACAAGGTGGTAAACAATTTTTCGGCTCTTGACCCATGTTACCGCTGTCTTCTTCCGTTCTCCCCTGATAACCATAACCATTTAATATCCCTTCCAGGCTTGTGTTTTGTACTTTTGTATCTCTGTTAGTAACATTTTCAGGTATTTTTTTAATTTTTTTTTTAATTTGTGATGTGTTTGCTTTTGGCTCTAGTCAAGGTCAGAGATGATAGAGACAAAGTCTACGATGGAGCGAGCTTACCCAGAAGGAGCCTGTTCACTCTAACATTAAAGAGATTAGGGTTGTAAACGTTCGGAAACACAGATGCAGGCATAGAGTTCCACTCCTTTGCTGTGCGTATTATAAAAGAAGTTTGAAAACGCTAAACCAATTTACATGAATTTGGTATAGAGATATGTAGACTTTTAAAAGGACATAGCATACTTTTTATCCTGGAAGTTCAATCTTTTACGGTAATTCTCGACTTGAAAGCGGGTAAAGCTACTGACAGAAGCAGTACGTACAGTTGTGTCATGGACAAGGAAAAAATTGTGGCAATCAAGTCACCAAATTTCTAAAACTTATCAAATATCAGCTTCTGCAAGCGGCTTCGCCCGCGTGGGTGTCGTACATTATCCCAAGAGAACATACCTTTGTGGTAAAAAAAGGCCTATGAGCTGTTCCTGACTATAGGTAATCTCTCTCTGTACCAAATTTCATCCAGATCCGTTCAACCGTTCTGACGTGATGTGTGTTGGATGGATGTGTGAGTAACAAACATTCATCCAACATTTCGGATTCTTATTAGTGGTAAGATTTTAAAAACCACGAAAAAGACAGATTCTCACCTGAGCACCGGCCTTAGTTATCTTCCCAGTTTCGTACTCCCTCTTAGTCTTCATCGTCATAGCGGCCTGCAGTTCCAGGAGTAGGGTTCCTCTGAACCTGGACCAGCCTGGTTCCAGCTTATCAGCTACCTCCAGTAACTCATGACACAGGTCCACTTTTCTCCTTAGTAGTGCGTTGGGCAGTTCTGTAACCACATTTTTTTATTCATGTACTAAGACAACATGGTGGCCATAATGCCTTAGGCATTCTTTACCTGTTAACCAAAGGTGTTGAAGAGATAACATGGCAGGCGCATGGATTGAAGTGAAGATTGCAGAAAATAAATAAAAATTCTATACAGTCAGAATATTATTATTGTATATTATCCCCATTGGAACAATTGATTTATAATGTGCATTTGAGTAATTTTAAAAGTGATAAACTACGACTGCGGGACTGGTTTGGCAGATTATGGGTCTTAAAATGTTAAAAACGTTTAATAGGTCGCTAAATATTAATGAAGATTTCAAAAAGCGTATTATACGTCTTATTTTTGCTAATATATGAAACATGCAATAATAAAGTGGTTTTTAACCCGGTGGTGTCTTTAAGCTATGATAAATTTGTGATAGAATTATGAACTCTATCACAATTTATTTTTTTTGCTTTCCACCGGGAAATGTAGTAGCAAAATCCTGTACACATACATTAGTATGTGTGTGTGTGTGTGTGTGTGTGTACTGCATTTCGATTAGCTTATCTGAATATTATACTCAATCATCCCCAACAACATATACCTCGTACCAAAAAAAGGTAAACGTTTACCAATACAACTTAAGGTACTCAGTAATCAGTTTAGTTCATGTGGAAATTTATATTAAATTTGATTTCCTTCAATGTTTTGTGAATGTTTTGAATTTTGTTTAATCAAACTACTAAACACAAATTCACATGTTTAGACCGAAGCTAATGACTTCTTGAAATAGCATTCTTCATTTGTCAGCGTTCCAATAATTTTATTGAAAGGAGAATTAGTTCAGGGATGGAATGTCGATAAAACAAGGTATTTACTAATTCACCAGTCTTTACCGATTGGTTTTGTAGATACAATTTCTTTTTTCCAGCTTGCCTGCAGCCCGATTAAAAATCTCAATCCAGGCATAATTGTACTAATATCCTATACTACGAAACGATCACCCTCAAAAATGTAGCTTGTACAATCTGTCCATTCCATGTCCTGGAAAAATCAGGGGATAGCTTTTGGTTAAGTGGCTTCAAAGGTTGCAAGTTCGTATGGCATCTCAGTATCAGCCAGTCTTGAAGTTTTTTTTTTTTTTTTATTTGATATGGGTTTGCTCTTGACTCTAGTCAAGGTCAAAGATGACAGAGACAAAGTGTACGATGGAGCGAGCCTACCCAGAAGGAGCCTGTTCACTCTAACTTTGAAGTCTGGTTTATACCCTGTTTGGTATTTTATACCCGGGAAAATGTCCCTAACGAATTTTGTAACACTTTTGTATCTATTCGGAAGTGGTGAAATAGTTATCCGTATTTTCAATAAAGTTCAATAGTGTTCTGTGTTTGTTTTCCTGGATTTAAATGTAAATTATTTTGAAGTTTTATTTTAATGTGTGACCTGTACAAGTATACAATGAAAAACGTTTATTGGCATGGTTGCTAAAATTGACATTTGAAACCTCTTCCGGGCAACAAGTGTAGGTACTACTTACCAGTGGTAGCTTTTAGTTTTTTTGTCTAGCTCTTCAAAATGTTTACAAATCCCGTTATTAAGTGCAAAGGAGATGTATGTATCAGTGATGTGTAAATCTAAGATTTTTAGACCACTCCGGAGTGTGCTCTAATTTAGGTTAGGAACACTGTAAATATACGTCAATCAGAAGATCTATTTTAACAACAACTACACATAAGTACCTGTTAAACTATATCCTTTATAGTTCCCATATATTTGTACCAATGCCAACTTGGCCTGCACTACTAAATGGTTGGTAGGATGCAACGTCTGGCTATACTTCTCAATGAAATCTTCAAACTCATTTGGTGCAGTCTTATTCAGCTTCTGTAGATCTTGTTTCAAAGCGTTGTTGCCCCAAACCATCTGCTTGCTTAAAATACTATGTTCACATTTCTCACACTTCCATGGTGCTTCTTCGTCTAATGGATTAGTTGAAACCAGCATTGAGCCACGGTTATCAGTATTCTGGCCAAAGGGATTGTTGCAAACGGAACAGTATATATTACCCAGATGGGTTCCAAACTCTGTCGGATCCTTGCATCTATCACATTCACAGTCGAAGAATTTATTGGTCAGCAGATGCTTTCGCCTATCCAAAGTTCCCCATAAAGATTGGGTATAAGTAGCGGTAATTAAATCACCTTTCGATATGGGTACCGTTGCTATCACCGCCAAATGAAAGTCATCACCCACAAATATATGCCTCGTATTAGGTTTACAGCTATGGTCCATCATTGAAGCTGTCAAATATATAGCCCGCAATCTTGTAGACCCATCTGGCGACCGTACATCAAAGGAGTTTGTGTCAAATATAGATGCGACCTTCAATATAGTTTCTTCATCAAACGGCAATCCAAGCACTTGAACTATGAACGTCACTAAATTAGCCCTTAAAACTGTATACAGAGGGGTGTTTATCCTATCTTCTAAATGAGACTCCAGATTCATTATGTTTTCATACTGGAGCGGGTTAGAGTGCTTCATCAAGAGCACTCTTAGTGGAGAAATAACACAGTAGGCCGCTTGAACTTTGTTAGGACCTTGGTATTTTATGTCACATTTATATTTCCTGTCTGTCATGGCTTTGCACTCCGGTTTGTGAATATCAGCACTTTCGCACTCGGGGCCACACATCGGCCAGTTGCACTTTGAACATTTATAATAGTCCCCGAATTCTCTCGGGTCTAGATTTTTGCCGCATGTCAGGCAGACGGTTGGGCACGTGATCCTTGGTCCTATCACAGCTGGTTTCTCCTTGAGGATCATTTCACCTTGTTGTATGTCTCTCGTAGCGACCATGTGCCGTCCTAAGGTGTCTGAGTATTCGATCTTGAAGGCACAGCATTTGAATTTGTGACCTTCTCTCCATCCTAGCTTCTGATGGGGTCTGGAGCAGTAGTAGACGAGTTTGCAGCCTCCGCAGATTTGGTTTGCAGGTTGTTGGCACACCTCGCAGGTTGGCATATCGCGAACTTTAAGGCACTGATTACTAGGCCACGATGCACGCCCGCTCCGCTTGGTATCAAACACAATACTCGTTCTAAATAGACATGCATAATTAACTAGACAGTAAAGATTCGGGAATAGTGCCAACAGAATTGAGTATTAATGCTGTACCCTTTGTACAACATACGGCTGCAATGTCTGACAGTAATTATAATTTTAATTAAATCGCGTTTCACTTCAAACACATTACAGAACTGTGCATTTTTTAGAAGTACTCTTGGAAATATGAGTTACAGATAATTTAAACTTGTATCCCATTTGTGTAATGCTGATGGTTGATTTAGTAGGTACAGTCTTCAGTTTTTTTATTGGGGTACCCTAAAACTGAAGTACATCGTCTATCTTTTCACTTCGTATAAGTTTCTCAAATAGCTCTTGATTTTAAACATCTGTGTTACACTTTAGGTAAGCAGATAACACAATTGACAGAATTTTAGGCTTCCGGCTGTCAGAAAGCTCAAAAATATTTGTCTGACACTGACAACCAAGATTGACGGCTGAAGGTAATTTTCGAAGAGTAGAAGCTCTCCCTGCTGCATAATTTACGTACTAAAATATTTTTTTCGAAACTTTGTTTTATTTCCGCGTTGTCATGCTACAGAAAAACCAAAGCCGAAAAACTCACTGATAAGAATATTGGAGGCCTTAGTTTGGATCAGACCCGTTACTCTATTTCAACTATTATATTTTCAACTAAGTTTATGGGGATGCCGAGAAACCCCAATCTGGGGGGCTAAAAAGTCTACTTTGGGAGAATCATATTAGAATCATAATATTAATCACGCAACAATGTGTCAAATTTCATTTTCATCTTTATCGCCAACGAATTAGGTTCAAGTTTGATTGGGAAAATTTGATAGTGACGGGTAGCGTGATTTGCTTTCTGATTCTGCTAAAGTGGCCTTTTCAGACTCGCTGTAACATAATTATGATAGATTAAAATTTATTTTTTAATTATACACTTACTTTTCACTTGCTTTTCACCAACAACGTGGAACGACTAAAGGTGATTGGGAAACTAGAGGGAAAAGGACCTGTCATAACTTTTTTTTTTACTATTGATAGGCACGCGATGGTATATGATATCTCACCTGATGGTAAGCGATGATGTGGTCGAAGATGGAGCACGCTTGCCTAGAAGTAACCTATGCACTCTTAACTTAAAGACTCCCAGGTTGTAGCTATCAAGAAACACAGACTCCGGCAGGGAATTCCACTCCTTAGCTGTGCGCACTATGAATGTGTTCCCAAAACGTTTTGTGCGTGTGGGTGGGATGTCCATCATGTATCGGTTTGAATGTTGGTTGACCTATTATATTGGTGACTGTATGGATCTAATGTTTTTTACTCATTCTTAAGAAACGCTGTATACATAAGCTGTTGGTAAACCTATTATCTATATCTTCTATTCTATACACATATAATCCTAAATCTGTTGAAGGGTCGTTTTTGTACATTCAAAATAATTAAAAAAAAAATAGCTAGGGAGATAAAGGGTAACTTACAGAACCCATTTCCATAATTTTTTGAATTTTTGTCTGTTTATCTGTTTGGATGTGCAGGCATCACGTCAAAAGTACAGAAATAACGTAGATAACTTTCACGCATTAAAATTGTACGTAACTGGAGGTATAACTTAGTTTTTGTTTCATCGCAATCGGTTCACTCTATCAAAAGATATTTGTATTTAAAGGTTTCGTTTAAAGTTTCATTACGTGAAGCACATACATGCACCGCCATCTATTGAGATTAAATAGTAACAGTTTAGAACTGTTTCATGAATGAATGCGCTTATTATTTTGTGAAACTCTGGAAAAAGAAATAACATTTAGTCATCGTTTCATTTATCGTAACATGTGAGCTTCTAAGTTTGAACTTAATGTACTGATGACGCGTTTTTCTGAATTGCGGTGTTATCAGCAGATTGGTCAATGTCTGACAAATAAAGTTTGGATACCTATGCTATGTAGCTAATTAGAAAGTGATTACGATATGTTTGACCGAAAAAGAAAAAAGAGAAGAGTAGTGATTCATGAATTTTATTGTGATTCGAATCGACATTATTAATCTATATCAGCCGCACGGGTCGATCTTCAGAGTTAAGCAATGCTTGTAAAGGTTGGTATGTAGATGGGAGACCATCATAACATACCGAGTTTCCTCCGTGCCTCGGAAAGCACGTTAAGCCGTTGGTCCCGGCTGTCATTTGAAGATCTTTTGCAGTCGTTACGGATTGTCAGAAGCCATTAAACTTTGCTCCAGTCTTGCCAAGAACTACCGTGTTACCCAAATAATGGGTTGTGTAGGTCTGGTAGGCAGCCGCTTCACGTAAAATACTGGTAATTCAGCTACATCCGGTTTGACTGGAAGCCGACCCCAATATAGTTGGGAAAACGTTAGACAGATGATGAGTTGCACGAGTCTTCAAGATTAAGCTACGCTTTCCGAGATCGGTCTGTGGATGGGTGACCATTTTAACATACCGAGATTCCTACGTACCTCGGATGTATAATAGCCGCCCGGGTCGATCTTCAAGGCTAAGCAACGCTTGCCAAGATCAGTCTGTGGATAGGTGACCATTTTAACATACCGAGATTCCTACGTACCTCGGCATATAATACCCGCCCGGGTCGATCTTCAAGGTTAAGCAACGCTTGCCAAGGTCAGTCTGTGGATGGGTGACCATTTTAACATACCTACCGAGAAGAGATCTCAGGCAGTCTTTACGAATTGTCAGAAGCCGTCAAATCTGACACCTACAGTCTTGCAAAGAAGTATCGTGTTACCCAGTATTGTAGGGTTGTAGAGGTCTGGTAGGCAGCCGCTCCAATCCCGTTTGACTGGAAGCTGACTCCAATATAGCTGGGAAAAGGCTAGATGATGCTTCATGGTAAAAAACTGAAATGATTTGCGAAAACACTTAATCTATAGTTGGCAAAACTGGGCACAGATTACAAACGTAATTTTGTTTCAATTTCCTTTATCCACTAGGGAGACGGTCTAAGTGACATCCCGGCATTTAATAGAATTTAGGATTCCCAAAAATAAATAAATTCATAATTATATTTTCGTCACACCTACCCTACTCATAGACGGCCTAAGCATCTGCCAGCCTGTTCATTAAATGTTGTCACATTACAGACCCATTCGCCACTTTGACACATTTGCGCATTGGGGATCATTTAGGCCGCTGACTAACCGCCATTCAATGAAAATGACAATAAAACGGCAGAGTTACTCTCTCAAGGACCGTCAGCCCCAATTGGGGCCAAATGGTATTGTCTGTCTTTTTTAATATATGCTTAATAACCTTTTCCTAACTATATTCGGATCAGCTTCCGACCAAAACGGCGAAGTCGCGGTATGTTAAATAATATGGCCAACTATTCACAGAGCCACCTAGGCAAGAGTTGGAAAACCATGAAGATCGACCCGTGCGACTGTTATTATTTAGCAACGAGCTCCTCATTTAATAAGTCTCCTCTTTCAGTACCTACTAAATATCGATTATTCTTACACAGTAAATCGATTCTATAAACCCGGTAGAACTGTTTAACATAAAATGTAAAAATTAATCGGTGTTCTTTAATCTGCAATTGTCAGGGAAAATCAAAGAAACTGTTTCTTTTTGCTGGCTGGACAAAATTAAGAATCAACTTTATTCATCAGTTTCTTTGTTTTGTAGTTTGAAGACTACTTACCACCGTTCGTTCGATGTTCGGTTTTGTTGATTTTGATACCTACCTCGAGTTACGTATGTACCAGGAGATTACCCGGGCTAATCGACCTTTCAACCGGAAGAGATGATAGAGTTCCCTGCATTAGGTACCCTCTTCCTATTTTCTTAATTTTGAGACAGATCAGAATACGCAAGGTATTAATTTAAAGTAAATTTTATCTATGCAACAGATATTTTTCGACATCCACGCGAACGAAGTCGCGGGCACAGCTAGTAAATAAATAAAAAAAAGAAATTGGCGAAGCTCCTAACGGTGATCGAATCGAATATCTGAACATCTGAATAGATACCTATCAGCGCCGCACTACCACCAGACTACTGATTATAACAGATGGAGAAAAAGAATGAAATAGGTACATCATACATCATCACTTCGCATTTAAAATACTAACGCGAACATAATTATTTTTCCACAAATTCAGCTCGAGGACCATATGCTGTAGGTATGTCCACAAAGATCCAGCAGAATATCAGCGTCAGCTGCATTGCCTGACACATGCTGAGCTGGAGTCCTATTTGGTGCAACCTTGAACCGTACACCACACTATGGTTGTTCTTTTCTGTTTCATTTTATTTGCTAAATACCCTCCTGCGACAAAATGTATTTCTGTTCATTGTTTTCAATATGGTTTTTTAGGTTTTTCCGTAGACAAGGATAAACAACGGACCCTATCACTAAGCCTCCGCTCTCCGTCCGTCCGTCTGTCTGTTAGCGGGATGTCTCCAAAAACCGTAATAGGTAGACAGTTGAAAATTGAAAATTTCACAGATCGTGTATTTCTACAAAGAACAATAAAAATTAAGGTGTATGGTATGGAACCCTTCGTATGCGAGTACAATTTGAACTTGACTGGTTTTTTAGGGTTCCGAAAAAAAAGGAACCCTTATAGGATCACTCGGGTGTCTGTCTGTCTGTCCCTCTGTCACAGCCAGTTTTCTCCGGATCCACTGGACCGATTCTGTTGAAATTTAGTACACATATGGACACGAACGCGTTACGTAAATTATTAAATTTTTAGTATGAGGGTCACTTTTGGGGGTCAAACTAGAAAATTAAAAAAAAAAGTTTTTTAAACAATATCGTGTGACATATCAAATGAAAGGGCTTACTGTGAGGGTTTAAATTATATTATTTTCATAATTTTAAAATAAATGATTTAGAAGCTATTCAAGAAATTAGACGAAAAATTACCATTCCCCCTTATCTCCGAAACTACTGAGCCTAAAATTTTGAAAAAAAAATGGAGTTAATAAATCTTTACCTAAATATTACAGGAAAACCTATTAGAAGTCTGTAGTGTTAAAATAACATGTTAAAAAAGTTAAAGTCGTTCGGGACCCTTTGCACGCGAGTCCGACTCGCACTTGGCCAGTTTTTTTTTTCTTTGATGTGTTGCCACCACCCCGATAAAATTACTGTTATTATTTGATAATTGTAAGCCGTTCAACAGTCAGGTGGACCGAAGACCTGGGCCCCAAGTCTGCTATTACAATAGTGTCAGAATGGTCTATCATTGATTTCGTAATGGTTGATTTTGACAAGATTCTATGCCATTTCTTTCAATGGAGTGTCAGTGGTTGACCACTGGATATAAAAGCCTCATTTTGACTTCCCAGTGGTCAACCACTGATACTCCATTGAATGATAGACCATTCTGACACTATTGTAATAGCAGACTCGGGGCCCTGGTGAAGGTAGCCGACCGGTCGTTGTGGCGACACTTGGAGGAGGCTTATGTCCAGCAGTGGACGTCTTTCGGCTGATATGATAATGACGATGAAGCCGTTTTATGTTTTGTGTGCTTAGCATTTATATACTTTTTTGGTGTATTTTTTTATGTGATGTATCAATTTTTTATGTGATGTATCAATTTTTATGTGATGTATCAATTTTTTATGTGTTGTATCAATTTTGTATGTGATGTATAAATTTTTTATGTGATGTATAAATTTTTTATGTGATGTGTCAATTTTTTAGGGTTTCGTACCGTAAGGGTAACCAACTGTATTACTAAGCCTCCACTGTCTGTCCGTCCGTTCGTTCGCTGTATCTCAAAAACCGTAATATGTAGACACTTGAAATTATCACAGATTGTGTATTTCTATAGTCACTATAACAATCACAAATAATAAAAACTGGCCAAGTGCGTGTCGGACTCGCGTGCAAAGGGTTCCGAAATAATTTTATTTTTTAACATGTTATTTTAACAGTATAGAATTCTTATAATTTTTTCTGTAATCCGTTATCTCCATTTTTTCAAAATTTTAGTCTCAGTAGTTCCGGAGATAAGGGTCATTTTTCGTCTAATTTCTTGAATAACTTCAAAACCATTTGTTTTAAAATGATGTAAAAAATATAAACAAAACCCTCACAGCAAGCCCTTTCATTTGATATGTCACACGATATTGTTTAAAAAACTTTTTTTTTTTTAATTTTCTAGTTTGACCCGCAAAAGTGACACCCATATTAAAAATTTAATGATTTACGTAACGCGTCCGTGTTTGGGTCACAAAAGCCCATATGTGTACCAAATTTCAATAGAATCGGTCCAGTGGATCCGGAGAAAACTGGCTGTGACAGACAGACAGACAGACACCCGAGTGATCCTATAAGGGTTCCGTTTTTTGTTCGGAACACTAAAAAAATCGTTTACAAGTTAAAAACGGAGTCACAATTCATATCAGTGTGGGAGCAATCAAGAAGAAGATATGCTCAGAAAGAAACTAGCTAAATAATAAAGTCATATATCGAGAGAACGTGTGTAACCGGGTTTAAAACCGTCTTGGATATGAAACAGCTGTTATGGTGAGGTGCGGAAAATTTGGCAGTGCCGCGCTGTGCCTTCATAGCATGCAGGCTATTCAACCGGCACGGTACTGTGAGTAATCTTTATGAAAGTAGATCATAATTAATAAATAGAGCATGGTTTTATCATCATCATCATCATTTCAGCCAATTTCCGTCCACTGCTGAACGTAAGCCTCCTCCAAAGACCGCCAACCATCTCGGTCTTGAGCAGTCCGCATCCATCCGCTGCCAGCCACCTTCTTTAAATCATCGATCCATCGTGCCGCAGGGCGTTCCACACTATGTTTGCCCATACGCGGTCTCCACTCTAACACATGTCTGCTCCATCGACCGTCTGTCCGTCTGCAAACACGGCCGACCCACTTTCACTTCAGGATGCTGATCATGGTTTTATAACGTAGTTCAAAAAGGATTTGAAATGTATTTTACAGAAGAATAGGTTTGGTTACATTCACTTGAGCATCTATTTTCAGAAGTTCATTCTATCAGATACGTGAAGATTTGATTTGATGTAAGGCAAAAATATTTACTAAAATATTTTAGGTTGGGTTTATTAAAAGTTAGGTATAGGTAAGCGTTTCTGTAAAAGTTTCATGGTCATAAAACTGATGATAAGAAGGAGAAATCCTTTCCTTTACTGTATCAAGTAGTGTGTTTTTAATTCGATTTGTTTTTCATTTCAACGTGAAAGCTCGTTCATTAGCGTCAACGCAACTTTCAAAATAATGTTCCACAGAATGGTTCTTTCATAAATCTTACAACGTTTTTTTTAGTTCATTCACATATCCGTGTGTTACGCAATAGAGAGCTATACTCAGTCATACATAGAGCGAGCCTCAGTTGCGCGTGCGCCGTTGCTTCTGACTTTTCCAGTTTTCAGGAGAACATTCGTTTTTTTTTCTAATTAGGTGCAAAAGGTTTTTGTGATATTTTCGTGGATTTTAAAAACACATTGGAGAAATTATGACCGAAAACATGTGAGTATTTATATTTTTATGTGATTCGAAACTGGAGAAAATTGGTAGTGCAAATGGATGTTTAAAAGAAAATGATTTCTTTTTAAACTGAAATGAATTTTCATTCCACTGAAAAAAAGTACATGAATCTTAACAGTATAATAAAAGTGCCAAATTATATTTTAAAAGTAATAAAAATATTACGGAGACTAGATTCAAAATACGACATAATTATTATTATTTTAGATGTTAAACAGACTGGAACTAAAAAACACGATAATATAATCTGTAAGCATCAGATTCGTGTCTAGGTCTTCTCGATTTACTGCCAACGTGACGTCATCATCATAATAGGACTTGCACCGAAATAGAAACTGTAAGCAATTGTGTTTCCACAGACTGAAAACTATGGTATAGATGTATTCATTACATTAAAGATATTTGGTTAAACTTTATACCATAAGTTAAGGGAACCTTGTAAAAAGAAACTCACGGAAAATAAATATAGGGATTCATTAGTTATGGCCATTAAAAAGACAAAGAAGATGAAAAAAATCTTGAAGGTACCGTATCATTGCTATAATATTAAAGAATCGATTGAAAACCAATCAAATCATTTGAAAATAAACCAATGAAAACCATAACAAAATTTTCTTTTCATTGATGTTCTCTCAGCACGACAAGGCACTATTTCTGTGCAACAAGCAACCAATCCATCTTAAACTGTCTCAATTATAGCTTAGCGAGTTCAATATCTATCTCAAATTACAGGTTTAAAAATTAAGTAGATGCTAACTCCAAACATTCGGCTGACTCCGTATCGGATAGCGTAGTCTATATATTGAAACTACCGAAATATTCTAATTACATCGTGACCTACATTTTCAACACACAAAACAAAATACAGCGGCTGTTCATTCTTTGAAAGTACGTAAACAGGATTATTAACAAAAAAAAAACTGAATGTATGATTAGTTTAAATACTGAATGCGGATTCTATAATCAAATTAGGTATCAGTAGAAAATTAAATAAATCTGCTAATCCGTATCTAAACTAAGCATGTGGTTATTTTTTTGAATAATTGTATTAGCTTTTAAATTAAAATGAAACTCCTAACAGACTGAGATGTTATGATAAAGAAGCCCAAAAGAATGCTAAACATGTTTCCTAAGAACCAACGTTTATCAGATACGAACCAAAAATAGACGAGAGTAACCCATTTAAACGTTCGGTCCATGGAAAAGTGCAGCATTTGCCAAATATAATTTATGTTTGGACAGATAGAACGTACGGGAGAATTTACGGCTGCTATATGAATGTCATGTTTTACGATTATGCGTTAAACACTCATCTCGGTAAAAGCACGGGTAAAAGCTTGTGTTTTTAGGTTATTACTGGACAGATCGTAATATGAAATAACGCTGCGTGTACTCGAAACCACTAAAATACAAGATTTTTGTTTTCTTTGGATATTTCTTTTGCTTTCCATAACTTAAAAAAAAATATTTTACAACACGTTTTAACTGTCAAGGATCAAAACTAAGTCTTCATTAAGAAGAATGCCTTACTTAAAGATCTTTCTAAACGTTTAGTTGACACTTCGCGTGACCCAAGGGCTGGCTTTTACCTCGGACAGAGGATAAGCATTGCCATACAACGTGGCAATGCCGCCAGTCTTTTGGGCTCACTTCCGGTGGACAGCGATGTGGACGAATTTTTTGACGCCTTATCTTAGTTAGGATATTTTATTTTAAGTGTATATATTTAGTACTTTAATGCTGTACCTAGTTTATTAAAAATTAATTAATATATGTGATAGAAGTTTATGTAAAGATTACAGGAAAAATTAAGAAGAAAGTGCAAAACCCCAGAGATAGTTTTGAAATTGAAAATATGTGTGTGTGTGTGTGTGTGTGTGTGTGTGTTATGTGTGTGTGTGTGTGTGTGTGTGTGTGTGTGTGTGTGTGTGTGTGTTATGTGTGTGTTGAAATATGTGTCTGTTAATACTTTACTCGTGTTAAAATGGAGCTCAGATACGTATACTTTTAAAGCGTCATGAGTAAAAGAAACATATTTTGAAGATGATACTTCCTATAGTAGGATTTTGCAGTATAGTTGACTTAAACCTCCTCTAAATATTACCTACCTAAAATACCTATCTACATCCTGAAGATTTATGAAAGTTATTAATATGCAATATTACAAGATTTTTTGTCCTATCTTTTCCATACATTTTCGAATTGGTAAATTATCACTTAACTGAAGCAGGCAGGGCACAATGCTCGCAGAATAGATAGTCGATGGGGCTGAAAAGTTCTGGAGTGGCGACCGCGTACCGGTAGGTCCCACAAGGTGGGCCGATGACCTGGTGAGGGTCGCGGGTAGTCGGTGGATTCGAGACGCACAGGAACGGTGGTTGTGGCGACATGACACTTGGGGAGGCCTATATCCAGCAGTGGACGTCTTTCAACTTATATGATGATGATGAAATTATCGAACCTATTATAATTTTTTTAAACTTTTCCCACTCTAATATTTTCTATAAATCAGTTCTTCATGATACCTTTCGGTCTAATATCGTGTGAGTAGCCCCTAATGCTTATTGCTGGGCTGAGACCTAAATTCCTCATCCACAAACATCTGTCCCCTAGTCATCGTGGGCCAGTATGAGTATGCATAGTAATAAATATTATAAACACGAAAGTATGTAACTATTGTCTGTCTATTACCTCTTCACGTCTTAATGTCTGAACGGATCTGCATAAAACTTGGCACATCGTTAGACCATGGCCTGAAAAAGGATATTTTTTATTCCGGGAATATGTTCCCTTGTGTTCATTTCGCGGGCAAAGCCGCTGGCAGAACCTAGATATAACATAAAATAAGATTATTAATATAAGCCCTCCAATTGTTTATTTATTTAACAGTTTATGTACACACATAACATAGAAAGATAAAAAGAAGGAAACCGAAAAATAGGTACCTACAAAGGTGATGCTTATTTCAAAAGAAATCTCAACCAGCGTACCTACGAAAGGAGAGTTGTATAAAAGGTATAGGTACTTACAAATAAAACAATAAACTATTATTATTTGTTATTTGTATTAGGTATAGCTTTCCTATTGCATTTCTTTTGTTCTTTCTCGTTATTCTTAAGTGGAATAATATAATCAATGTTGCACTTTAAATTTTCTTCAACTAAATAAATACGGCTGGCAATGCATGAGACCATTACACTCATTATTAAAACCTTGACATCGATGTAATGAAACTGAGTGAGGACTGCCAACTTGTCTCCCTTGACGAATGTGTCGATTACTGGTGATTTATTTAGACCATTCTTTTACTAATTAAGCGCAATATATTTTGATTCTTCAATATATTTACTTCTACTGTGTTCTGTACTTTTAAGATGTTTGAAATTGTTTTCTTAGGTGACTGGTGTTATCACACATACACACTGAATAACCGATTCTGTTACATGTATTTTTTTCCGACTACGGCAAAGCTAAAAAGAAGGGTTATGATTTTAGCTGTCTATGTATGTATGTATATTTGTATGTTCCACTCTAGCGCCTAAACCACTGAACTAATTTTGATGAATAAGGTATCAAAAGATTCGTAAAAACGTTACGGGTGACATAGGCTATATACATTTTTACTTTATTCATATTTATTGTTATAAATGCGTACGTTCAGCTGGTTTAACAAATATTTAGCTAGCGTAACCAAAAAATCATATAATAAAATTCATGAATATCGTATTGTTTGTTTTGCAGAAATATGGGGCTAGAGAATGGTGCCACTGATTTGGCGTATGTGGTAAGTTATCTCACTACTACAATAACTGTATCATTGTGGTGTTTAAGCGAACAATTAATGCAAAAATATTGTGTCAAGTACGACTGGGGTATTTAATGAAATAAAGAAAAAAAAATTTCAAATATTACATCGACAATGAGTGTTTTATTGAAAAACACGACATCTATTGGGCCATTCTGCTAACTTTTTCCATGCACGTCTCCCTCTAGTTCTCGGTACTCAGCTGCAGTTGTTCGAATATTTTCTTCTACGTTACGTTATAACGGATTACTTGTACTGTTACTAGATGGCGGTCTTCACCATTCATCAATTTCATCTCACTCCTGAGTATGGGCCTTAAAGATAAAAAAAAACTAAAATAAAACGATTTGGATTAGTTTCCGACACAAAATCGGCTTTGATTAAGCTGAGGACATAGCAGTTCATATTAATAAAAAAGGTCTGTGTATTATCTTGATGAAAATCACAGCTAGAGAGGTGCTGGCCTTTTTCAACTAAGAATCAATGGATATCGGTACGAAAATGAGAAACTATTTATTTATATGTCTAGATGTAAAAATAGACGTACACGTAAGTACGTCACGAAACTTCCTCATTTTGAAGGTTGTAAAGCTAGAGACAAACTGGTCCCACGTACGCAACGCATGCAACGCATTATGATATCAGACTCTTGATTTTATATGAAAACTATGCAGTAGAAACACACTTATCGGATGAAACGCAACATACGAAACGAAACAAAAGCGTTGCATACGTTGCGTACGTAAGACCAGTGTGTTTCTCGCTTAAATGTTTTGTATCTAATTGAGTAAAACAGCCATGAGTTACAGTACCTGCTACGTAATGCATTCATTAAAATCTCCAAATTATAGAATGAAGGAAAATTTGTGACCGGCTAGTCTATTCTGTAAATAACCATTTCGATATTGAACTTCACCTGAGTGACAAAGCTCACAAAGTGAGCAAATAAAAAAAAAATGAAAAAAAAGAAAAAAAAAATATATTCTATTTTTATTACACACAACATAAAGGTCTTATGTATATAAGAATTTGATACTCACCTCGGATTCCCGATATAAGCCGGTGGTCCCGGCCGCCAAATGGCGGTCGTCAAATAAACCATGTCAGAGGTCCTTGAGGCGGTTTAAAACTCTGACACTAGGGTGTGTGGGGTCGCTAGACCTTACTACCCACACGATAAGAAGAAGACCTCGGATTCCGCTGTCGAAACACAAAAATGTTCTTACAGAAAAATACTACAGGGCGGGAAGTTTTGACATAGTTACCGATCGCCTAGCGACCGGTATACAGTAAATTTCAAAACGCGAACTACGATCAAAATCAATGATCAAGGGGCTACTCTCTAAGCCCGAAGTCCGTAGTTTCGGCCTTAGTTGCGGGCGTTTTCTACTCCGTATCACCTAACCACTAAGAATTCAAGACAACACGATTTGACAGTTACTGTCGGTTCGAGACTATAATCGTAAGTCCGTAAGTGACACGGAGTAGAAAACGCCCGCAACTAAAGCCGAAACTACGGACTTCGGGTTTAGAGAGCAGCACCCTAATTCGTGGATCGCGTTCGAAATTGACTGTGTATGGGTGGTCTTACCAAATTTCGGTCGCTAGGCGATCGGTAATATATGTCGAGACTTCCCGCCCTGTTTCTAATACAAAATATGTAAGAACGTTTAACCGGCTGCAACCTATTTGTAATAAAACACGATTATTCAAATGTACCTAGAGCAGTGCCTAAGTAATTAACTTATTAATAATTTTAATGTAATTAAAATTAAAACCCTATCTACACATGTGTATAAAATATGATAAACTCACTGTAAATCACCTGTAATCACTCCAAATGTTGTAAATCATACACGTATGTGAATGATTCACATTCGACATTAGAAAAATTCATATATACCGTTAAATTTTGATCGTTTTAATCCCGTGGAGGGTCGATACGGTACATGAAACACTGTCGATTTGTAAAGATAAAATAAAAAAATACAATACATTTTTCTAAATCTCGAATTAATATACGCATGTACGAAATTAATTTCTTTAGGTAAACGAGTCAAAGACCTTTTAGGTAGTTGTCGGTCGTTGCGTACTAACTACCTACAGGTCATTGAACTCGCCCCGCTGACGTTACTTAAAGAAACTAAACTCTTTCAGGCTCATACATCAGAAGACCTTGGTAGATACCTCGTCGCTTCCCGAGACCTGGCTCCGGGAGATCTGGTCCTGACTGAGAGACCCCTGGTCTTCGGACCGAAGGCTATGTTAGACCCTGAAGCGATTATGCCCTGCGTCGGGTGTTACCAACCAGTCTTAACAGAGGCTGGTGAGAGGTGTGCTAAGTAAGTTTTTGTTGACAGTGTACCATCTTACAAAAAAAAAAAATTGTGTACCTTGGACTTTAAAAGTTGTTGCCAGAGACACAATAATATTATTTGAATCTACCAAGATTGTACAAAGGGTAGGGTTGGTTACAAAATGCTATTATCATTTTGGCAATATTGGAATTTGGATGCGGAAGGAGAAATTCTGAAGGCTGTCGCGTAGCTTAGAAGAAGCCTACGTAGAAGTAGTAAATAACGTAGTAAAATATACACCGCTTCTGACATCAGATCCGAATCTAAAATATAGGGCAGTTGCCCACCGGACACAATAACCGTCCAGTCGGATTATCCTCCTTTTCAATGGAGTTTTGCGGGGATTTATACTCTGTTCTGCATTCCCTCTATAGTCTCTTTAAACAAGAGTGTAACTGGTATAGAATGCCTTGTTCCATTAAGTCCGCCTATGTACCACTTCTGTACTTAATAAAACCCACCGATGGAATAAACGAAGAAAACACAAACACTATATCTGGGACTGAAAATAACCGTTTTGCAAACAAAGGGCCCTATAGTAAAAAACTGGCCAAGTACAAGGTATTTCATTTTTGTAACATGTTATTTTAACACTTTAGACTTCTTATAAATTTTCCTGTAATCTATATGTATATATAGATCTAAGGCTCGTTAGCTTCGGAGGTAAGGGGGGAATGATAATTTTTCGTCTAATTATTTTAAAATTATGCAAAAAATATAGTTAAAACCCTCATAATATACCCTAACATTTGATGTGGCCACATGGTACAGTTTGAAAAACTTTTTTTTTAATTTACCAATTTGTCCTTCAAAAGTGACCCCCATACTCAAAATTTATTAATTTACGTAACGCGTCCGTGTTTGGGTTACAGAACACCATATGTGTAAAAAATTTCATCAGAATCGGTCCATAAGTCCGGGTAGATCCGGAGAAAATTGGCTGTGACAGACGGACAGACAGACACCCGAGTGAGCCTATAAGGGTTCCTTTTCTTACGGATGTTCGGAACCCTAAAAACAAATGATTATGAATAATAACTTATTGTATCCACAGATGCGGCTGGCCAGTTTGTTCAGGCAACTGTCCAGGTCTTAAGGATCCGAGGCATCATGGTGCAGAGTGCGAGATCCTCAGCCTGAGACCAGACTGTGTTGTCAATGATATGGCTGATTACTACAGGTAATACCAATGATGCTGCGATGATCTTATTCTCTTGTGTGTGTGTAGCAGAAATATGATAGTGTTTCTAACTAAAGCATTTCAACACCTTCATTATAAAATTCAGTTTGCGCTGTCAGATTCAAATTGTATATTTCTAGTCTACTTGGGGTTTCATAGTCTCTTTCAATGTTTTAATTATTTTTTTAAGACTCCGATGTAGGAATAGATTGTAGCGGCATCAATAAAAACTAACGGAGCAAATCTACATCGCAACAAAAAGAACCACGACGCCATCTATCCAACTAACAGCAAACTACTACATTGAAATCCTGCATCGCGCAAGCAGAGTTTACTGTGCGATTTGAACATATACATCAGCTCGAAGATTAACTATCGGGCAGTTGCCCGCCAGGCATAACAACTGCCAGGTCGGAGGATCCTCCCTTAACAATGGTGTGTGGGACTTTACTGTATGTACCGCATGGTAAAAGATATCCGATTTAACCTAACTGCACTCCCCACTTACATACTACTGTTGAATCACATCAACACTGCAGTTAATTTTGCATTTTTCATTTTCAGGCACGATGCTCTGCTTCCATTGAGGTGTGTTCTCCTTCAGAAGACAGATCCTGAAGGTTGGAAGAAGTTGCTGGAGATGCAGTCGCACATGGAATGTCGTACACCTGGCACCGAGGCATATGAGTACGTAATTTTACCAGACATACATAAATTGAATAAAACAGTTGTTGACAAAATTGAACGCCCCCAATATTATAAGTATTAATTTTTTTTATAAATATTGATAATAAGTCCGCGATTGTGGAAGAGGCGTGGGAGGAAGAGGGGCTCCGTAGGGTGGGGGTGGTACAGAGGGTACCCCCCCTCTGTACCACCCCCACCCCGCGGAGCCCCTTGGTTATGGAGATATCCATGGTTAAAGTTTTGAGGTTAAAATAGCAAAAAGGGGTAAAAATATAGTATCGTTTGGCAGGAGGAGGGAGGTATAGGTGCTCTCTGTGCCCTGGCACCGCTCCCATGTAAGGGCGACGCACTGTTCTTGAGAAAAACCAATTATCGTAACCTAACCTCAAAACGTTTCATAGCCGCTCAATATTGCGCAGTCGAGGGAGGCCCGGTCGACGGAGCCCCGCTTCGCGGGGCTCCTACTTCTGAATGGTTTGTTAAAAATAACCACGAAGGGGTCACCACTACGCACAAAACGTTTTGGAAATACTATCCACCATGTACTAGTTAGTGACATCAAATTAATAAGAAAAGTGAAAATCGAAACTTAAATGCTTTTTAACAATTTTACTAACAAAACTCATCATTTGTTACAGTGAGGCGAATGAGTTTATCGTCCAATACCTTATGAACAACTTCATCGACAAATTGGATGAAAAACAAAAGAAAACACATGAAATCACTCCAGAAATACTTCACAGGATGTGTGGTATTATTGACACCAACGCTTTAGAGATTCGTCTGCCGCTAGGTGCTGAACTGAACGCTTTGTATGCTGAAACTTGTAAAATGGAACATAGCTGTATACCAAATACAAAGCATACTTTCACTCTTACTCCGAAAGATAGAAAAGATTTTTGCAAAATAACATTAAAAGCCGTTGTTCCAATTGTAAAAGACTATCACATATCGACAATGTACAGCCACGCTTTATGGGGGACTCAAGCGAGAAGACAACACTTAAAAGACACAAAGTTCTTTGCATGCAAATGTCCTAGGTGTAGTGACCCTACAGAACTTGGTACTTACCTAAGTGCAATGAAATGCTTAGGCGACGGAAACAATCCCTGCGATGGAATTCATTTACCAGAGGATCCTTTGGATGATGAAACAGATTGGTCTTGCAGCAAATGCCCAGCCAAAGTAAGCAATTCACAAGTTAACATGGTTATATCACAAATGGGAGAAGACGTGGAGAACGTACTTATGATGGGTGGTTCTGTGACTGTACTGGAGAATCTTCTAAGCAGGTTATCAATATTTCTACATCCAAATCATTATCACTTGTATACGATAAAGCACTCTTTAGTACAATTGTATGGACGACAGCAAGGTTACACGTCACGAGATATTTTAGAAAAGAAAATCAAAATGTGTAGAGAACTCATAGCAGTAACAAAAATTCTTGATCCAGGCAATGCTAGACTTAGCCTGTATAACAGTGTATTGCAACATGAATTACATTCTGCTTTAATTATGAAGTTCCGAAGTGCTAAAAAGAGTGAAGATTTTAAACCTTTGCTCACTGAAGCAAAACTGGCAATAGAAGATGCATTAAATTCTCTAAAAGATGATATGGAAGAAATCTCTGGAAAGAAACTGCAATCTGTGATTGAAGTCAGTAAACGAGAATTTGAAAAGTTTTGTAAGCAAAAGAAATTGGTTGTTTAATTATTTTTAATAAATAATTATCATTGTTGTTTAGTATTTTATGTCCATGCCTTGTTTAACTGAAACAAAAAAATCTCAAACATGACTACATATTTTCTATTACCATTACATAGCCTAATGTAAACACAAAACCCTAGGAATTCTACTCAATAATTATAATACTAAAGACATTTAATCTATACAATTGTTAAGCCACAAGAGAACCATGTAGATTAACGTCTGAGATGGTCATTTGAAGAAAGACCCAGGCAGATTTGAGTGGAGCTATCCAGACAGTGCAAGCATTTGTCAGTCATCGATTTGGCTCACCCCTATTAACTATTCTGCTACGATTTATTGACTGTTGCACAATGAAAGCTATACTCAGTCCTTCAAAGACGGAGTAACAGTTGCTCGTGTGCATTGGCTTTGAATTTCAGCTAAAAGAAATCAACTTTTCGAGGGATTATATTGTATTGTATTTATAGTGGTGAATTTATCAAACTATATTTTGAAGTGCCTTCATTTTTCATGGAGAACTGAAACATAAAAAATCTATGAATCAATGTAAGTACTATTTTATATGCTCTATGTACAAGTTCGTCCTTCATAGTTAACACAAAATTCCTTACTGAGTGTGATCTGTAGAAATCCATTATTACTTGCCAATACGTTATCACCGATATAATCAGGGCTGATTAGATCCTAAAATAGAAGCTATTAGAATTCGTTGATTCTTGTCAAAAAGCACATTTGACAACCTTGATTGCGGTAGACCATATCTTTCTTAGTTTCAATAAACGTTTGTTTTAGCATTAAGCGTGTACTTTGAAGACAACAATGTGCTACAATGAATGACACGTTTACTTTATTAATACAGAGTTCGAATTTATTGCTAGTGCGTGTCTATTTCTATTGAAGCGTTGTCACTCAAAATTAATATACCAATACTGAATATAGAGAATAGAAGAAATGTGGCTAATTAATAACAGCTGCACGAGTCTACCTTCAAGGTTAAACAACGTTTTCCGAGGTCGCTTTATGGATAGGAAGCATGGAAGAGATTTGGTATCTAATGACAACGGTTCCGGCAGATACCGAAGCTGTTCCGTGCTTCGGTCAGCACATAATGACGTTGGTCCTGGCTGTCATTTTTATACCTTTGACAGTCGTTACGGAAGTCAGAAGCCAGAAAATCGGGTCACGGGTCTACGAGTTACTGGGTTGTAGAGGTCATGTAGGCAGTTGCTCCATATAAAACACTGTTACTTAGCTGGATCCGATTGAACTGGAAGCCTCACCTACAACGCCTATAGAGAATAGTTTGCAGTATCCTCGACCAAATTTTGATTAGCATATCCGTTTACTGGCTTTTCTCGTGTGGTAAACATAATCCTCAAAAATTTCTTGCTCTTATCGAATCTTCTCCTATACTTCTCTATGAGCCGCCTAAATTTTAGACATTTGTAGTGTTGGTAACACCGCATGTCTAAAATTTTGTTTTATCTGAATATTTAAGGGAATTAGTCATTTTAATGGGTTTGTATGTAGCTAATATGAATTGATTGGGAGGGAAGAAATGCCATACAAAACATATACAATGCATTCAGGATTGAATTGAATGATGTGAACGAAAAGGGATGAATTTTAGTGTAATGCCGATCAGAATGAAAAATGAAAACTTGTTAACTGCTCAAGAAGCATACTCTCAAGAAGCATAAGGCAAGGAAGACAATAATAACATATTGTAGTCATATGTGCCTTCAAACAGAGTAATACGGGGGTGAAATGAAACAAAACTTCCAAAGAGATTTACTGTAATATTGTTCTTTGAAGAACAACTTTTATTTTAAAATTCAATTAAGTTAAATTAGCGACTGTTAATGCTGCAGACAATATTTAAATAACGTGAAAATTTTGTTTTGGTTCACCCCTATATTCCTATTCACCCCGTTTACAATGTAAAAATTACAGCTTGCAGCTTTTTATAACAATACAAGACATTTGAAACCGTATCCAAGCTGAACTAACACAAAATGCAGTGAGGACATTTTAACACCTCTCTCCAACGCATTATTGATGTCATTAGCACTATCAAAATAGATTTACGTGACAGTCAATGCTTCCAACTGAATTTCTGTCGCGTTAGAATCAACCCAATGAGCACAATAGAACATTATTTAAATAGTTAAGAAGACATGTTGACTGATGGCGTACTGCCTGGCAGAATGCCAAGAAAAACGGAACAAGTTAGATAGTATTGTGGTTATGCAATTTTATTGGTTTAAAATTATCAAGTGATCTTAAGGATATCACCACAGTGTACGAGCATGTATATAAAAGTGAATGGAAAGAAGGATAGAAAAGTCAAAGAAAATTTGGGTAGATTGTGTGAGAACGAAGAAGCAGAAAATGATAGCGCGATGGTTGATAGGGATTGGAAGAACAAAACATGTCGTGCTAACTCTAAGCACCATGGGTCAAGAGCAAGAACATTAAGATCTCAACAATGAAAGATGTATTCAAACAAACAGACACCCAGATTCGCAACCGTAGCAAAGTATGCAGAATTCACTCTTAAAATATGAATAACCTCATGTCTGACTTGAATCATCACAGGCCGCTTAAGAAGAAATGCTGGCAGCGAGACTTTGTATGTAAAAAGTCATAATTCGAGGTTTGGCTCTCGACTGTTTTTCCTCCAATATTGGACCGATATGAGAAATATTTCACTAACTGAATAAGAAGGATGTATACTGTGTCTCTATGTTTTCTTTTTTTGATTAATAGTTGCCAAATTTGTCCACTAGGGCTCTGTTGACAGCGATTTATCAGACAATTCTAAGCATTTTGTGAGAGTTCTAGTGCTTATACTTAATAAACTATAATAAGCAACTTATAACAAATCTTTAAAAAGGAAAACATAGAGACACATTGTACATCCTTCCTATTCAGTTTGTGAAATATCTCCTAAATCGGTCCAATATTGGAGGAGAAAACAGTCGATAGCTAAACCTTAAATTATGACTTTTTACATACAGCATTTCCTCTTAAACTGTGCATTTACCTGTGCTTCACGTAGTTCACAAACCTACACTAACTAGTGTTTCTTGTAAGAAACGTTGAAAACAAAAGTAAATGTTCGGTTACTGGTACTCATCGTTAAGGTTTTAATTTTTCAGGAATATGGAGCAAGAAAATGGTTACAGTGAACTGGCATATCATTTGGTAAGTAGTCCTTACCAATCTATGATGAATGTATCATAAAATTACCCATATAATATAATAAATTGTTTAAAGAAACATCATAAATAGGGAAACAGACTGCTATAGGAAAATTGTCAGGAACGACACCATTCGATTGTCCTGAGAACTTTCAGTAACACGATGCAAGGGTTGCTTCACTTTACTTTTAGTTACTCATATCGTTCACAGATGTCACTGCAAAATTGTGTGTGTATACAGATGCCAGATGGCGCTACTGGTTTAGATCTCTCGTCGTGAAACCTAGGATTTTATTAAAGTTTATTTTTAATCACAATATCATACAGACACCTTTTTCACTTACCTTTCTGTAAGAGAACGTCTTTTGGAGACTTATCACGATTCAGACATAGTGTAGCGGCTGAAGAATGAACGATGAGCGTACGTAGAGTAAGTTATCGTAGGCGCCAAGCGAACAGGGGTGCTATGCACTTGCACCCCCTATAATATATGTAATACACAAAAAGGATAAAAAACAAGAAAGCCTGTAAGAATATTATTTCTAGCGTAACTGAGGTGAGGTGCAAACATTTTCGAACTTGCTTTGCTCGGTCTTGGATCCTGTTTCTTCAGTTCTTTAGTTAGTGAGCCAGCTGTAGAGGCATCCTACTGAAACTAGGTTTGCCAGCGACCTTGGGAGAAATCATTTATTATTTGCCTATTTATCATTCATTTGTGCTGATAAATAGGATGAGTTTTCATCAAAATCGGACTTGAGATTCCTTTCAGTGTTTTTCAATATTCCTCACAGTTTCGTGTTTGGTCACCCGCGCACACTTGAAAAATTCAGGCGGTATACTGCTACTTAATTCCAGGCACAAACACCAGATGACCTAGGCAGACATCTTGTCGCGTCCCGAGATCTAAAACCAGGAGATGTAGTCCTGACTGAAAGACCTCTAGTATTCGGCCCCAAGGCTATGTTGGACCCTGAGGCCACTATGCCTTGCGTTGGCTGCTACAAACCAGTCTTCACTGAGACTGGCGAAAGATGTGCTAAGTAAGTTTTCAATAATTTTCCAATTATTTTTAGGGTTTCGTTCAAGAAGGGTTACCAGCAGAACCCTATTACAAAGCCTCCACTGTCCGTCCGTCCGTCCGTTCTTCCGTCCATTCATTCGTCTGTCTGTCAGCGAGCTGTATCTCAAGACCTGTAATAGGTAGACACTTTCACAGAGTATGTATTTCTATTGCCGCTTAAACAACAAACAATAAAAATTAAATTATAGGAAAACTAAATGGGGCTTCCACACAAGCAACGTGTTTTTTTTTCGGTTTATTCTACGGAACCCTTCGTGTGAGTCTGACTCGCACTTGGCCAGCTTTTTCTAGCCTAATGGCCCTATCTATTTCATTTCGAATTATAAAGGCACTTGAAATATTTGCGATATTCGCGAATTGAACATAGCCCGATAGGCCTTTTCGGGCTGTTGAAGACTCATCGGACAGCTGCCTGCCAAACACAACACCTAAGTAGTCGAATGATATTCCATTTTAAATGGAGATTGCGGGCCTTTACTCCTATTCCCCATACCTCTAAACTGCCTATATGTAACATGCAACATGTAAAAGAATAAACGCAATCTCTAAAAAATGCTCATAAAATAAAAACTACTAAACCAAACTGGATCAATCATCAAATTTTTACGGGACCAATTGTCAAGTATACTGCATCGAACTAAAAAAGAATCACAGAAATCGGATCAGAAACCTCGGAGTAATCGGTGTACATACCTCTTCCTTTTTTGGAAGTCGGTTAAAAAGGGTAATTGTAATGAACAACT
The DNA here is from genome assembly GCA_947578705.1 of Lacanobia wlatinum. NCBI lineage: Eukaryota > Metazoa > Arthropoda > Insecta > Lepidoptera > Noctuidae > Lacanobia > Lacanobia wlatinum. The sequence goes on along the minus strand of OX388044.1, from coordinate 6,884,777 downwards.
TTTAAAGGGACCAATACTGAAATCGCGAAAAAAATGGACTGCCCCATACAAAACTCGACAAAGTCAACTGAACAGCTGATTATTTTTTCAGAATTTCGGGGTTAGTCCCATATTAAAAGTTGTTCATAAAGATGAGTACAATGACCTTTTCAGGTAGGTATTGCGTTTATTCTATTGCACGTTGGATAGGTCTAGGCAGTTTAGAGGTATGCAGAACAGGGGCAAAGACCCGCAACCTCCATTGAAAAGGGAAAATCAGTCGTTGATCTGACTGATAGGGCAGCTGCCTATCAATCAGTGTTTGATAGGCAGCTGCCCAATGGGTATGGACCTATCGGGATGTGTTCAAATCGCGAATATCGTAAAGCGTTCCAAGTGCCTTTGTATCGATTTTGATCGACAGTGCGTCGTGAACGATACTTTATTTGAGAGTTTTAGATCTCAACTACCTAAATAATATGTTTTTATTAATTTTAACAGGTGTGGTTGGCCAGTTTGTTCAGGAAACTGTCCAGGTTTAAAGGATCCGAGGCATCATGGTGCAGAGTGTGAGATCCTCAGCCTGAGACCAGACTGTGTTTTGAAAGACATGGCTGATTATTATAGGTAATAATTTTACAATATAAAGAAAGTTGTCGTTTGACCATTTTTCGCACAAATAGAAATAAAGCGAAAAGTGATCAACTTCACTGTGGACCACATAACACTTTACCTAACACTTCGTACAGTACTAGAGTGATTTCTCTATACATAATAAGTCGAATGGTAAAAAGAACAAAACATGTTATCCCAGAAAACTCATGAAAGCCGTGAATACAATTTGTAACTATTCTAAGTCTATGTATACCTAAGCCGTCACAAAATCAGCTTTGTGTACATAGAAAACTAACCAAATGATTTTGAGTAGCAGATTCTTAATTCAAATTCGCCATGAAAATAATAATTAAGAACCCAAACTAGAATGCCTAAGCTCATGTGCCTTCTCTTCCAATCAAAGTTTGAATCTCTGCTACTCAAATTCGAATTAATAATCTGCTAGCCAGTATTAAATCTAGTTACATGGTTATATTTTTTTAAACAAAATCTTTGCTTTACTTTCTTCAGACATGATGCTCTTATGCCACTGAGGTGCGCGCTACTTCAGAAGACAGACCCAGAAGGCTGGAAGCAGTTGCTAGACTTGCAGTCACACATGGAATGTCGGACACCTGGCACCGAGGCTTTTGAGTACGTACAAATTTAAGTATTCAAATTTCAAATACATACTGGTATGCAGCTGAATCGGGTTTGACTGGTAGCCACCCCAATATAGTCGTAGTTGGAAAAAGATAGGCCGATGAATCACAAACAAAACAAATTGGAAATTAAACCGGAGAAATATTTTTCATTCACTTCGAAAAGTTTTTTTTTTAGACCCCTTCTTGTTTATTTTTATTTGTAGTCTGTTCAGTAATTATGTTTTATTCTCCTTCCATAAATCTTTGAAATTATTAAAAAAGGAAAACGAGAATTTACAACCAATTTTGCGTTCTGATTTCAAAAATGAGGAAAGTCCGATCATTTATTTTAATTACCCTATTAAAAGAAACTTTTGAATAACTCTAACTGTCCATTTGCAAAGGTAGATTCTTATGGAAAAAACAAGAAACTCTATAGTTACTCTCTTCAAATAGAATGAATAATATGAATAGAGTGGGATTCCCTGCCAGAGTCTGTGTTTCCAGATAGCTACAACCTGGGAATATTTAAGACAAAATTGAATAGGTTGCTTCTAGGCAAACGTGGTGGTCGAGGTGAGATAGTGGTCAAACGTATGCCTATCTACAGTAAAAAAAAAAAAAATGTCTGATATAGAAGTGTGAAGAGACATCTCAAACTCGACCTATCCTAAGTGTCTCAACAGACTAAGTGCTTTTTTAAAACTTAAAACAGTAGAAACTGACCCATTTCAGTATTATTTCAGCTCAGACACTTTAACTTATTTAACAGGAAGTTTAATCTTGACCTTTTCTAAAAAGCTTTTTATTTAAATCCACTTCAGACGGATGCTTTCAATCAGTGGAGAGGACGTGCTTTTTTAAATAGAATCGTTCGAGGAATAAATTGATAAAGGGAGCCTGGAGCGATTTAAGATCGTTTTTTTTTTTGGCATTTCCTAAAAGTTTTTGCATTGAAATGATTTCAATTCCTAAATTCAGCGTTCCGTGCATTAGGCCCGGACTCCACCAAAGCGAAAAAGAGACAAGCGGGGCGGAGAAGTGTTTTCAAAAATAATCACACATCTCGTCTGCACTCAGATTTAGTGGATACCACTAAGCGGACATGTATAATATCTGTATGACGCGATGGAAGCGGAGATGTGAGCTGTTCCTCGCATTGACCTGGGCTGCGGTACAAGGCGGAGATGTGAGCTTTGTCTCGCAAGCTGACGATGGCGCGCAGCAGAAACTTTGATTTGTGCGGCGTGCAGTGTAGTCAGCGCACATCTCCACTCTAGCCAGCACACATCTCCGCTACAAACTAGCCAGAACGCATCTCCGCACAGTTTCGGTGGATACACCCTAGCTGAAAAACATCTCTTCTCGTCTCCGCTTCGGGCATCTCCACACGTCTCCGCTTTGGTGGAGTCCGGGCCTTACTCAACAAAATAATTAGCCATTCTATTCTGTGTGAACTTACGTGGGCATGAAGTGAACTGTCATTATTCTATCATGTTTAAATGTATTGACAGCTCACTTCATGTTTCTTCACCTAAACTTACACGGTGACTAGAGTGGGTCCAGTTGAACAAAGACTCTTTACAGGATCGCACTGCAATGTATATCCACCGTATGGTGTCGACCGGTGCCGTATGGTACCGTAAAAGAATAATACCATCTCATCACTCCCCGTGGGTGTCGTAAGAGGCGACTAAGGGACTCACCAGAGAATGGGCAGCAGCGTTCTCTGTAAAACGAAACACCATACACTGCCATCGCCAACTTGCCTGCCAAGCGTGGCGATTATGGCAGCCCCCCACCCCTCTGGGGGAGGCCTGTGTCCAGCAGTGGGCGTCTTTCGGCTGATATGATGATGATGATGATAGACATAGGAACTTGTATTGTTTGGGACCTTACACTTCGAGTTGTCACTGATTGATATACTAATTTTAGATTTCATGATATTAGATTCGATCGAATCACTTGAATCACATAATCACCATCTTAACATACAGAGTTTTTCTCCGTGCCTCGGAAAACACGTCAAGCCGTTGGTCCCGGCTGTCATTTATAGATCTTTGACGGTTGTAAGGAATTGTCAGAAACCAGTAAATTTGACTCCAGTCTTGCCAAGAACTACTGTGTTACCCAGTTATTAGGTTGCGGAGGTCTGGCAGGAAGATGCTCCATGGGAAATACTGGTATTCAGCTGAATCCGGTTTGACTGGAAGCCGTCCCCAACATAAATGGGAAAAGGCTAGACAGATGATGATGATATTTTTTATATTTTAAATTCAAACGATTAAAGTATGATTGGATGATAAAGCAGTATAAATGCTAACCATGTACTAAATTTGGTCTGTCTGGCACTGGTATAATGCTGTTAAATTTATATGAAAACTGTGCTGTATTTGGTTTGTACCCTTATTTGCAAGTCATCTATATATATATTTTAATTTGAATTTACCAACAATATTAACATCTACCATAGTTTATTTCGTACTGAGAATATAACAAACAACGCCTGTCAAAAGAACGTAGATAAAGAAAACATTAACTTCCAAACTTTATGGTACAGAACGCCAAAAACTTTATAAGTAATTAAGTCTCAGATAGAATATTTCAATACGAAATTAAGTCATAAAACTAATTCCCCCTTTGTAATTCCAGCGAAGCCAACGAATTCATCGTCGAATATCTAATTAAAAACTTTATAAACAAGATGGATATAAAATTGAAAAAGTCGTACGAAATAACAGCGGAGTTGCTTCATAGAATTTGTGGGATTATCGACACAAACGCTCTCGAAATTCGCCTCCCACAGGGAACTGAACTCAGTGCTTTGTACGCTGTCACCTGCAAAATGGAACACAGTTGTATTCCGAACACAAAGCACACTTCCTTCGCTTTCTCGCCAAAAACCAGGAACGATTTGTATGAAATAACCATCAAAGCTGTTGTGCCTATACTGAAAAATGAACACATAGCAACAATGTACAGCCATGCACTATGGGGAACTCAAGCTAGGAGACAACACTTGAAAGATTCGAAGTACTTCGCTTGCAAATGTCCTAGATGTAGTGACCCTACTGAACTTGGTACTTACCTAAGTGCGATGAAATGCTTAGGAGATGAAAACAACCCCTGTGATGGAATTCATCTACCAGTAGATCCATTAGACGACGAAACGGAATGGACATGCAGCAAATGTTCAGTGAAAGTGCACAATGCTCAAGTGAACATGGTTATGTCACAGATGGGAGAAGATGTGGAAAACGTTCTCATGATGGATGGTTCTGTGACTGTATTGGAGAATCTGCTTTGTAGGTTATCAACATTTCTGCATCCTAATCATTATTATATGTACTCGTTAAAGCATTCTTTAGTACAGTTGTATGGAAGAGAGCAAAAGTACAAGTCACTAGATATTTTAGACAAGAAAATCAAAATGTGCAAAGAACTCATTGCTATAACCAAGGCTTTAGACCCAGGAAATGCAAGACTAAGTTTGTATAACACTGTTTTGCAAAACGAATTACATTCTGCTTTAGTTATGAAGTCTAAACATAAGGATATCAAGAAAGTTGAAGAAATAAAATCTTTGCTTACTGATGCTAAACTTGCAATAGAAGATGCTTTAAAATCGCTGAGAGATGATACGGAAGAAGTATCTGGAAAGAAACTGCTATCTGTAATAGAAGATAATAAAAGGGAATTTGATAGGTTTTGCCAACAAAAGAAAATTATGATTTAATCATTATTTATTTAAATCTGTTATTAACTTAATTACCTTAAATATTATTATCACAGTGTTTTCTTTGATGTTAGTATTATACATTTTTTTTATTCCTTGTTACAATAAACACGACGTTATGACGTTGTTACTTTTTATTTATTATTTACTATTAAGCTACTTTACTAGGAAAACCGCATTATTTTTTCTAATACAAACACAGCCACATACTTTTACAAAGCGTTATTATAAATCAAGTTAAATAGCATCTTTATAAAATCTTCAAAACTTAAACGGACTTCAAAGCCATCTATATTTTCTATACTTGTACTTAAAATGGTAACTGAAAATATGTCATTAACAAAAATCAAGGACCTTATCCCATTTGTCATTCATTACTACAAGAAAAAAAGACCATCATTCTCTTCACCATTGAAAACCTTACACATCCTTTGGATACTACTGAATTGCCTTCTACAGACTGACCAGCTATAGCTGTATCTCCTATTCAACCAAAAGCATTTATTTTAACATCATCACCCAAAAAAGCTACTAAAACTAGGATACCAGTTCAGTCCACCTCTTGCCTTATCTCCATTGATACTTTGGACTATCCAGTCAGTATATCTGGATATTCTGGTATATACGCCAGGCATCTTGGGTCTTGCGCAACCGCTTCCAGTTGAAACTACTCCAACTACCATGACGTGACGTCTGTCATCTCTGACCATGAGTGGACCACCGCTGTCAGCCTGTAAGCAAAATCACTTGTTAACTTGGTAATTGAAAGGCATCGAAACATCTATTAAAATTATGTTCGATCCTCCAGCTTGATGGCTACTACCTTTGTGAAGTCATGCAGTAGAGCAATAATACAAACCACTACCAGTAGAGTATAGATACTCGTAGAAAGGAGACATGTTTCACAAAATTGTAAAAAAGTTGATTGACAAATTTGAAGAAAATAAGAGAGCGTTTTTAAGTTAGACTACAACCCATACAAATTAATAATATTATTTGTGTACCTAAGTGTTTAATCGTAGTTGTTAAGTTGTTTAATGGTACTTTAGATAACAGAGTAAGATTCTGCAAAGCTCTCTTCGAACCACATTCGAGTGATCGCGCACAATAAGAAAACGTAACTGCAGTAAGGTACTCGGAACTAACAGAATGATGCCAAGCATGTCTCCACGATTTGAATTCAAATTTGATCTACCAATATTAGTACAAGCATATGACTATGTTACATGATACTGCGATACTTACCCAACAAGAATCACGGCCTCCAACCTCGTGTCCAGCGCACATTTGAGTGGCTATGACCTTGACCTTACTGCCTTGGGACTTGTACCAGCTGTTACATTCATCATTGGTTACTACAATTACTTCTGTTTTCTGTAGGATGTTGGGTCTTGCTCCTGCAAAAAATGGTGGTATACCTCAAAATTTTCTCACTACTATTCACATTATACTATTCAGACTTTGAAGATTAGCAGTAAGTATGAAGATGTCGCAAGAGTTTTATCATCCCAGAGAAGAATAAAAAAAGGCAAATATGCCTGTGACTAAACAAGTTCTCATACTCACAGGTAAATAGGAACCAGCAAAAATAGTATTGTATTAATAAATTGAACGAGATTAATATTCTTTAGAAGTCTACGACTACCTTTCTGCCCTACTTTACTATATACCTTAGTATTATTATGAGCGTTCTCACCTTTTTGCCTATCCTCATCCGTGAAACCCCATCCAGCAACAGTCGCTGACGTGCCACTGAAGTCTTGAGCCGGAGAGTTTGGCAGACAGGCCGGTTGCAGCCCGGTTGACCACCTCAGTTGCCGTGCTGTCTTGAGAAGAGCTACGTCGTTTGACTTTCTGTTACATCTGGGGATGAGAATAAACGTAATTTTTAGACGTTAATTAGTATTTTTATATAAATACTCTGTAATTTACACTCATTGGAATATAGCATGTTTCAAATAGTAGAAATTGCGATAGACTATTTAGTAGAAAGAAACATAGGGAAATATGTTGTAAATGGTTGTGTAGAACAGTGTACAAAGAACAGTGAGATGATGTTTTATGAATATAATCATAAACTCACGTTTTCCCCGTAGGATCAGGGAGATACTAAATAATGGTACGGTGCTTATACTACTATGCTTTATCCACATATAACGCCGATTGTTAGTTCATAATGTAGGTACCACGTAGCTAACATTTTTGAAGAGCACCACCAATGGATGTCTTTTCTAAGTTCTTGCAAGAACCAAGTTAAGCTAAGTTAAGTTTTCCGCTCACGAAAGCCTGATAAATGGCGAGAATATTTGATTTAATATTTTGATGGTAACTTCTAATGGCGTCGATCCAATTTTAATTAATTTCTTTAGCAAATACAAACAGTGACACGAAATAAGCCACGCACAGTAAAAAGCACTTAAAATAGTTGACACTTTAAACTAGTCTAGACAATGACAGGTGCTTGTACAGGCCAAGTGTACACGTTCCTTGTAAAACTATAGAAAACAAATTGGTATCAATTCAAAAGATTATTTCAAGTGTAACTGTAAATTAGAGTGAAACACTAACTGTTTAAACAAAGGACACTTTAGTGCTTAAGTCACAATAAATTATGTATTTTAAGATCGTAAATTATTTTATAGAAGACTTTAGACACTGTTAATCAGACTTCATAATGCATCAAGAATTTTCTCACAGAGAGATATCTTATATTGTTAACTCTTCGAAGTTCAGGCTAGTGAACTTAAATTTAAATATTAGGTTCTAAACTCAAGATGTAATTTAAAAGAAGCAAAATTGAAAAAAGTAGTAAATCTTTTAGATTTCTAGATATATTACAATCAATTTAGTATTAAGCAGCCTTTTATATGGGCTTGGTTGGAGGTTCAAGTACCAACGGTGGATCTGTGGAAAGATTATGCTCCAAGCTAATTGACGAAAGGTGCTTCCTATGAACATACTTTAAAGATGGGCGATGTAGCGAAGCCTTGAAGAAATATTAATAAATGGGAGCACGTCATTTTTTTAACCAGGCTTAGTGGGTAGAAAAAGGTCTAGCAGAATTAGGCTCAAATTACACCGAGATGGCAGCGGCGCTAATAATTTTTTTTTGTTTATTTCCAAATTACTTAATCTATAGTTACAATTTGTTTTTGCCGTACAACGTAAACCTCACAGGGTTTATCTGTATACTGGCGAGCCGTCTTTTATTGCACTTTTTACGACAGTAATGTTTTAAATATAATACTTATACAGTATAAATTTGTATAAAGAAACGTTTTGATTTGTACTTATAACTTTTCGAACTCGTTTTATATAACGTTTGTAAGTCTTCTAGAAGTTTATTAAGAACGTAAGGCACTAAATAATCTGCAACCCTCATCCCACACACATTGTTAGCTTTTGGTATAATGTAGCTATTAATTATATAGATAATATTTAAAATTATTTTACACTGAAAGTGCTCGCCGCGCTGCTGCTGGTGTGATTTGAGCCTTAAGTAAAATTTTCTAACATACAAGGAAGCGTGAGATGTGTGCGAAGCATGTGTTCGCGTACAGATGACAAGAATCTACTACGTTCCTCACACCATTCAGGTATACATTTTTATTAAGCGCCGCTACATATCCTCGCGCTGCTTCGCTACTTCGCACATCTTTGGTAAAAAAGTATCCTACCTCTCAAATACAACTACCTAAATTTTCAGTCACCTGACTACTACAATTATACAACCCAACTACTACACTAGTACTACAATACTAGTCAGTAAATATTCTTTAAAACTGAAAATAAAAATCTAGATGCTGCCCTCGCAAGATTAAAAAACTTTGAAAGCTCATGGATCAAACAATGCCTTACTAAAGCCAAAAGTGTTTTAAATCAAAATGAACAATTATTTTAACAAGACTTTAATCACACCATGTTTGAATTATTTACTGAAATGAATTTGTCGTATACTAGCTGACCCGTGCGCACTTCGTTGGGCGGTATTTTTCGGGTTAGTATCTATATACTATCCTATGACACTCGTAAATAACGTGGCTTTCTACTGGTAAAATAATTTTCAAAATCGGTTCAGTATATCCAGAGATTACCCCCTACAACCACACAGACTCACAAACTTTACCTGTTTATAATATTATAGTAAATAGTAATAGTATAGATTATTACACTCGTAAAGCTTTGACAGTAAAAGTCTTGAAATTTGAACGACTGACTGGCTTTCGGCGAAACTTGACACACAACATACCCGTTGGTAATGTTTTGGTCTAAGACGTCGGGTACTTTATGCTTTTTAGGGTTCCGAACAAAAAACGGAGCCCTTATAGGATCACTCGGGTGTCTGTCTGTCTGTCCGTCTGTCACAGCCAGTTTTCTCCGGATCCGCTTAACCGATTCTGTTGAAATTTGGTACACATATAGACTTTTGTGACCCAAATACGGACGCGTTACGTAAATTATAAAATGTTTAGTATGGGGTTCACTTTTGGGGGTCAAATTAGAAGATTTTGAATAAAAATTTTTTGAACAATATCGTGTGACATATCAAATAAAAGGGCTTACTATAAGGGTTTTAAATATTTTTTTCACAATTTTAATATAAATGGTTTTGAAGTTATTCAAGAAATAAGACGATAGATGACCATTCCCTTCCCTTATCTCCGAAACTACTGAACCTAAAATTTTGAAACAAATGGAGATAATAGATCTTTACCTATAGATTACAGGAAAATATATAAGAAGTCTATAGTGTTAAAATAACACTTTAAAAAAATGAACTTTGTTCGGAACCCCTTGCTTGCGAGTCCGACTCGCAATTGGCCAGTTTTTTTTATTTTATCCCAGTAGAAATATCCTGTTCTTGAGACTTTGACGCGAGTGAAGTCGCTAGCAGAAGCTAGTACCTCGCATCCGTGTGAGAACACTGAACGAATTTCAGAATCAAGCGTGGTATCTTCCAGGGCGATATTCTGAGTCCGCTATCTTTCGGAGTTTGGGGGCTATGTTCTGATACATGTGATTTTAAGCTTTTATATCTAGCATAATGGCAGAATTTGCTAAAAATGTAAGAGGTACTTACTTGTATTCAGGATGAGGTATAATTCTGGAGACTGCTTCATTTTCGTCTTTGCTTGAGATGTCGGTGAATCCCACGACAATGGAGAGCTGCTTAGACTTGTAGAACTCATCGAACACACTGAAAAATATTATATTACTTTGATAACTTTTAAGTGGTTTGAATTTCAGACTATACGCTAGAGTAGTAGTTTTTGTTACCTCATGATAATAATTCGTACGGAAACTTGTACGGGCATAATCACGTTTGTGGTTACTGGGCTTGCTCTACAAATTAACCAACTGCCGCTTAAATATCTTAGTCGCAATCTGTCAAAATGGGGGAAATTAGAGGTGTTTCTGGTAGATTGCAACTGAAATGCGAATGCAAAAGTTGCTTAAAGATAGTAAAATTGGCTCTGGCGAATACTGATTGAAGGGGTGTTATTTAATAGGTTGTTTTATGTACAACCATTTGAAAATGTCTTGCTATTACTAAGAAATCATGTATAGGGTACATGAAATTTATTTATTTATTTATTAAAACTTTATGCACAAGTAAAAAAACACTGTACAAAGGAAATTTCTTTCTGGATCGTCAAAATTCTTAATAAAGACTGAGAACTGACACTTATGCACATCAAGAACAAGTTGTAAATGAAACCAAGATCTAAGTAACGTTGCTGTAATCTTGGACTCTAGACATAGTGACATTCTTTTGGCATTTGTGAGTGTCGAAATGCCAAAATGTTTCTGATTGTGACGTGACGTTTGGTAAGCACATGCCAATCCCATACAATTTTGTCATAATAATCGCCTTCGTCACGCTACCGCTAACAGTAGGTATGTCACATATCGAAAGCCTCTGGTGTCATTTTTGAACAGTTAATGAATCTTGAGCACAGCATTCTGGAAGTCCGAAAAAAAAAACCCCAGCACTGTATTCCTAATACAGTGCTGCGGTCCTAAACACAAGTCGCCGCTCAACAAGCAGCCAATCTAAAGTGAGACTGGGCCGAACATGTCTGCCGCATGTTGGGAGACCCAGGCGAACATAGCGAAACGAATTTGACGCCTATCAGCAGGATTGGTCCACACTTGCCCACAGTCAGGAGGAATGAAAGGACGAAAGGGAGGTCTTTGCCCTGCAGTGGGACATAACAGGGGAATACCCAAATACTCCAAAATATTGTATTCCAAATTTCGATATTCCGATTTTCAAAAGTCAGAATTTCATAACACCTAAAAATTATAATGTCTATTATTAAAAATCACGAAACTTATTTTACCGAAAGTCATAAATGCGATTTGTTTGTTTTCCGATTTTCATACGTCGGATGAATCAAATACTCGATGGGTTTTCGGTCCGAAAAACGACATTCCTATTTTCAATTCTTCGAATATACTGCTAAAGTTTTCCTACAAAAGTAGGTGACAGAAACGAATCGCTGTAAAACCGACTCCACGTAGTCTTGTCTGCCCTACCCCTAGAGTGTAATTCAAGCCGGCGTAAGCGCGGAGGGGTGAGGCGGCCCGCGAACTGAGAAGCAGGTGTTATAACGCCCGCCGCCGCGGCTGAGGCTGGCCGGCAGTGCCGGCCAGCAAGCCGAGGCTGTGGTGGTGAGTGTTAAAACCATCTGCGATGATAAGTTCGCGGAGGACCGCCGGTGCCCCGCAACGCCGGAGCCGTGACAAAACCTATGCCTGCTGCATGTTTGCTTGCTTGCTGAATGCTTGCATGCTGCATGTTCATGTAATATGATACTTTGTTCTGATGAGCAATTGTGTTTATTTGGCTAGCTATTCAGTTTTACAAAGCGTTTTTTATTTCGGAATTCTAATTAATAGGTATTTGAATAATCGGACTTGTATTTTTGATGTTTCGAATTATAATTAAGTCGGACTTTTTGTTATTCGATCTATTGAAACTCGGTATTTAAAGAATAGTAATTATAAACATTAGGAATATTGATATGTCGGAATTATAAAAAAGGATGAATGATAAATCGGAGTTGTTATATTAGGAATTTTGAACCATTTGGAATTATGAAAATCGGTATTTTGAAATTCGTATTTATGACTGTCGGAATGAAGTTTTTCGTATTAATGTAGTGTACCCACATAACAGGCCATAAATAAATAAATAAAATAATGAAGACATGTGGAATGCAATAAAATCTTTTTTTTTACCTGCAAACACAGTGGCCAGCAGTCAGCAACCACCGATCGCTCAGTACAGTGGCCCCACACTGGTGGGCCCCTTGCCTCCACACGCTAGCAGCCCAGGGGAATTCGGCCGGGAGGCTGTCTACTCCACCAACGATACGGGCGCTGCGGGCCCTGTCTATGCCGCATTCTATGTCCGCCACTGTAAATTGAAAAATACTTTGCTATTATAAAATAGTACACAGTGTGGTGATGATTTGCCATGCGGAAGTGATTGTACGACTCTCTTTGAATTTTTAATGTTTGTATTAAATTAATATAAATGTTTATTAATTTTTTTTTTCTTTAAGTTACTAAGATATTAGGTAAGTTTACAGTGCTTCATGTTACGGGGATTTATGTTTGATCTATTTGTCTATTTATCAATGGATTTATTTGTCTTGTAACTGTTAAATATTAATAAATTATTCAAATAAAAACAAATAATTTTAATGTATTCATTAAATTACAAATTAATTAATATATAACAATAATTTATTTTTACTATTTTTGTGTGACCAATTTTAAACAATCTCAATTTTAAATAATATAATGTGCAAACCTTGCTAAGGACCTTGTCAGAAATAAACGATTTTTAAATTTTATTTTATTAGTTTTTATATTATAGTATTCTAAACAAAGTATAACAAAAAATATTCTTAATAAATCACTATTTCTTAATTAAATTCTTACAAACACACTTTGATGCCATAATTGCTTTTTTTTTGTGGGACGTAGAAAAATATTTGATTTTACTACAGAACGCAATGTACAATGTTTCCATTAGTTACCTGAAAATTTTACTACAGAACACAATGTACAATGTTTCCATTAGTTACCTGAAAATTATAAACTACTTTTCCGTAGTTCGTTTTTTTCTGACAACTTATACGTAATTTGAAAATAGGGCATTGACATCGCCAGTAGGTAAAGATTAGTTATTTAATTTTAATAATATAGTTATTACTAGTTTAAATTTCATGTCTGAAATGCCAACAATATTTACAATATGCAAATATGTTCTACTCATTAAAATAAACAACTTCACGATCAGATAAGTTGATTCATTAGTTTCCTTCATAATTTTATTGTTCAGGCTAAATATAGCCAATTGTGTCGTAATTGGCTATATTTATTGTAAATGGCTATATATAGATTGCAGGTCTGTGGGTCAGAGCCTCGGTCATGGCCGAGTTTTGTTATGATATATGTCAGTCAAGGTTTTATTATTAAAATGTGTTATTTTGTATATCAGCAAATGAAAAGTGATAAATTAGCGAAAGTGAAAATTTTATTTTTTATTCATTTATGACCGTTGTAATATTTTTTGATGTAGGTACTTAAGTTTGTATATATTTTTGACTAGGTGAGCCGGTGAAATATGTTACAGCTAAAATTGATATGAAAGTATTTTTGTTTTCTTTGAAAAGAAAAAAGATAAACAGTCAACAAAAAAATAAAAACCATTTAAATCGGTTAAGCCGTTTTTTTAGCTTTAGCGAGACTAACGAAAAACGACGACACTACATTGAACGATTTTTATAAAAAGATAAAGAAGAAAATGAAACATTCGTCACATTTGCATGATTCTGTTTTCGGAACGTATTTAATAACAAGGTCCACTGTAACAAGTTTTTATGCATTGCATCAGATTACTCTATAAATATAAGTAAACTTACATAATAGAAGATATTATTATTTGTCGTTAAGTGCATAAAATACGCAAAAAACCTTTGCTTTGGTTTTGTGTTTTTCACATTTTAATTGATTTAATTATTATTTTTATTTTTGACGCCTCATTACGCGTACTCTCGGACAGCATGGCCATCCTGCAAGCTCTGAACAGCCACACAGTCAACTCTGGGCTGACTCTTGAGTGTCACCAACGTCTTAATCAGGTTCGTAGAAACGACAAAGTAACCATTCAATGAATCAAGGGAAACAGCGAATCCCGAGGCAACGATGCAGCGGATGAACTCGCCAGAAAGGGTTTGAGTATGGTAGCGATGGGACCTGAACCCACCGTGCCGCTGCCTTTCGGGTACCTACGCAACTTGGTAAGGAAGCGCACTGGAGATAAACATCACAAGCTATGGGTTGACCATGGTGAGTGTAGGCAGGCCAAAGAGGCACTTCCTGATAGCGAGACTAACGAACAACGACGACACAATATCTAACGATTTTTATAAAAAGATAAAAAAGAAGATGAAACATTAGTCACATTTGCATGATTCTGTTTTCGGAACTTATTCAATAACAAGGTCCACTGTAACAGGTTTTTGTGCATTCTATCAGATTACTCTATAAATATAAGTAACTCTTACAAAATAGAAGGTATTTTTATTTATCGTTAGGTACCTGCATACACAGAATTTACAAAAAACCTTTGCTGTGGTTTTGTGTGAGAACCTACATACACATTATGATTTATTTAATTATTATTTTATTTTTGACGCGATATTTTAGTTAGACGTTTTTATTTTGAGTGTATTTATAAGTATATTAGATTCGTACTTGAAATATAAAATTAACATTTTTCCAGTATTATTGAAGCATTTAAAAACGCATGAATTAAAAATATCTTCGTAATCTAATCTGGTTAAAATTTTATGATTCTGTATTTGAGTACTGAATATTTTTTTTTTTATAAATAAAATACTCACAATTAATGAAACACAATCCATAACTGACACATAAAATATAAAACACAACAATCACACGACACATTTTGTCAAAATTATAAAATTATCTGACGATTGTTAGGTAACACCGTGGTATATATCCGACAAATAAAGGTCTAGGACATCATTAAAAATAAATATATCGATAAAAATGATGTATATGCACGTGTCAAAGTGCGTGCACTCACTACATGCTTGACGATTAACATAAGGATATTTAAGTGCTCTATGATTTGTATTGGCCCTCCTTCGCGTGTTTGAAGGCCTGACCCCTATGTAGTGTAGTGAGGCGCACATTTTTTTTTGATATCGATAATTGTTATGTCCTGCGCTGAGTCATTTTTAAATTTTGTGTACTTACTCGCACTTAAATTTTACACGGTTGTCTTTATTTAAACTTCCAAAAAAAAGCACGTGCACGCACACAACAACAACAACACTACAAACAACATGAACAACAACAACATTGTAAACTTTTTTAAATAATTATACAAACGTTGAATACCTTTTTGAAAAATGTGTTGCTGTGTAGCAACCCTTTACTCAAACATAAAGCAAAAACAGAAATAAACCAACCATCTAGTAGTATTTTTGTCAAAATTAGTGAAGTTTTTATATTCAAAATAAACTGAAAAATGCTATAGCAATCTCAATTCTTAAGTCATACGTATTCACATTTTATTAATTTCTGCAATACTGTGACTATCAGTGTCAGTCCGAAAAATAACAAAAAGAAAATGTGTGAACCTAGTCATCGATATTATCAGCAACACCTAATTCAAGCACATCACTATTACAAATTCATTGTCAGGTTCGCCGTAACCTCGGCGGATAACGATTAGAGTCGCGGAACCACATGTCGTTACGATAAACATAGCATTATCGAAATATTTCTATGCAATGTCATCTGTAGTATACATACCGTTATGGTGACCATATTTTTAATTTTTATTTTGCGTCATCCCGTTTTTTTTTATTTCAGTTTTTTTCAAATCTTTTGTATTTAATAACAATAATATCTACTATACTCAATTAACAAATAAAATAAACTAAACTAAGAACAAAATAAAATATAGTATCAATAAATTCGTCCTTAACATGTCTAAAAATAATTATCTTCATTGCGATTTTATATCTTACTGTCCTATCCTACCAATATTATAAATGCATATCGGAAAGTTTGGATCTTTGTTAGTCAATCAGGCAACAACAGCTAAACCGGTTAGGGGAACACTGGTGGATCAAAAAATAATCAGGATGTTAGTGTACTTTTCTACTCAAAGAATGACTCCACATTAAATGGTAATGCTGCTAGTCTTCTGGGCACGTTTCCAGATGACTGCGATGCGGAGGTATATCTAGACGTCTTTTTATTTTTATATATGTGTATAGTTTGGTTTAGTATACATAAATAGTTAAGTAGATAGCTTTAAGTTAGTTATGAACATTTATAAATAATAAATAAAATTACGGACACTTCTAATTTACTAAGAGAATATTTTTTGTCCCAGTAGTACCTACGTTCCCATACGATAATTTTTTAAGCCGGTGGCAAAAGCTGTATTCTGAAATTACGGGATTGAAATTGTTAAAACTGACAAAATTGTCAACATCAGTTTTGATCATTGTGTGAATAGCAAGTTTAGGTAACAAGAACTTGTTCTGTTATAATGAATGATTGCTCATTTGCGAGACCTTTACCTTGCCTCAAAAATATTTGTTACCTTCGCGTCAATTATCTTTTTAATAATTTTGTTACAGATGTCAAAAAAAAATTCAAACACATTCTTAAAACCATGAAATATGTAAATAAAGAACTAAAAACAATGAAATCAATGATAGAGTGAATTTAAAATTCAAATTATTCCTCGTATGTTACGTGAACTGATTATTTAATGTTTTTCGTATGTTATTTCCTTTAAGTATGTTAAATCTTGTTGAAAACTCTTCTGTTGTTCTTGATGTTCCTTATTTACTATTGTTTTTTAAAGGTCACAGTTTTTTAGTTCATAACATCCTCGTTTGCTTTGCGAACTTCAGATCCTATTTTTATACTTCCGATTTCTTAGTGAAATGTATCCAATTATATTAACATGTTGCAGGTTTTTGCTTAAAAATAATATGAAAATAAGTAACTTCACTCAAAATATTAGATTCTTTACCTATCATAAGCAGCTTTGTCACCATATATTAAAAAAAAATCTGACAAACTCACACCCGAAAATGTTTGTTTCAAATTATATTTTTTATACGAAGAATACTTAGTTAGATTTGGTATAACAAGTAGTTATTTTTACCTAAGCCTTTATTTAGTGAGTTAACATATAATATGATCTCTAAATAAAACCTTTGTAATTTTTAGGGTTCCGAACAAAAAAACGAAACCCTTATAGGATCACTTGGGTGTCTGTCTGTCTGTCCGTCTGTCACAGCCAGTTTTTTCCGGATTCACGGGACCGATTCTGTTAAAATTTGGCACAAATATGGACTTCTGTTACCCAAATACGGACGTGTTACGTAAATGATTAAAGTTTTAGTATAGGGGTCACTTTTGGGGGTCAAGCTAGAAAATTAAATACAAAAGTATTTTGAACAATATCGTGTGACATATCAAATGAAAGGGCTTACTGCGAGGGTTATAACTATAGTTTTTTTTAATATTTTAAAATAAACGGTTTTGAAGTTATCCAAGAAATTAGACGAAAAATGACCATTCCAACCCTTATCTCCAAAACTACTGAGCCTAAAATTTTTAAAAATATGGGCTTTACCTATTAAGTACAGGACAATCTATAAGAAGTGTTTGAGTGTTAAAATAACATGATAAAAAAAATTCGTTAGGAACCCTTTGCACGCGAGTCTGACTCGCTCTTGGCCGTTTTTTTTATCATAAGTCGTACACACAAATTAACAAAAATTAAAGTATCTGCTTATAATATTAAAATACCAGCTTTTTACTAAATGCATATGAAAGTATACAATATTTGATAATTATTCTTAACAAAAAAATATATTTTGAAATTGCTTTTGTCTGTTTGTTCCGGCGAATCTCCGTTGAACTGACTTTGACGGGACTTCCACAAGCAGATAAACTAAAAGGTGATAAATCATTATCATCATAGCAGATCAGAAAAGTCCTCCGCTAGACCTAGCCCTCCACCTATATTGCGAAATAGTTCGAAAAACTTACTGCAGCCTTGGAACGCAAAGAGCATTTAGAGAAACACTGGTGGATTTTAGTGAATAAGAGTCTGACACTTCTTTTCGTTCCCATCCCAAAAAAAGCGCACCACCAATCGTGACCAATCGACCGTTCCCGCGCTTGAAAATGAAACATGGTTACTCTAATAACATTAGCATGGAACACCTTATCAATTACACTTGGTCAAGTGCAACTAAGTGGAACGCATCTTGCTCCATATTTTATGATAAATACTGTAACTGCAGTTGATTTATTACATCAGCTACTTGTAAACTTCCACCACTTGATCGAAATAATTGTTTATAGCTAGAACTGAAGTGAATAGACTATGCTGAATAGAATAAATTCTTAAAACTTAACAGACAGATCTCTCTACCGCACAGTGGTGTACTTTGTTAGGTTTGCCTTTGTACATATAAGCTGTCCTTTTACATTTCATTTTGTATAACTATATGCTTTTTCTATGCAATTAAAAAATAACAAATAAGTTACTGGGGAGTTTGTTGCGCCATATCTGCTTCCCAGCTATAACACTTGGAACTGGTTATGGGCGGGCATTTTGGAGGACTGTCTTATGTTAAATTTGACGTTCAAATAGCCAACTGAAAATCAGCGCAGGGTGTCTAACGCTCAGCAAATGCTGAGATGGCTACCCTTTCGGTATGGGCACGCTCAGCGCAATTATTGTGTACTCGTACCTACTATTATTTCTGTTCACTTTGTCTATGTTGCTGTGAGTTTGTGTCTATGCTGAATATTTTTTTTTGTTTTCTATTCCTAATTTGAATTAATGGCTTTTAATTTTGAAATAACTCTCGTTTGGTCCCACATGACTTGGTGGCCAACGTAAAATGGCCAGTACATCTTGTTAATGATGATTTCACGTGATCCAGGGGAATGAAGAGCCTGTAACAAGGAAACAGGTGAAATTAGTACCAAATCAATCTCGATAATTGCGAATAGAGGATGAGGTGGACATCTTCCATGGGAATCCCATTGGAGGAGTCCATTGGTGGTGCCATGCATAAATAGGTAGCCCTAGCGTGGGTTCCAAATACAAGCACGTGGGCTACTTTTGATTGTTTGCAAACTTATTCATGTAACTAGATCCCAAGAACAGTTGAATGAATGATGTTAAAGACTGCTTTTTTTTTTTTTTTAAGGATGGGAAATCATCAAATGACTCCCGCTCTGGGTGAAGCAGAAGGGAGTGTCAGACTCTTACTGACTAAAACCCATCCGTGTTCCTCCTAATGCCCTTTGCGTTCCAGGGCCGCGGCGACTCTCTCGAACAAATCCCGCAACCCCGGCAGGATGTTAAAGACTGCTTGAAAGAATACATGCATGATTTTTAATGTCAGATAGCCCTGTGTTCGATACATACCCTTTATCAAACAGTCGTCGTGAAAGTAGACCGAGATCCACCTCGGTACAACTACGATATGCTGGAACTCCTTTGTCTATGAAATTTTGAACCCTAGGCATGCCAAATTTCTCATGACCTTCGGAACCATATCCCTCACTACCAATGATCTATGAGGGCACACCTGCCGACACTGAAAAAAAATTACTACGGCTAGGTATCTATAATAGGTATTTTTGTTATCAGCTGCCGGTAAACTTCCACGATAGATCGTTGGCCTCCGCGAACTGTTACGTCGAAGGTCGGAGCGTGGGAGAGATAATACTGCCTTATTCGTCATTTTTTGTTGTGATTTGGAAACAACAAAAATACCTCCTGTACGTAGGTATACCATAACACTTAATACAGGCGAGTGAGTCGAGCGGAGTGGAGGAATCTACTCCACTCGACTCAGAAGTTATGAAAATGGAACAAAAGAGTTGTCGAGTCGAGGATGTTAATGTCAACAAACAAGCTATAAAAGTCAATTTTATTGAGAGATGCTGAGTTAAGGTTGAGTGAAGAGTGAAGGAAGTGATTTCGAATATCACCGCCTTTTAGAGGGCCTGTCCATTTCAGCGGAGCGAGGCAGCGGAGCGGAGAAATTGAACAGAGACTCACGTGGTGCAGAGATTTTGTGCAATTCCATTGGTTAAAATTTCTCCGTTTCTCCGGACCGCTGCCTCGCTCCGCTGAAATGGACAGGCAGCCTTAAGGACATCTGCAATGCCAAAGGTACCACAGTTACGTCGCCTACCCTCTTCAAAAGGAATCCTATTTCGTTTGAAGCTTTTATTGTAATTCCACGTAAAGATATCCCAAAAGATTATTCTTTTCAAGTCTTCACAAAAATACATTATTCAATACATAAAATAACGCGCCAAGTGTAGAGTCGACCCTGTTCATACAATGAATAAACATGAAAAAAAATTATTCAAATTTAAATTCCCACCATTTAATCACAACAACACATTTATCTATTCCACCAAAAAGGCTTTATCATTTCGTCCTTCTACTAAAAATAGTCTTGTCAAAGTCGGAACTGCATTTGCGGAAAAGATCGGAGTTGGTTATGTGGGTGATAAACAGTGAGGTCGCCCGAAGGTAAGTGTCTAGTTGGCAGTCTGGACACACCCGCATGACGAAGTCAAGAGTACAGTGTGCGTATTATAACGCTGTATTCGTTCATGGGTGTGGCTGAACCCATGGTTATTGCGGATACATTGAGGTACTTTGAAAAATTTTATAGTTCTTTTCCGGGTTTTTGGTCCGGGTCTTTGCTCGAGTGGCATTTAGGAAAGTAAAAAATGCTACTGAGTAACATTGTGTTTTGTAGTTCTTTTTTTATTTTTGAACGTACTCTATTTTTGAATTCTTTGGAAGATTGATTACATTTTACAAACCTATCTACAAGGCTACGACCAATTTCTTTATTTAATTTTATATTTCTTAATTTAAATATAATGACATTAATTGATGTTTTTTTTTATAATTAATTTATGATTGTTTTTTCATGTTTTTAAGTTTATTTTTTTTTTATTTTTATTCGAATGTCCTAACTAAACATATATTAAGATTAATACTAACATAAATCGGTGTTAAAATAATTCATTCTGTAACGTAAACCGTTTACTGTCATGCGGTGTTAGCCTTTAAGTGACTGTTACACTTGTAAATTATCTCTGTAAATTGTACTGTATTTTTTATGTGTAAACAATTTTTGGCTAACTTAATAAATAAATAAAATGAACACACAAAACCAATCAATTTTCTAATAACAATTTTCTAAATTAGTTTTCATACAACCTGCACGAAAACGTCACATTATATGTCATGCAACCTCAACCTAAAGTTAGTCATTATAGCCCGGCGGGTCATTATGAAATTCGGTACAATATTATTGCCCGGAGGTCAATAATGTGATTTGAATTTGGAACTTAACTTTGAAACCGACGGGAACCCACCTCTCTTCATGACTTACGAACAATTTTCTCGCTGCAGTAGGTGTCCTTCTCGGGGTCCAAGGGCTAGCTTGAATCCCTCACTGCATTTAGGATTCTTGTATTAACTCCCGAGTTAGCTCCCGAATCCTTCATTTCGTTCGGAATTCAATATAACGCCCGTGACATAAGACACTGTTTTATCCCCTCGTTGCATAGCATAGCATAGTCGGCCTTATAATGTTCCCACTGTTGGGACTCAGGCCTCCTCTCTAGGAGAGGGAATGGGCCGTAATCCACCACGCGGGCCCAATGCGGGTTGGTGAATGTCACATGTCTTCGAATTTTTGGTTCTAGGACATGCCGGTTTCCTCACGATGTTTTCCTTCACCGTTTTGAGAGCAGTGGTGATGAAATAAATTACACAAACTAATGTGCCTGGCTGGGTTTGAACCCGCGACCTACAACTCGTAAGTCGGAGCCATTACCACTCGGCCACCACTGCTCACCCTGTGAAGCCCTCGTTGCATAATCTACTATTTTCCTATATTACATGACATGTTAGTGATACTTATTTATTATTTCTTGCACTTCGCTGTTTTTTTCTGATTAATTTCGTTGCGGTGTCTTAGACAGTTGGATCGTTTCTCCGGACTCGTCGAGCTTCATTGACTCAATGTTCATGTAGTAGTTGGGAATAGAGTGGTGGGCTAGTCCCAAAAAAAACATATAATTTTAAAGTTAGTGGAGACTACGGAGGACCTCAGTACAATGCTCGATGACCTCAGTAGAGCTTCCGAAAGGGTGGGTCTCAAAATAAACATGGACAAAACCGAGATCATGATAAATACCCATGTAGCACCCACTCCCATCAAGATCGGAAGTTCTACACTCGAAGTTGTAGACGAGTACGTCTACCTAGGCCAAACGGTCCAGCTAGGCAGGGCCAACTTCGAGAAAGAGGTCAACCGTCGAATCCGACTCAGCTGGGCAGCGGTATCTTCTCGTCCCACATACCTCAGTGTCTCAAGACGAAAGTCTATGATCAGTGCGTATTGCCAGTGATGACATACGGAACTGAAACGTGGTTGTTTGCAATGGGCCTCATCAGAAAGCTCAAAGTCACTCAAAGGGCAATGGAGAGGGCAATGTTTGGAGTTTCCTTGCGTGATCGAATCAGGAATGATGATATCCGCCAGAGAACCAAGGTTACCGACATAGCCCGAAGGATTGCCAAACTAAAGTGGCAGTGGGCAGCACATTGCTCGCAGAACAGACGGTCGATGGGGCCGAAAAGTTCTGGAGTGGCGACTGCGTACCGGAAGACGTAACTTTGGAAGGCCTCCCACAAGGTGGACCGATGACCTGGTGATGGTCGCGGGTAGCCGATGGATGCGAGACGCACAGGACCGGTTGTTGTGGCGACGCTTGGGGGAGGCCTATGTCCAGCAGTGGACGTCTTTCGGCTGATATGATGATGATAATGATGTGTTGGTCAAAATCAGGCCAGCATAAATTTAACTGAAATTGTCCAATACTTACATGATTAATTACAAAGCTGCTAGCCGGTCTTTAATTACGTAACTGTAGTCATTGAGGTAGTGGGTAGGGGTAGGTTAATATCCTAGTTTTAAATAATTATATTTAAATTAATCTACACTAGTGAATAAGTCTTTATCAATGAACACTGAGCTCTATTGCTACTGTTGGTCATTAAAAACAACACGACTTTTAAGAATAAATATATAACTAAATAAATATTTGTAATTCTTTTATTCTTCCAGGGTTCCCGAAGGGTAACCAACGGATCCCTATTACTAAGCCTCCGCTGTCCGTCCGTCCATCTGTCTGTCAGCAGGCTGTATCTCAAGAGCCCTGTGTCTGTATACGTAGATAGTTGAAATTTTCACAGAGTGTGTATTTCTTTTTCCGCTATAACAGAAAATAAGAAAATAATTAAATTAAAAATTAAAGGGACCCATACACTTGAAACTTGTTATTTTTTCGGTTTTTGATACGGAACCCTTTGTGTGACAATCCGAATCGCACTTGACCGGTTTTTGTTCATTTCAGTTTATTTTACTGTCAATACGTAAATTATTGCTGACTTCGAAAACACTTAAAAGTGACGTTGCATCACCGCTACGCTGTAATAAAAAAAATATGAATGGCAGTATTCAGAGGACAATAAAATTTAACAAAACATTAACGATTATGAAGTTTCCATTTTTAAAGAATCATAAAATGCATGTACTTGAAGTGAGGTTATTGCTAAACAAAAGAGTATTTTTAAATAACCTTATCATCCATTTTTAGTTTGAAAACTCATAAATTTTAAAAGCTATATAACTGGCAAAATGCAGACAGAAAAATTTAGGTTAATCCTCTGATCAAGGAAATTAAATGGACCTTGAAAATTTTGGCACTAAAATTATAAGGTTTATGAATTGTATGCCTTTGCATGTGTGTGTGATTGTATAGGTGATTCAAATTCGGAATGACAACAAAGTCGGAAGATTCTGTTACTCGAAAGATCCTTTCTTTTGTTTGGGGGGCTCTCTTACGTCCTGCATTACCACTGATAAACTATACCAATTGATATATAAAAAACCCAAGATGCACAGTCTCGAACAAATGCAACACTCGAAACTGTCGTCAAAAACTGACACGTATCAATTGTCATGTGTGAGTTGTGTGTAGTTTCACTATAAACAATTTTTTTTTGCAAATTCAACCTTACGCGGATCGCTTAAAGTTGTTTTTACAAAGCAGTGCAGCTAGTCTATTCTGTAAGAAACTATTTCGATATCGAGCTTCACCTGAGTTATCAAACTCACAAAGTGAGCTTTATTGCACACAACATAAAGGTCTTCTTTTGAAACTCACCTCGAATTCTACTGTCGAGATACGAAAATGTTGTTAGAGAATAGCACTACAGTATGGCGAGTGATGCGCATTTTGTTTTTCAAATTCAACATTACGCGGATCGCTTAAAGTTGTTTTTACAAAGCAGTGCAGAATGGCGAGCGATGCGAGACTGTTTGAAACTAGCGCACAATTATACACTGTGCGCTTGTTTTTTGCGGTCGTTTTTGAGATGCTAAGTGTGTATCATGGGTTTTTTATGTATTAATGACTATACCAATATAGTTCATAGTGGCCTCATTTTTTGCAATTTTCTCTTATCTACTTGCAAAAAGCCAAAAATCCGAAGTAAGTTTCTCATAAAATGCGCGACGGCCCTTTTTCGAGCTCGTGTATGAACTACTGTACAAAGCAAATGAAATGAAAAATATATCATAATTTTCCTTTTATAATGGTTTAGTTCATGGTGGCCTCAGAAGTTTGAAATAAGAATGAAACATCCGTAAAAAAATCCCATTCAAATCCATAAAATTACTAAAAACGTAAATTTCATAATTAATCGTAAAATTAAAATTAAAAATAAACCATAGCTCATAAGAAATGAAAATCTATATTCAAATATATAAAGCTAAAGAGTTTGTTTGTTTGCTTGCTTGAACGCTCTAATCTCAAGAACTACTGGTCCGATTTGAAAAATTATTTCAGTGTTAGATAGCCCATTTATCGAGGAAGGCTATAAGCTATATATCATCACGCTAAGACCAATAGGAGCGGAGCAGTAATGAAAATTGTGACGCAGACGAAGTTGTGCGTGTTAGCTAGTATAATATAAATTCATTAAATAAATTAATAATAAAACTTAAAATAAACGTAATTGCAACTGCCTAATTTCGAGGCGTGTGCAGTTTTGTAAGTGAGAACGCAATTTTGTGATAGAGCTCTTAAACGTAGATTGCGTTGGCACTTTATCTTGTTAAGAAATACTTCTGTAAACTTGTTCATTTTCTTCATGTCACGTACAGCAGTGAGCCATAGAGTTTAAAGGCCGTAGTGCACCACTGGTCATAAATTGATAGCCCGTGACCCATAAAACCTGTAATCCTTACTAATACGTATAACTTTTAAGCCGTATTAGATTCTACTACATATTGGACATTTAAAAAGATTATTGTATTATTCAGACAATTTTTATGTTCTACCTGAGTACAAAAAACAATAAAGCGCTTCTTAGGCCCGCTTGTCCAAACCAGAGTTACGAGTATGTATCTTTCAAATAAGAGTTACACGTTACACCTGGTTTAAAAAAAATATACCATACATACTGACCCCGTGTAAAGGAGTGAAAAAATAACTCTGTTTTGTGTATGACGTGCCTTAATTCCTCCACATAAAAAAATACCGGCTAAGTGCGTGCTTATTCGCGTGCAAAGGGTTCATCGAATACTATATTTTTAACATGCTACTCATAATCATAGATTTCTTAATGGTTTTCCCGTAATCTTTAGTTAAAGACCAAGTTCCACGTCACTCATCCACTCTCTTCATTTACACGCATTCCTCTGATTCACTCCTCATAATATCTTAAGCTCACCAATATACAAAAAAAAATACACTCACACTTTTAATGGTACTTTATCTGTATAGTAATGATGCACAAATGTCCTAAAATTGAAAAACGAAAAAAAATATGGAATAGAATGGAATTGAATGGACTGTGGTCTGAAAATAAAGTTTTTTTTTTTTAATTTATCAAAATGAACAATCCCTGAGATACAGGTTCCCGCCTAGTTCAGGGGGTAGGGTCAACGCTCTACTACTACTATGCCGCCGCAACAGGAGAAGACGCCCCGGACGTCGGGAGTCGCAGGGCGATTCCCGGCCACCCGTAGGCACGGGCCTGCGGACGGCGAGCATTGGGTGGCTCGCAGTCCGATCAGAACCAGGGCTGCTACTCTCTAACGAAATCCGTAGTTTCGGGCTTCTTCTACAGACTTACGATTAGTCCCGAACCCGAACTGAAAATGAATGACAACACGATTTCACAGTAACTGTACAATCGTGTTATCATTAGTTCTCAGTGGTTAGGTGATACGGAGTAGAAAATGCCCGCCCGCAACTAAGCCCGAAACTACGGATTTCGTTAGAGAGTAGCCCCCCAGGCCGGGGTCGACGGCGCTCTGTGTTCCACGCGCGCCTTGGAGAGCTGTCAGCGTAGAAGACGGGGCCCGCTAGGACCAGTGCCTGCCGGTGTTGCGGAATCTGTTCGAAAGAGTCACTGCGGCCCTGGAACACAAAGGGCATTAGGAGGAACACGGATGGGTTTTAGTCAGTAAGAGTCTGACACTCCCTTCTGCTTCACCCAGAGCGGGAGGAGTCATTTGATGATTTCCCATCCTTAAAAAAGGGTCAATGCTCTGTGTACCTCATTTTAACCACCGCAGAAAAAAACAACAATTTTTATGGTTTGTTATGTACCTACTAAATTGTAATTTTTATAATGGTAAGAATTAAACAATTTTTTTTAATTTATTTAAGACCTATAATCAGTATTTTCTTCAAAATTACTGGTATTTTATACTAATGTGTAGTTTTTAACTTACTGTGAGCAAGTACTTCACCATTGCTCAAGCTACAACAAGTTGTTGTTGTTGTGTTGTTGTTGTTGTTGTGTTGTTGTTGTTGTTGTTGTTGTGTTAGTTGTAATCAAGATTGAAAAACGCATTTTACCGAAATTTAACCACAATTTCAATTTTGGTTGAGTTGCTGTAGATCAACTTGCCCTAAATTTCAGGAAGCTTGTGAAATTCTTCCGTCTTTCTTTTTCTGAATTTTATCTAAATGCAAACTCATTTTATCTGCATCCACACAAAGCCAGAATGCACAGCTAGTTTTGTCACTTTACCGATGCGCCAAGGTGTTGTGCGTCGTGAATATTTTACGTCGGTACACTCTCAGAATGTGTTACAATGTCAGGGCTAAGGATCCAGAATTGGGACAAAGTCAAATGTGCATCGTGGCCGTACCTTGTTTAGACTTGTACATTAATTTTTTATAGTGATGTTAATGACTCAGAGATTAACCGTTTTACATTTGCATTCAAAGATAATAAATTATTCGTTTTTTTTAGCTTCCTGTGGCCTTAGTTTTTAACGTTTCGATCGCTTTAGTTTAAAACTGAATAAACGCCGTCTAGTGACAAAAATGGAAAACCTTTTTAGGGTTCCGTACCAAAATGGTAAAAAGGAACCCTTATGGTGTGACTAAGTCTGTCTGTCTGTCACAGCTGGATATCTCAAGAACCAGGTACTAATGCTAACAACTTCAAATTTGGGATAGTTTTATATGACGTTTGTTCAACTATTTTGTAAATAAGAAAAAAATAAAAACATACATTTTTCTTCATCAACAAAAATTACATTAGTTCCACAGTCCGTCAAGAGATGGCGTTAAAATTCTCTGATGAATACAGGCCTCGTCGATGAGAATTTAAAAACATTTCACGTTTTATATGATGGTACGGAACCCTCGGTACGCGAGTCCGACTCGCTCTTGACCGGTTTTTTTTTCATAAAATCCTAGTTACTACTATCTACACTAATATATTTAGCGTGATGATATATAGCCTATAGCCTTCCTCAATAAATGGGCTATCTAACACTGAAAGAATTTTTCAAATCGGACCAGGAGTTTCTGAGATTAGCGCGTTCAAGCAAACAAACAAACAAACAAAATCTTCAGCTTTATATATTAGTATAGATGCGAATGTTTGTGAGGATGGATGGACCATGGATCTTTATTACTCTTTCACAACAGAATGCCAGAAAGGATCTTCATGTTTGGAACAGAGGTAGATTATAGTCTGGAGTAACACATAGGATATTTTTTTTTTCGTCAGTCACGCGGGCGGAGTCATGGGCGACAGCTAGTTTCATATAATATGCGAACGTTAACGCATCGAGTACGTTGAGCTCCTCAAAGTTCTGAGTGGAGCTGCAATATAACTGACAAATGCTTGCACTGTCTGGACAAGCCCACTCAAACCTGCGTGGTGCTTTTCTCAAAAGGCCACCTCAGACGTCAACTTACATTTTTTTCATACGTTATTGGCGATTGTATGGACTTCAAAATAGACTATGACCTTTGAGTTTGTTTCGGTGTTTCTTCTCAGGGTAGTCAGCTAGGAAACATCCGGCCTCATCTAGATTAATATGATAAAAAATTGACGTGTAAAAGAGTTACTTGTAACCTATTTGCAAAATAAATATCATTTACCATTTACGTTATAAACCTCGCATTAAACCCTCTGTTTCGTGCTAAGACTATCAGCGGGTCTAAATAGGCCACTTTAGCAACTACACAACAATCTGTCAAAGAACAATGCCCACTTCCCATACATTTAAAAACCTGATAGTGAAAGTACATGTATAGCTATAAGATATAGTAGAAAGACTACCTTTAAGTTTAGAAAATAATGTCCTGCAGTCATTTTTACGATTTAAACGCCACGAACTCCAAAAAATACGAATGTTACTTTTTAGGTTAGGATTTGCCGTTACCAAACAACTAATAAAGAAATAAATGTGCTAGAACTAACTACTACCGCTCGGTTAGCCCAAAATAGGAATACTTACGTAGCTATGGTCTAAAACGCCTTTTTTAATTTGTTTATTCCTTTAAACCCCCTTACGTCACTGCTTAGACTCTCGATGATTGTCAGTATACATTGATTGTCGAGCATTAACTACTGTTACTATAAGTACTTATTTACTAACTACATTTAAAAAAAGAATAGTTTCTTTCTATACCTACCTCAAAAAATCAAACTTAGTTCTTGTGTATTCTACCCAACACATTCATCTTATGAATGAACAAAATGAGAAAAACAAATAAAAAGATATGTTCAAGTGGAAAGATTTATTAATTATCATTATTTTCATCTAAATCTCTTATTATTACGTCATTCAGAAATTCTACTGGAGCAGAGATATTTTCTTGATACCTAGCCCATCCAAGGTACACCAATGTCATTATGTGAGCGCAAAATCCAATTTTTCGTCGGCCGACCAAACAATTGCAATAAAATTCGACTATACCGGCTCTGCCAGACACATTATTTTCTATTAAAATGTAGACAATATTGTTTTATTGAAATGTGCTACAAATGTAATCTTCCTCTGTAATCTGAAATAGGAAAATCAATAATTATACTTCTTTTATTTACAATATTGATACAATAACTTAATGCCAGCAGCACATGTTGAAAAAATGGTTCCACATTAACAACAAACAACAAGCGCACAGTTTGTGATAATATGTCATACATTATATAGAAGCTTTGTTAGTTTGATTAAGACATGATTGAGATATTTTTCATTAAATTGATATATTTTTAAATAATAAGCATAAATACTTACGATTACTGGTGATATCCACTCGCTAAGTAACGAAATAACTCTTGTGTTGAGCTCATGAACAAGATAACGCCGAAACGTATTTAATCAGATGTTGCAGTTGATACAAACTATACGTCGACTTTTTGGTATAGGCAGCATTGTCAAGAGATTTACAACGATATGGTAAGCAAAGATCGTCAGATGAGGAAGATATCGAGGTCCAGGGGCGGTAAACAGGGTCGTAAAAAGAAGAAACACACACAAAATGGCACAGTACACCACGTAAGGCAAGCGCAACAACGAAGGACTGCGCCGATGCCAATCGCAGAACTGTCAAATGTCAAAAACAATCCGTTTCACTCGTGCGATCTCAATTATATGCTGCGTGATTAATTTATTTAATAATTATGTTATTTTTAATTACCCTATATTATACAAAGACAAATAAAAAATACTTATTGATTAAATAAAACGTATAATAATGTATAAAACTCCGAAACAGAGTTGAATAAAGTCAAGTATCAGTGTGTAAAATGGAACGTCGTGAAAAAGTCTAGTTGAGATGCGTTCAAAACATTGTAATACGTTAACCCTTGAGGTAGAATAAGCATAAAGAAAAATTAAAAAATCTTTTTTTCCTGCGTTTCTTTTAACATTGTGATAAGCGTATCTAATACACAATTCAATAAGCTGCATTTTAAGATTTATTTCATTTCTATACATAGTCAGGTGAAAAATGGGCATTCTTCTTTCATTTTCATTTTCATTGAATGTACTTTGACATTTTTTTTTTGAACAATAATAATTTTATTTGACAAGCTAAAAAGTAATATTAAATAAGCAATAAATCCTAACTAAATACATATGAATATACAAAAACAAAAAGACTCAGGCGTCGAAGAATTCCTCCGCATCGCTGTCATCCGGAAACGTGCCCAGAAGACTGGCAGCATTGCCACGTTGAATGGCAATACTAATTCTTTGAGCAAAGAACGAGCCAGCCCTCTGGTCACGCAAAGTGTCGATCAGTCAGCGAGAAATATCCTTAAAAAGGAGACGCGCACTCGTACCCCATGACCCTAGTGTTTCGACCCCAAACGGCTCAAAACTGTAATTACCAATAAGGTTATGAAATTGAATTGTATTTTTAATTATTTTGACATTTAATTGATTTGAATTACATAAATTAAATTGAATTATTATTTCTGTTCGTTGGATTTGGATTGTTTAATCTTTGTAATAGTGGATAAATTTGAAATTATTTCATGCCTACGTAATAAGTGTAACTTACCTATTTATATTTGCACGCCGTTAAGGTAAAACATGACTGATATATTATGTAATTTAATTGTAACATCTTGCATGCCATGTGTGTGTATACTCATGTTACAAATAAATGATCTTATCTTATCTTACCTTATCTTATCACTTACGCATTAGGTTGAAGGTTGATTGGGAAAATTTGACAGTGACGGGTCGCGTGATGTGCTTTCTGATTCTGCTAAAGTGGCCTTTTTAGGGCCCCCTGTGTAAGTGTTCGCTTATAAACGGAGGCATTTTAGTCCTCTTACAGCGGCAGCCCACATTATCTACCCAATGACTATAACACATTCATTTAAAAAAAAAACATAAGTATTTATGAACATTGGAGTTACTAAAATATTATTAATTATTATGACGCATGACGTAATTTTAAACATTCAGGAGCGAGCGCAGTCCGAGCTTTGTATTCCAATGACAGCGTGAAATGGAACTGCGACATTGTTTTGATACGTAAACATTATTAACAGGGTGTTTCATAATTCTAATGCATTGTTTACTTTTGTTGTACCTGTCATCTTAATGAATTATTTTAAACTAGCGGATGTCACGCGGTTTCACCCGTGTAGTTCTCGTTCCCGTGGGAGTACGGAGATAAAATATAGCCTATGTTACTCCCTGATAATGTAGCTATCCATTGCTGAAAGAATTTTTCAAATCTGTCCAGTAGTTTCGGAGCCTATTCATTTTTAAAACAAACAAACAAATCTTTCCTCTTTATAATATTAGTGTAGAAAAATAATCGCACCTAGAGGTAGTTTATGTTGGATACCCTAAGTGGGCTGCCTTTGTAAGACTAAAATGGCACCGTGTAGAAGGTACTACTGTACTCACTCTGCCATGCCTTTTCACATTATGTTGGGATCGGCAATGCGATTCTGCAAACATCATCATCTTCCTGCTCTCATCCCATGTTACTTGGGGTCGGCGCAACACGTTTTTTTCTTCCATTCTGTTCTATCAGTCGTCACTCTATCACTAAGTCCCTTTTCTTTCATATCGCTCCTCACACAATCCATCCATCTTTTTTTTTGGCCTTCCTCTCCCTCTCCATCCAGGCACATTCATGTTCATAACTCTTCTAGTTACATGCGTTTCATCCCTCCTCTTCACATGACCATACCAAGACAAGCGATTCCCTTTTAACTTTTCCGTCCCTGGCGCCACTTTTAAACTACCTCTAATGTACTCATTTCTCACTTTATCCATTCTCGTTACTCCACACATCCATCTCAACATTCTCATCTCCGCTACATGCAATCTATTTACATGTCGAAGTGAAAACTGGGGCCCTGATACAAAAAAGGCATTTTGGGGGAACATCGGTGGGTTTTAGCTAGTAAGAGTCTGACACTCCCTCGCGTTCCGCCCAGAGTGGGAGAAGTCATATAATTATGATGATTTCCCATCCAAAAAAATTCGCCCATGTGCGAGTCGGACTTGTGCACGAAGAGTTCCGTACCATAAACCTTAATGTTTATTATTTTTTGTTATAGTGGCAATAGAAATATACAATCTGTAAAAATTTCAACTTTCTACCTATTACGGTTTATGAGATACAAGCCGCTGACAGACAGACGGACGAACTAGGCGAAGTGAATGACAAGTGAGCTGTCAAAGCATACAAACAAGATGGAATGACAGCTCACTTGTCGTTTACTCCACCTAAGTGTACACGGTGAGATGGAGCGACTGCCTAGCCTATCTGATTTATACAACCCAGTATCTGGGTAACACACCTCCTGGAAACATACTTCCTGGTTCGGAATAAATAAAAAATCAACTTGATTCATCAAGCAGTTTCAAGAAGATTGCTCAGTTATTTTAGAAGATAGCCTGTGCTGTGCCGTTGCTTCACAGCATGAATTAATTTCTTCTGCCATGTGTACGGGGAACTCACCGACAAAGCATCAACCATCAATACGCATTATAGCGGCGTCAATGCCGCCATAAGAAAAACCAACGAAGCAAATCTACATCGGAGCAAAAAGAACCGCGACGCCATCTATCCAACTAGCAGCGAACTAAAATCCTGCATCGCGCAAGCGAAGTTTACCGTGCGATTTGAACACATACATCAGCCCGAATATTAACGATCGGGCAGTAGCCCGCCAGACACAACACCCGTCTGGTCGAAGGATCCTCCTTTTCAATTGAGGTGTGCGGGACTTCACTCTCTGTTCCTCATACCTCTAAAGCATAATATTACCATGTTTCTGGAGAATATAAGGAATACATTTTCATGAAAACGGCCATGGAAGAAAATGATACACATCATCTGATTAAATGATATATATATAATACCTAAATATAAGTTTATGATTTCTATTTAGGTATTTAATTTCTATAAAACTTTGCAAAGTCACATACATCCAACAAACTGTATGCTGTTTTGTTTCAAAACTGTTCAGTTCCCAGTGAGCCTATGAAACGTCATTACCTGCCCATAGCCAGAAAGTATCCGTTGCGGGCTTCACTCTCCAGTGGATCAAGGGGAACTGTAGATCCCTAGGTAATGCGGCCAGAGGCGAAGAGAGGTTCCAAGATGGTAGTGCTGGACCTGTACCCACTCATCCTCCTACCTTTGCCATAGTTTTGTACATGAATTTGCGATCTTTTGAGATCAACTGAACTTCGTAACAACGTATGGTCACGGGCTGCAAATTGCAGGCAACGTTAAGTCTATACATGCGACTAACTAAACGACTTCTCAGCTCACGTAGAAATACCCTCCGAATAATAACAGGTATGATTTGCAGAGGTTGATTCGAACCAAGAAATTAGTTTCCCACGTCATTCAAAAAGTAATAAATAAATTAATAGTAATAAATTCTCAGAACGGTGAGGTCACTCCGCCAAACCTGTGAAGCACCCAGGAGGTATCTGTGCATTAGGCCAGAGCTAGGCGGGCTAACTTAGCCAGGACTGACTGAGAATGGGAGTCTAACATGGTGTGGATAGCGGAGTCTCTACTCTACTCCACTCTCTCCGTTGCAGGGGTAAACTTTTCTTCTGGTTGGTTTTCCCATGGTCTACTTTATGTAGCTCTTTTGCACGTTAACAACCCTTTTTTATTAGGGATTTTTTTTAAGAATCATCAAATGACTCCTCCCTTTATAGGCGGAGCAGAAGGTAGTGTCAGACTCTTACTAACTAAAACCCATCCGTGTTCCTTCTAATGCCTTTAGCGTTGCAGGGCCGCGATGATTCTTTCGATCAAATTCCGCAACGTGTTAACAACCCTAACAACTTGCTTTAACATCATGCATAGAGAAGCGTTATCATTAAAACGTTTCTAATTACGAAAAATTACTAAGGCTAGTCGGCATTTGGAACAGAAGAGGTGAAACAGCCAGTGCCTTGCAAAATACTCTTCCAAATTTCTAAATCTAAGAGGAGTCAAGCAATGCTAGATATTGATTGGTCATATATATCTTATCTAGCGACAACATTTTACTTTCCGACTTACTCGCGAACGAAGTCGCGGGCAACAGCTAGTTTATATATAGAATACAGCTATAAGAAGCAACTATAAGAAATGCCGAAAAACACCGAAACTAGTCTCGAGCCCGATTTTGATGAAAGCTAAAACTGCATCATTGGAACTTGAAAAATCGATGTTCCTAGCTAGGAATAGGACCGGTTGGTTTTTAAATTTATTACACCATTAACTATCAAATTCTGGGAAGTGGAAAGTATCATTACATGGTTTATAGTTTTGGATTTAGCCATCCACGCAAACTTGAAAAATTCAGCCTGTATATATACCCAGGTAATCCCTATTGATAGATGTAGGTCAAATACATACAAAGGTATCTATTTCAGCCCATAACGATAAGAGTGAAGATGAGCATGCAGTCTGTTGCTACGAGTAGCAGCTACTTACAAATGTGTTACAATGTCTCGGATAAGGCTGCACAATTAGGACAATGTCAGATGTACATCGTGACATAAGCTGATTAGGTTTACATCCGATGCTATTTGTCTTTACACAACACGTTGTATTTTAATAAAATGAGACAAACGATGGTAGCAAATGAAGACTAAGGACCAATGGCCCAAAATTGGAGAACGCAGACGCTTTTAAAAAAAATAAATGTAGAAAATGTCATCATATCAGCCAAAAGACGTCCACTGTTGGACATAGGCCTCCCCAAGTGTCACCAAAACAACGGGTCCTGTGCGTCTCGCATTCATCGGCTACCCGCTCAAAAATATATAACCTCTATTTCCCCCCTCCCCCCTTTGGGTAGGATTTCTATTTACAAAATATGCGACCACCTTTGAGTTATCCTCTTTCCAATCAAAAAAGAATTACCAAAATCGGACTACTCTGTAAAAAGTCTCTACTCTGTACTCTGTTCAAACATAAAAAAATATACGCGTCGACTTGAGGACCTCATCCGTTTTTTCGGCGTTTTAAAATAATTGGTACTGGTTGGTAGCAAAAATAATTCTAGGTAATTAATCTAAAATAATAAAAAAATGCACAATATTTGTTATAGTCCCAAGCTAAAATGGGACATGTCTACTGCAAGACGAATGGTTCAAGGGCTATATCAACTACAATGGGTCCCGTAAAAAGATAGGATAGGTTCACAATTTCTCAAA
Organism: Lacanobia wlatinum; assembly: GCA_947578705.1. NCBI lineage: Eukaryota > Metazoa > Arthropoda > Insecta > Lepidoptera > Noctuidae > Lacanobia > Lacanobia wlatinum. The sequence goes on along the minus strand of OX388044.1, from coordinate 6,849,150 downwards.
ACCAGGAGGAATGGAAAGGGAAAACTTTATGCTGAAGTGGAACTGAACGGCTTAAAATAAATAATGATACATAAATATTGACGAATTGTCGTAGGAATTTTTTTATTATTATTTATATTGCACTCTATAACGTCTTCGGTAATGCATTTTTACTTTAAAAAAAATTATCACAATCCTGATTTTATTTTACTTATTTCAACAATCAAAGGAAGTTCTAAATAGAATTCATAGCAAAGAAATCCATCAAAACGAACGTCAGCGTTCTAGTAAAGACGGGAACGAAAATCTGAATACAGGTGTGAAGCAATAGGATTAGCAAGCCAAATGAGATTATTGCAATTTTATATGACAGTATACACCGGTGGGCAGATGTAGATGAACAGAGCTCTTTGTGAAGGAGATTATTCGGAGGAAGTACAACCACTACACAAAAGTTTCAGGGTTCCGATTTACCATGAGCAATATGAGCATGACATGATGGACAATACATGCAACTTCAGCTTTGCTTCTGGGGGGGGGGGGGGGGGTATGCCACTTCTATGCGCCTGGTAAAGTGAGTGGTGGTGACCGCATACTATCGATGACGGGACAGAGTCGGTTTGCATTACAATTACATAATAATTAAAAATAACGCAATCTTATGAAAAAAAATCATCGGTAAACAAAATAATGAAATTTCATACCTCAATGTTTGCAGGATATGTCCTGAAAATAAAAATAAACGTATAACTTTTTTAAGTTATAGGTCTATTTTTATTAACTTCCTGTAGAAATTAGAACGCATACATAATGTGACGCATAGTTTCATTTTTAAGATAAAAAATTAATCAATATGTTCCTCAAGGAACATTCTTGGGCCACTCTTAATTTGAAACAGCCAAGGTGATGTTTGGAGTAATTTTGTTTCGCAATAAAGGTTGTTCGATATCTAAATTACTGCACCATTCATTATATAGCTCTAGCTCATTGTCAATGTTCAAACAAATTGCATTACGTGAAATAAATAACAACAACGCACATAATTTATGTACCTAGTCACGTGTTGGTAGCCCTTCATCAACTAAGGCAAGGACCGAAGTACTTTTCCATAGTTTATTGTCAAAACCAGCGTGGCATGACAATCATTTATTGCGGAACAATTTCTATTGGATCATAAGGGCCTGGCTTTGATGAGATCAAAAAGTCCTGAATTGTCTGATGCTTCGTATCTTTGTAAAAAGGTCTAGCTTTTTTCTATTTTGCGTTCTGAGTATGTGATTTGTGATATTTTCCTTTTTTTTTTTCACTTGAAGACAACATTTGTGAAGTTTTTGTACTTGTAATAGCACTTGTTCCTATAGATACTAGTACAGTATCTATAAGTAAAAATGCGTCAACATTATTACTGAAAATACTCTAAATATTCCTAAGAGCAAACCCATCACAAATAAAAAAAAATAGCAGTAATGGTGAGCCCTGTTGAAGAATCAAGATGATGTTGATAAATATTACAATGAATTAGATGCCTTTACATAACAAAAATACCATACAACGAACAAATTGAATTCACAAAAATTTACAAAAAGGAAACATCGTATCACTTTTTGATTTTTGAACGGTTTTTCATTCGAAACAAGGCTAATATTTTTTTGTTGGAGAATACGAAATGCAACTTTTGTCAGCGCAGGTTGATTTTATTCCGACGTTTTTCTCATGTTTGCTTGACAACAATGTCTTGTTATTTGAAATGTTGATTTTGCTTCATGTTTATGTCAGTTTCGACTGTTCCTAAAACGGTCGGAGATTCATCAATGTTATGCTTCTGCACATCTCTTTTGCAATCATCAAGATTTACTCCAACCTCATGGCTTTGGAATAAGGTTGCATTTGCATCAATTTTTATTTTAGTATTGTTTGTTTATCGTGGTATTCCTATAGCTTTGATTCGATGAACTGATGTAAATTGTACTTTTTCCTCTGCAACGTCTACTGGACAAAGAAATGTTATTGGCAGGTGAATCCTGTATTTTATATTAGGTACAGATTTCGGAATCGTTTTAAAGTAGCGGCATTGCGTTTGTGATATGCCGAACGTGTGTGTTCCTGTATTAAGGTGTGTCCCACAGGTTGTGCTGATAAGATATAATATTACATTGATTTTTATAATGATTGAACCAATCAATTGTCCTTGATTTTGGTATAAAACAATATGTCTTGTTTTTACATTTTGTTTGTTAAGACGAATGCACTTATAAGTTTTTTTTACAAAAACTTTATTTGAGTGAATATACAAAAAACTCAATCAGTGTAATTGGTTTTGGTGCTGCTTTCTTGCATTTTTTCTTCATTGCTCATATTTTGAAAATAAAAACTGTGGAAAAACCAACCAGGCGAGTGAAGTGTAGAAAATATTAGTTAACATCATCTGTCTCATCTACCTCGCCTTTATCCATCTATATTGAGGTCGGTTTCCAGTCAAGCCAGATTCAGCTAAATACCAGTAGTTTACGTGGAGCTACTGCATATTCTCCGCAACTCAGTAACTAAGAAGCACGATACTTTTTGGCAAGACTGTTTACAGGTTTTCTGGCTTTAGTCTCTGTCAATTTTTAACAGTTGCCAAAGATCTACAAAGCGTAGGCGGGGACCAACAGCTTAATGTGCTTTTCGAGGTACGGAAGAGTCACGGTATATTAAGTTGGTCGCCCATCCACAGACCGGCCTTATTGAACCATGAGCTCCTAACATTGTGGGATGAGTTACCTAACATTGTGGGTAATGTTGAAAACAGTTTACTAATTTAATTCGATATTATGGAGAAGACTATTTCTAGCCGCGTGATCCCTCTTTGGACAACAGGAAATATTATTAAGAAAAACCAAATAGGATAATACCTATTGCCATCAATGCTTTGAGGTGGAACGTGGCTGCCAATGAATGGTGTCTTCAAGAAGGTGTAAAACAGCCTTATACAGCCAAAATTAATCGTGTCACGTCATCCTGCAATCTAAATACATAGAGGTACAGTATAATGCGTGTAAATGTCTTCTGAATCAACATTTATACATGCGATTGATGTCATAGGAGTACATACATAAAGTGAATTTAGAAACGTACATTTTTTTTTGTCTCTGGACCGTTTCAACGGTGCAAGATTTGAAAAACCCATTGTATGCGGGTTGAAAATTTAACAAGTGTGTCTATTTTGGGAAAGTTGCTGAATTGTTTAGACTGAGAATGTCTTTGAGGAACTATTTCTTCGGGTAGTGTTTTGCCAAAAGATTGAAGAATGCTTTGGACAGGAATAAGAAGGAGTAAATATAAGCAGCCTGGCCTAAGGCTCTACTCAGACATTCCATCAGCGACAAATGTATGGCGTTACCGAATAGCTAGGTCGTTGTCTTGAGTCTCTGGTGACTGTTAGTTAAGAGTTTGTATAGTGATCAGATAACAAACGATGGTAACATTAGCTTTAAGAACTCAGAACTGAGAAGATACTGATATCTTACTACATCTGTTTAGACGAAGCCGATCCTAAAAATAGTTGTCTATATTGATAGTTTATATACTGTCTGTCAAAATACTGGTATTCAGCTAAATCCGGCTTGACTGGAAGCCGACCCCAATGTAGTTGGGAAAAGGCTAGGCAGATGATGATATACTGTCTGTCAACGTAAGAACAAAGATCAGAGAAAATCGAGGTTTTTTTACCTAGTACGTTATGTTTGCTTCGTGTATCTACAGGATATCTGCATACTACTGCCGCCATGTAACATTGCGCTCAATAAAATTGTAGGAGCTTAGAACTGTTTAACAGCATCATATCACCGCCTCGGTTTTGAACACATCACAAATTGTGGCCTCCTAGAGGAACAAGAAGCCTGCCGCACGGGCTGGCCCTTACGGGCTGCTTGTTCCTTTCGTCACCTCTTCCCAGGGCAGCACCACCTGCGCTTAATGGAGACTACGCAGCCACTTAATGGGGACTATTACCCAGCGGTCGCTGTGCATGCTGACTTGACCCCTCAATCTCTTTTTAGCCTGGTTACCTTTTTTCCTAAGTCTATTCCCTGGTTTCGAACACAGTCTGTTTTCAGGGTTCCGAAAATCCGTCAAAAACCGAACCCTTATAGGATCACTCGGGTCACAGTCAGTTTTCTCCGGATTTCCTAGACCGATTCTGTTGAAATTTGGTATACATATGGATTTCTGTGACCCAAACACGCCACGAGTTACGTAAATAAATATTTTTTAGGAAAAAAAAAATAAAATAGAGTTTTTCAAACTATATCTTGTGTTTCATCAAATGAAAGGGCTTACTGTGAGGGTTTTGATTATATTTTTTTCATAATTTTAAAATAAAAAATTTTGAAGTTATTCAAGAAATTATACGAAAAGTGGCCATTCCCCCCCTTATCTCCGAAACTAGAGTGCCTAAAATTTAAAAAAAAATGCAGTTAATAGTTCTATACCTAAAGATTACAGAAAATCCTATGAAAAGTCTTACAGTGTTAAAATAACATGTTAAAAAATTTAAATTGCTTCGGAACCCTTTGCACGCGAGTCCGACTCGCACTTGGCCAGTTTTTAAATCTGTTGGCTCTTTTTGATGTGCTGCGTTTGGCTGTGAAAAAAAAACAATTCAACGTATGTTTCACAGTGACCTAACGCATGTTTCACAGTTTGTTTTTAATTTTCCGACTTTCACGTAAAGTCCGGCTGCCATTTAAACATCTTTAGACATTCGTAACGGGTAGTCAGAAGCCAGAAACTTTGATACCAGTCCTGCCAAGAGATATTGTATTACTCAGTTATTGGCTTGTGGAGGTCTCATAGACAGTCACTCCATACAAAATACTAATAGTCAGCTGCACTCGGTTAGACTGGAAGCCACTCACTCCAACATAATATTGTAATAGATATAAAAATAATTATTATAAATCTATCAAGTCTGTCAATAGTTTTTCAAAAAAATTATATCGATTAAAATTACCAAAAAAACATGTTGGACACATGCTTTTTGGCATTTTCAATCGATATAAATTCATACAGGTAAAAAATTTACGACACGACACACGACGACACGTCGTTAGTAAAAACATTACTACGTAGTGACGTCACGCGAGTTTTTAACGCACTGTATCGGCGTAATTTTTTGTATACGCGAAAAAAGAAAAAATAATGTCCAATACTTTTTGGAAATTTACATTACGGACAAATTTCGATTTTTTCAGTAAAATACCGTATTAGAAAATGGCTAAGCAGATTGCTAGATATAATTTCAAATCTAGGCACAGATCTATTTTGGACTCAAAAAAACATTACATGCATCAACATTAATAAACTCACTAATCATCCACTACGAAAATAACAAGACAGGGAAGCGCAATCTCAATCATTCAATTTAAAACAATGAAGTCAAGGCGAGCAATTTCTCTCAAGGTTAGCACCCAATTAAATCTTGAAGCTGGACTTACGATAATGTTGGTGTTCTTAATTTGAAAACGTTTATCAACTCATAAGGTGGTTACTTTAGTAATATGAAGTAATGGCTTGTTGAAATTATACTTTATTTTAAGAAAAAAGGTGAACTGATTGGTCTTTTACTTTTAAACCGACTTCCAAAAAAGGAGGAGGTTGAGAACCTCCTCCTTTTTTTTTCGGTGGGTATTTTTTTTATGTATGTACACCGATTACTCCGAAGTTTCTGATCCGATTTGTGTGATTCTTTTTTAGTTCGATGTGGTATACTTGTCATTTGATCCCGTAAAATTTGATTCAGTTTGATTCATTAGTTTTTGTTTTATGAGCATTTTTGCATATTTAAATTTCTGCGTAGGCGAAGACGTCGTCCAATATCACCACTTAAAAGTGAAAATAAAAAACTTTTATAAAAAAATACAACCAAATTCCAAAACAAAAGACTACAAAGTATAAAATAACCTAATTTTCGGAATTCGGTGTTAAAAAAATAAAGTAACAAAACCAAAAATACCGACTTCCGAAAATTGGGTTATTTTATACTTTGTAGTGTTTTGTTTGGAAGTCGGTTATATTTTTTTCGAGAAGAAATGATTCACAAACGGGAATATCGTGGGGAAACTGCACGTCCTGGCTATGATGGATTCGATGATTTATGTGACACTAGCCGCCGCCTGCGGCTCCGTCCTTGTGAAAGAAAGAAAGAAAGAAAGAAAGAAATTTTATTTGCTTAAACATGTGTTTACATACAAAATTAAAATAATACATGCATGCAAGATCTTAAATAAGTGTGGCTCACGACATGTTTGCCATTTCTCATGGCGTGCAAATATCTTGGGGGAATTTTTTTTATTAATTCATTGATTTTTAAATATTACGCTTATGTGAATGTCGTAAATTATCCCAAGGGAACATCTTTCTGGATAAAAAGTATCTTATATGTTATTGCAGACTATAATCTACTTCTGTACCCATCAAGATCCGTTTAGCCGATCTGACATGATGAGTAAAAATCATCCAACCATGCATCCAAACTTTTGCATAATATTAGTTAGGATTAGGATTCACCAAACACTGTGTCTTTTTTCACTGCCTTTCAAAGAGGAGGCCTTTGTCCCAGCAATAAGAAAATCATACATATGGATGACTAGCTTCCGCCGGCGGCTTCGCCCGCTTGGTGCATAGGGAACATAATCCCAGGATAAAAAGTAGCCTATGTCCTTTCTCAGGCTCTAGACTATCTGTGTAGCAAATTTCATTTAAATCGGTTCAGTGTTTTTGGCGTGAAAGCGCGACATACAGACAGAGTTACTTTCGCATTTATAATATTACTAGCTGACCCGCGCAACTTCGTCTGCGTCACAATTTTTATTACTGCTCCGCTCCTATTGGTCTTAGGGTAATGATATATAGCCTATAGCCTTCCTCGATAAATGGGCTATCCAACACTGAAAGATTTTTCAAATCGGACTAGTAGTTCCTGAGATTAGCGCGTTCAAGCAAACAAACTCTTCAGCTTTATATATTAAGTATAGATATGGGTCTTCAGCTGGGTGATCATTTCTTTATTAATTCAAAATCAATTGACCATTCATTGGTACAGAAATGCTGCAACTGGTGCAGTAAAAGGTAAATTATAATGTAACAAGACCATGATTTTTTGTCTTTAGAAGACAAATCACAAACCAATCCTAACAAACAACATATTCTCCAAGATTACTTACCGGCTATGAAAGAGATCTCCAATATGTTTCTGAAAATTATTAATTTAAAAATAATAATTAAAATCATATTATTACTTATACTTTTATTGCCACCAGTTGTTACTTTACTCAATACTTTATTGCGTTCCATTTGTATAACATAAATGGTATATCCCAGATAAACCTACTGTCCTATATTTAGGACAGCGGAAATAAAAATATATTTCAGATTACCCACTTAATCTATTAATATTTACTCTTGTGATCTGAGGGCCTAGCACGAATATTGTTGACGTATAGCAACGTAACGTAACATTTTACCATAGCTACAATACTCGTTTCGCAAATAATATTTATTTGAATTAGACACTATATTCATATTTTTGAATTATATAAATTGTTTATGTCCCGTAAAATTAAACCAAAATACTATGGCGTTATTGTTTTTCACATTCAAAATTCATTTACGTTAACGTTACTATACGTCAAAATATTCGTGCTAGGGCCTCTGTAGTGCCGAACGTATGTGCTTCTATAGAAAAATAACAAAAGCCCAGTTATTTTAACAGTTTTATATAAAAATTGAGCATAAAGTGTGTTATAAAAGTGAGTTGCAGACATGTCGGATTACAGGTATGTATAAATACTTGTATTTTATAAGTTAGTTATATTTTTATGTGTTAACATGTGGTTGATAGCCTCAATTTTAGGAGTAACAAAAAAATATAGCAATAACAAATTGAAAATTCGATATAATCCCTTATATATATTGGTGTACTACATATAGGACAGTAGGATAATACACCTTTTTCTTTACAGGCCGTTAGCTGCTTAGGAAATTTTGGATGATTTGGAAAACATTCCTGATGATGAAAAAAATAATGATATGTATACCTCCTCCTGTTAATCTGACCGCCCCACCGATGAAGATTCGGGGGATAAAGATAATGTGACGTTGAAAATCTTCAATGTGAAGCCTCGAAACAGTATCGATGAGTTTCGGTGAGTAAGTAATACAAAAGAAGAACCTACTGATTGTACAGGCGACAAACTCAGGCAAACCTACGACGCGCGGAGAGAACGAAACTTCGAAAAAAATTGTCAATTCGCCTAAAGTTCAAGGAGTTTTCCAAGACAAGCGCCCAATTGAGTGGCTTGAAAACTTCATAGATGAACATAATTATTCCCTATTTGGTGTCAAAGAGTAACAAATATTCAAAAAGTATTTGCCTGGAGACATAACCGCTGAGGAGATGAAGTGTTTCATTGGCATATTGCTGATCAGTGGTTATACATGGCCCTCGCGAAGAAAAACTCATTGAGAAAACTCTTCTGATTCAAAGAATGAGTTGGTCGGTTGTTGCAGGAGGGTAGCATCACGCCCCCCAACATGAGCATGCTGATATTCGAAAAGACCAATTCGATCACCTGGTTATTCCTCAATCCAAGCAAACACGGTGCCATTTACATTTTTTGCAGCGTGTCAAACATTTCTTATGACATTCGAGTCATAAGAAATGTTTGACACACTGCAAAAATTGTGTTGTTGAAGTGTGTGAAGTGTTTTGAAATGTAAAATTGATTTAAAAAAAATCCCCATCTATTGTTCCCTAACAAAAACAATTGTTTTGCCTTTTGAAGCCATTTCTTGATTTTGTTTTAAGACTACATGCCACTTTTTCATATGATTTTTTATTTCCCCTTATTATCCTACTGTCCTACATATAGGACGGCTATTTCCCTGAAAGCCTTTCAGTCAATATTTTTTTCAGCATTTTTTTTTGTTTTAATTAAGGTCTATAAAACCAAATAATATCATTGTTTTCAAAGTTTTCAAAAAATAATAGTTTCAGGCTTATCTGGGATATACAAGGTAAGAGGACCTTGTCGGTAATATGGACCCTGTCGGGCACATCAAATATCAGGAGAGAGGAAGAGGGCTAAGTAGCATTTCAAGGTTATCAATATTTTCAAAAATTATTTTAAATGTCGAATTGTATGTATAATTATCAATATATTTATTAGATCAGTATTTGTATAATAGAGAAAAAAAAAATATGTCAAAACGTAACAAATGTCAAATTTAATGTATCATTATGTATATATTTATTAGGTCTGTGTTTGCAGGTGTGCTTTATACACCGATTACAGAAATTTGAACTACAATATTTTCTATTGACGTAAAAACGACGTCTACGACGTAGAGTTGACGTCTTCTCGATAAGTAACAAGACTCATATTGTTAGTAACAATATACTTACAAATAATTATGTTAATAAAACACTAACAAAGATTAAAATAAAAACGTAAACAGTTTGTAACACCACTGCTACAAGGCGACTGCACCAGCTGATACACTGCAGCAGTGGTTCTTAGAACTACTGCAACTAAGGACTGGATGCTGTAGGTGGTGCCCCGCACCCTACTGACCAGAGATGCGCACCGCTTCCGCATCACAGTGTTAAAGCAGTCAATGCAACGAGCTTCAGCAAACATCCCATTCAGGGTGCTGGTGGGGTTATTGTATTAAACGCGAAGAGCGCTGTGTTATTTCTGAGTATGAGCTTATAGACTGCAGGAGTAAAAAGACGTGCAGTTAGCACTAAATACACTACACTCTAACATTCTTTATCAACTGAGTTATAATCTGTAAACCAACTTTCACAAGAAACATCCATACTATAATTTATAAAGACCAATTTCGACCATCCCACCGAATCTAAAGAAACCAACAAACAATTTTTTAAAGGTACCATAACTCAACCAAGTAGACACAAACAGTAATCCATACTAACATTATAGATACGAATGTAACTCTGTCTGCCTGTTACCTTTTCACATCTTAACTGTTTAATGGATGTGAATCTTCTTCTTCTCGTGTAGGCAGTGAGGTCTAACGATCCCACACACCCTTTTTAAGGTTCCGTAGCCAAATGGCAAATAACGGAACCCCTATGGATTCGTCATGTCTGTCTGTCTGTCTGTCCATCCGTGTCACAGCCACTTTTTTCCGAAACTAAAAGAACTATACTGATGAAACTTGGTACGTAGGTGTATCCTGTAAACCACATTAAGATTTTCACATAAAAATAGAAAAAAAAAATTTTTGGGGTTCCCCTTACTTGCAATAGTTTGCGCGAGAGACACTTCCAAAGTGGTAAAATGTGTATCCCCCCCTGTAACTTCTAAAATAAGAGAATGATAAAACTAAAAAAATATATGATGTACATTACCATGCAAATTTCCACCGAAAATTGGTTTGAACGAGATCTAGTAAGTAGTTTTTTTTTAATACGTCATAAATCGTAAACCGCAATTTACCTTTCATTCAATCAACTCAAATATAAAAAAATACATTTAATTTCATAAATATAAACCTTATACATAAACCACGAACCATTATTTTCTAATAATAAATCTGTACTAGGTGCCTAAGTAAATAAAGTTACAACGAACTACAACTTATAAATTGTGTTACTTGCTGCTACGGAACCCTTCATGGGCGAGTCCGACTTGCACCTGGCTGCTTTTTTTTCTATGTATGGGAACTCATCAAATGACTCCTCCCGCTCTGGGCGGAGCAGAAGGGAGTGTCAGACTTTTACTGACTAAAACCCATCCGTGTTCCTTCTAATGCCTTTTGCATTCTAGGGCCGCGGTGACTATTTCGAACAAATTCCGCAACTCTGGCAGACCACATACCCTAGTGTCAGAGTTTCTAAACCGCCTCAAGGGCCTCTGACATAGTTTATTTGATGACCGCCATTTGGCGGCCGGTACCACCGGCTTATACGTGCCCGAAGCACGGAATCATCTTTTTTATCAGACAATCAGATGATTCAAGCCTGCAATGTCCTAACCAAACTGGAAAACAACTTTGCAAAGTATACTTTCCCGTGGGAATTGCCGGTCACAAGGCAAACTCCTAAACCACTCGACCACAGAGATAAAATTTGCCACTCGGGCAGACTATGTCGAGAATAGGACATAGGTTTACATCCCGGTAGTATACTCCCTTGATATCATTATCGACATATACGCGAGTGAAACCGCTAGCAGAAGCTAGTGCTACCCTACTTCCTATCCTATCCTTTCCTATTTTCCTACTTAATATATTTATGCGAAAGTTTGTTACTCTTTCACGTCAGAACGCCTGAAAGGATCATCATGAAATTTGGCAGTCTGGAATAATATGCTACTTTTTATCCCGGGAGTATGTTCTCTAGGGATCACGCGGGCGAAGCCGTTAGCAGAAGCTAGTGATAAAAAAATTGTGTAAAACAACTGGGCGTTCCTTGTAAATGATAAATATTTGCTTTATTGCATATCATTCGTTTTAAAGGATTTCCTTGAGTAATCACTTTTTAAACATAGAGTGCGTACTTCGAGCATTAACTTCAAAAACTAATATATGCGACACATTTATCACTAATAGCTTTTAATGGGTGGCATGTTATTAGCTTGTTTACTACTGAGTAAAGACTCCCATAGACTAGTACGATGCGACAATGTCACAGCAATGCGACGATGTGTGAAAAATTTCTGAGGAAATACGTCGACGCGTCATAGTCGTCTTGGCGCGTCATACCAGTTTGCAGGAGCATCAAGACTTAAACAACTTTAAAGCTATATTTTTTTATTTTAATAACACTTTGCCGACATTTCATGACTCTTTAATGTAGCAAATATTCTCGTTTTGAAAATTAACACTTACATTAAAAGATAAAGTAACTGTCATTCAGTTGATTACAATGTGTACTCTCATCGTGCTAGCTGGTTATGCTCTTAATAGAGCGGTCCTGCTAGTCTATTCTGTTAAAATTGCACACCACTATAGATTGAGGCGATAAGTCCCCTCTTTGAAGAATGGTTACAGAGGCGCCTCGGCGTCCTGCCTGACGCAGGTGTCACCGGACATGGTTTTTTCGGGAGCTACCTCTTCCCCATTCGGCGGGAGGACACGCCCGGATGTCGCCACTGCAGCACTATGTGAATCGCCCGTAGCACACGCTGGAGCAAATGGTGGTCTAACCTGCTTGAGCCGACCACTGCCGTGTCTTCGTCAAGGAGATCGGCGGCATCGACCTCTCGCGTCCGTCCCGTCTGATTTAATCCATGGTCCGGAGCGAGCGGGCATGAGAAGCAGTCACCTCCTTCTGCGAAGCAGTAATGCTAACGAAGGAGGAGGCGGGCCGCATAGGGAAGAGGTAAATCTCACACCCCAACCGCCGCCGCAACTGAAGAAGACGCTCCAGGCGTCGGGAGTCGCAAGGCGATTCCCGGTCACCGTAGGCCGCGGACGGTTGGTGGCTCGCCGTCCGATAAGAATAAGGCCCAAGTCGACGACGGCACGGTGTGTTCTAAGCGCGCCTCAAAGAGATATCAGCATAATAGACGGGGCCCGCTAGGGCCAGTGCCTGCCAAGGTTGTGGAATTTGTTCGAAATCACCACGGCCCTGGAATGCAAAGGGCATTTGGAAGAACACGGGTGGATGAACACTCCTTTCTACTCCACACCCAGAGCGGAAGGAATCACTTGATGATTTCCCATCCTAAAACAAGAGGCGCAGTGATCCTGAAGTATAGAATAGCACTGCTGCAGTGCTAACCTATGTGACGGGAGCTGTGCCATCCTGAAATGGAAATACAGTTCACTTAATGCTGTCTTCACTAAAGTTTTTACAGTGACTTTTTAACAAAGTAAACTGGCAGAACTGCAGTTTTTCTTGTGCATTTATGTTCAGGATAGTCATCGCTTTGCTGCATCCGTGGTTGAGTGGTTTAGGCGTTTCCCTTGTGACTCGTCGGTCGTGGGTCAGATTCCCACGAGAAGCTTATTTGTAAAGAGTTTTCCAGTTTCGCCAGGACATCGCAGGCTTGAATCACCTGATTGTCTAATAAAAAGATGATTCCGTGCTTCGGAAGGCACGTATAAGCCGGTGATCCCGGCCGTCAAATGGCGGTCATAAAATAAACCATTGCAGAGGCCCTTGAAGCGGTTTAGAAACTCTGACACTAAGTGTGTGTGTGGGGTCGTTAGACCTTACTGCACACACGATAAAAAGAAGATGGCTTTGATTTTATCAGTTTATTACAAATTTACATATTTGATACAAATTTAACTGCAATTATCACACTTGCCGATAGGCTAGTTGATCATTGGATTGTTTGCTGGTATTCTATTCGAATTAAAAAAATATATAAAGGTTTATAGTATATTTGAACTGTTTGAATTATGAAATTTGCCAATATTCAGACTAGTCTATATTGGAAATGACATTATATCAGCGATTTTGAATGTCAAAACTATAAATATCTTGTTAGGACCCACGTGATATTTCAGAAGCAGCTGTCAAATTGGCAATCCACACAATTCGGACTTTATAGCAATCGTTAGGCTGCTTTTCCTTTGACGCGGAGCGAGGCAGTGGAGCGGAAAAACGGAGAAATATTATTAACCAATGGAATTGCATAATGTGTGTCTGTGACTTACACTTTATGCATATATTGTCAATGGACAGAGAGCTGACAGAATTTTATTTTTTCAAGGCCTTCAGAAAGCAGGAGTATTTTTTTGTTGCAATAGCCATCCACAAGTATCCCATCTTGTCCAATGCTCTACTTAGATTTTTACACCAAAGTAAGTGGTTTTTACCTTTGTAAGTAGAGCATATTTGCGTACATACATACCGTGTAGGAGCTAACTTGACTACAGTTCAGCCGCTTCACAAGAAGGTCGTAAAATTTAATGACATTCCAACGAGCGGCTTTGGTCGCGAGAAACGCAATTTTTGCGATACCTCCGATCAACTCTTTATAAGTTAAGGTCTTGTTTCTTTAACGCGACTTTTTTTGAAGTTACGATTATTGGCTTTGTGTTCTTTTTCTGTTGTTTCGTGTACCTAATACTGTTTGGGTAGCCGCCTGGCAGATAGGATCTGACTTTCATTAAAATAGATTTAAAATAACAAATCTTCACAAGATTTGTCATGTTGTCTTGGCTAAAAATATCAAAATTAATGTCTTTCAGAATGTCAAAGAGAATAAATGTCAAGCACTATTATTGCTCATAAAACCCAATAATTAACGATCATTCGTAGTTCTATGAAAACTACTTTAATTGCTTGTTATTTGCGTTCGTTTGATGATTATGGAAAAAGGGGCATAAAAGTTATTTTCAATATCAATCAAAATCGAAACAAAAAGTAAGTTCCAAAAAATTTTACACTTTTAATTTGTCGCAACGTCGAAACAATGGAACGGCTCTTTAACTAAATTGTCCCGTAATTATTTTAAACGTTTTAACTTAATATTTAAGGCGAACGCGAGTGGATGCATATTTTTATCGTTACACCAACGTGAATTATAAAATATTAGAGTTTTACTCTAAAGTGTAAAATTTTACGGCAATTTGTTGGTAATTAAGTGTGTGATTAGTGACAGGGGGCCTATTAAATCTGTAAAGATTTATTTCATAATAACGACCAACACGATTGTTATTAAACTCTGATAAAAATGTTTTATTTTTACAGCACAGCTGTCAATTTTTTTTATATATCAATGCGTTTAAGGCATTATTTGTTTTCATAAAAAATTAAAAAAATAAAATCACTAGGATAAAATATAGGTTTGACAAAACCTGCATTTATACGTAAACATACGAATGGAAATCGAGGCATTCATAAAAAAAAACGTAGAATGGAAAAGACGAGCGAAGTCAGGCCGCAAACACAATCTTACGAAACAAGTCTGATCCACATCTGTGTCGATTTTAATGCAAAAATAATCATGTATTTATGAAGACGTTTCCATAATTTTATCGATAATGTGTTATTATTGAGATTTTACTATAATTGGACGAATAAAAACTTTTTTGTTTCTTTTTCATAAATAAGGATGAAGTTGCGTGTTGAAAGCAAAAGGAAAAGGATGATGTGGTCATGCAAGTATTAAGGTGTGTACGATCATGTCCATGGTAACAATTTGTTACGGAATTGTTCAAAAGAGTCACCGCGGCCCTGGAACGCAAAAGGTATTTGGAGGCACGTGGGTGGGTTTTAGTCAGTAAGAGACGTCATTCCGCTTTTTCCAGGGTGGCTCTTTCCACCCTGGAAAAAGCGGAATGAAGTTCCATTTGATGATTTCCAAAACTAAAAAAAAAAAACTAAAAAATGGTAACAATTATAGTCTGTTTTTTTTGGAGTTATTTGATAGCTGGCTAGCTGGGAACTGATGACGTTCAGTTGACTGTACTAGCGTTGAAATTCTCTGGAAGTTTCCAATGATCCTAGATATTTTATGTAGTGCATTTATTTCTGCAGATTGTAATTAAATTCAATGTTTTTAATTCAACTGTCAGTTTTTAATTTAACAAATGACTTTTTTGTTAATTTAACAATAAAACTGTGAGTTTTGTTAATTTAACAATTCTGAGTCTTAATTTTAACAATTAAGAACTCACAATGATACATGCCAGTAGGATCAAACCAGCAGCCTCTTTTTTAAAACCGGCACTTCCTAACAATCACGAATGTCGTAAATTCCTTTGTCTTCTTATAGGTATATACGCTTAGACTTTACCCACAAAAGCTTTCTCCAACCAATATGTAGTAACCTCGTTGACCCCTGTCGTTACAAATTTCCCTACTACTGCGGTTATAGCAGAAGCTTCTAAGAACTTACGATCTCCTATGGTGGTCCATACAGGAGGCTAATGTTATATGAGCGTTTAACGGCCGATGGTAAGTAGAAAATTACTAGGCTGTTCCTAATAACAGCCCAGAGTTTACTTGTATGGCTTCCCATACTTAAATTAACGGGGACATACAAGAGTTCTTGTTTTGTGTCTTTTTGTGAAGAAACAATATAGGACTTAGAGGCTAGAGTCGATCAGCATTGTATCACATACAATAAAGATCCTGTCAACATAAATAAACAGAATATTGGTCATTATTTTTTCTAGCACGGAGAAGGGAAGATTAAAAAAAAAACATTGCGACTTTCTCGCGTGCACCAGAACCACACCTTAACCACACTAAGAACCAAACACATCGTTAATTAATAAAAACAATTATCTCCAATCATTCTATCTAAAACTAGCCAATTGAATGAAACATAAAACTATCCACTTAGCCAGGAATAGGTACCTGGTTTACACGCAAACTTAAGAACCTAATTTTACCACGCATTATTTCACCTTTGCAAACCCCTATTACCTCCAACCATTTTGTGCTGACCCCTGAAAATACAGGGACGCCAAACGTTTTAGTGCTGAGCAAGGATCAAGTTCTACTTGCCGGTTCATAAGTGGCGGCGTCTCTCAAAGCTACAAATTGAACGGCGCCTGCGCATCTGAGAAGGTAAAGGATCGCGCTAAACGTGTCAGCCGTTGATTATGTCAAATTATTTTCGCTAACTTTGACATTTGAAGTTTGAGGTACTTTGTTATTTTGGCATCATTAATATGATCAGGTTCTAGTTACTTTTGGCCAGTGTTCATGATTGGCAGTTTATTAATCTTTAATTATAAATAATCGATTGAAAATAGGTTAATGAAATTTTGGAATATTAGAATGGCTGTTTTGTAATACAATACGGAAGATATTTACTTGAGGTATTGAGTACCTACCCTGATAGATTCTCCTTGAATCTATCAAGGTGCTTGAAGATTCAATATGTATAACTGTAATGAATAACAGTATGATAACCTGAAGGCTCAATCATATTAACATTTCGCAGATGAGACTTTTCCCTGAGATGGACAGCTATAATATATAATATAATAAATATAGGATCAATCCTGAAAACGAAAAAATACATCTCTTTAGTACATTTTGTCGAGTAGGTAATACAAACATAAATGATTTCAGGTTTGATCTCATAGTGGTTTACATTGATGAGTTTAATTCACAATCATTTCTCAAGTTTTTCGTTTATTTGGGTTCCGTACCCAAAGGGTCCGCTGTCCGTTCGTCCGTCCGTCAGTCTGTCTGTCAGCGGGCTGTATCTCAAGATCCGTAATAAGTAGCCAGTTGACATTTTAACAGAGTGTGTGTTTATTGCCGCTATAACAAATAATAGAAATTAAAGGGGTTCCCCATATAAGAAACATGCTTTTTTGGGTTTTCTGTTACACGTCTGCTACTCTGCTCGAACAATCATCGTATTTTACAAATAACTAACTACTAACTATATTACAAAAATCCATGTAAATAATATATATGCTACCTTAAATTGTTACATCTTCCTTACTCTGGTTACAAGATAACGAGGGCAAAAACATGCCAGAAACTAAGCACAATCATAAAATACACAGATTTGCTAGCAAAAACTCAAATAGACTACTTACGTATATAATTTACTGCGTAACATATCAACCTATATTTTATTGCCAACACCTTAGTTGACTTTTGTAAGGCTGAGATATAACCACTTCTAGCAAAACAATATTGGAACAATATATGAAAATGGTATTTTCATCTACCTAGCCATTCCAAGTTATTTCCTTACCAAGATGAGTGCATCTGAATACCAGTGTTTTGCCCATCTGAGGTCCAATTTTACTCATTTTTAAGCAGCATTTTTGCATTCACACTTCAGCCACAATCTGTTAAAAACACACTACATTTTTTTATATTCCCTACTTTGTTACTGTTTCGTAGCCAAAGGGTAACCAACGGAACCTCTTATTACTAAGCCTCTGCTGTCCGTCCGTCAGTCCGTTCGTCCGTCGGTCTATCTGTCAGCGGGATGTATCTCAAGAACCGTAATAGGTAGACAGTTTGAATTTTCACAGATTGTGTATTTCTATTGCCGCGATAATAACAAATTATATAAATTAAGGTTTATAGTACGGAGCCCTTCGAGTGCTTCGAGTCCGACTCGCACTTGTTAGGGTTTTTAATTTCCCTGCATTTTTGACAGATGGCGACTGTGATGCGAATGCTTAAAAATAGTAGAATTGTTTCTCTGAACCCATAACCTGTATAATTCTTGAAAGCGGTTGTTAGACTTTCGGGTTCATGACTACTCGTAACGACTATCCTCATTTTACCGGCAATTGACCAGTCAACCCAGACTGCATCATTGGTCTAGTGGTAAAAAGAGCTTATGCTGATCCAAAGGCAATTTTTTTTAAAGGATTGGAAATCATCAAATGACTCCTCCCGCTCTGGATGGAGCGAAAAGAAATGTCAGACAGACCCTTACTGGCTAAAACCCTTCCGTGTTCCTCCTAATGCCGTTTTCATTCCAGGGCCGCGGTGACTCTTTCGAACAAATTCCGCAATCCTGGTAGGAAGCCTAAGGCCCTGCGATGACGTCTTAAAACAATTATAATTCCGTTGTGAGAAAAAAACGGAGATTTACCAGTCATAGTAGAGTCCCTGGAGTCGACTGAATTTGGGTCTGAGTATTTTTGTACTTAGTTCATGGCAAAACGCAAATATACCTGATAATTGCCTAAATGTGGCGAGTGTTCAGACTTTCATAGAATTCTATAGAACTTTGTCTGTTTAATAAAGTAATGCAGATAAATATTGGTGTGATAGATTTTTTTATTCTGAGTTCATGGTCTGTACCTATCTACATACACGTCTGTATTGTTTGGACCCACTACTTTCTTCTGCCCTTTCGAGAAGGCCAGGAAAGGTCATGGTGTTTACGCTTAGATAATCAGACTTTTCAAGTAAACCCATTATTACTCTTAACCACTATAAAATGCGACGTAATATCGATACCTAAATGGAGAATCTGCTATAGGTAACTTCTAGGCAAGCGTGCTCCATCTTCGACCACATCATCGCTAACCATCAGGTGAGATAGTAGTCAAACGTGTGCCTATAAATAGTAAAAAAATACTTCGCGAAGATAGCTCTGGTATTACAGTAGCACATTCCGCTTAAGAGGAAGCACCTCACTAATCAAATCCTATTTCAATCACTGTTAATTATAATGTAGAGCTAATAATCACCAAAGCTTCAGACATAGCAGTAACACGCAATGGAGTCATAAATATATTAATAGTTCGTCTATCATTATACTATCCTACGCATAAGGCCGAGCATATACCATCACCTCGTCTAAACGCAATGCATAAACAAACAAAACTCGAACCACACCGTAAATGCTAACTTATAAACGCTTACCACGACATTTTACAGGCAAAAATATTACTGACAAATCTTGTTGAAAAGGAATAGGGATGAAAATGCAATGGGTTATAGTTTAAAATAAGAATGAATGACTTTGCCCGATTTGCAGAATGAGTCGATATCGAGATCTGCCTATTAACGCGAAGAGCTTAGGGCGTGGTCACACTGACGTGTTGATTACAAGTTTTGGTACCGAAAAACTTGGTCCCGATTATATCATGGTTAGCCTGAGGTACTTCAGTGCTAATGAAATAATTTCACATGTAATTTAAGACTGTTTAAGACGTCAAATTTTAAATTGGATGGCCGAGAAGGGATGCTTTAAAATAATAAATTAATCGTTTCTGTGAAGGCGTGTAAGTGACTACGGTTGAAGTAAATGAATTTTGAAGGTGGCGGCCTCTTTTGAATATTTTTTTTTGGTGAGGTTAGTGTTAAAATTATTGATGGTGTGATACAGAGTGTTAAACGATGTATGCTTCATTATTGAGCCTTATTATGATGCGTGTTAAGGTTATTAACGCACTAAGCTTCTGCGACCGCGCGGAAATTGAAACTATCTCTCGAGACTACCGGGATTATAAGTATCTTTTGTCGTAATTCTGGACATCTATGGTGGGTTTAGGAAGGGTGGGTCTACCGGTCTATGTTCCAATTTTCATCCAAATCCGCCAAACCATAGAGACGTGACTGATTAATAAATGCAGTAAGGAAAATGGAAAAGTATGTATGCATAAAAACTTTAACTTTAACCTAAGGGAACTCAAACACAAAGCATTAGGCACTTTTGAATTGTCAAGGCCAGTAAGTCAAAAATGACGAAGCTATTTTCATATTCCAAAGTGTAGATCTCTATTGAGAAGACCGTGCAAGAAAATCCACGGACAATTTTTCAAATTAATAAACTGTTACGAAGTTGTGGTCACATTTCAAGTACTTTGGAATTGTCAAGATCAGCCAGTTGAAAGAGATGAAGCTATTTGCACTTTCCAAAGCGTAGATCTCTATGGAGAAGAACGTGCAAGAAACTCCACGGAAGTGTCCTTAGAGTTTGTTGCACGTTCTTTTTGGTTCTTTTAAATTAATAAATTGTTAAAAAGTTGTAGTCACATTGTTCATGTTGAAATTACTCATATATGTGAGAACGATGTAGAAATACGCATGCATGATAAAAGCGGTCGAAGTAAAAAAAGAAACAATTCAAAGAACAAATAATTTACACTTTCTCGACATTAAAAGTATCATATGTGCCAAGTTTTATCCAAATCTTTACAAATCCTTAAAAACTTGTAAAGGTAAAACTCAGGCAGGTAGACAGACAGAGTTAGTTTCGCTTTTATAATTTAAGTACTGTTTATTAGGAAGCCGGATGACCTGGTGAAGGTCGCGGGTAGCCGATGATTGCGAGACGCACAGGACCGGTCGTTGTGGCGACGCTTAGGGGAGGCCTATGTCCAGCAGTGGACGTCTTTCGGCTGATATGATGATTAGGAAGCCGGATGAAAATAAGTATATTCATACTAACATCGAACATCAACTTAGGTAATCAGTGTAGCTGTACCCTTTCTGCCCGGTAAACGGCAATATACTTGCTTAACTCCTATAACATGGGACTTAAAATATAATTGGTTACGCTAAAGACCTTCAATTCTTCTTTGTATATTTTCAAAATCTAAACTAGCGACAAAAAAATACATTCCCAAGAATAGTTCTACAATTACAACAAAGACTCTAGACAGAGTGATATTGACGGGGCCCGCTTGGGTCGGTGCCTGCCAGGGTTGCGGAATTTGTTCAAAAGAGTCACCGCAGCCCTGGAAAGCAAAGAATATTAAGAGGAACACGGATGGGTTTTAGTCAGTATGAGTCTGACACTCCGTTCCGCTCCGCCCAGTGCGAAAGGAGCCATTTGATAATTTTCCGTCCTAAATAAAGTGCGATGTACTTGACATTTTAACAATCGTTATCGCTGATAAAATGTTAAATGATGATCCAAGAGGATCATCGGCGATGATAGGCTCGTCGCGACGAAGCTCCAAAGTCTTGAGCATCGACGACGGGTTGCATTTTGGGGAATGTGCGACGGACTTGCATAATTTAATTCCGCCAAGCCCGTTCCATCAACGGACCACTAGACAAACGGCGGTGCCACCGATACATGGTGGACATCCCACCCAAGCGCACAAAACGTTTTGGGAACACATTCATAGTGCGTACTGCTAAGGAGTGGAATTCCCTGCCGGAGTCTGTTTCCTGATAGCTACAACCTGGGAGTCTTTATGTCAAGAGTGAAAAGGTTACTTTTAGGCAAGCGTGTTCCATCTTCGACCACATCATCGCTTACCATCAGGTGAGATAGTGGTCAAACGCGTGCCTATAAATAGTAATAAAAAAAAAATACAGTTGGTCTGGGTTAAGGGTTCTCCCTAAGGTTGGAATCAAAATTGAAATGTTAGTATCCACTAATATCCTGAACGAAGCAAAATTATTTTTAGGAACGATACAAAACGTTTACACGAAAATAAAAGTGTTCTAATAAATCAAGTACCAAGCAGTTTTATTTGTTATCTAGCTAACTGAAGTCCGATGAACATTGGCAGAGACAAACAACCACTTAAGACGACACTTTATTAATTTATGGTTCCCCTCGTGTCATATTAGGTGGAAGAATTTAATTTCAAGCGCTGGAATTATTGCAGACTAGCTTTAGCCACCGGATCCGCCTTCGTTGAAAATTGTCATGGGTCTTCTTCTCATCGTTTCGACGGTATATCATATCATATTGTTTCAATGGAGGCGTTTAAGTCATCTAGGCTTTTTTTTGGAATGTGAATTCATCAAATGACTTTTCTCGCTCTGGGGAGGGAGTGTCAGACTCTTACTGACTAAAACCCTGACGTGTTCCTTTAAAATGCCTTTTGCGTTCCTGGGCCGTGGTGACTCTTTCGAACAGTTTCGCTACCCTAGCAGGCACTGTTGCTATCAGGCGTCGACCATTATGCTGACATATCTTTTAGAAGTCATCGAGGCTGGAGGTGTATGGACATTTGGGACTCTCCTGCAAGTGGGGCTTAGTTTGAACCGCATCACGTTCACATCGGGTGTTTACTGAGATCATTAATCTCCAATGTCCAAATCTGCGTTACAAATTGTATCCAAATCTGTTGATCCGTAGAGGGGTAATTTGATTTTCAAGCTCACCCAAATTCAAAAACATAATATTAGCAGGATAGTCTTTAACTTGGACCGTCTCTAGAGTTCGTTTCCCGGTTGAAAAAATGTTTTAAGGTTTTCTGTAAGATACTTCTCTTCTTTTGAGTGTTATTGGGATTACCTCTATTGTATAGGAAATAAATATAATTGCCCGATTGTAGATGTACTACACCGTCTTCTGCCGATTCCTACACGGCATACAGCCGAAACTATTGTGAGAATCATTAACTTTACCCACAGATAATCAAAGTTGACACAAATGTCTATACATAACAACTGTCTGGGATACTAATATGTGTTCCGGGAATTTATATTGCCATCCTGTAAAGACATTCGCGAAAACCGTATTAACCAAGGACTATTGCAGACGTGATATGTACATATAGCACATACGACTAGCAATTTTCAGAAGCCCGATACAGTCAATGACAAAAAACGATCGCCAAACCGAACTACCTCGATGGTTCACTGTTTCAAACATATCAAGGTCGTGTCCAGGATGATTCAGATCACGTTGTGACAGACACGGCCCTACTGGTCACGACCCTGTACGTAAGTATAAACCTTTAAAGTCTATACAAAATCATTGTTTTGTAATAAGACCGAGCGACCAACGAACATTCTCCGGGCTCCAAAAGTCTGACTATCAGTCGTCCCAAGGAGTATCATGATACTCAGTAGCAGGGTTGTGGAGATGTAATATACTGGTAGCTCCATCAGGAGAGAACGGAGGAGAAGACCCCAACATAGAGAGGAAAAAAGTTTTGGAGATAATGCAGATCAAGTGAGTGAAGTGAGCTACCAACATGACCTATGGGCTGCTACCAAAGATGCCAAGAAAGTGGCAGTTTTGTACTGAACAAATTGGAGTTACTATCATGGAACATCTGCCACCTGAACGTGATCTGCATTGGCCTATATGGAAAGCACTCGATAGGTTGCGCACCCAGGGAGGTCGCGGCAAACACAACTTGGCGAAATGAGGTTTCATAGACCCGTCGGACACCCAATGTGAGTGCGATGACCCTGTTCAAAACATGAGCCACACATTGTGTCCCCAAATGTCCGTTCATGCACCTGTTCTTTGGATTTTGGTGTATGCCACCAACGTTGCAATTACTGCAATACTGGGCCCAAGCAATCAACGGAGTTGACCATTTACTCAAAATGGAGAAGATTGTCGTTCTAGCGACAAGGTGAAGAAGACTGAGCGACTCACCAAAACACTGATCTCCGATGTTAAAAGCATTATGTTGGCCATAGTTCTAATACAGGAAACAATTAATCATATTAAAGTTATGAGAGCTATAATATCTTTACAATAAGACTTCCGCCGATGTCATAAATAAGATCTAAGGAATATTTTATAGTGAATCTTAAGATAAATAAATAAAATACATAAGTTATTGGTACTGTCACAATATCGTTAAATGAAGATGAAGGTAAAATTCATTATTATTATTATTTATGAACCACATGTACACCACCTATACGCATATAAAACAATTTTTACGACCGTTTATAGCAGTGGTTCCCAAAATTTTTTCTTAGCGCCCCCATTTTTTCACCTACTTAAAAACCACTATAACTTCAAATTAAATTAAATTATATTATATTATTAATTATTATTACCTCGGACAGAGGATAAGCATTGCCATACAACGCGGCAATGCCGCCAGTCTTTTGGGATCACTTCCGGTGGACAGCGATGCGGACGAATTTTTTGACGCCTTATCTTAGTTAGGATATTTTATTTTAAGTGTATATATTTAGTACTTTAATGCTGTACCTAGTTAATAAATAAATATATAAAGCATTAATTATTGTCAGCTATATTAGCGGAGATTAAACATCCATTCTAAACGAGACTTTTACTATAACCTGCAAGACTTAACTTGAGACTTAAGGGCAGTGGGTAGTATACAACGGCGCGTCTCAAGTTAACTCTTACGGGCTACACCTGCCAATGAGCATGATTATTGAAACGCAACTTTATAGTATTCAGAAAGAGTATCTTTTATTCAAAATAAAACAAACATAATCGATTCTTATATAAAAAAACTTATTGTGAAGGATGAATCTGATGCTGTTTCATAAGTTTGTTGATATCAGGTTCCAATTTACTCAAAAACAGCCGCAAGTCACCACGTTTGGTAACATGCAAACGATTTCACTTTTTAGTAAGCACCGTTGCCACAGCACTAAATCCATGTTTACACAAATATGACGACGGGAATGCTATCAAGAATCGTTGAACGATTTACCACAATCCTGAGTACAATTGCGGTATCGGTTTTTGTAGCCAAAATTCTTGGTAGCCATTTTTGTTGTCAATTCTATAAGTTCTTCTTCCAGCTGAGATGACATTGCTGTGTTGACATTTGAAAACGGATCCAACACCCAGTCTGGTATTTCCAAGTTCAAAATGTCCTGGTATCATTCGGTGAAGTCAATGTGGAGGTTTTCCAAATGTTGGCAGTAGGCAAACAAGTCATCGTTACTGCAGGATACTGATAAATTTGCAAAACTGTGAAACTGACGTCTACCCGTATTCTTTTTTTTTAAAAGTTGTTTAGCTACGAAAGCAGCAACAATATTTTTTTGTTTTAATCAGATTTAGTTCATCGCCTTGCAGTTGGAGATTTATGTCGTTGAACAATTTATACAGGTCTGTCATGTAAGCTATATCATTCTTTGATATAATGAGCTTATTGTGCACTTCTGTATCTTTAGTTTCCAAGAACTCTATCACAGAGTCAAACAGGTTGTAAAATCGAGTCAGACAATTGTCTCTTGATAACCAATGAACTTCAGTATGAAACAACAAACTGATTGAAATCTTCGTCATTAGTAACGCAAAGCTGATGAAATAATCTATCATTCAAAGAGCTGTTACGGATTTTGTTGACTGCTATTATGACATATTGCAGCGATTGAAATAGTCGTTCACTTAAGTTTCTAGCAACCAAATGTTATCGATGAATAACGCAATATACAGCAAGGACATCTGGAATTTTATTTATTAAGTACGCTATGAAGCCTTTATGGCACCCTGTCATAGCCGGAGCGCCATCCGTAGCAACTGATATAATATTTTTCAAGGGAATCTATTTTTATCACAAAACTTTTCCAATGTATTGTATATGGTTTCGCCTTTTGTATCAGTCTCTAATTTTCTGGCAAACAATAGTTCTTCACATATTTTCTCATCTTTATCTTTTGGTAAAGTGGACTCATCGAGCTGAATTGAGAATTGACTAGTCCTCAGATGATTGCACAACCTTTCAATGTTTCCATCCTTTTCATCAATTCGTCTTTGTACAGAATTATTACTCAAAGGAATTTTTCAGATAATATCTGCGGCCGGTTTATGAAGCAAAGTAGTTATTACTTCTTTTATTGCTGGCAAAATTAACTCTTCTGCGATGTTGTGTGGTTTGCCTTTTTGAGCAATTAACAAAGAAATATTGTACGAAGCTCGAAATTCGTCGGCATCTTGCTTAGTAGCCGCCAAAAATAGTTTTGCTGCACCTGGCTGAGTATTATGCTTCTTCTCTAGGTCTTGAAAATATACTACATTCTTGTCTTTCTTATCTGGATGCATTTTATTGAAATGATCTTGCAGTTTTGAAGGCTTCATTGCTTTATTCGAAAATGTTTATAGACATAAAAGGCACAACAGCGACGATGGGTTTGTGGGATTTTCAATGAATCCGTATTTAATATATACCGCACAATACTACCGTCTCTTCTTTTTTTTCTTCCGACATTGTTTTGTTTTGAGAAATACGTAAGTAAGTGTTGAACTTAAGTACTACTTATATATGACGCGCCAAACCGCAAATCAAAATAAAATATATATTACGTTATTTATAAAAGATTGCATAAGCAGCACGCACCGACAGGAATAAGACAAACATTCATGAACTCGTTTATCTCATTCGACGCTCAATCGTACTCAACAAGTAAGAACAAGTATTCTATGAACCAGCCAACTGATACAGGAATGCACAAATCGGGTTATTTAAAAAACACTTGTTAAAACATGACTATTTACGAAAATGACCTATCTAGGAATACTAATAACTATTAAAATGCGAAAGTGTGTCTGTTGCTTTTTTATTTGTTTGTTTGTGTCTACTTTCATTTCGAAACGGAGCGACCGATTGACATGATTTTTATTTTATTTATTCAATAAACCAGGACAGATATATGAGCTAGGCGGAGAGAAATATCGAACCAAGTTTGAGCAATCCCTTAATTAATGTTAGTTGATGTTCACAAGTTGTAGTCGAGAGTTCAGTCGGTGTCTAAGAGTCCTCCTAGCTAGATGAAATTACAAATCGCCCGCCAAGCCTCTACACCACCCTCCCATTTTTTTTCTGGGTCTCTTACCTTTAGGCGTGCAGCGCCCACAAGGGGGCGTTATCGCACACTTTGGGAAAGGCCGCATTAAAATAAACGTGAACATTCACTTGATTAGGTGTTAAAAGACGTTTATTAAATCTTTACTGGAAATTGTAATTTATTTTTGATTTGACTAAAGTAGATTTTTTACACCAAGAGTGTACAACGGAATATTTTTTTTAATAAAATCCCTTAATTTACTGCTTATTTTTTAACTCCACCCAAATCATCTGATGCTCCCAAAATTTTGTCAAGTTACTGGGAAAAAATTGTTTTAAGGGTTACATATGACCTGGATTTTTTTATTAACCTGCTGTCAGGCAAAAACTCCCTTCTGCCTTTCAACTTTGTTCTGTCGTTTTGCTACTTCTGGCCAATTTATACTTAATACTAGCTGTCGCCCGCGGCTCCGCCCGCATGAATGACAAAAAACAAATAACCTATGTGTTATTCCAGACTATAGTCTACCTGCGCCAAATTTCATGAAGATCCCTTCAGGCGTTCTGACGTGAAAGGGTGACAAACATCCAACCATCCTCACAATCCTCCATGTTCGGTGGAACGTGCTTATCTCAGGAATTTCTGATTTGAATTGAAAAATTATATTAGTGTTGGATAGCCCATTTATCGAGGAAGGCTATAGGCTATATAAAAATCACGCTACGGCCAATAGGAGCTGAGCATTAATTAAAAATGTGACGCAGGCGAAGTTGCGTTGGTCAGCTAGTTCTTAATATAAAAGCCTAACTTCGCCAGCTCCTTCTAGGTCTACCATGTGCCAGTTCCTGTGCTTCGGAATTCAATCTGTGGCTACTTTCGCCCAATTCTGTTGTGACATGCGGCAGATGTAATCTGCCCAGTTCTATTTTAGTTTAGCGGTTTTATTGGATGCTGATAAAAATGTACGTTCTCTATGTACGCTTGACTTACGCTTAACTTCTAGAATAAATAATTAGTGTTGTACGTTTCTATTAACGATTTTAATATTAAATGTCAAATAACTAGGCAAACAGGTAAATACCACATAATGGTTGTAATGATTTAATTTACTCAATTTATAAACATTCGTTTATGGAAATTAGGCAAAGATTTTTGTGCTTGACTTACTTTAGGCCATGGCTTCGCCCACGTTAGATTGTCCCAAAACCGCCTCCAGGGTCCTAAATGCTTAAAAACAGCGTGCAGATGAAGCAATTTTTCGTCGGCATTTACTAAAAACTTACATCTGAAAAAAATAGGTAGTAATCTACATGATAAGATACGTAATTTGGTTTAGCCAGAATTTGTGTATCGGTATCACATAATAAGAAAAAAAAATCACCAAATCACCTCCAAATCGTTGAGATGAAACCATTTTACTACTTCATTTTTTAACAAAAGTCTTAATAAAAGTATCTACTACTTTGCAATACAAACGAAAATATTTTCCCGAAATATAGGTACCTATTTTGCGGCATAAACGGTCGTATCTTTTTATAACGTTACTTTGTTGCAAGGGACTGTAAACCTGAGTATATGGTTTTAATTTCAACATGACACCTCCAGGCGTTCCAGAGATAAAAGATCTTGACAGACAGACGGACGAAAAACAAAGTGATCCTTTAGGAGTTCTATTTTTTTCCAATTGAGGTACGGAACCCTAAAAAACGTCCATTATCACCCTTTTTAATGTTTTCTCCATGTATATTTTCCGTAACTTATATGGCAAACATAATAAAGAATTCTATTTTTGGGTAAGAATTAAAACATAGGTTTTAATTTATCAATTTATAGAAACTACCACTTTGAATGTAGGTACATGGTTACTCACTTGATAAAAGACTTCACTGGATTTTAGTACAATGAAGAAATGAAACTGCTGAGATGCCTAAAATATCACCAAAATACTCTTTCAAAATGTTCCTAACGCATGTTTCATCATTAAAGCTGCTTTTCTTTACATTTAATTTAATTTTCTTTTGTTCAATGTTTAACCAGCAAACGCCAGAACTTCACTAACGTGTCAAAATATTTATCGTCATTCCCTCAAAAGTTCATTTCGGTCGTGAATATCAATAAGTAATCTAAATAAGATACCCAAGAATTCCTGCAATTCGAATCACTTTATTTACACTCCGGTTAAAAGTTGCGTGCTAAATCACCATACATCAAAATAATCTTTTTCTCATATCTGAAAGCCGATGCTCTGAAATTCCTGAACCATTTATATCCAAGTGTTGGTCTATTAATGTCCTGTGTGCACATATTTTATGAATATAGTGCATTCGTTGGTTTTGGCTTTAGACTTAGAGAACTGGAGTAAGCGTTCTCTGTCTGGCTGTCAATTGAATATCGTTTGTGACTAACCTTAAAAAAGGAGGAGGTTCTAAATTCGTTGGGACTTTTTTCATGTATGTACACCGATTACTCCGAGGTTTCTGATCCGATTTCTGTGATTACTTTTTAGTTCGATGCGGTATACTTGCCATTTTGTCCTGCTATTTGCGTAGGTACTATTAAGTTTTAGTCTTTGGGGTGTATTAGCACTAAAAAATGTAAAGCAAAAAAAAGATACGACCGACTTCCAAAAAAACCACTACAGAGTACAAAATTACTTTAATTTTGGAAGTCGGTGTCAAATAAAAAAGAAGACCACACCAGAATACCGACTTCCAAAATTAAAATTATTCTGTACTCTGTAGTGGTTTTTTTGAAAGACGGTTGTATCTATATTTTTTTTGTAAAAAAGTATTTTTGCGTTCCACTTTTTCTTCAAGTAAGAGCTACAAAGCTATCGTGCTGCCAGTTTTTGTCGTTTTCTCTATTGGTTTACGTTACTAGCTCTCAGTGTCACATTCGTCACTATTCAACTTACAAAAAAGAGCCAGATTTTAGCCACCTATTCGTTTTGTCTACTTCAATAGATTAGTCAATTATGTGACGGTAACGCTCAGTCCAATTCTATAGATTCAGTGTTAGAGCTGATAAAATGAACAATTGATTGGTTCTATTAGATTTACTATTGACATCTGAAAGTGTCAGATCAAAGAAAATTGGAAAAATTATTAAATAGGCATTACATCGGACGTTTTAAATAAATTGATGTTATTGTTTTGTGGAATTTAATAACTAAAATCGAATGTTTATTTGGGAATCGAATGTTTACTATTAATTAAAATAAATTTATTTGATTTGGAATATGATGCTTTATTCTAAGAACGGTCAGACATTCTATAAAAACTCTTATTTTGTACTATCCGTCATATCATAAACACTTATTATTTGTGAGAGGAACATGGCATATCGGTACATTTTTAGAGACCATCCTGTCACTGTTTTTTTTTTATTACTAAAAAGTGACAAAAGAAACAGCTCTTTCCCAAACTTCGAAGACGCAGTAGATAAATCAAAAGCTACATACACTGCCTGCCAAAACATGTCTCCAAACAAAAAACTGAAATCAGTTCACATCAAAACGTGAATCATTATAACTCAGACAGACACACATAAGCTTTCAAAAGCCAATTTGTATAAACGATTAGCGTGATACATTCGCGTTCGGGCACGTGTGCTCAGCATCCTTGATTTAGATCGAGTGACGGACTGTCCATTGTCACCGGACGGTTTATATTTAAAACTGAACGCGGTCCGTGCATACTGCGCGTGCGCACCACATTTTTTTCTTCTTCTACAGTTCGATTAATTAAATGGCACATAAAGGGGACGATTGGAAAACTGATAACGCTAAGTAGTTAGGGCTGTAGCTGCTCAAATGTTATTTATGAGAGTGTAATTAAGAGCCGCTGAGTTGTTTTTTTTTTTTGTTTGGTCTAGTAGGGAGAAATGGTGGAGGTGCATTTCAATTTAATGTTGCAATTTTGGATCTGAATTTAGCAGTTCTATTTAAAATGTTTTTGTTTTTTTAATACGTACTATTGTGACACATTTTTCCATAAAACAAAAATGTGTCAAACAGATCACATTTCTTTATAATTATCTACACACAAAACCGAGGAGTAAAATCATATTAACTCGAAACAAAACCACAAAATACCAAGCCAAACTAATAATTCAACAAAGCAAACACTAAAAACATAAACATCGTAAACACATAAAGGCAACATTAAATTAATAAACACATCCTCACCCGAATCGATACCGAAACCGAAACCGCATCCAATACATTATTGCTTTAATGAAATTGCTAATAAAATTAACATTTCGTCCGAAGCTCGCGCCAAGCTTGAGTTTGCAGTTTTTGTTTATTTGATAGCAATGCATCGCTAGCTTTGCGCAGCACACGCATGTTCGTTGCAGTCGCCATGCAGCGCGTACGACACGAGCACCGAAAGCTCACTAGATAACAATCGGGATCGGTATCGATTATTATAGTGTGACCTCGCCTTAACGAACTCAATTAAATGTCACTGATATTTTTGTTTTTATGTACGCTCTAGAATGTGCAGTGTGTGCTTTTTTTTACTTTTTTTTTTTGTAAAAACGAAAGTTATGTGTGATTGATGTTTTAGTATTTATTTTATTTTAGTTTGGTTTTGTTAATAATAAGTGAAAAATAGATTCTTAAATAAAAAAGTTGGCGTTTATGAATATGTAACATCGATAGACGTAAAGCCTAGAACAGGATATTGCGAAATTAAATTCATGTTTTTTTTTACGTAATAAAAATGCAACCTTCCACTTGCTAGGCGGAGTGCATAATTCATGTTTTTGATTTCGGTTTTATATTCAATCCTATTTTTCACGATCGCATTGAATTTCAAATATGTCTTTATAAACGGTGAGTGTTTATATTTTTGTGGACTATTTCCCGTTGTGTGTCTCGGGAGGGTGTTGTGTTTGATACTGTCCTGTCGCTGAGCTGCATTGCAAGAAACCCGGAAATGGGGTAAGTAGATATATATTTCATGTGTTTAAAAAAAAAATATATATATTTTTTTTTGTATATGCGAATAAGCGAATCAAAATTGTTTGCCGTAAAAAAGTAATCGTTGTTATTATAATCTTGCATATTTTTACAAATTGTTAACATTAAAAATAGCGTGCAAATCGGGATTATTATAGACGGAGGGTGAGTTTTTTTGATAAAAGATAACTCAAACAATGGTTAAAATTGGAATTTTATCTAATAGATATTTATTTTACCATTGGACAAGCTATATACTGATCGAAAAACTTAATTTAGGCACCTACATTTTTTTATATCATTGGTTCACTACGGATCTATAAATTCGACCTTTACATGTTATTTTTCAACCTATATTTTTAATCATTACAAAGAAACTAATCGCTTATTGTTGCCAAAAATAACGATTCTTTAATAAATTGTAGTTTCGAAAAGTATAATTTTCTGAGTTTTTCCATATGGAGAACGGAACCCAAAGTATCGCTCGGTTGTCTGTCTATCCGTCTGTCTGTCTGTCCGTCTATCACAGCCGATTTTCTACGAATGCGCTGGACGGATTCAGTTGAAATTTGAACAGATATAAATTTCTGTGACCCAAAGACCCATAGCAAAAATAAATAAATTTTGATAATAGGGTAACATTTGATGGAAATTATAAAACATAAAATATTTTTTTTTTCCAGCTGTACCGTGTGACTATACCAATAATATTAAATGAAAGGGCTCATTGTAAGGGTCTCAAAATTGTATATTTTTATATTTTTTAATATTCCATTTTGAAGTTATTTGAGAAAATAGATAAAAATTAATCATTTCCCCTCCCAAGGGGGGAGGGGAAATGATTAATTTTATATATCTCCTATTTTTAAATATTATCCTATTTTTAAATATCTCCTAAAATTAAAGAAAGAATACAGATTCGTTACGAAAACATAGGTTTCTAATCTGTCTGTAAGGAAAGCTACGTAAAAATAACCACAATTTCTAATTTATGGTCTACTTTCTTTCTAACATAAGGTTTTGACCGGTTCATCTAACCAGATTTTATATATCTAATAAATATTCTGTACCTTTCGTGCATATTTTTATAAATTACTTAATAACTTAAACTGATCAATCCCAAGCCGACCGGGAGAGTGAAGCAGAATGAGTAATATTATTATGCTGTAGTGTTCGTTTATTATTTTTATGTATATATACAAAGCAGCGCGGCAGCAGCGCTGCAGCCGCGCTACTGCCGCGTGGCACTTTGCGACTAATTTAACCATACAAATAACTAAAAATTAAAGTGTTTGTTTCTATGTCAGAATAACAACGTTTTACTACTTACATGTTAGTTCCTAATACGATGCATAACAACAAAACAATGTTTGTCTGTTTACTACGGCTATCTCCGTAAAGGCGGAACCAATTTTGATGGAACTTTCACCGTCAGATAGTTTATTGTACAGGGAGTAGCGAAGGCCCTTTTTTAGAAAAAGAATTAGGATTCCACGCAAAACCGAAAATCCTATGAATTTGATATTCGCTGTTTTACGAGTATGTCGCGGACGAAATCGCGGGCAGTAGCTAGTCCTACTCAAATAATGGGAAACAAGATTTAACTACTTGAAGACAACTAGGTTAACATAGTTTAAATTCAGTAGTTATTAGGTGAATGTCAGTTATCTCATTAACTTTGGCATTAAGTTGATAGGTAGAGGAATGAAAATCAAATTAAAATGGAAATAATACTTTCTTTTGACAAAAGATAAATTTATGTTTCTTTTGCAAGTAGGTTACAAGTAAATCTTTAACACTTCAATATATATTTTTTGTCATATTAATTAGTTAATACTCACATATTTAATAAGTAAAATAGTAAAATAGTTAAAGGAAATAAAACAGTTTAAGAGTTTTAAATAAATTAAATTAGTACGTAAAGAAATCGAAGAAAGGCTAGTTATGTGAATAAAATTAAATAAATTGGTTAATCTACTTAAAATAATGTAAAGTAATAAATAATTAATAAAAAGCTTTTTCATTTATTTTATTTTAACGGCCTCATCTAAAGATGAGGCCGTAAGTTTTAAAAAGTCGAGTAAAATAAGAAATGATTCATCCGAAAGTACTAGGGTCGCATACAGTTTGCAGAGATGAATGAAACTCGCAGTACTCGCACTTGATAACTTATATTTCTAGTACAAAAGCCACAGTTTCAAGTAGTGACAAGTTACCACCTGTAGAATTTTGCTTCCTTTTACACTTTTAAAGAAGTCGAGTAAATATAGTCGGCCTTATAATGTTCCCACTGTTGGGACTCACGCCTCCTCTCTGAGAGAGGGAATGGGCCGTAATCCACCACGCGGGCCCAATGGTGGTTGGTGAATGTCACATGTCTTCGAATTTTTGGTTCTAGGACATGCCGGTTTCCTCACGATGTTTTCCTTCACCGTTTTGAGAGCAGTGGTGATGAAATAAATTACACAAAGTAATGTGCCTGGCTGGGTTTGAACCCGCGACCTACAACTCGTAAGTCGGAGCCGTTACCACTCGGCCACCACTGCTCATCGAGTAAATGATTCAACCAAAAGTACTAGGGTCGCATACAGTTCGCAGAGGTGTATGAAACTCGCAGTACCGGGCACTTGATAGCTTAGGTCTCTGATACAGAGGCCAGAAATTCAAGTAGTGACAAGTTACTACCTGTAGAATGTTGTTTCCTTTTTCACTTTTAAAGAAGTCGAGTAAATGATTCCTCCAAAAGTACTAGGGTCGCACACAGTTCGCAAAGGTGAATGAAACTCGCAGTACTGGGCACTTGATAGCTTAGGTCTGGTATAAAGGTCACAGTTTCAAGTAGTGACAAGTTACTACCTGTAGGACTTTGTTTACTTTTTCCCCGTTACTTACCGGTTTCTGTTATTATGACGTTTGATACGTATATAAAGCTAGAGACAAACTGGTCCCACGTACGCAACGTATGCAACGCATTATGATGTATGGACTATTGGTTTTATAAGAAAAACTATGCAATAGAGACACGCTTATCGTATGCAACGCAACATACGATACGATAAAAAAACCGTTGCATACGTTGCGTACGTGGGACTAGTTTGTCTCTAGCTTTAAAGTACACAAATACAGGTTATCTTATCATCCATGATTCTGGTGTTATTTATCCTGTCCCACTTTCTGCTTACATCAATCCTAATCCTCTATACAAATATATAAAGCTGAAGAGTTTGTTTGTTTGTTTGCTTGAACGCGGTAATCTCAGGAACTACTGGTCCGATTTGAAAAATTCTTTCAGTGTCAGATAGCCCATTTATCGAGGAAGGCTATACATATCATCACGCTAAGACCAATAGAAGCGGATCAGTGATGAAAATTGTGACGCCTCCTAACATCAATCCTAATATATAAAATTATTTCGTTACTGACTGACAGACAACGCGTAGTCAAAACTACTTACTAGTCTTAAAAAGCTGAAATTTGGCATGTAGGTTCCATGGGGAGTGTAGGGGAGCAATAAGACAAGATTTTTCAAAATTCCTACGGGCACGGGAAAAGTGGAATATGTGCATTCAAAGTCACAGGCAAACGCTAGTGACTTTAAAAAACTTTTTCTTGTCACTAGCGTTTTTGTTAAAAAGTTTTTGTTTTATATTTTTTGTGATTATAATCTACTAATTAATACATGCTTAGTTTTTGATTACTTTTAAAATAGCTACCTTCCTTACTTTAGCTATTAACTATTATATAATCCTACTTTAACTATTATTTGCTGTATAATATAAATGCTTTAAAAAAAACAGGCTTTATATACCTACATGGGTAGGCCTACAAAAAATGCTACGTAACTCAGAATTAAAATCCGTGAGTGAACAATAAATCACCCCTATTTCCCACCCTTAGGGTTTTTTTCCAAATTTAAATGGCACCAATTTCGGGGTATTCATTTTCCAATATTTTTTTTTATCAAAATCTGACTACTCCGTAAAAAGTTAAGCGTGGTAATGCATAAAAAAATACGCGTCCACTTGAGAACCTCCTCCGTTTTATAGTCGGTTAAAGAAGGACATACTTGTTTTAAATAATATAATATACATTTAATAAATTATTTGTTTTTAAATTTCAAGTAAAAATATCATGGTCGAAATGGACTCGAAAAAAAAACGCAATTTCTTAGGTCAAAAAAGCTCAATGTTATAAATGTGTACGTAGCATGTTTTAATTTTTCTAAAAGCTTTACATGAAAGTATAGGATTTACATGAAAGTTGTTACACGGTTAGGCCAAAAGATTAGGATAGGTTTCAGATTAGGATAAGATTAGGTTAAAAGATAAGCATTTTATCCTTGTAGTACAGACCCATGAGAAAAGAGAGAGAGAGAGTTTTCACGCGGGCAGAGGCGCTGGCAAAAACTAGTAAAGTAATATGTGCTAAAGTTAAAACACGGTCGATTAATTAAGCATTTTGAGTCGACTATTTCTCAATTTCTTTCTGGAAACCTTTCATTTTTCAGTATAGTAGGGTTTAATACGTTCTTAACTTAAAACAATCAATTCAAAAACGTGTCTTAACGCTACTAGAACACTACTACGCTTATTAGATAGCTATCCTGTACCTCGGAAACACGTTAAGCCATTGCTCCTGCGCCTCATCTCTCTCCAGTTGGTGTCCAAATGTCGTCCCAACGAACTATGAGAGGCGAAACAGAGAGTGCACTAGAGGTATACTATCTCCCGCGCAGATGGCTAAGTTAGATTCGCCACCGTTGAGGAAATTTGGTATGAAGTGTTATTACATAGAAAACAAATTGTTTCCATTTGTATACCTAAATATTATAAAGCTGAAGAGTTTGTTTATTTGTTAGGTTGAACGCGCTAATCTCTGGAACTACCGATTCGAATTAAAATATTCCTTTAGTGTTGGATAGCCCATTTATCGAGTAAGGCTATATAATATCATGCTACAACCAATAGGAGCGGAGCATAAAGGCCGTATCTCTGAAATAAATGATAGCTCGAAAGCACCGATTTCACCTCCCGGCACCGCGCGGTCCCCGCATACTTCCACGTGAGAAGTTC
Organism: Lacanobia wlatinum; assembly: GCA_947578705.1. Lineage (NCBI taxonomy): Eukaryota > Metazoa > Arthropoda > Insecta > Lepidoptera > Noctuidae > Lacanobia > Lacanobia wlatinum. The sequence continues at coordinate 6,812,240 of OX388044.1, read as the reverse complement.
GAAATATCGAGCCTAGCGCCACAACATCAAATTAATTCAAACCGCCAACTGATTCACTGTTGCTCGCACGTAAACTTCATAAACTCCTTCTGTCAAAATATTAACACAAATCAGCACTCTTATAAACAGTGATTTTAGACGTAGGTAAAATACAACAAAATAAAATATTGACGCAGAAAAATATTTTTTTGTTTCAATATTTATTTTTTACAGTCGTTGGTAAAGTATATCATGTTTTATATGGCTCCAAATTATTGTTAAAACTAAAAGTTCAATTTTCTATTTAAGATCATGGCCATAATTGTGCGATGGAGATAGCACTAGAGACTTTTAAGCATACGGAAGGTATGTAGTAGACCAGTTGTATAAAAATCATTTAATATTAATTGAAATATGTACCTATGTTATGAAAACGAATGAAATGATAAGTAGTCAATTTGTTTTTTCTCGCGTGGCTTTACTCACGTAGCCTTTTCCACAGAAAAAGTGCATTTTCCGGAAATGGTCTTGTATCAGTGAAAATAAAAAATAGAAAATCTTTGTATTTGTCGTCGTAAACTATACCTACTAAGACTTTTGACAGGTTGGAAAGGGGGCAAAATATTAACCTTATTCTGATGCTTGTAATGTTTATAGTCGTAAAAGCGAAAGAAAGTAAACGTTTTAAACAAAATTGGACGCTAAAATTTCAAAAAATAATGGATACCTAGTTTTTGGACGACGTTGAACACTTGATTTACATACTGTTTTATATTGGCGATATTTCTAATGAGACGTTGAAAATGCGACATAACGAAGAATAATACCATCGTCTTGAGTTAAAATTTAAAAAGATTAACGCTGCATAAACAGACACTCCAATATAGAAAATAAAATGCCTATCTAATGTTTTCATCTCACAAAGCAATTTGTGAGATGAAAACATTGGAGGATCCAGTACGTACATACAAGTAAAGGTGATGACTTGGAAACGCTATTTTCTTCAAGCCGTTGCTATTCATTTCCTAGAAAACGAGTCCATTGTCACCTTCAGGTAGGAACTCCCAACGACGATGTACTTTATTTAGTTTTGCTCTTTTATTTTATACCAATTTTATACATAATTCAAAAGTTAGCGCGGATAGAAAAGTAATGCGTTTTATATTGTTGAAGGTCATAAGAATATAAATTCACATGGTGCAGACATTTTGTCACACTAAATTTATCTTTAAACGGCTAAACCATTAGCATTTACTGTTAAAAAAATATGTAAATTACGAAAATCTGACAGCTCCGATTTGCATAAAAGTGGTGCCACTTTTAGGTCCTGCCTGCAAGAGCTATACGGAGCATCTGAAGAACTGAACAAATGAGAGAGATGCAAATACTTTTGCAAGGCAAAAGATGAGATGAGGATAATAAGAGTGTAGCTCGGAATAACAAAAACAAAGTGCCAAAATAATTTTTCGGATTTTATAACATAAAAGTATTATTAAATCGAAATCTGTTCAGTGGAAACCTCAATAAGGTTATTTTATATGCTTTACAGTAATTTTCATAGGATCAATCTAAAGCGTTGCGTCTTGTAGCTAAAAAAGTACAAAGATATTATTTCGAACTTTGTGATTTTTTTCTATCGAGAATTTTTTTTCGTATCGTGTATTCCTTCAGTTAGATACTAAATCATATAGCCAAAAAGCATATACCGTAATCTTACATACCTATTCCAGGTACCTAACAAAATACGCTAAGACGTAAAACGGCCTTATACTAAATTATATTTAATTTCAATTTTTTTTTGTGTATTTTTCATATTTTTAAGTTGACATGTGCAAATGTACATTATTATGAACCGTAATAAGTAGACAGTTGACCTTCATAGAGCTTTTATTTCTACTATCGCTATAACATTCTGTAATAAAAAATAATTTATGGAATTTGGTGAGCTCTTTACGGTTTTAAAAATTTATTTCGCTCAAAAAGAATACAATTATTCACTTCTATGATTCTTCCTTCCTTCTATTTTTCCTTCTTTGATTTCTTATTTTTTGTTTCTTCTTTCTTTTTTTCTTTGTTTTTTTATTTTAGGTTTCAAGTGATAAGTCATATTTTGTATGTCAAAGATGGTAAGAGTCAACGTATCGACAGCTGGACGCCAGTTAGGTCATCGCCTAGATTATGTAACCAGTGCTGTTTGAGAATAATTTAACGATAATCGGTAACTTCGAACATAATCATACATTCCAAGATTGTACACAAACGTCAAATTAGGGCTAAAATATTATATTCCCAACCTGTGTTTACAAGATATCTAACTCAATACAACCTACTGAATTTCGTAAAGTCGTGAATTTGAGTAGGTAGCTTTTGAGTCTACTTTTGTTGTTTCTAAAAAGAATATATCATCTAAAATGACTTTTCAATACAGTAATCTTTAAAAAAAAACAAGATAGTAATCTAAAATCACCTCTTCCAAACCTTAAAAAAAAAACCATAGCATACTGAAATGATAAATCCGATTCAATTGACACTTCGATCACATGAACGACATCAAGCTACATGTAAGGTCATTACTTAAGCTAACTTAAAGTTGTTGTATACTTTGTAGTGATTTTTTTTTCATTTGGACGTTGATTGCATTTTATTAAGTTTTTTATTTTTCACTTTTTAGTGGTACCACACACCCAACAACACCACTGAAATTCGCAGGAAAACAAAATATGCAATTTCGTTAACTGTGATGAATTCCAGCTATTTTAAATTATAAGCCAAACTACTAAAACGATGAACGATGATGAAATTTATATGGAATCACCTCTGAATTATGATCTATCAAACAAGAAAGAATCATCAAAATCGATTCATAATTGGCGGAATAATCGCCTTACATACATATGAAAAAAAAAACAGTCGAATTGAGAACCACCTCTTTTTTAGTGTTCCGTATCCAAAGGGTGACCTACGGAACCCTATTACTATGCCTCCGCTGTCTGTCCGTCCATCCTTCTGTCTGTCTGTCAGCGGGTTGTATCTCAAGAACCGTTATAGGTAGACAGTTGAAATTTTTACAGATTGTGAAATATATTTGTATTGCCGCTACAACAACAAATAATAAAAAAATAATGTGTATGGTACGGAACCCTTCGTGTGTGAGTCTGACTCGCACTTGGCCGGTTTGTTGAAGTCGTAAAAAATCTTAATGTAAAAGTTGCGAACTCTTTTCAGTACTACTATTTCTACCATCTACAATGTCAAAAAGTTTTTGTACGTCATTGACAATTGCAAACAACCACCAAAATGTCACGTGGTCGATGTCAAATATTTAGAAGATTTGACAATCGAGCCGTGGTTCCATTTGCAAGCAACTCGCATGCGGGATCAAGAACATTGTGGGACATTATCGAGCAATTTTTTTTCACATTGAGAATTGATCACATATGGTTGCGTCCAAAAACCAGCGGGTCTGAAAAGGCTACTTTAGTGACGTGTAGCGTGATGTGCTTTCTGGTTCTGCTAAACTGGCCTTTTTAAACCCCCAGAGCAGTGCGAGGGCTAAATAAAGCTATTCTATTGGTTCTTAACAAAAATATCCCTCGCTATGCATCCTCGCACATCTGTGGTGTAAACGCAGCCTTACAATCGATAATGCACGTACTGTAACTTGCGCGTGAGTTGATTGCGGGTGTAAACGAGTCCTTACCGCTGACAGAACCTCAATTTGGCTTGAACCTCAGGTTTCAAGAAGATAAAACAACCAAAATAATTTAAATTGCAATTATTTATTTATTTACTACCTTACGCACACAGATATGCAGAGGCGGACTTAATGTCTTAGATATTTTCTACCAGTCGAACTTTAGGTGATGCGGAGAATAATAGTGGTAGGTGCAATATGAATAAATAAATACAAAGATAAGTAAATATAAACTAAATATATAATACTATTATAATATACAATAGCAATTGGTCAGAGAATGAGGATTGCCATACAACGTGGCAATGCTGCCAGTCTTTTGGGCTCACTTCCAGTGGACAGCGATGCGGACGAATTTTTTGACCCCTTATTTTAATTAGGATTTTTATTTTTTTATTTTAAGTGTTTATAGTAGGTATTGGATTAAAAAGCTAAAGTATTTTATTTATTATAGCAATTCGATTTTAAAATACAAATAAAAACGCAAATCCCTTGAACAATCGTGTTGGATCAACAATGCTACACAAACAGGACGCACATTATACACACGGAGACGAGCTAAAATCCTTTAATCACGTTTGTTTTAATCCATTACTTGGAAAACTGCAAAGACTTGGAAAGATGCCGTAGTGCTATCCTGTGATCACCCACGTTGATTTAAACTCTAGTTAGTTTGGTTTTCAAATGAAGATGTGCGGTCCCTTGAACGTTCTACTAAAAAAAAAACCTACAAGCCGTACGCCGATGTGATGTCCCTTCGCTAAAAATTACGTTATTCTATACAAACTTTCATCCCCTATTTAATAGGTTATTTTACCGAAGCGGTCCAATTAGTCCGTCAGACAAATTTCAAAAAAAAAAATAGAAAACGTAATTTTCTTTATTCACGTAAACTTAAAATGCAAAACGATACAGTGCGTTAAAAACACGCGTAACGTCACTACGATGGTACAAATTTTACCACTGACGTGACGTCACGCGTGTTTATCATTAACTTTCCAAAAACAAATAAGTCCTCAATAAATGAGATTGACATTTCAAGTCGAAAATATAACATAGATTTTCGTTGAACCGCTTTACAAATATAATAGCCATTGTTTTGAGTTCATTCTCATGTTATTTGAGCTAAACGGGGCTCGAACGTGCTACAACTTGGAATACTCCGCAAATAAATAACATTTAATATTGTTTCACTCGGTCCGTAATAATGTTGGTATTGTAGTTTCCAAGTGTTGATATTTTGTTCAATTTATTTGTACTGAAACGAATTCATGGCTGTATTGCGAATTGTGGTGTTGGGTATTTCATCTGTGACCTGAGAACTGTGACCAATGTTTTTTTCTGAGAGTTTATCAACATTTTCATGGAGTTTTAAGTAGATAGGCAGGTTGCATTATTCCACCCTTTCATTTTCTGAAAACTTCTTTAGCGGCGTTGAGCACTTTTTCTGTAATGGGTATAAAATCTTAAACTCGCGTCAGGACACGTGACTTGATCGCAAAAAGCGTAAGACGGACTCGCGTCAGGGTCACGTGATGCTGATCGAAAAAGCGTAAGATCGAGGGGAAGGGAGAGGAACTAGTATCTCCCACTCTTTCTACCGTGCCTGAGTGTGCTGCTCCGCTTAGGCGGCACAGGGCGCTTGCGCGAATGTCCGTCTGTGTTTATGTACAGCGTGGCACGCGTATCCAAGGATACAAAATTACGGAATTACGAAATTATGGATGAAAGTTGATTTTTCTAAGAGATAAAAATTAATGTAATATATAAATAAATAACGATATAATATTATGAATAATAACATGTAAATTGTCAAATTTGTGTACGATAACGCAATAAATAAACATTGTATTCTACCTCATAAATGATAGTATTTTTGTACTTATAATTAAACACAACGTTATTTTTTGTTGTTTTTATGGTTCGTTTTGTTTATGTCAGGAACTGTGTCAAGATTGACATCTGTCACTGACAGTCGCTGTCGCGGCCACACGTCAGTGTCTTTTTGTTTATTTTGCTGTCGGTGGTTTGTCTATGATGTGACCGCGACAGTAAGGATGTATTATTTACATGTTTTCACTTCTGCCGGCACTCCCGGAGTGCTACCGGTGTTTTTTTTTTACTATTTATAGGCACGCGTTTGACCACTATCTACCTGATGGAAAGCGATGATGTGGTCGAAGATGGAGCACGCTTGCCTAGAAGTAACCTATTCACTCTTGACTTAAAAACTCCTAGGTTGTAGCTATCAGGAAACACAGACTTCGGCAGGGAATTCCACTCCTTGGCTGTACGCACTATGAAATACTATGAATGTGTTCCCAAAACGTTTAAATTAAATTAAAAGTCTTTTGTTAAGTTAGACTGAGAATTAGTAACTTTTGGACGCCAAAAATTACAAAAGACAATCCCCACACGAGCCCTCATCATCACCTTCCTCAGTCTTTTATTTGAGAAAAAATTGCGTAACACACTCTCCAGGACACTCAAACAACTTCATTTATTTCTCTAAAAAGTGCTTTAAACTTCATATTAAACTATCTAACCCTTCGGGAGTCGCAGGGCGATTACGGCCACCGTAGGCGCGGGCCTGCGGACGGCGAGCGTTGGGTGGCTCGCTGTCCGATCAAAACCAGGGGGGCTACTCCCTAAGCCCGAAGTCCGTAGTTTCGGGCTTAGTTGCGGGCGTATTCTACTCCGTATCACCTACGCACTTACGATTAGTCCCGAACCCGAACTAAGAATGAATGACAACACGATTTGACAGTAACTGTCAAACTGCGTTGTCGTTAATTTTTAGTGGTTAGGCGATACGGAGTAGAATACGCCCGCAACTAAGCCCGAAACTACGGACTTCGTGCTTAGAGAGTAGCCCCTCAGGCCCGGGTCGACGGCGCGTTGTGTTCCACGTGCGCCTCAAAGAGATGTCAGCATAGAAGAAGGTGTCCGTTAGGGCCAGTGCCTGCTAGGGTAGCGGAATTTGTTCGAAAGAGTCACCACGGCCCTGGAACACAAAGGGCATTAGGAGGAACCCGAATGGGTTTTGGTCGGTAAGAGTCGGACACTCCCTTATGCTTCGCCCAGAGCGGGAGGAGTCATTTAATGATTTCCCATCCTTAAAAAAAAAGAATACAAAAGCCCTACCAGTGTATCTTCTTCTTATTTTACGGCTATATCAATTAACTTTACATGAGGTACCCCAGGTACCCAATCAATATCGTTATCCCTTTGTAACCTGATGACGGGAAGCCCCATAGGTAGCCAATTTGTACTGTCATATTTACACCGTGTAGCTGTCAATACTCTTCTCAGTTACAAAGGGTGTGTTACACCCTTTATGGGGTAACCTATATCAAGGTGTAATGTAATATAACAGGTCACTGCCCGTGATAATACTTATGGATTATATTAAATAAAAGATAGATTAAGATCAAACGAATACTTATTTACGGCATCTGCCTTAGAAGCGAGCTACTACATGACTTACCTAAAAAAAAAATATGTATATATTTTCACCATTCATAATTGAAGTACTTCTTTTTTTTCTCTGTACTCTTTCAAAGTTCCAACGAATAACTTGTCCATCAATGATGTGCAGCCAAAGAGTTCACAGTAAAAATAGTATCGATTCAAAATAGGAAAATGGCAAAACAAATCTGATCAAATTTTTAAGGTTCTTCCGTCAAATGTCTGCGAGTTTTTTTCGGTGTATTCAAAGATTCAAAAGCAATTATTTCAAATAAACTATTTACAAGCACTTTTGAAATGTCAAGGTCGGTCAGTCAAAAAAATGAAGGTAATTGAACGTTCCAAAGCGTAGATCTCTATGGAGAAGAACGTGCAAGAAACTCCACGGACACTCTTTTAAATCGTGTTATGTTTTACAAAATTCTAAGTTACATATTATCCTTGTTGCTTCTGAATGTGAGGACAATGCAAAGGAAAAAGAAACGAAGCAGCGGCTTTAAAAAAAGTTAAAAAAGGTATATCTATCTAGACTATTTTTTCTGTCTGCTGGTCACAGCTTATTCTCAACCTTTTCCACACAACTCTATTCTTTGCTAATTTCGGGCCAGTCTTTTCGATAGGAGTCACGTCGTCCCGTCATCATCATCCATCTGTTAGGCACCACCTCCACGAGCGAGTGCCTCATGACGATATTATCGTCCTGCTATTTCATTCTATAACAACTTTATGAACGTGTCTCCACGCGGCGATATTATCGCAGCGATTCGATGAGTCACATTGACGAGCAAGACATTAACTCGCGGCGATTCACTCGCTCGTGGAGGTGACGCCTTAGTAACAATGTTTTAAGCTCTTAGACTAAATATTTGTGTGTTTTACTCAGCTACAATGATTGTGATTGTGATTTGTGTGTTTGTTGTGTTTATGTTGTGTTGTGTATTCGTAATTAACTTAACCATTAGTTTGAATTGTGATAAAATTTTGTTAAAACCGATTTTTGATCAATTAATAATTATTAACTAGTATTTTTTTATTTGACACACAAAATGTAGGTTCCCATAATTGTAAACCAAACTACTGATAAAAAAACTGGCCAAGTGCGAGTCGGACTGCGTGCAAAGGGTTCCGAACGAATTTTTTTTAACATGTTACTTTGACACTATAGACTTCTTATAGTTTTCCTGTAATTTATAGGTAAAGATCTATTATCTCCATTTTTTCAAAATTTTAGGCTTAGTAGTTTCGGAGATAAGGGGGGGGGAATGGTCATTTTTCGTCTAATTTCTTGAATAACTTCAAAACCATTTATTTTAAAATGGTAAAAAATATATAATTAAAACCCTCACAGTAAGTCCTTTCATTTGATATGTCACATGATATTGTTAAAAAAACATTTTTTTTTAATTTTCTACTTTGACCCCCAAAAGTGACCCCCATATTAAAAATTTAATAATTTACGTAACGAGTCGTGTTTGGGTCACAGAAGTACCAAATTTCAACAGAATCGGCCCAATGGATCCGGAGAAAATTGGCTGTGACAGACGGACAGACAGACACCCGAGTGCACACCGTTTTTTGTTCGGAACAGTAAAAACTAACCATAATCAGACGACTTTCGTATCCGTACGAGATTCATAGTTTCCTTTTCATAAGTTAACAACGGCTACTACTAAACAATTTGTCACGCTAAATCAACACTTTAAAATTTATTTTCTAATAACCCCAACACAACTTTAACAGCACCTATTTTCATCGAAACACGCCATATTCGACTTGCACTTAATACCTACCATTTATTTTCATTATAAGCGAAAATAAAAAAGAAAAAGGCGGGTTTTGAAACTATAAATCACTAACCGATCACAGACGACACTCCAAAATGCAATGTGTATAATTCAATCGTGTCACTTCTGTGCGACAGTTATTTGCTAAAATGTTTAAAGCAACTGTGACTGTACGATGCATTTTATTTTTTTGTTCTTTTTTTGAAACATGTTAGCTTTTGTATCGGGAATCAATTCTCATTTTCGAACGCAAAAATGGCGATTTTCGAACTTGAATTCGATTTTTGAACTCCAGTTTGTCATGATAGTTCGTAATGAATTTTAAATTAAACCAATAGGCAGATGCATAAAAAACATGTTAATCCGACAGTAAGATTTAAAAAATATATTGGACACGTATTTTTTGCGTGACGTCACAACACACTTTAAATGTGTAGAGACAGTGTGATTATTTGGCAATTATATTTTTGAGCCGTTTGGGGTTGAAACTCTTGGACCGTGGGGTCCGAGTGCTCATGCCTTATTTAAAGATCTATCTAAACGCTTAGTTGACCCTTCGCGTGACCCAAGGGCTGGCTTTTACCTCGGACAGAGGATAAGCATTGCCATACAACGTGGCAATGCCGTCAGTCTTTTGGGCTCACTTCCGGTGGACAGCGATGCGGACGAATTTTTTGACGCCTTATCTTAGTTAGGATATTTTATTTTAAGTGTATATATTTAGTACTTTAATGCTGTACCTAGTTATTAAATTATTTTTATTAAAATTACATAGAGATTTAGTTTTGTTTATATGTTTGTAAAAGTAGCTTATGACACTCGGGGATATTGTAACTTTCTACCAGTGATTTTTTTAATCGCACAGTCGAAACTTCCAAAGATTACTTATCATCCAATAAAAATCTGTAGAATTACTTTTTTTTGTTTTTTTTCCAACTTTTTTTAAAATAATTTTACTTTTAATATATACATGAAGACTTAAACAACTACACTAATTATCAAAAAAATATGTACAAACGCGTATAAAAACAAAATTAATCATTGGGCATCAAAAAAATAATCCACATAGCTGTCAATGGCATAAGTGCCCAGAATACTGGCAGCATCTAGAATTACTGAGATATACTTGAAATTAATTTAACAAACGGGCGAGTAGCATTAACCACCAAATGAATAATATACCTTTGCTGTGACGAAAAGCATTATTAAGCAAACGAATTAGGGTAAGATGCCTCTGCTGTCAAACATTTTATAGCTACTACAAAAAAAAAAAAAACTTTCACAAACATAAAATATTTATGTCGTGATTAAACAAAGGCCACTTTTCTAACCAGCGATTTAACTAGCGAAACTTAATTACTTCCTCATTCGCATGCCTACCGGTCTTCGGTTCGACCTGCCCCGTAAATCTATCATCGCCCCATAACCCTGCCAAGTTTTCTAATTATTTCTACGTCATTCTTAAGTTCTTTGTTGAACGTTTTATTTTATTCTATGGCCTGTCTTCCATTTACTCCAGAATTGAATTAAATTTATTTTATTATTTAATAGAACTCTTATATACAGTCAAATTAATTTTAATTACCTACAGCTGAATTCAGAGTTGGAAATGCTGAAAATATATATTTTTTATTTCATCATCATTAGAAACTTAGCAGACATGATTGGTCTTTGAATAAATTAATAATTTCACTGTATTGCATTTTTTGCTCAATTTACCCTAGGCCACTTCAATATATATTTTTTTTTCATTAGTTGAATTCAAATTTATTCGCAGTCACCACTAGCTAAACTTAAGAAACTAACTAAACATTGAATTACTGGCGATTACATGTTATGCTGAAACTAAAATAATAAAAATTATTCACCAAATTTCTTGAAATGGAAATCCTTGGCCTAATAATGATATCAAAGGACTGGAAGAGGCTCATCACCTGCCTTACCGTTCCTGAAGAATGTTGGGATTTTGTTTAACCTGATTCAGTTGAATGACAGTATTTCGCATTAACCAACTCTATTATCTGACTCTACAATAGACTATTTGACCTCTAAATCCAGTTAGTTACCCACACGAAATTCCTTGCTGGTTGTTTTTTTTTACTATTGATAGGCACGCGCATCTTAAACAGTCGTTGACTGTACAACACACTACCCCTTTTACTGGTAGTCAGACTTTCTGGCTTTTGCCGACCGTTTGTAAGTACAGGAAGAGGGTATTATTCAAGATTATGGTTTTGGTCAGTCTCTTAAGTCCCTACCAAAGACATTTAAGATTGGAATTAGCTCTTAGCTGCTGGACACGGGAAGTGCAAATCCTGCTAATCCCACACCCTCTCGTTTGTCTCCAAAAAACGTTATCCGCAAGTGAACCTGTAAGTTAAAGCCATCCCATCTATAAATACGAGCAGTCTGCCCGTTCGTCTGTCTGCCACTGTTTTGTATTTCTGTCTGTGTTTTGATGTATTTTACTTTATGCAGGCGGATTCAGAAACGTGTCTTTGTGTATAAATAAACTCAAGGTTTGTATCGGCTTAGTTTCTGCTGAATGGTGCAGTCTCTTTGTATTTAGACAGCTATTTTTGTAACGTTTTCTTGTATTAATATTATGTCTACGTGTCTCGGTGTCAACGTCTGGAAGATGAAAGGAGTGTACAACAATTTGGGCGCGTCATCGGTCAGAAATGGCGGACCTTGCGGTCGGTAACCTTGCCTAGCGAGATGAGTCCTGTTCTAAAAACAACTGGTGAAAAAAAAAGAAAGAAAAATATTTTATTCCTCCCAAACAGACGCACACTTTATTATTATAAAATACACAAATAAATACAAAATACAGCAAAACAATAAGAAAATAAAACTAAGCTTAAAACTACTGTCTGTGTCAGGGACGGGCATTATAAAAAGTTGACATTTCTGGTGATGATACTTCTTTATCGCTATGTTTTCCTGGTATTTACAATGAGAGTTTGTCTATGTATTTTCAAGCTAAGGATTTCAGTGGATTTCAATTTCTATTAGGTATGATACTTTGCTATAAAATATGTCGATACTTATCTATACTTAATATATTAAGAAGAGTTTGTTTGTTTGTTTGAACGCGCTAATCTAAGGAACTACTGGTCCGATTTGAAAAAAATATTTCAGTGTTAGATAGCCCATTTATCGAGGAAGGCCATAGGCTACATAACATCACGCTAAAACTAATAGGAGCGGAGCAAACGAAGTTGCGCGGGTCAACTAGTAATATTATAAAGCTGAAGAGTTTGTTTGGTTGAACGCGCTAATCTAAGGAACTACTAGTTCGAATTGAATAAATTGTTTAGTGTTAGATAGCCCATTTATCGAGGAAGGCTATAGGCTATATACAATCACGCTGCGGCTAATAGGAGCGGAGCATTTGTAAAAAATGGGACACAGAAGAAGTTGCGTGGAACAGCTAGTATTAAATATATATGTAGATACTAGCTTCTGCCAGTGGCTTTGCCCATGCGAATTTCGGAAACCATCCCAAGGGATCATACTCGCGGGATAAAAAGTATGTGCTATATCAGACTGTACTCTATATATGTGCAAGATTGCGTCTAGATCCATTCAGCCGTTCTGGCGTGATTGAGTAACAGACATCCATACATTCAAACTTTCACATCCTTACTTTACTATAAATAAAAGTCGAAAGTAACTCTGTCTGTCTGTCTGTTGCACTTTCACGCCAAAACTACTGAACCGATTTAAATGAAATTTGGTACACAGTTAGTCTAGAGCCTGAGAAAGGACATAGGCTACTTTTCATCCCGAGAACATATTCCATGGGGATTAAAATTAAAGAATTAAAGATTAGAAAGTTAGAAGTAAGATTCCTTCTACCACAACTTTTGCAGTCAGCTATTTCAGAATTATCGACTAAAACTAAGCTTATTACCAAAACTCCGAGATAAGTTTTAGATTGTACCTAATTAATTTGCATGATGTCAGTGCTTGTAATTACAAACTTACATTTGCAGTTGGAGAAATGACCGTAACATTTATTAATGTGAAGGAAAACATTATTTTAACTACCAAATTTAATTTGTGCTATAAATCCTACTTTTTACTGCGTTAGTACGGAACCCTACGTGTGCAAATCCGACTCGCACCTGGCCAGTTTCTTTTAACTTATTCTAACTCCATCGCTACCTATCATGGCTACGGAGTTTTGCTGGTTAATCTAATTTGTCTTTATATTTTATTAGAGGTATGCGGAACAGAGAGTAAGTCCCGCACACCTCAATTGAAAAGGAGGATCCTCCGACCAGACGGTTGTTGTGTCTGGCGGGCAACTGCCCGATAGTTAGTATTCGGACTGATGTATGTGTTCAAATCGCACGGTAAACTTCGCTTGCGCGATGCAGGATTTTTAGTTCGCTGCTAGTTGTATAGATGGCGTCGCGGTTCTTTTTTTTCCGATGTAGATTAGCTTCGTTGGTTTTTCTTGCAGTGGCATTGATGCCGCTACATTTTATCTATTTATATACAACGTGTGTGTGAATAGGATACTTCTAGGCAAGCGTGCTCCATCTTTGAACACATCATCGCTTACCATCATGTGACATAGTTGTAAAACGCGTGCCTATCAATAGTAAAAAAAAAGTGTAACACAATAATACCTAATTGTGCACATAATTTGATGAACAACTTTTACTGTGGGACCAACAACGAAGCTAGTAATGAGTGTTGTTTAATTACTTTAATAATTCACCTAAAACAGATCTAAACTGCTGATTCATTAGGTGTTTTAATTTATTTCTAAACAAACTTAAAACGTGGTATTAGTTTGGTAATTAAATACATTTTGACGTTTATGTTTTATGTCTGAGTAATTTCAGAACGATAATTAATTACTAGAACTAAATAATTTAGTTTAACTACTCGTATTTAGTACGCACATTTATTTTATGCAATCTCCAGTGCGGCAAGAGTGTTTGTTTAGCATAACACTTTAACACTTTGCTGAGGAACATTCTTGCTGCTCGTCTCTAGCATGGCAGAACTAGCTTGATCTGTAGCGGCATCAATGCCGCCACAAGAAAAAAACCAACGGAGCAAATCTACATCGCAACAAAAAGAACCGCGACGCCATCTATCCAACTTGCAGCAAACTACTACATCGAAATCCTGCATCGCGCAAGCAGAGTTTACCGTGCGATTTGAACATATACATCAGCCCGAATATCAAGTATCGGGCAGTTGCCTACACCGGAAACACCAACAGTCTGGTCGGAGGATCCTCCCTTTTCAACGGAGGTACGCGGGACTTTACTCTCTGTTCGCATACCTCTAAAGATCTATTTAACTGAAAGACCTTGACAATATTACCAACCTTCATCTATTTAACTGATAGACCTTGACATTATATCTACGAAGAGACAGTTATTAGGGAAAGGTCAGTGTACTTTATTGCAAATTAATCTGTTGCCTACCAGTCATCATCATATCAGACGAAAGACGTCCACTGCTGGACATAGGCCTCCCCGCGCGCATCGCCACAACGACCGGTCCTGTGCATCTCGCATCCATCGGCTACCCGCGACTTTCACCAGGTCATCACGACCTTCACCTTCATCTGTTGCCTACTAGTACTATTATTGAAATTGATACTCGGTTTGGTCTCTTCAAAAATTACAAATAGTGTGAATGTGGACTCTGACTTATTTTAAAAGCTTCAGCCAATAATGGTAAAAATTAAAATAAAAAATAGTTAAAATCTGTAAAAAATGATTAACTAATAGTTATTTATTTAACCATTGGTCAAGCTAAATATTAATCGAAAATTGCACCCTAAAGGTGCTCATAAATTATAACATTATTATGAACTATAACCGTGCTAGTAATTAGTAAATCTTGTTTAATTACTTTTATAAATAATTAACCTAAAACAGATCTAAACTGCTGATGCGCTAAGTACAGTGACGGATTAAGACTTCTAGATGCCCTAAGCAATTCACACCTGTGGTGCCCCCTATCCATAAGATACAGAAAAGTAGGAAATGATAAGAACAAATGCAGCAAGACCAAGCAAAGCAAGCTCGAACATTTTAGCACTCTGCCTTAAAAGCCTACAGAAAAACGTCTCTAGTGTTAAAAAAACATGTTACGAAAATGAAATTAGTTCGGAACCCTTTGCACGCGAGTCCGACTCGCACTGGGCCAGTTTTTGTAAGTGCACGTCTTTAAGAGTGACTTTTGGGTCTTGTAGATAGATAGATAGATAAAACATTTATTTGGAACAAGGAAAGAAAGACAACACACAAGCACAGTTACATAACACTAGAAAATACAAATAATTAAATGAAAACACCAAAATAAGTAGGTACTTACCTATGACCTCTAATTCCAGTAATTTATCTGTTTATGATGCCCCCCTCAGACGTGATGCCCTAAGCAATTGCTTAATTTGTAATCCGTAAGTCGCTATTGGGCCAAGTCAAAATAAACGCAAGACGCCTACAAATAACGTCTAAATCGCGCGAGCGTCGACGTATCTCGAAAGGGACTTACGGGTTCTGACGATTGGGGCGATTTTGTCCCAAAAGAGACTAACGGATCCTGAGTGGACAACTATTCATCGCATATTATTACTTTAGTTTGCATCTCTGTGCAAAGTCATCTTGTTTATATTAATTGAAATTCCTATCCTCACTTCAAGAGAGTAGCAAATTGGTTGGCCGATAATTGTGCATTGTGGTTTACCGTCAAACATAAAACAAAATAAGGAACGGACTGTTACGGGTACATTTCACCATTTCGGCGAACGAAACTGCCCATACGTAATAGGTACTTCAATCTTCTTACCTGAGTGCCCAGTTATTTCGTTTTTGTGGGATATTTCTCATTGTTCTTGTTATTTCCTGAAAATATATTATTGAAATTAGGACTATGTAAAAGTTTGAGTGGACATGCATTTACACAGAAATATATATACGTCGTCGAAAGATTTCCTTTCGCTATGACATAATGTTTGCAGATATGTACAAGTATGTATGTATATATGTGTGTATGTTTATATGTGTAGATAGAAAGGAAATAATAAAACTTATATTTTACAAGAAAAGTTAGTAAAACGGTCTTCCTCTCTCCTAATTATTTAAAGTTTTGCTGTGCGTCGGGCACAGGTCCATAGTTGTTTCTATTTATTCATTTTACCACCTGTATGTGTACATTATGGATTGCAATAAACAATTTGAGATTTGATTTTGATTTAACCATTGTGGCATATCCCCCCGCTGCTATTTTGTATATATGGGTATAGGATACAACAACAAACAAAAATGTGAACAATGGTGCCCTAAAGTGTCACGTTGCCGAGATATTTCGAGGTAAAGTTATGTCATTAGTGACTTTAGGGGGAGCAAATCAGAAAATTATAAACAACTGAGCTTTACAACTGAGCCGTAAAACTATCAAAAAAGGGCTGATCGTAAAGGTCTCAAAAGTATTTTTTACGTAATTTTAACATTTTCAATTCTAAGGTTATCAAAGAAAATTGATTTTCAAAAGATTTATAGATTGAATTGATGTAGAGATTATTCCACGTTTATATTACAAGTTTGAAACCCAATTCACTTAAAAAAGCGGATTGTAGACGTTCCAATCTTCTACCTTTCATTTTTAAAACCAACCAACAATGCGGATTATCCTAAACAAAAACTAAACCTGGTAACACTACAGAGTACCTACTCGTAAACCTCATCAGTGTTGGCCGTTTAAAAATAAACATTATTGCCTATATTTTCTTAAGAACAAATACTCCTGAGTGTGGAATTGACAGGTTCATTTCTGTTGACCATTATTGAAAAATATTTATTTTTTACGACCACACGATTTATGCGACGGTCGCGTTCTGTGGAGTACGTGAGTTGTACTTTCAAGAATTTAGCATGACTCATAATTATGGATTAAGTGAACTTACATTGCGCTTATATTTCCCTGTACTGCTATTAGGGATCCGTACCCAAAGGATAAAAAACGGAACCCTATTACTAAGCCTCCGCTGTCCGTCCGTCCATCCGTCTGTCTGTCTGTCAGCGAGCTGTATCTCATAACCGTAATAGGTACACAGTTGAAATTTTCACAGATTGTGTATTTCTATTGCCGCTATAACAACAAATAACAAAAATTAAGGTTGGTACGGAACCCTTAATGACTCCTCCCGCTCTGGGTGAAGCAAGAGAGAGTGTCAGACTCTTACTGACTAAAACCCATCCGTATTCCTCCTAGTGCCCTTTGCGTTCCAGGGCCACGGTGACTCTTTCGAACAAAGTCCGCAGCCCCAGCGGGCCCCGTCTTTTATGCTGACAGCTCTTTGAGGCGCGCGTGGAACACAGCGCTCCGTCGACTGGTACGGAACCCTTCGTGTGTGAGTCCGACTCGCACTTGGCCGGTTTTTTTTTGTTATAATCTCACCCTGAAAACATAGGTGAAGTGAACATGATGTGAGTTGTCAATCCGTCAATCAAGGAAGAATGTCAGTTCACTTCTAAACTCCAGGCTACTCTTGTAATGGATTTCCATTACAGTAACACTTTTTGCCCAAAAGGAGTTGCACCCATTACCCTCAGATCAAATTGATAGTCTCTTCATGTTAAATGTTCAGATTAGACTGGAAGCCGACCCGAACATAGTTGGGAAATGGCTAGGCAAGTAGTAAAAAATGGCTAGCCAAATACTAAAAAATGGCTATGCAAGTAGTAAAAAATGGCTAGCCAAATACTAAAAAATGGCTAGGCAAGTAGTAAAAAATGGCTAGCCAAATACTAAAAAATGGCTAGGCAAGTAGTAAAAAATGGCTAGCCAAATACTAAAAAATGGCTAGCCAAATACTAAAAAATGGCTAGGCAAGTAGTAAAAAATGGCTAGCCAAATACTAAAAAATGACTAGCCAAATACTAAAAAATGGCTAGGCAAGTAGTAAAAAATGGCTAGCCAAATACTAAAAAATGGCTAGCCAAATACTAAAAAATGGCTAGGCAAGTAGTAAAAAATGGCTAGCCAAATACTAAAAAATGGCTAGCCAAATACTAAAAAATGGCTAGCCAAATACTAAAAAATGGCTAAGCGAGTAGTAAAAAATGGCTAGGCAAATACAAAAAAATGGCTAAGCGAGTAGTAAAAAATGGCTAGGCAAATAGTAGAAAATGGCTACGCGATTAGTAAAAAATGGCTAGGCAACTAGTAAAAAATGATTAAGCGAGTAGTAAAAAATGACTAGGCAAATAGTAAAAAATGGCTTAGCGAGAAGTAAAAAATGGCTAGGCAAATAGTAAAAAATCGCTTGGTAAGTAGTAAAGAATGGCTAGACAAATAGTCAAAAATGGCTAGGCAAATAGTAAAAAATGGCTAGGCAAGTAGTAAAAAATAGATACACATCATCAAGAAAGAAAAAATACATTTACTTAGCCCAAACTTAAGACATTTAGTTAAAATTTTTTGTGTGTCCTGTACAAAACATGTGTACACGACAAAACATACTAAGAAAACCATAAAATAAATAATAAAATCATTCAGTTTTAAAACGTCGAGTCAAAAAAGTGTGCCTCACGGTTGCGCCAAATAGGTCCAGTTAAGCAAATATGCCAGACAGCTGGTGACTGACAATGGTTTTCAACTTAACCTAATATTATTCAATGATCACGCTAACAGTTAATATCGGTAAAACGGAGTGAATAAAAACACAACCTATAAACCAATAATACGGTTTATAGGTTTAAAAAAAAAAATATCAATCTTTTAAAAGTAATATTGATTGAAAAACATGCTGCAAGCAGAATTTTAATGCCGCTGTGTTTCTATTTACCCCGTTTGTACTCTTTGTAGTTAGGCCTTCTGTGTAACTTTTATGATTCACGTACCTATAAAGCCCATAATAATGAAAGATAGTATTTATTAAAAAATCCAGCAAGTCTTCACGTTCTCCCAATAATCTTTTAAGTGTGTAAACGTTGGAATTTGTAATAACAACGCAAAAACCACTTAGGTGGCCGATCTTTATGGTTACTTTATAGTTCCCATTAATATTCCCTTTAACGGATAGTTGCTTGAATAAAAACAATTAGTGCTAGTTCAAGTATTTAGTATTAATAGCTGTTTGTACGTGTCGTACGCCGGGGTAGGCGCGACGGCGATCATAGATAATGTTACTGTATGTTTTGGCGGTTGTTAATCAATGCAGGGCCAATTCTACTAATTTACCCAAAAGATAACCAAAGGAACCCTAGTCAGTCCCTCTGTCTGTCAGCGGGCTGTATCTCATGAACCGTAATAGGTAGACAGTTGAAATTTTTACAGATTGTGTATTTCTATTGCTGCTACAACAACAAAGAATAAAAATTAAGGTTTATGGTACGGAACCCTTCGTGTCCGACTCGCACTTGGTCGGTTTTTCATTAATGCTCAGCTCCTATTGGCCGTAGCGTGATGTTATATACATATATATTGCTTTCTTCGATAAACCGGCTATCTACTACTAAAATTAAGCACTATTTTTTCAATTCGAACCAGCTAGTCTATTCTGTAAACAACTATTTCGATATCGAGCTTCACCTGAGTGACAAAACACACAAAATGAGCTTTATTGCACACAACATAAAGGTCTTAATTTGAAACTCACCTCGGATTCCACTGTCGAGATACGAAAATGTTCTTACAGAATAGCACTACAGTAGTTCCTGAGATTAGCTCGTTTTGACAAAATACGAGTAAAGTCCATATTTCAAGTCAAATCCTCCAACTTCACTCTACCTTGAAATTGACAGTTAAAGATTTTGATTATGACATTAATCAAGAGTATTTTCCGGGCGATGTACTTTATCGGTCGTTTATCTTTCCGTTAACCACTAACCAACCAATGACGATGTGACAAATAGCGACAACGGATAGATAAATGACCGATAAAAACCTTAGAAATCGGACATCAGTCAGATAAAAGGTCCTTCAAACTGACTTGGGGTGAGTTCATTATTAGTTACTACCTGGATGACTGAGCTTTGCTCGGTTTTTTTTAACGACGTTTTCTAAAAATGAAATAGCTAGATCGATTTATCGCTCCCGAAACCCCCTGCATACTAAATTTCATGAAAATCGTTGGATCGGTTTCCGAGATTCAGATTGTACTACCCAAATAAAATGAAAGGCATGTCAAAATATTCTTTTACAAATAGCGGTTAGGTGTTCATAGCCGCCTCAGAAATTCTAAATAAGAATCCGTTTATAATGTAATGGAGAGGTTTGAGTGGTTGGGTCTTGGCATAAACTACTGCTAAGAGTAATAGTTCAATTGATTTAGTAATCGCTATTGCTGTATTTGCAGTGGTTTTTTAGTTTAATATATTATTGTTTTAAACCGAGTTTTTAAATATAAAGATTAGGAAGACGCGTCAGGATTGTTTGCCTTTGTCTAGCTGCCTGAACCTTTCTAGTACCTCTAAATATAAATTGTTACATCCTTATGATACACATTTTTTTTGTAATTTTTGTTATGTATTTGAGCCAGATGTATTAAGACGAGCGCTAATCCTGCCGACATACTGCCACGCAGTTTGGTGGGTGTACATAAAATGTAAAAATATTTGGTCCAAAATAAATCATTTATTTATTTATTTATATATACAAGAATTGCTCGTTTAAAGGTATTAGATTAGATCGTACAGAGGCAAAATAAGTGTGATGTTACTTGCTAGTTAGTTAAAACTTCAGGATGTAACAATTGGAACGTGGTCGCTAACAATGGACCTCTTCAGAAGGCTTAAAGTCACCCAAAGGACAAAGGAAAGGGTTATGCTCAGGGTTTCATTGCGTGATCGTATTAGAACTGAAGATATCCGCAGGAGAACCAAGGTGACCGAGATCCAGGTTTGCGGAATTTATTCAAAAGACCGCGGCTCTGGAACACAAAAGCCATTAGGAGGAACACTGATGGGTTTTAGTCAGTGGAAGGAGTCATTTGATGATTTCCCATTCTCGTACCACGCACCTCGCATATTACTTGCAGAACAGGCGAGGGAATCGAAAGCACGCGTTTGAAAACTATCTACCTGATGGTAAGCGATGACGTGGTCGAAGATGAAGCACGCTTGCCTAGAAGTAACCTATTCACTCTTAACTTAAAGACTCCCAGGTTGTAGCTATCAAGAAACACAGACTCCGGCAGGGAGTTCCACTTCTTAGCTGTACGCACTATGAATGTGTTCCCAAAACATTTTGTGCGTGTGGGTGGGATGACCACCATGTACCGGTGGCGCATCGCCGTTCGTCTTGTGGTCCGATGATGGAACGGGCTTGGCGGAATTAAATTATGCAATTCCGTCGCACATTCCCCAAAATGCAACCGGTAGAAAACCGACAGGCTAGCAACTCGTCGTCGATGCTCAAGACTTTGGTCTGAAGTGGTGACTTGTACCGTAAGACGCAGCGCTGGATAGCCTCCCATAAGGTGGATCGAGGACCAGGTACTTGCCGAAATCCGCTGGATGCGAGACTCATAAGACCGTTTGATGTGGTGGCACGTGCGAGTGGCTTCTATCCAGCAGTGGTCTTTCCGCTGAACTGATCTTGTAGATACCCCATTGCTATAAGGAGAACATAAGATCCTTTTGCTCCAGTTGATACTTCCCATAAGATTCTTGCTACGCTATCGTAGCGCCTAGCACAAGCTAGAGCCTCTAGGAATATTTTGCCACCAGATAGAAACCAGATAGTTCAAAGAGATATTGTGGAGCTACAAAATTTACTAATCAGTCTTTGTTCTTTAATTATTTTCCCGCTTGAAGCACCAGCACGAAATTTTACATCAATATTTTCTATCTAATAAGCGTGTTTCTCATTTAAAAACCCATAAAAATAAATAACCATTTATTGTTAACAGCTATGTTTGCTTGTTTAACAAAACAACCGCCATTTGCAGTAATTTAATGCAATTTTCATTTACGTTTTAACGTGTATTCTGTTGTTTGGAAAATTTTACTTGCCAGTGTAGTTATGTATCTATTAAGAATAATAAAGAGAGTTTAACGAGTTATTGTGTTGCGTTTCACCGTTTTCTAATTGGAAATCTTTAGTGTTGTGCCTCTCAAGCAATCGATTTTCATTTGGTAAAAAGAAACCTGACGAAGGCGTAAATTAAGCCTGAGGTCTATTTACTAAAACTGAATAGTAAAAAATTACAAGCGACAATCTGACAATTCGACAATCTTGTACGTTTATTTCATACATTATCTACTTTATTAAACTACAGCTGTCAGGATATTCGGGCAATTATGTCAGTTTGTGACAAATTTGTCGCATTGTCAGTTATATATAACAGAGCCCTGGCCACTACCTGGCCACAAAATGACATGAGACGGTTTGACTTAACCCATTTGAAGGAACGCACTCAATTATCCATCACCCTGTTATGTAAGTACATGTCACCGGAAAATTGCAGACTCCGTAAGATTGTAATAAATATCTATTCTAGATATATTTTGAAAAAATCTTTTGGTAAACTATAAATCTCATCCATATTCAATAGTTTCCAATATATCCGTGTCTTATTAAGAAAAAATAGTTTACAATTTTACGCGATATTTTACAAGCTTGCGGCGTTTGCCATTTGTGGTGACTTTTATAAATTAACTAGCTGACCCGCGCAACTTCGTCTGCGTCACAATTTTCATCTATAATATAACTCCTACCCTACTCCAACCCTACTCCTACCCTACTCCTACCCTACTCCTACCCTACTCCTACCCTACTCCTACCCTACTCCTACCCTACTCCTACCCTACTCCTACCCTACTCCTACCCTACTCCTACCCTACTCCTACCCTACTCCTACCCTACTCCTACCCTACTCCTACCCTACTCCTACCCTACTCCTACCCTACTCCTACCCTACTCCTACCCTACTCCTACCCTACTCCTACCCTACTCCTACCCTACTCCTACCCTACTCCTACCCTACTCCTACCCTACTCCTACCCTACTCCTACCCTACTCCTACCCTACTCCTACCCTACTCCTACCCTACTCCTACCCTACTCCTACCCTACTCCTACCCTACTCCTACCCTACTCCTACCCTACTCCTACCCTACTCCTACCCTACTCCTACCCTACTCCTACCCTACTCCTACCCTACTCCTACCCTACTCCTACCCTACTCCTACCCTACTCCTACCCTACTCCTACCCTACTCCTACCCTACTCCTACCCTACTCCTACCCTACTCCTACCCTACTCCTACCCTACTCCTACCCTACTCCTACCCTACTCCTACCCTACTCCTACCCTACTCCTACCCTACTCCTACCCTACTCCTACCCTACTCCTACCCTACTCCTACCCTACTCCTACCCTACTCCTACCCTACTCCTACCCTACTCCTACCCTACTCCTACCCTACTCCTACCCTACTCCTACCCTACTCCTACCCTACTCCTACCCTACTCCTACCCTACTCCTACCCTACTCCTACCCTACTCCTACCCTACTCCTACCCTACTCCTACCCTACTCCTACCCTACTCCTACCCTACTCCTACCCTACTCCTACCCTACTCCTACCCTACTCCTACCCTACTCCTACCCTACTCCTACCCTACTCCTACCCTACTCCTACCCTACTCCTATCCTACTCCTACCCTACTCCTACCCTACTCCTACCCTACTCCTACCCTACTCCTACCCTACTCCTACCCTACTCCTACCCTACTCCTACCCTACTCCTATCCTACTCCTACCCTACTCCTACCCTACTCCTACCCTACTCCTACCATACCTACTCTACCTACCTACCCTACCTACCTACCTACCTACCCTATCTACCTAGCCATTTTTTTTTTGCATTTAAACCTTCCCTGTATTTTGGCGAATCCAACAAAAAAAGAATTATTAAAATCGGTCCAGCCGTTCTCGAGTTTTAGCGAGACTAACGAACAGCAATTCATTTTTATATATATAGATAATCGTGCGTTAGTCTCACAAACATTAAAATGTTTGTATAATTATACCTATTTTTTGTTATGTTTGTCTCAAAACTGGGTACCCTTTCTATTTTTCACTGTCTATAGTATTCCACTGTTTTGGGCAGAGGCGTCCCCCACATCTGCCCAGACACTTTTTTTTGCGTACCTCTTCCAACAAGCCTTAATAGTGTGCGTCCTGGTTATCTTGTTACCGCTTTCTGGGCCGACCTTAGAAACGCCGTCCGTCTTCATTTTAGCCTTTTTTGCCTACACTTTTTAGGAAAAAAATATATCAATCACGTGGGTAGAAAGGTGGTACGACGTTCACTGGGTCATCTAGCTATCAAAATTCATCCTTACTTCTTTGTCCTTACTAATTCTTACTATCCTTACTTATATTATATTATTAATATTATAAATGCGAAAGTAACTCTGTCTGTCTGTCTGTCGGTCTGTCTGTCGGTCTGTCTGTCGGTCTGTCTGTCTATCTGTCTGTCGCGCATTCACGCCAAAACTACTGAACGGATTTAATTGAAATTTGGTACAGAGATAGTCTAGAGCTTGAGAAAGGACATAGGCTACTTTTTATCCCGGGAATATGTTCCCTAGGGACCACGCGGGCCCCAATGCCTGCCGGGGTTGCGGGATTTATTCGAAAGAGTCACCGCGGCCCTGGAACGCAAAGGGCATTAGGAGGAACACGGATAGGTTTTAGTCAGTAAGAGTCTGACACTCCCTTCTACTTCACCCAGAGCGGAAGGAGTCATTTGATGATTCCCCATCCTTAAAAAAAAAAAAAAAGGGACCACGCGGGCCAAGCCGCTGGCAGAAGTTAGTAATTTATAAATAACTAGCTGTTACCCGCGACTTCCTTCGCGTATACCTATGTCGGAAAGTAAAATGATGTCGCTAGGTAAGATATTTAAGATAAGATATACGAACAGTCAATATCTGGCATCTTAGAATTAGGAGTTTGGAAGAATGTTATGCAAGGCACTGGCTGTATCACCTCCTTTGTTCAAAATACCAGCCCTACAAATTTTTCGTAATGAGAAACGTCTAATGAAACGCTTTTACGTACGCGATGTTGAAGAAAGTTGCTAGTAAATAATAAGCGCTAAACGGTAAAATAGTTATTTTAAATCGCAAACATATCCGTAAAATAATAAAGACCAATGATAGAACAGAATGGAAGAAAAAAACGTGTTGCGCCGACCCCAAGTAACATGGGATGAGGGCAGGAAGATGATGAATAAGGACCAATAATAACATAAAAAAATACTAGAAGGACCAGAAAAGAAGACACTAGAAAGGGATTCCACAAGAAAAATAGCATAATAAGCCAAGTGCTTATGGTGAAACATTTCTAAACAGGAACAGTATGTAGTTTTTATTGGACCCTATATGGGAATACCAGTTGTGATATTGTATGTTATAATAATGAAGTTTAACCACCTTTGGATTTATACGAACATGGGCAAGCGGCCTTGGCTAATCGGAATTACTGCGCTGATAATATTTATTTGGAATGAAGAGGGGAATCTAGTCGGTAACTCTTGGGCCTTTCTCCATACAAACGTATTCCGCTGTTTTCTTCGTGGATAATGCTGCTAGAGCAATGTTTTTTTTTCCAAAAAATCTAGATCTAATTAGTTCGTGCCTCTATTATTTTCTTTTTTTCCAAAATATAATTATTTAAAGAATTATGACAATCCAAAAACCCGAAAAAATAGCCCGTTTTTGCCGCCATGTCCAGACGACTATCAGATAAATTTGATAAGGTTTTAACAAAATAGAAAATAATAGAAGCATAGATATAGTCTTCTTCTAAATTTTGACATATAATTTTTATAGATCAGTCCAGTTTTGAAGAAGAACACAGCGGAATACAAAACGTCTTTTGGTCAAGGTTTTTATAGGTAAAATCAGCCTCTGCTGCAGTTGTCGCTTTCGCACTTTACTTGAAAGGGCGCAGCGCGACGCATCGGCAATAGTTTCTTCAAATACGTATTTTTCAAATTCCTCGGGACTAGAGTTCCCCTCTTAATGTTAATTGGGAATTAGCAGGATGTGGCACAAAATCGGAAACAGTGGA
Source organism: Lacanobia wlatinum (assembly GCA_947578705.1). Lineage (NCBI taxonomy): Eukaryota > Metazoa > Arthropoda > Insecta > Lepidoptera > Noctuidae > Lacanobia > Lacanobia wlatinum. Next base: position 6,786,250 of record OX388044.1, on the reverse strand, counting down.
AGTGGAGGGGAGGCCTTAAACCTTAAAATAACATTAATTTATAAATTAATCACAATTATTAATTAAATTATTTTATTTTTTAAAAGAAAAAATTGAAAATAAGACTGAAAGAAAAAAAAATAATAGCCACAGATAAGACGTGCATCGGCATAAATTTTATAATATATTTAACCTATATTCTATTAAAGTAAGTAGGTACTTAAACTATGATAGTTAAGACAAAATGAATACATACAACGTGTAATAGAATTAACGCAATACCTCTTAAGGGATCATTGTACTCACCATTATGAACAACTTTTATTATGAGACAAAACCAACCACGAAATCGTGTGTTAAAAATCAGCTGTTCATTACATTTTATCAAAGAACCTCTATGCGCACATAAAAATGTATGGGGCAGTCATTTTTTCTTCGCGATTTCTGTGTTGATTCTATAGTAAAAGTTGTTAGTTCCTGAGGTTAGCGCGTTCAACCAATTTTTTTGTTTGCTTTATAATATAAAGTATAGATTATTTAAATATGTTTCCATAATAAAACATTTAAAAATACGTTTGTATGTTTTAAACATTGAAAACTAAAAGTATTGGGACCAAGGTCTTAATATAAAATCTGTAACTTTGACCCACGGTTCCTGGAAAGAAATTAACCATTCATCACAAATTAAACACAAGGCAATATCATCAGGTGTTGAAATTTCATTCGACCAATCACAGCAGCTCATTTTAAAATGGTGACACAAATTCTGCACTCATTTTCCAGCTAGAAACTGGGCCTGACTCTTTGTGCTCAGTTGGGTTTAGCAACAAGACAGTCTAGTATACATTACAAAACATTCATCATCATCATCATCATATCAGCCGAAAGACGTCCACTGCTGGACATAAGCCTCCCCAAGTGTCGCCACAACAACCGGTCCTGTGTGTCTCACATCCATCGGCTACCCGCAACCCTAACCAGGTCATCGGTCCACCTTGTAGGAGGCCTAAAAACGTCTTCCGGTACGCGGTCACCACTCCAGAACTTTTCGGCCACATCGACCATCTGTTCTGCGAGCAATGTGCCCTACCCACTGCCACTTCAGTTTGGCGATTCGGAACAAATATTAGACTTGCATAATTCTGTTAAATGCCAAAAGACATCGCGTCAGACCAAGGTAAACATAGCGGAACGAGCTCGACTCCTACCGAAAGGTCTGGCCCGACATAGCAAAGGGCAGAGTTGTGTGAGAAAAGTAGAGAGTGACCTTTCCAGAAGTGGGCAAAATAGCTTAGATACCGCAACAAGGAGTCGTTTTGAACAAACTCCTACTTTTCGGGGTGCATCTGTTCCTGTGACTGATCGGCTCGAGCTCCTAGGCATGGAGTTGACATCCAATCTCAACTTCGACGCCACCATCGAGTACAAAGCCCAAATCGCGGCCAGAAAGCTGGGTATCCTAAATAGGGTGAAGCGATACTTCGGGCCTGGACAGCTTTTAACCCTATATAAAGCGCAAGTCCTGCGATCCGATCCTGCATGGAGTATTGTGGCCACCTTTGGGATGGCTCAGCTAAGTATCAGCTTGCCGCGCTTGACTCGGTGGAACGCAGAGCTAAGAGGCTCATCGGTGAAGTAAAACTGGTGGATGTCAAGCTATGTAGCTATGTAGCTTGACATCCACCAGTTGGCTCATCGCCGTAAGGTTGCCTGCTTGTCGGTCTTCTACAGATTGTACTTCGGTGAGTGTGCCCAAGAACTCCACGACCTCATCCCACCGGCCCCCTTCTACCATCGGACATCCAGACGCACTGCATCTTACCTACCCTACCTTGTTACTATTCCACCTATTCGCACTAAGCGTTTCCAAACGTCTTTTATAATGCGCACAGCAAAGGAGTGGAACTCTCTGCCTGCGTCTGTGTTTTCAAACGCTTACAACCCTAATATCTTCAAAGTCAGAGTGAACAGGCTCCTTCTGGGTAAGCTCGCTCCATCGTAGACTTTGTCTCTGTCATCTCTGACCTAGACTAGAGTGAAGAGGAAACCCATCACAAAAAAAAGATACATAGAAATAATTCTATCTCATCTCCAGTCTTGTCTAGAAGTACCATGTTACCCAGTTAACGGATTGTGGAGGTCTGATAAGTAGCCGCTCCACGTAAAATATTGGTATTGGTAGTGGACCAGAGAGTAAAATCCCACAAACCTCCATTGAAAAGGGAGGATCCTGCGACCAAGAAGTTGTTGTTCCTGGCGGGCAACTGCCCGATAGTTAATATTCGGGCTGATGTATATGTTCAAATCGCACGATGATGAGATAGAAATAATTCTATTAGCCAGTATACCCTTGTTTAACTTCATAAACATTAATACCTACCCACGTTTTCGAAACGCGTGTCAAAAATAATTGCCAAGACCTCGTTGCAACCACTCCGAATCAAACAGATTTAAATCAATCCTGTTGTATAATCAGTACACTCATTGAATAATCGATTTATAACAAGTGACATGCGTATCTATTTTAAAAACTTCTTTGGTTTTTCTTCGCATTTTCTTTGTTCAAAACAATTGTGCTGGCATTTTGATAGATTGATTTTCTGAAGAAAATATTCTAATGTACCGCTATGTTATTCTGTATTTTAAAGAATGGTCTAAGAATAAACATTGTGGGGTACTAGCCAATTAACATCTCATAGAATTGGGTTCATGTACCGTACAACCAGTATATCTGGACCGGTGACGAAAGAGGAAATATTTTTTTTAATGAATTTAGTCCTTTCGCCTTTGAGCAGCGGCACTGCGATGTTCCAAGATATTCTGGGCATTTTTAATGCTATCAAAATATTGAAGGATATGCTTCCAGATTTTTTTATGGACCGGATGTTTTTCTCAATTTATTTAAAGTTAAACTAAAATTATAAAGGTGTCAAACTTTTTGGCTGTAAATATGTTTGTAAAAATTAATCTCTAGAAATACTGATCCCATTACAAACATTCTTTCACAGATAAAAAGAGTGTCTCATACTTTCACTGAATTTCAATTTATTTATTGATCATTATCAGCCAATTGCCGTCCACTGCTGAACGTACGCCTCCCCCAAAGAGCGCCAACCATCCCGGTCTTGAGTAGTCCGTATCCATCCACTGCTAACCACTTTCTTCAAATTATCGGTACATCGTGCCGAGCGCGTTCCACACTATGTTTACTTATACGCAGTCTCTACTCTAACACATGTCTGCTCCATCGAACGTCTGTCCGTCTACATACAGACATGGCTGGCCCACTTCTACTTCAGCATGCGGATTCTATGCGTAATGTCGGTGGCTATAGTTCTCTGAGATTCATCATCATCATCAAATCAGCCGAAAGACGTCTACTGCTGGACATAGGACTCCCCAAAAGGGGGGTTTGCCATAATCGCCACGCTTGGCAGGCGGGTTGGCGATCGCAGTGTATGGCGTTGATTTTTACAGAGAACGCTGCTGCCCATTCTCTGGCGAGTCCCTTAGTCGCCTCTAACGATACCCACGGAAAGTGATGGATTCTTTTACGGCACCATACGGCACTGGCCGACACCATACGGCTCTCTGAGATTATCGTAGATTTATTTATTAATTAACATCAAATAATCATCAGTTTAAAATATTAATCAGCCAGCTTCAAAGTGTGGTCTTTCGTCTTCACCCTTGATAATGGTTATCAAACGAACGAATTCGACATTTATGATACTTTCCATTTCGATAGCACGTTCTCTTCGAAAAAACACTCCGCGCTGAAGGTAGTTATACCTACATAATAAACAACGGCTACCTCTCGTCTAATCTTGATACCCGGAACACGATGACATTCCTTTTATACCTGTGGTCATCTTGCTGTCAATAATGTGTCTCACCATTGAAAAGCAGCTTTCGAAATAAAGGCACTTCCAGAGTCGGTACGGTAACAGCACGGTAGACTGCAGTTTTAGCTTAACATTGTAATCCTGGTGCTTGGTAACTGAGCTTACTGCAGTTGTAAATGGCCCTTTGTGCGTATTGGCCACACTCTGTTCTGCCTTTTCCTTGATAAGGAAGGAACCAGAAATTATGTTTTTGTTACTCCTCCACTGTTTTTTTTTTATTTCATTGCGGGATTCAGGCCAGGTGAGTTGTTTCTCCGGGACTCATCGAGCTTCATTGACTTGGTGATTTTCTGGTCGCCTGTAGATTCTGGCTCTCACTACAAAGGGTTAAGATTACTATGACGGGCTTTTAGTTTTAGCTGAACTACCAATCTAAAACAAATATTTTGTTCGTTTCAGAAAACTAAGCATCTTCACAATGAGGCTAGCAAGTCTGCTGGTCTTTCACGCGGCTGGGGCAGGCCTGGCGTCACCCACAGTTCTGGTCACCAGGCCCATGTCCAAGGTTCCCGTGGAATGGTTGCCTATTGACAACCAAACTGTCTATAGGCTTGCTGAAGGTGAAAGTAGAAGGTATGTTTGCAATACTCCTAGGTATGGTTATAATGGTTTAGTTGCGCGATTTACTTTAGTTTTGATATAAATCCTAAGATATTCATCCAAATTAAATGGTGTGAACGGCAATTTTGCTCTAAATAAAACACTCAAGAACCAAAACCAACCCAATTGAACCTTTCAACGTACCATAATAGAATAAATTATTGTTGCAGCTTGGAGCTGAATACCTCGTTAATTTCCCAGACAGTGGTCTTTATCACCATCAGTCCATGTTCCAGAGACTTTCATTGGGCGTTGTATAACGGGAAGGCTGGAAATAATAATGGTACGTCAAATTTTAAATCTATACATTATGATAAAACCAAAGACTTTGTTTGTTTGTTTGGTTGATCGCGCTAATCTCAGGAACGACTAGTTTGAATTGGAAAAATCTTAGTGTTGGATAGCCCAAAGAAAGGCCATAGGCTACATAACATCACGCTGCAATCAATAGGAGTGGAGAATTATTGAAAAGTGTAACGCAGACGAACTTGCGCGGGTCTGCTAGTTTATTTATAACTATAAATTCGCCCGCGACTTCATCTGCACAAAAGTACAAACGATTTTCTCCTATTTCACCCCCAAAATATTGTATTTCTTACCTTAAAACTCTTTTGCTTACAGGTCAACTTATTCTGCAAAAAGAAAGCGGTAGCGGAGAGATGAGCACATTCTCTTTGAATATATCACAACATGACAAATATGTTATGGTTGTAAGTATGACACATACATACATATAAACTTAGGTAACAGGACTAAGATCAAAAAAATATCTAAATTTTCATAGCGCTATCATTAATTCGATGTAGGAGAAAGACAGAGCTATACAAGACGTAATGGGCATCCCAAAATGTACGCAAGATTTGATTTTTTCGTCATTTGTGCGGTAAGGTGCTGGCAACCAAAACAAAATCCAACAGTTTGAAATGAAATAAAATGAAGTTCAGGGTTGATAGTTAAGGGTTAAGGTCGATAGTTCCAATAAAAACGAGCAATAAACTGTTCATTTTATTGGGAGTATCTAAGTCAAGTCTAAAACTTTTTTCATTGGTAACTGATCAATTTTTTTCTCCAGCTGTCGTCGACACGGGGTGGTGCTGCCGTGGTCAGTGTTCGAGGAGAGGCCACGAGACAAGTGCGCATGCGCCTTAGGGTGCGCTCGCGAAGAAGGCTAGCAGCCAACTGGGAGCCCAGGTAAGGTTCTGTAGGATGTCATTATCATTTGAGGTCGGAATCACTTCATTATCATCATCATTTCAGCTGCTAAACGTTCACTGCTGGACATAAAACTCCCCCAAGTGTCACCACATATCTGCCAGGGTTGCAGAATTGTTGAAAGAGTTGCCATGGCTCTGGATGAAAAGAGTTTTTTGAAGGAAAACGGGTGGGTTTCAGTCCAAAAAAAGTTTTTGGATGATTTTCCATCAAAAAAAAAGTCGCCATCAAATTCCCGCCGACTTCACCATGTCATCGATCCACCTTGTGGGAGACCTTCCAACGATGCGTTTTCCTGTACGCGGTCGCCACTCCAGAATTTTCGGCCCCATCGACCAGCTGTTCTGCGAGCAATGTGCTCTGCCCACTGCCACTTAAGTTTGACGATCCTTCAGGCTATGTAATACCTTGGATTTCTTGCGGATCTCATAATTTCTGATTCGATCACGCAGGGAAACTCCAAGCACTGCCGTCTCCATTGCTCTTTGGGTGACTTTAAGCCATCCATCATGACTTTAAGTGCATGGCCTCACCCATCCGATGAGGCCCATGAGCGACCTTCTTCTAGTCGTTAAAAATGCCTTTAAACAATTAAGAGCAAGAAGCGCGTCTCGAAGGACCAAAGTTTAACGCCAACCATCTCTGTAAATTCTCAGTAACCAACCAGTTTTTTTTTGGGTGGGCTATCATCAAATGACTCCTCGCGCTCTGTGCGGAGCAGAAGGGAGTGTCAGACTCTTACTGACTAAAACCCATCCGTGTTCCTATTAATGCCCTTTGCGTTCCAGGCCGCGGTGACTCTTTCGAACAAATTCCGCAACCCTGGCAGGCAGTAACCAAGCCTTGTAACTTACCGATAGCTCGTTACACAAGTCATGTGCTATCGGGTCTGCTATCTGTAACTCGTAATAAAGTAACTATGTGACCGTTAAGTGAATTAAGTATTGGTTAATCTTGTACTGTGTCGTTTGGAACCGGTTAGCGTTCGACACGAGTTAGAGGTTTCTTTTTATACAAGCTGTTTGCCGATGGGATTTTCTATTGGCAAAAAATTACGAACTTCTGTACGGACTTTCATTACCTTTTGTTTTCTTACAGAAATAGTTGTAAAATATCCTTCGTAAGAAAGGCCTCCCACAAGGTGGACCGATGACCTGATGAAGGTCGCGGGTAGCCGATGGATGCGGGACGCGCCTATGTCCAGCAGTGGACGTCTTTCGGCTGATATGATTATGATGATGAAGAAATAACTCTCTTTTGTTATTACATTTGGAACACTCGTGTAAATATTCTTGCGCGCTTTGTCAGTGAATGAATTTAAGATGTTTTACATAAAAAGTTAGGCTTATAAGAACGTGTGATTTCTGTCACTTGTCAACCTGTCGAGGCGTCGTATTAATGTTAATCTACTTGTACATACAATCAAATAAGGCATGATCTGTCAACCGAACACGTTTTGCAGTTAAAAAATTAAGACGTTGGAAAATTGCTAAAAAAATAGTTTCAGTTACGCTGGTTAGTGAATATCTGTGAGTAACTTTGACTATCAGACTGTACTCTGGCTAAGCTTATGTACTGTTTACTATTATTTGTTAATTCGTTGTAGTACTTGACCTCTTCAGTTTTTAACAACGTCTAAGATCGAGTTTTTTACTATCCGTAGTTACGCATTGGTTAACAATTATGGGCACCTAAGTTTCGGTAATGTGCTTTCGATCAATATTTAACTTTACTAATGGTCAATTAAACAACTATTAGTTAATAACTAACAATTGATCGAAAAATGCATTTTAACGAAATTTTTGCAAACGAACCTCTGACCAAATGGTCACTTCTAAATCACATCTAGCTTATATTTTACTGGAACATACCTTAGAATCAATCGAACATGCTCTTAAATCACATCGTCAGTTGACACTTAGAAATATCTCAATAAAAACAAGTTGTACCGAGGCACCGTTAGAAATAAATATCTAACATACATGTGTTCCTCACAAGTGAACCGATGAATTTACTGAGCTTTATAGCTGAAGCAGTTTGCAACGTGAAATAATTGTAGCCTGACTTTTTAATTCATTCATTCATTCATCAGAGATATAAGTACAGTACACTCTCACTCTTTTCGAGTCGATGGTTAACTTCTTAGATTTTTTGGGCCCAGTAGGTGGCTACGTTAATTGCAGCGTCGGTGGCATTAATTAAATCCCCCAAAGTACAGGTGTATGGGCACTTGGGGCACTCCAACATGTGGCTCATGTTCTGAACAGGAGCACCGTACTCACATTCAGTATCCGACGGGTCTATGAATCCCCATGTCGTCAGATTGTGTTTGCAGCGGCTTACCTGGGTACGCAATCGGTTCAGTGCCTTCCAAATAGGCCACTGCAGATCACGTCCTGGTGGCAGATATAACACTGTCACTAATCCGACACTATAAAAAACCATGATGCCGGATTATTGGAATGTTCCGATTACTGGATTGCTTAGAAAAAAACAAGACAACATAAATAAAGCACTTCAGAAAGTACTAATTTGTTAAAGGCATATGAAATAAGTGGTTGAGTAGGTGCAGGTAGAGGGTGCCGGATTGCTGGATGTGCCGAAGTACTGAAGTGCCGGATTACTGAGACTATACTGTACTACTAAAAAATTAATCATCATCTGCCTAGGCTTTTCCCAACTATATTGAGGTCAACTTCCAGTCAAATCTGATTCAGCTCAACACCAGTGTTTTATGTGGAACAACTGCATATCTGGCCTCAACAACCCAGTAACTGGGTATCACGGTTCTTCATGGCAGGATTGGTGTCAGATTCTGACTACCCGAAACGACTATCAAAGATCTACCAATGACAGCCAAAATCAACGACTTAACGTGCTTTTCGAAGCACGGACAAGTCTCAACATGTTTAGATGGTCACCCATCCACAGATCGACCTTGGAACGCGTTGATTTATCTTGAAGTTAAAACCGTGCAGCTGTTACTATTTAGCCACGAGCTCCTCTACTGCAAAAGGTTGTTTTATCTTATTGTTAAAAGAAAAAAAAACTATTAATTTACTAAAACTAGGCTGAAAATCAGCATTTTTTTAAAACTTTTAAACCTTAAATTTCCATGACGACAGACCCAAAAACGGCCCGTCCTAGTGTTTGAGCAAGTGGCGTAACAAACTCCCTAGCAGTTCAATTGGGTAAAAAAAAACTGCGAAGGGAAACCCTTTCATATCTCAACCGTTTGATGACTTTAAAGGAATATTTAATAGTGATCACAGTTGCGAGCGTTTCCTGATGTGTTTTTCTGTCGAACGTTTTCATTTGCGACTCACGTAGCCTATAAATCATCGAAGCTGCTAAACAACATTGTATATTGGAATTCCATACGTTTTAATTGTGTAAGATCTATGGACAAATGTGCTGCCAGCTATAGGAGATACCGATGTCTACTATCCCGTTAGTATAGGCGACAGGGTTGTCAAGATTCTCGAAGAACTTAAAAAGTAATAGACATTTTTTTTTTTGTTAGCCTAAGTCCCTTTTCTCTTTTCATACCCCTCTATACTGAGCAAATTCTAGTCGTAACGCAATGCACGAATTCTGCCGAAGAGATCGCCGTTTTTAGTTCCATTTTCAAACATAATTATTCTATAGTTATAATAATTTTACTATAGAGTATTTTCTCACAGTACCATTTTTTTTCTAACTTTGTTGGTAGGTATGCTTTATGATTTTTGTGTGACGTATTTTTTTATTATTGATAGGCACGCGTTTGACTACTATATCACCTCATGTTAAGCCATGATGTGGTCGAAGATGGAGCACGTTTGCCTAGAAGTAACGTATTCACTCTTGACTTAAAGACTCTCAGGTTGTACGGGGAATTCAACTCCTTAGCTATACGCACTATGAATATGAACATATGAACATTTTGTGCGTATGGGTGAGATATCCACCATGTACCGATGGCGCATCGCCGTTCGTCTTGTGGTCCGATGATGGAACGGGCTCGGCGGAATTAAATTATGTAATTCTATCGCACATTCCCCAAAATGTAACTGGTAGGAAACCGACAAGCTAGCAACACGGCGTCGATGCTCAAGACTTTCTAGCTTCGACTCGACGAGCCTATCATTGCCGATGATCCGCTTGGCTCGTTTCTCAATTGACTCAAAGGCATCAAGCTGGTATCTTGCAGATCCGTCCCAAAGATGAGAGCAGCTAGTCTATTCTCTAAACAACTAATTCGATATCGAGCATCACCTGAGTTACAAAACTCACAAACTGAGCTTTATTGCATACAACATAAAGGTCTTAATTTGATACTAACCTCGGATTCCGCTGTCGAGATACGAAAATGTTGTTACAGAATAGCACTACAGTACTCCATACATGATCGAACTTGCGCTTGATAGAGTTTGAGCAGCTGTTTCATTATTTTGTTTTTTCCTATTTCAAGCCAGCTTTACTTTCATTCAAAATTATTTATTTATTTAATACTTTACGCACACAGATGTACAGAGGTGGACTTAATGCCTTAGGCATTTTATACCAGTCAACCTTTATCATGATAATAAGCACAAATGACTGAAATGATTAGTGTTAAAGATGGAGCTAACTTTTTTGCGTCATCAAACGAAGAATTTCATGGAAGTTTACAATGAAAAAGTATGATAAAAAATATGTTACTTCACGGGAGAATATTACCCAGTGATCAACTGTTGGGCTATCATTCAAGTGAACCAACAAATACTTTTTTACAAAAATATAACCGACTTCCGTAGGTACCTGTTTTTGCTTATTTCGTTTTATGACACCGACTTCTGAAATTAAAGTTATTTTATACTATGTAGTGTTTTGTTTTTGGAAGTCGGTTATATTTTTGTAAAAACAGTTTTTTTTTTCACTTTTTAGTGGTACCTGCGTACCCATTCACAGCGTACCGGTAATGTTATGTTATGAATTGTGGCCTATTTAATAAAAATTACTTAGTGCTTTCGGTGTAACGGTCTCGTCAATACGAATGAAATAAGCCTAAACACTTGGTAGTTCCTACATTCCGATCTGGAGTTCCCTTGACTCTCTGTCGTCTCCATCATCAGGTCTGATCCAAACCTTCATTGTTTTGTAGTGTCACCCAATATACACACGAATATCAAGTTTTTACCAGATGCGTGCCTACAATTTTCGAGAGTTGCCCTCGATATCTCAGGGTTTCCATCATCAGATCCTGACGTGGTGGCAATGGGACCACCTCGGCAGCATAGCCTTTCATTTAAAAAAGATTCATCGAAATCGGTTCATAAACGACGAAGTTATCCGCGAACACACATAAAAAAAATATATATATACGCGGTCGAATTAAGAGCCTCCTCCTTTTTTTTTAAGTCGGTTTTAAAACACAGTATTTTGTTAGAAGACAACAATATCCCGCCCATAAAAAAAAAATTCTTCCTATAAATAGTTACTTTTTATTATTAAGTATCTTCAGTTCCTAGTGATAAACTTAATCAATATGACAGCGAACAACATTTTAATTAAGAGTGCGTTCAGGTATGCGTAGTCTTGATTAAACATGCGACAACATGTCTCATTTTTTGCCTATTTAATTGTATGGATGCCACCGTAGTATTCAAGTGATAACTTAACCATTTCTTTAAGTTAACTGATACTATTTTTAAAGCACTCGATATTGCTTGAGATTTTCTACAATTATTTTAAAAATTTAAACATGTTTCGTTTTAAGGATTCTGAACAGCCGTAAAAACGGAATCCTTGTAGGATCACTCGGTGTCTGTCCGTCTGTTACAGCCAGTTTTCTCCGAATCTACAGGACCGTCTTTCAAAGTGTATCGTGTGACATGTTAAATGAAAGGGCTTACTGTGAGGGTTTTATTTATATTTTTTTCATAATTTTTAAATAAATCGTTTAGAAGTTATTCAAGAAATTGACCATTTCCCCCTTAACACAAAACCTGAGCTTAAAATTTTGAAAAAAAAAAGTTGCAAATAATAGTTCTATACCTAAAGATTACAGGAAAACCTATAAGAAGTCTTTAGTGTTAAAACATTATGTTAAAAAACTGAAATTGGTTCGGAACCCTTTGCACGCGAGTTCGACTCGGCAACATGGAAGAATATCGTTAAGTAATAAATGATATTTATTTTGAAAAGCCGTCCGCCGTATGGTGTCGGCCGGTGACGTATGGTGCCGTAAAAGAATAATACCATCCCATCACTTCCCGTGGGTGTCGTAAGAGGCGACTAAGGGACTCACCAGAGAATAGGCAGCAGCGTTCTCTGTAAAAAATCGACACCATCCATACACTGCGATCTCCAACCCGCCTGCCAAGCGTGGCGATTATGGCAAATCCCCTCCCCCCTTTTGCGGGAGGCTTATGTCCAGCAGTGGACGTCGGCTGATATGATGATGATGATTTTGAAAAGAAGTTAAAAATAACACTTTTACACGTCTATCCTGTTTTGTTAATTTTGTCTTCATTGCTGATATTAAACACTGCCCGATTGTCTAAGTTAATTATGCCGTTTCTGAGGTTCTTAACGGTCGTTTATGTGTCCGTTAACGCCATTAATTAATGGCGTTGTCATATCGCCATTGGTTGGTTAGTGGTTAACGGACAGAAAAACGACCGATAAAGTTCCTCAGAAACCGGGTATTAGTCTTCAATTGCAATCTTTACGATGCTCAACAGTAGATATTTATAATTAAAATTAATGCATACGTTCAGTATTGTAAAAGATATTTTCCTAAGTCAGAATTACATTGACAAAAATAAATTCTTCGCTTCTAATGATACGAAATCGAATCTTATAAGAAATCCAACTCTTCTTTTATAAGAAATAAAAAATATAATAAACAAGTGTTTTTTACATTTCTATGACCACTACGAACGTTCACATTCGCATGTCTGTCGCAATTTGTCAAAAGTGTAAGGAAATTGAGACTTTTTTGACTATTTTTTTATTTGTTATACAACTTGTTTATTATATCTATGGTAGTGGTGTACCAATTTTACTAACATTGTGCAAACGAAAGTTAGTAGAATTGGTACTCTGATTAACACGCAATATGTCACTGTTAGGCAAAAGCCTCTCACTCCCTTCCAACTCACGTCTGTTCACTGCCATTCCGGAACTTCGGGTAAGAAAAAATTCAAACAATATTTTTTACTAGCTGACCCGCGTGGCTTCGCTCCCGCCAACTGACTACTCTACCTACCGACCCTAACCTACCTACCTACTTACCTACCTACCATAGCTACCCTACCTTACCTACCCTACCTACCTACGCTACCTACCTGCCTACCTACCTACCCTTCCTACCTACATACTCATTTTTTTTGTATTTTAATTCTTATTACCAACGCTATTCTGGACAAAGACATCCAAAAACACAAAAACCATGAAAATCGCTCGAGTTAGTTAGAAAAGTGTTCGAACAAACCCGACTTTGTTTTACTTATATATTAAGAAGAAAAAAAAAATTGTACTCCGTATCACCTAACCACTGAGAACTAATGATAACACGAATTGACAGTTACTGTGAAATCGTGTTGTCATTCATTCTCAGTTCGGGTTCGGGACTAATCGTAAGTCTGTAGTGTGATACCTACGGAGTAGAATACGCCCGCCCGCAACTGAGCCCGAAACTACGGACTTCGGACTTACAGAGTATCCCCCCAAAATCGATCGTTCCCGTCACCGTGACCACCTTTGGTTCGGTACCTTACTATTATCAGCCTTGTTTCGCAAATCGAACCGTTCGTTGCTTCGCTAGAGAGACCAAACCGAAATTCCTACGAACACGACTGTAAACACAGTCGTGTTCGTAGGAATTTCGGTTTGGTTATATATATCGTATATAAAAATCGTGTGAGGTCATTCTCCAGCGGAAAATCTTAACACTTGGCAGCGGAAGACGTTAAATAACGATAAGGTATTAAAATGTTTACTTTTATTTTGCTACGTCTACGTATTAAAAGTTTCACAAATAACTCAATCAATGTGTTTTGGTGTAACATTCATGCTTTCATGCATTTTTTGGTTCCTCAATAGATGGCGCTCTGACTAATCAGAATATATAAGGAAGTTTCTTACTAAACTAAAAATTCAATATATTTTGATTTTGTGGATCGTTGGTATCGATCAATAACGAAAAGGTATAAAATGATCACTCTTATTTTGCCACGTATTAAAAGTTTCACAAATAACTCAACAATTTTGAATGCTTTCGTGCATTTTATTTTTCTCAATAGATGGCGCTCTGACTCATCAGAATACATTAGGAAGTTTCTTCCTAAACTTAAAAATTCAATATCTTTTATTTTGTGGGTCGATTTTGAGGAAATAAACGCTAAATGATACTCGGGGTATCACTTAATATTTTTAAGTACTTAGATTTGCAATCTAATCTGTGGTTTAAGCGTGATGCTCCCACAAACGCACAGACAAACAGACAAACAGACAAACAGACAAAAATTTCAAAAATTGCATTTTTGTGTTTTATATCTTTTTCCTGAGTTTTCTGTGTAATTTTCATGCAAAAATATTCAATGTACAGACACAGTTAGTCTACGATTTTATTATATGTATAGATATTGCTGACGTGTCCCAACAGATCGTCAAATTCAACTTTTCACCGTCGTCGTTTTCGTCTGCCGTAATGTCGCCTATCGTTTAATGGGACCCACTAATGCTACGGCCACACTACCGTAATATGGTAATTCAAACAATATTCTTTATATTGCTGACGTGTCCCAACAGATCGTCAAATTCAACTTTTCACCGTCGTCGTTTTCGTCTGCCGTAATGTCGCCTATCGTTTAATGGGACCCACTAATGCTACGGCCACACTACCGTAATATGGTAATTCAAACAATATTCTTTATATTGCTGACGTGTCCCAACAGATCGTCAAATTCAACTTTTCACCGTCGTCGTTTTCGTCTGCCGTAATGTCGCCTATCGTTTAATGGGACCCACTAATGCTACGGCCACACTACCGTAATATGGTAATTCAAACAATATTCTTTATATTGCTGACGTGTCCCAACAGATCGTCAAATTCAACTTTTCACCGTCGTCGTTTTCGTCTGCCGTAATGTCGCCTATCGTTTAATGGGACCCACTAATGCTACGGCCACACTACCGTAATATGGTAATTCAAACAATATTCTTTATATTGCTGACGTGTCCTAACAGAGCGTCAAATTCAACGTTCCACCGTCGTCGTCTTCGTCTGCCGTAATGTCGCCTATCGTTTAATGGGACCCACTAATGCTACGCGGTATCTTCTCGTCCCACATACCACAGTGTCTCAAGACGAAAGTCTATGATCAGTGCGTGTTGCCAGTGATGACATACGGAACTGAAACGTGGTCGCTTACAATGGGCCTCATCAGAAGGCTCAAAGTCACTCAAAGGGCAATGGAGAGGGCAATGCTTGGAGTTTCCTTGCGTGATCGAATCAGGAATGATGATATCCGCAAGAGAACCAAGGTTACCGACATAGCCCGAAGGATCGCCAAGCTAAAGTGGCAGTGGGCAGGGCACATTGCTCGCAGAACAGATGGTCGATGGGGCCGAAAAGTTCTGGAGTGGCGACCGCGTACCGAAAGATGTAACGTTGGAAGGCCTCCCACAAGGTGGACCGATCACCTGGTGAAGGTCGCGGGTAGCCGATGGATGCGAGACGCACAGGACCGGTCGTTGTGGCGACGCTTGGGGGAGGCCTATGTTCAGCAGTGGACGTCTTTCGGCTGATATGATGATGATGATGATGATGACTAATGCTACGGCCACACTACCGTAATATGGCAATAATTTTTGCCATAATTGGTGTTGTTTCAGTTGGTTTTGTTTCAATTATGGCCATAATTATTGCCATATTACGGTAGTGTGGCCGCAAAATAAGCGTTTCTTTTACCCCACAGCTATTACTACAACATATTTATACTTAATATATAAAGCTGAAGAGTTTGTTTGTTTGTTTGCTTGAACGCGCTAGTCTCAGAAACTACTGGACTGATTTGAAAAGTTCTTTCAGTGTTAGGTAGCCCATTTATAGAAGAAGGCTATAGGCTATGTATCATCACGCTAAGACCAATAGGAGCGGATTAGACGAAGTTGCGCGGGTCAACTAGTAACAGAATAAACGCAATACCTCTCAAGGCGTAGTTGTACATAACATTTTTTTAGCGATTTCGGGGTTGGTTCCCAAGAAAAAATTGACTATAAGTACAATGACCCTCTAAGAGGTATTGTGTTTAGTCTGTTACACGTATAGGAAAAGAATATCGACCGGTAAGTTCGAAGATCCAGCACGTTGAGAATCATCCTCGTGTAATGATCAAACGACTTTTTATACACTAAACACGTATTGACGCTACCCATACTACCATTAAAGCAATTCAATGGGATTTTTCAACGTTTCAACGTGCGTCGTCAATTTAACTTCAATAATTGACTCCTTGTAAGGCCTGTTAGGAAAGTTGCGAGTTTTCTAGTTCTGACTCGATAATAAGTGTACAATGTCTACTTTTCTTCAGTTTTTCTTTGAGTTTAGGTTTAATTAAGAAATGGAGGTTTCTTAATAGTAAAAATCAGTCGTTATATATTGTGTTGTGTGGTATTTATGTGTGAGTAATTTTTATTTTGTCGAATAGATGTGGGATAGCATTATTGTAATAAGTAAAATATGAACGCAGTTCAATATAAGCATGCATTGTAAAAATGGAACGCAGCGGATGAAAGAAAGAGAAGTATGGGTGTGAGTGAGAGAGAGGACTGGACGATCGGCTTTCTTTGTTGGTATGGTGTAAAGCTGATCATTTTATTTTACGTGTGAAAAAAATTAAGGTTTTAACGAGGACTTAGTTGTTTATTTTGTCACATAGATGTTTTAAGGCCGAAATATCTTTTTTGTAGATGAGAAATCATAAAATGGCTTTCCCGCTCTGGGCGAAGCGGGAAAGAAAGTTAGAATCATACTGTCATAAGCCACCCGTGTTCCTTCTAATGCCATTTGCGATACAGGGTTGCAGTAACCCTTTCGGATAATTCCACAACCCTGGCAGGCACTGGCCCTAAGGAGCCCGCTGGAACTGAAGTTATATTTTGAGTGTTACTTTTAACTTTGGAATCAGAACTAGAACTATCACAAGAAAATAGACACACTTTATTTATACTAATCTATATCTATACTAATATATAAAGCTGAAGAGTTTGTTTGTTTGCTTGAACGCGCTAATCTCAGGAATACTGGTCCGATTCGAAAAATTTTTTCAGTGTTAGACAGCCCATTTATCGAGGAAGGCTATATTATCATCACGCTAAGACCAATAGGAGCGGAGCAGTAATGAAAATTGTGACGCACACGAAGTTACGCGGGTCAGTCTAGTACTAATATATAAAGCTGAAGAGTTTGTTTGTTTGCTTGAACGCGCTAATCTCAGGAACTACTGGACCGATTTGAAAAATTCTTTCAGTGTTAGAGATAGCCCATTTATCGAGGAAGGCTATAGGCTATATATCATCACGCTAAGACCAATAGGAGCAGAGCAGACGAAGTTGCGCGGGTCAACTATTAAATGTATAAAAAGGATCATTCATCATCATCATCATCTGCCTAGCCTTTTCCCAACTACATTGGGGTCGGCTTCCAGTCAAGCCGAATTTAGCTAAATACCAGTATTTTATGTGGACCGGCTGCCTACCAGACCACCACAACCCATTGACTGGGTAACACGGTACTTCATGGAAAGACTGGAGTCAGATTAACTGGCTTCTGACTATCCGTAACGACTGCCAAAGATCTACAAATGACAGCCGGGACCAAAGGCTTAACGTGCTTTCCGAGGCACGGAGGAAACTCGGTATGTTAAGATGGTCACCCATCCACAGACCAACCTTGGCAAGCGTTGCTTAACCTTAAATATCGACCCGTGCGGTTGTTATTATCTAGCCACGAGCTCCTCATCATTCATCATCATTGGATCCTAATTTCTTATCCCGTGGGAATGTCGTGAAATTTCATATTCCCTGAGGAACCTCGTGGCTAAATAATAACAGCCGCTCGGGTCGATCTTCAAGGTTAAGCAACGCTTGCCTAGGTCGGTCTGTAGATGGGTCAACATCTTAACATACCGGGATTTCTCCGTGCCTTGAAAAAACCGTTAAGCCATTGGTCCCGGTTTTCTTTCTTAGAGATCTTTGGCAGGTGTTACGGATTGTCAGAATTCAGACATCTGACACCAATCTTGCCAAGAAGTACAGTATTGCTCAGTTAATGGATTGTGGAGGTCTGGTAGGCAGCCGCTTTAAGTGGCATAGTCGGCCTTATAATGTTCCCACCGTTGGGACTCAGGCCTCCTCTCTAGGAGAGGGAATGGGCCGTAATCCACCACGCGGGCCCAATGCGGGTTGGTGAATGTCATATGTCTTCGATTTTTTGGTTCTAGGACATGCCGGTTTCCTCACGATGTTTCTCCGCTGTAATAATACTGATATTGAACTTAATCCGGTTTGACTGGGAGCTGACACCAATAAAATTAGGAAAAGGCTAGACAGATGATGACATCATAAAAGGAACCTGTCTAATCTGTTTAAATAAGTACTACATAAACCATAATCGAATGTCAACATTTGTCATTTTTCTCATCAGTTTAGTACCGCTATCTAATAAGAGATGACGTTGTGCCGTGACGTCACTTTTGTGAATCGCGGTGTTAAGATTCTCCTGCAGAATATGACGTCTTCGGTTTTTATGTAATAAATTGTCTTACTCTGAGCGCCTAACTACCTCCTAACTGCCTCCGTGGTCGAGTGGTTTAGGCGTTTGCCTTGTGACCCGGTAGTCGTGGGTTCGATTCCAACGGGAAGCAGACTTTGTAAAGCTGTTTCCAGTTAGGCTAGGACATTGCAGGCTTGAATCACCTGATTGTCTGATAAAAAGATGATTCCGTTGCTCCGGAAGGCACGTATAAGCCGGTGGTCCTGGACGCCAAATGGCGGTCGTCAAATAAACCATGTCAGAGGCCTTTGAGGCGGTTTAGAAACTCTGACACTAGGGTGTGTGGGGTCGTTAGACCTTACTGCCCACACGATAAGAAGAAGACTCTGGGCGCACTTCGTTTATTTCTCTCGAGATATTTTTGGGACGTTGTATAGAACCTCTCTCTTCTCTGTTGGTCGAAGGGCGTTTTGAGCGCGGGTTTATGAGTCAGTGAGTGACCGTTCCTCTTGTTTTGGTTCCAGCCCCATCGATCCACAAGCAACAACATACTGTGTAGTAGCATCGCACAGAAAGAACTACACGTCACTCTGTGCAGCACAACACGACATTAAGACCAACCGGTTGGAAAACAAATCCAATCGGTTGAACCAAGAAACGGACCGTTTGAAAGTCAACGAGCGGTTGAATAATGAAACCCGTTTGAATATATTGACAGAAGTCGATAATAAGATCAACGTGGATTCGGACACTTTTAACATTTATGAAGGAAATTTCAACAACGTTTTCAGGAGGAAGAAATTTGGTAAGACTTATTAGTATTTTTTTTTTAATACTTTAGTTAAACGTTTTATTAGGTTGTGATAAATTATGCAATTTTATTTCTAGGTCGTAGTACGAAAGTGACAGATGAAGATCCAGCAATTGTCTGCGTAGGAGGGAGAACGCACCATTTAATCGAAAATTTGGACCCGAGTACGGTAAGTTACTCCAAAAACCTGTAAAAAAAGACAATATTTACTTCTTGGTACATAGTATTCGCGAGGCGTTGAGACGGTTGCCTCCCTGACGCTTGGAGGCGCCGAAACCCCGCCAGCGTTTTTTAAGGCAGATGGGTATCTAGGTTCGCGGGCGCTCAGAGTTGGGGCTCTGTCCGCTAACCCAGTGATCCTAGGAAAGGCAGTGATCACGTGCTCCAGTACACAGCGAGGCGGGTCCCCTGGGGAGACCCCTTTACAGTCTCCCCAGGGATGTGCCCTAACAAGGGTTGCACAGAAATGGTGGTGGGCGTATTGGTATTTTAAGAGGTATCGGGGCCCCTTCTTTGTGCTGATGGTGACAACCGGAGTGGTTTTAGTGAGGTAAAAATCCCACACTCCCTGCTCCCTGGTATTTATCCCAAAAGTACGGGCGCCTTTTTAAAGATTCTCCCGCAAGACAAAAAAAGATATTTTATACTTAATATCATTATTTAGCTATGCATACATAAAACTAATTCCTGTTTTGATTGCCGTTTCGTAGAAACTATAATGAATTCTCATATTTTGTTCACTTCCTAAGTTTTTATTAATAATACTTTCGATAGCAATGCTGAGGCCGTATCCGTCATTGATATTGCGTGTTATTTGAAAAGCATGGCATCATCTTTGGGACTCATCAAAAGTTACAAAAAATACTCACAGAAACAAAGAAATTACTGCCTTCGAAAATGGAATATCATGACTTAGGTGTATTAAACTAGCTTTTGCCCGCAAATTCGTATGCGTATATTCCGTTCCCGTAGGAATTTCAGGAAATCCTTTCTTAGTACACGCCTACATTCCCCAAGAAACCTACGTGCCAAATTTAAGCTTTCTACGACCAGTAGTTTCGGCTGTGCGTTGTCTGTCAGTCACTCAGTAACGGAAGAATTTTATATATATTTATTCTTTGAACACAAACATTATGCTAGTTCAAAGTGGCCTGAAAAAAGATACGGCAACCCAAAAATCTATACGTACCAAACCATTACGTCGTGGGGATACACTTTATACAAACTCTTTCATTTGTTTTGTCCGGAGTCACTGTTGTAAGATCCGTGTCGCATTCAAACCTGAAAGTCGTGTCAAAAATGTTCAAGAGGTAACGACATTACTGACTTTTGCCTTTTTTACAGACGTACTTCGTAAGCGTTTTCGGAGTGGCAAAGGACCGTCGCTCGGGGTCCTTATTGGCTACCGGCAGCGTGCGTCCTCGCACATCCACTGCGAAACGACTCCGGGAGAATATTCTTACCAGAGCGGATATACGGGGGAGAAGCGTGTTTTATTTTAAGGTCGGTGCATCATCATCTTTATCTCAATTTTACACATTACTCAGTATAGGCCTCTTTTTCTTGTGATATCCCCTACGCTCTTATGTGAAGTTATCCAAGTGCTACCCGCAATGGCAAAAATGTCAGCTGCCCAACTCGCCACCGGATGGTCAATACTTCTTCTTCCAGTTCTTAGGTGCCAAGGTTTAGCCTAGACTTTTATCCGGTCGATATTACAGTAGCTGAATTTGAGAAAAGAATATGAAAACAACGATTTGTTATTAGGGTTTTTTTAAGGATGGAAAACCATCAAATGACCTCTTCCTCTCTGGGCGGAGGAAACGGAGTATCAGATTCTTACTGACTAAAACCCATTCGAATTCCTTCAAATGTCTTTAGCGTTCCAAAGCCGCGGTGAATCTCTTTTTCTTTTTTTTTTTCTTTTTTCTTTCGAACAAATTCCGCAACCCTGGCTGGCAAAGGCCCTAGCGGGCCCCGTCTACTAGAGGTGAGGCGTATATACTGGACTAGATCCAGGTACTAGGTATTTGAAGAGACTAGGTCGCACCTATTCCAATTATAAAAATACTCGATCCACCTAGTCTCTATAAAGTCTCACCGTGCGTACGTGGCGCACGACACACGCGCGGCCTGCTCGATTCGAACAATGTAGTTACCAGTGCGGCGTAGCGAGATGGCGAGTCTGCTTTGCCGCTCACACGTGTTTGCCTAAATCATTCGTGAATCGTGTGTCAGCCATTTGAGTTTGAACCATATTTTCAATAGATAAAGCGACACGCAATCGTGTTCCGCAAGTATATATACTGTCTAGAGATGAGACGTATATACTGGTAGAGGTATATATACCAAGTATGTGCTTCCCAGTACGTAGACCGGGTACGGACCGAAATACTGGGTAAATACCTTGAAGGTATGACGTCAGACGCATAGTACGATACGAACCGCTACCACAAGGTAGCGCCCAGTTTTATCGGTAGTTCGGTACGCCGAAGCAACCCGAAGCTACCCGACAGCTTACGAAGGGACCCGAAACGTCATTCGTGCTTTATGAACATTCGGTTGATTTAATTTAGTTAGGCAAAATGGGTACTTATTTTTACGGGCATAAGGCACATAATAGCATAATTACATTTTTTGTCACGACGTGAAAGAGTTCCTTAGTTTGTTTATGTTAGGGAATATTATTACGTGTTTGAATGTTTACGTTGTCTGATTACGTTGTGTAATTTATATAGAAATAACTAGAATTCAATAATAACCATCGTCATACTCTTAGCCGACAGTCCTAAGCCTGGTAAAGTAGGAAGGAAAGATTTCATATCTCATAATGCATAATTACGTATAGGTACTTGAAACGTCGTACCTACATTATATTGGAGGCATACCATACTTATCGCATACGTTTACTTATCGAAATCCTACCACACCCAAATACTTAGAAGTATTTTGATACCTGGTATTTGTACCAGGTATTTAGTGATACCCATACCTTAAAGGCCGGGTATGGAGAATGGCAGGTATATCTCATCTCTAATACTGTCCTTTTTTAATTACACTATGCCGCAGTCTTTCCATCTTTGTCTGCCAATACTCGATACTAGGTAGGTACTTGCAAATACTCGATGCTTAAGAAGACTTTGGACTAGGACTAGATGCAATGTGCAGTCAAGTCTCAAGTGCGGACTCAAGCGAATATGATCTCGGAGGACGCCTCGCCGCCCGTCTTGACGTTTTGTGATATTCTACCTACTCGACGCCGCAGTCTGATACGCGATTGTTTGGTTAAAAACCTTATGATTTTATTTTATATTACGATTTTAATTTATTGATTTAAAAAAGGTCCCCAAAGGCAGTAGTATCGCTTGGGATCATTTTACGGTAAAAGGGCAACAAAAGCATGAAGGGAAGATTACAATTCATTACTACTACGTACCGGTGCACAAATCCCAAGCAAACTTTAAAGTATGCGTACTAGGTCAGACTAGGTGGAATAGGTATATGGATCGAGTATTTGTACGGACTAGGACTAGGTACACCTAGTACAAAATTTACCTAGTATGACCCATCTCTACCGTCTACTCTGCTGATATCTCTTTAACCTTACTTACTTGCATTTTTAGGTACCGTAGCCATTGATATATAAAAACCCAAGATACACACTCAGCATCTCAAAAACGTCCGCAAAAAACAAGCGCATAATGCGCAAGTTTCAAACCGTCTCGCATCGCTCGCCACACTGAACTGCTTTGTAAAAACAACTTTAAGCGATCCGTCTAAGTTTGAAATTGCAAAAAAAATTGCGCATCACTCGCCATACTACACTGCTTTGTAAAAACAACTTTAAGCGATCCGTGTAAGGTTGAATTTGCAAAAAAAATGTTTTTAGTATAACTACACACAACTCACACATGACACTTGATACATGTCAGTTTTTGACGATAGTTTCAAGTGTTGCATTTGTTCGAGACTGTGCATCTTGGGTTTTTTATATATCAATGACCGTAGCATCATTTGTTTATCCTTTGTGCTTTCTTTGTGCTGTAAAGAGAAAAATACCACTGTACATACCTTTGTCAAAAACATTGCAGGCCACAGTAGGCGCAGGAGGAGGCCTTTGGCTGACTCTATCAACTTGTGGAGGTGCAGTCGACGTCGAAGTATTAGTTCGGGGGAAGAGGCTCCACATGGCAAGAAATATAGGTAAGTAATAAAAGTGCCTAAAGCCTTCTCCACCTACTTTTCCATTCAACCTCTATAAGTTGACTGTTTAGTATCTGGGAATATTTTATAGTGTGCCTACTGGCAATAGGATACCCTCTATCTCTATACCAAAATACAACAAAATCAGTTCAGTGATTTAGGGCACAAATACAGAGCACAGGTGAACTCTAGCTGTCCCTCATAGTCCGATGGGATGACAATCTGACACCACCGGGTAGACATTTTGGGGAGGGAAAAGGCTTCGTTTTTTTCGAGGATCGGGGTAATAGTTTTGACGGTACGCTCCCAATAGATCACAAATTGCATTATTTGATAAGGGTCTTTTTGTATTTTGCTGCTGCCATCTCTATTAAAAACAGTGACACGCCAATAAATTAAACATTATGTAAGGTCCAATTACACCAACAACTCAGAAGTTAGTGTTAACACAAGGTTAAAAAAAATAATAATATGGTATTTCACTGGATACTTTATTACTTTCTCAAAACCATGCAAAGCATCAAAGCAGACAAGATGGAGTCAAAAATATTGCTTAAAAATCTCAAAAAATGGCGGCGTTATCAGCGTTTTAAAATCTGTGATAAACAGAGATAGCACTAGTGGCGTATGACGTCACTCACAAGTCCCGCCATATTGAATTAAAGTCATCTAGTATTAACGTCATTTTGTGTGACAAGGATAGAAAAATAACTTCAAAAGCGTATAACTTGTCTGTTTTTTCCACCAATTTTATTTATTTATTAAAACTTGATGCACTAGTAATAACACTGTACAAAGGCGGACTTAATGCCTTAGGCATTTTCTACCAGATTGATTTGATTTTTTCGTTCACCAATCGTACTCGATTAATAATATCTATCAAACACGTATTCATTCATGTATAATTTTCATAGTTATCAAATATCCCATTCATAGATACATAATGGGTCCTTATCAGCAGAGTTAATAAGATATCTGACTCTGCCTGGTACAAACGAATCTAAATTGTTTTTTGTTTATTTTATTTATAGACCCTCACTCTAAATTCTTCGTGCCAGCACCAATATCAACATCTTCCATCCAAGAGACTAGTGACGAAGGGTCAGTGCAGTTCGACTCGAGTTCGGAAGAAGCCAGAATGAGATACGTCATCAAAGTTGTGCCAAGCAGATGGGACAGAGGTGGGGCTGTTGGCATAGAAGTGAGTAGATTAAGCCTATTAAACTAGGAAATATTATAGTTACTCAACTATTCATAGATGTGCTTTATGGCGCGTTTAAATTAAGTCGGTCACCGAATGTGGTGACAGCATTCGGTTTAACCGAAATGGTTGATCGAATTGGGCTGCTTACATTAAATCGGCCACCGAATACGGCGATCGTATTCGTTTAAGTTGTCGGTTATAATACTGGATCATAATATTCTTTAGAACAATGAGTGACCCGTTTCAAAAAATCAGCCGTGACAGTCACCGAAAACGGTCTGCGGCCGAATACGGCTAACCGAAAACCTGTTTCCACTAGTTGGTGACCGAATAGCCAATGAGCCATTAGGGTTATGTGGAACAGGGTGGAAAGTCCCGCAAACCTCCTCTGAAAATGGAGGATCCTCCGACCAAATTTGTGTAATACCTTGGGGCAACTGCTCGATAGTTGCTGTCGAGCAGTTGCCCCAAGGTATTAAAGTACAGTCATCAAAGCTATTCGGTATACAGGCAAATATATTATTTTTTTCACAGCACTGCCAATGTTTATTTCTAATGTGTGCATTATAATTTTAAAGCTTTTGACAGACTTACGAGTGTATTGTACAATAATTGTCTACTCAGCACACTCACAAGATTGTTTAAAAGTAGTTGCAAAATAGCTGCCTACATACCCAATAACGCTGTTGACTGTAGCCACAAGTTCAAATCGCGCGAAGAACTTTAATACCGCGATGTAGGATTTTGTTTGATGTATTTTTTGTATCAGTTCATATCTGGCGCAGTGCATTGATTTTTTGGCACGTTGCCGTTTATTAATCTGTCTAGCCTTTTCTAAACTATGTAAAAGTCAGCTTCCCGTCTAACTGGGTACAACAAGACCTTACTTAGAGCTTTTGTGACCTCCACAGCCCAGGAACTGGGTACCACAGTAACACAATACTTCATGCCAAGACTGGTGTTACATTTTCTGGGTACTGACTATCAGTAGCGACAGTCTATGAATTAAAAATCACAGTTAGGACAGACAGTGTAAGCATTTGTATTGGGCAAGCGTTGCTTTACTTCTAAGATCAATCCGAGCAGCAGCTATTATTTAAACACGAGCTCCTAAAATTGCAATCGTTGTATATGATGTATTTTTTTAACCTTTGTTCAAGAAATATCCAAATATTTCAGTTGACAGCATCGACTACACGATGGGGCGTGAGTACTCCAGAGCTGACTGAAGACGGAGCATACGTCAGAGAGCTTCGACCGATAAGATCCTGCCGATCAGTGGACGTAGCCTTCCTGCCGGCTACTCACAATGCCACCGATGTCATCAGGTAAGAACTACGATTAACTTAGAATGCAGGAGATATTATCGGGCAAGGGTGTGCGTAAAGGGCTACGGTAACGTAAGTGGTCACGAACTGCATTGGCCATTATGGAAGTAGCTGCAGAAATCCGAAATGACGAAATACACTAGTACTCCAGCGCCCCGACCAAAGGTATCTGCAGAAGCCTTTGTCGTTTAAGCCATTAACCGTCTGTTGACATTCGTAAGGATTTAAACACTAAAAAAAAATAACGGTGTTCCTTGAAAGATAGACTGAGGTGTGATATTGTATCCGTGTTAATTCGCTATTTATGCTAATCTATATATACTAATATAGAAATCTGAAGTTTGTTTGTTTGCTTGAACATGCTAATCTCAGGAACTACTGGTCCAATTTGAAATTTTATTTAGACGAGTTTGCGTGGGTCTAGTTGACCCGCGCAACTTCGTCTGCTCCGCTTCCCTTATAAATTGTAACCAATTAAGGTTCGGTCGGTTCGCTAGGCATCAAACCAGATGATAGGTTGTTTCTGAGAAATTCGCCATAACATCACACCTGTACTACCCGAAGGATCGGGCAAAACTGAAGGAGTTTTAACACTGTCCCAAAAATTCAATACAAAAAACCATAGTCAGGTCCTACTGTATCTCTGGACTGGCAAACTAGCTTCAGACAGAAAAATATTTGTCTTTGACCGATAGAAAAATTGGGTGGGGAATTTGTTGCGCCACTTCTTTTTACTAGCTAAAACATTTGGAGGTGGTGACGGGCGGGGGTTTTGGGGGACTGTCTTTATGTAAAATATGACGACCAAAAAGTGTTGGCTCTCGGTCTAATTTGAATGAATGACTTTTAATTTTAGATTCTTATATTGTGGAGAGTAAGGTCTAACGACCCCACATACCCTAGTGTCAGAGTTTCTAAACCGCCTCAAGGGCCTCTGACATGGTTTATTTAACGACCGCCATTTGGCGGCCGGGACCACCGGCTTATACGTGCCTTCCGAAGCACGGAATCATCTTTTTATCAGACAATTAGGTGATTCAATCCTGCAATATCCTAGCCAAACTGAAAACAACTTTACAAAGTATGCTTCCCGTGGAAATCGAACCCACGGTCACAAGGCAAACGCCTAAACCTCTCGACCACGGAGGCAGTTAGAGATTTTTAATTGTTTCTTTTCATTTCAGATATTGTATCCTAGCCCGAGAAACGATGAGTGGAGAAGCATACGGATGCTGGTCTGGTAGAAAAGCTGTCAAAAGTCAATGCGTTAACCATGCCCAAAAGACGTAAGTTCATTTTATGTTCATCAAGTTGGAAAATCGGTGTAGTTCTGTTTTAAATATATTTTTAGGGTTCCGAACAAAAAATGTAGGTAACCCTTACGTAACTCGGGTGTCTGTCTGTCTGTCTGGCCGTCTGTCACAGCCAGCTAACTCCGGATCCACTTGACCGATTCTGTTGAAATTTGGTACACATATGGACTTCTGTGACTCAAACACGGAAGCGTTACGTAAATCATTAAGTTTTTTTTTAATAATATCGTGTGACATATCAAATAGAAGGGCTCACTATGATGGTTTTAATTATATTTTTTTTATTATTTTAAAATAAATGGTTTAGAAGTTATTCAAGAAATTAGACGAAAAATTACCATTCCCCCTTGTCTCCTAAACTAATTAAATTCGTTCGGAACCCTTCGCAAGCGAGTCCGACTCGCACTTGGCTTGTTTTTTTTATGTAAAATATACTTGAAATTTGGTACGAATACAGGGCGAAGTCAAAATGATAAATAGTCTCTATAAATAGTCATTATTAGTATTTCGAAAAAACTCCCTTAATACGAGTTAAAGGGTGTTAAAAATTGTATACATGAATCGTATTACAATAACTTGGTACAATATTTTTGAAATTTGGCACGAATACTAGCAGAAGTAAACAATAAAGGTTGTCACGTTATTTGGTACTCACAAATTCTTCTTAAAATACGTTTTAAGTATGTATAATCGATACTAATATTACAAAGCTGAAGGTTTTGTTTGATTGTTTCTTTGTTTGGTTGAAAGCGCTAATCTCAGGAACTACCTACTGGTTCGAATTGAAAAAATATTGTAGTGTTGGAGAGCATCGAGGAAAGCTATAGGCTATATAACATCACGTTGGGACCAAATAGGAGCGGAGTATTCATGAAAAATGTGACGAAAAAATTTTCTATGCAACACAAACGAAAATAATTTGGTTTTGTTACTTTTTTAAAATGGGTTTTTTTTATAATAAATTAAAAATGCGGTTAGCGGAGTGGCGCGTACAGGAGTAGTTAGCTCCGTTTATATGCACAAGGTCATTGGCATGTATACAAGCCTTAAGCGGGCCGGCATTAATCGGCACAGCCGAGCGGTAAAATCGTACTATGCAGATGAATGTTCGGGGAAAATGCCGCTCGGTTTTCGCAAGGCCGGCCGAATGATGCCGAACGTAATGTAGTAGTTGCTACGGGTAGGATTATTCGTTCCACACATACAAGCCGATTGAAACCGAACAAGTGCAGTAATTGCTTCGGATCGGCTTTGTTTTTCGACAAATACTGCCGAACTGACGCCGGCCCGCTCATGTGTGTAGCAACCCTAAGAAAGATTAGTATTCCTTGACTAAACTATTTTTATTTCAGATCCAGAGTTATTATGCAGAAAATTGGAGGTTTAAAGGCTGGAAGGAAGTACGCCATTCAAGTGACTGCGTCGAACAAAGGTTACTCAGTACCATACAACACTTTGTATGTTGACACCAAGATTTCTTGCAAGGACGACTAAATTGTGACGTCACTTTTTGTTACGCAAGAGAGAGATGGACAGTCAGTAAAAGTACAGTAAAACTTGGTTAAGTGGGACCTGGATAAGTGAGAAACCTCCATAGATGGAACTCATGCTTAGGTCCCGACACTTTAGCTCTCTATTACCTCTGCTAGTGGGACAAAACAAACCTCTATATCTGGGATAAGTTCTTTCGATTTTATCGTCATAACAACCTCTATAATTGAGACAGAGAGTATATTTTACCTCTGTTACTGAGACTATATTTTGTGTACCGTTCTCGTTAATTCTTATTCTACCTGCAAATTCCGCACTTGGCTAATTGTGTAAAACTGACCTCCAGTTTTAGTTTGGTTTAATCGTCCGGATGTTTATTTGAAAATGCCGAAGCGAAGGCTTAAGTCTTTATCAGTACGTGAAAAACTAAAGTTAATATATGTTTATGAAAGTGGAAAGACGTGCGATGAAGTCTGTGTCGAATTTAAAGTGCCAAAATCTACTCTTTGTAGAATCATCCAGAAAAAAGATGTAATTTAGTCTCAATGTTCTCAAGGACAATAAAACTAAAACGTTTGTATTGTTTATAAAAAACGTGCTTAATTAGTTTTGTTAAATAGCTTTTTGATTGATACTAAAGATTACAACTCGTATATAATGTTTAGAAAAAATACGCTATTTTATTTAATAATTGCACCTCTGTAACTGAAATAACATCTTTTCTCACCTCTAATAATGAAACCCTCTGTAAGAATTTTGACATAAATAGTAAACAATTAATTTCCATGACTTTCCCTATGCCAGATAGAATCCGTTTGAAGGATAAAACACAACTTGTCAATGATAATTGCACTGCATTGAGTTCAAAATTGACGTTTAACACCATACTATTTCACAAAATATTGAACTATGTACAGTCAACAAAGCTATTTGGTATGCAAGCAGCTAACTTGCAACTACTCATACTTATAAACAATTTTGTGAGTGTGCTCAGTAGACATCATTATTGTACACCACACTCGTAAGTGTGCCATAAGCTTAAAAAGTTGCACACATTAGAAATAAATATTGCAAGTGCAGTGGAAACATTAATAAAGGTACCATATTTGATATATTACATCTACAGGCAAAAATATTATTTGTTCTTGTTGACTGTGCAAAAACTTCTCTGTTTACACCGCAGGGACATGACAATGCCATCACAATTATTTTGTGAAGAAGAGTGTTTTTGGTGCAGCCAAGCCAAGCCAAGATGTTTACACAATCTCACTGCTCTATAGCTCTGTCTTTTTCTTGCAACGGAAGAATGATGCCAGAATACGGCCCCAGTGAATCATGTCAGCAGTGACAAAAAACCTATGAAAAATATATGCTGAAATTATTTACACATAATTACTTCTCTTGCGTAACAAAAACTACCATTGGTAACAGTATTAGTAGATTAAATGAATTTGAGTGTTTAACTATTATGCTCTAAATTTTTATATTTATATTCTAGCTTGGCCTAAATGCTTTACGTATCCAGGTAACCTTAGTCCAAGTCGGAAGGCATATTGCAACGAATGGTACCTACAAACGGGGTGAATAAGAATGCAGGGGTGAATCGAAACAAAACTTTGAAGGGGATATCACGTTATTTAAATATTGTTGACAGAATTGTGATCTCAAAATTTAAATTAATAAAGAAAACATTGCTTTACTAGAAAACCAATAAGTACTATATTACAGTGAAAATCCCTAACAAAGATTTGTTTCTATTCACCTCTCCGCACCTATTCACCCCGTTTGACGGTACTTAATGTTAAGTTTTCCGTACCAAAATGTTGAAACATAAACAAAACGTGTACTTATCGATGGTCGAAAATCGGGAAAATCTGTAAGCAACTTTAGACGTCATTCTAATGTTAAACGATCGTCGCGAAATACGCGATCGTGATAATTTGTTCGGCAAAATCGAAAACGCCCTCTACCGGCGCGACGCGACGTCGAGATCGAATTTGCTGAATAAATAAACACGACGATCGCATATTTGCATGATGAGGTGATGTAATGACCGTTGGTGGTGTTGGTGGTGGTGGTGTGATGTATCAAAAACAAAAGAAGGGCCTAATGACAAATAACGTTAAAATATCGTTGTAACGATTTTATTCTCTACAATCTTTACTAAGGCGGCAAATATCCAATCGCTGCGGGAAAAAAATTATAGCCAAGTAAAAATAAAAGAATTAAAAAACAATGAATTGTAAACGTTTATAGAGAGTAAAAAAAAATTTTACAACGACATATCGCTTAACTTTATTTGTCATTAGGCCGGGCTCCATATGTTCTTGCCGGTCCTTCTTTATTACCTATGCATATAAATAATATTACTTTATATCACGATATATATATATATATATTAGTTAATCTGACTCCAGTCTTGCCATGAAGTACCGTGTTACCCAGTTAATGGGTTGTGGAGGTCTGGTAGGCAGCCGCTCCACATAAAATACTGGTATTCAGCTAAATCCGGCTTGACTGGAAGCCGACCCCAATATAGTTGGGAAAAGGCTAGGCAGATGATGATCACGATATATATCTTGAATAAACAAGAAGTGATGTCTGCGTTTAACACGACATAAACTTTTCAATTCTTAGTAATTTTCTCCCGTCGACCTCAACTCAATCATTAGTCATTTATTCAAATTAGGCTGAGTGTCAGCACTAATTGAACGTCAAAGTTCTACATAAGTCTGGTCCCCCAAAACGCCCGCCCGTCACCACTTCCTAGTGTTTTAGCTGGGAAGAAGATGTGGCGCAATAAAATCCCCAGCAATACGTCTGTTGGTAAAGTTTTAAAAACTTTAATTCATATAGGAGTATGCAAAGTAGTTTATAATACATGACACAGAAAAATAATATATCCAGTATGTAAATCAAATTAAATGAAATTTATTAACAAGCACTCCATTAAGCTATCAAAAATAGGCTAGCTACGCCACTCATATAAAATGTACGCATCGATATTTGTTGAGCTCCGGATGGGCCACGTCTTGGGCACTCTCCTGTTTCTATGTGTGCATCAACCTTTAGCGTGCTGCCCAATGCGCTGGTATCAAACAACGTACCTAAATAAAAAACTGTAAATAAAATTTACTAATATAAGTTATTATAGATACTTAGTAGTAACATTATGTTTGTACTTATTGTCCTAGTACATTAATAAGGTAAAAGTTAGGTGTAGGAACCATGTCTAGAACAAAACACGAGCGATATTGTATGCCCAAAACATTTTCTTTGTGTGCGTAAGCCAAATGTGTCTACGTTCCTCGAACACAGCTCTCAGTGATGCCATCACTATTCCATTACCCACAAAATATGGGAAAACGAAAACCAGTATCCCATCTACATATAAAGAACAATATAAAAATACTTACTGCAAAGTTATTTTCTCAAAACTGTCAACATATTACATTATATTCAATGGCGTAGGTAGTATTAGTATTTTTTAGTTAACAAAAATATGAACAAAATTGGAAGCACACTGTATTGTGATAAGTTAGGTAATTCGAATTTTAGTTTGATGATCGCTTTACGTAAAGACAATGCATAAAATGTATGTAAGTAGGTGAAATGTAATTTGATCAATTTTTTTTTTGTTTTCCTGAAATGCTATGACATCCCTCCACATTACAAACTGTCATTTTTAATCAATTAATCGCGAGCTGCGCTCGACGGAACGTGACCTTGAGTAGGTACTGATGGCTTGCTGAGAGAGCTTAGCCTTTAGATCCCATGAACTAGTGATGGGCGTTGAATCAACGAACTAGTTGAATCAACGTTGATGTCGCTTCAACGGGATTAACGTTGACCGTGTACAAATCAACTCGTTGAATTCGTCAACGAGTTACGAGACCACGACGTCTATGAATTCAACTCGTTTGACGAAACGAGAAAATGAACCCAACGTTTTGTTATTTTCAACGTACGTAAATTGTATTTCTTTAACAATAAAACTCCCGCAAACTGCATCAAATTGTTCGTAAATTAACATTACAACAGCATACGTTAATAAAAGCGTTTAGGCGTTTATCGTTCATGCAAGTTGACGTTCGTAACACGTTAACTCGTTGACGAAATTAACTAGTTGATCAACTAGTTGACAAACGCAATTCAACGTTAACGTTTCGTTGACGGAAAAACCTTCAACGACCCATCACTACCATGAACACGGCATATTTCTAACGCACCGACGACGCACGTTTTACGAACGCGTGCTAACGGCGCTGTAAATAACCAATAAAAAGCAGTACTGCGTAAGAAGCGCGCTAGCGCGCATCTTCTGCGCGTCGTCGGCGCGTTAAAAAAACACCGTGTGCAAAGGCCGTTATGGCTAAGTTTCAGTCACCTCCCTTTTTGTACTCGTAATAGGTTTCTATGCATTATTATTCTAAGTTGGGTGTATCTTTAAGTATCGTTAATTGTGGCATTTATATTTGTTTTAGTTTACTATTAACAATTACACAACTTGCCGTCACTGTATATTTGCGATTGCTTTTTGACGTTTTTAAGGTACCTATTTAGTCGTTGTGATTGCTATTACTTGTAAATCAGATTTTGGCGAATTTGTACATTATGTTCTTCAGTTTCTCAAAAATAATAATAATAACAATATTAACATTTGATATGGCAACATTTTATAAACAGCATCTACCTAATTGTGTAATGTTTTTGTTACAAAATGTTTCAGTTCCTATTATTTTGTATATAAATAGAATTCATAAAATAGTTGGATAATATTGTGTATAATTATAATCTTCAAATTAAATAAAAACTAGTAATGGAACTCGTTTTTTTTATCGGTTTTTCCACGAATTATAAATTACTCAACACAAACAATTATATAAAACACGAAAATTTATGGTGCTAAGTTAGGTAATAAGTTAAAACAATGAAAGTGCAATTTAAACTGTCTGTCATAGTAACTTATTTCAGGAACTATGTATTTTATTGATTTGAAAGAAAACGGCTGAAAATCGCCCGACGTCTTACAGTAACGAAAAGACAAAAATAAAACAAAAAAATAAAATAAAAAAAGATAAAAATATGCGAGTAATCTTTAAATCATTCATCATCATATCAGCCCAAAGACGTCCACTACTGAACATAGGCCTCCCCCAAGGGGGGGGGGGGTTGCCATAATCGCCACGCTTGGCAGGCGGGTTGGCGATCACAGTGTATGGTGTTGAGTTTTACAGAGAACGCTGCTGCCCATTTTCTGGCAAGTCCCTTGGTCGCCTCATACGACACCCACGGGAAGTGATGGGATGGTATTATTCTTTTACAGCACCATATAGCACCGGCCGACACCACACGCCGTTACTCGTTCATAAGACCGCTTTTGCTAGACGCCAGCATTATGTCCTAAGCTCACACCTATACACAATAATAAATAAAAAAATAAACATAATTGAATTACACACTTACAGGGTTAAAGTTAAAATTGAGGAGTGGATAAAAGAACAAGCCTATGAGGCAACTGAAAGTCCACTTGCCTGGATTGGCTAATTCAGTTATATCAATCATATCACACCACACCACACCACACCACAACACACCACACCACACCACATAACATCATATCGATATCATCATAACTCGAGATTAGCGCCACTTACGATTACAGGTCTCGGGGTGACATGACCACTGTACATGATTCTGGTTTTGTCCAGATTCATCCCGAGACTGCCCCGCTAAGTGTCGAAAATTCCCGGAATGCACCATCGTGCTGTAACGGTGGTGACTATTGCTTAACTTACGAAAAAGTAATTACATTGGAATGTTCAGCTACACTGATAACATTTTAAGGAATGTTCTTCGTTGTTAAGTAACTCGCACTAAAGTAATAATGGACTATAGAATAATCATAATGGTATTGAAGAGCAAATGTTAAACTGTGTTTGTTTATTTATACCTACGTAAATTGTTCTATTCTATTCCATTCTATATTTTCATATGGCAAGTAAAGCCGATGTCGACTATTCTGCCAATGTCTAAAGTGGATTGAGAAAGCAAGTGTGTATGGAATGATGAACGGTGGATACGAGACTATATACTTCGATTAGTCGGTACAGTTGAACACCTGCTGGATTAGTATGGGACTGAAACAAACACAAAATAGAAATACATAAATATTGATTTAATATTGTTAAAACATTAAAATTATTTCATAATACCACATCCACATATACAGTTATAGGCGTATTATCAGGATTGGATATTTTAAAGTAAAAAGTAGGTAGTTTACTTATTAATCAATTTTATTCGATTAACTCACTTAATTTATAATAAATGTGAACTCAATTAATTATCATATCATAATTATTAACTAAAAGGTTTTAACACGATATTAGCAAATCTAGGCGCTATGACAACACGTGTATCGGACCGAGGTCTAGAATAGAATGCTCCGATCGCTCCGCGCGGTCTCGTTTTACGTCCGAGCACAAACAAGTCGAGTAGTGGGGGAGGTGGGGATGGCGACATCGCCTGATCGGTCCGGTGCACGTGCCGTGTACAACCGTACGATGACGTAGCGCCGTCACGGCCATTCTGACGTGCGTACGTCCTCGGACGCGCACTTTAGAAGCACTTAGGTATCTTTAATGAGAACCACAATTTTACTGTTCGTTCATCCTGACATTCAAATCTTATCTCATGGTCTGGTCCGGTCCTACGACCCTTCAGAGTAATAATCTTCTGGTCCGGTCCTAAGACCCTTCAGAGTAACATCTTCTGGTCCGGTCCTAAGACCCTTCAGAGTAATATCTTCTGGTCCGGTCCTATGACCCTTCAGAATTATACTACTGGTCCAGTCTGATGACCCTTCAGAGTAATATCTTCTGGTCCGGTCCTATGACCCTTCAGAATTATACTACTGGTCCAGTCTGATGACCCTTCAGAGTTATAATTTTCTGGTCCGGTCTAAAGACCCTTCAGATTTGTAACTACTGGTCCGGTTCTAACGACCCTTCAGTGTTAAAATCTCCCGGTCCGGTTTAACTAGCCCTTCAGGATTATTACTGCTTGGTCCGGCCATGGAAGACTCTTCAAGCTTTTTTAATTCTTTTTTCGTTCCTTGTTTTTCTTTTTTTTCTTTCCTTTTAAACGCTGCCCCACACTAGGAATCTATCCTGTTTTGTGGGTGAGTTCACAAACATACAAACTCACTCGCACAGACCAAACCCGGAACAACTATCTGTAGGCCATACAAATATTTGTTCCGTGCGGAAATCGAACCTACGTCACGCAGCGCAGCAGCCAAGCGCCCAAGTACTGCGCCAACCGTGACGTATCTTTTAATTTAAACTGTTCCTAGATTTGCTAGGCCGGACTAAACTGGTCCCTGTAGCTAATATAATAATAAATTAACTCGTGATTTGTCCTTGTTCTATTGAATCAATTTTCTCTATGAATTTAAAGCACTTGTCACAACGTTAATTGGTTTAGGATCCAAAAACCCTTCCAATGATGTACCTACATGATCTATTAAGTTAACTACTGCTACTGGCTTTTTAAGTACGAGAGCCGGCATTTTTTTTTAAAAGTGTGAGCCCTAAAATAGTACCACTTAAAACTTTATTTTTATGGGAAGTTTCATGAACAAGTTCTTCATTATTATTCGCCGTCACGTCATCACTGATAATTTCTGCATCTACCGTTCATGTGAGCACTCACGAATTACTTTACGTTAATCTACAATCATAAAAACAACGCTGCTCTGTGCGGTTCGTATCAATCAATGTTATTATAATCTCACCCGTATTAAATTGCAAAAAATGGAAAATCTATTTAGAACTTGTAATAGCTCAGAATTCTCTGTACCTTAAAGCTTTTATCAATGTCATTAAAATCAAATTGCTATTCATGATAGTTTTGATACTATCAAATTTACTAACTGATGTTATGTATGGCAAACTGCCTCCGTACGTTAATACGAAAGCCTAGATCCAAATTTTCACTAAAAAAAACGTCTAAGTTGAAACATGACCTTGTGGTACTTGCTATGCGATAACTAAACCTAAAGCTCACACTGAATAAAATTTTGACACTATTACCGCCAATGGGAAACTCTTTTAAGTACTCGCTTTGTGCTAACTATGTCAAAATTACCTAGCACTATCAATGCAACCACCGAATTGGTATCAAACCCTTTAAAGCTTCGTTTGCTATTCAAATAAAACTTGAGCGACTCACCAAGTATTCCAGTCGGCCTTGAACGCTCTTAACCCCAGATGTTGACATGATACTTGGCTACTGCAGTTTGCCAACTGTTTGCCAACCTTCGGTCTGTCACGCTCAGAACCGCTCAGAAGTTGCAGCTGCTCAGCAGTTGTTGCAACTGCTCAGCAGTTATGGCAGCATGCCAACCGCTAGCCTCCTGCTGGCTTTATACACCATGATACGATGTCTGAAACCGAAAAACGTTACGACAGTACAAGTCCAATAAAAGCTGTGGTGGGCCAAAAGGTTTCAGGTAAGTGTAGTAGTCACAGTATCAAAGTAAATAAAAATCTAAATTTTATCGGACCATTGGCACAAGAAAGCGGCCTATGCCTATGAATGGTGATATAAAATCAAAATATTCAAAATAAAGTGTTAGGTAACTAAATCGCTCTTATGTCCAAAAAAATAAAAGCTCTCTGGTATTTCACTGCATGACTCGATCAGTGATAGCAGAATAATATCGCTTCATCAGCATTATTTGACTAATGACCAAGTCTTTGTGCCCATTTCAAGCGAACTCCTGTGCAACCGCCACTTCCAGGTATGTGCTTCCAATTTACCAAGAGTAGATAGCGACGGCAAAAGAATGGTCTCCCTTAGGGCAGTGTGTTGGCGCCGACGCTTTTTTTAACATATACGCGAACGAACCGCCTTCCACCTAACACACGGAGTGGTTCTTGTACGCGGATTACCTGGCCCTAGCAAACCAAGCAGCGACTTTTATGGACGTGGAGCATAAACGTACAATGGCACTCAGTGTACTGCGAGATTAGTGTGACCGCAACGCTCTACGGCCGAACCCATCTAAGAGACAGTCGTGCGCCTTCCATCTCTGCTATAGGCCCGCAAATCGAATGCTTAACATCACATGGCGTAGAGCCAAGCTCCAACACTGCTCGAATCCAAAATATCTCGTGTGACGTAAGATATGGTCTAAGCGTAAAAGTCAAACTGTTACAATACTTAGCTCCGTCGAACCCGGAATAACTCGCTCCGTCACCTAATTTCCATCAATTCGGGAGCGGCACACGATGTTCTCCGTACAACCAGCATGTCCCTATTTTTTCTGCTGGCGTGTTTGCTTGCACAGTGTGGCACCGACCTGCTCTTTCTCGGAAAGTAGACATTGGCCTAAACGAAACGTGTCAGATAATATCAGGCTGATTAAAATAGACTTCACAAAACAAACTCTACCCGCTTGCAGGCATCGCACCTCCTGCTGTTCGAAGGATCAGAAAACCGATTCCCGACATCCCTGTATGGCCACATGCCAACATCGGGAAGACTAAAAAGTCGCAAGAGCTTCCTTCTATCTACACAGGCGATCCTGGATATGCCATCTAAAGGGAGAAGCAGAGTGTGGGAAGAGAAGTATCCACCAACTCACGACTTCATAAAATCCAAAGAGCAATTGCCCCTGGTCGTGAATCGCAATGGCAATTTGCGCACCCAGTTAGGCCACTGCAAACAACTTGGCGAAATGAGGATGTAATGATCTGTTGTATACCCAACGTGAGTGCAGTGAGGGTAGCCGCATAAAACTCGTCGAAAAGGAATTCGGCGCAAAGCTCTTCAGCGCCATATGGTAAAACAATAAACTGCTCTGCACATCACTGCATCCTCGACAAAACATACCACCACGGTGACGCACTATGATCGTGTGTCGAACTTCGGCCTATCGGATTTAACTTCACGACACTTCACGGCACACATCAAGTTTTTAGCGTCTGGATAAACGCATGCGTTTTAAAAACAAACCGCAATTTTCACTATCACTGTCATTACATTTCAAAACGTAACCGCCACATATTTCACTAGCATTGTCACGAATCTCCATGTGGGCCCTTTGAGTTACGTCCCAATTCTGATATAGGCGTATTATCAGGATTGGATATTTTAAAGTAAAAAGTAGGTAGTTTACTTATTAATCAATTTTATTCGATTAACTCACTTAATTTATAATAAATGTGAACTCAATTAATTATCATATCATAATTATTAACTAAAAGGTTTTAACACGATATTAGCAAATCTAGGCGCTATGACAACACGTGTATCGGACCGAGGTCTAGAATAGAATGCCCCGATCGCTTTTTTTTTTTTTTTTTTTATTTTATGTGTGGCCTCTCGCAGGTCAACCTAGGAGGTTGTCGACTGCTTAACCGGACTTTCCTGTGGTGGCCTTAATATAAATATTAAAGCCTCCAGCCAGGGCTTATTTTAAACTTACAAACTAAGCGACTACACGCTAAGGGCACCCCTGTGGGGTACGGACCTCGGCTTAGGGCGTCGCTGGGGGGAGGACAGCTAGGGACGGCTGGATCGAATATTGATTATTTAGGGGCGAATTTAAAACTACAGGCTTAGCGGCGCGGGCTGCCTCGAGCAAAGGTCGGGGTGGACATTGAAGAGAAGATCGCGACGGGCCTCGGCGGCGAGGGCGAAAGGACGGCGGTCTTGTTTTGAGTGTGCTAGTTTCTTTACGACTTTCTTGTAGAAGAGTGGTAGAGTCATCAGGAATGGTTAAGGTGTGCCTCGGACGGCGGATCTTTGAGATGCGGGAGGGTTCATATCGGGCGGCCGTTGCGATAAGGGGGTTGCGGTGTTTGACAGCAGTATCGAAGAAACGCTTAGTAATGCGTTTCATGAACTGCTGTATGGTGGGCAATTTGAGATCTACGTGGAGAGTCTCATTGCGGACATAGTAGGGGGCTCCCGTGATCTTACGGAGGAAACGGTTTTGGAGCGTCTGCATCCTATGGAGGTGATGAGGCTTTGCGTGTGCAAAGACAGCGCAAGCGTACGTCATGATGGGACGGATGACCGCGGTGAACAGTCGCAATTTGCACTTGAGTGACAATTTGCTGCGGGCGGTCGTGATAAAGTGAAGCCTTCCCTGGGCGAAGGCGGCGCGTGAACGGGCCTGCCTTATGTGCTCAGCGAAGGTGAGGTGTCTGTCCAGGATGACCCCCAGGTATTTGGCTTGCTTCTCCCAAGGGATCGGCTTGCCATACATGGTGATCGGACGGGGGGAAGGGGGTTTAAGCCGCGGTTTTGAAAACAGAACCGCTTGACTTTTATCAGGGTTTACTTCTATTCTCCACTTTCTGAACCATCTGCCCAAGACGTTTGCGTAAGTTTGGAGAGTGCGAGCGATAGAGTCAGGGTCACGACCGCTATAGTACATGGCCGTGTCGTCAGCGAAAAGGGCCAACTGAGCCTTATTACTTTTGGGGATATCGCTGGTGAACAGCGTAAATAATAGGGGGGATAACACTGAGCCCTGAGGGACTCCTGCTCGGATGGGGTGAGGGGACGAGAGTGCACCCTCGATTCGATAGCGAAAGGTGCGGTTTGACAAAAAGTCTCGCAAGATGAGCACGAGGCGGTCTGGCACGCCGAGTTGGTATAGCTTGTAAATTAAGCCATTGTGCCAGACTTTGTCAAATGCTTTCGCTATATCAAAGAACAAGACGCCCGTCATCGAGCCACGCTGGAAGCCAGCGCTTAGGTGTTCGACGATGCGGTGCACTTGTTGAATGCACGAGTGTTCGGTTCGAAAACCAAACTGCTCGTCAGGGATAAGACTCTTTGCTTCGGCAAAATCTTTGAGCCGCTTGTAAATAAGCCTCTCGTAGATTTTACCGAGAACGTTGAGTAGACTGATGGGACGGTAACTGGCGGGATCAGATTTGGACTTACCTGGTTTGGGGATACCGATAACGGTGGCCTGTTTCCATGCTTGGGGGAAGATGTTATTGCTTAATGCGCCATTGAAGATGGCAGTCATTAGCACTATGAGTTGGGCGGGGAAGAGTTTGAACATCTTATTGGTGATGCCGTCGGAGCCAGGGGCTTTCCTAGGCTGAAGCCTTTTGATGATATTCTCCACCTCTTCAGGAGTGACGGGGAGTAGAGGATCATCAGGATCTTCGACTGGTGGGAGGGAAGCCCTACGTTCGACTTCGGCATTCACTATATTGAGGTGAGCTTTGTCTACTGGTTGAGAGCTGGGGGAACATTGGGACTCTAGGCTGTCGGCTAGACATTCCGCTTTATCAGAGTTGTCAAATGCGACACTCTTGTCGGGGCGGATGAGAGGGGGCATTGTGGCCTCTTCTTTGGATCGTAACTTCCTCTGAAGTTGCCAAAAGGCGAGGTGGGTGGGCTCGAGTTCGCTTAGCGTCTTGTCCCAGCGCGCGGTACGCAGCTCAGCAGTGCGTTTCCTCACAGCACGCTGCAAGTTGCGCATGTGAGCTTTGTTTGCGTCACAGGGAAAAGAACTGTATGCACGGATGGCTGCGTTCTTCTCGGTTATCAGACTCCGTACATCGTCCGGGAGTTTCCAGCGGTGGTCTTCCACCACTGGAATCTCCCTTGAACATTC
Source organism: Lacanobia wlatinum (assembly GCA_947578705.1). Lineage (NCBI taxonomy): Eukaryota > Metazoa > Arthropoda > Insecta > Lepidoptera > Noctuidae > Lacanobia > Lacanobia wlatinum. The sequence continues at coordinate 6,744,807 of OX388044.1, read as the reverse complement.
GTTCAGAACGGATTGTACGTGATCCGTAAGCAAGTCGATCGCCGCCGTCGTGTCAGCGACTGAGACAATATGATCGGGGATGGCGTCTAGGTGAGGCGACGTGGTGGATTTCAGTCTTTCGCTTACTTTCCTCCAATCGGTGATCACTTGAGACGGGGGAGGCTGGTCGGGATCAAGCTGGCCCGAGCGGGAGCCTAGGTGCATGACCACTGGACGGTGATCAGAATTGAGCTCGTGTAGCGCTTCTATAGATTGTAAACGGAGGTTTACATTCTTCAGCAACGCCACATCGAGGACATCGGGATTCTGGTTGGGATCATGAGGGAAGTGAGTGGGAGTCATCGGAGCGATGACGTCATAGTTTAAGGTTTCACCTAGATTATACACGACCCTGCCTCTGGCATTTGCAGTGTTGCAGTTCCACGCGGGATGCTTGGCATTGAGGTCACCCGCTAAGATAACGGAGTCACTTAAGCCAAAGACGGTGGTGAAGTCGCTAACGAGAGCGATGGGGTCGTCAGGCGTGGGAGACGAGGTCGAGGGCGGTGGATAGTAGGCGGAGATGATGGTGATTGGTTGATGACCATTCATGCCCAGCCGACAGGCTGAGTATTCGAGCAGAGAACGGGGTGTGGGAGGGGTCAAGGGGATGCAATACAGCTCCTTTTTATAATAAATGAGAGCGCCGCCGCCGTGACAACGCGACCTATCGTTGCGAACTATGCGGTAGTTGGCAATTTTAGTATCGTTGCGGTGGGGTTTTAGGAATGTTTCCTGTATGAGGAGGATGTCTAGCTGATGATCGCGGAGGAATTTTGCGATCTCATCGCGCTGGTTGCTAATGCCATTGGCATTGAAAAACCCTAGTTTGAGTGATCTGGGCCTGGTGGCGTTGATGCGTGACTTATCCATTGATTAGTCATCAATTGCATCCATGGCGTCCAGAGCGTCCGTAATAGACTTATAGGCGGTGAAGATCTCATGCGCCTTTCTGGTAGAGAGTTTCAACTGACCATCGTTTCCTCTGGTCGCATTTAACTCGTCGGACATGGCCCTTGCAGCACGGGTCATGAACAAGCTGTAGGCCTCCAGGATTGTGGGGCCCTTGACCGTGTTGGTTGGAGGAATGGGACGCGCTTGCACTGTTGCGGGAGCAACAGTGCACTGAGGCGCAGGCTGGGAAACAGCAGTGCGCTGTGGCGCAGGCTGGGAAACAGCAGTGCGCTGTGGCGCAGGCTGGGAAACAGCAGTGCGCTGTGGCGCAGGCTGGGGAACAGCTGGGACGACGGAGGTCGCAGGCGCGGGGGTCGGCGCTGGAATGGGCATCGCCATTAGCGCTGGGATGGGCTGGGAGGAGGAGGCCACCAAAGCTGGGAATGCCTTTTGGTGGTTGAGCCGGTTCCACGGAGAGGGCCTCTGTGGAGCTAGCCGATCGGGCAACTGACAGGAGGGTTTTCTCTCTGGGCCTGATTCGCGTAGCTGGCGGGCGTTGGAACGCTTTGCCAGTTTGGGGGAGATCTTTGGGGCTTTGGGACACCCACGATAATTTGCTGGGTGACCGGACTGGCCGCATAGTACGCAGCTGGGAGGCTCTGCGCACTGTGAGCGGTCTTTGGGGCGAGGGCACTCGCTGGTGCTATGCTCATCCAGACACTTGACGCATCTGGGTTTCGCGTAGCAGTTACGCTGCGAGTGCCCATATAGTTGGCAGCGGTGACACTGACCAACTACTGTCGGGCGGAAAGGCTTCTCAATTTGGATGCCGGAGAGGTTGCAAACCGATTTTATTTTAAAAATCGGGTTGTGGCCCTCGGTGGGGTCGCATACGACCAGCACCATGTCATATAGGTCGCCTCCCCTTGCTTTGTGCAAACGGTGGACGGCGGACACTGGGACGGACTGTGCAAGGAGATCCTCTTTGACGTCGTCAGTAGAGATCTCCTTTGGGATACGTCTTATCACTACTCGGGTGGGCGTATCCTCTGGGAGGGTATACGTGTGAAAGGAAATGTTCCTTTCACGCAGGGCACGGGTTAGGTCCCGGTAATCACTAGCTGTCGGGACAACAACTTTGATGCCATTTTGGCAGGCTTTCGCATTTGTGTAATTGATCTTGCGATCAACACACATCTTCGAAACACCGGTCCATTTCGCCTTGTCTTGAATGTACACAGGCGGTGGGGGGCGTTGCTTCTTTTGGGAAGCAGAGGCGGGGGTATTGGGACTGGTCGGTCGTCTTGCCTGCGCTGCTGTGCCCCGATCGCTCCGCGCGGTCTCGTTTTACGTCCGAGCACAAACAAGTCGAGTAGTGGGGGAGGTGGGGATGGCGACATCGCCTGATCGGTCCGGTGCACGTGCCGTGTACAACCGTACGATGACGTAGCGCCGTCACAGTGATTTAGAATTGCGTGTGACTCATAGTTTGATGTTATTGTGACGGATGAAGATCATCAGCGCCACAAGCAGTTCTGGAGAGGAATATGTTAAAAGGCAAGGGAAGTTAATAGGAAGAGGAATTTTAAATTTGGGGAGACGGCCATATAAATCGAGTGAGGGGACGTTTCTAGAACATTCAAAGAATATGTGGTCTAAAGTACCCTCTCCCATACCGCACTCGCACAGGGAGGAATCGCGTATACGTAATTTATGCAGGAAAACGGGGGTAAAGCAGAAACCTAAACGGATTCTACAAATAACTGATATAATAGTTTTGGAAGCCTTTCTAAAATCAAAAAACCATGGTTTTGGATTTATTATTGGTTGGACAGCATAAAAGAATCTGCCTTTCTTTTTGCTGGACATATTCCACTGTCCCTGCCATGAACGCTGGAGATAAATAGAAATTTTGGAAGGGACAACAGATCGTAGCTCAGATAGGTGTTGTGTGAGAGGTCCGCCGTCACAGATGAGCAGGCATCTCTAGCCAAGGCGTCGACACGTTCATTGCCCTTGATGCCACAATGACTGGGTATCCAAACTAGCTGAACCTCCCTTTGACTGCTAGCGCAGGATAGTAAGGAATTTTTGATTTTTAAAATAAGGGGGCTATGAACTTTACTTTTAAAAGGACTTTGTTTTAAAGCTTGGAGGCAACTAAGGGAGTCCGTAAAAATTACTGCTTTTCCAATGTTAGTGTGTGACTCTATAAAAGAACAAGCTTCTAATATAGCCACACACTCGCCAGTGAATACAGAAGAATCCTTAGGGCATTTGTACTGAAGTATAATACTGGAACTTTGGTAATACACCGCGGCTCCGGTGTTGTTATCATTATTTAATTTAGAAGCATCAGTGAAGAATAGTTGAAAACCATTCCAACGTTCCCCCACCACCGCATTAGAGGCTGAATTCGCTAATGGAGATTTTTTGGAAATACCAATATCGAAGAGTATTTTGGGGATAAAACATAAGGTTTCGTAAGAAAAGTTGAATAGGGGTAGTCTCGGATACTGGAAAATCGGACGCGCTAAATTTTGTACTTTTCGAAATGCTTTAAGGACTAAAGGAATTTCTTTATTTTTCCAATAATTAGAGCTTCTGCATAAGGTGTCTAACTCGCTTAATTTACCTAAAAGGGGATGGGACGATCTAGAAACTAATCTAGACAGAAAACGAGAGGCTAGGAATTGCCGTCTTAGGGCCAGAGGTGGTTCAGCACATTCGACCTGCAACGCGTTAACGGGGGAAGACTTCATGCAACCAGAAATGATCCGAAGGCACTTCGACTGTACTCTATCCAGTCCGCCAGAGCGCCTTTATTGCAAGGAATTAGGTGGTATGTACCGTAGTCCAGAACGCTACGGACTAAAGCGTTGTAGACGAGTCTCATGGTGTAGGGGTGAGCACCCCACCAAACACCCGCAAGAACTTTTAGAATAGAGATAGTTCTTTCACATTTTTGGATCAGAAAATTAATGTGGATTTGCCAGTTAATTTTGAATCTAAAAGCACGCCTAAAAATTGGGCTTTACTAACAATGGGAATACTATGGTCTGAAATGCGCAATGTGATTAGGGGTATCTGTCTTTTCCGAGAGAAAATTACTGCCGAGCTTTTTGGTGCAGAGAGTGATAGTCCATGGCTTAAAAGCAAGCAAAGAGTCCAAAGAGAGGCATAGAGAAGCAGCAGCATCAACAATGGAAGGATCTGTCACGTTTAGAGCAATGTCATCAGCGTATTGTAAGATCTCCAAAGAGAGGCATAGAGAAGCAGCAGCATCAACAATGGAAGGATCTGTCACGTATAGAGCAATGTCATCAGCGTATTGTAAGATCTGACAATTGTTATTTAAGCAGGACCCAATATGAGCCGTGTATAAATTATACAACAGTGGACTGAGGACAAAGCCTTGAGCCCTTCCACGTCCGCCTTTCATTAAATTCCTCTCCCTGGACTCTCAGAACCATAGAACGAGAAGAAAGGAGACCACATATACATTGTATCATCTTAGCCGGGAGACTCAGCTGAGGCAATTTTTGCCTGAGTACGGGAAGAAGTACGTTGTCGTATGCGGAGGAGATGTCGAGGAAAGCAGCAACGACGGATTGGTTTTTGGAGAAGGCTATATGTATATCCGTAACTAAAACACCAACACTATCCATTGTACTAAGCCCTTTCCTAAAACCAAATTGGTAGTTCGGCAGTAAATCTTTCGACTCTACAATCCATTCGAGACGGTTCTTGATTAGATGTTCTAGTAGTTTAGAAAGGACTGAAGATAAAGCAATAGGCCTAAGGCCATTCGGATCATCTGCATGTTTACCAGGTTTCAATAAAGGAATGATAATCTGTATCTTCCACTGATCTGGAACCCAACCATGACTATAACAATAATTTATAAAATTAAGATAGAATGTTTTAGCCTTAATGCTACACTGGGAAATAAAAGAGTATGGCACGCCATCAATACCAGGGGCTGAGTCCCGGACATGTTGTAGTACCACATTCAGTTCGTCCAAAGTAAAAGGAGCATCAAAAGGATCTTGTGTATTGGTCAGAGGCACATTTACACATTCAGATAGGGCTGGTACAAATGGTGGTGCTATTTTGTCAAAGAAAAGTTCAGCAGTTTCCCTAGTTATTGGTGAAGTGATTGAAGGGGAACACCCACGTCTAAACCTATTGATATGTTTCCAGACAGTTGAGATTGGAGTAGAGGGGGATAAGGAGGTGCAGAATTTCACCCAGCCCGCGCGTTTCTTTTTACGATGAAAGCGTTTGGCTTTGGCGTTACTCTGAAGGTATGACAAGAGGTTTGTGGTGCACATATCTATGTTGTAGCGATTCTCGGACTCATTTCGTTCTCTGACTGCCGCAGTGCATTCTGGATCCCACCATGGGGGTGAAGGGATTTTATTTCTGGCACTGTTTCCAATAATGACGCAATGTTTGGACAAGTTATATTTCAGAAATGGAGGAGAAGTTTTTTCTAAATAGGATTAGATAATAAAAGATGCGATTATAGGGTAATGGTCACTACCATGCGATAAAGATGTACATTCCCACAGGGCAGATGCTGCTAATTCGACTGAACAGAATGTAAGATCTACACAGCTTTTCTGCTGTCCGGGAGGAGATCTACGAGTTGGGCAGCCGTTGTTCAGGATACAGAGATCTAAGTCATCAAGGATGTCTACTAGAGCTACACCAAAGGCATCACAGCGTTCCGACCCCCATCTGTAATGGTGGCAGTTAAAATCGCCCATAACTAACATGGGTTCTTGAGTGTTGGTAAAAATGTCTTTTAAAATATTTAGAAAGTTAGGGTGAGGGTTTTCGATATAAACGGAAAACACTGTAATGCCTTCAACCCTTCCTGCTGCAATACTCAAATTATCGTCAAGGGAAGGAAAGGACACAGGGAAAAGTGGGACCCGATTGTTTACGAAGAGGGCTGCCCCTCCGTACCCATCGGATCTATCACATCTGAGGATGTTGAAATGTGGCATATGAAAGCTAAGATTGGGGGTGAGCCAAGTCTCAGCTATGGAGCAAGCCAATGGCTTTTACTTATTTAAGAGGAATATGAAGTCGTGCTTCTTATGCCACACGCTCCTCACGTTCCACTGTAGGAATACTAGGCGGGACGCCATTTTTGATTTCTAAAAGAAGAGAAATAAGGTTGGTTGGCAACGTTGGACGGTGATTGGGAAATATTGGAAGATGCGGAAAAGATTGTGGGTAAAAGTTTTATCAAAAGTTCAGTAAGGGAAATTATATTGTTGGAGGGGATGTTGTTATTATTTAGAGCACAACCATTAGGTTGTGATGGTTGGGGAGTGCTAATTATTTGCTGGTGAGCAGCTTTGTCGTAAGATAGGGAAAGAGGGGTGTGGGTCTTGGGTGGGAGGGTAACAGTTTTTTAATAGGAAATTGGAGTTTTAGTTGCATTAGCATAATTACTAGATACTACTGGAACTACTTTGCTAGCAACAGCGTAGGAAATGTTTTTGACAAATGTTCAGCGTAGGATATGTTGTTAATTAAAGGAAGCGCAAGAGTCGAACTGCATCTTTTAACAAATACTGGTGAGATAAGGTTAGGTCCAGCACCCTTAGTTCGATAATTTTTCTAATTGCTCTGAAAACATCGGATTCATCAAATTTTACACTTGAAATAAAGTTAGAAGTACCGCATTGGGATTCATAGCCAAACGATTGCGAACAATGAGTATGTGAATGGGCTGCGAGGTATTTACCGTGTATATGAAAATTGAGTTGCGAATAGGTTAGCGATTTCAGGACCAGTTTTAGCGATTTTCTCTCCTAGCATCATTCTTGCAGGAATCGATGGTTTACCACCGCGTTTGTCATTAGTAAATTTCCAAAAGGCTTTTGAGTTTTTAGGGATGTCATTTTCTATTTTGGTTTTGTATCTGGAATAGCATTCATCATAAAGCTTGTGAGAGCGAGAGCGTAGCAATTGATACTCGATTTCATCTCTAGGATTACCAAATCTCTTTCGCATTTTTTTCTTTTCAGATAAAAGTCTAAGTTTTTAATTCCTACCACAAAAGCTAAAACCTAAAACATAAAACTAAAATGAAAAGTTCAAAGTCGTTCTAGTTAATTTTATACCTAATTGTTGAGTTGAGGTGTACGATTACTGCAAATGAGTGCACTGCCTGGACATATCCACTAAATCTGTGTGGTTCTTCAGAAAACCATTTCAGTCACTGATATACATCTTCTTCATATATACCAGCCTATTTAGTGTGGATCTTTGACACTGTATACTTTGATTAACATATTGTATTTTTTTTTAACTCGTTCAGTTGATTATGGTTACCCTGAGTTCGTGTCCGTGGACATGAACTCGAGCGGCGCTTTGGCGGCGGCGGCGCGGGTATCGGCGCTGCGAGTCTACGACGCAAACCCGTTTACGAAGCCAGCGGATGATCGCGCGGCGCGCGTAGTGTTTTGTTATGAAAAGTTGTCTATCTATGACTACGTCACTGCAGACGCGCGGGCACCGCTCGATTGGCGCGAGCCGCTCGTACGCTGCCACCGCGCCGCCCCCGCGCCGCTGCCTTCGTGAACAGATCTATATAAATCTACTAGCTTTTGCCCGCGACTTCGTCTGCGTAGATTTTGTACCTGGCGCGCAACTACTTTGTCTCATAGTTTCATCCATGGAAATACATCTCCATGATTTTGGTAACCTGATAGTTTGCGAGTCTTTGCGGTTCGTACTTACAACCCCGAAATAACTTCGACATTTTCCTGGTCTCCTAGTACTAGTGAATCTTTAGAATCATCTTGTGAATTTTTTCACATTGGAATTTTGTAAGTTTTTGTTCTAGGATTTTTTTATTCTTCATAGTTACGGATTATATTATTATTTCATATTAAAGGAAAAGGTCTCAGAAATCTAAATATGTATAAATTATAAATGCTTCTAATGGAAAAAATAGTCGCAGTCTATCACCACCTAGAGACCGAGAAACCAGCGCTCTTGTTTCTGTCGGAGACGCAGATCGGATGTCCGTCTGACGTGGCGTATCTTGCATACCCAGGGTCTACCCTGGAGCACCACTTCAGGCCACGCGCGGGCGTATGTATGTACGCCCGGGACGACATCTACTATCGGCGTCTCCGTAATCTTGAGATCTCCAGGTTTTCAACGCTGTGGGCTTTAGTGGACACCAGCCTGGATAAAATTATCTGCGCCTGTGTCTACCGTTCGCAGTTCGCGGTGATCTGGAGACAACTGGGCTAATACAGCACCTCAGTGAAGCGGCGGATGCGGCTCAGCAGCGGTACCCTTCTGCCCAATTGGTGTTGCTGGGGGACTTCAACGCTCACCATCAGGAATGGCTTTTCCCATACCAACACACAGACCATGCTGGACGAGAGGCGCGAAAGCTAGCGCTTGCGTTAAATCTCACCCAGCTGGTCCAGGGGGTAACGAGGGTGCTGGATGTTGATTCGCACACAGCCAATTGCTTGAACCTTCTGCTGACAACAGATCCAGACCGCTACTCGGTGTCGATTTCTTCTCCACTGTGTAGTTCCGACCACTGTCTGGTGAAGTCTGTTTCCGTCTACTCCCCGCCCGATCCTAGCCCAAGAGGCACCCGGCGGGTATGGTGATACAGGTCAGCAGATTGGGATGGCATGCGATCATTTTTCGCATGTTACCCTTGGCAGCCTACTTGCTTTCCTTCAACTGATGCTTCGTCCTGCGCTGAGGTCGTGACGGATGTGTTGCGGAAGGGAATTGGTACTACATTCCGTTCTCAGACGTAGCAATGTCTGGCGAAGCTCGCCCATGGTTTGGTGTGCTAATACGATAAAACATGTGGCGTAGGTACCTAGCATGGGTCGACGCCCGTGTGCGCAAAGCAAATGACGAAGAAGAGAGCATTTAACAAGGCTGCCAAGTCCTGCAAGAAGGTGTTGCGGAGAGCTCGGTTTGACCACATTAGCCGAACAGGGACCAAACTTGCTTCATACCCAGCAGGTAGCAAAGCTTTTTGGTCCCTGGCTAAGTCGGTCGAATCGAACTTCTGCCGCCCCTCACTACCACCACTGCTGAGACCCGATGGGTCGCTGGCCCACTCCGCTGAGGAGAAAGCAAACTTGTTTGCTTCTATGTTTGCGGAATCGTCGCGTCTGGATCCTGGTGGCGCGAGGCCCCCTGCTTCTCGTGATGGATGCGAGTCGAGTATGTCGAACATTCGCATTCATCAGAGGGACGTTCTTCGGCTACTGCGTAACCTAGACGTGAATAAGGCTAGTGGCCCCGATGGGATACCGGTTTGTTGTGATACAATTATTTTGAGGACTTGTGCGCCTGAGTTGTCTCCAATATTGACACGCCTTTTTCGCCTTTCGTTTGAGACTGGAAAAGTACCGAATGCTTGGAAGCAAGCTTAACGTACAGCCCGTGCCCAAGAAGGGTAGTCGAGCTGACCCGTCGAATTACAGACCCATCTCGGTAACGTCCATACTGTGTAAGAGTATGGAACGCGTGCTGAATCGTAAGCTCCTAGCATACCTAGAAGCGAATGGTATCCTTAGCGACCGACAATACGGGTTCTGCTGAAATCGGTCTACTGGGGATCTTCTAGCGTATGCCATTCACATCTGGAGTGAGGCCATAGAGAAACACGGGGAGGCACTTGCGGTCTCCCTTGATATCTCGAAGGCCTTCGACAGGGTCTGGCACGATAGCCTTATTAGTAAGATTCCTTCCTTCGGTCTGCCCGCCGGATTGTGTGATTGGATTGCAGACTTCCTGAGGGATCGGTCTATCCGAGTGGTCATAGATGGCTGCTCTAACGGACTGCTGGATATTAATGCCGGGGTTCCTCAGGGGTCGGTGCTCTCGGCAACATTGTTCCTGCTGCATATTAATGATATGCTAAAACCCGGTACATTTGGGTATGCAGACGACAGCACTGTTGCTGAGAGATACGTGTCCGACGCACGAGCTGGTAGGTCGCAGATCCGGTCTCTCCGGGAGGCTATGGTAGAGCGCTTGAATTTGTCCTTACAGGCTGTTTCTGAATGGGATGATGCCAATCTGTTCAGGATCAATACTGCTAAGACCCAAGCGTGTTTTTTTTCGCTAAAAGGAGCCAATTCCACCCAGCTCCATCTTTTCGTGGTGTAACCGTGCCGATAACCGACCGACTTGAGCTTCTTGGTGTTACGTTAACACCTACCCTCAATTTTGGCCCTTTCATATAGGCAAAGGCTTAAGTGGCTGCCAGAAAGTTGGGGTCCTAGCAAAGGTGAGACGGTACTTCACGCCAGAACAGCTGCTCAAGCTCTATCAAGCGCAAGTTCGATCGTGTATGGAGTACTGCTCTCATCTTTGGGACGGATCTGCCAAATACCAGCTCGATGCCCTTGAGTCAATTGAGAAACGAGCCAAGAGGATCATCGGTAATGACAGGCTCGTTGAGTCGAAGCTCCAAAGTCTTGAGCATCGACGCCGAGTTGCTGGCCTGTCGGTTTTCTATCGGTTGCATTTTGGGGAGTGTGCGACGGAATTGCATGATTTAATTCCGCCAAGCCCGTTCCATCATCGGACCACAAGACGAACGGCGATGCGCCACCGGTACATGGTGGACATCCCACCCACACGCACAAAACGTTTTGGGAACACATTCATAGTGTGTACAGCTAAGAAGTGGAATTCCCTGCCAGAGTCTGTGTTTCCAGATAGCTACAACCTGGGAGTCTTTAAGACAAGAGTGAATAGGTTGCTTCTAATCAAGCGTGCTCCATCTTCGACCGCATCATCGCTTACCATCAGGTGAGATATTGGTCAAACGTACCTATGCCTATCTATAGTAAAAAAATAAAAAAATAAATAAAGGCTCCAAAGTTTAATCTTTCAGTCGGAGCATGAAGCATAAAGTTGAATACCTTTACTATACCTTTAGACACGTTATTTCCTCCCGGATAAAAATTTGTCAGCTGATATTTAATATGATCCTGTAAGTAATTAAATAAATCAGCTGGCAAGATGCCGAGAAAACAAACAAACATTACGTGTTCGTATGACTAGCTGACGACCTTTCCACCGAGATACAGCCAGCTGACGTTTTGTTTTCTGTTAGATATTGGGTTGGCTATAATCTGACACTATTTTCATTCGGGAATAAATTGATTGATTGATTGGGAGGAAATGACAGAATATTTTTCTTTTCGACGTGTTTGGGAGGCTGCCACTGGTTAACCTACCCACCAAATCGCAGCTGACGATCACAGAAGTCCATAATAAAGCTCTCTTAACCATCTTACAAGTTTTCGTCCGGGAGAAAATGTATGACAAAATTTGAGCCTGGATCGCGGTCTATAACGATCATAGACATATAAAAAGTATGGACTGGAAATACCTACAAAAAAAGGTGCATTACAATTCAAAGTGTCTCATAAAATAGCTGCCAATGCTAGGGTTGTACCAATCAGGGAATATAGTGTTACTATAAAAGTATCGATACTAATACGACATAATAGTATTACGAGTCTTACTAGATATCACGTATGAATCATAAGTATAATTTATATTCTAACAGTCTGTTGTAACAGAAAAATGAGTAAAGGCTTACTACTTTCTGTTAATGACAGTTAATGTAGTTTTTTCTGCACAGATTTTAAAAACTCTTTTACTTGCATCACTTTTGCGCTTTCACTTATTTTATATTTGGTCTGTAGCTTCTGGTAGGTGGACTAGGTTTGCCAGATAGTCATTTGATTTCCGGGACAATTCGAGGGACACTAATTTGGTGGGTACGAAAATAGATAGTGGTCTTTGTAAATTGCATTTCTTGTAATATTTTACAAACGTACCAATACACCTGTTTCAAAAACGAACTTACCAGCTTCTATTGCTCATACAATGTAGATTATTTTTAAAATATTAAAACACAACCATAAATTGTGCATCGCACCTCGCTTTTACTTATTCATTAAATAAAACTTCGGTAAAAATCAACATTCAGTAAACATTTGGTATGACTCTGTGCACTTCCTTGCACTTTCATTTTTAAAGTTTCAAAATTCTTTAGTGAATTCCGGTCCCCAATTCACATGCTGGTACCATTTGCTTAAAGTTCTTGTGTGAGTCAGCATGTACTGTAAAATATGGAGTTAGTACACTTAGTTTGTAATTTTTTTCTATCTCTATGATAACGATTGGAAATTTGTGATAAATTTAGATGTGTTCTGTAATACCAAAAATTATGAATGAAAACTTGAATGTTTTTCTGTTTTTCTTTTCATAATTATTTGTAACTTGACAATATTAACTATGTTTCTGCGGATACAATATTGGAAATATCGTTGTTTATATAATAGAAAAAACAAAATTACACATGCCATTTACGCTGTATAAATGTGTGAAATTAAGACGTAGCAACCTGGATAAATACTGTCTAAATCCGAATATCAGCATAATATTGTGGAAATATGTTCAAACCGCAAATGATTTCGCTATTACGTTTGTATGGTCAATTCATGAGCCGCCGTGCTCTTAAAATACTCAGTAACCAGGACATGAATTCCCAAAAAAAAAAAAATCGGCAACATCTGTCAACTGTCAATGCTGTCAGCTGTCATGTTCATGTTATGAGTTTGACTTTAGTTTATATTTCTTTCCTCTATGCTTTAGCTAATTAAGCTTTTCTCTATCTCTACGTTCCTACCATAAACGTGTCTATTGTTTTATTGTTAAAAATCGTTCACTAATGTAAATTATAATACATACCTACAATAGCGAAAAATAATATCACAATGTCAGTGAAAGAAAAAGAATTCTTCGGGCCGCTAACACTTCACCAGAAGAGCGAAAATCCTTCAATTTTCAAGAGCGATGAACTGTTTGACTGTTCTTGTGTCTTGTGCGAAAAAAATTTCACTTTACCAAATAACGAGAAGCAGTTACTAACTCATTTGTTTATGGAGCACCGTCTTGTTATAGCTGATGTAAACCAAATCGCAGATTTGAAGGAATACATGCGGTATTGGCGACTGAGATTTAAAGGTTAGCTGTTCTTTTTTTATGAATGAAATAGTCTTTAACACATCAACTGTCCAGTGCCCTATGTGGAAGGTACACATGGCACGGGCCTGACAAGTCTGTAGGTACCCAATGTGGTACACAAACTCAGTGTAACTCTGGGCTCTGTGAGTCTAAAAAGGCCACTTTAGTAGAATCATATTAGGATCATGATATTAATCATACAACAATATGTCAAATTTCATTTTTATCTTCATTGCTAATACATTGGGTTCAATGTTAAATGGGAAATTTTGACTGCTTCAGGTAGCTTGATGTGCTGGCTGATTTTACTAAAGTGGCCTTTTCAAACAATACAAATCCGTAACATCAGCGGGTCTACTGCTGATGTTACGGATTAGTATTGTTTCTATTCTTGGCAATATAACACTAGCTAATTTCACAAATCCATAGCATGTTAAATATAGAAAAGTGTCTCGAGGATTCACTCAGTTCTGTAAGATAGGAAATGTATTTTTACAGAAAGGTATAATGTAAGTTTTATCGAGAGGTATGCGGAACTAGGTGTAAAAACCACTAATGTACATAAAGTTAAAATAAACAAATCACATGTACAGTCAACAAATCTATTTGTTATGCAGGCAGCTAACTTGCAACTACTTTTAAACAATGTTGTGAGTGTGCTGTAGACAATTATTGTACACCATACTCTTACATACGTCATAAGCTTAAAAAGTTGTAATGCACACATTAGCAATGAATATTGGCAGTGCAGTGTAAAAAATAATATTTTTGCCTGTATATCTAATAGCTTTGTTGACTGTACCTTAAAAATTTCACGAAGATTTTTGATAGGTAGCAGGATGTGGGATTTTTGTAATGTCCAGTCTTAATGTCCAGTATACATGCCTTTGCAATCCTATATCTTATCTAGATAATATAAAGAGGTAACATTGTATGTTTGTTTGTTTATAATTATGTTTGTATATGCTGATGGATACAAGATCCACATGACTAATTGTTGTGGGGCCACTTGTTGTAGGCCTATGTCCAGCAGTGGACATCTTTCGGTTGATGTGATGATGATGATAAGGGTAATCTCTCGAATTACTGATATGATTACAATTATTATTCTTCCACTTTTATTTCCATTGATTGAAAACTAGACTATTTCGTAGTGCTAATAGGCTATTAGAAAAATTCTATGTCAATTCAAACTAAAAAACAAAATCTCCAATGCCTTTAAAGATATAATAAATTTCTCCTACCGTCAGGTATACTTTAATATTAATTCAGATGATTTAATTTTAATCTTCTCATATTTAAATTACAGATCAGAACCTGGGATTCTTCTGCACCACAATGCTTCTTGACAGCAAACCAGATGGTACAAAGTCAAAAAATGAGGAATATTATTTACTGAGTGATGTTTTACCAGAAGATAAAGAGCTCCGCACTAATCTTCAACAGACAAGACTGGAGAAGCTGCTGGAAAGACACCAGTTTGAACGAGAAGACAAAAACTATGTGAGAGAATGTCTCTTCTGCCGGAACATATCAACGACAACCAGAGCCAGCTACCTCAATCACTTGTATGAAAAACACAACTTTCACATTGCTAAACCCGACAACTTAATATTCATTGATGAATTAATAAACACTATTGCAACTAAACTCGAGAAATTACAATGCATTTTTTGTGAAGGTCACTTCAAAGATCGGACAATACTCAAAGAGCATATGCGTAAAAAAGGACACAAGAGGATCAATCCAGAAAACAAAGAGTATGACAAATACTTTCTGGTTAATTATGTCGGTGAAAAGCAACAGCACAAGCAAAACTACAGACTTAATAAGAGTCAGCATACAAAAAAAGCATTGGAATTTGAAAATGATTCCAATGTTGACAGTGATCCAGAATGGTCCGACTGGACTGAGGAGAATGGTCTGCTTATTACGTGCCTCTTATGTGAACATACAGAAAAAGATTATGATGGAATACTAGATCACATGGATCAACAACACGAGTTCTCATTTTTAAAGGCTACGGAAGGAATGGACTTCTACCGCAAAGTCAAAATAGTCAACTACATACGTCGACAAATACACTTAAAGCAATGCTTGTCATGTGAAACAAAGTTCGATGACTCAAGAAATTTAGAGAAACATTTAAGAGAAACTAAACATTGGGTTTTGTGTAAGGAAAAGTGGGATCAACCGGAGTACTATTTTCCAACATATGAAGATGATTTGTTCCTTTGTTTTATCCAAGATGATGATGAGAGTTGGTGGTCAAGTGATGAACAAGATGTTGAGAAACGGAACAGTATGTCAGATAGTATATCTAAAGAAATGGCCATGGCAGTTTTGAATGATTAAATGTGTTTTTTTGAAAGGCTGGTTCGGGCTTCCAATAAAACCTTAAGACATTTTAAGAGAATGATGGAATGATATCTAGTCTATTGAAATGAACTTAATTTTCTGTGTAAATAATTATTTTTATCGGGAAGTTATTTGGAGTAAGCAATGGACTGGAAGAAGTGTTGGTTGTATGCGGTGAGAAAGGCAGACGGCATTGTTGCCATCGCAGGTAGATCTTGGATGAGGCTGGCACAGGAATGTCGGGATTGGCAGAAGGAAAGAGAGGCCCTTGCTTAGTCGTAGGCGAAGTCGGGCTTTGGATGATGATGATGAAGCTACTGAAACAGTCGAATTCTTTTGTTCATATAAACATGGGCGATGATGTGATCTGACCAATTTTGGTCAAGGCGATTGCTGCAGCTCCTCCTTAGTTATCATATAAACATGTAAACATGCAATGTGCCAACATTCTTGGACATAATAATGTAATAAACTAATAATGTAAAGTTATTCAAATAGAGTTTTAAAACTGTACGAAAAAAATGATTATTATTTATTCAATTAGAAATAAACTACTACTGTATTCCGTACCGTACCGTACCTAGTCTATTCTGTAAACAACTAATTCGAAATCGAGCTTCACCTGAGTGACAAAACTCACAAAATGAGCTTTATTGCACACAACATAAAGGTCTTAATTTGAAACTCACCTCGGATTCGACTGTCGAGATACGAAAATGTTGTTACAGAATAGCACTACAGAGGGCCTAGCACGAATATTTTTGACGTATAGTAACGTAACGTAAAATTTTACCATAGCTACAATACTCGTTTCGCACATAATATTTATTTGAATTAGATACTATATTCATATTTTTGAATGATATTAATTGTGTATGTCCAATATTATTAAACTAAAATACTATGGGGTTGTAGTTTTTCACATTCAAAATTCACTTACGTTAACGTTACTATACGTCAAAATATTCGTGCTAGGCCCTCTGATTTCATCTGCTTTACTGACAATAGGTGACTACACTAACCAATCCCAAATCTGCGCGGCGTTGAAGCGAGCTTCTCAACAGATAATAAATTAAGAAAACTTAAATTGAAGACTTATTTACTTCTACAGCCATAATTCTGAAAAAAAAAATCGAACCATTTAAATCATGTCAGATTGTTTTTTAATTAAGAACACATAACACGATTGGTAGATATTCTCTACTAATCAAGTTAGGGGTTCTTAATGAATCAGGCTGGTTCAAACTGTTTGATCAACTGACAATACGAAATTTCGTATTTCTTCATGCTATTTGACGACTCATTTTTTATCATAATGGCATGAATGTCCATGGGAACATAGTCATTCATGCCAGTTTGAAAAAACTGTTTGAACCAACCTGTTTCATCAAATTAATTGAACGCGTATGGCCCGCATCAGGCCCCGAGGCATTCCCTGCCAAAAAAGGTTTGGGTTTCAGCTACTCGAATAAAATTCGAATTAAGAATCTGAAAATCAGTATTAAATTAATCAAAGGGTTAGTTATTTTTTATAGATAAGCCTGTTTATGTTAAGCGTTAGTAAATCATGTTTCAATGATCTGAACGGATTCTGAGGAAATGGACGTGGGTAGACTATGGCCTACATTATTGTATTGTGAATCAGGCTGGTTTCCGCAACTCTACGACTAAGCGCGTATTTTGCATACAGGTGGGACAAAAGTGTCATTCGATCCACCCCAGCTCCCCAAGGGAGGCCAGCAACGCCTAGCTGTTACCAACTATCTCAGAGGGTTTTCGAAGTACTTAGCCCTGTAATCAGCGACTACTAGGCAGCTTAGAAGTAGATATGCTGCTGTCTCGTTCTCCTCCATGCAGGCTCTGCAGAGTGGGCTGTCTGTTACTCCTGACATAGAAGTGTTTATTAAGGGACCTGTGGCCCGTTGTTCTAGCTGTGACTGTACGCAACTGT
Source organism: Lacanobia wlatinum (assembly GCA_947578705.1). Taxonomy (NCBI): domain Eukaryota; kingdom Metazoa; phylum Arthropoda; class Insecta; order Lepidoptera; family Noctuidae; genus Lacanobia; species Lacanobia wlatinum. The sequence continues at coordinate 6,727,502 of OX388044.1, read as the reverse complement.
TGTTTAGTCATGCTAGTGGCTTGTTTCGTGAAGTGGCCATCAATAGAGGGAAGTGCCTCAGGCCTGCCTCCACTCATCATGGTCAACCCATAGCTTGTGTTGTTTGTCTCTGGTGCGTTTCCTTACCAGATGGTGTAGGTAACCAAAAGGGAGTGGCACGATGGGTCAGAATATCCCATCGTTGCCATACTCAAATCCCTTCTGGCGAATTCGTCCCTTGATCTATTGAATGCTTACTTTGTTGTAACCTTTTTTTTTTGGGGGCGAAATCCTGTCCTCCGCTCTGGGATGGGTGGAGGAGTCTTATCAGACTTACTGACTAAAACCACCCCGGTGTTCCATCTCTCACCTACGCCGGAGATCGCGTGAACTTGCGCCCCGAGAGGACCTGCATCGCACGAAACGACAGGGAGCCGTGCTTTCTCCCGAGCCAAAGGTCGAGCAATGGCCAAATGGATGGTCTCGCTAGTGATGAGGCCGGCGGAAGGGCGTGAGAGCCTGTCCCGCCATTCCGCCACCATGTCGCTTCGTAGGAGATTGTGTGATAGGTAATCCCTGATGACTCTGACGGCCCTCTGCAGCTTCCGCAGAACAGTGGTGCTGGCCGTCAGGTCAGCCGCTCAGATCGGGGCCCCATACAGGGACATCGGTCATACGATCCCCACGTACAACCGCCTGCAGGCGGTGCTTGGGTACCCCAGATTGAGAAGCAGCGTTGACAGCCCCAGCTGCGTCCAACAACTTGGGCGCCAACCGCCGGAAGTGTGGGCCGATATCCCACCGTCGACAGCCGGTGGGATATCGGCCCACACAATCGCACAATATCGCACCAATCTCAGGTACTTCATGGTGGACTCGATAGCAATACGGGCCCCCCCAATCACTATGTGCGATCCCGGCAGCGGCGCCCGCCGGAGGCCATGAAAAGCTATGGCCTCCGACTTGTTGAGGGTCAACCTTCCTATTATTAATATTATAAATGTGAAAGTTTGTGAAGATGGATGGGTTGATGGATGGATGTTTGTTGCTCTTTCAGTCAGAACGCCTGAAAAGATCTTCATGAAATTTGGCACAGAGGTAGATTATAGTCTGGATTTTTTTTTCGTCGCTCACGTGGGCGGAGTCGCGGGCGACAGCGAGTAGGTACTAAATGAACTTCAAAATCCTCATAATTTAATTTTTTCACAGCATTGTCAGTTGTTATAAATTGAAGATTTATGATTTAATTTTAAGGTCTCGGAACACAATTTGTTAAGTTGTCTTACCAATAAAAGTAATCTAAGTTTACAAGTTGTAACAGTAAAGGCCTGTTCAGACCTTCGCGATATTTGTTACCTAGAGCGGTAGCGATAAATGTCGCTCGGTTTCGCGCGGTATTCCGTCGGGTATGTATTTTGTTTGGAGTTCGGACACTCGTGCGCTTTGACGCGACATTAACGTTTGCCACTCGCGCGCGACAAACACTGGAGAAACGCCAACGCTCGTAAAACGCCAGTGAGATTGCGGACTTATATTGTGTACATTACCTACAGTTGACAAATAAAAATGTATACCTATTATGTCGTAAATAAATGACGTCCGTCAAAACAAAACATATCGATTTTGTATTGAATAATTTTAATGTCGGAGGTGAGTCCTACCAGGATTGCGGAATTTGTCCGAAAGAGTCATCACGGCCACGTTCCAAACGACATTAGGAGGAACACGGATGGGTTTAAGTCAGTAAGAGTCTGACACGGGCTTTCACTCCGCTCATTTGATGATTTCCCGTATTTAACTTTTTACCCAGGATTTTTTAAAGTTTTTATGATGTCTCTCCCGTGTTGGCCTTTTGGTCGCAAGCGCACTGAGCTAAGCACCTGAGACCCTGGGTTCGATTCTCAGGTCATACCAAGTTTTATTCTATCAGATAAGCCGCTTGTATACCTGGTTGATGGCAATGAACTTAAATAACGTAGTCAAATCACAAAACATAGGTACTCATATCTTCCTAAGGCATTCATTATAACTTTCTGTTCAGAGGCGCGGTAGAACGATTGTTCGGTACAAACACCGACTTTACTGCTTCTACATAGAGGCTGGTAAAAACGTTTAGGTTCTACAGGACAGCCTTAGCATTTACCTAGGTAGGTACTCATACCGAGTCACGACAACAATAAAAAAAATGAAACTGCCAAGATTTTTTTTTTTATTTGTGATTGGTTTGCTCTTGACTCTAGTCTAGGTCAGAGATGACAGAGACAAAGTCTACGATGGAGCGAGCTTACCCACAAGGAGCCTGTTCACTCTAACTTTGAAGAGATTAGGGTTATAAGCGTTTGGAAACACAGACGCAAGCAGAGAGTTCCACTCCTTTGCTGTGCGCATTATAAAAGACGTTTGGAAACGCTTAGTGCGAATTGGTGGAATAGTAACAAGGTAGGGATGGTAAGATGCAGTGCGCCTGGATGTCCGATGGTAGAAGGGGGCCGGTGGGATGAGGTCGTGGAGTTCTTGGGCACACTCACCGAAGTACAATCTGTAGAAGACCGACAAGCAGGCAACCTTACGACGATGAGCCAAGCTATGTAGCTTGGTATCCACCAGTTTTTCGTCACCGATGAGCCTCTTAGCTCTGCGTTCCACCGAGTCAAGCGCGGCAAGCTGATACTTAGCTGAGCCATCCCAAAGGTGGCTACAATACTCCATGCAGGATCGGACTTGCGCTTTATATAGAGTGCAAAGGGTTCTGGACGAATCGTAATTTAGTAGATTTGGAGTAAATGGGCTGTGACAAACCCGAGGGATCATAATTCCATTTTTCATTCGGACATGACCCTTGAAACTTTGTACCAGAAATAAGTTAGTAGATAGTACCTAATGTAATACAACACAGTTAAATTTTAGAGGCGATTCGATACGCACTACGCAGTAGGTAACAAAATCTTGTGACAGCGGAAGTGAAGGAAATATAGTGGAGGGTAGGTATAGCGTATTTCACAGCTCCCATTAAATTTGAATAGTATATGTATGTATCCCTGCCGTTGGCCTAATCCAAAGGATTATTATCTATGCAATTTATCACAAGGAAACGTGAAACCAAATATCAAAACTTTGATTTTTTTAGATTATTTCCCTCGCCTTTCATTGCGATTCATTTCCGATTGCGAGACTCGAAAATAATTATCGTTTTCGTGTATAATTTCCGTAATTTTAATAATTCTTATCGTTCATTGGCAATTTGTTTAATGTCTCGGGTGATAGGTATTATATTTTGTTTTGAAAGCTTTCGGTGTCAAGACTCTAGTCCCGAGGAATTTGATTTGAAGAAACTATTGCCGATGCCGTCGCGCTGCGCCCTATCAAGTAAAGTGCGAAAGCGACAACTGCAGCAGAGGCTGATTTGACCTATAAAAACCTTGACCAAAAGACGTTTTGTATTCCGCTGTTTTCTTCTTCAAAACTGCACTGATCTGTAAAAATTATATATCAACATTTAGAAGAAGATTATTATCGTTCTATTTTGTTAAAAACTTATCAAATTTGTCTGTCGTCTGAACATGGCGGTAAAAACGGACTGTTTTTTTTCGGGTTTTTGGATTGTCATAATTCTTTAAGTAATTATGTTTTGGAAAAAGGTCAAAGAGTTACCGACTAGAGTCCCCTCTTAAGGCAACACGTTTGCGTCGTATTTAGTACTAGCTGACCTGCGCAACTTCGTCTGCGTCACAATTTTCATTACTGCTCCGCTACTATTGGCCTTAGCGTGATGATGTATTGCCTATAGCCTTCCTCGATAAATGGGCTATTTAACACTGAAAGAATTTTTCAAATCGTACCAGCAGTTCCTGAGATTAGCGCGTTCAAGCAAACAAATAAACTCTTCAGCTTTATATTAGTACTAGCTGACCCGCGCAACTTCGTCTGCGTCACCTTTTTCATTACTGCTCCGCTCCTATTGGTCTTATCGTGATGATATAATATAGCCTATAGCCTTCCTCGATAAATGGGCTATCTAACACTGAAATATTTTTTCAAATCGGCCCAGTAGTTCCCGAGATTAGCGCGTTCAAGCAAACAAACAAACAAACAAACTCTTCAGCTTTATATTATATTAGTTTTAGTATAGATAGATTTTTGCAGTCGATAAAATAAAAGGGTCGGTATCTAGACGCCTACTATACAATTGTACACACGTTAATATTTAAACGCTTAACGTGACTATTACGTATCACGGAACCCTTTGGTTCGACACGCACTATTCTGGATACCTATTATTTTTTACAAAACTGTTAAAATGGGGCATGGCATAGCAGTTTTTAACGCGCTTTTAACCCTATACAAAGCGCAAGTCCGATCCTGCATGGAGTATTGTAGCCACCTTTGGGATGGCTCAGCTAAGTATCAGCTTGCCGCGCTTGACGGACATCGGTGACGTAAAACTGGTGGATGCCTAGCTTGGCTCATCGCCGTAAGGTTGCCTGCTTGTCGGCCTTCTACAGATTGTACTTCTGTGAGTGTGCCCAAGAACTCCACGACCTCATCCCACCGGCCTCTACCATCGGACATCCAGACGCACTGCGTCTTACCATCCCTACCTTGTTGCTATTCCACCAATTCGCAGTAAACGTTTCCAAACGTCTTTTATAATGCGCACAGCAAAGGAGTAGAACTCTCTGCCCGCGTCTGTGTTTCCAAACGCTTACAACCCTAATCTCTTCAAAGTTAGAGTGAACAGGCTCCTTCTGGGTAAGTTCGCTCCATCGTAGACTTTGTCTCTGTCATCTCTGACCTAGACTAGAGTCAACAGCAATTAAAATAAAAACTGGCCAAGTGCGAGTCGGACTCGCGTGCAAAGGGTTCCGGACGGATTTTATTTTTTTAACATGTTATTTTAACACTATTGACTTCTTATAGGTTTTCCTGTAATCTATAGGTAAAGATCTACTATCTCCATTTTTATCAAAATTTTAGGCTCAGTAGTTTCGGAGATAAGGCCCCCCTTATGATTGGTCATTTTTCGTCCAATTTCTTGAATAACTTCAACACCATTTATTTTAAAATTATGAAAAAACATAATTAAGACCCTCACAGTAAGCCCTTTCAATTGATATGTCACACGAGATTGATCAAAAAACTTTTTTTATTTTTTTTTAGTTTGACCCCCAAAAGTGACACCCACACTAAAAATTTAATAATTTACGTAACACGTCCGTGTTTGGGTCACAGAAGCCCATATAACCTAACCTAACCTAACCCAACAGAATCGATCCAGTGGATCTGGAGAAAACTGGCTGTGATAGACGGACAGACAGACAGACAGACAGACACCCGAGTGATCCTATAAGGGTTCGTTTTTTGTTCGGAACCCTAAAAAAGCAGTAATTGAAAAAAAAACTATAAAATCATGGCTGAATAAGAACAATAAGAAGAGAAGAACAAGACTTATAAGACAATAAGACTACTAAGAATCGAGTCAATAAGACGTATAAGAATTCAAATGTTTCTAATAACTTAAGTTATGTTAGTTAGAACTAGTTTTTCTTTTTTAACATTTGTTAAAAGAATTATGTCTATTGTTCGAATATTTGTATGCCAATGAATGGCGAAACATGTCAGATCCCAGTTCTCTATTTAATAAGACCTTAAGTGTACCATGTTTCTACACCAATAAAATATTCTTATTCTTATTCTTAATAGACTATTGTCTCTGACAAAAGATCTTGGCATAAAGTAAAAAAAAAACAGTGTTTTCGTGCTGCCTATAGGTAATCTGGCATTCGATTTTCTTTTTATTCTTCCCAACTCGTTGCCAAATTGATTTAGTAAAATCGTTGCCGAATTCCGTTCTTGGGATGATGTTACGGAGTGAAAATACGATCTTCATTTTGTACAGGAAATCAGACTGCAGGAATGTCTTTATTCTATTAGTGAAATATTCTGTACAGCGAGCATCACAAGTGTCTAAGCAGTAAGCAGTATTTGATGTTCACCAGTAGACTATAATTGTAGTATTTTGTTTTTGTTTTCTTTTTGACGTGATAACGTCTTTAAAATCGTTTTAGTTGGGTGACATGTTCAGAAACTTGTGTCACACCAAAACCTCACGAGCGCGATCGCAGGTATAACGAGAGAGAGACGGACCGATCTCCCGTCTCATCTCGAGCGCTGCCAGTCATTCCGTGAAACTTGTCACGCGGAATCCTCACGAGCGGAGGCTGGCATAGCGTTCGAGTGAGTGGACCGATCTTCCGTCTCTCTCACTCTAGCGGCATACAAACGAATGGAGATTTTCTCGTGCGGTTAAGTTTCGTTATCACGTAAACATCTCGATCGTAAACCTACTTTACAAACAACCAATTTTTTTTTTTATTCTATTCTATTCTAAACGTTATGGTACCTACTACCAGTATAAATATCATTTATCATAATTACCACTCTCTAACAATGATTAATTATATATTATTTACTTACTAACTTCATAACATTATGCCACTGGTCCGTTACTCCTTAAACTAACAAACGAAACCAGGTACTTAGAAACGAGTATGTATTCCCCAAGACGCTGTAACTCAAACAACGAAGTTAAGCCTTGGTCATGTGTTACAGGGTTAACTTATGTTTAATTAATAATTTTGTGCTCCACACCCGTTTAGTCTCGGCTTTTAACGTTTTCATCTTAGATTGGTGAACATATGGAGGTATCTAGTAGAGTAGGGACTCCATTTTCTGCACTGAGACTCCCGTTCGGTCCGTTGTGCGTAGATGTCCTGGCTAAGTCTAGCTCCGGCCGTGTAGATATCTAATAATATTTAAAAAATAAAACCAGCCAAGTGCGAGTCAGACTCGCACACAAAGGATTCCGTACCATAAACCTTCATTTTTATTATTTGTTGTTTTAGCGGCATTAGAACTACACAGTCTGTGAAAATTTCAACTATTTACCTATTACGGTTCTTGAGATACAGCCCGCTGACAGACAGACGCATGAACGGACGGACGTAAAGCGGAGGCTTAGTAATAGGGTTCCGTTGGTTTACCTTGGGCACGGAACCCTAAAAATCTCACGTCTGACTATAGGAATTGGAAAAAAGTACTTTGAAGAAAACGACAAACCCATGTGAAATACACTGGATTCTAACCCTAACAGTAGGGGCAATAAGAGCTAGTTTTCGAGTTTGTTCATAGGTAATGTAGGTACTTACTAAAAGTTCAAGGATCAGGAATATGCATGAAAAAAATTATTTATTATCTAAACAGTTTATCTGAAAATACAAAAATACAATATCTACTAACAGTGGAAATATAATCGAAATTGCTCGAAAAACAAACGAGATACAATTGTTTAAAACAAATATATCTGTCCCTCTCGCGAAAACGCTGTTTTCTATGGCAGTTGAATAGGTGTCATGGGCCAACGTCGAAGTTCATATCGGACTTTTTTTTCTAATTGTAATCTTTGAAGCTTTGTAACTTCATGGCTGATGAAGGTAGGTATTTAAAAAAATATTTCCTGATTGTGTACTAGAGCTAATAAATGTATATTCCCTATTCTGTTGAGTTTACCTATTCAAATTGATTCTTATTTTTGTGTATAAATTAATAAAGTTTTGTATTGTAAAGCTAACTGTAACACGAAACGCATTTACAATAATTTATGTCAGGTACAAAAATTTGTTTTCTCGCAAAATTTACGAATAAAAAAACACATTAACTTTAATATCCCGTCGTTCCTAATTGGACCCGACATGAACGAAAATGGTTATAAATGTGCCGTATCATTTATATTATTCTCTGATACATTCGCGGGAAACCCGGCCCGTATTGTTTTGAATGATAAAGGATAGGTAATGATCCGTTTAGCATGAAAAGTTGCTTCGAAGGCAACCGTTGAACTGTATCATTAAATAAAATTGTGTCCCGTTTTATTTATCGTAATATTCCGACCGTTGCATTTTAATGTAGACAATACTTAGGTACATTTAAAAAAAAACTGGCCAAGTGCAAGTTGGACTCGCGTGCAAAGGGTTCCGGACGAATTTAATTTTTTTAACACTATAAACTTCTTATAGGTTTTCCTGTAATCTATAATATCTATTATGGCCATTTTTTTCAAAATTTTTGGCTTAGTAGTTTCGGAGATAAGGGGGAATGGTCATTTTTTGTCTAATTTCTTCAATAACTTCAAAACCATTTATTTTAAAATTATGAAAAAAATATAATTAAAACCCTAATAGTTACTCCTTTCATTTGATTTGTCACACGATATTGACTAAAAAACTTACTTTTTTAAATTTTCTAGTTTGACTCCAAAAGTGACCTCAATCCCAAAAATTTAATGATTTACATAACGCGTCCATGTTTGGGTCACAGAAGTCCATATGTGTACCAAATTTCAACAAAATCGGTCAGGTGGATCAGGAGAAAACTAGCTGTGACAGGCGGACACACAGGCAGACAGACAGACACCCGAGTGATTCTATAAGGGTTCCGTTTTTTGTTCGGAACCCTAAAAACCGACCGAGTGTGTGTCAGGCCACGCGCAGTGTAGGGTTCTGTAGTTGTACGTCATAATAGGGTATTTTACTAAAAAAATTTAATTAGTCCGTCAGATATATTTCCTGAAAATATTAGACACGTATTTTTTCTATTTTCTCGTAAACAAAAGATGAAGACGTTATTGGGAGCGTGCAGAAACTATAGGCAGCACAGAAATGTCACTGTCAAGTATGTTTCAAGTATAAAGTTCGAAATAGCTACGCTAGATGGCACACTCTTCTTTGCGCACGTTTCCCGGTGGCAGCACAGAAGTGTCAATGTCAAGTATTCTGACCCTTAAAACTTCGAATATGCGACACTAGATGGCATAGTCAACGCCGTGCACAGTCCCTATAGTACGTTGAAAACACGCGTGTTGTCACTATGATGGTACAATTTTTACCAGCGACATGACGTCATGCATGTCTTCAACGCACTGTATCGTCTTATTTTTTTGTTTACGTGAAAAAAGAAGAAATAAGTGTCCAATATTTTTTTTAAATCTATCTGAAGGACTAATTAGATTTTTTCAGTATAAATTAAAAATTTTAAAAACCCTTGACAAAAAATAAAAACTTTAAAAAAGTTAAAAATCTCCGTCTCCCGATGCGATGACGGTTGGCCCAAAGAATCGTACCTATATTAAATCAAAAGAATCAATTGAAATTATTTTTAACTTTTAAAAGGTTTTATTTTTTGTCGGGGGTTTTTTAAATTTTTAATTTAATTTTTATTTTATGCTTTTTAAACTTATCTTATTTTCATTTCGTTAGTTAATATTCCTCATTCCCTTTCAATATAGTGTACATTATTCTACTAGTCAAGCCCTTTCATTTGATACCCATATTGAGGCAGTTGTGAAAAAATATGTTATTTGCCATTTTGTGGCGGCGGCCATCTTGGAACGATTTTGATCAAACATAACTAAGAACACTCCCGACTAATTCACCTTTCTAATACAAAAATCTAAATCAAAATCGGTTCATACGTTCGGGAGCTACTATGCCACAGACAGACAGACACGTCATACTTATAACACCCCGTCGTTTTTGCGTCGGGGGTTTAAAAATACCCTATTGTAACATTTTATAGGTTGGTCGTCTATTACTCGTAAACTTGTTAAACCTACTAAGCTGTGACAGTTTTCATTTAAAATCGTTATAGAATGCTAGGTAATTATATCTGAAAAAAAAATATGTAGTAATCTACATGATATGATACGTAATTTAGTCAGAATGTATACATGTATCGGTATCACATAATAAGAAAAAATATTACCAAATCACCTCCAAATCGTTGAGATGAAACCATCTTACTCCTTCATTTTTTAACAAAAGTCTAAAAAAAATATCTACTGCTTTGCAATACAAACGAAAATAATTTGGTTTTGTTACTTTTTTAAAATATGTGTTATTTTTTTATAATAAATTAAAAATGCGGGTGGCAGAGTGGCGCGTAGAGGAGTAGTTAGCTCCGTTTATATGCACAAGGTCATTGTCATGTATACAAGCCTTAAAGAGAATACCTTCTATTTATTATGTAGGTAGGTAGATAGAACATAAGATACAGAACAGATAGAAGAAGAAAAAGTTACATAGAGTGACGCAATGAACGGCTTTAGTTAAAACTAAAAGCCATCTTTTAAAGACAACGTTTTGATGGATTAAAAAACCGGCCAAGTGCAAGTCGTACTCGCACACGAAGGGTTCCGTACTATAAACATTTTTTATTTTATTTGTTATAGCGGCAATAGATATACTCAATCTGTGAAAATTTGAACTGTCTACCTAAGTATTACGGTTCTTGAGATACAGCCCTCTGACAGACAGACGGACGGACGGACAGCGGAGGATTAGTAATAGGGTTCCGTTCCGTTGGTTAGGTACCCCTTGGGTACGGAACCCTAAAAAAGTACCCTGTAGTAGGTACTACTACAAATAAAATATATACCTACCTGAGAATAAAGAGACTAAGTACCTAAACTTAATTTTGTTCGCGACTTCCTACGCGCCAACTGCGCATACCCGTCATATTGCACACAACGAGGCTTATCATCAGTCACTTCGTCCCAAAAAAAAATAATGCTTCTCACGACGACTAAAAAGCAATAAAATTTCACACAAACTGTCCTGTAAAAGACATTACAAAACATAAAATAATAAACAAAGAGATAACATATCCTGTTCTTTCTTTCCCAAAAATCTATTTCTGTCCTTTTCACTCATGACGTCAAAGTTCAAGGCCATAGAATATGGATAAAGGAAATGAATTGGAAACGAACCAGAGATAAACAATAATGGTCTACAGTTCATTCTCTATGGGCCTTGCCATCATAAATCTTAGGCGCGAAATGGAATGCGCCAAGAAAAACAATGCCGCCAACTGTTACACTTCGTTTTTAGGGTTCCGTAAAAAAAGGAACCCTTATAGGATCACTCGGGTGTCTCTCTGTCTGTCCGTCTGTCACAGTCAGTTTTCTCCGGATCCACTAGACCGATTCTGTTGAAATTTGGTACACATACGGACTTTTATGACCCAAATACGGACGCGTTACGTAAATTAATAAATTTTTAGTATGGGGGTCAATTTTGGGGTCAAACTAGAAAATTAAAAAAAAAAGTTTGTTGAACAATATCGTGTGACATATCAAATGAAAGGGCTTACTGTGAGGGTTTTAATTATATTTTTTTCATAATTTTAAACCATCTAGTTTTGAAGTTATTCAAGAAATTAAGACGAAAAATGACCATTCCCCCCCCCCTTATCTCCGAAACTACTGAGCCTAAAATTTTGGAAAAAATGGAGATAATAGATCTTTACCTAAAGATTACAGGAAAACCTATTAGAAGTCTGTAGTGTTAAAATAACATGTTAAAAAAATGAAATTCGTTCGGAACCCTTTGCACGCGAGTCCGACTCGCCCTTGGCCAGTTTTTTTTTTAATAATATCTTTTCCTTTTTTTGTGACCGTACAAACAGTTCCCAGTGTGAGTGAGATGGATTTAACGGTTTTTAAATACCTATATAAAAACTAATCAACTCAAGCTAGAGAAAGACCTGTCTTGTGTTGTAGCCTCTTCCTAGCTGCACCACAACACTTGGTCCTTTGTCATCTTCCACGTCCAGTCTATCCCAGCATTTCCAACGCTGTTGGCTTCTGCTCGCTGGTGGGGCGTCTCATGCTCTGCGCTTATACCGCTACGCAGTCTCTGTTTTAGTATTTACTCTGTACTTTGACAAAACAGATCGGCAACATTGACACTTCAGCTTGAAAAACCGGTCAAGACGAGACGGACTTGGGCACCGAAGGTTCCGTACCATCATACTAATATAAAACGTGAAATGTTTTTAAATTTTCATCGGCGGGGCCTATATTCGTCAGAGAATTTTGACACTGCGGTGTCTATTGTAGATCAGCGCCATCTTTTGACCGCTAGTGGAACTAATGTAATTTTTGTCGATGATTACTGAAAGTGCTATTTACAGTTATCGTTTTATTTTTCCTGTAATCTATACTAGTATATAAAGCTGAAGAGTTTATTTGTTTGTTTACTTGAACGCGCTAATCTCAGGAACTACTGGTCCGATTTGAAAAATTATTTCAGTGTTAGATAGCCCATTTGTCGAAGAAGGCTATACGGGAATGGTAAATTCCTACGGGAACGGGAAAAAATGGCGTACGAAGTCGCGGGCAATAGCTAGTCTTTACATAAACTTCTATCAAATAGAATAATTTCAGATTTTTCTTTATGCAAACTTCGGTGATAAGGAGAATGGTCCAAACCATTACATTTTTAGTCAAAACTCGAAAACCATGCGGCCTAAAAGAATACTTGCCGTAGCAGCCTCACCTCGATTTTTTAAGAACCCCTTTCAGTCGCTGTTGGAAAAAAAATACATACATTTTTATTTCTTTATTATTTGGAATAAATATATATATATATATTTCTTCCTTATTTGCAAAATAGTTGAGTAAACGTCAGCTAAAACAATTCCAAATTTCAAGTTGATAGCATTAGTAGTTCTTGAGATATCCAGCTGTGACAGTCGGACAGATTTAGTCACACCATAAGGGTTCCTTTTTACCTACCATTTTGGTACAGAACCCTAAAAAGAAACAGGAATAAAATGTATTCAATTACCACTTACTCTCTACTAAGGAAAAAAAATATTTGACAAGAATGTATTTTTATACATAGCTCGTATACTTTTAGTAGCTTTATAAATAATGTGTATAAATTACTATAGTAAATTCCCAACCAGTGTAATTAAAATAAAATTAATAAATAGGAACCGGATCGGTAGCGATAAGTTTGTTTCCTTAAACAAGGTATATCCTGCCCTAGCCAGTCAACGACCTGCGCTGCCTAGCCAGCGCAAATCTAAAGTTAGGCTATTACCTCGTAAAAAATTAGCTCATCTTTGGTACCTACTCAAAATCACCTCATCACCATCTTCCTGCCCTTATCCCATGTTTCTTGGGGTCGGCGCAACACTTTTTTTTCTTCCATTCTGTCCTATCAGTCGTCACGCTATCACTAACTCCCTTTTCTTTCATTCCACTCCTCACTCAATCCATCCATCTTTTCTTCGGCTTTCCTCTCCCTCTCCATACATCCACATTTATATTCATAACTCTTCTAGTTACATGAGTTTCATCCCACTTCTTCACAAGACCATACCAAGACAAGCGATTCCCTTTTAACTTTTCCGTCACTGGCGCCACTTTTAAACTACCTCTAATGTACTTATTTCTCACTTCATCCATTCTCGTTACTCCACACATCCATCTCAACATTCTCTCCACTCAAAATCACGTAAAACCACTATTTCCCAGAACAATGTAAAAGTTGGACAAAGGTCTGAAGCACCGAAGAGGTCAATACTTCCAATACCCAATCAATGCAGGCGGTTCTATTGTCTTTGATCAGCTCGAAATTGTTAATGATTTTACCAGCTTCGACGGTTTTTGCACTAGTCTAATCTATTTCGATTTTCAAAGGCCCACAAATCAATTTATCATTACCAACAATACCTACTTATTTACTCAAACATTCGCTTGAAATAAACAGAGTTGAGTCTGGCGGAGTTTGACAAGTTTACCTTGTCTTTCAATTAATGCTTGGCTGGAACTATTGGTGTATTATTTGTTTAGGATCAACCAATACTGTCACAATGTACAGATACTTGGAACCAAAGTTGCGATTAACACATTAAGGCAAGCCGACGTTTGTCAAAATTTTGTAGCCACGAAGAATGATGTCGAACAGTTAAACTATTAAGTGTGTAGCCAGCTATTGCTACCAACGTATACAGCTGGTGTTCCGAAGTGGGTGGCTTATAATATTCCTATACAGTAAATAAACAAGCATAACCAAACAAGCAAGCAATACCGATAGTAATAAGCATTACCTTTGTACCTATTTTTATGTTTCCTTCTTTTTATCTTTGTGTGTAATGTGTGTACATAAATTGTTAAATAAATAAATAAACATAGTAAAAAAAAACTTTCTTTCAAATATTGTTTACCTCATAAATCTATGAAAAAGGAAAAAAAAATCAAGCAGTCTTATGCAGTTGATGGCATCAAATCTGTGATAAAACTACAATAAACGCCACCGTCAGACTGCTTGCAAAGTTATTTTTTTTGGAACTTTTAAGTCGTTATTTGCGTTGGGGTTTTTTTAAAAAGCCTATTTTTTTATTTGGTATAGTTTCTCAGATATACACGGTGCCGGTAGTCGTCTTACAAAGGCGACGCACTTAATGTACCCGACATAAACTACCTCTTGGCGCTCTTATTAAAAAAAATCAATAACATAATAGTAAAATAAAAATAATAAATGCATTCAAGTGATGAAACAGCCCGTTCATAATGTTTTCGTATTAAAACAATGCGGAAAAAAAGATTTTTGAAAAATATCATGTGATATATCAAATGAAAGGGCTTACTGTGAGTGTTTTAACTATATTTTTTTCATAATTTGAAATAAATGGTTTTGAAGTTATTCAAATTATTGTATTGTCTCGGCTCCGGCGGTCCCTCGTGAACTTATCGTAGATGGTTTTAACGCCCACCGCCACGGCCGAAGCGGCCGTTATAACACCTGCTCCTCAGTTCGCGGGCCGCCTCGCCCCTCCGCACCGCAGGCTTAAAGTACACTCTAGGGGTAGGGCAGACAAGACTACGTGGAGTTGGTTTTACAGCGATTCGTTTCTGTCACTTACTTTTGTAACAAAACTTATTGACTGTTTGAAACAATATTTTAATTTAAGAATATTCGTTAGGTATATTAAACAGTAGGTCTTTTGACCGTAGTTATTTCGAAAATAGTTGAAATATCTTTGGATATTATAATATGTAACTAACTGCAGAATATTATATTGTTTGAATATAAATCGTTTTTCGGACCGAAAACCCATCGAGTATTTGATTCTTCGGACGTATGAAAATCGGAAAACAAATCGCATTTATGACTTTCGGTAAAATAAGATTCGTGATTTTTAATAATAGACATT
This sequence comes from Lacanobia wlatinum, assembly GCA_947578705.1. Taxonomy (NCBI): domain Eukaryota; kingdom Metazoa; phylum Arthropoda; class Insecta; order Lepidoptera; family Noctuidae; genus Lacanobia; species Lacanobia wlatinum. Next base: position 6,712,466 of record OX388044.1, on the reverse strand, counting down.
ATAATTCTTAGGTATTATGAACTTCGGACTTCTGAAAATCGGAATATCGAAATTCGGAATAAAATATTTCGGAGTATTTGGGTGTTCCCCTCTTCAAGTCGATTTTAAAAAGAGAAATTGATTTTAAGTCTCGAATGCTAGGCGGAAGTGAGTTCCACAATCTAACTGCATGGATAGAGAAAGAGTAGGAATAGTAGCTGGATTTATGAGGATGGGTTTTAAGAATGGATCTGAGGTGTGATCTGCACGAAGCGTCACTAGGTCGAGCGTAAGAAATGCGCTCACACAGGTAAGAGGTGTCTGTGCTGAATAAGTGTTTTCTATTCTATTCAGTTCTGTTCTGATCTGTTTTGACTTGATCTGATCTGTTCTGTTCTGTTCTACCTGCCTGTACACTACATGAGCTGGTTAATCCGCTGGCTCTAGGGCCCAGTGGAGTGGATTAACATAGACTCAGACTATAGTGCAATGTACGGAGTCGAAGGTCAAAAAATATTCATTGGTTCCATCCTACACATTACAAGCATATGTGACTATTAGCACAAAATCAAGTTAAGTCTGCATTATATCGAGGGGTGAAAGGCAATTTGTTTGAAGCGACATTTTGGGCGATATTGAGTTATATACATATTCGGATTGAGCGTTTTTTTCTGCTTTGGATGGGCCGAGTTTCGTACAATTCTGAGCACATTTTTGGCGCTTAAGACAATGCAATTTTTGTACACAATTTTCAAACATGATGTATGATCCGACATCACATTTTCCATATTTCTCTAGAACTTCATTTAAGCTGTACACAAACATATAGAGTTGTAGCTTAAGCCGTTATTATCGTCCAAATATTTTAGATAAATGGCAGATAAAGCGTTTTTCGAAATAGCAAACTTTAGATAAAAAGTCCTTTCATACATTTTGTTTTCTACTACTAGCACTATGCAATGTCGCTTCAACCAATTTGCCGTCAGCCAAATTCAATAAGACACGTCGATTCAACTCTTGACCGCTGCAATTTTTTTTTTTCTTTCCTCTGCATTTTTTTTTTTAATTCACCCCTCGATACAAAATTCATCTTTCAAATATAATTAATGGTACGCTACCCACAAGATAATAACGGGTAAAACTTGATGGAAATATCAAAATAAAAAAGGATTTGATATTTTTTCTTAAGAAAGCCTTAGTCAGTCTCATAACATTTAAACGTAATATGGCGATTTATCCAGTGGCTGACGGTGAACGACGTATATTCGAAACGAAAAATGCAACCTACCTATTTGTCTCGTCAGTACCTAGTCCTGTCTGGAAACAAAACAGTTATAAAAATATTGATTGAAAGTTATGACTTATGAGCGTCGAAACTTTCATATTTTAAAATAAAGTGTAGATAAGGGCTTATAAAAACTGGTAAAAGGAAAATCGTTTAATTGAAATATGCTAAGTACTTAATAATTAAAGTACATAGCATATTTCAATTAAAAGATTTTACTTATACCAGTTTTTATAAGCCCTTATCTACACTAATATTATAAAAGAGGAAAGATTTGTTTGTTTGAATTAACTACTGGACCGATTTGAAAAATTCTTTCACCATTAGAATCCTACGTTATCTCTGATGAACATAGGCTATAGAATATTTTCAAAAAAGTTAGGGATCCGTATGGAAACTTCGATAATATAACCCAAGATGTGAAAAAAATACCAAAAAAGATCCTTATATCGCGTACGCTGCGGAAAATATTGACAATAGAGCAAAGTGTTGTACTGAAGTCTTATAGAGGACATAAATATCTACCAAAAAATCTGCATGGGTATATATCTAACTTTTATGGTTAAGTCACAATGACCGATTTTGTTCAAATTATTCAATCAAAACCCGGGTGAAATGGAATAGTGGTGATTTTAGTATCATGAAATTAATCGTTATCTATTTAAAATGTTTAATAATTAAGGTGGGTTATGTACATGTAAATTACACTTTAAATTATTCAAATCGAACCTTCCGTTTAAAAGTTACGACGGGTATAAAAATACTCTGAGTAAGAAAAAAGGCAACAGTTTTGGTTTGAGCTAACTGTAGGGCAGTTCACGTTTGAACGTTTAGTTTATCTATATGTAAAGGAGATGAAGTTCGTGAAGTACCAACTAAATTCGCGCGAACGAAGTCGCGAGCGAAGTGCTAGTTAATAATAATAATGATAATAATCTTTATTAGACGAGAAAGGTATACATATGTTTACACAATTTGTCAACAAGCTTCTAAAATTAATCTTGAAATTATAATCTCGTACATAATTGTGTCTATTATTAGCATCTGCTACCGAACTAGGTTTATAGCCTGTATTTCAGTACGCAGCGCCTCAAACCCTCAAACTAAATATGCAAGTATGAGCTTACTATTGATTCTATACCTTGTCGACCAGCAGTGCGATTATGTAAACCTCTTACGTGTAAGCTAAGGTGTTGTCGACAGGCAGCGAGCTGTCAATCCATACAAACAAGATGGAATGACAATTCACTTCACGCTCACTTCACCTAAGTTTACACGGTGAGATGTTGACAGAATAGGCTGACAGATTAATTGTTGACAGATTGAACTACCTAGTGCTTGCAACAACTTAACATTTCCATTATTAATAGAACGAGTGAATAGCAGTAATGATTGGAGGAGGGTTTCTCAAATGAACATTATAAATTAGAGACCTTTGCTAAACATTTTAACAAAATGTTGACGGCCGTTAAGTATACACCGCAATTAATTTAGCTATTTTACTAGATTCTCTGAGTGCCTCAATAAATACCTATGAATTTATGATTGAACCCTACTTTTCTCAATACGAGGTTATTCTGACTGTCACTAATGTTTATGACGATCCGTTGTTTCCGTGCTCCAATTGGGGCCACATGGTATTGTCTTTCAACTGTCTTGCGTGCTGGGTATCTCACGGGTAAAAACTCTTCACGCGATATAAACCTTTTTGAACTTGTCTTCTGTCGATCTATTTCATAACAACAGAAGTTACCCCTTCAATTAATGAACAATTACTTTTAGTGAATAAAAACAAGGTATCTTCTAGCAATTTATCTCATTGTAAAAAACCTAGGGGAGGGCAATACACTTTAAAATTATTTAATCAGAACATTAAAGGTTGCTCTTCCAAATTACTTGAGATAGAAATGTTTTTAGAGAAAACCAAGTTTGATGTAGTTTGCCTTACAGAACATTGGTTAAAAGACCACCAAGTAAGTTCCTTTAATTATGAAAATTATTATGTAGGTAGCAATTTCACCCGACAACGCATGATACATGGTGGGTCAATCATTTTAATTAAAACTTTGATTAAATCTAAAGAAAGAAAAGATATGGTTAAACTGTCGGTTGAACACACCATTGAATTGTCCTCTGTTGAGCTAGATAAGCATGTTGTGGTATGCGTCTACAGACCTCCAAGTCACCAGAATCTATCTGTGTTTGATACTGTAATGGAAGATGTGTTCAAAAAAGTTAGTACTACTAGTAAATCACTAATTATATGTGGCGACTTTAATATTAACTTGTTAGAAACAAACTCCAATAGTATTAGGTTATTGAGTCTTTTTAAATCATTTAATTTGTCAATGTTTTTGTTGAACCAACTCGTGTGACAGCTTCTACTGCGACTTGTATAGACAATGTATTTTGTAATTGTGATTACTTACATAAAGAAATTGTAAATAAGTTGCCATCTGATCACAGTGGTCAATCAATAACGTTTTGCACTTAAATGCCTTTAGAAAAAATTCAAATAAAATTAAGACCAATTACGGATAAAAATTTGGAGAAATTTAATAACGCTTTGGATAGTAGAATAAGTGCTCATAATTTTAATAATATAAACGACGCAAAAGAGTTCTATGCCGAGTTCTTTTCGTTATTAAACACTCAATTTACTGACACTTTTCCCCTAAAGTCTAAAAGTATTTACACCAAGTTCTTATTTAGCGATTGGGCAACTCCAGGCATTCGTAGAAGCAGGGAAAAGCTATATGAACTGTATGGCCACATACGAATAATACAAGCTTTCATAAGTATGTTGCAAAATATTCAAAAACATATAAAAGTGTTTGCAAAACAGCAAAAGCTCTGCATATTAGCAATAAAATAAAATCAGCAGACGACAAAATAAAAATTACTTGGAAAATGATAAATAACGAAACAGGTAGGAAGAAACAACGTGAGACTAAATTTAATTTAAATACTGTTAATGGCCCAATAAACTCAGATGCAGAGGTAGCTCAAGAATTTCAAGACTTCTTTGCTAATATTCCTCTTAAAACTACAGAAACTCTCAACTCGTCTCCCGCGCTCGCTGCTGAGTTACTTAGAAATAATGTAAATGTTTGCCCATCAGAGTTTAAGTTTCAACATACAAACCCCCAGGCCATTATAAAAACTTTTAAAGATCTTAAAATAAAATCAACTGAAGATCTTTGGGGAATGTCTGTAAAAGTCTGTAGATCTGTCATTGAAACTATTGCCCCTTACTTAGCTGTCATATTTAATACTAGTGTAGACCATGGAGTATTTCCGGATCTTATGAAACACAGTAAAGTAGTTCCTTTGTTCAAATCGGGTGATAATCAGGAACCCAATAATTATAGACCTGTGTCAATTCTGCCAGTTCTCAGTAAAGTGTTTGAAAAGTTAATGCTTAATCAGATGTTACTACACTTTAATAAAAATTCCATCTTTCATGAACAACACGGTACGGTTTCACCAAAGGGCCTTGTACAACTGACGCCGGTGTTAGCCTCGTAAAGAACATCTTTAACGCCTGGGAGGAGTCGTAAGACGCCATTGGAATATTCTGTGACCTCTCGAAGGCGTTCGATTGCGTTGATCATGAGACACTTTTGTTGAAACTTGAGCACTATGGGATCGAAAATACAGCCCTTGAGTTACTTAGGTCATACTTGATGGACAGACAGGTTAAAGGTAGGTAAACGGTCACTAGGGTCTGAAATGACAATGGGAGTTCCTCAAGGCTCAATATTGGGTCCATTCCTCTTTCTAGTTTATATAAATGATTTGCCCCAACTACTTCAAAATCACCCAAAGATGGTGTTATTTGCGGATGACACATCATTGATGTTTAAAATAGAGCGACGGTCACGAAATCTTGTCGTCAATAACTCTATTCTTCAAGTCCAAAATTGGTTTACGGCAAACAACTTGGTATTAAATGAAAAAAAAAAAAAATCAAATGTATTAAATTAACTTTGCCAAATGTTAAAAGTAGCGAATGTGACATCATATTGAATGAAGAAAAACTGGAGTTTATTAATCAGACAGTTTCTTGGGAATCACATTAGACGAGAAATTACAATGGGGACCTCATATAACATCTCTAGCGGGGCGGCTAAGCTCAGCTGCTTATGCTGTTAGGAAGATAAGACAGTTAACAGACGTAGAAACCGCAGGTTTGGTCTATTTTAGCTACTTTGACAGCATTATGTCATACAGTATTTTGTTGTGGGGTCGGGCTGCTGACATTGAATCCGTATTTAGTTTACAAAAGAGAGCTGTCAGAGCCCTTTATAATCTGCGTCGCCGCGATTCTCTACGGGAACTTTTTAAAAAATTAATATTATGACAGTCCCTTGCCAATTCATATATGAAAATATTATGTATGTTCGGAAAAATCGCCATCTCTTTAGTAAAATTAGTGATATACATAATTTTAATACTAGAAATAAAGATAAATTAGATCAACCATTTTATAGATTAGCTAAAGTACACACATCTTTCATGGGGTACTGTGTTAAATGTTACAATAAAATATCTTGTGACATGTTAGAACTAAATGAAAGACAATTTAAAACGTATATCAAAAGCACACTTTGTAAACAAGCTTACTACAAATTAAAAGATTACATTCAGGATAAGAATGCTTGGAAGCATGCTGGTCCTGCTCCATAGGACAATCAATGTTGTGGACAAAATTAGACTGGTTGCTTTATGTATTAACTTTATAGATGTTCTGTTTCTTTTTGTGTTTGTATTTTTCTGCTAACTCACACACTGTTAATTAGTGATTCCAATATTTGTAAATGTGTGAGTATCATGTACTTACTTAGAAATTAATAAGTCTGCCTCTGCATACCCTAGGTGCATGGTCCTCACACATAACTAAATTTTTGTATACCAAATATTGTAAAAGATTTATTTGAAAAGAGTAACTATGGAGTTTCTTGTCCGTTCTTCTCCATAAGAATCTACCTTTCCGAATGGACAGTAGAATCACTTCAGTATTTTATATTTTTTGTATTGTGAATGACGTTCAAAAGTGCCGTTTAATGGCCTAATTGGAATAAACGTTTTGACTTTTGACATGTTGAAATGGCATTCAATCTGTAATCTGTTTGGTAGTCGAACTAGTGTGCGCTCGACCAAATGAGTGTCGGGATAGCGCTCAGTCGAGGTAAACTTCTTCGGGTTACTATTCTGTCGGTCTTCTGCAGGTCGGGAAAATGATCTGTCGAAATAGCGTTCGACAGGATTTGTCACAGTTATTTCTTAAGGACTCCTGTAGCCCCCAGTGCAAGTGTGCGAGAACACATGAGGTGGTTTTTGTCAGCAGCACTCTAACAGACCCAAAAATAAGGTTAGGCACCATTGTTACAGAAACTATGTATATCGGTGTATTTTATACTAAACTTGAGGTAGTTAAGTAAGTTAATTTCCATGGTAAAGTTACTGTGTATGTACCTTTTTTTTTAAGGATGGGAAATCATCAAATGACTCCTGCTCTGGGTGAAGCAGGAGGGAGTGTCAGACTCTTACTGACTAAAACCCATCCGTGTTCCTCCTAGTGCCCTTTGCGTTCCAGGGCCGCGGTGACTCTTTCGAATGAATCCCGCAACCTCGGCAGGTATTGGCCCTGGCGGGCCCCGTCTTTCATGCTGACAGCTCTTTGAGGCGCGCGTGGAACACAGCGCGCCGCCCAAGCAGGGCAGACCTCCACCGTATGCTCCACCGTGTCCTCCGGGCGATCCTCGCAGTGTTGACACCCGGGCGTGTCCTCCCGTCGAATTCGAAACAGGTACCTCCCGAAACAACCGTGTCCGGTGAGCACCTGCGTCAAACGGAAGGTAAGGACGCCGTGGCGCCACTCTAGCCACTCCTCAAACTGTGTATGTACCTAAGGTCCGATTACTACGGTGTATAGGGAGAGTATTTTCTGAATAAAAGCACAGAAATACAAAACAAGATATTTACTGCAATTGGGTTTATTAATAATTAATAGAACTGTCCGTTCTCAACACAAAGTCAAAAGAGAGAAACTCCATGGAAACTCTTTAATAGTTAAGCAATTATTTATCAGATTTTTTTGCACTTGCATCAATTACCTACTTATCAGCTGGTCTATTTCGTCTGCCATTTCCATTATTTAATACAAAATTACTACTACTTCCACGATGGTAAAAGTAGTGCGATTCAGTAAATATCTCACCGTGTAAACTTAGATGGATGCCATTTTGTTTTTATAGATTGACAGCTCGCTGCCTGTTCACATCACCGTAGCTAACACAGTGAGAGGTCTACAACCGGTCTGTTTTGACAACGTCTCACCGTGTAAACTTAGATGGAGTGAGTGTGAAGTGAATGTCATGCCATCTTGTTTTTGTAGATTGACAGCTCGCTGCCTGTTGACATCATCTTAGCTAACACGGTGAGAGGTCTACAGCCGGTCTGTTCTAACAACGTCTCACCGTGTTAACTTAGATGGAGTGAGCGTGAAGTAATATTTCATTCATCTTGTTTGTTTGGATTGACAGCTGACAATTTCGCTTCACCTAATTTTACACGGTGAGATGTTTACAGAATCGCACTACTATTACCATCGTGGAAGTAGTAGTACTTAGAAATTTTGTATCAACATAATGAAAATGGAATGGAGCAGGCAATGAATAAGGACTCTCCTCTTTTGCGAAGGTGGGTAAGAGTTCACACACGTCTTGTCTAAATACACTGGTGAACTATTAAACGAACAGATCAATGGTTCATTACTTGTTCATTATTATTAATTTAATTCTAGGTAACATTAGACTAAGTTATACTACTACTAACATAATATTTATTTTTATCTGAAATAAAATATTTGAATTTGAATTACTTATAAGTACCTTCTATAAAATAGTAGGTAATTTTAAATTTATTTATTATTGCTAGAGCTACAGAATGATTTATTTTTTTCCAAAAAAATAATTCGAAAGCTCTAAATTACAACAAATACAATAAAAAAAAACTTAAAACGAAAAAAAAAATTGTTACAATATTACTCTTTGCACTAACCATTGGCCTTTCACGCATTGGCATGCGTTAAGAAGTGTCCTGATGATCGTTCTATTTTTTTTGTTTGTTTATACTGGCTCTCTGCTGGGGAAAACCCTCCCTTCAAGTTCTTCGTTCATAAGAGAAAATAAAATAAAACAATGAATTTGACTCAAGTCCAGTGTACAATTTTAATTTTATTGGCAATCCAAATATTATGTATACATAAATATTTCAATTTTGAACATTTTGTAAATATGTATTTTGACATGATAGTATCCTTTTCACAGTATAGAGTACCTACTCAAAAGGAAAAAAACATGTTAAATTATTTTTATCTAACTAATGGTAAGTCCACACATGCGTGAACGCACGATGTTGTTACGTTCATTCGAGCAAGGTCAAACGTATAGACTCGTTATAACTAAAACTAAAGTTTGATGAGCAAGATTCACGTGGCTTTTTAGGGTTCCGAACAAAAACGGAACCCTTATAGGATCACTCGGGTGTATGTCTGTCACAGCCAGTTTTCTCCGGATCCACTAGACCGATTCTGTTAAAATTTGGTACACATATGGGCTTCTGTGACCCAAACACGGACGTGTTACGTAAATGATTACATTTTTAGTCTGGGGTTCACTTTTGGGGTTCAAACTAGAAAATTAAAAAAAAATGTGTTTTGTACAATATCGTATGATATTTCAAATGAAAGGGCTTACTGTGAGGGTTTTAATTATATATTTTTTATAATTTTAAATTAAATGGTTTTGAAGTTATTTAAGAAATTAGGCGAAAAATGAACATTCTCCCCCTTATCTCCGAAACTACTGATCCGAAAACTTTGAAAAAATGGAGATAGTAGATCTTTACCTAAAGATTACAGGAAAACCTGTAAAAAAATTAATTGGTTCGGAACTCTTTGCACGTGAGTCCGACTCGCACTTGGCCAGTTTTTTATTTTTACTTGAGATAGATTTGCTCTTGACTCTAGTCTGGGTCATAGGTGGCAGAGACAAAGTCGACGATGGAGTGAGCTTACCCAGAAGAAGCCTGTTCACAGTAACTTTGAAGAGAGGCTTAATTTATGTTTGATGAAACTTGCTCATCGAACATCAACGTGTGGAAATACATAGAACTTAAAAGAATACAACAGAAATATATTTTACTTAACATTATAACAGTTATCTATACATATAATAAAATCGTAGACTAACTGTGTCTGTACATTGAATATTTTTGCATGAAAATTACTCAGAAAACTCAGGAAAAAGGTATAAAACACAAAAATGGAATTTTTGAAATTTTTGTCTGTTTGTCTGTTTGTCTGTTTGTCTGTGCGTTTGTGGGAGCATCACGCTTAAACCACAGATTAGATTGCAAATCTAAGTACTTAAAAATATTAAGTGATAACCCGAGTAACATTTAGCGTTTATTTCATCAAAATCGACCCACAAAATCAAAAGATATTGAATTTTTAAGTTTAGGAAGAAACTTCCTAATGTATTCTGATGAGTCAGAGCGCCATCTATTGAGAAAAATAAAATGCACGAAAGCATTCAAAATTGTTGAGTTATTTGTGAAACTTTTAATACGTGGCAAAATAAGAGTGATCATTTTATACCTTTTCGTTATTGATCGATACCAACGATCCACAAAATCAAAATATATTGAATTTTTAGTTTAGTAAGAAACTTCCTTATATATTCTGATTAGTCAGAGCGCCATCTATTGAGGAACCAAAAAATGCATGAAAACATGAATATTTTGGTTCCTCAATACACCAATACACATTGATTGAATTATTTGTGAAACTTTTAATACGTAGACGTAGCAAAATATAAGTAAACATTTTAATACCTTATCGTTATTTAACGTCTTCCGCTGCGTTGCAAGTGTTAAGATTTTCCGCTGGAGAATGACCTCACACGATTTTTAAACACAGTCGTGTTCGTAGGAATTTCGGTTTGGTCTCTGAAAGGTCTTAAACTGTTAGGGACCATAATTGGTTAAATCTCTGGTGCTGGTTTCGTTTAGGGACCATAATTGGTTAAATCTCTGGTGCTGGTTTCGTTTAAAGTGCATTTATCGTAGAGTCTTAAACTGATTTAGTTTTGCGAAGTTCTGGACGGTTCGACTTGCGGATCAGGCCTGTAGGGTTCCGTACCAAAGGTGCTGTGCTGACGGGACCCTACTGCTAGGCCTCCGCGATTGATTCCGTTTAGAGCAACGCAACGAACGGTTCGATTTGCGAAACAAGGCTAATAATAATAAATAAAAATCTTATATTTCAGACAGAGTCCATTTTTTGGTTAGTAGTTAGGTTTAGTTTAGGTTAGTAGTTTGGTTTTTTTATAATAAGGTATCGTACCAAAGGTGGTCACGGTGACGGGAGCGATCGATTTTGGGAGGCTACTCTCTAATTCCGAAGTTTCGGGCTTAGTTGCCGACGTATTCTACTCCGTATCACCTACAGACTTACGATTAGTCCCGAACCCGAACTAAGAATGAATGACAACACGATTTCACAGTAACTGTCAAATCGTGTTATCATTAGTTCTCATTGGTTAGGTGATACGGAGTTGAATATTTTTTTTTACAATAGATAGGCATACGTTTGACCACTATCTCACCTGATGGTAAGCGATGATGCGGTCGAAGATGGAGCACGTTTGCCTAGAAGCAACCTATTCACTTTTGTCTTAAAGACTCCCAGGTTGCCCGCAACTAAGTTTTTAATTCGTGCTAAGTATCAAACGGTTCGATTTGCGAGCCAAGGCAAATTATAGGGTTCCGTGCCAGAGTTGCTAATGGGACCGTATTATTTAAGCCTTCGCGTACGATTTTGATTTGTGCGAACCCAGTCGATTTTTAGGGTTCCGTACCAAGTTTGCTAACGGAACCCTGTTTTTTTTAATAAGCCACCACTGTCCGTCTTCCTTCAGTTTATGTGTTTTATTTTTGTCTCGCTAATATAAAAATGTCTTCTAGAAAAAGGTCGAATCTTTCACAATATAGCAAAATTCTTAATCTATACATACATATAATAAAATCGTAGACTAACCGTGTCTGTACATTGAATATTTTTGCATGAAAATTACAAAAAAAAACTCAGGAAAAAGGTATAAAACACAAAAATGCAATTTTTGAAATTTTTGTCTGTTTGTCTGTTTATCTGTTTGTCTGTGCGTTTGTGGGAGCATCACGCATTAACCACAGATTGGATTGCAAATCTAAGTACTTAAAAATATTAAGTGATACCCCGAGGAAAACTTAGCGTTTATTTCATCAAAATCGACCCACAAAATCAAAAGATATTGAATTTTTAAGTTTAGGAAGAAACTTTCTAATGTATTCTAATGAGTCAGAGCGCCATCTATTGAGAAAAAATAAAATGTATGAAAGCATTCAAAATTGTTGAGTTATTTGTGAAACTTTTAATACGTGGCAAAACAAAAGTGATCATTTTTATACCTTTTCGTTATTTATCGTTACAATCGATCCCGGAAATCCAAATATATTGAATTTTTAGTTTAGTAAGAAACTTCCTTATATATTCTGATCAGTCAGAGCGCCATCTATTGAGGAATAAAAAAATGCATGAAAGCATGAATGTTACACCAAAACACATTGATTGAGTTATTTGTGAAACTTTTAATACGTAGACGTAGCAAAATAAAAGTAAACATTTTAATACCTTATCGTTATTTAACGTCTTCCGCTGCCAAGTGTTAAGATTTTCCGCTGGAGAATGACCTCACACGATTTTTAAACACAGTCGTGTTCGAAGGAATTTCGGTTTGGTCTCTAAAAGGTCTTAAACTGTTAAGGACCAAAATTGCTTAAATCTCCGAGTTGTGCTGGTTTCGTTTAAAGTGCATTTATCGTAGTTTTGCGAAGTACTGGACGGTTCGACTGGCGGATCAGTAGTGCTATTCTCTAACAACATTTTCGTATCTCGACAGTAGAATTCGAGGTGAGTTTCAAATGAAGACCTTTATTCGTGTGCAATAAAGCTCACTTTGTGAGTTTGATCAGTCAGGTGAAGCTCGATATCGAAACAGTTTCTTACAGAATAGACTAGCTGGCCTGTAGGGTTCCGTACCAAAGGTGCTGTGCTGACGGGACGCTACTGCTAAGCCTCCGCGGTTGATTCCGTTTAGAGCGAAGCAACGAACGGTTCGATTTGCGAAACAAGGCTGATAATAATAAGGTACCGAACCAAAGGTGGTCACGGTGACGGGAACGATCGATTTTGGGGGGCTACTCTGTAAGTCCGAAGTCCGTAGTTTCGGGCTTAGTTGCGGGCGGGCGTATTCTACTCCGTAGGTATCACACTACAGACTTACGATTAGTCCTGAACCCGAACTGAGAATGAATGACAACACGATTTCACAGTAACTGTCATTTCGTGTTATCATTAGTTCTCAGTGGTTAGGTGATACGGAGTACAATTTTTTTTTTTCTTCTTAATATACAAGTAAAACAAAGTCGGGTTTGTTCGAACACTTTTCTAACTAACTCGAGCGATTTTCATGGTTTTTGTGTTTTTGGATGTCTTTGTCCAGAATAGCGTAATAAGAATTAAAATACAAAAAAAAATGAGTATGTAGGTAGGAAGGGTAGGTAGGTAGGCAGGTAGGTAGCGTAGGTAGGTAGTGTAGGTAAGGTAGGGTAGCTATGGTAGGTAGGTAAGTAGGTAGGTAGGTTAGGGTCGGTAGGTAGAGTAGTCAGTTGGCGGGAGCGAAGCCGCGCGGGTCAGCTAGTTTTCAATAATTATCATTCATTATTATCAATCAATCTGCTCCATTCCCAACTATGTTGGGATATAGGTACCATTATTTTACATGTAGTGAAAACTGTCATTTGAAAAGTAAAAATAATAATAAACCTATAAAAAATGGCTATAGACAACAACAGCCAAATTGCAACAGAGTGGCTACTGTTTTGTTTTTATTAATTAGTGTAAGCTCAAAATCTATATCTATACTAATATATAAAGCTGAAGAGTTTGTTTGTTTGTATGTTTGCTTGCTTGAACGCGCTAATCTCAGGAACTACTGGTCCGATTTGAAAAATTCTTTCAGAGTTAGATAGCCTATTTATCGAGAAAGTCTATAGGCTATATATCATTACGCTAAGACCAATAGAAGCGGAGCAGTAATGAAAATTGTGACGCAGACTAAGTTGCGCGAATCAGCTAGTGAATTTATATTTAGGAAGACCGTAAGTGCCCGTTCCCACAATGACGCAACGTCTGTTTTCCCGGTCCATCTAAAGATACGTATGTGCTAGTGGCAGTACAATTAAATAAAGAAAATTAACATGTAGATTTTTTTACACGACTGCCTAAAAAAAGGAGTGTTATTTATTAAACTTGTTTGGCATAGACGAACGTGGCAGTTGAAAGCTTTTCATTCTCTCACAAATGTTTCGCTGATGGTGGCGCGTGCGTTGGATTATTTGGTTCCCTTCAAAATGGTTGAGCTAGATAGTGCTGTTACACGCGTCATGTTTGTGAACGGGCGCCGTCAGTTGAGACTGGTCATCTCTTTACTGCCACTGGCTTATTATAATCTGTACCTACATTTTGAATTGTTTTATATTCTTTCTTGTTCTTTGCATTGTCCTCACATATATAAGCAATCAAAGCTAACGTTACCAAGATGTTTTTTTTTAAATAAAACGTTGCCCCACACTAGGAATTTCACCTGTATCGTGGGTGCGTTTACAAACATACAATTTCACATACACAAACAGCCAGACCCGGAACAACTATCTGTAGGCTATACAAATAATTGTTCCGTGTGGGAATCGAACCCGCGACACGCCGCGCAGCAGTCGATCACTCTACCACTGCGCCAACCGTGTCGTCGTTTGTAACACTCGTACATCACATGATTTAAAAGAGTGTCCGTGGAGTTTCTTGCACTTTCTTCTCCATAGAGATCAACGCTTTGGAACGTGCAAATAGCTTCATGATTTTACTGACCGAACTTGACAATTCAAAAGTGTAAATGGTTTATTTGAAGTGTATGCTTAGGATTGAGTTTGAATTTATGACGGTCCATTTAAGTGTGAACGCGCACGTTCCACCGCCGTTTTCCATTGAAGCAAACTGTCCATCATATCAAATCAAATCGAATCGTATATTTCAAATAAACCATTTACAGGCAGTTTTGAATTGTCAACCGACCTTTACAATTCAAAAGTGCCTGTAAATGGTTGCAGTCCAAAAAGATGAAACTATTTGCACGTTCCAAAGCGTAGCTATGGAGAAGAAAGTGCAGGGAACTCCACGGACACTCTTTTAAAAATAATAAATTGTTACAAAGTTTTGTTTACATCAAGTTGAAATGATACAAACATGTGAGAACGATGTGAAAGACGAGCAGGATAAAAGCGTCCGGGAAAAAAGGAACAATTCAAAGAAATATTTAAAATAAACCATGGCAACTGAGAAATGACCAGTCCCAACTGACAGCGCCCGTTTACGAACATGACGCATGCGCTAGCACCATTCGGCTCGACCATTTTCATCACCGTGAATGCTTAGGTGAAGATGAAGATGAACGATGAGCTGTCAAACCATACAAACAAGATTGAATGACAGCTCACTCGTTCACTCCACCTAAGTGTACACGGTGAGCTGAGGGCCTAGTACGAATATTTTTGGCGTGTAGTAACGTAACGTAAATACTGGAACAACTCAATACTGGTATTTAGCTAAGTCCGGCTTGACTGGAAGCCAACCCCAATATAGTTGGGAAATGGCTAGTCAGATGATAAGTAACGTAACATTTTACTATAGCTATAATACTCGTTTCGATCATAAATTTATTTTTTGATTATTTTTTATTTATTTATCTGGTTGACACTTCCCGTGACCCAAGAGCTGGCTTACTTTGGGCAGAGATTAAGCATTGCCATTCAACGTGGCAATGCCGCCAGTCTCTTGGGCACATTACCAGCTGACAGCGTTGAGGACGAATTTTTTGATGATAATTATATATTATATTCATATTTTTGTATGCTACAAATTGTCTATGTCGCATAAAATTAAACCAAAATACTACGGGGTTGTAGTTTTTTACATTAAAAACTAGCTGATGCCCGCGGCTATCCATTGGTGAAAACCGCATGAAAATTGGTGCAGGAGTTTTTGAGTTTATCGCGAACAGACTGACAGACGCGGTGGAGGACTTTGTTTTACAAAATGTAGTGATTCACTTATACGTTAACGTTGCTATACGTCAAAAATATTCGTGCTAAGCCATTGATATATAAAAAACCCAAGATGCGCAGTCTCGAACAAATGCAACACTCGAAACTGTCGTCAAAAACTGACATGTATCAAGTGTCATGTGTGAGTTGTGTGTAGTTATACTATAAACATTTTTTTTTTACAAATTCAACCTTGCACGGATCGCTTAAAGTTGTTTTTACAAAGCAGTGCAGTATGGCGAGCGATGCGAGACTGTTTGAAGCTAGCGCACAATTATACATTGTGCGCTTGTTTTCTGCGGACGTTTTTCAGATGCTGACTGTGTATCTTGAGTTTTTATATATCAATGTGCTAGGCCCTCTATTGACATTATAGACCAACGGAACTCTGAGCTTATCATATTTGCAAAAAAATATCAACATAAAAATTTGAACAGTGACATGGAAACAACGTTACCTTTAAATAAACATTGCACAATAAAATTCGAACCATTTAACTTACTATTATTAAAAACTTTATCTTTATGTTAGTGACATATCTAAAGATAGAATTTTTCTACTCTCAAAAAGCTAAGAAGGCTTTAAATATAATTGCGGTGATATCGGTTACAATTTTTTTGTAGACCAGAGAATCCAAAAAATCTAAAGAATTAGGTTCAAGGTTGACTGGGAAAATTTGAAGATCGGGTAGCTTGATATACTGGCTGATTCCGCTAAAGTAGCCTTTTAGACCTGCTGGCCTTGCTTTTTATCCATACATGATAAACATTGTCCATTAATAATTTAGAAAGAAATGCTCAAATTGATTTACATAACTTCGTATATTAAAAAGATTACAAAGCTCACTAATATCAACCATATCGGTAATATTCGTATTTTGTATGGCAAATTCAACTGTTTTACTAAATAATAATTCCCATTGTTTTAAATGTTCGACCACAGTGATAAGGAATGGGTAACATACAAATTTACGTGAATTATCTGAATCAAAAATAATATGCGTTTTACTCCATATCCAAGAGAATAACACATATTGATTGGCTTCCAAAACACTCATCAACGTCTTATCATACTTTATTTTGTGGTCAAAAATTTTACGTACGTTCATTAAATCACTTGTAGTAAATATGGCGGCTATGAATATGAATCTATGGTCATTATTTCCATCTTTAAAACAATCACAAACATATTCAACTGCAAAGTATTCAGTGAATGACATGTGCGTAAATATCGGAATTCCGTTTGCCACACTATCGACGAGACCAGTCTTCTCTACTCCCTTTTCGACGACATTGATCATCTCATTAATTTCTTTCAAATCTTGCTCACTAAATAAAAAGTGACTATATTCATTAAACATAGCAAAGGCACCCAATCTTTTGTGATTAAAAATAGACTCTGAAAGTTCTTTCTCATAAGCAGTAATAATATCAGAATTATAAATGTTAATTTCGTTTTTCTCTTGGTACCGCCTTTTAATTTTATTTTCCAAAAAACGCTTGTAAACGATAAATGTGTCAAAATCTACATACCATTCCTCAAACTTTCTTTGTTCTTTTTTTAAATTGTCTACGACGTAAAATGCTGCTAGGTACAGAAATAGTGGATTTGCATCATAAATTTGTTCGTGGACAAAAGATTCAGACTTGTAACGAATTATTTCATAATAGTTTTTATCATATTTCCATAACGGAATGTGCGTATTCTTAATTTCATTACTCAAATAACAGGCTGCAGTTTTGATGACATCGTATAACGGTTCTGCCATAGGTATTCGTTCATAATTAACTATCGACATGTATTCAAGAAATTCCTTAACATTTTCGAGTTGTTGACTGTTTAGATCATTTAATCTCAAATTAAATTCCCAAAACGTATGCAAATAATTTTCCATTTCCACTCTTGAGAAGTTATCTATTTCGTAAGATGGCCCAAACTCTTTCTCTAAAATAGTTTTCACTTTGTTATATGACCTGCTTGTAATCCACATTTTATGCTTACGAGGATTATTACTAACACATTTTATACATTGTATGACTACATCTGTGTAATGCGGACAGATTTCATCAAACCCGTCAAACAGGAATATCATCTCTCTTTCACAATAAAAATGTAGAAATAAATTTAACTCAAACTCGATCACAGGATCGGCTATGCAATGTTTCAGGTACACAACATTATCTTTTTCTTCTAACGTAACTTCATCATCATTTTTTTTGCCAAGTTTCTCACGAAGCAAAACTTGGCACATAAACTTTAAAGTCTGTAATAAGTCGATAGCTGTTTTTTCCTTCTTCCATTTGCTGAATTCTTCTGAGTATTCCAATAAGTTTATCCTTATGATCCACACTTCTGGTTTTAGCTCTTTTGTCTTAATCGATAAGTGTGTGAGCAGAGTTGACTTTCCCATCCCAGGTTCTGCTGTTACCAGTACAATATCTTCTGGTATCTCTGATGTAATGTTAAGGCTTTTAACAACTACTCCCGAAGGACCTAACTTTCTTTCAAGTATGTCTTCATTTTTTTGAACTTCTTCTGATGTTTTGTGCGGAGTTTTAATAACTGCAGTCGAAAGACTTGACCTCTCTTCAATTGTTTCATCGAAAACTTCGTTGCTCGGTTTGTCATCTAAAGTATTATCGAGAGTTTTAACAACTGCAGTCGAAAGACTAGATATTTCTTCAAGAGTTTCATCGGACACGTCATTTCTCTGCTTTACGTCTAAAGTATTTTCATGAGTTTTAACAACTGCAGTTGAAAGACTTGACCTCTCTTCAATTATTTCATCGGAAACTTCATTTGTCTGTTTGTCACCTAAAGTATTTTCAAGAATTTTAACAACTGCAGTTGAAAGACTGGACCTTTCTTCAAGTGTTTCATCGAAAACTTCTTTTTGCTGCTTTTCATCTAAATTATAGTCAGGAACGTTAACAACCGCAGTCGCAAGTCGTGACCTGTCTTCAGTTTTAGCAACTTCACTTGACGGATTTGACTTTTTTTCTTCAAGTATTTCATCAAAAAATTCGTTGGATTGTATGTCTTCTGGTGTATTGTCAAGAGTTTTAACAATTGCAGTCAAAAGTCTTGACTTTTCTCCAAGTGTTTTATGGGAAAATTCGTTTTTCAATTTTTCATCTGAAGTATTGTCAAGAGTTTTAACAAATTCAGTCAAAAGACTTGAGTTCTCTTCAAGTGATCTATCGGAAGCTTCGTTTCTCTGCTTTTCATCAAAAGTATTGTCAGGAGTTTTAACAACTGCAGTCGAAAGACGTAACTTCTCTTCAAGTGATCTATCGGAAGCTTCGTTTCTCTCCTTTTCATCTAAAGTATTGGCAGGAGTTTTAACAACTGCAGTCGAAAGACATGACTTCTCTTCAAGTGATCTATCGGAGGCTTCCTTTCTCTCCTTTTCATTTAAAGTATTGACAGAAGTTTTAACAACTGCTGTCGAAAGACTTGACTTCTCTTCAAGTGATCTATCGGAGGCTTCCTTTCTCTCCTTTTCATCTAAAGTATTGACAGGAGTTTTAACAACTGCTGTCGAAAGACTTGACTTCTCTTCAATTGACCTATCGGAAGCTTCGTTTTTCTGCTTTTCATCATAAGTATTGTCAGGAGTTTTAACAACTGCAGTCGAAAAACTTGACTTCTCTTCAATTGACCTATTGGAAGCTTCTTTTCTCTGCTTTTCATCATACGTATTGTCAGGAGTTTTAACAACTGCAGTCGAAAGACTTGACTTCTCTTCAAGCGATCTATCGGAAGTTTCGTTTCTCTCCTTTTCATCTAAAGTATTGACAGGACTTTTAACAACTGCAGTCGAAAGACTTGACTTCCCTTCAAGTGATCTATCGGAAGCTTCGTTTCTCTCCTTTTCATCTAAAGTATTGACAGGAGTTTTAACAACTGCAGTCGAAAGACTGGACTTTTCTTCAAGTGATTCATCGAAACTGTCAACATTATCATTTTCGTATGATACTCCGGTTATCGTAACAGATGTAGGGCGGTTATTTTTATTTTTAGACAAATAATACATGATTGGATTTGAAGGTGGCTGTATTCCCGCTTTTTTAATACGTCTTTCGACATGATATTGTTTAATTTCATCATATTTTCTTTTGACAGTTAGTTTACCAACTTCAATGGTTTCTTTATTGATAATTTTATGCAGAACATCTCCTTTTACAAATACCTTTGATTTTTCATCGACTACCAAGCCCAACCTTACTTCCGTGCCTTGAAACATCACTTTGGCGCTCTCCATTATACTTTCCTGTGATTTTTCACTCAAATCATTAAGACTATTCTTTCCGTCGTGTATTATACATGGGTCTGGGAAAAAATTCTGAAATATTTCAAGAGACGCATGCTTTGTAACAATAATAGTTTTTTTATTAAGTACCGCTTCTGTCATGTTTTCTAAAAATTTCCTTTTGTTTAGTTGCATTTTATCGCATACTAATATCAGAACTTTATCTTTATGTGTATCTCTCAACTCTGTGCGAAATGCATTACGATCTTTTAGTGGTAGATTTATAACATACTCTAGATCTAATACACTATGGTTTTTATTTTTCAAATGCTGCATAACTTTAACAACAGTCAGTACGCTGTTGTCTGTAGTAATGACAGTACTCAAGTGATGATCCTGCAAGTTCAATGCCCTCACCGCGTTTTCAGAAAACGTATAACAAACATTTTTTATTTTAATACAATACATAAGATTTATGACGCTAAGCAGTTGGTCTTTGATAATATTTTTTGCCTTTTGGATTAAGTCACTTTTTCGTGTAAGGTATGGCGCTTGTTCTGGTTGCATCCACCATTTCTGTATTTCATCATGAAATTTTGCAAATATCGCGTCAGTTTTAGCTTGAAAGTAGTTTGTTTGATTAAATTGGTTTTCTATTATTTCTTCTTTTAAAATTTCCTCTACGCCTGTCTCATCAGCTTGATTCGAATAAATTACTAGTTTACTAAAAAAATCTCGTGCTGTTTCTTCGTGTTCACTACAGTCCAATAAAAGCTTAGGAAATTTGTTTACTTTAAAACAAAATTTATATTCGCACAAGTTGGAGATTTTACTATTCGATTCGATTTTATTTATACATTCGATTTCTTCATTTAGTCTTTCATACAGCTGTTTAGCTAGAGTTCCTAAAGATTCTTTGTTATTTGTAATCTTCATCAGCTTGCTGGTATCATCAAGCACGAATATATTTCCGATAGCACCAGCTATACCTCCATTGAGCTGCAGGAATCCATCACCCATAGAATCATCTATAGTTATTATGTTACCGGATTTACAATTTACCAATAAATCGATGATTTTCAATGCAAGATAATTTATTCTTCTCTTTTTTTTAGCATCACTACCGCTTAGTGTTAAATCTTTATTCCCGAAAGCAGACGGGACTCTCAATTTGAACTTCGGTGATAATAATATTTCTTTTGCAGCCAGTTCTACTGCTTTATTAAAAGTCGATCGAGAAACGTGTATTGGTTTCATATCTTGCATGAAATCCTTAGTGTATTGTTTATTAAATTCTAACTGACCGTTGTTGTACGTTGTAATGGTGCCTACCAGCTTGCTTAGTTTTAAAGCATCTGTGGGCTCATTTAAAAATTCAGATAGAAATTGTTTGATGTCAACTGGTTCTATTTTTTTTTTCTTTGAAATCTCTATAAGCAGCGTATTTTTGAATAGAGCGAGATATTCTTCATGGGTGTCAAAGAAATCGTGACGAATAGATGCAATTCGAAATCCATCAGGTTGAAGTTCAGAAACATTCACAACTTTTTCCGCCAGAATTACGTGATAGCACAGCACTAATTCGTCAATCAGCATCATCCGAAAATTTGTGTCACCGTTTATAAACTTTGCCATTCGTTCAGCCAGGGAAACCATTTGTTCTTTCATAGCTACTTTGCATAGAAACTTAACATCCTCGTCTTGCTTGTAAGGTTGCTTGGCCATACCGCCTGTGCCAATTAAATCATTCAGAATGGAGCAGAAGTTACTTTCTACTTCTGAGTCATTACTAAATTCATCTCTCGCAGTCGTGTATAAAACGAATAAACATTCTACTTCATCATATGTACTCTTAAAGAACAAGTCCTTATTACTTCGATCAAAATATTGTCTAATTTTTAAATAGCTTGAAAAGTAGGTGTCTAAATCAATTTTAAATGTTTGCTTCTTGTTTTCCTTGTGTTTAGCTTGTACGAAGACCGCAACATGTTTATCAAATCCTTCCACTTGGGCTCTGAAACAAATGTCATCGAAAGCCCCGATGTTGTCGACATTTGAACCTAATTTAAATTCTGTAATCCTATCGTCATGAAGCGCTCTAAAGTATAATAAACTAATAAGTTTTGATTCGTACAACTGTCCGGAAATCCCTGTCGTACCTGCACGTTTACGATACATGGTACAGCTCGTCGTTAATCCCGGTTCCTTCACTTGGCACACACAGTATAAAGGTGGTACCCACGGTCGCACGGAGCAGTCATCAGTACCAAACAGGCAAATGCGGCTGACGACCTGTATGAACCTGCAAACAAAGAGAACAATGTTATGTACAAGGCTATCTCCGAAGAAGCCTTGGCAAAGACAAGACTTCTCAAGTCTTGAATATTCTCTCTCAACGTCTAAGAGCTAGCCTTTTTGTATAACATTGGATACATGCTAGATTACTCGCGCCCATCGAGCTCAACGAGTCAATGCTCTCCAAGCATACGACATCACAAGGTTAGACTGCCCTGCCGGCTCGCCTGACTTAAACCGAATAGAGCATGCATGGGATGCTCTTAAGCGAGCTATTTGGAACCGTCAACCACGTACCCAGACAGAGCTCAAGGTTGCCGCTACCCCAAGGAATACTGGATAACTTGATCCTCAGCATGCCCAGGAGGATCTCCGCATGTGTTTGAGACAGGGAGGAGTTATATTATTATGAATATAAACCTTTTATTAATAAATTGTTGTTTAAGTTTGGTTAATCAAATTCCTGTTACAATTACATTCTGATTAATTACTCAATTTTTGTTACTAAAATAGCTTTATTAATTAATTACAAAGGGTTTTTCGATTCATAGAAAACACAACAAAGAATTGTTCTTGATAAAGTTAAATTAAAAAAAAATATATCAGCATATGTGATCACAAACTGTTTTGATGTGTGTATGTAAGATGTCATACCCTTTTGTAGGAGAACCTTACACTATTTACTTTATTTAAATTATGTGAGCCGTAAAGACTATAAGGATATTAATATAGGCGTGAAATAAATATGTTAAACCTGGTTTCATGAAAATATTTTTAATTTATACATTAATCATTATATTCTTAACGACTGCGGCTTTCCCGCATCGTCTGAGTGGAGGGGGCTGGGAGATCGGCACAGCCTTTACGTCCAGTCCTCCTCCGACGTCCGCCCGCCTTCACGGCGGCCCCTTCACGCCCTCCCCGTTGGGGGAGGGCCGGGAATGACCGACGAAGGTGGTGACGAGTGCAATGCGGGCAAAAGCGCCCCCGCGCCTGTCGCCCGCCCAGGGTTCGGCAGCCAAAGGTGGACGATAATGGCGTCCCTCGCCTCCCGCCGCACGGCCTCCCGCTCCTCCGCGACCGGGCGCTCCCCGAGCGCTTTTCGGCGCGCCGGCATACAACCGCCGGCATCGCGCATTGGGCCCTCCTAGGTTCGGGAGGAGCCAGGAGACCTGCGGCCTTCAGCAGGCGCGTCGACAGTCCGCTGAAATGCGGGCCGAAGCACCACCTGCTGACCAACACCAGGCCCAGATATTTCATCTGGGCCTGAACCCCTACTCTGATGCCCTCCACCACTATGTGGGCATTAGGAGGGCAGCGCTGCCGAGGCCTGTGAAAGAACACAGCCTCGGTCTTGTTCAGCGCCACCCTCAACCCCAGGCGGCGGATCCTCCCTGCCACCAAGGATCCACCAGCCGAGGCTAAATAGGCCGCCTCCCCGAAAGTCCTCCCCCAGGCATTGCGGAGAGTGTCATTCGCGTAGCAGATGACACTCGTGCCCTCGAGGAGGACTCCCCGCAGGAGCCAGTCGAATCCGATGTTCCACAGGGGCGGCCCTAGCACCGACCCCTACGAAACACCAGACTCCGCGCCATACCGCCTCAGCCTGGCCAGTTTGTCCACAAGGAGGACCTCTCGGTCCTCCAGGTAGCAGTCCAGGAGGTTCCGCAGGTATTGGGGCACTCCGTGATACCGCAGTGCCTCCAATATTGTCGAGTGGGGGACGGAGTTGAAGGCGTTGGCTATGTCGAATGACACCGCCAACACTCCATTCCCCGCCTCCACCGCCCCCTTCACCTGGCTCTTGAGTAGGATTAGCGCGTCGATGGTCGAACGCCCCTGTCGGAAACCGAACTAGGCGTCCGACAGGTCCGGCCCTACTCTCCGCAAAAGGCTATTAAGCCGCCCGGCGATGATCCCCTCGAACAATTTACCGACCTCATCGAGCAGAACGATGGGCCGGTCGGTATGCCGAGGGGGAATCCGCCGGGGGAGCCGCCCCCTGAAGGGAGTCCATCGTTGGTGGGGCGAAGTTGATCCTGCTCGGAAAAAGGGACCGGACCACCCCATCCAACAATGCCGCTGCAACAATGCTCGAGGGTCTCCGTCAGGGGGGGACCATGGGGTGGGACCTTATGGTCTCCCATAAGGATCCCTGTCGAGACCCTCGAGCATCTCGGCCCTCTTCGCGTCCTTGGCAGCGCCCATTGCCGACTTGAGGACCGTCTTCGCCTCTCGGTGTGTCGTAAGTTAGTGGTTTGTGATCAGTGAATATTGTCAGGTCACTAACTTCTATCAGTCGTTGAAAGTGTTGAAAGTGTACCCGTTGAAGCATCGCTGGGTCTCACTCATAGTTTTCGAGTAAAACGCCAATGGTTTTCATATATTGTCCACTTTTTGTTGTAGAATGGCGCCAATGATAGTTTTCGATGCATCAGTATATAAACATAGCGGCGCGTTAGGTATCGGGTGAGTCAGTGTTGTTGCCTCGAGTATGATTTGTCGGCTTTTCTAGCAGGCTAGTTCTGACAATGGAGACCATTGTATAGGAATTTAGTCGTTCTTCCTGCTGTTGTGTAGGTATTTGTTCAATTCATGTTGGTACTCAGCTTGATGTGGTAAACAACTACGGTAGAAGTTAATCATTCCTAAAAATCTTCTTAGTTTTTGAACTGTTTGTGGTTTCGGATAGTTGAATATGGCTTGTACCCGTTCTTGAGTGGGTTCGATTCCTTCTGCTGCCACTTCGTATCCGAGGAACTCTTGTCAAACTCGCACTTATCGATGTTAAGACTGATGCCGTAGTGATTAAGGCGTTCTAGTACTTGTTCTAAGTGGCGGCGGTGTTCTCCCGTATTTCTTGAGTATGAGCAGATCGTCGACGAAACAAAATAGGTTTTCGTCTTATCCTCGTAGAACTTCGTGCATGAAACGTTGAAAGGTAACCGGAGTTTCTTAAGCCGAACGTCATTGAAGAGTCCAAAAGGTGCTATTATCGCTGTTTTTTGATCATTTCTTTTTGCGATAGGTATCCAAAGGTATGTTGCTGTGTTGCTGAGTTGAGCTACACGACTACTGACAGAGGCTTGCACTGACTGGACAGGTTCACTCAAATCTGTGTGGTTCTTTCTTCTAAAGACCATCTCAGACACTAATCTGCATGGTTCTTAAAAAAAAATGATGTATTGTAAGTGTGAGGACTATGTAGGTCGTTATTTTAAGGATTGATTTCATGACTGTATGGCAGTTTGAGTATATTATGCGGCTTACCCAAATGTCCTTACTTTGGTATTGTTCGTCGGTTCGTTGAGCTCCTCAAAGTTTTGAGTTGAGCTGCACGATAACTGACAAAATGCTTGCACTGTCTGGACAAGCCCACTCAAACCTGCGTGGTGCTTTCCTCAAAAGGCCACCTCAGACCTTAACCTACATGTTTTTCATATGTTATTGGCAATTGTATGGACTTTAAAAGAGACTGTGACCTCTGAGTTTGTTTCGGTGTTTCTTCTCAGGGTAGTCAGCTAGGAAACATCCGGCCTCATCTAGATAAATAAGTCAAAAAAAATATGACGTGTAAAAGAGTTACTTGTAACCTATTTGCAAAATAAATATCATTTATCATTTATCATTCAAATCAAGTTTCGAGAATATTTTCATGCCGTGACTTTTATATGTGAAATCTTGGATTCGTGGAATGGGGTATCGGTCGGGAACGGTGGCGGCGGATGTGAAGTGGACTCGCCCACAGATTGTTTGACGGCTTGCATATTCCCATCTCGACCATGCGCTCGAATTCGAGTTATGCCACCTTATACTTGTCGGACGGTAGATGGCGCGACCGTGACTAGATTGGCGGTCCTGTTGTCTCGATGTGATGTGTGACGTCATGCTTGGCTGGAGTTTTGAGTGACATTGGTCGAAAGTACATCTGGATATTTCATTATCAGGTTATGATAAGCGTGGTCGCGGTTGATAATGTATACTGATTCGTCTTTGTTATTTATTTTTACTGCGTTCACACTGAGCTTAGTTACACGTCAGGTTTGTTGTACTTAGTTGGTTTCCTGTTAACTGTGATAGGTCTTTTTCTTATCGTGTGGGCAGTAAGGTCTAACGACCACACCCTAGTGTCAGAGTTTCTAAACCGCCTCAAGGGCCTCCGACATGGTTCATTTGATGACCGCCATTTGGCGGCCGGGATAACCGGCTTATACGTACCTTCCAAAGCACGGAATCATCATTTTATCAGACAATCAGGACAAGGCAAACGCCTAAACCACAGGACCACGGAGGCACGGAGGCGGACAGGTACTATGTCACTGCTAGTGGATTTAGCAAGAAGTGGCACAGTATTTGCTCAGGGTACCTACCACTATCACACTAGTTACATAACACTATCCCTTTTTCACAGCTTAATCATGATAGCATTACCACGTCATAATAGGGCCCCAGGTCAACAATGACATTACACCGCTAAGTCGTACTGTTAAGCCGGGCAATAGTTTACTGTCTTCTCGAACAGCATAGTGTGGACGTCATCTTATTATTCTTCTCAACAAATCCCTTCATTTAAATCCCCTAACATGGGAGTACATTAAAATACCCATTCTTTCATGTTCGGCAGTCCGCCATGTTGGATTAAGAATGACGTCACTGAGCTAACCATGAATAGTAGGTAGTCATCCAAACTAAACGTCTATCCAAAACAGCTCAATCGGTTCAGAATAATTGATTTAAAGATCAGTAGCAAGATTTAAACCGAACAAACACACACATGCTTTTATTTTAACTTACATTTTTTGCATGTGAAATGGAAAGTTGATACATTATAAGCTATTCAAATAGGAATAAAGATAGTCCTTGGCCCAGCAATGGGACAGTACGTACTTGCTAGCTCGCGACAGGATAACTTTCAGAAGGGCTATCTAGAATTAAACCTGCATGAATGCAATATTATGAACGCATTTAAAATAGGAAATAAAAAAATAAATCACGACCTATTATGCTTTCACTTGTAACATACTGGAGAAAAATGGAAATAATGAGATCCAAAAATAAATTACCCCAAGGAATGTGAAGGAAGATTACACTTAAGCAATACTAGAAGCAGGTAAAGCGTTAAATCACAGCTTGAGGGGAAACAAAAAAGGGGTATCCACAGCAGACAGCGAGGACGAGGTGGAGATAAATTGGATCTCTCCGCTCCCTACACTTTTACTGCCAGGGGCGTTGGCACTAGGTACAAGTGCTCCCCCTGGTGTTCCCTTGTTTCGCAGACAGAAATTTCATAGAATTTCGCTTCGCAGAAAATGTTTCATTTAATATTTGGTCCGTATAATTTTATGTCGAATATTTTTGTTTTAAAGACTAAGACTTATGGGAGTCTCGAGCAGAACATGCATAACGTGCCGGACTAACTACAATACGATCTAAACTTAATGACCGCTGGCGCGCGCCGCCATTAAGTTGATACGGGAGTCTCGAACAGCGCGATCGCAACCTGCCCGCGCGGCCGCGCAGCGAGGAGCGGACGGCTGGCGTCATCTGTGGCTGGCGTGCAGCGCGCGCCCTGCCGCCTACATCGCGAACGATACGTTGGAGCGAGACAAAAGTCGCGTTGTGTGTGTGTTGGTTTCCTTTTCTAACATGTGTATTTATACGGGTTGGTCGGCGAATAAAATGACATTATAAATCTGTCAGCTGTTTTACTCAATTCGTCCCTCTGGTGCAAGCCTCCACAGACTTGAATGAAACATATTTCACAGAAACACAATTCAATGAATAACATATTCACATTTTTTTATTTAACAAACATATCAAACAGCAGAATTATGTTTTAACGAATATTTTTTGCCCGGTTTATTTTTTCATGGTATTTTATTTCAGTGAAAATGTAATTATAATTAAATATTATTGTTTTGTTTGTCCATGGCATACTTCTAAGATGAGGAACAGGTGTTGTAACTGCGGTGGTAAACGTTAAAACTATCTGCGACGTTTAGTTCGCGTGGGATCGCCGGAGCCCAGCAGCGCTGGCGCCGTGACAGAAACCATGCCTGCTGCATGTTGCGTGTTCGCCTGCAAACTGCATGTTACATGCTGCATGTTTGCTGTATGTTTGTTGCATACTTGCTTGCATTCTGCATGCCTTGCCGCATGGTTGCTGCATGCTACTGCATGTTTGCTACATGCTTGCTCGCATTTTGCAGGCTTGCTGCATGTTTGCTGCATTGTTGCTGCATGCATGGTGTATGCTTATTTTCATGTTTGTTGCCATCGCCGCTTCGCGGGGTTCTGTCGACCGGGCCCGAATGCAAAGTTTTGCTGGACTAGAATTTACCCGAATTATTTTTATGAATGTTGTGTTGTAATTTTATAGGAGTGTATGCATTTTGTCAAACGTTCTAAACGTTTGACAAAATGCATACACTGTACAACATTCATAACATTCATTCATTCACTGTACAACTGTAACTCGATGAATTTTTTTTCTTTGTAATAATTTGTATATTAACTAAACAATATGAGGATAAAGAATATTTGATTTGTTATTCTATGATATGAATATCGAAACATGAAATTTTATTTGTAACAAAAATCTGTGATCTAAATTTATTCAAAGAAAGTATTCTGTGTATTGATTATTCTATGAAATGATAATACGAGAAAAAAATTATTTGAAACGAAATTCTATGAAACTGTATTCTATAAAACAACGTACCTACAACCTTTTTGTTTGGAAATCGGTTATATTTTTTTGTAAAAAGTTTTTACTTTATGTAATGTGAGTATTTATAGATATTCGATTGTAATTATGACACATTTAAAATTAATAACTATAAGGATAATAAAAAAAATCACTGCATTTGACAAGTAAAAGGTATTAAAACTACTATAATTACATTTTTTTTTAATTTTCATAGATATTTATTTGAATCTCGTTTATTATAATATTTGTAGCTAGGCCATGAGTGCCGAGAGAGGGGTGCAAGGAGGAGCGGTTGTGGAGGATATTAGAGTTTAACGCAAGCACCAGTAACGCAAGAGTTTTATATTATACGTAAATTGAATGATTGCTTACCGTTTCTTTTCAGTTTTCAGGGTAAAGCAGTGAGGATTCTTCAGTAACTGAGCTGGTGTCAACTATTCTGCTAGCATCATGTGGTGATTTATTCCGTTTATTTCGTAGCAGTAACAAAAACGAAGACCGGTGCACTACTTCACAGAGCACCCAATTATAACTGCTCAAATAACACTAACTAAACCAGTGGCTGTCTAAAAATAACCATGATAACCTATACGATAATAATAAAATTAAATTATTATCCTATTTGTTTGTTCCTTGTTAATTGTACCTACGCACAGCCAAAATGGTATGTAGCGACATTTAATAATTTTATTATTGACACACAAAATTATTTTCTTGAAACAATCACGACGAATATACGACGGCACGGTTGGCGCAATGGTTGAGCGGTTGACTGCTGCGCTGCGTGTCGTGGGTTCGATTCCCGCACAGAACAAATATTTGTAGGGCCTACAGATAGTTGTATCGGGTCTGGCTGTTTGTGCATGTTTATTTATATGTTTGTACCCACGATACAGGAGAAATTCCTAGTGTGGGGCAATGTTTAAAAAAATAAATAAAAAAAAAATTACCTCTACACATCATCTGCCTAGCCTTCCCCAACTATATTGGGGTTGGCTGCCATGAAACAATTTACACAAAGAAGTATAAAATAATCAGAACACACAGAGTGGCCATGAGCCCCAAACTTGACCCAGCCTCTATCTTGGAGGCCTAGGATTAAAAACAATTGCTTCAGGTTGCTGATGGGACTGCCTCGCTATTGTAGCGCTTAAGGGAAGTTTGCAGACGCGCAGCTCAGGGTATCCGTAAAGGTACAATTCCGATATTAGCGACAACGACGCGCGACTGCGACCGGCGACCATAACTTGCGACCGCGACCCACTGCTTTGTATGAAATGATATAGGGCACTTACCGGTGCACGCGAACGAGTCGCGCGACCAATGGGCGTGGCCTGCGAGCGACGTGGTGACCGCGACGCTGTCGCGCCGGGAGCAGTGCCGTCGCGCGACGCAGTCGAAAAGCACATCAAATGGTAGCGTTTCCTTCATATGACGACGATGTGTTGATAGAATTTTAACGAGATGTTAGTAAAAACCCACCTATGAATGATGCAAGACTCCAATCAAATAGATATAACTTAGGAAATAAATATATTTGGGAAAAAAATAAAATTTCCTATAGAATGGCTTCATAATAATGTCAACGGTCAACGGTAAACGCTTCATCGACCAAAAATCTTATACGTCTAATTTAGCAACTACAATAGCGCATTCAGCCAGTATGTATAACGATACGCGGCTCGGTCGCGTAGACTCGTATCATAGCATGGTCGCTTAGCGACAGAGCGCCTAGACGTCTGGTCGCGGTCGCGCTTCGCCATCGCCAACATTGTAATTGTACCTTAAGAGGGCGGCATCGCTGATTCGCAGGGTGAGGGACAGTTCCAACAGCTACCTGAAGGTAGTTGCTGAACATATAGATAGTCCTCTGTGGAGGCAATGGATACGCATACACATTTCTTTTTGTCTTAGTCTTCTCCAAGGCAATCTGTTGTACACAACAATACACTACATACACTGTTTTGTCTGATATTTTATATACGTTAAGGCTTTTAGCTTGGAGAGACACTTCTCCGATAAGTATCTCATTTCATCCTGATGAATCTGTCCTGGAGAGTTGGTACAATGTGTCTCTTTAATCTTCTATATTGAAGACCTTGGTCTCCTCTCAGTCTGACAGCAATTTTTGTTACTCAGTTTGACTCATTTTTGTGTTTTGATAGTCTTTTCTGTTAGGCGTCGGCGCTATGTTTTGCTATCTCCTGTTTGACAGTTGGTAGTTTTAAACTTTAAGTCAAGGTGTATGATCTTGTTACTGATGTATTGGGGGATGTTGAAGATAGCCCTCAGTGTTTTCGTTTGAAATCGCTCCAATATCTCAATGTTACTGTTGCTAGTTGTACCCCAGAGATGTATGCCATAAGTCCAAATTGGTTCCAAGATGGCTTTGTATACTAACAATTTGCTTTGCCTGCTCATTTGAGAGTGGCGTCCTATTAGCCAGTATATATTAAGCAATTTTAGATCTAGTTACTTTCTCTTTGTCCAAATGTGTTTTTACCATGTCAGCCTTCAGTCCAAGTGCATGCCCAAGTATTTTGCATTATCGTTTTGCGGGATTTCGTCATTATTAATAATGACGAATGTGTGTCTCCTGAAGATGAAAGTTACGTGTGTTGACTTAATTTGATTTACGTGAATTCTTCAAGTTTTAAGCCATTCCTCTATTTGGTTAATGTGATGTGGTAGGTATTCTGATGCAATTATTGGATTTGTGTGTGTGGATAACAAAGCAGTATCGTCTGCGTATGTTGCGACCGTCGTCTTGTCTGTTTTTGGTAGATCAGCAGTAAATATGATGTAGAGAATTGGGCTCAGTAAACTTCCTTGTGGCATTCCTGATTTAACCTCATACAACTCTGAAAATTCATCATGCTGCTTTACTTCGAAACACCGTTTGCTGAGATAGGACTTAATTATGCGAAAAATGAGTGGTGGAGCATTTTTTTAACTTTGTATAACAGGCCCTCATGCTATACTTTGTCAAAGGCCTGGCTAATATCCAAAAATACTACTGAACAGTATTTCTTTTCCTCCAGTGATCTGCTTATAACGTCGACGATTCGGTGTACTTGCTCAATTGTCGCATAATTCTCCCGGAACCCAAATTGGTGATTTGGAATAATATCATTTAGGTGTACCTTCATCCTATTGATTATGATATTTTCGAGAAGTTATCTGGTAAAGGTTACGAAGCAACTTCACTAGGTGGTTTATTGGGTTTAGATAACATTATGACCTGCGCAATCTTCCATTGTCCTGGAAAGTGGTTAAGGTTTAGACAGGTATTGTAAATGCTAAGGATTGCTATTATACCGTTTTTAGGCAGATTTTTCAACAGAACGCTGTCTATATTGTCGTATCCTGGCGATTTTTCATCCTTTAGGTGTTTTATATTTCACGTTTTACTTCAGTAGGACTTGTGTGATTTAGTGGGAGACACATTTGCTCTGCATTTTCCAGATAGCTTTTTCTTTCAGCGTTGTGCTCAGGCCTTAATTCAGGAAATGGTTGAAATACGCGGGTTCGGTGTTCAGCCTTCTCCTTGTTTGATCTTGCCCAGTTCCTATTTGTTTTCCTAATGGGGGTATTTTACGACTGGGATGTTTTAATTTCTGTGTTGCCTTTCACAATGAATAGCTGTTAGTGTGTAAACTCGAGGTTAAGTTAGAAATAAACGCTTGGAGGTTATTGTTGGTAAAACTTTTGATGATACACATTAAATAGTTTTAAGTTTTGATCGCCATGTTTCACTAACGTAGTTTTTAAGTTTTTGTATATTATTTACTAACACTATGGACAATTTAGCCTGAATTAAAATAAATTGATTGATAGAATGGTAACTCAGCGCAATGTTTATCAGAATAAACGGATCACCTGAAAAGTGCACCATTGTACTCATCATTACATTTTATCAAGTTAGATATGCGTTCAGAGAAATGTATGGGGTGGTCGATTTTTTTTTCGTGGTTTCAGTTTTGGTCCCATAGTAGGTAAAAGTTGTTCATAATGATGAGTACAGGACTCATTTTCAGGATTTTTTTTTTGATAAGAAATTATCAGATGACTTCTCCAGCTCTGAGCGAAGCAGAAGGGAGTGTCAGACTTACTGACTAAAACCTACCCGTGTTCCTCCTAATACCCTTTGCGTTCCAGGGCCGCGGTGAATCTTTCGAACGAATTCCGCAGCATCATCATGTTTATGCTTACCATTTTTTACATTTACATTCAAAAAGGTAATATAATTATAAAATGTTTAACATGGCTCACTGTATGTTCAACATACAGATTTCAGGAAAAATATGACCAATTACGACTGTAGTTTATTAGCGACTAATAATCCTCACTGTGTCACGGGTGCAGCCGTGCGTCACCTATATATGATACTAGTTGACCCGGGCAACTTCGTCTGCTCCGCACCTATTGGTCTTAGCGTGATGATATATAACATATAGCCTTCCTCGATAAATAGACTATCTAATAACACTGAAAGAATTTTTCAAATCGGTCCAGTAGTTCCTGAGATTAGCGCGTTCAAGCAAACAAACAAACTATTCAGCTTTATATTTTAAGTATAGATATAGATTACGCTGAGTAAGCTTGTACATTCTGTCCCTACAACATAAAATTGCCTCTAATTTACACTTAAATTAAACGATGACTCACATTAAAATTTAATGTTCAAGGACGCACTTGTTTGTGCCATACCATTATAAGGAACTACCTTAAACCATTACCTCCTACCGTCCTATATTTCGAACATCACATTGCTATTTATTTTAAAGCGATAATGATCTATTTTGTCATATTTTTTAAAATTATTTTGTCATATTGTTAACTGTATATAAAACAAAATATATTTATTTATTATTTATTTATTATATACTTTATTGTACACCTCATAACAAGCACAGGAAAATCGCTTATGATCAGAAGCGCATTATTTTTCATTTTATATTAGTGATGAACCGACTAGTCGGGAATCCGTCTAACCGTCCACATTATGCTCGGTGCACGAATACAGTCTCCCAAATCGCCTTGTCCGTCACCACTTCCTAGTGTTTTAACTGGAAAGAAGTGGCGCAACAAACTCCCCAACAACACAACTGTCTGTAATGTTTGAAAAGAACTTGAATTCATATAACGGTACAATTTAACATTTTATTCATGTATAAATAAATAAATGAAATAAGAACAAATAAATACATTAAATTAAATTAAATGGCACATGTCAGCTAGCAGACTATAATGATATTATCCCAACAACTAAATATAAAACAATAATTAAAAATAAATACATAGGTAATTAAATAAGCAAACTCGAGCACACAAAAGTAACAGAAAATGAGCCTCCAGGCATAAATGGCGTGCCCGCTTACATGTGCAACAATGGAATTTCACCACAAGCTGTGACCCAAAGTCGCAAGTGACAAACAAGGACCATCGCAGTTCAATTAATAAACATCAATAGTTATAACAATAATAAACCACAGTCAGCAAGACACCACGAGCAGCACCCGTTTACGAGCATAACACCAGGATCAGCCATTACCTCCCTCGCCATATCAGAGTGAAGGAGGTAACCCGATCCCCGACGACAGTGAATGTGTAGTAAAAGGGCAGGCTACTGGCCACTTATGTGTGCGGCGAAACTAAAATTGGAATTTAAATATAGCTACGTCTATTATTTTGAGCCTTATTTTAGAATACTAATGTTGGTCTCATCTGGTCAGACTATACCAACATTTGCGGAAAACGCCCGGGAGGAAAATGAGTGTAATGTTTGTGAATTTTAAATTTCATATTCCGCCCTAGTATCCTTGTGTCTATTTTAAGACCTTGCTACAATTCGACGAGGTACATTATGAAAGTAGTACTAATAAGTCGTTTACTATGAAAAAAAAACTGGCAGTGCGAGTCGGACTCGTGTGCAAAGGGTTCCGAACGAATGTAATTTTTGGTACATGTTATTTTTACGTTATAGATTTCCTTTAGGTTTTCCTGTAATCTGTAGGTAAAGAACTATTATTTGATTTTATTCAATATTTTTTTCGGAATTTAAGTTTTTTGTTTAATTTCTATGGAATCTATATAAAATATAAAAAAATAATAAAAAATTAAAAAAATAAAATTATATAATAACTAAAATTAACAAATACATTGAACTTACAAAAAACTACAATATAGCATCAAAAAAATCGTCCTCAACGCTGTCAGCTGGTAATGTGCCTAAGAGACTGCCGGCATTGCCACGTTGAATGGCAATGCTTAATCTCTGCCTAAAGTAAAAGCCAGCTCTTGGGTCACGGGAAGTGTCAACCAGCCGTTTCGAAATTTCTTTGAAAAGGCTGTGAGCACAAGGGCCCCACGGCCCGAGGCCAAACGGCGAAAATGTAGTTGCCAATAAGGTTACTATATCCACGCCGCTTGAGGTTTTTCGTAGCCGCAGCGGCAGCGCCAGCACTACACGATGAACTAGGAAGATGGGATGGCGCAAGAGTATCGACACAGGTTGCGTCCCACACTAAAGGCCTACCCATCTTCCAAGGAAACAAAGACATGCCGTCCGGTCTTTTACCATCGTTACGTGCCAAGCCATTAGTTTCTAAAAATCAAAAACCATTTATTCAAACTAGACTGAAAATCAGCACTTTTTGAACGTCAAAATTTACATGAAGACAGTCCCCCAAATCGCCCAGCCCATCACCACTTTCTAGTGTTTTAGCTGGAAAGAAGAAGTGGCCAACAAACTCCCCAGCACCACAACTGTCTTAACAGACAGTTGTGGTGCTGGGGAGTTTGATTGATGTAAAAAAGGCCTACATAGTCAGAATAATAAACAATTTCATCTTAAGCAAGTAGGTAAGGAATGTATGAAAGAATATTTAGCATTGTTTCGTGTTCAACACAGCGACCAACTATTTTCGTTTATTGTATAGTACGTATTAAAAACATTAAAAAGCAAGTTTAGAAAAGAAAGAGGTAACTTATTATAAAAGCGAATACCGAGCTCCACAAATGAGCCCTGGACGTTACGAAGATGGTGGAAAGGAGCATGTAGTTTGTGCTTATTTCTGGTGTTAAAGTATAATATCTCTAGTTTTGGCGTATAAATGTATATTTTGCCTGATATACAAAATGTTGGCAAAAATTAACTGTGAAGCAACCGTGAGAAGCTTTCCCGTACAGTAGCATATCATAAGATATAATACTATGGAATTAACTAAAATAGATTAACCGAGCTGTGTCGGCGGCGTCAGTGAATTGTTTAACTTTCCTGACGGCGTAGGCGGCAGAACTAAGCTTTACCGATAGTGCTCATATATGAGGGCCCCATTGAAGTTTGGCATGAACTGTTATGCCCAAGAAAACAACAGAGTCTACAGATTCGACCACCTCGTCACTTAAATGTTTAACATTAGGTAAGGCAAAATTTATACATTTTGTTTTCTTAGCATTTAGAACTAGATTGTTTGTTGTAAACCAATTCATAACCATGGTGAGTGCACTATTTACGTCGTCAAAATCATGGCTATTCCTATCAACTTTAAAAATAAGGTAAGTATCATAAGCAAAGGGAACATCACATATACCCATTAAATAGAATGATAAATCATTTATGTATACGAGAAACAAGAATGGACCCAATATTGACCCTTGTGGTACACCTAACTGAACTGGTAGCCCGGAAAACATCGCACCATTAACATCTAAGCATTGAAACCTATAAAGAAAATTTATAGGTTTCAATGCGTTAAGAGCTTTATTTTGGAGACCGTAGTGATGTAGCTTTCGCAATAGCGTGTCATGGTGTACACAATCAAAGGCTTTGGAGAGATCACAGAAAATTCCAATTGCATTTTGTGAGTTCTGCCATGCGTTAAATATGTGTTTAAGGAGAGCAACACCCGCATCTGTAGGCGAACGACCTTTTGTAAAGCCATGTTGATCATTATGAAGGAGGCTATTTTATTTAAAAAAACTTATTAATTGCTTGAGTATAAATTTTTCAAATATTTTACTAAATGCAGGTAAAATGGAAATAGGCCTGAAGTGACCTATGTCATTGAAACATGTCATTAAAACGGCTTGAACGCCGACGAGAGCTCGTCGGATAATGTCGGTTAAAATAGCATGTCGTGCAAAATGGCCTGCACTGCGGCTACAAGAAAGTTCGTAGTGCCCGAGGCTCTTGCCAACTTCACCACTGTGACAGCGATGAGGAGAACAACAAGGGGCTCCTAAACGTAAAGAAGCAGCGAGGAGAAAAGTGGTGTCGTCGAACAAAGTGCCTATGTTCGACGACTGTAGTGTATGAAGCCATAGACCCGACTCCCATTTTCACAGCCAGCAGGCGCGCACGTACAGCAGTAGTAGCAGACGTGGACAGTAAGTTATTTTGAACTACTTTGCAGAGCGGCTCGTCCCACCGCCTCTGGGAAGATGGTTTGTCAGGTAGGTCAGTATTCGGACAAGCGAGTTTCCAGGCATCGATAGCATCGGTGAAGCACGGCACATCAAAATCAACCAGTGTGGAATCCAGGATATTCCTGATAACTTCCTCAGTGCCGTGGACTGAAGATATGAAAGCCGGTAAACTTATACTAGAAATTTCGCGGACGCTGGGTCCTCCCATGCGGATGGAAAGGGAAGCTTGTGCCCAAGCTCGGACATCCAAGGCCACATTCAAAATTAATGACAAAATGCTTCGGCTTATCTGATCCATTTGGTCTAAAAGATGAGTGTGCTTCCATAAATGTCAAGCACGAAGAAAATATGTCAATTTAGTACCGAAACAGCAGTAACGAATTATGGTGATAGCCGAATGTATGTTGATTTGAAGCAAACTTTCCGAAACATCATCGAATTTTTGTATATTTTCTGCAATAAAATCGGGAAACCAAGTATCAAAGATTGGAGATCCCAGGAGATGAAGAGAGCTTTTTTCAATAATTTGGATTCCAGGTGCTATTGTGTTAAATTTTCTAATTCTTGAATACAAAATTGAAAAAAATTTAGTTGAAACCCTCACAATAAGCCCTTTCAATTGATAGTCACACGGTATAATTTGAAAAAGTCTTTTTGAAATTTTCTAGTTTGTCCCCCAAAAGTGACACCTTACTCAAAATTTAATTATTTACGTAAAGCATCCGAGTTTGAGTCACAGAAGTTCTTGTACCAAATTTCAACATAATCGATCCAATAGATTCGGAGACAGTTGACTGTGACAGACGGACAGACAGACAGACAGACACCCGAATGATCCTATAAGGGTTCCGTTTCTAATGGATGTTCGGAACCCTAAAACATGAAAACAAATTAGTTTTTATTTCAGATGTGACACAGCGTAATAACAATTCTATGTATGTGTGCAATATTGAGAAGGAACCCTAAATAATTTGATATAGGAAAGTACTACAAAAAATCTCCATGGCTACCTTTTTATAACAAAGCGTTGTGCAAAACCACTACAACTGACCATTAGTGCCTTTAGCACGAAGGCAATCCGTTTTCGTCAGACTTCATACGATTAGTACATACAAGATAAGCGAACCTTTGTGTTTCTTTAAAATTCATTGTGTTTTTGTAAAGATTGTAAAAAAAAAACTGTAGGATCATACGATTTCCCTTTCCTTAAGAATGTGAAATCATTAAATGACTCCTTCCGCTCTAGAAGGAACGGAAGGGAATGTCAAACTGTTACTCAATAAAACCCATCCGTGTTTCTCCTAATGCCCGTTTTGTTTCAGGGCCGCGGTGACTCTTTCGAACAAAATTCGCAACTGATAGTTACGATATCCATTAAGCGGATATTTTTGATGTTTACGGTATGTTTGCTCTGCCCCAACACTATCTCTAAGAGTATATTGGAAGACCACGAGCGTTACTATGATGTCTTAAAGCCATCGTAATTTCGGCGAGGGAGGGAGACAGCTATACAAGACGCATAGCACTATCTCTTTCTATAGTAGGGGGCAGAGTCAGGCAATATCTGTATAGCATTACTGTTGTATTTGTTATGTAGCGTGTTTCTCTTTTTCTTATCGTATCCTTATCCTAGCCTACCCTTATATAGGGTCGGTTGAACTCCCTTTGTCATTATTCGCCGTGTCTGTGCTGGGAAATCGAGACATACAAAATTTTCTGTCTGCTCCAGACTATCAGCTTACAGAAATAGGTGGCGGGAGATCGTGAGGTGAGGCGAGTTACCAAGACACCAGCGACTGGACAAAATTCATATATTAACCAGTACATTAAATACCTACTTACACGAAACAAATAATTTTGTAATTTCAGGTTAGATCCCAAATAATAAAATGTTCTGTTATAACCTGGTCGGGACAAGTTTTCATCGAGATAGAATCTTATCGAGGTATAGTATGTTAGCACGATGTAGTGGCTGACAGCCCTTTTTAAATTTTGCTCCCAACACAGTTTTACATTATTCTAAATGAGATTAATTAGTATAAGCGATGAAGTTTCTTCTCGTAAGACATCTCATTTTGCAGTTGTATATATACTTATTCAACTTTGTTCCAAATGATTATTTGGATACTAAAACTTGACTGTGTGACTTAGCGAAGACATCAAAACTTCTTTGTCAACAAGAACGCAAATTAAAATGGAAGAAAGTTCAGGAGATTATTAAAATTTATAAAACATACTAACTTTTGAAATAATGTGTGTCAAGACGACGACCGATACTCTTTATGTAGCTAACCTGCATATTTATACTTTATCTATACTTGGGTCGTTGTCAAATTTTGCGCAGTAAACCTTGTCCCGGAGTAGTGTTATTTTTAAATTCGGATAAAATACACATTTTAGTCTAAAAAAAATACATTAAACACACAATACACCACATTACTAAACACTGATTAGTAAAATTAAGACTAAGTTTTGTTATTTTTAGTTTTTTTTTAAAGTAACATTGTGGTTGTTTCTGGTAACAGAGCGGTATTTCTTGCAAAATCTATATGTCCCTAGCCGGACTCTGTTACAATAAGAACAAAAAATTGTTATTTTCTACTATACCAACACGCTTTAAATAAATTATAACTACAACCAGATTACAGTTAGTATTTTAGAATATGTCTTAAAACGGGTAAGTATTACAATTCTAATTAATAATTATTTTCTGAAATTTTGTCCCGCGTATGGTGTGATACAACTGGAATGTTATGTTACCAAGTATTTCACAACGTAATATAGAAATGGCGCTGCTTAGATTTTGTACTAGATTGAGCGGGACGTTGGCATTCATTGTGGATGATCGGGAGCACGGGTGGCGGGGTGCGGAAGGTGCTAGTCGACCATGAGGCGTGGATCAGGCTGCGTGTTTTTATTGTGCATCCACTTTGTTACCTACTATTTACGTAAGTAGATAAACGTATTTTCAAGTAATTTTATGTTCAGTATGTCTAAGAGTGGTTAATAATCCAAATATGAAAGAAAGATTGTTACTTGATCATTACTTTATGATTTATGTCTTGTAGTAAGCAAAATTTACTACTCTGTTACTACGCAACTCTGTTACTACCTCGGAGTAACAGAGTTGTTAACAAAGTAACAGAGTGGAATTATGAACATAATTCTTTAATTTTGTACTTAATTTTCATGTTTTAAACGTATTTTTTATTCATAAATGGATTTTCTTATGTAGGTAATATCTTAAGTCCTATAAATGAAACGTTTCTATGAACTCAAAAACTTTGTTTCAGGTTTAGTATTGTGTTTCTTCGAGATCTCGAGATGCCTCTCACGCCTGCTGAGAAACAGCGACGGTACCGTCAACGGCGTAAAAATAATCCTGAAAAAGAAGCAGAATCTAGAAGAAAAGATAGGGAGAAGATAATGCAAACAAACGCTAAGTGCGAGATTTATCAGCTCTTGAACATAGAGCGTTAAAAAAGAAATGGCGAACTGCAAATGGCTAACGTAAAAATAGGGCCAGAGCACTCGGTATTGTTATGTACACTCCTGAAAAAAAAGAAAAATCTTCCAACCCTTATTTGACAGAACCCAGCACATCAAAACAAAGTGACGATGCTTTGATCGAGAAGGAAAATATTCACGTTCATTCGTTATCTTTGCATCTGCCAGGTCCCTTAGATGATTGCGGAACTTCCTTCCTACTGCCAATAAAACTGCTCTTGCACAGTCCCTTCTGCTTCCCGTCCTTGACTATGCTGATGTCAGTTATCTCGATCTCACTCAGGCACAACTAGATAAACTTAAGCGTCTTCAAAACCTTTGCATAGATTTATATTTGGCTTGCGCAAATATGATCACATTTCTGAATTTCGGACAAAACTCAAGTGGCTTCCCATACGTCTTCGCCGGGATTCTCATATTTTATTTCTGCTCTTCAGTATTCTGTTCAATCCTACAACCCCCTCTTACCTTAAAGACCGATTCAAGTTCCTTCATGACACACATAATAGATATCTGAGGTCATCGGAAAACTTGAGACTAGAAATGCCGATGCATTCCACCACCTTCTATGATAATTCTTTCACGATTCAAGTGGTGAGGTTATGGAATGCCTTGCCTGTGTCGATAAGACGTGCTCAATCTTTGTCCATTTTTAAAACTTTGGTCAAGAACCACTATCTCTCTCTTTAAAGCGTTTGTTACTAGAGTTCTCTGCTATTATTTCATAATTATCATTGTATAAAATTTATCTATTTAGTATGTATTGATGTTTGTATAAATAGTACACCTAAGACTACCTACAGTACTGTATCTCCTTTTTCTCTTTAGAATCCATCCAAAAGTTGTCTTGAAAATATCGCTTTTAGCGATAAGGTCGCCCATTGTGTCACCCTATGTAATGTTTCTCATCTATATTTTCTGTAACTTATATGGTGTACATAATAAAGAGTATTCTATTCTATTCTAAAACAAGGTGTTTGTGTCTTGGTTAAAATGTCCAGCCCAAAACAAGACTACATATATTTGGGTAAGGCCTTATCTGAAGAAGATGATGGTGAGGTTAAAATTATATTTTGTAAGTCAATGGATCATACTGCAACCAAATTTAAATTAGATGAGTCTGATATATCTTATGTGCCTTTTGATAATTTAATTGCTATTGTTCCAGAACTAAAAAAAGTATGTAAAGGTACAAGAATATCCTACTGCCAATTGATACTGCTTTAGACATTTTTGAGAAATAAGAGACTTTCATTTTTCTGTTACTTTTTTAAGATTTTTTATTTTTGTGTTCATAAAGTTGGTATTGGTAAATACTTACCAGCAATAATGTTGATTGTTATTATTATTGGAGTTTATGTTAATACTTATGATCTCCACCCCAACAGAGTCTGATTTAGTCAGGTAAGATAAGAAAACTAACAACTATGTTACTGCGCTACAACTCTGTTACTTTTCTGTCCCAAAGACTAAAATACTTAATTAAGATTTTTACATTAAGTTGGTTGATATAGTATGGCAATTTAAAAATATTTTGACTTAATAGATATTTTTACAATGATATGTTGCAGTTAGCGGTTAATATGTAAATATTTGAAGTAACACGGTAAAATTTAAAGTTTGTAAACGTTCAAAAAGTAACAGAGTTGTTTAGAAAATAAGTTAATGATTATTAAACTTTAAAAAAACGTTGAGATTCCAAATGTGATTATAAGATAAAAGACTGTAGTTAACATTAATGCCAAAATATTTGCGACTGAATTGTTTAATTTCGTAATAAAAGTCAATACGTAGTGATAACAGAGTTGTATTTTTTTTACACCCTAAGCCACAAAATTTGGAATAAATCATTAATTATAAGTTAAACATCGCGGCCGTCAGTAACAGACCATATTCAGTTGTTTTTACAGGCATGTACACAAAGAAAACTCAAGTTTAAGTATTTTTATTTTTTTATAAGTTTATAATTTTTAGTCACGATTACCTGCGCTAAATTTGACAATGACCCACTTAATAATTATCATAAAGCTGAAGAGTTTGTTTGTTCGTCTGAACGCGCTTATCTCTGGTACTATCAGTCGGATTTGGAAAATTCTTTTTGTATATTATATTTCGTATAAATAATATTATATTTTGTGTTGTTTTTTTTTTATTTATACATATGTTTGTTTAGATATGAACTAGGTACAGCATTAAAGTAATTCATTCGTCTTGTTGTTCTCCTCATCGTTGTCACTGTGGCGAAGCTGTCAACAACCTCGGGCACCACGGTCTCTCATGCAGTCGAAGTGCGGGTCTTGCGCCATCCCATCTTCCTAGCTCGTCGTGCTGTGCTGGTACTGCCGCTGCGGCTGCTGAGAACGTCAAGCGGCGGAAATATAATAACCTTGTTGGCAATTATATTTTTGAGCCGTTTGGGGTTGAAACTCTTGGACCATGGGGTCCGAGTGCTCATGCCTTATTTAAAGATCTTTCTAAATGCTTAGTTGACATTTTGCGTGACCCAAGGGCTGGCTTTTACCTCGGACAGAGGATAAGCATTGCCAAACAACGTGGCAATGCCGCCAGTCTTTTGGGCTCACTTCCGGTGGTCAGCGATGCGAACGAATTTTTTGACGCCTTATCTTAGTTAGGATATTTTATTTTAAGTGTATATATTTTGTGTTGACCAACATCATCTATACTTACTAATATTTAAAGCTGAAGAGTTTGTTTGTTTGCTTGAACGCGCTAATCTCAGGAACTACTGGTCCGATTTGTGCGAATTATTTCAGTGTTAGATAGCCCATTTATCGAGGAAGGCTATAGGCTATATATCATCACGCTAAGACCAATAGGAGCAGAGCAGTAATGAAAATTGTGACGCAGACGAAGTTGCGCGGGTCAGCTAGTCGGTTATATAAGGGGCTTCCGCAGGATACGCATACGTGCACATACCTAAATAAATAAAATAAAATAAATAAATAAAAATTTATTCAGTTCAATAACAGATTGTACAATATTTAGACAATTTTGCGATACATAAGAGCCTTAAGTGCTAGGTTTCTTCAAATTCCCTGGATCCCACACTAGGATTCCCTGTGTCGTGGGGTCCAGTCTCTTCCCCAAGTAAGGCAACAATATTTTATTTATTTATAAAACGGGATAGTGAAAAATAAAATGCTTAATTACATGACCATAAAAGTCATAAGTATGTGCTTAACTAAGATTTTATATAAATTAAAAAAAAAAAAAATTATAGAATATTAAAATGATGGGTGGTCGATAAGGGGTGTCTTTTTCTCGGTGTGTGTGTATGTGTATTTGTGGAGTGTGCAATATGTAGGGTATGTGTGTAGAGTAAGTAAGTGGGTGCATGCTAGTTACTTATTTTTTTTTTGGCAAATTCATTCAAGACTGTATGTGCAAAAGTTCTTCGGTTGAATTATAATTTTTGGGATTTAGCCATTTAAATATAGCCTTCTTTAAACATCTGTAACTAAGCATCAATATAGTCATATTTTGAGAGTAGAACCTTGTGTACAGGAAGGGCCCAAGAAATGCAAAAGATCTTCTGGCAAAAGCAGAGTGTACTCTTGGTCGATCCCATTTTAACGTTCTCGATGAATGGCGAGCCAGCTTTTTAGCATCTCTATGAAATCGTAGGAGTGTCGCGTGGATGAACAATTGCCTAACACGGAGAAGTTTACATTCCAAGTATAGAGTATCAGTAGAATATTGCCAGGGTTTTTTGTACGCTATCTTTAGAATAGC
This sequence comes from Lacanobia wlatinum, assembly GCA_947578705.1. NCBI lineage: Eukaryota > Metazoa > Arthropoda > Insecta > Lepidoptera > Noctuidae > Lacanobia > Lacanobia wlatinum. The sequence continues at coordinate 6,667,991 of OX388044.1, read as the reverse complement.
TCGTTGAGCTCGCTCTAGCCTAAGCAAAGTAGTTTTGTTTGCAGCTCCCCAGATTGATACACAGTAACTTAATATTGGCTGGCACAGAGTAAGGTACACCATACGGATCAGCTTAGGTGTTGCGATAGTTTTTAATTTTTTGAAAATATGTGAAAGTTTTCTGGTGCGTTTCACAAGTGCATCAATTTGTGCTTTCCATGTTAGGTGCTCATCAATTTGTAAGCCTAGGTATTTGATGGTCGTAACTTGTTCAATTTGCGAGCAGAGACAGCCTTCACCATCGACACTACCGCAAACATGTAGTTTAATTTGCAAATCATGGTCGGGCGCAGACCGATCAGTAATACTAAAACACATCAATTTAGTTTTGCCGACGTTTAAGGTTAGCAGGTTGTTTTGTAGCCAACTGGCAACCTTCCCAAGTCCCTCCTGAGCCACACACACGACATCACCCCAAGTTTTTGCATGAAAGATTATTGCGGTATCATCAGCGAAAGTAAATATGCTGGCATTTTTAAGTTCAAGAGAACATAGGTCGTTTATGTAGATCAGGAACAACGTGGGGCCTAGAACACTGCCTTGCGGTACGCCGTAATCTACATCTGCAATACCACTGATGTGCTCACCGATACACACACGCTGTTTTCGCTCGCATAAATAGGACGTAAACCAATCTAGAGCTAAGCCTCTGATCCCAAAAGTCTCCAGTTTTCTTAGCAGTATCGGCCGGGATACAGTGTCGAAGGCTTTTGCTAGATCCAGGAAAACACCGGCGCATCTTTGCCCATTTTCTATTTTCCTAATGACAGTGTCAACGAGTTGCGTGACGGCATCCTCCGTGGACCTGCCACCACGAAAGCCAAACTGGTTCCCGGCCAATAGGCCGTTTTGTTCAAGATACTTAAGTAACCTTACATTAACTACCTTTTCAATCACTTTTGATAACGTGCTAAGAAGCGAAATAGGCCTGTAGTTTACTGGCTGACAAGAGTCACCTGATTTCAGGATTGGTATTACATTGGCTATCTTCAGGTCACCAGGCACAACACCAGAGGACATGCTTAAGTTGCAAATATATGTTATAGGGCTTGCTATAACATATTTTGTCAGTTTTAGCATATTATTACTAATATTATCATGTCCACTAGCTGTGCTTGATTTTAGTGAACTAATTAGTTTAATAATTTCAATTTCATCTGTCGGTGAAAGAAATACTGAATCTGGTAATGTTTTTCCTGTATATCTTAAATTATTCGCTAGTTCAGTTTCTGTTTGTTCTAGTCTATTAAGCACCTCACTTGCCAACTGATTGCCAATGGAGCTAAAATAGTTGTTCACTTCATTCAGTGACTCTGTAGAATTATGGTTTATTTTTAGCAGGTCTTCGTTTTTATTGTGGACTTTACTAAGATTACAAATAGTTTTAATTGAGTCCCATGATTTTTTTATGTTATGTTGGTTTTCAGTTAACAATTTTTGTTCATAATAGTTTTTTTGATTCTGTAATACATTGGTACAGAAATTTCTGTACTGTCTGTATTTTTCCTGTAAGTTGTGGTCATTACGATTTTTTCTAGCTTTACTATGCAACTCATCGCGGCGTCTTATACACTTCAAGAGACCAGGCGTTATCCATTTCTTAACTATTACATCTGCACTGCTAACTTTACGTGTGCATTTATTTTGTTCAATGACTAAATTAAATTTCTCAATAAAAAGTTTAGTAGCTTCGTTAATTTCAATTATATTATACAGGTCGGACCAATCAATTTCTCTGAGATCTTTAAGTAGGTTTTCATAATCAATTTTGGTACATGTTTTAATTTTTTGTTCCTTAGGATACGATGATCCCATGGTGCATAATATGGTGCTATGGTCAGTGATGTCAGAATGGCAGACAATTGTTCTAGATACAAGTTTAGATTTAATCATACAATGATCTAGGCTATTTGTACCACGCGTAGGAAATGTGTGGCCGGGTACATACCCATAATGAGCTATAAGGCTTAGGTACTCATCGACGCGTAGATCAGTGGATGTTTCTTTTATATCAAGATTAATATCACCAACTAACGCACAATGCTGGCTGGTGCAATTGCCTAGTACGTTTTGTAAAGATGTCAAAAAGTTACTTATATTATGAAACGATGGTGATCGATAGATTTATATAGAGACCTACTTTCCTTCATTTAAGATAAATACTCAAAAATGTGCGGAATGCGACTAATGTGGTTGAAATGTCAAATTAAAGCGCATTACCATTGATTGATCCAGTTTTTAACCGACTTCCAAAAAAGGAGAAGGTTCTCAATTCGGTTGTATTTTTTTTACCTCGTAGCTCCGTTATTTAGGAACCGATTTGATAAATTCTTGTTTTATGTGAAAGGATACACTCCTCGATTGGTCCCATTTAAATTCCATCAAAATCGGTTCAGAAATTTGGCTTTTAAATAAAAATAATTCGTTGCTGGAATTCGTTTACTTAGATGACATATTAGGTTTGTCATCCAAGTAAACGAAATTGCGTATTTTGCTTTCCTGCAACTTTCCAGTGGTGTTTTTAGGTGTAGGGTACCATAAAAAAGTGAAAAATACGAAGAAACAACCAAAAACACGGACTTTTGAAATTAAAGTTATGTTATACTTTGCAGTGTTTTTTTATTTATTTTGAACTCGGTTGTATTTTTTTGTAAAAAAAATTATATTCAAGGCAGAAAACGTGCCGTCGACTAACATGAAAAGCACGTATCATACAAGTCGCCATGTATTCAAGCTCTTAAGCCTTAAGGTGACTCCAGATTAAGTTACATCTTGCATAACTTTACTATACAATTTGTAACAAAATAAACGCAATACCTCTTAAGGGGTCATGATACTCATCATTATTAACAACTTTTACAATGGAACCAACCCAGATCTCAAAACAGAATCAGCTGTTCAGTATACTTTGTCGAGTTATGCGCACATAACAGTAAGGGGTACTTTTTTTCGCGATTTCAGTGTTAGTTTTATAGTGAAAGTTGTTTAAAACACCTTTCACTAAAAACAACTATCACTATTGCACACACACAACACACACACAAACACACACACACGCACACCCACACACCCACATAATGTACCCTTTAAGAGATATTGCTTTTATTCTGTTGCAGGTGGTATCACACATTGTTTAACATCGCAACATAAAACAAGACCGTACATGTGTATATCATACGCACTAATAAAACTTGTTACATAACTTTTTTAAACATGCTTTGTGATATAGTCTGGATTCACCTTTAGATGGCTTGCCCGGGTCGCAGGCTAAAGAATATTATCAGACTCAACTCGACACCTTAATTTTGTAAGACCCTGAAAAAAAGGTTGGTACCAATCCTTTGTGACAAAATGAAGAAATGCGAGAAACCTTTTTGGTAGAAAAAAAAAATTGTTGAAAAAAAGGAATTCATTAAAATATTCATTATGTCAAAGAGCTGAAACGTTATTCATTAAAACGTCCCAATTTCAATTAATATGAGGCTTATAGAAGAGTGGAGTAGTACCTACTTATTAGCCGGTTGCCAATACTAGAAATGGAAGAATAATAACCTAGTTTTGTTCATACTGTTCTCTTGTTTTCATTACATTTTCGTTTTGCTTTAGAATCAGAAACGCGTTGGTACTTCACTAATGTGTTTCAAAAGATACATACGAATCACAAACACAAACAAATGTAGATTTTCAAACCGTTTTAGAAATACTAGTTTCAATTCGTTTACTTTATATTAATCCATCACTCAACAATGTGCGGAATGCGGTTAAAATGACAAATTAAGCGCATTACCAAAAATTGACCCAGTTTTTCAAGGCAGAAAACATGGCCGTCAACGCCGTCGCTTCGGGGAGGCCTATGTCCAGCTGTGGATGTCTTTTGGCTGATATGATGATGATGATATTAATCCATTGTTCTATTAATTTTAATAAAATATAATAAATGCGTTTATTGAATATTGTGTATGTGTTTGATTCAAATCTGCTGCGTGTGAAAATATTTTTTTGGTTTGCACCTAAATATAGAAAGTATCTTTTGAAAAAGAAATCAGCTGTTTCGTACATGCGAGATAAAATGTACTGTCATAAAAACATAAGGCTGCACACCTTACCTGTAGAAGTTATTCACTCTTGTACGTAGTTGTGACGTAGCCTCGCAATCTGCTATACTGATCCGCATAGCTCCCTCTGTATTCACCGCCACTCGCTTACTCCCTAACATACTATTGTCAAAGTCAAATCATTTATTCTTATTCGCGATTTCGGTGTTGGTCCCGTTGTTGTGAAAGTTGTTCATAATGATGAGTTTAATAACCCCTTATGTTTAATTTGTTATAGTATAAACGCAATCGTTTATACTATTACAAATTGTATAAGTATAATGTATTGTGCTCTAATGCTGGCAATACTAGGAAGTAAAGAAATACTATGTACACCTTTAAAATTCTTAATTCCGATTTCTTAGTAATTTGCTTTTTTGGACACGTACCTATAGATTTTTTCACAGTACAAGGACAATCAGACTTATATCTTAAGAACTTAAAATTTATACCGAACCGAAAATCATTAACTTTTACGGTGCCGTACCAGAAGGGTAACCAATGTAACTCTATTACTAAGCCTCCGCTGTCCGTCCGTCCGTCTATCCGTCTGTCTGTCAGCGGGCTGATCTCAAGATGCGTAATAGGTAGACTGTTGAAATTTTCACAGAGTTCGTATTTCTAGTGCTGCTATAACAACAAATAATAAACATTAAATTAAAAATTAAAGAAGGCTCCCATACAAGAAACGTGTTATTTTTTATGGTACAGAACCCTTCGTGCGAGAATCCGACTCGTACTTGGCTGGTTTTTCAATCAGTATACCACCATCATATATGCTTTTATACACCACTGCTCCACTACTGGACAAAGGTCTCCCCCAACTCCTTCTAGATCTTTTTCCCAAGCAACCTCGAACCAAACCTTGCAGTAGGCGTCTACTGCAAGGTCCCGGTCCTCCCTTTCAGGCCGCGGACACGAACTTAGCGGCGCGGCGGGCGGCGCGGGCAGTTACTTTATACATCTCTGCATTTGCCGCGCCGCTGAGTTCGTGTCCGCGCCCTTAAACCACGCGTTCTCTACAAAACGTTCAGACCGTAAAGCCACTTCCTCTACGGTTGTTCGTCACTGTCATTTTATTTTATCTTTTACTAATATTTTCCTCGTATCCTCTAAAGAAACTCCTATATTTTTATTAAACATCCTTCCATGAAATGAAAATCTTTTGTTAAGGTAAGGTTTTCTTTTGGCATTTTGCCCTTTCACGATCCCTTTGTGATCCCAAATCCGTAATTTCAACAAAACGGACTTGTGATATGAGTACCAACGGTTCTTAAGGAATACTAATCTGATTCAAATGTCGCAGCCAACTAACAAAAACAAACTACTTAACCGTTAATTAGTCGTGTGGGACCATCGGACCCCAAGCAACTTAGATTTCGTCATAATTCGGCAAGTGTTACAAGTACGTCTGTTCGTCCTAGTGGCTTCCAAGCTCAGGCGCCTCTCCCTCCTCAGTATTTTTCAAGCCACTGCGACAACCGCAGGTGCCATACGGAGGTGTCTGGGGTCCAACGGAACCCTTACGACTAATAGTCACGCGGTACCCTCAACTTCTGGAAGCAAATCTAGTGGTTCCAAAGGCCGATGTCATCTATGTGTAAGGTCCAAAGACAGAAAAACGAGAACGTGTTAATTGTAATAAATATATGTGTAACGAACATCTAACCAAAGTTCGTGATTCCTGTGCTAAGTAATTCATAATTATCATTCAAGACTGTTTCAGAAGTTTATTATTTTTGTTAAAATGAGATATTGTTCTTTATGGTCTTATGTAAAATAAGTATTTGACTTTATTGTACTTGTTTATCTTTCACAATTAATTCTGGGGTTCGTATGGACTCCACGCGACTAACAGTGTAAGTATTTTGGCGCGATTAGCTAAGGGTTAGTAATATGTATTATGTATGAAATACACCTACATACCCCTGCACACCTACTATTTCCCCACATATATATTATACACTAGTGGACGTCACGCGGTTTCACCCGCGTAGATCCCGTTCCCGTGGGAGTACGTGGATAAAATATAGCCTATGTTACTCCCTGGTAATGTAGCTATCCATTGCTGAAAGAATTTTTCAAATCGGTCTAGTAGTTTCGGAGCCTATTCATTTCAAACAAACAAACAAACAAATCTTTCCTCTTTATAATATTAGTGTAGATGAAGTAGTTTGTGTTTGTAAGTGTAGGTACTCGTATGTACTATTTATTCGATCTACATTTAAAGCTTATTATAGTTAAGGGTTTCGTGACGATGAACTGCAGTACAATCCCATTCACACATTCCATTGTAACAATCTCGATATGAAGATGTGAGCTATCAATCCATTAAATGGGAGAGGAATGACAGTTCACATCACCTTAGTCATCACGGTGAGATGTGTACAGAATCGACCAGATCTGTTAGTCTATTCTATAAATAACTATTTCGATATCGAGCTTCACCTGAGTGATAAACCTCACAAAGTGAGCTTTATTGCACACTTTTATGTTAAAGGTCTTAATTTGAAACTCACCTCGGGTTCTGCTATCGAGATACGAAAATGTTGTTACAGAGTAGCACTACAGCTGTATACGTCTCACCGTGTCAACTTAGGTGAAGCGAACACTAAGTGAGCTCTCAATCGATACAAACAAATTGGAATGACAGTTCACTTCATGCTCACTGCTGGCAAAATAAACAGTCTGGTTCATAATAACAAGAAAGAGAGATAAACTGAAGGAGAAGCTAGGGCGAATCTTGCTCTGTGGTGAGGTTTCAGAGTTTTAAAATGGTTCCATGCTTCGGAAGGCACGTATAAGTCGGTGGTCCCGGCCGCCAAATGGCGGTCGTCAAATAAACCATGTCAGAGACCCTTGAGGCGGTCTAGAAACTCTGACACTAGGGTGTGTAGGGTCGTTAGACCTTACTGCTCACACGATAAGAAGAAGAAGATCATAAAGCTCGTCTACATCTTCCTCCCTACCTCTCAGGGACGGCAAGATCCTGTCTACGCCCACGCCAGGGTGGCTAAAGCGCTGCGCCTACGCCGAGCACCGGCGGACCGCAATCTGTCGCAGTCGCTGCAAGGGAGTGGCTGGACAACCCTGGTTCTCACGACCCAGAACCAGAATCGCCTGCCTCCGGACCCCACTACCTACGTCTGGAAGACCTGCAGGACACTTGTAGTGTTCCTTTGATGATCTAAATTAAATTTTAAATTCTAAGCCTAATCTTGAAGGAATAATATGTGTTTTTCCTACCTTGCCTCCGATGATGATTCTTTGCTGGTGTTGCTCGGGTGACAGAATGAAAATCTTGAGCAGTACAATAATGAACTTATATTTATTTTCATTCCAAAAGCTATCCACAATTCCCAACACACACAATAACATGTTCACTCACAGAGTTTCAGAACATTTATTTCGGTGTATTTATAAAATACACACACAAAACAAATATGAAAATCAACCATGTCTTTTGCGCCATAAACAGAACCTGACCATAAATAAAAACTCGCCCGAGATCCTGACTGGCGAGGCTCGAACGGCGCGGAGAGCATTGCACCCGCGTGTCGTTCCGAAATTTTGTCCCACTTTATTGTAGCATTCGTTCGTTCGAACTATCCGAACTATGGTGTCTGGACAAAATATTATTTGTGTTAATGAAATGGAATAAATAGCACGGTACAGTGTAAATAGTATGTTAATAATATTATTATGTGTGTGCGTGTAATATGTATTGAGTATGAATCGCTACAATCTATTCTCGTCGCATTAAGGCCGCGGGCACGAAGTCAGCGGACGCGGAGCGTTGGCTGGACGGCGCCGGCAGCGGCGGGTTCATATAATAATAATAACAAATCCGCAAGGCAGTTTTGTGGTGAACTGTTGGGCAGTAACGACCCCACGGACCTGATCTCCTGGGAGAAGTCTTGTTCTTCGTCTCCGGCTTGCCTTTTTTGGCTGGTCGGAGTGAACACTGACGAGAAACAGAGCTCCCACCTCTTTCTTGCCTTAATCGGACGGTCTGAGTGGAGATTCGCAAGAGCAAACGTGCTCGGGAGAAGGATGTATAATTCAGTAAGATGCTGGTAGGGATCTAGATCGTACTTCCGGGATGTCCTGATAGCCGTGGTATACCTCTCCACTCCTCTAGCACCTCAGGATATGTTGCACCCTTGGCGCTACGTCAATTTGTGCTAGTGACCGTTTTCGGGGGGCCCATTTATTGAGTGTGGAAGTCACCCCCTGCCATTTTAAAGCCGTTATAATAGTCAGTGGTCAGGCAGGGGCCAATAGTTCTTCCATAGTAAACGATTATCAGTCCACTAAACCACCCAAACCCATAGCGTTTAATCTTTTGTTCCCATTTTCTTCAATAGTCCTGCTCCAACCGGGGATTATCTTTGGGTATACTTTCACAGTGCATACAGGGATAATCGTCGGTTGGTGCCCCATTCCATTTCAAATGTATGACAGGGCCTATGCAAGTTGGCTTCGGCTCCTCGTGCGCCTATCAAAGGACCGGGTCTCCAGGGACCCGGAAGTGAAAAACAAATAAAAAATAATAATGAAAAATAAATAATAATAAATTTATTCAAAAACTTTTTTACAAGAATCCTATGAAAACCCTGACTTCTGAGCTAGGAAAAATCTGTATTACAGAAGTCAGTGCCCTCTCCCATTTTCTACTTGATACAAATTGTGAATAAAATATAAAAATAAAATAATAAGATAAAATAAATCAAATAAGTGATATTCCTAGATTTATATGGAACTGGTCACGAAGGCATCGCCGTACGAGCGGTGCGCGCCACTCAAGTGGTACCCGCGCGTCTGCAGTGACGTCAGTCGTTAAAAAGCAAAAAAATAAAATGCACAACACTACGTCAATGCAGACTCGCGGGCACCATTAGATGCTCGCTAGTCGCTTGTACGCCGCCTGCCGCGCCGCTCCCGGCGCCGCTGCCTCCGTGGCCAGTTCCATATAAATCTATCATTTGAACGCGCCGCTTCCCGCACCGCCGCGCCGGCGCCACCGCTTCGCGCTCGCTGACTTCGAGTCCGCAGCCTAAAGCGCAATACCTGAACAGGGGTCATTATATTCATCATTGTAAACAACTTTTACTATGGGATCAACACTGAAATCACGAAAAAAAAGACGACTGTCCCGTAAATTATTGTGCGCATCTCTACAAAATGTACTTAACAGCTGATTTTTTTTAACCTATAGCACATTTGTACCAAATTATTTTGCAAATATTGGACCAACATAAATCAGATTCTAAAAGCTGAGTATTCCTTGACTAGTGAAACGTAATACCCAATCATTTGGCGCCAGAAGTTTGGGTCGAGAAGTAAATATAGACTAGACAAGACTGTTAATTAAAGCGCTGGTTTATTTGGACACAAAGGAGGCTGGAATCTAAGTAGAAGTACGCCTGTGGTGTCTGTGCATCGGCTTGTTATTACTGGAGTTACTTGAAATCGAATGTCATTCGCTCGAAAAACGAATGTTAAAACAACAGCCTGAAACTTGGCTCCATTGTACTTATAATAGACAATTTCTAGCGAATTTTACAGCTTCGATGCATCAAATCTCGAAAAGTGATTTCTCGAACAACCATCAAATCGAATTATAGACTACAAAAACCATAAAATATCACCTTTTTTATGAACTCGATCATACAACGTTACTAAGCAAATTGTTCGAAAGTATTTCCTTAGGCAGAATTTTATGTGCGATTGGACAAAAGGGATCAATCGTTGTTCAGCGAGAAAGGACTGCAGTAAGCTGATGATATTGTTATCAAGGACGTGCGAAAATAATCAGAAAACATAATAAGGAAGTGAGAATCATTGGCGAAAGTTTTGTGGGTTTATGGCACCGAATGAGTATAATGATGGCAGTTATTCCTCTAGTTTCCTTCAAAAGGCCCACAAGTACGCTTAATAACGTCGAGAAAATCCATGCATATCAAGCATAATTTTGGACTTGTGTAGTTGAAAAAATGGCATTCACAATGCAATATTTCAAATAAGAAAAATCTAAGAACAACGTTTTTAGTTTCAATGCATGCAATATGGATGCTGAATTAAAGAATAATACGATTCCAAAAAAGATAAAACTACGATTCTGAGAAAACCACAGCAAAAATTATGTTCTGACATTTTCAACATTCTATATTTAAAAATTGGGGGGCTACTCTCTAAATTTAGTCGACGACGTCCGTAGTTTCGGGCTTAGTTGCGGGCGTATTGTACTCCGTATCACCTAACCACTAAGAATTAATGACAACACGATTTGCCAGTTACTGTCAAATCGTGTTGTCGTTCATTCTTAGTTCGGGTTCGGCACTAATCGTAAGTCCGTAGGTGATACAGAGAAGAATACGCCCGTAACTAAGGCCGAAACTACGAACTTCGGGCTTAGAGAGACCCCCTGCACCGGTTAACGAGATACTCGAATCGGATAATATCAAAGTAGGTAAGTACTTAAGTGCTTATTACACTACACGGTATTCAGGGCCCAGTGGCAAGGGTGAGCGTGGCTCCTAACTAGGGAGCTGCTTATTACACTAGCCGGTCGATTCAGCCCTAACTCAGTTGTGAAGTGACCAGCGTTGCCAACGTGTGGGGAATTTCCAAAACTGCGGGGAATCTGATGTTGATTGGGGATTTATTGGGGGTTAGCAAGATGTGGGAAAAATGCGGGAATTCTTAATATCGATTTTATTCTTCTGATATAATTCTTTATGTGTCCCCAAATTGAGGAAATTGACTTGCATTTTCTGGGAATTTATGAAATTGGTGTTGGCAACACTGCTCCCTAACGCCCTAAACGCTATTACACGGCCCGGTAGTAAGGGAGTTAGCGAGCTAACTAGACCGGGCCGCTCCGGTTACCCTAATTAGGATCCCTTACTCCCCAAGACTTATTAGACCACCCTAAATCGGGACTTAGGGACCTAAATACCGTGTAGATTTAGCACTTAATACGTCCACAAGATACAGTTTATATCACACCGTTATTTGTCTGCGCAGACTAAGTTGTAAGTCTGTGCAGACATACAATACTATTTTTTGGGTTCCGTACCCAAAAGGTAACCAACGGAACCCTATTACTAAGCCTCTGTTGTCCGTCCGTCCGTTCGTCTGTCTGTCAGCGGGCTGTATCTCAAGAACCGTCATAGGTAGACAGTTGAAACGAAACACATTAACCAGAACCATATTTTATAAATTTACAATTTCCAACAACAACAAAAAGTAAAATTAGACTGTGACAACACTAATTTTAAAAGTTAAAAGATTAATTAAAGAGATATCTCATGAAGTTAAAAATCCTTACTTAATATTATAAATGCGAAAGTAACTCTGTCTGTCTGTCTCGCTTTCACGCCAAAACTACTGAACCGATTTAAATGAAATTGGTACAGATAGTCTAGAGCCTAAGAAAGGACATAGGCTACTTTTTATCCCGGGAGTATGTTCCCTAGGGACCACGCGGGCGAAGCCGCTGGCAGAAGCTAGTAAGTAAATAAAAATAGAATTGTAGTTGAAAATATCAAGTAGAACCTTATCTAACCCACTCTAACACCCAAATCTAAATCCCTAATCTTGCGATTAATCTAAAGTTTCCTAAATATCTGTCCATTAAATAAAATTGCAAATTAATCTCTTAATTCGAAACATTCTTGAAACATCTTGATGTAAAAATAAAATAAGGATGATCTTTGGGTTTAAATTTTAAAGAAACTTTATCTTTTAAATCCGAACTTCTTTATCAATTATTGAAGGGCAGTTTTAAAGGTTTATTTTCAAAATTAACGAAACCCTTTTGTTTTGAATTATTTTTATAAAATTTCCAAGAATCCAATTAATTTGCCCTATCCTTTTCTCAATTATATTGTGACTGGTTTCCAGTCATAAGACACCCACACACATATTAGCCGAAAGACGTCCACTGCTAGACTTATGCCTCCCCACGCGTCGCCACAACGACCAGTCCTGTACGTCTCGCATCCATCGGCTACCCGCGACCTTCACCAGATCATCGGTTTACCTTGTGAGGCCTTGGGAGGCCTTCCAACGTTGCGTTTTCCGGTACGCGATCGCCACTCCAGAACTTTTCGGCCCCATCGACCATCTGTTCTGCGAGCAATGTGCCCTGCCCACTGCCACTTTAGTTTGCCAATACTTCGGGCTATGTCAGTAACCTTAGTTCTCTTTGCGGATATCATCATTCCTGATTCGATCTAGCAAGGAAACTCCAAGCATTGCCCTCTCCATTGGCTTCTGATGAGGCCCATTGTGAGCGACCACGCAGCTGAGTACGAGAACAAAAATCTTTTGCATACGTGATTTTCCAATTAAGTGTTTGAGTTATTTTTCGTCATTTGTTCGAGATATTTCATTTTATTTTCCACAGTTGTGTTACACAGTAGAAAAACTTGGGGAAAAACGTCGCTTTATCAACAATAGAACAAAGGAATGTCTCTTACCATTACGAGGGGCGGACACTACTCCATATTTTTCTTGTCAGTTGGTAAGGAAACCCAATTATTCTTTTCTAAGCCTCTGGACGAGCAATTTTCATACTTATCGGTAAAACGGGGTGAATAGAAACGCTGGGGTGAATAGAAACAAAAATTTGAAGGGGATTTTCACTGTATTTAAATTCTGCTTGCAGCATTAAAGGATTTTTTTAATCAATATTAGTTTTAAAAGATTGATAACAATTGTTTTAGAAACCAATAATGTGGCATTCAGTGAAAGTACCATTCAAAGTTTTCTTCCCATTTGCCTGTTTTACTACGTAATGTAATATCATGTGTTCACGTGTGTCTGTGTTGCTTAATAGCTACAACCTGGGAGTCTTTAAGTCAAAAGTGAATTAGGTTGCTTCTAGGCAAGCGTGCTCAACCTTCGACCACATTATCGCTTACATCACAGGTGAGATAGTGGTCAAACGTATGCTAATCAATATTAAAAAAAAATCTGCGAATCAATGTGAGAAACTTGTCAAAATTTAATGACATTTTAACAAGTGTTTTTAACAGTTTGTTTATGTGATGCGAATGCGAAAGTTTCTTTAAAATACGTGAAAACTATCCCACAGAGCGACAAGTATAAAAATTTTCTGACTTTTCAAAAATCGTTATCGCTGATTTCAATCAGCTATTTTCAAAAAGTCAAATGTGTTAGGCGTTTTGACATTTCGACAATAGCTATCACCAATAGAATATCCCTTAAACCAAAGCCCCTTAAAAATATTGAGGGGCTTTCTGACAAGGTCCTTCATGTCTATGACGAATATATTTGCCAATGCCATCGAATTCATTGGATAGCGCAAAGGCGATACAATCGCTCAGCCATCATTGATGCCAACCATATGTTCTATACCATGCTTCCCTGTTCTGTGCAATATTTAAAACCAGTATAAGGCTGCGTTTCGTAGCCTTATACTGGTTTTAAAGTTTTCGTGTAACGAAGCTAGTTAAATTAAACGATTCTATTGGTTCTCACAAACACATACCTCGCTACGCATCGTCGCACATATCTGGTGGAAATGCACCCTTAAAGGTATTTGATACACTGTGGAAAAATAAACTCTATGTCAACAAGACAAAGTTCTAATTCCAAAGTCAGTACAGTCTTATGCAGGTTTTCTTCGCGATCTTGTGTGAAAGCCGAAACGATGGTAAAATACGAGATAACAAAATGTAACTAATAATTATTTTCCCACATTGCTGACTGTACCTAAAATATCTGGTAAATATCCAATAATTTCATTAATTTATTGTTCTTGTTATTAATTGCTGTTGTAAACGATATCTCGTATTTATTATCCCCTTAGGGTTCGAATATCGGTTTTGTTATAGAAACATGTATTATGTTAGTTGGTGCTGATTTTCGGGGACTATAATATAAAAACTATGTCCCAGATATTCCTTGTTTATCTTTAATCAAGGTCAGAGCGTCCTACAAAATCTTCAAGCCATCATGGGTCCGTTGCAAAAAGAGATGATTTATATTATTACTAGCTGACTCGGCAAACGTTGTTTTGCCGTAAAAAATACCCTACCACCTATTCTCATACCTACCAAATATACTACACACAAAACATGAAAATCGGTCGAGCCGTTTTGGAGGAGTTCGGCAACAGACACCTTGACACGAGATTTTTATAAATTAGATACCACGGCTCCAGGTCAGAAGGATATTTTTCGTACCTTATTGGGGACCATCAAAGAAAATCGTAGTTGCTGTTTCCTGTAACGTCAGCGCAGGAAGTGACTGATTTCATGCTGGTTATATAGAAATCAAATATTCATTGGTAGCTTATATCCGACACAAGACACAAGAGTGTCTACGTTTGCGCAGCCCCCATACGGAATGCTCGCAATCTAGTCATTTTCTCGATTTGTCAAAAACATTTATGATTTTCTAACATTTTGACAAGTTTTTGACATTGCTTGCTGCCATAATGAGAGAGAATGTAAACGCTTTATGAAAACTTAATTTCTAAATATAATAAATTGCCGACCTTAAGTAATTTTCTAAATGTCGGAAATCGGTTACTTCGTTTTATAGATGCGGGCTTTTTTATTATGGTGGCAGAACTGAAGTCCAATTCCATAAACCGGCTTGAGCCTGAAACCCTTCAGGCTTGGTTATGTCAAACGAACCAACCTTTTTAGGGTTCCGTACTGTTAAAGTATCAAAAAGTAAATAAACAAACACTAATCTGACTAATGCACGGTCACTCTTCCTCATTCCAATCCCATTCCCATTCAATCATTCATTCACTCCCTTGCAAACAAAAATCCTAATTTCCAGTCAGTCTCGCTTACTCACTCAACAAGTTACAAGCAACACGGATCCGCGCGCAGTTTTACCGGCTTTCAACAGACTATTAAATCTACCTGCACTGACTTTCTCCAACAATTCGCGAGTGTTAGTGGCAAAAAGGGACGTCCCTGGAACTGTGAGTGAAGTGGCGCCACGATATAATCGTCGACAGCGAAGACCCGTGAGTACCCACCTTCATCCCATATTCATTGTTCTACGTGACTGTGCATGATTAAAGTTCGCCTACGGATTTATACAGTTCTACGAAGGGTTTAGCATATCAAACAACACAACATTTGTGGTCATTCGAGCGGATTTCTATACATGTACCTCCAATTTTAGTCGTAGTCATACACGTGCGGCGTCCAAATTTGCCATTTACATTTAACAAAAAACACGATCATACCTATTTATTACATTTTTTAGTGTATTATCACATAATAACATAATTTAACACGCATCATATCAAGTGGTTTTAAAGTTTTTTCAACTTCGATCATATGAAGTTTGAAATCTTGAACCAGTTTTGACCGGTCGGCGTAGGTAGGTACTTGAACATTTAGTTCGTCCGTTCCAACAGGAACGTGAATCTGAACATTTCAAGCGTTGTTTTAAGGTGTAACATATAGCATTAAAACATTACTTTATAACCATTTTAACATAATCATTCATTTTGCGTATTTTTTACGTAAGTTTATTTGCATACGTAACACGTAACGGTGCAACGAATACTTTATAACATAATCATTCACTTTATTTGTGAGATTTATAAATAACATATAATTTATAAATAACATATCATCAGCATTTCATCATTTACGGTCCTTCAAATTAAATAATTTTCGCAAAATAGGCATAAAGTTGTGTAAATTGGTAATAGCGACATCTAGTGCGCAGTAGCGTTACCTACAAAACTTAATCGATCTTTCACTCACCATTCAATAATTTCACTCAATCTTCAGTGTTGTCAGCCCCAAGATATTACCATACTTAGAAAATTACTTTTATTTGGTAGTTTTTGAATAACATTTCGGGGAATATTTTCTACCATCGCTGTCATAATACGTAATTAATATTTACGTCATCAAACAATATTTTGAACTATTTCAAAACATCATTACAACTTATTTTAGTAATGATAAGTTACTTTTAACATATTTTACAGAGTAAATTCATCAAATTCAGTCATCATGAGTGAAGCTATGGCAGCTCATCATGAATCAAAGCGCAACATTGCGCACAAGCGATTGACAGATGCTGTTGTCTGCGCTCGCAAATGCATCAATGATGCAAATCTTCGACCGCGTTTAGAAACATGGGGATCGCGGACAGAATCAATTATGGAAGCGTTTAATTAAAAATTAAAATTCGTTTATTTCGGACTACGGTGATCCATATTTTGTTATTATTTCAAACATCTTATATTCTAGTGTTAGTAAACATTGATATAGAAATTGTAGAACATGTATTGTAAAACAACGGATGACCAGGCAGGAAAATGTTTCCTACCTAATCAACCTCCTCACAAAATGCCTAATATTTGGCGTATAGCTCTCCGCCACAGCACTCAGGATATAGTTGCGACTACTCCGCACTCTGCACAGCAGCGAAGCAGTTTTTTTACGTAGTATGGCTTTAAAGCCGTCCGTGTGGGTCTCGGTAAACATTCCAGAGGCGCTACAGAAGCGGGGCAGTCGCAACAACATCCTGAAAGCATTATTATATTGAACGCGCAGGACATCCAGCGATCTCTTAGTGTAGTTGACCCATAGATTGCTCGTATAAAAACTCTGACAATAGGCTTTAAAAAGAGTAATTTTTACTAGGTCAGAGCACCGAGCAAATCTACGGGCCAACATGTTACCTCTGACCGCCAGTGCCCTACGCTCTCTCTCAATATCAGTATCATCTTTAAGGTCGTCGGTGATGAAATGTCCAAGGTACTTAAATTTGGACACTCTGTTTAACTGGAGGCCATTCAGCCGAATAATTTCTGGTACAGAGTGTGGACATCTACCTGCGGCCTTAAAGAGCATATATTCACTCTTGGTGACATTATAAATAAGTCCATGTGAGGCAGCATAAGTCTCACAGACTTTGAGCAATTCCCTAATTGCCCCAGCAGTCGGGCCCAGCAGCACCATGTCGTCCGCGTAGCTGATGTTATTGACGCTCACTCCATTTATTCGACATCCAACATTCATGCTGCTGAGCTCGGTGATGAGGCCGTCAACATACAGATTGAAGAGTCTAGGGGATGTCAAACCCCCCTCACATCGCATTCCAATCTGTATGCTCTAGAGAGAGTGTTAGACCACTTCACCTGGTTTTTTTGATTGGCGTACCAGTACTGAAACATTTTCAGTATTTCAGCCGGGGCACCCCTGTCCCTCAACTTGTCCCAAAGCACATCGTAGGAGACCAGATCGAAGGCCTTCGAGAGGTCAAGAAAACAGGCGTACACCGGCGTCTTACGATCGGTATAATATTGAACAGTATGCTTGAGGCTCAGGATAGCAGTTTCGGTTGATAGTCCAGGCTGGAACCCAAACTGTGCTTCATGAAGGTTTAAAATAGTTTTCAAATATGAGTCAAGCATACTGTCCAATACCTTAGCCATTATCGTAGCCAGGGAAATCGGACGATAATTCCCCTTACTTGATATGTCCCCTACCCTGTTCTTAACAATGGGAACAACAAGGGTTTTCATAAAATTTTCCGGCAAGTACGAATGGCGTAGACACATCGTGTAGAACAACGACAAGACCCTCGGCATGTGGACACCTGCATATTTCAAGTGCTCAATGCTGAGTCCATCATGACCGGGAGACTTGCCTCTACTCATTCCCTGTATAACGCTCTTGATTTGATTGGCAGAGAAGTGCATAAAAGTTTCATTCGCCTGACAACACAACTAGGCGCCAGCAGGAGCTGAGGGACCATGGGGAGATTGCACCTGGAAATGGTTCATAAACAGTTCTGCAATATCCCCGTGATCACTCTTCCCCTCCACACTCACCGCAAGGCCAGGCCTAACGTCCAATTTACCTGTGGCTTTCCAGAATTTGCCAAAGTTTTTCGTAGCTCGTTGTTCTGCTAATATGTCCATTTTAATATTTTCTTGATTTTTTTGGCACCATTTCAAGCGACTTTTGAAAACTTTGCGAGCCTCTCGCATTTGATCATAAACATGACCATAAGTTGGTCGATTATGTTCTAACCAGGCCTTAAATTTAAGCCTGGCCTCGCTTTGAGTATCACGAACATGATTGTTCCAACCACACAGAGATCGATATTTTCTGTGAGGCCTATAGTCACTGGTCTCTTTAGATTGCGTAGCTGCCTCACTAAGAACATTCACAATCCGATCATAGAAATTATCTAATATAACTTTATGTTCAGCCAAACCGCATGTCCCATGACTGCACTCCGTAAATTCTTGGGGGAAATCAATATCTCGCAATTTACTATTACAGAAAAGCCTGTATCTGTCAATCTCGGAACAGTTTCTTTCACCCCATATAATCGCGCTCCGGGGCACAGTCTGAGTCATCAGTTTTGACCTTACTATATTCAAATCACATATAATATAGATGGGTAAATGATCAGAGTTATATACATCCTCTTTAATACCTACATCTATAACAGTGTGCCATGCTGACAAAGATACCACACAGTGATCGAGCCACCGCCTACACCCATGCGCATCACTAATAAATGTGTAGTGATTTTGCTCAGCACCTAGAAATTCAATATCGGCACACATCCATGACTGGTCCGTACAAAAGTTTGTCAATTCCGTATTGCGTATATGCTCACACGAAACTTTTGGCTGAATATTCAAACCTTGAGATTAGTGAGGAACAAATGTTGATACAAACAATTTATCAAGAACAAGCAGATGACATGTATTTTGAGTTTTTAGAAACTGTACGTAAGCTCTTACCTGACCATAAAGCAGATGTGGTAAAGGTTTCCACATCCTCGGTAGAAAACAGAAAACCTACTAAATTGCCTGCGATAAAGCTACCTACTTTCTCAGGTCAGTTTAAGGATTTTCCTGGTTTTATTGATTTGTTTAAGTTTAAAACATTAGTCCATGACAGGATGGATTTATCAAAAGTAGAAAAATTCCAATACCTTGTGACTTCCCTTTCAGGGGAACCAGTTAATCTTATCAGAGCTTTTCCAATTTCAGAAGCTAATTATATTAGTGCTTATGAAGCACTTGTTAATAGGTACAATAACAAGCGATATCTTTCATTTTTATGTTGGGAACAAATATGCAACCTCAAACCAATAACCACACCGTCGGCTCAAAGCTTGAGAAATCTTTTAGACACATTTTCAGAAAATCTTTCAATGTTGAATTCATTAGGTTTGCCCACTTCCAATTGGGACTTTGTTTTATTTCATTCGCTTTTGGTAAAATTAGATAAAAAATCCCGTGAAGCTTTTGAGCTTTCATGCAACGGTTGTGACTTTCCACGGTTTGATCAATTAAAATCTTTTTTAGTAGAAAGATGCAATGCATTAGAGCGCTCATCTTTAACAAATACTTCAACAGCAGTGGCTTTGCCAAATAATAATAATATCAAGAAGAATTATTCAAATAAAGATAACAACAGTTCATCAACTCAACATAAAAATCAAGCATCAACTATGTTATTGGCTCAAACGCCTCAATCATCAAATTGCATCATTTGCAAAGAAAATCATCCTCTCTTTTCATGTAATAATTTTCTTAATAAATCACCTCAAGAGCGCTTTCAATTGGCAAAGCAACATAAACTTTGTTTAAATTGTCTGCGTTCCAATCATAACACTTCTAAATGTATATAGGCGTATTATCAGGATTGGATATTTTAAAGTAAAAAGTAGGTAGTTTACTTATTAATCAATTTTATTCGATTAACTCACTTAATTTATAATAACTGTGAACTCAATTAATTATCATATCATAATTATTAACTAAAAGGTTTTAACACGATATTAGCAAATCTAGGCGCTATGACAACACGTGTATCGGACCGAGGTCTAGAATAGAATGTCCCGATCGCTCCGCGCGGTCTCCTTTTACGTCCGAGCACAAACAAGTCGAGTAGTGGGGGAGGTGGGGATGGCGACATCGCCTGATCGGTCCGGTGCACGTGCCGTGCACAACCGTACGATGACGTAGCGCCGTCACGGCCATTCTGACGTGCGTACGTCCTCGGACGCGCACTTTAGAAGCACTTAGGTATTTGTAATGAGAACCACAATTTTACTGTTCGTTCATGCTGACATTAAAATCTTATCTCATGGTCTGGTCCGGTCCTACGACCCTTCAGAGTAATAATCTTCTGGTCCGGTCCTAAGACCCTTCAGAGTAACATCTTCTGGTCCGGTCCTAAGACCCTTCAGAGTAATATCTTCTGGTCCGGTCCTATGACCCTTCAGAATTATACTACTGGTCCAGTCTGATGACCCTTCAGAGTAATATCTTCTGGTCCGGTCCTATGACCCTTCAGAATTATACTACTGGTCCAGTCTGATGACCCTTCAGAGTAATATCTTCTGGTCCGGTCCTATGACCCTTCAGAATTATACTACTGGTCCAGTCTGATGACCCTTCAGAGTTATAATTTTCTGGTCCGGTCTAAAGACCCTTCAGATTTGTATCTACTGGTCCGGTTCTAACGACCCTTCAGTGTTAAAATCTCCCGGTCCGGTTTAACTAGCCCTTCAGGATTATTACTGCTTGGTCCAGCCATGGAAGACTCTTCAAGCTCTTTTAATTCTTTTTTCGTTCCTTGTTTTTCTTTTTTTTTTTTCCTTTTAAACGCTGCCCCGCACTAGGAATCTATCCTGTTTTGTGGGTGAGTTCACAAACATACAAACTCACTCGCACAGACCAGACCCGGAACAACTATCTGTAGGCCATACAAATATTTGTTCCGTGCGGAAATCGAACGTACGTCACGCAGCGCAGCAGCCAAGCGCCCAAGTACTGCGCCAACCGTGACGTATCTTTTAATTTAAACTGTTCCTAGATTTGCTAGGCCGGACTAAACTGGTCCCTGTAGCTAATATAATAATAAATTAACTCGTGATTTGTCCTTGTTCTATTGAATCAATTTTCTCTATGAATTTAAAGCACCTGTCACAACGTTAATTGGTTTAGGATCCAAAAACCCTTCCAATGATGTACCTACATGATCTATTAAGTTAACTACTGCTACTGGCTTTTTAAGTACGAGAGTCGGCATTTTTTTTTTAAAGTGCGAGTCATAAAATAGTACCACTTAAAACTTTATTTTTATGGGAAGTTTCATGAACAATTTCTTCATTATTATTCGCCGTCACGTCATCACTGATATTTTCTGCATCTAACGTTCATGTGAGCACTCACGAATTACTTTACGTTAATCTACAATCATCAAAATCATCGCTGCGCTGTGCGGTTCGAATCAATCAATGTTATTATAATCTCACCCGTATTAAATTGCACAAAATGGAAAATCTATTTAGAACTTGTAATAGCTCAGAATTCTCTGTACCTTTAAAGCTTTTATCAATGTCATTAAAATCAAATTGCTATTCCTGATAGTTTTGATACTATCAAATTTACTAACTGATGTTATGTATGGCAAACTGCCTCCGTACGTTAATACGAAAGCCTAGATCCAAATTTTCACTAAAAAAAACGTCTAAGTTGAAACATGACCTTGTGGTACTTGCTATGCAATAACTAAAGCTAAAGCTCACACTGAATAAAATTTTGACACTATTACCGCCAATGGGAAACTCTTTTAAGTACTCGCTTTGTGCTAACTATGTCAAAATTACCTAGCACTATCAATGCAACCACCGAATTGGTATCAAACCCTTCAAAGCTTCGTTTGCTATTCAAATGAAACTTGAGCGACTCACCAAGTATTCCAGTCGGCCTTGAACGCTCTTAACCCCACAGATGTTGACATGATACTTGGCTACTGCAGTTTGCCAACTGTTTGCCAACCTTCAGTCTCAAATCAAATCAAATCAAATCGTATATTTCAAATAAACCATTTACAGGCACTTTTGAATTGTCAAGGTCGGTCAGTCCAAAAAGATGAAGCTATTTGCACGTTCCAAAGCGTAGATCTCTATGGAGAAGAACGTGCAAGAAACTCCACGGACACTCTTTTAAAAATAATAAATTGTTACAAAGTTTTGTTTACATCAAGTTAAAATTATACAAACATGTGAGAACGATGTAAAAGACGAACAGGATAAAAGCGTCCGGGAAAAAAGGAACAATTCAAAGAAATATTCAAAATAAACCATGGCAACTGAGAAATGACCAGTCCCAACTGACAGCGTCCGTTCACGAACATGACGCATGCGCTAGCACCATTCGGCTCAACCATTTTGAAGGGAGCCAAATGATCCAACGCATACGCCACCATCAGCAAGACTTTTGAGTGAGCATGACACTCCCAACCGCCAGGGTACATTCAAGTCAAAAACAAACCTAAAACTGATAGCTATAGCTTAAGTTTAAGGTACACAGAACTCACACATGTGCCGTTAAAATGGTTGAAATTATACATTGCTAAATAAATTGAGTCTATACAATGCAAATATTGTTTTTTACAATCTTCAGCCGGTCCAACAATGTTTCCAAATGCTAACAGATTATTTTGTGCGCCCTAGTGATTTTGTGCGCCCTAGTGTCTGTCTGTCTGTCACGCTCAGAACCGTTCAGAAGTTGCAGCTGCTCAGCAGTTGTTGCAACTGCTCAGCAGTTATGGGCAGCATGCCAACCGCTAGCCTCCTGCTGGCTTTATACACCATGATACGATGTCTGAAACCGAAAAACGCTACGACAGTACAAGTCCAATAAAAGCTGTGGTGGGCCAAAAGGTTTCAGGTAAGTGTAGTAGTCACAGTATCAAAGTAAATAAAAATCTAAATTTTATCGGACCATTGGCACAAGAAAGCGGCCTATGCCTATGAATGGTGATAAAAAATCAAAATATTCAAAATAAAGTGTTAGGTAACTAAATCGCTCTTATGTCCAAAAAAATAAAAGCTCTCTGGTATTTCACTTCATGACTCGATCAGCGATAGCAGAATAATATCGCTTCATCAGCATTATTTGACCAATGACCAAGGCTTTGTGCCCATTTCAAGCGAACTCCTGTGCAACCGCCACTTCCAGGTATGTGCTTCCAATTCACCAAGAGTAGATAGCGACGGCAAAAGAATGGTCTCCCTTAAGGCAGTGTGTTGGCGCCGACGCTGTTTTTTAACATCTACGTGAACGAACCGCCTTCCACCTAACACACGGAGCGGTTCTTGTACGCGGATTACCTGGCCCTAGCAAACCAAGCAGCGACTTTTATGGACGTGGAGCATAAACGTACAATGGCACTCAGTGCACTGCGAGATTAGTGTGACCACAACGCTCTACGGCCGAACCCATCTAAGAGACAGTCGTGCGCCTTCCATCTCTGCTATAGGCCCGCAAATCGAATGCTTAACATCACATGGCGTAGAGCCAAGGTCCAACACTGCTCGAATCCAAAATATCTCGGTGTGACGTTAGATATGGCCTAAGCGTAAAAGTCAAACTGTTACAATACTTAGCTCCGTCGAACCCGGAATAACTTGCTCCGTCACCTAATTTCCATCAATTGGGGAGCGGCACCCGATGTTATCCGTACAACCGGCATGTCCCTATTTTTTCTGCTGGCGTGTTTGCTTGCACAGTGTGGCACCGACCTGCTCTTTCTCGGAAAGTAGACATTGCCCTAAACGAAACGTGTCAGATAATATCAGGCTGATTAAAATAGACTCCACAAAACAAACTCTATCCGCTTGCAGGCATCGCACCTCCTGCTGTTCGAAGGATCTGAAAACCGATTCCCGACATCCCTGTATGGCCACATGCCAACTTCGGGAAGACTAAAAAGTCGCAAGAGCTTCCTTCTTTCTACACAGGCGATCCTGGATATGCCATCTAAAGGGAGAAGCAGACTGTGGGAAGAGAAGTATCCACCACCTCACGACTTCATAAAACCCAAAGAGCAATTGCCTCTGGTCGTGAATCGCAATGGCCTCTGGAAAGCGTTAAATCGCGCGCCAGCGCAATTTGCACACCCAGGTAGGCCGCTGCAAACACAACTTGGCGAAATGAGGATGTAATGATCTGTTGTATACCCAACGTGAGTGCAGTGCCCGTTTTCAGAGCACGAGCCATATGTTACAGTGCCCCAAGTGCCCATTCTCCTGTAATTTGGAGTATCTAATGAATGCCACTGTTGCTGCAATTAACGTAACTACCTACTGGTCCAAAACAATAAAAAAGTTAACGATTGAATCGAAAAGAAGAAGTATTATTGAAAATGCTATCGCTTAATCAGCAACACTTATGCTATTAATAATAGCTTCACTTTAAGATAAAGCGACAGGCCAATTATCAAACATCGATAATTGCCATCCATAAAGGCGTTGCCTTTTGTAAGTCAGTCTCCACATCATAAAAATAAACACTCGTAAACAAAATAAAAAGCAGCTCTACAGCAATTAAAAAGTTTAAACGACTCACCAGATTGGCGTAGAAATCTTCATATAAATTCACACTCCTCTCCTTGACCTGACCAGCTGTTGTGAAGTTGCTTGCCTCCGGACGGAACTGGTTTAGTTCAGTTTGATGAGGGTAGCCGCATAAAACTCGTCGAAAAGGAATTCGGCGCAAAGCTCTTCAGCGCCATATGGTAAAACAATAAACTGCTCTGCACATCACTGCATCCTCGACAAAACATACCACCACGGTGACACACTATGATCGTGTGTCGAACTTCGGCCTTTCGGATTTAACTTCACGACACTTCACGGCACACATCAAGTTTTTAGCGTCTGGATAAACGCATGCGTTTTAAAAACAAACCGCAATTTTCACTATCACTGTCATTACATTTCAAAACGTAACCGCCACATATTTCACTAGTATTGTCACGAATCTCCATGTGGGCCCTTTGAGTTACGTCCCAATTCTGATATAGGCGTATTATCAGGATTGGATATTTTAAAGTAAAAAGTAGGTAGTTTACTTATTAATCAATTTTATTCGATTAACTCACTTAATTTATAATAACTGTGAACTCAATTAATTATCATATCATAATTATTAACTAAAAGGTTTTAACACGATATTAGCAAATCTAGGCGCTATGACAACACGTGTATCGGACCGAGGTCTAGAATAGAATGTCCCGATCGCTCCGCGCGGTCTCCTTTTACGTCCGAGCACAAACAAGTCGAGTAGTGGGGGAGGTGGGGATGGCGACATCGCCTGATCGGTCCGGTGCACGTGCCGTGCACAACCGTACGATGACGTAGCGCCGTCATGTACATCTACTCATGTGTGTAAATCATGCAATCAGCGTCATAACAGCCTGTTACATTTTCCAAAGGGTAGATCATCAAACCAGAGTCACCAAAATTCAAATCAACAACAAAATTCATCACAAGTTCAGGTTGCTGCAAATGAGGCTAGCACTTCTGATACTGTTGCGCCGGTTACAACATTATCAAACGCAACAAAAGCATCTGCTCCATCCTTTGTTTTGCTTGCCACAGTGCAAATTGAAGTCAAAGATAGGTGTGGCACTTATGAAAAGGTTCGTGCCCTTTTAGATCCAGGGAGTCAAGGCCATATAATTTCAAATTCTTGTGTACGGAGACTTGGTCTGACTCGTATCAAATGTAACACTCCTATGTCAGGAATAGGGGACACTCCTGCTGTATCAGGTAGTAAGGTTTTTCTGGATATTCGTCCATTGGGCAATTCCAATATATCATTTACAGCAGAAGCGGTGACTTTGGATAAAATTTGTAGCGATATGCCCACACGTGCAATAGATATCAATGATTTCAAACATACATATATCAAATCTAAAGTTAGCAGATCCTGATTTTCATAAATCTAGTTTTATAGACATTTTGATTGGTGGAGAGATTTTCCCTCAGATTTTGTTACCAGGTAAAATTGAAAGTAGTAATCATACAGCAACAGCAGTTAACACTATATTCGGTTATGTTCGCATGGGTAGGACACAAGCAGCCAATCCCATTGAATCCATTCCTATTTCAGTCAATCATGTATCAATGGATGCCAATTTAGATATTGCAGTCCAAAAGTTTTGGGATACCGACAACATGCCATCGGAACCAAAACAAACAGCCTCTGCTGACGACATTCGTTGCGAGGAAATTTATCAATCAACATGTAAGCGTGATGCTGACGGTCGTTATATCGTTCATTTACCATTTAGAGATTCATCATTACCATCATTTAACAATTCGTATAGTATTGCGCTTCGGCGATTTAATCAGCTTGAAAAACGTCTTAATCAGAACCAGGAATTTGGAGAAGAGTATAAATCTCACATCATGGAGTATCTATCAAGTGGTCAGATGGAACCTGTCCCACCTAATGAGTGTCAATCATCTTCAGCATATTATATCCCACATCATGCAGTGGTTAAGCCAAGTAGCGTTTCTACACGTCTGAGAGTTGTCTATGACGCCTCAGCTAAGGATAGTCAGGGTCGGTCACTTAATGACACATTATTAACAGGCGTTAAGTTGCAGGCAGATATTAACAACATTCTTTTAGGATTCCGACTCCATGCAGTCGTATTATTAGCCGACGTACGTCAAATGTATCGTCAAATCATCATCACTCAGGAGCATAGGGATTATCAGCGTATCTTATTCAGATGTTCACCAGACGAATCAATTCAAGAATTTAGAATCAATCGCGTAACATTTGGAGTGTCGTCCGCGCCATTTCTGGCCATACGTACCATGCATCAGCTAGCTCAAGACGAACAGGAGTCCTACCCTCTCGCAGCAGAGGTTTTGCGGAACGATCTTTACGTAGATGACGTAGTCACCGGCTGTAATAACATCCAATAAGCAGTTAATTTACAACAACAATTAGCTAAAATCATAGCTGCCGGTGGTTTTGAGCTCAGGAAGTGGTCCAGCAACCATGCGGCTGTACTGCAAAACATACCTGAAGAACATAAGATGGTACCAGATTTGACGTTCGACAGTGACACCAACTTTATTAAAGTTCTTGGCCTTGCCTGGAATGCTCATCAAGATGTTTTTAATTATCAAGTCAATCAAATTCCACGCGGCTGTACAAAGCGGACAATGCTTTCTGAGCTTGCTCGTATCTATGACCCTATCGGTCTACTTACACCATTAACATTTTTAGCCAAATTTCTTATCCAACGTCTGTGGTTATTGGGAACATCTTGGGATGAACCAGTACCCGATGACATTCATAGCCTTTGGACGAAGTATACGCATCAATTATCAAATCTTTCTCAATTACGTATTCCAAGACGTATTACACATGGTGAAGCAGCATCTTATCAAATTCATGGCTTCTGTGACGCTAGTGAAGCAGGTTATTCGGCAGCAGTCTATCTTCGTTCCAGCATTTCTCAAGATCAATATCAAGTCTGTCTGGTGAGCGCAAGATCACGTGTTGCTCCCACCAAGCGGAGAACGCTACCGAGGCTCGAGCTATGTGGTGCATCATTACTAGCAGATCTCATGAGTTATATCATTAACATATTTTCTAACATCATCAACATTGAGGACGTGTTCGCATGGTCTGATACCATGATAGTGCTGTCATGGATCAAATCAAATTCAACCAATTTTAAAGCATAATGTTGGCAATCGTATAGCAAATGTTCAAAGAAAACTAGCAAATGCTACCTGGAAACATGTGCCAGGCAAGCAGAATCCAGCTGATTGCGCAAGTCGTGGTTTACTACCCGATGAGCTCATTAGCTACGCCCTCTGGTGGACTGGACCAGAGTGGTTATCATTAAATCAGAATCAATGGCCTAACGAGCCAACAAATACAGAATCACACCGCTTCACGGATGGTGATGTAACCTGTGAGCGGCGTATCACAGTGCTAGCAAACAACATAATCGATACCAACCCTTTGGATAATCTCCTTAACAAATTTTCATCATTAAAAAAAACTCAACGTATTTTAGCCTATTGTCTCAGATTCATCAACGCATTACGCAAAAACAAAACAGTTGATCATGACCATATAACAGAAGCTGAGCTAAGCAATGCCCTTATGGTACTTGTTAAACACGTACAACATATTGAATTCAAAGACGAAATCAAACAGTTATTAGCAGGAAAAGTTTTACCTAAATCTTTTAGGAAACTTAACCCATTTATAGATCACTCTGGTGTTTTGCGGGTGGGGGGAAGGCTCTCTCGTTCTGATTTAGAATTTGAAACAAAACATCCATCTTTGCTTCCTCGCAAACATCTTTTAACTCAGCGTATCATTAAATCGGTTCATAACGAGCATATGCATCCAGGATTACAAACACTTCACTTTTTAATTCTTCAAAATTTTTAGATTTTGTCCCCAAAGCGAGCAATCCAACAAGTTTTAGCAAATTGTTATCGGTGTTTTCGTACCAAGCCAACAACACTTCAGCCTAAAATGGCAGATTTACCAAAATCACGTATAACCCAATTAAAAGCATTTCAAGCAGTTGGTTGCGATTACGCAGGACCCTTCAATGTAACCCCCGTCAGAAAGCGTGGGACTCGCGTTACGAAGGCGTACTTATGTCTTTTTGTGTGCTTTGCCACAAAAGCGCTCCACTTAGAGTTAGCATCTGACATGTCGTCTGCAGCATTCTTAGCGGCATTGCGTAGATTCATTGCTCGACGTGGTAGATGCAACATTATCCATTCAGATTGTGGAACAAATTTTAAAGGCGCTCAATCAGAGTTGGCCAACATAATGAAAACGGCTTGTGAGACCGAACATATAACATTTAATTTCAACCCTCCTGGGGCCCTCCACTTCGGAGGACTTTGGGAAGCTGGGGTCAAGTCCGTAAAGACGCACCTCTATCGGGTAATAGGTACACAAATACTGACATATGAAGAACTAAATACAGTTCTAGTCCAGATAGAATCATTACTTAACTCTAGACCATTATGTTCAGTTAGCACGGATCCCAATGACATCACGGTACTCACACCAGGCCATTTCTTAACACTAGCACCATTAACTTCATTACCAACACCACATTATACAGACATACCAACTAACAGGCTGACACGCTGGCAACTTTTGCAGCGAATGCATCAAGATTTTTGGTGACGATGGCATTCTGAGTATCTTACCACTTTAACGCAACGCTTGAAATGGAATAAGTCCTCACGTGACGTTCAAATCAATCAGTTAGTAATTATCAAAGACGAATGTTCTCATCCGTTACGATGGCGGTTTGGTAGAATTATAAAGCTATATCCTGGTCGTGATGGGATTCCTCGTTCGGCTACGGTCAAGACTGCTCAAGGCACTATTGACAGACCTTTAGTAAAAATATCTCCTCTCCCTGATGGACATGAGTAAATTTTCACCACTTTAAACAACAAAAAACCTAATTATCATATTCATTATTAGTTTGTATTGTATTTATTACGGACACAATTGCACATCATAATATATCATCAAATCATAATTATTCATCTATCATAATATCATAATAACACACCAGTTTTTGGTTGATATGGACGCAGCTTTCATTGTAGAGTTCTGTCTCCATAGTTTCGCCAGCAGGGGGGAAGAATGTTAAAGTATCAAAAAGTAAATAAACAAACACTAATCTGACTAATGCATGGTCACTCTTCCTCATTCCAATCCCATTCCCATTCATTCACTCCCTTGCAAACAAAAATCCTAATTTCCAGTCAGTCTCGCTTACTCACTCAACAAGTTACAAGCAACACGCGGATCCGCGCGCAGTTTTACCGGCTTTCAACAGACTATTAAGACTACCTGCACTGACTTTCTCCAACAATTCGCGAGTGTTAGTGGCAAAAAGGGACGTCCCTGGAACTGTGATTGAAGTGGCGCCACGATATAATCGTCGACAGCGAAGACCCGTGAGTACCCACCTTCATCCCATATTCATTGTTCTACGTGACTGTGCATGATTAAAGTTCGCCTACGGATTTATACAGTTCTACGAAGGGTTTAGCATATCAAACAGCACAACACGTACCAAAATGGTAAAAAGGTTTATGGTGTGACTAAGGCTGTCCGTCTGTCACAGCTGGATATCTCAAGAACTACTAATGCTATCAACTTGAAATTTGGAATAGTTTTAGATGACGTTTGTTCAACTATTTTGCAAATAAAAAAGAAATAAAAATGCGTTTTTTTTTGCAACAGCGTCTGAAAGGCTTTCTTAAAAATTCAAAGTGGGGCTACTAGGGCATGTTGGGTATCATATGTAAGAGCGCTATTTGAACATTTTCAAACTTTTTTTTTAGTTTTTTTTACGCCGCGTAGTTTTCGACTTTTAACGAAAAATGTCTAAAATTTTACATACCCCCGTATCTCCGAAGAAATCCGAGAAATCTGAAATTATTTTATGTGATTGAAGTTTATGTAAAGATTACAGGAAAAATAAAACGATGCTTTTAACTACATAGCACTTTTCCAGAAATCATCAACAAAAATTACATAAGTTCCACTAGCGGTCAAGAGAATGCGCTAATGTAAAACTATAATATATACCGCAGTATTAAAACTTTTTTTTTACTTTTGATAGGAACGCGATTGACCACTATCTCACCTGATGGTAAACGATGATGTGGTCGAAGATGGAGCACGCTTGCCTAAAAGTAACCTATTCACTCTTGACTTAAAGACTCCCAGGTTGTAGCTATCAGGAAACAGACTCTGGCAGGGAAATCCACTCCTTAGCTGTACGCACTATGAATGTGTTCCCAAAACGTTTTGTGCGCGTGGGTGGGATGTCCACCATGTACCGGTGGCGCATCGTCGTTCGTCTTGTGGTCCGATGATGGAACGGGCTTGGCGGAATTAAATTATGCAATTTCGTCGCACATTCCCCAAAATGTTTCATATTTTATGTTTTACATGGTAATACGGAACCCTCGGTAGATGGGGCTGAAAAGTTCTGGAGTGGCGACCGCGTACCGGAAGACGCAACTTTGGAAGGCCTCCCACAAGGTGGAGCGATGACCTGGTGAAGGTCGCGGGTAGCCGATGGATGCGAGACGCGCAGGACCGGTCGTTGTGGCGACACTTTGGGGAGGCCTATATCCAGCAGTGGACGGTTTTCGGCTGATATGATGATGATGATGATGAGCCGGGAACAATGGCTTAACGTGTTTTCCGAGCCATGGATGAGCTCAGTAATTATGTAATGGTTGGTCACCCATCCCTGGAATGATCTCGGCAAGCGTTGTTAAACCTTGAAGGGTGACGTGCGGCAGTTATTAACACGATTTTTATAAGTTCAACGTATTGTGGTTTGCAGGTTACTTAAATTATTAACGCCTGACAGCTGAAACACAAATAAACTTCTCGGAATGTCAACTTCCTAATATGAGTTTAATAAACTAGTGGACGTCACGCGGTTTCACCCGCGTAGTTCCCGTTCCCGTGAGAGTACGGGGATAATATATAGCATATGTTACTCCCTGATAATGTAGCTATCCAATGCTAAAAGATTTTTCAAATCGGTCCAGTAGTTTCGGAGCCTATTCAATTCAAACAAACAAACAAATCTTTCTTCTTTATAATATTAGTATAGATAAACAATATGGCTTGCATGACAGCTCGCTCGTTCGCTCAATCGTTTGTAGTTGACATAGACAGAATGACGTTTTAATATGTTTTGTTTATTGTAATTGGTATGTCAAGGCAATGGACTTAAAAGGTGTAAATCTGAAAAATAAAATAGATTAGAAATGAGAGTTTTTAAATACTGGACTGGACTGACGTTTGTCGCTAAAAACTTATATTTATTTTGGTCTCAATCTAAGTCTTATTTTCAAAAGAATTTGTTTATATTTTGAAGAAAGCTTGAGTAACCTATTTGTGGTTTTGTGACCCGTGAACGGCTGGTTATAATTACACTGGTTAACACGAGTTTTGTTCATGAAATGGAATATATACGGTTACGTTACTTTAGATATCTACATCTCATCTCATAAAAATAATTTAAAAAATCCAGCACGTCAGTTTTATGAAATATTTATTATGAAGATTTTTACAAAAAACTACATCTAAGTAACAATAATAATAATAATCGTTTATTTAAATAAAAAGGGGCACATTTACAATAAAATAAATCTTAAACTTTTTAGAACACAGTTGCTAATTTGCCTGAACTAGGATGGACCTGTGCTTCAGGCTAGTAAGTTCTTATACAAGTAAACAATAGACAGTTAAAAATGGGTAATTTTTTCTCGTTTTATAAATATTTTCATCTGTATCTCCTACAAAAGACCAATAATAGTCACTTAGCATATTTTGGTCCCAAAAACCTTGATAATTTTGCTCAAATGATTTTAAATCTTGGTGAAATCGCTCACCGTGTTCATCACTCACACTACCAAGATTTTCTGGAAAAAATCTAAATGGGAATACAAAAAATGAATTTTTAGTGACATATTTACACCAAAACGCTCATAATTTTGCAAGAGATTTTCAACAATCTCTTTTTTTAATGCAAAATAGAAAGGTAAACGTATTTAAACGTGTTTGTTAAAAATAAGAATAGATTTGTAGCGGGGTGGAATAAACATGTGAAAGAGGCTCATGCGCGGGCGCGGCTTGGGTTTCAAGAGTGGATTTTACATGGAAAACCTTCGTCAGGGGATATATATCAGGAAATGAAAAGGTCGAGACATAGATTTAAAACTAAGTTGAAGTGGTGTCAGAACAATGAAATCCAAATAAAAATGGATATCATTGCAACCCTTCATGAAGAAAAGAAATTTAGTTCATTTTGGAAGCAAACCAACACTTTGAATCCTCAGCCGAGCCAGCCATCGAACGTGGATAGCTTGTCACATAACAGTGATATAGCAAACATGTTCATGCACCATTTTAAAGTCGCTCCGCTGAAAAAAAATGCCTCTGGGCAAGGTATTCGGGCCCCGTGTAAAGGTGGTCCTTACGTAAGTTTCACTGTGAAAATTGTTAAAGATGCGTTGAAAAGGATGAAACGAGGCAGATCACCAGGGCAGGATGGTTTGAGTGTTTAGCATTTAAGGTCCGCTGGTGTGCACTTACCTAGGTTACTCGCCATGTTATTTAATCTTTGTGTTGGTCACTCCTATCTGCCTGATGAGCTCGTAAAAACTGTTGTAGTTCCCATAGTCAAAAATAAGACAGGTGATTCATCCGACAAAAAAAATAAAAGGCCTATTTCACTGGGTACAGTCATTGGCAAAGTGCTGGACAGCCTGCTTGAGAGGCAATTGAAGATGCATATCAACGACGCGCAGTTTGGTTTTAGAACCGGTTTGTCGACGAAAAGTGCAATTCTGTGTCTCAAACAGACTGTGCAGTACTACACAGATAGGAAGACACCTGTATATGGTTGTTTTCTGGACCTTTCGAAGGCTTTTGACCTGGTGAATTATGACATTCTGTGGCATAAAATGTCGGATGATACAGATCTTCCACCTGAGATCATAATTTAATTTAATGTTGGTATAAGAGTCAGACAAACTGTGTTAGATGGTCAGATGCTCAATCAGTACAGTATGGGCTAGATAGTGGCGTGAGGCAGGGGGGGTTGACTTCTCCCACTCTATTTAACTTGTACATGGACCGGCTGGTTGGTGAGCTGAGTAGCACCATGGTTGGTTGTTCTGTAGATGACAGAGTGATCAACAACATTAGTTATGCTGATGACATGGTGCTGCTCAGCCCATCAATCTGTGGTCTAAGGAAGTTGTTGGCAATATGTGGAGGCTCATGGCTTGAGGTATAATGCTGCTAAAAGTGAAGTGGTGGTTTTTAAAGTACCTTCCAATACACTCACAAATATACCACCGGTGACGTTACAAGGAACACCATTAAAAGTCGTCACTCAATTTAAATACCTCGGTCATGTGGTCACGGGTTCTCTCACAGATGATCAGGATATAGATATGCAATATGCTTGCCCGCAGGTTTGCGCGATGCACTGACGAGGTAAAACTGACTCTCATCAAAGCCTACTGCCAGTCGTTTTACTCGTGCAGCTTGTGGGTTAGGTATACGCAGAAGGCTTACAACGCTCTGCGCATCCAGTACAATAATGCGCTGAGGATATTGTTGGGGCTGCCTCGGTTTTGCAGTGCATCGGGCATGTTTGCGATAGCGCGAGTGGATGACTTTCATGCCATCATGCGCAAACGGTGTGCATCGATGTTGCGGCGATTCTGGGGCAGCCGTAACAGTATTTTAGCTACACTGGCGGACAAGATAGATGGACCGTTTATCAGGCTCTGGGCTGGCAGGCGTCCACATGTGCATGCAGCCAATTAATGTTTCTTTTTTTTTGGTATTTTTATTATTTTGTTTTTTACTAACATAGACTAAGTTCATACTAACACTATATGGATCTCTTGGTCTGAAATAAAATTTTTGAATTTGAATTTGAATTAAACAAAAAACAAACACACATTTAACTGTGGGTGGATAAAAAACAAAAAACTGTGACGTGCTACGAAAAAAAAAAATTTGCTACCGTTCATACGCACCTACATAAATAATATAATTAAGTTTCATTTCATGAATACTATGTCTGAAATAAAGATATTTTTTTTTAATATTTGTGAACTTGTGTTATTTGAACTTTGACAAGGTTCATGCCATTAATTGCTTTTCCAAAAGTGCTAGGTAGTTTGTCATTTATACATAGATAAATATGTGTCAGTCTGCACGTTATAGCATTTTGAGACTCAGGTGACAAAAAGCAGGAAACAATTTTATGAAAACGCCGGCTTGTCACTTCGTGACTGTCTATCGCGCTAAAAAAAATTAGGAACATCACAAACATCAAAACGGCAATAACAACGTACCATGCATATGTAGAATCGGTGTTACGCTATGGGTTGATTATGTGGGGCAATAGCACCGATCAAAATAGAGCTTTTGTTGCCCAAAAAAAATGTATCAGAGCATTATACGGACTTCAATCCGATGATTCTTGCCGGCCGGTATTTCAAAAACTTGGTTTGTTACCGCTACCGTCTCTTTATATATATAAGATATGTATGTTTGTGTGGAAACATAAGGAGTTATTTACAAAAGCAGACGATGTACGTCCTCGAAACCGGCGAGACCCTCACAGGCTCGCGCTGGATGTAATTCCAAGACTGACCAAATATAAAAAGAGCTGTTTGTATGTGTGTAGAAATATTTAATAAGATACCGAGTGACCTAATGCATGATTGGCTGTCCACTAATAGTTTGTATAGTGTTAAAGAGTTTTTTGACAAAAAAATGTAAATGATTGATTGTATGCACGAAAAATTTGCACGCTTATAATGTTAAGCAAAAACATGTATGCTCTGTATGTAATTCTTGTACCATCTTATATACCATGTTTTATGCAAATAAATATTATTCTATTCTATGGGAGTCTTTATAAGGCAGCTCGCTTATTCCCTGTCAGTTCATACAAGGGGTGGTGTATGAAATCGTGTTGTTCCCATTGCTGGTATTAATATGTCTCCTCTTTGAGAAATGGAGTGGGTTGTAATCCACTACTTTGGGCATTTGCGGCGTGGTAAATAGCTTTTATCACTACTTTGGGTTCCGTTAAAACAGTTAACATTTCTTTTAGCAATCCTTCTTTATTTCTTTCTTTTAGCAATTTCAGAGGCTTTTCCTGTCTCAAGCAACAAACTTGTAAGTCTAGATGCCTGAAAACGAATCAAGTAGTTAGCTACCGCTTTTACTCGTACCAAACTTTTATATTTGTTGTGCGGTGCGCCTACCTTAACTAACTTCTAATAAGAAACAATTTAATTTGCTGATATGAAACTCAACTAACGGCTTTACTGCTCATGAATAAGAACCAAAATGCTATAGCTATTGTTTTGGCGAATGAAAACAAAAGATTGTTCTATTTACTGTATTAGGTTCAGCTTTATAAGTTTTTAACTAATTATTAGTTGACATTTTATACCAGCAAGCAATATTAAGTGGTTATTAAAACAAATAAAGTGGTGTGAAAGTAAGTACTTTTCGTTTTGTTTAACAAATTATTGAGTTGTTAGGTACTGTTAGTAAGGAGTTTAACTTCGGTATGTTAAGAAAGTTAATGGTATCACAAAAATTAGCTTACACCCATAGAAAAACACATCGTTAGTGTAAGCTTAGGTTTTTTAAGAATGGGAAATCATTAAATGATTACTTCCGCTCTGGGCGGAGCAGAAAGGAGTGTCAGACTCTTACTAACAAAAAACCCATCCGTGTTCTTCCTAATGCCCTTTGTGGTCCAAGGAACCACTCACCTAACCACTAAGAACTAATGACAACACGATTTGACAGTAACTGTCAAATCGTGTTGTCATTCATTCTTACTTAGGGTTCGGGACTAATCGTAAGTCCGCAGGTGATACGGAGCAAAATACACCCGGAACTAAGCCCGGAACTACAGACTTCGGGCTTAGAGAGTAGCCCCCAGGGCCGCAGTGACTCTTTCGATCAAATTCTGCAACCCTGGCAGGCACTGGTCCTAGCAAGCCCCGTCAACTACATGCTGACACCCCTTTGAGGCGTGCGTAGAACATAATGCGCTGTTGACTTCGAACCACCCAACGCTCGCCGTCCGCAGGCCCGCGACCATGTAAGCTTAGCCCCGAAGTGAACACGAAGTGAGCTGCTCCTAGCGTCGTATTCCTCAGTGCTGAGGATCGTGACCTCCCTTCTGTATCACTTTCACACGTATGATGTTTCTCCACCTGTTTCTGTCCCTGGCGGTGTGGAAGGCGATGTGAACGGTAGTATCAAGGGCGGTGCGAATCTGGTCAGACCAACGTAATGGACTGCGTCCAGGTCTTTTTTTTAAGAGTGAACAGGCTCCTTCTGGTTAAACTCGCTCTATCGTAGACTTTGTCTCTTTCATCTCTGACCTAGACTAGAGTCAAGAGCAAACCCATAAAAAAAACTACTTTGCCGGTCACAATGACCTTCTCGATGTTAGCACCTTCTTTCCTTGCAATATGACCGAAGTATTCTAGGACTCTGCGTAGACACTCAGATGATGAGAGCTGTAAGTAGATACCAACAAGATGGTATGACAGTTCATTTCATGCTAACACTCCACCTAAGTTTACATGCTACCTTGGGGTAAAGCCGTGTTAGCTAACAAGGCGAAGAGGATTACACTTCTCGCCAAACTACTTGGCCGTTCTGAAGTTGGCTATAATAGCTGCGCAGTAGTAAATCTCATACAAAAATAGCACCGCGCCGTGCCTTGCGCATCGGAAAGCCTACTTCAGGGCGGCCAAAAAGTTTGACAAGAACTATACCTGTTTGTAAGAGGATTTCATACCCGAGAACGGCTTTTATTCGTAGATTCTTCCACTTTTTAAGCCCTTTATTATATGACAAAATTAACAAAACTCTCCAAATCTACGCTATGAATAAAATGACGCTTAAAAAATCAGTATCTCAATGGCTTAGGAAGTTAACGTACGATCAGACTGAAGATTTGTTGACCATCGTAAAATAATGAATTCTATGCTATGTATCAATGTACAAGAATTTTAATGCTTGAATTTTCTGATTTTAATCTTACACACCCTCTCACACACACGCATTCATCATTTCACCTTACACACCCAGAGGACACTTTACACTTCAGTTTTTCTTTCCATAAATATTGTTGAAAATCGGTTCAAGATGGCCGCCGCCACAAAATGGCGGAAAATATATTTGTACACAACTTCCTCAATATGGGTATCAAATGACAGGGCTTGACTAGTAGAATAATGTACACTATATTGCAAGGGAATGAGGAATATTAACTAACGAAATGAAAATTAAGTTTAAAAAAGCATGATAAAAAAATAAATTTAAAATTTAAAAAATCCCCGACAAAAAAAAACCCTTAAAAAGAAGACGCTTTGCCCAAAGAATCGTACTAGTACTAGATTAATAGAATTTATTTTTAACTTTTTAAAGGTTTTTTTCCTTAGCTTCTTAACGGCTGAAAGGATTTGGATGAAACTTGCCACACGGGTAGGCCATGCCCTAAAATAGGACATAGAATAAATGAGACATTTTCAGAGGAACTTTTCATCCCTAGAGTAATGTACCCTCGGGATATTTTATACTTTTACGCGGGAACAGCCGCTGGCAAAAGGTTAGCATTTTATGTTTAAATATTTATTTTAAGTGCAAACACTATGAAAGCTACTAAACAGTTTAATCGCTCAGTTGACAAGGGCATACCTAGAACTATTGTAGCATAGCCGGGGAAATGCTTCTATGCAGCCATTTTGATTTTATTATAAAAGTTGGGGCGCACGATCTTACTTGCATATATGGGTAGAGGACATGGTGCCCTAAAGTGTCACGTTGCCGAGATATTGCGAGGTAAAGTCAGCATGTGTGATTGAGAAGAGAGTGTTTATTTGCATTAAATAATGTTTCCTGTTTCGAACAATCTAAACATAGACGGTAATAAATTTATAACTTGCAACACTAGACTAAAATTTGTATTTTTTGTGTTGTGGTAAGGCTACGTCATTCCTGTTAAAGAGATTTTTAAGAGCGTCTGTGGTCTAGTCTGGTCTTTTACACGCATTTTTATTCCACACTGTTCCCAGCTTGATTTAATCAAAATCTTTGGGCCAAGCGTCTTCGCCTCGGGACACCGCAAATCTTTTGTATTAACTAAGTATAAGTAAGTTTTATTAGCGGTCTCCCGACGCGATGACGTTTGGCCCAAAGAATTGTACCTATATTAAACTAAAAGGATCAATAGAAATTATTTTTTACTTTTGAAAGTTCTTTTTGTCGGGAGATTTTTAAATTATTTTTTATTTCATACATTTAAATTTTTATTTCGTAAGTTAATTTTCTTCATGCCCTTTCAATGTAGTGTACATTATTCTACTAGTCAAGCCCTTTCATTTGATACCCATATTGAGAGATATGTGACTGGAAGCCGACCCCAATGTAGTTGGAAAAAGGCTAGGCAGATGATGATGATGATTGTGAGATATGTGAAAAAATAAACCATTTTGTGGTGGCGGTCATTTTGGATTTGAAATTTGTCTTAATGTATAGTATTCTACTAGTCAAGCCCTTTCATTTGAAATCCATATTGAGAGAGTTGTGAAAAAATATGTAACCCGCCATTTTGTGGCGGCGGCCATCTTGGACTGATTTTCATCAAACACTCCCGACTAATTCACCTTTCAAATAAAAAACAATATCAAAATCGGTTCATCCATTCGGGAGCTACGATGCCACAGACAGACACACATACACTCACATACACGTCAAACTTTGAACACCCCGTCGTTTTAGCGTCGGGGGCTGAAAATGCATGCCAGCTCACATAGACAAAAAAAAACACTTTTTCCCCTTTCCCCAAATTTACACACCAAAAATACATTTTACCAAATAAATGAATTATAAAGGAATATGATACGTAAGTACTTACTACGTATCTTATTCCTTTATTATTCATTTCTGGAGGCTGAACGCTGTAACATCAGCAAAAACCGGGAGAGATAAATAAATATAGTCGAGACGATATTCGATAGGTTTATTCAGTTAGGTAAATATTGAGATGTCTTGGCAAATGTAGCGAACGTAAGCGATTATCTTCTTTCATAGAAGACGAATAGAAATAGGTGGGCCTTAGGTGGGCTGACAATTTATGAATAAAACAGATGTGGATATATTCAAACGACTCCAAAAAAAGGAAGACGTTCTCAATAAAATTGATCGGATCCTTTATTTTTGTATATTTAGGGTTCCGAAAAAAAAACGGAACCCTTATAGGATTACTCGGGTGTCTGTCTGTCCGTCTGTCACAGCCAGTTTTCTCCGGATTCACTGGACCGATTCTGTTGAAATTTGGTACACATATGGACTTCTATGACCCAAGCACGGACGCGTTACGTAAATCATTAAATTTTTAGTGTGAGAGTCACTTTTGGGGGTCAAACTAGAAAATAAAAAAAAGCTTTTTGAACAATATCGTGTGACATAGTCAAAGTCAAAGTCAAAGTCCTTATCTCCGAAACTACTGAGGCTAAAATTTTGAAAAAAATAAATTCGTTCGGAACCCTTTGCACGCGAGTCCGACTCGCACTTGGCCAGTTTTTTATGTATCATCATCATAATCATACCAGCCGAAAGACTTCCACTGCTGGACATAGGCCTCCCTCAAAAAAGGGGGTTTTGCCATAATCGCCACGCCTGGCGATCGCAGTGTGTGGTGTTGATTTTTACAGAGAACGCTGCTGCCCATTCTCTGCCGAGTCCCTTAGTCGCCTCTTACGGCACCCACGGTATGTGATAGGATGGTATTATTCTTTTACGGCACCATACGGCACCGGCCGACACCATACGGCATTCTGTATGTTCCCCGATTATTCGAAGACGCCTGGACCGATTTCGAAAATTCTTTTTTTGTTTGAAAGGGTAGACTTTCCAGGTAGTACCATGGTCATTACGTTAGGGCTTGATGATGGGATCCTGGAGAAATAGAGGCAACTCTCAAAATTTTATAGGCACACTTGAAGCGATTTGAGTACCTATTTTTTGGAAGAGTATTTTATTGTAGTGGTCCCATTTTAATTTGGTAAGAAAACTTTAATTACGGACATCGGTTTCAAAAAACGAAGGAACAAAGTTTTATTTGGAAGTCGGTTGTGCTTTTTCTGTAAATTTTTTTAGGAGTTTTTATATCTATCAATCAATCAATCGCATTATAAAAAAGAAGATACCGTGCTTCGGAAGGCACATATAAGACGGTGGTCCCCGCCGCCAAATGGCGGTCGTCAAATAAACCATGTCAGAGGCCCTTGAGGTGGTTTAGAAACTCTGACACTAGGGTGTGTGGGGTCGTTAGACCTTAATGCCCACACGATAAGAAGAAGAATCGCGTTATTGCAAACGTTTGCACATGTCAAATCGTATGGAAACAAAGAGATACACCCCCTTCGCTCTCTCCTTTAGCTTCACTCCCACCAATCAGTACTTTATGTTGTTTAAAACACCATTCCCTACAACTATGCCAAAATTCGCTTATGCACGAATTATTTCCCCTATTCGGCAGTTTTTGGTTTTCGTTTTGTGGACTATATCCTCGACACACAAAATGTCTAGAATGGCTTCAATTCAATATGGTGGCATCATTGATATATAAAAAACCCAAGATACACACTCAGCATCTCAAAAACGTCCGCAAAAAACAAGCGCAATATGTATAATTGTGCGCAAGTTTCAAACAGTCTCTCATCACTCGCCATACTGCACTGCTTTGTAAAAACAACTTTAAGCGATCTGTGTAAGGTTGAATTTGCAAAAAAAATTGTTTATAGTATAACTACACACAAATCACACATGACACTTGATACATGTCAGTTTTTGACGACAGTTTCGTGTGTTGCATTTGTTTGAGACTGTGCATCTTGGGTTTTTATATATCAATGGGTGGGACTAGTGAGTGACATCACACGCCATTAGTCCTAGCTCTGTTTATCACAGATTTTAAAACGCTGACTAAACCGCCATTTTTAATATTTTTAAGACATTTTTCAACTGTCATGTCTGCTCACTAGGTAAATCCTGACAAATACCCTATTACTCAAGGACAGCACAACCCGTTTTCTTTCTCCATTTTTACATACTAACCGTCACACTATCACTGTTTCTCTCCTCTTACGTATCCATCCATCTACATAAGATTAATAACCAAAAAAAGCAAATGTATACGAAGAACGAAAAAGTAATCGCAATCTCCTCTAAGGTCAGAATAAGGTCAAAA
This sequence comes from Lacanobia wlatinum, assembly GCA_947578705.1. NCBI lineage: Eukaryota > Metazoa > Arthropoda > Insecta > Lepidoptera > Noctuidae > Lacanobia > Lacanobia wlatinum. The sequence goes on along the minus strand of OX388044.1, from coordinate 6,626,143 downwards.
AGGTAAGCTCGTCCGGACTTGTGCAAATTAAATTCCTCCAGCGGTTTGCGTGCACTTATTATATTGGGATTACGACCTCACCTGTAAATAAAATTGCTTCACCCATCCGATATTTGGCAATAATATCTAATAGAAAATATTATGATGGCAAAGATTGGGTTGGGTTGAAATCAGGAGCGTATAAATTGTACCAAAGCCTTATTCACATTACAAGTTGTCCAACAAAAGTCTCGACTATCTCACCGGCAAACGCCGTATCACTAAATATTATAAAACAAAGTTCTCCGCCGCGTCTGTCTGTCGGTCTGTTCGCGATAAACTCAAAAACTACTGCACCGATTATCATGTTTTTTTTACTAATGGATAGAGTGGTTCTCGAGGGAGGTTTTGGTATATAATTAGCAGTGATCGGAGTAGGTAGATTGAAATGGGGTCATTGATCCGAAACGTATATATTAATATGGACATTCCTCCGGAATTGGTGGATTATTAAAAAAACCCGAACTTATGTAGGAATTTTATTCTGCCAGAGTGGAAGGAGTCATTTGATGATTTGCCATCCTCAAAAAAAAGGGTAGGAATTGTAACAAAATGAGCAATATTATTCTTTATTATTCTTCATATTTTTTTTTAACGGCACACAGTCACGATTTGACAAAACCCAACGACCAATCAGAACAAAGGATCATGGGTGGTACAATAACCGGTTATCAGAACAATGCGTACGCTCGCCGACGACATGCCAGGTAGCTCACTCGTTTACTTCGGTTCGTAGAGTGCGCATCTTTGTTTGTTACTGTGTTGTGAAAACGTTACTTGACCCTGGCTTACATACTTCTGGAATCTGCTCTAAACCACGATTTGGCTCGAATATACGGACTCAGATTTTTCACTATTGAATTGGATCTAGATATTTAAACCAAGCTTTGGTAAGTAATATTTTACTAGTTACAAGGAGTATAAAGCATGTTTGGATGTACTATAAGAATATTTTTAGTATTGTGTTTGTTAGCTTAACCTGCTGAACATACCATGAGTCTTGATATTGTTAAATCTTTAATAGAGTATGAACCAGTGAGCTTAGTGCGAAACAAAATTATGATATTCTAGTAATGTAGTCGCAATTCAGCTAACTCCAATATTAACCGACCTTTTACTGGAATCCGTATATAATTTGAATGCCCTGTGTCCTCTTGCAATGTATTGGTAAAATAAATTACTATAGGCCTTATCTACTTCTCTACAAAATATTCTACGTAACAAGCCCTTTCATTTGATACCCATATTGATGGGATTGAAAAAAAAACTAAGTTGTCTGCCATCTTGTAGCGGCAGCCATTTTGGATTGACTATAATATTGAATATACATAATTGTATTGTCACCAAAATCAAAGGCGAATACCAAATTTTAGATCAATCGGTTGACAGGAAGAGGGTGAAATTTCAATGACTAAATTTTATCCACGAAAAATAAAACAAACGGAGTAAGCTAAATAAACTAAATAAAATGTAATTTTTTCATGTCTTTGTTTTAGGTGACATATACGAGGTTCCATTTCTACAACAGAGTTCAGATATGGCAAACGTCAAGGCTGAAACTGTAGAAAAATGGATATCCGGTCATCCCGAACTACTTTACGATCACGCTAGTGGTACAATATACTGTTCAAAATGTGAAAGCCATTTGAAAACCATAAATAAAGGAAACGTTAAAAGACATGTAGAAGGAGCAGTACACCAGGGAAAGTTTAAGCGGCCCGAAGAGGAATTTAGAGGGAGAAAATATTCCGTGGTCTCAGATGAAAAATACTACTTTTCAAGATTTCTTTAAAAAATATATGTGTAGTACCTGTTGTTGTACGTGTACTAATCGTACTCCGCCAGATGAATCACAGTTACGGAAAGTTTACTTGGACAAGTTTTTAAAGAATAAAATCAATTCAATTCGGCAAAATTATAAAAATGAGAAACTATGGATATCATTAGATGAAACGACAGACGTTTTAGGTCGCTATATAGTCCATTTTTTAATAAAACCATTACATCCTAGCAATTTGACTAGACCTTATTTGGTAGCATGTAAAATGCTAACTGTAGTTAAAAAAATATCTAGATTTGCCGCTACCTCCCCAACCAGTTTTTACAAGATGGGGCACTTGGTTAGAGGCAGCATTTTATTACGCTCAAAACTTTGAAAAAATAAAAGAAGTATTATCTTGTTTAAGCAGCTCTGATGCGGTATCTATTCGAGAGGCAAAAAATATTATAGAAAAAGAAAATTTAAAAGAAGATTTAAATTACATTAAAGACAATTATTTTATAATTCATTTGTCTTTAAAAGAATTGCAAAAGCATAATTTATCGTTGACAGATTCACTTTTAGCATTTGAAAACGTCAGAGATGCTATAAATCAGTGCAATTCAGAAAATATAAAAAATAAAATAGAACGTGTTATGGAACGAAACCCAGATTTAGACACACTTAGAGAATATAGTGAGGCCATTGAAAAAAATGAAGCACATAATTTAATACCTTTTTTAAAATTTGCTCCTTTGACATCGTCAGATGTAGAACGGTCTTTTTCCATTTATAAATGGATTTTAGATGTTAAAAGAAATAGGTTGAAAATAGAAAATATAGAGAAACTCATAGTTATACATATATTTTAACTGTAAAGATCAGGATTACCAGGATGCTGACATTGTAATCGATGAAGATTAAAAATGTGAATAAATGTAAAATGTACATATTTAACAATAAACAATGTTGATTTTTATCTTTTTTCTTTATTCTACCCCTTTTTTTTGGTCCTAAAATCTGACTAAAATCAACCTGTTCCTTCGTATGCCCTTTACGTTTCAGAGTCGTGGTGCATCCTTAGAACAGTCTCACGACCCCAGCAGGCATTGGCCCTCTATGGGGCCCCGTCATTTATTCTACCCTTAATGCAAATTACCATGACCACTATGAAAATATTTAAATTTAAGTGCAACAATTTATGTCTATCTATAAAAGTTCTAGCCATAAAAGGCTAAAAATAAAAAAAATAAAAATTAAAGCTTCGATCGGAATTCGATTGTTTTTATTATTCAACAGATAAATAATGAATTAATTTAGTTTTGATACCTTCCTTTAAATTTTGAATTGAGTAGGAATAATATCACTACCAACATTAACAATATTTAATTGAATCTGGAAATACCGGAATTACTTTCCGGGAAAATGGCTTATCCATGTTATTCTTTTTGTGTGCATTTATGATACAAGTACCAAAAATCAATCTACCTACTCCGATCACTGAATTAATTAGTCTAGAAAAAAATTGGGGATCCTTAAGAAAATTGCAGCGCGGACGAAGTCGCGGTCGAAGTGCTAGTATTTATAATAAATCACGTAAAATTGGAAACCATTTTTTTTTAAGATGTCACGAATATATTAAATTTGGATGAATTATATTTTGTTCACAATAAATCGAGTTTTTATAATTTAATAAAGATTTTTTACAATCTTACGTCGCGTCGGTTGTAATAATCCAGTGACTACTATAATACGAAATATCAAATAGTTAGACTTGTTATTTGATAGGTAGGTTTTTAGGGTTCCGTACCAAAAAGGAACTCTTATGGTGTGGCATACGGGTGTGACTAAGTCTGTCCGTCTGTCACAGTTGGAAATCTCAAGAACTACTCATGCTGTCAACTTGAAATTTCAAACAGTTTAGATGACGTTTGTTCATCTATTTTGCAAATAAGAAAAAAATGAAAATGTATTAGCACATTTTTTTTTCAACAGCGACTGAATGGGATTCTTAAAAATTCGAAGTGAGGCTACTGGGGATACTCGTGGGGTATCAAAGGAATGTTTTTATAGGCCGCATGGTTTTCGACTTTTGACAAAAAATGGAAAAATAATTACCGTTCCCCCTTATCTCCGAAGTTTATTTAGAAATAAATCTGAAATTATTCTATGTGATAGAAGATTATGCAAAGAAAACAGAAAAAAATTAGAGATGTCTCTAAATAGCACTCTAGCTTAGAAATCATCAACAAAAATTACATTAGTTCAACTATATACACTATATGCTATATAGTCTTTAAGACAAAAGTGAATAGATTGCTTCTAGGTAAACGTGCTCATCGCTTGCCATCAGATGAGATAGCGGTCAAACGTATGCCTATCTATATTTTTTTTATAGTAAAAAAAATATATTGGTCAAGAGATGGCGCTGATCTAAAACTGCAATATATACCGCAGTGTTAAAATTCTCTGACGAATATAGGCCTCGCCGATGAAAGTTTAAAAATATTTCACGTTTTATATGACGGTACGGAACCCTCGGTGCGCGAGTCCTACTCACTCTTGACCGGTTTTTAGGGTTCCGAAAAAAAAAGGAACCCTTATAGGATCACTCGGGTGTCTGTCTGTCTGTCTGTCTGTCTGTCTGTCCGTCTGTCACAGCCAGTTTACTCCGGATCCACAAGACCGATTCTGTTGAAATTTGGTACACATATGGACTTCTGTGACCCAAACACGGACGCGTTACGTAAATTATAAAATTTTTAGTATGGGGGTCACTTTTGGGGGTCAAACTAGAAAATTAAAAAAAAAAGTTTTTTGAACAATATCGTGTGACATATCAAATGAAAGGGCTTACAGTGAGGGTTTTAATTATATTTTTTTCGTGATTTTAAAATAAATGGTTTTGAAGTTATTCAAGAAATAAGACGAAAATTGACCATTCCCCCCCTTATCTCCGAAACTACCGAGCCTAAAATTTTGAAAAAAATGGAGATAATAGATCTTTACCTAAAGATTACAGGAAAATCTATTAGAAGTTTGTAGTGTTAAAATAACATGATAAAAAAATTAAATTCGTTCGGAACCCTTTGCACGCGAGTCCGACTCGCACTTGGCCAGTTTTTTCCATTGTCATGGCAACTGAGTCAAGTGGCTCTTTCAATGCCTACAGAAAGGTGATTGTACTTTCGATAATGAGTAACAAGATTATAATATGTTGATTTAATTATAAAGGGTCTTTCAACAAGGACGGGTCGATGGTGAAATTAAAGAAAACAAGCTGTATGTGAGATATTGAAGAAATTATTATTTTTTATTTGAAAGGCCCATTTATGCCATTATATAAGAAATATGACATCGTTTAAATGTCCACCGCAGCTTCGAACGGTGGCACGGATCCGAGAGGTCCAATTTTCAATTACTCTACTGCATAGATCCGGCTGAATCCCACAAGAAAAGTCTAGCGGGTCAAATCGCACGATCTTGGTGGCCAATTCACGTCACCTCTGCGAGACCCTACCCTCGAACCGTTCATGCAGAATATCCATTGTGTTAAATAATAAAGTTTTATCATTTGGACGTGCTGCTCAATCGTGTAACTTGCCATGGTGTTATGGCATCAGTAACTGAAGAAATAACAACGCATTTGACAGATGCCGCCAAAACAACATGGTCGCCACAAACTGTCAACATGGACCCGCTCTATTTGAAAGATAAAAAAAATAAAAACAATATTAAGTACATACGTGTCTTAAATATAAACTATTTTATATTACTTAGACATCGCTGTATTCTTCTACAGTTCCCGTCACGCAACTTTACCTCCCCGAAGTACGTCACAATCGAGTGCGCAGAATGTCAATTTGACAAAAAACATAATACAGCGCATGCGCGAGCAGGTCGCGCATGCGCGTGTGTGCGCAAGTAATGGCATCTCACTCTCTCGTATACGTTCGATGCATACGTGTGACCCGCTTGCTCAATGCAATACGACTGTTGATGCGAAAAGTGTTACACGTTGTTATTTTTTATAATTAATTGTTTTGGTTATTTCTTACTATTTGATTTGTTTTTTGCTGTGTTTTTGTGGTGTATGTATTTGAGGTGTTACTTTTTGATATTGTTATTGTTACTGGTAGTCTTTGTTACTTATTTATAGTATAATACGTATAAACAAAAAAATATCCTAGGAACGTAACACTCGTTTACTCGATTGCACCTGCGCGGTCGTCACTAAAACCTAACTTCGGAGGGGTAAACAACGGTGATGCGAACTGTACATCGCTGTCATCCGGACACTTGCCCAGAAGACTGGCAGCATATTCACGTTGAATGACAATGGCAACATACACATAAATTGAATGGCATTTAGAAAGAAAGAAAAAGCGTTTATTTGCGCCAAGCATGACGGAAACCAAAAAAATAAAAATTAAATAAAACAAAATTACAATTTGACGGAACACAGGTGGGTTTTAGTCAGTAAGTCTGACACTCCCTCCCATACATTTGATGATTTCCCATCCCATTTTACAAAAAAAGTTGCTGCGAAACAAAAGAAGCGTGAAAATCAGAATTTATTTTATACTAGCTGACTTGGCAAACATTGTTTTGCAAAACTTGAAAAGAAAAAAATACCCTACCACCTATTCTCATACCTACCGAATATACACAAAATTTCATGAAAATTGGTCGAGCTATTTCGGAGGAGTTCGGTAACAAACACCGTGATACGAGATTTTTATATATTAGATTACGACTTTAGATGCTTCTACTTCATATTTTGTCACTGTCTAACACGACAATGGTTTAACAACTAAAAACTGGCCAAGTGCGAGTCGGACACGCGTGCAAAGGGTTCCGAACGAATTTATTTTTTTCAACATGTTTTTTTTAACACTACAGACTTCTTATAATCTTCCTGTAATTTTTAGGTAAAGATCTATTATCTCCACTTTTTTCAAAATTTTTGACTCGGTAGTTACGGAGGTAAGGGGGGGGGAATGGTAATTTTTCGTCTAATTTCTTGAATAACTTTTAAACCATTTACTTTAAAATTATGAAAAAATATAATTAAAACCCTCATAGTAAGCCCTTTCATTTGATACGTCACACGATATGGTTCAAAAAACTTTTTTTTTAACTTTCTTGTTTGACTACCATACTACAAATTTAATGATTTACGTAACGCGTCCGTGTTTGGGTCATAGAAATCCATATGTGTACCAAATTTCAACAGAATCGGTCCAGTGGATCCGGAAAAAACTGGCTGTGACAGACGGACAGACAGACAGACACCCGAGTGATCCTATAAGGGTTCCGTTTTTTTTTCGGAACCCTAAAAACAACAAAAAAAATCTACAAGCATTTGTCATAATATTTCAATCAGCTATCAGTATGAAACACTGCTGCCGCCCAAACGGAAAAACAACAATATTTTGAAAAGCCAGAGCTTCATTCTTGATTGACGGCCGTTTAGGTTTTAATTTATCGTTGACACTTTGGCTCCAACTTTTTAATTTTACGATGATGGATAGCGCGCAGCGGTGTTTGAGTAATTTTTTGGACGATCATGTTACAGCTATACGTAAACAGGAAAAGTAGGTACCTAAGTATAGGAAGTTGGTGGTTCATTTATATTGAAAAGAGTGCTTTCCGAGGCGCGGAGAAATATCGGTAAGTATTTAATAAAATTGTTGGTCGCCGCCGAACCACATCGCACATTCACGGACTGATGTGGACAGTGCGGCTGTTATTACAAGTTACGAGTTCCTCTCAAACGAAATATACCCAATTGAGCTTCTTCTTCTTCTTAGCGTGTCGATGGCATAAAATTAAATTATATGCTTGGCCTAGTATTCAGCAACAGTAACAGCATTCGCTGACGCAGCCATAAGGTCCTCACATAAACAGGTGACAGGGAATGCGGCGCAAGACGTAAGATGGCCCATGGACTGCGGAGAGAAGCCACACAAAATTGAAGATCGGAGCCATCCGAGAACCCTACCTGAGGAGGTTATCCTTACTGCGGCCGACCCGAGTACCGAGTCTATTAAGAGTTTTCCAGATCGCCTACGGCAAGCGTGCCCAGATGGCAGGTTCTCCGAATGCTCGATAAAATAATCAGGAGGTTTGAGCAAGTCTCGCCAAAGGTCGCATCTTTCCGAGGTGGTGTTGTCGGTGAATGGACTCATGAAAAGAGGGTACATGAAAGTAGTCTCCCCGTGCAACGTACTTTCCGACCTTCTGTTACGTCCGAAGTACCCTGGGAAATCGACATCTACCGATTGGTTAATCTTTTCACCACGATGGCAAGTATAAACTTCCATTGAGCTACACTTTAGATTTTAAAATTAAAATATTCTCATCAAGTTATTTAAATACTGTGGCTTCTTCGCAAAGATGCTCACAGAATCAAAATTACTTATATCTTCAACCAGTTTTTCCTTCTTTTAATTTTAAGGTAAAAAGTTAATTGGTTTGTCCCTTCCTGTCACGGGTTGAATGCGTTAATCGACTCCCAAAGTAATTAAGGAGTTGATAATTAACGGGAAATGATTTTTTTTCTATTTGAAAGAATATCAGGCTTGATAACTTTATTTTTGGATGTGACGAAAAACATGTTTTGTGAGGAAAGTAAATTATGGGGAAAATATTTAGTAAAACTACATAACTACTCAATTTACACAGTAAAACCATTTCGGTAAAAACATTTACTCCTCATCATTGGGCCTCATCAGAAGACTTAAAGTCACTCAAAGGGCAATGGAGAGGGTAATGCTTGGAGTTTCCTTGCGTGATCAAATAATAACATCCGCAAGAGAACCAAGGTTACCGACATTACATAGCCCCAAGGATCGCCAAACTAAAGTGGCAGTGGGTAGGGCACATTGCTCCTAGAATGGATGGTCGATAGGGCCGAAAAGTTCTGGTGTGGCGACCGCGTACCGGAAGACGCAATGTTAGAAGTTGGGGGCCTCCCACACTTCCACAAGGTGGACCGATGACCTGGTGAGGGTCGCGGGTAGCCGATGGATGCGAGACGCATAGGACCAGTTGTTGTGGCAACACTTGGGGAAGGCCTATGTCCAGCAGTGGACGTCTTTCGGCCGATATGATGAAAAACATCTACTGATTCGTCAAAGTATAAAGTAGACTATATTCGTGACAATCTAAGAGGTATGATTTGACAGATGAGTAGAGACGGATAGAAGATTGCTTTACTACTAACTGCGAAAGAGATTTATTTTCATGTGACTTTCATATTTACTAGTGAAGCAATGTTGTATCCTACTGTCGAATCCAACTTCTTAGATTATCACGAATATTGCCTCTACTTTCAATGAGCAAATCCTTATATCTTATTTTTATAATTTATACATCTATACTAATATTTAAAGCTGAAAAGTTTGTTTGTTTGCTTGAACGCGCTCATTTCAGGAACTACTGGTCCGATTTGAAAAATTCTGTCAGTGTTAGATAGCCCATTTATCGAGGAAGGCATTCGGCTTTAAATCATCACGCTAAGACCAAAAGGAGCGGAGCAGACGAAATTGCGCGGGTCAACTAGTATACCTATATGTATAAGTCGTTCCTAACTATGCTGTAGTTAAAGTCAGCATTTATAGATCTATATGTATTGCTGTGACAATGATACAGAAAATAAACACTGAGTTTTATTTGCAAGTCACCGTGCCACCCAAAACTAAAGTTTACCAACATGACTAGGCCATTCCAAAGCTATCACTCAAACCCAACATGCTTTCTCTAGGTAGGTACATAATAAGTATAATCTATTGTAACCTTCTAGAATTTATGCCAGTTAGTTGAACTGTAGTTGAACTGCAGACCATGAAATGGGTATTTGAATTCTGTCAAATCTATATGAATGAATACGTACTTATTACAAAAAAACGACCAAAAGCGAGTCAAACTCACACACCGAGGTTTCTGTACCATAATTTAAAATTTGAAATGTTGTTACATTTTCATTGGCGAGGCCTATAATCGTCAGTGAATTTGAACACTGCGGTGTAGCTTTAGATCAGCGCCATCTCTTGACCGCTAGTGGAACTAATGTAATTTTTATTGATGATTTCTGAAAAGTGCTATTTAGAGATATCAGTTTATTTTTTCTGTAATATTTACAATATCACATGGAATAATTTCAGATTTTTCTCTATACAAACTTCGGAGCTAAGGGGGTACGGTTATATTTTTTACATTTTTCATCAAAAGTCGTAGGCCTAAAAAAAGTGTTTGAGAATGTGCAAATAGCGCTCTTTCATAATATGATACCTCATATGCCCCAGTAGCCCCACTTCTAATTTTTAAGAAACACTTTTAGTCGCTATTGCAAAAAATATGCATTTTTATATCTTTCTTATTTGCAAAATAATTGAGTAAACATCTTCTCAAACTATTCCAAATTTCAAGTTAAAGCATTAGTAGTTCTTGAAATATCTAGCTGTGACAGACGGACAGACTTAGTCACACCATAAGGGTTCTTTTTACCATTTTGGTATGAAACCCTAAAAGGGAACCAACAATTGTACTATTTGTGAAAAAAACGGAGAAAATATAAAGAAGTAAGTTACGCTTTTGGTATGTTTCTTCTATCGTTGTCAAACAAAACGTCGGATAGCGCTAATTCACTAAGTATGGCATGGCAGTTACGAGTGACGTCACACAAAATTAGTACTGTCTCTGTTTATAATAATCGCTCATAACATGTGAATTTTCTATAAATATTGAAAATTGTGATAAAAAATCCAATCGTATCAGGTAGGTCTATTGCCGCGCCCTGCAGCCAAAGACCGATAATAATCATACTTTTCGGGGTGCATCTGTTCCTGTGACTGATCGACTAGAGCTCCTAGGCATGTGGTTGACATCCAGTCTCAACTTCGGCGCCACCATCGAGTACAAAGCCCAAACTGCAGCCAAAAAGCTGGGCATCCTAAATAGGGTGAAGCAAATACTTTAGGCCTGGACAGCGTTTAACCCTTTACAAAGCACAAGTCCGATCCTACATGGAGTATTGTAGCCACCTTTGGGATAGCGCAGCTAAGTATAAGCTTGCCGCGCTTGACTCGGTGGAACGCAGAGCTAAGAGGCTAATCGGTGACGTAAAACTGGTGGATGCCAAGCTACATAGCTTGGCTCATCGCCGTAAGGTTGCCTGCTTGTCGGTCTTCTACAGATTGTATTTCGGTGAGTGTGCCCAAGAACTCCACGACATCATCCCACCGGCCCCCTTCTACCATCGGACATCCAGACGCACTGCATCTTACCACCCCTACCTTGTTGCTGTTCCATCAATTCGCACTAAGTGCTTCCAAACGTCTTTTATAATGCGCACAGCAAAGGAGTGGAACTCTCTGCCTGCGTCTGTGTTTCCAAACGCTTACAACCCTAATCTTTTCAAAGTTAGAGTGCACAGGCTCCTTCTGGGTAAGCTCGCTCCATCGTAAACTTTGTCTCTGTCATCTCTGACCTAGACTAGAGTCAAGAGCAAACCCATCACAAATAAAAAATAATAATTATAATGTGATGAGCACAGGCTTCGACTGTCCTATCCTCTATTTCTGAATAAAATTTCAAGTTGAGTATTTGTCTAATTACTCTCTTTAGCTTGAAAACCTGTCAAACTTTAGTACGACGAGTTGGACACGTTCTTAACTCACGCTTCGCGACTCTAAGGGCGCGTTCAAATTTTTTGCAAAGTGCCGCGCGGCAGCAGCGCAGCTGCAGCACTGCTGCTGCGCTGCTTTGTTAATCCATACAACAAATATCTATACATATAATAAAATCGTAGACTAACTGTGTCTGTACATTGAATATTTTTGCATGAAAATTACACAGAAAACTCAGGAAAAAGGTATAAAAAACAAAAATGCAGTTTTTGAAATTTTTGTCTGTTTGTCTGTTTGTCTGTTTGTCTGTGCGTTTGTGGGAGCATCACGCTTAAACCACAGATTAGATTGCAAATCTAAGTACTTAAAAATATTAAGTGATAACCCGAGTAACATTTAGCGTTTATTTCATCAAAATCGACCCACAAAATCAAAAGATATTGAATTTTTAAGTTTAGGAAGAAACTTCCTAATGTATTCTGATGAGTCAGAGCGCCATCTATTGAGAATAATAAAATGCACGAAAGCATTCAAAATTGTTGAGTTATTTGTGAAACTTTTAATACGTGGCAAAATAAGAGTGATCATTTTATACCTATTCGTTATTGATCGATACAATCGATCCACAAAATCAAAATATATTGAATTTTTAGTTTAGTAAAAAACTTCCTTATATATTCTGATTAGTCAGAGCGCCATCTATTGAGGAACCAAAAAATGCATAAAAGCATGAATGTTACACCAAAACACATTAATTGAGTTATTTTTATTTTATTTTATTTATTGGGGTCAAAAAACGGTTACATGCTTCAAATAAACAAGAAATCCTTAAAATTAAAATCACAAACATGTAACCCACACCAATGTCCGCGTGTTCACAAAAGAGTAAAAGAAGTGAAGGACTGTGGTATGAGTTTACAGATGAAAGATCTGTGATAGCTTCAAATAATACAAACAATTCAATTTAAATTCATTCAATTTTGTCTGTCACAGATTACATATCTCTGTGATAGCTTAATACAATATAAATAAATTCAATTTAATTACATTTAATATAACTCAATTATTATTAATTCAGTTACAATTTAAATCATTCAATTCTATCTTATTCAATCATATATATATATTATTAAATTTTGTCTTAATTCATTGATTAATAAATCTAATTCAATTCGATTCCCTATTATTTAATTTCATTTAGTTCAGTATCACATAACATAACTTTACTTTAACTACCAATTTCATGTTCCGTCGACAAAATAGCTATAGCTTTTTTTTTTGTGCAGCTGTTTAGACAGACTAAATATGTCAAGCTCCATGAAGAGGGTGTTGAATGTCTCAACAAGGCGACGAAGGGGTGCACGTACTCTAGCGTTAGTCTTACACATGTCTGTGTGGAACAGTCGAAGCACGCGCACCCCCCGCTGGATAACAGTTCTGGGCACTGTATAACATAATTGATTAGTAAGTTCGATACAATCGAACTCATTGTTACATAAGCCATATAATGTCATTACACCCAGAAGTAGTCGCCTAGACTCCAAACTAAGAACGCCGTATCGCTTTAGTAACTGTGCATAAGGAACCTTTGAATGGCAGCATTTATAGTTCATTGACCGTAAGAACTTCTTTGGACCATTTCTAATCTAGAGTAGTATTTGTCGTAGAACGGGCTCCAGATCTGGATGGCGTACTCTAACTGGGACCGTATCAATGTTTTGTATAACAATAAGAACGTAGAGGGCCGCACAAAGTCACCTGATGATCTCATGACAAAGCCATACACCCGAAACGCTTTGTTCACTATATTATCCACGTGTATGTCAAAATGCAAGCGCGAATCCAGAGCGATACCTAGATCCCGGAAAGATGCTACTTTGTCCAAGTGTGCGTTATTAATACTAAAACTGAAATTTAAAATGTTTTTATTTTTGGTAAATGAAATGGTATGACATTTGGGCAGACTGAGACAAAGTTTATTTTTAATGCAGTACTCAGAAAGCCTATCCAAGTCGTCTTGCAAGAGTTTACAGTCATGTATACTCTTGCAAGATTTATAGACCTTAATATATGAAGCGAACCATCTCAGTAAATTGCCACGAATACCATTGAAGGCTATTTTTTCTAGAAGCTATTTGTGAAACTTTTAATACGTAGACGTAGCAAAATAAAAGTAAACATTTTAATACCTTATCGTTATTTACCGTTACATACGGGCTTCTTATTTAACGTCTTCCGCTGCCAAATATTTTGTCAGTTTACATGGTCGATAGATGGCGTTGCACTGATGACGCGTTTTTCTGAATTGCGGTGTTAAGATTTTCCGCTGGCGAATGACCTCACACAATTTCTAAACACAGTCGTGTTTCGAAGGAATTTCGGTTTGGTCTCTGAAAGGTCTTAAACTGTTAGGGACCATAATTGGTTAAATCTCTGGTGCTGGTTTCGTGTAAAGTGCATTTATCGTAGAGTCTTAAACTGATTTAGTTTTGCGAAGTTCTGGACGGTTCGACTTGCGGATCAGGCCTGTAGGGTTCCGTACCAAAGGTGCTGTGCTGACGGGACCCTACTCCGCGATTGATTCCGTTTAGAGCGAAGCAACGAACGGTTCGATTTCCGAAACAAGGCTAATAATAATAAATTAAAATCTTATATTTCAGACAGAGTCCATTTTTTGGTTTGTAGTTAGGTTTAGGTTTAGTATAGTTTAAACCAAACTACTAAAGTTTGGTTTTTTATAATAAGGTATCGTACCAAAGGTGGTCACGGGAGTGATCGATTTTGGGAGGCTACTCTCTAAGTCCGAAGTCCATAGTTTCGGGCTTAGTTGCGAACGTATTCTACTCCGTATCACCTACAGACTTACGATTAGTCCCGAACCCGAACTAAGAATGAATGACAACACGATTTCACAGTAACTGTCAAATCGTGTTATCATTAGTTCTCATTAGTTAGGTGATACGGAGTGGAATATTTTTTTTTTTTACAATAAATAGGCATACGTTTGACCACTATCTCACCTGATGGTAAGCGATGATGCGATCGAAGATGGTGCACGTTTGCCTAGAAGCAACCTATTCACTTTTGTCTTAAAGACTCCCAGGCTGCCCGCAGCTAAGTTTTTAATTCGTGCTAAGTATCAAACGGTTCGATTGGCGAGCCAAGGCAAATTATAGGGTTCCGTGCCAAAGTTGCTAATGGGACCCTATTATTTAAGCCTTCGCGTACGATTTTGATTCGTGCGAACCCAGTCGATTTTTAGGGTTCCGTACCAAGTTTGCAAAGGAACCCTTTTTTTTAATAAGCCACCACTTTCCGTCTTCCTTCAGTTTATGCGTTTTATTTCTGTCTCGCTAATATAAAAATGTCTTCTAGAAAAAGGTCGAATCTTTCACAATATAGCAAAATTCTTAATCTTCTTAATATAGATATTTAAAACAAAGTCGGGTTTGTTCGAACACTTTTCTAACTCGAGAACGGCTCGACCGATTTTCATAGTTTTTGTGTTTTTGGATTAGTCTTCGTCCGGAATAGCATAATAAGAATTAAAATACAAAAAAATAGAGTAGGTAGGTAGGGTAGGTAGGTAGGATAGGTAGGTAGGGTAGGTAGGGTAAGTAGGGTAGGTAGGGTAGGTAGGTAGGTAGGTAGGGTAGGTAAGGTAGGGTAGCTATGGTAGGTAGGATAGGTTAGTAGGTGGAGTAGGTAGGTTAGGGTCGGTAGGTAGAATAGCCAGTTGACGGGAGCGAAGCCGCGCGGGTCAGCTAGTATATAATAAACTCGCGGCGTCAGCGCTGCCGCGCGTATGTTATTTGTATGGATTAACAAAGCAGCGCGGCAGCAGCGTAGAACTTTGCGACAAATTTGAAGGCAACAGAGCGGTGGTATGTACGTGGGTAAAATGCACTATATGACAATTTTTTTTTATGGTATGCTCTTGCTTTGCGCAAATAAACACTTTTTTATTTTTCTTTCAAAATAGATGTCCATAGTGCGTTTGATAGTGAAGTCTTCCTTAAGCGATGAAACTCACTAACAAGCTCGGTTTGCTTGTAAAGTTTTAACAGTGCCGACTCTAACATTGTCCGCCAAGGCTTCCCAATACTCTGTGGATTAAACTATATCATAATTATTTTAGTCTGAAAAGATCTTAGTTTGAAAACATCATTTTTCATCGTGTATTACGAACGAATGATGAAGCAGTTTTCCTTGTTAAGGAAAATGCTTCAGGAGACAAAAATATTGTGTTTCGAGAACGACGTGGATGAAACTTTCATTTTATGAGTGGCTAGTCTTCTTAGCTTTTATTAATGGTAATAAAAACTAAAAAAAAAATTAGCCGTTCACAAAATGAAAGTTTTAGAATAGAATTGAACAGAATAGAATTACGTTTATTGTCTCCAGTATTTCATCTAGTAGTATTGTTAAATCTATGTCGCAGTCGGATTGTATAAATCGTCGTATTACATTACGGCTAGCCGTTTCCAAAAACAGGGCCGTTTTGTATTGCGGCGGATCAACGATTAGTCGGATTGAATACGGCTGAGTAAAAGTCCGTCAGAAAGTGTTCGGCGATATATGTTATTCAATATAGCTAGCCGTAATATAATAGAGCGGGTCATTATCCGCCTCTTTGACAAATTTGAGAAGGAGCGGTTCACGGAGCCCCGCTTCGCGGGATTCCTATTTCTGTGTAAAGGTTTAAAGCAAACTAACGTAAAAAGTAAAAGTAACGTTTCAAGTACAAAGTATTAGTATTACAAAGTAGGTACTTACCTTTTTTAAACATTAAAATTGATTTTCAATTAAATACTGTTTCATTTTGTTAGTACATGGTCACCCTACATTGTGGAATAAGTACAATGAGGCTAAACGTGAGCCGCCATATTGTAGAACGTCTCGCAATGACAATCCGGTTAATCGTTAACTCGCCGCAATACAAAACGGCCGTTTTTGGAAACGGCTAGCCGTAATGTAATACGGACATTTATACAATCCGACTGCGATAAATACACAAAACTATAATACCGGAAGCAAAAGGTTCCAGTGTCAGCATTATGCTTAGGTCCCCTAGTGGGATGCTAAGAGCTGGTTTTCAGCTTAAACCCATGAACCCCTTAAGACCACCCGGTGTTCAAATAAATATCGGTGCATACATCAACGATCTGTAAGACCCTTTCGGGACAAAATCGCGTGCACCATCGCGCGAGCGCCGAAAGGGACTTACGGATACTGACGGTTGGGGCAATTTTGTCCCAATAGGGACATGGATCCTGAGTGGTTAATGTATATAAAATTCTTCCGGTACTGGTGCCTGACTGAGTGACTGACAGACAACGCACAGCCAAAACTACTGATCGTAGAAAGCTGAAATTGGTTGCCAAGTAGGTTCCTTGGGAAGTGTAGGGGAGCACTAAGAGAGGATTTCCCGAAATTCTTATGGGAACGGACAAAACTGGATATGCGCGTACGTAGTGGCGGGCAAGAGTTAGTCTATACTATATATATAATATTATAACGAGGAAAGATTTGTTTGTTTGTTTGTTTGAAATGAATAGGCTCCGAAACTACTGGACCGATTTGAAAAATTCTTTCAGCAATGGATAGCTACATTACAGGGAGTAACATAGGCTATATTTTATCACTATACTCCCACGGGAACGGGAACTACGCGGGTGAAACCGGGTGACGTCCACTAGATTTATATAAATTTGTTTACATACGTCGGTCACGAACAGAGACTTTATCAGCATGTGAACGTCGAAGCGATCCATCCAGCTTCTCGACCACACGGACATAGTGAGAAGACTAAAAAGAACAAAACTGTTCGAGTTAGTGTTCAGTGTTAGTGTATAGTGTAATGTAAAACAAGTGTTACCAAATAAACACAAGAACAAAGTGTATTCACCTTAATAGAGACAATAATAAAAGTGCTATTGGACACATTCTTAGTAAAGACAAAATAAAACTTTAGGTTTTAATTAAATTACTTATTAGTCTATATAAAAGGCTAGATTGTAATAAAAATAGGTTTCATTGTAATGAACGCTAGGATAAGTAAAAAAAAAAACATATGTCGTTCACCGAGCCGTGCGTGTGTTGCCGACCACATCGCGGTCACACCCCTATGTGTGAATCAACCCTAATTCAGTTTACCATATCGTCTCGAACGTGACATTTAAATAGCTCTCGTCAAATATTTAAAGCAGACACTCAAAGTTATTGGATTCAATTAACTTAGCATACATGCAAATTACATTAACCTTAGTTTTAATATTTTATTCTAACAATTATTTACAAGTTTTGAATTTACTGTATAAGGCTTACTGCATATTGGACGCGTTTTATAATATTTTTTTGTGGTTTTTCTTAAGATGGCGCAAATAGCTTAGCAAACAGTACAATGATTACCAAGTACAGAGATGGTTGCCTTCTGTAGAAAACCTTGCAGCAGGCAGACTAACAGAAAAAAAGTTCTTAATTTGAATGAGTAGAGAGAGACTGAGGAATGTGGATTAACCTGAAGAAATTTTAGTCGAATTAACGTTTGCCCGAAGAAGTTTTGGTACGGTTTATTATTTTCAATGTAATGCCATAACTGCTCCTACAGACAACCGTTGTTAGCGTTTCGATGATTTTGATACTTTTATAACAGACTGATCTGTGCCTATTTCGTGTTGATGTTGTACTTAAAATTTGTCTCAATTTAGCATTTCATGTTTTGCAGTTGTGGTTTTTATTATAAAATAACTATTGTATGCCTTCGCTGGCAAATGCGATTGTGTATAATACTGATAATGATAATTGTATTTTTATATGAATTACAAGATGTGAAAAACACAAAGATGTGAAAAAACCCAAAAGAGCCAGCGCGCATTAACAATGAAAGATTCATCATTACTTACACAGGTCAAAAGTCATGTAGTTAGAACACAGACAGCCGTTTACAGAAATAGTTTTAGAGGAATAAATACCATACACGAGATTTTTACATCCTACTGTACCTGAAACTACTGTAAAAATCTGCACACTAGATACGAGCAGTGCAAAATACACATCAAGACAAGACTGGCTTTTTGTGTGATGGTTTGTATCACACAAAACCTAACAAATATGCAACCTATCCAATGGGCGAGTACCCTTTATTTCAAACTTACCATACCATGGCATATTTATTTCTTGAAATTATTAAAATAAAAAAAAATTCGAGAAAATTTTAATTGGAGACGTTTTTGTACTGAAAATTATTTATGTCGGATCATTAAGCTTAATCATTTTCTAGCGCTAAATTAATAAATATAAAATAAAGCATCCAATAGGCACCTTTATTATGAGTTCATAAAGATCAACCGTCTGACAGAGACGTGCAAATTTGCCATCATGATTACGTTGTGAGAGAGAGACGGAGCAATACAGATCGCAAAGCAGTATGCATTTTTCATTTACATGTTTATGGATGGCAATGACACGTCATCCTTTCTTTCTTTACGTCGCTGAAAACCAGTGCTGTGGCTCTGTCTCGCACACGAGTCCTAGCATTATGGTGAGCGATGGCCGTTTTGCGCGAATGTGATGCATATCTTCCCAATTGTTATAAAATTGTAATTTTGTTTTATTTAATTTTAATTTTTTTGGTATGCGTCATGCTTGGCGCAAATAAACGCTTTTTTTTCTTTCTTTCTAAAATATGTCCTTGTTAAAACTTAAAAATAGTTCATTTTCTTTTCACTACGTTTGTTACAATGCCAATATGTAGAAACACAATCAGTGAATGTTATAACTATTTAACTATTGCGGTTCATACGATACAGCCCAATGACAGACAGACGGACGGACAGCGACGGCTTAGTTATAGGGATCCGTTGGTTACCCTAAGGGTAACAATCAAAATCATACCTGTATTTAGCCCCAGATGCAAACCCGCATTCTCGTACTTAAAAAATGGACGGCCATTGCTGGGTGCAATTTGCAACGAGCAATCCTAAAAAAATAATCACACAAAACGGTATTTACAGCCCGCATCTGCTTTGTTTAAAAATTTGAGTAAAATTAAACCCTTTTGCACTCAATTCCCAGGTAACAAAATATTTATATGGCAGGCGCGAATCGAAAATGCTACTACGATACGTATGTCCCTATCGTGAGTCCTATTTTATGAATAGGAATGACTGGAAGAAGGCTTGAGGCTTTATTATTACGTCATAAAACCATCATGACTCCGTTGTGAGAGAGAGACCGAGCTATACAGCTCAAATAGCACCATTCCTTTTTCACGACAGAATCTGTTGGCATTGGCTCTTCGTAGTACGAGCCTTAAAGTGATGTCATTTCACCTATTGTTTTTACAATATCAGTTTCAATAAATACTAAGCTAAATACATAGGTAAACCCTAAAACATGGCGTCTGTGTCCGCATCGCTGTCGACTGGAAGTGTACCCAAAAAACTGAGGATGAGCATTGCCACGTTGTATCGCAATGATTATCCTCTGTCCAAGGTAAAAGCCATGTTCATGCGAAGTGTCAACTATTCGTTTAGATAGTTCTTTAAATAATGTATGAGCACTCGGACCTCACGGTCCAAGAGTTAATTTATTGATTTAAATAAGTGCTTGTGGAGTTTCTTGCACTATCCTCGCTTCAGAACGAGCTTGATACTTCTAATCTAAAAAAATAAAGTGCTTCGAATTTGAGCTTCAGTTGAGTTTGCTTATATTCTTGGGATGGACAGCTAATTTTACCTTATTTTCACGCCAAAATTTAATCAGAAAAATAGGTCTACTATTCTTCAGGTTAAACAATAGGGTATACACTGGATTTTTTTTAAATTTCTCAAAATCTAGAGAGCAAACAAGACGCAGTTAAAGTAAATTGCAAAAAAATCTCAAAAAATAGGCGTTTTAAAATCTGTGATAAACAGAGACAATACTAATGGCGTGTGACGTCAGTAAGAAGTCCCGCCATATTGAATTGAAGCCATCCAGTGCTGTGTGAGAAGGATAGAAGAATAACTTCAAAAGCGTATAACTTCTTTATTTTTTCACCAATTTTATTTATTTATTCACCAATCGTACAGTTTTAACAACATCTGTAATTATTCATGTATATTTTTGACAGTCGTCAAATACCTTATTCCTATAAAAAAACGTTGACAAGACGCGCTTATGTGGGAACCTTAACTACTTAATGTTGAATACGGCCAACCGCTGGGTAATTACGACTGGGATGTAATTCTCTTATTGTATTGTAACTAATATTGTACCCAAGGGAACAATATGGAAGATATTCATGATTATGAGCTCAAAGGAGGTTCATTACGGTAACGGTTTAAGCCTACGATATGTTGTGTTCAATTTTATAATTTACTACATAGTCCTTGACTTGGTCTGCATAGATGTCGGCTTCAAAGAACAAAGACCATTTTATCCAAAGTTCTCACTTATTTCTCGCTCCAAATTTGATATTTCCAAAAATCCTTTCGATGCAGTAATTAATTAATTTGCCACAAAAAAAAACACTTAAAATAAATACTCCAATCTAAAATATGCCGTTAAAAAATCGTCCGCATCGCTGTCGACTGGAAGTGAGCCAAAAAGACTGGTGGCATTGCCACGTTTTATGGTAATGCTGATCCTCTGTCCGAGGTGAAAGCCAGCCCTTGGGTCATGCGAAATGACAACTAAGCGTTTAGAAAGTTCTGTAAATAACGATGCTTACATTATAAAATAAACCTACACGTTGCAGCATTGTCTACTCTGCTGGCTTGAGTCAAGAACACAGATTATATATTATAATTGGCGTATCCTAGGGCTTTTCGCGTCGCATCTCAGGTTGGGGCCTGGCCCCCAACCTGAGATGCGACGCCCAATAAGAGCAACGATTTTTCTTATTGGGCGTCTCGTCTGTCATTTTTCTAATTGGAGACGTTTTAGTAATAAAAATTATTTATGTCAGATCATTAAGCTTAGTCATCTTTTAGCCTTAAATTAATAAATATAAAATATAGAATTCAATAAGCACCTTTATTATGGGTTTATAAATGTTACGTTGTGAGAGAGAGACGGAGCAATATAGTAATCGTCCTGTCTCCGTCCCCACTATCCCTTTTTCACAACATTTTCATGGACAACAATGCTAAGTCATAGTAGCAGAAGTCATTTCTTTCTTTACGAACCCAATAATAGCAACGATTTTTCTTATTGGGTGTTGGATCTCAGGTTGGGAGCCAGCCCCCCCCTGGAGAAAAGCCCTAGATACGCCAATGATCTGTGCTCATGACTCGTGCTGGCTACTATAGTTTTGGCTGTGCGTAGATAGTCTTTTCTTATTAATAGGCTTGTGTTTGACCACAATCTCACCTGATGAAAACCGAAGATGTGGTCGATGATGGAGCACGCTTGCCTAGAAGTAACTTGTTCACTTTTGACTTAAAGACCTCCAGGGCCTCTGACGCAAAATGACCACTTCTCAAAATGACTACAGGTAGCAAAATGATCCTTTGTCAGAATGTTCCTTTCGCAAAATGTCCCTTTCGCAAAATGGCCTTTTGTCAGAATGTTCCTTTCGCAAAATGTCCCTTTCTCAGAATGTCCCTTTCGCAAAATGTTCCCTTCCTCAAACAGGCAGTAATTCCTTTCATCAATAAAAAACTGGTCAAGAGCCAGTAGGTGTACAACACATAGGGGTGCTGTAGTAATGTTTAATCAGAAAAATTTCAAAAAAAATCTTCAATAAATTCTGGTATTTAAAAAAAGTAAGTCCTTAATGGTAGTGCCAAGATAAAACCTGTACCACAGATAAAAACGGGACGGGTTTAGATGCGTTCCAAAACCTATAAAAAGTAGTAAGGAAATGAGATTTTGGTTACAAAGCTAAATTATTTTACCGGCTCCAATAAAATAAGTTGAGCCCCGTAATTTAATATACACTTAAGTCTCTGTTTTTTGACGTATCACTCATTGGTGTCCGTTTCATATTTCGGTCAGTTCGTATTTGGCCGATGTTCTTTGTACACTAGGGCTTTTTAACAGCGATCTTATCGGACAATATTGAGCATTTTGTGAGAGTTCTAGTACTTATACGGTTAATAAATCATCAAAAAAGAAAGAAAGATGAATATATATTGATACTAGCACTTCGCCCGCGACTTCGTCTGCGTAGACTTTAGAGGCGGCGCGCAACTTAGTCCCTTATTCTCATTCTCGGATATTCACCTTCATGATTCTTTTCTGCTAGTTTGCGAGTCTATATTGTCCGTACTTTCAGCTCCAGAACTACTTTGACATGTTTCTGGTATTCTGGTACTTGTGAATCTTTAGCGCCCCAGAAAAAAACTTCGAAATGTTTCGGTTCTCCTGGTATTTTTAAATGTACCACACACAAGTCCAGCTTCGGAAAAACTTCAACATGTTTCTAGTATCCTGGTACTTGTGAATCTTTTACGCTCATAATTACAGTCCGGAAAAAACCGTTCTGTTCTCGTGGTACTTTTGAATCCTTACCACTCAAATTTCCAGCGCCTGAAACATTAAAACATGTTTCTGGTCTCCTAGTACTTGTGAATCTTTAGCGCTTACAATTCCTGCCGAAAATATAATTTGACATGTTTTTGATCTCCTGCTATCTAGGTGTGAATCTGTAGCACTCATAATTACAGCCCCGAAAATACTTCGACATATTTCTAATCTCTTGGTACTTTTGAATCCTAACTGCTGTTAATTCCAACCCTGGAAATATTTAGACATGTATCTGGTCTCCTGGTACATAATGAATCTTTTACGCTCATAATTCCTGCCCGGAAAAACCCTCCACATTTTTCTGTTGTACTGGTACTTTTGAATCCTTACCGCTCATAATTTTTGCTCCGGAAATAATTCGACATGTTTCTGGTCTCCTGGTCCTTTTGAATTTTTTGCATTCACAGTCTTAGCCACGAAAATACTTCGATATGTTTTTAGTCTCCTGGTACATAATGAATCTTTAGCGCTCATAATTCCAGCCCGGAAAATACTTCAACATTTTTCTGTTCTCGTGATACCTTTGAATCCTAGCCGCTCACGATTCCAGTGCCGGAAATATTTCGACATGTTTCTGGTCTCCTGGTACTTGTGATTCTTTAGCGCTCACAATTTCGGCCAAAAAAATACTTTGACATGTTTCTAGTCTCCTGGTACTTGTGAGTCTATAGCATTTACAATTACAGCCCGGAAAAAAACATCGACATACATAGTTCTACTTGACTGTTAAAAAAAAAAAAACAAAAAATATTCTAGCTCAAAAATACTCTTTCATCGTTCTGTTCTCCTGGTACTTGTGAATCTGTAGCGCTCATTATTCCAGCCCCGAAAATACTTCTACATGTATCTGATCTCCTGATGCTTTTGAATCCTAACTGCTCACAATTCCAACCCTGGAAATACTTCGACATATTTCTGGTCTCCTGGTAAATAATAAATCTTTAGCGCTCATAATTCCTGCCCGGAAAAACTTTCACATTTCTATGTTGTTTTGGTACTTTTGAATCCTTACCGCTCATACTTTTAGTGCGGAAATATTTCGACAAATTTTTGGCCTCATGGTACTAATGAATCTTTAGCATTCACAATCCCAGCTCCGAAAATACTTCGACATGTTTCTAATCTCCTGGTACTTTTGAATTCTAACCGGTCACAATTCCAGCGCCGGAAAAATTTCGACATGCCCATGGTCTCCTGGTACTTGTGAATTTTTAGCGCTCATAATTTCAGCCAAAGAAATACTTCAACATGTTTCTGTTCAGCTGTCACATGTGAATCTATAGCGTTTACAATTCCAGCCCGGAAATAATTTCAACATTCATATTTCTGTTCGACGGTAAAAAAAAAAATATTCGAGCCCAAAAATACTTAAACATCGTTCTGTTCTCCTGGTACTTGTGAATCTTTAGCGCTCCCAATTTCAGCCCCGGAAATACTACGACATGTTTCTGTTCTCCTGGTACTTTTGAATCTGAAGTACTAAGGTAGCAGAAGCGCTGGGTTTTCACTTCCTCCTCAGTCTTCGTTAAGCGTTGCCTTTTACCGGGATAAAAAGTAGCCTATGTTTGATTCCAGGATGTAAACTATATATGTGCCAAATTTCATCCAAATCCCTTCAGCCGTTTTTGCCTGATTGAGGCACAAACATACAAACATACAAACATACAAACATACAAACATACAAACATACAAACATTCACATTTATAATATTAGTAGGATTCTTCCAATTCAGTTTGTAAAATATCTCTTAAATCGGTCCAATATTGGAGGAGAAAACAGTCGAGAGCCAAAACTCGAATTATGACCTTTTGCATATAAAGTTTTGCCGCCTATGTTTCCTCTTAATCGATTTTTTCACTAATCGGTATTACGTTTGCAGAGCTCCGTTTAATTATTTAGTTTGACCCTGTATTAGTTTCCTAGCCTATTACTTTGTCACTTTCACCGCATCGTATGTGGCAGCTTAGGTCACTTCTGCTGCATGTTTAAGGGCACAAAAGGCATGATAGTATAGAGGGTATGTGGTACAGTGAGCTCCATAGAAAACGGAGGATCCTCCGACTAGTGATGGGAAATTCTCGAGAACATTCTCTTAGCGAGAACTTTGCGGATATGTTCTCGAGAATGTTCTCCGAGCAGAGAATTTACGAGAACTTAAAAACGGAGTACCAAAACCTAACTTTAATATAATCCAGTCTTGAAATTTGTATGATAGATGAAATTTATAGTGTGTTACTTGTATGTTATATGTATTTTGAAACATTTCGTGAAGGAAACCAAATTATGGGGAATTTCGAATCTAAAAAATACAGTACCAATTGATAACAAAACCATCTTTTTTGGCTTTTTCAGGGTTCCGAACAAAAAACGGAAACCTTATAGGTTCACTCGGGTGTCAGTCTGTCTATCTGTCTGTCTGTCTGTCCGTCTGTGTCAGCCAGTTTTCTCCGGATCTACTGGACCGTCTCTGTTGAAATTTGGTCGCGGACGCGTTACGTAAATAAATAAATGTTGAGAATGGTGGTCACTTTGGGGGTCAAAGTAGAAAATTTCAAAAATTTCGTACTTTATTTATTTATTTATTTATTTATTTATTTAACAATTTATGTACACACATTACATAGAAAAATAAAAAGAAGGAAACAGAAAAATAGGTACAAAGGTAATGCTTATTTCAAAAGAAATCTCTTCCAGCATACCTGCGAAAGGAGAGTTGTGTAAAAGATATGTAGACACCGTGTGTAAAAGGTATAAGTACTTACAAATAAAACAATAAACTTTAATATAACATACAATACATAAATATTACTAAAATAAATATACACTAATACATACTAAATAATATTATAAGATAAATAATAACACATACTTATATGCAACTATGACGGTAAAGAAAGGTAGTGTTCTTTCACTCTTCTTTTAAAAACTGAAAGAGATGTGCAGTCTCTAATGTCAGGCGGCAGTGAATTCCACAGCCTAACCGCATGGGCCGTAAAGGAATTAGAGTATTTTTATTTACTTTATCGTGCGACATACATATCAAATGAAAGGACTGTGAAAATTTTAATTAAATTTTTTTCATAATTTTAAAATGAATAGTTTTGAAGTTATTCAAGAAATTAGGCTAAAAATGAAGGTTTACCCCTTATCTCCGAAACTATAGAACCCGAAATTTTGAAAAAAAAATGCAGATAATAGTTCTTTACCTACAGATTACAGGAAAACCTATAAGAAGGCTATAGTGTTAAAAAAACCTGGTTACTTAAATGAAATTGGTTCGCAACCCTTTGCACGCGAGTCCGACTCGCACTTGGCCAGATTTTTTTTATTAGTTAGGCAAGCGTAGTCCCAGTATCTTACTTGACGGTAAGCGATGATGCGGTCGAAGATGGAGCATACTTGCTCGAAGTAACCTATTCACTCTTGACTTAAAGACTCCCAGGTTGTAGCTATCAGGAAACAGACTCTGGCAAAAAATTCCACTTCTTAGCTATACGCACAATGAATGTGTTGCCAAAACGTTTTGTGCATGTAGGTGGGATGTCCACCATGTACCGGTGGCACACCGCGCCGTACGTCTTGTGGTCCGATGATGGAACGGGCTTGGTGGAATTAAATTATGCAATTCCGTCGCAGATTCCCCAAATTGCAACCGATAGAAAACCGACAGTAACTCGGCGTCGATGTTTTAACTCTACGAGCCTATAATTGCCGATGACCCTCTTGGCTCGTTTCTCGATTGAGTCAAGGCATCAAGCTGGTATCTGGCAGAGCCATCCCAAAGATGAGAGCAGTACTCCATACACGATCGAATTTACACTTGATAAAGTTTGAGCAGCTGTACCGGCGTAAAGTACCGTCTTACCTTTGCTAGGATCCCCATGTTTTTAGCAGCCACTTGAGCCTTTGCCTCTATGAAAGGGCCAAAGTTGAGGGTAGATGTTAACGTAACACCAAGAAGCTCAAGTCGGTCGGTTATCGCCACGATTACACCTCGGAAAAATGGAGCTGGGTGGAATTGGCTCCTTTTAGCGGAAAAAAGATTCGCCTGGGTCTTAGCAGCATTGAACTTGCCTCATTCAGAGACAACCTGTTAGGACAAGTTCAAGTGCTCAACCATAGCCTCCCGGAGAGACTGGACCTGCGACCCACCAGCTCGTACATTGGACACGTATCTCTCAGCAACAGTGCTATTGTCTGCATACCCAAAGGTACCGGGTTTAATAAGCAGCAGGAACGATGTTGCCGAGAGCACCGACCCCTGAGTTACCCTGGCAGGCTGACACTAATATCCAGCAGTCCGGACGAGCAGCCATCTAAGACCATTCGGATAGACCGAACCCTCAGGAAATCTGAAATCCAATCACACAATCCGGCGGGCAGACAAAAGGAAGGAAGCTTGCCAATAATGCTATCGTGCTAGACACTGTTGAAGGCCTTCGAGATGTCTAGGTAGACCATAAGTGCCTTCCCGTGTTTCTCGATGGCCTCACTCCAGATGTGAATGATATACGCCAGAAGATCTTTCTTAGAAAGAAAGAAAAATGTTTATTTGGGACTCGCACAAGACACACAAAATAAAAAATAAAAAATTGTCAAAATAAAATAAAAATAGGAACGTCATATTAATTTCTCTTGATTTAATCTTGGTTCAATGTTGGTTGGTTTCTACTAAAATCACATATTCATAGCACTTTATAAGAGGTAAGTACTTCTGGATTCTATAATCTTTGCTAAAGTATTTTTCTTATTTAAATTACTTTGGTTTATGTTGATTATTCATTAAAGACTAGGAAGTCATTTTCAGGCTGTGTTTGTTTAATAGATCATCGAGTTTTAATCATAAATCTTTTTACAAAGTCCAGAATCAAACAAGTAATTAAGTTTGTCATAGCTGCTAGTTATGGCACCACTTTCCTATTTATAGACAATGAAATATATGTTAAACTAGCTGACCCGCGCGGCTTCGCTCCCGTCAACTGGCTATTCTACCTACCGACCCTAACCTACCTACTCCACCTACTAACCTATCCTACCTACCATAGCTACCCTACCTTACCTACCCTACCTACCTACCTACCTACCCTACCTACCCTACTTACCCTACCTACCCTACCTACCTATCCTACCTACCTACCCTACCTACCTACTCTATTTTTTTGTATTTTAATTCTTATTATGCTATTCCGGACGAAGACTAATCCAAAAACACAAAAACTATGAAAATCGGTCGAGCCGTTCTCGAGTTAGAAAAGTGTTCGAACAAACCCGACTTTGTTTTAAATATCTATATTAAGAAGATTAAGAATTTTGCTATATTGTGAAAGATTCGACCTTTTTCTAGAAGACATTTTTATATTAGCGAGACAGAAATAAAACGCATAAACTGAAGGAAGACGGAAAGTGGTGGCTTATTAAAAAAAAGGGTTCCTTTGCAAACTTGGTACGGAACCCTAAAAATCGACTGGGTTCGCACGAATCAAAATCGTACGCGAAGGCTTAAATAATAGGGTCCCATTAGCAACTTTGGCACGGAACCCTATAATTTGCCTTGGCTCGCCAATCGAACCGTTTGATACTTAGCACGAATTAAAAACTTAGCTGCGGGCAGCCTGGGAGTCTTTAAGACAAAAGTGAATAGGTTGCTTCTAGGCAAACGTGCACCATCTTCGATCGCATCATCGCTTACCATCAGGTGAGATAGTGGTCAAACGTATGCCTATTTATTGTAAAAAAAAAAAATATTCCACTCCGTATCACCTAACTAATGAGAACTAATGATAACACGATTTGACAGTTACTGTGAAATCGTGTTGTCATTCATTCTTAGTTCGGGTTCGGGACTAATCGTAAGTCTGTAGGTGATACGGAGTAGAATACGTTCGCAACTAAGCCCGAAACTATGGACTTCGGACTTAGAGAGTAGCCTCCCAAAATCGATCACTCCCGTGACCACCTTTGGTACGATACCTTATTATAAAAAACCAAACTTTAGTAGTTTGGTTTAAACTATACTAAACCTAAACCTAACTACAAACCAAAAAATGGACTCTGTCTGAAATATAAGATTTTAATTTATTATTATTAGCCTTGTTTCGGAAATCGAAC
The DNA here is from genome assembly GCA_947578705.1 of Lacanobia wlatinum. NCBI lineage: Eukaryota > Metazoa > Arthropoda > Insecta > Lepidoptera > Noctuidae > Lacanobia > Lacanobia wlatinum. Next base: position 6,597,090 of record OX388044.1, on the reverse strand, counting down.
CGTTCGTTGCTTCGCTCTAAACGGAATCAATCGCGGAGTAGGGTCCCGTCAGCACAGCACCTTTGGTACGGAACCCTACAGGCCTGATCCGCAAGTCGAACCGTCCAGAACTTCGCAAAACTAAATCAGTTTAAGACTCTACGATAAATGCACTTTACACGAAACCAGCACCAGAGATTTAACCAATTATGGTCCCTAACAGTTTAAGACCTTTCAGAGACCAAACCGAAATTCCTTCGAAACACGACTGTGTTTAGAAATTGTGTGAGGTCATTCGCCAGCGGAAAATCTTAACACCGCAATTCAGAAAAACGCGTCATCAGTGCAACGCCATCTATCGACCATGTAAACTGACAAAATATTTGGCAGCGGAAGACGTTAAATAAGAAGCCCGTATGTAACGGTAAATAACGATAAGGTATTAAAATGTTTACTTTTATTTTGCTACGTCTACGTATTAAAAGTTTCACAAATAGCTTCTAGAAAAAATAGCCTTCAATGGTATTCGTGGCAATTTACTGAGATGGTTCGCTTCATATATTAAGGTCTATAAATCTTGCAAGAGTATACATGACTGTAAACTCTTGCAAGACGACTTGGATAGGCTTTCTGAGTACTGCATTAAAAATAAACTTTGTCTCAGTCTGCCCAAATGTCATACCATTTCATTTACCAAAAATAAAAACATTTTAAATTTCAGTTTTAGTATTAATAACGCACACTTGGACAAAGTAGCATCTTTCCGGGATCTAGGTATCGCTCTGGATTCGCGCTTGCATTTTGACATACACGTGGATAATATAGTGAACAAAGCGTTTCGGGTGTATGGCTTTGTCATGAGATCATCAGGTGACTTTGTGCGGCCCTCTACGTTCTTATTGTTATACAAAACATTGATACGGTCCCAGTTAGAGTACGCCATCCAGATCTGGAGCCCGTTCTACGACAAATACTACTCTAGATTAGAAATGGTCCAAAGAAGTTCTTACGGTCAATGAACTATAAATGCTGCCATTCAAAGGTTCCTTATGCACAGTTACTAAAGCGATACGGCGTTCTTAGTTTGGAGTCTAGGCGACTACTTCTGGGTGTAATGACATTATATGGCTTATGTAACAATGAGTTCGATTGTATCGAACTTACTAATCAATTATGTTATACAGTGCCCAGAACTGTTATCCAGCGGGGGGTGCGCGTGCTTCGACTGTTCCACACAGACATGTGTAAGACTAACGCTAGAGTACGTGCACCCCTTCGTCGCCTTGTTGAGACATTCAACACCCTCTTCATGGAGCTTGACATATTTAGTCTGTCTAAACAGCTGCACAAAAAAAAAAGCTATAGCTATTTTGTCGACGGAACATGAAATTGGTAGTTAAAGTAAAGTTATGTTATGTGATACTGAACTAAATGAAATTAAATAATAGGGAATCGAATTGAATTAGATTTATTAATCAATGAATTAAGACAAAATTTAATAATATATATATATGATTGAATAAGATAGAATTGAATGATTTAAATTGTAACTGAATTAATAATAATTGAGTTATATTAAATGTAATTAAATTGAATTTATTTATATTGTATTAAGCTATCACAGAGATATGTAATCTGTGACAGACAAAATTGAATGAATTTAAATTGAATTGTTTGTATTATTTGAAGCTATCACAGATCTTTCATCTGTAAACTCATACCACAGTCCTTCACTTCTTTTACTCTTTTGTGAACACGCGGACATTGGTGTGGGTTACATGTTTGTGATTTTAATTTTAAGGATTTCTTGTTTATTTGAAGCATGTAACCGTTTTTTGACCCCAATAAATAAAATAAAATAAAAATAACTCAATTAATGTGTTTTGGTGTAACATTCATGCTTTTATGCATTTTTTGGTTCCTCAATAGATGGCGCTCTGACTAATCAGAATATATAAGGAAGTTTTTTACTAAACTAAAAATTCAATATATTTTGATTTTGTGGATCGATTGTATCGATCAATAACGAATAGGTATAAAATGATCACTCTTATTTTGCCACGTATTAAAAGTTTCACAAATAACTCAACAATTTTGAATGCTTTCGTGCATTTTATTATTCTCAATAGATGGCGCTCTGACTCATCAGAATACATTAGGAAGTTTCTTCCTAAACTTAAAAATTCAATATCTTTTGATTTTGTGGGTCGATTTTGATGAAATAAACGCTAAATGTTACTCGGGTTATCACTTAATATTTTTAAGTACTTAGATTTGCAATCTAATCTGTGGTTTAAGCGTGATGCTCCCACAAACGCACAGACAAACAGACAAACAGACAAACAGACAAAAATTTCAAAAACTGCATTTTTGTTTTTTATACCTTTTTCCTGAGTTTTCTGTGTAATTTTCATGCAAAAATATTCAATGTACAGACACAGTTAGTCTACGATTTTATTATATGTATAGATTACATCTAATAATGAAAATAAAAATGACCAAAGTTATCTCTTTCATGTTAAAACAGGAAGGATCACCGACTCGTTTTAAGTTCTCATAAGTTCTCATAAATTCTCGTATGTTCTCCGCTCACGAGAATATTCCCGAACATTCTCGTTCCGAGAATATTCTCACTGTGAGAATGTTCCTTTTCCCCATCACTACCTCCGACCGGACGGTTGTTGTTTCCGGTGAGCAATTTGTCGATATTTGGACTGTTCAAATTGCACCGAGAACTCTGATACCGCGATGCAAGTTTACTTTAGTATTCGCTGCAGCGGGATAGATGGCGGTGTGTTATTTTTATTGACGTACCTACAAATTTCGTTTCGTTAGTTTTCTTGTGGCGTTGATGCCGCTGCAGTAGGAGGTAGAATACAATTTGCGACTCAGCTCCACATCCACGTCCTGCTCTTGTTGACAAGAGCGCCTTTTTTCTAAATTGGAGTTACACCTTCTTACTTTGATTCTGAAGCGATTTAGGGACTTCCAAGTAGACCACGGAATGAATGATCCTACCGGAAGATGCTCGCTTTGTGATAATTCCTTTTTATGTAGTCTATTGTTTTTCTAAGACCAAAACTTAATTCCAGCTTAAGATATTTATAAAATGTTCTTCGCTTCTTTTTTAATTTTCTTGGTTTATGTAGATTCTTTTTGAATACAAATCACTTTTTTACTTAACAATAAATTTATTTTGTATTTTGAGAATAATTATTCGTCATATTATATCTAAAAGAAATATTAAGCCGCAAATAAAAGATTGTAAAAACTTGAGCCCATATTAAAGTTGATACGTTTGGTAGCTTTTGTCTTTGTCATACATACTGACGTCACGGGCTGTAGAAAGGAAATTGTGATGTAATGACGCCTAAAATTATACAGGGTGAAAGAAGTAAACGGGAAGAAAATAAAATATCTGCCCTTATTTGTTTTACAAAGTATTAACTGCATCTTTTAACTGTACAATAAATATATTTGATTATTTATCATCCAAATGTAACGCAAAATCGAGAAGTTTTATTTTTGTAATTCCAAGCAAATCATAGGTACTTATATTTTTAATTGATATAAATACAGAATATATTACACAAATTGGAAGCCCCAACTTTTGAACTGTTACTCTTATTTTTTTCTATAAATTGCTGTTGTGTAAGTAACGAAAGTAATTATTAAAATTTATCTTCAGGTAAGTATGTTATTTTATTAGGTTTAATTTTTAAAAATTTTGTCCTGTTTCGTGTATTCTTGAATATTAATTCCTGCATAAGAAAGCTTTTAAAGTTGTAATTCAATTACTCAAAAACAAAATGAAGCCCCTCAAACAGTTTATACCAATTTAATTTGACAAACTCGATGACGTCTTTCTGGCGTTCGTTTCTGCTACCCTGTATAAGTTAAGCGGCAAGTAATGGCTCATGCAATTAGCGTCCTTCCAATTTTGGAATGAAATATGACATTGGAGAAATTCTGAGTCATCCTATTTATTAATGTCATCGCAAGCACTTAAATGAAATAAGTCTTCTAAGACAGTGCGCAATCTGAAGTTAGTCAGATGGTTATATTTCTAAGAATTGAAACCATTTTTGTCTGTTTTGGTCACAAAGAAGTTTTATCGTGAATTTGTCCAGAATCTACCGGTTCTGGAAAAATTCACGACAAACGACCGGTATATTTTTTTACTATTGATAGGCACACATTTCTCCACATCTCATCTGATGGTAAGGGATGATGCGATCGAACGACGACGTGTAAAAATAAATAAATAAAATAAAAAAAGCCTGTATTTCCTTATCCTTCATTTCTATTTCAAATGTTGTTATTTATTTGTTAGTGTTTAGTTAGTTATTAATGTTTTTATTATTATCTAAATTTTAGTCAGAGTTAGTTTTTGCTATTGGATATGGACACATCCTCGGGTGAAGGCCTCCTCCAGTCCTTTCCACTCATCTCTGTCCTTACTGATAGTTTGCCAATCCTTTCCTATAATTCGGTTAGATCGTAAGCCCATTGTTTTTTCGGTTTCTCTATCCTTATTTTGCTGATTGGCCTTTTCCACCTTGTAGTATTGATTGTCCACCTGCTCTCTATGTATCTCGTTACGTGACCACCACCATTGGCATTGACCACACCCATTTCAATTTTTAACCGATTTCCAAAAAAGGAGGAGGTTCTCAATTAGGTGGACATTTTTTATTATTTTATTTACACCGATTACTTCGAGGTTTCTCATCTGATGTCTGTGATTCTTTTTTAGTTCAATGCGGTACACTTGCCATTTGGTCCCGTAAAAATTTGATAATTTGATAATTTTTTGCGTAGACGAAGATGTCCATATATCACCACTTAAAAGTGAAAAATAAAAAACTTTATAAAAAAAATATAACCGACTTCTAAATAAAACACTACAAAGTATAAAATAACCTTAATTTCGGAAGTCAGTGTTAAAAAACAAAGAAACAAAACCAAAAACACCGACTTCCGAAATTAAGGTTGTTTTATATTTTGTAGTGTTTTGTTTGGAAGTCGGTTAAATTTTTTTACATAAAGTTCTTTTATAGAGCTTATGATCTGTTATCTTTGTTTTCTGACTGATTACTTTGCTCCTGACTTTTTATATTTTATGTTTAGGATACTTCTCTGCATAGCTCTTTGCGTTGTTGTGATTCTTTGTTTTGCTTTTGTCGTGTATATCCGAGTTTGGCAGCCATATAGTAGACAAGGCAGTATATAGGTGTCTAATACCGTTAAGGATTATCGAGTAGTCTCCTTTTAGAATTTCTTTGTGTGGCCAAAATCGTTTGTTCTTCTTTAAATCTTATCTTTGTTGTGCGTTTTCAAAAATGATATTTGTTTTCCTAGGTAGATGTAACTGTGGACATATTCTATAGATTTTTCTTTTACATTGATGGGCCGTTCTATGCTGTTTATCATGATTTTGGTTGGTTTTTTGGTGGACGACGAGAAATATATATATTATTTATTTAAAGTTGCACGTACAGTATTGGTATATAGGCGGAGCAGGCGACAAGGTATTTTTTACTACTCAAACTTTGGGTTAAATAAAAAGACTCCACTGTAGTAGGTGTACAACTAATAAATAATATTTGAAATCGGAATTCCGTAAAGCTTTACATAATTTTAGTATCATTGACTCGCACAATAAAACAAAAACGACAATAAAAGTAAAAAAAGAGTCCTATGCAAACGCAAAAGACACCTATACAAAAATAATATAGCAAAATTATTTTGTAACCCTAAATTATTTCCAAGAACCGATTAATTTCTCACGTCACCACGTTAAAAATTTGAATAACCTTGAAACACCATAATTTCTGAACTGAAAAAAAGTATTTCAATACGCTACCTTAAAAATGTTTGGCATCGCTTAATGGAGGGTGCGGAATATTTGTGTAACTTTTTAGGACAACCCCTTGTTGTATTAGGGTAAACCCTGCGCTGTTCGTTTGTTTTGTAACTCAAACTTTGAAGGTAAGACGTGTTTGCTGAGCTCCTAGATTTGTTCGTAATCAGCAATTAGCATGGTTTTCGTTCTAATGAGTTCATGGTGGAACAAATTATGTCGAAGGCGCGTTTGTTTGTTTTAGCAAGCGCTCGATGAAATGTCATTGTATCAGCAAAACTGCGAGTAACGATAGGTATGCCAAAACACAAAGGCTTGATGACGTGACATTTTGACAGCGTTGTCATCCCCCAATTATTTTTTAGGTTTTGACAATCGTCTTTGCCGCGCTACCACTGACAGAATGACACTCGTCCGGAGTGGAGAATATGGTAGTGTGTTACGAGCGAAATCTCGGGTCATGCGCTTCGTAAAAACTACATTTAAAGCGATTTTTTGAAAATTACTAGATACTGCATTTTTTTTCTAATCTTTGATGAAATGAAGACGTCTAGCTCAAGAGAAATGAACCTAAATATTATTGGAATCTAATCTAATCTATATTCCGACCAAAAAAATAAATTTAAACTCATATTGAAACCATTCGACACAATGTATTTTTGAACTACATCATTTTACAGAACACGACGTATTTTCAATTATACTGGTTAAGGAAAAAAAAACTGGGCATGTGCGAGTCGGACTCGCGTGCTAAGGGTTCCGAAGGAATTTAATTTTTTTAACATCTTATTTTAACACTATAGACCTTTTATAGGTTTTCCAGTAATTTATAGGTACAGAACTATTATCTCTATTTTTTTTTTAATTTTAGGCTCAGAAGTTTCGGAGATAAGGGGGGTATGGTCATTTTTCGTCTAATTTCTTGAATAACTTCAAAACCATTTATTTTAAAATTATAAAAAAATACACTTAAAACCCTCATAGTAAGCCCTTTCATTTGATATATCACACGATATTGTTCAATAATTTTTTTTTAGAAATTTTCTAGTTTGACCCCCAAAAATGACATCAATACTAAAAATTTAATAATTTACGTAACACGTCAGTGTTTGAGTCACAAAAGTCCATATGTGAAAAAAATTTTAACAGAATCGGTCCAGTGGATCCGGAGAAAACAGGCTGTAACAGACGGACAGACAGACAGACACCCGAGTGATCCTTTAAGCGCTCCGTTTTTTGTTTGGAACCTTAAAAATGAAAAAATAAGCAATATTTCACCACTTTCTAAGTATTGTATTCATAGTCAAGTTTCCAAATACAGCGGAGACGGAGAAGTCACGAACTTAAACTGAAGTTCCAAGTTGAACTAAGCTTCGTTTGGAGTTCGAAACTAGCACTACGTAACGTTCACGGTTAACTTTAGTTAAATGTTAAAAGTCGCATTAATATGTGATAATATAACGTGTAGAATATATACGCAATACCTGTAAAGGGATCATTGTACTCATCATTATGAATAACTTTTACTATGGGACACGGTGTGTTCTGTTACATGTTATTATTAAAAATTTGTAATCCATTTTTTCTATCAATCAAATTATCATTTATTTGTCAGAACATGGTAGGTATGTACATTACATGGTCTTAAGTTTATAAAGATTGTCTCATCATATTCTACATCATGGGCGTGTAAATGTTAAATATGTTACATTGGTTATAAATAACAATAGCACATAATAAAATAATTTAAAAAAATAATATGTTGAAAAAAATATTATTATAAGACATTATTTTTTTATTATTTTTTTATTAGGATCTCCAACAAAGAACAAGCTATGTTAAAAAGGAACAGAACATAAAACTTTGTGCTCCCTCAATTAGTAGACCACATCATGCAATAGAGAACAATCAAACAGTGTGGGATACCTAACTTAGACAATTTTAATTGACATAGCACTTTAACTTAAAATTATGTATATTATTAAAGGTTTTTTTTAAATAATTAATAAGTAATTAGTGACAACTTTCATCATCTGCCTAGCCTTTTCCCAATTATATTGGGGTCGGCTGCCAGTCAAACTGGATTCAGCTGAATACCAGTATTTTACGTGGAGCGGCTGCCTACCATACCTCCACAACCCATTAAGAGGAAATGCTGGCGGCGAGACTTTGTATGTAAAAAGTCATAATTCGAGGTTTGGCTCTCGAATATTTTCTCCTCCAATAATTAACCGATTTCAGAGATATTTCACAAACTGAATAAGAAAGATATATACTGTGTTCCTATGTTTTCTTTTTTGATTATTAGTTGCCAATTAACCGTATAAGCAGTAGAACTCTCACAAAATGCTCAAAATTGTATGATAAATCGCTGTCAACAGAGCCCTAGTGTACAAATTTGGCAACTATTAATCAAAAAAAGAAAACATAGGGACACAGTATACATCCTTCTTATTCAGTTTGTGAAATATCTCTTATATCGGTTCAGGATTGGAGGAGAAAACAGTCGAGAACCAAACCTCGAATTATGACTTTTTACATACAAAGTCTTGCCGCCAGCATTTCCTCTTAACTGGGTAACACGGCAGTTCTTGGGCAAGACTGGTGTAAGATTTTACTGGCTTCTGACAGTCCGTAACGATTGCTCAAGATTTACAAATGACAGCCGGGACCGACAGCTTAACGTGCTTTCCAAGGCACGGAGGAAATTTGGTATATTAACATGGTCACCCATCCACAGACCAACCTTGGCAAGCGTTGCTTAGCCTTAAAATCGATCCATGCGGCTAGTATTCTTTAGCCATGAGCTCTCCAACTTTAATAACAATTATTTCAGAGGTTGGTAGTTTCTCTAGAATAATTAAACAATGTTTATACATACAGCCCTAAATGATGAATTAACGTTTCATCATTTAGGGTTGTATGTACTCGTATAAACATTGTTTTAAGGCAGTTGAATAAGGTGTTATAATGGGTGTTAGGGGCGATATCCCTACCGACCGAAAACTGAAGATGAATATCTGTTCTCACTAAATTCGGAAACATCTAAAATTAACGCTTTATAATAATTCTTTCACCCCTTTTTAGGAATTACATTATAATAATTACACTTTGTAGATGGTTAACGTATATTATGGAGACAGTTTGTCGCGGTGGGTTCTTGTTCAAATCGACTCTACTTACAAAGGTCCAGCTAATCTATTCTGTAAATAACTATTTCGATATTGAGCTTCACCTGAGTATCAAAACTAACAAAGTCACACACACACATCATAAAGGTCTTAATTTGAAACTCATCTCGGATTCCGCTGTTGAGATACGAAAATGTTGTTACAGAATAGCACTACAGTACTTAGCCATCGAACACAGATATTTGCTATGGCTATGGGGGGGGCATCTCCTTAGAAACGCCTTTTCTAGCCATACCATCTTAACCCTCTTATAAGAATGTCTTTTGTCAGACAAACGCTGTACATTATATAGTAACACTTCTTAAAAGTACTAAGAATGTATCATTTGGGACGGGTTATGCCAAAGCGTTCTTAGTATTTAATCTTCGTCGGTATAGAATTGCGCTGAGTGTGCTCATACCTTAAGGGTTACCATATTAGCATTTACTGGGCGCCAGACACACAGCGCTGGTTTTCAGTTGGCTACTCGCAGTGACACATGGACGAAGGTACTACCTATTAACTTGGCACCTGTCTTGACACATTTCGATGACTATACATAGGTCATCTCCTTAGAAACCCCCTTTCTAGCCATATTATTAACCCTTCAAATATGAATGCCTTCTGTCAAACACACGCTGCTGTACATTATAAACTAACATCCTTTAAACCCACTTACAATTTCCCATTTCGGGCGGGTTATACTAAAGCGTTTTCAGTAACCATCGTTTAAATGTGACGACTATGTACGTATGACGGTAGATCAGAGCACACTTTACCAGTATAACTGACCTCTCGTTGTATAGACAAGCCTATACAATGTGAGTTCACCTTGTGTACTGGAAATGTACCCATAGGTCAAAGACTGCTGGAACGTAGTTTGGGAGACGTAAGTCCAGCAGATATTGACTGCAAATGTATTGCTTTACTGCTTGAAAACAATATCGTCGAATATACTCAACCACTATCTTAAACGTTCGTTAACTTCTGAACGAAACACGCAAGGAAATCACTATTTTTCGAGTACGGCTACCGAAAATGTTTCTCGAACCTTCGTTAGATAACAAACTACATTCTTGCTGAATACGCTTGTCACTACCTTTCTCTATCTCGGTTATATTACCATGATTCAACAGACCCGCTTTGTTTTGCGTGACAAAAAGACGGCCCATTAGCGCCATTTTTCAGTCTCGGTTTAAGTAAGATTGTGCAAACGGCCTATTATTTGTTCCTTACAGAGCCTCATAATAACGCTTGAGAGTAATTAATCAAGCCGCTTACACGCAATTAGACAACTTATATACCTAATTATGGTAATATGAACGACGATCATTTACACGGGACTATACCTGGTGGAGAGCGTGACACATTCGAAATATTAGTGGGTACCATTTTTTTGGGAAACTAAACGCCTCTGTACACTATTGTTATGTTATTTAAATTGTCTAGCCAACGAATTCTTCACACTTATTGTCATCATATTAGTGATGTGTTTTGGCGTTTGCAGATTTATGTACGTTAAAGAAGAAAAAAGAGTATGCATGAATCTTAGTAGGTGGTGTTCAGCAGTGTGATAAGCTTAGGTGAAGAGAATATGAAGTGAGCTGTCAATGCATTAAACAAGATGGAATGACAGTTCACTGTGGCTGTGGGTGTGGGTGTGTTGTGTGTGGCTGTTCACTGTGTGTGTGTCTTCATTGTAATTTTGTTTTATTTAAATTTTTACTTTTCTGGTATGCGTAATGCTTGGCGCAAATAAACGCATTTTCTTTCTTTCACTTGAAAGAGAGAAAGAAAGAAACGTTCGCTCCATTTTAGTTTACACGGCTGTAGTTTCTCCCTACACGATAAAAATACATGAGAACATGTGTAAATCAGCAGATACAAATAACCTTTCAAAACCCTCCATACAACCAAATCCGAGAAATCGTTAATAGTCTGTCCGAGGTAACCAGAGTACTACTTACTTAAAGGATGGGTTGCGTACTAAGTCCGAAACCTATCCGCCTGAATTCAGAGAATTTCCAATTAGGATAGAACTTGGAACTCAAATTTGGGTTCCGATTGCGGTACCGCAATTCGGGCACTTAGAAAATTATTGACACAATTTTGGGCTGTTAGTAAAGAAAATGTGGCCTTAAAAATATTGTGACGGCGAAGCTCAAGAAACAATATTTTATCATATTATTATTATGTAAGTACTTATATTTCAAGACACTACTTAATTTTATTTAGATCAACTTAAGGTCGTCTCTGCTACTAATAATTATTAATATTATACACATTTATTAACAAGAAACATGACTCATAGTGTTAGTAATGATACCTCTGTCATTAAAATCAGTTCTGTAGTTTAGGAACTGGGGTGAAACATACGCACATACATACATACATAGACAGCTAAAATCATTACCCTTCCTTTTGTGTTTTCGGGTTAAAAAACATCGTAGATCCTGAATCTGAAGGGTAATTAAAACAAATGAAAAGAATGGTGCAACACTCAGTGACAAATAAAATAGAATAAAAGCTCCAAGCAAAACCATAATCTCTCTAACCCTCACACGAAGGGTTCTATACCATAAACCAAAAAAAACACATTTCTTGTATGGGAGCCCCCATAAATTTTTAATAGCAGTGGTGGCCTTACGAGTTGTAGGTCGCGGGCTCAAACCCAGCAAGGCACATTAAAAAAAAAAAAAATAAAAAAATAAAAATCTTATATTTCAGACAGAGTCCATTTTTTGGTTAGTATTCAAAAACTTAGAAACTAGTGTTAGTACTTACATTCTATCTAATTTTAACAAAACTATCATAATTACCTACACCACAGTCACATGTAGGCCTATCCAATGCCCCAGTATGGGGCTGTCCCACCTGTCCGCTATAGCTCTCAGCATGCTGTTGGGGCTGGCGCGTACCCGGCGCATGGTGGCAGCGCATCGCTTGCGCATGATTGCGTGAAAGCCATCAATCTTCGCCTCCGCGAACATGCCGGATGCACTACAGTAGCGCGGCAACCCCATCAACACCCTAAACGCATTATTATATTGAACTCGCAGAGCGCTGTATGCCCTATTACTTTGTGTAATTTATTTCATCACCACTGCTCTCAAAACGGTGAAGGAAAACATCGTGAGGAAACCGGCATGTCCTAGAACCAAAAATTCGAAGACATGTGACATTCACCAACCCGCATCGGGCCCGCGTGGTGGATTACGGCCCATTCCCTCTCCTAGAGAGGAGGCCTGAGTCCTAACAGTGGGAACATTATAAGGCCGACTATGCTATACTATGCTTAAATTTATTTTAACACTACATTATTTTCTTTACCTAAAGTAGCATAAAATAAATTTTATTTTGCACTAAAAGAAACGAATCACATGGGGATTACGTCAACGAACAAAACGAAGTCTTGGCGCACCTTCAGAAAATACATTGAATGTTTCTGAGAAATTGATAGTTTAGTAGATATTTGGTGCAAAGCTGAAGATAAAAAGAATCAGAATAATGGCTTTCGTCTTTGGCAATCCTATCCAAATGGACATTTTTACGAAAATGAGTTAGCATTTGTTTTTAGGGTTCCGAACAAAAAACGGTTATTCCTATAGGATCACTGGGATGTCTGTCTGTCTGTCCGTCTGTCACAGCCAGTTCTCCAAATCCGGATCCACTGAACCGATTCTGTTGAAATTTGGTACACATGTGGACTTCTGTGACCCAAACACGGACGCGTTACGTAAATCATTACATTTTTAGTTTTTGAACTATATCGTGTGACATATCAAACGAAAGGGCTTACTGTGATGGTTTTAATTATATTTTTTTCATAATTTTAAAATAAATGGTTTTGAAGTAATTCAATAAATTAGCCAAAACATGACCATTCCCACCTTAAAAAAATGGAGATAGTAGATCTTTACCTATTTTACAAGATTACAGGAAAACCTATAAGAAATCTATAGTGTTAAAATAGCATGATAAAAAAAAATCGTTCGGAACCCCTCGCACGCGAGTCCGAAAGTCACTTGGCCAGTTTTTTTTTAGGAATTTTGATCTATGCTCGCAGAACAGATGGTCGATGGGGCCGAAAAGGCCTCCCATAAGGTGGACCGATGACCTGGTGAGGGTCGCGGGTAGCCGATGGATGCGAGACGCACAGGACCGGTCGTTGTAGCGACGCTTGGAGGAGGCCTATGTGCAGCAGTGGACGTCTTTCGGCTGATATGATGATGATGATGATGAATTTTGATACAAAGATCAATGAGACCCGGTAACGGTTATGGGCCACTTTGCAAAAATCTATAATAACGTGAGTGAAGCGACGGGCAAAAGCTAGTTTCAGATAAATCGATGATATCGAAGACTTTCGCTAACGCAAGAAAAAGTTACCTAACTCCTTTTTAATCATTTTTTTACATTATATAACAAAATACTTTCAGCGTTTTCTTTTTAAAGTTTTTCCCTAAACAACAAAACCGTATTTAAAATTACATCGTATCTTTCACGGCTCGTTGCCTTAATGTTTTAATAAAATTAGTACCGTAACACAATAAATAGTGGGGTAGTAAGGTCGCTTAGGCCGAAGATACACTGGTTGGGTGATGGTACCCTAGTTTATAAATAATAATTTAAGCAGAAAATTGTTGGTTACAGCTCACAGACTCAGATCTGGACATATTCCATGCAAAAAATTCGCTTTCTTGATGAAAATAAATACCTCTCTCAACTGTGAGTTGTGTGGAGTTTTAGAGGACATGCATCACTTGTTGATGGAATGTGTTCGGCATGAGGTTGATAGAAGTAAATTGTTCAGGGCTTTGAAGTTGAACAATAACGATATAGGTATTCCACCAAATCTATACTAATAAAGCTGAAGAGTTTGTTTGTTTGTTTGCTTGAACGCGCTAATCTCAGGAACTACTGGTCCGATTTGAAAAATTCTTTCAGTGTTGGATAGCCCATTTATCGAGGAAGGCTATAGGCTATACGGGAATGGGAAATTTCTACGGGAACGGGAAAAAACGGGATATGCGCGTACGAAGTCGCGGGCAAAAGCTAGTATTAAATAAACCGAGCTCTGAAGATTCGAGAAAGCTGTTCGATTTTATGGCCCTGATACATTGATCTTATTGGTTTGATGTATATCTTGTATTAGGTTGCGATGGGACTGACATACGCTGTGCGTTATAAAAGTCCCTAAAATTTAAAGAATAAAAAAATAAAAAGCACTGGTGGGGAGTTTGTTTGGTACTTAGAGTGGCATACTTGATGACATGCTCTTAACGAACCAACACATATTTTCACCATGGTCTCATAGATGCTTTGTGTGACCTGCAAAGCCTTTACCCGATGGAATCCCAGACTTGGATGCACCTGACTAGCTTTTTGTATTTTTAATGGAATCAAATGAGAATCAATCAGGCACTAAGTAAAAGGCAACATTGGTCCATCAAAAACACTACAAAGTATAAAATAACCTTAAGTCGGTGTTTTTGGTTTTGTGTCTTCGTTTTTTAACACCGACTTCCGAAATTAAGGTAATTTTATACTTTGTAGTGTTTTCTTGGAAGTCGGTTATATTATTTTTGTAAAAAAGTTCTTTTTTTGTTTTTTTCTTTGAAGTGGTGATACTTGGACGACGTCTTCATCTGCGCAGATATTGAAATAAGCAAAAATGCTCATAAAATAAAAACTGCTAAACCAAACTGAATCAAATTTTACGGGACCAAATGGCAACCAATAATTAATTAAACAAATCGGATGAGAAACCTCGGAGTAATCGGTATATATACATACTAGTGGACGTCACGCGGTTTCACCCGCGTAGCTCCCGTTCCCGTGGGAGCACGGGGATAATATATAGCCTATGTTACTCCCTGATAATGTAGCTATTCATTGCTGAAAGAATTTTTCAAATCGGTCCAGTAGTTTCGGAGCCTATTCATTTCAAACAAACAAACAAACAAACAAACAAATCTTTTCTCTTTATAATATTAGTGTAGAAAACAAAAAAAGTACCACGCCAAATTGAAAACCTCCTCCTTTTTGGAAGTCGGTAAAAAATATGAAGCTAGTTGCACGTTCCTATGTGTAGGTCTTAATGGAAAAGAATATAAAAATTCCTCGCACATTCTTGCCAACAATGTTAACAAATCCAAATCAAAGTTTGTGCATCCTATTTAATTTTTTTAATGATTAAAAATCAACATATTACTCCTTCCGTTTTGGGCGGAGCAGAAGGGAGTGTTACTCTTACTGACTAAAACCCATCCGTGTTCCTCCTTTATTTATACCCTTTGCGTTCAGAGGCCGCGGTGACTCTTTCGAACAAATTCCGTAACCCTGGCAGGAAGTTTGTGCACCCTAGTGGTTGACTACTTAACTTTTTTTTCCTATAGTAATATCCGCAATTAGTCATCTAGGACTATAATCGGATCTGTTGAGTGAGAATTTGACTTCATGATGCTGGCACCACTGACAGATCCTCTAGAATATAGATTTCTTCTTCAGTCTTGAGGTACTTTCACTAAGGAGTTCCGATGCCAGAGGGTTTGGGTGAAGTGAGAGCATAATGCATACTTGGATTTGGCGGTTTTGACTTCCTCAAAGGTTGTTGGCATAGAAAGATATTCGTAAATTTTGTCGTTTCTAGTAAACTACGGTGCATTGACAATGTCCCAGAAAAAACCGTTCTGGGACCTTTGTTTGCGCATGATACTGTTTTTACAGACTATACTACAGATTTGGAGCCTATAGGATCAAATTGGCTTCAGGATGCTGCAATATATGAGGAGTTTGTTGTCAAATGAGAGGACGGAGTTTCTTCCCATTAGCCTTGTTAATTTTCTATATTTTAGGTTTAGGACTATCTAACTAACCTCCACAGTATACGGGTAATACGAGGTCCAGTGATAAGACTAGTCGTCAGATCTGGACACACCACGACGTAGTGTGGGTCTCATAGCGCACAGGCAAACCGCACATCTACGAACTATCAGCAAGATGCAAGTCGCGTACGAAAACAAATCACCTATTTTCTAGAACATGACACCTATTTTGCTCCTCGCTATGTAGCTTCAGCCTTAGAAAACAGTTTTTCTTGTCTCGTAAAAATGTTAAAAGGATTACGTTACATCGAGATTTACGTTCAATTAATTAGGAAAGAAGTATTTTATCTTAAACTTATAATTTGTATTTTAGAGGGGAAATGAAATCTGCGGTAGGTTTTTCACACTTGGCTGGCGTGGGACACGGTATTCCTACCAAACTTGCTGCTTCCCATAGCCTCCAGGGTGTTTCCTGAAAGAGGATTTGCGTGCTTTTATGCCTATTGGCCTAGTTTCGTTCTGTCTCCAGCTTGATAAGGAGAGAAGTCGGAAACTAAAAATTATATTATTTTCCTTACTCCTCCGCTATTCTTTTTTCATTAACTACAAACACAAATACACAAAAGTACAAAAAAAGTGAGTAAGTATATTTTATTTATGTATATATTTATGTTACTAACACTGAGTCTCCTTATTCAAATTAAATGATTGATTGATTGATTAATTTCGCTGCGGAATAAAAGATAGTGGAATCGTTCCTCCTGAACGCCTAATGTTGGAATTTTTCGTCGGCATTTTACTGTTTTTAGGTTCCGTTCGTCCGAATGACAAAACAGAAACCCTACCTATAGGATTATACTCATGTGTCTGTCTATCTGTCTGTCCATCGGGCACAGCCAATTTGCTCCAAATCGATTGGACCGATTGAGTTCTTTGTCAACGTGTACGAGCATCGCCACATGATATCTATTGTTTTAGTTTTTACCTGAACAAACAGTTGCTAATTCACCGATTTATACAAGCTACTCTCTGTCAAATTTCTTTGATAGATATCAACCTTCTGAAAAATTTGACAGTTTCGGGTAGGTTGATGTGCTGGCGTCTGTACATTTGCTGACTAGGTTATTACGCCCGCCACAAGCCACCTATTTTTGGTATTATATCATTTATTGTTTTACCTAATAAGTTGTCAATCATTATCGGACACAAAACAGTGAGTTTATTTCCTGTACACATCCTGGGTGATTCGTCCAACTACAGAATACATCTCAGTGCGAAGTTATTGCCCGTACACAACGTATTAGCTTCTGTGACCCAAACAAGCATGCGGAACGTTTAGTAAGTTTGATCATGGTACCCTATATGTAACCACAAAATAATAGTTTCACTATAATTATCTTCTTTTCAGACACATATTTTGAATCATGTCATTATCATAATTATGTCATTCATTCATCACTAGTGTTATCTATCTAATTCATTGGATCAGTAAATCATATCTGAATAATCATCTTATCTATGTTCTCAAGCGTCTATTGTGTACTTCCGTATCAGTAGGTCCCTGATAATAGATTAATGTGTATGGTCTGAATCTGTGGTCTATACGTCTGTGTATGTGGAGCGAGAGAGTAGTGTTTTAACCCCTAAAAGGGGACTCGGGTCGCTATCTCTTGGGCCTTTCTCCATACAAACGCATTCCGCTGTTTTCTTCGTTCAACATCACATTAATACGAATTTTCTTTTTTCCAAAACATAATTACTTAATGAATTATGACAATCCAAAAACCCGAAAAAACAGCCCGTTTTTACCGCCATATTCTATTTATAAGTTTGTAACAAAATAGAAAATAATAGAAGCATAGATATAGTCTTTCTCTAAATTTTGACATATCATTTTTTTAGATCAGTCCAGTTTTGAAGAAGAAAACAGCTGAATACCAAACGTCTTTTAGTCAAGGTTTTTATATGTAAATCAGTCTGAGCTGCAGTTGTCGCACTTTACTTGATAGGGCACAGTGCGACGTATCGGCAATAGTTTCTTCAAATACCTATTTTTCAAATTCCTCGGGACTAGAGTCCCCTCCTAAGGCTGTGTTGAATTCATTGGTGTGCATGAAACTTGGAATACCACATCCGTGCTTAGTTCAAATTGACGATGTTAGACTTTAGTTGGCCTACCGTAGTACGGAACCTCAAAAATGTATAGGAATCTCAGTCAATCAATTTTGAGTAAAAGAAAAAAAAGTTATTCAAACTGTGCTGTGTGACATACCAAATGTGCTTATTGTGAGATTCCAAATTCTTTTTTCATTGTTTTAAAACTAATAATTTGTAAGGTTCTTAACAAAACATTTTTTACCCTTTAGTTATCCGCACGGGTTCATTTTTACCGCCCACTGAGTAACTTTCTTTTTAGGACTATATTACCTACACTCCGACGAACTTTTCGCAATTGTTTGCGAATCACCGAAGATATTACTTTGCCGAGTATCTTAAGTTTTGTATTTTTTATCTTTAAATCTTCAGTGTAACACACCCACAGCTATGTAAATAAAAACCCGACCAAGTGCGAGTCGGCCTCTCACACGAAGGATTCCGTGCCTTAAACTTAAATTTTATTTGTGATGAGTTAGCTCTTGACTCTAGTCTAGGTTAGGGATGACAGAAACAAAGTCTACGATGGAGCGAGCTTACCCAGAAGGAGCCTGTGCACTCTAACTTTGAAGAGATGAGGGTTGTAAGCGTTTGGAAATACAGACTCAGGCAGAGAGCTCCATTCTTTTGCTGTGCGCATTATAAAAGACGTTTTTCTTTAATGGGAGCCCCTTTCATTTTATTATTTGTTGTTATAGCGGCAATAGAAATACACACTCTGTGAAAATTTCAACTGCTACCTATTGCGGTTCTTGACATACAGCCCGCTGACAGACAGACGGACGGACGGACGGACAGCGGAGGCTTCGTAAAAGGGTTCCGTCGGTTACCTTTCGGGTACGGAACCCTAAAAAGGGGAGGGGAAGAACTTAAACGGCGTCAAAAAAAATCGTATACATCGCTGTCAACGGGAAAAGTGCCCAGATCAATGGTAATTGAACAATCTTAGTTATTTATAGTATTTTCAGGTACAGTCGAGTCTCGGCAACATGACGTAACAAGTAAAGCTCTCACTGGAAAGAAAAATCACCGTGATCTCAGGTGGAACTTTCCGAGCAATAATGGCCTACTTTATAGATCTCAAGTATAATGTAACAAAAAATAACCGACTTCCTAACAAAACACTACAAAGTATAAAATAACTTTAATTTCGGAAGTCGGTGTTTTTGGTTTTGTTTCCTTGTTTTTTAACATTGACTTGACAAATTAAAGTTATTTTATACTTTTTACTGTTTTGTTAGGAAGTCGGCTATTTTTTTTTTTTTTTTATAAAGTTTTTTATTTTTCAATTTTAAGTAGTGATACTTTGAAGACGACATCGTCTATTCAGAAATTGAAATAAGCAAAAATGCTCATAAAATAAAAACTACTGAGCCAATTGAATTCAATTTTTATGGAACCAAATGGCAAGTATCGAACTAAAGAAGAATCACAGAAATCGGATCAGAAATCTCTGAATAATCGGTTTACATCCATAAAAAAAAATAGCAATCGACTTGAAAACCTCCACCTTTTTAGGGTTCCGTACCAAAATGGTAGAAAAGAACCCTTACAAGATCACTTTGTTGTCCATCCGTCCGCCTTTCAAGACGGTTCATCTCGGGAACGCGTAAAGGTATCGAGTTGAAATTAAAACCACATACTCAGGTCTACGACAAAGTTCTAAGTTAACGTAAAAAAAAAGATACGACCGTTTATGCCGCAAAAAACGTATATTTCGACAATCGCAAGGGAATCAAAATGTATAGGGTATTTCCCGTTGACCTAGAACTATGAATTTTGGCAAGTAATGCGACGGTATTGCTTCCAATAGACTTCCGGTAGACTTTTCCCTATACTTGTAGTATAAGACGTTATATTACAAGTATAGGGAAAAGTCTGAAAACCATACATTTGTAATTAAATCATAAAAAAATATAGTCTTTACTTAAAGTAATTTGTAGCTACAAATTTGTACGGAACCCTCGGTGGGCGAGTCCGACTCGCACTTGACCGGAAGTCGGTTAAATAGATATACTGGGTGATTTTATTTATTGGTAATTATCAGGGGTATGGATGCGGACTGCTAGACCGGGATGGTTGGCGCTCTTTGGGGATACTTACATACGTTCAGCAGTGGCTGATATGATGATTATGATCAGGAGTGAAATGACTCGGAACAACTGATTCCTGAATTCACAAGTTTTCTTTCATCATCATCATCATATCAGCCGAAAGACGTCCACTGTTGGACACAGGCCTCCCGCAAAAGGTGGGGGGGTTTGCCATAATCGCCACGCTTAGCAGGCGGGTTGGCGATCGCAGTGTATGGATGGTGTCGATATTTTACAGAGAACGCTGCTGCCCATTCTCTGACGAGTCCCTTAGTCGCCTCTTACGACACCCACGGGAAGTGATGGGATGGTATTATTCTTTTACGGCACCATGCGGCACCGGCCGACACCATACGGCATAAGTTTTCTTTAAAGAGGGTAAATTTATTGGTGAAATACACACAGTACAACCTGCCTTTTTTCTTCAGAGCAACGTTGGTCGTGTGACGGCCCCGGCAGCAGCGGAAAGACCACGTTGTAGCGACGCGCGCAGGGTTGGCGGCGGTAGTAGCGGCGCAAGAGTCTTCCTCAGCGTCACTACGCCGCGACTGCAGATGAAGATGGCGCAGATGTGATGGTGACCTCTTTTATAAACCGTTGGCTGATCGTTGCTATAGTCTGCTGGGGATTGATAACCAGCGACATCAATGCATCCTCCCTCACCTTTACAGTAGTGGTCGACTGTTCAAAGCTCCCGAACACACATTCATCAACCTGCCTGGAGTTTCTGGCGCTTCCGCGGCACAGTCAAAAACCAAAGAAACAAACGACTCCCAAGCCAAAATAATCTTTACCCTTTTTCTGAAGATCGAGCCCTGGTTTTATCACATACTAGTGGACGTCACGCGGTTTCACCCGTGTAGTTCCCATTCCCGTGGGAGTACGGGGATAATATATAGCCTATGTTACTCCCTGATAATGTAGCTATCTAATGCTAAAAGAATTATTCAAATCGGTCCAGGAGCTTCGGAGCCTATTCAATTCAAACAAACAAATCTATCTTCTTTATAATATTAGTATAGAAAACGCACGTTGTGCGCTAGAATATGACGTAAAACACGCCAGCATATGGTCGATTGATCGGGGTAGGTTAAGTTCTGTAAAAGTCTTCTTTAAAGAGAATAAAAGTATCCGGGGAAAATCATCATTATCCCTTATAAACGCTGGGGCAGATTTCCGGTACATCAAACGGCAGTTGGAACCATTGGTTTGACGTGCTTACCGAGGCACAGACCTTGGCAAGTGTTACTTATCCTCTAAGATCGACAAGTCCGGCTCAGTTATTATTTAGACGTGAGCTTCTCCACATTTATGTTCACAGAACTCAACAAATTGATTTTCGCGATATTAGAGTACATAGGAAAAGTAGTTCATAAATATACTAGTACTTTTCCACCCCCTCAAATATTGCCATTGAATTCAAATTCACCCTGTATAAATGAAACATCACAACAATTTATCATACTGTAAAAGCTTCCACAGTACAGCATTATAAATCAGATCAGCTTAAAGTATGTGACCCACTTGCGGGCTACGTTGAGCGACGTCGTTGCGATAGACGTTGATTAATTATAATGTATGCGGGTTCCGCTTCCCTTATTAGTAACGGTATTGCGCTTGAGTTTGTATTAAAATCGGTGGAGCACAAGCCTTTGATGTTTTGGCGAGATGATGTGAAGTTCCGAGATCATGCATGACTTGGAAATTGATTTAAATGGCGTAACAAGGGAAGACGGGTGATGGGGGTACCTCAAAGCCAATTTGATTATACTTTTAAGGGTCTAAAGTTATTTGCTTTTGAATTATTTTAAATTAAACTTCAAAACTGCAGCTTTTACCTTTATTTAAGGAAAACTTTGTGTTATTTATATCGTTACTGCTTTCCAAATATTTAAGGAAACATAGTGAGTAAACCGGCATACCTTAGAACTAGTTTGGAGGTATATGGCATAATACCAAATATCTATGTAATAACCCCGCACTTGGCCCGCGTGGTGGATTATGTCCCACTACCTCTCTGAAGGAGGCCTGAGTCCCAGCAGTATAATTACAGCAGTACTTATGAGCTGATTTTGTTGGATATGTTATGCCAAAAAAGAAATCAATGGTGATTGTAATTCAAATTAAATATAGAAGTTTCTTTGGGGGAAAAGAAAATTTATTATTTATTTATCATTGAATTATTATAACACTTTACAGATTGCTCCAAGACGATGTTATAACTTACATATTACAAAAAATATACATTACAGCAATCATCATTACTAAAATTAAATTAAATTATTATTTACTAGTGGACGTCACGCGGTTTCACCCGCGTAGTTTCCGTTCCCGTGGGAGTATGGGGGTAAATATATGCCTATGTTACTCCCTGATAATGTAGCTATCCATTGCTGAAAGAATTTTTCAAATCGGTCCAGTAGTTTCGGAGCCTATTCATTTCAAACAAACAAACAAATCTTTCCTCTTTATAATATTAGTGTAGAAGTAGAAATGTCCAGACCTTTTTCAATTAAATTTTGCGCTGTTTTGATATATCTCGGCAGGTTTTGGCAAAATATATCTTCCGATGTGACTGATTATCATTAATCAAACGTATGACTCGCGACATAGGGGCAAACTTGAGTAAATTCGTCCTCGCCAATGGTACGTCTTCACAAAAATATTGATTCACAATAATATGTTAATGTTTCCAAGAAAATCGCATGACTTAGACACACCGAATTATCATCTGCCTAGCCTTTGCCCGACTATATTGAGGTCGGCTTCCAGTCAAACCAGATTGAGCAATATTTTACGTAGTGCGGCTGCCTACCAGATCTCCACAACCCATTAACTGGGTAACAAAGTAAAGACTAGTGTTAGAAGCTATAGTTGTCAAAAAATAAAAGGCCCGTTTTGACAGCAGGATACAACATTGCTTTACTAGTAAGTATGAAAGAGACATAAAAATAAATCTCTTTCGCACTTAGTGGTAAAGCAATCTTCTATCCTTCTCTACTCAGCTGTTAAATCGGACTTCTTAGATTTTGGTGACTTTAGAGCGTCTAACTATCCGTAACGACTGCCAAAGATTTACAAATGACAGCCGGTACCAACGGCTTAACGTGCATTCCGAGACATGGAAGAGTGTCGGTATGTCACCCATCCGCAGACCAACCTCGGCAAGCGTAGCTTAACCTTGAAGATCGACCCGTACGGCTGTTATCTGCCTTATACGGACAGTAGTGAACCCATAAAACGTTTATCACTGTCGGTAAAAAGCAAAAATATGGAAAAAAAGGTCAATGATGAAAGCTTTCATTAGTTCATGATACCCTGAACGTTAATTCAATTTTATCTTACCCGATACTCCGTTGCAAAAGGTAAAAGGGTTTAATCTGGCTTCAAAATGCCCCATGAATGGGAAATGTGACCCAGGAACTGTTTTATCGGGGTAATTCTGTAATTACCTACTGCCACCGAGTTGACGTTCCAAAACGTTAACTTTTTTTGAGGTTCAAATACAAAATACAAGTATAACAATTACAAAATCCTTTATTTCAAATATACCAGTGACAGGCACTTTTGAATAGTCAAGGTCTGTCAGTCATATAGATGAAGCTAATTGTGCCGCGCTAGCGACAGGAGCAGCAAGTTGCTCTGCAGCAAAACGCACTCACCGACCTTATCTCCAGCGCGGCAGTTGCACGTTCCAAAGAGTAGAATCCTATGGAGAAGAACGTGCAAGAAACTCCATGAACACTCTTTTAAATCAGTATCTTAAGTTTCCCATAGGGTTACCAACGATCTACCCGTCTGTGTCATATGAGTCGTAATAGGTATTTCTGTTGCCAACATAAAAATAAATAATGCCGCATATTCGATATTCGCAAAACCTAAATAAAGGGCACTTGTTATTGACCTAGAATTATGAGATTTCACAAGAGGCTAGGTCTCCTAATGGTAGTAAAACTCGTATGAGTCAGATTCGCACTTGACCATTATTTTTAATATTCTGATTTTCTGTCAATCAGCCAGCCTATTCTGTCATTACGTGAAGTGAACTCTCAAGGAATGACATTTCTCTTCAATCTCACTTCACGTATCTACGTTTTCAAGTTAGTTAACTGATTAGCACAGCTGAAATATCTTGAATTTACCTATTTACTCCTAAATCTAAATAACTAATGCAAATAGGCATCAATGTAAGGACGACTTAAAAATTTAACTGTCGAAATGCGTGTCTGACTGAAAGTAGCACTGGTAAGGGTGCAAACATAAAGATACAGGTACCCGGTGGGTGTAGGCAGGGCTGTGCAGACCGATCGATGCAGGTATAATATTCCCAGTTTGTCTTATGTGCTCAGTTATAAAGAAACAGGTTTAAACTTGTCGGTGCCGATCAGTACCGACTACCTGGACCGAGCCATATGTTCGACGAACTGGAGGAAATGGTTGTCAATAAGGATAGTTTTACCTGTTTCTGTATGCTGGTTAGCTCTGCATCGATAGGTACCGGTCCGCACAGACCTGCCTGCACCCGGAACCTGTATCTTTATGTTTGCACCCTAACTTGTGACACAGAGTGTGAGTGGGTTTATTAGTAAACTCAAAGAGTCAACTGAAAGAACTCTAAAGAAACAACCGAAAGATTGTGTTAATTAAAGATGATTTGTATGTATATCTTAGATGACAATGACTACATCAAGAAAAAGAACTTAGGCCCTTGAGGCGGTTTAGAGAGGTATTCCATGAAGCACACTCAAACGAAGCACACCCAGACGAAGCGCACCTAAAGTATTACACTTAGCACACCCGTAGGTGGGCTTCAAATGAAAAAATAGATTGATTAATTTCCTATTCCACGAAGCACACCTACGAATGTCACTCGCATAGTGCGGGGGACTAAGAAATAAAAATGTCGATAAAAGAAAATATTGTCAGCTAATTATGAAACAATCTGTGATTTTATTAAGAGCACAACAAAGGAAAATAATAGAAAAATAGTTAAAAAATAATTATTTTTTTGGAAAGTTAATTATGAAACAATCTGTGATTTTAAAGTAAGATTACAAAAAATACAAATATTGTGTCACATTATTATAATGAAACTGAATGATGTTAGAAATTTAAGTTAGTCTTTTAAATAATAAATATTTTCTTCTATCGACATTTTTATTTCTTAGTCTCCGCACTAAGCGAGTGGGAGTGATATTCGTAGGTGTGCTTCGTGGAATAGGAAATTAATTATTTTAAATTTTTATTTGAAGCCCACCTACGGGTGTGCTAAGTGGAATACTTTAGGTGTGCTTCGTCTGGGTGTGCTTCGTTTGGGTGTGCTTCATGGAATACCTCGGTTTAGAAACACTGACACTAGGGTATGTGTGAAGTAGGTATTAACAAACAAAGAAACAAAATAAAAAACACCGACTTCCGTAATTAAGGTTTTTGTATACTTTGTAGTATTTTGAAAGTCGGTTATATTTTTTTGTAAAATAGTTTTTAGCTTTCGCGAAACACAGACTCCGACAGGGAATTCCAGTGAAAGTATTTCCAAAACGTGTGCGTATGAGCGTACATGTTACGCAGACCTCAAATATATTAAGACAGGGGCCGAAAAATGATGTGTACTCTTTATAATAGACTACATACGGCTTCCGAACCCTTCAAGGCACAAAGGCCTAATATTATGTTATATAAATAAATCGCAATAGGAAGTGAAAGGTCCTGTGGTTGCGAACAAATATTACCTATACAAGACGGGTTCTTTGTTGAAAGAAGCGGATGCGGACTTACTATACCGAAAAAGGATGGTCAATTATTAAACGACTCTATCCAATCTAGGTGGAGCAGAAGAAGTCATTTGATGATTTTCCAATAGTGCCCTTTGCGTTCCAGGGCCGCGGTGACTTCTTCGAACAAATTCCGCAAAACTGGCAGATGCGGACTTACGGTATCGAAACAATTGTGTAATATAACGTACCTCTTGAATTGTAGTAACTTGTTTGTGTGTGCTGCAGTGGCTTTATTAAATGGCGGATTATTAATAGTACGTATGTAGCCGACCCGTTGCGAGGGCGGTAAGGTTCAGACTATGCCCCATTTGCTGGAGTGTCCAAATGCTTTAAGCAACCTGCACTCGAGATGGTTCAAACAAGGCCTCTATGGTTGATATAAACGTGGCTCCCTATTGGGCCCAAAAATATACTATTATTAACCATCGACACGAAAATATGAAGACGGTGGGTGAAAATGTCTATTTTATTTTGGGTCTATGGACTATAGTCCACCAATGAGCTAATCGTGAAAGCATGTTAAGCCGTTGGCACTGGCTGTCAATTGTAGATCTTTGACGGGTGTCACGTGTAGCCAAAAAATCAAATATCAGTCTTTTTGTTTTTGGGATAAGCCCGCCACACATTCCCAACCACTGCATCTCCTGAAAGCCAGGATCAACAGTGGCGACCATCAGAAAAATGCCCAGCCAATGAAGCCCGACGAGTCCCGGAGGAACGATTCAACTGTCTTTGATCCCGCAACGAAATTAATCAGAAAAGTACAGCGGAGGAGTAGGAAAAAAAATATATAAATTCCACTTCCCTCCATATCAAGCAGGAGACAGGAGATAGAGCTAGGCCAATAGGCACCATGGGACATATACAACTGGGTTAAGCCCAGTTGCCAAACACCACGGAAAATCAGTCATCAGTCTTGCCAAGGTTTCGTATCAGTTTCTGGATCGTGAAGTCCACAAAAAATACTGGTATTCAGAGGCAATCAGTTAGACTGGAAGCCGTCCCCAAAATAGTTGAGAAAAGACTAAACAGATTGATTGATAGACAACAAATATTACCATTTTACTTCCAAACTACTTCAGTTGGCAAAAAGTTTGAGTGATGAACATAAAAACAGGCTCATCAGGAATTACAAGGCACTAAGAATAGAAAGCTCATACATACAGTTAGTTTATGGCGTTTTAATTAGACCGAAATCGCACAGAATAGCTTCCACGCTTGTATGTAGCGCTTCATCTAGTGAGTAGCAAAGGGACTTGCTAAGCTCCAGTGGTGCGATTCTGTAGAAATCTCACAGTGTAGGTACACTTATATGTAGTGAGCTGTAAATTCATACAAACAAAATAGAATGAAAATTCACTTCAAGCTCACTCCACTAAAGTTCACATGGTGAGATGTGTACAGAATAGACTGGCTGGAGCTAAATGACCTGATAGAGAAAGAAAGAAAATATGTTTGTTCCGCCCAAATTGACGCAGAAAAATTATTAAACCTATCAACTAACTCAAAAACGAAAACAAAAACCAGTTTCATTGTCAAGTCATGTCAGGACCGGACACTAGCTGCGACTCTCTAGTCACACCGTAGACAGGTTTTCGACCTTACTTCCTCCTCCTCCTTGCGTCGTATTCCTCAGTGCTGAGGGTCGTGACCTCCCTTTTGTATCACTTTCACACGAATGATGTTTCTCCACCTGTTTCTGTCCCTGGCGGTGTGGAGGGCGTTGTTAACGGTAGTGTTAAGGGCGGTGCGAATCTGGTCAGACCAACGTATTAGACTGCGTCCACGAGGTCCTTTTCCATCTACTTTGCCGGTCACGATGAACTTACCAGCCAACGCAAATTCCAGTACCAGATACGCCAAACTTAACAGATATGCGACCATCTTCAAACATAGTAAGTCTAGATTCCGTCTTACCAATGAAAGTTCATGAACCATGTCTCATAACGTCTCCAGCTCGTAGGAGGTAATAGGCAATCATCTTCATTTACTTAAAACAACGATTTTAGGCTCATCCTCAAACGTGCTTACGGCTTATTTCTTATGAAATTTGATATTCCATAATTTATTCATACGATTTCGGTTGGTTGGTTCCCTTCGACGAAGAATTTTCCGTATTATAATATGTTTCAGATTTTGGATGAATAAAAAAGGGAAACTTTTTATAGTGGTCGTTTTAGGATTATTGTGATACTTACCAAGAGTTTTAAGTTTAGTATGTTATTTTTAGGGTTCCGAACAAAAAGCGGAACCCTTATAGGATGACTCGGGTGTCTGTCTGTCTGTCCGTCTGTCTGTCTGTCTGTCTGTCTGTCGGTCTTGTTGGTCTTCTACAGATTGTACTTCGGTGAGTGTGTCCAAGAACTCCACGACCTCATCCAACCATCTTCTACGATCGGACATCTGGCCGCACTGCAAGTTACCATCCCTACCTTGTTGCTATTCCACCAATTCGCACTAAGCGTTTCCAAACGTGTTTTATAATGCGCACAACAAAAGAGGTGGAACTCTCTAACTACGTCTGTGTTTCCGAACATTCAACCCTAATCTCTTCAAAGTAAAGTGAACAGGCTTCTTCTGGGTAAGCAAACTCCATGGTCGACTTTGTCTTTGTTACCTCTGACCTAGACTGGGTTCAAGTCTTCATTTCTTTACCATTCAAATCAATGAGATCAATGTCACCTCATGAAATACACAATGTCGTCCTAATATATAAAATTCTTCCGTTACTGACTGATTGACTGACAGACAACGCACAGCTAGTATAATATAAAAATGAATCCCTTTTTCTCTTGATCACGGCGTCACGCGTGTATGGCTGGGCCGAAATCGCATTTTTTTTTTTGTGTTTGCCTTTGTCGGGATAATGTTCTTATGAAAGAAATAATTAAGCAACTTGCCAGTTGACGGGAGCGAAGCCGTGTGGGACAGCTAGTAAGAAATAATATCAAAAACAGAAGTTTCCCGTCTATTTCATTATAATTATATACGTGTGAATTTCGGGTTTCAGCGATAAGCAAGGGATGTGTATTGACCGAAAAATTGGTATCGTGCTAATTCAAGCGAGCAATCGCAATTTCAAGACATGTCTTGAGTGCAAAATGGAGGAGCTTGTGGCTAAATAGTACGAGTAACAGCCGCAAGGTTTGATCTTCGAGGTTAAGCAATGCTTACTAAGGTCGTCTGTGGATGGGTCTTTACTTTGTCATAAATCTTGAGAAATTAAAATCTGTCGGAGTAATACGTTCACAATATAGAGGTATGAACAAATTATTTCAGATACATTCAATCCTACCCAAATTTTATAGCTTACGATATTTCAAAGTCTTTTCTGGAAGAAAACAATATTATTAACAATTTTACGCGATTTATTATAAACTAAAGTCCCCGTCACGAGAAGCTATAAATTTTATAAACAAAGAACTTCTACTAAGTTACGTAGCGACAACAAATAATCACAAATTCAATCAACTCAAAGTAACATATTACGAGTAATACGAAACTAACGAGCCATTTCACTTTGTAGAGTTATATTTTATCGATATATAGCGCTGTCATCTAATATTTTGTGGTACTGGAACGCGTTTGACTCAAAGAGCAAACATTTGAAACACTTGAATGTGTGTTTACAAAATTTACAGTTTCTCGTGGCGGTTAAAGCGGGTTTGCCTCCAGTCACCGACTCTATAATCTCTACAATGTAAATGACAGAATCTCCCAGGAAATCTAAATCGTGTTCATTTAACTTCTGATTTCTAACTCCGTTCAACAATTTCCTTATTCCTTCAAAGTTTGGCGATTTTTGTTACAACTTTACCAATAACATCTTTTCGATTTCGGGTAAGTTACTTTACTTTTGTGTTTATTGAACTAGATAAGAATAAGATTCTCTTATCAGTTCAATTCAATGTAATTGGCATAATAATTAATGTGATACGTTTCGTCTGTAATCCATGTAGACAATTATTTTCATTTCATAATACGAGTAGGTATTAAGTAGGTACTATAATATTCGTCGTAGGTATATTGTTTGTCATCAGTTGATTGCTGTGCTGTCGTCGTAACAATGTGTAATGTTTTAGTAAATTTGTTTTTTGTTTTTTTCATTTCGTTTTAATTATGTCTCAACAGTGTAAATTGTAACCCATGGGAAGTTGCGAGGTAACCCCATCACAAGTATCCTTATGACTTACTGGGGTTGCCTCAATTTTGTGCTGTAGAACAATAAAATTTTATGAGAAACAATAAAAACTTTTATTTTAATTAATTATTTAAGCGTTGTCTGCAACTGTGTTAACATTTTGTGCAAAATTAATAGGTAAGTATAATTAAAAATGACTGATGGCTTATCAAAACAGATCATTTTTAATTTCCGTCATAGTAAATAAAATAAAGATCGTTTTTCGTGCCATTTATTTATCGGAAATTATGTCATTGCCACGTTCGGAATTTTCTGCAAAATTTTAAAACTTTTGAGTCGTTTTATTCATAGGAATTAGGAAGGAATTTAAGCACTGCTAACGAATGCACTGTTCGTTAGCGGTGCTTCCTTCATAATACCTATGTCATTGATATTATGTGCCGTTTGAAATTAGAACTGGCTACGGGAAAAAGTTAGGTAGTTAGAGTACCAAATTGGCTAAACCTTTCATAATTACAGCCAAAAAACGTCCACTGCAAGATATAGACTAGTCCAAATAAAAAAACACTACAAAGTAAAAAATAACTTTAATTTCTGACGTCGGTGTCAAAAAAACCGAAGGAATAACCAGACCGTCGTTGTTTTTGGTTGACTCTTTGTTGTTATTTTCAATATTAAAATTATTTTAAAATAAGTAGTGTTTTATAATTGGAAGCCGCGTGTATTTTTTTTTGCAAAATAGCTTTTTTTTAAACGTGTATTTCTTTAAAAATGTTTCTTTCCCCTTTAAAAAAACAATTTTGTTTATGTTATGTCAATTACTAGTAGGTCAATTACTTTGTCATACAAAATAACTGTTACTTTACACTTTCTACACTTAATTTTCATTAACAGCTGTCCTACCAGTCTAGGCTGTCTGAAGGTCATTCTTATTATTGATAAGCCTACGTATAAACACAAATCTGTCTGTCTGACTAAATGAATATCTCCGCTACTTGAATGCTAGTAGGTATTGGTACTACTCGTTGCCCGCATCCAGAAGTATCGGCCCGGGTAACAATATTCTCCTCGACTGCTAAAGATGTTCAAAGTCTGATAACACTAGTTTACAAAAAAAATAAAAAAAATGTCCTTGCAGTAAATTACATATTTTTTTAATTAGCTGCAATAACTCAATGCAAACATGTACATTTTTAATTTTTATCACGTCACAGATGGAAGATATCGACCCCTTTTAGTTTCGACTACCCACAAGTTTGTTCCGAAATAGCTAGTCTTCATTTTGATAAATGTTTGTTTCCAAAAGGTCAAAGAGGTTGGTTAGAGTACATTCTGGCTGTTTTTGGTGAAATTATTGTATCTAAGAAAGAATATTCTATAAAGAAAACACTCAAATATGCCTATCTTTTATTACTTGAAAATTCCGGTCTCTCGTCGGGATAAAAGTGGGTTTCTCAAGTGTTTATAGAAAAATGTAGAAGAAAGCTGCTGGAATGCAAGTTTAAATAGATTGTTGAAATTGCAAGCAAATGATAAAGACCCACCATGCAACCACGAAACTGATTGTTACTCCTATCGCTAAAAGCATTTGGCTTTAATCATAAAACCAAGGGTTAAATTACACGTGCGGATGTCCAAGCAGCTTTTTTAATATTTCAAAGGTGCTAAAAAAAGCATTTGGATTATTAAAAAATATCAAAAACGTCGACACTAATTCATTTTAGTCTCGTTATCTTTGCAAAAATATATGGGGAGTATTTTCGAAATGTGACGTGTTGGAATTTTTTAATATTTTTTTCTAAACTTGCAGCACCTCATTAATTAAGAATAAACACTTTTCCGTTCCAGGGCAAAAACCTTGTAAACTAGTGTAATTTATACTAATCGTCCTCCTCATAAGTTGGAGGACTCATTCAGATGAATCAGTTCAGTTTTGGAGCAAAATGACAGACGAATAGACAGACACACGAGTGATCCTATTTTTTTTCACTTCAGTTTCTTCCCGTTTTTTGTACGGGACCCTAACAAAAAATGAATCGTGTAATCGTGCATTTATTAGTTCCACAATGGTGATTGATGATATGTTGACCAAAACATCATTTAACTTCATTTAAAATTGAATCGGAAAGCTATTTTAATAACGTATTTACTGAAACAATACACTTCGAATATTGAAAACAGTTATTTTACACAACGTTCTTGCAAACAAAGGTATTCGAACATACAATAAAATTATTGCATGAATGCGAAATGATTTTATTGTTCGAAACTATGGGGTATAACTTGGTAGGTAATCAACTAACGAGATTATTAAGTAGTTGAGTGATTAAACAATCATACTGTACCACATACTGCGTACTTATTAAGCGTAATGTGTAAAACTATGAATTTTAGAAGCAAGATCCGACGGGGTACCTATTCATCTGTGGTATTCAAGCCACTTATATTGTGTATTTGATAGTCCTGTTGACCGATATTAAGGCTTGTATACATGCCAATGACCTTGTGCATATAAACGGAGCTAACTACTCCTCTACGCGCAACTCCGCTTCCCGCATTTTTAATTTATTATAAAAAACACATATTTAAAAAAAAGTAACAAAACTAAATTATTTTCGTTTGTATTGCAAAGCAGTAGAAATTTTATTTTAAAGACTTTTGGTAAAAAATGAAGGAGTAAAATGGTTTCATCGCAACGATTTGGAGGTGATTTCGTGATTTTTTTTTCTTATTATGTGATACCGATACATAAATTCTGGCTAAACCAAATTATATATCTTACGTAGATTACTACCTATTTTTTACAGATGTCGTTTCTCAGTAAACGCCGACGAAAAGTTGCTTCATCTGCACGCTTTTTTAAGCATTTTTTTGAGAGAACAGCCTTAATGTGTGTACTTACTACCATTAAAGCATGTTCGAGACGGATGTAATCCAGCGTTCCATCCAATGTAACCTTGCCTGTTGCCATCCATTTAGACTGCAGATGCAATTCAAATTCAAAACAACGCTGGATTAAATCCGTCTAGAACATGCTTTACCATGCAACGATAAAGAACTATAAGCATAAAATCCTCATGGTAGCTGAAACTAGGAGTAAGTGAAGAAACATTATCAAGGAGGGTTCCCAAATAATTTCCAATGGACAGAACGACCGGACGGATTTGTAATGCATTTTATAATTTTTAGGATTCCGAAAAAAAAAAACGGAACCCTTATAGGATCACTCGGGTGTCTGTCTGTCTGTGCGTCTGCGTCACAGCCAGTTTTCTCCAGATCCACTGGACCCATTCTGTTGAAATTTGGTACACATATGGATTTCTATGACCCAAACACGGACGCGTTACGTAAGTCATTAAATATTTAGTATGGGGGTCACTTTTGAAGGTCAAACTAGAAAATTAAAAAAAAAAAAAATTTTGAACAATATTGTCTGCCATATCAAATGAAAGGACTTACTGTGAGGGTTTTAATTATATTTTTTTTCATAATTTCAAAATAAATGGTTTAGAAGTTATTCAAGAAATTAGACGAAAAATGACCATTGCCCACTTATCTCCGAAACTACTGAGCCTAAAATTAAAAAAAAAATGGAGATTATAGATCTTGACCTAAAGATTACAGGAACACCTATTAGAAGTTTGTAGTGTTAAAATAACATGTTAAAAAAAAAGATTCGTTCGGAACCCTTTGCACGCGAGTCCGACTCGCACTTGGCCAGTTTTTGTTAATAAGCTCGTATTCTTGGCACTTGTTGGCGGATGCTTATTTATACTTCTAAATTATGGAAATGTGTATATAATAAAGCTGATATGTGTCAAACAAAAAGCGGCCAAGTGCGAGTTGGACTCGCCCATGAAGGGTTCCCAACCAAAATCCTTAGCTTTTATTACTTGTTGTTTTTGCGGCAATGGAAGTACACAATCTGTGAAAATTTCAACTAGACGGATGACATTTTCACAGATTGTGAATTTTCATAGGTCAGCTCGTCGGTAGGACAGCTCGCTGACAGAAAGACGGACGGACGGACAGCGGAGGCTTAGTAATAGGGTTCCGTTGGTTACCCTCTGTCAAAGCAGCCGAAAAAAAATTGTAAGTCAGAAAGAACTTTACGATCTCACCCCAACAGCCCCCTTCTACTATTAGACATCTAGACGCACTGCAAGTTACCATCCCTAGCTTGTTGCTATTCCACCAATTCGCACTAAGTGTTTCCAAACGTCTTATAAAAGACGTTTGAATGTGCACAGCAAAATAGTGGAACTCTCTACCTGCGTCTGTGTTTCAGAACCCGTTCAACCCTTATCCAGTTAGAGTGAACAGGCTTTCTTCTGGGTAAGCTCACTCCATCATCGACTTTGTCTTTGTCACCTCTGACCTAGATGAGAGTCAATAACAAACCCATCTGAAATTAAAAAAAAGCCAGCCAAGCGCGAGTCGGACTCGCGTATGTAGGGTTCCGTACCATCGTATATTTATTAACCGACTTCCAAAAAGGAGGAGGTTCAGAATTCGCTGGGTTTTTTTTTTATGTATGTACACCGATTACTCCGAGGTTTCTGATCCGATTTCTGTGATTCTTTTTTAGTTCAATGCAGTATACTTGCCATTTGGTTCCATAAAGACAGACGGACGGACAACAAAGTGATCTTATATGGGTTTCTTTCTACCATTTTGGTACGGAACCCTAAAAAGGAGGAGGTTCGCAATTCGGTTGGTATTTTTTATGTATGTACACCGATTATTCAGAGGTTTCTGATCCGATTTCTATGATACTTGCCATTTGGTCCCTTAAAAATTTAATTCAATTTGGTACAGTAGTTTTTATTTTATGAGCATTTTTGCTTATTTCAATTTCTGCGGTGACGAAGACGTCGTCTAAGTATCACCACTTAAAAGTGAAAAATATTTTTGTTTTCAACAAAAAAAATATGACCCACTTCCAAACAAAACACTGCAAAGAATAAAATAACCTTAATTTTGGAAGTCGGTGTTAAAAAACAAAGAAACAAAACCAAAAACACCGACTTCCGAAATTAAGGTTATTTTATTCTTTGTAGTTTTTTGTTTGGAAGTCGGTTATATTTTTTTTTGATTTGTTGATATAGCGGCAACAGAAATACACACTCTGTGAAAATTTCATCTGTCTACCTATTACGGTTTATGAGATATCGCCTGTTGACAGACAGACGGATGAACGGACGGATGGACAGCGGAGCCTAATTAATAGGGTCCCTTTGGGTACGGAACCCTAAAAAATAACGCAGGGGCAGGTGAAACCGAGTGACACCGCTAATATAACATACACACTAAACCAAATCATAAATATTCCAAAAAACGAAACCAACGAATACTTACACAAATAATCTTGTAATACCTTGTAGATCCATTCCTAGGCAAAAAATATCGTCTAGAGTCTACTTTCCCAGCCTAACAGTTATCTCTATATTCAGGCCTTCGAATCGTACGCGAGAACTGACGTCACATATAGCCATCCTGTCATTTATTTGAGCTCTACTGGTTCTTGCTCAAAGCTTCTTATCCTTTTTTCGGGCAAAAATGGTCCAAGATATAATTTATCTATCTGCGGAAAGTATTTCAAAATCCGTTTAAGAGGCCTACTACAATTTGACTGTGTTTTTTGCGTAAAAATGGGGAATTTTGTCTTCCTTATTCTTGGAAAATGAAATATTTAGACAACTTTGGCTTATTTGGTAGTCCAGAATAGTTATTAGTATAGTGTATAGCGGCCTCACTTTTCGCAATTTTCTCTTATTTATTTGAAAAAAGCCAAAACTTCGAAGTAGGCACTTTTTCGAGCTCGTGGATTGAACTACTGAACTAACCAAATGAAATTAAAAATTTATATCATAATATTCCTTAAATAGTAAATTAATTCGTGGCGGCCTCAGAATTTTTAAAAAAGAATGGGAAATCGAAAATCCGTGTGCAATACTTAGAATATTGTTGGCAACTCCACGGCTAGTTACAATCACAACATTTTGAATTTCCCACGCAAATTGAAATTCCGGTTGGCGCAGTGGTTGAGCGATGGACTGCTGCGCCGCGTGTCGTGGGTTCGATTCCCGCACGGAACAAATATTTGTATGGCCTACAGATAGTTGTTCCGGGTTTGGCTGTTTGTGTATGTGACTTTGTAGGTTTGTAAACGCACCCACGATACAGAAATAATTCCTAGTGCGGGGCAACGTTTTTTTTTTAAAAAAAAAAAAGAAATTACTGCTTGAAAAAGGTAACTACTCTTCTATACAGCGTACAGAATAAACGAAATACCTAAAAAGGGTTCATTGTACTCGTCAGTATCATCATCAATCAGCCGAAAGACGTCCACTGCTAGAGATAGGCCTCCCCCAAGCGTCACCACAACGACCGGTGCTGCGTCAGTATGAACAACTTTTAATACGGGACCAACACTGAAATCGTGAAAAAAATCGACTACCTCATATATTTATATGCGCGTAACTCGACAAGTATACTGAACAGCTGCTTTGATTTGCGGTTTCGGGATTGGCCCCATTGTCAAAGTTGTTCAGAATGATAAGTAAAATGACCCCTCTGCAGGTGAAGTGTACACGAGGTGAGTAACATAAACGCGAGTTTTCAACGTTACTAAGTATTTAATTACCACGTCTCTTCTTTATAACATGTGCAGTTACAAATATATATTTATTTTAAAGACTAGACACTGTTTTGTTTAATACGAGCACAATACGGACAATACGAGCACTAATTAAGGGGCTATGCAAATAATAAGGCCGTTTTGAGAATTGTTTTTCCTCGTAAAGTACCTATAATAGGGATTAGATATTTCGGTTCATGTTTCTTGTCTTTATGATCTACCTAAATTCTAAAGGAATACACGATACGAAGAAATTTTCTCGATAGAAAAAAATTGCAAAGTTCGGTCTGTCTTTTTGCCATTTTCATTTTCATGGCGTAATGCATTGTATTGATTCTATGAAAACTACTTTTAAACATAGAAAATAATCTTATCTAGCTAAATTCTTAATATATTTTGATTTCGTTATACTTTTATGTTATATAATCCGAAAATTAATTTTGGCACTTACGTTATTTATTCCGTGCCGCCCTCATTCTGTCGCCATCTCATCTTTTGCCTTTTAAAAGTATTTGCATCACTGTCGATTCAGATCAATTTAGATGGTCCGTGGGCCTTGTCAACGTAGCACCTATGTCACTTTTTTGCAGATCCGAGCTGTCAGATTTTCGTAATTTAAATATTTTTTTTTACAATATTTTACATAGTTCAGCAGCTTAAAGTTGTAATTTATTAAAATTCGTGCTATGAAATTATTTTCACTGTAATTTTGTGACCTTGAACAATATATAATCGTAGTTATTTTCTATTCGTGCCAACATTGAAATGATGTATAAAATGGTATGAAATAAAAGACTGAAAATAGATAAAGCACAACGTTTGGGAACATACCTGAACGCAACAAAGGATTCATATCACAGGAAATTAATAGTGGCTAATAACACCGGCAAATCATTATAAAATCATCACTTTCACTTTTGTGTATAGAACATCCACAAACATTGTTTTTGAGTCACGTAAAGTAATATAGCTATAGCATTTTTTTTTTTTGGACTGGAGTGTCTATTTTTATAGCTCTTATCTTAAAATGTATCTTGAGAAACAGGCTAAAATAAATAAATTTATTTCGTGCTATGAAAGACGTCAAACATCAATATGTCATGTAATTAAACTTGCCAGTTTACGAAAAAAAATGAGTTTAGAAACTGGCTTTTGCCCGCGACTTCATCTGCGTGAATTTCAGAACTAGGTCAAGAGGGAAGTGAGAATAATTCAAAAAATGTATAACGCATAATCATAAAGATAGGAATGATGTCAGAGGCCTCCACACCTACTTTAAAAGAAATGAAGAGTAAATAAATAGTAGTCAGTCCCGAAAATTTTACTCCTTCATGATTCTGACCTCCTTGTAGTTTCTACTGCTCATAATTCTAGCCCCAAACATACTTATTCGAGATTCTATTAGACAATGACGCCTTTATTTAGATGATTTGATGTTTATTATTAGATTTATAATGTTGTTGCGGTACAGAATTAAAATATTAGTTCTAAAACCAATCAAGTAGGAGTGAAGTTACAATAATCGCACCCAGCTCAAAATTGGTAGGATTGTTCAAAACACTATGATAAATGAAATCTAAAAAGGCCTCATCGATCCGATACCTGGAAAAAAAAATACTTGGGGTCAAAAGTCACAAAAACGTGTTTTTCGCGATTTTCAGCAAAACGGTATCTATCAATTAGGATTTGGTTTCCGCACTTAGTCCTGATGTTGGACCATTGTGCGTGAGCCAATACTCCAACCAGCCAACCTCCCTCCAGAAACAGTAGTGCTATTCTGTAACAACATTTTCGTATCTCGACAGTGAAATTCGAGGTGCGTTTCAAATTAAGACCTTTATGTTGTGTGCAATAAAGCTCACTTTGTGAGTTTTGTCACTCAGGTGAAGCTCGATATCGAAATAGTTACTTACAGAATAGACTAGCTTATTAATTTTCCCGGTGTGTAAAAACATCTGTAAGCGAGTTCTGTGACCCTATTGTTTGACTCCGTATTTTGGTAACGCCTGTGCACTCAAGGAGTACGTGCGATACCGTTTCCTCTTCCTCCATGCATGCTCTGCATAAAGGACTGTCCGTAATAGCTATCGTGTGTAAGTGTTTGTTAAAGGATGGCATAGCCTCCCTGGACTGCCTGCTGCGGGGTGCTAAGGCCTACCAGCGTTCCGCTTGTTTGTGGGTGTGTTCTTGTAGCCATGTGCGCAGCTGGCCGAAGGGGAGTGGTACTATGGGTTCGGCTACAACAGCCACAGTATCAGATCCCCTCCTGGCCAGCTCATCGGCCGCGTCATTTTTTTGTGATTCGCTGTGTCTTTTTATCCACTGCAGCGTCAGTGTTGCGGTTGGTCACCGTGATGCGTTCTAGTGCATTGTGGCATTCTTATACGAGTTTCGAGGTGGTGTGATGCTTCCTTAGGAATTGAGGGACTGAGGCGCTGCTGGAGAGTATGCGAATGTGGGTATCCGTGACACCCCTGGCTTCTATGGCATAGACCGCCAGGATAAAGCCTACGCATTCCGCCTGATAGACGGTGTTGAGTTTACCTAGCGGTCTGGATATTCTGATGTTAAGGTCATTGGAGTAAACTCCAACTACGGTTCCGGAGCTTGTCTTTGATCCGTCAGTGTCCATTCTCAGCTCTTTGGGACCTGAGTGATCGCTCAAGGAGGTGTGGAAACGCATGCATATTATGACGATTACAACTCTTCCAACTTTTTGAATCGATATATCTCAGAAACGGTGGCTCTTAGGAAAAAAGTATCTAGCCAATTTATAGATAATTATTTATCTGATCTGCAATTTTTGTCTGAACTAATTTTATGATAAAACTTACCGTTTTGCTGAAAATTGCGAGAAGCCTATCGTGTGTAAGGCCTCATCGATCGATCGTGATGATGCGTGCTAACGCGCTTTAAACGAAGTTCAGGCGCCGATGGTTAATTTTTGCATACAAAAATTTTGTGGCGCTGTAATCGTAGATCTATTTGTATCGATACAAACGCGCTGATACGGCGATAGACGGTATAAAAGCGCTGCAGTCGCGCGTATGTATTTTTATACAGAAATCTCTGTGTTTTCACCAGACTCCTCAACAGTAGTACGTAAAATGGAGTCTGACGAGACAGCACTGCTTACTCTGGCTTTATTACTGAAAGTATAAAAAATAAGCGACATTATTGGATTAACCCATTCACGAGCGAAAGAAGATTGAGTGATGGTCATTTTAATACAACTTTTAAAACATTGCCCAATCATAAAAGATGGGGGAAAAATTCGAACTGCTATCGGATGTCGTGTGAATGACAAGTAAACCATGCAGTGCCTCTCCCCCACACCTTTCTCCGACAGCTAAGAGGGGACTCTAGTCGGTAACTCTTGGGCCTTTCTCCATACAAACGTATTCCGCTGCTAGAGCTATGATTTTTTTTTCCAAAAAATCTAGATCGAATTAATACGTGCTTCTATCATTTTTTTTTCCAAAACATAATTACTTAAAGAATTATGACTATCTAAACACCCGAAAAAACTGCCCGTTTTTACCGCCATGTTCAGACGACTATCAGATATCAGATCTATTTTTATCAAAATAGAAAATAATAAGAGCATAGATGTAGTCTTCTTCTAAAATTTGATACATAATTTTTATACATCAGTCCAGTTTTGAAGAATAAACCAGCGGAATACAAAACGTCTTTTGGTCAAGGCTTTTTTAGGTAAAATCAGCCTCTGATGCAGTTGTCGTTTTCGCACTTTACTTGACAGGGCACAGTGCGACGCATCGGCAATACTTTCTTTAAATACCTATTTATCAAATTCCTCGGGACTACTGGAAGCCGACCGGAATGTAGTTGAGATAAGGCTAGGCAGATGATGATGTAACACGAATAACTTTACTATTTGTCTACTTTGAATATTTATTTTATTCTTTCTTTAAAAAGGTTGTTATTAAGAGTATCGATATATGTTAATATAATTTGCTTGCGAGTAACCCTGAATTATTTGGCGGTTTGAATTAGTTGATGGAGTGTCGCTATATTCGATTTTTTGAACTTTTGATGCGGGAGTACGAGGAGAGTGTGCGGTGCGCTCGGGGAGAGGGATGCTAAATCGCGCCACGAAATTATTTACTTAGGCTCTTAACGTAGTTAGGCTATTAGGAAAGTCTACACTTACGATTTGGCGTGCGAACTTAGTGCTAGTTAGGAGTGCACTGTGAAAAATGGCCTTTGAACCCATTAATAAAATTGCCGATCATCGTCGGCGAAAGGGTGCGTTCCGTATGTGGTCACAGGCCAAATCTCTCATGATTTATTTTTGTATAGTGTAGATATTTGTTAATATTTTTAAGTAATATCATAAAATAAATGTGTACAATGTGAGTTACTCGAAATTAATATGTGTGATATGTGATGTTTTAATTAATATGATTAGTCATAGAATGTCACGTGTCATACGGGAAAATATTATGTTTTTGTGATTAATTGTTTTAGTATTTTTACATTAAATTAATATTGAAACCAAATCTACAAACCAATGTTTGTTTCGCGTGCGTAGTGAATTAATTTAAATTCAACATTGTTTTGCTTAAACATTGATCAAAACACCCAAATTAGATTTTAAATATACAGTGAGCATGAAACTGCATTCAAATGTCACTCAATTTCTATAATTGAGATTATTTTGCTTCTAAGGGACTTTTCACACAGTCAGACTGCCGGTTATCCGGCACCGTGTAACCTACCCGGCAGTCATAAATGCAAGTATGGGACGTCATGCGGCTGAAACCTGCTGCTGCTAAGCCGTTATTTACCATACATAGATGCCCCTTATATAATCAATATTACTTTTTGACACACTTGCCTGAATCGTAAACCGTGTCACATGGTGGTGTCGAACCATTTTAACGTTCAATGGTGGTATTGTCCTTGCATCTTGTTATTTCTAAGATCATATAAAATCTGTTGGCAAAGGCATGAGTATGTAGGTTAAAGTAAGCGAAATTCGATTGTTAGGATGTTGACCTACATAATAATCTGTAGCTGTAATCTTACACGCAGAAATCAGGACTGATGTCAATATCTATGTTTTATTTCATCAACTATAACTTCCACAGACAATCTTACAAATATTTACCAGCAGCGTTTCCTTGTCAGTTCTATATAAGCACCAATTGGTCCTTAAAGCAATATTACGTTGCAATGTCGTGTCGGTCCGGTACGGTTGCGGCAACCTAAACAAATGAGAAAGGCCTTTATAGCGTCTCATTCGCACCACGCTTTCTGAATAGATTTTGTACTAAAGAAAACAAGATGTTCATTTTGTCTGTTTTCAATGAAATACAAACAAACGCTCAAGATGAATTAATTAATGTTGTTTCAGAAGATAGGCATAATTGATTGTAATTTACGTTCATTCAGATGATATTTT
This sequence comes from Lacanobia wlatinum, assembly GCA_947578705.1. Taxonomy (NCBI): domain Eukaryota; kingdom Metazoa; phylum Arthropoda; class Insecta; order Lepidoptera; family Noctuidae; genus Lacanobia; species Lacanobia wlatinum. The sequence goes on along the minus strand of OX388044.1, from coordinate 6,555,018 downwards.
GTGTAAATGTATAAAGTGGTGTTTTGGTATTAGAATATCATGAATTTGATATAATGAAAGACGGTGTTCGCGATTTCTACGCGATAGGCTAATATTCCTAAAGCACTAGACATTCTGTCAGCGTTAGCGTGGCGAAGGCAATTGTCACGACGTTAAAATGTATCCGATTGACGAACGCTGCCAGAATGTCACATGATCGATTCATTATAATTTGGCATTTCGATATTCGCATTCGCTTATAGAATGGCATTTTGTCTAAAGCCTCAATTCCGTTTGAACTAACTCCACTCGAATAAGTCGCGATGACAACGGAAGAAAAGTCTTTAATTAATGTCAAATTTTAACAGGCTGTAACTTTCAATTTGATGATTCCAGGTGGAGTCAAGTTGAAGAAAATGGTTTGAAATATGGGCCCTAGCCCATATTGTCTCCAAATGGTTGTCAGATTCTAGGGAATTTGACGACCATTCTTTACAAAGGATATCCTATTACCCAGTAACTGGGTTGAAGAGGTTAGACAGGCAGTCTCTTAATATAAAAAGTAATGGTGTTTAGCTTTGTCCACTTAATATCAAAGCGAAAAGCGATAATGCGGACAGCGACGGAATGCACACGCCTAGATGTAACTTTGTTCACTATTGAACTAAATACCCTCAGGTAGCTATTAGCCATCTCCATCTCGTTCTGGTCGAAGGTGGCGATAGCGACGTACCGTGTTGGCTGAAGCGGTGAGCATCGGACTGACGTGGAGTGAGGGGAAGCGTGAAGCTCAATACCGTTCGTAATGGCTGCTTAATGTGGGCACCGTCTGCCGCACCTAGGGGACATAGGATAGTAATAATAATATTCAGACTCTGGCAGGGAATTCCACTCCTTAGCTGTACGCACATCTCACTGTGTGTCTGTGTGTATGAAAGGAAACGAAGCAAAAAGTGTGTAATAATCGTTGTACATTTGCTATGATTTTTTCCCCTAACACTTGGGGTCCAAATCGGGTTCACCACCATTCCACAATGCCTCTAATGCCCGCGCATTTATAAGTATACCAAAATCCACCAAAAGCAATTTTCGCTCTACCATTGGAAAATTAAACGATTTTCTGGACCGTTTTTACTGCACAGCGTTTCGAAATATTCCAAACGGGCTTTTTAAAACTCCATCGAATCAATTTTCCACAGTAGATAAAAACAAAAACCGTAGAACATGTACGAACGGTAATTCCTAAGCGATTGGTCCAGTCGACCGAATATTCAGTTTTTGTCGAAATAGTTAGTGTTTCTCATTATCCCACATATGTGTTGGTGTTTTCTATCGTTTAAGTGTTTGCGACTGTCATGGCGTAGAATTTTTGATGATATAAGTAATTTTTTTCCTTATCCTTGCGCCGTTTAATGAGGAATGATTTTCGCGTGGACTACATTTTACTATGTTGTACTATCTTCGGCGCTGCAGATGGCATCCCAGACTGTGGTTTCTAGAGAGGAATGTTTTTTTTTACAGGTGGTCAGAGAAAGAGTCTACATCATCATTATGAGCCTAAAGCTGCCAGTCTACTGCTGGACATAGGCCTCTACGATAGTTCGTGATTAATGTCTCTATTCGGCAATTCGCATCCAGATACTAGCGGCCACCCTATGAAGATACCTAGCCAGAAGATACGTACATTGATAGTCAAACCCAAATGTCGTCAAGTCTTATGTTATGTGGAACAAATATTTGTATGGCCTACAGATAGTTGTTCCGGGTATGGCTGTTTTTGTGTATGTGAGTTTGTATGTTTGTGAACGCACCCACGATACAGGAGAAATTCCTAGTGTGGGGCAAAGTTTAAAAAAAAAAAAAATCGCATTGCAGTATCCTCTCAAGAACATAGCTACCTCAAAAGTATCCTGTTCTACGCCTCATATTTCAACTAGACCTGAAAATAGAAGAAACATTGAAAGTTAAGCAATAATCGAAAACAGCTTCGAGAAAAAGGATCAATTTTGATCGCACCTGTGCCAAATTATTATGAAAAAATCAAATCATACCTAGCTTTCTGCAACACATGGTCCTAATTCTAAATCCCAAGTTTCAGAGGAAAAAAATATATGATAAGTAGATCCCAGGATTATTACATTTAACAAAATTTCAAAGGTAAAAATATGATAAAGGCAAGTTTTTGTACCAATACTTCAGGTATAAAGCTACAATGTGACCCACCATTTTTGTTTTTTGTAATATATTTAATTTATTTATAGCTGTTATTCTTTTATGTTTATGTATTTTATTTATGGGCCATAGATGCCTGAAATAAAGGATTAAATTAATTAAATTAAATTAATTTTACAATTGAAACTAGCTTTTGCCCGCGACTTCGTACGCTCATATTATACTGTTTTTGACGTAATCATCATCATCATCATCATATCAGCCGAAAGACCAGCGACGTAACGTATTTGACGTAATAACGTCTTATAAATCGATGAACGCCGCACGAAAAAGTGTCACGTTCCGCAGGCGATAGCGCGATACAAGCGATTGAGAGGCACGATCGGCCTAAGCGTTCGGCTTGTTTGTTAAGAATTCAACTGTTTTCTTTTGACGTTATCACGTAAAATTATCGTCCGCAAACTGACTTTACAGACAAACAATTTTTCCCGTTCCCGTAGGAATTTCGGGAACTCTTCTGAATGCTCCCCTAAATTCCTCAAGGAATCTACATACCAAATTTCAGCTTTCTACGACCAGTAGTTTCGGCTGTGCGTTGTCTGTCAGTCACTCACTCACTTGAGTTTTTAGCGATCTAACTCCTGTGTATGGCCATCATCATGAACTTTCAAAATACGTTCATATAGCCAGTCGTTTTACTCGTGCAGCTTGTGGGTTAGGTATACGCAGAAGACTTACAACGCTCTGCGCATCCAGTACAATAATGCGCTGAGGATATTGTTGGGGCTGCCTCGGTTTTGCAGTGCATCGGGCATGTTTGCGGTAGCGCGAGTGAATGACTTTCATGCCATCATGCGCAAACGGTGTGCATCGATGTTGCAGCGTTTCAAGAGCAGTATTTTAGCTACACTGGTGGACAATATAGATGGACCGTTTATCAGGCTCTGGGCTGGCAGGCATGTGCGTCCACATGTGCATGCAGCCAATTAATGTTTTTTTTTGTATTTTTATTATTTTGTTTTTTTATTAACTGAACTAAGTTCATTTTTATTTATTTATTTTTATGTTATTTATTTGGCTTACCAACAATTGAATACACGTATACAAGGTTATAAAGATACATCAATAACTTATGGACTAGTGTACCAATCGCTTACAGGTAAGCACAACATGCATTACATTATTGTTGATTTGGTGACTTAAAATAAAACTATGTGAGTTATGAGGTACTCACCGAATTATAATTACGACTAATAGCTAAATTTTAACAATATGATCTAAATAAGCATGCAAGCCTTAACACTAAAATGATTTTATAAGTTTTTAAAAATAATGCTTCTAAACTTACTAAGCGAGTCAGAGTGTAATTTACATAGGCGGGGTATGGGAGAGTTAGCACCGAGAACGGTCCTGCGAAGAGGAGGACGTAATGGGGTTATTGGAGCTCGTGGGCTTTTCGTGGGCACACGGATTTTGATTTGTCTCAGTAATTGACACAGTCAATTTTATATCTTAAAATTTTAAATAAAAATACTAAATCCAGGAGATCTCTCCTCTTCTCCTCTTCATACAAACACTATATGGATCTCTTGGTCTGAATTAAAATTTTTGAATTTGAATTTGAATATACTCACTGATCACCAAGAATCTCACTGAGCTTTATAGCCAGATTAAACATTATTTTCGAAACATTCAACGAATATAATTAGTTTCTAGCATATTTTATACGACTATAATAATAATTATAACTTTCGACTCCCACTAGTTTTAATGAAGCTATTTCGAGTTTATTTGTCTCTCTGACAACTTCTAACCAAACGATTCGCTAGGGAAATTTTAGAGATTAAATTCTACAGTTTTTACATTTGAAAACGTGAACGTGTTTCTCGAAAAGTAAGGGAAAGGAGAAAATTGTTGACGGCAGATGATTTCTGAATTTTTTGACGTGTTTCTTTTACATTGTAGATATTATAATGTTTTCTATAGTGACGAGTCAATTCGAGGGAATCTAATTTATTCAATGGAAATTTAATCATCGCATCTGACTTCACTTTACTGTAATATAAAGTTTTTAAAAATCTGTATGTTTGTTAATCCTCAACAGGCAGAATGAATTTGAATGAAACTTAGTCTTCTTCTTATCGTGTGGGCAGTAAGGTCTAACGACCCCACACACCTTAGTGTCAGAGTTTCTAAGCCGCCTCAAGGGCCTCTGACATGCAGTATTTGACGACCGCCATTTGGTGGCCGGGACCACCGACTTATACGTGCCTTCCGAAGCACGGAATCATCTTTTTATCAGACAACCAGGTGATTCAAGCCTGCAATGCTAGCCAAACTGGAAACAACTTTAAAAAGTATACTTCCCATGGGAATCGAACCCACGATCACCGGGTCACAAGGCAGACGCCTAAACAACTCGACCACGGAGGCAGTTATGAAAATTAGTACAGTAACTTTTGTTTTTGAAGTTGTGAAATCATAAAAGACACACACATTAATGTCGGTCAACAGGACCTCAAATACATAATTATAGTGGCTTATATTCCACGATTATTACCCCCGTCGGGTCTTGCTTCTAATACACATAGTTTTACAGAATGGGCCTAATACGCCCCTAAACTTAATGACCCTTCCCGCTCCCCTGGCAGGCACTGGCCTTAGCGGGCCTCGTCAACTTTGCTGACGTCTCTTTGAGGTACACGTGGAGCACGACGACCCGGGCCTGATTTTTATCGGACGGCGATGTACCCATTTCTCGACATCCGCAGACTCGTGCTTACGGTGGCCTGTATTAGGGCATTGGATACTTTTTATTCTGCGATAATGTTCTCGGGTGAAAATGGTCAATTTCTACGTGAGTGGAGCCCTGGGTAAGTATGAATTTAATGTCTTTGCTCTGGCACAAGTTAGTACCTACAACATAAATATGTCGGGTCCGATCACAAATATGGACACTAAAAACGAATTGCAAGCGCACTCCCTGGCGGTCTTCGAACTCATTTACAGTTTGCCGCGCTTCATAGTTCGCTAAGATCAGCATGTATTAAGTATGTAATTACGCAGACGAAGTCGCGGGTATAAGCTAGTGGCCCTACAAATTTTGATAAATGGCCGTATCTTTTTTTTACGTTTACTTAGAAGTTTGATTTTTTCACAGTCCCGAGGAATTTGAAAAACAGGTATTTGAAGAAACTATTGCCGATGTGTCGCACTGTGCCCTATCAAGTTGAGTGCAAAAGCGACAACTGCAGCTCAGGCTGATTTTTACCTATAAAAACCTTGACTAAAAGACGTTTTGTATTCCGCTGTTTTCTTTCTTCAAAACTTGACTGATCTCTAAAATTCGTATATCAAAATTTAGAGGAAGACTATATATATCTATGCCTCTATTATTTTCTATTTTGTTAAAAACTTATCAAATATGTCTGTATGTGACAGTCATCTGGACATGGCGGTAAAAACGGGCTGTTTTTTCGGGTTTACATGCTGATTCATGAACGTTTTCTGTCGGTCGATTTTGTGAATACCTCTCCGCGAAAATTTTGATCAAGTGGAAATGAAGTGAGCAGTCAATCCACCCAATCCAATAGAATATCAATGCAGGTAGTCTATTCTGTAAATAACTATTTCGATATCGAGCTTCACCTGAGTGACAAAACTCACAAAGTGAACTTTATTGCGCACAACATAAAGGTCTTAATTTGAAACTCACCTCGGATTTCCCTGTCAAGATACGAAAATATTGTTACAGAATAGCACTACTGTACTCAATTCGTATTGGAAGCCAGCGGGTCTAAAAAGGCTACTTTAGCAGAGTCAGAAAGCAAATCACGCTACCTGTCACTGTCAAATTTTCCCAATCAACCTTGAACCTAATGCGTTAGCGATAAAGATGAAAATGAAATTTGACAGATTGTTGTGTGATTAACATTATAATTTTAGAATCATAATGTTAATCAAATCAAATCATCTTTATTGTGGACTATAGGTATACATCATAAATACAGGTCTTAAATTATTAAAATAAGTTCAGCCATGTCCCGCCGTTGCGGCATACAATAATAAAATACAAATCAGAAGTTGAAACACAATTAGTCATATTAGTCTCGATACATTATTAAAATATTCCAAATTATAAATACATACAAATTCAATTCCAAGTCATATTAGTCATAATTCATTATTACAACATTGCAAATTATATTCTTACATAAATATTAAACAACAACAACAACATTTGTGGGAGAAAATGATACTTATTTTTCCTTTCTTGTCATTGGAATACAATATTTTTGTCACACAAGTAATCTTTGACATCATAATAACATTTGTCTATTTATAATGAATCTAGTTTCTTTTTAAACTGGAGGATTGATAATTGTTTAATGTCATCAGGCAATTTATTATAGATTAATGATGTCATGCATAAAATACTTTTATTTAATAGTGCCGTTTAACCATAAGGTATTTGTACCTCTAACCTTTTCTTATCTCTTAATTTTCGATAATAGCTTTTTACAGCAGTCTTATAGTAGCTTAGATTTGATTTCACAAAGATATTTGATTCGTAAATGTATAGGGAAGGCAATGTGACAATTTTTAGATTTTTAAAGTAAGGTTGACAGCTAATTGTACTATTTATTTGGCACATTGCTCTAATAAGTGCATTAGAGCAATGTGCCAAATAAATAGTACAATTACTTTTGAGCTTTAAATATAAATTTCTTGTCTACCAAATTACCCCAAAATATAATACCGTATCGCAGTAATGGTGCCACCAATCCGTGATAGGCCGTTAAAATCGCTTCTTTGTTAACTATTTTGGAGAGCTTGTAAACAGCGAATGAGGATTTGTTGATTCTTTTGCAGAGATTTGCATTACCTCCATCCTATGCAAGGTTATGGAAAGGGTTTTTAACAGTAAGCTGCTGACCTACCTTGAAAACAATGATCTCCTCAGTGACCGTCAATATGGCTTTCGCAGGGGACGGTCAACTGGCGATCTTCTTGTGTATGTCACGCACTGCTGGGGCGAGGCCATCGAGAGACACGGCGAAGCACTTGCCGTGTCGCTCGATATCTCGAAGGCCTTCGACAGGGTTTGGCACGCAAGTCTGCTCAGCAAGCTTCCTGCTTATGGCATCCCAGTTGGTTTCTGTAGCTGGATATCAGACTTCCTGAGTGAACGGTCGATCCGAGTAGTCGTTGACGGCTGCTCCTCTGACCTCATGGCTATTGATGCCGGAGTTCCTCAGGGGTCCGTTCTCTCTGCAACTCTTTTCCTGCTGCACATCAATGACCTACTTCAGCTTGGTCTTGCTGGGTACGCAGATGACTGTACGGTTTCAGAGAGATACTTGTCCAGCGCAACAACCAGCGGGGATGAAGTTAGTTCCTTGAGAGAGGCCATGGTAGAGCGGACAAATTCGACCTTAAGCCTTGTCTCCCAGTGGGGTGATGACAATGTGGTCACTTTTAACGCCACCAAAACACAGGCGTGTCTTTTTACCGCAAAAAGGAGTCGTTTTGACTAAACTTCTACCTTTCGGGGTGCATCTGTTCCTGTGACTGATCGGCTCGAGCTCCTAGGCATGGAGTTGACATCCAGTCTCAACTTCGGCGCCACCATCGAGTACAAAGCCCAAACCGCTGCCAAAAAGCTGGGCATCCTAAATAGGGTGAAGCGATACTTCAAGCCTGGACAGATTTTAACTCTATATAAAGCGCAAGTCCGATCCTGCATGGAGTATTGTAGCCACCTTTGGGATGGCTCAGCTAAGTATCAGCTTGCCGCGCTTGACTCGGTGGAACGCAGAGCTAAGAGGCTCATCGGTGACGAAAAACTGGTGGATACCAAGCTACATAGCTTGGTTCATCGCCCTAAGGTTGCCTGCTTGTCGGTCTTCTACAGATTGTACTTCGGTGAGTGTGCCCAAGAACTCCACGACCTCATTTCACCGGCCCCCTTCTACCATCGGACATCCAGACGCACTGCATCTTACCATCCCTACCTTGTTACTATTCCACCAACTCGCACTAAGCGTTTCCAAACGTCTTTTATAATGCGCACAGCAAAGGAGTGGAACTCTCTGCCTGCGTCTGTGTTTCCAAACGCTTACAACCCTAATCTCTTCAAAGTTAGAGTGAACAGGCTCCTTCTGGGTAAGCTCGCTCCATCGTAGACTTTGTCTCTGTCATCTCTGACCTAGACTAGAGTCAAGAGCAAACCCATCACAAAAAAAAAAAGAGATTGTCTATATGGGTTGTCCATGAAAGTCTGTAATCAATATTTATTCCTAGAAATTTTGTATTTGTTACAAATTCTAAATCGACAAAAAAATCGACTCTCCCATACATTTCTGTGCTCTTAACTCGACAAAATGTGTTGAACAGCAGATTTTTTTTTCGCGATTTCGGAGTTGGTCCCATAGTAAAAGTTGTTCATAATTATGAGTACAATGGCCCCTTAAAAGGTGTTGCGTTTATTCTGTTACATGTTGTATATAAAATTCTTCCGTTACTGAGTGACTGACAGACAACGCACAGCCCAAACTACAGGTCGAAGGAAGCTGAAATTTGAAATCTAGTTTCCTTGGGGGGTGTAGGGGAGCACTAAGAGTGAATTTTCCGAAATTCTTACGGGAACGGGAGAAAAACGATATATGCGCGTACGAAGTCGCGAGCAAAAGCTAGTTTTATTATAATACCCACAGTCCATGTTCACACCTGGTGTCCTTTAAAGGAACTAGCTGACCTGCGCAACTTCGCCAGCGTCACATTTTTCAATAATGCTTCGCTTTTATTGATCGTAACGTGATATATTACACTTCCTCGATTAATGGGCTATTCGACACTAAAAGAATTTTTCAATTCGAACCAACAGTGCGATTCTGTAAACATTTCGAAGTGAAGGCATGGGCGAAGTGATCACGAAGTGAGCTGTCAATTAATTTAAGGCTGCTCTCTCGTGAAATGCTTTAGAAAGAAAGAAAACAAGTTTATTTGGCACACACAGATACACACAATGTAGGTACAAATAAAAAGGAAACTTAATTCTAAATCAATTACATTGTGTGCCCCGCGGCTGCGCCAAATAGGTCCAGTATAGCAAAATGCCAGACAACTAGGAGCTGCCTGACGCTGGTTTTCAACTGAACCTTACTTTGAGTATACGTATGTGAATCAGTTTTAAAATATTAAATATACAGTTAAATAAATATATTTTAGTATGTAGTAAACAATACAACATGAATAATAATTTGGTGTCAAGTGATAGATAAGTATGTGTTGATAAAAACGAAAAAAAAAAATACTAATAAAACAGTAGAAAAAGAAGTAGAAGAAAAAAATACGAATAAAACAATTGACACAGCAGGTACAACTCAATGACATCCAATTTAATAAAAGTATTTAGATGTAAATCCACGCAAAGTAAATAAATAAAAAACGTTCCTTAAACCGAACAGATACCGGTTTCGTTTAAGTATTGTGCGATTCCCAATCCCGAGAATGCGTATCAGTCAGCGCAGTGCACGTTACGTAACCCATTATGCCATAAGCAGCTGAGCCAAACAGATTGACTGCAAGCAATGTTTAATATTAAAAAGTTATTTATAACAATACAATACAATACAGTGCAATACAATACAATACAGTACAGTACAGTACAATACAATACATCACAGTGCAATACAATACAATACAATACATTACAGTGCAATACAATACAATACAATACAATACAATACAATACAATACAATACAATACAATTGTACGGTGAAACCATACACTAATAATGCACTTATGCTTATTCGTGCATTTTTACCCCATTTCACTAATTTATATTAGTCGAGCATTCAGTACACGATTAGCGGTCATCGCGTGTGCTCCCTCGCTCCTTTGTATTACTAAACCTTTGGTCCGGATAATATATTTAATTTCACTTTATAAGCAGCAGTATCATTCAGCCAACTTCCTAGCTTTCACATGGTCCTTCGAGCCATCGGGCGGGACCTCGCGAGTTTTAATATCCGTTTGTCTTTGGGGAGTAACGTGTATTAAGTAACTTGTGAGTGAACTCGTTCAGAAATCAGCATATTGGATTGCAGTGATACGTGTGAACTGTGGACTAACTTTCGTAACCGCAGAACTTTAGCAAAGCATTTGTAGCAAAACCCTAGCAGCACAGGGTGACGCTGCAAAATTAGCTAGCAAGAGCACCGTCCTTAAGCATCTCAAGCGGCGGACAACAGCGCCTCGCATGACGGGGCAATCAGCATCTTGAGCAACAAGCAGCACATCGGTATTCAAGCAGCAGCAGCACTCGGGATCTACAGCAGCAGGGCGACAGTGTCCAGCTACATCAGAGCAGCAGCAGTTGGAGTGCAACAGCAAATCAGCGGCAGACGAAAGCCAGTTTCGTGCAAGTAAGATCATTCCATTTTTTTATCATAAAGAAACTAGCAGCATAATGGAGGAACTTTACTACCAGCAACTTGAAATTAGCGAGTTAATTGAAAAAATACCGATAAATATAAAAAAGGATAGCGCCGATAGGAAATCGGACGACTATTTTAAAAGACGACTAGAGTTGTTAGAGAGGTATTGGTCAGATTTTCAGAACAATCATTTAGCAATTTGTCAATACGAGGGTGTCAAAGATCATTCATATTTTAAAAATTCCGAGCATGAAAAGGTTAGCAAACTTTATACAGCAGCCAAGTCTCTCATCAATGAACAACGTCTACAGTTGTCAAGCAAACTAACGCCTATGAAATCCGTTAGGAGTACTCAACCAATACAAGAGCAGCATGAGGACGCCGGACTAGCAGTAGCAGGACTATCGGGTTATCAGCAGCCAGCAAAAGCCAGCATTTTACGTACGATGGAGTCAAAAGGCTCAACCAGCAAATTAGATGACATGCTGCGTAAGCAAGCAGCAAATTTCAAAGCATTCAAGAGAACAACAGGGTTTATCGACCTAGACTCCATGTCAGAAAAATGGGAGATGGAGGACGCCTTGAGAACAATTCAAGCGCGCTGGTCACAAATTGACTCCCTTCATTGGGAGATAGATAGCGAAATAGGTGGATAGGAAGAGGATTACGAAGCAGTGTATACTCAGCATGAGCAATCATACATTCAGTTAAAGAAAATGATCAATAAAAAGCTGTGGAGTGTATCGCCTAGAGAGCATTCTACACCAAAACTGGATATACCTGTATTTTCAGGCAGCTACCAACATTGGACATCATTCAAAGACCTCTTTAGCGAAGCTATTCATAACAACCCTGCCTTGTCGCAAGCGCAAAAAATGCAATTTCTAAAAGGGAAAGTCAGGGGCGAAGCAGAAAAACTTATTCAGCATCTTCCTATAAGCTCCGACAACTATCATACCTGTTGGGAAATCTTAAACCATCGGTATAACAATAAAAAGCTAATATTTACGTGGGTTATCAACACTTTACTAGGCTTACCGAGTACGCAGCATCAATCGCTAGGTCATATTAAGAAACTGCATGACGTAGCACTAGAAAGCTTGCATGCCATACGAAACTTAGGAATCGATATCAGCACCTGGGATCCGCTTCTTGTGCATTTATTAGCGCAGAAGCTGGATAGCGAAACGTACGGGGATTACATAGACTCTCTTAAAAATTCTAGGGAGCTACCGGTACTGCAGGAATTCTTAGACTACTTAGAAAGTAAGTTTACGAGCCTGGAAACTTCTCGCAGAAAGCTAGATCAAGCAGCACCAAAATCAACTAATCATATAAATAGCGATGTTCCTGAAAACCAAAAGGCAAGACGACATAACCCTAACTTTGCCAACAAATACAATATAAACCAATATAAGCCACATTCAAAAGCCTTACACGTGTCTACCACAAAATGCTATTTTTGCGGTCAACAACATGCCATGTTTAATTGCGAAAAGTTTTTGCAATTGCCTAATGAAGCAAAATTGAAATCAGTAGCAAAATTGAAATTATGTCGAAACTGTTTATTTGATCATAATGGCCAGCAATGCATTTCCGTTAGGCGATGTCGCAAATGTGACGGAAATCACCACTCCGTTTTACATGACGCTTGCTCAAAAAATACATCGCATTTTAGCAACTTAGCAACAACAACAACTGACCCAAATCCAAAAGACAATGTCGCAATGACTGCGCATGTGTCTCAGAATGATCCAGGGACGAATGAAGTATTGTTAGCTACAGCCTTAATAAAGGTCGCAACGAGGGATGGATCGTGTCATATTTTAAGGGCTCTCATTGATCCTGGATCCCAAGTTTCTATAATAAAAGAAAGCACAGCAAAGAAATTAGGAATACGTAGATCAAAATTCAATGGATTGATATGCGGAGTAGGTGAAGTTGAACAAAATTGTAAGGGTGTAGTCACACTAAGCTGTTTCTCAACGTATAACGACTTTTCGTTTACCACCGACGTACTTGTCATGAAAAACATACTTAAGGATATCCCGTATAAATCCATTGACACATCGAAGTGGTCTTACATAGAAAATCTTAAATTAGCTGATCCATATTTTAATATAAGCCGTCCAGTGGACTTATTACTAAGCGCTCAAGTCAGTGGCTTGATATCAATGGGAGGATTGATCAAAGGAGAGAGTGTATCGCAGCCAGTGTTGCAAGAAACACAGCTTGGGTGGATCATATACGGTGGTGGCCAAATAGCATCACTACAGTGCAACGTGATCATGAATAATATTCAAGATATTCAGCAGTTTTGGGACATCGAGGATATAAGCGAAAAATCAAACTTATCATTGGAGGATCAAGAATGTGTCGATTTTTATTCATCAACTACAAAACGTCGCGAAGACGGCCGTTACGTAGTAAAATTGCCACTAAAAGCAGACATCAATGAAAAACTAGGTTCATCTAAAGAGATGGCAATAGCACAGTTCCAAAATCTGGAACGTAAATTTAGCAAACAGCCTGTTCTAGCAGAACAATATAAAACATTCATTAGTGAGTACATAGCCTTAGGACATATGGTGCCTAGTTACAGCAATCAAAACAAACAAGCGCTATTGTGTTACTTGCCGCACCATTCCGTCCAACGAGCAGAATCAGCTACTACAAAGCTACGAGTGGTGTTTAACGCGTCAGCAAGAACGTCGAGCGGGTATAGTGTGAATGACCTGATGTATAAAGGCCCGAATTTACAACAGGATCTACAAGAACTGATACTGAAGTGGCGGCAATATCGTTATGCTTACACATCAGATATCGAGAAAATGTACAGGCAGATAATGATGGATGAAGCAGATCAGCAATATCAGCAAATTATCTGGAGGAATGCGCCAGATCAACCACTACAAACGTACAACCTAACCACCGTCACATACGGTACAAAATCAGCACCATTTCTGGCGATGATGACTTTAAAACGTCTAGCCTCGGATGAACGAAGTGCATTTCCAGAAGCAGCAAAGATACTAGAAGAATCATTTTACATGGATGATCTGGTCCATGGTTCTCACTCCATCGAAAGAGGAAAGCAGCTCATCAAAGATCTCAACAGAATATTAAAATCAGGAGGTTTCACACTAAGAAAATGGTCCACAAATCATCCGGAACTTCTTGAAAATATAGAGCAGAGACGCAGCAATGGCGAAATCATTTTCAACTTCAAATCAGAAAATATGTCAAAAACATTAGGCCTTCGTTGGAACTCTTGCGATGACATGTTTACTTTCAAGTACAGCACAGCTAAACCAAACGCCAAAATTACTAAACGACTACTGTTGTCGGAGATATCAAAAGTATTCGACCCATTGGGTTGGTTGTCCCCACTCACAACAAAATTAAAGCTGATATTCCAAAAGCTGTGGTTAAATAAAATGCATTGGGATGAAGAAGTCCCTGTAAACATCAAAGATGAATGGGTAGCGATAAAAATAGACATGGAAAATTTGAATCAATGCAAAATACCGCGCTGGATCGGGTATCAACCTAATAACGTCATAGAATTGCACGGGTATTGCGACGCATCGACTAAAGCCTACGCGGCAGCTATTTACGCGCGATTACAGAAAAATGATGAGTCATCAGTGGTACTAGTAGTTGCTAAGACTAGACTAGTACCTATTTCTAAAAGCGTATCTTTACCAAGATTAGAATTAAGCGGAGCGTATTTACTAGCTAAGTTAATGAATAAAGTTATTAACTGTTATAGCGAAATGGACATTCGGATATATGGGTGGACGGACTCCATGGTGGTTCTAGGGTGGATACAAGGCGATCACAGCCGATGGAAACCTTTCGTTGCGAACAGAACTAAAGTTATCACAGCAACAATGAAACCAAGCTGCTGGCGATATGTTAAGTCGGAGGACAATCCGGCAGATGCAGCCAGTAGAGGCATTTCAGCCTCACAATTGAAAGATCAAACACTGTGGTGGCAAGGACCGCCGTCATTGAAAACGTTTGATGAAAAATTAGTAGCAAAGCAAAGCATTTATACCACCGATCAAGAAATAAAGGCAAAAGCAAGCAAAGTGAATGCTACCCAAATAGATAACAAGGAAAGCATCATATTACAATTGTTACTTAAATTCAACTCACTTAATAAAGTAACTAAAATAGTAGCATGGATTTTACGAGCCATCAAAACGATGAAACTTAAGCAGATTCCAGTCACGTTAGGTAAACATAGTAGTTTGCCTGAATTTCTTACCTTACAGGAATTGCGGAAAGCAAAGTTACTCATTATTAAATACGTGCAAAGAACTGAGTTTGCAGAGGAGATCATGTCATTACGAAAACATAATAAATTGAGTAGCAGAAGTAACTTACTAAAATTAAATCCTTTCCTTGACCACGAGGGGATCTTACGAGTTGGAGGCCGTTTAACCAAAGCAAACATGAGTATGGAAATGAAGCATCCTGCCATATTGCCTTACAGCAGTCGGCTTACTACTTTAATAATTCAGCAAGCTCATCAGCTCACCTTTCATGGTGGACCACGATTAACTTTGTTCAATCTGAGGCAGAATTACTGGATAATCGCTGGAAATAAAGCTGTTAGGAAAGAAGTGCGAAACTGCGTCACTTGTAGAAAACATGAGCCCAAACTACAGCATCAATTGATGGGAGAATAACCTGTAGCCAGAAGCAACCCCGCTCCGCCATTCTATCACACCGGAGTGGATTATACAGGTTTCGTAGATGTTAAAAGCAACAAAGGGCGCGGAATTAAGACCACAAAAGGATATATTGCTCTGTTTATTTGTCTAGCGACTAAAGCTGTACATTTAGAGCTTGTATCCGACCTAAGCAGTACTGGATTTTTAGCAGCATTACGACGCATGGCCGCCAGAAGAGGAGCGCCCCGCCATCTTTATAGCGATAATGGGACGAATTTTGTAGGCGCAAATAGAATGCTACAAGAAAGTTATCACGATTTCGAAAACGTATATGATCGTAACTTTTTCGCAGAACTAGCAGATTTAAATATAGAATGGCACTTTAACGCGCCTTCTTGGCCGAGTGCAGGAGGTCTGTGGGAGCTTGCCATTAGAAGCTTAAAATATCACCTCAAGCGAGTCATTGGAGAGCAGAAGCTGACATTCGAAGAGTTCAGCACTATATTAGCACAGGTAGAAGCTTGTCTGAACTCCAGACCTTTATGTGCCATATCTGAAGATATTGAAGATTTGAACGCACTTACTCCAGCGCATTTCTTGACCGGGAGGTCTGGAACTACTATAATTGAAACGGAAACAGATGCTCGAACTAGATGGCATTTATTAAATAAGATAATAAACGACCTATGGAGGAAATGGAGATCGGAATACCTAACGCAGTTATCTGTTAGAAGCAAATGGCGAAGCACTGAGCAAAACATCAACATCGATGATTTAGTAACCATCCAGGACGACAATCTACCACCTGGAAAATGGATGATGGGTAGAGTAATAGAAACTCACCCAGGTCAAGATGGATTAGTTCGGGTAGTAACCTTAAAAACAAAAGGCGGAATAATTAAAAGGCCCATAGTGAAACTCTCCATCTTGCCAATATCGCCTGCTTCAAGCAATATGACGGAAGATAGAAAGGTTAATCAAGAAATCAACAGCAGCTTAAAGGAACCTGACGAGCGGAAAACGAGCAGTACAATCAAATCGAAGTTTGTATCAGTAGTATTGTCGTTAATCTTTTTTATGTCATTGATAACAACATCTCACGCAGCTTTTAACATATCACCGTTGCCCAACAACAATTCGCTGTATTTCGAAACAGTGGGAAATATGCAAGTTGTTCGAGACAAATGGAATCTTATTGTTTACTATGACATGAGTCCTTATTGGGAAGGGAATACAGCTGCCACAAAGTTTTTGGATTATTTACGAAGACTCTGTGCATCCCTGAACGATACTAGTCAATGTAATATGATAACGCTTCAATTAAATCACGACTACAAAGAAGTACAGCACTATAATCAACTTATGATTAATCAGCACTTTGACGCGCGCACCAGACAGCGTCGCGGTCTTATTAATGGTATCGGTTACGTGGCCAATAGCCTGTTCGGAGTACTAGACGAACGATTCGCAGAACAGTACAAGAAAGATATACAGCTAGTAAAACAAAACGAGCGTCATCTTGATAACTTATTAAGAAATCAGACTTCCATCATCGAAGCAGAATACAACGTATTGAAAAGAACCGAGCAAACTATTCAATTACAACATAAAACTATAAACAAACACTTGAATCAATTAGATAATGCAGCCTTTGTTATTAAGCAAGAAGTTGAAGGCTTAGCTAAAACCCAGGATTTTGCCATGTCGGCACTAACGACCATCAACTTGCTTCAAAACCTTAAAAGGATTCAGGATACTCTGCTAGACATCATCACGGATATCTACCACGGGAAATTCAACACTCACCTGTTAACTCCGGATCAGTTACAACGTGAGTTACAGTTTATTTCTGGACAACTAACAAAGGATACTACATTGCCCGTGGACAACCTACAGTCTGATCTAAAACATGTCTATAGTATGCTGAAAGTAAAAGCGAGAATGATGCAAGAATACTTCATATTTGAGATTACTTTTCCATTGACCAGCAGAGATAGCTACAAAATCTATAAAATCATACCAGTTCCACAGCAAGTTCAAAATGATATGATTAGCGTACTACCAGCTGCAGACTTCGTAGCTATTAGTTTGAAAAAGGATGCTTTCTTCACCATGTCGTTTATAGAGCTCCAGTTATGTCTGCACAATGATATCTCATATTTATGCCAAGCTAATAAACCGATTAATCATTTAAGCATTGATGAAAAATTTTGCAAACTGGATGACAACTTAAAACAATGCACTGTAATTAAATCCCCTTGTCAAGACAGGTGGCTTGAATTAAATGAGCCAGCGAGGTTCATGTACTTTTGCTGCAATACCTACGCGGTGAGGATTATATGTCAAGATCAAGTTGCCGTTAAACAGGTGACAGGAGTCGGTATCATTGACCTAGATTCGAAATGCATAATAAAAAGTAACGAGTTTACTTTGTATTCTCATGCCCAATCAGCTAACACAATTAAATCTAAATCTGAAATTGTGACACCTCAGATAGCAGAATTAAATCATATCGTAAATATATCGTTATCTCATTACACCTCATATGAAGATCCAATAAACAGCACATTAGTCGATCTAGGAGAACGAATAAAACAACTGAAATCTGCCAATACTAACTCACCAGATTACACTCTGTCTACGCATGACATTCATCAGTATACTATTTGTTACTGCCTGCTTGGTGTAGCCGTGTTGGTGGCAGCGTACTTCATATGGAGGAGGTGTCGAGCAGTTTCTTCAGTGGAGCTATCCCAAAGTGTGGCAAATAGTGTTGTGTTTTCGCGAAAGCAGGGTACGGCTGACCGTCAGCCAAGTGAAGTGAACATAACTAGTGCGAACACTAATTGTAAACGGGACATAGCTACGTCACCTATATCTAAAACATGTCGCTTTAGATTAGAAGACGTGTAACATTTTTGTATCTTTTTGGCTCGGGAGCATGTACGGTGAAATCATACACTAATAATGCACTTATGCTTATTCGTGCATTTTTACCCCATTTCACTAATTTATATTAGTCGAGCATTCAGTACACGATTAGCGGTCATCGCGTGTGCTCCCTCGCTCCTTTGTATTACTAAACCTTTGGTCCGGATAATATATTTAATTTAACTTTATAAGCAGCAGTATCATTTAGCCAACTTCCTAGCTTTCACAACAATACAATACAATACAATACAATACAATACAATACAATACAATACAATACAATACAATACAATACAATACAATACAATACAATACAATACAATACAATACAATACAATACAATACAATGGGTTTATAAATTTATATATATATTTTTTGGTTGATTTCCCGTAGTTGCGGGTCATAATAGTTGCCGTGCCACAAATTTTTCTGTACTTTACGGTCGCAAGTACTACATGCAAGTAGGCCAAGTATATAGGGTAAGTGATGCTTAAAAACAGTGTGCAGATGAAGGAACTTTTCGTGGGCATTTACTGAGAAATTACATCGGAAAAAAATAGATAGTAATCTACATGATTATGATACGTAATTTGGTTTAGCCAGAATTTATGTATCGGTATCACATAATACGAAAAAAAAACAACGAATCACCCCCAAATCGTTGAGATGAAACCATTTTACTCCTTCATTTTTTAACAAAAGTCTAAAAAAATATATCTACTTCTTTGCAATACAAACGAAAATAATTTAGTTTTGTAACTTTTTAAAACATGTGTTCTTTTTTATAATAAATTAAAAATGCGGGCAGCGGAGTGGCGCGTAGAGGAGTGGTTAGCTCCGTTTATATGCACAGGGTCATTGGCATATATACAAGCCTTAATCGAGATGGAATGACAGTTCACTTCGTGCTAACTCCACCTGAGTTTTTCACGGAGTGTACAGAATCGACCGGCTGTAGTTCCTGAGCGCGTTCAAACAAAGAAACTCTTCAGCTTTATAACATTAGTAAAGACTAGCTTTATCCCGCGACTGCGTACATGCATATCCCGTTTTTTCCCGTTCCCGTAAGAATTTCGGGAAATCCTCTCTTATTGCTCCCTTACGAACCCCAAGGAACCTACATGCCAAATTTCAGCTTTCTACGACCAGTAGTTTCGGCTCTGCGTTGTCTGTCAGTCACTCAGTAATGTAAGAATTTTTTTATTAGGATAAATCCTGTCGTCCCAAAAATATTATAATATGATAACACACTACAATTTGTATCTCAATAAGTGGTCTGGTTCAATTTCAATAACGTATTGTTACAGGCTTGATTGAACTGCACACAATAGAGAAAAATCATATTTGAAGACACGACACGAGACCGATTCGTGACGATGACCCAGGTCCTAAAAATAGCAATTGCTAAAAATATGCATGAATTGAACATATACATCAGCCCGAATATCAACTATCGAGCAGTTGCCCACACCGGACACAACAACCGTCCGGTCGGAGGATCCTCCCTTTACAACGGAGGTTTGCGGGACTTTACTCTCTGTTCGGCATACCTCCAAAAATCGTTGATTCTAGTTTGATTTTTAATTTTTTTAGTTGTAGCCTATCTAATCAACTCAACCCAATTAGATTGAACATGATAATCCATGTTTTTTGGTAGAAATAAACTTTTATAATTCCGCTGTTAAAAAGTTATGAGCGATTTAGGTCGTAATACTTGTAGTGGGTGGTTTACGATCTCGGTGCAGTTAATGAGCTGACTTTGTTTTATGGGAGACTAGCATTGCCCCGCGGCTTCGCTTATATATTAAGTATTGTTCTCAGAGTCTAAATAGAAGCATGTCAAAATGATTCAGAATTAACACAATTTATCTGAGACTTACAACCTGGATTTCTGAATCACAACAAACAAACTGTACCGCGATTTTAAAGATTTGTAGTTTACTCATTTAAGAACTTTTTACGTTAAAAAAATCTTGCGGACTAAAAGTCTTATTTTCGAAATTAATTATTCATCGTGTTGACACAAGCCAATAATATTTGAGACTAGTAAAGTTTATTACATTTGTACGCTGAAATCAGTGGAATTGGTATGATGATAATATTGGAAATTTAGCGAAGCGAAAATCAAATTACTGATTTGACTCTGCCTAGATTTAATGTTTTTATCATTATCAAAAACAACTATGTATGTACTTATACTTATCCTATTATAATATGTATATAAAATTCTTCCGTTACTGACTGATGAGTGACTGACAGACAACGCACAGCCGAAACTACTGGTCGTAGAAAGCTGAATGTTGGCATGTAGGTTCCTTGGGGAGTGTAAGGGAGCGCTAAGAGAGAATTTCCTGAATTTCCCACAGGAACAGAAAAAAAAACCGGGTATGCGAGTACGAAGTCGTGGGCAAAAGCTAGTTTGTGGCATAAAATCGGTGGAATGCATGTGACGTCACATACAATTGTGCTGTTTTTTGTTTATCATCGATATTAAGATGCTGAAAACTCCTTAGTTTTTTTTAGAAAGAAAAAGCATTTATTTGCACTAAGCATGACGCATACCAAAAAAAATAAAAAAAAATACAATTTTATGACAATTGGGAAGATATGCGTCACATTCGCGCAAAACGGCCATCGCTCAGCATAATGCTACGACTCGTGTGCGAGGCAGAGCCACAGCGCTGGTTTTCAGCGACAGCCGGCGTTGAGTATGACGTCGATCGGAGCAGCATAAAAAGAATCTAAAATCGGAAAAAAAAATACATAAGGGTAAAATATAATAAACAAGACGGTGAGGAGATGACAACAGACTGTTGTGCACGCGGTGGAATGTGGTGTGTGTGTGTGTGTGTGTTTAGTTTTCAAGCATTTTTTTACACGGTCATGTCCTTTCTCTAGATTTTCAGAAATGTAAAAAACTCAGAGTAATTAACCCGTACTGTTTTTTTTTTATCTTGAATTCTAATAATATTCTGAAGCACAAAACTGTAGTGCTATTCTCTAACAACATTTTCGTATCTCGACAGTAGAATTCGAGGTGAGTTTCAAATGAAGATCTTTATGTTGTGTGCAATAAAGCTCACTTTGTGAGTTTTATCACTCAGGTGAAGCTCGATATCGAAATAGTTTCTAACAGAATAGACTAGCTGCTCTAATGCAAGTCTATGCAGAGAAGGCACAAACATTCATCATCATTTATTTATTTATAAGTACATGAACAACATTATAGGTGGTTACATCCAAAGCGTTGCACATAGCAAATTATAAAAAAAAAAAGAAGTTGTACATAAAAAATGGTTGAAAATGAGTAAAACTAAAGAAATATAAACACATTAAGGTAAAAAGAAACGTAAACACACATTTAAAAAAAAAGTAGTATAAAACAATGTAAAAAATATAACTATTACACCTCAACTCTCATCCATCTTTTCACAAAATCTTAAACATGTACGACACACAACTATTCATCTCCCGGCAAACAAGTCACACTCCGGTGTTGAAGCTAGAAGAGCATTGAGCAAAAAAAGTGCACGAACTAGTGGCGAGTTTTTGAAGTGAAAACTTCTTTAGCGGCGTTGAGCACTTTTCTGTAATGGGTATAAAATCTTAAACTCGCGTCAGGGTCACGTGACCTAATCGCAAAAAGCGTAAGACGGACTCGCGTCAGGGTCACGTGATGCGAAAAAGCGTAAGATCGAGGGGAAGGGAGAGGAACTAGTATCTCCCACTCTTTCTACCGTGCCTGAGTGTGCTGCTACGCTTAGGCGGCACAGGGCGCTTGCGCGAATGTCCGTCTGTGTTTATGTACAGCGTGCCACGCGTATCCAAGGATACGAAATTACGGAATTACGAAATTATGGATGAAAGTTGATTTTTCTAAGAGATAAAAATTAATGTAATATATAAATAAATAACGATATAATATTATGAATAATAACATGTAAATTGTCATATTTGTGTACGATAGCGCAATAAATAAACATTGTATTCTACCTCATAAATGATAGTATTTTTGTACTTATAATTAAACACAACGTTATTTTTTGTTGTTTTTATAGTTCGTTTTGTTTATGTCAGGAACTGTGTCAAGATTGACATCTGTCACTGACAGTCGCTGTCGCGGCCACACGTCAGTGTCTTTTTGTTTATTTTGTTGTCGGTGGTTTGTCTATGATGTGACCGCGACAGTAAGGATGTATTATTTACATGTTTTCACTTCTGCCGGCACTCCCGGAGTGCTACCGGTGTTTTTTTTTTTACTATTTATAGGCTCGCGTTTGACCACTATCTCACCTGATGGTAAGCGATGATGTGGTCGAAAATGGAGCACGCTTGCCTAGAAGTAACCTATTCACTCTTGACTTAAATACTCCCAGGTTATAGCTATCAGGAAACACAGACTCCGGCAGGGAATTCCACTCCTTAGCTGCGCGCACTATAAATGTGTTCCCAAAACGTTTTGTGCGCATGGGTGAGATGTCCACCATGTACCGGTGGCGCATCGCCGTTCGTCTTGAGTTCCGATGATGGAACGGGCTTGGCGGAATCAAATTATGCAATTTCGTCGCACATTCCCGAAAATGCAACCGGTAGAAAACCGACAGGCTAGCAACTCGTCGTCGATGCTCAAGACTTTGAAGCTTGACTTTGTAGCTCGCGATACTGTGCGTGAAGAAGGAAAGTCAAAACATTCTAACTCGAAGCGGGTTGGCAATTATAGACACCTTTTTTCTTCCTTCTGTAATCTATAAATAATTTTTAACAAAGTTCCGTCTCTTTCTCCACATATTTATTCTAAATCGCAAAACGAATTTTGATATGGTTTTTACAAATAGAAACAGCGGTAAGCCTCCTAGGCTTGTGTACATTATTTGCAGCCTACTGACTTTAATTTTAAACAACGTAAGTTTTACTAATTTGAGCAATGTGAATTGTAAGATACAGCCTTACTAGAAACTGTTTTAGGGTTCCGTACCCAAAAAGTAACCAACGGAACCCTACTACTAAGCTTCCACTGTTTGTCCGTCCGTCTGTCTGTCAGCGTGCTGTATCTCAAGAACCGTAATAGGTAGACAGGTGAAATTTTCACAGACTGTGTATTTCTATTGCCGCTATAACAACATAATAACATACGTACGGAACCTTTTGTGTGCGAGCCCGACTCGCACTTGGCCAGTTTTTATTTTTGATAGGTTCGCGTTTGACCAATATCTCACCTGTGGCTTTAGCGTCAATGTGTATTGAAACTGAATAAGCGCTGTCTGGTGACAATAACGGAAAACCTTATTTTTAGGGTTCCGAAAAAAAAGGAACCCTTATAGGATCACTCGGGTGTCTGTCTGTCTGTCTGTCTGTCTGTCCTTCTGTCACAGCCAGTTTTCTCCGGATCCACTGGACCGATTCTGTTGAAATTTTGTACACATATGGACTTCTATGACCCAAACACGGATGCGTTACGAAAATT
Organism: Lacanobia wlatinum; assembly: GCA_947578705.1. Classification (NCBI taxonomy): domain Eukaryota; kingdom Metazoa; phylum Arthropoda; class Insecta; order Lepidoptera; family Noctuidae; genus Lacanobia; species Lacanobia wlatinum. The sequence continues at coordinate 6,531,348 of OX388044.1, read as the reverse complement.
ATTAAATTTTTAGTATGGGGGTCACTTTTGGGGGTCAAACAAGAAAATTAAAAAAAAAGTTTTTTGAACAATATCGTGTGACATATCAAATGAAAGGGCTTACTGTGAGGATTTTAATTATATTTTTTTCATAATTTTAAAATAAATGATTTAGAAGTTATTCAAGAAATTAGACGAAAAATGACCATTCCCCCCCCCTTATCTCCGAAACTACTGAGCCTAAAATTTTGAAAAAAATGGAGGTAATAGATCTTTACCTAAAGATTACAGGAAAACCTATTAGAAGTCTGTAGTGTTAATATAACATGTTAAAAAAATTAAATTCGTTCGGAACCCTTTGCACGCGAGTCCGACTCGCACTTGGCCAGTTTTTCTTTACAATTTGACACAAGCGAACGCTTACGTTAAAGCGATCGATAATTTAAAAAACTCGCATTAAGGCTTGTATGAGCCAATGACCTTGTGCATATGAACGGAGCCAACTACTCATCTACGCGCCACTCCGCTACCCGCATTTTTAACTTTTTATTTTAAAAATAATAAATTAAAAAGTAACAGAACCAAATCATTTTCGTTTGTATTGCAAAGCAGTAAATATATTTTATATATTCTTTTGATAAAAAATTAAGAAGTAAAATGGTTTCATCTCAACGATTTGGAGGTAAATTGGTGTTTTTTAGGGTTCCGAAAAAAAGGAACCCTTATAGGATCACTCGGGTGTCTGTCTGTCTGTCTGTCTGTCTGTCTGTCTGTCTGTCTGTCTGTCTGTCTGTCTGTCTGTCTGTCTGTCTGTCTGTCTGTCTGTCTGTCCGTCTGTCACAGCCAGTTTTCTCCGGATCCACTGGACCGATTCTGTTGAAATTTGGTACACATATGGACTTCTATGACCCAAACACGGACGCGTTACGTAAATTATTAAATTTTTAGTATGGGGATCACTTTTGGGGTCAAACCAGAAAATTGCAAAAAAAAGGTTTTTGAACAATATCGTGTGATATATCAAATGAAAGGGCTTACTGTGAAGGTTTTAATTATATTTTTTTCATAATTTTAAAATAAATGATTTAGAAGTTATTCAAGAAATTAGACGAAAAATGACCATTCCCCCCCCCTTATCTCCGAAACTACTGAGCCTAAAATTTTGAAAAAAATGGAGATAATAGATCTTTACCTAAAGATTACAGGAAAACCTATTAGAAGTCTGTAGTGTTAAAATAACATGTTAAAAAATAATAATTCGTTCGGAACCCTTTGCACGCGAGTCCGACTCGCACTTGGCCAGTTTTTTTTTTCCTTATTATGTGATACCGATAGATAAATTCTGGCTAAACCAAATTACGTATCATATCATCATGTAGATAACTTTTTTTTTCTGATGTAATTTCTCTGTTAGCGCCGACGAAGAGCTGCTTCATCTACACGCTGTTTTTAGGCTTTTTTCTAAAGAGCAGCCTTAAGCCTTCTGATGGTAATCGATGATATGGTCGACGTTGTAGTATGTTTGCCTAGAAGTAACATAATATTCATTTTTGGGGTTCCGAAAAAAAAAACGGAACCCTTATAGGATCACTCGGGTGTCTGTCTGTCTGTCCGTCTGTCACAGCCAGTTTTCTCCGGATTCACTGGACCGATTCTGTTAAAATTTGGTACATATATGGACTTCTGTAACCCAAACACGAACGCGTTACGTAAATCATAAAATTTTTAGTATGGGGGTCACTTTTGGGGGTCAAACTAGAAAATTAAAAAAAAGTTTTTTGAAAAATATTGTGTCACATATCAAATAAAAGAACTTACTGTGAGGGTTTTACATATATTTTTTCATAAATTTTAAAATAAATGTTTTTGAAGTTATTCAAGAAATAAGACGAAAAATGACCATTTTTAGGCTCAGTAGTTTCGGAGATTAGGGGTGGTATCTCCGAAACAACTGAGCCTAAAATTTTGAAAAAAATGGAGATAATAGATCTTTATCTAAAGATTATAGGAAAACTTATTAGAAGTCTGTAATGTTAAAATAACATGTTAAAAAAAAAAAAAAATCGGAAACCTTTGCATGCGAGTCCGACTCGCACTTGGCCAGTTTTTGACTAACAGAACCCCAGATTTTATCGCCAACATTTAAAAACTTTTAACCTACCTATCTGAAAAAGCAAAGATTTATTAGGTGGTGAAAATTCGCAACAAGAAAAGAAAGTTCACTGAAAACTTAGACAGATTGTTACAGTGATGTATTTCACGGATTTAACAAATTGCTTTTCCTTAGGAGTACTTTTCTTTTCTTTTCTTACGGCATGCAAAATATTGGAATTGAATTAATAATTATATATAACCAATACAATTATTAACTAGTCGCGAACTTAGTAGGTAATTACAGATGTCAAAAAAATGAAATAAATATAAATCACTCGCGTATTGTGTAATGAAGAATATAAATGTCATAATATCTAATGTCAAATAGCTTAAGGTGTTTAAAGTCAAAATATTCAAAAACTCAACAACAACAACAACAATCACAATAAAGATAATGTCACAATGTGTAGGTACATAAGTTATTAACTATTTTTTTTTATAAGTAGGCTCGCATTTGAACTCAAATTCGCCTGATGTACTTAACATATTTGCTTACTTACCTATTTTCTCTCGTTATAAAAATCCAAGGCAAAGCTTTCAGAACACTGACACACCGGAATGAAATCCCGCTTCATTGCTGTCGAACACTCGTATGGATTTTGTTTATCAATATTATCACACAGAAACATACGTACAGTCAACAAAGCTATTCGGTCATCATCATATCAGCCGACCGAAAGACGTCCACTGCTGGACATAGGCCTCCCCCAAGCGTCGCCACAACGACCGGTCCTGCACGTCCCGCGACATTCACCAGGTCATCGGTTCAACTATGTATACAGGCGAAAATGTTAATTTTCCACAGCACTGCCAGTGTTTATTTCTAATGTGTGTGAAAATGAAATACTTATTAGCTCTAGTAAACAATCATGAAATTATTTTTAAATACCTTCATCAAAGATGATAAAGCTTTAAAGATTAGAATTAGAAAGAAAAGTCCGATACCTATGAACTTAGACGTCAAAGTCCATGACGCCTATACGACTGCCATATAAAACAGCGTTTTCGCGAGAGGGACAGATATGTTTGTTTAAAATAATTATATCTCGTATATTTTTCGAGCAATTTTGACTCTATTTTCACTGTTAGTATTATATTTTTGTATATTTTTATATAAACTATATTAATAATAAATATTTTTTTCATGCATATCACTCACACACAGCATTGTTCAAAAGTAGTTGCAAGTTAGTTGCCTGCATATCTAATAGCTTTGTTGACTCTATATAGACACGACTTTTTCCCGTGGGGGTCAACAGAAACATCGCCATCGTTTCAGCAAAATTACGTCACTTGTGGATTGGCGTCCCTTAAGAGTTGTCACATAGACCGGTTCTGGGGGCCAACCACAAGCTCTTATGACAGTATTATTATAATCTTACCTTGACTTTTCCTACCATGAAGTCCTTAAAACAAGCTTAAAACAAGCTTAGAACAATGTTATTTTCTTAGCGGTTTTGGTGACGTCACCTACAATAGTTCATTCAATTCGTACCACGACGTGACTTTTGACAGTTAGCAGTATTGTTTTTATGTCAAATTTAGCAATGTTAAAAAAGTTCCTTGGGCTCGGTGGAAGTATTATTTTTTTGCAAATTTTTAATAAAAAAAACATTTTCGTGTCATAAAACGTAAGTAAAATGTATTTATCTACCGAATGAATTGTGTATCTAGAGGTTTTTGTACATGGGTACCTATATAATTTCTTGTTTGATTCTAGATGGCTTTTGCATACGAAATATTTGAGTTTTTGGAAGCTGATAACGCAGAAGTCAACCGTACAAAAAAGCGGCGTCGTATGCAGCTACGTAAGGAATGCGACCCCTTCAATGTATTAGACGAAGCTGAGTTTGTTAAGCGATACAGACTTACAAAAGATCTTGCACATAACCTGTGCGATGAGTTGAGGCCACTGCTGAAGAATCCTACAAAATCTACAGACTTGTCTGTAGAGACGAAGGTAAATATTCTTTTTTTCTACCACGAATAACAATAAAGCAGTATTTATGTGCTATTTACCACTCCTTTGTACCTATACATACTAAGTTATATTACTTTTTTTCTAGGTGTTAATAGCATTATCATTTTATGCAACTGGTTCATACCAATGTCCAGTAGGCAGTAATGAGGGTCATTTTGTGGCTCAGCAGACTGTTTCCTCTGTCATTGAACAGGTTACTGCATGTCTTAACTCACTGCAGATGAGGCAGAAATACATAAAATTTCCAGTAAATGATCAAGAACGCAACAGAATTAAAATGAAGTATGTACCTTTTTACTATATTACGTTTAGTCCTTGTTTAGCAGTAGAATACCTACTTTGCTAAATGATAACAAATATATATTATTATCATGCAAATAATAACAGAACAGTAAGAAATAAGCAACAAAATACAATATTGTATGGCATGTTTAAACTGACCGTGCTATAATTTTGGAGTGACTTATATCCAGCATTAGACTATGATAGGCCAATGTAAATAATGTAATAAAGAGTTAAATATTTTGTTTATATTAGATAAGGTATATTTGTAAAATAAAACAAATCATTAATTACAGATTTTACAATAAGTTTCGGATTCCTGGAGTTCTTGGTTGTATAGATTGTACCCAAATAGCTATAGTACGCCCAGTAGTACATGAGGAGCGCTACTTCTGTCGCAAGCATTATCATTCCTTGAATGTTCAATTGGTAAGTGTACATTAAGTATCCAGTAGAAGTTAGGCCAATATTCCAGTATTGAAAATAAGTAAAAAAAAAACAAGTTAAACAAAAATATAAAAAATATCTTTATTCACTTATATTACATGTGAGCATGAATAATACTATTCTGTTAAACTATATGGTACTTCAAATATTAATCTTAACATTTTCAGGTTTGTGATGCGGACATGGAAATAATAAGTGCAGATGCAAGTCATGGTGGTGCAACTCATGATTCTTTTATATGGGGTGTTCATCCACTAAGGCCTCACTTGGAAGATCTTAGCAACACAGAAGATACTTGGTTTCTTGGTTGGTATAATTACATCTTTAAGATCTTTGTGAAAAATATATTTTGTACTTATTAAATTCAACTTGTAACTGGTCAATGATAATTTAAATTAACTTTTGTTATCAATAGGAGATTCCGGATACCCTCTGAGAAAAAGCATGATGACACCAATACTGGATGCAGCACCTGACTCACCAGAAGCACACTACACCGACTTACATGTCCATGCAAGGAACATTATAGAGCGCACTATTGGGCTTCTCAAAGCACGTTTTCGTTGCTTACTTGTTCACAGAGTCTTGCACTACTCACCAAAAGTAGCTGGCTCTATTGTAAATGCTTGTGTTATATTACACAACATTTGCAATAGGGCTAACATATCTGTGGAACAATTAAACAATGAAGATGTGATTCGAGAAGCCCAATTACAGCCACAAGGTAATGCGAGTGAACAGCCACGCAGCAATAACATCGCTCTGCAGCAGGGTTTGGTTACTCGTAATTCTCTTGTTCAGCGACTGTGGGAAAGGCGGCATTTAAGATCCTGAAACACAAAATATTGTATTTTATATAAAACTATTTTATCTTTATACCCATAATTTTGATTTGAACTTAATTGTTATATTTTTTAATTCGTACATAAGCTCAATAAAATAAAAACCAAAAAATTATTCTATTAATTTACTATATCAAATCTCTCATGGTTGAAATTCTGAGTAGCACTTTATTGGGGTTTTAAAGAGAAGGTAAACATATTAATAGTTTTGTACCTTTCAATCCTTGTTGCTGTATTTCCAAGTGCTGTTGTAACTTGAACCATCGTCTCCATCGCTTCAGCAATCCTCACAGCAGCCTCAGCGTGCGTTTGTGCAGAACGGACGAGCGCACGTCTTGCAGCCTCCTGTGACATCGGCGGCTCGCGCCTTCGACGCCGTTGTCGCGGAGAGCGGGCTGCAGATGTAGTTGCAAGATGCGGGGTAGGAGTTCTGCTGGGGGAGGGAGCCGGTGGATCTTGGACCATAAGTTCCAGAGGAGGATTTTGAGGTTGTGGCTCTAAGATCAACTCTAAAGATTGATTTTGGGTGGAACTAAGGACTGTTGGATCGTGGAGAGAATGCACATTTTGAAGAATGGATTGTGAAGCAGGGGAATCTTGCACATCCACATCTAATGTATTACTAATACTAGTAGTAGTGCCAATCTCTGGAGGCTACAAAGAGATAACATGAGTTATTTGCTTGAATTTATAAATTACTATAAACTGTGCTTAACTACTTTTAAATTTACTTACTAGTTCCACCTGGACACCTGGCAAACCCTGGCCAATATCTTCTCCCAGTATTAATAGAAATTTTTCCTCAATTTCAGTCAAGGGCTTCTCAGTTGAAGGCCCTCCTCCAGTCCGCACATGAGAAGCCCGTAACATAGCAACCCGCTTTTTAAGTTTGACTTTATAATCTACCCAGTACTGAAAAAAGAAATTGTTTAACTTAATATTAGACTACGTACTGAATTAAAATTGACAAAATAAAAAGGTATAGGTAAGTAGTTACTTTAGTCCAGCCTGCCCAATCTTTATGAGCGCCATCACCTTGCGAGTTTAGAATTTCTGCAATCTCTGTCCACTTTCTTCTGGAATATTCTTTGGCTTGTAGAGAGCGATTGTGGGCAGTAGCGATAGATTTGTTGGAATTTAAAAATTCCCAGAGTATCTCTAGCTGCCGCCAGGAAACCCGATTAACTCTTCGGCTGAAAAAAAATTAATAACAAAACACTAATCACTGAGTCTTACTGACCTCACATTGTTTCGAACTATCTTCCCCAAAACATTACAAACAAACATTTCTTTGTTTTAAAACTAATTCACTGAGTAACCTTACCTTGATTCCATGTCGATTTTGTAGCACACTGTTACTCCTAGTAGAGTATGTTAAAGTAGAGATCTTATGCAACTAAGATAAATAGCCACTTAGAACCACTTAGAAAACAAAAAATATTGCTATGCCACATCTAATCCATCGAGTTTCAAATTTCCTTCGCGGTATGTACCTATGCAGCTGATAAGAACACATTTTGTTCCGATTCTTATTACCAACTGAGCCGCAGCTTATTTTATATATTTTTTTTTCAATTGGTTTTCTCATTTTTTAAACCAAAACCTTTTAATATTTGAATTAATTTCATGGAAATTACTTTTAATAATTAGATTCTAATGCATAGTAATTTTCAATATATAAAAAAATGCTAATATTTTGCTTCAAGTGGCGATTCGGAATACCGTGTGAAAGGAACAACGCTATACAGTTGATATGGCGTTGTTTCTTTTCTATTTTAGCAGGCAATAGACAAATAATTCGTTCTTTCCCAGGACTAAGCAGGAATAAAACAATATTGAACGATTTATGTCATGGTACGAATATGAGTAATGTTATTTTAAGCTTGAAACAAAACTCTCTTGAAATAAGATTGTTTCGTAAAAGATTGTGGTAGGCCTCCTGTACTTTACGCATCCATCGGATTCTTGCAGGGTTGTGGAATTGTTCAATTGTTCGAAAGGTTCACAAGGAAATTTGGAGGGTTTTAGTCAGTAAGAGTCTGACACTCCCTTTCTCTCCGTCCAGAGCGGGAAGAGTCATTTGATGATATCTCAACCTAAAAAAATATAACCGACTTGCAAACAAAACACTACAAAGAATAAAATAACCTTAATTTCGGAAGTCGGTGTTATTGGTTCTGTTTCTTTGTTTTTTAACACCGACTTCCGAAATTAAGGTTATTTTATTCTTTGTAGTGTTTTGTTTGGAAGTCGGTTATATTTTTTTGTATAAAGTTTTTTTCCAGATATGGAAATCATTTTATCCTCAATCTATCGAATCTTATGCTTATCGATTTTTATTTTTCACTTTTAAGTGGTGATAGTTGGACGATGTCTTCGTCTACGCAGAAATTGAAATAAATAATAATGCTCATAAAATAAAAACTACTGAACCAAACTCAATCAAATTTTTACGGGACCAAACGGCAAGTATACTGCATCGAATTAAAAAAGAATCACGGAAATCGGATCAGAAACCTCGGAGTGATCGGTGTACATACATAAAAAAATACCCACCGAATTGAGAACCTCCTCCTTTTTTGGAAGTCTGTTAAAAAAACGAGTGATTGCTGAAGTCGGCTTGCGGATGGGTGGCAATTCATTGAAAACCGAGTCTTCAGAGTAGTGTCGGTATTTAAGCACGTTAAGGCAACGAAATACTCCAGCGACCTTGCGCACTCGTTTAACACCTGCGCGACCCCAATACAGTAGTTTTTTGTACTTGTAGCGCCATGAATGCCGTCAGAAAAACCAACGGAGCAAATCAACATCGCAACAAAAAGAAACGCGACGTCATCTATCCAACTAGCAGCGAACTATCACATTGAAATCCTGCATCGCGCAAGCAGAGTTTACCATGTGATTTGAACATATACATCAGCCCGAATATCAACTATCGGGCAGTAGCCCGCCAGGCACAACAGCCGCCTGGTCGGAGGATCCTCCCTTTACAACGGAGGTTTGCAGGACTTTACTCTCTGTTCCGCATACCTCTAAATACTTACCTTATTATTGTAAGACTTGAAAAAATAGCTGTACATCAAATGTAGATAATAAAATAGTCTTTGAGATAGTGTAAATCCTATTAAAATACGCCCAGCGGTTTTGGTCCGATTGTCGTGTTTATGTCCGTATCTATACTAATATTATAAAGAGGAAAGATTTGTTTGTTTGTTTGTTTGAAATGAATAGGCTCCGAAACTACTGGACCGATTTGAAAAATTCTTTCAGCAATGGATAACTACATTATCAGGGAGTAACATGGGCTATATTTTATCCCTATGCTCCCACGGGAACGGGAACTACGCGGGTGAAACCGCGTGACGTCCACTAGTTATATATTAATTTACAAATTAATTACACTATGTTGAACGAATAAAACTCCAAAGTGTAATATATCTTTTTTTATTTTATTTGTGATGGGTTTGCTCTTGACTCTAGTCTAGGTCAGAGAAGACAGAGACAAAGTCTACGATGGAGTGAGCTTACCCAGAAGGAGCAGATTTTTTTTCATCAATAACGTGTGGAGTATCTATGCATAGATCTTCAAAAATGATATTGAGGTTTCTAATATCATTTTTTTCTTAACTGAAAAGTTTGCGCGAGAGGCACTTCCAAAATGGTAAAATGTGTGTCCCCCCCCCTGTAACTTCTAAAATAATAGAATGATAAAGCTAAAAAAAATATATGATGTGAAAACATAGGGACATAGTATATATCCTTCTTATTCATTTTGAGAAATATCTCTTGTATCGCTTATATATTGGAGGGGAAAACAGTCAAGAGCCAACACTCAAATTATTACTTTTTACATACAAAGCCGCCAGCATTTCCTCTTAATGGGTTGTGGAGGTCAGGTAGTCATTTCATGTAAAATATCATCTAGTTTAATTGCAATCCGACCTCACCAGAGCCGGGAAAGGCTAAACAGATTGAATTTTGAATTTTGATTGAAAAATTGGATTTGAATTAGGGGCGTAGCTACCGACTGTGACGACGTGTGGACGGAAAGCTCCTACATTTAGTCCCGTCGTCACCTCCGTGGCCTGACGAGACACTTCTGAGCTAGTGCCTATTTTGTTAAAAAAAAACAATAACTACCTACCCCTAAAAACGGGACCCCCAAAAATGTTAGCTACAGGGCCCATTTGAGACTAGCTACGCCACTGATTTGAATAAACAGTTAGTGCAATCAAATCCTTGTGCAATATTACACATGTTTGTGCATTTGAATTTACAATTGTTGGTATAAAAAATGCTAAATTCGCACAGCTCGTGCGAATGTCGTATGTGAGGGGTGCTCCTCTTGGATTGTATATCCAAATATGTAACGCAATTATGTACCTAATGATAACCTCATCATCATCATCATATCAGCCGAAAGACGTCCACTGCTGGACATAGGCCTCCCCCAAGCGTCGCCACAACGACCGGTCCTGTGCGTCTCGCATCCATCGGCTACCCGCGACCTTCACCAGGTCATCGGTCCACCTTGTGGGAGGCCTTCCAACGTTACGTCTTCCAGTACGCGGTCGCCACTCCAGAACTTTTCGGCCCCATCGACCATCTGTTCTGCGAGCAATGTCCATCATCAATGCCCACTGCCACTTTAGTTTGGCGATCTTTCGGGCTATGTCGGTAACCTTGGTTCTCTTGCGGATATCATCTTTCCTGATTCGATCTCGCGAGAAAACTCCAAGCATTGCCCTCTCCATTGCCTTTTGAGTGACTTTGAGCCTTCTGATGAGGCCCATTGTAAACGACCACGTTTCAGTTCCGTATTTCATCACTGGCAACACACACTGATCATAGACTTTCGTCTTGAGATACTGTGGTATGTGGGACGAGAAGATACCGCGCAACTTCTCGAACGCTGCCCAGCCGAGTCGGATTCGACGGTTGACCTCTTTCTCGAAGTTGGCCCTACCTAAGTGGATTGTTTGCATTGTACTGAGGTCCTCCGTAGTCTCAGCCATGACGACTATATCGTCGGCAAATCGAATGTGACTGATGTACTCGCCATTGACATTAATGCCTAGCCTTCTCCAGTCCAAAACCTTGAAGACATCCTCGTCGACGAAATGACGTCTCCATGCCTCACACCTCGCTGCAGGAGGATAGGTTTCGAGGTCTGATCCTAAAGTCGGACTGACATGGTGGCGTTTTTGTACAAACCTTTCCGATCTGGCACCGTTGGTGAGACTGCAGCACAGCCCAAGTCTCGATCGAATCAAAAGCTGTACAACCTGACGGAGCGTATGTATGTCGTCTACGGTGCTGAAGCCTTTTCGGAATCCGGCTTGTTCGGGAGGCTGGAAGTCATCAAACCTGCGTGCGAGACGGTTCGTGATGACTCTGGAAAACAGCTTGTAGACATGACTTAGAAATGAGATGGGCCTATAGTTCTTAAGCAGGGCATTGTCGCCCTTCTTAAAGAAGAGTACCACCACACCTCTACTCCATGTCTGTGGCATTTTCCCTTCAAGTATGACGGAATTGAACAGTTCCTTCAGGAGTTCGACCGTAATTCCGTCCTCAACCGACGCCCTGTTGTTTTTAAGCTGCGTCAGAGCCATCCTAATCTCATACAGGCTGACGTCCGGGATGTCCTCGGTATAGTGCCGGAATGGAATGATTACCTGTGTCTCATAAATACTACTTACACGTGTAGTTATAACTCCACCCTTGTTTCACATCAAAGCTGTTCAAAGACAAATATCACAGGAGATAAAATTAGGGTAATTTCTTGATTACATCCATTAGAATCGTAGAAATCTGAAACGTTCTATGTTAAATTGAAATCTTATTTAGTCTGTACTTTAACTCCGTAAATTTATTATTTCTCTGTCTGGGTCAATATTTATATTACAAGATTAGACACAATTCTGTTTTCTTGAAATTTGAGGTTAATATTAAGTCTAAGTTTTGCCTTTAGCTAAGGCTATTATTTTTGTTAAATTATACATACACGGTACTATTTGAGTCGTTTTACAAAGGTAGCCTACTCAATGTACCCGACATAAACTACCTCTAGCCGCGATTATATTTTTAGGGTTCCGTACCCAAAGGGTAACCAACGGAACCCTATTACCAAACCTCCGCTGTCTGTCCGTCCATCCATCCGTCCGTCTGTCTGCCTGTCAGCGGGCTGTATCTCATAGGTAGACAGTTGAAAATTTCACAGATTGTGTCTTTCCAATGCCGCTACAATAACAGTTTATGGTTCGGAACCCTTCGTGTGCGGGTCCGGCTCGAACTTGGCTGGCTTTTTTAAATAATTCATTAAGATGATAGGTAAAATAACAATAAATAATGCATTAGAACTATGAAACATCCTCTTTGTAATGTTTACGTAACAAAACTATGTCGCCATTCCATTCCGCGTCATCCTTGAAACACAGCTCGGACTGCGCTCGCTCCTAGATGTTTCAAACTACGTCATGCGTCATCATGATGAATAACATTTTCATTTTTTAACCGACTTCCAAAAAAGGAGGAGGTTCTTAATTCGGTAGGTATTTTTTTATGTATGTACACCGATTACTCTGAGGTTTCTGATCTGATTTCTGTGATTCTTTTTAGTACGATGCGATATACTTGCCATTTAGTCCCATAAAAATTTGATTCAGTTTGGTTCACTTAAAAGTGAAAAATAAAAACCTTTTTACAAAAAATGTAACCGACTTCCAAACAAAACACTACAAAGAATAAAATAACCTTAATTTCGGAAGTCGGTGTTAAAAAACAAAGAAACAAAACCAAAAACACCGACTTCCGAAATTAAGGTTATTTTATTCTTTGTAGTGTTTTGTTTGGAAGTCGGTAATGTTTTTTGTAAAAAGTTTTTAAAATAATTCAAATGTTTATAAATTATGTTTTTTTTTTTAATGAATGTGTAGTAGTCGTCGAATAGATGAATTGGGCTGCCATTGTATAACCACTAAAATGCCTCTGTTGTAAGCCCCATATTCCAAGTTAGTTTGAAAGACCTCCACTCGACTCAGTCGCCATGATAACGGAAAACATCCCTCCATTAATTAACGAGCTATAGGTACCTACCAATTTGATTATTCGAGGAAGAGTCGAGTTTTAGGACATGATTACTAATGTATAGGTTTACTCGACGATAGATATAATAATAATAATAATTCCTTTGTTTGTCAGATCAGTACAATTCAATATTGTTAGTAAACATACACAACTTACAAAATAGTGTTGGTACATTTAAATTTGTCAGTCAATAAATTCGCGTATATACACAATTGAATCATGAAACAGCAGTAGTGCTATTCTGTAACAACATTTTCGTATCTCGACAGCGGAATCCGAGGTGAGTATCAAATTAAGAACTTTATGTTGTGTGCAATAAAGCTCACTTTGTGAGCTTTGTCACTCAGGTGATGCTCGATATCGAAATAGCTATTTACAAAATAGAATAGCAGCTCTTCGAATACTCTTGGAAACCATCGAGTTTTGGATGGCTAGTGGGCTCTACTCAAAAATTTGTGAATCGAAACGCCTTTCTACAGTGTAGAGATTCAATTTGCAAAGCGCTGGACAAACAATAATACATAGGTGTCTACATGGGCACTTATAAAATGTCAAAAGCTATTGCAGGGTTCCAGTTGATTGTTTTCTATGCAAAAAAAAGAATACAAAAAACGCCACAATTGCTCTTAAAAATTGGACGTCTGTAAAGTCGGTTAACGAACGAAAAATTTTACGTAATAACATCATAAGAAAACAACTTAATTCTTAACAAACAAGCTGAACGCATAGGCCGATCGTGCCTCTCTATAGCTTATTCCGCGCTCTCGCTCTCGCAACGTGACACTTTCTCGTGCGTGCAGCCGGCGTTCATCGATTTATAAGACGTTATTACGTCAAAAATGATCGAAACAGTGTATACTATACGCAACCAACATTTGCACGGCATTCAACTGAGTTTGACTGTACATTTTGTACAGTGCCCGCGCAACTTCTTCTGCGTCATATTTTTCATTAATGCTTCGCTCCTATTGATCGTAGCTAGATTTTATATAGTTTATAGCCTTCCTCGATAAATAACACTATTCTGAGGGGCGTATTATTAATGAAACGATCTATGCGAGGCGAATGCGAAAGTTGCATTTGTTTCAAAATTATTACTGTATTAGTGGACGTCACGCGGTTTCACCCGCGTAGTTCCCGTTCCCGTGGGAGTACGGGGATAAAATATAGCCTATGTTACTCCCTGATAATGTAGCTATCCATTGCTGAAAGAATTTTTCAAATCGGTCTAGTAGTTTCGGAGCCTATTCATTTCAAACAAACAAACAAATCTTTCCTCTTTATAATATTAGTGTAGATATATTTATCTATTATGTATCTATTTGTATAAATGTTTAAATAGTACACCTAAAACTACCTACAGTACTGTTTTTCCTTTTTCTCTTTAAAATCCATCCAAAGGTTGTCTTGAACAGATCGCTTTTAGCGATAACGCCGCCCATTGTGTCACTATGTTATATTTTCCTCATGTATCTTTTTTGTAACTTATATGGTGTACATAATAAAGAGTATTCTATTCTATTCTAGTACACATGGGCTAATAAAAGGCCTGTTGACACACTTTGTATAATTACAACAAACAAGAAACTACAAACAACAACAAACAAGAAACTGTGTACCTTAAGCCATAATTTTCTTAGACTTGAATGTGCCCTGCGGTGGTTGGGAGGGTCATGGTCACTCAAGAGTCTGGCTGATGGTGGCGCATGTTGGATCTTTTGGGAACCCTTCAATATGGTTGAGCCGAATGTTGCTACCACAGACATCATGTACGTCGAGCGCCGTCAGCTAGGACTGGTCATCACTCAGCTGAAACAGTTTGTTTTTTTGAATTGTTGCTTTTTTACTTCGGACGTTTGATTGTCCTAGTCTTTCTACGTCGTTCTCTCATAATATAATTGTATAATGAATTCTGGCTTATACTGAATTTGTTTTTCAAAAAAAATATTTTCTTTGATATCTAGAAACTTAGGTATAGTTAGTGCACTAGATACCTATTAGTTCAAAAAAATAAAAGTAAGATTAGTTTCAATGGCATAACCACATACGAGCGTTTGTATAAAAAGTATGACGGGTTGACCGCTCTTAAGTTTTGAGTTTTATGTACAATCAATTTGCCTAGCCATGTCCCAAATAAATGTAAAGGTGTCTTCCAGTCTAACCAACGAATAGTATTTATCTATTCCGTAAGTCTAACCATATGCAGCTGAATGCATGGAGCGCCTATACATTACTTTCTGGCAAGACTGGTGTCAGTTTTTCTGGTTTCTGACTACCCAGAATGACTGTCAAATATATTCTGTATTTAATTTCATTTTTTACCTATTACTACGCTTACAAACTACTAGACTAATAATCCCGGCATTATGTACAAATGTGTTTTAAAACAAAATAAATCATTGGACATCAAAAAAATAGTTCACATCGCTGTCAATGGCAAAAGTGCCCAGAACACTGGCAGCATTGCCTTTGGCCGAAGAAAAGCCCAGCCCTCTGATCACGTGAACAGTCGACAAGTTGTTTGCTGATGTCCCGAAAGACTCTATAGAATAGAATAGAATTGAATAGACACACGCACTCAGACTCGCACTCGGAACTAGTGTTTCAACGCCAAAAGGCTCAAATATATGTAAGAGCGGGTGGGCTCGAGGATCTCAAATGATAACGATCAGACATCTTGTAAACTCTTTTTACTATCACTCACAATCAAAATGATTCACACAACTTAGTTTTACAAAGAGATGCACACAGTTCAAAACAAACAATTTGGTAAAAGTAATGTTATTTAATAATGGTGTGAGACAGGGTGATAGGGCAAAATTAATCCAAATCTGCACACAATTTTACAAAACTTTATATTCAGACAACGATACTACTTTTCAATTTGGAAATGATGACTATTCATGCCCAGACGATGTCCCTGTGATAACTGGCTTTGAAATTCACAAGGCTCTCAGTTGTATGAAGTACAATAAAAGCCCAGGAGAGGATGGCATCACAACCGATGCACTGCGAGTGGGAGAACCAGTTTTACTACCACATATTTGCAATCTTTTTAACTCTATTTTAAAAACAGGTATTTTTCCTAGTAACTTCTGCCATTCCAATATTATTCTATTACATAAAAAAGGAGATAAATCCGATATAGCAAATTATCGTCCTATTAGTCTTGTCTCCCACCTATATAAAGCTTTCGTCAAAAATCTCGAGAATCGCATTTCCGGCCAACTAGACCTTCACCAACCTCCTGAACAGGCTGGTTTCCGCCGCGGCTTATCCACCACCGACCATTTACACTCTCTAAACCAGTTGATAGAAAAACACCACGAATACGACTTACCGTTGTACCTTGCGTTCGTAGATTATTCCAAAGCTTTCGACAGTTTAACACACGAAGCAATTTTTGTGACACTTTATAAACAAGACATTGAACCTACTTATATTAAACTACTAGAACGAATTTACCTCCATAGTACAGCTGCCATACGCTTAGACACCACCGGCCCATCCTTTCCAATCCGAAAAGGGGTTAAGCAAGGCGATCCACTGTCTCATAGACTCTTCACAGCAACGCTTGAAGAAGTGTTCCAGAAACTAGACTCACACTGGCGGGACAAGGGCATTGTCGTTGGGGACAGGAGATTGACTAATCTCCGCTTCACCGACGACATTGTCCTTTTCTCTTCTTCGGCAGCTGAGTTAGGCTTTATGCTCGAACAACTGAGCCAGGCAAGCCTCGAGGTTGGACTCAAAATGAATATGGCGAAAACGAAATTAATGACGAACAGCACGAAGCGCAAAGTAGAGATTGGGGGTGTTGAGGTTGAATATGCCCATGAGTACATATATCTTGGCCAAATAGTCTCATTCCAGGCGAGACAAGATAAAGAAGTTGCTCGACGCACCGAAAACGCCTGGAAGAGCTATTGGTCGATGAAACACCTAATAAAAGGACCACTTCCACTCTGCCTTAAAAGGAAACTCATGGACATGTGCATCCTCCCCACCCTCACGTATGGAGCGCAGACGTGGTCATTAACGAAACGCCAAAAGTCCACTCTCGGGGTCTGCCAGCGAGCAATTGAACGAAGTATCCTCGGAGTCAGGATAACAGACCGTATAAGGAACAATATACTTCGTTCCAAAACTCAAATCGCAGATGTAGGCAACACAGCTGCCAAATTGAAGTGGAACTGGGCAGGCCATATCTGCCGCATGCCACAGGAGAACTGGGCAAAAATAACGACGGATTGGGTGCCGAACATCAGGAACCGGTGACGCGGTAGACCCAAACGGAGATGGCGGGACGAGCTGGACTCCTACCTGGGGGGTTGGACTCGGATTGCTCAAAATAGACTAGAGTGGAAAGAAGGAAGGGAGGCCTTTGCCCTGCAGTGGGACACCACGGGCTTATAATAATAAAAAATAATGTAATTTCGCACAATATTTGATTTGTAATTAAAAACACTTTAAATTCTTTGATTTGTAAATTTAGTGAGATAAGTTCCAATTTCCTTTTTAGACTTTCAAATTAATACTTAAATAAAAACTAAGCTTAGAATAAACAATACTTAATTTAAATAGATTTTATAATGTTATGCAAAATCACTTATTTATTTATTGCACTGATTCGTGTTTCCGTTACGTCATCAGCCATTTTGACGTTTGTTTTAGTCTGTGGTACGATTGTTATTTGCCAGCGCTATCATATATAACTCCCAATTACGTTATTATATTTGCGCCGTTTGAAGTTTTCTGCATCTGCAACAGCCACCCAAGAACAGGCCACCGTAAAAAAAAAACAAAGAAATTCAAATTACAACTTACCAAAAAAATTTGAACGGCTTCAGGTGCTTTCCGAGGCACGGAGGAAACTCGTTATCTAATAGATTGTTACAACCTCGAAGTTGGACCCTTGCAGTGGTTATAATTTAGCCACGAACACCTCGAACTACGAAACAATATAATTAAATACGAATCCTTGAAAAATTGCCCTCAAAAACGAAATATCCGATCAATACAAGGAAATCAGGAAAACCCATCTCAAATTGATTTTCCTGAACAACAGTGATTTGAAAAAATCTTGGATTTCATAATAAAGGTCGGATGAGGATAATTGGACAATCGTTATTATTTAGAGGAAGGTTGATCTACATCGCTAAAATATTGTCCAAATGGTTGAAAGATTTCCTTATATTCAAGATTCGGTAGTTTTTTCGGGTTCAGTACCCGAAGAGTAACCCAAGGGACTCTATTACTAAGCCTCCGCTGTCCGTCCATCTGTCCGTCCGTTCATCCATCTGTCTGTCAGCGGGCTGTATCTCAAGAACCGTAACAGGTAGACAGTTAAAATTTTCACAGAGTGTGTATTTCTTTGCCGCTATAACGACAAACAAAAAAGGGGGCTTTCATACAAAAAACGTGTTATATTTCGGTTTATGGTACGGAACCCTTCGTGTGAGAGTCTGACTTGAACTTGGCCGGTTTTTTTAAGCGACGTTGTAGTTGACGATGGAGCAAGCTTACCGCGGAGTAACCTCCCAACTACCAAAAACTAGGCTTAGACAATCTCAAGACTACTATTTTTTCGCTCTTACATCACCGCTATATAATCGTATAAACTTGGGCTTTACGCATGCAATGGTGCCCAAAGCACCATTGCAAGCGTAAATTTAGTGTACAGTAGTATCCAACTGATATGGCTTACCGATGTACCTGCGCAGAAAATTAATTTTCAAAGCGCAAATGCTATTGACCAATCGGCACGCTCCACGCAACGCGCTTCTTTTTCCTGTATCGCTATCGGTCGGCAGCTGCCTCCATGTTAGCGCGCGCCGCGTGGCATGCATGTAACTTGCGAGTGAGACGGAACTAACAGCTGCAGTGTATTATGAACCTTATAGTAGTGATCTAAGGTTGATTGTAAGTTTGCTTTATTTCGTTAATCTTCGGGGCCATACTTTCTTTTCTGTGCGAACGAAGATTTACGACGCGCCTTATCAGTTGGGTACCACTGTAATACCGTTCTAATATCAGTCTAATTTAATGCTGTTTGCACTAACAGTAATCTAGCCAAAATGTATTTAAGCTGGCTCAAGCAAAAATTGCTTTTACGTAAGTATCTTGTAAGATTGCATAGGCTTATACTGGTCTAACGTTAGAATCGTTTGAGCCAAAGCAAGCTCATTTTGATTTTACAGCAGATCAAAGTTACCTTTAAAATTCATTTGAGTGCTGATATTAATTCTTAATTTAAAGACCACCAGTTTTAACTCTCAGGAAATACAGACACAGGCAATAAATTCCACTCCTCCAATGTACGCACAATTTGAAAAAAAAAGCTTATTCGCAATCTCCTTCTTGTCTTTTGAACCGGCACCAAACAATAGGATACCTATTTTCAATTAGATCGAATTTCAAGAAGATAATGCTTTGCTAAATACTTAGTGCTCCGTTACTGAAACAGTTTTAAAATATTAAACAGTTAACAACACCTTTTAATCAAAACAAAGAAAGCGCGTAAGAAACAACAATATCATAATTCCTAGCAATATTAAAGCTATTTTAATTAAACCATGATGCTAACACAGAATAGATTAATACAGAAGGTCTGGTTTCATACAGCGAGCGAAAACACAAATGGACACGCTTTAAGAGTGCAAGTGCACTCGTGACCGGCATTTGTACAGATGGTCTACCGTGAGTTTTATCAATCTATACTCGGTAGCGACTGCAGTTTAATAAATGTCTGAAAACTTAAAAAAAAACAGTTTCTAATTTATTTGTTTAATTGTTAACAAAATTTTTACTTGCAACTTGCTTGCTTGTTAGTTAACAACTTAAATAAATTCTTCTTCTTAGCGAGTCGATGACAAAAAAAATATAATAATTTTTTTTTTGGCCCAGTATTCAGCAACGGTAACGGCATTCGCTGACGCAGCCATAAGGTCTTCACATGTACAGGTGACACGGCACGCGGCGCAAGACGATAGATGGGTCATGGACTGCGGAGAGACGCCACACAAACACTGAAGATCGGAGCCATCCGAGAACCCTCACCTGAGGAGAAGGTTATCCTTACTGCGGCCGACCCGATACGGAGTCTATTAAGAGTTTTCCGGTCGACCACGGCAAGGCGTGCCCAGGAGACAGGCTCTCCGAAGGCTCGATAAAATAGTCGGGGGGTTTGAGCAACTCTCGCCAAAGGTCGCATCTTTCCGTGGTGGTTGGTGGTGAATAAATTACAAACTCGTTTTTTTAAAGTTTTCATGCATTTTTTTAACTACAGTTGCTAGCGAGTATACATTGATAAAACTCATGGTAGACGTACAGTACAACTATTTCCTTAATGTCCCTTGGTAAACGTCGGATTTCTATCAATTGCCCTTTGCACTTGGTGCAGACCGGACGTACCGATCAACTTGTAAGTACAATGACATCGAAGGGAAGTAACAAAGACGTCATACAAAGCATAGTCTTAGAAAATAAATAACTTCCTATTTTTTTTTAAGTATTTGGTGTAATAGAGATAAATACTACAAATGGTATGTATCTTTAAATAAATCCAACCAAAAGTGAGAGATCAATCAAAATAAGGAGCCCAAACGAATCATGTCACTCCATGTAACCAAACTTTGCTCTAGCTTTGTATTAAATTCATATTAAGCGGTTGGCCAGTATAGGCGGAGTCATAGTAAACGGATTCTACTGTATAAACAGTTGTTAATACTCTTTTAATTTAAAAACACAACCCTAATCTCTTCAAAGTTAGAGTGAACAGGCTCCTTCTGGGTAAGCTCGCTCCACCGTAGACTTTGTCTCTGTCATCTCTGACCTAGAGTCAATGGCAAACCCATCACAAATAAAAAATAAAAAAAAAATGGAAGGAAATTCGTTTTTATTCGGAAATGCGATGATTGTCGACGGACTTTAAGAAAATAGTTGTACTGTACTTACGTACGAACACGCACGCAGACATAGACATGCTTCACGTACAGCGAGTACAAACGCACTCGTGACCGGCATTTGTTCGGGATTACCGTATGTACCTACGTACAAAACAAACACACACCGACACGCTTCACCTACATTGAGTGCAAGCGCACTTGCGACCGGTATTTATTATTTATTTATTTAAAAATATCGTAAATAACACCTTAACAGCTATAACGCCAATGCGATGTAACTACCACAAAAAAAATACAATAGAAATTGAAATTTAAAATCAAATCAAATAGAATTTGATTCAAAAAAAAATTAAACAAACTAACAAATTCAATAATAATACAATTAAAAAACAATTCGAATAAATTAAAAATACAAACTCAATAAAATAGGTCATTCGTACGCTTCTATGTGTGCGTGCGCCTGTTTTTGCTAGTTGTATGGAACTTGCCTTCTGTAACTATTTTGACACGACTCGCTAAAGTCCCTTTATATTTTTTAATAACACTGTTACAACTACACCCCCCGTTGATACAGCCGTGGTTCTCAACGTTTCATATGTGTCTTAGATGAAACTAATAACAATTTATAATAGAGTAACACTATTTTATTATATTAAGTTCAACATCGTTTAATTAAAAGGTTAAAGAATTCCTATTATAAATGATTCTCAACTTTGTAGATACACTGGCAAGTGTATCTCCAAAGTTGAGGAACATTTTTTTTCGTCATTTCGTACCGAGGCTAAGAGCGAATTTCACCAATGAAACTAAACGCGATCAGGGCATCTGAACTGCGTTCAAGAGCTGTCAATGTCAATATTCCACAGGAAATAACGACACTGACAGCTCGTAAACGTGGTTTACATGCTGATCGCGTTCAGTTTCATTGGTGAAATTCGCCCTAAGACGTCAAAATAGTAACCCACCGGTATCGGGAACAGGGTCCAAGCGGCGGTCAGGGCTCCAGAGAAAGGAACCTCCTGACAATGCGAGCCGTGTCCAAGAGTACGGCTTTCTGAATCAAGCCCTTGATCCAGCTGCCTAACGAGAGCTTCCTGAGGTGTTGGTCGAGGCTCGTAGCTATTAAGCCATTGGCTGATATGACTATCGGTACAATGATTGCGGAATCCACATCCCACAGATCGACAACCTCGCGAGCCAAGTCAATATACTTGATTTGTTTATCTTTCTCGGCTTTCACGAGGTTCTCGTCGGCTTTCATTTTCAGAAGTCAGAATGTGTAACAACCGTCTCTCCAAAGGGTTGCGTCACCCGGTAACTGGGTTGTGGTGGCCAGACAGGCTGTAGCTCTATGCTAAATACTGGAACTCAGCTGCATCCAAGTTAGACTGGAAGCTAATCCCAAAATACTACCTACAGATATATTGAATAACTAGTTGACCCGCGCAACTTTGTCTGCTCCGCTCCTATTGGTCTTAGCCTGATGATACATAGCCTATAACCTTCCTCGATAAATGGGCTATCCAACACAAATAAAACGCAAATAAAGATGAATATGAATATGAACACTGAAATAATTTTTAAAATCTGTACGTTGTCTCTCCACCAGTGCCTGTCCTTGGTATCATGGAGCGCAACATGCAGCTTGGTGTTGAGCGTTGAAGGAATCTGATCGGACCATCTAATAGGGCTGCGACCTCTAGACCGTTTGCCGTCTATCTTGCTTGTCACCATAAGTTTTTCGAGGTTGTGACCATCTTTTCGGGCCATGTGGCCAAAGAATTTCAGGATCCTTCGCAGGCAGGTAGTGGAAAGTCTAGTCCTGATGTTCAACTCACGAAGGATAGAGTCATAGGTACGGAATGCAGTCCACGGAATCTGCAACATCTTCCTCCAACACCACATCTCGAAAGCGTTAATGCGGTCACGATCGGCCTTTTTTAATGTCCATTTTTCAGAACCGTAGCTAAATATGGAGATGTTACAAGTTTCATCTTTGTCTTGCGAGATATGTTGCGGTCCCTCCATATTTTCTGAAGCTGGGACATTGCGCTTTTGGCCATACCGATACCGTGAGCATGATCATGTCCATGTTTTTAATTTTATATATTGGTAATAAATTAATATAGACTATGTCCGATGTAAATATACATATGGATCAAATTATGTTGAGTTGTGTGATTCAGTGTGATTAGGCAATTTAGACGGGAAAAAATGAAAATCAGAATGGAGTTGCGGGCAGCGTTTTGTTTTCCGAATGACCAAAGATAATGGAAGACCATAGATATTACATACTTTTTAGTCTTTACAAAAATTGCCGTTGATGCGGCTTGAACCATAGCGTTCATTTTCTAGTGTTGCAATATTAGTTGATTTGGTATTTAGAAATTAAATTTAAAGTTTGCAATGATCTTTAATCCAGAATGTCGAAGATCTTCATCTCATGATATTCAGAGGTACATGCAAGTACTTGTTCGAACTATTATGTAAAAGTGCCTGTTGAAGAGGCAAAACAACCAAAAGCGCAGTATACAAATTCTCCACATATCCACAGAAAAACATTGAGA
The DNA here is from genome assembly GCA_947578705.1 of Lacanobia wlatinum. Classification (NCBI taxonomy): domain Eukaryota; kingdom Metazoa; phylum Arthropoda; class Insecta; order Lepidoptera; family Noctuidae; genus Lacanobia; species Lacanobia wlatinum. The sequence continues at coordinate 6,508,100 of OX388044.1, read as the reverse complement.
AACAACGTATTTAAGCGTGAAAATTAAAAACTAGTAGCCGCTAATACCATTAGTCGTTAGTTTAAATTATATTTTAACTGGAAAAGTTAAGTTTTATAGCGCGAACGTTGTTAAACCACGTACGAGTAACATAGATGCAGTGTCCGTGGAAAGTGCCATTTTCAGTACTTTTAGTGCTTTTATTACAATAATAAAATACTTAAATGGCACTCAATATGAATTTGTGGCATTGGAATGAACTAACTTCGTGTATTATTTTCTTTAATTTTGCAATATTTTATACTGTTATGATTGGTTCAGGTTTTATTTTGACGTGTATTTTTCGGAATTGGCTTGTATTGAAATTAATTTGGTACATTCAGGAAAGTTGTTTGTTTTCAAGAATTTGTCTACGCTCCTTGAACGACTTCAAACAGACGTATGCAATGAATAATAATTATGAATGCTGTTTTTTTTTCTTCATGTTGGTTTAAAAATAGAACTATATTTTGTGTAAAGTCAATTGAACTCTTCTGTAATTGATTTCCAGTAATTGAAAAAAAAGTACAAGAAAGTATCAAATAGCCTTAATTTTAGAAGTCGGTGTTTTTGTTTCTTTATTTTTTAACACCATCTTCTGAAAGTAAGGCTATTTTATACTTTGTAGTGTTTTGTTTAGAAGTCGGTTATATTTTTTTGTACTTTTTAGGGTTCCGAAAAAAAGGAATCCTTATAGGATTACTCGGGTGTCTGTCTGTTTGTCCGTCTGTCACAACCAGTTTTCTCTGGATCCACTGGATTGATTCTGTTGAAATTTGGTACACATATGGACTTCTATGACCCAAACACGGACACTTTACGTAAATCATTAAATTTTTAGTATTGGGGTCACTTTTGGGGGTCAAACTAGAAAATAAAATAAAAAGATTTTTGAACAATGTCTTGTGACAAATCAAATAAAAGGGCTTACTGTGAGGGTTTTAATTATATTTTTATCATTATTTTAAAATAAATGAAGATAATAGATCTTTACCTAAAGATAACAGGAAAACTTATTAGAAGTCTGTAGTGTTAAATAACATGTTAAAAAAATAAATTCGATCGGAACCCTTTGCACGCGAGTCCGACTCGCACTTTGCCAGTTTTTTTTTTAATTACAGAAGATAAATTACATATTGAAAGTTTTTAGTTTTTCACTTTTAAGTGGATCACCACTTAAAAGTGAAAAATGACGTCATCATCTACGCAGAAATTGAAATAAGCAAAAATGCTCATAAAACAAAAGTTACTGAACCAAACTGAATTAAATTTTTACGCCACCAAATCGCAAGAATACCGAACTAAAAAACAATCTCAGAAATCGGATCAGAAACCTCGGAGTAATCGGTACATACAAAAAAATACCCACCGAATTGAGAACCTCCTCCTTTTTTGGAAGTCAGTTAAAAATGTACCGAGCCTCTGCTTATTGCTTCATCTGTATGTAATAGTTGATTTTCATCAATAGTTGCCAGTAAACTAAATTGCCGACAAAAAAAATGATCAAAAGCTGGTGATTTAGGAGAAAGGAGAGTACTCAACCGGAAAATTCGTCCCCTAAATAGGCGGTTAAAATGTATATTTATTCCGACGGCAAAACACATTGGGTATTCAGTTAGTCAGGCAAAATATCATAGAAAATATTACATTTTAAAGACTTAAATTAACTGCCATCTTCAGTTTCACCTCAAACATTGAAGTTAAACTATGTTCACTAACTTAATATAACTTAACAAGTTTAAGCAAGCCGCCAAGAGTTTTCGAGCTCACGTCTACACTTTCTAAGTAGAAAACAAGTTAATGTATGAGATTTAAGTTATTTTACTGGCTTTATGTGCCTGCCGACTGCAATGAAACATCAAAGGCTTTAGTTAAACTGCCTTTTTAGGGTTCCGTACCTTAAGAGTAACAACGGATTCTTATTACCTACTAAGCCTCCGCTGTTCGTCCGTCCGTCCGTCTGTCTGTCAGCGGGCTGTATCTCAAGAACCGTAATGGGTATACAGTTGTAATTTTCACTGATTGTGTATTTCTATTGTCGCTTCAACAAGAAATAATCTAACAAACCTTAGACAAACTTGTGGTACTCTAGCAATCTGGCTAAAATGTACTGTTTCAAATTTTATACTTGTACGACAAGTTTTGCGCGACATCAGAACTTCAGCTGTAGATTAATCCGTAGAACTAACTTTGGTGTTGAACAGAAAAACTTTCCAGAGACAAGCAGACTCCAAAACAAAACTTCAAAAGTCGTTCCGTAGTAGGAAATGCAATTGAAAAAAGAAGTTAATGCGGTCGCATAAGCCTTGTTGCTTTTATTTTTATACCTTTACAAGGATTGGACAATCTAAAAAGTACTTCACTAATTTAAAAACGTGAGCTAGGCTCTACTATGACATCTTAAAATCATCATGATTCCGTTGTGGGAGAAAGAGCGACGAAGATATAAAAAACTAATTCGTCATCATCATGACAGCCGAAAGACGTTCACTGTTGGACAAAGGCCACCCCCAAAAGGGGGTTTGCCGTAATCGCCACGCTTGGCAGGCGAGTTGGCGATCGCAGTGTATGGTGTTGCGTTTTACAGATAACGCTGCTGCCCGTTCTCTGGTGATTCCCTTAGTCGCTTCTTACGACACCCATGGGAAGTGATGGTATGGTATTATTCTTTTACGGCACCATACGGCACCGGCCGATACCATACGGTATAAAACTAATTCCACTATCCCTTTTTTGAGAGCTATAGTGGACAAGTAGGACAGCCCCATACTGGGACATTGGATAGGCCTACATGTGACTGTGGCGTAGGTATATGTTAAATAGATGGTATGAAATTGTATTTTTTCCGGTAGTTATAAGTACTAACCCTAGCTTCACGTTTTTTTTATGAGTTTTTGTTTTTTTGGTTGTCTGAATAGTCTATTTAATCAGATACAAAGAATATGATTCTATTTAGTCCGTTCGTTAGATTTAAAAAAAAAAATGTATATGTATTTCTACCATATCAAAACGATAAAAATGTTAAAGATATAGCGCATCAAAGTTTTAGAGAGGGAGCTGGTGACGTCATATCGCTGGTACAAATTGTACTATCGTAGTTCCATCACTTGTTTTCAACGCACTGTATCGTCTTCATGTTTTCATCATCATCATCATATCAGCCGAAAGACGTCCACTGCTGGACACAGGCCTCCCCCAAGATTTGTGGGGGTTTGCCATAATCGCCACGCTTGGCAGGCGGGTTGGCGATCGTAGTGTATGGTGTTGAGTTTTACAGAGAACGCTGCTACCCATTCTCTGGCGAGTCCCTTAGTCCCCTCTTACAAGACCCACGGGAAGTGATGGGATGGCATTATTCTTTAACGGCACCATATGACACTAGCCGACACCATACGGCGTCATGTTTTGATTACGTGAAAAAAAGAAAAACTACGTGTCCAATATTTTTTGGAAATCTATCTGACAGACTAATTCGATTTTTCCAGTAAAATACTACAAGATTTTTTTCTCATAACGGAATCATGACGCCATTGGCACTTCGTAGTATGGCTAACTTTGCAATAATTCTTAACTCTGATTGGGAATAGGTAGGTAAGTATGTTAAAATGTATCCCGCAAAAAGTTAACCGCCGCGTGCATGTACTTATTTTGTAATTTTATAATTCTAATTTTAGTGGCGACCGCGTACCGGAAGACGTAACGTTGAAGGCCTCCCACAAGGTGGACCTATGATCTGGTGAAGGTCGCGGGTGGCCGATGGATGCGAGACGAACAGGACCGGTCGTTGTGGCGACGCTTGGGGGAGGCCTATGACCAGCAGTGGACGTCTTTCGGCTGATATGATGATGATGAATTTTAAATAATAACTTGATGGAAAAAAATAGCTGGCACGTTTATTTGGAGCATTTGTAGAAGGTTTATTGGTAGGTCAGTAAAGGCAAAGGAGTGCGTTTGTTTTTTAGAGTTCCGTACCCAAATGGTAACCAACGGAACCCTATTCCTAAGCCTCCGCTGTCCGTCCGTCCATCTGTCTGTCCGTCCGTCTGTCTGTCTGTCTGTCAGCGGGCTGTATCTCAAGAACCGTAATAGGTAGACAGTTAAAATTTTCACAGATTGTGTCTTTCTTTTGCCGCTATTACAACAAATAATAAAAATTAAGGTTTATGGTACGGAACCCTTTGTGTGCGAGTTCGACTCGCATTTGGCCGGTTTTTTTTTTGGTTTTATTGTAATTCACAAAACTGAGGTAGAGGCAGAACACCACATTCCACACCATGCATCGTTAATCCAAATTCAAAGCAGCGGTTTAAAACGCCACTTTTTGGTTCGTAAGCCGATTTCTATTACATTTTAATAATAAAATCAAAGGTGTCGTATAAATTATTTTTTATGCTGCCCTATATATATACGGATATCACGTCATGAAAGAGTATATTGCCAGAAATACGAAAAAACAATTAATTCCAGTTGTTTATAAATGAAACAGTAAATTGTATTATCAATACCTACTAACATACTTATTAAACATATTAAAACATGTTTTTCACTTTCTCGGGTCCCTGGAGACCCGTTCCTTTGATAAGCGTACGAGAAGCCGAAGCCAACTCGCAGAAGCCCCGTTAGAAATTTCAAATGGAATGGGGCACCTACCGACGATTATCCCTGTATGCACTGTGAAAGTATACCCAAGGATAATCCCCGGTTGGAGCAGGACTATTGCAGAATATGGAAACAAAAGATTAAACGTTACGGGTTTGGGTGGTTTAGTGGACTGATAATTAATCGTTTACTATCGAAGAACTATTGGCCCCTGCCTGACCAATGACAATTATAACGGCTTTAAAATGGCAGGGGGTGACTTGCATACTCAATAAATGGGCCCCCCGAAAACGGTCGCTAGCACAAAGTGACGTAGTGCCAAGGAGGCAACATATCCTGAGGTGCTAGAGGAGTGGAGAGGTATACCACGGCTATCAAGACAATCCCGGAAGTACGGTCAAGATCCCTACCAGCATCTTACTGGATTATACATCCTTCTCCCGAGCACGTTTGCTCTTGCGAATCTCCACTCAGACCGGCCGATTAAGAAAAGAGGTGGGAGCTCTGTTCCTCGTCAGTGTTCACTCCGGGCAGCTAATAAAGGCAAGCCGGAGATGAAGAACAAGACTATCAATCTATCAAAAAATCCGGCCAAGTGCAATAGAAATACACAATCTGTGAAAATTTTAACTGTCTACCTATAACGGTTCTTGAGATACAGCCCGCTGACAGACAGACGGACGGACGACCGGACGGACGGACAGCGGAGGCTTAGTAATAGGGTTCCGTTGGTTACTCTTTGGGCACGGAACCCTAAAAAGCCTCAATTTCCATGCGACTGAGATGCGAATGCAAAAGTTGCTTAGAAATCAGTAGAACTGGCACTCAAATGAAAGAAAGAAAAAAGAAGAAAGAAAGAAAAAGCGTTTATTTGCGCCAAGCATGACGCATACCAAAAAAAAAAAATTAAATAAAACAAAATGAAAAAAAAAACTACTAATGAAAACTATTTTAATAAATTAATAAAAAGTTTATTGGGTTTATAATTTAGTTTTAATCTTGAACTATGTTAGGTGTCTGCTCCTGAAAGGAAACCTCTCCTCGGCTCTAAACACGACGCGGAAGTTCCAACCGCGCACCGCGAACTTCAACAAGTACAGTATAAACTTAATAATTAATACTGCGATAATTAATAAGCAAATGTAAGACGGGATCGAGTTTATACCTAATTTAATATGTTAGTGCTGTGGGTACAAATTAAGTCAACATTCCATTTGGTAATCATACTAGTACTTAAAATGTGATAGATTGCATGTTTGTTTATCAATCACACTTAGTGGATTGATAAACGAACATACAACAAAAAATGTAGAAGAAACATAAGTAACGCGTGTTGACGTGTTAAGGTGGGTCTATGCTAGACGAGCCGAGCACGAGCTGAGCGCAAGCCGAGCCGCTCTACACGCGGTGTCAAGTGTGGACGTACAATGAGCCTATAACAATCACTCTCCTCGATGCTGTGTTCGTCAAAAAACCGACAATAGGCGGAGCACAGTCGAGCACGAGCCAAACGCTCGAAGCGCGCTCGTTCGAGGCTCGTAACTCGGTATACACTACACGAATTTTGGCTCGGCTCGTGCTCGGCTCGTCTAGCGTAGACCCACCTTTAAGAGCCTAGGTTAATAATTTCTGACAGTTCAAAAGGCGTGGCTTAGCATCTCTCTCCCCGAGCGCACCGCTCACTCTCTTCGTGCTTCCACACCAAAAGTTCAAAAAATCGAATATGGCGACACCCCGTCAAATAATTCAAAACGCCAACAGTGTTGTTCGCACGCAAATTATATAAACATATATCGATACTCTTGTATACAACCTTTTTAAAGATAGAATAAAATAAAAATATTCAAAGTAGACATCATCTGCCTAGTCTTTTCCCAACTATATTGGGGTCGGCTTGCGGTCAAACCGGATTCAGCTGAATACCAGTATTTTACATGGATCGGCTGCCTACCAGACCTCCACAACCTATTAACTGAGTAACACGGTAGTTTTATTGGCAAGACTTGAGTCAGATTTACTGGCTTCTGACAAGCCGTAACGAGTGCCAAAGATCTACAAATGACAGCCGGGACCAACGGCTTAGCGTGCTTTCCGAGGTACGGAGGAAACTCGGTATAATAGATGGTCACCCATCCACAGACAAACCTTGGCAAGCGTTGCTAAACCGAAAAAAGAGAGAAAAAAGATCGACGCGTGTGGCTGTTATTATTTAGCCACGATCTCCTCCTACCTCTAGGCGCGTTTACTGAGACATGTTCACTGCTCGATCGCCACCAGTAGACTGCCCTCAGCCTCTATTGTGATTACGACGTTCTAGACTCCGTCGAACGCCACTAGAGGGCGTTGGCGTCCCAAATGATTTTTTTTTTAATTTAAAATGGTTTTGCTCTTGACTCTAGCCTAGGTCAGAGGTGACAGAGACAAAATCGACGATGGAGTGAGCTGTTTTCGATTCCTGAATCGACTAACTTATTCCCGACAAATAGAACTAGAATCATAAAGTGAATTTATACAAAACAACTAAGTTAGGATAGATAATCCTAGATATCGGTTACTTAAAAATAATAAAATGATTACGTTGGTATTATTTAGTACCTAGCGTAGGAGTTGAAAACGGATGGATAAGAATATCAAATTGTGGGCGACCCTAGCCATCTTTAACTTAACGCCTACGATGAGTTTGATTGAGCTATCTCGGGTAACTTATAACAGTTAATTATAACACTTGGTAACAGTTTGTTTAGCTATTAAGTAATTAAAGGAAAATACATAATCTAAAGGAACTTTGACTGCCTAGTTGATCTATGGTAGTTACCAGATAATCTTGCTATAAAGTTCATTGACCTTTCCATAATATCCCTTCGTAGATATGCAAACAATAAATTATGAACCGTTTTTCATTACTAGAGAACGTAAAGGATCACGATTGAAGTCGATTCAGGACAGCTATAAGTCTTTATTCCTGTTTTTGATACTAAGAAAGTCAATAAATGTATGTGGGTAAATCAAGAACATTATTGCACATTTTCCCGACGCCTACCATAGTAGGCGTAAGAGAACTGCTAAGCATGAGCTTCTGGATTCTATTTCCAAGTCCCGCAGTGTTACTGGAATTTTTCCTCTGAAACTCAGTAGCAACCCGGAGTCTGGAGAAGATTACATAGGCCTTCAACATAAAATTTGAGAGTGTTGCAGAATCTATAGCGCCACAAAGAGTAACGCAGGGACATCTATACCGATAGCAACAAACTAAGTCGAAAAAATCCTGCATCGCTGTATCAGAGTCTAGTCGGAGGATCCTCCCTTTTCAATGGAGGTTTGCGAAACTTTACACCCTGTTCTGTATCCTTCCATACCGTGTACCGCAGCTGCATCTACACCCCTACATCTCTACCTAATCTTACGAGGATGACTGGTGATGATGTAAATAAAGGAATTTCTTGGCATAAACAGTATAACATAATACTCCCACCGATTTTCGGACACGGTGGCTAACGTCAATAGAGATTAGACAAGTTTGCAGGTGATATTATAATGCACAAGTGTGTGTTAAAAAACAGATTTACTCTCTGTTCCATTACACTTATAGTCCGATAGAACGGTAATCCGAGAGAGATCAGGCGCAGGACCAACGGCTTACCGTGCTTTTCGAAGCACGGGGGTAGCACACCACCGTCTTCCGAATTTTGGACCGCTACTAAGAATCAATGGGAAAACCTAATAATATTCCCAGACCCGGGAATCTAATCCAGGACTCAGCAGTCACGGTTTGCGACCAATAAACGAAGCATAAACATTACCCACACAAGGGTTCATAAGTTACAGAGTTTATTTCCATAATCGTCACGTCTTACCCACCAATCCCTGTAAGTATCCCTGACAGTACTAAAATATAACTGTTATTAGCTTAGACAAGGACACTGCTATCCATTCTCTTGCCATAATCCTTAAGGCACCATTTACGACTGCTACATTTGGCGACAGGATTGCCCATTACTTGCCGGAACAGAAACCCTTGCAGACTACGGAGATCTGAGCCGAGATGGTGTTTAGACAGAGTTTCGCCCTTTGAAAACAATGACAGCCTTAAGGTGCGTTTACACGGGCAATTTTTTAAGCAATTGTTGCTTGGCAACACGTATGGATCAATCTGGAGCAATTCGTGGAGCAATGTGCAGCAACTTCAATAACATTTTATTTATTTAAACTATGTAAAATAGTGGTACATGGGCAACTTAATGCAACAACGGATTAAAAAAAAATAGTGGCAATTGTTTCGAACAAATTGTAAAATTGCTCCGTGTATTCTATATTATTGCCCTCTCAGTGTTTGGCTAGGACATTGCAGGCTTGAATCACCTGATTTTCTGATAAAAAGATGATTCCGTGCTTCGGAAGGCACGTATAAGCCGGTGGTCCCGGCCGCCAAATGGCAGTCGTCATATAAACCATGTCAGAGGCCATTGAGGCGGTTTAGAAACTCTGACACTAGGGTGTGTGGGGTCGTTAGACCTTACTGCCCACACGATAAGAGGAAGAAGTGTTTTATTTGTTCAACTAATTTTTTTGTGTTAGAAAATATTGCCTAGACTAGTCACTGCAAAATTTTTCGCCAAATTGACACTTGCTGCCGCTGCCGTAAATTGTTTCATATGTTGTGACGACGTCCGACCTTACTTGTAATAGGCACGAGCAGTATTGTTTGTAACTGATAAATTTTCATTGCCCGTGTAAACGCACCTAAAACTTGCTGCAAAAATGACATTTTGATCCCGCGTATCTCGGCCCAGTCCTTCTCATACATAAAAGGACGCGTGCTTCCCAACAGTGATAACTTTATTTATTTATTTAATACTTTATTGTACACCAAAAATTCAATACAAAAGGAAACTTAAAACTAAAACACATACAATGGGCGGCCTTATCGTATTCCGCGATCTCTTCCAGGCATTTCATTTCATTTCATACAATAACAATTTACATTGTGTCTGAATGTGTTACAAAAAAAAAAAACAGAAAAACAGTTAAGTAAAAATTTAAAAAGAAGAAATCGATTAACTTAAATATTAAAAAAAAAACATTCTCTCAATTAAATTAATATAAATCACAATAATAATAACATTAGAAAAAACAATAATGAAAGTAATTAAAAATGTCAACACAGAAATAAAACCATTAACAATTTAAATTAATTTGGAGCCAAAAATCATTACATAAAATCAATTAAAACAATTATTAATGTCAAACATAATTCATTTAAACGTCAAAAAATATGTATAAAGAAAAAATTCAATAAAAAAATAACATGTCACAATAACATGGCACCCTGGGATGGCCTCAAATAGGTAAAAACCATATAGCTATAGGCTTTATGCTATATGTTTTTACCCTTTTTGAGGGATCCTGAGAGTAGGTTGGAAAATGGGAAAACTCCTAGTTATGAAGACAAAACATATCGGGTATGCAAATAGCAGGCTTGTGTATTTATGCCTATACATTGTTGACTGCATCCTGTTCTTGCATTACTTGTATTACATGCTGTCCTGTTCTCGTAGTTATACTGTACTCGTGGGTAGGTATAGCTAAAAGCGCTAATATTATTTTCATACAGTTCAAGAATTATTTTTTACTAGTTTTTGCCCGCGATTTCGTACGCGCAAATCCCGTATTTCCCGTTCTCTACGATCAGTAGTTTCAGCTGTGCGTTGTCTGTCAGTTACAAACTCAGTAACTGAATTTTTTTAAGAACTTGCTTTATTGATAACAATGGACTTTTACGTTATTGGAATGGTGTTTGCTTGTTATCTACTTCTAGTGTGTCTAGTTGAAACAATAGTGAGCACACAATTTAATAAAAAACTTTTTAGTTTTAGTTTTTTTAGTTTAGTTAATTTAGGAATTCGGTGTCAAAAAACGAAATAACCAAAAACACCGACTTCCTAAATTAAAGTTATTTTATACTTTGTAGTGTTTTGTTTTGGAAGTCGGTTACATTTTTTGTAAAAAAGTTTTTTATTTTTCACTTTTTAGTGGTACCTGCGTACCCATTCACAGCGTACCGGCGTGATGTTATGTTATGAAAATAAAACTAAGTGCTTTCGGTGTAAAGGTCTCGTCAATACGAATGAAATAAGCCCAAACACTTGGTAGTTCCTACATACCGATGTGAAGTTCCCGTGACTCTATGTCGTCTCCATCATCAGGTCTGATCCAAACTTTCATTCTTTTGTATTATCACCCGATATACACACGAATATCAAGTTTTTACCAAATGCGTGCCTAAAATTTTCGAGAGTTGCCCTCGATTTTTCAGGGTTTCCATCATCAGATCCTGACGTGGTGGCTATGGGACCACACGGGCAGCACCCGTTTTCAAATAAAAAAAGAATCATGAAAATCGGTTCACCCAGTCGGTTAATTACGAGGTAACAAACAAAAAAAAATACAGTCGAATTGATAACCTCCTCCTTTTTTTGAAGTCGGTTAAAAAACATGTAACACTGCCTCTTCATAACATTCTACATGCATGTAGCAACTAATATGTGCAATTACGGCCGTCGAAGAAGGTAGTCTACGGCCATTTATTTTAAACTAACTTTATTACCTTGCTTCTCCCGTATCTTAACGATATATCGAGAGGCACATTTGTTGTTTCAATTCTTGTTTAAGAGGAAATGCGGGCTAAGAGATACTTTGTATGTAAAAAGTCATAATTCGAGGTTTGGCTCTCGAATGTTTCCTCCTCCAATATTGGACCGATTTAAAAGATATTTTATAAACGGAATAAAAGCTTTTTCTAGTTCAGGTTTTTTAAATCCCTAATCTTGTCCGTCGAATAGACTAATATTGTGATGGTGATGTCCCAGACAATGAATGGAATCACTAAAACAACTAAAAGGTTTCCCAACTATATTGGGGTTCGCTTCTAATCAAACCAGATTCAGCTGAATACCAGTATTTTATGTGGACCGACTGTCTATCTGACTTCGACAACTCCAGTAACTGGGGGCTCCAGTAACATAGTACTTCTTGGCAAAAAAGCTAGTCTATTCTGTCTACTCGAGCTTCTCCTGAGTGACAAAACTCACAAAGTGAGCTTTATTACACACAACATAAAGGTCTTATGTTTATACGAATTTGATACTCACCTCAGAATCCGCTGTCAAGTCACGGAAATGTTACAGAATAGAGGTACTGGTGTCAGATTTTCTGGCTTCTGACAATCAGTAACTACTGTCAAAGATCTACAAATGACAGTTGAAACCAACTGCTTAACGTGCTTTTCGAGGTACGAAGAAGTCTCGATGTGTGAAGATGGTCACCCATCCACAGACCTACCTCGGCAAGCGTTGCTTAACCTTGAAGATCGATCCGTGCGACAGTTATAGGTATGTCAGCCACGATTAACCTTCTGATTAATATTTTATGTAAAACAACCCTGTCCCGCCCTATTTGAAATGCAAGAGCTCGTGCCAAAAGATTGTATTTTAAACCCACAGTGTTACCACGATTAAGCCAGTTTTGTTATTCAAATTGGCAACACTAGAATATTCAGTTTTTATATCGTATGCAGTAAATTAGTATAAGCTGTGTGGAAACAGTTTGTTTTTATTTACTTCACTCCTTTCTCCTTTTATAAAAAGACTAGCAATTCGCCCGCGACTTCATCCGCGCTGCAGTTTTCTTAAGGATCTTTTATTTTTTAACCGACTTCTTCTATAGTTGTCAAAAAATAAAAGGCCAGTTTTGACATCAGGATACAACATTGATTTACTAGTAAGTGTGTGTGTGTCTTCCTGCCTTTATCCCATATTACTTGGGGTCGGCGCAACACGTTTTTTTCTTCCATTCTGTTCTATCAGTCGTCACTCTATCACTAAGTCCCTTTTCTTTCATATTGCTCCTCACACAATCCATCCATCTTTGTTTTGGCGTTCCTCTCCCTCTCCATCCATCCACATTCATGCTTTACTACGAAGTAGAGACATAAAAATAAATCTCTTTCGTAATTAGTGGTAAAGCAATCTTCTATCCCTCTCTACTCAGCTGTCAAATCGGACTTCTTAGATTTATAGCCTATTCAGGAATAATGTGGCATTCAAATCAAATCGTATATTTCAAATAAACCATTTACAGGCACTTTTGAATTGTCAAGGTCGGTCAGTCCAAAAAGATGAAGCTATTTGCACGTTCCAAAGCGTAGATCTCTATAGGCAAGAACGTGCAAGAAACTCCACGGACACTCTTTTAAAAATAAAAATTGTTACAAAGTTTTGTTTACATCAAGTTGAAATTATACAAACATGTGAGAACGATGTTAAAAGACGATCATGCGATTTTTTTTTTGTTGTTTAATTTTCATACGTCCAAAGAATCAAATACTCGATGGTTGTTTAACTATTTTCAAAAAAAAAGTACGGTCAAAAGACCTACTGTTTTCGCTGAATTAATAATTCAATAATCTTCGCTTATTTTGATTCATATGTAAATCAAGCACGTATGTATTTGTTGGAGGAAGATGTCTGAATCGAGTTGATTGCTGGTTATAAAAGGAGATATCAATTGTTTATAGAAATGGGAATACCCAAATACTCCGAAATATTTTATTCCCAGTTTCGATATTCCGATTTTCAGAAGTCCGAATTTCATAATACCTAAGAATTATAATGTTTATTATTAAAAATCACGAAACTTATTTGACCGAAATTCGTAAATGCGATTTTTTTTTGTTGTTTAATTTTAATACGTCCAAAGAATCAAATACTCGATGGTTTTTTTGTTTTGTTCTAAATTGTCCGAAAAAGACATTCCGATTTTCAATACTTCGAATAAACTGCTAAAATTAAGATTCTGATTTAGGTTCAATCAGTATAATATTCAGTTAGTTACATATTATAATATCCAAAGATACTTTAACTGTTTTCAAAATAAAGTACGGTTTTTGACCGTACTTTTAATATACGTAACGAATAATTTTAAGCGTTTTGAACCTTAAATTAAAACATTGTATTGAACAGTCAATAAGTTTTGCTACAAAAGTGACAGAAACGAATCGCTGTAGAACCGACTCCACGTAGTCTTGTCGGCCATCCCCTAGAGTGTAATTTAATACTGCGTAGGCGCGGAGGGACCGCCGGAGCTCTGCAGCGCTGGAGCCGTGACAGAAACCATGCCTGCTGCATGTTCGCTTGCATACTGCATGCTTGCTTGCATAATGTATGCTTGCTTGCATGCTACATGCTTGCTTGCATGCTGCATGCTTGTTGCTTGCTTGCATGCTGCATGCTTGCTTGCATGCTGCATGCTTGCTTGCATGCTGCATGCTTGATTGCATGCTGCATGCTTGATTGCATACTGCATGTGAGGGCCAGTGAATTACTTGGGTTAGGTTTGGTTAGAATTGTGAGCTCAAGAAAAAATGTTTAATAATAATTATTCAGAAGTTAACAATCATAGTTTCAAATGAGAACCAATACACAGCAAAAAATGTACTTCATCATATAGTTTTTTCTTTAAAATTATTTTATTTATCTTTTCTTCTTTCGCTATATACTTTCGTCGTTTCGGTTTTGTATGCTTACCAGTCATAAGTTTTTAAATTTCACTTAAATTAATTCGACTTTCTTTAATTAATTCGCTGACAAGACTATAAAGGCCTTAAGTTTTTTTTCTATAATTAAATTTATATGATGATGCCAAGATTCGGCGTGATTTTGAGTTCGTGGTAAATCTTTTTCATGTAGTTCTTGAACATTCCAAAACTTTGGGCCAAATGAAGGGGGTGTTGATTTTTACCTTCAACGTAATTTATTCCAAACCATTGTATTTTTTTTGACTATCGCCTGTAAAATTATTCTTCAGGGCTTCGTAATAGCGAAGCACCTCTTCATAATTCAAATAACTTAGTGCAAAAATACTTTTAAAATCTTTCACAAAATTTGGGTTTCTTATGTACAAATTTTGTCGTCCCTCACTTTGTCTTTATATAATTTGGCCAAAGTGAAAGTTACAACCTTTTGTCATTACATAATCAAAATTTTGTCGAATACTCAAAATTGCTGTAAGTGAATCTTATTTTCAAAAGCATATTCTAGTAACAGTTCAAATAATTTATCGTATATATTTCTTGTCTTTATGTGTACATAGATCAAAAACTATAGGATAATTATTTTGTTCATTTATAGATAACACAACAACAACCATGGATCGTATATAATTGTAAAAATACAGATGGCACAATTTTAAACGTTCCTTCTAAAATCCAGTAGGTAGACTAATTGGGCAATTTTATTAATTTGCGAGTAGAAAACAACATTATCCTTTTTATCATCATATCCGATGTTTTTATTTTAAAAAAATCATTAATTTTAATCAAATCCATATTTACCTCCGAAACGAATGTCGGAGAAATGTTTCAGAATCTAAACACTTTGATAATTTTATTTATTTTAATTTGTAACTAATTAATTTATTTAAAAGTCACTGAGTGAGTGACTGACTGCGTTGTCTATCAGTCAGTCACTCACTCAGTAGGTAAAGGAAAAATTGTATAGTTTAGGATAGCGATTACTAATCCAAGTCAACATTGTACAATCAATAATAAATACTTCCTCTTAATTTATCTCCTTGCAATCACAATTTACTCCACGTAAATAATACCTCATTAGTGACAGATACTCAAACCATTACGTACAAGCTTAACGAGGCGATTGAGTAGAAAATATCACCCCAACTTCCCCATCATGGCTAATAAACGCGATGACACGCCTGCCGAAGCTTATCGGCCTATACCCCATTTGTCAAATCTTTTTCGTCGGTTAAACGCTATGGGGTACCATAAATTATAAGGATACATCGATCAAAAATCGTTTTACATTTTTAAGCTGCTTTTTAAGATCGACACAGAATCACTGTATTTGCCTTGTGTCAAATACAAGAGCAAGGAAGGACCTCTTCATATCGAGCATAAGAGGCGATAAAAATTGCCGAAAGTCAAGATTTGTTTACAGAAATAAAGCTGTCCTGAATCGACTTCTATCGTGATGAAATTAGGGAAAGATCAATGTACTTTATTGCAAGTTTATCTGGCACCTACCATATAATATAAGAATGTCACTGCTTCATACGAAGCTGATCCGCCTTAGGGAGTACTCACACTTTTTCAGCTACATTCAGCTTATGCCCATAGAAAACAACGATTTTGTATGGAGATGCGTCCGCATCCATTCAGCT
Organism: Lacanobia wlatinum; assembly: GCA_947578705.1. NCBI lineage: Eukaryota > Metazoa > Arthropoda > Insecta > Lepidoptera > Noctuidae > Lacanobia > Lacanobia wlatinum. The sequence continues at coordinate 6,492,251 of OX388044.1, read as the reverse complement.
TTCCGCGTCTTTTCAGCTTTCGCGGTACAACAAGTATAAAATGAGGAAAAATGTGTTTTTATCATGCGAATGCTATCTATGGAGTTCAGCGCCGTTCCGCCGCATTCAGTGTCGTACGCGGCCTTACGAGGAACAGCGCGGTACTCGGATAGTTCTCGACTCCGTATGTGACTGATACTGGCATGGCCACCATCAGGGATTTTAATTTTGATATTTAAAAAAAATGTAGCTAATTAGTCGCCAAATACCAGAATTAGTCAATCACTGGTTCAAAAGTTGGGTTCAGATCTGGGGTGCGCCTACCCCAGCTTGGTCTATTTGAATCTCAAAAGCTAGGGCACCTAGCGAAGATCAGTTTTCTCTCTCAATAGTCGCTAATTAATTGCAAGTTTTCGCCAAGTCACAGGTTTAATCGGGTCTTAGTTTAGAAGATACAATGAATTCAATTTTTAAGGTAGGCATATTCCAAGAGCTAGATCGAAGAAATTGCCAAGAAAAAAAAATCTCTTAAAATGTTAATTATACTTCTAGTTTTATCGGTCTAAAGTCCGTAGAATTGTCAGAGAGAGATGAATTCTCAATCCTTCGATCTAGTTCTTGGACAGTACCTGTACTGGGTCGATCCACTGTCGTTTGCGTTTTAATTTTGTACGTTTGATTTTATCTATTTCTTCTGCAAGAAGCCAAACGATAAAAATATCGCACATAGAAACGTCCATTTTCAGAGCACAATGCTAAATGAGTAAAGAGTGTGACTACCGCCAGACCATCTTCAAAGTCAATTTTCTCGGAAACAACAATGGTACCAATTTTGTTGTTCGAGTACTAATAATTAGTACTAATTGAGTACTAATTATTTACCAAAAATGGTAGCGATTGGCGGCGGTGGTCCTGCGGTATTCACGGACATCTTACCATTTTCACCGCGTATTCAGCGCCTTTCTCATTCTTACGACGCTGTACGCGGCTGATAGAAGCAGAGCTGTATAAGTGTGACCAGAATCGTTCAGCGAAACGCAAATGGAACTGAATAAATGTGAGTAGTCCCTAAGGCTTGATATTGAAAATGGAAAAGCTCCCTTGAAACGAAATGCATTCATTTGTTTATCTTGGTAGTAACTCCGGCAAGAATTTTTACTTGCACGTTGTGTCGCGCGCGTTTTCATAGAAATTGCTATCCTATCGCAAATTCGTGCCGCATTGTCACAATAGGGTATTTTACTAAAAAAATCTAATAAGTCCGTCAGATAGATTTCCTTAAAATACTGGACACGTATTTTTTCTTTTTTCACGTAAACAAAAAATGAAGACGAAACAGCGCGTTGAAGACACGCATGACGTCATGTGGCTTGGTAAAATTGTACCATCATAGTGACGTCACACGTGTCTTCAACGCTCTGTATCGTCTTCATTTTTTGTTTACGTGAAAAAAGAAAAAATACGTGTCTAATATTTTTTGAAAATCTATCTGACGGACTAATTAGATTTTTTCAGTAAAATACCCTATTGTGGACACAAAATTGTGGACAATTATTATTCCAATAAAGACTTTCGCAGTCAGGTGTGACGCAACAATGCGACTACCATTTTACATTTTAATTGTTCTACTCACATTAGAACAATTTATTTTATAAACTAGCTCTTGCAAAAGGCATATTCGCAGGGCGATTCTCGGCCACCGTAGATGCGGGCCTGCGGATGGCAAGCATTTGGTGGCTCGCCGTCCGATCAGAATTAGGCCCGAATCAACGGCGCGTTGTGTTCCACGCGCGCTCAAAGAAATGTCAGCATAGTAGACGGGGCTTGTTAGAGTCAGTGCCTGCCAGGGTTGCGGAATTTCCGGGTAGTAAGGCTTTTTGGTCCCTGGCTAAGTCGGCACCACTGCTGAGACACGACGGGACGCTGGCCCACTCCGCTGAGGAGAAAGCAAACTTGTTTGCTTCTTTGTTTGCGGAATCTTCACGTCTGGATCCTGGTGGCGCGATGCCCCCTGCTACTCCTGTTGGATGCGAGTCGAGTATGTCGAACATTCGCATTCATCAGAAGGACGTCCGTAGGGTACTGCGTAACCTAGACGTGAACAAGGCTAGTGGCCCCGACGGGATACCGGCAATTGTTCTGAAGACTTGTGCGCCTGAGTTGTCTCCGATCTTGACACGCCTATTTCGCCTTTCGTTTGAGACTGGAAAAGTGACGAAGGCTTGGAAGCAAGCTAACGTGCAGCCCGTGCTCAAGAAAGGTAGTCGAGCTGACCCGTCGAATTATAGACCTATCTCGGTAACGTCCATACTCTGTAAGAGCATGGAACGCGTGCTGAATCATAAGCTCCTGGCATACCTAGAAGCGAATGATGTCCTTAGTGACCGACAATACGGGTTTCGCCGAAATCGGTCTACTGGGGATCTTCTTGCGTATGCCATTCACATCTGGAGTGAGGCCATAGAGAAGCACGGGGAGGCACTAGCCGTCTCCCTTGACATCTCGAAGGCCTTTGACAGGGTCTGGCACGATGGCCTTATTAGTAAGCTTCCTTCCTTCGGTCTGCCCGCCGGATTGTGTGATTGGATCGTGGATTTCCTGAGGGATCGGTCTATCCGAGTGGTCATAGATGGTTGCTCGTCTGGACTGCTGGATATTAATGCCGGGGTTCCTCAGGGGTCGGTGGTTTCGGCAACACTGTTCTTGCTGCATATTAATGATCTGCTAAAACCCGGTATCTTTGGGTATGCAGACGACAGCACTGTTGCTGAGAGACACATGTCCGACGCACGAGCTGGTGGGTCGCGCATCCGGTCTCTCCGGGAGGCTATGGTTGAGCGCTTGAACGAGTCCTTACAGGCTGTCTCCGAATGGGGCGATGCCAATCTGGTCAAGTTCAATGCTGCTAAGACCCAAGCGTGTCTAGTTTCCGCCAAAAGGAGCCAATTCCACCCAGCTCCATCTTTCCGATGTGCAACTGTGCCGATAACCGACCAACTTGAGCTTCTTGGGGTTACATTAACATCTACCCTCAATTTTGGCCATTTCATAGAGGCAAAAGCTCAAGTGGCTGCAAAGAAGTTGGGGAACCTAGCAAAGGTGAGACGGTACTTCACGCCGGAACAGCTGCTCAGACTCTATCAAGCGCAAGTTCGATCGGGTATGGAGTACTGCTCTCATATTTGGGACGGATCTGCCAGATACCAGCTTGATGCCCTTGAGTCAATTGAGAAACGAGCCAAGAGGATCATCGGCAATGATAGGGACGTCGCGACAAAGCTCCAAAGTCTTGAGCATCGACGACGAGTCGCTAGCCTGTCGATTTTCTACCGGTTGCATTTTGGGGAATGTGCGACGGAATTGCATAATTTAATTCCGCCAAGCCGAACCACGACCACAAGACGAACGGCGATGCGCCACCGGTATATGGTGGACATCCCACCCACACGCACTAAACGTTTTGGGAACACATTTATAGTGCGTACAGCTAAGGAGTGGAATTCCCTGCCGGAGTCTGTGTTTCCTGATAGCTACAACCTGGGAGTCTTTAAGTCAAGATTGAATAGGTTACTTATAGGCAAGCGTGCTCCATCTTCGATCACATCATCGCTTACCATCAGGTGAGATAGTGGTCAAACGCGCGCCTATAAATAGTAAAAAAAAAAAAAAAACGAAAAAGTCACCGCGACCCTGGAACGCAAAGGGCACTAAGAATAACACGGATGGGTTTTAGTCAGTAAGAGTGTGACAATTCCTTACGCTCCGCCTAGAGCAGAAGGCGTCATTTGATGATTTCCCATCCTTAAAAAAAGGGATTTGCGCTGTTTTTTAGAGCCGTGATGTTGGCGCATAACGCGTCTGCATCATATAACAAGTCATTGCCTATATTTATATCCTACTATGTATTCAACACAGGATCGTTATATTGTGCCACAAAGTTCAACGAGCCTTGAAATTACTATATTGAACGGATATTCCTTTTGAATTGCCAATGAGACAACAAAATGATAAATAATTCACAGTAAGATAGAGAGAACATTTTCCGGGTGCTGATTTGAGAAAAAATAGAATAGGCTAGTTTCCACCATCAATATCAGCAAACCTATTTAGTCCGTCAGTTAGAGTATTGAAAAATAATGGACAAGTATTTTTAATTTTTTTGTAAATCAATGAATATTGACAAAGATAACGATACCACGGCGTGACATATTGAGAATTTTAAAAACCTCGTTGTGGCGACGCTTGGCGATGCCCAAGCGTCGCCACAACGACCGGTCCTACGCGTCTCGCATCCTTCGGCTACCCGCGACCTTCAACAGGTCATTGGTCCACCTTGTGGGAGGCCTTCCAACATTGCGTCCCGGTACGCGGTCGCCACTCCAGAACTTTTCGGCCCCATCGACCATCAATAATCGATATTAACACCAAATTCCAACCTACAATTTTAAAACCTTCAAGACACACCAACACTCGATCAAACGCAACTTATAACTGAAATGTGTATCAGGCAGCAGTTGCTGCCGAGGAGCTTCGGCGTGACAAGGCATGCCACGGTACGTCACGGGATGTCTTGGTAGGCCACCGGAATGCTACAGTATCTAAGCAGGTAGTGAGCGCTAACCGGTGGCAAAATCCTTTGTTATTCGGCGTAAGCCTTCAGTATGTAATGGACGATCCCATAGGTCGGCCGTCCTCTACAAGACGTTGCTTGAACTCAAACCATCCATTCTATTTGGCTTATATTATTTAGCCTGCCACTTTACGTGTCAAAATACCTTTTTTATTGATATTTTAATTTTTGGCAATAATTCTGAGGTGAAAGCACTCAAAAATATAAACAATAACTTATACCATGAAATCCACACATACATACTAAAAAGAAAAAATGTACCCATCATCACATGTTTCTCATATTTCAGAGTATTTTTATTTAATACTAGCTTTTGCTTGCGACTTCGTACGCGCATATCCCGTTTTTTCCCGTTCCCGTAGAAACTTCAGAAAGTCTTAGGCCCGTATTAATAAACGTTACTCAGCCCATGAGATCGCACTTGGTTTGAATGTTGAGATGCTGCTCGTATTTATAAACACGATTATTTATGTTCTCAAGTTGCGGATTAGGTTTGTGTCATCGACTGAGTGATGGACTGATTAATAAACGAAACTCAACCCTTAAGTATACATCGAGCGCGGGTTTCTGAGATGCCATTTCGTGAGAGCAGACAGACCATGACTTGAGGAGTGATAAGCGTGGCGCCAAACATGTAGTTTGAAAATATTGAAGTGAAATGAATTATTACGATGAAGTAGATAACTATGACGATATTTTGTGGCCTTTGTGATTTCGTTTACCAAAAATTTATATTTATAAGAGATGCTTCAAATCCTTTTGAGTTACCTAGTGAAAATTAAAAAAAAGCCAGCCAAGTTCGAGTCGGGTTCCGTACTACAAACGAAAAATACACGTTTCTTGTATTGGAGCCTCTTTAATTTTTATTATTTGTTGTTATAGCGGCAATAGAAATACACACTCGGTGAAAATTTCAACTTTCTACCTATTACGGTTCTTGAGACACAGCCCGCTGACAGACTGAGTTAAGTAGTAAACAATTATGTCATATTGGGAAATAAATACACAACTTTTTTGACAATTTAACGCTTTCTTGAGTAGCAACCAAGTTTATAACATGTATTAGCGCTATTCATTAAATATTTAATTAAATAAAAGTATTTAAATCAAAAGTTTTACATTTCATAACATAGCAATAACGAAATGCGACAAGTCTCATTCAAAACGGTCAATGTGACGTCATCGTTCACGCGATCAAGGCATCAAGTACAGCTAGGTGAGATGCTGATCTTGGTTATTGAGAAACTGCATTTATGTGTCTATTAATAAGCAATAATCTTGAGATGCTGATGATGTCATAATCCCGTATCAAGTGATAACGCATTTGAGTACGTTGTTGAGGGCCGTTTATTAATGCGGGCCTTAGTGCTCTCAAGTGAACCTACATGCCAAATTTCAGCTTTCTACGACCAACCAGACACATTCCTATTGCGTGCAGCTAAGGAGTGGAATTCCCTGCCGGAGTCTGTGTTTCCTGATAGCTATAACCTGGGAGTATTTAAGTCAAGAGTGAATAGGTTACTTCTAGGCAAGCGTGCTCCATCTTCGACCACATCATCGCTTACCATCAGGTGAGATAGTGGTCAAACGCGAGCCTATAAATAGTAAAAAAATAAAAAAAAATAAAACCATTTCGGCTGTGCGTTGTCTGTAAGTCACTCAGTCACTCAATCAGTCAGAAACGGAAGAATTTTATATATATTGATAATTTCAGAATATTCATGAGTGATTTTTTTCCCTGAAAAAGATCCAATGAATTAAAATTCAGTTTATATCAGAAACGGTTTCATAACAAAATATACCGTTTGATTTTTACCTTATGATAAAATTTAACGAATGATAAATAAAAAATCAAGTATCGCCTTTCATAACACAATGACATCTTATACAAATTATTTTTCCGTTTGCTAAAAATGTAAATAGAGGGCGAGCCGCATCTTCCGATAACGAGAGGAGGTAAATTCAATTTATTTAAAAGTTGGATGATCCGTCAATTTGATCCCGTGTCAGAGATCCGCAGAAGAGCTCGTGGCTAAATTATAACAGCCGCACGGGTCAAACTTCAAGGTTAAGCTTCGCTTGCCCAGGTCGGTGTGTGGATGGGTTACCAACATACCGAGTTTTCTGTACCACTGAAAGCAAGCTAAGTCAGTGGTCTTGACTGTCATTTGAACATCTGTCGACCGTCGTTACCAAGTCAAGGGGGTATTTATTGTCTTGGGTATTGTCCTGGATATTGGAGTATTTTTTGCCTGCATCTGTGTTTCCGAACGCTTACAACCCTAATCTTTTCAAATTTAGAGTGAACAGGCTCCTTCTGGGTAAGCTCGCTCCATTGTTGACTTTGTCTCTGTCATCTCTGACCTAGACTAAAATCAAGAGCAAACCCGTCACAAATAAAAAAAAAATGTATTACCCAGTTACTGGGTTATGGTGGAGGTCAGAAAAGCAGTTGCTTGTGTCAACCCTCGCCATGCCTAGTGGCAAAATGTTACGTGGCATGCCTGGTGGGTCTGTCAGACCCGAATTTAAAGTCACTATTTTTCGTACTAGTTCTGGTCATTGGTTTTTCTAAACATACTCATGTGTATCCGTAGGTACTAGGGGTATATAGAAAAAGCGAATCCACCATATTAAATAAAGTAGACATATTTAACCTAGCAAAAATGTATTTAAGAAAGAATTAATTAAATGCCTTCTGGTTTCTGAGTCAGGGCAAAATAGTTTGAGTAATAAATATTAATCAGTTAATCATGTATTTGGAGGAATGGTTTTAATTTATTTATTATTTTTTGTTAAGTGTACATAAGTATATTAATTGCATGTATCTGCATTGTATCCTACAACAGTAAGATGTGGAAACGTCATGGATTGTACATTTATCTATAGTTTAAACCATCTCGATGTACTATACAATTTATGATTGTTTGTTTTCCCAAATAAAATAAAATAAAAAAATAAAGTCGCATCCGGCTAGACCGGATGTAATGTATGTAGAGAGTAAAGTCCCGCAAACCCCCATTGAAAAGGGAGGATCCTCCGATCAGGCGGTTGTTGTGCCTGGCGGGCTACTGCCCGATAGTTGATATGTATATGTTCAAATCGCACGGTAAATTCTGCTTGTGCGATGCAGGATTCTGACGTAGTAGTTCGCTGCTAATTTGATAGATGGCGTCGCGGTTCTCTTTGTTGCGATGTTGATTTGCTCCGTTGGTTTTTCTTGTGGCAGCATTGATGCCACCACACTGACTCCAACATAGTAGGGAAAAAGCTAGGCAGAAGTTAAAGATACGCAGAGAAAACAGCGGGTTTTTTCAGTAAACCTGATACCAGAGAGCTTAAAATGAACGGTCGTTTCACCACGATTGTATGAACTGACAGCTCACTTCTTATTCACTACAACTATAAAGGACGGTGAGATTCTTAAGTAACAGCACTACTGTCAGTTTTAACAATATTTTCTTCACGATTTTAGAACCACGAAATTTAAAAATATATTTTACTAACAGACCCGCGCAACTTCGTCTGCGTCACAGTTTTCATTACTGCTCCACTCCTATAGCCTTCCTTGATAAATGGGCTATCCAACACTAAAAGAACTTTTCAATTCGAACTAGCAGTTTCTGAGATTAGTGCGTTCAAACAATTAAACAAAATCTTCAGTTATATTAAGCTTATTAAGCTTTAGTTTACCTAGATATCCGAAAGCACGTGTGTTTTTTATGAACTGTGTAAAACGCGGAAAAAAGGTTTGAAAGAGTATCTAATTTGTGACTTACTTTGTCCACTCAGTAGAAATCAACTCCTTTCGTTATACATCCTCCCTTATCTTATAGGTTGCACCCAAAGGGTACAGAGGGACTTGGTATAAGCTACTTTTTGGGTTCTGTACCCAACGAAACCCTATCAATAAGCCTCCGCTATCCGTCCGTCCGTTCGTCCGTCTGTCTGTCAGCGGGCTGTATCTCAAGAACCGTAATAGGTAGACAGTTGAAATTTTCTCAGAGGATGTGTATTTCTATTGCTGCTATAACAAAATATGAAAATTAAACGAAACTACAAGAAATGTGTTTTTTTCGGTTCATGGTCGAACTTCTGCCACCCCTCACTACTACCACTACGGAGACCCGACGGGTCGCTGGCTCACTCCGCTGAGGAGAAAGTGAACTTGTTTGCTTCTTTGTTTCCGGAATCTTCGCGTCTGGATCCTGGTGGCGCGAGGCCCCCTGCTTCTCCTGATAGATGCGAGTCGAGTATCTGTCGTACGTCCGTAGGGTTTTGCGTAACCTAGACGTGAACAAGGCTAGTGGCCCCGACGGGATATCGGCCCCGATGGATTCCGTGCAGCCCGTGCCCAAGAAGGGAAGTCGAGCTGACCCAGCAAATTAAAGACCCATCTTGGTAACGCGTACTAAATGCTAAGCTCTGCTCCTGGCAAACCTAGAAGCTATTCTTAGTGACCGAAAATACGGGTTCCGCCATTCACATTTGGAGTCAAGCCATCAAGAAGCACGGGCCTCCCCGTGCTTTTTGATGATGATGTAATATAGTAGTATTGTTTTTTTTTTATTAATAAAAATGGTAGATTTTTTTTATTTACAGTTAAAAAACAGGAAACGAAAGAGGGAAAAGAAAAAGAAGGGTTTCGTTTTTTGTTCGAAACCCTAAAAATTGCACCTCTTTTTAGAAAAATGAAATGTTTTGGATAAAACGTATACCGTTTCTCTCACTAGATCCTAATATATAAAATTCTTCCTGATTGACTGATTGACAGTAACGGAACACACAGCCGCAATTACTGGTCATAAAAAGCTGAAAATTTGCATGTAGATTTCCTATACTCCGTGGGGAGCACTAAAAGAGGATTTCCCGAAATTCTTACGGGAACGGGAAGAAACGGGTATTGCGCGTAGGAAATCGCGGGCAGAAGCTAGTATTTTATTTAGTTCTTGAGTAGTTCTCTACCTACCTTTACTTTGAAAGATGCTAATGAGTTCAGGTTTAGAGTCAGACAGGGCGTTTCTAGTTTCTAAATACATTTAATTTTGTAATATGTATTTAGTGAGAAGCTCCTAACACTCAACGTTTCATGAAAATCGAGGGTTAAAATAATATTGGTTTATCCTTTAGAGGGATTTAGACGAATATTAGAACTTTGTTTGTGGTATGAATATGAAGTTAGAGATTTGAGAGGTTAGTACACTACGGTTAAACGATATTTTTGAATGAAAAAGAAAGAAAGAAAATATGTTTTACTTGACGACAGTCTTTCAGGAACACATTTCTTTCATCATATCAGCCGAGGGACGTTCACTGCTGGACATAGGCCTCCCCCAAGTGTTGCCACAACAACCGCTCCTGTGCGTCTCACATCGAACGGCTACCCGCGCCCCTCATCGGTCCACCTTGTAGGGGGCCTTTCAACGTTGCGTCTTCCGGTACGCGGTCGCCACTCCAGAAATTTTAGGCCACATCGACCATCTGTTCTGCGAGCAATGCCCTGCCTACTACCACTTCAGTTTGGCGATCCTTCGGGCTATGTCGGTAATCTCTATCGGGTATCATTCTTCCTGATTCGATCACGCAAGGAAACTCCAAGCAATACCCTCTCCATTGCTTTTTGAGTAACTAGAGGAGAACTCTTGAGAAGTAAACCTTCTCATGAGTCTTATTGTGAGCGACAACGTTTCGGTTCCATAATTCGTCTCATCACATACATTTTTACATAGTATAAGACGAAGTCGTTTTTTTCGCTTATGTCTTTAAAACTCCGCAACGGATTTTAATGCGGTTTTCAGCAATAGACAGAGGAAGCAACATTTAGCTATAGCCGTGTCTGTCTGTTTGTTATCTCTTTTTTTTCATAAAACGTTGCCCCACAATAGGAATTTCTCCTGTATCGTGGGTGCGTTTACAAACATATAAATTCACATACACAAACAGCCAGACCTGGAACAACTGCCTATCTGTAGGCCATACAAATACTTGTTCCGTGCGGGAATCGAACCCGCGACACGCAGCGCAGCAGCCAGTCGCTCAACCACTGCGCCAACCGTGTCGTCTTTACGTCTTAACGGCTGAATAAAGTGGTGGAACTTTTTTCAATGGAAGCTGGCGACTTTACCTTCAAATATCATGGCAACGTGACACTTTAGGGCACCGTTTTCCTAACATTTCTTGTTTGAAGTGTCCTTGGTGTATGGATGTTAGATTGTGCGCCGCAACTGTGACAAAAATCAAAATGGCGGCAAGGGGGCTATGCTACAAAATTGGTTCTATGCCCTTTGGATGAAACCTGAATATGAGTAGACCATGTCCTGGAATAAGACATAAAATACCGTCCGTTTCGTACCTGAATGGTTACCAACGGAACCCTATTTCTAAGCCTCCGCTGTCCGTCCGTCCGACTGTCTGTCATTGGGCTGTATCTCAAGAACCGTAATAGGTAGACAGTTGAAATTTTCACAAAATGCGTGTTTCTATTGCTGATATAACAACAAATAATAAAATTAAAGGGGGCTCCTATACGAGAAAAGTGTTTTTTTCGGTGTAGGTACGGAATCCTGTGCGAGTCCGACTCACACTTGGCCGGGATTTATTTTTCGATTTTTACGCGAGCTGAGCCGCTGGTAGAACCTACTTTCAGTGACCTTACGCGAGTTTTTCACGTTCTCGATCGCGTTAGCGTAAACGTCAATTCGTGTTGAAACTGACGCCGTCTGGTGACAATAACCTTATAATGAAATAACCTTTTCTAGGGTTCCGTTCTCAAAAGAAAAACCGGAACGCTTACATAGGACCACTTTGTTGTCCGTCCGTCCGTCTGTCTGTCAAGACCGTTTTCTCCGGAACGAGTGGAGGTATGAACCACAATTAAACCACATACTCAGGTCTATGGCCCCTTGCAGCTGTGAAAATCATACTTCTAAGTTAACGTAAAAAAAAGATACAGTCGAAGATACGGTCGTTTATGTCGCAAAAAACGACACTCGAAACTCAACACTCTGAAGGGAATCAGAATGTATAATAGAGTATTTCCCGTTGACCAGAACTATGAAATTTGACAAGTAATACCGTATTATACTACAGGTATAGGGAATAATCTAAAAGCTATACATTTGTAATTAAATCAAGAAAAAATATAGTACTTTATTTAAAGTAATTTGTAGTTACAAATTTGTACGGAACCCTCAGTGAGAGAGTCCGACTCGCATTTGGACGGTTTTTAAAATAAATAAATAAATACATTTGTTATAGGCGAACGTTTACGTTAAAGCGAATGAGTACGTTACAAAACTCTCACAGCCCTCATATCAGAATAAAATTGACATTCTGTGATAAATTTCCATCAGTGAAATAATTTTCGTAATCGAAACAGTAGGTACTTTCAGATATTGCCTTTTAGCGGAATACCTGGGGGTTTCGCCTCGGATTTGGGTTACAGTGAATGAAATTGAAAAATTAAAAATGGAATGGTTAGCTAATAATATGCAAAAAAAGTTAACCTATTAAAAAATGTGCTTTTGATTTAAAAACAAAAACGATTTTTCAATTATTTAAAAAGTATTTAGTGACTTATTAGGCAGAAGAATATCTTTGTAAATCAGAATAAAGGTAGCGTAATTTGGTGTACCCTTGTTTCTAGATAGAATTTTCATAGAAATTGATTGGTTGGAAATTTTTCACATAATATTTGGTCCATGTCATTTTATGTCGAATATTATTATATAAAAACACAATTCCACGAATTTCATGATCACATTTTTTATTTAACTACCTTATCAAACAACAGAATTATTTTTTAACGAAGATTGAGTGTCCAGTGTATTTTTCCATGATATTTTATATTTCAGTCTTCTTCTTATCGTGTAGGTAGTAAGGTCTAACGACCCCACACACCTTAGTGTCAGAGTTTCTAAACCGCCTCAAGGGCCTCTGACATGGTTTATTTGACGACCGCCATTTGGCGGCGGGGATCACCGGCTTTTACGTGCCTTCCAAAGCACGAAATCATCTTTTTATCAGACAATTAGGTGATTCAAGCCTGCAATGTTCTAGCCAAACTGGAAAACAACTTTACAAAGTATGCTCTTCCCGTGGGAATCGAACCCACGACCACCGGGTCACAAGACAAACGCCAAAACCACTCGAACACGGAGGCAGTTATATTTCAGTGAAAATGTAATTATAATTAAATGTTATTGTTTTATATGTTGCTTTTAAGGTGGCAGAATTTTGTTCGGAACTAGCTGACCCGTGCCCACTTCGTTGGGCGGTATTTTTTGGCTTTTTTTATGACACTCATAAATAATTTTCAAATTGCTTTCTGTCGGTAAAATAATTTTCAAAATCGCTTCAGTAAATCCAGATAATAGCCTCTACAACTTCACAAACTCAAAAACTTTACCTCCTTATAATATAAGTATAGATAATTTTACTACGCATATTGCCATTTCTATAACATAGCATTTTAACCTTAAATTAAAGTATGATCTTGAAAAATCAATGTGTAATACAAAAATTAGTGACAGAAACGAATAACTGTAAAACCGACTCCACGTAGTCTTGTCTTCCCTACCCCTAGATTGTAATTTAAACCCACGTAGGCGCGGAGGGGCGAGGCGGCCCGCGAGCTGAGGAGCAAGTGTTAAAGCCGAAGCTGCGGTGGTGTGTGGTAAAACCATCTGCGTCGATAAGTTCGCGTGGGATCGTCGGAGCCTCGCAGCGCCGGGGCAGTGACAGAAACCATACCTGCTGCATTTTGCATGTTAGACTGCATACTGCATGCTTGCTTGCATTCTGCATGTTGCATGCTCGTTTGCGTGCTGCATACTTACTTGCTTGCATGCTGCATGCTGCATGTTGCATGCCGCATGCTTGCTGTGTGCTAGCTGCATAGATGGTGTATGCTTGTTTGCATAGTTTTGTCGTTTATTCCCATCGCCATTTGCCACCATTGTCACTTAGCGGAGTTCCGTCGACCGGGCCCGAATGAAAAGATTTGCTTGACTAGCATTTACCCGCATTGTTTTTGTGAACGCGATGTTGTAATTTTATAGGAGGGTATGCATTTTGTCAAGCGTTTAGAAACTCTCACTCGAAAAAATGTTTTGACAGACGAACAACGAAGTGATTCCCATAAGGGTTCAAATTTTCCTTTTTGAGGTACGGAACCCTAAAAAGTATGACGGAGGCGTATTCCGGCCACTATTTCACGCGAATATATTTAACTAGCTTCTGCCAACGGCTTCACCCACGTGGTCCCTAGGGAATATACTCCCGGGATCAAAAGTAGCGTACGTCCTTTCTCAGGCTCTAAACTATCTCTGTAGGTGTCAAATTTCATTTAAATCGGTTCAGTAGTTTTGGCATGAAAACGCGACAGACAAACAAACACAATTACTTTCGCATTTATAATATTAGTAAGGATTTTCTGTCATAATTTAGAGAAAGAAAACTACGGAACCCTACACTGCGCGTGGCGCGACACGCACTTGGCCTGTTTTTTTCTGTTTTAAAATTACGGTAGTATATTATTTATATAGACGTAATTTTGGTACCTATACAAAGACATTCTAAGTATTAACTGTTTGTATTATTGTAACTATCGTTTATTTTTTAGGGATCAGTACCTCAAAAGGAAAAAAAGGGAGCCATAATGGATCACTTTGTTGCCCGTTCATCTGTCTGTCAAGACCGTTTATCTCGGGGACCGTTTAATTCGTATCGAGGTATCGAGTTGAAATCAAAACCATCTACTCAATTCTATGGCTCCTTGCAGCTGTGAAAAAATCAAAGTTCTAAATTGACGCAAAAAAAAGATATGTATATTTCGACACTCTCAAGGGAATCAAAATGTATAGGGTATTTCCCGTTGACCGGGAACTATGAAATCTGCCAAGTAAAACCGTCTTACATTACTAGTATAGGGAAAAGTCTGAAAACTATACATTTGTAATTAAATCGTAAAAAAATATAGTCTTTATTTAAAGTTCTCTGTAGCTGCGGAAACCCCGGTGGGCAAGTCCGACTCGCACTTGGCCCATTTTTTCAAATCAAAGCCCAAAAATCTTTAATAGGTTGACTTTTTATACGAGTTATCAGCTAACCATCCCATTTTATATTTTTCAATTTCGTTCAGTTACCCAAATCCGAGGTTTCCACGTTTTTAACGCCCCAGATAGTCCACTATTTTACAAACATAAATAATTAAATAAACAGGCATTCAGTCAACCTCTTGATAATACAGAGTTAAGTAAAATGTCCAGTATTTCCTGAATACGGTCTGCAAAATTCAGGTCAAAAATGAGCGAGGAAATTAAATTCGACGATTGTCGACATGAACTAAATTAACTTGACGGTGTCGTGTTCATAACAGAAGATTTTTGGGTTGAATATATTGGTAACTTCCATTTTATTGAAATAGTTGCAAAGAGTCTATCGCATGAGTGTTGTTCACACATGGTCTCCGTTTTACTGGTCCGTTTTATCGGATAAGTTTTTTATTCGTATGGAGTTCTGAAATGAAATGGGAAAAAAACAAACGAGTAGAGAGAGCTCACAAAACACAAACTGTTTTTCCAAATTTAATTATTAAACAACTCCATACGCCATACAAAACTTATCCGATAAAACGGACCAGTAAAACGGAGACAATGTGTGAACGGGCACTAACGAGATAACTGGGAGTCTTTAAGTCCAGGAACAAATAGGTTCCTCCCTGTATCAAACATAAAAAAAACCAATAAAGTGCGTGTCGGGCCACGCGCAGTGTAGGGTTCCGTAGTTGCACGTCACGATTGTAACATTGACATTTTATAGGTTGGCGACTATTGCTCGTTAACTTGTAAAGCCTATTTAGCTGTGATAGTATAGTATTCCTTTTAAATTCGTGATATATGCAACTTTATGATTTTTTTCACGTCTCCAGACAAATCCGTTTAGCTGACAGAGCTACTATCCTTGTTTCGTAACGACATTATGATGTATCATTACATTGACACGTCAAACGGGGGGCTTTCTAAAATGGTTTTATGAAAGGGAATAATGCACTTATCATTGTCAAAAATAAAAGGCCCGTTTTGACAGCATTGCTTTACAAGTAAGTATGAAAGAAACATAAAAATAAATCTCTTTCGCACTTAGTGGTAAAGCAATCTTCTATCCCTCGCTAATCAGCTGTCAAAACGGACTTTGTAGATTCAGGTGACTTTAGTGATGCACACACGTTAATTTTTTCAAAAGTTTCTTTAAGTAGGTATCACGTCAAGTTTCAGTTGTTTTTATCCAGTCAGAGACATAAAATGTACCTACATAATGTTTAACAATACTGAAATAAAGGAAAGAAAATGAATGTAAAATAACATCGCTTCAAACAGAGAGTCTAACCATTTTTCTTTTGCTAACGAAAAATCAACAAGACAAACATAATGTAATTTAAGACATCACAAAGATACTTGTCGCTCCAGGCCTTATACAAAAACAATACCTTTAAATCATAAAGAAATATTGAGATGAAACCAACTTTGATCGCAAGATTATGCGGATCCCTTTTCAGAATTAATTTCAGTGTGGTACTTAGAAACAACTACTTATGTAGGTAGTAACAAAATATTTGTATGCCACTTATCATTGAAGGATACAGAGACTTATTACCAATGTAATTGTTTCACTTTCTGTACACAAATAAACATATTTGATTGATTGAAGTGTTTTGGATTATAATAAAAATAAAGTTTTGTGGCCCACCCTAGCTTCGCCCAGGTGTATTTGATTTTCAATTTTTTTTATACAAACCTCGCCCTGACAATTGCGAACAAACAAAAAATAATTATTCAAGTTGTGTACGTACATATTATATTTCGACGATTTATTTTTATATATATGAATGAACTTCTATGACTCAAACTCGGACGCGTTACGTAAATAAATACATTTGGAGTGCTTATGGGGGTCACTTTTGAGGGACAAATAAGAAAATTACAATAAAATGTTTTTCAAACTGTGTCGTGTGACTTATCAAATGAAAAGGCTCATTGTGATGGTTTCAAATATATTTTTCATAACTTTAATATTAATAGTTTTGATGTTATTCAAGATTTGACGAAAAATGATACTGCTCGTATCTCCGAAACTGTTAAAAAAAATATACTAATAATAAATCGTTACCTAAAGATTGCAGGAACACCTACCTAAACCTAAAGTCTATACTTACTGTTAAAATAACATGTAACAAAATAAAATTCGTTCGGAACCCTTTGCACGCCAGTCCGACTCGCACATGGCCAGTTTTTAGGGTTCCGAAAAAAAAGGAACCCTTATAGGATCACTCGGGTGTCTGTCTGTCTGTCTATCTGTCTGTCTGTCCGTCTGTCACAGCCAGTTTTCTCCGGATCCATTGGACCGATTCTGTTGAAATTTGGTACGCATTTGGACTTCTGTGACCCAAACACGAACACGTTACGTAAATTATTTTTTTTTTAGTATGGGGTCACTTTTGGGGGTCAAACTAGAAAATTAAAAAAAAAGTATTTTGAACAATATCGTGTGACATATCAAATGAAAGGGCTTACTGTGAGGGTTTTAATTATATTTTTTTCATTATTTTAAAATAAATGGTTTTGAAGTTATTCAAGAAATTAGACGAAAAATGACCATTCCCCCCCCCTTATCTCCGAAACTACTGAGCCTAAAATTTTGAAAAAAATGGAGATAATAGATCTTTACCTAAAGTTTACAGGAAAACCTATTAGAAGTATGTAGTGTTAAAATAACATGACAAAAAAATTAAATTCGTTCGGAACCCTTTGCACGCGAGTCCGACTCGCACTTGGCCAGTTTTTTTTTATTAGGTAGACGGGCCAGGTAAAGTTTAAAAAATTGCCCTATAAAGCGGTCATTGGGTTGACCCATATCAAACAGCCCACAAGTATCTAAAGAATACCTCCCAATTAACGTTGGGGCATGTAATAGGCTTCATTAATTAGATTGTACCTTACTTAATGTAACGTGATTTTTCTCTCAAATGGATTTTTCATAACG
Source organism: Lacanobia wlatinum (assembly GCA_947578705.1). Classification (NCBI taxonomy): domain Eukaryota; kingdom Metazoa; phylum Arthropoda; class Insecta; order Lepidoptera; family Noctuidae; genus Lacanobia; species Lacanobia wlatinum. The sequence continues at coordinate 6,474,601 of OX388044.1, read as the reverse complement.
TCGTCGACGTGGACGCAGACTGGGCAGGTACCTACTTGGCAATTACACACGGTGCTATTGGTTGCATATTAGAAAATCAAAACTTTTCTGAGCAAATTTCAAAAAAACAACGTACAAATCAACAAAGTTTAAAATAACGATGATCATTTGATCAAAAGTTCAGCTGACCGAAGTCTGGAATATCAATGTTTATATTATTTATTACACTATGCAATGCAATACAACAGAACACAACACAATACAATACAATACTCAATAATCTTTTTTTAATGAATGTGTAGTAATTACTGGATAGATGAAGTGGGCTGCCGTTGTAAGATGACGATATGGCATAAATTAGCAACCAAGCAGGCTGCCTAGCTAATGATATGTGATCTCCGTCGCCAATTGGACATGTGCACAGCTAGGGTTACCACAGGATGTGTTGTCTCACACTTTTTGAAGGGGACTAGGGGATAATTTAATTTAATTTAATGTATCCAAAATTTGTATGCCTATTAGGCTAAACATAGCGATCCTAACATTAGAATAAGATCTTATTATTGTACCTGTGTTTTACAAATAAATAATTTGAATTTGAATTTGATTCTCTTCATCATCCAGTTATCACAGGCTGTCACTGAAAACCAATACTGTGGCTCTGTATCGCACACGAGTCCTAGCAATATGCTGAGCGATGACCGTTATGCGTGGATGTGACGCATAGCTTCCCAACTTGTAGAAGTTATTGTTTTTTTTTTTGTTTTAAGTTATTAATCTCACGTTTGCTGCATTGAAGAGAGTTAGAATCATCACAAGGTCAGGCTCCTGAGGTCTTGGTCCCATTCTTATGAGCATTCTTACGTATTTGACTCGGCCAGAACTGTTATAAGGATTCCAGTTCGTTCCATTCTCTTACTGGGTATGTGACGCTACATTTTATAACATTACATTGGAGGAACTAGTGGCTAAATAATAACAGCCGCACGGGTCAATCTTCGAGGTTAAGCAACGCTTCCCGAGGTTGGTCTGTGGATGGGTGACCATCTTAACATACCGAGCGAGACCTCCATGCTTCGGAAAGCACGTTAAGTCGTTAGTACCTGTCATTTGCGGATCTTTGGCAGTCGTTACGTATAGTCAGAAGCCAGAAAATGTGATACCAGTCTTGTCAAGAAGTACCGTGTTTGTGGAGGTTTGATGGGCAGAAACTCCACGTAAAATAGTGGTATTCAGCTGAATCTAGTTTGACTGGAAGCCGACCCCAATATAGTCGGGAAAAGGTTAAGCAGATGATGACATTAGAATATTATCATAGATCCATTCATGTCTCCCTCACGTACAGTACAAACCTGTGACAATCGCAACGTGTACCACGTAAATTGTCAGTAGATTGATCGATAATATAATTTAGCAACGTGAATTTCCTCGAAAGCGACAAGGGTAGCCAGCGGTTTTGAAAGCACTCTCGAGGTGCGAGCGAATGTGTGACACTGACATTCCTAAATCAAGTTAGCGGTTTTTATTGGAAACCATCTCACCTCGACGAATTCCTGATCCAATAAACTCAAGTCGATTTGTTCCGTTTTGAGGTTCGTAGGGTTTTCGGATATTTCAAATATTGCAACATTAATTAATTAATTTGCAACGTTAAGGGCACACCGAGGCGAGGAAATGATACGTAATTGGCGTTCGTTCCATCCCGTGCTGCATTGTTATTACTTAACCTTTTGCTATATTATTAATATGTAAGAATAAATTCACTTTAGAAACACGATTACCTACTTGTAGATTCCTCGATAAAAAAAGAAACACTCGGTACGGCGTAAATACTTCACGTAAGGTAATTAGTTTTTGAATAATAACATAACTACATGTTTTCAACACATATCACATTTTCAAAATGTCTTTGTTTTAATAATACGAACGAAATACCTAAATTAGTGCACGTTCCATCTATGCTAGCTAGAGCCACCTCGCTATCCCCCCCATCCACTTTATGTTTTACGCTTCCGTACGTTCTTCGCTTGCGCTTACGCACACATACACGGCCCGCAAAAAATACCTAAACCAAAAGGCTCGGTGCGCTCTTAAAGCGTGAATTTTGCTTGTCATGTTTGTGATCATTAGTTGTTAAATTAGGAGTACTGTGGAGGATTACTGTGAAGAGGAAAGCAAGACGAGAAACAAAAAATTAAATGAAGAGTTCAATTAAATCAATATTTATCGTGTCGTTTTTAGGGTTCCGTACCCAATGGGTAACCAACGGAACACTATTACTAAACCTCTGCTGTTTGTCCGTCTGTCCGTCCGTCCATCCGTCAGTCCATCCGTCACAGTGAAATTTTTTCAAAAAATTTCAAAAAAATTTCACTGTATACCTATATTACTTACCAATAATATAGGTATACAGGTGAAATTTTTACAGAATGTGAATTTCTATTGCCGCTATAACAACAAATTAAGGGGTCTCCCGTACAAGAAACGTGTTTTTTTTTTGGGTTATGATACGAACCCATTGTGAGAGTGCGACTCGCACTTGGTCAGTTTTTGATAGTATCATCATTATCATCTGCCTAGCATTTTCCCAACTAAATTGGGGACGGCTTCCAGTGAAGCCGGATTTAGCTGAATACCAGTATTTTACGTGGAACGGCTGCCTACCAGACCTCCACAACCCATTCACTGGGTAACACGGTACTTCATGGCAAGACTGGAGACAGATTTACTGGCTTCTTACTATCCGTAACGACTGCTAAAGATCAACAAACGACAGCCGAGACCAACAGCTTAACGTGCTTTCTGAGGCACAGAGGAAACTCGGTATGTTAATATGGTCACCCATCCAGAGACCAACCTTGGCAAGCATTGCTTAACCTTGAAGATCGATCCGTGCGGCTGTTATTATCTTGCCACGAGCTCCTCAGTTTTACAGTATAACATTGTATAAAGAACAGTCAGACAGACGTACATACTGACGTGCTCTCCATATTTATTAGTCCACGGTAAAATTAAAATCGCACCCGAAATCTAAATGACGCCATCGGGCAATAAACTTAGTAAAACTTGATCATAAAAACTGGCTAAGTGCGAGTTGGACTCCCGTGCAAAGGGTACCGAACGATTTTTTTTTTTTAACATGTTGCTTTAAACCTATAGACTTCTTATAGGTTTTCCTGTAATCTATAGGTAAAGATCTATTATCTCCATTTTTTTTTTCAAAATTCTAGGCTCAGTTGTTTCGGAAATAAGGGGAGGAATGGTCATTTTTGTCTTATTGCTTGAATAACTTCAAAACCATTTATTTTAAAATGGTAAAAAAATATAATTAAAACCCTCACAGTAAATCCTTTCATTTGATATGTCACATGATATTGATCAAAAACCATTTTTTTTTAAATTTCTAGTTTGACCTTCAAAAAAGACCGCCATACTAGAAATTTGATAATTTACGTAACGCATTCGTGTTTGGGCACTGCAACTGCTGTCAAACTGGCTGTGACAGACGGACAGACAGACAGACATACACCTGAGTGATCCCATAAGGGTTCCGTTTTTTGTTCGGAACCCTAAAAATCGCTAAGTTAGGAACTGCGCAAATATAATATTTTTTCACTTTTAGGTGTCAGCATTTTAATTGCCAGGCATGGCATAAAACAGAGGTTATTGTGACACAAACCGCTCATCGACTCGCCGATAAAATGATTGTGCCGCTTAAAAAATGGCCTCTTTAGCAGTGGTTTGAGTTTATAGGAAACTAGCTGACCCGTGCAACTTCGTCTGCGTCACAATTTTCATTACTGCTTCGCTCCTATTAGTCTTAGCGTGACGATATATATAGCCTTCCTCAATAAATGGGCTATCTAACACTGAAACAATTTTTCAAATCAGACAAGTAGTTCCTGAGATTAGCGCGTTCAAGTAAACAAACAAACAAACTCTTCAGCTTTATATATTAGTATATAGTATAGATATAGAAGTATAGATATAGATACTAGCTTTAGCCCGCGACTTTGTACGCGTGTATCCCGTTTTTCCCGGTCCCGTAGGCCTTTCCTGGACTACGCAAGTAAATTCTTCAGAATTATATTGACACATACTTATGTAAATAGAGAAAGTAGGAAGATTTGCGGAGGTACCGTTATAGGGGAAAAAATCGTCTCCGAATGGTCTAGTATTGCTTGCTCAATCCATAATAGAATCTAGTAGGATCATCAGCAATGATAGGCTCGTCGCGACTAAGCTCCAAAGTCTTGAGCATCGACGGCGAGTTGCTAGCCTGTCGGTTTTCTACCGGTTGCATTTTGGGGAATGTGCGACGGAATTGCATAATTTAATTCCGCCAAGCCCGGTTCATCATCGGACCACAAGACGAACGGCGATGCGCCACCGGTACATGGTGGACATCCCACCCACATGCACAAAACGTTTTGGGAACACATTCATAGTGCGTACATCTAAGGAGTGGAATTCCCTGCCAGAGTCTGTGTTTCCTGATAGCTACAACCTGGGAGTATTTAAGTCAAGAGTGAATAGGTTACTTCTAGGCAAGCGTGCTCCATCTTCGACCACATCATCGCTTACCATCAGGTGAGATAGTAGTCAAACGCGAGCCTATAAATAATAATAAAAAAAATCTATACGCGGAAGCGTGTCCAGTCAAGTTAAAAATCTATACGCGGAAGCGTGTCCAGCCAAGTTAAAAATCTATACGCGGAAGCGTGTCCAGCCAAGTTAAAAAAAAACGGCCAGGTGCGAGCCGGACTCTCACACGAAGGGTTCCGTCTCATAAACCGAAAAAACACGTTTCTTTTTTTATTGCTGCCTTTAATTTGTAATTAAATTTAAAATATATTATTTTAGTGAAAAAAGAAATATATATTTTGTAAAAATTTCACCTATCTACCTATTACGGTTCTTGAGATATGCCCGCTGACAGACAGACGGACGTTGGTTACCTTTTGGGCACATTGTTCGTTCATAGTAGGAAATCTTTAGAAGTGCCTACTGGTTCGAATGCGACAACACTTTCAGTGAAAGCTACAATATTGCCAAGTGCCAGTAACTGTTTGATAATGGATCCATAACTTACCTGTAATAAGAATGTACTCGTTTGTCCGTTTGTATTTCCAATTGTTGTAAAAAAAAACAAATGAGTTAAAAAATGTCATACCTAATGTTCAATGTATATTATTCGCAAAGGTGTATCTTCATTTGTATCGTTTATTGACTAAAAACATTTTTTTTAATTTTAATGTATAAACATAACAACACAAACCATCGTGGGTTTAATGGTTGTATGGCAAGTGGTATTATAAGAGTACCTACCGATTTAAATTGTCTGGGCTGAAACGAGTACTTACCTCTATGGGTTTAACAAACTTTGTTTTCGGTTCGTTGATAAAGTTCGTTGTAGTTACCCTTAATTGTTTTAAAACATTAGTTTAAGTCTGTGTTTTGGTTATTTGCGTTTCCATTTTTTTAATCCTACTAATATTATAAATGTGAAAGTTTGTATGTTTGTGCCTCAATCAGGCAAAAATGGCTGAAGGGATTTGGTTGAAATTTGGCACACATATAGTTCACATCCTGGAATCAAACGTAGGCTACTTTTTATCCCGGTAAAAGGCATGGCTTAATGGAGACTGAGGAGGAAGTGGAAACCCTGCGCTTCTGCTGCCTTAGTACTTCAGATTCAAAAGTACCAGGAGAACAGAAACATGACATAGTATTTCCGGGGCTGAAATTGGGAGCGCAAAGGTTCACAAGTACCAGGATAACAGAACAATGTTAAAGTATTTTTGGGCTAGAATATTTTTTTGTTTTTTTTTTTAACCATCGAACAGAAATATGTATGTTGAAGTTTTTTGCGGGCGGGAATTGTAAACGCTATAGATTCACATGTGACAGGAGACCAGAAACATGTCGAAATATTTCCGGAGCAAGAATTATGAGCGGTAAGGATTCAAAAGTACCAGAACAACAGAAAAATGTGGAGGATTTTTCCGGGCTGTAATTATGACCGTAAAAGATTCAAAAGTACCAGAAACATGTCAAAGTATTTCCGGCGCTGGAATTGTGACTGGTTTGCATTTAAAAATACCAGGACAACCGAAACATATCGAAGTTTCTTCTGGGCAGTAGTAATAAGCGCTAAAGATTCACAAGTACCAGAATACCAGAAACATGTCAAAGTAGTTCCGGAGCTGAAAGTACGGACAGTAAAGACTCACAAACTATCAGGATAAAGAATCATGAAGATGAATTTCCAAGAATGAGAATATGGGACAAAGAAGTTGCGCACCACCTCTAAAGTCTACGCAGACGAAGTCGCGGGTGAAGTGCTAGTTGTTAATAAATGCTTATCTTCATTTTTAGATAAATGTGACAGGGGAAATTGTAATATTAAAAAATAAAATACTAAAATACAGTCGACTTCCAATAAAACTACAATAAACTACAAATTAACTTTAATTTTGGAAGTCGGTGTTTCTGGTGTTGTTTTTCGTTTTTTGCCAGTGTAAAAAAGTGTTTTTATTTATCACATATCAGTGCTATTACCCAAAAACTAAAATTAATAATTTAGCAAATACTGTGTTAGGTACCTTAAATTACATCATCCATGTAAGCAAAAATGCTCATAAAATTTAAAACTACTGAATCAAGTTTTTACGGGACCAAATGGCAACCGCATCGAACTAAAAAAAATGCAGAAAACGGCACAGAAACCTCAGAGTAATCGGTGTACAATATTAAAAAAAAAATCCATCGAATTCTAAAAAATCTTTTGGAAGTTCAATCAATTTTCACCTATTTTCATTAGTAACTTCAGAATGAAATATTTAAAATTATAAAAAAAACAATATTGAAACCCTGGCATCGAGCCGTTTGATTTGATATTTCACATGATGCAATTGAAAAATCTCTTTTTTTAGTTTTATAATTTGCCCCCAAAAAGTGACCCCATTTTGAAAATTTAATTATTTTTGTTACGCGTCCCTGTTCGGGTCACAGGAGGATAATGTGTACCAAATTTCAACTGACTCGGTCCAGTAGATTCGGAGAAAGTCAGCTGTGCCAGATGGACAAACAGACAACCAAGTGATCTAGGCTTCCGTTTATCCGTACTCCTAAAAGTACAAAATATTATAAAAGTTTCAATGCAAAGCCTTCAGAGAGTTACTCTTCAGCCATGACAGTAAAATGGCCTCGTCCCCGTATAGGAATACCTTCAGTTACTATAACGGCTACTTATCCCCAGCCTCAAGGGAAATAATGTTGAGAACTTCTCGAGGAACGAGACAGAGAATATCATCGCAAATGTGGCACTAGATGTATGAACGTTTTGCTTTATGACAAGCCTCGGTGGACCGAGAAATAAGAATTAATGTACGAAGTGAATACTTAAAATTATTATAGAGCTTTATTACCAGGCCGGACTGAACCGAATTTGACTCCAGTTTGACTGGAAGATAAAACCAATATAGTTAGGAAAAGCTAGGTGATGATGAACGATATTTACATAGGGGTATGTGGTAGACTGAACTAGAGACATTTCACTTCTTGAAATATTCTTCTATTTTTAAAACTTCGTAAAATACAATGTTCTTCCCTTCCTTTTCACATATATACTCTCTCGTTCACTCATCACTGTGTTCATTCATCTATCAATAGTTTAAAATTATGATGCGTTCTGAATTTAACATCTAACATTTATGAACCTTTGGTTATGGAAGCCGACCCCAATATATTTTTTTTTTTTTTAGTTGGGAAAAGGCTAAGTAGATGATGTAAAAGCTTCTTTTCCCAATCCCAAAAAGGTTTTCAAGCATTTTTGTCAAATACCTGTTAATCAAATGTAGCAACTCAAAATTTATGATCCACCAATATTCGCGTTAATTTTAATCCGTGATGCTTGGCTAGTGGGCTTACCCCATTTGTGAACGTCTCTTTGAGTTTGTTGGCCTAGCTCTGTTCCTGCTTGATAAGAATCGAAGTGAAAATTATATTTATTTTCTTACACCGTCGTTTATCTTTTTTCTTACACCGCCGTTTATCGTTTGAGTTTCTCCAGGAAACGAGAACTTCATTGATTCAGCGCTTTTCCGGTAGTAACCACTGGTTTCTGACTTTCAGGAGTTGTATCGGTTGGGAATAGCATGGCGGATCGGTACCAAAAAAATATCGCCACAAAATGCACGGTTTGAAAGAAAGAAAGAAAAATGTTTATTTGGGACTTGCACAAGACAAATATATCAATCAATATATATAAAAGTAAGGTAATTAAAACTAACCGAAAGCGGCATCTTAAAATTAATCTTTGCGAGGCCAAAAAGGTCCCTGTCTCAGCTTATGCTGCGATATTTAAAAAATAAATATCACAGCGCTGGTGTTATGACAGGGCCTGATGTGATGTCACGGACACACTTACGGAACACAACGTTGTGAAAGAGTGTTGTTTTATACTTTGAAAGTAAATTTTCTCATGTTTATTCATGAAAAAATCGAACTATTTGCTTAGTTACGAAGCGTTTGGTTAAGAAGTTATAAATAGGGCTGCTAATCCCTGACTGACTCAGTGGCCTGAAGCCCACACACATGACTTTAGGCCAAAACAATGAAAATTTAACGACCATCACATGGCGTGATGGAAACAATTCGGATCAAAGTTCTTATTCAACGTAAATAAACAAGAATTTGTAAACTTTGTTTTTATTAGCAAAAGAGTAGTTTTTTTATTTTAGGATTCAGTAGAGAATTTAAAAGGGAATCGCTTGTCTTGGTATGGCCATGTAAAGTGGAGGGATGAAACGCATGTAACTAAAAGAGTTATGAATATAAATTTGGATGGATGGAGAAGAAGAGGAAGGTCAAAGAAAAGATGTATGGATTGTGTGAGGAGCGATATGAAAGAAAAGGGAATTAGTGATAGCGTGACGGCTCATAGGACAGAATTCAAGAAAAAAAACGTTACGCCGATCCTAAGTAACATGGGATAAGTGGAGTACTGTGATGAGAGAAAATTAATTGCAATGCAAAAAATAAGATATTCTAGTTCCAAGCAGGAAATACACCAATCGTAAGTGATATTATAATCTCGTACATGTTCTTGAATTATATTTGATTAACAAGGTTCATTTTAATTAATTGCTTTCGACAAGCCTCGTCAAAAGGTTTAAAGTCACCTAAAGGACAATGGAACGATTATTGCTTGGAGTTGAACGGAACCGCATGATCGAACGAGAAATGAAGATGATCGCATAAAACTAGTGATATTGGACAGAAAAATTGCAGAACAGGTAGTCGATGGGTTAATTACTATGGAGTTTCTTGTCCGTTCTTCTCCATGAGAATCTACCCTTCCGATTGGACAGTAGATTCACTTTATTATTTTAAATGTAAATGAGGACGTTCAAAAGTGTAGTTTTATGGCCTAATTGAAATACACGTTTTTACTTTGACTTTGATAGGTTCTGGGATGGCTACCGTATACCTGAAGAACGATCCAGAGACCTAGTGAAGGCCACAGGACCGGTCGATGCGGCAACACTTGAGGGAGGCCTATGTCCAGCAACGGCTGACATCTATCAGCTGAAATGATGATGATGAATTGTTTCTCGTGTACCTGTAGAAACATTTCTATGACAAGTCGTCTAAACATCTGTGTTGCATTGTCGTGATGCGCCTGTCTGTAGGCACTTTATAGTTTAAAACCAAAAACTGTAATTGGCACCAAAGTAGGTATTCCAGTTTTTTGCGCTGAGAAGAAAAAGAAAGTGAGACATAAAATTGACTTATTTAAATTCGATTACTCATATCGTCTTTACCTATGCGAATTAAACGATGCTTATCAGAATTTAGATGGCACTGAAAACCCACCACTTGTTAATGAGGAAACAAAATATATCCTCGTAAGGACAAAACTTAATAAACAATTCATGTACGGAACTCCATAGTAAAAAACTCCTCTGCTGACAGAAACAGTTTATCTAACACATCTCTTTGATGCTCAACTCAACACTCAACACTCAATTTTAGTACTAGGCGCGTAGTATAGGTAGTTTACAACCTATATAAAACAATGTAACCTGTAAACACCGCTAGATTTTACGTAACTTATAAAGATTAGTTCGATGGACTTGTTATTTTATTTTACAGCACACTAGCAGGCTGGTGCCGGTGACTTCGTCCACATCAGACTCGTAAAACAGCAGAAATGGCAATTTTAAAGGTTTTAATTTTTCTGTGTGGAACACTAAATATTTTTTCAAAAAATAAAGTCTTAGTTACTCCATAACTTTTGATGTTTTCTAGTGATGGTCGAAATCATTTCTCATTCGGAGTATACCCGTTACACAAAAAAAAATGGTATTTGATCTACCTAAATTCTAAAGGAACACACGATGCGAAGAAATTTTCTCGATAGAAAAAAAAATGCAAAGTTTGATCTGTCGTTTACCCATTTTCTTTTTCAAGGCGTAATGTATCAGATTGATTTTGTGAAAACTGTTTTAAAAAAAAACTAACTTTATCCAGCTAAAACCCACCAAATTTTGATTTAGTGAAATGAAAATCTGTGTTCTTTTATGAAATAAAATCCGAAAATTAATTTTGGCACTTGCGTTATTCATTCTGTCGCCATATCTTCTCTTGCTTTTTAAAAGTATTTTTATCACTTTCCATTCAGATGGTCCGCTCCGCTTCGCTCTTATTATTTAAAACTAAAGGCTAAATAAAGTTAATCCTCGATAAATGGAAAATCGGTTGATAAATGGTTTATCAAACACTAAAAGCATTTTTCAATTATGAGTTTGAGTATACTATGCGGCTTACCTAAATGTCCTTACTTTGGCATTGTTCGTCGGTTCGTTGAGCTCCTCAAAGTTCTGAATTAAGCTGCACGATAACTGACAAATGCTTGCACTGTCTGGACAAGCCCACTGAAACCTGCTTGGTGCTTTCCTTAAAAGGCCACCTCAGATGTGGTAAATGTTTTTCATATGTTATTGGCGACTGTATGGACTTCAAAAGAGACTATGACCTCTGAGTTTGTTTCGGTGTTTCTTCTCAGGGTAGTCAGCTAGGAAAAACCGGCCTCATCTAGATTAATATGTGCAAAATAAATTGTAACCTATTTGCAAAATAAATATCATTTATCAATTCGAACCCATAGTTTCTGAGATTAGCGCGTTCAACCATCCCTTCAGCTTTATAATATTAGTATAGATTAAAATATTGATTAGCTTTTTCCACGGGTTCGTTCAAACCGCCTTTTTCACGAGATCAGTTTATTATTTTGGGAGAAAATAGTGATGCATGGCAGTTATTGAAACCGCAGCCTTTTATAAGAACATTTTTTGTTTTATCTAAAATGTCAACGTTTATCGAGAGATAGCCTTCACACACAATTTTTATTATGTTTTTTGTCGTTTAGTTTGTATTGGATAAATAGGTAGGTAAACACCATTTAATATAGTTAATTTCACCCGGCCTTAAAATCCTCACTTTGTCCTTTATTAAGTTCTACATCCAGGAGAAATCCTTTAATTAAAACCTTCACTATCAAATAGTTTCAACATAGCATGCCTGATCCTAAGGTCTTACTGAGAAATGAGGGGAATATGGTCTTACGAGTACCTGTCTTTATGTAGTAAGTATTCACAAAATATCTGTCATTCGTCCTTATTCGTCCTACGAGACAGAACAACAAGACATAAATATTTTTCTTTGAGGAATTTCGAATGTCGCTTATGTCAGATTACCTACTGTAAGTTTAAGTTTCATTATAGTATTGAAACTTAAAAAGTTGTAAGCGCCTTACGGACTGAGAGACCAGAACTTGAATTGAATTCATGCTGAACTTGAATTGATTTCAATAAAACTCAAAATCTTTAACTGTAATTTTGTGCCATTTTTAATATATTTTTATTGATTTAAAAATTCATTTCGTCTATAATAGCAGTACACAGTAAAGTTCTTTCAGTCCATCCAGAAGTTCATTCATTCATATCAGCCGAAAAGAAACGTCCACTGCTGGACATAGGCCTCCCCCAAATTTTGAGGGGTTTTTGCCATAATCGCCACGCTTGGCAGGCGTGCTGGCGATCGCAGTTTATGGTGTTGCGTTTTACAGAGAACGCTGCTGCTTATTCTCTGGCGAGTCCCTTAGTCGCCTCTTACGACACCCACGGGAAGTGATGGGATGGTATTATTCTTTTACGGCACCATACGGCACCGGCCGACACCATACGGCATCCAGAAGTTGTCTAGTAGATATCATTGTTAGTGATAAGACAGCCATTAGTACCAATAGAATTAAGTTTGCGTAAAGCAGTTGTGTAGCTATTTTTGGTGGTTTTGTTTTATTAAAGAGGTAGAGAACTTGTTTGTTTGGTCGTATGTTTTTAAAAGGCAACCTCTGGAAAACAGATTAGATTACAGTACAAAACTTTTTCAATATTAAGTGAAAAAAAAAAATACAACCAACCAGCAGTCTTTAGGGTTCCGTAGTCAACAAGGAACCCATATGCACGCCCACGGTTTAGCACAGAGACGCTTAGCACTAAAAAGTTGGAATTTGGTATGGGAATATTTATTAATCACGCCGACAAAGCGGTAAAATAAAATGTAGTTTTTTTTTTAGGGTTAATGATTTTTTTTTTCGTCTATCCCATGGTGTAGGGTGTCGGTGAATAGGTCAAAAATGAGGGTATGTGAAAACCATTTTTCTATTCAAATAAGAGTTTGCGAAATATTAAAGTGCTCATTTTTGTTAGAGTCAAGGAGGAACCCTCTGCCTAGCTGGAAGTGTCCCCCTCCCTCTGCCAGCTGCTAAATTTTTGTTTTTGGCGACGTGAAAAGATTCGCGGTAGTAGCATATACATTTTTTTTACTATTGATAGGCACGCGTTTGACCTCTATCTCACCTATTGGTAAGCGATGATGTGGTCGAAGATGGAGCACGCTTACCTAGAAGTAACCTATTCACTCTTGACTTAATGACTCCCAGGTTGTAGCTATCAGGAAACACAGACTCCGGCTGGGAATTCCACTCCTTAGCTGTGCGCACTATGAATGTGTTCCCAAAACGTTTTGTGTGTGTGGGTGGGATGGCCACCATGTACCAGACGAATTATATATATTATCTATGACGAATTTAAAAGGAAAACGATCACAACTAAGTAGGCTTTACAAGTTAACAACATTAACAGTCGACGAACCTGTAAAATGTACTTGGAGAAGTTGAAAATTGTGACGTGCAACTATGGAACCCTATACTAGCGTGGCCTAGCGTGGCCCGGCTTGGCCGGATTTTACTTTTATCCCGAAAAAAGAAACACTGTTTCTGTGGAATTAGCCAGCGAAATAAAGCAAAAATCAAGTTATCAAATACGTTATCAGATTCTTAAAATTATTATTTAAGTGGAGACATCACGTAACATCAGCTCCCAAAAAGAAAAAATATGAAAGATTTATAACAGACTTAATATGACTGCCTATTTACATACCAACTAATCTAAGACAACATTTTCTTAATGGAACGGAATAGGATATTCGTATGTCGAGGGACATACTAGTGTTACTTACAGATGGGAACGATATTTATATTTTTGCTAATATTTACGTAGTAACAAAACGAGCAACGGTATCAATGCTCTGGAATTGACTAAACCCTAAATCCTATATAGTGCAGAGATGGCCAACCGGTCCATAGCAGCTAGTAGTCCAATCGATCGCCGCAAGGATAAAAATATCAATATTTATAACAGACTGCGCAACTATATAAGTTAGTCAAATTAGTAAAATCTATAGAGATAATTTATAAACAGTACGATAGATAAATAGGTTACTTTTGGCTGCAATGACCGGGCAACGCTTACAAACGGTGCCTAGACTAGATGGTGAACGATGTTCTACGTCAACTTTTGTTTTGTCCTCGAAACATTTGCCCCTATTTGCAACGGCGGCTGCAACCTCTACGGATGTGAAAGAGTCGTCCGACCTAAAATGCGCAGCTCGGCGTATTTCGTGGGCCTTGTAACCTTCATTAAGATCTAAACATTCTCTGATCTATGCCGCAACAGTGTTTGTCACTGTTAATTGCTCCGGGTATTTTGGCTCTGAGAGCACAGCAACGTGTGGAAGACCTCGGTCTTCGGCTCTAGGCTTTAGGGAAATTACCAGTGCTGAACGTGGAGGTTGCAGCGTTCTTTGGTTGATTAGTGCTAGCCTCTACCAGTTTCTACCAACGACAATGTCCTCTAACCATCTCGCCGTCGGATGAACGAAAACTTTGCTGTGATGCTGGCAAATACTTAGGGCGCCTTCAAATGTGTGTGCGCAAAGTGCCCGTGCGGCAGCAGCGCGGCACTTTGCAACAAATTTGTAGGCGCCCTTAGTAATTAATATTCGTGTCTTAAGAGGAACTCGTGGCTTTAATATAACAGTCGCACGGGTCAATCTTTAAGATAAAGCAACGCCTGTTGAGGTTGTGGAGTTCTGGTAGGCAGCCGCTCCATGAAATACTGGTATTATGCTGAATCCGGTTTGACTGGAAGCCGACCGGGTCCTATTATAGTTGGAAAAAGGCTACGCAGATGATGATGACTCGTGTCATGCTCGCATTGCGCGGAGCTTTAATAATTCCGAGCCATTAATTTGTTCGGTATAATCGGACACTCACTGACAAATGTGGTTTTTACGGCCAATACTTGCATTGCTGTCTCAAGCAGCTACCGCCAAATGATCGTTTGCGGTGGTAACAACTTAATCAAATAAACTAAAAGCACTGACTTACACCTAAACTGCAAATACCAAATCAGTTTGAATATTTTCTTTGTTTTTTCTTAGATATTATAAGACAATTTTTTACTGTTTTTGTTATCTTCGGGCAATCAGTTCTTATGTTTTGTTTTACGAGACAGCAACACCATAGCCGAGTAATCTGTGGTAATTTATCTTTGGTAATTAAAGTTTATAGGCTTTTCTGTTGAAGAACTGAGAATAATCAGGAGATTGCAAAACGTTACTGTAGATTTTGTTTAACTATTGTACTATATTTATTAAAAACTATGATACCGCTATGCAGGAGGTGATTCAGTAGTTCGTCTGGCGGGATAGATGGCGCTGCGGTTCTTTTTGGTGCGGTACATGTTTTGCTTTGTTATATTTTTTATGCCGCTACAGTACCACTGATATTCTTAATATGTGGCCACTGTTAGAACGCATTGTCAAACCCTTCCGTACAAACCAAATGTGTCAGAGTTTACTCATAGAAATTGACGGCTCAAGACCATTGTTACTATTCAGCCTGTTTTGTCTTACTTCAGGGCAAAGGCATTCCTTTCTTCCTTCCATTCCTCCCAGGTTTGAGCAAGTGTGGACCAATCTTGCTAAGGGGTGTCAAGCCCGTGTTTCCATCTTCACTTGGGTCGGCTGCAATGATACCAGACATTTTATAGGACCCACATCGAATGTTATTAACCTGCCAATTTAATAACACCCTTATATGCGCTTATTCAGAGTTACAAGTTAATTAAGCATGCAATAAAGCCTTTTTCACATACTTTAATGGTTCTCGCTTGGTCTAGTCACTGTAAGTTAGCGCGACTACTGACTGTGGTGCTAAGTTCGATACTTGGATTGGATAAGGTGCTACTAGGTTTGTGTGGAATTAGGAACTTTGTTATATCTCTTTGAGTTTTAGAACACCATTCATGAAATTAGAATCAAGGTAAAATAAAGCGTATTTTATCAACAGTGCTTCTACAAAGTACAGAAATCAGTTCCACTTTAAATCTTCCAATATACCGGAAGACGGTAGCAATATTGTATCCTTCAATGAATTTGATAGCAAACATCGCTTTGCCTTGAGAACACTTGACTTTGCACTTCACAAAGTGATCAATAGTTTTCCGTTCCGGATCGCGATACCAACCAGGGTACGATGAATCACTACTGTTAGTTGTGTCGTGTACTACGCTGGGTGACACTTCCATTTCATTGATACTTAGTTGGCTGAATGTTTTGTATTGAGTCTGCCTTTGTATTTTTATTTTTACTTATGCACAGAGTTTTTACAGCTTATATTTTACTTCTTTGTTGAGGTCAAATCTTGCAACCTTAATAGAAAAGGGATACAAAAAAATATCACAGTTTTGGTTTTTAGGTGACATAATCAAAGAAACATCACCACCATATGCTGAAAGCGAAGTACCATCATAATTTCACGTCACAACATAAGAATTTTCCTTCAAAATCGTTTAACCAAAGTTTTCCTTCCATGACATAATGAAACTGTTTCAATCAATTCCATCGCTCCCTGGATTTATTATGAGTTTCAGAGGAACCACCTTCATATAACATAAAAGCTTATGAAGAATCCCCGTTGAGATCAAACGATATCGTATTTGTCATAAACGATTCACCAGATTGCCATTCTCAACACACAAAGGAGGTAACTCATAACCTTCTCTTTTGATGCTATGTAATCGAATGAGATATCGTTTTTCTAATATTTTGATTATGTATCGTTATGAACGTTTTAAGGTTTGTGCATACAAGTTAGACGGAAAAATGCAACGTTCTTAAAATTGCAGATATACGATTTCTATGAAATAACTGAAGTACCTATAGATTTATTAACAAAAACAAAAACCAGACTCCTTAAAAAACTCCAATAATGTAAACGGGAGGGCATTAATATTCTATTTATTCAAGGAACTGTTTTATTTTAGCAGTTTTGACCAGTAACTAAACTTCGAGAACCATCCTTTCATTGAAAAATATAAATATCTTATATAAAAATTGTTTGTTGGTATGTTGGAAGCAAACTGTGGAAGTTTCAATCCGTTGGCGAACATTATTTTACGGATTATAGGCTACAGACTTCACACAATGGATGCTAGAGGACGGACGGCGTCGCCGAAGCCGGCCCAAAAAGCGGTGGAGATATTCAATTCAATTTATAATTTTATGTATTCTCTCTTCGCAATGATTGCCTTAAAATTAACATTGTTTATGACCGAAGTATCAAACAATATTCCACCATTGTAAGAGACTGAGTGAGTGAAATTGATTTTTAGAAAAAAAAATTGTGGTACAGATCAACGGGCCCCCCGTAGCATTACAAACAAATAAAAAAAAAATCTTGCGAGTACGAAAAGACATCGTGAAAAAAAATTAAACGAATATACAGGAAAAAAAAAACAAAATAAAAACAAATATAAAGAAAAAAAAGCTTAGTAGTAAGTAGAAATGAGTTACTTGTGGTGTCATGTAGGGCGTAAGTATTAGACTAAAAAAGAACAACTATTATACTGAATGAAAGAGTGTATAAGGGCGAGCATGACTTGTTTGTTGATGTAAGATATGGATCGAATAGCTCTGTAGACAATCCTTAAATTTTACCTTTGCGATTTTTCTTAGGTGATTGATGAAACACGGATTATTGAATGCTGAGTACGGCATTCAATAATCCGTGTTTTAATGGCTTTGCGTGTAGAGCTTTGAACTGCCCAAATTGCTAGGCCGTTATTAGTGATGTATGTAGATACCAAAGTCGACATTGATTAGGTCCGCTAGATATTGATAGAGAATAATAAACAATGTGGGGAATATGTTAAAGCTAGATATAATAAAAGAACAACAGCTAAACCAAAGTTTTCAGTTGGCGATTTTGTATTATTAGAAAACGAAGATCGTAATCAGACTTAGTAAGACGGGAAGTCAAAAGGTCCGTTTAAGTAGCTGAAGTTTTGGACGGTAGTCGCTGTACGTTGAGTGTTGAACTATGTGTGCGCTCATGCCAGGGTAAAAAAAAGAGATGCTACAGTCATGTACCAGTCAAAGTAGATGGTAAAAGTTAGAGATAGTCATAATGGTGACGAGCAAGCTGAGGCGGGTAACAAGCGAGTAGAGTTCTCTGTTGTGACCGTAGTGGTAGCGTAGTCCACACGTGTGAATGCACGATTTTCGAGAGCAATGGTGTGATTGCGACTTGGGGTCAATGGTAACCATAGTGGGTGAAAACTTCAAAATGCTTCACATGCATGGCGGATGCATTTATTTGAGGTAGTCTTCATGTATGTGAATGTAAGTCTTTCGAGAGCAATGGTGTGATTGCGACTCGGGGTCAATGGTGATCACTTGACCTTCGACTTTTTTGTAGAAAACTGCAGATATTGTTGATTTTACTCTATGGTACTCGAACATTGATAGAGCGTAAAACAAATAATAATCATTTTGTTACCTAGAAATCTATATTGAAAATAATTACGAGGTAAAATTCTGATTTTTTTGGTTGGTTTAATTCATTACCCCGTAAAGCAGCAGGAAGAACCATGCGAATTTCTCTGCTTTCCGTTCTAGCAATTTTGTTGACATTATTTGACACATCTAATACTTGTTCTTTTGTAGGTCGTGTGCTGTTGATAGGAGACATTACATAAGTATGCATGAGAACGGTCTCAATTTGACAGGTTATGTTTCTTTCATTCTCAGATTGAGATAATATAATAAGAAGCTCGTACCCAGTATAGATTTATTGATCATTGTATTAGCATCATTAACGTTGGTTGCATCTGCCACAGCTGATACAGTAGCAGGCTTTAATAATGTTTGATTATTATTTTGAGTATTTTTGTCATCAATAGCTTGGGTTACTTAAATAAGATCCTCTTGCAATATTTGTGCATCGTTATCTATTATTACGTCATGATATTGGGGATTGTTATTTATGAGCCACCTCAATGCTTCATGTATACGTGGACGTGATATGGTATACTCCAGCGATATAGTAAAATTTTCTAGATGATCTGTAATGATAACATATACTGTCAGATGTGGAGATTGAGCAAAAAGTACAGATTCCTCTCTTAATCCATAATGGCCAAATAGACCATCATATTTAACTAATTTTACAAATTATATAATTCTTGTTAATTGTTGTTCGGGTTGTGTCAATTGCTTTATTACATCAGGTACTTCACCAGGATCTAAATTATTCCAATAAGCTTTGGCTGGGCCTGAAGTATTTTTACTTGTGTTTCTTGCAACGATGATACAGCAATATGGTATTTTTACGTGTTCATTCTGCAGGTAAATTTAAGTAAATGCTTCGTAAGTATTACTTAAATTTATATTGAGAACTGTGACTTGATTTGGATAACAACTTTTAGTATAAATCTCGTACAACTTGTCACAGAATATATTTAAGGTTTTGTAAAGGTTAAAAAGGTTTTTACTTGCGACTTTTCTGCTGTTCGTACTTGAGAGTTAGTTATGCTCTCGTAAAGCGCTCAAACGAACCTCTCGCTGTTCAGGAGTTTCGTCTGCTCTAACTTGAGAGTCATATGTTACAAAAATGAAGTTGGTTCGGAAACCTTTGCACTCGAGTCCGACTTGCACTTGGCCAGTTTTTTTAATGATAGTCATGATTGTCAATGGTGACTTTACCTAGAAACATCTCGGCGACGTGACACTTTAGGGCACCATGCTCCACCATACATTATTTTTGTTTGTTGAAGTGTCTTCTACTCATAATATATGCATATTAGATCGTGCGCTGAAACTTTAAAAAAAATGTGGCGGCGGGGTATGCCACAATGGTTTTATGCCCTTTCTGTGTTCTTTTTGCATCACATGTTTCGGAGATAGAAAAACGCGAATGTATCTACTGTGTGGTTTCTCTCTCTCTATTTATCTCCAAAGGACCTATCGTCGCGAATACCTAAACTTTTGTTGGTTAACAAAACGACGCAGAGGTAAAAAGCTAGTAACTAAAACATATATGGCTTCATTTCAAAGTCATATTTTCCAAAATTTGCCTAAACTCAAAGTCGTATTATGGTCATTCATATTACAGTATGTGTTGTACATATTAGATGAAGTCCCTCAATTTAAGGCATAACTTATGCATATATTTAAAATTTGGGTCGTGTAAACATGATAAATTATTTACGCTTTGTCTTGCTAGGGTAAACACTTGAGACTAAATTACAAACATTTTCATTTACAAAAAAACTTTCAAAACTAAAGACATTTTTATCATCAATATAATCCCCCAACTTATAATACGCTTGCCTGCATAGTGAACGTTTAATACAAGATTTAAATTTTGTGTCATTAAGTTCTAATATATGGGGAGGTATCTTATTATAACATTTTAAACAGTAGGTACCCCATGAAAGATGAGGCTTTGGAGGAATGCGGAACAGAGACAGTTGTTGTCCTCCTACCAGACAGTTGCTGTGTCTGGCGGGCTACTGCCCGATAGTTAATATTTGGGCTGATGTGTATGTTCAAATTGCACGGTAAACTCTGCTTGCGCGATGCAGGATTTCAACCTAGTTGTTCGCTGCTGGTTGGATAGATGGCGTCGCGGTTCTTTTTTTGCGATGTGGATTTGCTCCGTTGCTTTTTCTTGTGGCGGCATTGATGCCGCTACAAGGCTACTTTAGCTAGTCTGAAACCTGGTTGAACTAATCGGTCCCTATTTCTAGTACCATAATTATGTCTGTCGCCTCTTTTACTAAAAAGATGTAAATTCTTTCTGACATACATGATGTTTTAGTAAATGTATTGACAAGGTACCGTCATGATGTTAATATTTTTAAACAGTTCCCTTAGAGAATAGCGCCGGCGGAGATTGTATATCGCTTTGATGGCAATTTTTTTTTCTGCAGAATAAAAATAGACTCAATGTCAGCAGCCCGTCCCCATAGTAAAGTACCGTAAGACATGATATAATTATTTTTTTTGGTGTGCGTCATGCTTGGCGCAAATAAACGCTTTTTCTTTCTTTCTGTGAAAGTAACTAAAATAGACCAGTCGCGATATCGACATCCGTTAATTGGCGGATTTTCCTAACAGCATAAGCTGCTGAACTTAGCCATCCTGAAAGAGATGTTGTATGAGGGCCCCATTGTAGCCTTGAGTCAAGCTTAATTTCCAGGAAAACCGTTTTATCGACGTATTCTAGTTTTTCCTTGTTCAATACTCTGTCACAATCACTGCTATTGACATTGGGTAAGGCAAATCTTATACATTTCGTTTTCTTTTCATTCAGAACCAAATCATTCGCCGTGAACCAATTTTGGCATTATTTATGATATCAACATTGTCCGTCTGTCTATTTATCTTAAAAATTAAGGAGGTATCGTCGGCAAAGAGCACCATATCAAGATTTTGTTACAATAAATAGGGTAAATCATTGATATATAACAAAAACAAGAAAGGACCCATAATCTAGCCCTGGGGAACGCCCATTTTTACGTTTAATCCCAACAAATTGATACCCTTTCAATTGCTGTCTATCATTCAAATAAGATTTAACCAAGTTTAACGCTGTTTTGCATAGTCCGTAATGTTCGAGCTTCAGGAGTAATGTATCGTGATCAACGACACCTATGGCATCCTGTGCGTCCTCCCACGCTTTAAAGATGTGCTTTAGTAAGGTAACACCAACGTCAGTTGTACAACGTCCTTTGATGAAACCATACTGTTTATCATGAATGATGTTATTCGTGTTAAAATGATTAAGCATCTGATTTAGCATCACTTTTTCAAATACCTTACTAAACACTGGCAACACAGATACTGGTCTATAATTATTGGTGTCTTTACTATCCCCAGATTTAAGAAGTGGTATCACCTTACTGAATTTCATTAGGTCCGGAAAGACTCCTTGATCCACACACAAATAAAATATTAAAGCTAAGTACGGCACTACAGTCTCGATAATTGAGGTACAAACTTTAAGAGACAATCCCCATAGATCTTAGGTCAATTTAATTTAGATTTATTTAAAAACTTTTACTATATGTTTACAATTAAATACAGTAGGGCAGGCTGAAACGTTCGCCTGTAATAAATCAAAAGCAAGCGAAGGCGAGAAATTTAAGGCTTCAGTAGTTTTAATAGGGATACTCGTAAAGAAATTTACAAATTCTTGAGCAACTTGTTTGTTATCGCTAACAAGTTCATGAGAAGTCTCCAATCCGTAATCAGTTTCTGTCGTTTCAAAGAACGTTGGGCCCATTCTGCTCATTGTTCTTTAAACGCACTTTAATCGGGAAGTTAAGTGATTGGAACCTTACAATGAAAAATGTTAATAGGGCAGCAACCAGGTTTCCTGTAACGCTATTACGTCGGCTCATGCACATAATTGACGAACGCAATCAGATGATCGAGTTATATTTTTACAGTTGAATGTACATAGTTTAACGTTCGACATACAACCCATTATGTGTTTGTCATATTATCAACACTGTGCTGCTTATTTACTTTTGTCGTATTTTTCTTAAAGTACATAAACTGTCTGAACCGTATACCCTCGGGCCACATTATCTCATCTAAAAATTTGTTTAATTTGTATTAAGACACAAATAATTTAAAGACATACGGCTTTCAGATTTCATACTGATTTTCTGAAGCTGTACTATTTCTTGCGTCTTATTTTGTACTAGTGGCCCGCCCCGGCTTCGCACGGGTAAATATAGGTATTAAACAAAAATTTTAAAAATTATAAATTTTGACACTCGGCAGAATTTCCATGCAACACTCGATAAAGTCTGCAAAACAATCAAAATTTTCCGTTTGGGAGCTTTGATGCCGTAACAACCCACAGAAACACACAGATCCGCACGTCAAACTTATCGCCACAACACGAATTTCAAGTCGTTTTTGGTGCGAATACCGACTCATCATATTGAGACCTTCCTCAAGGAAGAGTTTTGGCTGAAGGGTGTCGTGTATCGGCGATTTCGCGGAAGGCTACGCGACACCACGCAGCGCAACACGACGCCGTCACTTCGTGTGCAATAGTTAATTTATATTTCTAAGGTTTTTATAAATATGTATGTATGACAGTCTGTAACTTATATGTTATGGGTCTTTGTTACCTGAATTCAATGATATATTATTATTATTATAACAACCCTCTTTTTGTGTCGGGGCTTAATAAAAAAATACTATATTATTATGAAGATAATTTAGACATTTTTATAAATATATTTTTTAATGTTTCCCTCACACACACACACACACACAAACATATTCATATATAACCTTCTTTTTTCATCGGGGGTTACTAAAAAGAGTACCTACATCAAAGAGTAAATTTGGATATTATTATTTAATAATGATTTTTTTTGTTATTAATTTTTACGTATTTTTTTATATACATATTTGATTTATCTATTTTTATTTCTAATATTTGGATAAAGATAATATCTACAAAACATAAGCCATTCACTTTATTGCATCAGAGCTTCCCTGTAAACGATATTTGATGTGGTTTTATTTTGTGGCAGCAAAATAAATTGATTTTCAGGGGCTCCCACCCGCGATAGGCCAACATACAAGTTGGCCATGAGTAAAACATTCGTTTCGTAGGTCAATCCCTACTAATTCGAAGGTTTGGCTTTGGGACTTGTTGATAGTTAACGCGAAAGGTTTTTTTACCGGAAATTGAAGCCGTTTAAATGGGATTGGGATATCAGTTGGGATCCGATGATCCCAACTGATATATCTGTATCCTCGGTATATGAGCTAGTTGACCAGCTGATGGGCCAGTGATAATGGTCGCTACAGTTAAATTGTCTTTCAATTCCTTAATAAGCAGCCTCGTCCCATTGCACATGCTTGGGGGGCTTAAATTTCTCAAAAGCATGATTGGCGTTCCGAATTTTAACGTCAATTCATGTGGTGGCAGTCCGGAAGAGTTTAGTGAATTTAAAAATTCCTGTGGGTAATGGACTGCGTCTTCGATATTACATACGGCGTCGATCGACTTGTAATTTTTTATTTGGCTGGGGACTTTTTGAATAATCAGATTGTTTATTTTGTTGACACTATCATTCCTAGGCGACACTATTGCTCTAGAACACAACCAATGGAAGTCCTTTTCGTGCAAATTCTCGATGTCAGGGTAAACTGCATCTATTAAAATGTCTAAATTATGGACTATTTGACCTAGAGACTCATCCAGAAGGATTTCACAATTTCTGCTTAAATTTGAAGTTGGAAAAATTCCTTCCCCAAGTTTTAGCAGTTGTTGTGGGAAATCACTATCTGTAATTCCATGAAGATGAGCTCTCATATTCGTCCGTAATTTTAAATTTTCAATCGAAGTCCATAAGGGAGAAGATTTCAAGCATGCTTTGATGATATCAGCTCGCGTACCTCTGTTAATGACGGGAAGGGTTTGTCGGAAGTCTCCAGCAAATACAAAAGTAATCCCTCCCATGAGAGCAGTGGAGTTTCTAAGGTCTTTTAAGTTTCCGTCCACGGCCTCTATATGTGCTCAATGGCTCATGGTGCATTCATCCCACATAATCAATGCGGCGTCTTGTAGTAATTTACCAAGAGGCCCATTTTTACGGATAGAACATGTAGATTGATGCTCAAGAGTTACAGATAGCGGAAGTATAAAAGAAGAATGAGCAGTTTTTCCATCCTTCAAGAGAGTTGCAGCAATTCCTGATGGCAACTGCTATCGCTATCTTCCCCAATTGTCTATCTTAGCAAGAATTAAATTTGCAAGAAACGTCTATCCAGTGCCACCTGGCGCACCCAAAAAAAAATCCTTTATTATTATTCACGCTATCTACTATGGTCTTACAAGCATGTCTCTGATCTGGAACTAATTTTGGCAGGTTTTCATTGACCAAAGCGGTCAAATCATTTATATTATAGTGATGTGCCGTTGTATCTGTAGCATTGTTTTCTGAACGAACTGAAGAAGGTAATCCAAAATCGCTTAGGCTTTTATCATTTAATTGCAATAGTTTATTTTCTATTTGACTCAAACCTTCATTATAAATGATATAAGGATATAATGAGGATAAGGATAAATGATATAATGAGGTAAGGCGAAGTCTTGGTTTTGCTGTCTGATTTTGTGTCTAATATCTTCACATAAATCGTCTTTGAAATTGTCCCATAATTTCAATGGTGTGGTTGTGGTCATACTTTTATTTTGTCAGCCATCGGAAGATGGCTGACAAAATAAAAGTGTGACCACAAATTAAGTTAAAAAGTATGACTCTCTCAGTTGTGCTGGACATTGCGAAAGCGATGCTTCTCTCAAAGTATTTTCCCAGTGGTCATCGTTTTGTAGCCTGTCACGGCAAGCTGCTTGATAGGTCTCTTTGAGAATTCCGTTAACGGTTTTTAAGTATTGAAATGAGGTTGGACCGCGTACGTGATGTAGCAACATCCAGAGATAAAAACACTCTGATTGAGAAGGATGTACACCGTAGACTCTTCCTAAAGCGGCATTTTTTGTTATACCTGGATGGCCAAGTACGTCCTCACCACGCCTCCTTCTTGTGAATTTATTATTGGCCCATGTGTAGTATTGCGAGACTTCGTGGTATAGAAGTGTCTTTGCGAATTCATCTTCATTACAGAGCTCAAAGAAAGCCAACAAAGTAGTTTTACGTGGGTTTTGGGCCACTTTTTCTGCGGTAAAATACACCCTTTGGCCGTTTTCTAAGTGGACGGCTAACTGCACTACTGTGGTACGGAAATTCTAATATTCCAGACAGCTTCGGATGTACTTATGTACCGCCCATTCAAGTAGTTTTCCACTTCATCATTTGGGTTTCTAACGCCAAAAGTAGCTTGGTCTGAACCTTTATTGATATATTTGATGGCTTGAACCAAGTGGCAGTACTCCACATTTATGTGAGCGTTAAACGTCCTGCACAGTAGTGGAGAATAAGGGACAATCCATCTATCATCTATATTGACCCTACTTCCTCTGATATTTAGCGTAGCGATCTGTCCTCCATTTCCGGCGTCACGACGACGATATACTGGATATCCATCCTCTCCGATTTGGGTATCGTTGACGAAACGTCGAGGGTACGTTTTTGTACAGATACCATTTTTCATACATGGTGCTGTTAAGTTATGCTCTCCGCATGGTCCGTGCACCATATTTTTAGTTACGATATCGTACAATATCGGGTCATTTTGTTGGTCGGGCAGTTCCGCAACTATGACACTATCAATTTCGTCTGGCTGGATTTTACTTTCTAGCCAAAATAATAAATGACAGTGTGGTAAACCTCGCTTCTGCCATTCCACACTTACCATGTAACATTTTACTTTGCCGAATATTTCATCTTTGGTGAATAATTTTATGAATTTCTTCATCTTTAAAAGAAATACCCTTGAAATAATATCATGACGGTCGAAAGATCGCTGACCAGATAATAGTTCCGCTTTTATTTGAGGCCATTCGGGGTTACACGTAAAAGTAACAAATAAGTCTGGCCTCCCATAGTTTCAGACATAAGTCATCGCATCCTGGGTTTTTTCATGCAGATAACGAGGAGAATTTGTGAATGAAGATGGCAAGATTACGTGTTGACCGATATTTGATGTGTCTACAATTGCGTCTTGATTTAAAGCGTCTCTGGGATGAATGTATTCATCAGCCCGTCTTGATTTAAAGCGTCTCTGGGATGAATGTATTCATCAGCCCTCAGTCTCTGTTGATTACGACTTATGTAATTCAATCTTTCCGATATCATTTTTGCCATCATATCCACAATATATTGACTAAATAAGTCCCTGTAATAATGTGGTGAATTAAAACAGTTACCTCTAACCATAAACCTAAATGCATAAAATTGCATGCACGTCACAGTTTTTTTACGCACTGTACCTTGCTGAGGAATGGTCAAATAATAACCGTCTTCTCCCATTACGAACATTAAGGGATACTATAGTGGATCATAAGATCGGTATAACTCAGAGACCCTTTTAAGTTGGTCGTCTTTACCGTGCAACGCTATATCTCTGTGGCCTTTTTCTTCGTCAACCAAGAGAACGGCTACCTCGTTTACAGCTGGAGCATTATATCTACCCGGGTGTGCTGTCTGTGGTGGGCGGTTGGAGTGAATACTTAACTTTAAATTATCCGAAGAGTTACGTTCCAAGTTTTGTTTAAAACTTCGTATATATGCATTGTGGCTATTCAGTGCGGTCTGTAGTTCGTTAATTAAATCAATTTTTAGCATTGGAGCTATGTTTGACCGCAACGATAGCTGATCTGCGTCTGAAATGAAATATATCTGCAAGTATTGTGGACTTTGGCCTGATGGTGGTAAAAGGCTACCTATAAGATGATATACTTGTCCCTCTATTTTAAAAGTAGGCATAAAATTTCCTTCTCTAATTTCTTTCGCGCCTAACGAAGTCATTTGAAACAGGCTATTGTACCTACGTATGTTGGTTTAAAAATGTCCAGATAGTTAATGATTATTTGTCAAAAGACTTTTTATTGGCTGTGGTGGCTCCTGTATATTGGGTAGACTAACTTTTCCAGAAGCGCAGCACATACTATTAGGTTCATCGGCCCATTTTTTGGCACAACACTTAGAGCAAATCTTATTCATGGCTCCGATTTGGACGGAAGACTGTTGAGCATAATCAATCTGTGGATCGTATCTGAAAGCCGATCTGTTACTGTGAGCTAAAACTCGATTGCGAACTCTAGTCGTTGAGGTCTGTAGTCTTTCTCTTTGACCTCGAAGGCGCTGCGAACGCTCGACACTCGACTCTCGAGCGCGTAGTTGAGAGGTTCTCAAATTTTGTTCAGCAAGCCGCTGCGGACGCTCGACACTCAACTCTTGCGCGCGTACTTGAGTGGTTCTCAAATTTTGTTCAGCAAGCCGCTGCGAACGCTCGACACTCGACTCTCGCGTGCGTACTTGAGTGGTTCTCAAATTTTGTTCAGCAAGCCGCTGCGAACGCTCGACACTCGACTCTCGCACGCGTACTTGAGAGGTTCTTAAATTTTGTTCAGCAAGCCGCTGTGAACGCTCGATACTCGACTCTCTGGCACGCGATTGCGACGCGTATTCTCTTTGACTTGCCAGACGATTTTCAGTTTCTGATGAAGATTCTCCAATACGACGTATTTTTAATGCCCTCGCCTGGTAACTATTTCTAGAAAGTTGAGGTCATCTTTTGGGTATTTTTATTATATAATAATCATCAGCAGGTAATATTAAATGATAAAAAAATAAAAGTGCCCTTGTACTAAATTATTATATGCTTAACTGTTGGACAGGAATTATAAATTACTTTTTAATCACGGAGGCTTAATATAGTACAATCCCGTCAGCACCTTAGGAATGGAACCCTACAGGCCTGTATCGCGTAGGCTTTATATAGTAGGGTCCCGCCAGAACCTTTGGTATGGAACCCTACAGGCCTGAATCGAAGAGGCTTAATATAGTAGGGTCCCGTCAGCAACTTTGGTACGGAACCCTACAGGCCTGAATCGCGAAAGCCTAAAATAGTAGGGTCCCGTCAGCACTTTCGGTACGGAACTCTACAGGCCTGAACCGCAAGTCGGACCGACCAGTAATTCGCTAGTACTAAACGAGTTCAAGACAGTTCTACCCAGGATAAACGCACAATCAACGAACCAGAATAAATCTAGGATTTTACGAATTTGGGCCCTAGCAGAGACTTTTAAAACCTTTTAGAAACCAAACCTAAATTCTTAACTACAACGTTGCTTAAAAATCGTGTGAGGGTCCTTCTCCGCTTGAAAATCTTAACACCGCGATTCAGAAAAACGCGTCATCAGTGCAACGCCATCTATCGACCATGTCGTAAACTGACAAAATACTTGGCTTGGAAGACGTTCAATAAGAACGTATGTAACGATAAAATAATAACGATAAGGTATTAAAATTTTCACTATTATTTTGGTACGTATTAAAAGTTTCACAAATAACTCAATAATTTGTTTTGGTGTTTTTTTTCATGCTTTCGTGCATTTTATTTTTTCTCAATAGAAGGCGCTCTGACCGATCAGAATGCATTAGGAAGTTTCTTCCTAAACTTAAAAATTAAATATCTTTTGATTCTGTGGGTCGATTTTGATGAAATAAACGCTTAATGTTTATTTATTTATTTATTTAAATTAAGTACAGCCACATGACATACATTGCACAATAATTAAAAAAAGATCCATAACAATATTTCTAATGCACATGACAATTAAGATTCGGGATAACACTTAATAATTTTAAGTAGGTCCCTAGATTTTGAATCTAATTAGTGGTTTATTACGACCGCGTATACCGTTGCTTAATCTCGGTGATTGATTACGTACTTTAAAAGAAGACTATATTTTTATGATTTAATAACAGATGTATAGTTTTTAGACTTTTACCTGTACTTATAGTGTATAACGGTATTATTTGCCAAATTTCATAGTTCTAGGTCAACGGAAAATACCCTATATATTTTGATTCTTTTTCGGTGTTACTTATGCTTATTTTAACATGGAAAAGTAGTTATTGTGACATAACTGTAATAGTTAGACATATAGTATAAACTTTTTTTTTGTAGATATTGATGTCTTCTATAAAACTGTAATACATTACTTTGCTCTATTGTCAATAGTTTCCGCAGTCTACGCGATATCAGATTTTTTTTGGTATTTTTTTCACACCTTGGGTTACATTATCGAAGTTTTCATACGGATCCCTATCTTTATTGGAAATGTAATATAGCCTTTGTCCATCAGGGATAATGTAGGATTCTAATGGTGAAAGAATTTTTCAAATTGGTCCAGTAGTTTCGGAGCATATTCAATTCAAACAAACAAACAAACGAATTTTTGCTCTTTATAATATTAGTGTAGATATAATCACAAATATCTTGTTCCGTTGTCTCTTTATCAACATTTATAATCGGAAAAGCGGAATTTTTGAATCAGCAGTCTTAAATTTGAAGTTCGCATGAGGGCTATTATTAGGGCTAGAATCAGTTTGAAACGGGAACTTGCGGTTCCCGTTTTTCCCTCAAACTGATTCTTTGACTTTTTATTTTGAACCAGCGTCAGTCGTCAATCTTGAGGCCGATTTTCAGGTCATTCACCTTGCATTGATACTTCCACCATTGTTTCATTACACTGCATTGGTTGTATTAGATTTGTATTCGCATCATCCGTGTTTTCTAAGAATGCGGAGTTTATCGGCGTGATAGCAAACTCATCGGCAACCGGTAGCACCTTTGCACGAGAGTGAACGAGAGAGCAATACTTCGGCCCGTCATCGTCACTTGTTTGCTGCGTTTGCGAGTGTGAGTCAGAATCGATCAGCTGTGTTGCTGAATGTTGTGACGGAAGGTGCGTCGACAACCCAAACGGTCCGCTATTTACGTTATACCCTCGACCTCTATTTTTGTTAACATTATAGTTTAAAATCGGATTTATTAACTGATTAGCAGATGATTGTATGATATTATTCGCTTTCAGGGCCACTTCTTGGTCGTTCTTAGTGACAAATTGATCTTTAATAATATTTAATATCGCACGCAAAATTAACAGGTCTTTTAATATTTTCGTGACATCTACGTGGTCGAAACACACAGGAGGCAATTTATATAGCTCGTCGGCGACAAAAACCGGCAATTGATCAGGATCTATAGTTTTAAAAACGCTATCATGTCTTCTAAATCCTTTTGTTTTTTGTCCTTTCGCCTCGCCTTTAATCGTTTACCAATCTTTGTCGTGCTGCACAACAATTTATTTGCCTCGTCAATTTCCTCCTCAGAAAACGCCGACACATATATTCTTATGAGACTTTCGTTGTTCATCACATCATGTTTACTACGAATAAACGACAGGACTTCCGAAATTACCACATTACAGTTCGCACGCTTAATCGTGTTCGCACGCTTAATCGTATCGACAAACATTATCGCGCAATGACAGATTCGCGACCAATCGGATAGAACTCGTGCACCAGACTGAGAAAATAATTATAGAAAGCACACAGAAATGAAGCACACAGAAATGAACAGCCGCTGCCGTAAATATGATTATTTTACTATATATTTTTTTAATAAAATTGGGCCTTGTACACCTTTTTTTTCTATTAACCCATTCAATGCCCATAGGCTATATTGGACACTCAAAAAACACAAAAGGGCCACAATCTCCCATTGAAATAACAGAGAACGATGTTCGGTCAGCGGATGAAATGTCGCTTGAACCGTGTTTCCCGTTTGTTACAAAGCGATCCGTTTTCCGATTAATTATGAAGGACGGTGGCAGTCACAGGGTTGGTTTAACCTTTGCGGCTAACGTCAGTTGCATTCGCGACAAACTGTCGAAACAAACGCAAGGCAGAGTATGATAGCTGGAGAATCGCCGGGGCCCAACCAAGAAAGCTTTGGCGGGTCATAAAGGAAATTTGTGAATTCCCTAAAAAAACGTGTGAAAATCGAGAGCTATTAAACTTCGGAGATGACAGCTCGTATTATATTAACAATTGTAACAGTCATTTCGCATTTGTGGGTAAGCGCCTAGCTCTTGATATTTTGAATAAACTCCAGACTACGGAGAGTAAACTCTGCAGTGAAACTGCTCATACTAACCGCAGCAAGGACTTTCTATTTTATCACCCTGCTGATAAACAAGAACTTGATACTATCGTTTCTGATTTAAAAGTCGACAGTGCTCCACGTGCGGATGAAATCCGTCCACTGCTCCTTAAGCACATTAAATCATTTATACTGGACCTTCTAACACACATCTGTAACCTGAGCATGTCGAAGGGTGCTTTTCTTGATTCTTGGAAGATGGCTGCAGTTACGCCAATTCACAAAAAAGGTCCCAAAGATTGTCCGGACAACTACAGGCCTATCTCTCTGCTATGTATCTCATCAAAGATCCTGGAGAAACTGGTAAACAATCGTTTGATTAGCTTTCTAGAAAAATACAGCCTACTATCTGAACGCCAATTTGGCTTCATTCGTGGTATAGATCCACTGAACACGCCGTGGGTCTTTTGACGGATATAGTCTCCTCAAAGATTGATGGGGGGCAACGGTTGATTGAGGTCTTCCTTGACTTGGCCATGGCATTCGATACAGTATCAATAGTAGTATCTATTAAAATCCTTCTAAAAAAGTTAGAGTGCCTTGGCGTAAGGGGAATCCCTCGGGACTGGTTTGCCAGTTACTTATCCGATAGGCAGCAGTATGTTGTTATTGGAGATAATATCAGCAAACGCCTTCCGATTGTCTTTGGGGTGCCACAGGGCAGTGTGCTGGGTTCGACATTATTCACCATGTACATGGATGACATACTCAGGCTAAACATTCATAATCATAATGATTTATTTGTTAGAATATGGTACAATGGTACCATAGGCAGATATGATATGTTACGCAGGTGACACTGCAATCATATTCCACGGTGATACTTGGGGAGATGCTATAGAGGCTGCATAAAACGGCATGCGCATTATAACTGACTTGTTCGCCAAAAATTTACGTACATTAAATGACGAAAAAACAGATTTTATCACTTTCCACATCAGTCGTTTTCGATGTCCGGACATTAAGAAATTAAAAATACACAATATTGTCATGCCACTATCTGTAACTGCAATGTTATAGATAGAGTCAACTCTACCAAATACCTAGGTGTTATAGTGGACCAAAATCTGTCTCTCCAAAAGGGTCCGCAAATTCATTTATATAATGAAATCGCTATGTGCAAGTGCCCCGAAAGACCTATGTAGAAAAGTCTACCCAGCTTTGTGTCAATATTTGATACAGTACTGTGTAGGCGTCTGGGGCAGCGCGTCCAAGTCATGTTTGTTGGAAATCGAATGTGCTTAACGGGCTGTTCTATAAGTCTGTCTTGGTAAGCCGCGGCGTTATCCAACAGACGAACTGTACAAAGAAGCAGGTGTTCTGTGTGTCGGACAACTGTTTATCCTGAGCTCCTTCCTGAAATTAGCTACTGTGTTTGGAAGACCATTTACGTACACACAAAGAGGAAGGGAGCTGACAGACTATCAATCCCAAAAGTAAAAACTATATTTGCCACTTGGTTTTCACTCTGTCTCCCGATTCGAGTCTTCAACACAATTAATAAATGTTAGCTAAAGATCACTTTTTTATGGATGGTATATCATCAAATGACTCCTCCTGCTCCAGGTGAAGCAGAAGGGAGTGTCAGATTCTTACTGACTAAAACCCATCCGTGTTCCTCCTAATGCCCTTTGTGTTCCAGGGCTGCGGGACCCCAGCAGGACGCTAAGATCCCTGGAAATACATTTGAAGCCAAGAAAATATTAAACAGATGGTTGATATATTACGAAACCGAAAATATTTTATGGCCTTTGAGATGACCAGTCCGACCGACAAACACCCTAACACAACACACTTCTAGACACAACCTTCCTTGGTCTACAGCCACACACACACGCACCACAACACTTCTCACTCTTGTGGTTTTTTTTTAAATTTAATATGACATATTTCAATTATAATACTGTTTTTTCTCAATTGTCTTAGACATTTTGTTACTATTGATCTGAATTGTATTTTGACTTATATTGTAAACTTTATAAGTCTAGCAGGTTTCGAAATTTTGTGATTAATCAGTGAGTGAGTGACCTTTCGCTTTCACATTTTCTACCTACTAGCTTTTGCCCGCGCATAACCCGTTTTTTCCCGTTTACTTGGGAATTTCGGGAATTACTCTCTCAGCGCTTCCCTACACTCCCTAAGGAACCTATATGCCAAATTTCAGCTTCCGTAGTTTCGGCTATGCGTTATCTGTCAGTCACACACTCAGTCACTCAATCAGTCAGTAAAAGAAGAATTTTATAATTGACTATCTAATTCTACACCCTACGTAATATTTTTGTACGGTGCAAGTACATGGTTCTTAAAAATGTTTAGTAAGTAATGAGTTGTGGAATAAGTAGGCTCGCATCTTTGTACTTACACGCGCGACCTACATTAGTAAAAGTTGATGATCATGCAGCAGCAGCATGCAGAGCATGGGTGGTGCAGTTTTGTAACTAAATTTAATTCAGTGTTCCAATAGACGTGGTTTGAGTCGGACAACTTGTATTTTTGGACTAGCTGACCCGCGCAACTTCGTCTGCGTCACAATTTTCATCTATAAAATAACTCCTACCCTACTCCAACCCTACTCCTACCCTACTCCTACCCTACTCCTACCTTACTCCTACCCTACTCCTACCCTACTCCTACCCTACTCCTACCCTACTCCTACCCTACTCCTACCCTACTCCTACCCTACTCCTACCCTACTCCTACCCTACTCCTACCCTACTCCTACCCTACTCCTACCCTACTCCTACCCTACTCCTACCCTTTTTTTTTTTTTTTTTTTATAGCGAAGAAAATGCCTAACGCATACCACATCATCCGGGGAGACGACGTGGTTATGTGGGACTTGCACCCACTAAAAACTTCGCCTGTGCACCTACTTTCGCCTTGATGGGTGGTTCGCGAGAACTGCTAAGCATGGCATTCGCGGCAACCCTACTCCTACCCTACTCCAACCCTACTCCAACCCTACTCCTACCCTACTCCTACCCTACTCCTACCCTACTCCTACCCTACTCCTACCCTACTCCTACCCTACTCCTACCCTACTCCTACCCTACTCCTACCCTACTCCTACCCTACTCCTACCCTACTCCTACCCTACTCCTACCCTACTCCTACCCTACTCCTACCCTACTCCTACCCTACTCCTACCCTACTCCTACCCTACTCCTACCCTACTCCTACCCTACTCCTACCCTACTCCTACCCTACTCCTACCCTACTCCTACCCTACTCCTACCCTACTCCTACCCTACTCCTACCCTACTCCTACCCTACTCCTACCCTACTCCTACCCTACTCCTACCCTACTCCTACCCTACTCCTACCCTACTCCTACCCTACTCCTACCCTACTCCTACCCTACTCCTACCCTACTCCTACCCTACTCCTACCCTACTCCTACCCTACTCCTACCCTACTCCTACCCTACTCCTACCCTACTCCTACCCTACTCCTACCCTACTCCTACCCTACTCCTACCCTACTCCTACCCTACTCCTACCCTACTCCTACCCTACTCCTACCCTACTCCTACCCTACTCCTACCCTACTCCTACCCTACTCCTACCCTACTCCTACCCTACTCCTACCCTACTCCTACCCTACTCCTACCCTACTCCTACCCTACTCCTACCCTACTCCTACCCTACTCCTACCCTACTCCTACCCTACTCCTACCCTACTCCTACCCTACTCCTACCCTACTCCTACCCTACTCCTACCCTACTCCTACCCTACTCCTACCCTACTCCTACCCTACTCCTACCCTACTCCTACCCTACTCCTACCCTACCTACCCTACCTACCTACCCTATCTACCTACCCATTTTTTTTGCTTTTAAACCTTCCCTGTATTTTGGCGAATCCAACAAAAAAAGAATTATTAAAATCGATCCAGCCGTTCTCGAGTTTTAGCGAGACTAACGAACAGCAATTCATTTTTATATATATAGATAGATAGATTCAAGCCGCTGGCACTCACTGCATTCTACATTTCACTGACATTTGCATTGACAGTAATTATAATAAATGTTGAGGTGTATTTGCATTTGCACCCTACAGTTTTCATAATCATATTAAAGACCATATTACTATTCTATTAGTAGGACGATCTTTATTCAAATTCCACCAGGTATGAAAATAAAACAAGGTACAGTATATGTTTAGCTATTGATAACTCAGCGAATAATAAACTTGAAATTAATGAATGTTATGTTTCGTAAAGATTTATTTGTACTCTGTTCTTATTTATTACCAGCTTCTGCCAGCGGCTTCATCCGCGTGATCCCTAGGAACATACTCCTGGGATAAAAAGCCTATGTTTTATTGCAGACTATATATAATCTACCTTTTTGCCAAATTTCATGAAGATCTTTTCAGGCGTTCTGAAGCGAAAGAGTAACAAAGCTATTTCGCCCGCGTGATCCCTAGGAACATACTCCCGGGATAAAAAGTAGCCTATATGTTATTCTAGACAGTAATCTACCTCTGCGCCAAATTTTATGAAAATCTTTTCAGGCGTTTTGACGTGAAAGAGTAACAAACATTCATCCATCCATTCATCCATCCATCTATCCATTTATCCATCCATCTCTCTCTCAAACTTTCTTATTTACAATAATAGTAGGATTATAGTAGGATGTTTACCTTGACACTTTTAGTGCCCATCGGTGCCCATCACTCAGCATATGGGTCGAAACATAATTTGTTCGTATACCCACAACTCGCATCCGCGTCGTTCCCATCGGTGCCCATCACTCAGCATATGGGTCCAAACATAATTTGTTCGTGTGCTCACAGCCGCATCCGCGTCGTCGACCCATTTGACGACACATATGCTGAGTTCTGGGCACCGAATGTGTGATTGAAGTCAAGACTATTAATATCTAATTGACCGCGCGAACCACCTTACATTTTGCTAAACATAATTTATGATTTTGTGCACGTAATACAATGAATACAAAATAAATACCTAGTTTAACAGTTTATTAAAATCTACACTAATATTTTAAAGAAGAAAGATTTGTTTTTTTGTTTGAATTGAATAGGCTCCGAAACTACTAGACCGATTTGAAAAATTCTTTTAGCATTGGATAGCTACATTATCAGGGAGTAACATAGGCTATATATTATCCCCGTACTCCCACGGGAACGGGAACTACGCGGGTGAAACCGCGTGACGTCCACTAGTATATGAATAAAATAAATATTTAACAAATTATTATTCAAAAATCAAGTACCTCAATAGCGTGTCAGCCAAACATGATTGAATTAAGCATTTATTGTGCTGTATGAGTTTCACTCGAATTAATTCTCTTCATTGAAGCACTTTGTAATATACGACATTTTTAACCGACTTCAAAAAAGGATGCATGTTCTGAAGTCGATTGAATGTTTTCTTTGTATTTTTTAGCGATATTTTTGGCAATTATCAACTGATTTGGACGATTCTTTTTATGGTTCCGTACCGTGTTCCGTGCTTGGAGCAAATGAACTCTTTTTTTTACACTAGATAGGCATACGTTTGACCACTATCTCACCTGATGGTAAGCGATGATGCGGTCGAAGATGGAGCACGTTTGCCTAGAACCAACCTATTCACTCTTGTCTTAAAGACTCCCAGGTTGTTGCTATCTGGAAACACAGACTCTGGCAGGGAATTCCACTCCTTAGCTGGACGCACTATGAATGTGTTCCCAAAACGTTTTGTGCGTGTGGGTGGGATATCCACCATGTATCGGTGGCGCATCGCCGTTCGTCTTGTGGTCCGATGATGAAACGGGCTTGGCGGAATTAAATCATGCAATTCCGTCGCACACTCCCCAAAATGCAACCGATAGAAAACCGACAGGCCAGCAACTCGGCGTCGATTCTCAAGACTTTGGAGCTTCAACTCGACGAGCCTGTCATTACCGATGATCCTGTTGGCTCGTTTCTCAATTGACTCAAGGGCATCAAGCTGGTATTTGGCAGATCCGTCCCAAAGATTTTATTAAAATGGTAAAACGGAACGCTTATGGTGTGACTAAGGCTGTCCGTCTGTCGCAGTTGAATATCTCAAGAAATTACTAATGTGTCAACTTGAAAGGAGATGGCTAAATTGAAGTATGGAAAACTGCCCCAGCAACGTATTAACTTGGTACTAAGCAATATGCAATGCTGAATAGCTAAATATCATCAGTATTTCGTAAATGAAAAGTTTCAGGAACTTTTCGTATCTTTACAATCCTGAAAATAAAATCGTAAAACTCCTACTACAATAGTTATAAAAAACAAGTGACATTGCTATGACTTTTACGTAGGTGTTTGGATGTATTAACGCTGATTTATTATTTACATTGCATTTTTGGCCAGTGACCTACCCCAATTTCGCACGATGGTACTTGAATTAATATCTACAAAGGAGGTTTGCATCCAAATAAGTGATACAACGGTCTTCCTACAATCCGCGAGCATTAGATTCTCGTAAAACCTAAACTAGTTTTAAAAATGAGTTGAACTTCATTTTTACTCATCTGTAGAGTTTTCACACACAATATAAATAAATGGTTGAAATGATGATGGTTTTTGAAAAGAAAAGAATTAATATAAACTGACCCAAACAACTGTGTAATACGGCGATTTATACAATCGGACTGCGACAGATACACTTGTATCTACTGTAAAACAAACATAAAAATCAGTACCCACACTTAAAAAAAGTGATTAGAAAGAAAGGAAGCCATTAGCTTTGGCACCTGATACTTGGAAAACTGTAATATTTATAAAATCAAATCCAATTTTAATTTTAATTTTGCACTAGGGCTTGATACCACCTTAGCCAGCAAAACAAAGATTTTGCACCAAAGAATATATCGTACGAACCCATCTTTAATAATATTCCACCTTCTTTCAGAACTAAGAGCGATATAAATACCTAAAAAAGTGACCAAGTACAAGCCCGGTTCCGAAACAATTTAATTTTTAACAAGTTATTATAACACTACAGACGTCTTATACTCGGTTTTCCAGTAATCTTTAGGTTTAGAACTATTATCTGCATTTTTTTTTTCATAATTTGAGTCTGTTTTCGGAGATAAGGAGGGAAATGGTCATTTTTGATCTAATTGAATAACTTAAAAATTATTTATTTTAAAATTATGAAAAAAATATAAATAAGACCCAAACAGTAAGCCCTGTCATTTAGTATGTCACACAATACAGTTTGAAAAACTGTTTTTTTTTTATTTTCTAGTTAGACCCCCAAAAGTGACACCCACACTAAAAAAAAATCACTTACGTAACGCGTCAATATTTGGATCACAAATACTGACGCGTCCATATGTATACCAAATTTCAACAGAATCGGTCCAGTAGATCCGGAGAAAACTGGCTGTTGCAGATGGACAGACAGATAGACAGACCGACAGACAGACAGTCAGACAGACACCCGAGTGATCCTATAAGGGTTCCGTTTTTTACAGAGATTCGGAACCAGAAAAAAACTACACGAATTATTGATAACTGAATGTTATTACTCTATAAGAGAATTTCTTAATGACGAGACATTGAATTAGCCAGTTTATTTCATCAAACTTATAAGTATACAACCACAAATGAAAAACTAGTACTTATAATTACTCATAAACTATGACACACTGTGTAAATACTGTACTAACTATTTCCTAACTTGACTAATCTGTAATTTAACATAAATATTACACTTATTTAATACATACTAGCTGACCCGCGCAACTTCGTCTGCGTCACAACTTTCATTACTGCTCCGCTCCTATTAGTCTTAGCGTAATGATATATGTATAGCTTAAAGCCTTCCTCGATAAATGGGCTATCCAACACTGAAAGAATTTTTCAAATCGGACCAGTAGTTCCTGAGATTAGCGCGTTCAAGCAAACAAACAAACAAACTCTTCAGCTTTATATATTAGTTTAGATTGCAAACAATTTGATGTAACAAATTGTATGTTAACCTAGTATCTAACTAATAATATGAATTTTATATGCCTCAACGGCGGGACATAGCAGTACCTGTAACTAACACATCATCTTATA
Organism: Lacanobia wlatinum; assembly: GCA_947578705.1. Classification (NCBI taxonomy): domain Eukaryota; kingdom Metazoa; phylum Arthropoda; class Insecta; order Lepidoptera; family Noctuidae; genus Lacanobia; species Lacanobia wlatinum. Next base: position 6,435,151 of record OX388044.1, on the reverse strand, counting down.
AACCTGTGCTCCATAATAAGTTTTATGATTTGATTTGATTTAAAACCCTAGAAAAATACGCTCGCAATGCAAGGTCTTTTAGTTTTTGTTTTAAAGACAGCCAACTCAGTTCACCAAGATATTGACAGCGAACAAAATGATTCCCTGTCCCTCTATCAATATCTTTAGCCACACAATCCATTCTCACTTTTATTCGCCGTCTTTAAGGCTGGGATGCCATACTTGATATATAGCATGAGACCACACTTGGGTACATTAATCGTCACTACTGACACGACGTTGAGTTATCGCCTTACTTTCTTTTCCACACCGTGTCTTCTTACAAAGAGATAGAACAACTATATTTTATGGTACATCCTGGCTTTTGATATTAAAATCGTAGCTTATTATTGGTAGATTAGCACAGGATTTGGAAGGTAAATTGTAATGTTAGGCTTCTCATTGTCGTGGTCTATGATGCCCACACAAGAAATTATAAGGACGTAAATTTCTTTGCTAGTTTTCAGGTTTCCGCACCTTAAAAGGTAAAAAAGGAACCCTTATAAGATCACTCTCTTGTCCGTCTGTCTGTCCGTGCGTCACTACCGATTTTCTCAGGAACGGGTAAATTTCAACTTGCTAGGTCTACACCTAGCAAGTTGAAATTTATACCAGATACTGAGGTCTATAGTCCCTATAAGGTGTTAAAAAATCAAGGTCCTGAGTCAACACGATAAAAAGATATGGGTAAATTTAGATTTTCGCGAAAACTTGTAAGTACCAAAAAGAGATAGCTAAATGACTGCCCCAAGCATGTATAGGAATCTCACATTAACTAAGAACATTTAAATATTCAATAATGAATTGTTTAGTGTTTGATAATTACCTAGAAGTGGTGTGAGCTGTTTTACATAAAAAGTATCTTAATTATTTTAGAAGCATTTTCTGTTTGACATGACAAGCTAGGGAGAGATCATATCGCATTTCCAGAAAGTTCAATTAAAACTGTACTTATATCGATTTTTGTTAACAGTTATCAAAACAATTTACTTTCTAGAAATACATAATAGGCTAGTTTTCACCATCAATAAATAAATAGCAAATCTATGTAGTCCGTCAGTTAGAGTATTGAAAAATAATAGACACGTATTTTTTTGATTTTGTAAAACAAAGAATAAGTATTTTCAAACTCGGAAGTGGGGGCTCGTGACATCAGAACGCACTAAAATTTATACCACGGTGTGACGTATTGAGAATTTTAAAAGCGTCGTATCTTCGTCAATTCTGGTTAACGTAACAAAAGAAAAAAAATAGGTCAAATATTTTTTGATAATCTAACTGACGGACTATTTAGATTTTTTCAGTGGACAAGCCTATTACGGCTGGATAAACACATTACTAACACTTCGGGTGATTTCGCATCGATTTGGGCTTCATTGTGATATTTGGCTTAACTTCAGGAGGCTTGGCTCAATTCCGTGGCTGTCATAAGGTGATATTGACAACATAAATGTTATGATCTTCGAATCCTCTTCGTGAGGCTTCGGATCGATTCATTTGTCAGATACCGGAGCTGTCAAGTGGTGACCGTCATAATGACGTCCACAGTACCTTGTTCATTTTGGCCTCGTTTGTTTAATGTTAAGTTTTTGTTATTGTCAAAATACTTCAAACATAAAGCAAAACATTCGTTCGATTTTTGCCACAGGTGAAAGGGTGCTTATAACATTTTGCGTTTTTATGTTAGTTTTGTCGCCACTGAAATGTCGAAATAATATAGAAAATAAATGTCGATGGCGGCAAGTCTAGCGAGAAAAATACTGACATAATAAATGGTCAGATATCAGGTATTTATGAAAAACACTAACAATTATTAACCCACGACTTTAGTCATGGCTTAATAATATTAAAACTAATATTTAAATTTAAGTTACCGGGATAAAAAGTAGCCTATGTTTTATTCTAGGATGAGAACTATATATGTGCCAAATTTCATTCAAATCCCTTTTTTTATTTTTTTTTATTTGTGATGGGTTTGCTCTTGACTCTAGTCTAGGTCAGATATGACAGAGACAAAGTCTACGATGGAGCGAGCTTACCCAGAAGGAGCCTGTTCACTCTAACTTTGAAGAGATTAGGGTTGTATGCGTTTGGAAACACAGACGCAGGCAGAGAGTTCCACTCCTTTGCTGTGCGCATTATAAAAGACGTTTGGAAACGCTTAGTGCGAATTGGTGGAATAGTAACAAGGTAGGGATGGTAAGATGCAGTGCGTCTGGATGTCCGATGGTAGAAGGGGGCCGGTGGAATGAGGTCGTGGAGTTCTTGGGCGCACTCACCGAAGTACAATCTGTAGAAGACCGACAAGCAGGCAACCTTACGGCGATGAGCCAAGCTGTGTAGCTTGGTATCCACCAGTTTTTCGTCACCGATGAGCCTCTTAGCTCTGCGTTCTACCGAGTCAAGCGCGGCAAGCTGATACTTAGCTGAGCCATCCCAAAGGTGGCTACAATACTCCATGCAGGATCGGACTTGCGCTTTATATAGAGTTAAAAGCTGTCCAGGCTTGAAGTATCGCTTCACCCTATTTAGGATGCCCAGCTTTTTGGCAGCGGTTTGGGCTTTGTACTCGATGGTGGCGCCGAAGTTGAGACTGGATGTCAACTTCATGCCTAGGAGCTCGAGCCGATCAGTCACAGGAACAGATGCACCCCGAAAAGTAGGAGTTTGGTCAAAACGACTCCTTTTTGCGGTAAAAAGACACGCCTGTGTTTTGGTGGCGTTAAAAGTGACCACATTGTCATCACCCCACTGGGAGACAAGGCTTAAGGTCGAATTTGTCCGCTCTACCATGGCCTCTCTCAAGGAACGAACTTCATCCCCGCTGGTTGTTGCTCTGGACAAGTATCTCTCTGAAACCGTACTGTCATCTGCGTACCCAACAAGTCCAAGCTGAAGTAGGTCATTGATGTGCAGCAGGAAAAGAGTTGCAGAGAGAACGGACCCCTGAGGAACTCCGGCCATCAATAGCCATGAGGTCAGAGGAGCAGCCGTCAACGACTACTCGGATCGACCGTTCACTCAGGAAGTCTGATATCCAGCTACAAAAACCAACTGGGATTCCATAAGCAGGAAGCTTGCTGAGCAGACCTGCGTGCCAAACCCTGTCAAAGGCCTTCGAGATATCGAGCGACACGGCAAGTGCTTCGCCGTGTCTCTCGATGGCCTCGCCCCAGCAGTGCGTGACATACACAAGAAGATCGCCAGTTGACCGTCCCCGGCGAAAGCCATATTGACGGTCACTGAGGAGATCATTGTCTTCAAGGTAGGTCAGCAGCTTACTGTTAAGAATCCTTTCCATAACCTTGCATAGGATGGAGGTAATGGCGATCGGACGGTAATGTGCAGGGTCAGCACGGTCTCCCTTTTTGGGCACCGGTTGCACATTCGCAAGCTTCCATGATTTCGGCACCGTTCTTTTCTCAAGAGAGAGGCGGTACAGGCGTGCTAACACAGGAGACAGTTCAGGTGCACATTGCCTCAACACTCTCGCTGGAATGCCGTCAGGCCCGCTGGCCTTATTCACGTCTAGACTGCACAATACTCTTCGGACCTCTTTAATGTGAACTGTGATCTTCGGCATCGAAGATCACAGATCCCTTTAGCCGTTATTGCGTGATTGAGGCACAAACATACATACAAACATACAAACTTTCACATTTATAATATTAGTAGGATATATGAGCACGGAAAGTTAAAAGAACAGCCCACTTCTCACCTTTGACATTCCATTCATCCATTACAATACCTACGCAAAATGCCAAATATTCTCCATAATATTCTCTATACCGGTGCACCACATGGCGTAACTCTCCAGGCAATTTATCGAACAAAACTTATTAGTATTATCTCGTTATAATCCATACCGGGTAGCGAACATGTCTAATAGAAATAGTTTGTAAATTATCCGCCTCTATCATACCGCGATGCTCCATTCAGACGTGCGTGCTTCCTTCCAACTAAATCACTGGAGAAGATATGAGTTGGTAAATACATAGATTTATGTTGTAGACTACATAGTCTACAACATAAATCTATGTATTTATCATATTTTTTTTTTCTATGTATTTATATGGATAGCAACGGAAGTTGCATTTAAATGTTGTATTGTTGAGACTGCCGCATTTAAATGTTGTATTGTTGAGACTGCCGCGACACTGCAGCTTGTCGGGGATGTTCGCTGAGGCACGTAAAGATGATTTCTATGCTATTATTCGAAAGCGTATCGCATCCCTGATGGGGCGGGTGCGTGGCAGCGCCACAGTCTTTTGATGACCATATCGGATAGGACGGAAGGCCTTATGTGGAAGCATTAGACGAGGACGACTGTGTTGCCTTCAAACCGCGCCCAGAAGTAGTGTGTATACATTTTTATTAGTGTTATTGATGACATCATTATTATTATTGTTTGTGACATGTTTTTGAATTTATTAATTGACTAGCACTTCGCCCGTGACTTCGTTCGCGCGGGTTTAGTTGGTACTCCACGAACTTCATCTCCTCTCTACCCTCGGGTAGTGTGTAAATTACTTATTAATGTACTAAACGTAGGGCAGTTCGCTCAAACCGATCATTTTTCTTACTTAGAGTATTTTTATACCCGTCGTAACTTTAAACGAAAGGTCCAATTTTTTATAATTTCAAGTGTAATTTACATCTACATAACCAACCTTAATTATTAAGTAGTTTAAATAGATTAGGATTAATATCATGATACTAAAATCACTACTATTCCATTTCACCTGGGTTATGATTGAATAATTTGAACAAAAAGCGGTCATTGTGACTTAACTATAATAGTTAGATATATACCTATGCAGACTTTTTTGTAGATATTAATGTCCTCTATAAAACTGTTTGGTATTTTTTTCACACCTTGGGTTACATTATTGAAGTTTTCATACGGATCCCTAACTTTTTTGAAAATATTCTAAAGCCTATGTCCGTCAAAGGTAATGTAGGATTCTAATGGTAAAAGAATTTTCCAAATCGGTCCAGTAGTTTCGGAGCCTACTCATTTCAAACAAACAAATCTTTCCTCTTTGTAATATTAGTGTAGAAGTGTAGATAAAAGTAAATGTACTAACACTAGTTTGTAAGTTGTTTATGTTCTTACTAACAATATTGGATTGACAACAATAACAACAATTAACAATATCGATCTGACAAATAAAGGAAAAAAAAAAATTAGTTGAGTGTTGAGTGGTAGAAAATATCGTTTTTTTTTGTACCTTTATGTTGAATGACGTTTTTTTTTTTGGGAAACCCTCTCTTAGTGCTCTCCTACGATCCTTGAGGAACCTAATTAATTAAAGAGATTGTGTTCAATCTTAATTTAAATAGCTGTATTTCTACAAAGCTTTTGTTACTAACTGTACCTGAGAACTGTTTTACTATTCTAGCTCGCATAAAATTAACTAAGAACAGACACGGAAGGGATATCAAAGTAGGACTACTCAGTCTTCAACCAATGTTGAAGGTTTAAGGTAGGTACGCTTGTTTGTTTGTTTGTTTGATATGTCAAGTTAATTACTATTTAAATTATTTACAAACGTAATGTACTATAATTAAACAAAAGTACTACAAATAAATTAACTACAAACTAAAATAAAGCAGCGAAAATTCGTCCACACACTGTCAGCTGGTAATGTGCCCAAGAGATTGGCGGCATTACCACCTTGTATGGCAATGCTTTGTCTCTGGCAAAAAACCCGCCCCTGAGTTACGAGAAGGGTCAACCAGCAATTTCAAAATTTCTATGAAAAGGCTGTGAGCACAAGGGCCCACGGTTCGAGAGTTTCAACCCCTAACGGCTCAAAAATATAGTTACTAATAAGGTTACTATATTTATGCCGCTTGAGGTTTTCCGCAATCACAGCGGCAGTGCCAGATAACACGAAATTAACGCCCATTGTAACGTCGTCTTTTTTGGGGTTCCGAACAAAAAACGGAACCCTTATAGGATCACTCGGGTGTCTATCTGTCTGTCTGTATGTCCGTCTGTCACAACCAGTTATCTCCGGATCCGCTGGACCGATTCTGTTGAAATTTGGTACATATTATGGACTTCTGTGACTCAAACATGGACGCGTTACGTAAATTATTAAATTCGTAGAATAGGGGTCACTTTAGGGGGTAAAACTAGAAAATTTCAAAACGAAGGTTTTTCTAAAACTACTGATAGGCTCAGTAGTTTCGTAAAAAAAATTCTTTTAGTCGGACTCGCGTGCGAAGGGTTCAAATTTTAGGAAATTTGAACCCTTCGCACGCGAGCCCGACTCGCACTTGGCCATTTTTTTTTTAAGAATGGGAAATCATCAAATGATTCGTTCGACTCTGAGCGGAGCGGAAGGGAGTGGTAGACTCTAACTGACTAAAACCATGTTCCTCCTAATGCCCTTGCGTTCCAAGGCCGCGGTGACTCTTTTGAACAAATTCCGCAACCCTGGTAGGCAATGGCCCTAGCGGGGGTTTACTATGCTGACACCTCTTTGAGGCGCGCTTGGAGCACAACGCGCCGTCGACCCGGGCCTGCCTCTGATTGGACGGCAAGCCACCCAACGCTCGCCGTCCGCAAGCCACCGTAGGCCCGGTGGCCGAGAATCGCCCTGCGACTCCCAATGCCCAGGGCGTCTTCTCCCGTTTCGCAACTGGGGCGTAAGGTTTGCCTCTCCCTCACGCGGTCTGCTTCTTCCTTCGCTAGAATTACTGCTTCACAGAAGGAAACGACCTGGGCATCTGTTGCTCAAGCTCAATTTCGATCCGCACGGCTATTAATGTTTAGCCACGAGCTCTTCACGTTTGCTCAGTGATAGCAACGGACTCTCTTTTCTCTATTTAGGATTCTATGTTGTTGGTGGTTTTATAATCACATACATCATAATTTGAGTACCTTTATACTGAAGCTCATGCTGTCCGTCCGTTCGTCCATCGGTCCGTCCGTCTGTCCTTTAGCTACTGATACAGCTCGCGATAATTATGGTGCGGAACCGTTCGTATGAGAGTCCGACTCGCACTTGGCCGGTTTTTTTTTCTCTCTGTGTTTTGAAATAAGTATTTTTTTGTTTCATTTTGTTCCGCAATAGTACTGTAATATTATATCTGTGTCAGTTTTATGAAAATAAACACTTTTTCTTACAACTTAATTTGGACACTGAAAGTTAAGCAGTTGCCCCCATAGTTTAAGAAAATAATTATTATCTCAACGAGTGGTCTGTTCCATGCCAATGCCAGTAAGTTTCAATTTACGGCTTCAACTTCAATTTAAACAATCACATTACGTTAATTAGTCGATACGATTCAAGGATGTTGTCAATATTTTGCTTATCATAAAAAATGTTTTAATTGCGTCCGTCATTGTATTTATGATTTTATTAATTTATGGTACTTGTTAAGCTGTCTGTCAATTTCGGTATAAGATAGAGCGTACACTACAGTTTTGTTTAACGTATATAGTGGTTTTGGCATGCGACATTATTTCTCCCCGACTACGCGAAACAAAGGATGGTAATATATTGTATTTGTTTGTTGCTTCATTTCAATGTATTTTATGATGGAACTTACTTAAATGGCATCAACTGCATCTAACTGTCGTTTGTTGCGGTCGTATTTATTTGACGTGTGTCAATTTATTTCACAACATGACAGAACATTTTGCCATGTATGCATTTTTGGGCAGAGGCGTGTCCAGTTGGGACCCTCATATTTTGTCATAGAAATCTCATGTGATAAGGCCTATTACTATACCACCAACAGAACCACAAACATACCTATAACTAGTACAGAAAAATCTAGAAGGAAAACCTTATGCGCTGTATTGCGCAGACCCGAATTAGAGCTGTTTTTAGTAGAGAAGCCATGAATATTCGCAACTATTGGGTTTGCGGCCTATTCGCATAGTTTTTTTACTATTCGGTATTTAGCCAAATATTGTGAACTATTTGGCCGAAAACCGAATACCAAACCCGGAAAAAGAAAAAGCATAATGTTCCTAACAATCTTTTTATTTAAACAATAAATCTGCATATTATTTAATTCAGAAATCTTATCAATGTTAAGTTATAATGAATATATTTTATTTTTTAAGATATACATATTATAAGTAAGTACCTGATAAGATTTGATGTAACAATAAAAAAATAATGCGTATACGACGTAGTTACTGCACACACTACAATGATGAGGGTCGGAACCTGGCATCCACCTAATTTACTAAGTGTCAGCAAATATTAGTAAATAAGTGTCAGCAAGTACTAGTATTCGGCAAAATAATTATTCGGTGCAGCTCTAATTTTTAGACTTTTCTAGATCATGTAAACAATGTCAGCCAACATCGCTCTGCTTTTGAAAAAGTTTCAATTCAGAGCTGACTCAAGTCTGCGCATGGTCTTATAAACAATATTAAATGTCACGATATTTTTTAAACACAATAAATATCCTTTTGATGAAAAAATGTCATAAACATAGTTAATTGCCAATGGTATGATAAGATCGACATCCTTACAGACTTATTTTTTATTTTTCGCAATGATATACGAATTTATAGGTAAAAAATAAAAGTTAACTTTTAAAATAATATTAATCACAATAATAGATTGATTGACTAACCAGGTAAATTTTCTAGATTCTGTTTGGTTCTTTCTTCTATAGACCATCTCAGACACCAATCTGAATGGTTCTTAAAAAATGTTGTATTGTAAGTGTGAGGACTATGTAGGTCGTTATTTTAAGGATTGATTTCATGACTGTCTGGCAGTTTGAGTATACCATGCGGCTTACCCAAATGTCCTTACTTTGGTATTGTTCGTCGGTTAGTTGAGCTCCTCAAAGTTCTGAGTTGAGCTGCACGATAACTGACAAATGCTTGCACTGTCTGGACAAGCCCACTCAAACCTGCGTGGTGCTTTCCTCAAAAGGCCACCTCAGACGTTAACCTACATGTTTTTCATATGTTATTGGCGATTGTATGGACTTTAAAACAGACTATGACCTCTCAGTTTGTTTCGGTGTTTCTTTTCAGGGTAGTCAGCTAGGAAACATCCGGCCTCATCTAGATTAATATGATAAAAAAATGACGTGTAAAAGAGTTACTTGTAACCTATTTGCAAAATAAATAAAATTTTTCATTTATCAGATTCGAACCCTAAACTTTTTAGAGTTCCGTGCTCGAAGGTTAACTAACGGAACCCTATTACTAAGCCTCCGCTGTCAGTTCGCCCGTCTCTCAGCTGGCTGTATGTCATGAAAACTCAGAAGTATTAATTAAAATGACCCCAAAAAGGTGTATTTCTGTTGGCCGCTATCTACACCAATATTATAAAGAAGAAAGATTTGTTTGTTTGTTTGTTTGAATTGAATAGGCTCCGAAACTACTGGACCGATTTGAAAAATTATATTATCCCCGTACTCCCACGGGAACGGGAACTAGGCGGGTGAAACCGCGTGACGTCCAGTAGTAATATATATAATTAGAAGTAATAATTATAATTGAATAACAATAATTTCAAACGTTTAAAAAGTTATTGTTTTATTTTTATTTTCGCTGTATAATTAAAATGGAAATATTTTAAAGCGTCAAGCTTCGTATGTGGGTCTTTAGTAAAATAAAACAACAACTTAAAATAAGATTTGTCAAGTGCAAGTTGAACTCGCGTACCAAGGGTTCACACTTCACAGGCCGCATTTTTCGACACACTGAAAACCTATAAGGCACTTACCATTGACCCTTGATTCTAGATACAAGGTCGCTTAATGGCATAGAACCTTTTGTATGCGATTCAGACTCGCAATTTACCAGTTATTAACTATGGATATCTTTGCTCTCCTTAATCTTCCACGAAATTAATACTAATATTATAAAGCATTGAAAAATCTTTTAGTAGGATTGGATTTTATCGAGAAAGGCTGACATTTATGAAAAATGTGACGCAGACGAAGTTGCGCAGGTCAGCTAGTATCATACAACGAAGAGGATAATAAAATTCACATATTATAAACCCCAACAAGATATGATTTTTGCACACTCCTTGGAACACAACCCCATATGAAATATTCACGAATATTTTTCATTTCACAAAATTGCAGATTCTTCTAGGAACAATTTGGTGGAAAACATAATGAAAGTCTTGGATTGCCTACCGTGCCACAGTTTACATATATAATTTTTGGTAAAAATGAGGAGTTGATGACATAATTTTGTATGAAATGGTACATTAACAGTTTAAAGGCTGTCTGTGTATGATTGATGAAAACCTACTAATAATAATCCTTCCAACCGAAATTCAATCATGGTGTTGTATCTCGACGTGGATTAGTCTTCATTAGTTAGTATTTAATTACTCTCTGCAGTAACAGTAAGTACCAACACGTACAGGTAGTAAAACATCATATAATAAAAAAAAACTTTTCACAAAAAATATAACCGACTTCCAAACAAAACACTACAAAGAATAAAATAACCTTAATTTCGGAAGTCGGTGTTTTTGGTTTTGTTTCTTTGTTTTTTAACACCGACTTCCGAAATTAAGGTTATTTTATTCTTTGTGGTGTTTTTTTTGAAAGTCGGTTATATTGTTTTGTATAAAGTTTTTTATTTTTCACTATGAAGTAGTAATACTTGGATGACATCTTCGTCAACATAGAAATTGAAATAAGCAAAAATGCTCATAACATAAAAACTACAAACCCAAACTGAATCAAATTTTTATGGGACCAAATGGCAAGTAAACTGCATCGAACTAAAAATAATCACAGAAATCGGATCAGAAACCTCGGAGTAATCGGTGTACATACATAAAAAAATACCCACCGAATTGAGAACCTCCTCCTTTTTTGGAAGTCGGTTAAAAATACTTCCGTTACTGAGTACAGACAACGCACAGCCAAAACACTGGTCGTAAAAAGCTGAAATTAAAAATGATGTGTTAAGAGAGGATTTACCGAAATTCCTACGGAAATGGGGAAAAACGGGGAAATACGAAATCGCGGGCAAAAGCTAGTTATTTTATAAACGAAATATTATTAAACGTCAATTCGAGTATTAGAGGTATAGGTAGTGCAAGAGTGTGAGCGTCACGTCACAGGTGGACGTTACGTTCCTTTCATCATCATCATCATATCAGCCGAAAGACCGTTCCTTTACTCTAGTCCAATGGGACGGCGATCTAAACCGACCGAGAATAAACTCAAACTCAAGCATTTATTTCGATTATTCTATTTACAGGCACTTTTGAATTGTCAAGGTCGGTCGGTCAAAAAGTGCACGTTCCAAAATGTAGATCTCTATAGAGAAGAACGTGCAAGAAACTCCACGGACACTCTTTTAAAAACCATAAATTGTTACTTAGTTATGGTTACATCGTTTTGAAACTCACATTTATGTGAGAACGATGTAAAAGACGTGCAGGATAAAAGCGGAAGAAACAATTCAAATAAATAATGAAAATAAACCGTGATAATAGATCAGGCGCAGAACTAATGGCTTTATGTGCTTTCTGAAGCACGGGGGTATCACACCACCAATTTTAAAACTACAGGCTGCTACTGAAAAAGGAGACTATTCTTGGGTCCTAGAAATTTAACCCAGCTTCGGCGCAAACGTTTTATATCTCATACTGGCACTTCGTACGCGACTTCGTCCGCGCTGCAACTATCATAAGGATCCTTAATTTTTTTTTAGTAATAAGTACAGCTTATATATGTTATTTAGGGAACATGTAGCATTCTGACAGTGAAAGAATTTTTCAAATCGGTTTTTAAGTTTATTCGTTACAAACATACAAATTTTTTGTCTTCATATTTTTATGCCCATAATTTTAAACCATTTTTTTAAATATTAGGATAAAAAATTCGTTAAAATGCGTATTTCGATCAATTGATAGAATTATTGACTTATAGTTATTCATTTGACCTTTCTGCAAGCTAAATATTGATCGAAAAACGTATTTCAACGAAGGTTGACATAATTTTTAATCATTAGTTCTAGAATCATTAATTTTAAACTACAGATCAAAAAAATGTTTACACAAGGGCAAATATTTATTTACAGCCAATATACAGCCCAGACTCCTACAGCCACACTATTTTCCTTATCGCCATGTTATTATTTTACATTATAATCCAAGTAACATAAGCTTAACTTAACGTAACTTTTTGAAGGCGCGTGGGTGTGACGAGAGGCTCTCGACCTACGCACTACGTATCCATGAATAACATTTTCACTTAATTTTATACTTCGGACCATACAGTTCTTACTTAGTTTGGACATCTTTGAAACACTGTCTAAAATTAAGTAGAATTTTGGGCTAAGTTTATTTTCTCCCTTTTTGGTAGGCTGCCGTCACACTAAAAAGAACAAAACGCAGTTTTGGGCCCAACAATGTTGCCTTTTTTCATCTACACTAATATTATTAAGAGGAAAGATTTGTTTGAAATAAATAGGCTCCGAAACTACTGGACTGATTTGAAAAATTCTTTCAGCAATAGATAGCTACATTATCAGGGAGTAACATAGGCTATATTTTATCCCCGTACTCCCACGGCAACGGGAACTACGCGGCTGAAACCGCGTGACGTCCACTAGTCTATCATAAAATGAGGACCGAACCAACGAAAACGTACATCCGGTACATGGTGGACATCCCACCTACACGTACAAAACGTTTTGGGAACACATTCATAGTGCGTACAGCTAAGGAGTGGAATTCCCTGCCGGAGTCTGTATTTCCTGATAGCTACAACCTGGGAGTCTTTAAGTCAAGAGTAAATAGATTACTTCTAGGCAAGCGTGCTCCATCTTCGACCACATCATCGCTTACCAACAGATGAGATAGTGGTCAAACGCGTGCCTATCAATAGTAAAAAAAAAGTTTAATTTGCAAGTATTATGGCGTTTATCAATAAAATAAAAAAATACTGGCCAAGTGCGAGTCGGACTCTCACACGATCTGTACCATAAACCGACAAAAACACGTTTCTTGTATGGGATGTTTCCCCTTTATTTTTTAATTTAATTATTTGAATTTTTTATTTTTGCTATAGTGGCAACAAGAAGACAAATACTCTGTGAACATTTCACAAGTACAACTATTTACCTATTACGGTTCTTAAGATACAGCCTGTTGTCAGACAGACATACGGACGGATAGTGGAGGCTTATGGTTAGGGTTCTGTTGATTACCCTTTGGGTGCGGAACCCTATAAACAGAAATAATAAGTGAGAATTTTAGAGTAAAATGCTAACCCCAAACAGAAAGAGAAGTGAAATATTAGATTTAGTAAGTAAAAACACAACCCGATATAATGTCGACCCCCATTTTCGGCGACAGCAAATCAAACAATGCCCGAACTTGATATCTTTTAGATAAAGATCTATCTTGGACGACCCTCGATGGACCCTTAAGGTACGGTTAGCAAGGAAAGCAAGATAACTGTGTTATTTTATTATTAAATATTTTGTTACGAAATTTAAAAAAAATCTATTCTAAAAAAGTTCCAACCAATATCTGATGCCGGGGGCTGTGACCTTTTACCTTATAATTAGTAAAGGTCAAAGCGCACAACTGGCAGGAAAAGAGGTACAAATTCTGTGAAGCGTCTTCACACTAACATCGCGTTTGAGATGGGTCACATTGATCAAGTTGGAAGGCTCTTAAGACGAAGTGACATATAATCTATCAGCCTGCATGGAAACGACATGCACTACACGTTTTACGTGAAGCATTAGAGACGAGACAAGATGCTGTTGAAACTGCCCCGCATCGGAAATGTTTGCTCAGAACCGAACATACGCAAAAAAGTCGCATCACTGATGCGTAGAACGCGGGACAGTGACCATCCTGAAAACAGTGGTGGAGAGTCCTTATTCCCCTATTCTGGGGCACTATGTAAGATAAGATATTTTATTTGCTTAAAAACTAAAGCGTGCTAACTAACTTACTAATAATACAAATGTAGGGAGAATGATCAGGTAGCTTATTCCTTACTTCGTTCTCTGCACATCCTGCCTCGGACACCTCGTTTATTCTTTGTTTATTTTTTATCCTTGTTTGTGTACTACTAACACTACTTACTATTTTATCAACAAAATGGACTATAGATGGATGGATTGTGTGAGGAGCGATATGAAAGAAAATGGACTTAGTGATAGTTTGACGGCAGATAGTGCGGAGTGGAAGAAAAAACCGTGTTGTGCCGACCCCAAGTAAAATCAGATAAGGTCAGGAAGATCATGATGATGATTGGTGTCCGAATTGAATAAACATATTAAACTGTTGAAACATGTCAGAGGCCCTTGAGGTGGCTTAGAAACTCTGACACTAGGTGTGGGGTCTTTAGACCTTAATGCCCACACAATAAGAAGAAGAAGACTCTTGAAACTATACGAAAGAAAAGGAGTTAGTGATAGCGCGACGGCTGATAGGACAGGTGTTACGCCGACACCAAGTAACATAGGATAAAGGCAGGAAGATGATGAGAACTGTTGAAAATCGCTTTCGTTTATCTTAGTAAGGGACTAAGTTTGGTTAGAAGATCCTAATCTGTCACAGACTCTTCAACCTCGGGCCGGTTGTTTTGTCAAAGTGATTTATATGTAACTAACTTTTGCCTGCGATATCGTACGCGTATATCCCATTTTTTCCGTTCCTATATACCCCACCACCTATTGTCAAACCTACCAAATATACACAGAAAATTTCATGAAAATCGGTCGAGCCGTTTCGGAGGAGTTCGGTAACAAACATTGTGACACGAGATTTTTATATATTAGATAGGGAGTTAGTGATAGCGCGACGGCTGACAGGACAGGTGTTACGCCAACATCAAGTAACATGGCATAAGGTCAAGAAGATGATGATAACTGTTGAAAATAATTTTCGTTTATTATGTAGTTAGGATTCTTCAATTGCAGGTCGGTTGTTTTGGCAAAGTGTTTTTCCCGCGACTTCGTACGCGCATATCCCATTTTTTTCCGTTCCTGTTGGAATTTCTGGAAATCCTCTCGTAGTGCTCCTCTATATACCCCAAGAAACCTACATGCCAAATTTCAGCTTCTTACGACCAGCAGTTTCGGCTGTGCGTTGTCTGTTAGTCTCTCACTCGGTAACGGAAGAATTTTAGCACACCTGTCGTTGCTGACTGTACCATAGATTCCTTTAGAATTTATAGCCCGCATTACTCTTAGGTCTAAAAATAAGCAGGGTTTGTATGTGAAAGGGAAATGGGCTACAATTGCGGCTGGATTTCAGTCTAGATTAGATCAGGCCTTTCGTGTTACGGTGTAGTTCCGTTACGGGTAATATGTCTGGTATTTAGGTTTATTTATGGTGTTTGTGCGTTGTTTTGTTGCTATCGTTTTTATGGCTTTGCTAGTGTTTTGGTAAGTTATACAACAGTTGAATATTTTCAGATGTCAAATTGCTACTGAACTGAAAGTCTTTTTCCTTGCTTAGATTTTTTACCGACTTCCAAAAAAGGAGGAAGTTCTCAATTCAGTTCGTATTGTTCTTGTATGTATGTACTCCAATTATTCTCGAGGTTTCTGATCCGATTTTGCTTAATATTAATGCATTTAATTAGCTTTGCAAGTCACTAAAAAACCTAAGGTTTTCTAAAACATCATAATGAGTGTCTACTCTTGCCAAAAAAAGATCCTAGAGACAGGAGCGACGACGCGACGAAGCAATGAACTTCATAGAAATTGATGTCGCATTTTCATGTCGGATTTATTTATAGGAGCCTTAAAAACATGCATTCTGCATCCTTAGAAACTCATACAGTATTGGCTCTACTCGTTTAAAGCTACTTTATCTGTCGGCTTATTTTCATGTACAGGTAGCTAAAACTAGGTTACTTCTTGGCAATCGTGCTCCATCTTTGACCACATCACCGCTTACCGTCAGGTGAAATAGTGGTCAAATGCGTGCCTATCAATAGTAAAAAAAAAACGAGTACTTACTCTTTATTCGAAAATTAGCACTTCCCCCGCGACTTCGCGCGGGTTTATTATTACAATTTTCGTAGGGATCTCTATTTTTTTCTAGTTATAAATATAGCCTGTGACACTCACAAATAACGTGACTTTCTATTGGTAAAAGAATTTTCGAAATCGGTTCAGTAGATCCAGATATCTCCCCCTACAACCTCACAAACTCACAATCTTTACCTCTATATTTAAGTATAGATAGATAAAAAAAAATATTTTACCGCACCGGATCTTTTTCGCGGAAATGTTATTACGTTTTTTATCGTATGTACAAGGTTTTGTTTTTTTTCCCTAATACAAGTTCAACTCCTGGCTGGCTTCCAGTAACACTGTTACAAACATACATTTGGAACATTCGCCTGCTCTGGCATTACCCCCAAAACGTAATGATCATTCGCTGTTCCAACGAATTGCGGAAATGGTCTACATTCACGTCTAAACATTTTTGTAGATGTGAAGATTAGATTTGAGTTTCTTAGGGTTTGCCATATCGACACTCAAAAAGAACTTTTCTTTTTACTGTTTATAGGCACACGTTTGACCACTATCTCACCTCATGGTAAGCGATGATGCGGTCGAATATGGAGCACGCTTGCCTAGATGTAACCTTGTTCACTCTTGACTTAAAGACTCTCAGGTTGTAGCTATCAGGAAACACAGACTCTGGCAGGGAATTTCACTTCTTAGCTGTACACACAATTAACGTAGAACAAAATTCAAAAACCGTTTATTCAAATTAGGCTGAGAGCCAGCACTTTTTGAACGTCAAGTTTTGTAAAAGACAGTCCCCCAAAACGCCCGCCCGACACCAATTCTTAGTGTTTTAGCTGTGGAGAAGAAGTGGTCAACAAAATCCCCAGAAACACATATGTCTGTTACGTTTTAAGAACTTGAATTTATACAATAGTATGCAAAGTAATTAACACACAACAAAAAAATAAATATTTATCACTTGTTAGCTAACACACTCTATGATAAATACTGACACATAAATAAAAAAAAACGGATTGACCTACATAGTCAGATAAATTAAAAAAAAAAACAAAAACAATATTATATGAACATATAATAACAGTCAGAGCGGCACCAGGTAGGCCTGATTCGACAATGTACACATGCGAATTGATGCTGTTCATGACTTGAACTTAAAGCTCATCTATTTCATCATCATCAGATATGCCGAAAGACGTCCACTGCTGGCCAAAAAAAGATCCATAACAATATTTCTAATGCACATGACAATTAAGGCGTACATAGCGCTCACCAGAACTATAGTGCTTGCTGCCTTGAAATAATAAGATTTATTACAAATTTTTAACAAAGCTTTCTATTATAACTAAAAATACAATTTGTTATAAGAGTTATTGCAAAAAAAAAGAGTAAATTATACAAATGAAAAAAATATGTTAAAAAGTATCAAAATTAAAAATGTCAAAATTTAAATATAAAAATTAAAATTGAATTCATAACATGTCAACGGAATGAAAATTAAAATAAAAATTAAAACAGAATTATAACATGTCAAACAATTAAAATAGAATTAAAATTAAAATCATTATCATATAAAATAAAATAAAATAAATTAAATTAAATCATCAAATAATAATCGAAGCTTTGGGTAAAAATAAATGTCAATAAAATAAAATCAAATCCACAAAATACTATCAACAAATTACTGAGAACAACCTGGCAAGGATAGTGTGATCTTTTTCCGAAACCGCGGTAGCTTGTCACTGAATATGTCTAACTCAGGCATGTTCAAGACTGCATTATTATATTCATTGCACATTCTTACAATGGGAGACTGCAAGCCTAGGTTGGTTTTGACACACGACGTGTCAAAAACCTGTTTAATTTTTTTGGCCCGTGGGTAAGTTCTTGGAACCGTTAAGGAAACGCTTTGCAAAAGGTAACTGCATTGAACATTCCCATTCCCATCCTATGGACTTTAGTGTGGTTGAACAGATTAGGCGGTCACGGAACAGATACCTAAACTTTATTATTTATTAAGCTTTACCGAAATGTCACATGGGATTCTAGACAGATAGACCAGGGTCGATAATTTTTTGAACCAAGAAAAATAATAGTAGGATGAAACCCATTGGAAAAGAAAGAGAATATAACAACAATGAAAGGAACAATAATTTGCGGGCGATCTGAGGTCGGGAAGTGGATGGGGGTGAGTTTTTAAGGGTAAAAAAACGGTTTATCTCGATTTCCGGCAAAACTCAAGTCCTATGGAAAAAAGTTAAATGGCAAAGTTGTAGGTAATAAAAAGATCTACAACTTTTGTATTTACACTTTTTTCACATAACCTCATTTATGTGAAAAATTCAAATAACCACGTTTATGGTTTTTTTATTTTTATCTTTCACGAAATTTGGTGAAAACTTACCTTTTTATGTCCCAAACACACTGTCATTTTTTCAGTTTGAAATATTTATTTTTTCACCTTATTTTGACTTATTATCGAAAAAGCACCCTAATTTTCAATCGAAATTTCTCGCGTCAAATTATCTGTTTTTTTTAAAAGTCGGTAGGCTTTTTTTTCGTTGAAATCTCTACTTTCTGATGGTGTAAAAAATATACATTACTAAGGTAAATCTCAGATGATGCAAAAAAAAACTCACCCCCATCCACTTCCCGACCTCAGATCGCCCGTAAATTAATTTTCCTTTAATTTTTGTTATATTCTCTTCCTTTTCCAATGAGTTTCAGCCCTGGTCTAAGAGAGACATTCTTCTCTCTTTTTTAACTTTGCCCCACTCTAGGAATGTCTCCTGCATCGTGGTTAATCAAACAATCACAATCACTGATAAAATGTTAAATTATGTAGAACCTTACCCTACATAACATTATTAATATTTCATATACTAAAATAAACAAAGAAATACAACCATATTATTAAAGAAATCATAAATGATTGTATGTTAGCTTTTCTTTTACGATTTTCAAAGGAAATTGTCTACAATTACAGCGGTATATTGGTCTAGGGTGTTTGATTAGATCTTGCCTTTCGTGTTTAGATGTCATTCTGTTTGTTTTAGAGCGACTTGCAAAGGTTATTGAACCATTTTTAGAGTTCCGAACATCCGTAAAAATGGAACCCTTATAGGATCACTCGGGTGTCTGTCTGTCTATCTGTCCGTCTGTCACAACCAGTTTTCTCCGGATGTAATAGACTGATTCTATTGAAATTTGGTATAACACGGACGTGTTACGGTGGTGGTCACTTTTGGGGGTCAAACTAGAAGATTAAAATGAAAGTTTTTTTAACTGTATCGTGTGACAAATCAAATTAAAGTACTTACTGTGAGGGTTTTATGTATATTTTTTTCATAATTTTAAAATAAACAGTTTTGAAGATATTCAAGTAATTAGACCAAAAATGACCATTCCCCCTTATCTCCGAAACTACTGAGCCTAAAATTGTGAACAAAAGTAGATGATAGTTTTATACCTAAAGACTACAGAAAACCCTATAAGAAGTCTGCAGTGTTAAAAGAACACGTTAAAAAAATGAAATTGTTTCGGAACCCTTTGCACGCGAGTTCGACTCGTACTTGGCCAGTTTTAGCTCACACAAGGCAGTGTCGAATTTTAGAAGTCGATACAAATATCCAGGAAACGACAGCTCAATAAAAGAATACTTAAAACCAGAGGCGATACATGACGTCAACAACGTAGCTTCTTCTTTTCCTATTAAAATAAAATCCCACAAAACTGTACCCAATCCCATTTTATTGCACATCAGGAAATATATTAATAATAATAAAAGCTTTTATTGCAAAATATCGGAGTTTCTCGTTACCATAAATCGTAAAATCGGAACTCAGGTTGTAAAAATCGATTAATAGTCCAGTCATTTAAGCTTAAATTAGGTAAGAATCTCGGAATTCGAATAGATACCCAGCTGTAAGTCTGCAAATACTTGTATATTGACACCCTAAAAGTTGTCTCAAAACCTACATATGGTAGGGTATACGCAACTATTAAATTTCAAGGTCAAAGGTCACAAAAATCAGTTTTTTGCGCTTTTATTGGAAATATCTCATTTCCTATGGGTTTTTTGCTATTTGTATTTATTATCAATATTGTAGAATACAAAATTCTCTACAAATTTTGTTTAAAAAATTTTATACGGTGAACCGTTTTCGAGATAGAGGTCGGAGAGCGCGCGGTCACAGCATCACTTCAGGTCAACCGGTGCCTTCGGTCGAAAACGCGCCATATATAGTTGATGAGCTATCGATAAATCAATGATTATAAATATTTGACAATTTTTATTAACTATAATATTATATTTTATCATTTTTTTCCTAACCTATCCATTTAGTTATAGATAGTTCATCAACTATAATAGTATATGGCGCGTTTTCGACCGGAGGCACCGGTTGACCTGAAGTGACGCTGTGGCCGTGCGCTCTCCGCCCTCTATCTCGAAAACGGTTCACCGTATAAAAACATTTTTAAACAAGATTTGTAGAGAATTTTGTATCCTACAATATTGATAATAAATACAAATAGCAAAAAACCCATAGGAAATGAGATATTTACAAAAAAAGCGCAAAAAGCCTATTTTTGTGACCTTTGACCTAGAAATTTAATAGTTACGTACACCCTACCATATGTAGGTTTTGAGACAACTTTTAGGGTGTCAATATACAAGTATTTACAGACTTACAGCTGGGTATCTCCAATTCCGAGGTGAACTTACTATAATGACTGGCCTATAAGTGAATCGGTTGCTTAGTATAAAATTTATACTAAGCAACCTGAATAATCCTAATAACTTTTAACGTTATTAGGATTATTCACATTAGAACATCTATCGAGTATTGGGTGAGGCACAGATTTAAAACTTCATACACTACTATTTATAAATAGGAGTGGTGCTATTCACTGTAATGATTTCACCATGAGTCTCGTCAAGGGGAATGACAGTTTACTTCTAACTCACCCCATCTAACAGCACGTTCTCTCTTGTCGGTAGTTGGGCGGCGCGGATTATAATCGGGCGTCGCCGCGTCGGCTGCGCCTATCAAATCGTTGTCAGACAAGTGTGAATCCATCATCATCAGCCTATAACAGTCCACTGCTGGACATAGGCCTCTCCTAGTGCACCCCATTTGGCTCGATCTTCGGCTCTCATCCAGCTGCTACCAGCCACCCTGCAAAGATCGTAGCTTCATCTAGCCTGAGGGCGTCCTACTTTACGTTTGTCGATTCGCAGTCTCCACTCAAGAACTCGCCTACCCCAACGGTGATGACCGTTGTTAGTCCTACGGCTAATATGGCCGGCCCATTGCCACTTCAGCTTGCTTATTCTGTGAAGAAAGCAGTACTTCTGGATTCGGCTCGTATTGTTAGGAGGTTCCTCTCTCTGGAGCCCTGACCGCCGGTAGCTTGGACCCTGTTCCCGATACCGGTGGGCTACTATTTTTATATTTTTAAATGTGACTTTTTAGGTTTTTTATTTAAAAATATAATATATAAGTATAGTCAGTGAAAGGACATATAATAATAATATCATAAACTTGAAAACTACTGGACTGATTTGAAAAATTCTTTCGGCAATGGATAGCTTCATTTTTAGCGATTAACATACTAGTGGACGTCGCGACCGCGTGACTTCCGCTAGTGTTTCAATAAAAAAACCAACGGAGCAAATCTACATGACAACAAAAAATACCGCTACGCCATCTATCCAACTAGCAGCAAACTACTACGTCGAAATTCTGCATCGTGCAAGCAGAGTTTACCATGCAATTTGAACATATACATGACATCAGCCCGAATATTAACTATCGGGCAATTTGCCGCCAGGCACAATGAGCGCCTGGACGGAGGATCCTCCCTTTTTAATGGAGGTTTGCGGAACTTTACTCTCTTTACCGCCATACTCTTTAAACTAGTAAGTATTTGTCGTATTTTGTCGAAAAAAACTTCATTTTTATACATTTTTTAAACTTAAAAATTAGTAGATTTGGCACTTATATTTCACGTTTTTGATTCTTCTCCACACCAAATACCGTTCACAGCAGCCACCAGTGCAGGAGAAATTATAGTGCTCAATTGAGTATAAAGCAGGCGGTTGCTATATTAAAAGATACCTCTATAATGTAATTACTCCAAGGTGCATCACGGTTACGTGACCATTTCCCGATGTCGGTTGAAGCAAAGAGTAAAATATTGAAAAATGCAATTAACATGTGAAGACTCTTCAAAATAAACTTATTAAGGCAAGTTTGAAGAGCAATTTGAAAAACTACTCTTTGCTTTCACTTCATTAATTTATTTATTTGAGAGACTGCACTTAAAAAATATCAGGTTTTTAATGACTAAAGCGAGAAGCTTTTTATGATAAATTGCAGTTTACTTATTGGAAAAATGGATAGTAGAATTTGAATGGAATGATGCGTAAGCAGTTTTTTTAGAAATTGTCCTTAAAGGTATATAGATTGAAAAATGTGTACGAAAACGCATTGTCGTTTTCGTAGACATTTTTCAATCTATATTTATTGCCACCTCGTTTCGTCTGTGTGCGTACTTAACAGTTTGTGTACCTACAGACGTAGAGTGAAAGAGAGAATATCAAAGATATTTATTTTACCTTTAAATGTAGTGAACATTTGATTTGATTTAGAATCCAACGAACATGAAATGTACACGGACCGTTGGTTTCTCATAACTATGAAGTTTTAAGTGGCGTTAACAGTTAAAAGAGAACTTTTAATCAGGCATTCCACTCTGTCCCTTGAACCTAGACGTCTGGTAATTTTAATGATATCGTAATATTAAAGTTGGTTCGATGTACATATCGTACAAACTCTTTGGGATTACATCTCAACACAAGAAAAAATCATTTTTTAAAAGGTAATCATATACGATTTACACAACTATACCGATCGAATTTTAAGGTGATGTTACACAGCTGTTATTAGAACCTTTATTTACATTGCATTAAGGTTGCTGTTAAGTCGCCAATAGAAGTAAAGATAAGAAAGAAGCTGCAAAGCATCTTTACAAACTTCGATGAACTGACAAAATCTTAGATGTTTCTCTGTATGAAATAAGCGCAGAAGCGTTCAATAAAGTGATACTTGTCTTTTTATATCCAGCAGAAGACGACTTTCAGCTGAAGATTGATGATAACATTAAATTGAAAACATTAAGATTTTTATAACGGCAGCCCACTTCACCTTTCCAATGAATACTACACATTCATTATGAAACAAAAAAAACGACATTTATGAACTTTTGAATTATTAAAAAAAATATATATTATATAATTTAATAATATAATTATATTATTCATTATCATGACGCATGACGTAGTTTGAACATCCAGAAGCGACCGCAGTCCTAGCCTTGTGTTCCAAGAACGGCGCGGGATGGAACGGCGACATTTGTTTTGATACGTAAATATTATTAACAGGGTGTTTCTTAATTCTAATGAATTGTTAATTTTATTAAACCTACTAACTGCGCCCGCGACGTCGTTCGCGTGCACTTAGATCGCTGCCAGTCTATTATCTTACTTCTAATTTTGTTTACTAATAAATGCAAATGTTTGGATGGTTGTTACTCAATCCAGACACAATCACGCCAATACGGCTGAACGGATCTGGATGAAATTTCGCACAGAGGTAGATTTTAATCTGGAATTTATACCTCTTAGGCATTCTTATCTCGTGAGTACCTACCTTGGGAGATATTCCAGATTCAAACCATTTATTTCAAATAAACCATTTACAGGTAGATACTTTAGAAAAAGAACATGCAAGAAACTCCGCGGCCACTCTTTTATATCATGTTACAAGTATGTACCTATTACAAAAATACTGTTTACGTTGTCCTTGTTGTTTCTATATGTGAGGACAATTTAAAGAAAAATGGAACTACGTAAAACAATTTAAAATATCTATTAAGATAAGCCAGATAATTTGTGAAACGCGGGCGAAGCCGCTTGCTGGTAAAACATAATGAAATCATTCACATTAATGCTTCTCTGTAAACTATATTTGAAGTTAGATTTCCAGGAATTTATGCATATAAATTATGTGAATTGCTAATGCGGGAAAGAGCCACGTACAGCTGACCGTGGGAAAAGCAACTCACAGTCAGATCTACGCCTGCTACGGAAAGAGTTTGTCCTTGTGCTTTGTTTACGGTCATGGCGTAACATAAGCTTACGGGAAACTGAACGCGTTTAAAACTAAATGGAAATTTATTAGGAATTAGAGGGATTCGGGGTATAAAGACGATATCTCCTGTGCCGCAACCAGTCAAAATTTCTGCTTCAATGACGTTTTGCTGCAAACTTTTGACTTTTAATCTGGTGCCGTTACATAATTTAGGAGGGCTTAAATTTCTTAAAAGAATGATAGGCACTCCGACTTTTAATTTAATGTTGTGTGATGGGAGACCAGGTGCACTCAAGGAATTTAAAAATTCAATAGGATGGTTAGTAGCGTCCTCTTGTTCCATTACTCTGTTAATTGACTGGTATTCTGTTGCGTTCCCTGGGACACTGTTCAATATTCTATCATTTATTGTTGCGGCCTGATCGTTGCGAGGTGTTAGAATTGCTCTTTTGCAAAGCCAGGCATTGGGTCGATTCTTCAGACCTGTTAAGTCACCATATACGGATGAAATGAGATCTTGCAGTGATGAAACCGTATTACAAAGATGCTCAGGTAGGACGACTTTTCCTTCCTCTTGTGGAAAGGTTCCTTTGCCAATTTTCAGTAAAAAGTCCGAAAACTTCTGTGCGTTTGGGTTACCTCCTGTGTGTGCCCGCATATTTATGGTGAAATGCATTGGTATAATGTTACGCCACAGACTCGAGATCTTAAGACAGGCGTTTATTTCATCAGCCCTTGTTCCTCGAGGTATCACCGGTAGTGTCTGCCTAAAATCACCGCAGAAGAGCATTGTGGCGTCACAATGCCGGTAGTCGGCCGATAGTCTTGCCTTATATCTCGAAAAGTTCTGCCGGTAGTCGGCCGATAGTCTTGCCTTATATCTCGAAAAGTTCTGTCCACCGTTTCCACCGCTTTACGGTTTGCCATTGTGCACTCATCCCATATTACCAAGCAGCAATCACGTAAAACCCTTGCTTTGTCACTGTTTCGAGAAATGTTGCAAACGGGGCTTTCTGTACTGTCCAAGTTTATTGGGATTTTGAACATTGTATGGGCGGTTTTTCCTCCAGGTAACAATGTAGCTGCTATTCTTAATGAAGCAACAGCGAGAGCAATTTTATTTTCCTTGCGTATTTGTCAAGATGACTTTGGTGAGAAACGTTTTCCCCGTGCCTCCGGGTGCATCCAAAAACAGGATTTCCCCCAAATTTCCTTCGACACTTCGACATACTCGCCTTAATATTGAACGTTGTTCCGGCGTTAATTTCGAGAGATCATTTTGCAATATTTGAGCTATTTCCGATGGATTATAATTTATTTCCGCTGTGTATTCTCTATTGATGCGTACGGGATTTAATGTTGGAGTGGGCAAACCATACTGCGACAGAGGATGCCCGCCTATAGACGTAACTATATCTTGGATATCTAGCAAGCATCGATTCAAATTACTCTCACGTAATCCATCGTTTAGTTCGTTGTCATTGTTGAGTTGCATATTCCTGAAAAAGTCTTCCGCTAACTTATCTTGATACTTTTGCCACAACTGTGTAGCATCCGAAAGTCCACAAAATACCAGCAAAATCGCAAACAAATGTCGCAAGCGTTGAGGACTGTCACTGATGCATGCTTCAGCCATTGCGTTATCCCAGTGCAGGTCTCCATCAAGCAAATGACGCGCTTGGCAGGCAGCTTGGTCCCATCAACCTTTCGTAGTTCGGCAAAAGAAGTAGGTCCTTGAACTGTATGGAGAAGTAACCGTAAGTCGTAGCATTCGAAGTTGTTTGGATGCACTGCATACACTCTTCCGATGACATGTTCTTTGAAGATGCCAGGCT
Organism: Lacanobia wlatinum; assembly: GCA_947578705.1. Lineage (NCBI taxonomy): Eukaryota > Metazoa > Arthropoda > Insecta > Lepidoptera > Noctuidae > Lacanobia > Lacanobia wlatinum. Next base: position 6,409,148 of record OX388044.1, on the reverse strand, counting down.
CATTCTCCACAGCTGTTCCACGTCTTCTACGGTTGAAAGTACCTTGCTGCTTATTATACGTGTAATATGACGGTACTTCGTCATATAACAGTGTTTTTGCAAAGTTATCTGATTGACAAAGTCGGAAAAATGCCAGCAAAGTTGTTTGTCTTGGGTTTTCTAACCTCTCTGCCACATTTTCAGGATTGAAGTAAACTCTTTGGCCGCCTTCAAGATGGACATTTAGATGTACTACAGGCGGATGTCTTTCGTGAATCGGAAAACTCAGGAGACGCCAAACCGCTTCAGAAGTACTTATATAACGGCCAGATTGAAATCTTGTAACTTCATCCTGTTCATTTCTCAAGGCAAATGTGGCCTGATCGCTACCCTTATTGACATACTTACATATGTATTTTATTGATTCAACGCTGTTGCACATTTCAACGTTAATATGCGCTTGAAATGTTTTTGACAACACCGGAGAATAAGGTACAATCCATCTATTGTCCAAAATGATTTATTGACCACGTAACCTACTTGTAGCTGTAAACCCGTCTTCTTGAGGTGATCTTCTACGGTACAAAGGATACCCGTTTTCGCCAGATATCGTAGAGTTTACAAAAGTTCTTGGGTACCTTTTAGAACAACGGTTTTCCTTCATGCAAGGTGAGTTTCTAATTTAGGGTATCGCACGGCCCATGAACCATGTGTGTTTTTATTATGTCGCGCAAGATTTGGTCCTGGTTTCGGTCAGGAAATGCAGCACTTACAACTGTGTCAATAGAATCAGGGCGATTTTTTTCTTGTAGCCAGATAAAAACGTTTCTGCCATTCAATGCTATACATGTAACACAGAACTCGACCAAAAAGTTTTTCTTTTGAGAGTAGGTTCATCATAAGCTTTAATTTTAAAACAAACACTCTAGCTATCACATCGTGCCTATCGTTAGGTGCCTGTCCTGGAAGAAGTTCTTTGGAAATTTCATTCCATTTTGGATTAGTAGTGAAGGTTATAAAGAGGTCTGGGCAGCCATATTTTCGCACATAGCAAAAAGCATCTTGCGTTCGCTCGTGTATATAACGCGGCTCACCCGTAAAACTGGATGGTAAGATAACCAACCTACCTAAGTTTTCGGCGTTGTTGTCTTGTTGCATAGCGTCGCGTAGATGCACATAATCTTCGGCGCGTAGACGTCTCTGGTTATTACGTATGTACACCAAGCGCTCAGTCTCTACTTTTGCGTACATATCGACAATAAATTGACTAAACAATCTTCTAAATCTTTGTAAATAAATAAATTGACCACGCCGTATTTGAAGCAAATATGAATAAAATTGTTGTGCTGATATTTTTTTGCTGTAGTTTGGAGCCCTTGTCATTACAAGGGCTCCAAACTATAGCAATCAATCCCATTGGATTGATTTGGTAGAGTTGGAAATTGTAGCCATCTTCTCCGCGAGTATAAATTAATGGGTATTGTAGAGCGTCATAAGCTCTGTGTGTCTCCATAATACGTTGCAAGTAATTATCATGAGTGCGGAGTAAGATATCACGTCTATCATTTTCCTGGTCTGCTAAAACGACTGCAACCTCATCCGTGACAGGAGCGTTGTACCTACTGCGGTGTTCTGTGATAGGACGTCTATCAGCGCTGATTACCATTTTGTAATTATTTTCTTGTCCTTGCGGTATTGAGTCCAACACAAATTTAAAACTATGTACATACGGATTGACTTGATGAAGCATATTTTGGAGTTCAGAAAAAAGTTGGTGGTTTAGTTGAGGAAAATTCCTATTTCTGATATTAGCCTGTTGATTGCAGTCCGATACAAAATAAATTTGAAGGAATTTGGCCTCACCTTGGGGCAGTAATGATCCTATCAGGTGGTATACCTGTCCTTGTATCTTTAAAGTTGGCATAAACGATCCCTCTGTGATTTCTTTCGCCCCGAAAGACGTCATCTGAAATGCAGCATTATATGAACGTATATTGTCCAAAAAATATTTCGACTGAGGATGTTCACCGCTTAAAAGTGATTTAATAAGCTGTGGAGGGTCTTGAAATGTTTCAATGTAGACTTTTCCGTTTGAACAACATACTCCATTGGTCTCGTTCCTCCATTTGAGAGCTCCACAGAAATTACAGCTCATGTCCATGTCACCTATGCAAGCAGCTCCATTATAGTTAATGCAAGGCAAATATGTAAAATCCGCTCTTTCTTTATTTATCCAAGGAAGTAAATTATCAGCAACATCATATTCTTGTGACTCATCGAAATCGTCAGATGAATTTGACATTCTATTAACAGTTTGACAAATCCGGTCAGCTTCTAAGCGTAATTGATGTTGTTCTGGCGTTTCTGTCTGTCTCAATGCCTCTATCCTTTCTCTTTCAGCCATTAAAGCAATCTCATTATCTTGGAGCCCGCGTGCATTATTAGCTCTTGCCGATTCCAATCGCTGTTGATGTTGATGTTCGTTTTCGAGAGCTCTGGCATCGTTGTGACGTTGATCTCTGTTTAACCGTACATCACGTTCTTCAATATTTTCAAGCTCTCGAGAAGCCGCTGTTCGAGATCTTTGAGAGATCAAGCGAGCGTCTCGATCTGTGAAAGTCTACGACTCTCGCGACAATGTATGGCGCATTCTGTCAGCCGATAAACGCGCTTCGCGTTCTTCGTCAGTTTCCAAAGATCGAGAAGCTTCTGTCCGAGATCTTTGAGAACTCAAGCGAGCCTATCGGTCTGTGAAAGTCTCCAACTCTCGCGACATTGTATGACGAATTCTGTCAGAAGCTGATAAACGTACTTCGCGTTCTTCCTCAGTTTCCAAAGATCGAGAAGCCGCCCAAGAAACCAACCAACCGACCAAGTGACAGTGAAGACACACTGGAGAAATGTCTCTGAAAAGAATTACCGCTGTAAATCCTTATTTAACTACTGAACCCTGCAAATAACCTCCCTTTGCGTGCGCTGCGAAAATTATTGATGATATAATAAAATAATAAACTCGAATTTTAGAGGACCCATCAATATCTACAAAAAGAAAAGGCAGTGATACCAAATGCCAAACTATTATTGTATGTCACTTTTTTTATGTGAACATTAATAGATACGACAAAGCAGACCACGTCATTCGCACCTTGGTATCAGTTTTATCATTATAAATCATAATTTAATTAACTTATTTTTTGAATTACTCAAATCGAACATTCAAAAGATATCATAATTTGATCAAAATAATACAATTTAGCCAAACGGTCCCTCACAGACGCGACTGACACGACGCATAGACCGACCGAATAATGAAAATAAATGTTGGTTAATGAACTTGTGTTTGTTTATGTTTGTGTTGATTAGCTGTACACCTACCACAGTGTATTTCTTTTTAACCCAAAGGTTGACTAATAGAGAAGGCCTCGATGCATTAAGTCCGCCTATGTACCACTATTGTTCATGAAGTTTAAATGAATAAATAGACTTATATTGATTTTATATTTTTCTTTAATATCAGTAAGTTTGTTGGTAATAAAAGAAATTAAGAATGAACGTCGGCTACGTTTGAAAAAAAAGAGCAGGCAAAAATAAAACCCGAGCGACGCCGATAATATTTTGATAAAAGTTGCTGTATGAAACTGTACAATGCGCACACGCGCTCAATCAAGCTGGCTCCTCTGCAAAGAGCTAGTCTATGAACGCACACTAACACAAAAGTTCGTAAATATTTGCACTAACACATTCATATACGCGTAGTCGGTCGACAGCGCGAGCGGAGCAACGAGCGACACAGCCTCCCCGTCTCAGTGCTAACGCACGACTGCCGCCTTCGCCCAAACAGAGCTTTAAACTATGGGAGCATATTGAACATTTTCTTTGCAAAATATTGATTGATTTACATGAGTAATGTTCACTTTGTAGCAATTTTTCCATGTAAAAATATTTTTAAACTTCGAAGCCGTTTGGAAGAAATATCCAAAAAATAGCATGTTGTTAAATGTTTTTTACAGCAAAACTATACGTCATACGAAAACAACAATTGTTCATATTGTTGTTTAAGAATCTACCATTTACATATACTTTTTTCTAATCTTTTGACCCAGCCGTTAATCGGGAATATCCTTTAGAAAGTAGCCTTTTGACGGCTCTAAAGCAGAGGTAGGGCCTTAACTTTAAAATCGTGTGAGGGTCGTTCTCTAGCGGAAAATCTTAACACCGCAATTCAGAAAAACGCGTCATCAATACAACGCCATCTATCGACCATGTCGTAAACCGGCAAAATATTTGGCAGCGGAAGACGTTAAAGGTAGATTTCCGTGCATCACGATCGATCGCGGCCGCGCGCCGGCTACGACTGTCGTCGATCGCTCGCGACAATAGTGATATTATGAAATGTATGGCACCGCTGCCGAGGCCCGCAACAGACGCGCGCGGCCGCGATCGATCGCGATGCACGGAATTGTACCTTAAATAAGAAAATCGTATGGAACGATAAATAACGATAAGGTATTAAAATGTTCACTTTTATTTTGCCACGTATTAAAAGTTTCACAAATAACTCAACAATTTGTTTTGGTGTTATATTCTGAATGCTTTCGTGGATTTGATTTTTTCAATATATGGCGCTCTGACTGATCAGAATACATTAGGAAGTTTCTTAGTAAACCTAAAAATATCGATTGTAAAGATAAATAACGATAAGGCATAAAAATGTTCACTTTTATTTTGGCACGTATTAAAAGTTTCACAAATAACTCAACAATTTGTTTTGGTGTTATATTTTGAATGCTTTTGTCTATATTATTTTTTCTCAATAGATGGCGTTCTGACTTATCTATTAGGAAGAGAATATACTAGGAAGTTTCTTCCTAAACTTAAAAAATCAATATCTTTTGATTTTGTGGGTTGATTTTGATGAAATAAACGCTAAATGTTACTCGGGTTATCACTTAATATTTTTAAGTACCCAAATTTGGAATCCAATCTGTGGTTTATGCGTGATGCTCCCACAAACGCACAGACAAACAGACAAAAATTTCAAAAATTGTTTATTTGTGTTTTATATCTTTTTCCTAACTTTTCTATGTAATTTTTATGCAAAAATATTAGATGTACAGACACGGTTAGTCTACAATTTTGTTATATGTATAGAAGATATTAATCAATTATTTAAAAAAATAATCGCGCATAGAGGTAGTTTATGTCGGGTACGTTAAGTGGTCGTCCTTTGTAAGACGACAAAAATGGCACCGTGTAGAACAGAACGTCGTGACGCTTCGGAGTTACTGCCGGTGCGCTGCGGTGAATCCGTGGTCTCTGATTTTGTGGATGCCAGAGCTAGGTATGCTCTGCTTTCTTCTTTCTTCGATCTACTTTTAACTGACGAAACCCTGTGCGATTTACCAATTATACACTTCTTAATATTTGAAATGAATCAGAATAGTTATATTTTTAACCTTTTTTATTTTTATTTATTTATTTAAATTTTAAGTCAGCGGTGCTATTTTAATAAATGTTTATTAACCTAATCTATTATTAATATTTTTTTCTAATTTTATAAACCCTTATTAGCATTTATATTGCTATTCTTGCGGCGATCGACTGGACTACTAGCCGCAATCGACCGGTTGGCTATCCCTAACTCTGGCATATAGGGAATATGCTCGGGCTATGTAAATAAATTTATTACTTAACCTGTTTGTCAAAAAATAGGTATAAATGTAAAAATATAATATAAACAGTGAAAACATACTAAAAATTGGTTGAAAAACTAACGAGATTTATTTATTTAATAATGTCTCTCCAACGACTTAATTCACTAAGACTTGCACAAAAAAAAAACTTGCCAAGTGCGAGTCGGACTCGCGTGCAAAGGGTTCCGAACGAATTTCTTATTTTAACATGTTATTTTAACACTACAAACTTCCAAAAGGTTTTCCTGTAATCTTTAGGTAAAAAAAGATCTTTTATCTCCATTTTTTTTTTCAAAATTTTTGGCTCAGTAGTTTCGGAGATAAGGGGGGGGGGAAATGGTCATTTTTCGTTTAATTTCTTGAATAACTTCAAAACATTTATTTTAAAATTATGAAAAAAATATGAATAAAACCCTCCCAGTAAGCCCTTTCGTTTGATATGTCACAGGATGTTGTTCAAAATTATTATAATTTACGTAACACGTCCGTGTTTGGGTCACAGGAGTCCATATGTGTACCAAACTCCAACAGAATCGGTCCAGTGGATCCGGAGAAAACTGGCTGTGACAGACGGACAGACAGACAGACACCCGAGTGATCCTATAAGGGTTCCGTTTTTTTTTTTCGGAATCCTAAAAAGAAAAAGATCAGATGTTATGAAGTAGGGTGAACTTGTCACTAACAGGAGTGCATAGCACTTTCGAAAAATTTCACATACTAAAGCAAAAACCCACTACTGACTAAATACGTACAGATATAACACAAATATAACAGATTAGAACGAACAGATGGAAGATACCTGTAGTTAGAATGTAATTTATTGCACACCAAAAATAGTTACACAATTCTGTCACACAGACTTAATTCCATGGGTACGGCCGCGGTCTTGTCGCTGACAGCGATATCTACCAGAAAATCTTATTAGGGTTGAATATCCGAAGGTTAACCAACGGAACCCTATAACTAAGCCTCCGCTGTACGCTGCCGGTTTTATCGACTACTACTTGAAACTGTCTCTTTCGCGGAATCGCCGTTTTCTATGGCAGCTATATGAGCGTGACGCCGTTGACGTCAGGGGCTACCACGGACTTCTCTTTCTAATTACCAACATAAAAGCTTTATAACATCGTCGCTGGTGAAGTTGATACGCATTTTAATTAGCAAAAAAATCAGATTTGCATTACACATTCCTTCCTGAGCATAGATGCAACAAAACTGTTTTGTAGATGATGTCTGTTTTGTGCGTACAGGTAAGGCTACTAAATTCCCTGCCAGAGTCAGTGTTTCCTGATAGCTAAAACCTGCAGGAGTCTTTAAGTCAAGATTGAATAGGTTACTTCCATGCAAGCATGCTCCATCTTCGACCACATAATTGTTTACCATCAGGTGAGATAGTAATAAAATATAGTAAAAAAAAATACTTAAAAAGAACATTACTAAAAAGGTTTGACGTAAATAAGACCTAAAACGCTTATTACACTATTAAATTTTCAGGAATCTAATTAGGAACACAATTTAGGAATTAGTGCGGTCGGAACCTTCCAATTGCACTAAATCGGAATCTAACTGTTCTAATTTCAATTACACCTTTCGATTTCCTAATTAGATTTCCTACAAACTGAATAGCGTAATAAGCGCTTAAGGCAGCAAACGTAACTGATATTTTACGAGATAAACTTGAGATTTCACCTTTAACGAATCCTCCCACGAATAAGGAAACTTTATTCTTAAAACCTAAATAAATAAGGCATTTTAATTATATCTAAATGTCACGGGTTCAGCGAGTATGTATGTGTAAGTAATAAAACATTTTACAGCGATAAAATGGGAGGGAGGCGCGTCCCTTCAGATTATCTTTTATGGACCTTCCATTCGTGTTAATGGTTTTTTTATAGTGTAGGAGCCTATTTTATTGTTTTTATTTATATTTCTGGCCTTAATAATAGTGTATCGACTTTTCACTTACTTTAAAATGGCATTTACTTTTGCCATACAACGTGGCAATGCTTTCAGTCTCTTCAACACATTTCCAGCAGCAAAAAAATTTTTGATGCTATATTTTAATTTGTAGTTTAGTTTAATTGTTAATTATAGTTTGTTAAGTTTGTAACTAATAAAAAAATGTTATATTTTCACATGCCGAAATAAGAATGCCTGATTTGTATACGTATAATAATAGATATTTATTACGGGATAATCAACGTTCAAGGAATGAGAACTCTATGGAGAGACAGCTGATTCAGGGCCAAGTGGAAAGCAAGAGAGCACGCGGTCGACCACCAACTCGCTGGACTGACCTGATACAAAAAACTACCGAGTCTACTATGGTCCAGTATACACGTAACGCGACCAACCGGCACAAAATGGAAGCGCATCGATGAGAGAGCAGTTCTCGGGAAAGACGAACACGACCCATCGAACATCTCTCCATGTTTCTCATCTGCGCAACCACGACCACTCTGGCAAGTTTCAGAAGAAGAAGAATCAACGTTAGATACTTGTAAAAATAAAGTAAGCCGTTGGTCCCGGCCCGGGTGTCATTTGTAGATCTTTGGCAGTCGTTACGGATTGTCAGAAGCCAGAAAACCTGATACCAGTCTTGCCAAGAAGTACTGTATTACATTGTTTGTTTTTTCCAGGATAACCATAATCCCTGAAAGTTCCTACGGAGCGGTTCTAGAATTCCTTCATTGATAGAAAATCACTCGTCGTTTTATCCCAGAATAATCCCGTTTCTATGGGAGCGAAGCCGCGGTAGCCAGCCGTATGGTGTTGGCCGGTACCATATGCTGCCATAAAATAATAATACCATCCCATCACTTCCCGTGGGTGTCGTAAGAGGCGACTAAGGGACTCGCCAGAGTTTGGGCAGCAGCGTTCTCTGTAAAAATCAACACCATACACTGCGATCTCCAACCTTTTGGGAGGCCTTTGGGGGAGGCCTATGTCCCGCAGTGGACGTCTTGTGGCTGATATGATGATGATGAAGCCGCGGTATATGCTAGTTAAAATGACGAAGGCAATTATATTTATAGTGTGTAAGCGTACTGGAAGATGCAGTGTTGAAATGCCTCCCGCAAGGTGGACCGATGACCTGGTGAGGGTCTTACCCGCGACCCTGACCAGATCATCGGTCAACCGATGGATTCAACGCGCACAGGACCGGTTATTGTGGTGACGCTTGGGGGAGGCCTATGTCCAGCGGTGGACGGCTTTCCGCTAATATGATGATGATGATGATGTGTGAGCATATTGTACGTAGTATGTAAACCACCATAACATTGGTTAAAGCAACTGTATTTTCTTTAAATGTTCCTTGTAAAGAAAAACGACCATTTATATTGAAAGAAACTTCGTAATAACTTCTTACATAACATTGTTGATATTGAAATCGTGCCAAGAAACTTGGGTTCCTTTTGTGTTTTTTTCTTAAGAAAAACATGAAAATGATCATATTTCATGTGGCTTTGTAGTTTTGTTGGCCATTTGAATGGTACAAAGGCAGTCTCAGGTTTTAAGAAAATACTAAGCCTGTTTTGGCTTCTACTCATTCTACTTTTACGGAACCCTAATACTAAGCCTCCGCTGTCCATCCGTCCGTCCATCTGTCTGTCAGCGGGCTGTTTCTCAAGGACCGTAATAGATAGACAGTTGAAATATTGACTGTGTGTGTATTTCTATTGCCGCTATAACAACAAATAATAAAAATTATATTAGATTGAAAATTAATTGGGGCTCCATACCATGAAACCCATGCAACTGAAAAAAGTACGTATCTTGTGTAAGAGTCCGGCTCACACTTAGCTGGTATTTTGGTACTATTTTTTTTTCAAGTGCCTGGAAATTTATTGAAAACATTTTGTTTACTGGCACTTCTTACTTTCTTCTTGATTAAAAACCGGATTTGGAACAAAAAATAATATAATAAATTATGTTTATTCGTAAACTTTTTAATAAGTTTCAGCTTATAAGAGTACCCGCCTCATGAGAGATATTCTATTAGAAGCTTTTATAACCTCATAAGAAGCGGAAAAGTTTCGGAAGGAAATTTCAGCTTAAGACCGACTTTAACGAGGGATTCGCCTCAGTTTGGGATTTAATTATCTAGTTACGATGTTAGAAAGTAACTTGAAAATTGTTACAAAAAAAACACCTATTATTTTTTTTCATGTTGCCTATTCAAAAAATATATAGAAGATATGCGGAACAGAGAGTTAAGTCCCGCAAACCTCCATTGAAAAGGGAGGATCCTACGAGCGGACGGTTATTGTGTCCGGTGTGGGCAACTGCCCGATAGTTGATATTTGGACTGATGTGTATTGTATATGTTCAAATCGCTCGCGGAACTCTGATACTGCGATACAGGATTTCGTTTCTTTTTTCGGATATAGATTTTTCTACGTTGCGTAACAAATATTTCTAGATAAGTTCTTTATTATAAAATTTACTAGCTGCCGCCCATAGCTCCACCCGCGTGAATGTCGGAAATTATCCTGAAAGAAAATAATCCCAGGATAAAAAAGTACTCCACGTATTATTCCAGACTATAATCTACCTGTGTGCCAAATTTCATCAAGATTCGTTCAGCCGTTCTGATGCAATAGAGTAACAAACATCCATATGTCCGAACGTTCGCATTTATTACACCGTTGACAGCGATAGGACGAATTTTTCGATGCCCTCATGAGTTCTTTTAATTCGTTGGTACTTTTATACATATTTTCTACTACCTTGTATATACTATCTAGTCTTTTGTAGAAAATAAATAATAATTAAAAGTATGACATAATAACGTAATTAACGAAGATATTAAAACATTTAATATTATGTAGTATATAGAAGTAAAGATTAGCCTCTTTCCGTTTCTTCACCAACGTTCGTTTATTGTGTTTTTTTATGGCCCAAAAACTCAAAATGGTTCAGGGGCTGGCGTATACTCCCTAGACGTCAACATTAATTTTCACCTACCACTAGGCGAACACAGCTCGATTTTCCAATGCGAGTGTGTTGCCCTAATTCAAGCCGCAACAGCCTTAAAGCGTCTAGGGATACACAACTACGCAATAACATTCGTATCTGGCAGCCTAGCTGTGCTCAAAGCCCTAGAAAACAAACAAACCAACAGTAAATAAATCTTTGAATATCACCTCGACCTGGAGAATATATCACAACAATGACGCAGATGAACTTGCAAAGAGAGATTCCGAGATGGCAGTGTTAGGCAATAGGCCCATACCCACTCCTCCCCCTACCTTTCTCGCAGTTTCGTTCACGGATTCACCAGAGATCAACTGAACTTCATAATAACAAATGTTCACGGCACTTAGCACTGCCATTTTTGACTGCTAGCAGTCAGTGCCAAGTCTACATCCGTGACTAACAAAACGACTACTCAGCCTAAGTAGAAATAACCTCAGAATAATTATAGGGACAACCACGGGCCATTGCATCGTAAACAAACATCTCTTTAACATAGACGCCACGGACAGCCCACTCTGCAGGGGCTGCTTTGACGCTAAAGAATCAGACACCCACGTCATCCTGGAATGCGAGGCCATGGCTACCCAACGACAACAAATCCTCGGAATGGTGTGGTCGCTTCGCGAAGCCTGTTAAGGTCCCAGGAAACTTCTGTGCTTCTGGGCGGAGTTAGGCTGGCTAACTTAGCTAGGAAACCTACGCTCAACAGACCGAATGGGAGTCTCAATGCGGAAAATGGAGTCCTGCTACTAGGTTTTTTAGTACACCAAGGTAACTTACAGTGTGTTAAGTTTCATCAAAATCTGTTTAGAGGGCCTAGACAACGCAATTGACAGACAACTTTTACACTTAAAATACTACTAGATTTTGCCCGCAACTTCGTAGGCACATATCCCGTTTTTACCCCTTCCTGTAAGAATTTCGGGAAATCCTCTCTTAGTTCTCCCTTGCAATCCCCAAGGAACCTCCATACCAAATTTCAGCTTTCTACAACTGCTAGTTTCGGCTGTGCGTTCTCTGACAGTCAATCAGTCAGTCAGAAACGGAAGAATTTTATAAAGAAGGTTTCGCCCGTTTGAATGTCGAAGTATTAAAAAGCCTATGTCCTTCTTCAAGGTCTAATCTACCTCTGCACCAAATTTCATCCAAATTCGTTCAGCTGTTAAGACGTGAAGAGATAACAGACAGACAGTTACTATCCCGTTTATAAATAAAATAAATAAATTATGGATTGTATAATGTTACCTATTAATCGCATGTAATTTAGCACCACATAAACTTCGCAACTAGGTTAGTGAAAGCACTGGGACTTACAGCTTAGTACGGCTGCTATTCCAAATGCGTCTAGTGTGGCTACGCAGGTCCTCCTAGTGACCTTTGCGTTCCAGGGCCACGGTGACTCTTTCGAACAAAGTCCGCAGCCCCAGATTGAGCTTAGTACCTATGAGTTACCTAGGACCCTACTAACTTAACATAGCCCTATAACAATTACCAAGCACCCTAGTTACCCTAACACCCTAACCTATCATACAAACCATATACCAAATGTAAGTCACGCCGGTTTTACGTGCGGGAAGTCTGTTACAAGGAGACCTACAGTAACAGATGGAATTAGGGTAGGAATAGGGATTTTGTGTACGTCGTGCAATGTACACAGAAAATGGTTATCTCACTGCCGATCCCACAGACTCCTAGGATCGATTACAGCTAAAAGTGTCTTGGCCGCAGTGAGAGGAGTTGTAAAACTCGACTTCAGCTTGATGACTAATTTATTACAATGATTAACTTAATTATATGCAACATTTGTGGTAAATACACAGTGATACCTATTTAAATGTGTGCTATGTGTGTATCGAACCGATGAAACGAAGATCTCAGGAGGTTACTTCTTAGCGCTGATGGTGCGCCGGTGTTGCCGGCGCGTGGTACGAATTTATGTCGCTCTTGAGGCTGCTCTCTCGAGAAATGCTTAAAAACAGCGTGCAGATGAAACAACTTTTCGCTGACATTTACTCGAAAATTAGATCTGAAAAAAAAAATAGGTAGTAATCTAACATAACATGATGATACGTAATTTGGTTTAGCCAGAATGTATGTATCGGTATCAAATAATAAGAAAAAAAAAACACCTCCAAATCGTTGAGATGAAACCATTTTACTCATTCATTTTTTAACAAAAGTCTAAAAAAAATATCTACTACTTTTTTTTTAATATGTGTTATTTTGTTATAATATTTACAAATGGCGGGTAACGGAGTGGCGCGTAGAGGAGTAGCTAGCTCCGTTTATATGCACAAGGTCATTGGCATGTATACAAGCGTTAACGCTGACGCTGTGATGCTGTTGATGGTATTGCCTGTTCACGGTTAAACAGTTAGGTTGGGAACTTTATATGAATCTATACATCATTCTATGTACAGCTAATATAAAATCACTTAACGATAGTTGCTTATAAGTATTAATAAAAGAAACACTTCATAAAATAAACAGCGCATCTACCCACGGAATATGGGAATAAATAAAGCCAATATAGGCTTTAGCTCAATACCATTTGATTGATTATAGCAAATGTTGACTTTTATTGTGTGCTTCATGTAATCACGTGGGATATTTTCCTGTATGTATTCTGGATAAAAGGTAAAAGTCAACGAACGCGTATTTTCACAAATATAGTTTTGATTTCTCCCACGTGCCATTTTGTTTCAGTTCGGCACAGAACGTTTCTTTTAAAAAAAAAAACAATACTAATTAAGTAGCTACTAGGCATGGAGTTGACATCCAGTCTCAACTTCGGCGCCACCTTCGAGTACAAAGCCCAAACTGCGGCCAAAAATCTGGGCATCCTAAATAGGGTGAAGCGATACTTCAGGCCTGGACCGCTTTTAACCCTATATAAAGCGCAAGTACGATCCTGCATGGAGTATTGTAGCCACCTTTGGGATGGCTCAGCTAAGTATCAGCTTGCCGCGCTTGACTCGGTGGAACGCAGAGCTAAGAGGCTCATCGGTGACGTAAAACTGGTGGATGCCAAGCTACATAGCTTGGCTCATCGCCATAAGATTGCCTGCTTGTCGGTCTTCTACAGATTGTACCGTGAGTGTGCCCAAGAACTCCACGACCTCATCCCACCGGCCCCCTTCTACAAAACTTTTTTTTTTTTTTTTGTGGGAGGTTTGTTAAATTTTTAATTTAATTTTTATTCGTAGGAAGAATTCAAAAGGGCAGTTCACCTAACCCAACATGACCCTATGTGGGTGTAATAATGTCAAACAGTTTTGAAGAAAATAGCCTAAAGCAGATAATTTTATGTACAAGGAAAAAAAAAAAACAAAAAATAATTGACAAACCTTAAAATATAACTGGAACTGTATCAAATTTAGGGTACCTATTCATTTCAGAACATGTTAAATTAAGTAATATTATATCTTTTTCACCCACATACACAAAAATAGCCAGTAGCGAAAACAGGGCCACTTTTAATTCATTCACAATTTACTAGGTACTATACGGGTAAATGATACTAATGAATATGAACAACTGTAAAAATAAAATCGACTCTGAATGACGAAAAAAAAAATCCAGCTGTTCAGTTGGGGTATCTTACGTTTGTATAAGCGATTTCAGTAGCGCAGCATTAATGCTGTCTCGCTTCTATGGCGCTACTGTAGTCACCACGGCGCACGAGTGTATGAGTAGCAATGCAGTATCGTAAATACGAGTATGTGAGCGAAGGGTTAAGCCCAGCCTGCCAAGGTTGCGGAATTCTGCCAGGATTGCGCAATTCTGCCAGAGTTGCGGAATTTATTCAAAAGAATCACCGCGGTCCTGGAACGCAAAGGGCATTAGGGGGAATATGGATGGGGTTTAGTCAGTAAGAGTCTGACACTCCCTTCTGCACTGCCCATAGTTGGAGGAGTCATTTGATGATTTCCCATCCTTAAAAAAAGGGTTAAAACCAACGGCAGCAGCACGAATGTAACGCGATCTTACGACGATGTTATTATTGTAAATGGTCGCGATGGGCGACCGGTACTCGTCAAAATGCTGGGAACTTCAGAATTTTTTCGCGATTTCAGATTCGATCGAAGAGTTTAAGTTTGTGTCAATATTCATGTGTACTTTCACCCTCTGAAAGGTTGTCAACGAATTTAAAGTCACCAATATACTGCAACGGTGATGGAAAACTTTGGTTGCCGACATCCTTACTATCCTTATCCTTACCAATCTATACATATAATAAATCTATACATATAATAAAATCGTAGACTAACCGTGTCTGTACATTGAATTTTTTTCCATGAAAATTACACAGAAAACTCAGGAAAAAGGTATAAAACACAAAAATGCAATTTTTGAAATTTTTGTTTGTTTGTCTGTGCGTTTGTGGGAGCATCACGCATAAACCACAGATTGGATTGCAAATCTAAGTACTTAAAAATATTAAGTGATAACCCGAGTAACATCTAGCGTTTATTTCATCAAAATCGACCCACAAAATCAAAAGATATTGAATTTTTAAGTTTAGGAAGAAACTTCCTAATGTATTCTGATGAGTCAGAGCGCCATCTATTGAGAAAAAAATAAAATGCACGAAAGCATTCAAAATTGTTGTGTTATTCGTGAAACTTTTAATACGTGGCAAAATAAAAGTGACCATTTTTATACCTTTTCGTTATTTATCGTTACAATCGATCCACAAAATCAAAATCAAAAAGAAACTTCCTACTGTGTTCTGATCAGTCAGAGCGCCATCTATTGAGGAACCAAAAAATGCATGAAAGCATGAATGTTACACCAAAACACATTCATTGAGTTATTTGTGAAACTTTTAATACGTAGACGTAGCAAAATAAAAGTAAACATTTTAATACCTTATCGTTATTTATCGTTACATACGGGCTTCTTATTTAACGTCTTCCGCTGCCAAATATTTTGTCAGTTTACATGGTCGATAGATGGCGTTGCACTGATGACGCGTTTTTCTGAATTGCGGTGTTAAGATTTTCCGCTGGAGAATGACCTCACGCGATTATTAAACACTGTCGTAGTTCGTAGGAATTTCGGTTTGGTCTCTGGAAGGTCTTAAACGAATAGGGGCCAAAATTGCTTAAATCTCTGAGTTGTGCTGGTTTCGTTTAAAGTGCTTTTATCGTAGAGTCTTAAACTGATTTAGAACTCAGTAGTTTTGTGAAGTACTGGACGGTTCGACTTGCAGATCAGGCCTGTAGGGTTCCGTACCAAAGGTGCTGACAGGACTCTA
Organism: Lacanobia wlatinum; assembly: GCA_947578705.1. Taxonomy (NCBI): domain Eukaryota; kingdom Metazoa; phylum Arthropoda; class Insecta; order Lepidoptera; family Noctuidae; genus Lacanobia; species Lacanobia wlatinum. The sequence goes on along the minus strand of OX388044.1, from coordinate 6,393,236 downwards.
CTTCTAAGGCCTCCGCGATTGATTCCGTTTAGAGCGAAGCAACGAACGGTTCGATTTGCGAAACAAGGCTAATAATAATAAGGTACCGTACCAAACGTGGTCACGGTGACGGGAGCGATCGATTTTGGTGGGGCTACTCTCTAAGTCCGAAGTCCATAGTTTCGGGCTTAGTTGCGGACGTATTCTACTCCGTATCACCTACAGACTTACGATTACTCCCGAACCCGAACTAAGAATGAATGACAACACGATTTCACAGTAACTGTTAAATCGAGTTATCATTAGTTCTCTGTGGTTAGGTGATACGGAGTAGATTTTTTTTTTTACTATAGATAGGCATACGTTTGACCACTATCTCACCTGATGGTAAGCGATGATGAGGTTGAAGATGGAGCACGTTTGCCTAGAAGCAACCTATTCACTTTTGTCTTAAAGACTCCCAGGTTGCCCGCAACTAAGTTTTTAATTCGTGCTAAGTATCAGACGGTTCGATTTGCGAGCCAAGGCAAATTATAGGGTTCCGTGCCAAAGTTGCTACTGGGACCCTATTATTTAAGCCTTCGCGTACGATCTTGATTCGTGCGAACCAAGTCGATTTTTAGGGTTCCGTACCAAGGTTGCTAACGGAACCCTATTTATTAATAAGCCACCGCTGTCCGTCTTCCTACAGTTTATTAATCGACTTCAAAAAAAGGAGGAGGTTATCAATTCGACTGTTTTTTTTTTATGTTTATACCTCATATTAACCGACTGGATGAACCAATTTTCATGATTCTTTTTTTATTTGAAAGCTGGTGCTTCCCGTGTGGTCCCATTGCCACCACGTCAGAATCTGATGATGGAAACCCTGAGGAATCGAGGGCAACTCTCGAAAATTGTAGGCACGTATTTGGTAAAAACTTGATATTCGTGTGTATATCGGGTGATACTACAAAAGAATGAAAGTTTGGATCAGACCTGATTATGGAGACGACAGAGAGTCAAGGGAACTCCACATCGGTATGTAGGAACTACCAAGTGTTTGGGCTTATTTCATTCGTATTGACGAGACCTTTACACCGAAAGCACTTAGTAAGTTTTATTTTCATAACATAACATCACGCCGGTACGCTGTGAATGGGTACGCAGGTACCACTCGGAAGTCGGTGTCAAAAAGCGAAAAAAACTAAAAACACCGACTTCCGAAATTAAAGTTATTTTATACTTTGTAGTGTTTTGTTTTGGAAGTCGGTTACATTTTTTGTAAAAAAGTTTTTTTCGTTTTATTTCTGTCTCGCTGATATAAAAATGTCTTCCAGAAAAAGGTCGAATCTTTCACAATATAGCAAAATTCTCAAAGTCGGGTTTGTTCGAACACTATTCTAACTAACTCGAGAACGGCTCGACCGATTTTCATAGTTTTTGTGTTTTATTCGGGACGAAGACTAATTCCTTCGTCCGGAATAGCATAATAAGAATTAAAATGCAAAAAAAAAATGAGTATGTTGGTAGGGCAGGTAGGTAGGGTAGGTAGGGTAGGTAGGTAAGGTAGGTGAGGTAGGGTAGCTATGGTAGGTTGGTATGGTAGGTAAGTAGGTAGGTAGGGTAGGTAGGTTAGCGTCGGTAGGTAGAGTAGCCAGTTGACGGGAGCGAAGCCGCGCGGGTCAGCTAGTTCTTACTAATATTATAAATGCGAAAGTAACTCTGTCTGTCTGTTGCGCTTTCACGCCAAAACTACGGAACTGATTTTAATGAAATTTGGTACAGAGATAACTTAGAGCCAGAGAAAAGACATGTGCTACTTTTTATCCCAGGAGTATGTTCCCTAGGGACCACGCGGGCGAAGCCGCTGGCAGAAGCTAGTTGAAACTCGTATAAAAAAACCCAAGGGTTTTTATTTATCAATGGTTGCCGATCGTCAATTTTAAAATTAGATCACACTCATCCCGCGCAAACAAGCATGCTATCAACACTACGATTCAATCGAAAACAGAACAGAGTACTGCTATAAACTTTATTGTTGTTTCACAGCTGTCGTTCTGTCGCAGATCAGTCGACGACTTTACGATGTTTTAATCGTCGTACCGTGAATAGGATTTAGTAATACATGTGTAGTAAAGTTAGGAGGAGTGTAGACGTTAAGGTGTTGGTTATACGGGCAACATTTTCAGAAATATTTGCTGCCGGCTGCAAAGAGTAAGGTAGTTGTTACACTGATGGATAATTAAGATAAAGAGTCTTACAGCCGCACTCACAGATGTTTATTAACGTAAATGGAACATTACTAGAACAATCTATTAGATTGTCATCTGAAAAACTGCTGTGAAAATATCGCTTGCTTTTTGAACACACTAAAGGCGTGACGCGATAATGCGACAACGATCTGATCACTGATAATTTTTCATAAACTGAAAGAATATAAAGAAAAAAGCTGTTTTCGAGGGTTATCTCGAATCGTCACGCCCAAAAGTTCGATGACTTCCAACCGCCGCCGGAGCAGACCGGTTTTTGAAAAGGCTACAGTACCATGGGCCACATACAAACCCTCAGGCAAATAGTTCAAAAGACCGAGCAATATAATCAGCCTCTGTGCCTAGCGTATGTGGACTACGAGAAAGCCTTCGACACCGTCACCGTCGAGACCTGGGCTGTCCTGTCCATGCAGAGTCTCAGAGTCCTCAGAGTCAAATCGACTGCCGCTACGTAGAGGCGATGAGATGTCTGTATAAGGCCGAAACAATGACCGTCCAAGAACAGGGCACAAAACCAATCCAACTGGTTTGAGGTGTAAGACAGGGAGACGTTATCTCTCCGAAACTGTTTACGAACGTGTTGGAGGACGTTATCAAGACGCTTGGTTGGAAAGGACGGTGCATAAACATTAACGGTCAGTACATCTCACACCTCCGATTTGTGTCATCATGGCGGAATCTTTGCAGGAGCTGGAGGTGATTCTGAACAACCTGAGCGAATCTTCAAGGCGGGTGGGTTCGGGGTGAATCTGGACAAAACCAAAGTTATGTACAATGGACATGTCACCCCGAGATCTGAAATCGTAAATGGCGCTGCCTCGAGGTTATGCAAGAATACATATATCTAGGCTTTGGCCTAGATATATGTATTATATATGTATTATACAACTTGGGCGGCACAACTTTGAGAAGGAAGCGACCAGAAGAATTCGTTTGAGCTTTCTTCGCCTTTCTTGAGCGGCATTCGGCTAGCTGCGTGATATCTTTAAAATCGTCGATTCCACAATTCCTTAAGACCAGGGTCTATAACCAGGGCGTGCTACCCGTAATGACTTACGGAGCCGAAACGTGGACACTCACCATAGGCCTGGTCCACAAATTCAAGATTGCTCAGCGTGCAATACTCGGGGTTTCTCTGGTGGATAGAATTCGCAACGAAGTCATTCGCCAGAGAACTAAAGTCACCGATATTGCACGTAGAATCAGCAAGCTGAAGTGGAAGTGGGCCGGCCATGTTTGCAGACGGACAGACGGTTGATGGAGCAGACATGTGTTAGAGTGAAGACCGCGTATGGTCAAACGTAGTGCGGGACGCCCTGCGGCACGATGGATCGATAATTTAAAGAAGGTGGCTGGCAGCGGATGGATGCGGACTGCTGAAGACCGGGATGGTTGGCGCTCTTTGGGGGAGGCTTACGTTCAGCAGTGGACGAAGATTGGCTGAAATGATGATGATGATGAAACAATCATGAAATTTTATTTTAAATACCTTCAACAGCGATGAAGTTATAAAGCTTCAAAGATTACAATTAGAAAGAGAAGACCGATATGAACTTTGACGCCTTCACAGTTGCAATATAGAAAACAGCGTTTACGCGAGAGAGACAGATATATTTGTTTAAAATTATTTTATCTCGCTTGTTTTTCGAGTTATTTTGATTCTATTTTCAATCTTCTTCTTCTTGTCGTGTAGGCAGTAAGGTCTTACGACCCAATGGTAATATTATTATATGTATGCATATTTTTAGATAAACTGTATAGACAATTAAAATAAAATTAATGCATATTCCCTATTACCATAAATTTTTGACAAATTGCGACTGAGGTGCGAATGCGAACGTTGCTTTAAAATTGGTAGTTTGGCCTCGGATTGAGAAAATATGCGTCACCTCCGCGCTAAACATCCATCGCTCAGTATAATGCTATGGACATATTTCTTTGAATAATATACCCGAAGCCAAATGTTAATTGTGATACGAGACGTAGTATAGTACGAGTAAAAAATATCGAAGGCACTTAAAGACACTATTTATTAGGCCATCATTCCCAGTCTAATGCATAACGAAAGATATTGACTACTTGAAACCTTTCCTGCACTTAAGCTTGTATTTCCGTTCGTAAAAAAAACTAGACAACAAAGGTTTCTCTTTCTCTTTAAATAAGAAATAATAAATGTGATAATAAATCTGCCTAGTTTTTTAGGGTTCCGTTCATTATTCCGTTTTCGTTGGTTACCCTTGGGGAAAAGGGTAACCAACGAAAACATATTACTAAGTCTCCGCTGTCCGTCCGTCCATCCGTCCATCAGTCTGTCTGTCAGCGGGCTGTATCTCAAGAACCGTAACAGGTATACAGTCACAGATTGTGTATTTCTATTGACGCTATAACAACTAATAATAAAAAAATATGGTTTATTGTACGGAACCTTAACCTTAACCTTGCTTACCTCTGGAAATCTACCCGCCAAGAAATGCTCTAAATAATAAATGACAGGTAGGTATATTGATTTTCCAAAAAGCTAAGGATTCACGAATTAATTCCAACTATTAACTTACAATGAAAAAAAAAATTTTGGCACATTGATGATTTATAAAGCGGACTCAATTTTGTTTGACTATAACTTTCATACAATTATTACGTTCGAAATAAGTTACGTTAAACTGCAAAATTAACTTATTTACAATCTGGGTTATTAAGTTTTCAGGGTTTTGTACCCGAAGCTTAACCAACGAAACTCTATTACTAAGCCTGCGCTGTCCGTCCGTCCGACCGGACGAACGCGTCCGGTCGTCTATCTGTCAGCGGTGTTAAGAACCATAACAGGTAGACAGTTGAGAGTGTGTATTGCTATTACGAAAAATACTAAAAATTAAGTTTTATGGTACGGAACCCTTCGTGGGCGACTCTGACTCACACATGGCCGGTTAAACCTGAAATGTGAATGTTAAGCCACTTTGCTGCTGCAACATCAGACCTGGTACAATAGTACCTACTGTATTGTCTCCAAAGTTACAACAGTATCCAAGGTTTAAGCTTAAGGCTGCTCTCTCGAGAAATGCTTAAAAACAGCGTGCAGATGAAGCAACTTTTCGTCGGAATTTACTGAAAAATTACATCTGAAAAAAAAAATAGGTCTATCATGTCTATCTGAAAACCAAACAAACCAAATTTGGTTTTGCCGGAATTTATGTATCGGTATCACATAGTAAGAAAAAAAATCACCAAATCACCTCCAAATCGTTGAGATAAAACATTTTACTCCTTCATTTTTTCAAAAGTCAAAAAAGAAAAATATCTACTGCTTTGCAATACAAACGAAAATAATTTATAACAAACGAAAAAAATAGAATATGCATTGATTTATAAAAAACCCAAGATGCACAGTCTCGAACAAATGCAACACTCGAAACTGTCGTCAAAAATTGACATGTATTAAGTGTCATGTGTGAGTTGTGTGTAGTTATACTACAAAAATTTTTTTTTTGCAAATTAAACCTTACACGGATCGCTTAAAGTTGTTTTTACAAAGCAGTGCAGTATGGTGAGTGATGCGCAATTTTTTTGCAAATTCAACCTTACACGTATCGCTTAAAGTTGTTTTTACAAAGCAGTGCAGTATGGCGAGCGATGCGAGACTGTTTGAAACTTGCGCACAATTATACATTATGCGCTTGTTTTTTGCGAACGTTTTTGAGATGCTGAGTATGTATCTTGGGTTTTTTTTTATATCAATGAGAATATGTGTTATTTTTTTATAATAAATTAAAAATGCGGGTAGCGGAGTGGCGCGCAGAGGGGTAGTTAGCTTCGTTTATACGCACAATGTCACTGGCATGAATACAAGCCTTAATCGAATGCCAGGAAGCGTTTGAAAAATGTATTACTAACTAGCTGACCCGCTCAAGTTCGTTTGCTTCAAACTTTTCATTAACGTTCCGCTCCTATTGGTCATAGCGTGATGTTATATTGTCTATATATAGCCTTTCTCGATAAATGGGCTATCCAACACTAAATATTTTTTCAATTCTAATTAGCAGTTCCTGAGATTAGCGCGTTCTACCAAACAAAGACAGTCTTCAGCTTTCTAATATAAGTAGAAATGCAACCGAAAACATACCTCGCCATCTTAGATGAATTAAATAGGACAAAAAATGTCAAGAAAAAAAAAGTTTTTTACTAAAAATACAATCGACTACACTTTAATTTCGGAAGTTGGTGTTTTTGGTTATTTTTCGTGTTTTTACACCAACTTCCACATTAAAGTTATTTTATACTTTGTAGTGTTTTGTTTTTGGAAGTCGGTTGTAGTTTTTGTAAAAAAAAATATATTTTTCACTTTTAGTGGTCCCTACCTGCGTACCCATTAAAAGCGTACCGGCCTGATTTTATGTTAAGAACTGATGTAAACAATAAAAATACATGCGATTACAGCAATTCCGATCCATTTGCTATCATTTAATGAAGAGTTCCGTTGCCTACCTCCGAAGTTCTTCATCAGATCTTTACCAAATTGAAATGGGACCAGTCCAGGAAAATACTCTTCCAAACAAAAAGAATCATCCGAATTGGCTGACAATTGGCGAAAATATCGCTGAACAAATATTTTTCATGGGATCTCATCATCAGATTCTAATTTATACCTTCCAGCATCAGCTCAGCAATACTCTGAGATGATGATTACAAGGCAACAAATATCTGAATCCGTTTATGAAAAACATTGGATGTGCCTATAAAATATGAGGGTTTCCCTCGATTTTTATGGGATCCCATCATCAGATTCTGACTTGGTGACAATGGAACCAATCGGAAAGTATATCCTTTTAGATAAAACAAGAATTTTTCAAATCGATTCATAAATGACGGAGTTATGAGGTAACAAACATAAAAAATACATCCGAATTGAGAACCTCCTCCCCCTAAGAAAGCTAAAACATTTTTTTTTTTTATTTCAGTCTAACAAATCTCTGCAATAGAATAAACACAACGAACATTAAGATACGCGTAAATCGATTATTCGGCCTAATCAAACAAATTTAGCAAAAGCCAACTCAAATGTCGGAATCAAAAAAGACATTTGCCAACCAAATAATCTCCTAAAATCCGAAACAACAGCAAAGAAACAATTTTAGCTTGATCGCTCGCATTAACAGAGGCATGTCTTGAAAAAAATACAAAAATCGAGAAAAACAATAGCACTAAAGATTTTTATTACTGAGTTTGATCCATCGCCAAGCGCTGGGAAAATGAATGCCGAAGTCAATGGAGAAGAAAACTGTTTTTCGAATGTCTCTATTGTCTGGAAATGGTTTGATTGTCTTTCTGTAAAGGTACATTCGAGAGCGATACTGTTTGGGATAATATTCATCAATATTTTCCATTATTAAAATGGAAACTTTTTTAGGCGCACTTTGGTCTCCTTCTGAATTGTTAGCCAAACTTAACGACACGTATTAAGAGGCCTATTACAATTTGACTGTGTTTTTTGCGTAAAATGACCAACTTTGACTTTCTTATTCTCAGAAACTGAAATATTTAGACAACTTTGGCTTATTGGGTAGTTGAGAATAGTTATTAGTTTTAAACATAGCGGCCTCACTTTCCGATTTTTTTCTTATCTATTTGTAGAAAGCCAAAATTCCGAAATAACTTTCTCATGAAAAGCGCGACAGCACTTTTTCGAGCTCGTGGATTGAACTATTCATATCATAATATAAATCACGCAACAATCTGTCAAATTTCATTTTCATCTTTATCGCTAACGCATTAGGTTCAAGGTTGATTGGGAAAATTTGACAGTGACGGGTAGCGTGATGTGCTTTCTGATTCTGCAAAAGTGGCCTTTTTAGACCCGTTGTACTAACCAAATGAAATGAAAAACATATCATAATATTCATTCCTAGGGCTCTTAAGCCGGCATTGTGTGATTGTGCGGACGGATGCAGATCAGTCCGCACCGACGCATCGTGGAAAGAGTGTCGTCTGTGGAAGCGCAAACAAATCCGTAGCGGTGCGTCCGATACGCCACGAGTCGGTAACTTCAAAGACGCGGAGCGAGTTCTCTTTCACTAAGCATTTTAAAATTACAAAATTGCTTCGAATCTAGATCCACACAGGCCGACACGAACCGTGGAAAGCAAGCCGGCTCAGCGTGATAAAATCCGCAGAATCACGCACCGGCGAAAGCCGGCCTTAGGGTTCCTGTCCATTTGCTGTCCATTTACAGCGGAGCGAGGCAGCGGAGCGGGGAAACGGAGAAATATTAACCAATCATGTTAGTCAAATAAGGGTCCCTGTCTATTATAGCGGAACGAGGCAGCGGAGCGGAGAGACGGAGAAATTTTAACCAATGGAATTGCATAAAATCTCCGCACCATGTGAGTCACTGACATTATGACTGACATGATTGGTTAACATTTCTCCGATTCTCCGCTCCGCTGCCTCGCTCTGCTGTAATAGACAAGCACCTTAACGCTTGGGTCGGTGACGCTTAATCGGGTATCTTCGGTGCCAGTCGTCATCAGCTATAGGGAGTGCAACGTTTTATCACTCACGATTCCCTATCGAATTAGGCACATTATTATATAACGTACTAGATTTTGCCCGCGATTTCATACGCGCATATCCCGTTTTTTTCTGTTCCCGTAGGAATTTCGAGCCCTCTACGGAGTGTAGAGAAGCTAACTGCAAAATTTCAGCTTTCTACGCCCGACGCCGGACGCTTTTTCTTTCTTGCTTTCTTTTCTATGACCAGTAATTTCGTCTGTGCATAATAAAATTATCTGTCAGTCACTCAGTCACCTTTAACGAAAGACTTTTATATTATCCCTTAAATGGGCATAACATTCTGGGGATCGGAAAATAATGCCAAATATACATAGGTATTATTGGTAGAAAATAAATTACATTCTTAAGCAAAAAATTATGTTCCTTGAATATTTAATGAATGATTGAAAAGTCTTTAAATAACCTTTGTACAACTATGTAATACGTATCAGGAACTCATTATTTAATTTATGAGCTGAAAAATATGGTGGGAAATATATTCCCTATGCCTTATTAAGGGTTATACTAGCTGACCCGTGCCCGCTTCGTTGGGCGGTATTTTTCGGGTTAATTTATAGCCTATGACACTCATAAATAGCTACGGCTTTCTATCGGTAAAAGAATTTTCAAAATCGGTTCCGTAGATCCAGAGATTACCCCCTACAAACTCATAACATCACAAACTTCACCTCTTTATAATCTAATATATAAAAATCTCGTGTCACAGTATTCGTTACCGAACTCCTCCGAAACGGCTCGACCGATTTCTACGAAATTTTGTGTGTATATTCGGTAGGTATGAGAATAGGTGGCAGTATATAAGACTAGCTTTTACCCGCGACTTCGTGCGCGCATATTCCGTTTTTTTCCCGTTCCATAGAAATTTCGGGAAATCCGCTCTTAGTACTCCCCTACACACCCCAAGGAAAGTTACCTACATGCCAATAGCTTTCTACGACCCGTAGTATTGGCTGTGCGTTGTCTGTGAGTCTGTCACGAACGGAAGAATTGTACATAATTATTTTGATTGATTTGTTTGAAATATGCCTTCAGCGGTATTAGAACATTAGCGGCATTATATATGTGAAATGCTACCTTACAACCATTAAACAGGTGTGAGTTACTCCTTTCTTTTCTCACTCCCTCCCACATTCATGCATCAAAGCTTTTATCGTATCATGTTCCACCTACCTACCTGCAGCGATGTCTATATATTAGGAACATGTCTCCACAATCATGACTGAGGTTACCTTCAATATTTCTCGCAAAATGAGGTCAATATTTGACCTTTAGGGTGCCTGTCCATTACAGTGGAGCGAGGCAGCGGAGCGGAGAAACGGAGAAATTTTAACCAATGGAATTGCATAAAATCTCCGCACCACGTGAGTCACTGACATTTTGACTGACATACATCATCTGCCTAGCCTTTTGCCAAGTATATTGAGGTCGGCTCCCAATTAAACTGGATTCAGCTGAATATCAGTATTTTACGAGGACTGACTGCCTACCAGACCTTCACAAGAGCCACACAGACCAACCTTGGCAAGCGTTGCTTAAACTTAAAGATCGATCTGTTTCTCCACCCCGCTGCCTCGCTCCTCGCAAATGGACAGGCACCCTTATTCAAGTGATGGGAAGACTATGGACTTTTATTTTCGAGGATGCGAAATCATCAAAATGATTCCTCCCGCTCTGGTCGGAGGAGAAGGGAGTGTCCGACTCTTAGTGACTAAAACCCATCCGTATTTCTTCTAATGCTCTTTGCGTTCCAGGGCCGCGGTGACTCTTTCGAACAAATTCCGCAACCCTGGTTTATTCTAGTGATGGGAAGACTATGGACTTCGCGGGCTAGACGACTGTTTGTTGCCCGCGAACAGATAAGCGGTTATATGGTCGACAGCAAATGCGAAGTAATATTTGGCTTTCTCAACTAGTTTTCCATAATTTCTAAACTGTTGAGATTTCATCAACTAAATTAAATAATATTGTTTAAAATGCACTATTCTTGTAATAAAGCTATTATTATTCTTGTAATTTACATTATTTTGACTTCATCATATCAGCCGAAAGACATCCACTGCTGGACATGGGCCTCCCCCAATATTAGTTTTGCCATAATTGCCACGCTTAGCAGGCGAGTTGGCGATCGCAGTGTATGGTGTTGCGTTTTACAGAGAACGCTGCTGCCCATTCTCTGGTGAGTCTCTTAGTCGCCTCTTACGACACCCACGGGAAGTGATGGGATGGCATTATTCTTTTACGGCACCATACGGGACCGGCCGACACCATACGGCATATGTATTTGATAATGCTTTGACTTATGTATTTGATAATCCTAACAAATCTCACTCAGATCGCAAGATACCCAGTTATTTAACCGGTAACATGCGAACTTAAGGGCCTAGTATGAATCTTTTGACGTATAAGTAACGTTAACGGAAGTGAATTTTGAATATGAAAAACTGCAACGCCATAGTATTTTGGTAATTTTATACGACGTACACAATTTGTATCAAAAATTATGTGTTAACGAGTATTATAGTTGTGGAAAAAACTTACGTTACTTTACTATACGTCAAAAATATTCGTGCTAAGCCCATTGATATATAAAAAACCCAAGATACACACACAGCATCTTGAGAACGTCCGCAAAAAATAAGCGCAATATGTACTTATAATACAAAACGATCTCGCATCGCTCGACATATTGCACTGCTTTGTAAAAACAACTTTAAGCGATCCGTGTAAGGTTGAATTTGCAAAAAAAATTGCGCATCACTTGCCATACTGAACTGCTTTGTAAAAACAACTTTAAGCGATCCGTGTAAGATTGAATTTGCAAAAAAAAATGTTTATAGTATAACTACACACAACTCATACATGTCAGTTTTTGACGACAGTTTCGAGTGTTGCATTTGTTCGAGGCTGTGCATCTCGCTGTCTCCGACTATAATTGTGACCGTTTATTCGGTTTTCCGATTGCTACCGATCCGGTAACTAGTCGTCCATCTCTATACTTTTTTTTTTCTTTAAAGTTTTTATTAATTGAATACACAAAAGCAATTAAGAATAGCCTCAGGCTACTTTTCAAATAAATGGAAACGGAATAACTCTTTTTCTCTAACTTAACCGAAAAATTTTGTTAATGGAAAAAGGTCTCTCACTGTAAAGCCTTCTTTAATTAATAAACGTAACCTAAAAAAAAACCGGCCACCGAGGGTTCCGAACAAAGTAGATACATATAACTTTAAATAAAGACTATATTTTTTATGATTTAATTACAGTTGAATAGTTTTCAGACATTTCCATATACTTGCAGGTTAAGACGGTATTACATGCCAAATTTCATCGTTCTACGTCGACGGAAAATACCCTATAAATTTTAACTCCCTTGAGAGTGTCGAAATACACGTTTTTTACGGCATAAACGGCCGTATCATTTTTTTTACGTTAACTTAGAATTTTATTTTTTTCACAGCTTCACGGGACTATAGATTTGAGTACTATATCAATCAAATCAAATCGTATATTTCAAATAAACCATTTACAGGCACTTTTGAATTGTCAACGTCGGTCAGTCAAAAACATGAAGCTATTTGCACGTTCCAAAGCGTAGATCTCTATGGAGAAGAACGTGCAAGAAACTCCACGGACACTCTTTTAAACCATGTGATGTGTTACAAAAATCTTGTTAACATTAACATTGATTGCTTCTATATGTGAGGACAATGAAAAGAACAAGAAAACATATAAACAATTCAAAATGCAGGTACAGATTAAAATAAGCCAGTGGCAGGTAAGAGATGACCAGTTTCAACTGACGGCGCCCGTTCACGAACATGACGCGTGCATCAGCACCATCTAACTCAACCATTTTGAAGGGAATCAAATGATCCAAAACACGCGCCACCATCAGCAAAACATTTGTGTGAGCATGACAAGCTCTCAACTGCCACGCTCGTTCATGTCAAAGTAATTTAATAACGAAATCTATACATATGTAAATGGCTCCATAGTGCTCACATTTACAAAAAATTGAAAATATGCTTCTACGTTATACAAAACTATGGTTTCAAGTAACTAAGAAAAGAAAAAAAAAGAAGGCTGCTTTACCTATTGTGTATACTTTGCTAATACAATAATGCAAAGAAATGATAAATAAATGATTGTATAGGAGAACAAAAAAAGGGTAAGCATTTCTTCCAATTATCGAAACCTAACAAGTGGACCCATGCTGCTGTGGCTGTGGAGCAGGACCGGCATTTAGCCAAGCATTTTTATCAAGGACATAATCTTCCAGTTTATAATATGCTTGTCTACATAATGTGCGTTTTATACATGTTTTAAATTTTCTCTCATTCAGTTCGAGAATATTAAGTGGTATTTTATTATAAAATTTAACACAGTACCCCATAAAAGAAGTGTGTACTTTAGCTAATCTGAATTGGGGTTGATCTAATTTGTTCCGATTTCTAGTATTAAAATTATGCCTATCACTAATTTTACTAAAAAGATGAAGATTTTTCCGAACATACATAATGTTTTCATATATGTATTGACAAGGTACCGTCATGATGTTAATATCCTTAAACAGTTCCCTTAGGGAATCGCGCCGGCGGAGATTGTAAATGGCTCTGATAGCTCTTTTCTGCAGAATAAATATAGACACGATGTCTGCAGCACGTCCCCATAATAAGATACCGTAAGACATGATACTATGAAAGTAACTAAAATAGACCAGCCTCGCGGTAACTATATCAGTAAATTGACGGATTTTTCTGACAGCATATGCTGCTGAACTTAGCCGTCCCGCAAGAGATGTTAAATGAGGACCCCATTGTAGCCTTGAGTCAAGCGTGATCCCCAAGAAAACTGTGTCATCGACGAATTCAAGTTTCTCTTGGTTCAATACTATGTCACAATTAATACTTTTCACGTTCGGTAATGCAAATCTGATACACTTTGTTTTTTTCTCATTTAAAACTAAATTATTAGCAGTAAACCAATTTTGGACCTGCTGAAGGGCGTTATTTACATCGTCAAGACTTGTGGCACGCCTATCTATCTTAAAAATTAAGGACGTATCGTCTGCAAATAACACCATTTGAGTTTGATTTTTTAAAAGATGGGGAAGATCATTAATGTATACCAGAAAGAGGAACGGACCCAATATTGAGCCTTGTGGTACCCCCATTTTAACTTTCAGACCCCGTGAATTGACACCATTTATTTGAACTTGCTGCTGTCTGTCATTTAAATAAGACCTCACTAAACTGAGTGCAAGTTTACCCAGTCCGTAATGTTCTAGTTTTAGGAGCAAGGTTTCGTGATTTACACAATCAAATGCCTTGGAGAGGTCACAAAAGATTCCTATGGCATCTTGCGCCTCTTTCCACGCTGTATAAATGTGTTTTAACAACGTGACTCCAGCGTCAGTCGTACAACGACCTTTGGTAAAACCATACTGTTGTTCGTGTAAGATTTTATTGGTGTTAAAATGATTGAGCATTTGATTGAGCATTACTTTTTCAAACACTTTGCTGAAAACCGGCAATACAGATACAGGTCTATAATTATTAGTATCTTTATTATCTCCAGATTTAAAAAGTAGTATCACCCTACTATATTTCATTATATCCGGAAAGACCCCTTGGTCAACACATAAATTAAATATTAGTGCCAAGTATGGTGCTATGGTCTCAAATATGGACGTGCACACTTTGATAGACATTCCCCATATGTCTTCAGTCAATTTAATTTTGATTTGTCGGAAAGCTTTAATAACTGTCATAGGGTTGATATGTTTGAATTGGAATTCAACCGTACAACCTGGAATGTTTGCTCTTAATAAATCAAATGAGACCTCGGGTGAAGAATTTAAAGCTTCAGTTGTTTTTGATGGTATATCAGTGAAAATTTTTACAAATTCGTGAGCTACTTCTAAATTAGAGCTTATGGCACCATGCGCAGTCTCTAGTAAATAGTCAGTGTTTCGTACTTTATTTCTGTTAGTTTCATTATTGATAACTTTCCAAACTGTCTTTATTTTATTATCTGCCAATTTGATCTTGTTGCTTATGAACAGGGCTTTAGCTACTTTACAAGTATTTCTGAAAACCTTAGAATATTTGTTTACATACTTATTAAAGGATTCAGTGTTAATGAAAGACTTAAGGCCGTATAGATCATATAGTCTTTCCCTACTTATCCTAATGCCTTTAGTCGCCCAATCACTAAATATAAACTTAGGGAAAGTATCTTTGGACTTCTTTTCAAAAGTTGCATTGAATTCTTTTAGTACCACTGAAAAGAAACCATCATAAAATTTATTCGCATCCTCAATATTGTGGCCTAGAGCATTTAACTTATTTTGTAAGGTCCCATTAAAGAAGAATGCCCATTTTTCACCTGACTATGTATAGAAATGAAATAAATCTTAAAATGCAGCTTATGGAATTGTGTATTAGATACGCTTATTATATATTACGCTTGTTCTACCTCAAGGGTTAACGTATTACAATATTTTGAACGCATCTCAACTAGCCTTTTTCACGACGTTCCATGTTACACACTGATACTTGACTTTATTCAACTCTGTTTCGGAGTTTTATACATTATTTTACGTTTTATTTAATCAATAAGTATTTTTTATTTGTCTTTGTATAATATAGGGTAATTAAAAATAACATAATAATTAAATAAATTAATCACGCAGCATATAATTGAGATCACACGAGTGAAACGGATTTTTTTTGACATTTGACAGTTCTGCGATTGACATTGGCGCAGTTCTTCGTTGTTGCGCTTGCCTTACATTGTGTACTGTGCCATTTTGTGTGTGTTTCTTCTTTTTACGACCCTGTTTACCACCCCTGGACCTCGATATCTTCCTCATCTGACGACCTTTGCTTACCATACCGTTGTAAATCTCTTGACAATGCCGGCTATACCAAAAAGTCGACGTATACTACTGGTATCAACTGCAACGTCTGCTTATATACGTTTCGGCGTTATGTTGTTCATGAGCTCAACACAACAGTTATTTCGTTACTTAGCGAGTGGATATCACCAGTAATCGTAAGTATTTATGCTTATTATTTAAAATAATATCAAATTAATCTACACTAATATTATAAAGAGGAAAGATTTGTTTGTTTCAATTGAATAGGCTCCGAAACTACTGGACCGATTTAAAAAATTCTTTTAGGTTGGATAGCTACATTATCAGGGAGTAACATAGGCTATATATTATCCCCGTACTCCCACGGGAACGAGGACTACGCGGGTGAAACCGCGTGACGTCCACTAGTGAAAAATATCTCAATCATGTCTTAATCAAACTAACGAAACTTCTATATAATGATATATTACAAACTGTGTGCTTGTTGTTTGTTGTTAATGTGGAACCATTTTTTTAACATGTGCTGCTGGCATTAAGTTATTGTATCAATATTGTAAATTAAAGAAGTATATATTGATTTTCCTATTTCAGATTACTGAGGAAGATTACATTTGTGGCATATTTCAAGAAAACAATATTATGTCTACATTTTAATAGAAAATAATGTGTCTGGCAGAGCTGGTATATAGTCGAATATTATTGTAATTATTTGGTCGGTCGACGAAAAACTGGATGTTGCGCTCACGTAACGACATTGGTGTGGTACCTTGGATGGGCTAGGTCTCAAGAAAATATCTCTTCCAGTAGAATTTCTGGATGACGTAGTAATAAGAGATTTAGATGAAAATGATGATAATTAATAAATCTTTCCACTTGAACATATCTTTTTATTTGTTTTTCCCATTTTGTTCATTCATAAGATGAATGTGTTGGGTAGAATATACAAGAACTAAGTTTGACTTTTTGAAGTAGGTATAGAAAGAAACTATCCTTTTTTTAAATGTAGTTAGTGAGTAAGTACTTATAGTAACAGTAGTTAATGCTCGACACTCAATGTATACTGACAATCATCGAGAGTCTAAGCAGTGACGTAAGGGGGTTTCAAGGAATGAACAAAGTAAAAAAGGCTTTTTAGACCATAGCTACGTAAGTATTCCTATTTTGGGCTAACCGAGCGGTAATAGTTAGTTCTAGCACATTTATTTATTTTTTAGCTGTTTGGTAACAGCAAATCCTAACCTAAAAAGTAACATTCGTATTTTTTGGAGTTCATGGCGTTTAAATCGTAAAAATGACTGCAGGACATTATTTTCTAAACTCAAAGGTAGTCTTTCTACTATATCTTATAGCTATACATGTACTTTCATTATCAGGTTTTTAAATGTATGGGAAGTGGGCATTGTTCTTTGCTAGTTTGCCAGTTGTTATTGGCCTAAATTGTATTTGAACTTTTTGCAAGGCTGCTTTATACTTAAATGTTACCAGTTGACCACTGTGATCAGATTGAAGGTAATTAACTATAGCTTTATCTAAATAATCACAATCGCAGAATACATTATCAATACATGTTGCAGAAGTTGGAGTTATTCTAGTTGGTTCTGTAAAAACATTAGACAGATTGAACGATTTAAAAAGACTTAAAAATCTGCTGCTATTTGAATTATTTTCTAAAATATTAATATTAAAATCTCCACAAATAATCACGGATTTGTTACCAGCTGCAAGTTTCGCAAGGACATCTTCCATTGTTGTTTCAAATAACGTAAAGTTTTAAGGGTTAGGGGGTCTATACACGCACACTATAACATGCTTATCTAGCTCAACACAGGACAGTTCGATGCAATGTTCCACTGACAAGCTAACAATGTCATTACGTTGCTTAAATTTTAAACATTTTTTAACTAAGATGAGGGAACCACCGCGCGACTTAGATTTGCGGTTAAAACAACTGCCCACACTATAATTTTCATAACTAATTAGCATCTGGTAATCCTTCAACCAGTGCTCACTAAAACATACAATGTCATTCATTGTTCGTATGTGTGTATATTCGTATATGGTTTTATATCCTCGGTACCACTACGCTTTCCCGAGATAAAGGGTCTTGACAGACATACGGACGGAAGGAGGGATGGACGAACAGACGTACAACAAAGTGATCCTTAAGGGTTCCGTTTTATCTTTTTGAGGACATAATTATTTATCCGCAATTTTCTATTACTAAGCCTCCGCTGTCCGTCCGTCCGTCTGTCTGTCTGTCAGCGGGCTGTATCTCAAGACCCTTATTAGGTAGACAGTTGAAATTTTCACAGTGTGTATTTCTATTGCCGTTATAACAACAAATAATAAAAATTAAATAATAATAAAATATCAAACGAATTGAGAACCTCCTTCTTTTTTGGAAGTCGGTTAAAAATAAATGAGGCTTCCCATACAAGAAACGTATTATTTCCGGTTTACTTTTTACTCAAAGTAGACAAAGAAAAAACCGGCCAAGTGCGAGTCGGACTCTCACGCGAAGGGTTCCGTACTGTAAACCGGATATGTGATAGATTTAATTAGATTAAGTTTTCTTTTGTTTTTGGTTTGTTTTATTTGTGTCAGGAACTGTCAGGATTGGCAGATGTCAATGTCAATCCTGACAAACACGCCGCGACAGTGACTGTCAGTGATAGATATCACTGACAGTCACTGTCGCGGCCACACATGTCAGTGTCTTTCTTTTTTTGTTTTGTTGTCCATGGTTTGTCTATGATGTGATCGCGACAGTGATAACTTTATTTTATAATGCCCGTCCTTGACACAGGCAGTAGTTTTTAAGCTTAGTTTAGCGGACTAATGAATGAATGTGCGTCTATTTGGGCGGAATAAACAATTTTTCTTTCTTTCTTTTTTTAGATTTGTTGACGAAACGACGATTTAAATTAGTTTTGCGTTAAATGTATTTTAGATAAGGAAAGATGGGGAGGGTTCCCTAGAAGGACTCCAAGCGGAATACTGGTACTCAGCTAGATCCGGTTATACTGAAAGCTGACCGAAATAGTTGGAAAATGCTAGGCAGCTTGATTGCCTCCCTCTGCGAAGCAGTAATGCTAGCGAAGGAGGAAGCCGAACGCGTGAGAGAGAGGGAACCTCACGCCCCAGCCGCCGCAACAGAGGAAGACGCCCCGGGCGTCGGGAGTCGCAGGGCGATTCCCGGCCACCGTAGGCGCGGGCCTGCGGACGGCGAGCGTTGGGTGGCTCGCTGTTGGATCAGAACCAGGCCCGGGTCGACGGCGCGCTGTGTTCAAAGATATGTCAGCATAGAAGAAGGGGTCCGCTAGGGCCAGTGCCTGCCAGGGTTTTGCTGATTTTTTTCAAAAGAGTCACTGCGGCCCTGGAACGCAAAGGGCAGTAGGAGGAATACGAATGGGTTTTAGTAAGTAAGAGTCTGATACTACTTTCTACTTCGCCCAGAGCGGGAGGAGTCATTTGATGATTTCCCGTCCTAAAAAAAAAGAAAAGGCAGTTTGATTGGCCATAAGGCGAGGAACAACAATCTTGTTCTGCTATTTAACTTTATTTGTCTATGCAATATTTGTAGGTTCAGCATTATCCTTGAGTGTGTTCTTGAATGTTTCTCAGGAACAATGTAGCATCCTAAGAGTTAAAGAATTTTTGAAATCGGTAAAGATAAATTTATTTGCCCAAACATGTGTACACGGTCCAGTAGTTCTTGAGTTTATTCGTTACAAACATACAATTTTTTCCTCTAAATAATATTAGTAGGTAAATGATAAATGATATTTATTTTGCAAATAGGTTACAAGTAACTTATTTACACGTCAATTTTTTTGTCATATTAATCTAGCTATGGCCGGTATTTCCTAGCTGACTACCCTGAAAAGAAACACCGAAACAAACTCAGAGGTCATAGTCTCTTTTGAAGTCGATACAATCGCCAATAACATATGAAAACCATGCAGGTTAACGTCTGAGGTGGCCTTTTGAGGAAGCACCACGCAGTTGAGTGGCCTCAAGGAGTTGTCAGCATAAGGGACGGGGCCCGCTAGGGCCCGTGCCTGCCGGGGTCGCGGGATTTGTTCGAGAGAGTCGCCGCGGCCCTGGAACGCAAAGGGCATTAGGAGGAACACGGATGGGTTTTAGTCAGTAAGAGTCTGACACTCCCTTCTGCTTCACCCAGAGCGGGAGGAGTCATTTGATGATTTCCCATCATTAAAAAAAAAAGGTGAGTGGGCTTGTCCAGACAGTGCAAGCATTTGTCAGTTATCGTGCAGCTCAGCTCAGAACTTTGAGGAGCTCAGAGAACCGACGAAAAATGCCAAAGTAAGGACATTTGGGTAAGCCGCATAGTATACTCAAACTGCCAGACAGTCATGAAATCAATCCCTAAAATAACGATACTTTATGTTTAAATAAAGTTTCTTATAGAAAAGATTGCACATCACATATTATCAGTTCCCATAACCCAACGGTATCCAAGCAATATTTCGGTGAACGATAAGACGCAATTTAAAGCTTCCTGCTATCGAGCAAAGCCGTAGGAAAAGGCAGTCGTTATACAGGGTGGCCAGAACATTGACGTCCAAAAATAAAATTTAGGTCTCTCGTATCGTGGGGGAGCTGGAGTGGTTGTATATGTCGTTGGTGTGCCTTACTTAATAAATAAATAAATAAATAAGATTATATACCATAATCATCATATTCCCGAATTTCATTTAACCGAATTTCCGAATGTTTTATTTGCCCTAAAAGACATACTGTTAATTGCCCGAAACTTAGATTCCATAAGATACGAGTGCCATACGTATTGTTTTTCATATTTTTAAGTGCCATAATAATTATCAAACATAATATTTAAACGCCATAATGATTATTAGACATAACATAAAATATTCTATGCATGGTTGATGGTGGGCTTGGTCGACGGAGCCCCGCTTTGCGGGGCTCCTACTTCTGTGTGGTTTATAAAAAAATAGCAGAATATAATGGACGTCTTATGTAGCTATAACACCTTGTAACAACAATATTCTAACAAATAAATTTATTAAATAAATTTATTATTATTATTTTATTATATAATAACCACGCACCTTCTAACCTAACCTATCCGAGTCGGAGTGCCCTAAAGTCCCGATTGCATCCAGTTTCTCCTGATATAACAACCGTTACATAGTCAATGTCGATGGCAAATGATTTTATGGCATATGATAATTATGGCATGTGATAATTAGAGCATGTGATAATTAGGGCATGTGATAATTAGGGCTTACAATGATTATGACAAATGATGTTATGGTAAGTGACTTTATGGGAAACAAAGCTTCTAGCACGTGACTAATATAGCAAATAAGAGTAGGGTAAATGAATATTACGTCGTATAATATTATGGCTGTTGACTATTATGGCAAATGATATTAGGGTAAACGAAATTTGGGCAAACGGCGGTATACCAGCTGGAGTGGATCGAATGACACATTTGTCCCACCTGCACACAAAATACGCGCTTAGTCGTGGAGTGGCAGCAACCAGTCCGATTTACATACACACATACATACATCGTGCGGTATCCGAATCACTCCCGTGTAAGTTCCGCGACTTTTCATATTTTTCAAGCTATGGATTTCTTTTTTCTGAATTTTGAGAATTATCGACCTGACCAATTTAAAAGAATTCTAAAAATAAAAGTAGAAAACTTTGTCGAGATTTCTTTTCGCAAATAAATTTTCATGAGTTGTATGTGTTCATGCATGAAATTATCAGCTTCGTAACTGTGTTGAAACTTGTGAAAATGTTGCTCTAAAGTGAAAAAATTGCGTTCTGTAAATTATGACCTAAATTTTCAACTTTAAATTAAAAATCTAAACAAGTGACTGCATGATTCCTTAGTAAGTCGCAAAAATGCGCCAGACTTTCAGCTTTCATAATCATTAAATAAATTAGTACTTTTATAGGCTACTTTGACTGGAATCGGCGGGAAATTAGGCATCTGGTTAAAAATAAATTTTTGATTACCACACGTGGGCAATTGAAAACCTACATGAAGTCAAGCTTCAATGTTTCAACAGCTTTTCAACTTGTGGTCTGGTATTCTCAATACAAACTTATTGGTCCGTTTGAACTGCTGTCCAGACTTAATGGAGAAACTTACAGAAACATCTTGGAAAATGAACTTCCATTGTTGCTGGAAGATGTGAGTCTCGAATTTAAACGAACCATGGTGTTACAAAAATTAAAATATCTTTTTTACAAAAAAACCACACCCTTTATAATCAGAGGCACCAATTGTACGACGAATCGTGTTATGAATCCGGAAAATGCCCTGTTAGGTAGCGGCTTGAGAGTTTACTGAAGCGGGGCGGTTCTACGACAGTGTGCCATGGCAAGGCATGAACACTTGATGGATTGAAACTGAATAAGCGCTGCCTGGTGACACTAATGGAAAACTTTTCCATACAATTGCTAAATTTTATGTTAACGCGATCGAGTACTCTAAAAAACTCGCACTAAGCTATATTAATTTATTTATTTAATTAAGTATAAGCATTTATTTCAGACCGGTCGTTGTGGCGACGCTTTGGGGAGGCTTATGTCCAGCAGTGGACGTCTTTCGGCTGACATGATGATGATGATGATTTATTTCAGACTTATGTCCATATTACAACGCACACACTTTAAAACAACTAGCTTACGACAATATAAAAACAAAAAAGCACACACAAAAATTAAAAGCAGCTAAGGACTCAGAACACACATTAGAACGAGGAGGACTGTCCACTGCTCACAGTTTAGTATGCAAACGTATCCAGTAGCGCAGCAGTGGAGAGTCACACCTGTCCGCGACCACGCTTTTTAAATTGTTGCTACTGGACCTAACACGACTCAGCAGCGATGCACACTGCGTCCTTATAAGAGCTTGAAACCCACCAGTGTACGCTTCCGCAAACATAGTCGAACCGCTGCAGAATCGTGGTAGCCCCAGCAGCACAATAATATATAATATGTAAACAAAGCATTACGATTGGTAAAGATCGTAGCAGGCAAAGTTTTTATCTTTTGACTACTTCTCTGGGAAAAAGGCGTGAGCTTGCATAGTTCATTACATTTTCGATGTTCGAATACATCGATGTTCGATGACAGTTGGTCAGCGACGTTGGCTTGACCTGGCTTAGGGACCGTCAAAAGTGATCCATACATATCCAGGTCATGCCCGGGCCGTGGCAAATTGCGGTCGCGTCCCGGGCAAAGCCCGGATACGGACGTGTGTGAAAGAGTTCATATTCCACACCGCATATTTTTAACCACACGACGTATGACTCGGACACGGTATGGGCCCGGCCCTATATATATGGATCAATTTTTACTCCATCATGTAACTGAACTTCTTGGAAAATTCCAATTACCTGCAGCTAATTAAATGTTCATATTAGAGCTCGTAGAGATTTTTTACAACACGTTATTTTGTTTCTTGAAAGTCCTTATCTCAAGCCGTAGCCTTTATGCTGAATTTATTTTACGAGTATCTCTAACAAATTCTTATATTACCTGATCCTTTTAGCTTCTGTAAACCAAAGGGCTATTAATTTTAAGCTACATTCCCAAAACAACTAGTAAATTCGAATACATTTCTTCAGGAAATATCTTTTACGCATGGTTTCACTAAAAGACGAATAATGCGTTGAGTCAGCGAGCGTATCCAAAACATTTTTCCCTTAGGAACAGACAGCTTCAATTTGCGAAAATATACCGTTGAAACTTCATGTTTTTTATTTACTTTTGTTGCTCGTTTTTTTTTTCGTATTTGGAACGCTAGCCAGCAACATGGTGCCGCCTATGGTCGTAATTTTGAGCGGCGACGCCATTGGTGCATTCAAGCGCATTATTGAGCTTGCGATTGCAACGTGCAAGCCAATTTAGGTACTTCACTATAGGTATCTAGGTACTTATTGCTTTAGCGCTTTTTTCGTTTCAGCCTGGTATCTTGGTTAAGTGACATGGTTAGTCCCATTAAGGTTTTTTAGTCTAAGTGCTTTATTTCGAGTTTTTTTTTCATTTCAACCAGGTATTTTTCCCTAAACATGGATAATCAATTAAGGTTTTTTAAGACTCTTTAACTGGAATCTCTTTCAAGATAAATGAAAAATGTCTAGTGTTCCATTTTACAAACACAAAAAGCTTATTTTTTGCTGAATCCTGTCTAGATTTATTGTTATATTCTACAAAGCGTTCTTATGCGAAATGCCCCGAGGTAAGTTTGTAATCGTTTCATGAAGTGACGGCGTCAGCTGACTGACGCCGCCATTTCACTACTACATAACTGTTTTTTTTTTTCAAGAAACTAAATCCTAGTTTCTGGAAAAAAAAAACATTGGGATAAAAATATATTCATCTAGATTTATTATTGCCTGACTTCTTTTTAAGAGTCCAACTCATACCGACATCGACATCCCAGATCATCTGACATACGAAATGTGGTAATATGGTATGCATAGAAAGTTCCGTAAACTAAAAAAATATAGTGCATGGTTTTACTTGCAGTGTTTTCCCTTGCAGAAACAAAATATGGAAATTTAGCTCCTGCCAGCGGCTTCGCCCGCGTGAAACTTTTAACCAGTCAGGTTCCGTCAGCCAAATCATTACCAACCGTTAGAACCCGTAGGGCACCCATTGGGTCAAGGGAAAATAAACCCAAGACGCATACAAATAACGTTTAAATCGCACGCGCTTCGACTTGTCCCGAAAGAGATTTACGGTTCCTGACAGGATTATACCAAGGAAGATTACTACCGGGAAAAAAAGTATCCTGTGTCCTATTCCGGAACATGGTCTACCTACTCCTGTGCCAAGTTTCATCCAGATCCTTTTAGCCGTTAAGACGGAAAAGGTAATAGACAGACAGAGTAACTTTTACATCTATATTATCATTACTAGTGGACGTCACGCGGTTTCACCCGCGTAGTTCCCGTTCCCGTGGGAGTACGGGGATAATATATAGCCTATGTTACTCCCTGATAATGTAGCTATCCAATGCTAAAAGAATTTTTCAAATCGGTCCAGTAGTTTCGGAGCCTATTCAATTCAAACAAACAAACAAATCTTTCGTCTTTATAATATTAGTGTAGATAAAACGGAACAGTTGAGAGAAAAAATGTGACACAGACGAAGTTGAGCGGCGAGCTCTAGCTGACAGATTAAATATTAGTATGGATGAGAGTTGCCAATATCTTCACTCTCTGCTTAATAATGATTTCCCATGTGGCTACGTATTAATAATACTGGTATTATCATACAGACATGAAACACGTGTAACGGTGATTATCGTAATGATTGAGTGCCGGATTTATTAATATGCATAGGAAAAGCAATAATCATTATCATAATTGATGGCTTTTTCTGTTGAGATTAGGCAATCCTCTCATTTTTCTAAATCAGAGCCAGCTAATATCCAACAATGGATGGATAATATTTAGACGATGAAGACTAAGGGCGCCTTCAAATTTTTCGCGAAGTGCCGCGTGGCAGCAGCACGGCTGCAGCGCTTATGTGTTTATGGTTTTGTTTCTTTGATTTTTAACATCGACTTTCGAAATTAAAGTTATTTCATACATTGTAGTGTTTTGTTTGGAAGCCGGTTATATTTTTTTTTTAAAGTTGTTTATTTTTCACTTTTATGTGGTGATATTTAGACGACGTCATCGTCTACGCAAAAATTGAAATAAGCAAAAATTCTCATGAAATAAAAACTACTCAGCCAAACTGAATTAAATTTTTACGCGACCAAATACAAGTATACCGCATCAAACTTAAAAAGAATCATAAAAATTGGATCAGAAGCCGCAGAGTAATCGGTGTACATACATAAAAAAATATCAACCGAATTGAGAACCGCCTCCTTGTTTGGAATTCTGTTAAAAATCCAAGATGGCGCCGACGAAAAGTTATACACAGGATTTTCATTAAGAGCCAATTTCCATTTTGAGCAACATCGGAAACCATGAAATTGATAATCATGACGAAAAATTTGGAAATTCTTTAAAATTTGATTCGTATCATTGACATGACGACGACAGTTCTCTCGCGACATTAATCTGACGTAGTTGTCGATTATCTACTAGTGACATGTACATTTTACAAAATGCGAAGTACTGCATAGATTTTGTGACTGTTCCTAAGTTACCCTAGGCTGATAAAAAATTTGTTTTTCCTGAATTATCCTTACTGTTAAGGTCGGTCTCATTCGTAAATGGGAGGGCCACTTCCTTCCACCTGGCCCAATAAAGCGAGCTTTGTAGGACCAGGTAGTACGAAATGAATTCCCAAAACTATTTTATCAGCCTAGGGTAACTTAGGAACAGTCACGTTTGGTCCTTTGCATAACTCTTTACACTGACTCTTGCTATATGCCGAAGTAGTTTTTGGGATCGTCACTTTGCACTTCCTTAATCTACCCATTTCGAGGCAGCACATAGAGTACTGCAGTTCTCTTGTCTTATTAGTTTCATACATTGTAATCTTATTATTGTTCCATAATTATTTATTGTTTTACTTATGTATTACTAACCGTGAATTCCCAGTATTAACTTCACCTTGTATCCCCTCCTTGTCCCTAGCCTCAAAGATCGAAAAAGGCTGTAGTTTTGGGAATTCATTTCCTACTATCGGTGGGAGAGTATCCAGTCTGGAGTCGAGCTTTACAAGGCCAGGTGGAAGGAACCTGGCCCTCCCATCTACGGATGAGACCGACCTTAAAAATTAGGATAATTCAGGAAAAACGAATATTTTATCAGCCTAGGGTAACTTAGGAACATCACAATTTTAATTCAGCAACGTCTAATATTCTAATTGGTAAGATGTTATTTACTAACGTAAAAGTAAATTAAATCTATGTAAAAAATTAAAAATTTAAATTCAGTGTACCTAAGAAATTAGAAATTCTAACAATAGGTTTACTAATCAAACTAATTAAGACATTTACATAAAGCTGAAGAGTTTGTTTGTTTGCTTGAATACGCTAATCTCGGGAACTACTGGCCCAATTTGAAAAATTATTTCAGAGTTAGATAGCCCATTTATCGAGGAAGGCTATAGGCTACATATCATCACGCTAAGACCCGCGCAATTTCGTCTGCTCCGCTCCTATTGGTCTGAACACTGAAATCATTTTTCAAATCGAACTAGTAAATTTCTTGAGATTAGCGCGTTCAAGCAAACAAACAAACAAACTCTGCAGCTTTATATATTAAGTATAGATTAAAATATTAGTAATTATCATGACGCATGACGTAGTTTGAAACATCCAGGAGCGACCTCAGTCCAAACCTTGTATTCCAAGGACGGCGCGGAATGGTTTGGGACATCATTCTGATACGTAAACATTATTAACAGAGTTTTTCATAACTCTAATGCATTATTTATTTTTACTGTACCTATTATTTTAAGAGGGCTATTACATTTTTTCTTGGATTTGAGCGTGTGACTCGAGTTTTGATGTGTGATTATGGTTTAAATATAGCCTCAAATTTAAAAAAATATATATGGCCAAGAAAGTTTGATTCTTTTTATTGGGAGTGCTTTAAATAAATATTTAAATTTGTTTACGTAAATTAATAAAAACCTTGTCTCTGCAAAGGATGTTTCATAAAATTTTACTTTAATCTTTAATAAAAAAATTATGGTACAACTGTATCTTCTACTTTGGAGTGCTTTAATCAATTTATTATGTTTCATACAGTAATATACCAAAAATAATTCCGTAAAACAGAGTGTTACTGACAATTTTTCATCCGAAATTATTATTAATAAATATTTTTTTTTTCTATGAAAATATAATCCAAATTCAAGCAAAAAGTAATTAATAATTAAGGCTACTATGTTTCCTTGCTTGAAAAAAAATGTCTATTAATGTATACACATCTACAATCACTATAAATCTCGGAAAACGCGGTCTGTAGCTTTAGTCCAGGCCAAGCGCTCGATTTTGTAACAGCACCCTTAATGATATTTTTTTTAAATAATCGCGCCTAGTGGTAGTTTATATCGGGTACATTTAGTGAGCCGCCTTTATAAGACGAATAAAATGCCACCATTTATAGGCACGAATTATTTGAAACTAAAAATATCCTAAGATAAACTGGAATCATTGAAATGCCAACAGACCATGTTTTACTTTCTTGAACTATTTTATAAATGTGTAACAAGAGCTAAACCTTATTCACAGAGACGAACGACTGCTTGGTGAAGTATTTCATTTAATTTCTTTAGTTAATCGCTTATTTAATCATGTAGAAACAGAGTTGTATCTCTTTCTGAGAATTGTGGCGTTACTTCAATTAGATAATCTTAGGATTAAATAATGTCCAACGGCGTCAGACTCTTTAATTAAACTTGAAGTTTCTAAGAATGTGCTAACTGCTTGTAATTTCTATTTACTGTAACTGTGTTCAGCTGGTTTTTAGGATTCCGAACGTCCGTATGAAATAACGGAACGCCTTATAGCATACGCTTATATCATTTCTTTTGTGTTTGTCTGTCTGTCTGTCTGTCAGAGCCAGTTCGCCGGCCAGTCCTAATCTACTGGACCGATTTAATTGAAATTTGGTGCAGATCCTTACTACATTATAATATTATAAATGCGAAAGTAACTCTGTCTGTCTGTCTGTCTGTCTGTCGCGCTTTCACGCCAAAACTACTGAACCGATTTAAAAGAAATTTGGTACAGAGACTACTTTTATCCCGGGAGTATGTTCCCTAGGGACCACGCGGGCGAAGCCGCTGGCAGAAGCTAGTTATATAATAAACTTCTGTAACCTTAGTATGGACAGATGAGATAAATAAATAAATTTAGAGTAGGGGCCCAGTTTTGGGGTTAAAAAAAAATTTAAAACTGTGCCATGTGTCATTTCAAATAAAAAGGTTTTATACGAGTAGTGAGGTTTTCAAGTATATATTTTTTTTATAATTTAAAACAAATAATATTGAATTTATTCCAGTTAATACATACAAATAACCATTCCGCTTGAAATTTCGGAGACATGTCTACGAAATTTCAAGCCGGAAAAAAAACACACAATAGTTTTATAGTCCTGCTCTACAGCCACAAGGGCGCACAAACTAATCCATTAGTATTTGGAAAAAAATTAAGAATACTATATTTTCATTGCATAGTTTCATGCATTTACGGCACATGTGGAAACACTGGTGTACCTTCAACTTAAACTATCATTGTAAGGTAATTCTTAGACTTGAGTGTCATTCTCACTCAAAAGTCTAGCTGATGTTGGCGCATGTGTTTCATCATTTGGCTCCCTTCAAAATGGTTGAGCCGAATGGTCCTGTCCAATCCCACCAGTATTCCTATCCTTCGTATTGCCACATATTGCCCTCATCTGCGAGTCCGACATTGAAGATTTCATAATCAATTAATTTTAATAGGCTTAAGAAACAGTTACTCCAGAAATAATATGTAAAAAAATCCGTGAAAATGGCACTGTCATAATTATTCTTTATCCTAATTCCATGCGAACTTTGACCGTAGATCTCGATTTCGAAGTTTCCAAAGTTATAATGACTGAGATATCTACCCAGTTTGATTATGTAGAGCTCATGGGATCAACATTTAGATTATTACAAGTGACTCGTCCCAGCTTTGCGTGGTTGTACTTACATTATACGCACAAACCTTGCTCGTTCTATTAGAGAGTTTTTTAAAAACGTATAAAAAATCTTTGGCTTCTTGGTTTTCATACGAAGTTGTCCCCTATTCCAAATTTCAGCTTTCTAGACTTAGTAGGTATTTTTGGTTGCGCGTTGATCAGTCAGTTACAAAGGATTTTAGATAGATTCCGACTCGCACTTGGCCGGCTTTTCTGTCATTAACAATTTATTACCTACTGAAAACCATAAACCGTAAGTATGGGCTACTTACTTTTTTTTGTTCTTTTTCTCTTAAGCTAAGGTGATTGACAAACTTTTTTTAAAAACATTTAGTTGTTTTTATTAAACCCGCGATCCTTATTGTAGTATCTAACAGTTCAGCTACTATACTAACCGTTTTGTTTACTTCCATACGATGCTGACTTCGCTACCCCTTCAACTCTTGAGACAAATCCAGGTCAAGGTCGCTAGGGGAGATCTAAAAATGGCTGACGGAAAAACAGCCAAATCTATGCGCGTGATCTATATTGGCAACAACTCGATAAGATTAAAAGATTAAGATCCAGTTAACAAGGAAAATGTCTGAAAAAAAAATACAATCTGTATAATGCATTTGAGTTTGACACGTATATATTTTTTCTTTTAAGTGTCGATAAATCATTAATCTTGAGTAGGTATATGACAGACAAATCATGATGCACTCACTATCTTGGCATATCTTCACGCTAACGAGTTGGCAGCTGGAACATTTCGTCAGCAATGATATGTTTACATAAGTCTATGTAACACGGGGTCTAAAAAAGCCACTTTAGCAGAATCATAATATTAACCACACAACAATCTGTCAAATATTTCCATCTTTCATCATCATCATCATATCAGCCGAAAGACGTCCACTGCTAGATATAGGCTTCCCCCAAGCGTCGCCACAACGACCGCTACTGTGCGTCTCGCATCCATCGGCTACCCGCGACCTTCACCAGGTCATCCGTCCACCTTGTCCTCGGCCTTCCAACGTTACGTCTTCCGGTACGCGGTCGCCACTCCAGAACTTTTCGGCCCCATCGACCATTTGTTCTGCGAGCAATGTGCCCTGCCCACTGCCATTTTAGTTTGGCGATCCTTCGGGCTATGTCGGTAACCTTGGTTCTCTTGCGGATATCATCATTCCTGATTCGATCACGCAAGGAAACTCCAAGCATTGCCCTCTCCATTGCCCTTTGAGTGTCTTTGAGCCTTCTGATGAGGCCCATTGTAAGCGACCACGTTTCAGTTCCGTATGTCATCACTGGCAACACGCACTGATCATAGACTTTCGTCTTGAGACACTGTGGTACGTGGGACGAGAAGATACCGCACAACTTCCCGAACGCTGCCCAGCCGAGTCGGATTCGACGGTTGACATCTTTCTAGAAGTTGGCCCTACCTAACTGCCTATCTTTCATCTTTATCGCCAACGTATTAGGGTCAAGGTTGATAGGGAAAATTTGACAGTGACGGGTAGCGTGATGTGCTTTCTGATTCTGCTAAAGTGGCCTTTTTAGCCCCCCAGGTCAGACTATTTCAACTGCAATAGCTTTTTTGCACTTAAAACAAAACATTTGGTTGGAGATCGGTCTGTGGATTGGGACAATCTTAACATACCAAGACTCCTCCGTGCTTTGGAAAAAATCGTTGGTCCCGGCTATCATTTGTAGATTGGCATTTAATCTGACTCCAGTCTTGCCAAGAAGTACCGTCTTCTTCTTCTCGTGTGGACAGTAAGGTCTAACAATCCTAAGAAGTACCGTGTTACCAAATCAATGGCTTGTGGAGGTCTGGTAGGCAACCGCTCCACGTAAAATACTGGTATTCGGCTGAATCCGATTTGACTGGAAGGCAACCCCAATAAAGTTGTGAAAAGGTTGAGAAATGATGAGCTGTACGCACAGTGAAAATACACTTTTCCCGATTCGGAGATCAAATCCATATTCAGGCGCATCAATAGAGGTTGAACATTTCTGCCTAAACCAACGAGGCGTTATGTTTTATGAGCCAATTAATCAAGATAAGACTTAGGCACATGATCTGCGGCGCATTTTCATGTCAGACAAAATGGACTAACATAAAATTAAATGATGCGCAAAAGTCTATCTCACAAAGTGGGTAGGGACATAATAATGGATGTACAGTAGGTACAACTATTTTGTTAATATCCATCGGCCATCATAGCATTTCCGAATACAAAAGAATTTCCTCACATTTTTTACATAAATTACTCTAATTTAAAAGAGTATTTACTCGAACAACTTTATATACTTCAAGTTCGGTCTGCACTTGCAAAGAGCAACTGATAAAAATCCGACGAATGAAAAAACCGGTCAGAAGCGAGTCGAACTCGCGTGCAAAGGGTTCCGAACGAATTTTTTTTAACATGTTATTTTAACACTATAGACTTCTTGTTTTCCTGTAATCTATAGGTAAAGATTACTAACTATTATCTCCATTTTTATTTTAATTTTAGACTAGTTTCGGAGATAAGGGGGAATGGTCATTTTTCGTCTTATTTCTTGAATAACTTCAAAACCATTTATTTTAAAATTATGAAAAAAATATAATTAAAACCATCATATTGAACAAACTAAGATATTGTTCTTCACTGAAGTGAAAACTTCTTTAGCGGCGCGTCAGGACACGTGACCTGATCGAAAAAGCGTAAGACGGACTCGCGTCAGGGTCACGTGATGCTGATCGAAAAAGCGTAAGATCGAGGGGAAGGGAGAGGAACTAGTATCTCCCACTCTTTCTACCGTGCCTGAGTGTGCTGCTCCGCTTAGGCGGCACAGGGCGCTTGCGCGAATGTCCGTCTGTGTTTATGTACAGCGTGCCACGCGTATCCAAGGATACGAAATTACGGAATTACGAAATTATGGATGAAAGTTGATTTTTCTAAGAGATAAAAATTAATGTAATATATAAATAAATAACGATATAATATTATGAATAATAACATGTAAATTGTCATATTTGTGTACGATAGCGCAATAAATAAACATTGTATTCTACCTCATAAATGATAGTATTTTTGTACTTATAATTAAACACAACGTTGATACTAAAGTTTTCACTTCTGCCGGCACTCCCGGAGTGCTACCTGTGTTTTTTTTTTTTAGGTTTCTCGTTTGACCCCCAAAAGTGACCCCCATACTAAAAATGTAATAATTTAACTAACGCATCCGTATTTGGGTCACAGAAGTCCATATCTGTACCAAATTTCAACAGAAACAGTCACACACTGACACAGACACCCGAGTGATCCTATAAGGGTTCCGTTTTTTGTTCGGAACCCTATAAAATACTTACATTATTCTCAATTGTGTTTTTGTTTCCAGTTGTTGTTTCACCTTTTATCAAAAACAGCAAAGGTACATAATTATGCAAACCATGTAATCATGTAAATTAACCACATCTTGTGATGGTCACATCATATGAGAACCAATGTGGGTGACTGTCTGAGGTGATTATTCGAAAAGAAAATCTGTCCAAACAGTGCAAACATTCGACAGCTATACGTTACGCAGGATAATAGAAACAACACTTTGAAGGAAATTTTTATATTTCATGCCTTGTTAATAAATATATTTTATTAATTTACTAGCTTTTGCGACTTCGTACGAGCCTATCCCGTTTTTTCCCGTTCCCGTAGGAATATCGGGAAATCCTTTCTTAGTACTCCCCTACACTTCTCAAGGAACCTACATGCCGAATAACAGCTTTCTACGACCAGTAGTTTCGGCTGTGCGTTATCTGTCAGTCACTCAATCACTCAATAAGTCAGCAACGAATGAATTTATATTGATTGATGATAACTTAAATCAAGGTTTTTTTCTGTTGTCTGGTTTCCAGTAACGGTTTCTTTTTTTACGAATAAATTCGAAGGATTTAGCAGGATACAATCAACACTTGTCGTATATATTATACAATTCCTTGCTCCTTCATCTAGTTACGTTTAATTCATGTACATAGTGTCAATTATAAAAAAGTAAATGCAAAATTTAGCTGCACCATCAATTAATAAAAATTTGCATTATCTGAAAATACAAGCGATCGCTCCCTGCAATTTGCGTCCATTGTGACTATAGATGGGCAATCCACCGGGTTTAAACCCGGTGCTTTGATAAAAACCCGATAAACACCCGTAAGCACCCATAAACACCCAGAAAATTGGGTGTTTACATGATTTGACGAAATTACATTAGTTATGTTAAAAAATGTGTTTTAAAAGTGATTTTCATTCATTTCATATATTTGTAGGCAACATTAGTCAGATCAGGGAGGGTAAAATAAATGGTACGAGATAAAAACGAAATTTGAAAAATCACCATTTACTTTTGAATTACTTATTTTATGTTGTAGTGTGTAATTAGCGTTGTATTAGTTGTCATATTCTTCATTAGTAAGTTGATTTACATGATACCCCTTAGCTTCCTGTAAATACTTTAAGATTTGTTCATAGCATTTGGTGCGCACACATGGCTTAATGTACTTAAATTCCTTGGAGTTCATCCGCGATTTTTTTTTATTTTTTTATTTGTGATGGGTTTGCTCTTGACTCTAGTCTAGGTCAGAGATGACAGAGACAAAGTCTATGATGGAGCGAGCTTACCCAGAAGGAGCCTGTTCACTCTAACTTTGAAGAGATTAGGGTTGTATGCGTTTGGAAACACAGACGCAGGCAGAGAGTTATAAAAGACGTTTGGAAACGCTTAGTGCGAATTGGTGGAATAGCAACAAGGTAGGGATGGTAAGATGCAGTGCGTCTGGATGTCCGATGGTAGAAGGGAGCCGGTGGAATGAGGTCGTGGAGTTCTTGGGGACACTCACCGAAGTACAATCTGTAGAAGACCGACAAGCAGGCAACCTTACGGCGATGAGCCAAGCTGTGTAGCTTGGTATACACCAGTTTTTCGTCACCGATGAGCCTCTTAGCTCTGCGTTCTACCGAGTCAAGCGCGGCAAGCTGATACTTAGCTGAGCCATCCCAAAGGTGGCTACAATACTCCATGCAGGATCGGACTTGCGCTTTATATAGAGTTAAAAGCTGTCCAGGCTTGAAGTATCGCTTCACCCTATTTAGGATGCCCAGCTTTTTGGCAGCGGTTTGGGCTTTGTACTCGATGGTGGCGCCGAAGTTGAGACTGGATGTCAACTCCATGCCTAGGAGCTCGAGCCGATCAATCACAGGAACAGATGCACCCCGAAAAGTAGGAGTTTGGTCAAAACGACTCCTTTTTGCGGTAAAAAGACACGCCTGTGTTTTGGTGGCGTTAAAAGTGACCACATTGTCATCACCCCACTGGGAGACAAGGCTTAAGGTCGAATTTGTCCGCTCTGCCATGGCCTCTCTCAAGGAACGAACTTCATCCCCGCTGGTTGTTGCTCTGGACAAGTATCTCTCTGAAACCGTACTGTCATCTGCGTACCCAACAAAACCAAGCTGAAGTAGGTCATTGATGTGCAGCAGGAAAAGAGTTGCAGAGAGAACGGACCCCTGAGGAACTCCGGCATCAATAGCCATGAGGTCAGAGGAGCAGCCGTCAACGACTACTCGGATCGACCGTTCACTCAGGAAGTCTGATATCCAGCTACAAAAACCAACTGGGATACCATAAGCAGGAAGCTTGCTGAGCAGACCTGCGTGCCAAACCCTGTCAAAGGCCTTCGAGATATCGAGCGACACGGCAAGTGCTTCGCCGTGTCTCTCGATGGCCTCGCCCCAGCAGTGCGTGACATACACAAGAAGATCGCCAGTTGACCGTCCCCGGCGAAAGCCATATTGACGGTCACTGAGGAGATCATTGTCTTCAAGGTAGGTCAGCAGCTTACTGTTAAGAATCCTTTCCATAACCTTGCATAGGATGGAGGTAATGGCGATCGGACGGTAATGTGCAGGGTCAGCACGGTCTCCCTTTTTGGGCACCGGTTGCACATTCGCAAGCTTCCATGATTTCGGCACCGTTCTTTTCTCAAGAGAGAGGCGGTACAGGCGTGCTAACACAGGAGACAGTTCAGGTGCACATTGCCTCAACACTCTCGCTGGAATGCCGTCAGGCCCGCTGGCCTTATTCACGTCTAGACTGCACTATACTCTTCGGACCTCTTTAATGTGAACTGTGATCTTCGGCATCGAAGAGTCACAACGAGGTAAAGTTGGTGGTTGCTTGGAGCCAGCGTCCAGACGCGAATTGCTTGCAAAGAGAGTTGCAAATAAATTTGCTTTCTCACTTGCAGAGTGAGCCAGCGAGCCATCAGGTTTTAACATAGGAGGCAAAGTGGGTCGACAGAAATTCGTTTCAACCGCTTTCGACAGGGACCAAAACTGCTTACTACCAGGAGGGTGCAATGCTAATTTGGCCCCGATACGTCCGACATGGTCAAAACGTGCCCTACGTACAACCCGCTTGCAGAACTTAGCGGCAGAATTAAAGGCTCTTTTCCTCGCGTGAACCCTACGTGCTTTAACCTTTCGGTCGCGGGCCTTGATCCACGCTTGGTATGCAGTCTCTTTACGGGCCTCAGCGTGAGCGCATTCTGCATTATACCAAGGCCGGGATTTGTGACCGAGCGGGATGTCGGAGAATGGAATGAAATACTCCATCCCCTGCCGAATCACGTCCGCAATCAAGTCAGCACAGCACGAGGGGTCACCCGAGGAGAAGCACACTTGCCGCCATGGATAAGATGCAAAAAAGTGCCGCATCTCATCCCAATCTGCTGACTCGTATCGCCATACTCGTCTCGTGCCTCTAGGACTCTTGTCTGGAGGAGAGCAGGTCAATACGGATTTCACCAGGCAATGGTCAGACGTTCCCAGCGGGGCTGAGACCGATACTGAATGACTGCCCGGATCAGTTGTCAGCAGAAGGTCCAAGCAATTGGGTGTATGGGCGTCAACATCCGGTACCCGCGTTGCCTCATTCACCAGCTGGGTTAGATCTAGCGTTAAAGCAAACTTGCGCGCCTCTAACCCGGCATGGTCAGTTTTCTGGTACGGGAACAACCACTCTTTATGGTCTCTCTCAACCACTATTTAGGCCAGCAACTAAATTTACATAATGTCATGGCCGAACTGGCTTCTTGCAAAGCTAAAGAAAACTTTTGGGCCAGACAATTTATTTGGAATTCAGTGCGTAGCATTGAACCCATTGTGTGGTGGAAAGGAATCTGTAGTTCGACTGAGCTAAGCAAAGTAGCGGGACGCATCCTGTCAGCTCCGTGTACATCAGCAGCAACCGAGCGTTCCTTCAGTATTCAAGGATATATACATAATAACAAAAGAAATCGACTTTCAACGGAAAGAGCCGCAAAAATTTCATATATTTGTTACAACTGGAATCTTAAACATAAATTTAATAATGAGAACATTCAGTTAGATGAAGAAAATGAAGACGAAAACATAATAGAGAGTTTTATAGATGAACTTAATGAGAGCTACCAGTTAAACGAAGAAAATGAAACCGGAATAGAGAGTTCTATAGACCCAATAATGTCGGACAACGAACCTACCCCTTCAACGTCTGGGGAAGCCCGACAGCCTTTCCATTTTGTCGTCTATAACAATGTTAGTGGAGAATCCGATAGTGATTAATTGTTAAGTAGGTCATTTGTTTTTGATAAGTATCAGGAAAAAGTCTTTTAAAAAAAAAATAATAATAAAAAAAAAAAACACCTAATTATGTATAATTCAATAAAAGAATAATAATTAAAAACTCAATGTCATTTATGTATAAAAATCATTTACACCCGAAATTTGGGTGGAAATCGGGTGTTTATCGCAAAACACCCAAAACACCCGGTTTAAACCCACCTGGGTTTAAACCCGGGTGGGTGGATTGCCCATCTATAATTGTGACCACCTAAAAGTGCCCGCTCCCGCGCCTGCTCCCGCATCCGCTCCCGCGCCCTCTACCGCGCGTTACTCTGGGCGAGCCCTATGAATTCAACTTTCATACTTTAGGTTAGCATATTTTTCTTCTCGCTTTTCAACCTGTTTACATGTACGTTACTAGAATTTATTATGTCATTGCTAAAAATTAACATTTTTAATACAAATATACATTAAATTTCCATTTTCCAGAACCGCAGACGTTATTCAAAGTTGGTATAATGAGCGCACCAAAAAGATGTTTGAGTATAAAGCTTTACAAGTTTCACTAAATTAGTGCATAAATACCTTGGGGTTCCCTAGTAGTACAATCAAATGCATTAGTCTTTTTTTAGCTGTGCACTTTCATGATTGATTTTGAATACTACGACTATTACAACAAAATATAAATACAGCACTACCGTCCCAGCAAAGTAGCATTTCATTTCAATCATTTCATTTTAATCTCGATTTAAACATTTCCTTTGAATAATTTCAATGTGTTATTGAAAAAAGCGAACTACATTTCTTGAAAGAGTTCTAATGTATTTTCTGAAATATGGAGTGTGCTTTTAAAGCGAGGCATAAGTAGCTGCAAAGCTCTTCGCGCTGCGAACAGTAGAAATCGCTGTGTTCGCATGTACAGTCGATTTCGAGCGACCGCGAGAGTCGGACCGACCGCGCGTCGCCCTACAAAGTTCACGCGTAGAACACGGCATTCGAAATTTGAAAGTGCTCCCCGTAACAATGTTGTTTCATCATGTTTTTTTTGTCTATTTTTTTTTAATATTTGACGTTTCAGTGTTTGTTTAAAAGTGACTAAAAAGTACTTTCAAATAAGTTTTATTTTTTTAAAGTGTAGATACAATTGTTTTTTTTTCAAAAGTAATCGACTATTTCCGATTTTTTCTTACAAAAGTTTTCTATTACTAAAGTTATGTGTTGGTAATTATTTCTACAATGAATAAAATTCGAGTGTATTTCGAGTTACTAAATTCTGTGTTTGTGTCAGTGTGAGTGATTAAAAATTTCAGCAACTCTTCTAAAGTAAGTAATCAAAAAGTTTGTCTTTTCGTAGGTAAATATTAAAAGAAACTTTACTGTTACAGCTGCGTAATTAACTATGAATGAGTTTTCCTGAAATAATCTAGAAACATTTTACGCATAACGTCTATGACTGAGATTTTAATTAAATAAACTGGAAACATTTCACGCATTTTACGTAGCTTCGGAGTTGTCTTCGCTGCTAAGATTACAAGTTTATTTTTATTTACTATAAGAAATTAAAAGTAGCGTAGAAAGGAGAAATCTTCGAAATTAAATGTAAATAAAATTCGTTTCGAATATAAATAGTAAAAATACTTACTTTTTTTCATTTGTGATAAGAAGTTTATTTATTACATTTACTAATAACATACATTATAGTGGATGAGATTAAAAAATATAACTATCTATTAATACTAAATCGAACTAAGGGTGAGTGTTTTTTATCAAAATGTTTAATGATTGAAAAATACGTAATTAAAATTACGTTAAAATGCGTTTTCCGAACAACTGTTAGTTATTAACTTATAGTTTTACTTACTTAGTCATGCTAAATATTGATCGAAAACCCACATAAACAAAATTTAGTCTTTTGCTTATAAATTCTTGTCCTAAATAATACGAAAGATTTAAAACTCACAGCAAAATACCGGTTAAATATAATAAATTTCAAGGAAAAAATATAAGTATTTATAGGTAATGAACAATATTTATTTTAGAAATTCGCTAGGTACAGCATTAAAGTACTAAATATATACAATTAAAATAAAATAGGTAATAGATATTTTAAATGTGAACTGGATTCACGTTAGCAAATCAAATAAACTTTAATCATTGTTACTATATTCTTGCTTAAATATCATTCAGTCGGAAGTATTTTAAATTAATTACAATAATGTTCAAAAACATATTTCAGGTTTTATCCACAAACAATTCAAAATTATTCGCGTATACCTATTTTCAAGATATCAACTTTATAATATGTGTTGAAGCAAAATAAAAGTTTTTAAAAAAAAGTTGAAAACTCGTTGAACAGGACGGAACAGATTTTTCATAAAGCGAACAACTTGTGGTAGCAGTTTCAACAATGTTTAAACGTAGGAAATCGTTTTAACAAAGACTTACCACAAAGAAGTATTAAAACGTTACCACGGGAGAGATGGAATTTGATTTATAATCCGTTCTTTTTATTTTATTTAAGTCTTGATACTGTTTTTATCTTATTTTATATTGAGGAGCTGGTGGTTAAATAATAACAGCCGCACGGGTCGATCTTCAAGGTTAAGCAACGCTTGCCGAGGTTGGTTTATGGGTTGATGACCATCATAACATACCGAGTTTCCTCCGTGCCTCGGAAAGCACGTTAAGCCGTTGATCCTGGCTATCATTTGTAGAACTTTGGCAGTCGTTACAGATAGTCAGAATCCACTAAATCTGATACCAGAATTGCCAAGGAGTACGGGCGAGTCATAGTTGTGTAAGTAAATGTACGGGCGAGCCAAGCTTACGCACACTAAGACAATGTTGTCTTAGTGTGCGTAAGCTTGGCTTGCCCGCACTCGTGAGATAAAACAACTATACCCAGTCTATGGCTTGTGGAGGTCTGGTAGGCAGCCGCTCCACGTAAGATACTGGTATTAATCTGAATCCGGTTTGACTGGAAGCCGACCACAATATAGTTGGGAAAAAGGCTAGACTGATGATAACTGTTTTTACCTTATGTCTTGTTGTTACCACAAAATCTGTCACAACTACTTGAGATCA
The DNA here is from genome assembly GCA_947578705.1 of Lacanobia wlatinum. Lineage (NCBI taxonomy): Eukaryota > Metazoa > Arthropoda > Insecta > Lepidoptera > Noctuidae > Lacanobia > Lacanobia wlatinum. Next base: position 6,353,197 of record OX388044.1, on the reverse strand, counting down.
AGAGATTTTAAAACTGTCTGTTTTTAACCCGCGATCAAAAACTAAAGGTGTTATAAGTTTGACATGTGTGCGTCGTAGCTCTTAAACGGATACACCAATTTTGGTTTAGTTTTGGTTTTGAAACTGTTTTATCTGGTCTCCTGCTTAATACCTCGGCCCTCATGCTAGACTTCAAACCATGAGACACCTGGGAGTCAAACAACAGGGGAATCTTTAAGAGGAAATGCTGGCGGCGAGACTTTGTATGTAAAAAGTCATAATTCGAGGTTTGGCTCTCGACTGTTTTCTCCTCCAATGTTGAACCGATATAAGAGATATTTCACAAACTGAATAATAAGGACGTTTACTGTGTCTCTATGTTTTCTTTTTTTGATTAATAGTTGCCAAATTTGTACACTAAGGCTCTGTTGACAGCGATTTATGGGACAATTTTTAGCATTTTTTGAGAGTTCTTGTGCTTATACGGTTAAAAAATCATCAAAAAGGAAAAAATAGGGATACAGTATATATTCTTATTCAGATTGCGACATATCTCTTAAATCGGTCCAATATTGGAGGAGAAAACAGTCGAAAGCCAAACTTCGAATTAAGACTTTTTACATACCAAGTCTCGCCGCCAGCATTTCCTCTTAAGTCAAGAGTCCACACATCTTCGCTTTCCTTCAGATGAGATTATGGTTAAACGCGAGTATATCAACTACTAGCTGACCCACGCAACGTCGTCTGCGTCACAATTTTCATTACTGCTCCGCTCCTATTGGTCTTAGCGTGATGATATATAGCCTATAGCCTTCCTCGATAAATGGGCTATCTAACACTGAAATATTTTTTCAAATCGGATTAGTAGTTCCTGAGATTAGCGCGTTCAAGCAAACAAACAAACTCTTCAGCTTTATATATTAGTATAGATATAGATAATAAAAAACCGGTCAAGAGCGAGTCAAACTCCCACTCGAAGGGTTCCGTACCATAAACCGCAAAAAAACACGTTTCTTGTATGGGAGTCCCTTTCATTTTTAATTTAATTTAATTTTCATTACTTGTTCTTATAGAGATTATAGAAATACATCCTCTATGAAAATATCAACTGTCTCCCTATAACGGTTCTAGAGATACAGCCCGCTGACAGACAGACGGACGGACGGACGGACAGCGGAGCCTTAGTAATAGGGTTCCGTTGGTTTTTCTTCGGATATATTGACCCTGTTATTTTTTAGCCACTGTTCTTTTTTTTATGTGACCGAGGCCATAAATTTAGTGTAGGTAGGTTTGAATGGAAATGACGTCACTAAAGACATTCTAAAGCTACTCGTAACTCTAATGAACTGGGAAAACCGTATCCATACTAATTGAAAGAGTCAACAAAAATTAATTGGTGTAATAAAAGTGTAGAAGCGGCCGCGCTGGCTAATATACTTACATACTTATATATATAAATTTATTGATAGAATTTACTTTACTAACTTTTTTCCCGCGACTTCGTATGCGCATATCCTTTTTTTTTCCGTTCTCGTAAGAATTTCGAGAAGTCCTCTCTTTATGCTCCCCTACATTCCCCAAGGAACCTACATGCCAAATTTCAGCTTTCTACGACAAGTAATTTTGGCTATGCGTTGTCTGTCAGTCACTTAGCCACTCAATCTCTCAATAACGGAAGATTTTTATATATATTAACTAGCCATGCCCGCAACTTCGTACGTGCATATCCCGTTTTTTCCCGTTCCTGTAGGAATTTCGGGAAATCTCTATTAGTGGGGAGCACTAATAGACTCTACAGAGATACACTATCGAAGGAACCTACATGCCAAATTTCATCTTTCTACGACCAGTAGTTTCGGCTGTGCGTTGTCTGTCAGTCACTCAGTAACGGAAGAATTTTCTATATATTGATTGATTGTACTACAAAATTGTAGTATAACTCTTACCAGATCCTTTATATTACTTTTTAATCCCATTATGACCAATAAGGCTTCTTCCGCTTATAGATTTAGTAAGTTTTGCAACGTGCATGTAGTTTTCAGACTTGTTGACCAATTCTGAATAATTTATCTACACTAATATTATAAAGAGGAAACATTTGTTTGTTTGTTTGTATGTTTGTTTGTTTGAATTGAATAGGCTCCGAAACTACTGGACCGATTTGAAAAATTATTTTAGCATTGGATAGCTACATTATCAGGGAGTAAGATAGGCTAGATTTTATCCCCGTACTCCCACGAGAACGGGAACTACGCGGGTGAAACCGCGTGACGTCCACTAGTAACATATAAATCATTTGTAATTACAAATTAATGCTTTAATTTTGATATCTATTAGTTATGAAGGAGGAACCTATTATTTCTATAGATTTTTGGAATATGCATATTTACTAATAACACCACAAGAACCCTTTTATTTTTGTGATGCTGAGAAAACGTTTAAGTCTTTAGTGATCATGAATTTATTTGAAAAGTGTACCTACAAAACGACGCGACTGCGTTTTTAGATGTTTCACTATAGATTTTTTTTGAAGCGTCGTTGCATCTTGTCACGTGCATCGCACGCTGGAACATTTTTTATAGATTTTGCAGAGAATAAGTTTTTTTATCATTTGAGATGGATTTGCTCTTGACCCACATAGACTAGAGATATGTGGGTCAGAGGTGACAGAGACAAATTCGACGATAGAGTGGGCTTACCCAGATGAAGAAAACTAAGTTCACCCATTTTGTTTTTTTTTTTGAATGGGAAATCATCAAATAACTCCTCCCGCTCTGAGCGAAGCAGAAGGGAGTTTCAGACTTTTACTGACTAAAACCCATCCGTGTTCATCCTAGTGCCTTCCGCGGTGACTCTTTCGAACAAATTCCGCAACAAGTAAATTCACCTAAGGGTAGATATTAAGGATATATATTATCCTTCCAAATTAAAAGACATACACGTGCCATTAGCCTCGGGCTGTAGCTAAACATACGTGAACATGGAAATTATAAAAATGTGCTACTAATATATGAAACACAGGAAAAAAAGCACAAGGATATCTTTGTTTTATTTGTTTTTGCTGCTGTACGAGTAATCAGTTCGGAGATTTAAAGAAAAAAAAAGGAAAAAGAGGCCAAGTGCGAGTCGAATTCGTAAATGAAGGGTTCCGTACCATAAACCTTGATAGCGGCATTAGCAATACACAATCTGTGAAAATTTCAACTGTCTACCTATTACGGTTCCTGAGATACAGCCCGCTGACAGACAGACGGACGGACGGACGGTCGGACGGACGGACAGCGGAGGTTTAGTAATAGGGTTCCGTTGGTTACCCTGTGGGCACGGAACCCTAAAAATGAACTAATTAGATTTTTTTAGTCATATAGACTAAAAAAGTCTAATTAGTCCATCAGACAGATTTTAAAAAAATATTTGCCATAGTTATATTTTTTCTTTTTTCATGTAAACAAAAAATTAAGACGATACAGTGCGTTAAGAACACCTCTGACGTTACATTTGCGTACACTTTTTATCTGGACGTGACGTCACAAGCCCCAAGCGTTTTATCATCGTCAATTTTTATTGATACCTGTTGCTTTATCAAAGCAAAAAATACATGTCCAATATTTTTCGTAATCTAACTGACGAACTAAATCTACATTAATATTATAAAAAGGATAGATTTGTTTGTTTGTTTGTTTGAAATGAATAGGCTCCGAAACTACTGGAAAGATTTAAAATATTCTTTCACCATTAGAATCCTACATTATCCGTGATGAACATAGGCTGAAGTAGTTATTATTACCTATAAAAAAGTCCGCGGGTACATGTCTGACTATTATGGTTAAGTCGCAATAACCGTTTTTTGTTTAAATAATTGAATCAAAACACGGGCGGAATGGAATAGTGGTGATTTTGGTGTCATGATATTAATCCTTATCTATTTAAATGATTTGATAATTAAGGTTGATTACATACAAGTAAATTACACTTTAAATTATTCAAATCTGACCTTTCGTTTATAAGTTATAACGGGTGTAAAATGATCTAAGTAAGAAAAATGTTGCGGTTAGAGCAAACTGCACTACGTTGAGTCTATTAATAAGTAATTTACACATTACCCTATAAAGAGGGAGGAATAGGAGATGAAGTTCGTGGAGTACCTACTAAAGCCGCGCGAACGAAGTCGCGGGCGAAGTGCTAGTATTAGTCTTTAGGGCGGGGGGTAAGACCCGGACAAAGTGCCTCCTATATTATTGTAAGGCACGCCTTTACAAAGAGTCCAGAAATTCAAATATCTTGGTCATATTTTGACCCCTGACCTTAATGACGATGATGACATGGAACGAGAGCGGAGGGCGTTGTCGGTTAGAGCGAACATTTTGGCTCGCAGGTTTGCACGATGCTCACTTCCAGTTAAAGTCACGCTCTTTCAGCGTACTGTACTTCATTATACACGTGCAGCTTATGGGCTAGATGTACGCAAAGATCGTACAATGCTCTCCGCGTTCAGTATAATAACACGTTTAGGATGCTGGTGGGGCTGCCCCGCTTCTGTAGTGCGTCGGGGATGTTCGCAGATGCGCATGTATATTGTTTTTACACAACAGTGCGTCAAAGGTGCGCTTCCCTGGTGCGCAGGGTATGGGGCAGCACCAACAGTATCCTAAGCATGATTGCTAGTCGCCTGGACTGTATTTATGTGGGTCACTATTGTGGAATCTCGCATGGTTTGTCGCAGCAGTGATCCACCATTATTTGTTGTGTTGTTTCATTTGTATCAGTGTTTACTAACTTAGTCTTAAGTTTAACTAACAGTTGAGTCGTGTTACTCGAATAAATAAAAATTCTATTCTATTCTATTATCATATTTTTTTACTCAGGAATTATGTCTATTGTAGCTAAAGGTAAAAATGTACGATAAGGTGTTTCAAATTACCATAAATTGATAGGTTTTGGACCGACCCTTTTTATTAAAGTTCCAAAAGGTAACCAAGGGAACCCTATTACTAAGCCTCCGCTGTCCGTCCGGCCGTTCGTCCGCCTGTCTGTCAGCGGGCTGTTTCTCAAGAACCGTAATAGTCATTTATTTCGGTTTATGGATTAGCACGGAACCCTTCGTGTGAGATTCCGACTCGCACTTGGCTAGTTTTTTTTTATATAGCAACCCGATTTTTTTCCTATTTACTATTATCCTAATCCTAACGAATAATGCGCAAGTGAGTTTGTTACACTTTCACGCCTAAACCGCTGAACCGATTTTGATGCATTTTGTTACAGAGATAGATCCCTGAAAACGGTAATAAGCATCTATATTTGCGAGTGAAGTCATGGGCAAACATTAGTACATAATTTATTTAAAATTTAGACAACATGCAATTTTAAAAAACTTGAATTTTTTCGAAATTATCAAAAAAAATATTAGATCATCATCATCATAGCAGCCAAAAGACATAGTCCTGCCCCAAGCGTCGCCACTACGATCGATCCAGGAGGGCTACTCTCTTAGCCCGAAGTCCGTAGTGTCGGGCTTAGTTGAGGGCGTATTCTACTCCGTATCACCTACGGACTTACGATTAAGCCCGAACCCGAGCTAAGAATGAATGACATCACGATTTCACAGTAACTGACAAATCGTGTTGTAATTAATTCTTAGTAGTTAGGTGATACGGAGTAGAACACGCCCGCAACTAAGCCTGAAACTACGGCCTTCGGGCTTAGAGAGTAGCCCCCCTGAGCGTCTTGCATCTATCGGCTACCCGCGACCTTCGCCAGGTCATCGGTCCACCTTGTGGGATGCCTTCCAACGTTGCATCTTCCGGTACGTGGTTGCCGCTCCAGAACTTTTCGGCCCCATCGACCATCTGTTCTGCGAGCAATGTGCCCTGCCCACTGCCACTTTAGTTTGGTGATCCTTCGGGCTATGTCGGTAACATTGGTATTGGCATTGGCTTGCGGATCATCATTCCTGATTCGATGACGCAAGGAAACTCGTATCATTGCCCTCTCAATTGCTCTTTGAGTGACTCACTTTTAGTGCCAAGTGCAAAAGTGTTTTTACATTTTTAGTGCCAAGCACTCAACACCATGGGCCGTACAACAATTCGTTCGTGTGCCCACAACCCGCGCATGAATACAAGTCACATATAGCTACTTAAAACGACGACTCAGATGTGGGTTGTGGGCACACGAAGAATCACTGCTCGACCCATACGCTGAGTTCTTAGCACTTAAAGTGTAGCCTTCTGATGAGGCCCATTTTGAGTCGGAAATATTAGATATTTCAATAAAAATTTCAAAGTTTCCACTTTCACCATCTGCATTGTATCAAATGAAATTTTCCTATAACCTCAGATTAAGCTAGATATAGCGTCTATTTTAAAATACGAGCTCTTCAAAAAAAATTACTTAAAGTGCATTTTAAACAAAAGCACAATTCTTAACTTTGAAGCTTCCTTTCCAGAAATACACTGGAATGTAAAGCCAAGTATACACTTGTGAACAGTCATAATGTTGTACAACCAGTTACAGAATAATTTAATCAAAGTGTAAACAAATAGATTTCCAAAAATACCGTGTGTTCGTCAATTTGTAGTGCCGTTTTTAAACGAAATACTGTCCGCAATTCAAACTCAAAACATATTGCGTTAATTTTATTAGATACTTGCTTTTGCCCGTGACTTCATACGCGCCTATCCCGTTTTCGCAGGAATTTCGTGCAATTTTTAGTGCTCCCCTACTAGCCTACATGCCAAATTTCAGCCTTCTACGACCAGTAAATTTTTACAATGCGTTGTTTGCCACACATCAGTAACGGAATAATTTTATATAATTAGGATTGTTTTTACAAAAAATGTAAAAGTTTGTGAGGGTGTGAATGGATGTTTGTTACGCTTTCATCCAAAAACTACTGAACGGATTTTGATGCAACTTTTTTTCTACTATTAATAGGCACGCGTTTGACAACCATCTCACCAGACGGTAAGCAATAATGTGGTCGAAGATGGAACACGCTTGCCTAGAAGTTGCCTATTCACTCTTGGCTTAAGACTCCCAGGTTGTAGCTATCAGGAAACACAGACTCTGGCAGGGAATTCCATTCCTTAGCTGTACGCACATGAATGTGATCGGAGCACGCTTGCCTAGAAGTAACCTATTCACTCTTGGCTTAAGACTCCCAGGTTGTAGATATCAGGAAACACAGACTCTGGCAGGGAATTCCATTCCTTAGCTGTACGCACATGAATGTATTCGGAACACGCTTGCCTAGAAGTAACCTATTCACTCTTGGCTTAAGACTCCCAGGTTGTAGCTATCAGGAAACACAGACTCTGGCAGGGAATTCCATTCCTTAGCTGTACGCACATGAATGTGATCGGAGCACGCTTGCCTAGAAGTAACCTATTCACTCTTGGCTTAAGACTCCCAGGTTGTAGATATCAGGAAACACAGACTCTGGCAGGGAATTCCATTCCTTAGCTTTACGCACATGAATGTATTCGGAACACGCTTGCCTAGAAGTAACCTATTCACTCTTGGCTTGAAGACTCCCAGGTTGCAGCTATCAGGAAACAGACTCTGGCAGGGAATTCCACTCCTTAGCTGTACGCACATGAATGTGTTCGGAACACGCTTGCCTAGAAGTAACCTATTCACTCTTGGCTTAAAGACTCCCAGGTTGCAGCGATCAGGAAACAGATTCTGGCAGGGAATTCCACTCCTTAGCTGTACGCACATGACTGTGTTCCAAACCGTTTTGTGCGTGTCCACTCAGCTTATACATCGAAATAATACAGAGGAAAAAAATTAAAAAGAGAGGAAGTACTAATTATACGCGGGTGGCGGCTAATTATAAATGAACGTGTTGTGAATGATTTCGTATGAATTTAAAATTTGCTGGGTTTGTTAACACTTTACTCAAAAACAGGTTATAACAGCTTCGTTTTTATAAAACTGAAAACAAACGCACAAACAATTCGGGCTAACACTTTTTGTTATAAACTAAGAAAACTAAATCTTGGGCTGTTGCCTTCTTTGGACCATGGGCACCTTCATTGAACCGTGTTGCGTTGTTCTGGAAGTCCAATCGAGTATTCGGCACTACATATATTTTGCTTCCTTAAATTTGACCAACTCTTTGATTCCTTAATAATTCTAAAGCAAGATTTATACTTGTTTCATTCCATGCAAAATCCTTCCTTTTTTTCGGCGACATTTTGGGACTTTAAATTTATAATGATTTTTCCATGGCTTTACTCAAATATAATAAATGAAAAAAAGTAAGTAGTGAAATAAATTTCTATGGCATTTTTTTTATAAAATACATAATACGTATGTCATAATAATGGGACTTATTCCTGTTACTAAAACAAAAAAAAAAACGATAGAATGATGCTATGATTGGACTGGTCCAACGTTGGAACTCTTGGGATCCATTGATGGCAACAAGGGACTGGTTAACGAAACTAGAAAAACTAAACTAAAATACAAATGGTCATGATTAGACAAAATTGAATAACACTCATAGAATCTCAAATAAACTGTTCAATATTTCATAACAGTGCACGCTGACAAATATGAATTCAATGATACTTTACTTTACGGTCAAATTGCCCTGAGTGAAGTTATTAGATTTTGACCGCCGGAAACAAAACCAGACGCTTGTCTCCTCACCACGTCCTGCAATGTCACTGGGGTAAGAGGGGGTGCAATTGATTTGCCACGAACTCGTTTCAATTAGTTTGGGTATTGTTAGCTTGCACAGTTTTGGAAATACCTTGGTGGTCCAATAAAAGAGCTAGTCTAATGATCACAACCTTCCCCTTGGTACTAAATTTTTATCTAACTCGTTTGTTTTATTTAGAATTGCAATGTTTCGAATTTATTTTAATGGGGCTGTCAACTAAAGAGCATTGTTCGCATGTAGAGAGTGGAGACCGTTAACAAACATGGTGGTTGGACCATTTGTATAGAATTCATTACTAGGGACTATTCATGCAATTCAAAGGTTCAAACCGATGCACGATGCTTGTTTTTCTGATGGTTTTCCGCTTTCCATGGTGTTAATTTTCCCTTAGGTTTCCCTTTTCTGAAAATGACAATTAATTACAAGTCTTAACGCGAAATACGTCTTCGAATTATTGTTATAAATACTATCCTGATGTACAATACTAATCTTTATTAAAAATCATTACTGTGTCAGTTTCTGTCTTTGCTAAAAAAATATTCAGTAGGTACTGAAAACTCACGATTCATGTATAAAGTAAAGAGGTCCATTAATTATATTTTTAGAGTTCCGAACAACCGTAAAAAACGGGATACTTATAGGATCACTCGGATGTCTGTCTGTCTGTCCGTTAGGGGTCACTTTTGGGGGTCAAACTAGACAATTAAAAAAAAGTTTTTCAAACTGTATCGTGTGATATAGCAAATAGAAAGGCTAACTGTGAAGGTTTTAATTTCATTTATTTTAAAACAAATAGTTTTGAAGTTATTCAAGAAATTAAACCTAAAAAAACCATCCCCCCTTATCTCCGAAACTTCTAAGACCAAAATTTTAGAAAAATTCCAGATAATAGTTCTATACCTAAAAATTACAGGAAAACCTATAAAAAATCTGTAGTATTAAAATAACGCGTTAAAAAAATACAATTGTTTCGGAACCCTTCGTAAGCGACTCCGACTCGCAATTGGCCAGTTTTTGTGTTAACGAGTATTAATACAGAACAAAAAAAAAAATACTCGCTCTGTGAAAATTTCAACTGTCTATGGTTGATGAGAAATGCCCGCTGACAGACAGGCGGATGAACAGCAAAGGGCTTTGTTGTTTATCCTTCCGGTATGGAAACCCCAAAATCAAATGTCACTATTTCAAGACGTTCACTGCAAACATTCACGCCAGAGGGCTTAGTGCACGTTCTGAGCCTCCACTGTCCGTCCGTCTGTCTGTCAGCGGGCTGTATCTCAAGAACCGTAATAGGTAGACAGTTGAAATTTTCACAGATTGTGTAATATTGCCGCTATATATGTATTGCCGCTATAGCACCAAACTATAAATAGTAAGGTTTATGGTATGGAACTCTTAGTATGCGAGTCCGACTCGCATTAGGCCGATTTTTTTAACGTACTCGATCGCGTTATCGAACACGTTCACTGATGTGAAATTGTATGGAAAAAAAACACCGGTAGCACTCCGGGAGTGCCGGCAGAAGTGAAAACTTTAGTATTAACGTTGTGTTTAATTATAAGTACAAAAATACTATCAGTTATGAGGTAGAATACAATGTTTATTTATTGCGCTATCGTACACAAATATGACAATTTACATGTTATTATTCATAATATTATATCGTTATTTATTTATATATTACATTAATTTTTATATCTTAGAAAAATCAACTTTCATCCATAATTTCGTAATTTCGTATCCTTGGATACGCGTGGCACGCTGTACATAAACACAGACGGACATTCGCGCAAGCGCCCTGTGCCGCCTAAGCGGAGCAGCACACTCAGGCACGGTAGAAAGAGTGGGAGATACTAGTTCCTCTCCCTTCCCCTCGATCTTACGCTTTTTCGATCAGCATCACGTGACCCTGACGCGAGTCCGTCTTACGCTTTTTCGATCAGGTCACGTGTCCTGACGCGAGTTTAAGATTTTATACCCATTACAGAAAAAGTGCTCAACGCCGCTAAAGAAGTTTTCACTTCAAAAAGTTTTCCGTTATTGTCACCAGACGGCGCTTATTCAGTTTCCATACAAGTTGAAGTTTACTCTAACGTGATCGAGAACGTTAAAAAATTTTGAGAAAAGATTTTGAAAAAGATTGAGAAACGAGCCAAGAGGATCATCGGTAATGACAGGCTCGTCGAGTCCAAGCTCCAAAGTCTTGAGCATCGAAGCCGAGTTGCTGGCCTGTCGGTTTTCTATCGCTTGCATTTTGGGGAGTGTGCGACGGAATTGCATGATTCAATTCCGCCAAGCCCGTTCCATCATCGGACCACAAGACGAACGGCGATGCGCCACCGGTACGTGGTGGACATCCCACCCACGCGCACAAAACGATTTGGGAACACATTATAGTGCGTACAGCTAAGGAGTGGAATTCCCTGCCAGGGTCTATGTTTCCAGATAGCTACAACCTGGGAGTCTTTAAGTCAAGAGTGAATAGGTTACTTCTAGGCAAACGTGCTCCATCTTCGACCACATCATCGCTTACCATCAGGTGATATAGCGATCAAACTTATGCCTATCTACCAGTGCCGTCTTTTGCTTATTGGAGGCCCTGTGCACGGGATAAAGGGGCCCCCTGAATTTGACAGAGGACTATTTTGCTAAAACAGGCAAAAAAATAAGAATACTTATTCAACTGTTTATAAAGTCACATTAAATGAAAATGTTGTAATATTATCCCATACAGAATCTCTTTTACTTAGTGTTTCAAATCTATGGTTGTGTACACATTTGATTTTTTTTAAATTTAATATTTATTCATTGATAGGTGATCTGGTAGAAGCTGGGGGGCCCCCATCGATCGCGGGGCCCTGGGCATTTGCCCAGTGTGCCCAGTGGAAAAGAGGGGCCTGCTATATACAGTAACAAAAAAACTCGCACTAACGCCACTGATCTCCAGTTTCACAAAGCTTGCTCAGAGTGTGTGCTCAGCCCAAGATCCGTACTTACCAGTGATGGAATAACCATTACTTTCTTAACTAAACAAACGAAGACATTTGCTCGTAGATTGATGCGTCGAAAACAGGTTTGAGATTGTGAGTGAATCGATAACTACGTTTCCTGCTAACAGTGTTAAATGTAACGTAAACAAGAGTCGAGTATTTTTAGGCAAGGAATTCTCTTATTTCTGGTTGATTGAATATTGAATTGAATCTATCGCGCTACTCTCAGGAACATCATTTTCGAATTTAAAAAATCTATTAGTATTTAATAGCCCATTTATCGATGAAGGCTATAGGCTATCATCATCATCATTGTCATATCAGCCGAAAAATGTCCACTGCTGGACATAGGCCTTCCCCAAAGGGGGGGGGGGTTGCCATAATAGCCACGATTGGCAGGCGGGTTGGCGATCGCAGTGTTTGTGTTGCGTTTTACAGAGAACACTGCTGCCCATTCTCTTGTTACAGAGAACACTGCTGCCCATGCCCTTAGTCGCCTCTTAAGACACCCATGGGAAGTGATGGGATGGTATTATTCTTTTACGGCACCATACGGCACCGGCCGACACCATACAGCTATAGGCTATATAACATCACAATACGACCAATAAGAGCGGAACATTAATAAAAAATGTGACGCAGACGAAGTAGCGCGACTCAGCTAGTATTGAATATGTCACCGGATAATTGAAAACGCCGTAAAAATGTAAAATATCGCGTGAAACTTTAAACTGGATTTTGTTCAATATGACTCGAGTAAAATGTAACCTATTGAATTTGGATGGGTTTTATTGGATTGAAAATAGTCGGTTCACAATATATCGCGAAATTATAATCTATCAAAGATTATTATTGCTGCTGAGAACCTCAAGCGGCGAAAATATAATAACCTTGTTGGCAATTATATTTTTGAGCCGCTTGGGGTTGAAATTCTTGGACCGTGGGGTCGGGGTGCTCATGCCTTATTTAAAGATCTTTCTAAACGCTTAGTTGACACTTCGCGTGACTCAATGGCTGGCTTTTACCTCGGTCAGAGGATAAGCTTTGCCATACAACGTGGCAATGCTGCCAGTCTTTTGGGCTCACTTCCATTGGACAGCGATGCGGACGAATTTTTTGACGCCTTATTTTATTTAGGATTTTTTTTTAATTTAAGTGTATATATTATATTTATTTTAATTATATAGAAAATAAAGGTTCTATAAAGGTTTATTACAATCTTACGGAGTTTGCAATTTTCCGGTGACAAATATAAAATGAAGGTCTCAAGCTTTTTGTGTAACTAGTCAAGTACCTATAACCGATAGTCGGAAAACAAATATTTATCGTCAAATCTTGCCAGAGTAGACGATCACTTTAGGAGGTTTTTACGTCATAAGTTTATTCCTGCTTGTTCTAATAGTGATCAATCACCGATCTTCGTCATTTTAATAACTATTATTTTTATATAATTATTGTTTCATTACATCGGACTGTCGTTTCGATCGTTTAGGTTTTTAATGGTTATACTGCTGTTACCTACATTTAAGGACTATCTCTTCAAAGTTACAGTGAACAGGCTCCTTCTGGGTAAACTCGCTCCATCGGATCCAGACTTTGTCTCTGACCTAGACTTGAGTCAAGAGCAAACCCAGCACAAAAAAAATCTATCGTTATTTTGTAAAAGCAATTACCGCTGTCCCATAGGTATGTATAATAGTTCACAGGCCTTCTCGGCGTTTTCATTATTTCTTGATTCATCTGTTTACGAAATATTAATGTGGGTAGTGACTGGTGTTACGGGGCGTAATTTTACAAATTGAGCATTCGCGCAATCAGTACGTGAACACGACCACGGTCACGTGAACGAGCCGCTCGATGCTCGTTTCGAGTGCTCCAATATTTAAAAAAAAAACCGTTTGCAATTTTTTTTAGAAATCTATTTGACGGAATAGAATAGAATAGAAAACTCTTTATTATGTACACAATATAAGTTACCGAACAGATAGATGAGAAACATTACATATGGTGACACAATGGGCGGCCTTATCGCTAAAAGCGATCTTTTCAAGACAACCTAACACACAATAATTAGATTTTTTTACTAAAGTATTCTGTATAACAAACAGCTTAAAATATCGATTACACAATGTAGGTCTCAAACATTCTCTGTAATAACAAAATATTGTTTGATAACAAGTTGTAACAACTATCTCAAATACTAAATTGTATCTCAATACAGGACTGCTAACTGCACAAAACAATCAAGAAATATAAAGTGAAATCTCGATACACTTCGTTGTACTAAAACAGATTTCATATCGAAACATTATCCGACGTGATTTGAACGTCTTAACAGCTTACTATGATTGCTTAGATCAGTTCAGATCCCATTTTATCTCCTATAAGTAAATCAATCATTATCTTATCTTATCTTAATCTAAATATATATAAATCACGTGTCACGTTGTTTGTCCGCGATGGACTCCTAAACTACTGAACCGATTTTGATGAAACTTTGTAACTATCTTTTATTTGATCCAACTTAAAAGATAGGATAGTTTTTTAGAACGGGAAAAAACGGGATACGGGAAACAACGGGATATGCGCGTACGAAGTCGCGGGCAAAAGCTAGTATGTATATAAAACTAGCTGACCCTTGCCCACTTCGTTTGGTGGTATTTTTCGGGTTAATATAATAATATAGCCACTCACAAAAAATGTGGCTTTCTATTGGTAAAAGAATTTTCAAAATCAGTTCAGTAGATCCAGAGATTACCCCTACAACCTCACAAACTCACAAACTTTCCCTCTTTTTAGGGTTCCGTACCCGAAGGGTAACCAACGGAACCCTATTACTAAGCCTCCGTTGTCCGTATCTCAAGAACCGTAATAATTAGACAGTTGAAATTTTCACAGATTGTGTATATCTATTGCCGCTATAACAACAAATAATAAAGATTGAGGTTTATATTTTTGTTAAAAAGTTTTATTTTATAATTTTTTGTGGCTATAATCTACTAATTACAGCTAACATGGGTATGCCTACAAAAAATGCTACACAAGTCAGCATTATAATCAGTGAGTGAACCATAAATCAACCCTAATTTCTAAAAAAATCCTACCCTAGGCACCCCTAGGGTAGGATTTTTTTTTCATATTTATATGTGACCACCCTCTAGACCACCCCTTTCCAACAAAAAAGAATTATCAAAATCGGACTACTCTGTAAAAAGTTATGCGTGTTCACACATAAAAAAATATATACGCGTCGACTTGAGATCCTCCTCCGTTTATTCGTCGGTTAAAAATTAAGGTTTATGGTACGGAACCTTTCGTGTGTGAGTTCAACTCACACGACCGGCTTTTAAAATTAGTATAGATTCTTCCGTTACTGTGTAACTGACAAACAACGCACAGCCGAAACTACTGGTCGTCAAAAGCTGAAATTTGGCATGTAGGTTCTTTGGGGAGTGTATGGGAGTACTAAAAAGGGTATCACGAAATTTCTACGGGAATGGCAAAAAAACGGGGTATGCGCGTACGAAGTCGTGGGTAAAATCTAGTTGATTATTTTAGATAGATGGTGATACTGCGAATCGAGTTCTAGGTGTGATTTCGCAGAGAGGTGCTATCTATGATTGTGTTTGTATTGCGGGTCCACGTATAGTGGTCCGAAGGTCCATAGTCTATATCATATAGACTAGCTTCTAACAGCGGCTTTGCCTGTGTGAGTCGCCATTTATTACAAGAGAACATACCCCCGGAATAAAAAGTGTCATATATTTCCTATTTCCAGGACATGGTTTACCCGAGTTCTAAGTTTTATCTAAATCCGTTTAGCTATTAAAACAAGGGAAGAGGTAATAAACAGATATACAGAAAAAGTCACTTTCACATATATTGTTTATTTATTTACTTTTGTATTTATTTATTTACGGCACTCCAACGAATACTTCACAGAAACATTTACAGCAAATTTATCTCGTCTACACTAACATTATAAAGAAGAAAGATTTGTTTGTTTGTTTATTTGAATTGAATAGGCTCCGAAACTACTGGACCGATTTGAAAAAATCTTTTAGCATTGCATAGCTACATTATCAGGGAGTAACATAGGCTATATATTATCCCCTACTCCCACGGGAACGGGAACTACGCGGGTGAAACCGCGTGACGTCCACTAGTAGTTCATATTATTATATAGTGAACTTTTCACTTAAAGGTATGCACAGAACTTACATGTGGTTTGCTATTTGAAATAAATTAATATTAAATGGATATTGTTGATCCACCTAAATTTATATTAGTTTTTAACAGTCTTCATAAGGAACAAAACGGCTAATAAACTAACACTGAATACAAATTTGAGGATTTTTCCATAACTTACTGTTCTCACAAACGTTAAAAATAAGCTAAACCTACTCTATAAAAACTGCAACTTTGCTGTGAGCGTTCGACACCGTAGTTGAAGAAATTGGCACCTGTCGTTTCATCGTCGCATGCTGCTATCGCTTGCGAATTTTTTTTCTACTTAATCTTTTTCTCGAGTAGCTCTTAAATCTGTTTAGACTGGAAGCCGAACCCAATATCATCATCGTCATCATCATCATATCAGCCGAAAGACGTCCACTGTTGGACATAGGCCTCCCCCAAGCGTCGCCACAAAGACCGTTCCTGGGCGTCTCGCATCATCGGCTACCCGCGACCTTCACCAGGTCATCGGTCCACCTTGTGGGAGGCCTTCCAACGTTACGTCTTCTTGTACGCGGTCGCCACTCCAGAACTTTTCGGCCCCATCGACCATCTGTTCTGCGAGCAATGTGCCCTGCCCACTGCCACTTTAGTTTGGCGATCCTTCGGGCTATGTCGGTAACCTTGGTTCTCTTGCAGATATCATCATTCCTGATTCGATCACGAGTGACTTTGAACCTTCTGATGAGGCCCATTGTAAGCGACCACGTTTCAGTTCCGTATGTCATCACTGGCAACACGCACTGATCATAGACTTCCGTCTTGAGACACTGTGGTATGTGGGACGAGAAGAACCCAATATAGTTGGGACTTTTCCCAACTATATTGGGGTTGGCTTCTAGCTAGATGCTGCTAGGCAGATGTCGTATAAGTTTTAAGGTGGGTCTATGCTAGATGAGCCGAGTACGAGCTGAGCGCAAGCCGAGCCGCTCTCCTCGTGGTGTCAAGTGTGAACTTACAACGAGCCTACAACAATCACTCTCCTCGAACATAGCTTAAAACGTTTTGTATTTGTCAGAAAACAGACAATAGGCGGAGCACAGTCGAGCACGAGCCAAATGATCGAAGTGCGCTCGTTCGAGGCTCATAATTCGATCCACACTACACGAATTTTGGCTCGGCTCGTGCTCAGTTCGTCTAGCGTAGACCCATCTTTACGCGGAGTACGCAAACAAATCGGGCAACATCTCACTGGTCTAAATCTGATGAGAAGATAAGGCGATACTTAGGTACAAAAGAATATCTGTACACAAAATCTGTGTGAAAATTTGAACTGTCTCCCTATTACGCTTCTTGAGATACAGTCCTCTGACAGACAGACGGACGGACGGCCGCACGGACGGCGGAGGCTTAGTAATAGGGTTCCGTTGGTTACCCTTTGGATACAGAACTCTTCTTCTTATCGTGCGGCAGTAAGGTCTAACCACCCCACACACCCTAGTGTCAGAGTTTCTAAACCGCCTCAAGGGCCTCTGACAGAACTCTAAAAAGGTCGTATCTACACAAAATGAAATAACCGATTTTCGACTTATGTTATCATCTTAGTGTCGGAAATCGGTTGCTTCGTTTTGTTTTGGTTGTTTCTTCTGTACCTAATTAACGCTTGCATTAGGACTGTTTATTGACTGACAGACCTTGACAATGCAAAATATTTGTAATAAATAGTTTAATTGAAATAAATACTTTGAGTTGAGCCATAGAATGCCATTCTCATATCCCCCGAGTAGTCGTAAAAAAAAAACAACGTTTAGGCAAATTAATCTCAAGCGTCCGTGTCGATTCCACAAATTCTGTAAAGTAATTATGAAGTAACTTTGAATGATTCCTTTGATTTGTCATCCAGTCTGTTTACAAATTTGTTAATTTCGTATTTCACGATAAATTCATTCGCCTCGCTGAAATCACAGAGACATGTTTGTGCTCTAATGTTTTGAATACAAATTTATTTCATTAGAATTTCGTTTGATCTTGACATTTGGATGCCATGTTAGGTTTAGCCAAATTGTTAAACAAGTAGACTAGTAGAGTGCCACTCTGAAGCCTGGTCAACACGGGTAGAGTTAACGCTAGAGTCAACTAGCGTAATACTCTATCAATTCCAAGTGTTCTCGTACGAAAATTTATATTTTATTAGTAGAGTAACTAGTGTTTCTTAGAACGCCCACGTACGTCGCCCAAATATCGTCCGGGAAAAAAGAAGACACCATAAATGATGTGGTAGGGGAAGGCAAATGTTAGAGTAGCTTGCCCGCTCTGTCAATGTTGTTTACATTGGTGTAGTTATTATCGTGATACTATTCCGTTTACTCTACCCGTGTACTTAATTGTTAGGTACAAGTAGAGTATAGAAAACTAGTGTAAGCTGACTTATCAATCTCTGTAATCTTTTTAGCCCCCGACGCACGCGCGGATTACATATTTTTTTACAACTCCCTCAATATAGGTATCAAATAAAAGGGCTTGTTCCTACTGTATTGAGGTTAAATAGAATAAAAAGGTTACACGTCAATCTTTTTTGGTCAGTTCAAACTATGTAGATGATGATGAGAGTGGTGTCTCCTAGCTGATTGCTCTGAGATGAAACCAATACGGAGGTCACATTTTTTTAAAGTTCATTCAAATGACAACCGTTAATGTTTGAGGCGAGCTTTTGAGGAAAGGACGACACAAATTTGAGTATATTGGTCCTGACAGTGCAAGTGTAGCGGCATCAATGCCGCCACAAGAAAAACCAACGGAGCAGATCAACATCAATTAAACGAACAGCAACGCCATCTATCCAACTAGCAGCGAACTAATACGTTGAGATCCTGCATCTCGCAATTTTGCGGGATTTTACTCTCTGTACCGCATACTCTCCATACGAGCATTTTTGTTTTGCATTCAGATTATTAATAACTTTTTTATACGTCAAATGTCTTTGTAGAATAAAACTAGACTAGATGCGGCCAGTGTTTTTCAGCTACAGTATTTACCTATCAGTGATCGTGTAGCTCAGCTTAGAGTTTTAAGGAGCTCAACTGTCTGACGAACAATACTAAAGATTAATGTTTAGGTAGATCGCATAAAATACTCAAACTGTGTTGTTTCGCTTTATCGACGGTATGGTGACTAATTGAATAAAATAATGTCGGGGACCAGCTGAAAATCAGCGTGTTACTTGCAATTAATACGGTTTATTGTTGTTCTGTAAGCATCGTTTCGACATTGGAACGTTGTGTGAATGTTGCTATTGTTGATCGACGGAATCAACGGTGATTTTATTTTGAAAAACAATTGAGACCGCATTCGATTTGTAGGCAGCCCTTTTGTTCTGAACATTTATTTTTAATTTAAGTTACATACATGTTATTAATTTACTTTTGTACATTTTCTTGCTTGTGCGTGTTATGTCATGATTTAGTTTGCGAACTAATATACGTACTCGTGTCTTTAAAAATATTACGAGCCTAGATGAACATACAAAAATTTTGTAAGTTCCATTCAAACATTTTCTGATAAGGTATAACGGTTTAACAGAATCTTTCGCAAAAAATTGAGTAAACAGGGCCTGGGTAAGCATTATTTTACCACCCATAACGTATTATAAACGGAAGCTAAACAAGTTACAGGTGCGGAATCCCTATGAGGCATCAATAAGGGGCGATCTGCTGACGCCAAGGTTTTCCCCTCCCCAAAGGACAATCCCCTCACTAATTTCGCACGCCTTAAGGCCCACGTACACAGGATTTATCGCTCGAGATTTCTGAGAAAATAAATGAATTGAATTGCTTTAGATTATTGCTCGGTTTCAATATGTAATGGTATTAGTGGTTCGATTACGGAGACACGTTTTATACAAGTTTATTAGGATCTTAGTAGGTTTGCTATTGGCGTTAATAGAGAAGAAGAGGGGAAGCTTTAGCTCGTTAATACGTGACTTTGATTTAGACAATATTTTCAAGTTACTGGTGATATGGATGGTGGTTACAAATCCTAAATCTGTGGAACTAAATGTGTGGTGTGTGTGTGTGATGTGGGTGGTGGTGGTTTGTCGAATCTGTGGAATCTGTGGATCCGTGGATCTGTTATTTAAATCTGTACCTACATTTTGAATTGTTTATATATTTTCTTGTTCTTTGCATTGTCCTCACATATAGAAGCAATCAAAGATAATGTTAGCAAGATTTTTGTAATACATCACATGGATTAAAAGAGTGTCCGTGGAGTTTCTTGCACGTTCTTCTCCATAGAGATCTACGCTTTGGAACGTGCAAATAGCTTCATGTTTTTGACTGATCGACTTTGACAATCAAAAGTTGTTAATGGTTTATTTGAAATATACGCTTTGAGTTTGAATTTGTGGATCTGTGGTGTGGTAATCTGGGCAGTTATTATTATGTTGACATGTCTATAATTTAAATTTGTCAGGCCATTTTAAAGTTTTAACCTCTTCTAGTAATTCGGCAAATTACTTTAACGATGTGAAAGTTAAATACTATATGTGTCAGACTCAGGTATTACAGGATCGTGCCAGAACATACTGAAATATAACGTGTGATTACTATCGTAAGCAACTGAAGACGGGCAACGTGAGAAATAACTCCTTAACCTCTACACAGTTCATTTGGTACAGAGCCAATTATTATCACTACAGTACTAACTAATACTCTAAACTTAAAAGAAAACACGAGCAATTCCTAGGCGTGTCTAGACTAAATCCGAACAATGTCTGTCCTTCTGAGGTCCATATTGATACACTACCAACTTAGACTCCGCTCAACGCGCGCTTTTGCACTACAAGCGCTATAAACAAGCGCTTTTGCGCTTGTATCTAATTTCAAGTCCTAACTTGTCGTAACATATCCGACATCCTAATATATAAAATTCTTCCGTTACTGACTGATTGAGTGGCTGAGTGGCTGAATGGCTGAATGGCTGAGTGGCTGAGTGGCTGAGTGGCTGAGTGGCTGAGTGGCTGAGTGGCTGAGTGGCTGGGTGGCTGAGTGGCTGAGTGGCTGGGTGGCTGAGTGGCTGAGTGGCTGAGTGGCTGAGTGGCTGAGTGGCTGAGTGGCTGAGTGGCTGAGTGGCTGAGTGGCTGAGTGGCTGAATAGCTGAGTGGCTGAGTGGCTGAGTGACTGTCAGACAACGCACAGCCGAAACTAATGGTCGTAGAAAGCTGAAATTTGTCATGTAGGATCCTTGGGGAGTGTAAGGGAGCACTAAGAGAGGATTTCTCGAAATTCTTACGGGAACAGGAAAAAGCGGGATATGCGCGTACGAAGTCACGGGCAAATGCCAATATTATCTTAAATCCAGTAAGGACATTGAATTTTTCTGACGCCTGAGTCCAGCAGTGGACGTCTCTCGGCTGATAAGATGAATCAATCAAACCAAATCAAATTTTAGTATAACAGTTAAAGCCACCCGCAGACAGATGCGACGCGGCAATTCAACAACGTTGCGACAATGGTTTTTCATAGAGTTGTGTCTGTATTGTTTTTTCGGAAGGTTGCTGTTGTGCTGTGGCTGTTTCAGTCTGTAGGAGCCGTACATTAGGATACCTAATTCGTTAGACCTAAACAAAGTGGTGGAAAGTGTTCGTACCTTCACGTTTATACCTTTGGGAAATACAGTTGTTCTGTAATGAAATAATATATTTTGCATGCTGTTCAGAGCGATTCTAAATATTTCGCTTGCTTTATTCAGCAGGAAAACTTGTTGAAGTAAATTAAAAACTAAGTAACCTCTGTTTTTTTGCGAATAATTTATTTTGGGGACCTACAAATTTATTTGTTTTTAAAACCAAATTTTAATGTGACTAATTCAATTGTTTTTTTTTTAATTGTAAGAGTATATTTTTATGTATATTTGACAGAAAATACAGACTTATAAGTTACATGTATTTTTTTTGTTTTATAAAATACAATGACTTATAATTTTCTTTTAAATACTTGACTTACTATATTATATACCTAATTTAAGGTCCTTACCTACATAGTTCCAACAACTGAATCAATAACCATTTTCATTTTCTACTATTGGAACATTAACATAAAAAAAATGCGCCGTTCTACATACTGCTTGTTTTCATCTTTAATTATTTTTCGGGTTTAGTGTTTCGAACAAAAACGGAACTCTTATAGGGTCACTCGGGTGTCTGTCTGTCTGTCCGTCTGTCTGTCTGTCGGTCTGTCCGTCTGTCACAGCTAGTTTTCTCCGGATCCACTGGATAGATTCCGTTTAAATTTGGTACACGTATGGACTTCTGTGACCCAAACATGGACGCGTTACGTAAATCATGATTTTTTTAGTATGGGGATCACTTTTGGGGGTCAAACTAGAAAATTCCAAAAAAAAGTTTTTTTTAATAATATTGTGTGACATATAAACTGAAAAGACTTGATAGGAGGGTTTTAATTATATTTTTCATAATTTTAAAAATTAATGGTTTTGAAGTTATTCAAGAAATTAGACGAAAAATTACCATTCCCACTTATTTCCGAAACCGCTGACCCTAAAATTTTGAAAATAATGGAGATAATAGATCTTTACCTATAAATTACAGGAAAGCCTATAAAAAGTCTATTTTGTTAAAATAACATGTTAAAAAAATAAAATTCGTTCGGAACCCTTTGCACGCGAGTCCGAAAAACTGACTGAAACTTGGTCAGTTTTTTCTTCTAACTTTGCTCACATGCGCGTAATAAGAACTTCAATGTCATGATTAAGGACGATACTCGACAGTGGTGTTAACTGGTGAGTACAAAAACGATAGCACGCTACTTTTTTGGCACATTGACATTGAAACAAACAATGGGCCATTTTACATACTGTCTGTTTTCTACACTAATATTATAAAGAGGAAAGATTTGTTTGTTTGTTTGTTTATTTGAATTGAATAGGCTCCGAAACTAATGGACCGATTTCAAAAAATATTTTAGCATTGGCTATATATTATCCCCGTACCCCCACGGGAACGGGACCTACGCGGGTGAAACCGCGTGACGTCCACTAGTCATCAATAATTTTTTTTGGCCGCTGGTAAAAATTGTTTCTTCGTAGAGACGTCACGCGTGTTTTCAACGCATTGTATCATCTTAATTTTTTGAAATCTATCTGATGGACTGATTCGATATTTTCAGTAAAATACCATATTGCCAACTTAGCCACCGTAGGCCGGACACATTGGTCGACGAAAGCATGAGGGTGAAGTGAGGTCAACGGTACCGAAAGGTTCTGAAGTAGCAGTCTCGTACCAGAAGGCATTATAGATAGGTTATTACAAGGTAAATCGATGACTTGGTAACGGCTATCGGGAGTCCGTTGGATGCGACTTGTGCAGAATCGAACGATGTGGAGGCCTATGTCCAGCTCTGGACATAGGCCTCCACAGTTTTAGCTGAAATTATGATGATTTACGGTAGGTCGGTATTGTTATGGCTAGGAATAAAATAATTGAAAAAGGTGGCGTATTTTGTTGAAATTAGAAATGCCATAAAATGTCGTCGCAGTTTTCACAAACTTCCAAAAAAGTAGTGGTTTTGGTTTCGTTTTTTTTTTTTTTAGAAGCCAAAAGATTAAATCCTTTACGTTACTACAGACAGGTGCAAAGCGACAACTGCGGTTCGATGCGATAGAACTGCTTGTTATACAGAAATAGTTCCAGTAAAATGCTGTCCACAGTCTTTTACTTATGGCGACAGCATTTTATTATTTTTAATAAAGTATTTAATGTTATTTATTTAATTATTTTAACCTTATGTACAGTTGTGGCACGTGGGCGGTTATTATTATGTGACGCCAATGCGTAGGAGTTCACTTATTAATTAAAACAGTCATGTGCACTTGACGATAATGTGAAAACAAATATTTAATGAAGCGCGCAAACTGGATTAAATAAAATATTTTAATTATAATACTTACGAGCACCACCCAGTCTGTGTTTTTTCGACGCCATATTATTTTTAGTAGGCTTAGAGTAGTTTTTTATATTTTTTTTCGGTGAACTAATTAATGTTGAGAGCAGTTAAGTGGTGGTCCAGTGGTAACAACCCGGAGTTACAAGTTGTAAGTCGGGAGTTCCAAACCATGAAAAGGAAAAGAAAATGTAATTATTCATTGTCACAGAACTGACATTGGATACAAATTATGAACTTACACTAGACTAGTCTGTGCACTAGACATCCTTACGACTTTCATGCAGGCGGAGCCGTTGTCAAAAGTTAGTGTTGTCACCGGAAAATGGCAAACTACGGCGTACATGTGACGTCACATCTGAAACATCTGTAAGAATGCCTTGTTGCATAAAGTCCGCCCATGTACCACAATTGTGCATAAAGTTTAAATAAATAAATAACAAACCAATGAGAGCCTAGTTTCTTGAAGACTTGTGCTCTGATTGGTCGCCATTTTATTTCAATTCGCAGTTTCTCGGAATGAATTCGAGAAATTATAAACTATCAAATTTTGATGCATAAAAAAGCATTCCAAATGTTCAGTTGACAATTTAACGAAAGTTTACAATCTCTCAAGTTCAATCTTACGAAGTTTGCCATTTTCCGATGATACTGTCATTATAATTTCGAGTATTTACTGAGTATAATCATTCAGTATGATGCCTTTTGATGAAAAAACCCGTGACAACGTACTCATTACGCGATGACGGAAGCTCAATCGGAATTCAGTCACTTTTAACTTTATTTTGAAATATACTTACAAATAGTATCTGCGTCATGTTGATTGATTTTCTCTAATGAACTTACTTAACTTTTTAAACTTATTTTTTTTTAAATTACTGTAACTTTGTTTAGTAAATAAATTACTGCAAATTTCTTACTTATTTAGATAAATAGGTAGTAGTAACCTACCAAATTCTTTTCTGTAAACGCTTATCTTTGCCTCTCATTAATTCTGTTGAAAATTGGTACACATATGGATTCTGTGACCCAAACACGCACATGTTACGTAAACAATTATTTTTTAGTAGGGGGGCACTTTTGGGGGTCAAACTAGAAAATTAAAAAATAAAGTTTTTTTTAACAATATTGTGTAACATCTATACATATAATAAAATCGTAGACTAACTGTGTCTGTACATTGAATATTTTTGCATGAAAATTACACAGAAAACTCAGGAAAAAGGTATAAAACACAAAAATGGAATTTTTGAAATTTTTGTCTGTTTGTCTGTTTGTCTGTGCGTTTGTGGGAGCATCACGCTTAAACCACAGATTAGATTGCAAATCTAAGTACTTAAAAATATTAAGTGATAACCCGAGTAACATTTAGCGTTTATTTCATCAAAATCGACCCACAAAATCAAAAGATATTGAATTTTTAAGTTTAGGAAGAAACTTCCTAATGTATTCTGATGAGTCAGAGCGCCATCTATTGAGAAAAATAAAATGCACGAAAGCATTCAAAATTGTTGAGTTATTTGTGAAACTTTTAATACGTGGCAAAATAAGAGTGATCATTTTATACCTTTTCGTTATTGATCGATACCAACGATCCACAAAATCAAAATATATTGAATTTTTAGTTTAGTAAGAAACTTCCTTATATATTCTGATTAGTCAGAGCGCCATCTATTGAGGAACCAAAAAATGCATGAAAGCATGAATATTAATACACCGAAACACATTGATTGAATTATTTGTGAAACTTTTAATACGTGGCAAAATAAGAGTGATCATTTTATACCTTTTCGTTATTGATCGATACCAACGATCCAC
Organism: Lacanobia wlatinum; assembly: GCA_947578705.1. Taxonomy (NCBI): domain Eukaryota; kingdom Metazoa; phylum Arthropoda; class Insecta; order Lepidoptera; family Noctuidae; genus Lacanobia; species Lacanobia wlatinum. The sequence continues at coordinate 6,327,611 of OX388044.1, read as the reverse complement.
AAAATCAAAATATATTGAATTTTTAGTTTAGTAAGAAACTTCCTTATATATTCTGATTAGTCAGAGCGCCATCTATTGAGGAACCAAAAAAATGCATGAAAGCATGAATATTACACCAAAACACATTGATTGAGTTATTTGTGAAACTTTTAATACGTAGACGTAGCAAAATAAAAGTAAACATTTTAATACCTTATCGTTATTTAACGTCTTCCGCTGCCAAGTGTTAAGATTTTCCGCTGGAGAATGACCTCACACGATTTTTAAACACAGTCGTGTTCGTAGGAATTTCGGTTTGGTCTCTGAAAGGTCTTAAACTGTTAGGGACCATAATTGGTAAAATCTCTGGTGCTGGTTTCGTTTAAAGTGCATTTATCGTAGAGTCTTAAACTGATTTAGTTTTGCGAAGTTCTGGACGGTTCGACTTGCGGATCAGGCCTGTAGGGTTCCGTACCAAAGGTGCTGTGCTGACGGGACCCTACTGCTAGGCCTCCGCGATTGATTCCGTTTAGAGCAACGCAACGAACGGTTCGATTTGCGAAACAAGGCTAATAATAATAAATAAAAATCTTATATTTCAGACAGAGTCCATTTTTTGGTTAGTAGTTAGGTTTAGTTTAGGTTAGTAGTTTGGTTTTTTATAATAAGGTATCCTACCAAAGGTGGTCACGGTGACGGGAGCGATCGATTTTGGGAGGCTACTCTCTAATTCCGAAGTTTCGGGCTTAGTTGCCGACGTATTCTACTCCGTATCACCTACAGACTTACGATTAGTCCCGAACCCGAACTAAGAATGAATGACAACACGATTTCACAGTAACTGTCAAATCGTGTTATCATTAGTTCTCATTGGTTAGGTGATACGGAGTTGAATATTTTTTTTTACAATAGATAGGCATACGTTTGACCACTATCTCACCTGATGGTAAGCGATGATGCGGTCGAAGATGGAGCACGTTTGCCTAGAAGCAACCTATTCACTTTTGTCTTAAAGACTCCCAGGTTGCCCGCAACTAAGTTTTTAAATTCGTGCTAAGTATCAAACGGTTCGATTTGCGAGCCAAGGCAAATTATAGGGTTCCGTGCCAGAGTTGCTAATGGGACCGTATTATTTAAGCCTTCGCGTACGATTTTGATTTGTGCGAACCCAGTCGATTTTTAGGGTTCCGTACCAAGTTTGCTAACGGAACCCTGTTTTTTTTAATAAGCCACCACTGTCCGTCTTCCTTCAGTTTATGTGTTTTATTTTTGTCTCGCTAATATAAAAATGTCTTCTAGAAAAAGGTCGAATCTTTCACAATATAGCAAAATTCTTAATCTATACATACATATAATAAAATCGTAGACTAACCGTGTCTGTACATTGAATATTTTTGCATGAAAATTACAAAAAAAAACTCAGGAAAAAGGTATAAAACACAAGAATGCAATTTTTGAAATTTTTGTCTGTTTGTCTGTTTATCTGTTTGTCTGTGCGTTTGTGGGAGCATCACGCATTAACCACTGATTGGATTGCAAATCTAAGTACTTAAAAATATTAAGTGATACCCCGAGGAAAACTTAGCGTTTATTTCATCAAAATCGACCCACAAAATCAAAAGATATTGAATTTTTAAGTTTAGGAAGAAACTTCCTAATGTATTCTAATGAGTCAGAGCGCCATCTATTGAGAAAAAATAAAATGTATGAAAGCATTCAAAATTGTTGAGTTATTTGTGAAACTTTTAATACGTGGCAAAACAAAAGTGATCATTTTTATACCTTTTCGTTATTTATCGTTACAATCGATCCCGGAAATCCAAATATATTGAATTTTTAGTTTAGTAATAAACTTCCTTATATATTCTGATCAGTCAGAGCGCCATCTATTGAGGAACCAAAAAAATGCATGAAAGCATGAATATTACACCAAAACACATTGATTGAGTTATTTGTGAAACTTTTAATACGTAGACGTAGCAAAATAAAAGTAAACATTTTAATACCTTATCGTTATTTAACGTCTTCCGCTGCCAAGTGTTAAGATTTTCCGCTGGAGAATGACCTCACACGATTTTTAAACACAGTCGTGTTCGTAGGAATTTCGGTTTGGTCTCTGAAAGGTCTTAAACTGTTAGGGACCATAATTGGTAAAATCTCTGGTGCTGGTTTCGTTTAAAGTGCATTTATCGTAGAGTCTTAAACTGATTTAGTTTTGCGAAGTTCTGGACGGTTCGACTTGCGGATCAGGCCTGTAGGGTTCCGTACCAAAGGTGCTGTGCTGACGGGACCCTACTGCTAGGCCTCCGCGATTGATTCCGTTTAGAGCAACGCAACGAACGGTTCGATTTGCGAAACAAGGCTAATAATAATAAATAAAAATCTTATATTTCAGACAGAGTCCATTTTTTGGTTAGTAGTTAGGTTTAGTTTAGGTTAGTAGTTTGGTTTTTTATAATAAGGTATCCTACCAAAGGTGGTCACGGTGACGGGAGCGATCGATTTTGGGAGGCTACTCTCTAATTCCGAAGTTTCGGGCTTAGTTGCCGACGTATTCTACTCCGTATCACCTACAGACTTACGATTAGTCCCGAACCCGAACTAAGAATGAATGACAACACGATTTCACAGTAACTGTCAAATCGTGTTATCATTAGTTCTCATTGGTTAGGTGATACGGAGTTGAATATTTTTTTTTACAATAGATAGGCATACGTTTGACCACTATCTCACCTGATGGTAAGCGATGATGCGGTCGAAGATGGAGCACGTTTGCCTAGAAGCAACCTATTCACTTTTGTCTTAAAGACTCCCAGGTTGCCCGCAACTAAGTTTTTAAATTCGTGCTAAGTATCAAACGGTTCGATTTGCGAGCCAAGGCAAATTATAGGGTTCCGTGCCAGAGTTGCTAATGGGACCGTATTATTTAAGCCTTCGCGTACGATTTTGATTTGTGCGAACCCAGTCGATTTTTAGGGTTCCGTACCAAGTTTGCTAACGGAACCCTGTTTTTTTTAATAAGCCACCACTGTCCGTCTTCCTTCAGTTTATGTGTTTTATTTTTGTCTCGCTAATATAAAAATGTCTTCTAGAAAAAGGTCGAATCTTTCACAATATAGCAAAATTCTTAATCTATACATACATATAATAAAATCGTAGACTAACCGTGTCTGTACATTGAATATTTTTGCATGAAAATTACAAAAAAAAACTCAGGAAAAAGGTATAAAACACAAGAATGCAATTTTTGAAATTTTTGTCTGTTTGTCTGTTTATCTGTTTGTCTGTGCGTTTGTGGGAGCATCACGCATTAACCACTGATTGGATTGCAAATCTAAGTACTTAAAAATATTAAGTGATACCCCGAGGAAAACTTAGCGTTTATTTCATCAAAATCGACCCACAAAATCAAAAGATATTGAATTTTTAAGTTTAGGAAGAAACTTCCTAATGTATTCTAATGAGTCAGAGCGCCATCTATTGAGAAAAAATAAAATGTATGAAAGCATTCAAAATTGTTGAGTTATTTGTGAAACTTTTAATACGTGGCAAAACAAAAGTGATCATTTTTATACCTTTTCGTTATTTATCGTTACAATCGATCCCGGAAATCCAAATATATTGAATTTTTAGTTTAGTAATAAACTTCCTTATATATTCTGATCAGTCAGAGCGCCATCTATTGAGGAACCAAAAAAATGCATGAAAGCATGAATATTACACCAAAACACATTGATTGAGTTATTTGTGAAACTTTTAATACGTAGACGTAGCAAAATAAAAGTAAACATTTTAATACCTTATCGTTATTTAACGTCTTCCGCTGCCAAGTGTTAAGATTTTCCGCTGGAGAATGACCTCACACGATTTTTAAACACAGTCGTGTTCGTAGGAATTTCGGTTTGGTCTCTGAAAGGTCTTAAACTGTTAGGGACCATAATTGGTAAAATCTCTGGTGCTGGTTTCGTTTAAAGTGCATTTATCGTAGAGTCTTAAACTGATTTAGTTTTGCGAAGTTCTGGACGGTTCGACTTGCGGATCAGGCCTGTAGGGTTCCGTACCAAAGGTGCTGTGCTGACGGGACCCTACTGCTAGGCCTCCGCGATTGATTCCGTTTAGAGCAACGCAACGAACGGTTCGATTTGCGAAACAAGGCTAATAATAATAAATAAAAATCTTATATTTCAGACAGAGTCCATTTTTTGGTTAGTAGTTAGGTTTAGTTTAGGTTAGTAGTTTGGTTTTTTATAATAAGGTATCCTACCAAAGGTGGTCACGGTGACGGGAGCGATCGATTTTGGGAGGCTACTCTCTAATTCCGAAGTTTCGGGCTTAGTTGCCGACGTATTCTACTCCGTATCACCTACAGACTTACGATTAGTCCCGAACCCGAACTAAGAATGAATGACAACACGATTTCACAGTAACTGTCAAATCGTGTTATCATTAGTTCTCATTGGTTAGGTGATACGGAGTTGAATATTTTTTTTTACAATAGATAGGCATACGTTTGACCACTATCTCACCTGATGGTAAGCGATGATGCGGTCGAAGATGGAGCACGTTTGCCTAGAAGCAACCTATTCACTTTTGTCTTAAAGACTCCCAGGTTGCCCGCAACTAAGTTTTTAAATTCGTGCTAAGTATCAAACGGTTCGATTTGCGAGCCAAGGCAAATTATAGGGTTCCGTGCCAGAGTTGCTAATGGGACCGTATTATTTAAGCCTTCGCGTACGATTTTGATTTGTGCGAACCCAGTCGATTTTTAGGGTTCCGTACCAAGTTTGCTAACGGAACCCTGTTTTTTTTAATAAGCCACCACTGTCCGTCTTCCTTCAGTTTATGTGTTTTATTTTTGTCTCGCTAATATAAAAATGTCTTCTAGAAAAAGGTCGAATCTTTCACAATATAGCAAAATTCTTAATCTATACATACATATAATAAAATCGTAGACTAACCGTGTCTGTACATTGAATATTTTTGCATGAAAATTACAAAAAAAAACTCAGGAAAAAGGTATAAAACACAAGAATGCAATTTTTGAAATTTTTGTCTGTTTGTCTGTTTATCTGTTTGTCTGTGCGTTTGTGGGAGCATCACGCATTAACCACTGATTGGATTGCAAATCTAAGTACTTAAAAATATTAAGTGATACCCCGAGGAAAACTTAGCGTTTATTTCATCAAAATCGACCCACAAAATCAAAAGATATTGAATTTTTAAGTTTAGGAAGAAACTTCCTAATGTATTCTAATGAGTCAGAGCGCCATCTATTGAGAAAAAATAAAATGTATGAAAGCATTCAAAATTGTTGAGTTATTTGTGAAACTTTTAATACGTGGCAAAACAAAAGTGATCATTTTTATACCTTTTCGTTATTTATCGTTACAATCGATCCCGGAAATCCAAATATATTGAATTTTTAGTTTAGTAATAAACTTCCTTATATATTCTGATCAGTCAGAGCGCCATCTATTGAGGAACCAAAAAAATGCATGAAAGCATGAATATTACACCAAAACACATTGATTGAGTTATTTGTGAAACTTTTAATACGTAGACGTAGCAAAATAAAAGTAAACATTTTAATACCTTATCGTTATTTAACGTCTTCCGCTGCCAAGTGTTAAGATTTTCCGCTGGAGAATGACCTCACACGATTTTTAAACACAGTCGTGTTCGTAGGAATTTCGGTTTGGTCTCTGAAAGGTCTTAAACTGTTAGGGACCATAATTGGTAAAATCTCTGGTGCTGGTTTCGTTTAAAGTGCATTTATCGTAGAGTCTTAAACTGATTTAGTTTTGCGAAGTTCTGGACGGTTCGACTTGCGGATCAGGCCTGTAGGGTTCCGTACCAAAGGTGCTGTGCTGACGGGACCCTACTGCTAGGCCTCCGCGATTGATTCCGTTTAGAGCAACGCAACGAACGGTTCGATTTGCGAAACAAGGCTAATAATAATAAATAAAAATCTTATATTTCAGACAGAGTCCATTTTTTGGTTAGTAGTTAGGTTTAGTTTAGGTTAGTAGTTTGGTTTTTTATAATAAGGTATCCTACCAAAGGTGGTCACGGTGACGGGAGCGATCGATTTTGGGAGGCTACTCTCTAATTCCGAAGTTTCGGGCTTAGTTGCCGACGTATTCTACTCCGTATCACCTACAGACTTACGATTAGTCCCGAACCCGAACTAAGAATGAATGACAACACGATTTCACAGTAACTGTCAAATCGTGTTATCATTAGTTCTCATTGGTTAGGTGATACGGAGTTGAATATTTTTTTTTACAATAGATAGGCATACGTTTGACCACTATCTCACCTGATGGTAAGCGATGATGCGGTCGAAGATGGAGCACGTTTGCCTAGAAGCAACCTATTCACTTTTGTCTTAAAGACTCCCAGGTTGCCCGCAACTAAGTTTTTAAATTCGTGCTAAGTATCAAACGGTTCGATTTGCGAGCCAAGGCAAATTATAGGGTTCCGTGCCAGAGTTGCTAATGGGACCGTATTATTTAAGCCTTCGCGTACGATTTTGATTTGTGCGAACCCAGTCGATTTTTAGGGTTCCGTACCAAGTTTGCTAACGGAACCCTGTTTTTTTTAATAAGCCACCACTGTCCGTCTTCCTTCAGTTTATGTGTTTTATTTTTGTCTCGCTAATATAAAAATGTCTTCTAGAAAAAGGTCGAATCTTTCACAATATAGCAAAATTCTTAATCTATACATACATATAATAAAATCGTAGACTAACCGTGTCTGTACATTGAATATTTTTGCATGAAAATTACAAAAAAAAACTCAGGAAAAAGGTATAAAACACAAGAATGCAATTTTTGAAATTTTTGTCTGTTTGTCTGTTTATCTGTTTGTCTGTGCGTTTGTGGGAGCATCACGCATTAACCACTGATTGGATTGCAAATCTAAGTACTTAAAAATATTAAGTGATACCCCGAGGAAAACTTAGCGTTTATTTCATCAAAATCGACCCACAAAATCAAAAGATATTGAATTTTTAAGTTTAGGAAGAAACTTCCTAATGTATTCTAATGAGTCAGAGCGCCATCTATTGAGAAAAAATAAAATGTATGAAAGCATTCAAAATTGTTGAGTTATTTGTGAAACTTTTAATACGTGGCAAAACAAAAGTGATAATTTTTATACCTTTTCGTTATTTATCGTTACAATCGATCCCGGAAATCCAAATATATTGAATTTTTAGTTTAGTAATAAACTTCCTTATATATTCTGATCAGTCAGAGCGCCATCTATTGAGGAATAAAAAAATGCATGAAAGCATGAATGTTACACTAAAACACATTGATTGAGTTATTTGTGAAACTTTTAATACGTAGACGTAGCAAAATAAAAGTAAACATTTTAATACCTTATCGTTATTTAATGTCTTCCGCTGCCAAGTGTTAAGATTTTCCGCTGGGGAATGACCTCACACGATTTTTAAACACAGTCGTGTTCGAAGGAATTTCGGTTTGGTCTCTAAAAGGTCTTAAACTGTTAGGGACCAAAATTGCTTAAATCTCCGAGTTGTGCTGGTTTCGTTTAAAGTGCATTTATCGTAGTTTTGCGAAGTACTGGACGGTTCGACTGGCGGATCAGTAGTGCTATTCTCTAACAACATTTTCGTATCTCGACAGTAGAATTCGAGGTGAGTTTCAAATGAAGACCTTTATTCGTGTGCCTCACTTTGTGAGTTTGATCAGTCAGGTGAAGCTCGATATCGAAACAGTTTCTGACAGAATAGACTAGCTGGCCTGTAGGGTTCCGTACCAAAGGTGCTGTGCTGACGGGACGCTACTGCTAAGCCTCCGCGGTTGATTCCGTTTAGAGCGAAGCAACGAACGGTTCGATTTGCGAAACAAGGCTGATAATAATAAGGTACCGAACCAAAGGTGGTCACGGTGACGGGAACGATCGATTTTGGGGGGCTACTCTGTAAGTCCGAAGTCCGTAGTTTTGGGCTTAGTTGCGGGCGGGCGTATTCTACTCCGTAGGTATCACACTACAGACTTACGATTAGTCCTGAACCCGAACTGAGAATGAATGACAACACGATTTCACAGTAACTGTCAATTCGTGTTATCATTAGTTCTCAGTGGTTAGGTGATACGGAGTACAATTTTTTTTTTTTTCTTCTTAATATACAAGTAAAACAAAGTCGGGTTTGTTCGAACACTTTTCTAACTAACTCGAGCGATTTTCATGGTTTTTGTGTTTTTGGATGTCTTTGTCCAGAATAGCGTAATAAGAATTAAAATACAAAAAAAAATGAGTATGTAGGTAGGAAGGGTAGGTAGGTAGGCAGGTAGGTAGCGTAGGTAGGTAGGGTAGGTAAGGTAGGGTAGCTATGGTAGGTAGGTAAGTAGGTAGGTAGGTTAGGGTCGGTAGGTAGAGTAGTCAGTTGGCGGGAGCGAAGCCGCGCGGGTCAGCTAGTATCAAATAAAAGGGCTTACTGTGAGAGTTTTAATCGTATTTTTTTCATAATTTTAAAATAAAGGGTTTTGAAGTTATTCAAGAAATTAGACGAAAAATGACCATTCCGAAACTACTGAGCCCAAAATTTTGAAAAAAAATGGTGATAATATATATTTACTTATAGATTACAGGAAAACTGTAATAAGTAACTATACTAAGTCTATAGTGGTAAAATAACATTTAAAAAAAATTCGTTCGGAACCCTTTGCACGCGAGTCCGAGTCGCACTTGGCCAGTTTTTTTTATTATTGATATGCACGCGTTTGACCACTATCTCATCTAATGGTAAGCGATGATGTGGTCGAAGATGGAGCACACTTGCCTAGCACAGGTTATAGCTATCAGGAAACACAGACTCTGGCAGGGAATTCCACTCCTTAGCTGTACGCACTATGAATGTGTTCCCAAACCATTACCGTTCTGAGTTACAGCCCGCTGACAGACAGACAGACTGACGGATGGACAGCGAAGGCTTATTAATCGGGTTCCGTTGGTCATAGTCAGGGTTCGAAACCCTAAAACGAGAGATAAATTTTAATGTGTAAATTTCCAACAAGGAAGGAATCAAAATATTTTCAGTTGGAATATTCCGTGATACGAATGCGTTGCTCATCGAAGCGTAGTTTTACTATCCCATTTCACAGCATCTGTGAACAGAACAAAGGCAAGCATTATGCTCTGAATGTTTCTATCATTATATTATTCTATTCATTGCTTTGAAAGTAACTTTTCTGTTAACGGTTTCTTTTTTAAAAAGAAAACGCTGCCCCACACTAGGAATTTCTCCTGTACCGTGGGTGCGTTCACAAACATATAAACTCACATACACAAACAGCCAGACCCGGAACAACTATCTGTAGGCCATACAAATATTTGTTCCGTGCGGGAATCGAACCCGCGACACGCAGCGCCGCAGTCAATCGCTCAACCACTGCGCCAACCGTGCCATCTTTTATTTGATTTTGGTACAAGGATTTAACAATGTAAGGCGATGTTTTTACGTTACGTTCCACTAACTGAGCTACATTGCAGTATTTCTATTACTGCACTGCTTTTTATTGCCTTGTATTCCTTTTGTTTATCTGTGTAGAATAAATATTATTTCTTTCTTTAAGACTTGTATTCATGCCAATGACCTTGTGCATATAAACGGAACTAACTACCCCTCTACGCGCCACTACGCTACCCGCATTTTTTATTATTTATATTTAAAATAATACATGTTTTTAAAATGTTACAAAGCCAAATCATTTTTTTTTTTGAATTGCAAAGCAGTAAATATATTTTATATAAGTACTCTTTTGTTAAAAAAATGATAGAGTAAAATGGTTTCATTTCAACGATTTGGAAGTGATTTGGTGGATTGTTTTTTCTTATTATGTGATACCGATAGATAAATTCTGGCTAAACCAAATTACGTATCATATAATGTAGACCACCAACTATTTTTTTCAGATGTAATTTCTCTGCTAGTGCCGACGAAAAGTTGCTTCATCTGCACGCTGTTTTTAAGCATTTCTCGAGAGAGCAGCATTAAGGCTTTTGAACTGTTTCTTATTCAGTTTATTTTATTGATAGTCTCGAGTTTGAATTCCATATTAATAACATATTATATATTTTTACGTCGAACACGCGAAACTGTTGCTCGATAGGTGGTAATTTTACTAGGAAATTACTAAAATATGCAGTAATCAAAAGAACGATAATACTTTCTTCTAAAACATGCGCAAATCTCGTTGTTTCAAGTATCATGAAAATTGCATTACTTTGTACTTTCACAAAAACAGATTTTACCTTTTATGTAAATAAATCACGGTTTTCACTACAATTTTTAAAACACAGTCAATATAAGTCCCACATTTCACACACTTTAATTGTAATACATTAAGGCGACGACGATCTTGAGGGAATAAAACGAGCACTCGTTTAACAGCCGCGTGCGCCAAAATTCAGTAGTTTTTTGTACTTACCTTATTATTCACAGACTTTAAAAAAAATAGGCATATAGACATAACTTTTGAAAAAAATTAATTGCCCTATGTTCAATCAAAAAACTCAAAATTTTCATATTTCAAGTTATTAATAAAATATTCACAACATATATTTTTTCCAAAAAATTACGACTAGCCGTTTAGACGTGAATCTCATTTTAAAAACAACTACTCTTAGGTATCTCCGCCTTAATATCTCAACAGGACTGCATTCAGTGCATTTCCATTTGAGAGACATAAAATAACATATTTTACGTTTCATGATTGGACATTCAAGAAATACTGGACACTGACCGCCCGGTAATAGCTTAACTCATCATTAAGTAAATCAATGAAATGTCATGCGGCCACCGGCTGGTTGCATAACACACTGACAAATGCTAAGCTACTCTACTTCCATATAATGATTTTCAATGTATTTTTTACGAGTTTTTGATTGCGATTTTATCCGTGTTGAGGCCTGAAAACTTAAAGCCCATTGCCTAACCCAGGCCATAGTCCTGAGCGTTATTCCCTAAAAATATCTCACGCGTGAATAGGTTATTTTTTCATTTATTTTTATTTGTGGTTTGCTCTTGACTCTAGCCTAGGCCAGACTGCCAGAGATGACAGAGACAAAGTCTATGATGGAGCGAGCTTACCCAGAAGGAGCCTGTTCACTCTTACTTTTATTTCTAGGCAGGCCCACCCCATCGTTGACCTCATCATCGCTTATTACCATCAGGCGAGCTTATAGTCAAACTTGAACCTATCGATAGTATTAAAGTACACTTTCACAGTTACAATATTGTAGGAATAGCAGGATAATATTAATGTACCTATGTCATATCAATACCTTTGGGTGATGTTTGAGACGCACGAATGTCATGTTAACATAAAAATATTTTACATTATCCCACCTCTGATATAGTTACATTCCCAAAAGACATCTATCCAACTCAATTCCACTATTTATCTCAAAAATTCGTTATTTTTAGGATCTTATAGGATCACTCGGGTGTCTGTCTGTCTGTCTGTCCATCTGTCACAGCCAGTTTTCTCAAAAAATTCTGTTGAAATTTGGTACACATATGGACTTCTGTAACCCAACCACGGACATGTCACGTAAATCATTAAATTTTTACGATGAGGGTCCCTTTCGGGTGTCAAACAAGAAAATTAAAAAGTTTATTAAACAATATAGGTTTTAATTATATTTTTTTCATAATCTATACATATAATAAAATCATAGACTAACTGTGTCTGTACATTGAATATTTTTGCATGAAAATTACACAGAAAACTCAGGAAAAAGGTATAAAACACAAAAATGGAATTTTTGAAATTTTTGTCTGTTTGTCTGTGCGTTTGTGGGAGCATCACGCTTAAACCACAGATTAGATTGCAAATCTAAGTACTTAAAAATATTAAGTGATAACCCGAGTAACATTTAGCGTTTATTTCATCAAAATCGACCCACAAAATCAAAAGATATTGAATTTTTAAGTTTAGGAAGAAACTTCCTAATGTATTCTGATGAGTCAGAGCGCCATCTATTGAGAAAAATAAAATGCACGAAAGCATTCAAAATTGTTGAGTTATTTGTGAAACTTTTAATACGTGGCAAAATAAGAGTGATCATTTTATACCTTTTCGTTATTGATCGATACCAACGATCCACAAAATCAAAATATATTGAACTTTTAGTTTAGTAAGAAACTTCCTTATATATTCTGATTAGTCAGAGCGCCATCTATTGAGGAACCAAAAAATGCATGAAAGCATGAATATTAATACACCGAAACACATTGATTGAATTATTTGTGAAACTTTTAATACGTGGCAAAATAAGAGTGATCATTTTATACCTTTTCGTTATTGATCGATACCAACGATCCACAAAATCAAAATATATTGAATTTTTAGTTTAGTAAGAAACTTCCTTATATATTCTGATTAGTCAGAGCGCCATCTATTGAGGAATAAAAAAATGCATGAAAGCATGAATATTACACCAAAACACATTGATTGAGTTATTTGTGAAACTTTTAATACGTAGACGTAGCAAAATAAAAGTAAACATTTTAATACCTTTTCGTTATTTAACGTCTTCCGCTGCCAAGTGTTAAGATTTTCCGCTGGAGAATGACCTCACACGATTTTTAAACACAGTCGTGTTCGTAGGAATTTCGGTTTGGTCTCTGAAAGGTCTTAAACTGTTAGGGACCATAATTGGTAAAATCTCTGGTGCTGGTTTCGTTTAAAGTGCATTTATCGTAGAGTCTTAAACTGATTTAGTTTTGCGAAGTTCTGGACGGTTCGACTTGCGGATCAGGCCTGTAGGGTTCCGTACCAAAGGTGCTGTGCTGACGGGACCCTACTGCTAGGCCTCCGCGATTGATTCCGTTTAGAGCAACGCAACGAACGGTTCGATTTGCGAAACAAGGCTAATAATAATAAATAAAAATCTTATATTTCAGACAGAGTCCATTTTTTGGTTAGTAGTTAGGTTTAGTTTAGGTTAGTAGTTTGGTTTTTTATAATAAGGTATCCTACCAAAGGTGGTCACGGTGACGGGAGCGATCGATTTTGGGAGGCTACTCTCTAATTCCGAAGTTTCGGGCTTAGTTGCCGACGTATTCTACTCCGTATCACCTACAGACTTACGATTAGTCCCGAACCCGAACTAAGAATGAATGACAACACGATTTCACAGTAACTGTCAAATCGTGTTATCATTAGTTCTCATTGGTTAGGTGATACGGAGTTGAATATTTTTTTTTACAATAGATAGGCATACGTTTGACCACTATCTCACCTGATGGTAAGCGATGATGCGGTCGAAGATGGAGCACGTTTGCCTAGAAGCAACCTATTCACTTTTGTCTTAAAGACTCCCAGGTTGCCCGCAACTAAGTTTTTAATTCGTGCTAAGTATCAAACGGTTCGATTTGCGAGCCAAGGCAAATTATAGGGTTCCGTGCCAGAGTTGCTAATGGGACCGTATTATTTAAGCCTTCGCGTACGATTTTGATTTGTGCGAACCCAGTCGATTTTTAGGGTTCCGTATCAAGTTTGCTAACGGAACCCTGTTTTTTTTAATAAGCCACCACTGTCCGTCTTCCTTCAGTTTATGTGTTTTATTTTTGTCTCGCTAGTATAAAAATGTCTTCTAGAAAAAGGTCGAATCTTTCACAATATAGCAAAATTCTTAATCTATACATACATATAATAAAATCGTAGACTAACCGTGTCTGTACATTGAATATTTTTGCATGAAAATTACAAAAAAAAACTCAGGAAAAAGGTATAAAACACAAGAATGCAATTTTTGAAATTTTTGTCTGTTTGTCTGTTTATCTGTTTGTCTGTGCGTTTGTGGGAGCATCACGCATTAACCACTGATTGGATTGCAAATCTAAGTACTTAAAAATATTAAGTGATACCCCGAGGAAAACTTAGCGTTTATTTCATCAAAATCGACCCACAAAATCAAAAGATATTGAATTTTTAAGTTTAGGAAGAAACTTCCTAATGTATTCTAATGAGTCAGAGCGCCATCTATTGAGAAAAAATAAAATGTATGAAAGCATTCAAAATTGTTGAGTTATTTGTGAAACTTTTAATACGTGGCAAAACAAAAGTGATAATTTTTATACCTTTTCGTTATTTATCGTTACAATCGATCCCGGAAATCCAAATATATTGAATTTTTAGTTTAGTAATAAACTTCCTTATATATTCTGATCAGTCAGAGCGCCATCTATTGAGGAACCAAAAAAATGCATGAAAGCATGAATATTACACCAAAACACATTGATTGAGTTATTTGTGAAACTTTTAATACGTAGACGTAGCAAAATAAAAGTAAACATTTTAATACCTTATCGTTATTTAACGTCTTCCGCTGCCAAGTGTTAAGATTTTCCGCTGGAGAATGACCTCACACGATTTTTAAACACAGTCGTGTTCGTAGGAATTTCGGTTTGGTCTCTGAAAGGTCTTAAACTGTTAGGGACCATAATTGGTAAAATCTCTGGTGCTGGTTTCGTTTAAAGTGCATTTATCGTAGAGTCTTAAACTGATTTAGTTTTGCGAAGTTCTGGACGGTTCGACTTGCGGATCAGGCCTGTAGGGTTCCGTACCAAAGGTGCTGTGCTGACGGGACCCTACTGCTAGGCCTCCGCGATTGATTCCGTTTAGAGCAACGCAACGAACGGTTCGATTTGCGAAACAAGGCTAATAATAATAAATAAAAATCTTATATTTCAGACAGAGTCCATTTTTTGGTTAGTAGTTAGGTTTAGTTTAGGTTAGTAGTTTGGTTTTTTATAATAAGGTATCCTACCAAAGGTGGTCACGGTGACGGGAGCGATCGATTTTGGGAGGCTACTCTCTAATTCCGAAGTTTCGGGCTTAGTTGCCGACGTATTCTACTCCGTATCACCTACAGACTTACGATTAGTCCCGAACCCGAACTAAGAATGAATGACAACACGATTTCACAGTAACTGTCAAATCGTGTTATCATTAGTTCTCATTGGTTAGGTGATACGGAGTTGAATATTTTTTTTTACAATAGATAGGCATACGTTTGACCACTATCTCACCTGATGGTAAGCGATGATGCGGTCGAAGATGGAGCACGTTTGCCTAGAAGCAACCTATTCACTTTTGTCTTAAAGACTCCCAGGTTGCCCGCAACTAAGTTTTTAATTCGTGCTAAGTATCAAACGGTTCGATTTGCGAGCCAAGGCAAATTATAGGGTTCCGTGCCAGAGTTGCTAATGGGACCGTATTATTTAAGCCTTCGCGTACGATTTTGATTTGTGCGAACCCAGTCGATTTTTAGGGTTCCGTACCAAGTTTGCTAACGGAACCCTGTTTTTTTTAATAAGCCACCACTGTCCGTCTTCCTTCAGTTTATGTGTTTTATTTTTGTCTCGCTAATATAAAAATGTCTTCTAGAAAAAGGTCGAATCTTTCACAATATAGCAAAATTCTTAATCTATACATACATATAATAAAATCGTAGACTAACCGTGTCTGTACATTGAATATTTTTGCATGAAAATTACAAAAAAAAACTCAGGAAAAAGGTATAAAACACAAGAATGCAATTTTTGTCTGTTTGTCTGTTTATCTGTTTGTCTGTGCGTTTGTGGGAGCATCACGCATTAACCACTGATTGGATTGCAAATCTAAGTACTTAAAAATATTAAGTGATACCCCGAGGAAAACTTAGCGTTTATTTCATCAAAATCGACCCACAAAATCAAAAGATATTGAATTTTTAAGTTTAGGAAGAAACTTCCTAATGTATTCTAATGAGTCAGAGCGCCATCTATTGAGAAAAAATAAAATGTATGAAAGCATTCAAAATTGTTGAGTTATTTGTGAAACTTTTAATACGTGGCAAAACAAAAGTGATAATTTTTATACCTTTTCGTTATTTATCGTTACAATCGATCCCGGAAATCCAAATATATTGAATTTTTAGTTTAGTAATAAACTTCCTTATATATTCTGATCAGTCAGAGCGCCATCTATTGAGGAATAAAAAAATGCATGAAAGCATGAATGTTACACTAAAACACATTGATTGAGTTATTTGTGAAACTTTTAATACGTAGACGTAGCAAAATAAAAGTAAACATTTTAATACCTTATCGTTATTTAATGTCTTCCGCTGCCAAGTGTTAAGATTTTCCGCTGGGGAATGACCTCACACGATTTTTAAACACAGTCGTGTTCGAAGGAATTTCGGTTTGGTCTCTAAAAGGTCTTAAACTGTTAGGGACCAAAATTGCTTAAATCTCCGAGTTGTGCTGGTTTCGTTTAAAGTGCATTTATCGTAGTTTTGCGAAGTACTGGACGGTTCGACTGGCGGATCAGTAGTCCTATTCTCTAACAACATTTTCGTATCTCGACAGTAGAATTCGAGGTGAGTTTCAAATGAAGACCTTTATTCGTGTGCCTCACTTTGTGAGTTTGATCAGTCAGGTGAAGCTCGATATCGAAACAGTTTCTGACAGAATAGACTAGCTGGCCTGTAGGGTTCCGTACCAAAGGTGCTGTGCTGACGGGACGCTACTGCTAAGCCTCCGCGGTTGATTCCGTTTAGAGCGAAGCAACGAACGGTTCGATTTGCGAAACAAGGCTGATAATAATAAGGTACCGAACCAAAGGTGGTCACGGTGACGGGAACGATCGATTTTGGGGGGCTACTCTGTAAGTCCGAAGTCCGTAGTTTTGGGCTTAGTTGCGGGCGGGCGTATTCTACTCCGTAGGTATCACACTACAGACTTACGATTAGTCCTGAACCCGAACTGAGAATGAATGACAACACGATTTCACAGTAACTGTCAATTCGTGTTATCATTAGTTCTCAGTGGTTAGGTGATACGGAGTACAATTTTTTTTCTTCTTCTTAATATACAAGTAAAACAAAGTCGGGTTTGTTCGAACACTTTTCTAACTAACTCGAGCGATTTTCATGGTTTTTGTGTTTTTGGATGTCTTTGTCCAGAATAGCGTAATAAGAATTAAAATACAAAAAAAAATGAGTATGTAGGTAGGAAGGGTAGGTAGGTAGGCAGGTAGGTAGCGTAGGTAGGTAGGGTAGGTAAGGTAGGGTAGCTATGGTAGGTAGGTAAGTAGGTAGGTAGGTAAGTAGGTAGGTAGGTTAGGGTCGGTAGGTAGAGTAGTCAGTTGGCGGGAGCGAAGCCGCGCGGGTCAGCTAGTTTAAAATAAATGGTTTTGAAGTTATTCGAGAAATTAGACAAAAAAAATGACCATTCCCCCCCTTATCTCCGAAACTACTGAGCCTAAAATGTTTAAAATAATTGAGATAATAGATCTTTACCTATAGATTACAGGAAACCTATAAGAAGTCTATAGTTTTAAAATAACATGTTAAAAAAAATGAAATTCGTTCGGAACCCTTTGCACGCGAGTCCGACTCGCACTTGGTCAGTTTTTTTAAACAAGATCAACGCAATTGGATAAACTGAAATTGTCAAAATCAAAGCGATTGCCAATCTGTTTCACAATACACACATCATTTCGCATGTCAATGTTTTATTCCATGGCAACATTTTATACACGTAATTTTAGTTATCATAAGTGTCTTATTCCGGTGAATATAAATGAACCTGACAGTATATTGTGCTGTGTTGTGTTCACGTGGGAGAGATAGTGACATTGTGAATTTATATCTATGTGGATGATTTACGGGAATATCGTACTTAGAAGTTTTTTGCGTCAACAGTCAAGTTGTTGCAAGTTCTTTGAAGATGTTTTCATGGGCTTGTGCTTAGCTGTTTGTTCTCTTAATTCTAACCATTATGAATTACTATCTGAGTTTTTACCGTTTTCAAAAAAGGAAGAGGTTTGCAATTCAACGGAATGTTTTTTTGTATGTTTGTTCAACAATATCATCGCCAATAGTCGAAGAATTTTGATGGTTCTGTTCTTGTTTGAAAGAGTATTATCACGAGGTAGTCTTGTTTTAATTCGGCGGATATCTGACGAATAACTTTGGGTATAGACAATAAAAACCTTCGACAAATGTCCCCGGATTGCTAAAACTCATTTCACTCTAAATCGCAAATAACTTTAATTTCACAATTCCGAGTTAAAGAAAAAAAACGAAGAAACAAAAGCAAAAACATCGACCTTTAAAATTATGTACAATGCAACTGTTTCTTTATATCTAAACTTCGTGTTTCGTCAGTCGTCACATTTCTTTCGGTAGCCCTTTGTACTTGGTGCAGACTGGACGCTCTCTCAACTTGAAAGTAAATATTAGTTTTTAAGAGTTGTTAAGAGGAAATGCTGGCAATGGACACAGTATACATCCTTTTTATTTGATTTGTGAAATATCTCTTAAATCGGTCCAATATTGGAGGAGAAAACAGTCGAGAGCCAAACCTCGAATTATGACTTTTTACATACAAAGTTTCGCCGCCAGCATCTCTCGATAAAAACTTAAAATAGTGTGCAGATGAAGCATCTTTTCATCGGCACTAACAGATTAATTGCATCTGACAAAAATAGTTTGTAATCTACATGATATGATACGTAATTTGATTTAGCCAGAATTTATTTATCGCTATCGCATAAGAAGAAAAAAAAACCATGAAATACACCTCCAAATCGTTGAGATGAAACCATTTGACGCCTTAATTTTTTTATCAAAAGAGTATAAAAAATACATTTACTGCTTTGCAATACAAAGGAAAATGATTTGGTTTTGTTACTTTTTAATAACTTGTATTTTTCTATTATAAAAAAATGCGAGTAATGGAGTGGCGCGTAGAGGGGTAGTTAGCTCCGTTTGTATGCACATATTCTTTTAAATTAATGTAATTTATTTTAAAGATAGGAGAACATTTGTTTGTATTCGGAAATACGATGAATGCCGAGGGACATAAATAAAATAGTTGTACGAGTACTGTACTTTGTATTGTTTTTGTAAGAAAGTTTTTGTTTTATTCTAAAGTCGGAAATCCTGTAGTTTTAGGCTGCCTGTCCATTTGCACGGAGCGAGGCAGCGGAGTGGAGAAATGGACAAATATTAAACAATGGAATTGCATAAAATCTCCGCACCACGTGAGTCACTGACATGATTGGTTAAAATTTCTCTGTTTCTCCGCTCCGCTGCCTCGCTCCGCTGTAAAGGACCCGACTCTTATCGTCGGGTTTGCTGTAGTTTAATCCTTGGGTTTGCTGTAGTTTAATTCTCGGGTCAGGCAAAGTGTCATACCATGTTGCATTCAAAGTTTTTATTTTATCACCGGCTGTGGGTCCCATTTCTATTATAATCACAAAGTATGAGTCCAGAAAGGTGCGTTGAATTCGCAACCGGCATACAAAAAGTTTTTTTTTGACGAGCGGACGGACAGTGTAGGCTTAGTAAAAGGGTTACTTTAATTTCCCTTTGGGAACGGCACCCTAAACACGGGGCTCTAGTAGTCTGATGGGACCCCTCTTTTGCCAAGGATTCACTTATGAAAAACTAGCTTTAGCCCGGGCTTAACTCGCGTTTGTAGCGGCATCAATGCCGCCACAAGAAAAACCAACGGAGCAAATCTACATCGCAACAAAAAAACTGCGACGCCATCTATCCAACTAGCAGCGAACTACTACGTCAAAATCCTGCATCGCGCAAGCAGAGTTACCGTGCGATTTGTACCACATCCCTCCATTTGGAGGGATTTAAAGGGCTCAAGTTTATTTTGTATTAAAACAGTGGCCTGGTTCCATCAACCTCTGTACCAAAATTCATCAAAATCGGTTTAGTGATTTAAGCGTAAAAGCGCAACAAACAAACATACTCACTTTTGCATTAATATTGTTTAGATAGACAAAAATAACTAGCGTATCTGTGTGTGTGTCCAGAGGGCCAATTTTACTAATTCTTAAAAGCCCTATCACAAAAATGCCTGTTCACTCGCAAAGCTGCTGATGAGTCAGCAGCTTTGTGAGTGAACAGGCATTATATAGAAATTAGGCAGTTGCAATTACATTTATATTAAGGTTCATTACTAATTTATTTAATGAATATTTATTAAATTTTCATTTCTTATGAGCTATGGTTTATTTTGGTATAAATTTAACGTAATAATATAAATGTATTAAGGAGAAATTTACAGTTAACTCTGAGCGTTTTGAGTAGTTTTTATGGGATTATTTTTACGGATATTCCATTCTTATTTTAATTTTCTGAGACCGCTGTGAACGAAACCACTATTTAAAGAATATTATGATATGCAAGCTTTTGCTCGCAACTTCGTACGCGCACATCCATTTTTTTTCCGTTTCCGTAAGAATTTCGTGAAATTCTCTCTTAGTACTTCCTTACGCTCCCCAAGGACCCTACGTGCCAAATTTCAGCTTTTTACAATCAGTAGTTTCGGCTGTGTATTTTCTGTCAGTCACTCAATCAGTCAGAGATTTTTTTTTTTTTTTTGTTTAGGTTAGTACAGTAGTTCAACCCACGAGCTCGAAAAAGTGCCGTCGCGCTTTACATGTGAAACTTACTTCGGAATTTTAGCTTATCACAAATAGATAAAAGAAAAATGCAAAAAGTGAGGCGGCTATGTTCAATACTAATAACTATTCTCAACCAACCAATAAGCTAAAGTTGTCTACATATTTAAGTTTCTGAGAATAGGAAAGTCAAATTTGATCATTTTACGCAAAAAAAAAAACAATAAAATTGTAATAGCCCTCTTAAGCAACTTTTGCATTCACATCTTTTACAAATTCCGAGAAGAAAAATTGAGAAGCGAATGCAAACGTTGGTTAAAAAATTGTAAAATTGGCACTCAGTACGTCTACCATGAGTGTTATCAATCTATAATCGCTAGCGACTGTAGTTAAAAAGAAGTATGAAAACTTAAAAAAACAAGTTTCTAATTAATTTTTTTATTTGTTAACTAAAGTTTTACTTGCAACAAAGCTTGCTTGTTAGTTAAAACTTAAACAGTTTCCCACATTATTTTAACATTTTAACTACAGTCGCTAGCGAGTATAGATTGATAAAACTCATGGTCAAAAGGAGTATCGAAGGGTCGTAGCAGATGGGGTTCCGTAGTTTATGTATGATAAAATTTAAATTGGACGGCAGACTACTAAACTTTATGTAGACGTAACCTAGGTCGTATACCTGAGATATCTTGAAAGTTAACTCGGTCATGAAGCGAGCTACGTCCCATAACGAGTGGAATAACGAGAGACATCGTATTCCGTTGTCGTAGTTCCGTGTTAAGCTCCTGATGCTACGTCTTGTCAATATGAGCTCCGTTTATGTCGTTTTCAGAATATAAGATAGTTTCGGGCTTTATAATATATTCTAGCTGACCTGTAGTGGTATTCTGTAACATTTTCGTATCCCGACAGCGGAATC
This sequence comes from Lacanobia wlatinum, assembly GCA_947578705.1. NCBI lineage: Eukaryota > Metazoa > Arthropoda > Insecta > Lepidoptera > Noctuidae > Lacanobia > Lacanobia wlatinum. The sequence goes on along the minus strand of OX388044.1, from coordinate 6,306,260 downwards.
CGAAGTGAGTTTTAAATTAAGACCTTTATGTTGTTTGCGATACTAGCGATAATAGCTTACTTTGTGAGTTTTATCACTCAGGTGAAGCTCGATATCGAAATATTTATTTACAGAATAGACTAGCTGTGCCCGTTTCGTTGGGTGGTATTTATCGGGTTAATATATAGCCTATGACACTCACAAATAACGTTTTTAGTTATTGGTAAAATAATTTTCAAAATCGGTTCAGTAGATCCAGAGATTATCTCCTACAACCTCACAAACTCACAAACTTTACCTATTTATAGTATTGTTATAGATTTGTAGTATAGACAAACTTTTGCCCGCGACTTTAAACGCGCATATCCCGTTTTTTTCCCGTTCCCGTAAGAATTCTGGAAAATCATCTCCAAGTGATCCCTTGCGCTCCCCAAGGAATCTACATGCCAAATTTTAGCTTTCTACGACTAGTAGTTTCGACTGTGCGATGTCTGTTAGTTACTCAGTCCATCAACAGTAATTATTATAACGGTATTTTTTTTAATTATTAGGATTTCATGCTAGCTTTAGCTCGCCGCTTCACTTGCGTTAATATTCACAAAAGACGTAGGCTGTAGCCGTATCATTGGTTTCATCCACCTCTGTACCAAAATTGATCAAAATCGTTCTCGCGTCTATAAATATTAGTTAGGACAGATTGTATACTTAACAACAACAAGTAATAATAACTATAATAACAACTGTTGGGCGACCTCACGGACCTGATCTCCCGGGAGAAGTCTTGTTCTTCATCTCCGGCTAGCCTTTATTGGCTGGCCGGAGTGAACACTGACGAGGAACAGAGCTCCCACTTCTTTCTTGCCTTAATCGGCCGGTCTGAGTGGAGATTCGCAAGAGCAAACGTGCTCGGGAGAAGGATGTATAATCCAGTAAGATGCTGGTAGGGATCTTGACCGTACTTCCGGCATTGTTCTGATAGCCGTGGTATCCACTCCTCTAGCACCTCAGGATATGTTGCTCCCTTGGCGCTACGTCTCTTTGTCCTAGCAACCATTTTCGGGGGGCCCATTTATTGAGTGTGCAAGTCACCCCCCGCCATTTTAAAGCCGTCATAATTGTCAGTGGTCAGGTAGGGGCCAATAGTTCTTCCATAGTAAACGATTATCAGTCCACTAAACCACCCATAGCGTTTAATCTTTTGTTTTCATATTTTGCAATAGTCCTGCTCCAATCGGGGATTATCACTTTCACAGTGCATACAGGGATAATCGTCGGTTGGTGCCCCATTCCATTTAAAATGTGCGAGTTGGCTTCGGCTCCTCGTACGCCTATCAAAGGACCGGGTCTCCAGGGACCCGAGAAAGTGAAAAACCATAATACACTTAAAAACAACAAAAATGCCAACTATAAAACATACATATTTTGTACAGAAAGATACCGAGAAAGGCCACATTGCTATAATTGGTACATTTACAATTATAGCAACGTACATTTCTGTGACACTGAGCTTTTACAGACGTCGTCTTACTGTCGTAGACTTTGTTGGGAGAAAGAATATTACGTTGAAATAAGACGTAGTTGTTATAACGTGGATGGTAAGATTATAATATGCTCGTAATAATAATAATAAATAATTGATATGGCTCGTATTTTGAGGAGTTTCTTTTCTCTAGAGCCCTAACCACCGATAGCTTGGACCCTGCTCCCAACACCAGTGGACTTTACTTGTTATATTATTATTATTTTTTTATACGTATTTATTTTTTATTTAAAAATGCAAAAGGTATGTAAAGTATGTTAATAAGTATGTAAGGTAAAACTTGGTATCAAATGGTGTGAAAATAAATAAAAAAGGAATAATCACGTTTCCCGGCCCATAAAACTACGTTAATAGTATGTGTGACAGCTCTCGATTCCTGCTACCAAACACCAACCTTCCTATGAAGTGCCAATGCCATTATGATTCCGTTGTGAAATACTAATAGTGCTATGCGTCTTGTATAGCTCCGTCTCCTTCCCACACCGAAATTACTTATTTAAGACGTCATACTCTGTTCACATTACTGAATTTTCGCGGGGCTGAAATAATGACTTAAGAGAGGACTCTAGTCCCGAGGCATTCGAAAAATAGGTATTTGAAGAAACTATTGCCGATGCCGTCGCGCTGCGCCCTATCAAGTAACGTGCGAAAGCGACATCTTCAGCAGAGGCTGATTTTACCTATAAAAACCTTGACCAAAAGACGTTTTTTATTCGCTGTTTTCTTCTTCAAAACTGGACTGATCTATAAGAATTTAGAGGAAGATTATACCTATGTTTCTATTATTATCTATTTTGTTAAAAACTTATCAAATTTGTCTTATAGCCTTCTGAACATGGCGGTAAAAACGGCTGTTTTCGGATTGTCATAATTCTTTAAGTAATTATGTTTTGGAAAAAAGAAAATGATAGAAAAAAGAAATTGATACAGATTTTTTGAAAAAAAAAATATCATTGCTCTAGCAGCATTATCCACGAAGAAAACAGCGGAATGCATTATGGAGAAAGGCCCAAGAGTTACCGACTAGACTCCCCTCTTAAAAGCCAGTCCAACATTGTTTTTTTTGTAAAGATCCGGAAATGCTTTGAAGTTGCAAGTGAATTTCATGGGCCTTTGTTTACCATTCTCTTACAATTTAAAGGACCTACATACTGCCATACACGACGGACATTGTTTTACACCGGAGTGAACACTGACGAGGAACAGAGCTCCCACTTCTTTCTTGCCTTAATCGGCCGGTCTGAGTGGAGATTCGCAAGAGCAAACGTGCTCGGGAGAAGGATGTATAATCCAGTAAGATGCTGGTAGGGATCTTGACCGTACTTCCGGCATTGTTCTGATAGCCGTGGTATCCACTCCTCTAGCACCTCAGGATATGTTGCTCCCTTGGCGCTACGTCTCTTTGTCCTAGCAACCATTTTCGGGGGGCCCATTTATTGAGTGTGCAAGTCACCCCCCGCCATTTTAAAGCCGTCATAATTGTCAGTGGTCAGGTAGGGGCCAATAGTTCTTCCATAGTAAACGATTATCAGTCCACTAAACCACCCATAGCGTTTAATCTTTTGTTTTCATATTTTGCAATAGTCCTGCTCCAATCGGGGATTATCACTTTCACAGTGCATACAGGGATAATCGTCGGTTGGTGCCCCATTCCATTTAAAATGTGCGAGTTGGCTTCGGCTCCTCGTACGCCTATCAAAGGACCGGGTCTCCAGGGACCCGAGAAAGTGAAAAACCATAATACACTTAAAAACAACAAAAATGCCAACTATAAAACATACATACTTTGTACAGAAAGATACCGAGAAAGGCCACATTGCTATAATTGGTACATTTACAATTATAGCAACGTACATTTCTGTGACACTGAGCTTTTACAGACGTCGTCTTACTGTCGTAGACTTTGTTGGGAGAAAGAATATTACGTTGAAATAAGACGTAGTTGTTATAACGTGGATGGTAAGATTATAATATGCTCGTAATAATAATAATAAATAATTGATATGGCTCGTATTTTGAGGAGTTTCTTTTCTCTAGAGCCCTAACCACCGATAGCTTGGACCCTGCTCCCAACACCAGTGGACTTTACTTGTTATATTATTATTATTTTTTTATACGTATTTATTTTTTATTTAAAAATGCAAAAGGTATGTAAAGTATGTTAATAAGTATGTAAGGTAAAACTTGGTATCAAATGGTGTGAAAATAAATAAAAAAGGAATAATCACGTTTCCCGGCCCATAAAACTACGTTAATAGTATGTGTGACAGCTCTCGATTCCTGCTACCAAACACCAACCTTCCTATGAAGTGCCAATGCCATTATGATTCCGTTGTGAAATACTAATAGTGCTATGCGTCTTGTATAGCTCCGTCTCCTTCCCACACCGAAATTACTTATTTAAGACGTCATACTCTGTTCACATTACTGAATTTTCGCGGGGCTGAAATAATGACTTAAGAGAGGACTCTAGTCCCGAGGCATTCGAAAAATAGGTATTTGAAGAAACTATTGCCGATGCCGTCGCGCTGCGCCCTATCAAGTAACGTGCGAAAGCGACATCTTCAGCAGAGGCTGATTTTACCTATAAAAACCTTGACCAAAAGACGTTTTTTATTCGCTGTTTTCTTCTTCAAAACTGGACTGATCTATAAGAATTTAGAGGAAGATTATACCTATGTTTCTATTATTATCTATTTTGTTAAAAACTTATCAAATTTGTCTTATAGCCTTCTGAACATGGCGGTAAAAACGGCTGTTTTCGGATTGTCATAATTCTTTAAGTAATTATGTTTTGGAAAAAAGAAAATGATAGAAAAAAGAAATTGATACAGATTTTTTGAAAAAAAAAATATCATTGCTCTAGCAGCATTATCCACGAAGAAAACAGCGGAATGCATTATGGAGAAAGGCCCAAGAGTTACCGACTAGACTCCCCTCTTAAAAGCCAGTCCAACATTGTTTTTTTTGTAAAGATCCGGAAATGCTTTGAAGTTGCAAGTGAATTTCATGGGCCTTTGTTTACCATTCTCTTACAATTTAAAGGACCTACATACTGCCATACACGACGGACATTGTTTTACACCGGATATCAGAAAAAGCTTAATACATTCCATAATACAAGAGAGCTTTTTTTTTGATAAAATCAAAGGAAAGGAAATCTTTGATATTCTTTTCTAAAAGCTTTTTTAAACTGTCACAGTAACTTCCAAAAAAGCAAATGTATTAAAAGACACAGCTCATTATGTTGTGGTGGCGCTGCCACTGCGGAGAAACTCAAACGGCAGGAGTAATTTGATGATTTCCTATTTTTAAGGATGGGAGAACATGAAATGACTCCTCCGCTCTAGGGGAGCAGAAGGGAATGTCAAACTATTACTGATTAAAACCCATCCGTGTTCCTCCAAGTGCCCTTTGCGTTCCTGGGCCGCGGTAACTCTTTCAAACAGATTTCGCAGCAGCGCTCTTGTAGGTAGTTGCATTTTCGAGCCGTTAGGGTTCAAAGGTCTTGGACCGTGGGGTCCGAGTGCTTATGCGTTATTTAGAAATCTGTGCAGACGCTTAATTGACACTTCGCGTGACCCAAGGGCTGTTTTTTACCTCGTTCGAGATAAGGATTGTCATACAACGTAGCAACGCCGCACATTTATTGTAGATAGTACACATATGTTCTGTAGCAACATTGTTCAAAGCCACTTTTTTGTCGTAAAGCAATATACTCGTACGGTCATAAAATAAATAGACTGCAAGGCTCCCGATAGTGTTTTATCGTCATATTGTTTTGTTTCAGTTCCGTATTGATTAAAATTTGATAGTAGTGTGATCTTTCTGTGCTTCGGATCGAATGACTGCTTAAATTTCGTTTATCTTTTCTATGAATCAGCAAAAAACAAGTAAACTTAGTTGGAATAAGAGTGAGGCCACACGATGCGTTAACACATTTAGTGCCAAGAACTCAGCGTATGGGTTGAGCAGTGATTCACATTTAGTGCCAAGAACTCAGCGTATGGGTCGAGCAGTGATTCTTTATGTGCCCACAACCCGTATCTGAGTCGTTGTTTTAAGTAGCTATATGTGACTTGTGTTCATGCGCGGGTTGTGGGCACACGAACGAATTATTGTTCGGCCCATGTGTTGAGTGCTTGGCTCTAAAAATGTAAAAACACTTTTGCACTTGGCTCTGAAAGTGTTAATAGTGCAGTGCGGCGCCGCACGGTGGGCTGAAAATCGGCTTTCATAGACTTAGTTAGGGATTTCTCCGTAAATAATTAGTACTATAATCACATGTAAGGATATTACGGTTTTCCTTCTCGTTTAAGAGATATTTAGATTTTTCATACTCGCTTCATACAAATTTATTGTAAAAAAATTATAATGCCTTCGTTTTTTGGCAGAATTAACTTGGGTGTCATTTTTGTATATAGTAATAACTAATAGAAGCCATATCCAGCGAAAAATCCGGCACTTGCAAATTGAAATCCCTAAGTCTATGAAAGCCGATTTTCAGCCCACCGCGCGGCGGAGCGATGCCGCAACGTCATCCTACATACAAATAACTATGCTGTCACCCGATGCGTTGGTCCGCCGTGCGGCGTCGCACCGTAGGTGCGCCGCGCTTGTGAACTATGAGACGAAGCGGGGAGGGGTGATGCGCTGCAGTGCCGGAGTGCACCATGCCGCCACTGGAGTGTTGTATCGAAAGTGTTTATCGCGGAACAAATATACTGGTTCATGTTGTGTGCTACAATTTATTAAAATTAATATTTATAGTAGTGTAGAGTGTTCTTAAATAGAATCCTTTTACCTGCCTACACACTCTGTCATTGACCTTGTGGCGCCGCGCCGCACCGCGGTAAAGAACGTTCTACTGCGGTGCCGCATCGCCCATGTGGCACTCTACAGCTCGAATTCACTGCGGTGCGGTGACGCACCGCACCGCACCGTTAACGCATCGTGTGGTCTCGCTCTAAGCGTGAAGTGAACTGTCATTCCATCTTGTTTGTATTGATTGACAGCTCACTTCATGTTCACTTCACCTAAGTTTACACGGGAGATGTTACCAGAACCGCACTGCTGTACTTAAATAAATTATTTCAAACAATCCTACCTGTTTACATTGGTTTTTTGACTTGACATTTTGACTTAACATAATTATTTATTTCTTTCACTCGTTATAATTTACAAATAAATTCTGTAAACAGTATTATGTACACAAAAGTTTTAGCATCTGGAGGCGAACTAGGAGGAACCTGCATTTCTGTGTCTGTCTGTGTTATTGGTAATATGAGAATATGCATATTAACGAATGTATGCTGAACTAATTAAATTACAATACTAATTCTACTGTGATTATTTAATGGTTTAACACCGCTAATTTAAATAGCATAGCATAGTCGGCCTTATAATGTTCCCACTGTTGGGACTCAGGCCTCCTCTCTAGGAGAGGGAATGGGCCGTAATCCACGACGCGGGCCAAATGCGGGTTGATGAATGTCACATGTCTTCGAATTTTTGGTTCTAGGACATGCCGGTTTCCTCACGATGTTTTCCTTCACCGTTTTGAGAGCAGTGGTGATGAAATAAATTACACAAAGGTTTGAACCCGCGACCTACAACTCGTAAGTCGGAGCCGTTTCCACTCGGCCACCACTGCTCATCGAAAAATAAACATAAAAATCAAATATACACTAAACTTGATGTTACATGCGGTAAATCGTAAACAAAATTCCATCTCTTAAATGTTCTTTAGCTGACTCTAGAACATTCCATACAACATTTTAACCCGGGTAACTTGGGGACCAAATCAGGTTGTTTTCGAGAAATCATATTCTTGTTAAACAAGATAAGTTTCCTGAAAATATGTTCATAGCTTGAAGTTGACGACGCCGACACTTATTTTCAAAGTAATGGGTCTTTGAGCATCTTTGAGCGTATCATATTATAGCTGTACTAGCTTTTTCCTGCGTATTTGTACGCGCATACCCCATATTTTTTCGTTTCCATATAGTTAATAGCCGTTCTCATAAATGTGGCTATCATATACAAAACGAATTTTCCAAATGCGACTGATAGTTTCAGAGATTAGCACGTTCAAACAAACAAACTCTTCAGCGTTATATTTTTTATTTATATGGCAAACGTTGTTTTGTCATATAAATAAAGAGTAGCCCTTTTTTAAGAATGGGAAATCATCAAATGACTCCTCCCGCTCTGGGTGAAGCAGAAGGGAGTGTCAGACTCTTACTGACTAAAACCTATCCGTGTTCCTCCTAATGCCCTTTGCGTTCCAGGGCCGCGGTGACTCTTTCGAATAAATTCCTCAACCCTGGCAGGCACTGGCCCTAGCCCTCTTTGAGGCGCACGTGGAACACAGCGCGCCGTCGACCCGGGCCTGGTTCTGATCGGACGGCGAGCCAACTAATGCTCGCCGTCCGCAGGCCTGCGCCTACGGTGACCGGGAATCGCCCTGCGACTCCCGACGCCCGGGGCGTCTTCTTCTGTTGCGGTGGCTGGGGCGTGAGGTTTCCCTCTCTCTCACGCGTTCTGCCTCCTCCTTTGCTAGCATTACTGCTTCGCAGAAGGAGGTGACCGCTTCCCATGCCTCCTCGCTCCGGACCATGGATTGAACCAGGGCTGAACGCGAGAGGTCGCCGCCGCCAATCGCCTCGACGAGGACACGGCGGTATTCCGTCCAAGCAGGGCAGATCTCCACCGTCTGCTCCACCGTATCCTCCGGGAAATACAAAATAGCCTACGACATAATTATTCTCTGACCTACCAAATAAACCCAAAAAAAAAACACTAATAATCGGCCGTTTCTTAGGCGTACGATAACAAACACTGTAACACGAGATTTTTATATAATTAGAAGATATACTATGTAAATAGATAATATAGGTAGGTACATATCTTAATAACGTTTGACGTTGCTGGTCTCTCCATTTATTCGGATACGCCACACCACTACGAATACGAATCCTTTCATAATGAGAAGCCTGAGGCCAAAAAATAGACCACGTATATAATAACTCTTTTATCACAAATATCTTACTTATATTATTTAATAAACATCAACATCCCAGGCAGATAATAAAAGAGATGACGCACAAAGAATAAAAATTTATACTCATTCAGAATTCATTCATTTCGTTCATTCATTTGACTGTTTATAATAATTCCATGATTTATTCAACTGAATAATCTTAAAATATAAGAATTTATGAGTCATTTTGTTTAAGTTTATTTATATTGGAAGTCGTTTTGTGATTATTAGCTATGAATTTTATACCATAATATTATGCTTGCATTCAAGTGTATGCAGAGGTTTACAGTACACCCACACATTGCAAGTTATTTTAGGTACCTGTGTTTACTACCCATATTTCAGGCACAAAACTATAAAAAAACCCGGCCATGTACGATTCCGACTCTCACACGAGGGGTCCGTACCATCATAAACCGTAAAAATAAAACACGTTTCTAATATGGCAGCCCCTTTTAATTGTTAATCTTTTTAATTTCTTATTTGTTATTAAAACGGCAATAGAAATACATACTCTGTGAAAATTCAACTGTCTACCTATTCCTTTTATTTCCTTAACACAAGCTTAATTAGCCTAGCTAGGAGAACCGTCACCCGTCTTTCTTGTGGGAACACCCAAATAATCCGAAATATTTTATTCCAAATTTCGGTATACCGATTATCAGTAGTCCGATTTTCATATTATATAAGAATTATAATGTCTATTATTAATTAAAAATCACGAAACTTATTTTTTCGAAACTCGTAAATGCGATTCGTTTGTTTTCCGATTTTCATACGTCCGAAGAATCAAATGTGTTTTCGGCCCGATAAACGACATTCCGATTTTGAATACTTCGAATAAACTGCTAAAATTAAGATTCTGCCGGTCGATTCTGTCGACATCTCACCGTGACCACATAAGTGGAGTGAACGACAAGTGAGTTGTCACGCCATCTTGTTTGTATGGTTTGACAGCTCACCTGTCGTTCACTTCGCCTTAGTGTTCACTTCGATATGTTTACAGAATCGCACTGCTGATTTAGATTCAATCAGCATAATATTCAGTTAGTAGTTAGTTACATATTATAATATCCAAAGACATTTTAACTATTTTCGAAGTAACAACGGTCAATAGACCTACTATTTAATATACCTAACGAATATTTTCAAGCATTTTGAACCTTAAATTAATAAAATATTGTCTTAAACAGTCATTAGTTTTGCTACAAAAGTAAGTGGCAGAAACGAATCGCTGTAAAACCGACTCCACGTAGTCTAGTCTGCTTTACCCCTAGAGTGTAATTAAAGCCCAAGTAGGCGCGGAGGGGCGAGGCGGCCCGCAAACTGAGGAGCAGGTATTATAACGCCCGCCGCCACGGCTGAGGATGGCCGGCTTCGCCGGCCAGCAAGCCGAAGCTGCGGTGGTGAGCGTTAAAACCATCTGCGACGATAAGTTCGCGGGGGACCGCCGGAGCCGTGACAGAACCCATGCCTGCTGCATGTTCATGTAATTTTATACTTTGTTCTGACGAACAATTGTGTTTATTTGTTTTGCTATTCAGTTTTACAAGACGTTTTTATTTCGGAATTCTAATTTATAAGTATTTTAATAATCGGAATTTGTATTTTTGATGTTTCGAATAATCATTAAGTCGGACTTTTTGTTATTCGATCTATTGAAACTCGGTATTTTAAGAATAGTAATTATAAACATTAGGAATATAAATAATATACGTCGGAATTATAAAAAAAGGATGAATGATGAATCGGAATTGTTATATTAAGAATTTTGAACCTTTTGGAATTATGAAAATCGTTATTTTGAAATTTGTATTTGTGACTGTCGGAATAAAGTGTTTTGTATTAATGTAGTGTACCCATTTATTGTACATTGTTATTGTACCTAAAAATATGTAAATGTAACATTTGTAAACTTTGCAATCCCATTATGAAATAAACTATATATTACTATTACGATTCTTGAGATACAGCCCGCTGACAGACAGACGGACGGACGGATGGACAGCGTAGGCTTAGTATTAGGGTTTTGTGATTACCCTTTGGGTACGGAAAATGCCAATAACACTTTGTCCAAACTGGGGATTTCAAACCAAACGCCTTTTATTCAAATTAGGCTAAGAGCCTCATTAATTAATTGCCTGCTTATTTTATTTTTTTAATCCAAAACGCAAGCTAAGTAAAATAAATATTCAAACTATTTTCCCGACATACCTAAAGGGCGTACCCCCTAACACGTGCGACTCGTAATCATGTGACTCGAAGTCACAATTGATTAACTACGGTCATGATAGTAACCTTACCATGACTAACAAGTCACCAGCACTTTTCTCGAGAATAACGCAAACATCAGCCATTATTTCCTTCACCATATTTATGGGCAGGAGCCACCAAAACACAGGCGTGTCTTTTTACCGCAAAAAGGAGTCGTTTTTACCAAACTCCTACTTTACGATGTGTATCTTTTCCTGTGACTGATCGGCTCGAGCTCCTAGGCATGGAGTTGACGTCCAGTCTCAACTTCGGCGCCACCATCGAGTACAAAGCCCAAACCGCAGCCAAAAAGCTGGGCATCCTAAATAGGGTGAAACGATACTTCAGGCCTGGACAGCTTTTAACCCTATACAAAGCACAATTGTAGCCACCTTTGGGATGGGTCAGCTAAGTATCAGCTTGCCGCGCTTGTCTCAGTGGAACGCAGAGAAGAGACGTAAAACGTGACGTAAAACTGGTGGATGCCAAGCTACATAGCTTGGCTCATCGCCGTAAGGTTGCCTGCTTGTCGGTTTTCTACAGATTGTACTTCGGTGAGTGTGCCCAAGAACTCCACGACCTCATCCCACCGGCCCCCTTCCACCATCGGACATCCAGACGCACTGCATCTTACCATCCCTACCTTGTTGCTGTTCCACCAATTGCACAGCTAAGGAGTGGAACTCTCTGCCTGCGTCTGTGTTTCCAAAGGCTTACAACCCTAATCTCTTCGAAGTTAGAGTGCACAGTCTCCTTCTGGGTAAGCTCGCTCCATCGTAGACTTTGCCTCTGTCATTTCTGACCTAGACTAGAGTCAAGAGCAAACCCATTACAAATATAAAAAAGGTAACCCGACACTGGATATTTCAACCATTGTTTTCACTAAAATAATATCCTAAACGAAAAAAAAATCCATCTGAAACTTTTCAGTGATAAAAATAAAATTAATTTCCAAACTTCTTTGAAAGACAAAATAAGTTATGTATTATGAATAAGGTTGTTTAGCTCCCAAGTTTGTTATGGATAAAAAAATTTCAAACAATTAGATCGATTTTGGCGAAAGTTCCTTAGAATTTATAAAGTTCGATGGCTTGAGAATTGGGCGTGAGATGCTAATTAGCTCTTTTATAAATAACCGAAATTTATATTTTATTGAATGAAAATTGAGTTTTCAAACAACTTTCAGATTTTTGGTAATCAATTGGACCACTATGGGTTTGATTGTAATGGGTGTTAGTGTATTTAAAGGAAAATGGGATACTATCAGGTGAGATTGTGGTGAAACGTATGCCTATATATAGTAAAAAAAAAACTATAGTTGTGAAAAAATAAAAGGCCCGTTTTGACAGTTGTATACAACATTGCTTTAGCATTACGTATGAAGGAGACATAAAAATAAATCTCTTTCGCACTTAGTGGTGAAGCAATTTTCTATCCCTCTCTACTCAGCTGTCAAATCGGACTTCTTAGATTTTGGTGACTGTAGTTGACCCGCGCAACTTCGTCTGCGTCACATTTTTCATTCATGCTCCACTCCTGTGCTTCGTAGCGTGATGTTATATAGGCTTACTCGATAAATGAGCAATCCAACACTAAAATAATTCAATTCGAACTGGGAACACATTCATAGTGCGTACAGCTAAGGAGTGGAATTCCCTGCCAGAGTCTGTGTTTCCAGATAGCTACAACCTGGAAGTCTTTAAGACAAGAGTGAATAGGTTACTTCTAGGCAAACGTGCTCCATCTTCCACCACATCATCGCTTACCATCAGATGAGATAGTGGTCAAACCTAAGCCTATTAATAGTAAAAAAAAAGTTTCTTAGATTAGCGCGTTCAACCAAACAAACTCTTCATCTTTATACTATTAGTATAGATGTTTGACCTTCCCTAAGTGTTCTCCAGTTCGGTCTCAATGGGCGATTGGAAATTTCAGGAAAACTGAAAAATAGTTCTTGTTAATTTTCTTTATGGAAAATATCGTTTTACACACGTTTTTCTAATCAACCTGCTCTTGTCCAATGTTACTTGAGGTCTGTGCAAAACGTTTCCTTTGAACATTTCCATCGACTACCCACGTGCTTGAACGTTTCCAATTTTGTGCACGTTTGTGTATGGGTTCACACATACAAGATCAATCAAGAGGTACAAAGCCTTTTCCCATCTATGTTGTGGTTGGCAACCGGATGCAGCAGAATACCAGTAATTTACATGGTGCAATTGCCTGTCCGATCTTAAGGCTGACAGTCCACTTGGGCGGAAAAAAGGGGGGCTTGGTCAATTTTTTAAAATTTTTCGTTAATAGTCGAAAACAATGCGCCCTGAAAAAAAAAACGCCCTAGTAGCCCCCCACTTCGAATTTTTGAGAACCCCTTTCAGTCGCTGTTGCAACAAAAATATATATGTTTTTATTTATTTCATATTTGCAAAATAGTTGAGCAAACGTCTAAAACTATTACAAATTTAAAGTTTATAGCATTAGTATTTCTTGAGATATCCAGCTGTGACAGACGGACAGACTTAGTCACACCATAAGGGTTCCTTTTTACCATTTTGGTACGGAACCCTAAAAATACTCAAAAAAGTAATCATTAATTTTTTTGCACGTTCTTTTCCATAACTACGGATCGTGCAACAAGATATCTTTTGGACTAACCGATCTTGACAATACAAAAGATTTAATTTAAGATAAAATTATTGCTACAATATAAAAAAAATACAATAAACATTTAATTTAAGATAAAATTATTGCTACAAGCCGCGAAAGTACACTCTGTGTTGATTGGCCTCAGTATATCCCGAAAACAGCACGATTCGATACGACCATCGGAAAAGCCATAACGCCATGGGAGGAAAGTCTTGTTAAAAGGTACTTGCTACCTAATAAAGTTTACCACTTTTTAGTCGATTGCAAAAGCTAACTAAATCCAATCTAACTTTGTTTTGCGTTCTTAATCAAACTACTCTACTAACCAATACAACTCCTCACTTCTGGACTAATCGAAATTCTGAACGGGAAGCTCCTTGACTAGGCAAGCCGACCGGGCACTAATACCAAATTACCCATAACTTTCTTACGGATACTAACAATAAGTTAGGTCTAACAACGGATCGTTAAGCTTACCAATCGTAACTTTTTGAAATGCCTAACTGGGCCGTTCGTGAGACAAGTTTTTTCCGTAAAAAATGGGTAGTTACCGAAGTAATTTTTGAAAGACTTTGAATACTATTCAGCAATAGAGAAAGGTACAAACGTGAAGGTTTTTGTCAAACTAGTATAGTTGGCATAAAAAGCCAATCAATGAAGTAGCGGATTTGACTGGAAAAAAAAAACATTTCTTTCAGGTAGAACAGATTCTAAACTATACGAAATATCACATACGGAGGAATTATAAGTAAAAAAGGTTAGAATAGAATATATGTATATATAATTTTAATATGAATTTTGAATAATCCTCTGCAGTGTTTTTGTATAGTTAGCAACCCGAAACAACACAATAAATAAAATATCAAATAAATGAGAATTTATTCTATTGTCATCGCATCCCATCATGTGAGAAGGTGGTGAAACATAAGCCTGTTAAAGATAATAAAAAATAAGGTGCAGCTTTATTTCATAATATCAAAATTAAAAAAGGAACTGACGGTCGATTGTGTAAAATACTCACCTCAGAAAGTTACTTGAAATTAGGTGGTATCATGAAGTGAGTTGTAATTTATTTATTTATTTAGGAACACCAATGACATATTTACAAAAAAAACATTAATTGTACATTGCTCTGTTCTGTGTAAATATGTACGCAACATTTACACTTTGACATTAAATTAAACCCAAATTAACATTATTACAGGTAATCATTTTACTTTTTTTTTCAAATTATTAATTATGAAAAATTAAATTTAATAAGTTTAAATGAAATTGATTGCAGTACAGATTGAAATTGAGTTGAAATGAAAATTGGATTGAAATCGAATTAATTATATAAGTATTAAACTTATTGAAAATAATAAAAAATAGTGACTAGTTTGCAGATAAATTGATTTATCAATATTAAAAATAATACTAATATATATTTTTTTTTCAGTCATTCCAATTAATGCTTGGCATTGACAGTTTACTTCAGGCTCACGTCACCTAATTTATCACAGTAAGATTTTTACAGAATAGCCTGAGAAGAGAGACTGAGAGAAAATCATCAAATGGCTCCTCCCGCTCTGGGTGAAGCAGAAGGGAATGTCAGACTCTTACTGACTAAAACCCATCCGTGTTCCTCCTGATGCTCTTTGCGTTCCAAGGCCGCGGTGACTCTTTCGAGCAAATTTCGCAACACTACTGAGACCCTAGCACGAATATTTTGACGTATGTTAATGTTACAGTATCGATAACGTAAGTGATTTTTTTGTAAATAGTTTTTTTATAAATATGCAAAAACTACACAATTCAAATCATACAAAAATATGTGTGAAACGAGTATTATAGTTGTAATTAAATTTTACGTTACGTTACCATACGTACGTCAAAATATTCACACTAGGCCCTGTGTTGTTATAGAGAAGATAAACCACGAGATTTTGCTTGTTTTATTATTAAATGTGACAAATGCAGTAGCCCTAACTAACTAAATAACTTTATATGAAGTTTAAACAGAACAAGATTACTAAAATAGTTTCTTTAAAGTCTCTTAAACAAGTTTATAAGCTAAGTTCCACATTTAGTCAAACATCAAAGACGTATTCTAGAACGATTTTATTAAATACTAGCTGACCCGCGTGGCTTCGCTCCCGCCAACTGACTACTCTACCTACCGACCCTAACCTACCTACCTACTTACCTACCTACCATAGCTACCCTACCTTACCTACCCTACCTACCTACGCTACCTACCTGCCTACCTACCTACCCTTCCTACCTACATACTCATTTTTTTTGTATTTTAATTCTTATTACCAACGCTATTCTGGACAAAGACATCCAAAAACACAAAAACCATGAAAATCGCTCGAGTTAGTTAGAAAAGTGTTCGAACAAACCCGACTTTGTTTTACTTATATATTAAGAAGAAAAAAAAAAATTGTACTCCGTATCACCTAACCACTGAGAACTAATGATAACACGAGTTGACAGTTACTGTGAAATCGTGTTGTCATTCATTCTCAGTTCGGGTTCGGGACTAATCGTAAGTCTGTAGTGTGATACCTACGGAGTAGAATACGCCCGCCCGCAACTGAGCCCGAAACTACGGACTTCGGACTTACAGAGTATCCCCCCAAAATCGATCGTTCCCGTCACCGTGACCACCTTTGGTTCGGTACCTTACTATTATCAGCCTTGTTTCGCAAATCGAACCGTTCGTTGCTTCGCTCTAAACGGAATCAACCACGGAGGCTTAGCAGTAGCGTCCCGTCAGCACAGCACCTTTGGTACGGAACCCTACAGGCCTGATCCGCAAGTCGAACCGTCCAGAACTTCGCAAAACTAAATCAGTTTAAGACTCTACGATAAATGCACTTTAAACGAAACCAGCACCAGAGATTTAACCAATTATGGTCCCTAACAGTTTAAGACCTTTCAGAGACCAAACCGAAATTCCTACGAACACGACTGTGTTTAAAAATCGTGTGAGGTCATTCTCCAGCGGAAAATCTTAACACTTGGCAGCGGAAGACGTTAAATAACGATAAGGTATTAAAATGTTTACTTTTATTTTGCTACGTCTACGTATTAAAAGTTTCACAAATAACTCAATCAATGTGTTTTGGTGTAACATTCATGCTTTCATGCATTTTTTTATTCCTCAATATATGGTGCTCTGACTGATCAGAATATATAAGGAAGTTTCTTACTAAACTAAAAATTCAATATATTTGGATTTCCGGGATCGATTGTAACGATAAATAACGAAAAGGAATAAAAATGATCACTTTTGTTTTGCCACGTATTAAAAGTTTCACAAATAACTCAACAATTTTGAATGCTTTCACACATTTTATTTTTTCTCAATAGATGGCGCTCTGACTCATTAGAATACATTAGGAAGTTTCTTCCTAAACTTAAAAATTCAATATCTTTTGATTTTGTGGGTCGATTTTGATGAAATAAACGCTAAGTTTTCCTCGGGGTATCACTTAATATTTTTTAGTACTTAGATTTGCAATCCAATCTGTGGTTAATGCGTGATGCTCCCACAAACGCACAGACAAACAGACAAACAGATAAACAGACAAAAATTTCAAAAATTGCATTTTTGTGTTTTATACCTTTTTCCTGAGTTTTTTGTGTAATTTTCATGCAAAAATATTCAATGTACAGACACGGTTAGTCTACGATTTTATTATATGTATGTATAGATTAAGAATTTTGCTATATTGTGAAAGATTCGACCTTTTTCTAGAAGACATTTTTTATATTAGCGAGACAAAAATTTAACACATAAACTGAAGGAAGACGGACAGTGGTGGCTTATTAAAAAAAAAGGGTTCCGTTAGCAAACTTGGTACGGAACCCTAAAAATCGACTGGGTTCGCACAAATCAAAATCGTACGCGAAGGCTTAAATAATACGGTCCCATTAGCAACTCTGGCACGGAACCCTATAATTTGCCTTGGCTCGCAAATCGAACCGTTTGATACTTAGCACGAATTAAAAACTTAGTTGCGGGCAACCTGGGAGTCTTTAAGACAAAAGTGAATAGGTTGCTTCTAGGCAAACGTGCTCCATCTTCGACCGCATCATCGCTTACCATCAGGTGAGATAGTGGTCAAACGTATGCCTATCTATTGTAAAAAAAATATTCAACTCCGTATCACCTAACCAATGAGAACTAATGATAACACGATTTGACAGTTACTGTGAAATCGTGTTGTCATTCATTCTTAGTTCGGGTTCGGGACTAATCTTAAGTCTGAAGGTGATACGGAGTAGAATACGTCGGCAACTAAGCCCGAAACTTCGGACTTAGAGAGTAGCCTCCCAAAATCGATCGCTCCCGTCACCGTGACCACCTTTGGTACGATACCTTATTATATTATAAAAAACAAAACTACTAACCTAAACTAAACCTAACTACTAACCAAAAAATGGACTCTGTCTGAAATATAAGATTTTTATTTATTATTATTAGCCTTGTTTCGCAAATCGAACCGTTCGTTGCGTTGCTCTAAACGGAATCAATCGCGGAGGCCTAGCAGTAGGATCCCGTCAGCACAGCACCTTTGGTACGGAACCCTACAGGCCTGATCCGCAAGTCGAACCGTCCAGAACTTCGCAAAACTAAATCAGTTTAAGACTCTACGATAAATGCACTTTAAACGAAACCAGCACCAGAGATTTAACCAATTATGGTCCCTAACAGTTTAAGACCTTTCAGAGACCAAACCGAAATTCCTACGAACACGACTGTAAACACAGTCGTGTTCGTAGGAATTTCGGTTTGGTTATATATATATCGTATATAAAAATCGTGTGAGGTCATTCTCCAGCGGAAAATCTTAACACTTGGCAGCGGAAGACGTTAAATAACGATAAGGTATTAAAATGTTTACTTTTATTTTGCTACGTCTACGTATTAAAAGTTTCACAAATAACTCAATCAATGTGTTTTGGTGTAACATTCATGCTTTCATGCATTTTTTTATTCCTCAATAGATGGCGCTCTGACTAATCAGAATATATAAGGAAGTTTCTTACTAAACTAAAAATTCAATATATTTTGATTTTGTGGATCGTTGGTATCGATCAATAACGAAAAGGTATAAAATGATCACTCTTATTTTGCCACGTATTAAAAGTTTCACAAATAACTCAACAATTTTGAATGCTTTCGTGCATTTTATTATTCTCAATAGATGGCGCTCTGACTCATCAGAATACATTAGGAAGTTTCTTCCTAAACTTAAAAATTCAATATCTTTTGATTTTGTGGGTCGATTTTGATGAAATAGACGCTAAATGTTACTCGGGGTATCACTTAATATTTTTAAGTACTTAGATTTGCAATCTAATCTGTGGTTTAAGCGTGATGCTCCCACAAACGCACAGACAAACAGACAAACAGACAAAAATTTCAAAAATTGCATTTTTGTGTTTTATATCTTTTTCCTGAGTTTTCTGTGTAATTTTCATGCAAAAATATTCAATGTACAGACACAGTTAGTCTACGATTTTATTATATGTATAGAAGTACGGGTGTTTAAATAATTTTATCAAAGTTTAATTGAGAGACTAATTCATAAATTATCTTGTTACATCTACAGTATTTGCTGACAGCCATATCAGAATCAGAATCTGAACTTTTTATATTTCTTTTTTTTATGTTTTTTTTTTTTCGAAATTAGGAAAATCCCGGGATATGGGATACCGTGTTACCCTGAAACCGGGTTGTGAAATTAAGTCAGGCAGTAGTTCCACGTACTCGAGTTATACTGAATCAGTATCTAGTTCCAGTAGAAGTAAACCCAAACGTTACTGGGAAATCTCTAGGTAAATGATGACGATCAAATGTTGACAAAAAAAAAGTACTACTGGCTTAAAGATTGACAGTCTATTTATCTGTATAGTTCATCTTAAAGTACTGAAGAATAAAAAAGAATACATTAGGATATATTTACAACTTTAACACTATTACTAGTTAGCGTTGATTTTTGAGCTTTTGAATGCGTCAGCCTTTAGTAAAAGATTATTTTTAATAATTTGTGATAGGTTTGGATGACAGAGATAAAGTTAGTTCTCAAACTATTGTTAATTCAGCCTCTAGTTTGTAAAAGTAGCCACTCAAAAGTTACAATCGATTAAAAGTAGTTCCTCAGTCGTAATTGACAGGCATCGATGTCTCAAAACCTAGTTTAAATTTACAATATCTAAAACGACTACTTTTAGTTAAAGATTTCTAAAATTAATTTATTGGATATCAACCCTTCCTGTTCACATAATACAAAGAAATAGCATGAGGAAGGTGGTCCCTAAACCTATCACCATTGCTTTTTATTTTTCAAGATAGATAGTACTATTTTTAAATTATGACTATGCCTTTTCGTTACACATTGTAGGACTTCTCGATTATAAGCTTGACGCAGGTTTATTTTAGACGAGCTAATTTATTTATTTTATGTTATTTTGGCATCAAACCGGACGGAGTCGTACCGCACACTACGCGGCAACAAATCAGGCGGTGTCTTTGCTCAATACACTGACTGCCCAGCATCCGGATGTGGATATATTCCACTCCAATATACGTCAATTTCTAAAAATTTAGAAGGATTGTTTAAGTGATTAATAATTTGATTATTGATTATTTTAATTATTTTGATCAAATTGGTTATTTTGATTATTTTGATTATTTTTGATTATTTTTGATTATTTTTGATTATTTTGATTATGTTGATTATTTTGATTATTTTTATTATTTTGATTATTTTTATTGATTGACATCTAATATTTTGTTATGATTGTACTTGTTTGTTATTTTTTTTAATTCTTTGTTGTTTTTATTGAATTGACATGTTCATTATTTCTAATATGTAATCATTAATTCGAATACCTAGATTGTTGACTCTCTGTACGTGTTGGTAGATTTACTGTAAGTGAAGAGAGTAATTGAATTTGAATAAATAAATAGATAGCCGATGGATGCGAGACGCACAGGACCGGTCGTTGTGGCGGCGCTTGGGGGAGGCCTATGTCCAGCAGTGGACGTCTTTCGGCTGATATGATGATGATGAAACAGTCATATATAAACTATATAATTCTTCAGACAATTGGTTCCTTACAATACACATAAGTGCCGACAATGTGATTAAATGGTAAAAATAAGTAGCTAATATCAACATATGTCTTAGTAAATAAATCAGCCAAGTCTTTTCTTTGTAACTGATAACCCTAAACCAGGTCGTGTAAGGTTCAACGCCTTACAGTACCCACCTACAGGTTTTGTTTATTTTTTCCCTTTTTTCTTATGCTTAGCAAAGCTTTGATATTTTTTTAGAAAACACGTCTTGTTGACTTTATTAAAGGCTAACTTTATCTATTATTTTGCCAAAATAATCTCTTTTGTCTAGGCCGGTTACATTGTTAGTAGATCTTACTTATTAAGTTACAAAAATACTGAATTAAAGGATCAATCCAAATATATAAAATTCTTACGTCACTGGTGACTGCTGGTCGTAGAAAGCTGAAATTTTTTCCTTGAGGAGTCTAGCGGAGCACTAAGAGGATTTCCCGAAATTCCTACGGGAACGGGAAAATACGGGATATGCGCGTACAAAGTTCTGAAGTTGTAAGTCCAGGCTACTTCAGAATTTACTAGGTACCTTAATACCTTATAAATTCTGAAGTTTTTGATTTATTATAAATAAATTTTATTTATTAAAACTTCATGCACAAAGGCACCATAGGCAGACCTTAATTTTAACAAAACCTTTTTATAACATTACTAGCTGACCCGCGCAACTTCGTCTGCGTCACAATTTTCAATACTGCTCCGCTCCTATTGGCCTTAGCTTGATGATATATAGCTTATAGCCATCCTCAATAAATGGGCTATCCAACACTGAAAGATTTTTTCAAATCGGACCAGTACTTCCTGAGATTAGCGCGTTCAAGCAAACAAACAAACTTTTCAGCTTTATATATTAGTATAGCTGACCCGCGCAACTTCGTCTGCGTCACAATTTTCATTGCTGCTCCGCTCCTATTGGTCTTAGCGTGATGATATATAGCCTATAGCCTTCTTCGATAAATAGGCTATCTAACACTGAAAGAATTTTTCAAATCGGACCAGTAATTCCTGAGATTAGCGCGTTCAAGCAAACAAACAAACAAACTCTTCAGCTTTATATATTAGTATGGATATTTCTACATAAAATGACGAGTGAAGCACAATAACACAGATTTTCAAATCCCATATATCATCCCAGCTTATATTAAAACGATCGATTTATTCATCCCCATAAAACATAAAAAGGTTGCTGACCCATGTCGGACCGTTTTATTAAAAATTACGTATTCATTCATGTCTTGGTTGAACAATCCGTATCTATACTGAAAATACGGCTTACTACAGACCCTTATCAAACTTAAATGTCATACTGTCTTCCTTTCATTCAGCACAAGTACAAACAGCAAGATTAACCTCCGTTTTCGGAAACGCTCGGTAAATCTGTTTACAATTTATTTACTACCTGCGAATCTTCGTCTGGGTTACATTTTTCATGAATGCTCCACTCCTATTGGTCATAACATGATGCCGATAACATGATGTCGATAAATGGGCTATCCAATGGTGGTCGTGGGTTCGATACCCACGGGAAGCATACCTTGCAAAGTTGTTGCCAGTTTGGCTAGGACATTGCAGGCTTGAATCACCTGATTGTCTGATAAAAAGATGATTCCGTGCTTCGGAAGGCACGTATAAGCCGGTGGTCCCGGCTGCCAAATGGCGGTCGTCAAATAAATCATGTTAGAGGCCCTTGAGGCGGTTTAGAAACTCTGACACTAGGGTGTGTGGGGTCGTTAGACCTAACTGCCCATACGTTAAGAAGAAGAATACATTCTTCAGCTTTATAATATTAGTATAATGATATATTTAACAAAGGCACACCAACAACTCATTTACAAAACAATATTTTGTAACAACGTTTACGACAGGATCCTGTGTAAACAAGTCACTTACAGGCGTGCACATCATTCTCAAAGTAGGTCGAACTAATTCTTACAATAGGATTGAAAACAAACAATAAACATTCTGGAGTGGCGACCACGTACCGGAAGACGCAACGTTGGTAGGCCTCGCACAAGGTGGACCTATGACCTGGTGAGGTTCGCGGGTAGCCGATGGATGCGAGACGCACAGGGCCAGTTATTGTGGCGACACTTGAGGTAGGCCTATGTCCAGCAGTGGATGTCTTTCGGCTGACATGATCTTATGATGATGAATAAACAATAAATAAATACAAAATTAATTTAAATATATAATTTAAAAAAAAATTGAATATCCTGACTGAATTAAATTGAAATATCAAACAAATAAAAATAAATGTATGAAAATTAATCAAAATCGTATGTTGCTGTTTTGAGAGGATGAACTGTAGTTTTATGCTAAATTATAATTTTAATTTATTCATTATCTGCCACACACAGCCAGCCCAACTAACTGTTGGGTGTACAAACATAACATTTTCCATAAGAGTTCGTTTTATACTTTACTAGCGACACGCCCCGGCTTTGTCCAGGTGCAAATGATATATAAGAACCTTTCTCGTTTATCGCTCTTTCTATTATTGTGAACCGTATCAAAATCTGCTGCATGGTTTCAAAGAATTCAGCCGAAACAAACTTTTTACAAAAATACAACCGACTTCCAAAAACAGAACACTACAAAGTATAAAATAACTTTAATTTCGGAAGTCGGTGTTTTTGGTTATTTTTTCGTTTTTTGACACCGACTTCCGAAATTAAAGTATCTGAATTGCGTTAAATAGTTTATGAAAAACATTGTATGTGCCTATAAAATTTGAGGGCTTCCCTTGATTTTCATGAGATCAGATTCTGACTTGGTGACAATGGGACCAATCGGGAAGTATATCCTTTCAGATCAAATAAGATTTTTTCGAATCGGTTCATAAATGACGGAGTTATGAGGTACAAACTTAAAAAAAATAGAACCGAATTGAAAACCTATTCCTTTTTTTGATGTCGTTTAAAAATAGACAAAAACCACTAAAGAAGCAATGAAATTTTGTACGAAAGTCCATTGAGCTCGGTCTCCTCAGACACAGCTACTGCGCCCTAATTACGTAACTCATAAAATCGATTTTAACCTTAGTGACTGTATACTACACCAAATCATCAGTTATACGCTTTCCATTATTTTCAATTACGAAGTATGTTTTTATAGAAGATGTAAGACCTTGTATTAGTTGCGGTTTTTGTTTGAAAAAGCTCTCCGCGTCCCTGTGGAACGAGTCATTTGATGATTTCCCGTCCTTAAAAAAATGATCTTGCCGCATCCACTGGACTCTCGAGATCTATATAATTCGAGAGAGTCCAGTGGGATGCGGGCAGTGCAAGAATTGTGGTTGTGGCGATACTTTGTACTGTTCCATGTCCAGAAGTGAGCGTTTTATTACTTCGTGATGACTCTATCTTCTTAGTCTATGTATGTAGTATGTCATGACAATCATTAATTCCAATTTATAATATTTCAACTTTTGTTTTGTGCATTATTTAATTTGATGTTTTGTAATTTTAAATTTAATATTAATTTTATAATTCTAATTTGTTTTTATCCTGTTAATTGTTCTCTATTTCAATTTTATAATTCAATTATTTATATTTAAATTTTTATATTTATGTTTTACAATAATTCAATCTGTTAATGTTATTTTTACTTTTATTGCTCAATTTTTTGTCTAGTATTATCATGTAGTTATAATGTCAATTTGTTTTGTGAAAGTTGTGCATGCCTGTAAGTGGCTTATTTACACAGGAACTTTGACGTGACAATTTATAACATTAATTTTGTAAATAAGTTGTTGGTGTGCCTTATAAATAAATAAATAAAGAAAGAAAGAAAGAAAGAAAGAAAGAAAGAAAGAAAGAAAGAAAGAAAGAAAGAAAGAAAGAAAGAAAGAAAGAAAGAAAGAAAGAAAGAAAGAAAGAAAGAAAGAAAGAAAGAAAGAAAGAAAGAAAGAAAAAAAGAAAGAAAGAAAGAAAGAAATAGTCGTTCCCTCACTGCTGAGGATCGCGATCACAAACGGCGCGTCTCCAAACCGTGCGGTCTTTTGCAGTGTAGACCGCTCTGTAAAAGCCTGCTCCAACAGCTTTCTATATGGCGTCGTACTGGCTTGCCAGTATTCTACCTTGAGCGCGTGTTCTTTCGACCCGGCCCAGTGTAATGAGCCTTTCCAGACTACGCTTGGATGAACTCGAGAGAATATTATGTATATAGGACATTGATATATAATAAACCCAAGATGCACAGTCTCGAACAAATGCAACACTCGAAACTGTAGTCAAAAACTGAAATGTATGTCATGTGTGAGTTGTGTGTAGTTATACTATAAACAATTTTTTTGCAAATTCAACTTTACACGGATCGCTTAAAGTTGTTTTTACAAAGCAGTGCAGTATGGCGAGCGATGCGAGACTGTTTGAAACCAGCGCACAATTTTAAATTGTGCGCTTGTTTTATGCGGACTTTTTTGAGGTGCTGAGTGTGTATCTTGGGTTTTTATATATCAATGATATAGGACCTATGTAAATAAACTCAAACTTTTTGGGAATACAGAAACTATACAACGCCACCTGCTGTGATCTTTATTTACTTTTTCTTCGTTTACGTTCATAAATATTGGGTTATATGCACAAGTTCGTTGCGGAAAAAGGCGGCAATTTATAACATAGCGCTACCAATTACAAAAGTCGAAGTGCTTTTAAAATCTATTCTAAAATAGTCTCTTAAACCGTTTTAAACGAAACAGATTTTCAAATATTTACCTGAATGACTGAAAATTCTTTGATTATAAACATTTCATGAAGTCATGATCCAAAACAGACGCGTAACCCAGTGATGTTATAAAACAGCAAAAATATAATCGATCAACATCAAATCTACGATATGAGATGCGTGCGTGCCTAAATTACCACGAGATTAAACAATGAGGTTCTGATGCAGAATGCCAACTTCTCAAAATGTCAACACGACTCAAAACGCCAACTTCGCAAAATGACAGTTTCGCAAAACACGATTTTGACACAATATAATTTACTAACAATATTGCCTTCCCACGTATTTTGGAGTTTTCGCTTCAGAAAATCTTTACAAAATGCATCCGCACACATTTTGGTCACAACTCGAGTTCTAAAACAATTTTCAGCGCATGTAGCTGAAAATTGTTTCAGAACTCTTAGCTGGATATCTTCTATACATATAATAAAATCGTAGACTAACTGTGTCTGTACATTGAATATTTTTGCATGAAAATTACACAGAAAACTCAGGAAAAAGGTATAAAACACAAAAATGCAAATTTTGAAATTTTTGTCTGTTTGTCTGTTTGTCTGTTTGTCTGTGCGTTTGTGGGAGCATCACGCTTAAACCACAGATTAGATTGCAAATCTAAGTACTTAAAAATATTAAGTGATAACCCGAGTAACATTTAGCGTTTATTTCATCAAAATCGACCCACAAAATCAAAAGATATTGAATTTTTAAGTTTAGGAAGAAACTTCCTAATGTATTCTGATGAGTCAGAGCGCCATCTATTGAGAAAAATAAAATGCACGAAAGCATTCAAAATTGTTGAGTTATTTGTGAAACTTTTAATACGTGGCAAAATAAGAGTGATCATTTTATACCTTTTCGTTATTGATCGATACCAACGATCCACAAAATCAAAATATATTGAATTTTTAGTTTAGTAAGAAACTTCCTTATATATTCTGATTAGTCAGAGCGCCATCTATTGAGGAACCAAAAAATGCATGAAAGCATGAATATTACACCAAAACACATTGATTGAGTTATTTGTGAAACTTTTAATACGTAGACGTAGCAAAATAAAAGTAAACATTTTAATACCTTATCGTTATTTAACGTCTTCCGCTGCCAAGTGTTAAGATTTTCCGCTGGAGAATGACCTCACACGATTTTTAAACACAGTCGTGTTCGAAGGAATTTCGGTTTGGTCTCTAAAAGGTCTTAAACTGTTAGGGACCAAAATTGCTTATATCTCCGAGTTGTGCTGGTTTCGTTTAAAGTGCATTTATCGTAGTTTTGCGAAGTACTGGACGGTTCGACTGGCGGATCAGTAGTGCTATTTTCTAACAACATTTTCGAATCTCGACAGTAGAATTCGAGGTGAGTTTCAAATGAAGACCTTTATGTCGTGTGCAATAAAGCTCACTTTGTGAGTTTGATCAGTCAGGTAAAGCTCGATATCGAAACAGTTTCTTTCAGAATAGACTAGCTGGCCTGTAGGGTTCCGTACCAAAGGCGCTGTGCTGACGGGACGCTACTGCTAAGCCTCCGCGGTTGATTCCGTTTAGAGCGAAGCAACGAACGGTTCGATTTGCGAAACAAGGCTGATAATAATAAGGTACCGAACCAAAGGTGGTCACGGTGACGGGAACGATCGATTTTGGGGGGCCACTCTGTAAGTCCGAAGTCCGTAGTTTCGGGCTAAGTTGCGGGCGGGCGTATTCTACTCCGTAGGTATCACACTACAGACTTACGATTAGTCCTGAACCCGAACTGAGAATGAATGACAACACGATTTCACAGTAACTGTCAATTCGTGTTATCATTAGTTCTCAGTGGTTAGGTGATACGGAGTACAATTTTTTTTTTTTCTTCTTAATATATAAGTAAAACAAAGTCGGGTTTGTTCGAACACTTTTCTAACTAACTCGAGCGATTTTCATGGTTTTTGTGTTTTTGGATGTCTTTGTCCAGAATAGCGTAATAAGAATTAAAATACAAAAAAAAATGAGTATGTAGGTAGGAAGGGTAGGTAGGTAGGCAGGTAGGTAGCGTAGGTAGGTAGGGTAGGTAAGGTAGGGTAGCTATGGTAGGTAGGTAAGTAGGTAGGTAGGTTAGGGTCGGTAGGTAGAGTAGTCAGTTGGCGGGAGCGAAGCCGCGCGGGTCAGCTAGTTTAAAATTAAATTTCTAGCAAATATTCTGAGTGAAATTATTTCTAGCTTGCAATGATAAAGAACTGACGTATTTGGAAAAGAGACAGGGATGCCTTGCTGTGGGACATAACTAATTACATAGATTTCACTTTCAATTACTTTGTTCATTTTTAGGAGCAGTACTTGTACCTATTTCTCAATAACCATAATAGGCAGACAGTTAAAATTTCACAAAGTGTGTATTTCTATTGTCGCTATAACAATGAATAATATAAATTAAATAAAAATTAAAGGGAACTTCCATTCAAGAAACTTGTTTTTTTTTTTTAGTTTATGGTGTGTACGAAACTTTTCGTTGGCCGGTTTTCACGTATCATAAGTGCTACTATTCTATGAAGGCGTTCATGAAAAGCGACCTTCCCATGTCACTATAGCGCAAGCTCGTCGATATGTGTATCCTGCCTATCCTAACCTATGGTGCTCAGGTGTGGTCTTTGACTAAGGCTTAGAAATCGAAACTTAAGATTTGCCAAAGAGCGATGGAGCGTAGCATTCTGCAGATCAAGCGGACCTACAGAATTCGCAACAAATTTATGCGCTCCAAGACAGGTATCGCCGATTTCGGACACAAAACTGCGAGGCTAAAGTGGAATCGGGCGGGCCACATTTACAGGATGCACGAGGACAGATGGGCCAAGATCACCACGCAGTGGGTGCTTGAAGACGGTAGTCGCAACCGAGGCAGGCCTAAAAGACGCTGGCGTGACGATTCGGACTCATTCCTGACGGATTGGCCGGAGAAGTCATCAGACAAAGTGCGCTGGAAAAATATGTGGGAGCTTTACCCAGCAGTAGGACAAAATAAGCTAACAAAAAAAAAGTACGAATTCAAATGTAAAAATGTGTAAGCTTCCCTGAAAAAATTCTGAGAAAAAATACGAAGATCTCAGTGAAATTATTTATACCTTGTGGTTAGAACTTCAACAAATAACAGATACACAGTTTTACACAGAGTTAAATGCACCAACAACGGCAAAGCGAAGTGCGCGTGTAAAGGTGGATACAGACATTTCACACGTTTCGATATAAATTTGCCTGCGTGAATATGAACGTCGACTCATTGTGAAACATGCGCATGCATCGCAATGTCTGTATTAGCGTTGAAAAAAGCAGAAAAACATCCCGTTTCTTTCATATTCCATTGTGTTTTCAATGTTATATTCGAAAGTTTGAAGAAAATTGGCCAAGATATATTACATGTTTTTTTCCAATAAAACCGAAAAAAAAACCGAAGAATATGAAAGAAACGGGAAACTTTTCATTTTCAGTTTTTTTCATTAAATGCGTACTAAGTATATTTAACTTAGGATATTCTATGTTTTTAATCTTTCCATATTAATACGTATTACCTACTAATAAAATGGAGGGTAAAATAAAAAAAAAATATCAGCAAGCTAGGCGAAAGAAATTGGTAAATTTTTGGTCGAACGCATGCAAAAGATAGGAATCGCCTTCTTCGAGAGCAACTTAATAAACTTGTTTAAGTTCGGTTAAATTAACATTTAATGCAAGCTAAAAAAGAAGCTTTTTAATTCGAACTCGAGCCTGGTGAAGCTGACGATTTTTTCTATGTAACATGCGAAAAAAACGGAAAAAATCACAATTTGTTTTTTCGTGAAAGAAACGAATTTTTTATTTTCAACATTTTCAACGCTAGTCTATCCACCTAAAAGTAACCCTTACATTGATAGATTTTATTATCAAATAATAGTTTTTATCGGCAGCTTCATCCGCTTATAAGTCTGACATCCATACTAATCGTAATGTATAAAATCTTCCGTTACTAAGACAAGTGATTGAGTGACCAACAGACAACGCACAGCCGAAACTAACGGTCGTAGGAAGCTGTAATTTAGGTTCCTTGGAGAGTGTAGGGGAGCACTAAGAAAGGATTTCCCCAAATTCCTACGAGCACAGAAAAAAACGGGATATGTGTCCTCCCCCAAGCGTCGCCACAACGACCGGTCCTGTGCGTCTCGCATCCATCGGCTACACGCGACCTTCACCAGGTCATCGGTCCACCTTGTGGGAGGCCTTCCAACGTTACGTCTCCGGTACGCGGTCGCCACTCAAGAACTTTTCGGCCCCATCGACCATCTGTTCTGCGAGCAATGTGCCCTGCCCACTGCCACTTTAGTTTGGCGATCCTCCGGGCTATGTCGGTAACCTTGGTTCTCTTGCGGATATCATCATTCCTGATTCGATCACGCAAGGAAACTCCAAGCATTGCCCTCTCCATTGCCCTTTGAGTGACTTTGAGCCTTCTGATGAGGCCCATTGTAAGCGACCACGTTTCAGTTCCGTATGTCATCACTGGCAACACGCACTGATCATAGACTTTCGTCTTGAGACACTGTGGTATGTGGGACGAGAAGATACCGCGCAACTTCCCGAACGCTGCCCAGCCGAGTCGGATTCGACGGTTGACATAAAGTATGTTATCGTCAAACTCATATTTGATTGTTATGTTTCGGGTATAACGGTGCATGTCCATTACAGCAGAGCGAGGCAGCGGAGCGGGGAAACGGGGAAATTTAACCAATCCTGTTAGTCAAAATGTCAGTGACCCACGTGGTACGATCCGCTGTAATGGACAAGCCCCCTAATACTCCTAAATTAGGTAACTGAAATTGCGTTCATCGTGCTAAATCGCTCAACCGACTTTAATGAATTTTTTACAGAGATAAATGAGTTCTGGAGACGGTCACAGGCTACTTTTTTAAGGTTCCATACCCAACGAAACCCTTTTTCTAAGCCTCCGGTGTCCGTCCTTCCGTCTTTCTGTCAGCGGGCTATATCTCAAGAACCGTAATAGGTAGACAATTGGAATTTTCACATATTGTGTATTTCTATTGCCGCTATAACAACAAATAATAAAAACTAAGGTATATGGTACGGAACCCTTCGTATGCGAGTCCGACTTGCACTTGGCTGGTTTTTATTTCGACAAATTACATATATTAATGCGAGCGAAACCGCCGGCAAAAGCTAGTCGTCTATAAAAAATCTACAGGATGCAAAAAAATGTAAAAAACAGGTCAAACTATATAAACAATAATATATATGGTATCGATCAAGATATACCAGATACTGTCCAACGTTACTGATATTGTATCAGTGGTTCCAAAATTAGATATTTTTATTACAAAATAATAAATCATCCTAGCATCCTATATTGGGTTATCGATCTTTATAAGATAGTGCGTCCACTTAAAGCTGAAAATCGCGTCGTAAATTTTATTCGATAGTGATTTTGTCTCTCAACTTTTGTGGTAAGTAGAACTAAATATCGTCAACGCAGAGATTTTCAAAATTTAAGTGAAAAACATTAGTTACGGTGGTTTAAGCAATTAGTATGATTATTTTTCAAAATAATATATGAATTTTAAAAGCTTTTATTTGTTAAATGTTACAAAAAAAAAAACAGAGTATTTTTTTTTAATTTTAACTGTACCGAAACCTTTTTTTGAATTTTTAAGAATCCTTTTCAGTCGCTGCTTAAAAAAAATGCATTTTATTTCTTTATTATTAGCAAAATAGTTCAACAAACTTTATCTAAAACTATTCCAAATTCCAAGATTAGTAGTTCTTCAGATATCCAGCTGTGATAGACAGACAGACTTATTCACACCATAAGGGTTCTTTTTTACCATTTTGTTACAGAACCCTAAAAACTGATGAAACTATGTCTGATACGAACATTACAATGTAGTCTTTGAACCCAAAGGTTGACTGGTGAAGAATGCCTTGTTGCATTAAGGACGCCTATATACCACTACTGCACTTAAAGTTTAAATAAATAAATTAGATTCCTGACGGAATCATGCTATATATCGCTGTATGTGGAGCTATTCCCTAACTTCTGCAACCTTCGTATTTCAATCTGAATAGTCTGCGTCATAGTTTTATATTTGTATGTATTTTGCAAACATAACTGGATTGTATGAGTATTTCCTACACAAGTAGGTAGATACCTACATAACTCGAGGAGTAGAGTGGGTAACATCGGCCCCCCGAATATGGAGTATTGTTGCCATCATGGATTCGTTGCCCAAAGGGCTATCCCTTTGGGCAACGAATCCATGATGGCAAGATTACGGATGGTACTATTACCATCCGTAATCTATAGCTCCATCTGCGGTCACAATGGAATCATAATGGCATTGGTCAGGCAACAGGTTTCCCAGCTGGCAGTACAGGAGGGAAATTTTCGTCTTTTTGAGGAACGTTCGCATTCGCATCGAAGTGGCAAACTGTCTTAAATACCGTTATTTCCCTGACACATTTTGTGTCAAGACCATTGATATATAAAAAACCCAAGATACACATTCAGCAACTCAAAAACGTCCGCAAAAAACAAGCGCATAATGTATAATTGTGCGCAAGTTTCAAACAGTCTCGCATCGCTCGCCATACTGCCGGTCTATTCTGTCGACATCTCACCGTGTACACTTAAGTGGAGTGATCGATAGCTCACTTATCATTCACTTCGCCTAAGTTTTTATTTCGACATGTTTACAGAATCGCAATGCTGCACTGCTTTGTAAAAACCACTTTAAGCGATCCGTGTAAGGTTGAATTCGCAAAAAAATTGCGCATCACTCGCCATACTGCACTGCTTTGTAAAAACAACTTTAAGCGATCCGTGTAAGGTTGAATTTGCGAAAAAAATGTTTATAGTACTATATAACTACACACAACTCACACATGACACTTGATACATGTCAGTTTTTGACGACAGTTTCGAGTGTTGCATTTGTTCGAGACTGTGCATCTTGGGTTTTTTATGTATCAATGGTCAAGACATTGTAACTTGACCTTGAACGCTTTTTAAATACGAGAATAAGATCAATATCCATTCAGCTGTTCTGGCGTGATTGAGTTACAAACATCCACTCTTTCAAATTTATAATATTGTATAGTAAGTATAGAATAAAAGATATTACGAATATAGCAAAATACGATTTTAAGTAAAAATATAATTTGTAAACATATTTTTAACTGTACATATACCTACGAACCCTATCCTACTGCTAATATAATAAAAAAATGTGAAAACTTTGTGTGAAAGTCCTACTCGCACTTGACCGGAGGTTTCCCGACTTTCACCCGGGCAAAGCCCTTGAAACTAACTCGTTTACTTTACAATTTGCCAACATAAGTTTTCAATTAAAAGTGTACCTATCTAACTATAAATTATGGCAAAAAACCGGACGAAACTATCCACGAAAAAGGTTCGCTCTCTCAAAGAGAACCGCAGATTGGGACAAACAGAAAATCTATTCAACCTCTTCAGGTACCAAAAACAACAAAATAACAGTGATGTAACGGCAAAGCTAAGTGAAGGGAGTCTGTGGATGAAAAACGGAAAACTTTTAATTAACGACTGAGTGTGCCAAGTTGTTACAAGCTCTGAATAATAGAGGCTGTAGACGGGCGACTTTTTGTTGCTTTTGGCAATCATTCAGCGATTATGTCATCGCTTTTTTGCGGGTAATGTCTCTGAACACAATGACTGTGATAATTATTTTGCTGCCAGCTGAAAATTACACTGACTGAATCTTAAAAAAAACCTGAGTGGGTTTCTGATCGGCTGGGTGGATAATTTCTATCTGTTTTTAAATAGTCGTGTTGAATGTGATAGAAAAATAGATTATTTTTATTAGGCCGCCGGCCGCCAGATTTTTCTTTATTTTTTTTTATTCAAAATGAAAGGGCTTTGTCGCACATGCGATTATGCCGCCCTGGTTGGCTTGGCCGCCAGATTTGTTTTAAAAATGGTTGAAAAGTATTGTTCGTTGTTCTTCCGTACCAAAAGGGTAATCAACGGAACCCTATTATCCGTCCGTCCATCCGTCCGTTTGTCCGTCTGTCTGTCTGGAGGCTGCATCTCAAGAACCGTATTAGGTAGACAGTTGAAATTTTTACAGCGTGTATTTCTATTGCCGATATAACAAAAAAATAAATAAATAAATTATAAATAAAAGAGGCACCCATGCAAGTAACGAGTTTGTTTCGTTTTATGGTACGGAACCCTTCATGTAAGAGTCATACTCGCCATTGACCGGTTTTTTCTAAAAGTGATTGAGTTATTATGTCGTAATACTATCTACCCTTTATGTCTCAAAAATACACCCTGTATAGATGACGCATCGACACAAAATATCAAGTACAAAGTGTAGCCCGTCTGCGCATGACCAAAGAGGAAACGATACTATTATGACAGGTATTCTGTTCAGTTTACCAGTTCATTTCTGTACTTTAATTAGACATGAGTAAAACTTACTCAATTACCTTTCAAAGAAAAGGTTTGATTAGTTTCCTAGCATAAATCTGTGTTTAGTTGCGGATTATTTACTTGAAAAGAGTAACTATGGTGTTTCTTGTCCGTTCTTCTCCATAAGAATCTACCTTTCCGAATGGACAGTAGAATCACTTTAGTACTTTATATTATTTGAAATATGAATGACATTCAAAAGTGCCGTTTAATGGTCTAATTGGAATAAATGTTTTGACTTTGACTTTGTTAGTTTTATTTTTTTGTTACCCGTGTTAATGGGATTACGTAACTGGTTGACACTAATTTGGATTACTGAGGAAGTCGTAACGGTTTATTGCATGTTTTATACAAATGAGAAACTTTGTGTGATAAAATTTAACTTCAGATGTTTGCTGCCTACCTTCCCGAACTTTTGCTTTGTGGTTTTACTCACAAGTTTTTACACCCGTCTGCCCCAGAAAGCCTTAGAAGGAGGAAAAGATTTTTTGAGAGTTTGTAGATAATTATGTTTGTAAGTCCATTTTCTTTGGCACGCTCTGTAGACTAAAGGGTTTCTTCCAGGGTTGAGGAATTTGTTCGAAAGAGTCAGCGCGGCCCTGGAACACATAGCTCATTAGGAGGTTGGGGCTTATTCAGTAAGGGTGCTGTCCATTTGCGCGGAGCAAGTCAGCGAAGCGGAGAAACGGAGAAATATTAACCAATGGGATTGCATGAAATCTCCGCACCACGCGAGTCACTGACATTTTGACTAAAATGATTGGTTAATATTTCTTCATTTGAGTATACTATGCGGCTTACCCGAATGTCCTTACTTTGGTATTGTTCGTCGGTTCCTTGAGCTCCTCAAAGATCTGAGTTGAGCTGCACGATAACTGACAAATGCTTGCACTGTCTGGACAAGCTCACTCAAACCTGCGTAGTGCTTACCTCTAAAGGCAACCTCAGACGTTAACCTACATGGTTTTCATATGTTATTGGCGATTGTATGGACTTCAAAAGAGACTATGACCTCTGGGTTTGTTTCGGTGTTTCTTCTCAGGGTAGTCAGCAAGGAAACACCGGCCTCATCTAGATTAAGAAAGAGTTACTTGTAACCTGTTTGCAAAATAAATATAATTTATCATTTAAATATCATTTATCCGTTTCTCCGCTCCGATGCCTCGCTCCGCTGTAATGGACAGGCACCCTAAAGACTCTGATACTCCCTTTCGCTCTACCCGGAGTGGAAGAAGTCATTTGATGATTTCGCGTCATTAAAGCCGTCCTCAAACATCCGGGTCAGGGCTATCCGAGTTCCGAGTTGTTTCGTTCAGTGTTCCCGTCAGAGACGGGCCATCCGTCACCCGTGTTCACACACATCAGGGAAATCGGTATCAGTGTAATCTATTTCGGTTGCTGATATGCATACAACCCGGTGATTTTTAGTATTTAAATAGTGTGGATTGGAAAGATCGTAAAGAATTATAGTATAACAGACAAGTTCTATTTAACATTTCTGTGCTCATTTTGCACAAGTGTTCTTGCATAAAATGTCCACGGAGATAAAAATCGGATAGCACTGTCAGGGCCTCCGTGCGTCCGGGCGTCCGAGCGTGCTCCGGATCCTCCTGACGATGACGTGGATATATGTAATCATATGTAACCGATTTTTCTCCGTCCCTGCCGTGTTCTGTCAGGGACTAGAACCCGGATGTGTGTAGAGGGCTCTTAAAAAAAAAGTCTAAACGACTAAATAGATTTTAACAAATGATTTCAGAACACATTAAATTCTTCTTTAGTGCTAAAGTGACAAAAGGTTAATGAATTTTGAAAAAGAAACAAGAAGGCGGTCTCGTCTGTGATTGAACTAAAATAAATGCCACAAACTGCATCCGACTTCCTAAAAGTGAGTTTGTGGAACTTTTTAGTCATTATTTGCTGTCGTGTTTTTCGGTACAAGTTATTTGTTTATATTATAGATGGGTAACTCATGAAAAATAGATAAAAAATATATGAATCAATAAATTTCCAGTCAATCACTCTTTAGATCCGTTCACATCCGAATGTATCAGTGTATCTTTACAACTCACGGTGTCTTTTTCTATCTGTGTCTCAACCGTATACCTAGCGCACGCTCTATGCACTCATTCTATTACACTATATAATATAATATACATGATCGCCAGTTAGTTAGTCATCATAACAGCCAAAGACGTCCACTGCTGGACATAGGCCTCCTCCAAACGGGGGAGTTTGCCATAATCACCACGCTTGGCAGCTGGGTTGGCGATCGCAGTGTATGGTGTTGAGTTTTACAGAGACGCTGCTTCCCATTCTCTGGTGAGTCCCTTAGTCGCCTCTTATGACATCCACGGGAAGTGATGGGACGGTGTTAATCTTTTACAGAACCACACGGCACCAACCGACACCATGCGGCGGATATATCATATTATACAGTGTATATATTACTATAGTGGATTGAGTTTAGCGAAGCGACTAAGCGAGGCACGCTGAACAGCACAGTGCAAATGCGCTGCGTATCGTGTGCGTAAGCGTGAGCTACTGATACATAAGGATGTAAAGACAAAAGAGTGATACATCCCAGTGATCGAAAGATTTCAATCTATTCTTTTTAGTGATGATACATTTTGCCCATGTCTAGTTTACAAGAGGTAATTTTTGTACGTCACTCTACAACCTAATTAGTAAAGTACCTAGTCTTTATATATTTGCTTGGTTTTAAAATCATAGCACCTTTAAGCATACAATATGTTATAATGAGAAAAAAAAAATACGAAAAATTTAATTCTCCCCGTTGTATTTTCAAAGTCGACGTTTTAGCAAAGCTACGAATACCATTCAGTGACATCGACGCAAAGACTACTAAGGCTACGTTTGACAATCAGATTGTTTGAATCCTTTGCGGATGACAGATGCCGTAACTTCGTTACCGGATAGAATCCGACTTCGGAGGAGAATTTGCACCCGACATAAAGTCCCCCCAAGGGTCGGGCAGCAAATGCCATTGCTATCAAGTCCGCCTTTGCACAGTGCTTTTACTTGTGCGAAGTTTCAATAAACAAAAAATGTCGTAATAATATGTTTTTTTTTATTTGTGATGGGTTTGCTCTTGACTCTAGTCTAGGTCAGAGATGATAGAGACAAGCTGAATAAGAAGGACGTATACTGTGTCTCTATGTTTTCTTTTAAACGTTAAAAGGAAAACATAGGGACACATTATATATCCTTTTTATTCAGTTTGTGAAATATCTCTTAAATCGGTCCATTATTGGAGGAGAAAGCAGTCGAGAGCCAAACCTCGAATTATGACTTTTTACATACAACGTCTCGCCGCCTATGTTTCTTCTTAAGGCTAAAATTTCCCGAATGTGTCTTTATACGTTTACAGTTTTGCTCGTTTTTAAGAAATCTTTGTCTTACATTCGTTGCTATATTTTATAGCGAGTTATGTTAGACAAATCGCTAAACAACGTGTTACGGAATTAACGCAAAAACTTAAAAGGGGTCATTGTACTCATCATTATGAAAAACTTACCGATAAAAAAAAAAACAAATTTAAAAATACCCGAAATTGCGAAAAAAAAGAACCGGCCAAGTGCGAGTCGCACACGAAGGGTTCCGTACTATAAACAGTATTAGTTTTTATTATTTGTTATTATAGCGGCAATAGAAATACACGATCTGTAAGTTTTTCAACTGTCTACCTATTACGGTTCTTGAGATACAGCCCCCTGACAGTCAGACAGACGTGGACGGACGGACAGCGGAGGCTTAGTAATAGGGTTCCGTTGGTTACCCTTTGATTACAGAACCCTACAAATCAGCTGTTCAATACATTTTGTCGACTTATGCGAACATAAATGTATATTTTTTTCGAGATTCCACTATTGGTCCCATAGTAAAAGTTAGTTTCTTTAAAATAGACACATAAGAGAACCAATCCTGATTATTTTTAAGCAGCGTACGCATTCGCATCTCAGTAGAAATCTGTCAAATAAAACCAGCCAAGTGCGAGTTGGACTCACCCACCGAGGGTTCCGTACAGTAGCTACAAATTACTTTAAATAAAGACAATGACTTTGTTTAATGATTTGATTACAAATGTTTTCAGACTTTTCCCTATACTTGTAGTATAAGACGGTTTTACTTGCCAAATTTCATAGTTCTAGGTCAACGGGAAATACCCTAAAAATTTTGATTTCCTTGAGAGTGTCGAAATATACGTTTTTTGCGGCATAATCGATTGTTTCTTTTTTTACGTAAAGGTTTGTTTTTTTTTCACAGTTGCAAGGGGACTTGAGAATATTTTTTTAATTTCAACTCGATACCTCCACTTCTTCATTCCCGAGATAAACGGTCTTGACAGACAGACGGACAACAAAAGGGTTCCGTTTTTTCCATTTGAGTAACGGAACCCTAATAAACCTCAATCTATACTAATATTATAAAGCTGAAGAGTTTGTTTGGTTGAACGCACTTGTCTCAGGAACTACTGATTCGAATTAAAAAAAACTTTTAGTTTTGAATAGCCCATTTATCGAGAAAGGAGAGGAGGGGCGGAAGTTGTAGATAACATCAAGCTACGATCAATAGAAGCGGAGCATTAAGGCTTGTATACATGCCAATGACCTTGTGCATATATACGGAGCGAACTACTCCTCTATGCGCCACTCCGCTACCCGCATTTTTAATTTATTAACAAAATAATTACACATATTTTAAAAAGTAACAAAACCAAATTATTTTCGTTTGTATTGCAAAACAGTAGATATTTTTTTTTTACTTTTTTTCTATAATAATGGATATATTATATAATATAGATATATGAGACTCAACCGTATAGTGAGTATACGCTATACAGTTGAGTCACAAACTACATACACCAATTAAGATTATTAAGGTAGTCTTAGTGACGTTTGTGACGATACCCCGCTAGACAGGATACTAAATTGATCAAACGAAGCTAAGACACAGTCTGAAAGGCAATATCGTCAGGTAAACCTTGTTTGAAAACCAATATCTGACTGTTCCTAGTTCAGGAGTGTTGTATCTACCGACGTCTAATAGGTATTTAATAATCAATATGAAAATCGCTATTCCGCGAACAAAATTGTTCGTAAATTTTGTTATTATTTAGAAAAAAAATTACAAGTATATCTTAGTTAACTGTAAATCTTTGATTTGAAATTAATGCGGTATAAAATGCAAATTAACTTTTTATACCAAATCCTGTCCGGTCCTGTCAGTAGGACCTTTCAGTGGGGACCAAAAGCTTGGAGCGGATAAGTTTCAATAAATAATGGATCACATGGTCACCTATCTTCAGACAGGTCTTGGAAGCATTGTTTAACCTTTAAAATCGAACCGTGTGGCAGTTATGATTATGTCACGCGCTCTTAAACTAAAGACACTACTACTAATCACATTTATAAAACTACAAGCCCACCTTCTGACCCGCGCTACTTCGTCTGCGTTCCTCGCATTTTTAGGGTTCCTCAGAGGGAAAAAACGGAACCCTTATAATATCACTTTGTTATCCGTCCATCTGTCTGTCAAGACCGTTTATCTCGGGAACGCGTGGAGATATCAAGTGCAAATTAAAACCATATACTCAGGTCTATGGCTCCTTGCAGCTGTGACAAAAAAAAAACAAACTTCTAAGTTGACGTGAAACCGATACCGTCGTTTATGCCGCAAAAAACGTATATTTCGACACTCTCAAGGAAATCAAAATGTATAGGGTATTTCCCGTTGACCTAAAACTATGAAATTTGGCAATTAATACCGTCTTATACTAGAAATATAGGGAAAAGTCTGAAAACTATACATTTGTAATTAAATAAAAAAAATATAGTCTTTATTTAAAGTAATTTGCAGCTACAAATTTATACGGAACCCTCGGTGGGCGAGTCTGACTCGCACTTGACCGGTTTTTTTTATTAATACTCCACTGCTATTGGTCGCAGCGTGATGTTATACAAGCTAGTGTTATATAGCCTTCCTCGATAAATGGACTATCCAACACTAAAATAATTTTACAATTCGAAGTAGTAGTTCTTGAAATTAGCACGTTCAACCAAACCAACAAACAATCAAACAAATAGTTCAGCTTTATAATATTAGTATTGATCATAGAAATATAAAAACAGGTATTGATATAACCTTTCAACGATTTGGTCTAAAAAAGTTAAATTCATTTTCCATCGTAATAACCACAAATCAATCAACTTTTTGCAATTATATTGAGGTCGGTTTTCAGTAAAACCGATTTTGGGTGCCTGTCCATTGCGAGCGAGCAAGGCAGCGGAGCGGAGAAACGGAGAAATGTTAACCAATGGAATTACATAAAATCTCCGTACCACGTGAGTCACTGACATTTTGACTGACATGATTGGTTAATATTCTCCTTTTCTCCGTTCCGCTTCCTTGCTTACTCGCAATGGACTGGCAACCTAACACTGGCAAATAATATGGAAAGTTTCAAACAGCGCGCAAATATTCATATTTTTTTTGTCTTACAATCCTATTTCTAGTCTTCTTTTGTGTTGTTTATTACACTTCATTAAATGGAAATATTTTTCTTTATTTTTAAACTTAAACTAACTTTTTTTCTACTTGAAAGGACCATTATTTCTGCTTAAGTACCTCTTCCAATTCATTTGACTTTTACATTACAATGTTTGTAACAACAAAGTTTTTGTAATAAAATCCACGTACAAAGGTAAATCAAATGAAAAACTCTTGGTATGTTTTCTGAACTACTCTGAGAACAAATTAATTTGACCTCTCATTAACGAAATAATACGTACAAAGTAAGTACCTGCTTTATTTGAGATAAGTACAGTCGAGTCTTTCATACCTTTGTTAGTTAACAAATTCTTTCTTTTATCAAGTTAGTCAGGACACATTTTTTACGTTTGTAAATCCTAATGGACGTACACAGGGTTCTGTCTTGTACTCACTAAAAACATACGGCGTTCTGCAGCTACCTTTGGCCGGGACGCTGGAGAGCTTTTACATTTATCACGCTCCCACGGCTTTTGGCCAGGTATTGAGCCGCATGAATTCACGCGGCTCACGTTATCCTGTACAGTTTTTTGAACTACAGCATTGAGTTGTTCATTAAAAATTTGGCCTATCACAAATAAAATAAAAGGTTTTTAATGGATATAAATAAAAAAACTCATCTCTTTCGTTGCAGTTTTAGGGCAAAAAACTACGTTAGTGGCAACTTTTGACAGTCACAAATTCAAATCCTTAAATCAGAAATCTGGGAATAGTGTTAAGCAGTAAAGCAGATTATACATCTAACTGAGGAAGCAAAACAGCAGGGCGATTCTAGAAAAAAACCTCACCGTGAAAGGTGAAGGAACTACGAAGTAAGTTGTCATTGACAACATTTAGAAATCAACCCTGGCCATTCCATAATTGAGAATTTGAGGCAAAAGGCCGAGGCTGACAAGAATGACAAGGCTGTCAAGGACCTCGTCATCCTGTTGTACGAGACTGCTCTGCTGTCATCTGGCTTCGCTCTTGACGAGCCCCAAGTGCATGCTTCCCGCATCTGCCGTATGATCAAGCTGGGTTTTGGCATCGACGAGGACGAGCCCATCCAGGTGGAGGAGTCCAGCGCTAGAAACGTGCCACCGCTGGAGGGAGACGCTGATGATGCGTCCCGTATGGAGGAGGTTGATTAAACTGTGGAATCTCATCATTTAGCCATGTTGTAATGGTGTTTATGTGATTAATGCGAAGTTATTAAAATTACTATTTTGTGCACTGGTGTACAGCCAAAGACTGATTGAGTTCAAAATTCCACTATTTCAAATAAATCATATGGATTGACAGCTCACTTTTGCTTACTTCACCTCGGTATTCACGGTAATATGTATACAGCAGTGCGATTCTGTAAAGCTATCGTCGAAAATCTTAAATGACGTGAACATGAAGTAAGGCTGTCAACCTATACAAACACGAAGGAATGACAGCTCACTAAGGGGGCCTGTCCATTACAGCGGAGCGGAGAAACGGTAAATTTTTAACCAATGGAATTGCATAAAATCTCCGCACCGAGTCACTGACATGATTGGTCAACATTTCTCCGTTTCTCCGCTCCGCTGCCTCGCGTCGCGCAAATGGACAGGCGCCCTTATTCATGCTCATTCCACCTAGGTTTACTTGAATAGACAGGAAGAATATACTGGCAGGTCTTAAGGTGACGAAACCTTTTTACTGTGATTATACCTAAAGTCATAGTAGGTATTTCATTATGAATATATATTATTTTAGTTGACAGATTCAAAGGCTTTTGTTATCTACAAGCTAACTGATTAGTATATTGTAGATAATACAGATTTTGCTAATAAATGTTTCAAGAAAGCATCATTATGGTTTACGAAGACGAAGAAGCCTTTGTAGGTAACATTCTGAGAAATTAATTATTTATCACAAAATAATTTATCTATCCTAACTTATGTAATAAAAGCGAAAGTGAGTTTGTTTATTTGTTTGTTACGCTTTCACACCTAAATCGTTGCACTGATTTTGGAAAAACCTGATTTTGGTATAGATACTCGAAGATCGGACGCTAAAGACAGTCATAAGTTTATTTTTACGGGCGGGCGACATCAGCTGGGACTGGTCATCTGTCACGGTTTATTTTAATTATTTCTTTGAATTGTTTATTTTTTACTACGAAAGTTTTATCCTAAATGTCTTTTACGTCGTTCTCTCATTTATTTATTATTTAAAGATGAATGGTGTAACCATAACTTTGTAACAATTTATCAATTTACTATTTTATAAAAAGTGTCCGTGGAGTTTCTTGCACGTTCTTCTCCATAGAGATCTAAGCATTGGAACGTGCAAATAGATTCGTCTTTTTCACCGACCGACTCACGTTCACTATTCAAAAGTGCCCTAAATGATCTAATTGAATTAAATTTGAGTTTCGAGTTCTTTAGCACGAGCGGAGCCGCAGGAAAACCTGACTTTTTATATTTAAACAAAAATAAACAGGTTTTTAATCATAAAACACTGGTAACAAAATAAACTGTAATTTTCGACTAAACGACAACAGTAATTCGTAATTATACAATTACAGCCGTAACTGAAAGTAATAAAATTTATAACAATTCATGCTTTAATTTGAAATTTCATTTGATGTTAGTCGTAAAGAGGAACGTTTCGTTAAAAGATTGGGTGACAATGCTATGTTTATTTCTTACAATAAAAGATTTTAGAATAATGGCACCGATCACGTTTTTTTTTATTATTATTTTCTATTTTCATATTATTTTATATAAATTGACGCCCCTTTCTGTATTATTGTGTATAGTGCCTTTATTATTTAATTAGTATATTTTCAGAAAATGGGTTATTTCTTTAAATATAGTACATGCTGAGGTTGGAGCCTTTTTGGCTGGGGCGGCGAACTTTGTTCG
Source organism: Lacanobia wlatinum (assembly GCA_947578705.1). NCBI lineage: Eukaryota > Metazoa > Arthropoda > Insecta > Lepidoptera > Noctuidae > Lacanobia > Lacanobia wlatinum. The sequence continues at coordinate 6,263,037 of OX388044.1, read as the reverse complement.
AAAGAGTCACCATGGCCCTGGAACGCAAAGGGCAGTAGGAGGAACATGGATAGGTTTTAGTCAGTAAGAGTCTGACACTCCCTTCTGCTTCACCCAGAGCGGGAGGAGTCATGTGATGATTTCCCATCCTTAAAAAAAAAGTCTTTTTGGCCTTGTTTTGTTCATGTTTGTCTTGTCCTGAGTACTATATAATACTAGTATTCAGCTAATTCCGGGTTGACTGGAAGCCGTCACCAAGTTAGTTGGGAAAAGGCTAGGTAGATGATGATGATGATGTTTGTCTCGTCCTGAGTGACCTTTTTTACGGTTCCGTACCTCAAAAGGAAAAAATGGAACCCTTATAGGATCACTTTGTTGTCCATTCGTCTGTCTGTCAAGACCTTTTATCTTGGGAACGCGTGGAGATACCGAGTTGAAATTAAAACCTCAGGTCTCTAGTCCCTTGCAGCTGTGGCGTTTTAGTTAACGTAAAAAAAAGATACGGCTGTTTATGCCGCACAAAAAGTATATTTTGAGAGTCTCAAGGGAATCAAAATTTAATTCTTTCCGCTCCACCCAGAGCGGAATTTGTCGTCATTATTTTGATGATATCTAATCTTTAAAAAAAAAGTGGAGCGTGGAGCTCCTTCGCAGGATTACCTATGTCCCAACTCCTTTCCTGCTCATACCCGAGGCAGATAATAATATAATATATATTATTATAATATTATTTTACAACTTCCACCATTGATATATAAAAAACCCAAGATGCACAGTCTCGAACAAATGCAACACTCGAAACTGTCGTCATAAACTGACACGTATCAAGTGTCATGTGTGAGTTGTGTGTAGTTATACTATAAACAATTTTTTTTGCAAATTCAACCTTACACGGATCGCTTAAAGTTGTTTTTACAAAGCAGTGTAGTATGGCGAGTGATGCGCATTTTTTTTTGCAAATTCATCCTTAAACGAATCGTTTAAAGTTGTTTTTATAAAGCAGTGCAGTATGGCGAGCGATGCGAGACTGTTTGAAACTAGCGCACAATTATACATATTGCGCTTGTTTTTTGCGGACGTTTTTGAGATGCTGAGTGTGTATCTTTTTTTTTATAGATCAATGACTTCCACAGACAAGCTTTTTTCTATCAGTAAGTTCTACTACAAAAACAATTGGATCTTTCAAAACGAATGTTTTCATCCAAATGCTGCCATTAACGATGAATATTACAGTAATAGGCACTTTGCTCGCGGTTTGTCCGGCTTTGCGGTCTGCAGAGCTTTTAAGAGGGGCATTAAAAATAAAGTAATTAACTTGGGTTTAATTAAATATCGTCTGCTGGATATGACTGGTGACTATAGGATGCTGTTTACAAATCAGGATTTGAGAAATATCATCGTGTCAAGGCCTAAAAACAACTTGAAGCATCGATCGAAATGTGGTATATCGTATTCAGGCTGCTCTCTCGAGAAATGCTTAAAAACAGCGTGCAGATGAAGCAACTTTTATGAACGGCATTTACTGAGAAATTACATCTGAAAAAAAAAGGTAGTAATCTACATGATATGATACGTAATTTGGTTTAGCCAGAATTTGTGTAACGGTATCACATAATAAGAAAAAAAAAACACCAAATGACTTCCAAATCGTTGAGATGAAACCATTTTACTCCTTCATTTTTAACAAAAGTCTAAAAAAAATATCTACTGCTTGGCAATATAAACGAAAATAATTTGGATTTGTTCCTTTTTTAAAATATGTGTTATTTTTTATAAAAATTAAAAATTCGGGAAGCGGTGCAGCTCCGTTTGTATGCAAAATGTCATTGGCATGTATACATGCCTTCATCGTAGAATTGGCCCATATCTGCCGCGTTGATTCTCATGTTTGTCAGCACGACTGCTAATCGCGGGGTTTTGGGTTCGATTCCCAGTTGGGGCAAAAAGCGTAACAGCCGAGAGTTTGGATGTTAGTGGTGTTACCCCCATGCCTAGTAAATACGTAAAGCCGTTGCCCTTAAGCCTGATCGTTCCCGAGTCTTGTCGGATGCCGTCCCATCCGGCTGTGAGAGTAATGGAATAGGAAGTGCACCTGTGTTTGCACACACACTCGTGCACTATAATATTTCCTGCTTACTTAGCTAATGTCCGTCGAGACTGGGAACGATTCGGTAAAATTCAATGCCCCCATTGTATTTTTAAAAGTTTTTTTTTTTACTTTTTATAGGCTCGCGTTTGACCACTATCTCACCTGATGGTAAGCGATGATGTGGTCGAAGATGGAGCACGCTTGCCTAGAAGTAACCTATTCACTCTTGACTTAAATCCTCCCAGGTTATAGCTATCAGGAAACACAGACTCCGGCAGGGAATTCCACTCCTTACCTGCACGCACTATGAATGTGTTCCCAAAACCTATTGTGCTCGTTGGTGGGATGTCCACCATGTACCGGTGGCGAATCGCCGTTCGTCTTGTGGTCCGATGATGGAAAGGGCTTGGCGGAATCAAAATATGCAATTCCGTCGCACATTCCCCAAAATGCAACCGGTAGAAAACCGACAGGCTAGCAACTCGTCGTCGATGCTCAAGACTTTGGAGCTTCGTCGCGACGAGCCTATTGGGATTGGGAATCTTCATCGTGTCAAGTGGATTCCAAACCCGCTTTTAAGATCGATCAAAGAAATAGCCATGCTGTACCCATTTCATAGAATTTGGGTACAGCGCATTTGGGTAATTATCACATAATGGTGGGCCAATTCATGAACTGGTCAACCATTGTGTACCATTTATAAATTCTGATTCTGATTTACTAATTTTGATTTCTAATTGTGTTCCATTTCTTTTATTTCTTTTGCGATCCCGATCCGGGTTAGTAAGCAAGTTCTTAATAAAGTGGTTTTTACGTGTACTTCTTTTTCTTTTTTTCCCACAAATCATTAAATCGAGTTAATTATCATTATATTTTTGATAGTTGATTATTTGAATTTAATCTATTACTTATAAGCACTAATATTTAGTAATTTTTAATGATTGTCATGATTGTTACATGGTGACTTTATTTCGAAATATCTCGGCAATGTGACGCATGTTCCTAATTTTTTTTTGTGATAATAAATAAAATACAAGTATGTTCCTGACCCAGTTCTTGAAAATGACCATGTCACATTGTACTGGGATCGGTCCATCATCACTGATAGGACAATTGTTGCCATTAATCCTGATATAGTGGTGATAGACTAATTAACGCGCCGCACAATGATAATTGGTGTTACCATCCCGCATGACGAGAACCTCGTGAAGGCTGAAAAAGAGAAGCAAATCAAGTATCTCGACGTAGCACATGAGGTTGTCGACATGCAGAATGTGGACTCAGCTGTCGTTACGGTCAATGGCCTGATAGCTATCTGTCGAAGCTGGCGTTACGCGGTTGGATAAAGGGCCAGATACAGAAGGCAGTACTCCTCGATACGGCTCGTATTGTACTTTCTCTGGAGCCCTAAACACCGGTTGCTTGGACCCTGCTCCCGATACCGGCGGACTACTATTTTTTTTATTTTTTATAATGCGTTATTTTTAAGAAATATTTAAAAATGTAAGAGTAATGAATAAAGAGAATAAAATAACTTAATGTATTATTAGGCAAGTACGTGAAGCAAAACGGTGACCCGCCCGGCCGTGGATATTGTTTTTATTACTGCTCGCTTTCGACCCAATAAAAGCTATTTGAACTACAGTCTTGCAATTTTGCATATCATCTAGTAAGACCCATTCTAATTACCAATCCCAAATTTTAATAAACAAAAAACCTTTCAATGTTCACGATATCGACCGACTTACTCATTTTATTTTAGAGCAGGCAAAGCGACACACGCTTGACTAAATTGTATAAATACTAAAAAACCAGCCAAGTGCGAGTCATACTCGCACACGATGGGTTCCGTATTTGTTGTTATAGCGGCAACAGACACACAATCCGTGATTATGGTTCTTGAGATACAGCCCGCTGACAGACAGACGGACGGACGAATGGACGGACAGCGGATGCTTAGTAATAAGGTTCCGTTGGTTACCCTTTGGATAAGGAACCCTAAAAACGTTGTGCATAACATGAGCTATGATTTCAGGAACTTGGAATCCAGTTAGATATCAATCCTTTTATCAGCAAACCATTATAGAGAACTTGGCAAGCTTTTATTTTTATATTTTCGTGGCTGAAATATTGCAAATTATATCTTGAGAGATAGATAAGTTTTTCCGGATTGACGTGATTTTTGCATATTTTATGCCCAGTTATATGGCAAGAGTATGTTATATTACATGAAGAGTAAAAATATATCATGAGTGATATAATACTGTTTTGATCGGATTTCATTCCGGATTCCGGAAACAACGCTTTTTTTTAATTTTATGGGTATTTGGAGCTGAAAATATATAAAATAGTGAAGCTAATTCAGTATTCATAAAAGTACCTATCTGAACTTTCCGATATTTTCAGTCAAGAACTTATTACAGATATCTCTACTATCATTAAAAGTACTTACTATTTCGGTAGCGACATAGTTTCTAAACGGGTAACTCGTGAAGCGAAGGCAATATGGAATTACATGCTCATTTGCCACGCAAGTACCGGATTAGAAACGAGATTTAGTATTTAAGTGAGTACGTATTAAGGGAACCGTTCCTGTAAGTATCGTTCAGAGTTCCAGAAGTATACTCGTTCGATTAAGTACACGCTTAATAACTGAGAAATTACTCTCGAGAGTAATGGGTAGGTACATAATTGTGCCCGCCCGTTCCAGCCAGGAATGTTTTTTCTTTCAAGTTTTTATTTTCATTTCAATTGCAAGTCAAACTTGCTTAGCTAACCTTTTTGTTGGTTTAGGTAATGTTGGTAAAAGCTTTATATTTTATGTTATACAAACAATGATTTTAAAATTTTTGCTGAAGCATGTTCTTCATAAAAGATTGCTGATATTTTAGCATTTTATTGGAAGCAGAAAAACGGTGACTAAAAATGGGTGTTTTATTTAAAAGGTACTCTGGAAAAACGCATAAAGGGGATCGAACCTTTGTGTCACAGGCCTGTGACACAAAGGTACGCGGCCTGGTGGCCGCAATACCGATTTTTTTCAAAATTGGGGCGTACGATCTAATATATATAACACTTTGAGTGTATGTATTTTTTTCTTTACTAGCATAAATCTAATTAGTCTGTCAGAAAGATTTCCAATAAATATTTTACACGTATGTATTTTTTACCCGACTGCCAAGGAAATGTTATGTTTTTCACGTTTATCTTGTACTAGCTGACCCGCGCAACTTCGTTTGCGACACAATTTTCATTACTGCTCAGCTCCTATTGGTCTTAGCGTGATGATATTTAGCCTATAGCCTTCCTCGATAAATGGGCTATCTAACACTGAAAGAATTTTTCAATTGGAACCAGTAGTTCCTGAGATTAGCGCGTTCAAGCAACCAAACAAACTCTTCAGCTTTATATATTAGTGTAGACGTAGATGTTTGTTTGTTTGTTAATTTCTTTATTACCTCGTACCTTCCAAACGGTTGAATGGATTTCGACTGTTAAGGTATCGTTAGATTCATTTCAAAACCCAAGTGCCCTTATATAAGTGTTTAGAAAAAAACAATATGGCGGATTTTGGGCGCTTAGTTGTAAGTCGTTAATATTTTTTTTTACCAAACCTATCGAGTAGGATTTGTTGTTGAGAACTCACTCAAGTTCTCAACAATAGATCACATCCACTCCATAAAACAAATAATCCTGAAATGTAATAATGACTACAATATTACCTTTTACCTGGCGTTCGTGGATTTTATTAAAGCGTTCGACTCCTTAAAACACGCAAAAATTTGGGAAGCCTTAGAAACTCAAGGAGTGGAGAAAAAGTATATTCGATTGATTACCAACGTATATAAGAACATGAAAGCAAAAATAAGAACTGAAAGAGATGGAGAAATGTTTCCGATAAAAAGAGGAGTAAGATAAGATGATCCTTTGTCACCCAAACTCTTCTCATCTGTTCTCAAACAAGTGTTTAGACGTCTAGAGTGGGATAACTACGGATTAAATATCAATGGGGTGCATCTAAACCACCTTAAATTTGCAGATGATCTAATAATTTATAACAATTTCCGAAGATTCAAAAAGCTTACGAAAAATGTTAGAACAACTGGTGTATGAAAATGACAAAGTAGAACTGTCAATGAATACGGCGAAAACTAAATTAATGTCGAGCTCGGAAAGCATCCCTATAACTGTTAACGGAAATACCATACAATATGTGTAGGAATACACGTACTTCAGACAGATCATATCTCCAATAAACCTAACAACGAAAGAAATTAACAACAGAGTCACTTTGGCATGGTAAAGAATACTGGTATCTCAAGGAGATAATGAAAAACCCACTCGTACCACTAAGTGCGAAGAGCAAAATATTTTATTCGAGTATTCTGCCTGTCATGACATATGTATGCCAAACCTGGAGCTTAACTAATCAAAACATACATAAATTAGAAACTTGCCAGCACAGTATGGAACGAAGTATGCTTAATATCAAATTAAAAGATAGAATAAAACTTGAAACTATAAAGAAGAAAACTAGTATCACAGATGTTACTCACTGTATTAAAAAACTAAAATGGAGGTGGGCAGGACATATGATGAGGAGCAACAAGGATAAATGGTCTATGGAAGTAACAGAGTGGTGCCGGAGACAACACAAAAGAAGGAAAGGGAAACAGCGTCGTAGATGGGAAGACGATATAAAAAAAAATAGCAGGACATACTTGGAAAAAACAAGCGCAGAATCGCATTCGTTGGCGAACTCTAAGGGAGGCTGAGCAGCAAGACAATTTTTATGTACCGGTATCAAACAATTAAATTATTGTAACAATATTTTAAGAAATATGAATATGATATGATGAATAGAACTCTATAGTAATAATAGCCTTTATTTTTGTTTTTCACTTTCTCGGGTCCCTGGAGACCCGGTCCTTTGATAGGCGTACGAGGAGCCGAAGCCAACTCGCAGAGGCCCCGTTAGACATATGAAATGGAATGGGTCACCAACCGACGATTATTCCTGTATGCACTGTGAAAGTATACCCAAGGATAATCCCTGGTTGGAGCAGGACTATTGCAGAATATGGAAACAAAAGATTAAACGCTATGGGTTTGGGTGGTTTAGTGGACTGATAATCGTTTACTATGGAAGAACTATTGGCCCCTGCCTGATCACTGACAATTATAACTAGAGTATATATCACTATAGAGTAGGATATCAAAATGAAGGAAATTAAATGGAGATTACGAAAATATACATAAGTTATATGTTTAAATTTAATTTGGAAAGAGTTTTCATTCTTAAAAGTGTCCCGGTTAACTTTTTTGCAGTCGGGTTTTTGCTTTATCAATAAAATTTGACGAAGATAAAACGCATCAAAGATCAGGAGTGGAGGCTTTTGTCGTCACTTTCCGATAAAATGTGTATCGGAATGTGACGTCACACAAGTTTACAACGCACTGTATCTACACTAATATTATAAAGAGGAAAGATTTGTTTGTTTGTTTGAATTGAATAGGCTCCGAAACTACTGAACCGATTTGTAAAATTCTTTTAGCATTGGATAGCTACATAATCAGGGAGTAACATAGGCTATATATTATCCCCGTACTCCCACGGGAACGGGAACTACGCCGGTGAAACCGCGTGACGTCCACTAGTCGTCTTATATTTTTTGTGTTTACGTGAAAAAGAAAAAAATACGTGTGCAATATTTTTTTTAAGAAATCTATTTGACGAGCTAATTAGACGAAACCCTATCCATATACATATACAACGTGTAATAGAATAAACGCTATACCTCTTAAGGGGTCATTGTACTTATTATTATGAACAACTTTTACTATGGAACCAACATTGAAATCGCGAAAAAAAAATCGACTCCCCTGTACATTTCATCATCATCATAACAGCCTAATGACGTCCACTGCTGGACATAGGCCTCCCCCAAAAGGGGGGGGGAGAGGTTTGCCATAATCACCACGCTTGGCCTTGGCGGGTTGGCGATCGCAGTGTATGGTGTTGCATTTTACAAAGAAAGCTGCCCATACTCTGGTGAGTCCCGTAGTCGCCTCTTACGACACCCACGAGAAGTGATGGGATGGTATTATTCTTTTACGGCACCATACGGGACCGGCCGACACCATACGGCGTATGCCCCATACATTTATGTGCGCATAACTCGGCAAAATATACCTACTGAACAGCTGATTTTTTTCGTGATTTCGGTACTGGTCCCATAGTAAAAGTTGTTCATAATGACGAGTACAATGACCCTTTAAGAGGTATTGCGTATGTTCAGTGACCCCTTAAGAGGAATTGCGTTTATTCTGTTACAGGTTGTGTATCATATATTTTAATCTAACTATACGAATGCAAAGCTGAATGCAACACATCATACTAAGCCTAAGTGGCCAATACTCTTTCCCCATTAACACCACTCAAAATTTGTGGTGGTCACACATTATGCAAAACTATCCAGATTGATATCCCACCACTATCAAGCACTCCACCACAATCATTAGAGTGGCTTTCTCCTATCTTATCTACACAATTGAATAACTGAATAAATATTTTATTATACGAAAGCACTAAAACTGAAATAGACTTGGTGCTATTACTCTTCCTGTCGTCAAGGATAAGCTATGAATATACTATTTTTAGGGTTCCGTATCTCAAAATCAAAAAAGCAAATTTTTATGAGACTCTCCTCTGCATTTTGTTGTCCGTCTACAAGACCTATACTGATGCAAGAACCGTTCATTTTTAATATTTTTTTTTTCATAAAAAGATACAAAAATAAAATGCAAGTAGTTAATCATTACCAGGAGTGTGTGTGTGTGTGTATGTGTATGTGTGTGTGTTACTTGAATTGGTTTTTTTCGACTACAAATTCAAACTTAGCATACAATCCGACTTGCAGCTTTTTTTCAGGTTCCTTTATCTACAATTGAATAATTTCAGTAAGTTATTATTCGGCCAGCAGCTCTGCCTACGTGTAAGTCGACAACAATCCCAAGGAACTTTCTTCCGGGATGTTAAGTCATAATCAATCAATATATATAAAATTCTTCCGTTACTGAGTGACTGACAGACAACGAACAGCCAAAACTACTAGTGGTAGAAAGCTGATATTTGCCATGTAGGTTCCTTGCGAAGTGTAAAGTACCTAGTACTAAAAGAGAATTTCCCGAAATTCCTACGGAAACAGGAAAAAGCGGGATATGTGCGTACGAACTCGCGAGCAAAAGCTAGTTTACTAAAATACTGTCCTAAACCAGGACATGAACTAGGAATCTGTGTGCTGAATTTCTCCAAAATCCGTTCAGCCGTAAATATGTGAAGTAACAAACAGACGGACAAGCAGACAAAGAGAGTTATTTTCGGATTTATACTACTACATACTAGCTTTTGCCCGCGACTTCGTACGCGTATATACCGCTTTTTCCCGTTCCCGTAAGAAATTCGCGGAATCCCCTCTTAGCGCTCCTCTACACTCCCAAAGGGACCTAGATGCCAAAGTTAACTTTTACGCGGACGTAGTGCTTACATTTGGGGCACAAGCTAGTCTATTTTATTTAAATATGCATATTATTGTAACACTTACTACTAAATTGTCAAAAAAAAAATAACGACATGTTAAAATTGCAAAAGAATAACAGATTAGGTCGAAATCTAACTTATTTTTTCAACTTCACGAGTGTCGTTCAAGGTCAAAGTTGTCACATAGCTCGATAGATGGCGTTGGCGTCGAGTTAGATCGCGCTATGGTTTCATTACCGCGCGAATCGTATAAAGTCGGAGTTTTGCGTTCAAGTCGGGTTGTAGTCCGGTTAAGTAGTTGCAACCTTCCCAGGTTTGTAACTGCGAGTGGCCATCGTCACAAAAAAAAAAAAAAGTTCAAGTCTGGTTGTGCTCTAGCAAGTGAGTACAACGTTACTCCCTTGTCATCTAGGATATTTTTTTAAAGATCGATCGGACTTTTAAATAAGATTGATCTTGGAAACTGAGTGAAACAACTTATTCGTCGGTTTCAGCCCGCGAGCCGCATATGTCCCGACTCCCGCGGCTATTATTTATGCAGCCCGCAAAGTGTTTCTAATGTACCACAATATTACACTTTTACGTTGTTTTTTTTTTTTGTAAAATTACATCCCTAAGCCATTGATATACAAAAAACCCAAGATACACAGTCAGCATCTCAAAAACGTCCGCAAAAAACAAGCGCATAATGTACCTATAATTGTGCGCAAGTTTCAAACAGTCTCGCATCGCTCGCCATACTGCACTGCTTTGTAAAAATAACTTTAAGCAATCCGTGTAAGGTTGAATTTGCAAAAAAAATGCGCATCAATCGCCATACTAAACTGCTTTGTAAGTATAAGCGATCCGTGTAAGGTTGAATTTGCAAAAAAAAATGTTTATAGTATAACTACACACAACTCACACATGACACTTGATACATGTCAGTTTTTGAAGACAGTTTCGAGTGTTGCATTTGTTCGAGACTGTGCATCTTGGGTTTTTTATAAATCAATGCCCTAAACGTAAAATTACACTTCACATTATGAACTTAATAGAAAAATATTCCGTATTTATTTCTTTATACGACTGGTTTAAAAGACTCGTATTCTGTGCCGTAAGTCATAGAATTGTAAAAGATTAATGAATGAAGAATGAATTACAACATTATCGCCTTTTTTTGTCCAAAGGTACCTACTTGTTTCTGCGGCCCTCTAATCTATAAAGTGACTTTTTTTGACCCGTGATCGTATATGGTCTGGACAGCCCTGTTTTAGAATAATAAGGCATTTCTTTTCTTTATATTCTCCGACTAGTTGACCCGCGCAACTACGTCTGCTCCATCCCTATTGGTCTTAGCGTGATGATATATAGCCTTCCTCGATAAATATCTAACACTGAAAGAATTTTTCAAATCGGACCAGTAGTTCCTGAGATCAGCGCGTTCAAGCAACCAAAATTTCAGCTATCTACGACCAGTAGTTTCAGCTGTACCACCATTAACGGAAGAATTTTATATATTAGAATGAATTCTGCTCAGTACGAAATACTCAATAACGGAACCCTACTTGTACTAGCCCGACTCGCGTTTGTCAGTTTTTTTATATGGTAACGTTTTTCGTTCAAACTATCAATCTTAGATTATGTGGTCCTTAATGATTTAGAAACAATTTACTTCTTCACTTGAGTGTACTTAAATAAATGAATTATTACGGGTCATTTTAGAGGGTTTTTGTTTTCACATTTATCTGTGTAATATCATCTTAATGGTGTAATTATGTTGGTAAATAGGTCATTACCCCCGCATTCGGGTAACTGGATGACTTCACCCGAGACTATATACACAGGGCTCATTTTAGAACAGATATTTAATATAGATATTAATCAAAAAATCACAATTTCTGCTGTTATTTAAATCTTTTACAAACTAATTTTATTAATGGGTAAATTGATTGTAATGAGAATTTAATAAGATTGTGAGAAAGTTGAAGATTCCACAGCATGAAGAATCTGGAATTTTCGATCTGTTTCCTTTCGATCCACGTTTTCTTTGTACCACTACCAAGTACCACCAAGTAGATACATAACAAAAACATGGGTCAAAATAAAAAGGGATCTTTGAGGTAATTTTGACTGGCCCACACCGTCTTCAGTGTGGGCCACTCAAAATCAAATTCCTATTTTTAAAGAGTAACCGAGGAGTTTTTGTTCAGTTTATCTTCATAGAAATAGACCAAATAACTAATGCGAACCCTGTCTAACCTTCACGGTTCGAATTGGTTGTTCTGTTGTTTTATAAGTCCCCCATTTAGGCCTACCTATGTAAAAATAAATATTTTGAGCAGCAACAACATCGCAAAATACCACAGGCTAATTTTTATTCCGTACCGCTGTAAATAGCTAGCATTTTCAGGAGCTGTCATCTATCGCCGATCAGTTTCATTCAATAGTTGTTAAATTTCTGAATTAGATTTATTATAAGAGTACTCGAAACGACGAAGCTTGCCGAAATTGTCCGAAGACAGGCTTTCTCGAGATCGTTCGTTTACACTTGGTTAGCCCAAATTCGGGTCGAGTGGTAGACCAGAGATATAGTTGGCACCGCAGTAACTTAATTTACTCACTATCTGTGAGCACAGCTTTTAACCCATAGAGCCGACGCCTCGACTACTGCGCCAGGTGAGGTACAAACGAAGCGAGACTGATTGTATATGGTTGAATTTTGATTATAATAATAATATATAATTATAATTATTGAAATATTTAAAAATATAATTATATGTTAAAAAAATAAATAAACGAAATAATAATAATATGACGAGAACCTCGTGAAAGCTGAGAAAGAGAAGCAAATCAAGTATCTCGACTTAGCTCACGAGGTTGTCGACATGTGGAATGTGGACTCAGCTGTCATTGTGCCGATAGTCGTTACGGCCAATGGCCTGATGGCCAAAAGCTTCGACGACCATCTGTCGAAGCGTTGCGTGTTGTTACGCGGTTGGATAAAGGGCCTGATACAGAAGGCAGTACTCCTCGATGCGGCTCGTATTGTGAGGAGGTTCCTTTCTCTGGAGCCCTAACCACCAGTAGCATGGAACCTGCTCCCGACACCGGCGGACTACTATTTTTTATATTTTTAAATGTTTTTTTTTTAAGATATATTTAAAAATGTAAAATACTAGTGGACGTCACGCGGTTTCACCCGCGTAGTTCCCGTTCCCGTGGGAGTACGGGGATAAAATATAGCCTATGTTACTCCCTGATAATGTAGCTATCCATTGCTGAAAGAATTATTCAAATCGGCCCAGTAGTTTCGGAGCCTATTCATTTCAAACAAACAAACAAATCTTTCCTCTTTATAATATTAGTATAGATATGTATATAAAAATAAATAGACGAAATAATAATAATAATAAAGATTTATTGCAGATAAAATCCATAGCTTGTTAGTAAAAGTCTTAACCTAATGTTAGTATTATACATACGGTACAAATCCTCTGTGATAAACGGGCAGACAGACAAACAGCCAGCCGTACAGGCACACGAGTTTGTTTTTTTTTTATGATGGTATGCCATCAAACCACTGTACTTGCGCTCTGGGTGGAGCGGGAGTGTCAGACTCTTACTGACTAAAACTCATCTGTGTTCCAACAAATGTCCTTTGCATTCCAGAGCCACGCGGTGACTCTTTCGAACAAATTCCGCAACCCTGGTTTATTTCGTTGGTTAGGAACCGTAAAAAATCGATTTCCGAATGAAGAAGAAAAAGTAATGTTACACTATTTTGTTTCAGGTTGGCAACTTGCGGTGAAGATATCGATTCCCCATCTTGATTGGCTGAGCTAAGTGAGTAAAAACACACTTTTTGAATATTTTTATTCGTGAAAATATTTGTCCCACGAAAAAAATATATGGCTTTAAAACCTTAACAAAAACAGGAAAGCACTTCGTAATATGGTCATGTTTCAGACACTACTTGACGGATTAAAAAAGACTAATTTTATCAAGTACGACTTATAACGTACTTGATAAAATTAGTTCTACTTAGAACGATTTTCTTGCATCAAACAGCAAACTGAAGTAGACAATGCGAGTATTTCAATTAAAACCATAAAATCCGATAAATAAAATACTTCGTAACACTATCACATCGCACCTGTCTGTTCGGGCCTTTAATGATTTAGAAACACTGTCAACGAATGGCCAAAATCTGAAAATACTAAACCTTTTCATAAAACCCTTCGCAGACTCCTAAATTGAAGCGTAATTACCTAATTACTTGTAAACAAACAGGTTTATGCAGATCTACCTGTACCTGGATAGGATTACACACTTTCAAAATTACCTTTACGAGAGCTGTTTAATTAAATTATTGAGGCCTTATCACACTCTCAGTTTAAGACTTATTTACACGAGGCGAAATTCTCGCTAGTTGAGAGGCGAGAATGTCATTCGAGCGACATGAGACTCCAAAGAGGATTGTTACACTCTTTTGAAAAGTGCGAAACCAAAACCCTCCTACGATTATGTATTGTTTTCAGAGCACGGTTGTCTTGGTTGACGCAACAGACGGCTTCTCAGCTAAAAATTAAGATGTGGTGAAGGGCGTATTGGTGGCCGTTTAACTAAATTATTGAGGCCTTATCACATTGTCAGTTTAAGACTTATTTATACGAGGCGAAATTCTCGCTAGTCGAGAGGCGAGAATGTCGTTCGAGCGACATGAGACTCTAAAGAGGATTGTTACACTCTTTTGAAAAGTGTGAAACCAAACTCTCCTACGATTATGTATTGTTTTCAGAGCACGGTTGTCTTGGTTGATGCAACAGACGGTTTCTCAGCTAAAAACTAAGTTATCGTGAAGGGCGTGTTGTTCGACTGTCTGTAAACCTTGACATCAAAAAGCGCTGGTACTGACTTATTTGAATTACAGACTTTGATTTTTGCTTCACTGAAAAAATGTTATTGAGTTTGAGTTTGTTTCACGCGTATTTTCAACGCACTGTTTTGTTTTCATTTATTTGTTTACGTGAAAAAGAAATAACGTGTTTGAAAATCTGACGGACTAATTCGATTTTTTTTTTAGTAAAATACTCAATTGCGAAAATGAAAGAAGTTGTGCGCTCAGCGCAGTTTCGTTGCTAATTAATTTATTAACACTTACGTGTCTGGTTCCCGACGGCACGTCAGTTCCGTTCCCTAAGATTATGATAAACGTGACTCTTGTATCAATTTTCTTGATCTGTCATTCGAAATCACGAAATTGACGTTTCAGTTTACATAGATTTCATGTTTAAAAATCGAAACACTCACCGTTTAAATATCTATTTTCAACACTAATCGAACGATAATATCCACACGTGTAAAAGAGCCTATATCTGAATAATGTACAAGCGTATATTTCAAAAGCAATTAGCGTGAGAAACTGCCAGGAGTGAATATTAAGCGTATTAATGTGATGTAATGGAAGTGATACTAACCACACGGGGGAACAATTACCAATAATGAAGTCTCTGTTATGATTAATTATAGAGTGGGCGACAAGTCTTGATACTTGGCATACAATGTGATTTGACGAGTACGGATTGCATGGACGTTAAAAGAGACTGACTCAGGTTTGTTTCGATATTTCTTCTCAGGGTATTCGGGAACACTGCCCTAATTTAATTGAAACTGACTAAAAAAGATTGCCGTGAAACAGTATTATTTTATCCCATCTCAAGGAGGATACTTCGAACGCAGCAGTGGTAACATTATTGCCCGTAATAGGGAGCACGTGAGCTCAAGAATACAAAAAAAGATACATTTAGTCGACCTATAGTTTGATTAGCCACACAATCGGTATGCTACTCGTTCAGAATGAGAGAATTTTCCAGCTTCAAATCAGACGATCAAATGATAGTAATATTAAACAAACTGAGCTCAAAATCATTGAATAGCAACGTTGACACTGACAGCTCTTGAACGTGGTTCATATGTGCTGATCCCGTTAAGTTAAATTTGTAAAATCGACCTTAACCACTCAGGATCTGCTAGTCCCTTTCGGGATAAAGTCGTCCTAACCGTCAGAATCCGTAAGTCCCTTTCGGGACAAGCCGACGCTCGTGCGATTTAAACAATATTTGTAGGTGTCTTGCGTTTATTTTCACTTGGCCCAATAAGGACTTACAGATTCTAACATTTAAAAACAATTTTGCCCCTCGGGAGCTGATGGAGGCTGAGTGGGTAAACAATACCGATCCATTATATATCAGTCATCTAATATCTAGCGCACTTCACACTGAAAGTATCAGGGTTATATTCGATCAATGTTTAGAGCTGGTTGAAAAGCACACCATACACTCATAACATTTTATATTTTTAAACCGCAATCGTAATTGTGAAACTTACCGATAGTTTGAAATTGTAATACTTATTTAGAAATAAGCCTTCACAGGTTCTAAGAACGCCTTCCCACAAGCCAATAAAAATGAAGAAACACTAATAAAAGATCTTTTAAAAGAAAATACGACATATTTTTCGAGTATCAAGAATATGACATAAACTATAAATAACTACTTCAGCACGTTATTGGCAACACACAAAATCCGTGACATGGCAATATCGATAAAACTGTTGTTAGTGACCTGAGGACAAAATAATTGGCCCCAAAAGAATTGGTGACAACGTGTTTTTAGGTGGAACAATCATCTACGATACACGGTTGTTCTTTATGAGTATTAGTCTACTGAACGAAAATTAGACAAACGTGCGTAGAATTGCCATTTTAGTTGAATCAAATCAAATCAAATCAAATCGTATATTTCAAATAAACCATTTACAGGCACTTTTGAATTGTCAAGGTCGGTCAGTCCAACAAGATGAAGCTATTTGCACGTTCCAAAGCGTAGATCTCTATGGAGAAGAACGTGCAAGAAACTCCACGGACACTCTTTTAAAAAAATAATAAATTGTTACAAATTTTTGTTTACATCAAGTTGAAATTATACAAACATGTGAGAACGATGTAAAAGACGAGCAGGATAAAAGCGTCCGGGAAAAAGGAACAATTCAAAGAAATATTTAAAATAAACCATGGCAACTGTGAAATGACCAGTCCCAACTGACAGCGCCCGTTCACGAACATGACGCATGCGCTAGCACCATTCGGCTCAACCATTTTGAAGGGAGCCAAATGATCCAACGCATACGCCACCATCAGCCAGACTTTTGTGTGAGCATGACACTCCCAACCACCAGGGTACATTCAAGTCAAAAACAAACCTAAAACTGATAGCTATAGCTTAAGTTTAAGGTACACAGTACTCACACATGTGCCGTTAAAATGGATGAAATTATACATTGCTAAATAAAATTGAGTCTATACAATGCAAATATTGTTTTTTTTTTTTTACAATCTTCTGCCGGTCCAACAATGTTTCCAAATGCTAACAGATTATTTTGTGCGCCCTAGTGGCTGTGGAGCCGGACCAGCATTCAGCCAAGCATTTTTATCTTCAATATAATCCCCCAACTTATAATATGCTTGCCTGCATAGTGTGCGTTTAATACGAGATTTAAATTTTGTCTCATTAAGTTCTAATATATGGGGAGGTATCTTATTATAACATTTTAAACAGTACCCCATAAAAGATGAGGCAACTTTAGCCAGTCTGAAACCTGGTTGAACTAATTGATCCCTATTTCTAGTACCATAATTATGTCTGTCGCCTCTTTTACTAAAAAGATGTAAATTCTTTCTGACATACATGATGTTTTCGTAAATGTATTGACAAGGTACCGTCATGATGTTAATATTCTTAAACAGTTCCCTTAGAGAATCGCGCCGGCGGAGATTGTATATCGCTTTGATGGAAATGTCAACAGCTAATCACAGTTTATTTTACGAGCACTTGACAATTACTATAATATGTATCGTTATTTTCTTATAGGCTCGATTTAACCACGATCTTACCTGATGGCAAGCAATCATGTGGACAACGATGAGCACGCTTGACTAGAAATAACCTATTCTACTAAAATATAGTACAACTTAAATATCCCGATGCCGTATGGTGTCGGCCGGTGCCGTATGGTGCTGTAAAAGAATAATACCTTCCCATCACTTCCCGTGGGGGTCGTAAGAGGCAACAAAAGGACTCACCAGAGAATGGGCAGCAGCGTAGCCATACACTGCGATCGCCAACCCGCCTGCCAAGCGTGGCGATTATGGCAATCCCTTCCCTTTGGGAGAGGCTTGTGTCCAGCAGTGGACGTCTTCGAATGTTATGACTGACTCTATCTCTGTTATGACTACGACTCCTGATGTCCATAAACATTTGTTTTGAGAATTTTAAAGTATCGTATTGATCAGAACCCTATACTACCTAATGACGTGTCATTGCCATAATGAATCCGCTGTGAAAAGGGGCTAGTGCCATACGTCTTGTATAGCTCCGTTTCTCAAATCGGCATGTGAAAATTGTTAAATCGATCGTCAATAATGTCGCGAGGGGTGACGAATTTCAGCGTATACTTACTTACTTTTAGAAGTTGTATCGATGATGTACGAGTATTCTTAAACGAAGCTTAAGGCTGCGTATTACCGTGCAAGGTTGCGAAGCGAGGGATGTTTGTAAAGAACCAATAGGATTGCTTCATTTTCCTAGCCTCGCTCAGCGCAGCGCTTCTATTGGTTCTAAACAAACACATCGACGTTACGCATCCTTGCACCTTTCTGGTGAAAATGCAGCCTTTATTAGGGTTCCGTAGCCAAATGGCAAAAAACGGAACCCTTATGGATTTGTCATGTCTGTCCGTCTGTCTGTCCGTCCGTATGTCACAGCCACTTTTTTCCAAAACTATAAGAACTATACTGTTGAAACTTGGTAAGTAGATGTATTCTGTGAACCGTATTCAGATTCTCACAGAAAAAAAAATATTGGGGGTTCCCCATACTTAACTGAAACTCAAACATTTTTTTCATCAAACCCATATGTCTGGGGTATCTATCGATAGGTCTTTAAAAATGATATTGAGGTTTCTAATATATTTTTTTTTCGTAAATTGAATAGTTTGCGCGAGAGACACTTCCAAAGTGGTAAAATGTGTGTGTCCCCACTGTAACTTCCAAAATAGAGAATGATAAAACTAAAAAAAAAATATGATGCACATTAATTACCATGTAAACTTCCACCGAAAATTGGTTTAAACGAGATCTAGTAAGTAGTTTTTTTAATACGTCATAAATCGTAATTTACCTTTCATTCAATCAGCTCAAATATATATAAAAAACATTTAATTTCATAAACATAAACCTTATGCATAAACCGTGAACCATTATTTTCTAATAATCAATCTGTAATAGATGCCTAAGTTAATAATAATTATAAAGTTACAACGAACTACAAGAACTTTTATATTATGTTACTTGCTGCTACGGAACCCTTCATGGGCAAGTCCGACTCGCACTTGGCCGCTTTTTTTAAGGATGGGGAATTATCAAATGACTCCTCCCGCTCTGGACGAAGCAGGAGGGAGTGTCAGACTCTTACTGACTAAAACCCATCCGTGTTCCTCCTAATGCCCTTTGCGTTCCGGGGCCGCAGTGACTCTTTCAAACAAATTCCGCAGCCCCGGTAGGCACTGGCCCTAGCGAGTCCCATATTGTGGCAGCCAAAGCTGAAACGAAGCTGTCCATTTAAAAACTGCCCAAATTAGTTACCTTGACAACAAAACTTTCCCGAACGACATTTTCATCGAAATTCTCGTGGTTTTCATATCAATATTTGGGGAAAAAATAGGTCGCATTTTTCGGATTTTCTCGTCACATTCTTTGACAGTCCTTTTAACGCAATTCTAACCTCAAAAAGACGAGATATAAAGGTCAGGGTAATTTCTAGACTTTTTTCGCAGACTTGTTAGAAAGGCTTCTACAGCTTAGTGGCTACTTTGAAGTTTGCGACTTCGTCACCCTTTGAGGGTTGATTATGTTGTAAACCTAATTTTATGTTTGTGATTCGGTTTTATTTGAGCGAAGTGGATTGTTTTAGAAGATTTGACTGGCTTTAAAAAAATGGATTCTTAAAAAACTCACTACAACGGAGTTTTACAGAATAAACTCATGTTAAGGGGTTATTGTTCGATTTTTTTCGCGATTTTGGTGTTGAACCCATAGTAAAAAATTCAAAATGATGACTACAATCAGAGGTATTGCGCTAATTCTGTTACGTATTCATTAATTTAAACTGCATGTACAAAGGTAAACTCAACCATGGATGGTGAAGTATGGTAGGCGCCAGATAAACGTGAATAAAGTACATTGACCTTTCCCTAATATCCCTTCGTAGATACTCGAACAATAAATTAAGAACCGTTTTTCATTACTAGAGAACATAAAGGACCACGATAGAAGTCGATTCAATACAACTTTATGTCATTATTTCTGTTTTTGATATATTAAGAAAGTCAATAAATGTACGAGGGTCAATGACCGTTATTGCACGGGTTTCTGACGTCTACCATCATCATGAGATATCAGCGGGCCAAATTCTACTTATTTTTAAGTAACGTTCGCGTCTCAATTGCAATCTGTCAAATTATCCTCAATTTCCATTCATTATAGACAGATTGCGATGGACACGCGAATGCGTACGTTGCTTGTATGTATGTAAATTGGGCTGGTTTCCGCAACTCCACGACTAAATGCAGGTGGACAAATGAGTCATTCGATCTACCGCAGCTCCCCAAGGAAGGCCAGCAACGAATTGGTACCGTAAGTGCCGTGCCATGGTGACGTACGTTGCCTAAAAAAAATATAGAATTGACCCCATGCTATCGGCACCTTTGTATCAACTCCATACCTACCATACGGATACAGACAATCCGCATAGCTTTTTCCCAACTATATTTCTGCTTCCAGTCTGACAGGTAGTAGCTGAGTACCACAACCAAGTAACTGGGTGAAACGAAGTCCCTCTTAGCAAGACGTAGAATTGTCTGATGTAGAACCTCCCGAAATTCCTACGGGAACGGGAAAAAACGGGTTATGTGCGTACTAAGTCGCGGGATAAAGCTTGTTTGACGTTCTGGTTCAAATTGTTTGGTTTCTGACTACGTACCGTCTGTCAAAGTTTTTTTAAGACGCAAGCACCTCTAAGCTACGAGGGAGCTCTGTCTCTATTGATGGTCACCTATCCGCGAACCGACCTCGGCAAACGTGTAATCTTGAAGATGTACTTAAGGTTAAGCAACTTTCTTCGTTGTGCGACTATTATTGCTTTCACGAGCTCCATATTGATTCAATAAACAATGTTAATGTGTCAAGAGGCCCTCTCCAATAAAGCACTGGTCAGGATGTCCGAAGCAGTCAACACAATATCTTTTCATCTCTATCTCTATCGTTTGCATAACCTTTTCCCAATTTTTTGCATTTATTAGGGACCAGTCAAACCGGGTTCAGCTGAATACCAGTATTTTACATGGAGCGGCTGCCTACCAGACCTCCACAACCCATTAATTGGGTTACACGGTACTGCTTGGCAAGACTGGTGTCAAATTCCCTGGCTTTTGACAATCCATAACGACTGCCAAAGATCTACAAATGACAGCCGGGCCCTACGACTTAACGTGCTTCCCGAAACATGGAGAAATCTTGATAATGTTAAGATGGGCACCAGACCGACCTCGGCAAGCGTTGTTTAATCTTGAAGTTGGACCCATGCGGCTATGTTATGAGCTCCTCTTTAGCCTTCATCTCTATTTCTAAATAGTATAAAACAAAGTTGCTGTATACCTCTGTCTGTTTCGCCAATAACATACTTTACACTACGAAACCGATTTTGATACAGTTTCCACTAGTAGATAGAGCGATAAAAAAGTAGGTTTTTTTAAGCATGGGAAATCATCAAATGACTCCTCCCGCTCTGGGTGGAGCTGAAGGGAGTTAGACTTACTGACTAAAACCCATCCATGTTCCTCCTAACGTCCTTTGCGCTGCAGAGCCGCAGTGATTCTTTCGAATAAATTCCACAACAAATGAGGTAGGTTTGTGCATGTTTTTATTGCAGCCGTGCAAACCTCGGGGCGGGCTACTAACTATGTATTTACCCTGACCCCGTTTCTTATACATACTTTAATTATCTACCCATACAGTATTCTCGTTCAAAGTCATTTTATTTTTATTATTTTTAATTTGGAATGGGTTTGCTCTTGACTCTAGTCTAGGTCAGAGATGACAGTAACAAAGTCGACGATGGAGCGAGCTGAATAAACAGTCACTTTATCCTTCCCTCAGCTTTTCTACTACATCACTTCTCGATTAATAAACCTAAGAATAAAATAAATAGGAGCCACCTACATTAGGTACAACCTACCCTGGAACCACATTACAAATGGAATTGGCTAATTCAAGACACACAAAGAGACACGGTCCCCTTTTATAAAGGTCTACGGATTTCAGTTATTGGGTAGGATAGGATACTGGCATAGAATAGATAGTAAACAGAAGTTCAGCTTCAACTACGAGCGAAAATGCATGCACACATACGAGCAGACACGCTTCACGTACAGCGAGTGTATTTGTTGAATTCAAGTTGAGATTCTGCCGGTCGCACGTCAATTCTGCATAGATTTTTTTTATATTCACTGTCCATCTTTTGGGGCTGGTCTACGATCTACATATTATTTTTGTCGAGCTATACGAACACACTCGTAAATGCGTTGTTTTCAGGATACCGAACGTCCATATGAAAAAAACGGAACCTTTCAGGATCACTCATAAGTCATGATCCTGTCAGTCTCTTTGTCACAGCCATTTGCTCCGAATTTACTGAAAATTATGCATATAACTTTAGTGACCAAGACAAGACACGGACGCACGTGTATGAATTATGAGTATGGAGTCAATCTGGGGAACAAAACAGACAATAATTAGAAATAAAAATGGTATTTTTCTCCCTTGTAAGACAGGGTATACGTTCGCCTGTTTTCACTCGCAGTATGGAGTCGACCTTCTGCCCTATTCCGTGGCAAAGGGGTTAATAGCATTTATCAAAAGGGTGTCGATTACATAGAACATTCTCCTTTCTTTATTCGATTACGGTACATTGGTTCGGATGGAATGTTTGGTTTCCTCTCGTACGAATTGAATAAGTAATTCGATGTAGGTACAGATAGGTGCATAAATTAATTGGGTATCCTTTTAATTCTGCCACAGTAATGAGGGAGTTAATTAGTTAATGCAACTGTTCATGAGCTCCCTACGTAAACTATAAGTGGTTTATCTATACTTCTATACTAATATTATAAAGAATAAAGATTTGTTTGTTTGAATTGAATAAGCTCCGAAACTACTGGACTGATTTGAAAAATTCTTTTAGCATTGGTTAGCTACATTATCAGGGAGTAACATAGGCTATATATTATCCCCGTACTCCCACGGGAACGGGAACTACGCGGGTGAAACCGCGTGGCGTCCACTAGTATGTTTATAAAAAACGGCATGTTTCTGGTGACCTGGTACTGGTGAGTCGTTAACACTCAGCCAACGGCGGTTATTAATTTCCACTTCCTCTTCAGTCTTCGTTAAGTCATATCATTTGAAGGGATAAAAAGCCCATATAGCCCATGTGTTTTTCAGGATATGAACTATACGTGTACTTAATATCATCCATATCCCTTCAGTAATTTTTGCATGATTGAGGCACAAACATCCAAACAAACCTTGGTCATTTGAAGATCATTGACAGTTGTTACGAATAATCAGAAGCCAGAAAATCTGAAAACAGTCTAGCCAAGGGTTTTCGTGTTACCCGATTACTGGGCTTTGGAAGTCAGATAGGCAGACACTCCATATAAAATGCTGGTACTCAGCTGAGTACCAGTATTTGGAAGCCGATGCCAATATAGACGGGAAAAGTTGAGGCAATTATCTGGCAGCAGTTGTGGAGAGCAGTGGTGGCCCAGAGAGTAACGACCCTGACTAACGTGTTGTGGGTTCAAACCCAAGCAGGCACTTTACTTTGGATATAATTGATTATTATTGGCTAAGAATGTTTTTCGTAACAGTACACTCACTCTTGGCGTTAAAAATGATTCCTGTAATTATTACCTACTAGTGGACGTCACGCGGTTTCACCCGCGTAGTTCCCGTTCCCGTGGGAGTACGGGGATAATATATAGCCTATGTTACTCCCTGATAATGTAGCTATCCAATGCTAAAAGAATTTTTCAAATCGGTTCATTAGTTTCTGAGCCTATTCAATTCAAACAAACAAATCTTTCTTCTTTATAATATCAGTATAGATAAACGTTGCGTCCACTTAAGCTGCCGACTGTACAAAATCTGTGAAATAATCCTATTATCTCAAACACTTGCAAAGCCGTTACAAGGATTATATTTTTACCGTAACTACCCCCCGCAACTTAATATATTATTTTACATTAAATAACGGACTGTAAGGCGTTAGAGCTTTTATAAGATTAAAATATAAAGCCTTCTAACGGGTGTGTGTTAATTGGAGTTTTCGTAATAATGTATTGTATTAAACTAATGAACTCGATGGGCACCTTTCCTTAATGTATTTTACTTTTCTGAATTCGTGGTTTTCCCCGTTTTCACTAATGTTTTTAGCGGTCTGCTGTGTTTTTTAATACTGTTCAGGCGTGATAAACCTTTCGGTTTAGTTGTTTGTCGGTCTACTGAATGTCGGGATGGCATTCATACGGTCAACTGTTAGTCGAACTAGTGTGTTGACGACCAAATAAATGTCGAGATAGCACTCAGACGAGGTTACTGTTCTGTCGGGTACTACAGGTCGGTCAAATGATCTGTCGAGATAGTGTTCGTCGGGATTTTGTGTGTTGGAGTAACGTAGACCAATTCATATAACTGAATCAGTTCAAACCAGTGCTTACAGCTGTACCCATGTCAGTTTTCTATATTCGATCGTAAATCGAGCAAACTGGCCAAATCATTTTAGCGACCTATTCATGAGATTATGGTACATCAGATAAATGTGCAATAAAGGTTATTGACATTTATTGATTTTCTTAATATCAAAAACAGAAACAATAACACAAAGCAGTCTTGAATCGACTTCTATCGTGATTCTTTACGTTCTCTAGCGATGAAAAACGGTTCATAACTTATTGTCCGGGTATCTAAGAAGGCTTATTAGGAAAAGGTCAATGTACTTTATTGCAAGTTTATCTGGCGCCCACTATAACTACCAATTTCTGAAATCCTATTGAATTGAATATCTAATCCAACCCCTTGACATAAGATTAGATAAATATGTATGTTAAGTGGCATAGTGACAGTGTCAAGTGACATGAGTAAGTATGTGATTTGGTTTTGATATTTCGATCAACTAATTGGAACTTGTATGGAGTATAATATACCTACCTCATTGCTTACCAATCATGTAGCTAGAGTAGTTCATTACAATGTTGAAAAGCCTAATAGAATCCACTTGATTATTAGTTTTCTAGAATTAGAAGAACGAACAAGAAAAATAGAATACATTAAGAACACAATACAGGGTAATACAGGGTTAAGTGCCTTCCTTAAAATGGATTAAACCAGAACAGCAAATAATAATAGATAATAATATTAGGCTCAGTATGCTTGTATAAGTAGTTTTTTTTACTATTAATAGGCTTACGTTTGACCACTATCTCAGCTGATGGTAAGCGAGGATGTGGTCGAAGATGGAGCACGTTTGCCTAGAAGTAACCTATTCACTCTTGTCTTAAAAACTCCCAGATTGTAGCTATCTGGAAACACAGACTCTGGCAGGGAATTGCACTCCTTAGCTGTACGCACTATAAATGTGTTCCCAAAACGTTTAGTGCGTGTGGGTGGGATGTCCACCACGTACCGGTGGCGCATCGCCGTTTGTCTTGTGGTCCGATGATGGAACGGGCTTGGCGGAATTAAATCATGCAATTCCGTCGCACAGAGACCAAAATGCAACCAATAGAAAACCGACAGGCCAGCAACTCGGCGTCGATGCTCGAGACTTTGGAGCTTCGACTCGACGAGCCTATCATTACCGATGATCCTCTTGGCTCGTTTCTCAATTGACTCAAGGGCATCAAGTTGGTATTTGGCAGATCCGTCGTTTGGAATTCGCTCCTTTTAGCGGTAAAAAAACGCTTGGGTCTTAGCAGAATTAAACTAAACCAGATTGGCATCGCCCCATTCAGAGACAGCCTGTAAGGACAAGTTCAAGCGCTCAACCAAACCCTCCCGGAGAGACTGAATCTGCGACCCACGAGCAAGGTACCGGGTTTTAGCAGATCATTAATATGCAGCAGGAATAATGTTGCTGAGAGCACCGACCCTTGAGGAACCCCGGCATTTTATCCAGCAGTCCGGACGAGCAATCATCTATTACCACTCGGATAGACCGATCCCTCAGGAAATCTGCAATCCAATCCCACAATCGGGCGAGCAGACCGAAGGAAGGAAGCTTACTAACAAGGCTATCGTGCTAGACCCTGTCGAAGGCCTTCGAGATATCAAAGGAGACCGCTAGTGCCTAGTAGTAGTTCTTAAGACAAACATTATTTAACTGAAAACAAATGAAAGAAAAAGGAAGGAACAGAATCTAAGCAGCTGCACAATGGTCACTTACTCTGTGTTCACATTCGCATCTTAGTCGCAATCTATCAAAATAGCCTCAATTTCCATACATTTTTGAGAGATTGTGCCTGACATGCGAGAAGAAAAAAGAAAAAAAATAATAAAATAAAACTGGCCAAATGCGATTCAAACTCGCGTGCAAAGGGTTCCCTACGAATTTAATTTCTTTTAACATGTTATTTTAATATTATAAACTTCTCATAGGTTTTCCTGTAATCTATAGGTAAAGATCTATTATCTCCATTTTATTTTCTAAATTGTAGGCTCAGTAGTTTTGGAGATAAGGGGGGGAATGGTAATTTTTCGTCTAATTTCTTGAATAACTTCAAAACCATTTATTTTAAAATTATGAAAAAAATATACTTGAAACCTTCACCAATCAACCTTTTTGATATACCACACGATATTATTCAAAAAACGTTTTTTTTAATTTTTTGACCCCCAAAATTGACGCCCATACTAAAAATTTAATAATTTACGCAACACGTCCGTATTTGGGTCGCAGAAGTCCATATGTGTACACAATTTCAACAGAATCAGTCCAGTGGATCCGGAAAAAATGGCTGTGACAGACGGACAGACAGACAGACACCTGAGTGATCCTATAAGGGTTCCGTTTTTTGTTCGGAACCCTAAAAAAACAGTAGAATTGGCACACTGATTGCTGTGAATCAACCATGCCACCTAAATTACAGAGAATCAGGAGATTATTTCAAATGAAAAAACTTGAATTATTTTAATAATTTTGACAAAAACAATAGAACATGCCTTCAGTAAAAATTGAACGCGTCTTGAAACCAAATTGTATTAAAAAAAAAAAAAACGAGAACTGCGCCTAAATTGACTCATTCAACTCAATTAATCGATTAAAAACTTGCCTTAGTCAGTAGTCAAATCGAATAAATAGATAGATAGAGTTGATAGGTTACTTTTAGGCAAGCGTGCTCCATCTTCGACCACATCATCGCTTACCACCAGGTGAGATAGTGGTCAAACGCGAGCCTATGAATAGTAAAAAAAAATCCCTGGACGTGGAGAACCACGGTATATTTGAGTGAACTCGTTTAATTCTAAAGACAAACAAAAGGAGGATACGAAACATCCCTTAATTCAATGGGGTAACCGTTTGTGGTTAAAACTCGTCGTTGGATTTGTACTGAAAGTTGAAAACATTTCACTGCACGAAGAGATATTTTTAATCCTTTTATGTAACATTTAATTGCCTGTTTAAAAGCTTTCGCAGTTTTTGTATTGTTTTATTAAAATAGGGATTACTTTAGTATGATATTAATTTAACTCGTAGGTATTCTTCGAGGGAGCGTTTAAAGTTTGAGTTGAGCTATACGATAACTGACAAATGTTTGCAGTGTGTGGTCTGGTACACTAAAATATGGAAGTGTACTACGTGAGCTCGACAAATGGATGTGCGATTAACGCTTATGCGACAAAACTGTACTGCGACTCACCATAGTTCGAATGCACGCTTGTGCGATACACTGAAGATCAACAACACCCGACTCAGAGTACTCCGACTTGGATAGGTTAGGTTAGAAGGCTAAGGCCGCCTTAGCCTTAGTGGTTATTTTTTTTAAGCCACCCAGAAAATGGAGCTCCCTGAAGCGGGGCTCCCGTTCTTCAGTTTGTCGTACAAGCGTGCATTCGAACTATGGTGAGTCGCAGTACAGTTTTGTCGCATAAACGTTAATCGCACATCCATTTGTTGAGCTCACGTAGTACACTCAAAATATGGTGTGGTGCTTCGCCTAGCCCCAAAAGCCTATCTCAGACATAAACCTACATGGTTCTTGTATAATTTGATCAGTAGTGCTATTCTGTAACAACATTTTCGTGTCTCGACAGCGGAATCCGAGGTGAGTATCAAATTCGTATAAATAAAAGACCTTTATGTTGTGTGTAATAAAGCTCACTTTGTGAGCTTTGTCACTCAGGTGAAGCTCGATATCGAAATGGTTATTTATGGAATAGACTAGCTGTGTGGATTGTTTTAGTTCAAATGAGAACTTGACCTCTGTGTTTGTTTTGATATTTCTTCTCAGAGTAGTCAACAAGAAAAAACTAGCCTGATTTAGTTAAAATTGTTTACTATAAGGTGAGAAACTGCAAATAGAAGATAAGATAATATTTATTTGCATAAACATGTGTCAAACATACAAGAAACGACATGCATGCAAGATGGTAACCACTTAAAACAAATTATAAAAACAAATGTCATTTAAATTTTACATAATATATTTCGGACAGCTATCAGAACAGGGTTAAACCGTTTGACAGTCAAGGTCGGGCTCGTAACAATTTGTCGTTTTACAATAATTTCATTTTTCTACAGATATTTTGCTGAATGGTATGTTTTAAAATTAAAAACGGTAAATATATATTGTATTTAAGTTCACCTGGGACAAAAATGCCAGCAATATTTTTTTATGAACTAATTGTACTTTCACCTAATTGTAAATACTGAATTTTTTAAACAAAATAAGTTTAAAACATCGAGACCTTATGAAAATAATAAAATCACGAGTTCATTTTACCGTTTTACCTCGACATCTTCGAAGAAAATCTTCTAGGGTACAAAGCATTTCTTGGTAAGTAAACTTTATTAATTTACAAAGAAACTGAGTTAAATGGTCGCATCGAGAAGCAATTTCTGAGAAAGAAGTACAGCAACCTCTTTGGAATTCATAGTCTACAAACACAGACCTAATAAAAATATAAACATAATGATTCATACAATTTGACATTTATTTACCATTTTTTTTTTTGACATTTTTTTCCCCTATTATACAAACACAGACCTAATACATATATTCAAAATTATACATACAATTCTACAATTAAAATAATTTTTGAAAATATTGAATACCTTGAAATGCTACTTAGCCGTCTTCCTCTCTCCTAATGTTTGCTGTGCCCGACAGGGTCCATATTGATCTCTAACCTTGTATATACGATCTATGTTATACATATGGAACGCAATAAAGTATTGAGTATTGGAAGCTAATAAAATCATAAGCACGGCATTCTAAAATAAATAAGTAACTTAACCCACGGAACAATGGATTAAAAGACCAAAGGAAAACTTTTCATTCCACTAGAATCAACGCACTAAATAATAACTTTAAATAATGTCAAAAAAACTTAGTGAAAAAGTTAGTATCTAAAAACAACCTGACAGACCGACAGACAGATAGACAGATAACCTAGAGACTTATTATAACCCATAAAAGAGTTTCGGAACCACAAAAAGATCCGGACCTCTTCTTCCACTGCTGTAAAAGTATTCAAAACGTACGTTTTGTGAACAAATGAATAAAACATCAAACGTAATAGCTTTTTATTTTTTTAAATGCAACAAGTGACCTCAACCTGAAACCACCAACTTAATAATGTAATACTGGTAATTCATTAATTTAGTGTTATCTACTATCTAAAATAGATAGCTGCAATTTCCGCTATCAAAGCTCGTGTTTGGTTGAGAAAATAACATTAAACATTAATTTTAATGAACAATTACAGTCATTTTCAGAATCAGGGTAATTCCAGGGCCCTGACAAAGCGACATCCTAACAGCACAGCGGTAAAAACTGAAAACTAAAATTCAGACTCCGGCAGTGAACTCCTTTTCCATTACAGTAAAAGTATGAAACACGTACATTTCGTGAACAATTATGAATAAAAGATCAAACGTAACAGCTTCTTATTTTTTTAATGCATCAAGTGACCTCAACCCAAAACCACCAACTTAATAATGTAATACTGGTAATTCATTAATTTAGTGTCATCCACTATCTGAAACAAATAGCTGTAGTTTCCGGTTTCCGACATATAGATAATTCAATTCATATGAGCTGTCAAAGCTCGTGTTTGGTTGACCAAATAACAAACAATAATTTTAATGAACAATTACAGTAATTTTCAGAAACAGGGTAATTCCAGGACCCTGACAAAGCGACATTCTAATAACGGTAAAAACTAAATAAAAAATGGCCAAGTGCGAGTTGGACTCGCGTGCAAAGGGTTCTGAAAAAATTTCATTTTTGTAACATGTTTTTTTAACACAATAGATTTCTTATAGGTGTTCCTGTAATCTATAGGTAAAGAACTATTATCTGCATTTCTTTGAAATTTTAGGCTTAGTAGTTTCGGAGATAAGGGGAGGATAATGTTAATTTTTGGTCATCATTTTTTGAATAGCTTCAAAACTATTTATTTTAAAATTATTAAAAAAATATATATTTAAAACCCTCACAGTAAGTTCTTTCATTTCATATGTCACACGATACAGATTGAAAATCCTTTTTTTTTTTATTTGTTATGGGTTTGCTCTTGACTCTAGTCTAGGTCAGAGATGACAGAGACGCTCCATCGTAGACTTTGTCTACGATGGAGCGAGCATACCCAGAAGGAGTCTGTTCACTCTAACTTTGAAGAGATTAGGGTTGTAAGCGTTTGGAAACACAGACGCAGGCAGAGAGCTCCACTCCTTTGCTTTGCGCATTATAAAAGACGTTTGGAAACGCTTAGTTCGAATTGGTGGAATAGTAACAAGGTAGGGATGGTAAGATGCAGTGCGTTTGGATGTCCGATGGTAGAAGGGGGCCGGTGGGATGAGGTCGTGGAGTTCTTGGGCACACTCACCGAAGTACAATCTGTAGAAGACCGACAAGCAGGCAACCTTACGGCGATGAGCCAAGCTGTGTAGCTTGGTATCCACCAGTTTTTCGTCACCGATGAGCCTCTTAGCTCTGCGTTCCACCGAGTCAAGCGCGGCAAGCTGATACTTAGCTGAGCCATCCCAAAGGTGGCTACAATACTCCATGCAGGATCGGACTTGCGCTTTATATAGAGTTAAAAGCTGTCCAGGCTTGAAGTATCGCTTCACCCTATTTAGGATGCCCAGCTTTTTGGCCGCGGTTTGGGCTTTGTACTCGATGGTGGCGGCAAAGTTGAGACTGGATGTCAACTCCTTGCCTAGCAGCTCGAGCCGATAAGTCACAGGAACATATGCGCCCCGAAAAGTAGGAGTTTGGTCAAAACGACTCCTTTTTGCGGTAAAAAGACACGCCTGTGTCTTAGTGGCGTTAAAAGTGACCACATTGTCATCACTCCACTGGGAGACAAGGCTTAAGGTCGAATTTATCCGCTCTACCATGGCCTCTCTCAAGGAACGAACTTCATCCCCGCTGGTTGTTGCGCTGGACAAGTATCTCTCTGAAACCGTACTGTCATCTGCGTACCCAACAAGACCAAACTGAAGTAGGTCATTGATGTGCAGCAGGAAAAGAGTTGCAGAGAGAACGGACCCCTGAGGAACTCCGGCGTCAATAGCCATGAGGTCAGAGGAGCAGCCGTCAACGACTACTCGGATCGACCGTTCACTCAGGAAGTCTGATATCCACCTACAAAAACCAACTGGGATGCCATAAGCAGGAAGCTTGCTGAGCAGACCTGCGTGCCAAACCCTGTCAAAGGCCTTCGAGATATCGAGCGACACGGCATGTGCTTCGCCGTGTCTCTCGATGGCCTCGCCCCAGCAGTGCGTGACATACACAAGACGATCGCCAGTTGACCGTCCCCGGCGAAAGCCATATTGACGGTCACTGAGGAGATGATTGTGTTCAAGGTAGGTCAGCAGCTTACTGTGTATGTCTATTTTAGTGACCCCCATACTTAAAATTTCATCACTTACGTAACGCGGCCGTGTTTGGATCACAGAAGTCCATAATTATGTGTACCAAATTTCAAGAGATCGGTCCAGTAGATCCGGAGAAAACTGGCTGTGACAGACGGACGGACAAACGGACAGACACCCGAGTGATCCTATAAGGGTACAATAAACTGAGAAAAACACGTTTGTTATGTGGGAGCCCGCTTTAATTTTTAATATTATTTTTATTATTTGTTGTTATAGCGCCTACAAAACACACACTCTATGAAAATTTCAACAGACTAGCTATTACGGTTCTTGAGATACAGTCCGCTGATAGACAGAAGGGTGGACGGACGGACAGCGGAGGCTTAATATTGGTGTTCCGTTGGTTTCCCTTTGGGTACGGAATCCTAAAAACGTCTTACCGCGGGTGTACTTAGCCACAATTACCTCCTATCGTCTCCTATCCTATCCTATCGATCGGCAGATACTCAGCTAGTTTAAAATATATTTAAACTAGCTGACCCGCGCAACTTCGTCTGCGTCCCAATTTTCACTACTGCTCCGCTTCTATTGGTTTAAGCGTGATGATATATAGCCTATAACCTTTCTCGATAAATGGGCCATCAACACTAAAATATTTTTTCAAATCGGACCAGTAGTTCCTGAGATAAGCGCGTTCAAGCAAACAAACAAACAAACTCTTCAACTTTATATATTAGTGTAGAAGTATAGATGATCTACAATTTAGCTAAAAACAAAAAAAGCTACATCTAAACGCAACGCACACTAACAATAGTCTAACAAACTAAATCCCGTACAAAGTGCTCAAGTCAGAAATGAGTTCATTTCGCTAACAAGCCACACTGTTCTCGATTGTACGATTGTTAGTCTTTTGTTAGCTTCACAATGAGTTAACAAAGGATGCCTCATGCCTCTAATACAAATCTTTGTAAGGCATCCGGCAGTCAGCATCGGTTGACCTTTTGTGTACCTAGTACTTATAGGATGTACGATGCACGTTCATGTGTTTTTGTGGGTTAAATTAGGACAAGTAATTTCTTAACGTTACTTTTCATGTGTACTTTGAGGGTAAGGGTAAGGTCATGTTCGGGACGTCGACAGACGTGATCCGTCAGAAGCTCATAAAAATATCGGGCGACCCTTTTTATATAAACTCGTTCACACATGGCCGTGTCTGGGCAAAATATCATCATCATCATATCAGCCGAAAGACGTCCACTGCTGGACATAGGCCTCCCCCAAGCGTCGCCACAACGACCGGTCCTGCGCGTCTCGCATCCATCGGCTACCCGCGACCTTCACCAGGTCCTTTTTCCTTGTGTACATAGTATTGAATAAATTAATAAAATAAATAAATAACACAAACACATATCCCAATTTAATTAGTAGATGTATTGACGCAACAAAATAATTATGCTAATAAAGCTAGAGACAAACTGGTCCCACGTATTCAACGTATGCAACGCGTTTGGTATCTGGACTCTTGATTTTATATGAAAAATTAGCCAGTAGAAACACACTTATATGCAACGCAACATACGATACGATCCAAAAGCGTTGCATACGTTGCGCACGTAGGAGTTAGGACCAGTGTGTTTCTCGCTTAATGCTTCGAATTTTAAACAAAGTGTCGTTCATATAGTTCAGGTTATTACCTGAACCATGTAAACGACGCAATTATTTTACCATTCAAGATTATTATCATGAATGGTAAAATAATTTCATTTGTTTGTAATAAACAGAAATGTTCTTTTATAGTGCGCACAGCAAAGGATTGAAACTCTCTACCTACGTCTGTGTTTCCAAACGTATTCAACCCTAATGTCTTCAAAGTTACAGTGAACAGGCTTCTTCCGGGTAAGCTCACTCCATCGTCGACTGTGTCTCTGTCACTTCTGACCTAGACTAGAGTCAAGAGCAAACCCATCTTAAGTAAAAAAAAAATATCAATACTGCTTTTGATTTATATTTCTATATCTATACAAATAATAAAATCGTAGACTAACCGTGTCCGTACATTGAATATTTTTGCATGGAAATTACACAGAAAACTTAGAAAAAAGGTAAAAACCACAAAAATGCAATTTTTGAAATTTTTGTCAGTTTGTCTGTGCGTTTGTGGGAGCATCACGCATAAACCACAGATTGGATTGCAAATCTATGTACTTAAAAATATTAAGTGATAACCCGAGTAACATTTAGCGTTTATTTCATCAAAATCGACCCACAAAATCAAAAGATATTGAATTTTTAAGTTTAGGAAGAAACTTCCTAATGTATTCTGATGAGTCAGAGCGCCATCTATTGAGAAAAAATAAAATGCACGAAAGCATTCAAAATGGTTGAGTTAACACGTGGCACAATAAAAGTGACCATTTTTATACCTTTTCGTTTTTTATTGTTACAATCGATCCACAAAATCAAAATATATTGAATTTTTAGTTTAGTAAGAAACTTCCTACTGTATTCTGATCAGTCAGAGCGCCATCTATTGAGGAATCAAAAAATGCATGAAAGCATGAATGTTACACCAAAACACATTGATTCAGTTATTTGTGAAACTTTTAATACGTAGACGTAGCAAAATAAAAGTAAACATTTTAATACCTTATCGTTATTTAACGTCTTCCGCTGCCAAATATTTTGTCAGTTTACATGGTCGATAGATGGCGTTGCACTGATGACGCGTTTTGCTGAATTGCGGTGTTAATATTTTCCGCTGGAGAATGACCTCACACGATTATACGATAAACACAGTCGTAGTTCGTGGGAATTTCGGTTAGGTCTTTGAAAGGTCTTAAACTGTTAGGGATCAAAATTGCTTAAATCTCCGAGTTGTGCTGCTTTCGTTTAAAGTGCATTTATCGTAGAGTCTAACACTGAATTAGTTTTGCGAAGTACTGGACGGTTCGACTTGAGGATCAGGCCTGTAGGGTTGCGTACCAAAGGTGCTGTGCTGACGGGACCCTACTGCTAAGCCTCCGCGATTCATTCCTTTTAGAGCGAAGCAACGAACGGTTCGATTTGCGAAACAAGGCTAATTATAATAAGGTACCGTACCAAACGTGGTCACGGTGACGGGAGCGATCGATTTTGGGGGCTACTCTCTAAGTTCGTAGTCCGTAGTTTCGGGCTTAGTTCCGGACGTATTCTACTCCGTATCAGGGGGGCTACTCTCTAACGAAATCCGTAGTTTCAGGCTTAGTTGCGGGCGGGCGTATTCTACTCCGTATCACCTACAGACTAACGATTAGTTCCGAACCCGAACTGAGAATGAATGACAATACGATTTCACAGTAACTGTCAAATCGTGTTATCATTAGTTCTCAGTGGTTAGGTGATACGGAGTAGAACTTTTTGAAGTGAAAACTTCTTTAGCGGCGTTGAGCACTTTTCTGTAATGGGTATAAAATCTTAAACTCGCGTCAGGGTCACGTGACCTGATCGCAAAAAGCGTAAGACGGACTCGCGTCAGGGTCACGTGATGCGAAAAAGCGTAAGATCGAGGGGAAGTGAGAGGAACTAGTATCTCCCACTCTTTCTACCGTGCCTGAGTGTGCTGCTCCGCTTAGGCGGCACAGGGCGCTTGCGCGAATGTCCGTCTGTGTTTATGTACAGCGTGCCACGCGTATCCAAGGATACGAAATTACGGAATTACGAAATTATGGATGAAAGTTGATTTTTCTAAGAGATAAAAATTAATGTAATCCTACTAATATTATAAATGTGAATGTTTGTATGTTTGTATGTTTGTATGTTTGTATGTTTGTATGTTTGTATGTTTGTATGTTTGTATGTTTGTATGTTTGTATGTTTGTATGTTTGTATGTTTGTATGTTTGTATGTTTGTATGTTTGTATGTTTGTATGTTTGTATGTTTGTATGTTTGTATGTTTGTATGTTTGTATGTTTGTATGTTTGTATGTTTGTATGTTTGTATGTTTGTATGTTTGTATGTTTGTATGTTTGTATGTTTGTATGTTTGTATGTTTGTATGTTTGTATGTTTGTGCCTCAATCAGGCAAAAATGGCTGAAGGGATTTGGATGAAATTTGGCACACATATAGTTCACAACCTGGAATCAAACATAGGCTACTTTTTATCCCGGTAAAAGGCATGGCTTAATAGATACTGAGGAGGAAGTGGAAACCCAGCACTTCTGCTGCCTTAGTACTTCAGATTCACAAGTACCAGGAGAACAGAAACATGTCGTAGTATTTCCGTGGCTGAAATTGGGAGCGCTAAAGATTCACAAGTAGCAAGAGAACAGAACGATGTTAAAGTATTTTTGGGCTAGATTGTTTTTCTTTTTTTTTACCGTAGAACAGAAAAACGTATGTTGAAGTTTTTTTTCGGGCTGGAATTGTAAACGCGATAGATTCACATGTGACAGGAGACCTGAAACATGTTGAAGAAGTATTTCTTTGGCTGAAATTATGAGCGCTAAAGATTCAGAAGTACTAGGAGACCATAAACATGTTCAAATTATTTCCGGCACTGGAATTATAACCGGTTAGAATACAAAATTACCAGGACACCAGAAACATGTCGAAGTATTTTCGGAGCTAGGTTTGTGAATCCTAAAGGTTCATAAGTACCAGGAAGGCAGCAACATGTCAAAATATTTCCGCGCTAGATATATGAGCGGTAAGGATTCAAAATTACCAAACAACAGATTAATGTGAAATTTTTTCCCGGGCAGGAATTATGGGCGTTAAAGATTCATTATGTCCCAGGAGACCACAAACATGACGAAGTATTTCTAGGGTTGGAATTGTGAGCAGTTAGGATTCTAAAGCACCAGGTGATCAGATACGTGTAGAAGTATTTTCGGGGCTGGAATAATGAGTGCAACAGATTTACAAGTACCAGGAGAACAGAACGATGGTATTTTTGAGCTTGAATATTTTTTATTTAACTTTTTAACAGTCAAACAGAAATATGTATGTCGATGTTTTTTCCGGGCTAGAATTATAAGCGCTATAGATTCACATGTGACAGGAGACCAGAAACATGTTGAAGAAGTATTTCTTTGGCTGAAATTATGAGCGCTAAAGATTCAGAAGTACCAGGAGACCATAAACATCGAAATATTTCCGGCACTGGAATTGTAACCGGATAGAATTCAAAAGTACCACAAACATGTCGAAGTATTTTCGGGGCTAGGATTGTGAATGCTAAAGATCCATAAGTACCAGGAGGCCAGCAAAATGTCAAAATATTCAGGATCTGAAGAAACATATGTGACTAGCACGAGTTCAATTTACACTGCATTTCCCATGTTTGATCTCTTTTACTATGTACTTAACCCTAAAACTAAAGCATGCAAAAATAACCATAACTATAGCATTTATAAAACTAGAAAACCCTACTATAAAAATAACATTAAGTTAAATTTTCAAGCTTACTTGCAACCTCTATATAATAACACGATGTGTGTAACAATTACATATCTCACAACCATGTACAACACCAGAACACTCATACACAAAAACTACACTCTCGTTCACGCAAACACATACAAAACACAACTCATCAACACTCAATTATATCGCATTACATGCCAATCATGTACCTCTTCTCGGGCGCCCAACTGTTTTCTGTTGTTAATTATAATAAATGGCTAATATATATAATATAAATTCAGAACTGGACTCTCTTGAAGTCGCTAACTCGCGTAATTGTAATCCAGAGGACTGCCAAAAATATATTTACCCTAATGACCAATCAATTAAATTATTACACATCAATATACATAGTATAAATAAGAATTTTAACCAACTCCGCATACTGTTATCAATGACAAACATACAATTTGATATCATAATACTTACAGAATGCTGGCTTCGTAAAGTAAATAACCTACCATTATTGGATGGGTACACGGCTCATTCCACGGTCAACTTATTAAATCAAAATGATGGGATCGTCATCTATACCCACACAAAACTAAGCTGCAAAGTAACCGAGCCGAGTTTTAGGGATGCAAGCTGTCTAATCTGTCAAATAGGTAATAATGTTAATATTGTAGCTACGTATCGTTCTCCCTCTTTAAAAACGAAAGAGAACTTTAATAACTTTATAAATAGTCTCGATGTCATTTACCGTCAATTATCGACTGGTAATATTTTTCTCGTAGGAGATATAAATATTGACTTAACCCCTAATAGTACAGACCCACTACGAGAAGAATATCTTACGTTCAACGCTACATATGGCTTATTCCCTTCACACACTTCTCCTACTAGACTCAACTCTTGCTTAGACCACATTCTCACAAACTCAACCGCACTCTCTCTGACATTAATACTAGAGTCTTACATTACGGACCATAAGCCAATTGTAATTAACATCCAAAATAATTTCCGAATCAGACAACACTCGGCAGCTAAAACCTTCACAGACATCCCTAAAGTTAAAGCTGACCTGGGAAAACTAGATTTTACCAATGTGCTAGAAACTGATGACGCTAACTTGGCTACGAATATGTTTGTATATATGATCTCTCACACAATTGCAACTCATACAACTACAACCAAAATCACCAAGAAAAACCAAATTCTGAAACCGTGGATGACGCCCGGTCTAATTAGATGTATTAGAAATCGAGATAAGCTGCACCTAAAATCCAACAAATCCCCACTTAACATGACTCTTAAAATTACTTACAGTAGGTATCGCAATTATTGTAATCGCCTACTACGTAATCTGAAAATAGCCTACGAAAAAGCTCAATTGGAAAAAGCAGGTAACAATCCAAAGGCCCTCTGGCAAGCTATCAAAACAATAACCAATACTAGAAAAAGCAAGATCAGTCCAGCTAAGCTATTACAAATTACATATAGCCCGATGATGTCTGCTAATTATGTTTGCAATTATTTCACACACGTAGGAAAATCTTTTGCTGATAAAATTCTTGCATCAAATACTGTTTCAGAAAATGCCCCCGACATAACATCAAACTCCTACACGCATATTAGAAGTCCGCCTAACTCCCTAGTCATTTCTGAGGTGACTGAAATGGATGTTGAATCCATAATTTTACGGCTTCGCCCAGAATGTGCCACAGGTTGGGATGGGATCTCATCCCAGATTGTGAGGCAGTGTCGGGGGGAGCTGGTCCCCTCCATCACTCATATATGTAACCGAGCTATAGCTACAGGCGTCTTCCCTGAAGCCTTTAAAACTGCGATCATTCACCCGATCTTCAAGGACGGGGACCGAGACTGTGTCAATAATTACCGCCCCATAGCAGTGCTTTCTACCCTATCAAAAATTTTAGAAAAGATACTTAATAACTCTCTTAAAAAATTTCTGGACAAATTTCATATTCTGGCCGACAATCAGTATGGTTTTCGATCAGGTCTCTCCACCGAGGATGCAGTGATGGATCTGAGTAATCTCGTGGTTAGAACATTAGACGCTAAAAGTAATAGCTTATGTATCTACCTTGATCTATCTAAAGCGTTTGACACAGTCTCTGTCCCCATACTTCTATCCAAGCTGGAGACATTGGGGATGCGTGGCATAAGCTACAAAATCTTTAAAGATTACCTCACGAACAGGAAGCAACGTGTTTTAATTGGAGATTACATGAGTGATGAGGAGACCGTTTCCTACGGTGTGCCGCAGGGGAGTGTCTTGGGTCCCACCCTCTTCCTGCTTTATATCAATGACCTCTGCACAATGTTCCTCCCTTACACTCGCATTTTCACGTATGCAGACGACACCGCCATATTTGTCTGGGGTCCAAACTGGCACACAGTTAAAGAGAGAGCAGAATTCGCACTATCCAATGTGAAAAATTGGATGACTCACAACCTGCTAACCCTAAACCTAGCCAAAACGCAATTTGTTCCCTTCTCCATCAACAAAACTAAGACTCCACCCCGAGGTTTTACCATACAAGCACACACTTGCATCTCACAGCCCAACTGCAATTGCCAAGAAATTACTCGCGCGGAATGTGTGAAATACTTAGGCATACACATGGATAGTAGCTTGAGGTGGCAAAAGCACATAACAATAGTTAATACCAGGGTAAGACGACTCATTTATGTGTTTAAAACGCTTAGAGACAGTGCAACTATGGAACAACTCAGACTTGTATACTTGGCCCTATGTCAATCAATAGTACAATACTGCATCACTGTATGGGGAGGGGCCGCAAAGACGCATCTATTGAGTTTAGAGAGAGCACAAAGAGCGGTGCTGAAAGTAATGACAAGAAAGCCCTATAGACATCCAACATCTCAGCTGTACTTGGAATGTAATGTCTTAACAGTTCGCCAACTCTTTGTGCTCAGAACTGTTCTCAGGAAACATCAAAGCGTACCATTACCCAACCCCAATAGACGCAGTAATATGCCTGTGTGCCCTGGTGTGCCGTGTAGGACATCCTTTGCAAGGAGACAGTACGAGGTCATAAGTTGTAAGCTATACAACATTATGAACAAACATCTCAACAGTGCTTCTCTTAGCAGACACGAACTGAAAGGGAAAGTTTCTGAATGGCTCCAACTATTAGACTATCAGAAGACGGAAGACCTACTGGCATATATTGCGTAATATATATCATATAATACAATACTATTACACAAACTCTCACATACACACACTCACACCACACACACACATACCACTCACATCTGCTAAACTTAAATAAATTAGAATGTAAAATTAAGATTAGATTATAGAATTAGAAATATATCGATAAAGTTATCTTAATATTGTAAGTCTACTGCAGCGACATCCAAACCATTGTATCGTATTTTACTATGTGAATCCTCCTGCGGCTGAACACTGTTTCCCAAAATACAAGCTCAAGCTTAGTTTGGGAATCAGTAGCAGTAACTTTTATGTAATACATTAATACGATGCATTTATGTAAGATTAATAAGATGAATGTATTAACTGGCGACAATAAAGAATTTATTTATTTATTTATTTTATTTCCGCGCTAGATATATGAGCGTTAAGAAAACAATTACCAAAACAACAGAAAAATTTGGAAGTTTTTCTCAAGAGGAATTATGGGCGCTAAAGATTCGTTATGTACCAGGAGACCAGAAACACGTAGAAGTATTTCCAGGGTTGGAATTGTAAGCAGTTAGGATTCAAAAGCACCAGGAGATCAGATACATGTAGAAGTAATGTCGGGCCTGAAATAATGAGCGCTACAGATTCACAAGTACCAGGAGATCAGAAAAAATTCAAATTATATTTTCAGCAGGAATTATTAGCGCTATAGATTCACAAGTACCAGGAAACTAGAAAATGTTTTAATGTTTCCGGCGCTGGAATTTTGAGTGGTTAGGATTCAAAAGTAAAGAAGGAACATGGAAACATATAGCGGTTTTTTTCGGGCTGTAATTATGAGCGTTAAAGATTAACAAGTACCAGGATTCCAGAAACAAGTCGAAGTAGAGCCGAGCTGGAATTGTGAGTGGTTAGAATTTAAAAATACCAGGACAACTGAAACATTTCGAAGTTCTTTCTGGGCTGGAGTTATGAGCGCTAAAGTTTATATATGCGCGATATATGTCTTATGCGAGTCCCAAATAAACATTTTTCTTTCTTTCTTTTCTATCTTTAAAACCAGAAACATGTCGAAGTAGATCCGGAGCTGAAAGTATGGACAGTAAAGACTCACAAACTATTAAAAACCATGAATTTCCGAGAATGAGAATATGGGACAAAGAATTTGCGCGCGACCTGTAAAGTCTACGCAGACGAAGTCGCGGGCGAAGTGCTAGTATATAAATAAATAACGATATAATATTATGGATAATAACATGTAAATTGTCATATTTGTGTACGATAGCGCAATAAATAAACATTGTATTCTACCTCATAAATGATAGTATTTTTGTACTTATAATTAAACACAACGTTATTTTTTGTTGTTTTTATGGTTCGTTTTGTTTATGTCAGGAACTGTGTCAAGATTGACATCTGTCACTGACAGTCGCTGTCGCGGCCACACGTCAGTGTCTTTTTGTTTATTTTGCTGTCGGTGGTTTGTCTATGATGTGACCGCGACAGTAAGGATGTATTATTTACATGTATTCACTTCTGCCGGCACTCCCGGAGTGCTACCGGTGTTTTTTTTTATTTTTTTCTATAGGTAGGCTTACGTTTGACCACTATCTCACCTGATTGTAAGCGATGATGCGGTCGAAGATGGAGCACGTTTGCCTAGAAGCAACCTATTCACTTTTGTTTTAAAGACTCCCAGGTTGCCTGCAACTAAGTTTTTAATTCGTGTTAAGTATCAGACGGTTCGATTTGCGAGCCAGGGCAAATTATAGGGTTACGTGCCAAAGTTGCTAATGGGACCCTTTTATATAAGCCTTCGCGTACGATTTTTATTCGTGCGAACCAAGTCGATTTTTAGGGTTCCGTACCAAGGTTTCGGAACCCTATTTATTAATAAGCCACCGCTGTCCGTCTTCCTTCAGTTTATTCGTTTAATTTCTGTCTCGCTAATATAAAAATGTCTTCTAGAAAATGGTCGAATCTTTCACAATATAGCAAAATTCTTAATCTTCTCAATATATAAAACAAAGTCGGGTTTGTTCGAATACTTTTCTAACTAACTCGAGAACGGCTCGACCGATTTTCAAAGTTTTTGTGTTTTTGGGTTAGTCTTCGTCCGAAATAGCATAATAAGAATTAAAATACAAAAAAAATGAGTATGTAGGTAGGGTAGGTAGGTAGGTAGGGTAGGTAGGCTGGTAAGTAGGGTAGGTAAGGTAGGGTAGCGGGTGAAACCGCGTGACGTCCACTAGTATTATATAGAGGTAAAAATTGTGAGTTTGTGAGGTTGTAGGAAGAGATCTCTGGATCTACTGAACCGATTTCGAAAATTCTTTTACCAATAGATAGCCACGTTATTCGTGAGTGTCACAGGGTATTTATAACTAGAAAAAAATAGAGATCCCTACGAAAATTGCAATACTGATCCCGCGCGAACGAAGTCGCGGGGGAAGTGCTAGTTTTTAATAAAATGGTCTGTATAAGTACTGACTAGTCATGACATGATACTAGCGCAACACATTGTGATAGCAAAGTTCAAAATAGATTAAAAAAACGCACGTATTTTTTTTTCAAAATCTAAAAGATGTTTTTCTTTTTCCCTGCGTGTATGAAAATTGTATGATTATGTACTTACTTAATTACAATACTCGATTCGCAAATAATATTTATTTAAATAAGATACTATACTCATATTTTTGAATTATATAAATTGTGTAGGTCATAAAATTAAATTAAAGCAAAATACTATAGGGTTGTAGTTTTTCACATTCAAAATTCACTTACGTTAACGTCCTATACGTCAAAATATTCGTGGGCCTTGCACGAATATTTTGACGGTCACGGTCAGTATGTCGTGTCACTTTGGCAGGAACGTTTCTCGACATTTTTGTTAAAATAAAAAGGTCGAAAATTGCAATGGCAGATATATACACATTAATACCTCATCATCATACCAGCCATAACACGTCCACTGCTGGACATAGGCCTCCCCCAAAAGGGGGGGTTTGCCATAATCACCACGCTTGGCAGGCGGGTTGGCGATCGCAATGTATGGTGTTGAGTTTTACAGAGAACGCTGCTGCCCATTCTCTGGCGAGTCCCTTAGTCGCCTCTTACGACACCCACGGGAAGTGATGGGAATTAATACCTACAGAAAAGGTACCTATATCTCTGGTACTTTTGAAGGCAACAGGAAACGTTTAACACATCCAAACATCATAATGTCAGAATTTGAGCGAAGTCATCTTTCCCTTTTGATCATTTCAAATTATGAGTAAACATTTCATCGCTTCGTCCTACCTACAAATTATGTTCGTAATTCAATTAAAACAATTAATTAAGAGACTTCCTTCCACCGAATTATAATCTTCTTCCCAAAATTAATTATGGTTCTGAAACAGAATTTTCAGAAAAAAGGACTTTTAAAAAGGAATCGAATTATTTTTTATCTTTCAGTGTTCTGCGGGAGAGGTCTATGTTCATCCAGCAGTATTTCTTTCAGCTGAAGCGATTACGAAGTGAGAATTTCTTAAGAAACCGGCCAAGTGCGAGTCAGACACACGGAGGGTTCCGTATCACAAACCTTTAAGAGGGGACTCTAGGCGGTTACTCTTGAGCCTTTCTCCATACAAATGCTTTCCGCTGTTT
Source organism: Lacanobia wlatinum (assembly GCA_947578705.1). NCBI lineage: Eukaryota > Metazoa > Arthropoda > Insecta > Lepidoptera > Noctuidae > Lacanobia > Lacanobia wlatinum. The sequence continues at coordinate 6,218,945 of OX388044.1, read as the reverse complement.
TCTTCATGGATAATGCTGCTAGAGCAATGATTTTTTTTTTCCAAAAAATCTAGACTGAATTAATACGAGCTTCTATAATTTTTTTTTTCCAAAACATAATTACTTACAGAATTATGACAATCTAAAAACCCGAAAAAACAGCCCGTTTTTACCGCCATATTCAGACGACTATCAGACTTTGATAAGTTTTTAACAATATAGAAAATAATAAAAGGAAAGATATAGTATTCCTCTAAATTTTGATTTTTCATTTTTTAGATCAGTCCAGTTTTGTACAAGAAAACAGCGGAATACAAAACGTCTTTTGTTCAACAAAGTTTTTATAGGTAAAATCAGCCTCTGCTGCAGTTGTCGCTTTCGCACTTTACTTGATAGGAGGCATCGCCACTAGTTTCTTCAAATACCTATTTTTCAAATTCCTCGGGACTAGAGTCCCCTCTTAACTTTTTTGAACTAAATTTAATTTACATTATTTTTGTTATAGCGGCAATAGATATATAATAAATAATAATAATAAGTAACTTGTTTATTAACTTAGGATAGATAGATTATATTCCGTATTCAGTTACAAGATTTATACACACTTCATGAAAATTCCAACTATCTACTTATACGTTCCTGATATACAGCCCGCTTATAGACAGACGGACAGACGGACAGTGGAGGCTTAATAAAAAGGTTCCGTTAATTACCCATATAAAAAGGATTCTAAGTATTATAAAAGAAAGCAAGAAAAATTGTTTTTTTTGTGCGTTTAAGTATTTGAAGAAATTTAACATCCTTCCGATTTGCTGATTTTTAGGGTTCCGAAAAAAAAGGAACCCTTATAGAATCACTCGGGTGTCTGTCTGTCTGTCTGTCACAGCCAGTTTTCTCCGGATCCACTGGCTTGATTCTGTTGAAATTTGATACACATACGGACTTCTGTGACCCAAACACCAAACACGGACGCGTTACGTAAATCATTATTATTTTTGTATGAAGTCACTGGTGGGGGTCAAACTAGAAAATTAAAAAAAAAAGTTTTTTGAACAATATCGTGTGACATATGAAATGAAAGGGCTTACTGTGGGGGTTTTAATTATATTTTTTTTTCATAATTTTAAAATAAATGGCTTTGAAGTTATTCAAGAAATTAGACGAAAAATGACCGAAACTACCGAGTCTAAAATTTTGAAAAAAATGGAGATAATAGATCTTTACCCAAAAATTACAGGAAAACCTATTAGAAGTCTGTAGTGTTAAAATAACATGTTAAACCAATTAAATGCGTTCGGAATCCTTTGCACGCGAGTCCGACCCGCACTTGGCCAGTTTTTTCTATCAACGAATAGCTACTATCTGAAGTGCTACTGCTGTCAAGCCAAGCAATTTTATAATAGCGAATCCGCGTGCATCTAGCGACAGCTGGACGAGTGACGCAAATATAGTTAGTGATGGACCGAATATTATAGTTATCTTACGAATACCGAGTTCGGCCTAACTTCAGTTTAATTTCACGCGCTTTTGTGGGAGTGACAGTTCCGAACTTTCCTGTCAGATAACTTGCGAACATCGCTTTTCCAATGTGGTTCTTTTTCGTTTATTAATAACGTCATTAATTTATCATTGTCAACTGAACATATAATTATATCCACTACTGTTAAATATGATTGTCACGACGCACAGATTACAGAAATACCTAGGTGGCGCAACTTTCAAAAATTGTTAGGGTTCCGAACAACCGTAAGAAACGGAAACCTTATAGGATCACTCGGGTGTCTGTCCATACGTCTGTCGTTCATATCCAGTTTTCTCTGGATCTACTGGACTGATTCCGTTGAAATTTGGTACACATAATTATGGACTTCTGTGATCCAAACACGGCCGCGTTACGTAAGTGATAAAATTTTAAGTTAAAAAAGTTCAAACTGTATCGTGTGACATATCAAATGAAAGAACTTACTGTGAGGGTTTTAAATATATTTTTTTGATCATTTTAAAATAAGTAGTTTAAATAGTTTTGAAGCTATTCAAAAAATGATGACCAAAAATGACCATTATCCTCCCCTTATCTACATTAAATAATAACCCCCCTTTGTCTCTGAAACTAAGCCTAATAATTAAAAAAAAAGCAGATAATAGTTCTTTGCCTATAAATTACAGGAAAATCTATGAGGAGTCCATAGTGTCAAAATAACATGTTACAAAAATGAAATTCGTTCGGAACCCTTTGCATGCGAGTCCGACCCGCACTTGGCCAGTTTCTTCATACTTGAAATAATGCTGCGCTTAGTGATCTTATTTATTTTATAGTCGGAATGAAACCCTTGGTGATTCACTGCAAATTTTATCGTAACTTGCATATTCTTTCACAACGGAAAATAATTCCAGATCCATTGCATCACCTATTAAAACAAACCGGCGAAGTGCGAGTCGGACTCGGCCACCGAGGGTTCCGAACAAATTTGTAGGTACATATTACTTTAAATAAAGACAATTTTTTTTTTATTTAATTACAAATGTATAGTTTTCAGACTTTTTCCTATATTTGTAGTTTAAGACGGTATTAATTACCAAATTTCATAGTTCTAGATCAACGTGAAATATCCTATACATTTTGATTCCCTTGAGAGTATCGAAATATACGTTTTTTGCGGCATTAACGACCGTTTCTTTTTTTACGTAAACATAGAATTTGTTTTTTTTTTAACAAGAGACCTTAGACTATATGGTTTTAATTTCAACTCTATGCCTCCACGCGATCCCAAGATAAAGGGTCTTGACGGATAGACGGACGGACTACAAAGTGATCTTATAAGGGTTCCGTTTTTCCTTTTGAGGTACGGAACCCTAAAAATCGAATACTGTTTTGTGTTGAAATTTCAAAGTGAATGAATTTGTGATCAATCACATAAATATGTATATAATTTCCGGCACAAGTCGTGAACAATTAAGTATATCAGCGGAGCGAAACTTACAAGCGCAAAAGTCGAGGAGCATTGACTGACGAACCAATAATGTGAAGCGTCAGAGCTGTCGTCGTCAAACCTACCAATGGAGTGTGCTGCTGCGCAGTTATGCTGCTGGTGAAGTTGCGTTTAAAATAAAATAAGTGTAGAGTAGACATTGTTGGCCGACCCATGACCTCAGCGCTAGCCCCTACAACCACGAGGTCGAGGACCGCGATGTTGTGATCAATAATGGAGGATGCTTGCCTAGAAGTTACTTATTAACTCTTTACTTAAAGATCTTCCGGTTTATACTATAGATAGGGAATCTCCTTAGTTCATAATGAAATGTTCCTGTATCCACTAAAGCATAATCTGTCTATTCCATACGCATATATCTAACCCGTAGGCATAAACTCGTAACCCCTCGCTCTTTCAAGAAGTAGCAGAGACGAAGGACTTAACCAGAGGATATAGTGCGAACAGCTAAGGAGTGGAATTCCCTGCCAGAGTCTGTGTTTCCTGATAGCTACAACCTGGGAGTCTTTAAGTCAAGAGTGAATAGGTTGCTTCTAGGCAAGCGTGCTCCATCTTCGACCACATTATCGATTACCATCAGTTGAGATAGTGGTCAAACGCGTGCCTATAAATAGTAAAAAAAGACATAATAATGTCTCTTGTTTATCCAAATAAAATGTAGTCACAGCTTTAATAATGTGGGGCAGTGCCTGTCAGGGTTGCGGAATTTGTTCGAAAGAGTCACCGCGGCCCTGGAACACAAAGGGCATTAGGAGGAACACGGAAGGGTTTTAGTCAGTAAGAGTCTGACACTCGCTTCTGCTTCACCCAGAGTGGGAGTAGTCACTTGATAATTTCCCAACCTTTTAAAAAAAGCCTTAATAATATCAACTATAGTTATGAAAACTCAAAGTAAACACGTTCTTTGTGCTCGTCAATTTCTAATTCAATTAGAACCGTTATTTGCTCCCCGCTTTTGTTAAATTAATTCTTTTGTATTCAGCAGATAGGATCTGACGTGTGTCATTGAATGTCCTCGGTTTTGTTTTGAACCAAATCGTATTTTTTAAAGTAGGTACAATATTATAGAGCACGCAATCGGCCTGTGTGGGTAAAAAATATATATTCCTAGCCTTTACCCATCTGCGAGTATGTTGGGGTCGAAGATTTTCTGGATTCTTGTCGAGGATTATGGTCGATTTACTAATTGAAATGTTTCCTCGGTTCAATATCAATTTAACGTGCTTTCCGAGGCTTGGAGGCGTCTCAAAATCCCTCATCCACGAACTGGTCTCAGCAACCAATGCTTTAGGGAAATATAGAGCCGTTTTATGTGTCATACAATGTGTGTTAGAAGTGCGACGTCATATTTTAGGGTAACCTTCAGCTCCGCCCAGAGCATGAATAAATTAAAAAAATATTATTATTATTTTATTTATACCTATTATATATTTCTTTTAAGTATGTGCTCCATGTGTCCGTCGTATCACTGACTGGCCCTGACTGAAAATGAGCGTTGCGTTATTTATTTTTTAAATATCGCAGCATATACTGAGATAGGGACCTTTTTGGCCTCGCACAGACAGTAGCCATATTGTTAGCTAAGTTAGTTTTTAAATTATTTTACTTTTTTGTTTGTCTTATGTGAGTCCCAAAAATTTTTTTTTTGTTTTTTTTCTAGGTACTAATGTCCCAAATAATTTTCTCTAGGTACTAATACAATTTGTGCCCTCGAAATTTGCGCAAAGTTGTCACAGACCGTCAATTTCTATGAGTCAAACGGTGACACTCACTTGCGCGCTTGAACTTCCCATAAATTTATGAAAAGTTTTGACAATGCCGCCGCGTGTAGTCGCCATAGCAACACGTTACTCTGTGGTAGATGCCTTTTAATTGCTTCTATTGTTTAAATTGACCACCGAAAAAAATATTTTAAAACCGGCCAAATGCGAGTCGGACTCTTACACAAGGGTTCCGTACCTTAAGCCGAAAGAAAACACACGTTCTTGTATGGGTTTTTAGGGTTCCGAACATCCGTATAAACGAAACCCTTATGTGATCACTCGAGTGTCTGTATGTCTGTCCGTCAGTCAAAGCCAATTTTCTCCAAATCTCCTGAATCAATTCTGTTGTTTGGTATACATACGGACTTCTATGACCCAAACACAGACGCTTTACGTAAATAAATATGGAGGTCACCTTTAGGAGTCAAACTAGAAAATTAAAAAAAATTGTTTTTCAAAATATATCGTGACACATATCAAATGAAAGGGCTTACAGAATTTTTTTTTTTTCATAAATTTGAAATAAATAGTTTTGAAGTTATTCAAGAAATAAGACCAAAAATGACCATTCCCCGCCCCCCTTATCTCCGAAACTACTGAGCCTAAAATTTTGAAAAAAATGGAGATAATAGATCTTTACCTATAGATTACAGGAAAACCTATAAGAAGTCTATAATGTTAATATAACACTTTAAAAAAATGAACTTCGTTCGGAACCCTTTGCACGTGAGTCCGACTCACACTTGACCAGTTTTTTAATTATTCGTTGTTATAGCGATTACGGAAATACACACTCTGTGAAATATCAGCTGTCTTCCTATATCGGTTCTTGAGATACAGCCCGCTGACAGACAGATGGACGAACGGACAGCGGAGGCTTAGTAATCGGTTTCCGTTGGTTACCCTTTGAGTACGGAACCCTAAAAACATCTTATCTTTTTCTATTATTGGTAGGCTCACAATTGACCACTGTCACACGTGATGGTTAGCTATAATGTGGTCGGAGCATGCTTGCCTAGAAGTCTCAAACTCAAGAGTGAATAGATACTCTTGAGTTTGAGACTCAGTTGTAGTATGAGAAAAACAAAGACTGAACTGGACTGGGTTGAGGAGAGGAGGCAGTAGTATCGTCACAGCGCTAAATTTTTAGTCATTGTTTGTTTGCATGAACTGTTAATGTATATTCGTGTATTAGTTTGTTCATTGAGTTTATATATTACTAGCTGACCCGCGCAATTTTCATTACTGCTCCGCTCCTATTAGTCTTAGCGTGATGATATATAGCCTATAGCCTTCCTCGATACATGGGCTATCTAACACTGAAAGAATTTTTTAAATCGGACCAGTAGTTCCTGAGATTAGCGCGTTCAAGCAAACAAACAAACTCTTCAGCTTTATATATTAGTAGTATAGATATAGATAGTACCTATTGTATGTATAGTTTATATATTATCTTTGTATTTATTAAATATCTATTAATCGCGTTTCTTGCTCAAAATTGCACCTACCACTAATTGCCTCTGCATCACCCAAAGGTCGACTGGTAGAAAAATGCCTAAGGCATTAAGTCCGCCTCTGTACATTTGTGTGCATGAAGTATTAATAGATAAATAAATAGACTCCCGCAGAGAATTCCACTCCTCAGCAGTGCGAGCAAGGAAAGTATTTCTAAAACGTTTTGTGCTTGTCTGATGTCCGTCATGTACCGGTGACGTATTGCCGTACACTTTTAGTTCGATGATGGGACGGGATCGTGGGAATATTTTGCTCTTCAAAAATACTATCTGAAAATATTTTTCATTAATCAACCTATATAAAACAGCTTCCAAGCTTTGTAGGTCCCAATAACGCACGTTTTTAGTTTATTGAGCTTCAAACTGCGTAGTTAGCTTCGTGACACGTGTAGACAATTGTATCTACCCATATTTGTACGAATCCTCTGGGATTTTGCAAAAACAAATTAATTGGCTGTATGCTACCACCATTGACTGTTATATAAAAGGCAGTACTTTGGTAGTGAAATATCCCAATATATAAAATTCTTCCATTACTGATGAGTGACAAATAACGCACAACCGAAACTACTGGTCGTAGAAATTTAAAATTTGGTATGTAAGTTCCATGGGGAGTGTAGAGAAGCATTAAGAGAGGATTTTCCGAAATTCTTATTGGACAGGGAAAAAACAGGATATGCGCGTACGAAGTGGTATTTCTCATATTTGATACTGCCAAAGCATCATGTTAAGCGGTACAGTTTTAGCCGGTAACTGAGCTGTGGCTGCATTTCATCTGCCTAGCCTTTTCTGACGCCATTTGTGTTCAGTAAAAATATTCAGTATAAATGAATGTAGCTGCCATAGAGATTATTTAATACTGGATACTGGCCTTCACAACTCAGTCCCAGCAAAACGGTAGCCCTTGGAAAATCCGGTATCAATTTTAAGGGTTCCGAACATCCGTAAAAAATGGAACCCTTACAGGATCACTTGTGTGTCTGTCTGTCTGTGCGTCTGTCACAGCCAATTTTCTCCCTATCTACAGGACCGATTCTGTCGAAATTTGGTATACATGTGGACTTCTGTGTCCCAAACAGGGACGCTTTACGTAAATAAATAAATATTTAGGATGGGGATCACTTTTGGGGGTCAAACTAGAAATTAAAAAAAAAAGTTTTTCAAACTGTATCGTGTGACATATCTAATGAAAGGGCTTACTATGAGGGTTATATTTTTTTTTAAATAAATAGTTTTGAAGTTATTCAAGAAATAAGACAAAAAATTACCATTATCTTCGAAAATACTGAACCTAAAATTTTACCTAAATATTACAGGAAAACTTATAAGAAACCTGTAGTTTTAAAATAACATGTTAATAAAAATGAAATTGGTAACAACTGTCAAAGATTTTCAAGTGGTAGGCATGAACGAGGTATGAAGTCTTGGTTAGTAATGGATGGTCACGCATGGCTGGACTCGTGTGGATGTTCTAATTAAGCCAGATTCTCCTCCATGTTTACATAAACTCATTAATGATATTTTAGGTATAGCATGGTTATTTTTTCATAGATGGAAAATTATCAAATGACTCCTCCCGCTCTGGGCGGAGCAGAAGGGAGTGTCAGACTTTTACTGACTAAAACACATCCGTGTTTCTCCTAATGCCCTGTGTGTTCCACGGCCGCGGTAACTCTTTCAAACAAATTCCGCAGCCCTGGCAGTGGTATAGCATGGTCTGGCATGACAAAGCGTCTGCAATTTATGCCATACCTTGCGGGCCTATGATTTGCATAGACTACTAATTGGGTTTACTTAACATAGACGCCTGTGTATTCGTGATCTCTAGCATATTGATAAAGTAAACTGCTGTATGTCTTCTACACCATATATAATATAATAATAATATTATAAAGAGGAAAGATTTGTTTGTTTTTTTGAAATGAATAGGCTCCGAAACTACTGGACCGATTTGAAAAATTCTTTCAGCAATGGATAGCTACGTTATCAGGGAGTAACATAGGCTATATTTTATCCCCTTACTCCCACGGGAACGGGAACTACGCGGGTGAAACCGCGTGACGTCCACTAGTTGTTTATAATCTTATCATTGTTTACTAACTTTTGTTTTTATACGCGTTTGTAAATAATGCCGCGATTATTAGTCGAGTTTTTAGGGTTTCGAACAAAAAACGGAACCCTTATCACTCGGGTCTGTCTGTCCGTCTGTCACAGCCAGTTTTCTCCGGATCCACTGGACCGATTCTATTCATATTTGGTACACTTATGGACTTCTATGACCCAAACACGTACGTGTTACGTAAATTTTAAATTTTTATTATGAGTGTGACTCTTGGGGGTCAACCTAGAAAATTAAAAAAAGCTTTTCGAACAATATTGTGTCACATATCAAATGAAAAGCCTTACTGTCAGGGTTAAAATTTAATTTTTTATAATAAATAGTTTTGAAGTTATTCAAGTAATAAGACCAAAAAATACCATTCCCCCTTTATCTCCGAAACTACTGCGCCTAAAATTTTACCAAAATATTACAGGAAAACTTATAAGAAGCCTGAAGTTTTAAAATAACATGTTAATAAAAATGAATTTGTTTCGGAACTCTTTGCACGCAAGTCCGACTCGCTCTTGACCGGTATTTTATTAATATTTAGTACTTATTTTAGGTTACTTGTACACAATATCTCTTCTAACCAAATAAAATATCGTTAATTAGTAATAAAAGGAATCATATTTTTTTTTGTAAAAGTTTTTGAACAAAATTTAACGACTTAAGAGCCTGTATCACTTTGTTTATTGTTGCAAGCTAAATACTACTGTACACATACTATACAAGTATGAAATTAGACACAAGCACTCATTTTAGTATGTCTGCGAATTTATTTTCGGCATGGAGTAATACGCAGGGGAGGCTGACTGCCTCTAGAGTTTATTTATTTATTTGGTAACTCAACAGCTTATAATATATTTTACATGAAATTATAAATATTCATCTCACTCTCAATGAGCAGCCAAGTGCAGTTTCGTCAAAGTTACTACTGATACTAGCATCCTCCATAAAGTCCGCACACACTGCTCAGTGACAGCGAGATGATGACAACCATCTCTTAAGCCAATTACAGAGCTACACGGCACCGGCAAAACTAGGTTAGCTAAAAAGTGGCGAAACAAAAAAAAAGAATAAAACAAAAATTATACAAGTGCACGTATCAGCAACAATGCGATTGTGGACACATTGCTCACATTAAATAGACATTAAAATAGACTTAAACAAATACAAATTGAATTTTGAAAGGTCTAACAGCGTGCTTTTCTGTGTGAATGAGTTGAGTTATGGCACAATACTAAACAAAATCTGCTGTTTAGTTACGTGCCGTGCAGTTACGTAGACTAACTGCAAAAAAGTTCAAACACAACAACTTCTGAAAGCAAGAATACAATGAGGTGGTCCCAGAGTTCCAGAGAAACTACCCAACTCTCTTTTTATCTTGGAATCCCCCTTACTATAATTGCTCTGTCGTTATCGTTACCTTACCTCGAGAAGGCAAACACACTTTAGACCCCGCCGTCCCACATGTGGGACGGCGGCTATTGTCTTTTAATTTTGCAAGGCCTGACGGGTTACGGCATGTATACATGCCAGTGACCTTGTGCATATGAACGGAGCTAACTAACCCTCTACGCGCTACTCCGCTTTCCGCATTTTTAATTATTTGTAGTAAAAATAATACATGTTTTTAAAAAGTAACAAAACCAAATCATTTTCGTTTGTATTCCAAAGCAGTAAATATTTTTTGATACTTTTTTGATAAAAAACATGAAGGAGTAAAATGGTTTCATCTCAACGGTTCGGAGGTGATTTGTTGTTTTTTTTTTTTTTCTTATTATGTGATACCGATAGATAAATCCTGGCTAAACCAAATTACGTATCATATCATGTAGATTACTATTATTTCAGATGTAATTTCTCTGTTAGTAACGACGAAAAACTGCTTCATCTGCACGCTTTTTTAAAGCTTTTTTCGAGAGAGCAGCCTTAATGTTGTTGTTGTCGATACACGTCCAGGATCCCAGAACCAAGTTAGTAAAGTCAAACTAAGTTAATCACTAACGCCTGTAAACAAGACTTCAGACATGTTTCAAAACCAGAAAATACTTCATAATTTAACTTAAACAGATTTTATGAACGAGCTTTTTTTCGTTATCTCGGAGAATGTAAAAACTTTGTAAATAAGACTATTTATAAGATCATAAATTGTTAGGATTTTTTCAAGAAATGTGAAGAAAGTCTGTGTTACTAACTTAAACTTTTAAATGGTTTTAAATCTTACGAACTTAGTCTGTACTTTATGTTATAAATATTTTCATAAGATACCTATTATTATCATACAATCTGATTTATGAAATTAATGGAGAAGTTTTGACTTGGTTTATTATTGAATGACGAAGATATGGCTAAGCGCCTTTGCACACAGCCTTTTATCGCGCCGACGCGACGACGCGCAGATGACGCGCGCAATTCAGACACAGACAGTAGGTACCTACTGTTATTTGGTCATATCTACAGCGCCATAATGTGCGTCTTCGGCGCGTTAAAAATAAGCAATGTTCATAGGTTCTAAACGAGAACATTTCCTAAATACGAAGCACAATACTAAAACTTTTGTGAATAAAATAGTTGACCCAGAAATTGGCCGGAAATAATAAATTAAGATCTCAAATTCGAAAGCAAAAATAGCTTTCCAACATTTATTTCTCAATGTCAAACTAAGTTTAGATCATGGAAAAGTTTTTTAAGAATTGATAAAGAAGTTTTGAATTTTTTCTGTGCCTTCTCACGAACTGTACCTTGAAAAATGTGTTTCGAATTTTCCTTACTATCTGGAACTTCAAAAAGTTTTCAGAAAACGTTAGCTATTTATGAACGCAACTTTTACGTGGACCCATGAAATACTGAGCGATATTTTAAAGTCTATGAAGCCTGAATTTACTGATTGTCAAAGTAGGGAATTCAAATCAGCATTTTTCTTCAGATCGCTGTCACGATAATATTTCAAATGTTGGCCTAGTGGATCCCAGAGCTGCCAGACATATCTTATTTCATTATTCTCTTTTTTTTAAAGTGATTTAATGGCTTTGACACTTAGCACTTTAGCACGAATATATTTTTTAACCTTTTTTTTAACTTCACTAACCGATTTCAAAAAAAGGAGGAGCTTCTCAATTCAGTTGTATTTTTATGTTTGTTACCTCATAACTCCGTCATTTTTGAACCGATTTGGAAAAATGTAATTTTATCTGAAAGGATATACTTTTCAAGTGGTCCCATATAATTTTTTATCATAATCGGTTAGGAAGTTCGGCTTTTAAATCAAAATAGCTGAAATACGTTTACTTGGATGAAAGAAAGAAAGAAAAAGCGTTTCTTTGCGCCAATCATGACGTACACCAAAAAAAAAACAAAATTACAATTTTATTAGAGGGGAGTAGAATACGGAGTAGAAAACGAGTAACTAAGGCCGAAACTACGGGCTTTGGGCTTAGAGAGTAGCCCTCCAGTTAACAATCAAACAAATAATCCCCAGACTTACGTATAAATAGAACTCCCAATCAATAGGTACTGCAAAATTGTCACTATTTAACACTCTACAAATAAAGGGCACTCCACACGACATTAAATTCGCACGTAAACCGGGTAATAACGGAAATGCATTAATTACTGCAGTCCGTTTCCAGCAGTCTTTAATTAATTAGATAACTGAGATTCCAACGCATCAAACACTGAACTGACTTGATTGAATCAATCATTTGGCTGTTATTGAGCTGGAAGATATTGCATTACAGGTTACCGCGAGTAATGGAATTTATTTTTAAACTAGCTTTTGCCTGCGACTTCGTACGGCCATTTTCCGTTTTGCCTGTTTCCGTGGGAATTTCGTAAAATCCTCTCTTAGTGCCCGCCCCCTTCACTCCTCAAGAAACATACTTACATGTCAAATTTCAGCTTTCTACGACCAATAGTTTCGACTGTGCGTTGTCTGTCAGTCACTCAGTCAGTCAATAACGGAAGAATTTTACATATATTGATTGACTTGCTTCTGTTATCCCTAGGGAACATACTCCCGGGATAAAAGAAGCCCTTGTTCTTTCTCAGGCTCTAGACTATCTGTGTACCAAATTTCATTTAAATCGGTTCAGTAGTTCTGGCGTGAAAGCGCGACAGACAGACAGACAGACCGACAGACAGAGTTACTTTCGCATTTATAATATTAGTAAGGAAAGTAAGGATAATTGAAAGCCTAAGTTGGACCGATGACCTGATGAGGGTGGCGAGTAGCCGATGGATGCGAGACGCACAGGACAAGTTGTTTTGGCGACATTTGGGGAGGCCTACGTCCAGCAGTGGACGTCTTTCAGCTAATATGATGATGATGATAACTGATGGCACTAACTATCAAATTTTGGAGGGTATGCGGATCTTTGGCGGAATAAAAAGGGGCAGGGGTAGTAATCATAGGGCATCAAAAAATTTGTCCACATCGCAGCCAACAGGAAAAGTGCCCAGAATACTGGCCGCGTTGCCACCTTGAATGGCAATTCTGATTCCAAAGAAAAGGCCAACCTCTGGTCACGTGAAGAGTCATTCTTTGGCCAATATTTTTTATCCGGGTTTCATACATTGATTTTGTAGAGCTTCGGAACTTCCCGTCTGTTTTTCCCGAATGATAAGGCAGAGCTGTACCAATATTACATCCACATTTGCCAATAATACATATAGCAAGACAAGTGGAGTAAGGTAGTGGCTGAGTGGCGACAGGGACTGGTAGATACATGGATAGAAAATACTTTAATGTACACACAAAATAGTTATTAAAGTCCCAGAAGTAGTAAAAGGAATTTTGGTCGTCCAGCAGCGAGATAGGAAGTATGTTATTGCCATAGTGAGTAGAACCTGGATGATGGTGGCGCACGAGGGTGGGGACACGGGAAAAGAAACGCCTATGGTGAGCAGTGGAATTAATCAAGTTGTGGATGACGAATATGGGGCGAGCCCATCAATCGAGCACAAATGCAGACAATTGGCTACTACTGATAAATTCCAGAAGTGTGAACACAATGGGTCTAATAATTAAGTTGGCAAATTTCGTCAGCAAAATGGAGTAACGGCAGACCGTACGGGAGACAAAAGCTCGGCCACAATTAAAATGATGATATATTGGTACAGATTATGCAATAAATTATGTTTTTGAGGGTAATTTTGTTAATTGGCTTCTACCCAGTGGTGCTCGGAATTTTTTTAAAGTTCTTTCAGTGGTCACTAATTAGATGCCCCGAGCGCCCACTGAAAATGTCCTCGACCTCGAAACAGAGACCACTCGTGCACTACCCGCCCAATAAAATTATTCCATCTGCTTGCTAAGCACGACCGGCTATGAAAAAAATTGTATACTAGACCAGTAGCAAAGTTATAGCTGCCTCATTGATCTTGCATTTGCAAGTGCGGCGTCTGAGTGTGGGGTTCTGGGTTCTATTCCATGATTGGGCAAAATGCTTTTTTGGTTGTTCCGTTAAGAATTTCTCTCGGATAGTCCGAAGTTTGGAAATTGGTGGTGTGTTACGTGCCTTAGAAAGCTGGTCAACCCGTTGGTCTTGGTGTCGGATTGCCGTCCAAGCGGATTATGAGAGTGACGGAAGGAGTGAATCTGTGTTTGCGCAGACACTTGTACACTATGATATCTGCGGCGCCGATGGCTAGTCTTAGCTTAACATTTCAAGTCTGGTACATAATACTGTTACATCTATACTCGCCCCTATGGACTGCCCCTATCCAAAATAGATTTATGTTATGCGAACATAAATCCATTTTGAATAGAGGCAGTCAATTTTTCTTTCACTCGATAAAATGTACTGAATAGCTATTTTTTAGGGTTCCGTACCAAAGGGTAACCAACGGAACCCTATTACTAAGCCTCCGCTGTCCGCCCATCCGTCCGTCTGTCTGTCAGCGGGCTGTGTCTCAAAAACCATAATAGGTTGACAGTTCAAATTTTCACCGATTGTGTATTTCTATTGCCGCTATAACAACAAATAATAAAAATTAAGGTTAATGGTACGGAACCGAGCCGAGTCCGAATCGCACTTGACCGGTTTTTATTTTTCCCCTATTTTTGGTCCCATACTAAAAGTTGATCATAATTTATTATGAATACAATCACCCTTTTTTAGGTTTTGCGTTTTTTTGTTAATTAATACCTTCAATTAATTCGATGGTGAAAGCTGTCCATATTCGTCAAAGTCAAAGTCACCCTGTAGATTGGAAGCCTTGAAATAGAAACTAACACGTTTACCGAAGGTGTAAGGCCCCCGACACTTCATCTACATATAAGGCGTGTGTAATATATGCTGCGGTTTCATGTCAAGCCACTATAAAGCTAAGTATATAATGTGACAGCTCATAAAGGTGCTGATAGACTTGAGCATTCATTTGTAACAGAACGTCTTGGGTATGATGGGGCTGACATATCTTTGATAAAAGCCCCTAAATAAAAATATATTTAAAAAAAAAAACAGAACATTGAGCATTGGCCGTTTTCAAATTGTGAAACCGAACAACAAACAGAGCCGAGCATAGAGCCAAACATTGCTACGAACATTTTCACGATCATTCTATCCAACCCTCTAATATAAGCTCGTCAAAAATGTATTTTCGTGAAGACGTCAAACAACAATGACAAAATTTATCGGCTCAGCTAAATGTAAGTTTACTGTTGTTCGCCATAATGCTCGCTAGAAAGCTCGCTAGAATGCTCATTACAAGTGAATGCTGAAGTCTATATGCGGCAGACGCTGTGACAAAGAAGCGTGAGACGTTGGCGACAATTGCGAGCGTGATTCCGTTGCATCATAGCCGTTTTGAACAAGTGGCATAATTATGTGAGAGAGAAAATTCGCTTTTTTGTATTTGCAATGGAAATACCGATTATTTCTCCCGCAACGACAACGATACAACATATTTTTTTTTTTTTTTCTGATGGGTTTGCTTTTGACTCTAGTCTAGGTCAGAGATGACAGACACACACATTTTACAGAATTTGTTCCTAAATTAATCCCAATGAAGGCTGTTGCGTTTGAATTCACCGCTAGGGGCGCTAGTGGAACTTGAAGTTTTAAATGTCAAATTTCACTGTTGGTTGTCAATTGACGCGAATTTATTTACTTATTTGTTTTTGTTTATGTGCGCGTAATAACAACTATTATGCTATGATAAAGACCTTACTCGACAGTGGCGCTAACTGATGAGTACAAAAACGGTAGCCCTCATTATGTTAGGATTGGCGTTTAGTCCAATAAGATACAGCTGAGTAAAAGTAAGTAACTGGGTAACAAGATACTCCTTGGTAATAAGGCTGGAGCCAGATTTCTTGGCTTCGCTTCTGACTACCCGTACCCACTGTCAAAGATCTAAAAATGATAGCCGCTAGCCGGGACCAACAACTTAACGTGCTTTTCGAAGCGGAGGAACCTCGGTATATTAAGATGGTCGCCCATCCAACGACCGACTTTGGCAATCGTTCCTTAACCTTGAAAATCGACCCAAATAACGAGCTCGCTTTTTGATTCACAGATGAAAAGAAAAAACTGTAACAGTTGGATAAAAATGGCTGTCGTATTGTAGAGTCACGTCTTTTTGTGAGAGCCTAGTGCCCGCTTTGTACGCATAAATTTCCGATTATCCTATGCAAACTTTAACACCCCATTATATAGCTTCAGTGGATGTACATATTTTTACGCTGATGTCTTCCCTCGGAGTTCAAATTTATAAAATATCAGAGTCAATTGAGCGGTTTAATTGTGACTACATAAATCTATTTTCTGTTTTAACAACAAAAAAAAAACTAAAACTATAATTTAATTAGTATTATGTTATAAAATGGAAATCGTTCTCTGATTTTCCACTTCATTGATCAGGCGGACTAGACGCAGTAAAAATGGTGGTCAGCGAAAATTCAAAATGTATGGGATTAATCACGAGATATTTCGATAGTACTTGTCAATTCGATACGTTTCGGGCTATTCGACCATTGCTATCGCTGATCAAATATCTGGAGGCACAGAAGTGCCCCCGCCAAGTTGAGCAAAACCAAAAAGGTACGGCTGTACCATCTTTTTCGCGAAGTCATTCGGGCTATTTTCGACCCCTGGAACTTCATTGTGAAAAAACCTAGAAGCCTAAATTTTCAGTCACCAAGAGGACATTATAAAGTTGGATATATTTCCAAATTACATTAAATTTGAACGAGTAGTTTAAGAATTATTGCATGTCAATTTTTCTCTGCCTTCTTTTGCCTTGTGCAATTGCAAAGTCACTCTATTAAAGAAATAAAAATGTAATGTTGATAATATGGTAACTAGCAAAATATTGTTAGCTAACTAACAAGTTATCAATTTATGACAAAGTGATTGGATAGCTGTTCCCATAGATAGCTAGGTACTGAATGAAGCAACTTGGTTTACATTCGATTTCACAACTTTTTACGGTAGAAGTTCTGCGTTGCGAGACTTGTGCGTTTTTATTCATGTTATGTTTTTGATGGGATTAATTTTGTCAAGAGCTTATGGCCTCTATTTCAGTTCAGTTTGATGGATCTTCACGTGACTCAGTTGCCATGACAACAGAAGAAACCTTTTATTAAAAACTATAGCTGGCAATTTAATGAGTCAAGCTGGAGTCAAGTTGGAATATGAGGCTTAGGACTGGTGTAAACCCCTATGAGCACTTTATTTATATCAAGTCGCGTTTACGGTTTACTAAGCTATAAAAGCAGGAATAATGGTGTCACCTCCATTCCATTACTGAAGGAAAAAGTCCTCTATAAAAGAAAAGTAATTAAATTCGCATGCAGACTGTAATCTAATACAGTATGTCATGATAGCTTACATGCAAGCTAATGTATTCTTA
The DNA here is from genome assembly GCA_947578705.1 of Lacanobia wlatinum. Taxonomy (NCBI): domain Eukaryota; kingdom Metazoa; phylum Arthropoda; class Insecta; order Lepidoptera; family Noctuidae; genus Lacanobia; species Lacanobia wlatinum. Next base: position 6,201,742 of record OX388044.1, on the reverse strand, counting down.
ATGTAAGTTAGTTCTTAGCGTACGTATGCAAAGTACAAGATAAAATACAATCACGTGTGATTTATTATGAGTGCCATTTTAGAAAGCGTAGCTTTTTGAAAGGTTGTTGTGAATACTTTATTTATTAATGGCTTATCGTCGTCAACAACACATCACTAAAATATATTATAGTTATGATGTCCACTGCTAGACAGAGGCCTCCCCTAAGTGTCGCCACATACCACATACATAGTTACTGTCAAACGTGTTGTCATTCAGTCTTAGTGGTTAGATGATACAGAGTAGAATATGGATGCACCTAAGGCTGAAACTACGGACTTCGGGCTTAGAGAGTAGCCCCTCTAGAATGCAAAGGACAATTTTTAAGGAACACGCACTCCCTTCCGCATTTGATAATTCTCGCGGCCTTCACCAGGTCATCGGTACATCTTGAAGGCAGGCCTTCAAAATTCTGGGTCTTCCTGTACGTGGTAGCCACTTTAAGACCTTTCAACTCTATTGACTACTAGCACTTCGCCCGCGACTTCGTTCGCGCGGGTTTAGTTGGTACTCTACGAACTTCATCTCCTCTCTATCCTCGGGTAGTGTGTAAATTACTTATTAAGAGGAAATGCTGGCGGCGAGACTCTGTATGTAAGAAGCCATAATTCGAGGTTTGGCTCTCGACTGTTTTCTCCTCCAATATTGGACCGATATAAGAGATATTTCAAAAACTGAATAAGAAAGATATATACTGCGTCTCTATGTTTTCCTTTTTGATGATTTATTAACCGTATAAGCACTAGAACTTTCACCTTGGGTTACATTATCGAAGTTTTCATACGGATCCCTAACTTTTTTGAAAATATTCTGTAGGATCAGGGATAATGTGGAATTCTAATGCTGAAAGTATTTTTCAAATCGGTCCAGTAGTTTCGGAGCCTATTCATTTCAAACAAACAAACAAATCTTTCCTCTTTATAATATTAATATGTATATTGTAGATCTGTTCTGTGAGCAATTTAAGTTGAACACAACCATTCCCCTCTTCAACGTGTGTGTAGTGGCATTGAACAAAAAAAGTTACGCGGCGACATGTGTACCGCCAACCACGAACTACGTCAAAGAAATCTTGCATTGTGGTATCAGTTTTTCGTACGAACGTATACAAAAGTAAAAAAAAATATATAAATAACTACTGGGTAGTTGCCCACCAGACATAATTCCCATCTCGTCGGAGGATCCTTCCCTTTCTATGAAGTTTTTCGGGATTTTACACTCTGTTCCGCATACCTTATGTGTGTTTTTTTAGTACCTTTTTTTAAGTAACGCGTATGGCATAGGCCTATCCCAAGCATGGTATACTTGGGATACCCCTATGCCATAGGGTCGCCACCACTACCAGGTGCGATGCACACTTTTTAAGGTATTTATTGTCAAACTCTGAAAGAAACCTGTAAAACGAAAATCTTGTAGAAGGAAAGCATCTAAACTTCGATATTTGCAATGCTCAGACACAAATGGTGAGTAATTCGTAGGAGCACCAGTGGATCGAACAAACTTTTATCGCCACTACCATTATTTTAAATCACACTATATTCACAACGGTACATAAAAGTCCGTAAGAAGTAAAATTTATTTACTGCGAAGCTTGGTATAATGTAAAAAACTTGATGTATGCTATAATATTTTCCCATGAAAGAAAAAAATATGCTTGGCAAGATGTATTGGCATAACGTTGACATTGTTTTGCTGAATCTGCAAGTATACGTTACTTTTTAGGATCCGTATCTGAGGGTATCCTACGGAACATATTACTAAGCCCGCGCTGTCCGTCCGTCCATCTGTTTGTCAGCAGGTTAATCTCATGAACCGTAATAGGTAGACAGTCGACATTTTTGCCATTGCCAAATAACAAAAAAGTTATAAAAGTCATTACTTTTTTTTTGGTTTAGTGTATGAAATCCTTCATATGCGAGTCTAACTCGAACTTGGCCGGTTTATTTTTGAGTAATAATCATATTCAAATATCAAAATTTTAATTAATGATGGGGTGGGTTAGTTTCACAGCAAGAATCGAATATATATAGCAAGAATAGTAGGTATTTAATACTCACGATTCTTAAATTTATTCACTAACAGATTAAAATCTTTGAGCTTAGAAGCTTGATTTTTAAATAAAAGAATATTATGCCAACATGCCGATAATAAAGCGAAAAAGACGAGATAGGTTTTTACTTTTAAGCGGTGCTTTTTGATCTCTTAAGGCAAAAAATCGTACTAATCAAAGACTAAGTCTGAAAGAAGAAAAAATCGTGTCTTTTTCTGCTTCAACGCTTCTGTGAAATTGAATTGACGGAGTAATGAGTTCTGGAAGAGATTTAAAGTGTTTTGAAAGTACCTACTGCGTCCTTTCACGGTTCTTTTTTTATCATTACTGTGATTTACGGCCGCTTTCAGAATTTTATATCCGTGGGTTTTTATTCTTTGGTAGTTCTTGCTTTTATTATAATGCTGAATTTTCGACTGACGTTAAAACTGTTTAATGGCTGTAGGATCTTTAATAGTAAGTGGTGTTGAGATTTTCTCCTTGTACAATTAATTTAAATTCATGTCAAAGAATTTAAATTACCAAAGAAACTATGTTAGAATGTGTGATAGATTAAGAGGTGGTTTATACTGAGACAATTAATAGAGAAGCAAGTAAGTAAGTAGTGGTGGCGACTACAAATAAAACAGTATTAAAATTGAAGATTAAAAAGGGGTTTGAAGCCGCCACTTTGATTTATTTTTTCGAAGTTAAGTTTTCGAAGTTGCGCACGGTCTATATGGGTAGACACTTAAGCCCCCTTAACCTGTGATTTTTCATTGGCACACGTGTGTGCCATTGGGCGTCAACTGAAATTGACGCATAATGGTCTCCCACATGCCATACCAAATCAAGCGGTTTAAGCTTCTTTTTTTGTTTTAAATGTACTGTTTAATATCCTATGGCCCCCGATCGACCAAAAAACATGGCGGCCACCGATTTTTTTACAATAAATTATTTTATTGTTGTTGCGTCGCGACGGCTATTGCGACTGGGTTCTAAGCCTTTTTATTGTTCATTATTGTCAGAACAAGGTTTTTATGAAAGAAAAATTACTCTACGACTCTTAGGAACCGAGCAAAAAAAAAACCTGAGAACGGCGGGTGAAACCGTAGGACACAGCTAGTTTATAATGTTAGTTAAAGTTAACTACACTACTGCTCGATGAAAAACAAACAGACAAATAATACTATTAGTAGATAATATGGCTATACTATATAAGAACGTTATGAAGATGTGTGAAATTCCATCTCCGGTTCCAGTATTTATGTCTTGTCATATCAATTGGTATGTACCTGCTAATGTGATAAACGTACGTTCGTTAATTAACAGATGAATAGGATATAACACGGAATCCGATCGCAGTCACAGTACAAAACAGTAGCGTAAGTAGGGCGCGTCATTGATTCCGTGGCGTTGTCAGCACCTCGGCTTTAGTAGGTATTGCAATCTAATTTGCATCTTATCAGAAAATGAATAAAGTTGACATTTGAGTACCAACTGACTGGCTTATTGTAATATCGTAGATTGACAAAGATAATTAGGTAAGTGACAGATGTTGGAGCATCTAATCGTAGTATAGCTTGAACTAGCGTGTGCCTTCAACCACCTTATCATTTTGATCGAAATACAGATAACGTTATCTGTTTTGGTTCAATTAGTGTGCCAATCAACATACGAGTGAGACGGCAGACCGAGAATTTTAGATGAGTTATTCTAAATTTCTTTTTTTGAATGGTTAATCATCAAATGACTCTTCCCGCTGTGGGCAGAATGGAAGGAAATGTCAGGCTTTTACTAACTAAAATCCACTTGTGTTCCTCCCAATTCCCTTTGCATTCCAGGTCCGCGGTGACTCTTTCGAACAAATTTGCAACCCTGGCAGGCACTGGCCCTAGCAGGCCCCCGTCTACTATGCTGACATCTCATTGAGGCGCGCGTGGAACACAATGCGCCGTCAACCGGGGCCTGGTTCTGATCGGACGGCGAGCCACCCACCGGGAATCGCCCTGTGACTCCCGATGCTCGGGGCGTCTTTTTCTGTTGCGGCGGCAGAGCGTGAGGTTTCCCTCTCTCTCACCCGTTTGGCCTCCTTCTTTCGCCAGTATTACTGCTACGCAGAAGGAGGTGACCACTTCCCATGCCTTTTCGCTTTGGACCATGGATTGAACCAGGACCGGATTTAGAGGTCACCACCGCCGAACATTATAGTATCCCTACTGCTGTAACTGTGTTGTAATAAAATAAAATGGCGGATGATATCACTGAGGTCCGTCGTAGTTTCGAAACAACATGAATCGTTTGATTTATGAAGTGTACAAACTGTTCTACTAATAAAATGTAAACAATCTATTTCGGTGTATTTATGATGTTTATTTTCGGACACTGATTCAGATGCCCTTCAAATTGTTATCGATAAAAAAAAAGATTTATGAACGTGTCATGTATTATATATAATATCATCCCCACTATTTTGATCGAATAAAAAACATGGCACTTTCATAGCTCTGTGCTACTAGTAAGTATCAACATCCTCACGACTCGGTCTTCCAGTTTAAGCAACGCTTTCCGAGATCGGACCGTAGATGGGTGATGATGTATAACATGCTGAGACTGCTCCGAACTTCAGAAAGCACATCCTAAATAGTTTTTTCCGTGCTGACATTAATAAGTACATCTTTGACAGTCATTACGAGTAGTCAGATGCCAGAAAATCTGACACCAATATTGCCAAAGACTTACCCAGTTGGGCTGTGGAAGCCAGAAAGTTTTTTTTTAAACTAGACCTCGCAGTTCAACCTAAGGTTGGATATTGCTCAACTGGACTTTCCTGTGTAGACCTCAAACGAGCCCCCAGCCAGGGCTAACAATACTTATAAGCTGAATGACCGCTCGCTAAGAGCAACCAGTGAGTTAAGGACCTCAACTGAGCGGCGTCATTTCGGGAGGACAGCAAACGACTACTACTTTCGACGACTCTACTTACACAAAAGGGTTTATAATTATTCAACCATCTCAAGTCAGGAAACTATGTACTTCAGAAACTGCGAAAATTAAATTTATTACAACAGACGCTTGACTACGGAATTGTCAGATTGAAAGTTTAATTAATCTTGTTCGGCATTGTCCATTCCCTTACAAGAGTTGACTTCTTTCCAATATTGTCGGTACTACAATAGGTGAGAGGTACATTCAGCCATATTCCCTTGCCACTATTATTATCTAGAACTCTGCTGTTATAACATGTTGCGGGTGACGTCGTCACTTTTAGCAACATCAATCATTTATTGTATAAAAAGCTACTGTGACGTAACACATAATCGGCAAGCATACCTATATTTTAAATGTGTGAATATGGATTATGTAGAAGCCCTTTTATATTAAACTACAAACAATAGGATCGTATTACGAGGATTATTTTTTTTTTCTATAGAAGCTTTTGCTTTGTGGCCAGGTTTATTCTGTCAATTTTTCACCGTGTAGGTAATCTTCGGTGGAATGAGCATGAAGTGAACTGTCATTCCATATTCACTTCACCTAATTTTACCCAGTGAGATGTTTACAGAATCGCATTGCAGCAGTGCGATTCTATAAACATATCGAAGTGAAGGCTTGGGTGAAGTGATCACGAAGTGAGTTGTCTTTCCATCTTGATTACATGGATTGACAGCTCACTTCGTGATCACGTCACCTAAGCTATGTTTACACAATCATACTGCTGTAAACATGGCGAAGTGAACACAAATTGAGCTTACAATCCATAAAAACAAAATGGAATGACAGTTCACTTCAAGCTTACTCCTCTTAAGTATCCACGGTTAGAAATTTACCAAATTGAGTGGCTTTAGTCGCTTATAATCTCAGTTCAGACTTTAGTAAAACCAAATGTCTACATAATATGTATTTTTGAAGACAAAGCAAACTACTAGCGGTTTGTAAAAGCTAGAATTATGTTATTATGATGTTGCTAAGTATCCACTTCGCGGTTGGCACAAAACAAATAACTTTACAAACTTACTTTGAGGGACAATGAAGATCACTAAAGTTTGACTGCCATAGTGGTCTTCATAAACAATAGGGGATTTAGGAGTTCAGTTCTTCTGTGAAAAGGCTAGTGTTTCGTTCATAGTAGGCCGGTACGACTTATTACTTGTTCGTCGCTAATTGAAAGCGAGATTTCAATTAAGCTTTTTCTCATTGGTAAAGTTAGACTGCGTTTAGATTTCATCAAAGTATTCTAAGCCTTTTTAACAGACTTCTTCAAAATGGAGGAGGTTATATGTATTTTTTTACGCCTCGTTTTGATACAGACGAAACCGTTACCAGCACGCTTCGTTTAGAAGTACGAAGCGTGTTGGTGACAACCACCGATTTCTCATAGAAAATTACTGTATTGGGAACGTGCATAAAATTGTCATTTTCAAGTATATTTTTCTATAAGTTTCGAATTTACAACGCTAGATGGCACAGTCTACTTCGTGCACGTTCCCCTAAAGGGAACGTGCAGGAACTATATAGATGGCAGCACAGAAGCGTCCGTGTCAAGTATATTTTACTTATAAATTATTAATATGCAATACTTGATGGCATAGTCAACATAGTACGTGTTTCATATAGTTAGAATGAGGGCTATCGCGTTTGAATTTGCTGCTAGAGGCGCTAATGTAGCGTGAGGTTTTCGATATGTCAAATTTCACTGTTGGTTGGCTTTTGACAACAGTTTATTTACTATTTTTTTTTTTGCTTTTTTTGTGAATATATTACTAAAATAGCCTGAATATGGCAGATTAAGTTACGGTTCTCCCGACCACTGCATTGATTTTTTTTTCTGTTGGAGATATGTATATGTCCTTCTTTTTTCCATTATGATGAGTCCACGTAACACTGCGACGATATCTATATTGTATTAATCGCGCGTTCACGGCGTCATAAATTATTTTCCTTCTAACTTTGTTCACGTGCGCGTAGTAACAACTTTAATGCTACGATTAAGGACCTTACTCGACAGTGGCGCCAACTGTTGAGTACAAAAACGGTAGCCCTCACTGTAACACGCTGTCAGATTTCGCGTCAGCTGCTGTGTGTGAGCGCGAACATTATTTGTAATTGCGTTCCTAGCCGTCAGCAGCATTGCAATTTTGTACTCTGTGAGTTTGCCCTTTAGCGAACACTTATACATAAATAGAAACAGAATAATGAAAATATTATGTGGCTTCGTAGCTAGTGGCGATATTATTGATAAAAAACCTATACTTGCGAGCTTTTATAACGTCAGATTTTGACATTTTGAGCAAGATTTTTCAATAAATATTGATATAAGAAGATGTTGGGATTTAAAAGAAGCATAATACCTACCGTATATTAAAAAAAAGGATTTTCTACATTGAAAGGTTTACTTAGACGCGAAATCTTAGAGATAAAGTCGAAAATGTCTTGTTTTTCAGGATGGTAAAGAAAGCTTTAAATATCTGAACGGGACTCACTTTAAGCTTTAAGAAGGCTTTTAGCACTAGGCACTTCAGAATTGATATTACATATATTCAAAGCTGGTCTAACGCTCTCGAAATACGATGACTTGACACAAATGGCGTATGTTGTCAATTGTTAAAGCCTTGGGCGGATTTAAAACAGACTAGCACTTGGCCCGGGACTTCATTTGCGCGAGTTTAGTATTGTAATATTCGTGGGGATGTCTTTTATTCAATTATAGCCTATGTTAGTTACTTCCTTTCAACTGGTGTTTTTTTTAATCGGTCCTGTTGTTTCGGAGCCTAATCGGTACAAACAAACATGTCTTTCATCTTTTATAGGTATAGTAAATAGCAAAGTATATAATATAGGCAAGCCCGCGGTAATACTCACAAAAATTATAGCCTAAAACCGTCTCCAGGGTCCCCATCCATCTCTGGACCATAAATTCATCAAAATCGTTTAAGCGTTTTAGGAGTTACAAATAAATCACTCACTTTTGCATTTATAATGTTAGTGAGGATTTGAGATCGTATTAACTACAATCCAAAATGTCGCCTTCATCCAACAATTCACTCTGGCAAAGCTAAGTAAAGTACTATTTAAATATCAGCTAAATGTAAGAACAAAAAAGGCACGAATGCGACGTTGAATAAGTGAATTCAAATCTCACTTTAAACGGCCATAATCCCCGTTCCTTTTCACGCAGACAACGGCCTTGTGTTTACATAAAAAGGTTGGCGCGTTCCGTTTCACGTAGCTTTTACTGTTCTATAAATAGGTCGCTACGTTTAGCTTGTTAAAACATATGGTGATGTTAGTTAAATGATAATGAAGTAGCGTGAATGTTGTTAAAGTAAAGGCACATTGTACAGACAGTATGAAAAGCAACTTGATAATTTATATTACATTAATATGGGTTATTTTTTTCTTATAACAAACTATGTACACGTAAAATAAAAAATTCTAACCAAAATATAGCGTACTGGAAGTGCACCCAAAAGGCTGGACGCTTTGCCTAGTTGTATGGCAATGCTAATCCTCTGACCGAGGTAAATGCCAGCCCTTGGGTCACGGGAAGTGTCAACTAAGCGTTTAGAAATACACAGGGTATCATCATCATCGTCATTTCAGACAATTGCCGTCCACTGCTGAACATAAGCCTCCCCCAAAGAGCGTCAGCCATCCCGGTCTGTCTGCAGACATGGCCGGCCCACTTCCACTTCAGCGTGCTGATTCTACGCGCAATGTCGGTGACTCTCTGGCGAATGACTTCGTTGCGAATTCTATCCACCAGGGAAACCCCGAGCATTGTTCTCTCCATTGCACGCTGAGCAACCTTGAATTCGTGGACACTGGACACTCACCATAGGTGAATGTCCACGTTTCGGCTCCGTAAGTTATTACGAATAGAACGCACTGGTTTTAGACCCATACACAGGGTATATGCAGGGTTAATTATTGTAAAACACTAACAACCTCTTACGGAGTGAAAGTACACAATGTTTATAAACAAATTTTAATTTGGGACCAACCCTAAAATCTCTGAAAAAAGCCAATAAAAACGTGTGAAATAGCTGATATTTTTTCAAGTTTTCAGGGTCGGTCTCGTATTCGCACGATGTTCGCTTTGTATTAGGACGATGCTTTACCAGTGTTGAATAATTTGAATACATTTTATAAAGTGGCACGGCAATTTCATGAAATGGTTGGCCTCTTCATGAAATGGCCAGCTCAAAGCTAACTAAGCTAAGTTCGCTCGCTCACTACAGCTCCCGTCATCCCATTCGAACCTAACCTATCCGAGTCAGGGTGCCCCTTAGTTCTCTCAAGCTTGACCTAAAATAAACTCGGTCAAATCACGAAATGGCCAATTCTTCGATATAGTCACGAACACGACATATACATAATTGTACTAACGTGACTTAAGTCGCTGTGCTCCTCAATAAACACAGAATAATAACCTCAATATTTGTGTTTGTAGTTCACAGTTCCATTTGAGTGGTTTTCTGAATTGACATGTTATTTTCGTCTAGAAAACACACTCCAAATATATATTGTACACCCTATTTGTACATAATTTTATCTTTGAGGGCAGTCTCCTGAAAACAAGCCTACAATAAATATTTTATGATTTCACAAATAATAATAATTTGCTGAGATATTTATTTATTTTTTAGATAACGATTACATAAGTTGTTCACAGGGCGATTGTTTTGAGGTCAGCTAGTCAGTGTTCAGTTTCATTGTGACGTTTTGAGCAAAGAGAAAAGTGAAATTTTAAATTGTTAGAGAGAATAAGTACCTATTTATGGTAAAAGTCCTCCCACAAGGTGGAACGATGACCTGGTGAGAGTCGCCGATAGCCGATAGATGCGAGACGCACAGGACCGTTTGTTGTGGCGACACTTGACGGCTGATGATGGTAAAAGTCACCTTCCAAATAAAGATTAGAACTGGACTTCATTTTCCGTTTCAGAATTGAGTACCTAATTTGAGTTAAGAACGTGTCAAACCCTACTTCTTTACCAAAGTTTGACAGGCTATAGGAGAGTTTGATGTCTATTAAACTTCAAATTCTTAATTCAGAAATCGTGGGAAAATATACCTATTTATTTATTTTATTAGATACAATACTCTTATATGTAGTGTAATAAAATACAGACACTCGTTATTTAAAATGTATACAAGAGCAAAGTGTACCAATGAACAGATAATAGGGCGCCATTTTTCAGAACAAATCTATTTGGTTCGACAGTTGGATTACGATAAAATGTTGGAAAAATAGGTTATTTTTATTTTGTCATAAACATAGACAGAGAAAGGGAAGATGATTTCAGTGCTTTGTTTGCGTGTCTTCACGCCTTGGTACACTTTTTAGGGTTCCGAACAAAAACGGAACCCTTATAGGATCACTCGGGTATCGGTCTGTCCGTCTGTCACAGCCAGTTTTCTCTGGATCCACTGGACCGATTTTGTTGAAATTAGGTACACATATGGACTTCTGTGACCCAAACACGGACGTGTTACGTAAATTATTTCATTTCTAGTATGGTGATGGGTCACTTTTGGGGGTCAAACTAGAAAATAAAAAAAAGTTTTTTGGACAATATCATGTGACATGTCAAACTGTGAGAGTTTTAATTATATTTTATTCATAATTTTAAAATAAATGGTTTTGAAGTTATTCAAGAAATTAGAAACCCTTGTCTCCGAAACTACTGAGCCTAAAATTTTTAAATAAATGAAGATAGATCTCTACCAATGGATTACAGGAAAATCTATAGGAATTCTATAGTTTTAAAATAATATGTTAAAAAAAAAAAATTCGTTCGGAACCCTTTGCAAACGAGTCCGACTCGCTCTTGACCGGTGTTTTTTACAAAAATATACACATCAGCGCCGTGGCGGGTAGCCGATGGATACGAGACGCACAGAACCGGTTGTTGTGGGCAACATTTGGGGAGGCCTATGGCCAGAAGTAGACGTCTTTCGGCTGATATGACGATTCTGATGAAAGGTAAGAACATACCTAAAGTATAATATCAGCCAGTTTCACCAAAGCTCGACAAGTTCCGGGAAAATTAGCAAAAATTTTGTTCCAGTTCATACTGTCCATTTAACCATCATGACGGGTGGCCAAAACAGCCCTAATTTTCTGTTTGTCTATTAACTTACTAAATGAGATTTAACGGAACAAACAAACTAAACTGGTGCTAAAATTGAAACAAATTGGTTCCTTGATTAACTTTCGATTACATCACTAGAGCTGCCTTAGTTCATATCTGCAAAGAGATTAAGATTTAATATTCAAACTAATCTAATAAAGAGGAAAAGTTAAGCTTTTTATTTATGTTTCGATGTTTCTAATAAAATTCTTACTAATATTAAAAATGCGAAACTAGCTCTGTCTGTCTGTCTGTCGCGCTTTCACGCCAAAACTACTGAACCGATTTAAATCAAATTTGGTACACAGATAGTCTAGAACCTGAGAAAGGACATAGGCTACTTTTTATCCCGGGAGTATGTTCCCTAGGGACCACGTGGGCGAAGCCGCTGGCAGAAGCTAGTCAGTTATAATATTAAAGTTAAATTGGACCTATCTAATGCCTCTTATATATTGTTTTTAATGTAAACGTAGAATATAATAGAATAGAAAACATGTATTCGACAGAGATACAATATTAAACATTTAACCACAGAGATTAAAGTCAAGAACGAACCAATGTCAAATAAAAAAAAACTGGCAAAGTGCGAGTCGGACTCGCCCACTGAGGGTTCCGCACGTAGGTATTTATTACTTTAAATGAAGACAAAAAAAATATGATTTAATTACAAATGTATAGTTTTCAGACTTTTCCTTATACCTGTAGTATAAGACGGTATTACTTGCCGAATTTCATAGTTCTAGGTCAACGGGAAATACCTTATACATTTTGATTTCCTTGAGAGTTTCGTATAATATACGTTTTACGGCATAAACCACAGTATCTTTTTTTTAACGTTAACTTAGAAGTTTGATTTTTACATAGCTTCAAGAAACCGTAGACCTGAGTATACGGTTTTAATATCAACTCGATACCTCCACGCGTTCCCGAGATAAAGAGTCTTGACAGACAGATGGATGGAAAACAAAGTGATCCTATAAGGATTCCGTTTTTTCCTTTTGAGGTACGGAATCCTAAAAAAAAACCTACTGATCATCTGATTAATACAGTGAAATTCCGCTGAGCATCACCTAAACAGTTTCTGAGCATTCAGTACAACTTTGAACACGTTCGAAGTATACCCAAAGTTTAACCCTGCTCAATTCTGACCGTGTTCAACTTTGTGGAAAAGCATAAAACACTCCAGAACGTATGTGTAGAAATATGATTAAAAATCATGGTACATTACAAAAACCATAAATCGCAGTCTTTTGTGTTTTATATTGGTACTAGCTTCTACCCGTGGCTATACCTACGTGAAAGTGAACGTAGGTACTACCAGGATCAGAATAAGAATCAGAATTATTTATTTGTAAGAATGTAGTTTTACATAGTATGGTGTTAATCTTTGTTTGAGTCCTAACATTCTACCACCACTTATGGTGTACAAATGTTCAAATTTCACTCTTAAATAAGTACCCACAATTATTTTTATACTTGTGACTTACAGTCCAACATGAAATTAATTAATACAAACATCTATCATCTATAATGAATACAAATGTCATAAAATATTCAAAGGTCACTCTTAAATAACTACAATTATTTTAAAATGTGTGATTTCCAGTCCAAAATGAAATAAATATACAAATGTCATCAAATTAATATTCAAATATCACTCTTAAATAAGTACAATTATCTGATCCTGCCAGGGTTACGGATTTTGATCAAAACAGTCACCGCGTCCCTAGACAACAAATGACAAGGAACACGGATGGGTTTAGTTAGTAAGATTCTGACACTCCCTTCTGCTCCGCCCAGAGCGGGAGGAGTCATTTGATGACTTCCCAACCTTAAAAAAAAGGTGCTACCAGGATAACAGGTCTACTCATGTGCCAAGAATTATACAAAATCCATACAGACTATGACGCATGATCAAATAACAAACACATAAATTCACAAACCTCGAAACACACTGTAGACTTTCACGTGTTAATATTAGTATAGATTTAGAGCTTTGCTTACTGAAACATAAAATTAACCCGAACACTAAGGGAACATCCCCACACTTCGAAACACTCACCTCAGCGTATTTCCACAATGTTGGACATTGTTTGCTGAAGCAGATTATTATTCCAACCGCGATGTTGGAGATACCAACGAAACTTATGCCTTACCTATGTGTGCTCTAAACTTGAACTGGGCAACTTCTATTATTGTGAAATACTTAGTTTACATAATGTGAGCTTGAAACTTGGGAAGCAAATGTTAGGAGTTACTAAATCTGTACCATCCCTTTCAAGCTGTATTTAAAGTCGATGTTAAATGCCTAGATGCTTAGGAAATGGGAGGGTCATCAATAAACAACCTGTAACAGAATAAACGAGAAGAGTTGCTGTGAACCTGCCGACAGGGGTTCGAAACAGCTAGGGCCAGTTACAGGCAAGTGTGACAAGGATGGCTTTGTGAAGGTGGAGAGGAAGAAGAGGAAGAAGCCTCCTTCTCGGAACCAGTGCGGAACCGCGCTGGTAGGACCCAATATGTTGCGTCCAGCAATACCTTCGACGCAGCTCTATGTGTCCCGGCTACATCACACCACGAAGGTGGAGGAGATCGTGGAGTATGATCGAGCTAAGACCTTGAGACCTTGGATCTTGAGGGTCGAGAAGTTGGAGTCGCGCCACAACACGAATTTCAAGTCGTTTGTGGTGCGAGTACCGACTCATCATATTGAGACCTTCCTCAAGGAAGAGTTTTGGCCGAAGGGTGTCGTGTATCGGCGATTTCGCGGAAGGCTACGCGACACAACGCAGCTCAACACGACGCCGTCACTTCGTGTACAATAGTTAATTTATATTTTTAAGGTTTTTATAAATATGTATGATAGTCTTTAAGGTATATATGTTATGGGTCTTTGTTACCTGAATTAAATGATAAATTATTATAAAGGGGTCATTGAACTCATCATTATGAACAACTTTCACTCTGGGACCAAGACAGAAATCGCGAAAAAAAAATCGACTGCCCATATATTTCTGTGCGCATAACTCGAAAAAATGAACTAACAGCTGATTTTTTTTCGCGATTTCGGGATTGGTCCTACAGTAAAAGTTGTTCATAATGATGAGTACAATGACCCCTTAAGAGGTATTGCGTTTATTCTGTTACACGTTACATAAGTAAACTAGCTTTTGCTCGCGACTTCGTACGCGCATATCCCATTTTTCCCATTCCCTTGAAAATGTTGGAATGAATTATATAAACCTTCAGCTTACATCACTGTGTCTATTGATTAAAACCGCATTAAAATCCGTTCTGTAGTTTAAAATTTTCATATAAGCGTAAACACGGAAAAAGCTACTTTATTTTATAGCATACTATGTAAAGATGCTGCAAGCTGATTTGGGCACTTGTCTCACCGCCGGCGATCAGCGAGTAAGCTGAAACTCGAAACGAGCAACTCGTTTATCGAGCAGCGATTATCGAGTGAAAAATTTCGATAGTTTTGTCGCTCGACTTTCAGCAAGTGCTTTTGTGCGACGGGCGATTACTCGCAATACTCGTTCCGGCCCACACTATAGGTATAAATTACTGTTGGTTGGTGAGTTCTGAACGCCAAGCGAACATCATCGAGCAAGTGTCGCTGAGCGAGTACAATCTTTTATAGCTCTTGTCGCTACGATCAACTAGTGGTAAGAGCCGGCTCACCGGCAGAGTGAACAGCCAGCTATCGAGCCAATTTGTCATACATCTTACCAATTTTATGGGCGCCAATTTCCTTAAGCATGTGAAGTCAGGGAAATAGTTATTTTAAACCACCTTAATTTTTATTTTTCCAAACAACATAAATCCAAATAGTTTCAACCTTAGTGAAATAAAAATTGGAATTTAAAAATGAAAAACGATTTCACGTCAAAACTGACTAGTCCCAAAATTGTGATTTCAAAGTTCACAAGAACACCTTATTGGCCAAATTTATATTACTTACGTCTATATTTCAAGTTAAGTTATTTAATAAAATGAATCGAGGAGAATCAATCAATTCCTTCCCTACCTCTACCTAGAATAATCCTTACTTAGTATTACTTAATACTTAATATTATAAATGCGAAAGTAACTCTGTCTGTCTATCTGTCCATCTGTCACGCTTTCACGCCAAAACTACTGAACCGATTTAAAAGAACTTTGGTACACAGATATTCTAGAGCTTGAGAAACGACTTAGGCTACTTTTTATCCTGGGAGTACGTTCCTTAGGGACCACGCGAGCGAAGCCGCTGGCAGAAGCTAGTAAATTTATATAAACATGTTCCTTATGTTTTAATTTATCAAAGTCAGGAATCTCAATTTAGATCGAGATTATAGCAGTGCGATTCCGTAAATATATCATCGTGTCAGCGTAGGTGAAGTGAACTGTCAAACCATACAAACAAGATGGAATGACAGTTCACTTCATGCTCACTCACACACACGTTAGTGACGTTGACAGAATAGACCGGCAGACACAACCAGTTGGTTAATGCACACTCATTTAACCAACATTTACCCGATGATATTTTTACTGAATAGTACTAAATTGCTCAATTGTGAGGAGCTCATGGCTAAAGAATACTAGCCGCTTGGATCGATCTTTAAGGTTAAGCAAAGCTTGCCAAGGTTGGTCTGTGGATGGCTGACCATCTTAACATACCAAGTTTCCTCCGTGCCTTGGAGAGCACATTAAGCCGTTGGTCCTGGCTGTCATTTGTTAAACTTTGGCAGTCGTTACGGACTGTCAGAAGCCAGTAAAATCTAACACCAGTTTTGCCAAGAACTGCCATATTACCCAGTTAATGGGTTGTTGAGGTCTGGTAGGCAGCCGCTCCACGTAGAATACTGGTATTCAGCTGAATCGGGTTTGACTGGGAGCCGACCCAATATAGTTGTGAAAAAGCTAGGCAGATGATGAGCACTAAATTGCTCAGCGTGCAATGGAGAGAGCAATGCTTGGGGTTTCTATAGTGGATAGAATTCGCAACGAAAGAACTAAAGTCACCGACATTGCGCGTAGAATCAACATGGAGTGGAAGTGGGCCGGCCGTGTCTGTAGATGGACAGAAGATCGATGGAGCATACATGTGTTAGAGTGGAGACCGCGTATGGGCAAATGTAGTGTGGAACGCCCTACGGCACGATGGATCGATGATTTAAAGAAGGTGGCTGCCAGCGGATGGATGCGGACTGCTCAGGACCGGGATGGTTGGCGCTCTTTGGCTGAAGTGATGATGACGACTAAATTGAGTTTGTAACCTTTCAAACTTACTAACATGAAAGTTTACACCTATATTTTATCCTTTACTTTCGCTACCTAGCGGTTGGGGAGTGTGTAAACCACTAATGGAAAAGTGAGGAGCAAAGCACTAATGGAAAACAAAATCAAATTGAACCAACTTTACTACCACTACATCACTCTAAGTGTGAACAGCTCTAAGCAATTACTACTACTTAGGCTGCCTGTCCATTGACGCGGAGCGAGAGAAATATTAACCAATGGAATTGCTTAAAAGTTCAGTCACTGACATTTTATGCGATTCGATTGGTTAATATTTCTCCGTTTCTCCGCTCCGCTGCCTCGTTCCGCGTCAATGAACTGACAGCCTTTATAGTCAACACTAGTGGACGTCACGCGGTTTCACCCGCGTAGTTCCCGTTTCCGTGCGAGTACGGGGATAAAATATAGCCTATGTTACTCCCTGATAATGTAGCTATCCATTGCTGAAAGAATTTTTCAAATCGGTCCAGTATTTTCGGAGCCTATTCAATTCAAACAAACAAACAAATCTTTCCTCTTTATAATATTAGTGTAGACTAGCTTCTGCCCCCGGCTTTACCGACGTAGGTAGTTGACACAAAGTATCTAAGTTGTTCTCCAGGTCATGGGATAAATTTAATTAAGATCGGTTTTTTGACTGTGTTGCATCAAAAAAGTGTTTTATCTGTCTATATTTATACAATAAACAGTAACAGAATAAACGCAAGTCCTCTTAAGGGATCATTGTACTTATCATTATGAACAGCTTTTACTATAGGAGCAACGCCGAAATCACGAATAAACGTTTATATGTTTATATTTTTAATATTTAAAATTTTAATGTAATGGTGCGCTTACATGGGCAATGAAAATTTATCAATTATAAATTATACAGCAGTCGATTGTGATGTCACAAAATATCAAGCAACGGCAGTAAGCGTCAATTTGGCATGGAAAATGTCAGTAAAGTAAATAAATTGAAAAATAAAACAAAACACAGAGGTAGCAATATGGAATATACGGAGCAATTAGAAACAATAGTGCCGAAATTATTGTACAAAAAAGAAAGAGAGAGAAATTAGTAAAGATTTTGTGTAACTATTTTTAGTGGACCGTTAAGTACTTTCTGCCTTCTTTCTTTTGTCTTTCTTTAAGTTCTTTCTTCTAATAACATGGATCTAATACTAATACTATACAGAATCTTTACTGGTTGCGACAAGTAGGCTTCCTCTTCTTTTTCTCCACTTTGATGAAGCCGTCCTCATCGCATGTGTTCTTCTTCGGTGGATCCTGCTGTTTGTGGTTCTTCTTCGGTGGATCCTGCTGTTTGTGGTTCTTCACAGCGCCTTTAGTCGCGCTCAATACTCAATACTTAATACTCAATATCTTTATTGCATTCCACATGTATTCTTAGGTGGTAAAAACAAGTTTAGTTCATATGGACCCTGTCGGGCACAGCAAGATAAGTAGGAGAGAGGAAGCATGCGCTCGATGCTGAGCGACTCTGCTTTTCCCCTTTTGGTTTTACTGCTTGTCATGTTGTTTGCGATACGGCAGGTTTTGTCTTGGCGACAATTTCTGAGTAGGCACTTTTAGGGGTCGATGTACCTATTACGCGCGTCGCATCCCCGGCAGGTATGACGCGATCAGCAGAACACGATGCAATGCTTGCTTTTTTGACAGCCGTAGACGTAGATTCACTCACCGACTGAAAACTGCAGACTGAAGCAATTTGTGCCCCGCGACATGTGTTTGCATTGGAGCATTCTGATGACCCACTTGTCGGAATAGAATTGCGCAATAACGCAACTTTGGCTCGCAATTCACCTATGATGACATCCGATAACTCCAACTTGGACTTCATCTCAGCCAGACTCACCTTTAGACACGTGATGTCCTTCAGCAGCCTGGTGACGTTGACGTGGTTGAAAGTGACGGGAGGCAGCTTGTGTAGGTCCTTCGCCACAAAATCTGGCACGTCATCCAGATCGGTCCTCTGATGATTATGTCCTGCAGACTCTTCTCGCCACCATCCCTCCGGCGAGATGGCATCTGTCCGACTTGGTCGAGTGATTGAAATAGCAGCACCTTGGCACTGCGTAACTCTTCCTCTCTGCAGGAGAACTTGCAGATCTGCAAGATGCTGACCTCGCCCATGTAGTCGATGGCATGCTTGACGAATGCCAAAAGCTCGTTGGCAATGAACTGCTTTGTAGCCATTGCGAACAAAATCGGGCAGCGGTTACCGCTGCGCAAAACGCGAATTTAATATTCGTGTTGTGTAGCGCAAACGCGCCCGTTGCCGAGCGCGCATCGCACACGTATAATACACTATTCACGTATAATATTTGCTCAGCTTCTATTCGGCTCAATTCCTGCAGGTAGTCGTTTTTGAAATATCTATTTGTCAAAAAATAACTATAAGCTTGCGAACTGCAACATTCGCGACATATACAGTTTTTTAGATATAGCGGTCATGTTTCATAAAACAATATTGTCCCATTCCTGATATTAAAAATGTATATAATGAAACTGACTTTGTATGCTACGACATTTATATTATCCTTTACAGTATCCTACTTACATATAAGAATATGTGAAGAGCCTGAAGCAAGATAAAAGAAGCTTTGTCTGTTGATATTGTTCTTGCTAAAGTCAAAATAATCCTTCTTAACGTTATTTCAAATAAACAGTACACCTTTGTGTAGATTTTGAGAGCAATATTTTGCGACTTATTGTCATCTATCTTACTTAATGAAAATACTAAGCTATTTGATGTTTGTTCTTGAGAGAAAGTTGAACAAAGTTCCATTACACCGATAGAAACATTCCCTTTTAAGTAGCAAGTCGGGAGGGAGGGTAAGTAAGTACTATTGTTGTTAATAATTGAAGTAGGAACGTATGTGTGGTATGCTGAACCGTAAAACTAGCAGGTAATTGGGGTTTTTAGGGTTCAATAATTGCAGTTGGATTTTATTTTCATCACAGGTTTTTTGCCTTCAGTGAGTGAAATCTTCGCTCATCCAATAATCTTCTTCTACGATGTCCCTCACACCGCTCTGGGTTTATCCACTCTTCTTTCTTTGTCCAGGCGATTTTCCTTTGGAATGCGCTTCCTCTGAACATCAGGACGGCAACCAGTCGGCTGTCCTTTAAGGTGAAGGCACGTGAGAAGTTACATTCGCAAGATGTTGGTAGAATCCTCACAGCGTTAATTCGTTGGTTTCGTTCTCTCTTAATAACGTTGTAAATTTTATTTATGTATATGTATGTATCTATGTATTTATGGTTGTATTTTTTTTTCTGTCTCTGTTTTTCTTTTCTATAATTTGCACCTGCCATATTTTCTCTGCACCACCCTAAGGTCGACTGGTAGAAAATGCCTAAGTCATTAAGTCCGCCTTTGTACAGTGTTTTTTTACTTGTACATAAAGTTTTAATAAATAAATAAATAAATGTACTTGAATAGTACAGAACAGAACAGAAAAGAACAGAACACAACACAACAGAATAGAATATATTTTTCAAATTACTTTGCTCGCACTAGGCGGAGCGGGATCCCTGTCAGACTCTTACTGACTAAAAACCTCTCGTGTTCCTTGAAATGCCCTTGGCATTCCAACAAATTCAACGCAATACACGCAACATGTACAATATGTATAAAACAGATATGTTTTTTGACAGATGGCGACTGAGCTGTGAATGCGACCATTGCTCAAAAATCTGTAATATTGGCCTTCAGATTAAAAGGCACTACATTTTGATTAATAGCTATTTAGTAATTATTGCTATTATTGCGATGTCGCAGTCGTTTTGCTTTTGTTATTTTTACTCTTCTATTGTAAGAGTAAAAATAACAAAAGCAAAACAGACGGTTGTGAATTACATCATCATTTCAGTCGAAAACCGTCCACTGCTAGGTATAGGTCTCCCCCAAGTGTCACTTACTCGATCAGTCCCGTGCGGATTCCCACGGCCGCCACCAGGTCATCGGTCAACCTTGAGAGAGGCTTTTCAACGCTTCGACTTTCGTTACGTGACCGAAGAACACATCATTGAACCTAAAAAAACTGGATAAGTGCGAATTGGACTCGCGTGCAAAGTGTTCCGAACAATCTATTTTTTTTTTAACATTTTTATTTTAACACCATAGACGTTTATAGGTTTTCCTGTAATCTATAGGTAAATTAATGTTGTCTGCATCTTTTTCCATAATTTTAGGCTCAGTAGTTTCGGAGATAAGAGGTATGGTAATTATTCATAAAATTTCTTGAATAACTTCAAACTTTATTCATTAAATTATAAAAAAAATACAATATTTGATACCCTCACAATATAAACCTTTCTCCTCATATATCACACAGTACAGTTTGATAATCTTTCCTTTTTAATTTTCTAATTTGTCCCCTAAAAGTGACCTCCATACTCAACATTTATTTATTTACGTAAAACATCACGGACGTTAATATGTGTACCAAATTTCAACAGAATCGGTCCAGTAGACTCGGAGAAAATTGGCTATGACAGACGGCCAGACAGACAGACACCCGAGTGATACAATAAGGGTTCCGTTTTTTACGGATGTTCGGAACGCTAAAAAAGTGCAATAATAATAAATATTTAACACTAAAAAAACTTTTTTACAAAAAATAACAGCCGAAGGCAATAAAAAAAAAACTGGCCAAGTGCGAGTCGGACTCGCGTGCAAAGGGTTCCGAACGAATTTATTTTTTTAACATGTTATTTTAACACTACAGACTTCTAATAGTCCTTCACAACATCCTGTAATCTTTAGGTAAAGATCTATTATCTCCATTTTTTTTTTTCAAAAATTTAGGCTCAGTAGTTTCGGAGATAAGGGGGGGAATGGTCATTTTTCGTCTAATTTCTTGAATAACTTCTAAACCATTTATTTTAAAATTATGAAAAAAATATAGGTAAAACCCTCACAATAAGCCCTTTTATTTGATATGTCACACAATATTGTTCAAAAAACTTTTATTTTTTTATTTTCTAGTTTGACTCCCAAAAGTGTACCCCATACTAAAAAATATATAATTTACGTAACGTGTCCGTGTTTGGGTCATAGAAGTTCATATGTGTACAAAATTTCAACAGAATCGGTTCTGTGGATCCGGAGAAAACTGGCTGTGACAGACGGACAGACAGACAGACAGACAGACGGACAAACAGACAGACAGACACCCGAGTGATCCTATAAGAGTTTGTTTTTTTATTTCGGAACCCTAAAAAACCACAAAGTATAACATAACTTTAATTTCGGAAGTTGGTGTTAAAATACGAAGAAACAAACAAAAACACAGAATAAAAGTTTTTTTTCATTTTACACCTAACAACACCATTGGAAAGTCGCAGGTAAGCAAAATATGCAATTTCGTTTACTTGGATGACAAACCAAACGCGTCATCTAAGTAAACGTATGCCAGCTAAAAGCCAAACTATTAAATCGATTTTGATGAAATTTATATGGGACCAATCGAGAAGTATATAACAAGAAATTTTAAATTTGAAAAATTTCTTGTTTTATGTTATGAGATATGACGGAGTTGATGAGATAACAAACATTAAAAAAATACAACTGAATTGAGAAACTCCTTTTTTTGAAGTCGATTAAAAATATATTAGAAAACCTTCCATACATCCCTATCCAATAATCTCATGTGAACATAAAGGTATGGATAAAAGGACGATCCTTGACGCTTCACAATTTTTTACGCTATCCATGACAAAGAATTATAAGGGACACTTGTCACTGTAGCGTTAACCCTTTATGTACTTCCGAGTATATCGGGGTCCTAATCTTTTAACATCAATAATTATACTATAGAATCGTTTGTTTTGGTACTGTTTTCTTTTATTTATCATACACCTTTGTATAGAGATAATCTTTATCGATATCGCTTCTAACTCAAGTATTTAAGTTGTGTGGAATGACCATTGTTTAAAAGTTTCTAATAACGCTAGGTATGGGTTGCAATGGCATAAAAACTTCGTAGTTTAAGGCATAGAATTTATTCGTGATAGTTACTCTATTAATTAATCAATTCTTAATAGTACGCTTAGTTGACACTTCGTGTGACCCAAGGGCTGGCTTTTACCTCGGACAGAGGATAAACATTGCCATACAACGTGGCAATGCCGCCAGTCTTTTGGGTTCACTTCCATTGGACAGCGATGCAGATGATTTTTTTGACGCCATATTTTAGTTAGGATTTTTTATTTTTATATGGTACCAACACTGAAATCGCGAAAAAAATATCGACTCCTCCATAAATTTCTGTGCGCACAACTTGACAAAATGTACTGGACAGCTGATTTTTTTTTCGCGATTTCGTGTTTGGTCCCATAGTAAAAGTTGTTCATAATGATGAGTACAATGACCCCTTAAGAGGTATTGCGTTTATTCTGTTATACGTTGTATAGTTTGTTATAATAAATAATTAAGTAGGTATTATTAAATCTACTATTACTTAAAATAAAGTTTGAAATATGAACCGGTTGGTATATGTTGGCAGCAGTGGTTTTATTAAAGAGGAATCATTATTTCCGGATATGACAGATGTCGAAATAAAACAAAAGAATAATTGATACTATGATTAAGATAGCGTGAAATCGGAGTACGAAATACTATATTTTTACCGCGGCTTCATCCATGTATTTTGCACAGGAACCAAGCAGGCGGCGACGCCCGCTCCTGCTTGCTGCGCCTGCTACCAGAACCAATCTGCTGGCGAGAACTCCTCTCACTAGAGCCATAAGGGTGGTGAATGAGGTTCACGAGAGGGTTGATATTGTGATACATCCTCCTTGGATGGCTCACCCTCCGGGAACCTCCGTCAATTTAATAATTAAAAAAGCTTTAGAAGAATTAGGAATTTAGAATAGGTTTAAATATTGACATAAAAATGATTGATTTGTTTTTAAGACAGTTCTGTAAAAGTTTTTCTTGAGAGCACCAGCTCAATATAATAATCTCTTAAATCGCTTAAAGGCTGTTTTATTGAATCGATTCCGGGGGCGTTCCAGAAGCCCTAGTGGTGTGCCCTACATGTGGCGGAGGCGCCGGGTACTTAATAAATAGAAAAGTACGTTTTTCGCGTATACAGGGCGTACACTGTATAAAGATAATTTCCCGTATGCACTGCGTAAAAAGTGCATGATGAACTTCATTTTATAGTGATGCTCAGGCGAAATTTCTACGCCTAGATAAGTATAAAGATAAGTGGTTTTTATTAAATAAATATAATTTAGCAAGATGGCGAAAGTAGTATCCTTCACGGGTACGGGTTCCACCTGCTCGTTCGACGATTTCTTTACACAGTTTCGCCAAATCGCAGCCATTAATAGATGGCCGGAGAGTGATTTAGCCCTCATTATGGGTGCTTATTTGGACGGCCCGGCCCTAGCTTTTTTCAAATTTACGTACAAAGAAGGGGTGTCATTTAAGGTGATTTGCGACAGCCTGAAGTCTGAATTCCCATCAGGAATAGATTTTGTTGAGAAATTCTACAATGCGCGTCAAGACACTAAAGAAGACATAGTCGCATTTTTCTATAGACTGGCTGATTACGGATTACAGTCCGGAATTACCGACGAAAAGATATTCATTAAGATTTTCTTGAAGGGTATAAATATGCATTATAAATTAAAGCTGGGGACCCGATTATATAACTCAAAAGCTGAGTTGCGTGCCACCATTGACCAAATAAAAGAAATATTTGAGGAGACACAGCCCGACCGGGCAAATTTTTCGTTGCACCCTCCGCGGGTCAGTTTTGATCATTTTCCAGCCGGAAGTCAGAGATACCCAACTTCACCGAGACCAACGAGCCCGGGGCAGACTGCTGCAAGATCGACGCCAAACCTAGCCGGTGATACGGATACGTATCACACTCCGAGGTATAATTTGCGGCCGAGACGTCGGTTTGATAATAGAAATAACCGTTTTCCAATTACCCCCAGCTCAAGAAGCCCACGTTCTGATGGCCACCCAAACGCGGAAGGGCACAGTCGATAAATAATGAAGTGGAGTTGCAGGCTGTGTCCGAAAGAGATCAACTCCTAAAGAAAAATAGCAAATGCGGTGACCTCAATCCATTTATTAACATTACAATAGATAATCAAGCCTGTTCTGCTCTGATAGACACCGGAGCATCAATTTCGTGTATATCAGATCAATATGCGTTGAATCTCAATCTAAATCATACCAGTGACAAGGCAAATCATTTTGTGAAGTCAATATCGGGATCATGCTTAGAAGTTGTCGGGAAAACGACGATAAGTTTTATAATGGACTCTAGTGTCTTTGTGAATGATTTCCTGATTATTAAAAACATTAACCAGAAATTGGTCCTGGGACAGGATTTCTTTCGTAAATACGAAGCAGTTATCGATTTTTCTAATGGGTGTATTACTTTAATGGGAAGATGTTGTATAAATTTTCACAAATGTACTGAACAAAATGCTATGTCAGAATCGCAAGCGGTGTGCCATGACCATAATAATGAAATAATTCCAAATAACAACATTATGAAGGTTCGTGGATCTAAGGGAGAAGGGAGTTTTAATTCTGTATCGGAAACTGACTATTTATATTTTTCGAATTTAGTTAAAAACTGTGATGATAATTTTTTATCGAAAGTAGCTAATGCTGATGTAATTAATGAACTTGATGTTAATTTAGGTTTAAGCTCAGAGAAAAGAAACAGACTGAGAACCCTTCTTACCTTATACAGAGATAACTTCGCTTTTAAAGCCTCTGAATTAGATAGTTGTAGCATAGAAGAAATCACTATTAGAACTGTAGATGATATACCAGTTCATCACCCACCATATAAGGTTTCACCCAAGCAGCGAGACATAATAAATACACAAGTCAAGGAAATGTTGGCTAATAAAGTTATTCGGGAATCCAGAAGTGCATATGCATCCCCGGTAGTACTGGTGCAGAAGCCAGACCAGTCGTGGAGATTTTGTATAGATTATAGGAAGTTGAATGAAAAGGTGATAACAGATAGCTATCCATTACCGATTATTGAGGATATTATGATATACCTATCGGGAGCCAAATATTTTGCAGATTTAGATCTAAATTCAGGTTATTGGCAACATAGATTGTGTGAAGAAGATAAGCATAAAACTGCATTTATTACTTCTTCAGGTTTATATGAATTCAATGTTTTACCTTTTGGACTTAAAACAAGTCAAGCTGTTTTCCAAAGAGTCATGGACAAAGTACTGGCTGGAATAAAATATAAAAAGGCCATTTGTTATGTAGATAATATTTTGGTTTGGGGAAATAGTTTTGAGGAATTTATTGAATCGTTAGAAGAGATTATGTTACGTTTAAAGAAAGCAAATCTTACCTTAAAACCAAGCAAGTGTAGTTTTGGGTATAGTAAAATTTCAGTCTTGGGACATGAGATATCAGGAGATGGTGTCAGACCCGATAATAAGAAATTACAATCTTTAAAAACTTTGAAAACACCAAGAAACGCAAAGCAAGTTAAATCCGTCTTAGGGTTGTTTTCATACTATAGAAAGTTTATTAGTGATTTTGCACAGATTGTATTACCACTAACAAAGCTTTTAAAAAAAAATAAAGCGTTTGTTTGGGGTAGTAAGGAAGAAGAAGCATTTCGAAAGATTATAAAGATAATGGAATCACCACCTATTCTGCATTTTTATTCAACTGATAAAAACATGGTCACTAGGTTGTATGTAGATGCCAGTGATGAAGCAGTTGGTTGTTGTCTCATGCAAGGTGAAGAGGTAATGTTTCCTATTTCATATGCATCAAGGAAGCTAAGCGATGGGGAAAAGAAATATTCAATCACGGAGAAAGAATGTCTTGCTTTGGTATGGGCATTGAATTATTTCAAACATTTTCTTTGGGGTTTGACTTTTCAGGTGATGACTGACCACAAAGCCCTATGTTGGTTAAGGAGCAGAAAGGATATGAATGGAAGGTTAGCTAAGTGGTCGCTGTGTATCCAGGCATATGATTTCAACATAGTGCATTGTGCAGGGAAGGACAACGTCATAGCAGATTTTTTGAGTAGGAATCCCTTAGCCGAGGAAAAGGAGGAGGAATCAAAGTTGTCCGAGAAAAAGTTAGAGGACGGCATGCAGTTGTATAGGATAGAGGTTGTGAGGATGCGAGAAGAGCAGCTGCGAGATGAGTTTTGTAGAGGTTGGTTTGATAAACTGGCAGCTGGTAGTGGAAGTACACTCAAAGGTTTTAGTGTCATAGATGGTGTATTATGTAAACAAGCAAGGAGATTGAATAGGGTTCGAGAGTTGATAGTGATCCCAGGTTGTTTGCTGAAGGAGATATTAAGGGAATTGCATGATGATCCATGGTCAGGTGGTCACTTAGGTCTAGCCAAGACGTTAGGTAAATTTCGAGCAGGATATTACATAAAGGATGCTGAGAGGAAGATAGATAAATATGTGAGAAGTTGTCGGTTATGTCAGGAGCGCAAGAAATGTAAGCAGTTGGCACAGTTACAGCCAGTCCAGGTGAACCATTTGATGGAGAAAGTAGGCATTGATGTTCTAGGGCCTTTTAGGAAGTCGATGAAAGGTAATCGGTATATTATCGTTAGTGTAGAATATGCTACGAGATATGCAGTCTGCAAGGCGGTTCCTAGAGCGACGGCACAAAGAATTAGTGAGTTCCTAATTGAAGAAATCTTCTGTAGGTATGGTGGTGTAAAAGAAATAGTGTCGGATAGAGGGTCGGTTTTTACGTCACACTTGGTGAAGGACACTGTTGAATTCTTCGAGGCGAAGTCACGCTTCACCACAGCATTTCACCCCGCATCGAACGGTCTGGTCGAACGTTTTAACCAGACTTTAACCCAAATGTTGTCCATGTATGTTGCTACGGATCAGAGAAATTGGTGTAGCTATGTTCCTCTCGTGTGTTTCGCGTATAATACCAGTAAGCAGTCAAGCACCAAGATTTCACCTTACGTATTATTATATGCTACGGAACCATCATTTCTTACAGATTTAACGATAAATATTGGGGAACAGCATCAATCATTAGATTTTGTAGGACGTCATAGTCTGAAAAGTCAGCTGTCACGATGTGCCATAGATAATATAAAAAAGGCGCAGGTCCGACAGAAAGCTATTTATGATAAGAAGGCGAAAGTCAGGAATTTTGTAGTAAATCAATTGGTAATGGTTTATACTCCTAGGCGACATATAGGTAGAAGCACGAAACTTTGTAGGTTGTATAAAGGACCATACAAAATTGTTAGGCGGGTTTCAGAAGTAAATTATGTGATAAGTAAACCTAACAACAGGAGATTCAGAGATATTGTCCATGTGAATAGGTTGAAACCATTTTACGTTAGACTTTAAAAAAAAAACGGATCTATGGTAGGAAAATATGATGTCAAATCAAATGTCAATACTATAATCATTTTATGTAAACAAAACATTATTTTAGTTTGGGTATGTTGAATAGTTTATTAATCGGTTTTTCTTTTTCATGTGATGTTGGAATACGGATGATGATAGACTACTTCGATGATGCTGCCGGGTGGAGAAGAGAAGGTCGCGAGTAATAACGATATTTAGCTAGGCTGAAGTTATTCCAGTTTTATATTTGTATTAAGGTTTCAGCGTCCACTGTAACGCAATTGAAGGACTCCATGGGCGGTGATACCAACTTTGCATACGGGGCATAGCCTTCGCAAGGGGTGGCAAGTTGTCACCATTGGTTGAGCTGTTCGATGGAGGCAAATAGTTTCAATTCGTATATTTTCTAACAGACTTTGAATTACTGGAGTGAGTTCGATGTTAGGAGTTAATTCTTTGACAGAATAGACCTTCGCTTCTTAACCGTCTGGCTGCCGCGTAGACTAGTTAGGGTAGCTTTCGAGAGGTCAATCCCTTGTGGATGGATGTGATTTGTCACATCATTTTGTTTACGTTTGGCGGTGTGCTGCAGATTTTAGGGGGGTTTTACTGCAGCAGGGTTTCAGCATGTCTGCGTTATTGTCCAGCGTAAATGGCGCATAAGAATTTAAAAGTATAATGCTTATCGCAGGACATGACTGAAGCTGCTTCTAAAGAAGCATATGCCCCCCTGGCAGCGAATATTCCCCCCATAGGCAGGAACTCCTGGTTAGGGATAGGTAGGTGCTTAACTCTTCCAAAGCTTGGAATAAAAGATTACTTTCCTAGTATCTTCTATTCGTGAGGGCGTAGCTCATGTGATACATCCTCCTTGGATGGCTCACCCTCCGGGAACCTCCGTCAATTTAATAATTAAAAAAGCTTTAGAAGAATTAGGAATTTAGAATAGGTTTAAATATTGACATAAAAATGATTGATTTGTTTTTAAGACAGTTCTGTAAAAGTTTTTCTTGAGAGCACCAGCTCAATATAATAATCTCTTAAATCGCTTAAAGGCTGTTTTATTGAATCGATTCCGGGGGCGTTCCAGAAGCCCTAGTGGTGTGCCCTACAATATACTGTGGTGCAACTTTAGTGAATTCGCAAAAGTTGCATTATATATTAAGTTATAGTGATTAATATTAAGAATAAAGTTTATTATTTTATAAGATGTACGGTTTGTAAGGCCACTCTATCGCATTGGATCGCTGATCTGTAATGATAGTTTAGGCAAGATTTGCATAAATATATAAATGCATTTTTCCGAGATAACACTCATCAATAGGGTAGCTTTTAACCATCAAAATTAAATAAACGGATTAATAACAACTGCATGAAATTACCTCTAACAAACATTTTGGGGTTTAATCTTGATATATATATTTTCAAACCATATGATTATTATTGATATATCTAGCCCAAACTGTGCCACAGCTGGGCAAAGCCCTCCCTCCATTCTCCCAACTTTACTTTTTTAATTTAATTTGTCTGTGGTAAGTTTGAATTTAGAATCTGCTTATCTGCAGATACTGAAATAAAAGTGTCAGTTTCAGTGTCAAAGTATAAAAGGATTACCTACATTTGAAAGTCCTGGCAACATTTGAGTCTCAACGTCCCTTAAAAGGAGAAGTACTAGTACCAAATTCCTTTTGGATAAAAATGGGCCAGTGTTTGAGAATCAAAAGTTCTGAAGCGAAAAGGATCCAGTGAGCAAATCCGTACTTTTCAAATATCAGGATTCGTACAATCCGTAGAGTTACAAATTCACATTCAAACTCGTTCAAGCCAAGTAAAATAAAAGTGAAGCTTATTTTCCTAAAGGACAGTTTTAAAATGTGCCTTACTTAATATTGTTTTTGTTAGGTATATTTTAAAATAATAATAATATTATATTATAGGATAATATGTAAATAAAATGAAAAAAGGTTATAAATGTCAAAGTGATTTTTATTTGTTTTCTACGTTATTACGTCTAAATCACGAACCGATTCTGAAGAATTTTTGTACATAAATAGATGGGACCTTAGAGACGCTTAAATATAGACTACTTTAACCAGAACTAAACCGCGGACAAAAGCTAATATTGTTAGTTAAACAGGCGTTATGTTATGGTATGTACTAGACATTTTCGTATCATGTAGGTACAATAGGGTCAATGATTAAAAAATCGAACATATTTCCAAAAAATATTGGATACGTATTTTTGATGTGATAACGTCTTATAAATCGATGAACGCCGGCTACACGCACGAAAAAGTGTTACGTTCCGTCTGAGTCGAGCGTGCAAGCGAGAGCGCGGAACAAGCGATACAGAGGCACGATCGGCCTAAGCGATCGGCTTGTTTGTTAGAATTCAATTGTTTTCTTATGACGTTATCACGTAAAATAATCGTACGTAAACCGACTTTACAGACAACCAATTTTTTTTCGATACAGTGTGTTGAAAACTCGAGTGCCGCCATATTTTATCTTCATCTTTTTTATTAATTTGAAAAAGCAAAAAATACATGTACCTAAAATATGTTTCGATAATCTAACTGACGACTAAATAGCATATATTTTTTTATCTGGAATCATCCCACTTTACTTGGATTTTCCACGAAATTATGTCAATATTAAATACTACATTTTCAACCTACGCTCTAAAACAGCCGTTCAAATATACACACAGACTAATCTAAAATAAACAAAGTTTTACCAGTAACATAACTGCCTATCCGAGACTTAGGTAACAATTTTCAGCCAAATTTAGCCCCTCTGGATCAAGATAAACTTATCAACGTTGACGCCGGGTAACCCTGGTGAGCGAATTTACAAACTGAGGGGTCGCGGTAACGATATTTCTTCATATAAACCTATAGGCTTTAACCA
Organism: Lacanobia wlatinum; assembly: GCA_947578705.1. Classification (NCBI taxonomy): domain Eukaryota; kingdom Metazoa; phylum Arthropoda; class Insecta; order Lepidoptera; family Noctuidae; genus Lacanobia; species Lacanobia wlatinum. The sequence goes on along the minus strand of OX388044.1, from coordinate 6,170,965 downwards.
CACAAATATTACAGAAGATCCAACTTCACCCAACAGACAAAAACAAGCGCATGCACACAAAGACGCATTAGTATAGCGCTCACAAACAAATGCATGTCGCGAGTGCGCTTGCACGTGAAGCATGTCTATGTGTGCGTGCGTTTGCGCTCGTTGTATGGAGTCGACCTTCTGTACTAAATAATGTGCCTTTATTTGCTTGCTCAAACTGTCGTCAAGTGAAAAGGGTATTTGAAGTAAAAATTGATACTGGAGGTCAAAATATTATGAATAGCAAATGTTTAAAGAAAGTTAATGGTGATAGTCTGACCTCTTACATAGTTATTCCATCCTGTCTGCCTTGTCGAAACTATTCGGGAGGTTAGTTCATAGCTAAATTTATCCGATATTTCATAATATCATAATATAACAACAGCACGGTTTTGTGAAACGGCGATCGACAAACACTAATCTTTTACTGTTTTCAAGTTTTTTGTTTGATAACGTTGAGAGCCGTGTACAAGTGGATGCAGTGTATACTGACTTCTGTAAAGCTTTCGATAAGGTAGACCATGAAATACTTCTCAACAAAATTTCTTTCAACGGTACCCGCGATAATCTTCTGAGATGGTTTGCTTCTTATATTATCAATCGGAGTCAGATGGTTGTAATCAATGTTTACCGAATTAAATGATCACCGAATGAAGCCGCTCTGGCAGACGTTTTTACATGTCAAAGTAAAAATCGGAGGACATCCCGATGAAATGCATCTGGAGTAACTGCTTTTCAATACATGAATTTATGTATTTGAATACATAAATTCATGTATTGAAAAGCAGTTGCAAGAAGTCACGAGTATTGGAATGTATCTGACGTCTAAGAATTTCCATATATCAAGAGTACCGACTATGATTATGACTATGATTTAGAGTACATGAAGAGATTATTAGGTACGCGTGGTGATATGAATTATTGCATCTATGTAAGTAGGAAAATGTTTGTATTGTTTTTCTGTAGATACTAGTCTTTTGATAAATATCATATACCTAGCCTTTTCCCAACTATATTGGGGTCGGCTTCCATTCAAACCGGATTCCGCTGAATACCAGTATTTTAGGTGGAGTGACTGCCTATTCGAGCTCCACAACCTAGTAACTCATGGCAAGACGAGAGTCAGATTTTCTGGCTTCTTACAATCCGTAACGGCTGCCAAAGATCTATAAATGACAGCCAGGACCAACGGCTAAACCGTTGGTCCTGGCTGTCATTTATATGCTTTCCGAGGCGCGGATGAGTATCGGTATGTTAAGATTGTCACCCACCCACAGACCAACCTCGGCAAGCATTTCTTTATCTTTAAGATCGATCCCTGTGGCTGTTGTTATTTAGCTACGAGCTCCAGGAGTCTAGATAAATGGAAACACTAAAAATAGTTACATGACTTTTTTACACAAAATAAATTATTTGGGTACAGTGGCGGTCTCACCCCTGACAGTTTTATTTAACAGACAACCTTTAAATAAACCGGTTAGGAAAATTATAAAAAACTAACTTTTGCCCGCGACTTCGTCCGTTTTTTTCCATTCCCGTAGGAATTTCGGGAAATTCTTCTTAGTGCTCCCCTACTACAAGGAACCTACATGCCAAATTTGAACGTCAGAGTTTTATATAAATATTTTATATCACCAATCACTTGAGTTAGGCATCGCATAGGTATAGACAAAATATCATTGTAATCAACTTCTGGATATCATAATTTTAATATTTTTAATTTAATAACTCGACACACACACAAATTGACAGTAATAATAATCAATTATGTACAAGCGCCTATAAGAAGGCGACAGGGAAAGAATTCAAGAATCCGCAATGCTGTCAATAAGAAAACTGTCCAGGACACTGGCCAACTGGTCACACTGAGTGGCAATGCTGATGCTTTGACCAAAGAAAAATCCAGCCTTTTGGTCACGTGATGTGTCAAATTACCGTTTAGTGATGTCCTAAAATTATTTCGTTTGTTCTTTTTTAGGGTTCCGTACCCGGAGAGTAACTAACGGAACCCTATTACTAAGCATCCACTGTCCGTCCGTCCGTTCGTCCGTATGTCTGTCAGCAGGCAGTATCTCAAGAACCGTAATAGATAGACAGTTGAAATTTTCACAGCGTATCTTAGTATTCCCGCTATAACAACGAATAATACAAATTTTAATAAAATAAAAATTAACCGTGACTTCCATACAAGAAACGTGTTTTTTTTTTTCATTCTGTGGTACGGAACCCTTCGTATGAGAGTCCGACTCGCACTGGGCCGGTGTTTTAGATAGCACACAATCCTCAGCATTGAGCATAAATGACGCAACGAAGAGAGAGATGCTACATAGCTGAACCGCTATATTTAGTGTGGAGGGGAGTTTGTTGGCCACTTCTTCACCACAGCTAAAACACTAGGAAGTGGTGACGGGCGGGCGTTTTGGGGGACTGTCTTTTGTAAAACTTGACGTTCAAAAAGTGCTGGCTCTCAGCCTAATTTGAATAAACGACTTTTGATTTTTTTTTACCACGCGCAAAAGTTCTTTATTCAACGAAGGTGACAAAAGCAAGCAAAGCAAGAATTTTTGGAAACCCATCCCTAAAAGGGGTAACAAAGCGGATAAAAGTTGGTGTAAACGTTTGTCACAAGCTCGTCACGTGAACACATCCCAAAATATAACTTAAACAGCCCCGTTTCCAAGGAAGTGAAGTTGGTATGTAGGTAACGTTTTGCCGTTATGAAGTATTTCATAATGAATTGGGGGTTGCCTAGTAACGTTAGGGCAATCGGGCCGAAGAAATATTTACATACAAGTTAGAGACTGTTTATCCATAGTTAAGTACGCAATTTGATGTGTTCTTGGTTTGTCGAAACGGCTTTAATCATTGTTTTAACAGTTTGTACTAGACATGTCTACTAGTCTACTATCGAACATAATAATTACTTAGTTGTTTGTTGTAAACATGTTCCATTAATGGGTTACTCATTACCCATTTTAACATACCGAGTCTCCTCCATGTCTTGAAAGTACAGTCTCGGCTATCTCTTCTGTATCTTATATGGTGTACATAATAAAGAGTATTCTATTCTATTCCATTCCATTCCGTTCCGTTCCATTCCAGTCCGTTCCATTCCTTTCCATTCCATTCCATTCCGTTCCGTTCCGTTCCGTTCCGTTCCATATCGTTCCATTCCGTTCCATTCACAGGCACAGGCTTACCTGCTAACAGACAAAGCTTAAAATTTCAAACGAAACGAGAAAAAATGTGGTCGAAGCCTTGTGATTCCTGAGGACATACCGCGTCACATCCTGCTCAACATGTGGTTAGTTTATGCACTAAAAGATTATAAATAAAATAAAAACAATAGGGTATTTTCCGATGACCTAGAACTATGTAATTTGGCAACTAATACCGTCTTATTCTAAAAGTATAGGGAAAAATCTGAAAACTATACATTTGAAATTAAATCATAAAAAATATAGTCTTTATTTAAAATACCTAAACTATTTATAATAATAGGGAATATGCACGAAAAAAATATTTATTATCTATACAGTTTATCTAAAAATATACACAAATATAATACAAACAGTGAAAATAGAATCAAAATTGCTCGAAAAACAAACGAAATATAATTATTTTAAACAAATATATCTGTCCCTCTCGCGAAAACGCTGTTTCCAGCTGTATAGGCGCCAAGAACTTTGACGTCACAATTCATGTCGGACTTCTCTTTTTAATTGTAAACTTTGAATTTTATAACTTCATCGCTGATGAATGTATTAAAAAATAATTTCATAATCGTTTATTAGAGCTCATAAGTATTTCATTTTGCAAATAAAAAAATCGCATGCATATTCCCTATTACGTACCTATTTTGTACAGAACCCTCGGTGGGCGAGACCGACTCGCACTTGTCCGGTTTTTTCTGTCACAATAATTCATATTATGTATCTTATTCAAGAGCATCTTCTGAATAGGTACTTACTTTTTATATGACAAAAAATATTTTTGTTTCCGAATGAATACTGATCCAGATACAATAAATAGGACAAGACCTTTGTTCTGCTCACTGTTATGAAAAGAAGTAATATTCAGTGCTAAAATAAAACTCACAATAATATAATTTCATATTGTGTCGTTTACATATCACAATTGTCTCTTTTATTCATGTTCGGATTAACCATCCATACGAATATTATATTTATTATAGAAATTCAAAAATCTCTCTGTTTTTGTTTTTATTTTATCATACCGCCGCTCGCTGTCGATCGCTCATCCGATTTTGAAGTAATTTAAGTGAAACGGAGAATGAAAGTCATCACCAACCACTTATTTTAGTCGAAAGACGTCTACTGCCGGACATCGACTGGACATGGAGGGGACCCGCCGTAAGGTAGAGTGTGTTGGAACTGTTATTTTTTACAATATCGACATCTTACTTTGTATACACCACATTCGTCACAAAATAAATAATTTCTGATTTCTGGACTCTAGTCGGTAACTCTTGGGCCTTTCTTCATACAAACGCATTCAGCTGTTTTTTTTTCGTGGATAATGCTGCTAGAGCAATGATTTTTTTCCAAAAAATCTAGATCGAATTAATACGTGCCTATTTAATTTTTTTTTTACTTAAAGAATTATACAATCCAAAAACCCGAAAAAATAGCCCGTTTTTACCGCCATGTTCAAACGACTATCAGACAAATTTGGTAAGTTTTTAACAAAATAGAAAACAAAAGAAGCATTTCATTTATTAATTTTTTATATATAATTTTTATAGTCCAGTTTGAAGAAGAAAAAAGCGGAACACAAAACGTACTTTGGTCGAGGTTTTTATAGGTAAAATCAGCCTCGGCTGTAGTTATCGCTTTCGCATTTTCGCAGGACGCAGCGCGACGGCATCGGCATTAGTTTCTTCAAATACCTATTTTTCTAATTCCCCGGGACTAAAGTCTGAATTTTATTTTATGAGAAGTGCGTAAATTTGCGTATATTTTGAGACAACTCAGACACTTGGCAGATAGCAAGACACTGATGATGGTTTACTTTTCATTAATTCAGTCTATAGTAAACTATTGTATTAGCTCATGAGGCGGCGTCGACAAAACAAAGTTGATAGGAGCGAGCCCAGAGGCTGATTTTGAAGGTTGCTTTCTTTAAGCCTAAACTAACTAACTTTTAGATAGCAGCTAGTCTATTATGTAAATAACTATTTCGATATCGAGCTACACCTGAGTGACAAAGCTCACAAAGTGAGCTTTATTACACAACATAAGTCTTATACAAATGGGAATTACATACCTCACCTCGGATTCCGCTGTCGAGATACTTACAAAATAGCACTACTGTTCATACTATCGACCGCCCTTCGACGGCATAAAGACACATCAGTGTTTCTAGCTCAGGAACGATTAACACGAGAAGGTATTATACCGTTTGCAAAATCTATAAGACTATAAAACCAGATTTGCATTATAATTATATAACTTTTTTGGAACTAGATTATACAATCAAATTAATAAATCTAAGAATATCTTTAATGATAACACGCGCTAATGTAAAAAAGAGGTGGCTTCGTGGTTATGTGGAAATGGACTATAAAAAAACTGAAGAACTCCTGGAAATTAAAAAATGCAATATTTAAATATAAACCATTCTTCCTAAGCATACTAATAACAAACACAACAACAACAACAACTACACACATCAAACACAACAACAACAACAATAACACACAAACACACAATAACTTTCACAGACATTCACTACACACTACACCTCACTCATCATACACTCATCACAAGACACATACCCTGTTTCAATGCTCACACACTCACTCACTCTTTTAATATATTTATAATAACAAGTACCTAGCTATAACTTGTGAGATGTTTATTTATTAGTTTTTGTCAATTTTGATTTAGGAAATTTTAAATGTTATTATCATAATTTTGGCGCATAACTACGTTTATTTTATATCATCTCAAGCATTTAGGTGGGGACCTGGTCTCTTAAAATTCAGACTTCGGCTTAGTTTAGGCACCAGTCTCCCACAAATAAAATATTGTTTCAATTACTACCTATGACATTTCTAATAATACTTACCTACCTACTTAAGTCATCATGGTCGGAGATGAGTTCCTGTATTTTGTTAGTATTAAGTTTTTCATTTGTTTTATTTGTGGACGAGAGAAATATATGACTCCTCTCCTCCTCTTTCTTTCTCTCTGTCTCTAAGTGTCATTGGGTTTTTCCGATAGGAATTTCTCTGTGACAGCCCGGAGTTTAGTAGTTGGGGTGTGACACCCCCGTGACTCGGAAAGCACGATAGGTCGTTGGTCCTGCGTCAGATCTCTCTCCGGTCGTGGCTCTCATATTCTGATGGGACGGCTGCCATCAGAATATGAGAGTGATGGAAAAGGGAGTGCACCTGTGTTTTCGAACACACTTCTGCACTATAATATGTCCCGCACCGATGGCTATAGTCTCGGTTGAGATTGGCCGAAATGGCCGAAATCGGTCAGGAGGACTATATACATATGTATCTAACTCCCACGGACTTTAACTGCCCCCGGGTTCGTTTGCCTTGTGACCAGGTGGTTGTGGGTTCGATTTCCCCGGGAAAGTATACTTTGTAAAGTTGTTTTCCAGTTTGCTTACGACAATGCAGGCTTGAATAACCGGATTGTCTGATTAAAAAGATGATTCCGTGCTTCGGAAGGCACATATAAGCTGGTGGTCCCGGCCGCCAAATGGCGGTCGTCAAATAAACCATGTCAGACCCCTTTGAGGTGGTTTAGAAACTCTGACACTAGGGAGTATGGGGTCATTAGACTTTACAGTCCACATGATAAAAAGAAGCACATGGACGTTAACAAATCATCAGACCGCATAGTAAGAGGCCTTTTAACGACAAATACGTGTCCGCTACTCCAGAACCTCCAGCCTCATCGAATATGCGTTCTGGGAACAATGAGCTCTGCCAACTCTCAATTAAGAGTGGTAATAGATTATTTGACTTAAATCTAAATGAATGAATCGGGTAATTAATTGAAAGATGTACTAACCCATTTTTTCACAATAAATATTATTGTGAAACCATAACATAAAATCGATAGTAAAAAAAATCAAGGTCAAAATCGGTTCTTCCGTTTGGGAGCTATGATGCCACAGATACACACACACACACACACAGAGAGAGAGAGAGAGAGAGAGAGACACGTCAAACTTATAACACCCCGTCGATTTTGCGTCGGGGGTTAAAAACAAGTGCGAGTCGGACTCGCGTGCAAAGGGTTCCGAACGAATTTAATTTTTTTAACATGTTATTTTAACACTACAGACTTCTAATAGGTTTTCCTGTAATCTTTAGGTAAAGATCTATTATCTCCATTTTTTTCAAAATTTTTGGCTCAGTAGTTTCGGAGATAAGGGGGGGGAATGGTCATTTTTCGTCTAATTTCTTGAATAACTTCAAAACCATTTATTTTAAAATTATGAAAAAAATATAATTAAAACCCTTACAGTAAGCCCTTTGATTTATATGTCACACGATATTGTTAAAAAAACTTTTTTTTTTAATTTTCTAGTTTGACCCCCAAAAGTGACTCCCATACTAAAAATTTAATAAATTATGTAATGCGTCCGTGTTTGGGTCATAGAAGTCCATATGTGTACCAAATTTCAACAGAATCGGTCCAGTGGATCCGGAGAAAACTGGCTGTGACAGACGGACAGACAGACAGACAGACAGACAGACAGACAGACAGACAGACAGACACCCGAGTGATCCTATAAGGGTTCCTTTTTTTTTCGGAACCCTAAAAATAGAGGAATCACACGCTTTTAAGGTCATTCTTCTATCCTTGTCACGTAAAATGTCGTTAGTACTGGATAGCGCAAATTCAGTTTTGCGTGACTGGCGAGTGACGCCACACGAAAATAGTGCTATCTCTATTTATTGTAGATTTTCATTCGCTCACACCTCCGTCATTTGTTGACATTTTTGTCTATAATTTTTTTACTGCAATATAATGTAACAAAAAACAGTAAAATACTATATTCTTTAGGCCACAATTAATATCATTGATAACACCATAAAATTACAGGCAATAAAAGTTTATTATACTATCTACCAAATAAATTAAAAATATGTCAAACTAGGTTTATAACGTCATATTACAGAAACAAAGCCGATGGTATCAAGTTAATCAACGACAAATGGAATGAGTCGAATGGAAATTGAAATGATCAAACGATACAATCTTTGTATTGTGAAGTGTCAATTAATATCATGAACCATATTGTTTTATGAATAATTAAGTAATTTCGTATTTGGGAATTGGTACAGTACAACTATTTTCTTAATATCCATCGGCAAACTTCGTCTTTCGTGAGTCGTCGGAATTCTAACAGTTGCCCTTTGTACTTGGTGCAGACCGGGCGCTCTCAATCAACTTGAAAGTTTACAGTTGTTAGTACTCTTTCAAGTTAATGTCAATTATTTTATAAATGGAACGAAAATTCGTTTGTGTTCGGAAATGCGATGATTGCCGAGGGACATTAAGAAAATAGTTGTACTGTACTTGTGTTGCTTATTTCTTTTGTTTTGAGTGTTAAAAGGTTTTTATTCAGCCTATTGTCCCATTGCTACGTAAAGCCCTTACCCAAATACTTCCATGTATTTTTTCCTGAGCCACCTCGAAACAACCCGCGGTGTAGGCGGTGAGGTGTAGGCGTCTAGATCTTCTCGCTACCTTTTTCAAGTGCGGTCTCAACGGCGCCGTCCATTTTGTATTTAATTGTTATTAATACTTCGAGTAGCCGATGGATGCGAGACGCGAAGGACCGGTCGTTGTGGCGACGCTTGGGGGAGGCTATGTCCAGCCGGAGACGTCCTTCGGCTGATATGATGATGATGATAATGATGATGATGAATACTTCGAGCAATCTACCCTACCTTTTCCCATCTAAGTTCGAGTCGGCTTTCAGTCAAACCAGATGCTGCTGAATTTAACATTTTATACTAAGAGTATTTTTATACCCGTCGTAACTTTTAAACGAAAGGTCCGATTTGCATAATTAAAAGTGTATTTTACGTATACATAACCAACCTTAATTACCAAATCAATTAAATGGATAAGAATTAATATCATGATACCAAAATCACCACTATTCCATTCCACCCGGGTTTTGATTGAATAATTTGAACAAAAAGTGGTTATTGAGACTTAACCATAATAGTTAGATATAAACCCTTGCGGACTTTTTTTTGTGAATATTGATGTCCTCTATAAAACTGTAGTACATAACTTTGCTCTATTGTCAATAGTTTCCCCAGTGTACGCGATATAAGGATTTTTTTCGGTATTTTTCTCATACTTTGGATTACATTATCGAAGTTTTCATACGGATCTCTAACTGTTTTGAAAATACTCTATAGCCTATGTTCATCAGGGATAATGTAGAATTCTAATGGTGAAGAATTTTTCAAATCGGTCACGTAGTTTCGGAGCCTATTCAATTCAAACAAACAAATCTTTCCTCTTTATAATATTAGTGTAGATGTAGATGATAGTAACAGTTTTAGTACTTCAATGAAATGGCAATTTTTGTTTGAACGGACTCAATATACCTGACCTTTTCCCAACTATGTTAGGATCGGCTTCTAGATAGAGATATTTTATTCAGGGCATTCAATTCATGTCGATTATTTCACTCTATTTTTGGATAGCTTTTAAGAATCTTTAGTCTATTACTAACAACGTGGGTCAATGCCATTGATATGTTTTGTGTATTTTACAGAAATGTGTTTTTCTGTATGAAATTATCGTTATAAGTATTAAATGCATTGAAAAGACGTTTATAAAACCGGCCACTAAGGACTCTGTACTTACTAAAGAGATGTATATAAGATGAAAATATTACTTTTTATGGATTAAATAAAACCTGTAACAGAATAAACGCAATACCTCTTAAGGGGTCATTGTGCTCATCATTATGAACAACTTTCACTATGGGACCAACACTGAAATCGAGAAAAATAATCGACTCCCCCATACATTTATGTGCGCATACCTCGACAAAATGTACTGCACAGCTGATTTTTTTTTCGCGATTTCGGGATTTGTCCCATAGTAAAAGTTGTTCATAATGATGAGTACAATGACGCCTTAAGAGGTATTGCGTTTATTCTGTAACACGTGGTATAAATACAATCCTAATATATAAAATTCTTCCGTTACTGACTGATTGAGTGACTGACAGACAAAGCACAGGCGAAACTACTGGGCGTCGGAAGCTGAAATTTGGCATGTAGGTTCCTTGGGGAGTGTAAGGAAGCTCTAAGAGAGTATTTCCAAAATCTCTTACGGGAACGGGATAAAACGGGATATGCGCATACGAAGGTGCGGGCAAAAACTAGTATAATATAAATAGAAATACACACTGTGTGAAAATTTCAACTGTCTACCTATTACAGTTTATGAGATACGGTTCGCTGACAGACTAGTGAACGGAAGTACAGACGGCAGAGGCTTAGCCGGTACTGTAGTGCCTCGGGTATGTTCGCAGAAGCGCGCACGGATTGCTTTCACGCGGTTATGCGCAAGCGCGCTGCGTCCATGGTGAGCAGAGTGCGGGGCAGCTCCAACGCCGTGCTGGCCATGATTGCGGAAGGCTGGATTGTCCTTTCATTCGGCATTGTGCTAACAGGCATGCACAGTAGAGATAACAATTACTGTGTTATTAAAATTTGATTTATTAACCTTTTAAAGTTTTATTAATTGATATTTTACAATTAAATTTATTCATTTTTAATTTATTGACATTTTTAAATTAAATTTACTGACATTTTGAATTTTAATTTATTGGCATTGTTAAATTTAACTTATTAACTTATTGATGGGATTTTAATTTATTGTTCTTATTTTCATTTGTTATTTTATGATTTTTGTGTTGCAATGGGTTGTAATTACCTGAATAAATGAATTTATTATCATTAGCAGTAGGGTTCCGTTAGTAATCCTTCAAGCACTGAACCCTAAAAATCAAGTCGATCTCAATATCTCCTTCGACAAACACAAACACCGTTATCTCTCATGTTTGTCAAACACTCGAAAGGAAAAGTAAATTCTGTTTCACAGAGTTCAGGGAAACACAACTCCCCGATGTATTCTGCTTATGACACGGGTAGGCCTTCAAAATATTTATTAAACGACCCCAGTAGGCTCTTAATTACTTCTAAAGTACGTAAAAACAAACATTTACCCACATGTTTGTAATAAACGATGTTTTAATCATTACTTTGTGTGCTTACGCTCGGATGTTAGCGAAATAATAATGTTATACAAGAATATTATCTCAAGAATATTTCAAAATTAAACATGACTCCTCTATACGGTACTGACTATTGGAATACACACAAGCAAAAAAATATGTACAGGCGTTTATAAAATCTCCTCCTTTTAAGTCGATTAGAAATACAATTTTTTCTTGTTTTTGACATTTAAAAATAAATTGAAATAAAATAGTGTAATGGTGACACGGCGGACATTTTGTGTTTATCTGTCCGTGGAATATCTAGAAGCTCAAACTTGTGACATAAAACGTAATTCACTAAACTGAAAAACATTAAAGACTATGAAAATAATCATTTTCAGCTAGCAAACACCGGCCTCATTTAGGTTAGACTGCTAAGCTTATTTTTAAGTGTTATTTTTAACCTTTTCACAAAATAAAAATAATTTATCATAATCATTATAACTTTTTTTGGCCGCACATAAATCTGTGTCAAAAAAATAACATCGAAATTAAAATATAACGTGACATTTAACTGCCCCTGCTATCGCAACATGATCAGAATAAATTTAAAATAATCTCACGCAATCGGAGGAGAAATCCATTCCTTTGTGTACAAAACCAAATTAAATTTAGTATTCGAATAGATTTTCTTCGTTAAAGAATGCAAGTTCAAATATTTTTCTTTATTCACATCTCTTATTATTCATTGAACCACAGACTAAAATATCTTGTGAATGGAAGCGACGGGTGCTAAGCCAGTGGGCTCTAATTGAGAGATTCCACAAAGCCTATTGAGCTGCCATCCCAGCCAGGTGTAGGTTAGGTTTAAGTAATAAGATTTCATTTTTGGAAATAGCTTCAGAATTAACCGAAAATCGTATTTAGAGTCGCTTATACTTACTAGGTTCCTTATGATACCTATTTAATTAAATTAAATTTTAATTTATTTGTTTCGAACAACAAAATAGACCATTTTCATCTAAGGGGTCATCAGAAAGAACCTAGTCTATGGTAATTTAAACTTTTTTTATCAGTTAGTTTGTTAAGTTTTCACGCCTAAACTGCTAAACTAATTTTGATGAAATTTGGTATAGCGATAGATTAATAGATGTAAGGTTTAGAGAAGGATGTAGGATATTTTCTATCTCGGGAGTACGTACCTTTGAAATAACTTCTGACATTCACGCGAGCCGCAAGCGAAGCCGCTGAAGTTTTTTTGTGGTTTGTGACCACGTAAAGGCTTAAAGGTCTTCTCCTTGATGATGTACCGCCGCTGCAAGGTATCCTAAGCTTTGATAGCTATTGGAGTTTGGATTTGGCCTGACCAGCCTATAGGAACCACAAAACCTAAAAAATGTACATATCTTATGTCACTCTGAGTATTTTTACGAATCTTTTGATACCCCATTCATCAAAATCAGATCAGTAGTTTAAGTGTTACGGTGGAACATACATACATGGACAGCTAAAATCATAACCCTTTCTTTTGCCTTTGCCTTAGTAGGGTAAAAGGGGTCACTATGAATAACTTTTACTATGAGATTAACCCCAAAATCGCGATTGTGTTACTTCAACGACAACTCAGATTTTCTATAGTAACAAGCCGACAGACAAAAGGTCAGTACAATTGTTACTGAACCCTAAAACAGTGTCAGACAGACTTAAAGCAATCAGAAAAGGTTCGCAAATAATTGGCTGATTATTTTAAGTACAACTTTTTTCTAACGAAGATAGAACCATTTCTTTTTATTTCGTCTTATTTTCTCCGACTCAGTCTTATCTTATTAAAGATGATGAGCTGAATAACACTTGTCACGTACTTAATTTCATGACATACTTATTTCAAGGGAGAAGAGCCTTACACACGTTAACGAATAAGGCTTGTTTCACACGTACCACAACCACAACACGTGTGTGGGCGCTAATTTGTATTGAAAAATAAAGGTAAAATTCACACGGACCATATTTTGTTGACGTTATCGACCGCGTGTGTGATACCGACCACATCTTTTCAGTAAATAGAAAGAAAGAATCTACATCTTTTCAGTAAACGAGACGACAGACATAACTATGTCACTAGAAATAGGAACCAATTAATTCAACCAGGTTTCAGACTTGCTAAAGTAGCAACATCTTTCATGGGATATTGTTTAAAGTGTTATAATAAAATATCGCCACATATATTAGAACTGAATGAGACCAAATTTAAAAATTGTTTCAAACGCACACGACGACTAAAGTGCCCAAACTTTGATTAAGATGTGAAAACATTGTTGGACTTGCTGAAGATTGTAATATTATCTTTGCATTGGTATAGACTCAATCTTTTATTGCATTGTATAATGTCAGTCATTAATTATTTCATAACGATTTTTTAAACACTGATTTAAAAGAGTGTCCGTGGAGTTTCTTGCACGTTCTTCTCCATAGGATCTTCTCTTTGGGACGTGCAACTGCCGCGCTGGAGATAGGGTCGGTGAATGCGTTTTGCTGCACAGGAACTTGCTGCTCTTTTCGCTAGCGCGTTAGAATTAGCTTCAACTATTTGACTGATAGACCTTGACTATTCAAAAGTGCCTGTAACTGGTTTATTTGAAATAAAAGATTTTGTATTTGTATCGCAAACATACTCTAACCACAACACAACCACCAGCAACACCACCAACTAGTGGTTGGCCATATCGCAAACACATTCACATTTTGTAAGTCCTACATCGCAACCGCTAGAAGCTGCAGCAACACTATTCACGTGTAACCACAGCTTGACCACCTTTTGTCGCGACGGTGTGGTGTGGTTGTGGTACGTGTGAAACAAGCCTAAAGATTCATTACACACACATTAGTTACGTCTCCGTCTCATAGCTGATCAGTGATCAGTCAAGTCAATGTCACTGTTTGTATGTGAAGATGCGTCGGTCGTGATTTGTCGTGACTGATGGGTGAGGCCGATTTCTTACGACTTCTACTAAAGTATACAACGTGTAAAAAATATCAGCTGTTCAGTACATTTTGTCAGGTTATCCGAACATAAACGTATCGGTAACTTGATTTTTTTGCGATATCAGTGTTTGTCCCATAGCAATAGCTTATTTTTGCAGTAAATTTTTCAGGTATTGCGTTTATTCGGTTATACTTTGTATTTTTTGACGTGACTGACCGACAATTTAGCGCTGACGTAACCGATTTCTGGATGAAACTTTAAGCACACAGATGAATCGAACATTTTACTTTATAAGCACGTAGTAATGTGAAGTTTACGTACATTTTACGCGTAATGCGTAAACTTCACGCCCTTTCGATGCGTAGTGCGTGAACTTTACGTCAAAATTACGCGTAATACAAGCTAAAACATGTTCTCTAAATATGCACGGAAAGCAGGCGCTCGTTTAAATTCATGAGCCGTTTGTACCTATGCATAATGACGGAATATATTGGTCTAATAACAGTACATTCATTAATGTAGCAGAGGTTTGAAAGTAAGTAGACTAACGACATTCTGAAGTGGGTTCGCGTACTGGAAAATGCAGCGAAGCATATAGTACGAATAACAGTCAATCATTAGTGGCAGAGAAGCACATTGTTCGTAGAACGGATAGCAAAATGGCGTCGTAAAAATCTGAAGTGACCACCGCGTACCAAGAGACCAGCGTTGAAAGGCCTCCCACAAGGTGGACTGATGACCTGGTGAGCGCCACGTTAGTTCGTATGCATAAAGCACGTCAAAGCCCATGTCTAGCTGTGGATGTCCGACGACAGGATACATTTGAGTATCAGTTTTTACACTGAGGAACGGTTTATCTAAATTCCATAACCCAGTATCGGGGTAAGGATACTCTTTATTAAGATTGTTGCCAGTTTGTCTGGCTTTTGACTTCCGTAATTGATGTCAAAATGACAGCCACGATCCATAAAGCTGATCATAATCACCGAGATTTTATATTCGTGACAATCTAAGAAATCGGATTTGACAGTAGAACATATTATCTACCATTGCTTTATTAGTACTTACGGAAGAGATATGAAATAAATTTCTTTTGCACTTAGTGGTAAAGCGATCTTCTATCCCTGTCTACTCAGCTGTCAAATACGAATATAGAGAGAAATCCTAATTTCTTCTCTGTCTTAAAAGCTTTCGCATTGCAGTAAAATTAGCAATACATATGTACCATCTTCCAACACAATTTGTATGAATTAACAACCGACATTATCTTTTCATCTAACTGCTTTCAGACTTAATAACCAATTCGGTAATCGAAACACGAAAATGTTGCCATTACAGAAAACCTTACTATCTTTGGGAGAAAATTTTACTCGAAATAGAACCTTGTATTTTTTCTTTGGTAGCCAGACTATTACGTGGCGGTATTGGATTTCCTTTGATATCAATCTAAGGGCTAATCAGTGGGGCTAAGAATAAACGAAGCCACCTTATACTTTTGTGTACCGGACTAAGTGCAGTGTCTGTGCCAAATGATACACTTTCATTGGTGTCGGTTGATAAAGTCGGAACTTACATTAAGTCCCATTTTAACCTTAGGCATTCTGATCAGATGGATTGGAAAAAATGGATTTTTGTTAATTTGAGTAATTCACTATAATTATTATCCCTTCTGATTGTATCGTAACTAAAAAAACTTACGTTAGTAAAAAAATCACCAGTGATTTTTTACTAATATAAGTTAAGGTGCAATAAAAAAATCGCTTAAAAAATATTTAGTAATTCAGTTTTTTTTTTTTTGTAGTGACCTAAAATACCCTTCATCTGCAAGCCGAACAAGCACTCATCATATCAGCCGAAAGACGTCCACTGCTGGACATAGGCCTCCCGCTCTGACGAGTCCCTTAGTCGCCTCTTACGACACCCACGGGAAGTGATGGGATGGTATTATTCTTTTACGGCACCATACAGCACCGGGCGACACCATGCGGCACAAGCACTACTAAGAATCAAAAAACAAGGAGTACAAAAAAAAATGTTAGCGCAGAATCAGTATTTCGTTTGCAGTCGACAATTTTTCAATTACAAAATTAACTAACTGCATAGTTCTCTCTGCCGTACGTGAACCATACCAACAATGTTGGCTAACCTCCAAGGTTTATCTTTGCAAATATACAAAACGTGAACTAGACTAGCTTGTGGAGTAACGTGAGCTAGCAAAACCTGAAGCCAAAAAATTGTGCTTCGTATGATGGAAGCCAGAAATTATTTCTTGGTATAAAAAGCGACTTCAACAACATAGTTGTATTGTTGCATTGTGAACTTTAAGGTGACAATGGCAAAACACAGTTTTTTAGGGTTCCGAACAAAAACGGAACCCTTATGGGATCACGGGTGTATGTCTGTCTGTCTGTCCGTCTGTCTGTCTGTCTGTCCGTCCGTCTGTCTGTCTGTCTGTCTGTCTGTCCGTCTGTCACAGATTCTGTTGAAATTTGATATACACATGGACTTCTGTGACCCAAACACGGAAACGTTACGTAAATTATTAAATTTTTAGTATGGAGGTCTCTTTGGGTCAAACTAGAAAATTCCAAAAAAAAGTTTTTGAACAATATCGTGTGACATATCAAATAAAAGGGCTTACTGTGAGAGTTTTAATTATATTTTTTTCATAATTTTAAAAATAATGGTTTTAAAGTTATTCAAGAAATTCGACGAAAAATGATCATTACCCTTATCTCCGAAACTACTAAGCCTAAAAATTTGAAAAAAATGCAGATAATAGATCTTTACGTTTAGATTATAGGAAAACCTATAAGAAGTCTATAGTATTAAAAACATATGAAAAAAAATACGTTCGGAACCCTCTGCACGCGAGTCGGACTCGCACTTGGCTAGTTTTTTCAAATCAGACTAAAATTGTTTATTTGGTTTTAAAACTTCTTAGTTTGATAGATAGCCTTATGCTCACTGTCGCAAACTATTAAAAGAAATATCGTAAATGCCTTTTTCAGTTATGTCTAAAAATAATTTATTTTATTTTATTTGTAATATTACATCACAATTATTATTTCAATACATTTCTACCCGCTATCGCTTGTGCTTTGAGCCAATGGCATCCAATATGAGTGCTGATTATGGCCGGAAATAAGTGCAGACGTAATGTTTTACTTCCGGCTGATTGCTTAGCTATAGGTGCGACAGCAGAAAAATGTGCCTGAAATTATTTTTTTTACTCTTTGAATGAACCTTTCTGGCGACCGTGAAACAGCCGCGAGGCACGCGCTGTTTTGTTTGTTGTTTTAACGGTCACTTTTGTTTTGTTTTTTTTTTCATTATTTTATTTGTGAGTAAAACTCTGAATAAATATTATTTTTCAGCGTTTGGTACCCAAAAGGTAACCAATGGAACCCTATTACTAAGCCTCCGCTTTCCGTCCGTCCGTCCTTCCATCTGTCTGTCAGCGGACTGTATCTCAAGAACCGTAATAGGTAGACAGTTGAAATTTTCAAAGAGTGTACATCGATTGCCGCTTTAACAACAAATAATAAAACTTAACTTGAATTAAAAATTGAAGGGCGCTCCCATACAAGAAACGTGTTTTTTTTTTCGGTATATGGTACGGAAACATTTGTGTGAGAATTTGACTCGCACTTGGCCAGCTTTTAAAAGATCGCTTTTATCCAAATGGCCGCTCTTTGTTTCACCGTATTAACTGGTTTCTGCAATTGTGTCCGTACCTGACACGGTGTTATATCGGCAAAATTGATTCCTGTCCCGTTTAAAGTGTATATATTTTACTTCAGGCATTCTAATAAAATTAGTTTAGATTTTGCTTGAACGTTATGTTTCCTTTGTAAAAATAGTATTGTTGTCTGTGGTCAGCATTAAGGCTTGTATTCATGTCAATGACCTTGTGCATATAAACGGATCTAACTACCCCTGCACGCGCCACTCCGCTACCAGCGATTTTAATTTTTTATAATAAAAATAATACATGTTTTTAAAAAGTAACAAAACCAAATCATTTTCGTTTGTATTGCAAAACATTAAATATTTTTTATACCGTTGTGATAAAAAAATGAAGGAGTAAAATGGTTTCATCTCAATGATTTGGAGGTGATTTTTTTTTTTTCTTATTATATGATACCGATAGATAAAATCTGGCTAAACCAAATTACGAATCATATCATGTTAATGACCAACTATTTTTTTCAAATATAATTTCTCTGTTAGTGCCGACGAGTAGCTACTTCATCTGCACGCTATTTTAAGCTTTTTTCGGGAGAGCAGCCTTCACTAAAAAGTGCTGAATCTCTGAGAGCCAATTCTACCAATTTCCAAGCAACTTTTGCATTTAAATCTCAGTTGCAGTATATTTAAAACACCTCTAATTTCTGAAAAACTGAACAACAACAAATATTAGTAGAGTTTACCCTCCGTTTACATAAAAGAATTTGGTAGAACGGAGATATAACGCATTACTGATGTGCCGAATGCACTTCACATGTTTTGTACTGACCCGAATATAGTATTCAATCAAGTAGTTCAGCAGTTTTATTGGATATTTCATTAAAAAATTCTCTGGATAAGTCGGATTGTGTATTGTATCCGAGCCATTTTTTTTTCGATACTGACAAAGGCTCAAAAGTTTGTGAAAAAGGCAAAATTAAAATTGGATTCATTTACTCACATACCTTCCTACGATTTACGGCTTGATTAAAATGCCGTTATATGCATAGTTTTATAAGTACTTTACATTTTTTAGTGCAAATATTTTATTTGAACATGTATTCACTTATAATTGCTATGAATGCGTCAGTAAATAAAATTGTACGGTTTTTAAAAACTAATTCTATTCTACCCAGTCAACTTTATAATGAAAAATGTCTATTGCATTCACCGCAATAATACGCAGGAGCCGTGGAATTCATTCTAACTCTGAACAAATTAATTGACAACAAAGAAGATTCCCCAGGGACAATCTGTCTGTGTTTTATCAGTTTATAGATAGATAGACGATTTATAGCGTCCCTTGAGATGCAATCAGCGTTTTCAATCATGATACCCGCATGAAAATAGAATATTGGTACCTATCTTGTTTGAACCCATCAGTTCAAAATACTGAATTAATAAATATGCAGGGTGAATTTTTGAAGTGTGCCTGGATGGACAAATCCGAAACTATGAGGAATATCGAAAAACACTTGAAATCG
This sequence comes from Lacanobia wlatinum, assembly GCA_947578705.1. NCBI lineage: Eukaryota > Metazoa > Arthropoda > Insecta > Lepidoptera > Noctuidae > Lacanobia > Lacanobia wlatinum. The sequence goes on along the minus strand of OX388044.1, from coordinate 6,151,498 downwards.
AGTCGAGAGGTATTCATAGCCAGGAATCAAACCGGTTGATTTAGAAAAAAACACACATATTAATCCATATTATTATACACCATATGGAAGTATCGTTAATAAGGATCAAATTCTGGGAAGAAATAATATATGGCAAACATTGTGATGGGTTTGCTCTTGACTCTAGTCTAGGTCAGAGATCACAGAGACAAAGTCTACGATGGAGCGAGCTTTCCCAGAAAGAGCCTGTGCACTTATACTAAATGAAAGAGCCCATTTTTGGGCAGTGTAGGGGAGCACCAAAAGAGGATTATCCGAAATTCCTACGGGAATGGGGAAAAACGGGATATGCGCGTACAAAGTCACGGGCAAAAGCTAGTCTATATCTACACTATAATAAAATTATAAAGAGGTAAAGATTGTGAGTTTGTGAGGTTGTAGGGGGTAATCTCTGGATCTACTGAACCGATTTTGAAAATTGTTTTACCTATAGAAAGCCACGTTACTTATGAGTGTTATAAGCCACGATATATGCCGATATAACCCGAAAAATGCCGCCCAATGAAGTGGGCGCGGGTCAGCTAGTCTACACTATCTACAATAATGTTATAAAGAGGAAAGATTTGTTTGTTTGAATTGAATAGGCTCCGAAACTACTGGACCGATTTGAAAAATTCTTTTAGCATTGGATAGCTACATTATCAGGGAGTAACATAGGCTATATATTATCCCCGTACTCCCACGGGAACGGGAACTACGCGGGTGAAACCGCGTAACGTCCACTAGTCTACACTAATATTATAAAGAGGAAAGATTTGTTTGTTTGTTTGTTTGAATTGAATAGGCTCCGAAACTACTGGACCGATTTGAAAAATTCTTTTAGCATTGGATAGCTACATTATCAGGGAGTAACATGGGCTATATATTATCCCCGTACTCCCACGGGAACGGGAACTACGCGGGTGAAACCGCGTGACGTCCACTAGTTTATTATAATTTCCACTCCAAAAATTCCATCAAATACTTATTCAATTAAATCAGTTGCTGACCTTTTGAGTAAAGGTTATAATCCAAGCTAACATTATTACATCGCTGTCACAACTATCGAACAATTCCGATATATGCAGAGATTGTTGAAACTTTGCTGAACTAATTCAATTAATTTCTGAGTAAGTTACACTGAAATTCAATTACAGTGGATTAAGTCAACCATTCCTGCAAGCCATACTCGCGGGATTATATTACGCGGGCTTTGAAATCCGGCATTCTTAGGAAGGTCTTGAAACATGACTTAAACTATTTGTTTCATGTTACCCATACTTCCTAACTGAATTTTATACATGGGAAAGTTAGTCTATTTATTTTGTTTTGTTTTTTTTTTGTGAAAATCGATGTTAACGCGAGTGACGCCGGAGGAGAACGCTAGTAATATTAATGCTCTTTCGGTTTGTTATCTGTAACAGATTTGTAAACAACTTGGTACCCGGGTAGAAAATGCCCAGGATTAGGGCATCGCCACTTCAAGCACTTTATGTATTAGCGATCCTTAATCGTCAATATATGTAAAACTCTTTCAATACTGAGTGATTGAGTGACTGTCAGGCAACGTACCGCCGAAAGTACAGGTCGTAGTAAGCTAAAATTTGGCATTGAGGTTCCTTGGGAAGTGTAAAAGAGGACGGGAACGGAAAAAAACGGGATAAGCGCGTACGAAGTTCTGGCAAAAGGTACAAACACTGCAAAGGTATATAGTATCATAAAACTAACTTTCCACCTGTTTATAAATAATAAATTAATTTTATTGTACATTTTTTAGGCCAATAAACTTCAGATAAGTTTATTGACCATGTATGTTGATCCTAATGATGATGAAATTGAGATTCAATTTAAAAAATAATATAAGTACATAACTTTACCTAGTTTTGACGTTAGTAAGGTCTAGCAGCTACGAAAAGGCGTAGCACGGTTCGTAGCAAAGAAAGGTTTACATCCCTGTGCTACGAACTCTGCTACGCCGTAGCAAACTGCTACGGACTTGAGCTTGTTCGTCTTTAAAACATTTTTTCACTAGTTTGATAAGGACATACAATAGGCGACTATCCATCAACCAAAATGAATGAGACCATTTGTGACAGTTCAGTAGCGCATGTCAAATCTATACATTTTTGACTGTTCTCCAATTGAAATTGCTATTGACTGTCACTTTGTTTAGATACTAAATTCAAACCTTCCAAATCCTTGTTATCTAATAAAGACACTTTTTATCGGCTTTGGAACAATGTAAGTACCACTAAATAAGAAAACAAGTCTTACTTAGTGGACATTTTAATGTTAGACACAGGCAATAAATATATTTATACGATCGGATACATTGCCTATCAATCTATCGAAGACTTTCACTATAAAAAGCCTGTAATCCGTGTCGAAAATACCTGCCTCTAACGCAAAGGGGTATTAGGTATAAGTTTGGAACTTTCTGTACCTACCAGTCAATGGCATCTCACAACTTAGTAACCGTTTAAACAGATAACACTGTGATTTGCGTTTAATCCGAATGACTTGCTCACTACGATTGGTTCAATATTCACCTCTCGAAATTCGCCCTAATATTTCTTGTTCGTCTCATTTTTTTTTGCTTATTCGCCCTGAATATCCTTTTTTGTCAATTCTGTTTTGCCCCATTTTTGCTTCTTAATTTGCCTCATTTTTTTGAAGCTGTAACCGATAAAATTAATGGACAACGAATATCTGATGTTTACTCATCAACCTCATAATCATTATTCACACAAAATAAACTTCGCGCTTCGGCATAAAAAGCTTAACGAGCGAAATAATTATTGTTTTTATGTATCCCTTACGTTTAGACAATAAAGTGGGCCGTTACTTTGAGGGTCCATAAGCGGTTATTGCTAATAAAATCTAAGTAGGTGCGTTACTGGGGTAAAGCTGTACCAATCACAAGAAAGAAAAATCGCCAAGATCGAGTTGGACTCGACCGCATTTTTTTTTGTTCAAAAGTTTTGTGTGAGTTGGTAGTGTTTGTTATAATGGGGGTAGTTTATTTCATTTGTTATCTTTAATACCTTTGATTTCTTTTACAACAATCTAACGAAAAAGATTTGAGACCTTACACAATTAGCGCTTTCATCTAATATTAGGACGTAGTTTGAAAAACTTTTTTTTCTCATCTATACGTGTTCCCCAAGAAAGACCCCATACTAAAAAAGTGTATTTAATAACGTTCCGCGTCCGTATTTGAGTCAAAGAAGTTCAAAGTCATTTTTTTTTTCATGTTATATGTTTACCTCAAATGCATATATTATTATAGTAACTTAGGTTCGAAGCAACTGTCAGTGTCAGACGGACAGACAGAAACATGAGTGATCCTATATGCGTTTTATTTTTCATACGGACGTTCTAAAAGTTATGAAGTACTTACTAATGCAAACATAGTACATTAGAAGTATATTGTAATGTAAGTAGTACATTATATTATGATGTATTTACATGCTCATAAACCAAAGCAGCTCAATTGAAATTCTTAGCTTAGTTTTGTCACTTCTTTAAGATTTATAAATTAACTTTATTTTACCTAAACTTGCCTCAATCTTCGTTAGTTTAAGTTAAAATTGAAATAATAAGTCGTGGTCTGTATTCTCGGCCGTTTTAAAGAACATTTTCTGCACTCCAAATGACTTCAACTGCTATAATAACGCCAACAACCCCAGAACAATAAAAAATAAATTTGTTTTCGCCTAGTATGACGCATACCATATAAAATAAATAAATTTAGGAGTCAAACAATAAACTCAACTAAACACAAAAGATATTATTTCAGAATAGAAAACTAACCTTGATCTTCTAAATATAAACATTCAAAACAAGCCTTAACCAACCGCGACTGCTCAAGCGTATGCAATCTTTTTGGAAATAAGCCAATTTCATTGTGTCGCAACTTAAGCACAGAATAGTTCAGAAGGTCCACTCTACATATACAGAGGCTTGTAGCGGCACCAATGCCGCCACAAGAAAAACCAACGAAGCAAATCAACAACGCAACAAAAATAATCGCAGCGCCATCTATCCAACTAGCAGCGAACTTCCGCATCGCGTTTGACCACAATCTCACCTGGTGGAAAGCGAAGATGTTATCAACGATGTAGCACACACTTAAAAACCACCAGGTTGTAGCTTTCAGGAAACACAGACTCTGGCAGGATATTCCACACTTTAGCTGTACTTACACTTAAAGTTTTTCCAAATCGTTTTATTTGTATGGGTGGGACGTTCTCCATATACCGATGGTGCGTCGCCATACCTATTCCAATGATGGAACAGGCTAAGCGACAGCAAGTTATGCAATTCACACATTTACCTCGGTTTACTAATATATTGGCACAATTTACATTGGCATTACGAAATTCAGCGTAATGATCATTACGCATAGTATTATTAGGCATAAATGTATTGCCATAATGGTTGTTGCCATAAATACTGCTAGCATAATAATAATGAAGCATATTTTTTTAAAGCATAATGTTATAAACGCATATGGTTTATAAACAAAAAAAGTAACCACGAAGGGGATGGCAGGGTTCGTGAGCGAGCCACGCGAGCGAATAGACCCCGCCATCCCTATATCATTATCCCATATTATTATGCTAATAAATGTTATGCGAAAACGTTATGCCAAACTATAATATGGCTTAAAATTTTATGCCAAGAGGGGTACTACCATTTAGAGGTAAATGGTACACGCTTAACGTACAGCGAGTGCAAGCGCACTCGCGACCGGCTTTTGTTTGAGATCGCTGTATGTACGTGTCTATTGCATGTATATGCATGTTGTATAACACAACGAGCAAAAAAGAACACGCATATTATGCGTGTTGCTTTTTCGCTCGTTGTATGGACACTGCCCTAGGAGAGTTGGCTTAGTAATACTGCATGAGTCAAACTTCAAGGCTGAACAACTCTTGCCTAGAACGGTTCATGAATGTGTAGTCATCAGAACATACCGAAATGAATCCTTGCCTCAGAAAATTCTTTCAGGCGTTGTTCCTGGCTGTCATTTGTAGAACTATGACCGTCTTTGGTGGGACAACCTTACCCTGGGACCAACCCACCACTAAGAAAATACTGCCATTTGGTTACACCGGAAATCTGAAAGGCAGACAATATGGAACCGACCTTCTATACCTATCCACTATTCTGTACCTCTCTGTTGCGGTTTTATAATGCGGCTTAATGTAGCTAAACCCATTTTAGTGTTACACAATACTCATAGCAGAAAACTTGTTCTTATATTACTTTTCTGACTAAATTTTGTAAAATAGACTTGTTTATTTCTTGTATTATACGAGTAAAAGGTGAGGGTTATGGTCGCATATTTGTTTTAGACTTCTCTTTGTTCTCAGAAGAATTCTGTTAGCACTGCTGCTGGGAATGGGGTCTAGGGCGAGAAATCTCGATATAGAAACCACCGAACCGAATTTGGTCGTTAAGTCCTAAGGCTGCCCGTACACACTTAATCTCGAACGTAATCCACGGATCAGATCGTGGCTGGCATTGGTGTTTCCCTGGGCTGGAAATGCTATCAGGTATTTCCATCTGAAAATCAATAGCAGCCTGAAGTCACCTCCACAAGTGTCGCCACATCGGCAGGTCTTGTACATCTCGTATCCAGTAATATCGCAGCCCGCACTAAGTCATTCGTCCACCTTTTGGAAGGCCTTCCAACACTGCTCCTTTTGCCAGTCCAGAATTTTTGACCCCATCAACTATCAGCTGTTCTGCGAGCAATGTACCCTGCCCACTATCACTTAAGTTTGGCGATTCTTCAGGCTATGTCGGTAACCTTGATGCCCTGTTGATGACAATAGGCTGGCCTCCGTCAAACTGTAGATTTACTTTAGGTACACACACTTCTGCTTAACCTTTACGGGATACAGGCGTGATGTACAGTTCTTCCCAGTTGATTGATATCAACTATATTATAGTACACTAACTTCTGTGCGCGATCTCATCTGCGTGGACTTCAGATAGTGATGAAAGTATTATAACCAGGTTATCCTAATATATAAAATTCTTCCGTTACTGAGTGACTGATAGGCAACGCAAAGCCGAAACTGCTGGTCGTAGATAGCTGCAATTTGGCATGTAGGTTCCTTGGGGAGTGTGGGGGAGCATTAAGGGAGGATTTTTCGAAATTCCTACGGGAACGGGAAAACGGGATATGCGGGCAAAAGCTAATAAACTCTATGTATGCCAAATGTCATCAGAATTCGTTGGTCGTCCAAATAGTTTTATGCGAGAATGTGTTCTAAACAATCCATCTATCCTTCCTCAAAAACTAATAACATCATCTATTTTATTATAACTTGTATGATATCATCATAACACAGGAATAATCTAAAAGTTAATACCTACCATAATCCATATCAAACAATATACAAAATATATCCTCTTCTCCGCGTCATATCAGAATCGTCACATTGTCTCTCCATATAAATATGTAGGGTCTTCTATTGTACAAAGCTTAAGCGTTAATCCTGGAATAAATATAGCCGCTTTTCAAATGGAAATTATATTTGACAATTTTGGACATGGACTCGATGTAGGTGGTTCCCTACAGTGAATAATGAACCCTATAACATGGACCTTCTATGTAAATTTAGATTTAGGCCGTCTCCTCTGGCAGACGTAAGTGAAGCGATAGAGAAAAAAAAATCTCTCTCGCTTCACTTTGACGTCAGTCCATCCTGTCTGGACTGTAGTCTCATTAGGAAATAACCTAAATTTATCTAACAATTAGATTTTACCCGCGACTTTGTACGTGCATATCCCGTTCTCCTTAGAATTTTGGAATATCCTCTCTTAGTGCTCGCTTACACTCCCCAAAGTACCTATATGCCAAATTTCAGCTTTCTACGAACAGTGGTTTTGGCTGTGCGTTGTCTGTCGGTCACTTACCCAGTAACTGAAGAATAGAATAGAATAGAATACTCTTTATTGTGTATCTGTCTTTGACCCAAATTATTATACATATACTATATCGTTAACTATACACTACCAAAAATCTATTTAAGTACCTGTATATTTAACACCGTGAAACTGATTCACATCTGTACACTTCAACGTAAGGTTCAGTTGAAAACCAGCGTCAGACAACTCCGTTGTCCGGCATTTTGATGAACTGGACCTATTTGGCGCAGCCGCGGGGCACACAATGTAACTGCTTTAGAATTAAGTTCCTTTTTATTTGTGTTCCTTTGTCTTTTTACATTGTGTGTGCCAAATAAACTAGTTTTCTTTCTTTCTTTTCTTTCTTTCTTTCTTTACAGAAAAAAATAGATAAAGAAAACATAATCGCTAAAAGCGATCTTTTAAAGACAACCTTTGGATGGATTTTAAAGAGAGGAGTGACAGTACTGCAGGTAGTGTAAGGTGTACTATTTATATATACAATAATTACATAATAGATAATTATATTTATTGATGAAGTGAAATTGATTGTTTGTAAAAATATATCTCTAGCAGTGCTGAGTTTATTACGAAAAGTCTTCCACTTATAAAAAGCTAAACCATCCCTGAGTATAAAGCGCTTTTATTCCAGGGGCTTCGCCCATAAAAACCACTATCACGTATACTGCTTTTGACCATTCAAAAGCTAGCACAGTATACGTGATTATGATACGTAAGTGATTATCTTCGGAACAAAGTTATCCGTTACCGTTTGTAACATACAACCCGGTCAGTACTTCAAAGGACTAGGGATGCCCCTCATTCTCCTACGGGATCTTTCAATCACCAAACGACGCCCCAGGGAGGTCATACCTCTTTCGATCCGCAACCAAACGCCAATAACCCCTTCAAGGAAAATCGCAAACAAAATAAACATTTATCCATCGGAAAATAGTTTTTTTTTTGCCCATTTCTGGCCTTCAATATGGGACGTAGCGTCCAAACTAAGTCTTTATGGGTCCCTTCTGAACAATTTATTGTGACTTCGAGGTCAGTTGTGACTCGTACCCTCCATTACCATAAACTAGAGTATTAAATTGCGTAAGATACTTCTGATTTTACCCTGGATGGTTGTTTATGTTATGCAGGTGAGAATGAGTAAGTTAATTTAGACCATTCATTATGTAGGTTCATTTTAATGTTCGTTTTAATTAGATACTTGCCAGGTGACTTCCGTGGCCTAGCGAGTTTATAGAAGTTTAGTCAAGGAAAAATTACTTTCTCTTTTTTTAGGGTTCCGAACCCAAAGGCTAGCCAATGGAACCGTATTAATAAGCCTCCGCTATCCGACCATCCGTCCGTCTGTCTGTCAGCGGGCTGTATCTCAAGAATAGTAGTAGGTAGACGGTTGAAATTATCACAGAGTATGTATTTCTATGGTATTTCATCAGGAATGATGATATCCGCAGGAGAACCAAGGTCACCGACATAGCCCGAAGGATCGCCAAACTAAAGTGGCAGTGGGCAGGGCACATTGCTCGCAGAACAGATGGTCGATGGGGCCGAAAAGTTCTGGAATGGCGACCGCGTACCGGAAGGCATAACGTTGGAAGGCCTCCCACAAGGTAGACCGATGACCTGGTGAAGGTCGCGGGTAGCCGATGGATGCGAGACGCACAGGACAGGTCGTTGTGGCGACGCTTGGGGGAGGCCTATGTTCAGCAGTGGACGTCTTTCGGCTGATATGATGATGATGATGATGTATTTCTATTGCCGTTATAACAGCAAATAATAAAAATGAAATTAAATTATTCGTACGGTACGGAACCATTCGTGACCGACTCATATTTGGCTGTTTTTTTAATTCTTGTTCGAAAAAGTTTTCAACTGACTTTCTAGATCTATTTCGCGTGTGCGTATCAAGTTCCCTTAAAATTGGTTTATCATAGAAAGTTACAGAGTTCAGTGAAGGACATTTCGTAATCGGATCATTATTTCCAATATTTTCTATATTTACATAGAATAAATTTTAAAAAGCGACATTGTTTATGTCGCTTTTTCCGTTTGTACGCTTATATCTTTTAAACTACACAACGGATTTTAATACTGTTTTCAATAAAAAATAAATAAAACTTTATTTTCAGACCACAGTCCAATAGACAGAGTGATTCTACAGAAAGATTTATATGTATAATTCGTCCCGAAATTCTTACGGGAACGGGATAAATGGGATATGCGCGTGCAAAGTCGCGGGTAGAAACTAGCTTACTATATAGTTCTAAATCAAACCAGCCACGCTTTGCCACGCCGCCATGGTTTTATATCAATTCACAATGTTTCAACTCAGTTATATTCAAACTTAGATTATAGTTAGCATATTATATCACTATCTACTATTTTGCGATTCACCCTAACTAACCATAAAATTATTTTGCATCTAAAATTTCTAACTTAGCAACATTTCAAGAACAGGAACAAACATGACTTCTCCAATTTCCTTATACAGCATGTCTCAAGAAGGAAGTTATTTCGACAGTGACTGGGTGGGCGGCGGAGTTAATTTAGGAGCACCCTATGCATAATGTATGGCGTGAAACCAGCCTATGTGTCAAATGAGGTGGCGTTATTAAACGATAAAACCAAGTTATGAGATGGAGCGGTAAAAATGAGGTCTTTTTATATTACTTACTAGTAATGTGGTTTGCGTGGGGCTAGAATTTCTATTAAATCCTGAAATCATCGTCTTCCTAGCCTTTTCCCAACGTTATTGGGGCCAGCTATTTTACGTAAGGCGAATGCCTATCACAGAACAGATGGTCGATGGGGCCGTAAAGTTCTGGAGTGGCGACTGCGTACCGGAAGACGCAGTGTTGGAAGGCCTCCTACCAGGTGGACCGATGACCTGGTAAGGGTCGCGGGTAGTCGATGCCGATGCCAGTAACTTCTAATCTTCTAGTTATCGAGCCAAACAATATGGTTGTAGGTACGCTAAGTAGAATTAATTACTTTGAAAGTACAACGGGTGGGAATCAACTCAAAGTATCGCTGCTCACTAGTTGTTAATTACAGATATTAAAATCTATCTGTACTTAATATGATAAAACTGAAGAGTTTGTGTTGTTGGTTGAACGTACTAATCTCAGGGTCTACTGGTTCGAATTTAAGCATTCTTGTAGTTTTGGATAGCCCATTTATCGAGGAAAACTATTATTATATAAAAATCTTCTGTTACTGAGTGACTGAGTGAAAGTTTAGACTGCTGAAATTTGGCACGTAAGTTCCTTGGAGAGTGTAAGAGAGGATTTTCCGAAATTCCTACGGGAACGGGAATATGCGCGTACGAAGTCGCGGCCAATAGCTAGTGGACTATATATCATCACGCTACGACCAATAGGAGCGGATAATAAATGAAAAATGTTACGCAGATGAAGTTGCACGGGTCAGCTAGTAATCTTAATCTATACTATAATATTATAAAGAAGAAAGATTTGTTTGTTTAAAATGAATAGGCTCCGAAACTACTGGACCGATTTGAAAAATTCTTTCAGCAATGGATAGCTACATTATCAGGGAGTAACATAGGTTATATTTTATCCCCGTACTCCCACGGGAACGGGAACTACGCGGGTGAAACCGCGTGACGTCCACTAGTGAAAATATAAAGCCCAATTATCGAGTAATTTATCACTTTTCGTGATAGGATACCAAGTATCGTGAGGCGAGTTCAAAATTTATCACAATCATGGCTGCTCAAGAGCGAAGCGAGAAAAAAAAAGAAGCCAACCATATTAACTGTCCATTACTAAAATAGGAAAAGCAATTTTTGTGATGTGCCAAGGAAGGAAACGGCTGTGATTGGTCGGTTTCCGGCAACTTGTCACATGGTGAGTTCCGATTGGCTACTGACACTGACATACGCAGTGAACGTGCAAATATCCAACAAAAGAACGTTCTTCATGAAAACTGAGTTTGAAACAGATATAAAACGTAATCAGAACCATTTTCCGAAAAATTCAGTTCACGAAAATGAAAAAGGAAATGACATTTCTCGAAGACTTGTTCGAAGTGGCCCCAAATCAAACAAACTTCTAAATCTCGAGCATTTTATTGTGGAACAAGTTTCTACATTCACTCTGAAGTGTCCTCGTTTGGGGTCAATACAAGTTCCGTTGAAATTGACAGCGGAGACCTTTGTCAAAAATATATTGAGTAAAAATTCTACTTGAAATGTAGCAGATTGAAAATTTTTCAGTAAATGTTTCGAAAAAACAGAGTCACGTGAATTTTAATAAAGTGGTGATGGATTAAAAAACTAAAATGTTGTCCACATAATTTTCCCTCGCCTCTCGAAATATTTTTTTTTATAATTTCACTTTATTTCTAGTGCTCCAATTTTCCTAAAAATATCTAACGTAAGAAAACGTGATATGTTTTGTAAAACTAATTCACATTAAATTTTTTCTGAGCAAACCTTGAAATTGAGAGATTCTGTCTGCTAAAATAAGTAAGAAAGCAAGTCTAAAAGCTTAAAAGAAAATGCGTAGTGACAAACATAAAAAAAAGGTTTGAATTGTACTTTTATTTCTTTTTTAATTTTGGCACGGAGTAGACATAACACTTTAGGTACACAGTTCCAACAAAAATATTTTTATCTTAACTGCGAACCATAATTTTGGGACAGACAAAGCTTTCACCATTTTATATTTACAAATACTCCTTAAGACGGTAAAAACAAATGTTGTACATAACAATAACGCTAATTTCAATCCGGTACGGTACCAAACGATTCCGAAGAAATAAAAATAAGGGGTAGGGTGCTGAATGCAAAATAGTTAGCTTTTTAAGGTGGCTACTGTACTGTTTTTTGTAATCATATACTTCTTAAACGATTTTTAAACATTATGTAATTTGAATTTAGAACTTATAAATTTTATTGAAAACGGTTTTATGTCTTTTGTATATTATTGTCTACACTAATATTATAAAGAGGAAAGATTTGTTTGTTTGTTTGAAATGAATAGGCTCCGAAACTACTGGACCGATTTGAACAATTCTTTCAGCAATGGATAGCTACATTATCAGAGAGTAACATAGGCTATATTTTATCCCCGTACTCCCACGGGAACGGGTACTACGCGGGTGAAACCGCGTGACGTCCACTAGTTTGTAATATTTAGGACATGTATGTGATATTAAGTTCGGGTAAGTTATCATTCGGACAAATGATGATTAGGACAAAAAAGTTATGGCACTTTAAACTATGGATAAAAAAGTCAAGCGATACACCCTGTTTAGGCTGTTGGTCAGACTCTCGTATTAATCTTCTAGCTATCGAACCAACCACTATAGTTGTACGCGAAGTGGCATAACATTAAAAGTAGAACTGGTGGCTCACTAGTCGGTCATTATAGATATAATCATCATCATCATCATATCTGCCGAAAGATGTCCACTGATGAACATAGACGTCCCCCAAGTGTTGTCTCTTTGTCTTACTAAACGATTTGGAAGTAAAAAAAATAAAGGGTAGGGTGCTGAATGCAAAATAGTTAGCTTTTTAAGGTGGCTACTGTACTGTTTTTTGTAATCATATATAGGTAGTTCTTAAGCGATTTTTTTTTATTGTATTTTGTTGACATATTTCTTGCCATCAGTTTCTAGGGTTCCATACCCAAAAGGATGGAACACTATTACTAAACCTCCGCTATCCGTCCGTCCGTCCGTCCATCCGTCCATCCGCCCGTCCGTCTGTCTGTCAGCGGGCTGTATCTCAAGAACCGTAATAGGTAGACAGTTGAAATTTTCACAGATTGTGCATTTTTATTATCGCTATAACAACAAATAATGAACATTAATGTTTATGGTACGGAACCCTTGGTGTGCGAGTCCGACTCGCACTCGGCCCTGTTTTTTTTTTTCCTGTTTTACTACTTACGAAAAAACTGCACTAAAATCCACTACGTACGTTTATCTTTAACTAGCTTCTGCCAGCGGCTTCGCCCGCGTGGTCCCTAGGGAACATACTCCCGGGATAAAAAGTAGCCTATGTCCTTTCTCAGGCTCTAGACTATCTGTGTACCAAATTTCATTTAAATCGGTTAGGACAGACAGAGTTACTTTCGCATTTATAATATTATTATAAGTAAGTATAAAAAGATATTTTTTTGAAATGTCGGGGGATGTCATTTTTTTTTAATTCTTTTTTTTGGCGCCATTACTAACGAAGTTAGCTTCACTTCTATCCTCTTGGTATAGAAATCTATCAAAAAAACCTAAAAAAGAAATCGGGTGCCAAGTGAGCGACGAGCCGCTTGACGAACGAACGAACAGACGAATGAATGGACAGACGGATAGACAGCCGAACAGCGGAGGTTTAGTAACCTCATGAGGGTTCTGTTGGTAACCCTTTAGATACGGAACCCTTAAAATCCATAACATCTAAACAAGTTCTTGAAACTTTATACGATAAAACCCAATACCGAACATGTCCTTGTGTTTCTCGAACCGGAATAGAAACGGCATTATAAGCATGTAATGTAGGTTCGAGATAATCTGTTGAATAGCAAAACTTGAATAAAGTATCCCTTGACCGCTATAAAATTTTACTGTCGAGATTCAGCTGGTAAATGGCAATTTCGTTGTGAAATTTTCGATCAGATTTGAAGTGTTGAAGTTTTGGTGGGTATAGATTTGAATAGGGGGATGTAGTTTGGGAATAGTGGAAGTGGATCTTTAAATTGTGATGGTATTCTTGAAATCTTCGAGTGCAAAACGTAAAGAAGCCAGTCAGTCATTTGATATTCTAAAAAAATAATATAACATTTATTAACACAGCAAAAGCAAATAAAAAAAAACCGGGGAAGCGCGAGTTGGACTCGCCCACCGACGGTTCCGTACAAATATGTAGGTACATATTATAAATAGTTCAGGAATCGAGTCTGGCCGTTTTTTCCTATCTTGTCGGATTTTTCCCTACACTTGTAGTATAAGACTTTTTGTCAATCACTGCACGTTTCAGCTTCTGTCTGTTTCTTTTTGTTTGTTGAACCACTTCTTGAGTGATCTATCAAACTTTTTCCTGCTTTGCAGTCCGTCCAGGATCTAACAATGAATGGATGGTAAAGCCGCTTGTGAATGAAGATGTTGATATCCTGTAAAATCCAACACCATATTTTTACGTGTGAAATCTTCAGAACCCTAGAAACTGATGGCAAGAAATATGTCATCAACATACAGTAAAAAAAGAACTATATGATTACAAGAAACAGTACAGTAGCCATCTTAAAAAGCTAACTATTTTGCATTCAGCACCCTACCCTTTATTTGTGTTACTTCGGAATCGTTTGGTACCGTACCGGATTGAAATTAGCGTTATTGTTATGTACAACATTTGTTTTTACCGTCTTAAGGAGTATTTGTAAATATAAAATGGCGAAAGCCTGGTCTGTCCCAAAATTATGGATTGCATTTAAGATAAAAATGTTTTTGTTGGAACTGTGTACCTAAAGTGTTATGTCTACTCCGTGCCAAAATTAAAAAGAAAAAAAAAGAACACTTCAAAGCTTTTTTATGGTTGTCACTACGTATTTCCTTTTAAGCTTTTAGACTTGGTTTCTAACTTATTTTAGCAGACAAAATCTCTCAATTTCAAGGTTTGCTCAGAAAAAAATTAATGCTAACTAACTAGTTTTACAAAAATTTTACGTTTTCTTACGTAAGATACTTTTTATGAAAATTGGAGCACTAGAAATAAAGTGAACTTACAAAAAATAGGTATTTCGAGAGGCGACGCGCTACGTGACCTCGTGAGGGAAAATTATGTGGACAGCATTTTAGTTTTTTAATTCATCACCACTTTATAATGTGTGAAATTTGAGTGATAGATGGCGGGGAGGACTGGAAACTATGGTTTTAAAAAACGTGATGAGCATTGTTTTTTTAACGTTAAGAGTTAGCAAGTTCCTACTAAGATTTTCGGAGATTAAAAGAAGGCCATTTTCATCAGACTCGTATACTAGTTTTCATGTTTTGCCGTGAAATAAAATTGCCGTGTCGTCTGCATATTGCAGATTATTTCAGCATATTGCAGATTATTTCAGCATATATACATAGTGCACAAGTGTGTGCTCAAACATTGATTACTTAAGGTATCTATATGAGTATTTAATATGACAAAATGAAAGAAAAAAATACTTTCGTTACCTAACTACACTAATATTGTAAAGAGGAAAGATTTGTTTGTTTGTTTGAATTGAATAGGCGCCGAAACTACTGGACCGATTTGAAAAATTCTAATAATTTTATCGATTTGGAATGGAAAAAGTAAGTGTCCAATATTATTTGGTAATCTAACAAACGATGTATGTACAATAATTATTTTTCTACCTAGGAAAACGGGTCACGGGTCGTCAATTTCTAAGAGTAAAAGAGGCTCATAAAATAAAAACTGTCAAACCGAACTGAATTAAATTTTTACGGGACCGAATGGCAAGTATACCGCATCGAACTAAAAAAGAATTACAAAAATCGGATCAGAAACCTCGAAGTAATCGGAGCACAAAAATAAAAACATTTTTTTTTGTTTTTATTTTTGTGCTCCGATTACTTCGAGGTATTACCCACCGGATTGAGAACCTCCTCCTTGGCATGTGTATAAAGTTCAGACAACGCCATTTTTATAAACTAACCACTGAAGGATTTCAGTACTCTGTTGGTTACATCACTCAATCGACCAGGGGACGACACGTAATTCACCGATGACTTTGACCGATCACATGAGCCAATAGTCTATCTAATTATATTGAAGTGTTTTCTTTGGGTATAGTTTCGTAAGTTGTTTACCTAACTTGGCTACTGTGTAATTGTTTGAGAGAATTGTGGTTTTGGTCGTAGCGGTAGATTATTACCACGTTGATTGGATAAGGGTTTTATCTATCAAGCGTGGTAGAACCTAGCTTTGCTACCAAGGCTGAAAGCGTACGTCTAATACCGGATCTGGATGAAATGGGTTCGAACATTTTTCTATCGGAGCTGGCATAGAAGACCTCAGTCAACATGTTTTTTTTTTATTTTTTAGGGTTCCGAAAAAAAAAACGGAACCCTTACAGGATCACTCGGGTGTCTGTCTGTCTGTCCGTCTGTCTGTCTGTATGTCTGTCCGTCTGTCCATCTGTCACAGCCAGTTTTCTCCGGATTCACTGGACAGATTCTGTTGAAATTTAGTACAGATATGGACTTCTGTGACCCAAACACGGACGCGTTTCGTAAATAATTAAATGTTTAGTATGGGGGTCTCTTTTGGGGACCAAATTAGAAAATTAAAAAAAAAAGTTTTTTGAACAATATCGTGTGACATATCAAATGAAAGGGCTTACTGTAAGGGGTTTTAATTATATTTTTTTCATAATTTTAAAATAAATGGTTTTGAAGTTATTCAAGAAATAAGACGAAAAATGACCCCCTTATCTCCGAAACTACTGAGCCCCTAAATTTTGAAAAAAAAAATGCAGATAATAGATCTTTACCTAAAGATTACAGGAAAACCTATTAGAAGTCTGTAATATTAAAATAACATGTTAAAAAAATTAAATTCGTTCGGAACCCTTTGCACGCGAGTCCGACTCGTACTTGGCAAGTTTTTTTTTTCAATTAGCGTTTAAATCAAGCTGGAAACTATTACTTTTTTGAGTTTAATCTAATGCAATAATCAAATATTTAATGACAGTCATTGTTGTCCCATTACGATTTTACCTCCAAATATCTCAGCAACGTGACACTTTAAGGCACCATGTTGCGAACATTTTTTCTTTATTTAAGTGTTTTCTACCCATATACCTGTTTAATTGCGCGCCGTGATTTTGAAAAAAAAACGCTGCCTGGTAGAACCTAGTAACTCAGAAAACTAGTTCTAGTAGTTGCTAGTAGTTTTCTCGTTTTCCAGTGATGATGAACGACTCTTAAATGAGTTTGACATCATAAATCGAAGAAAAGTCGACGAAATTACCGTAACTTTTTGAAAACAAATCTCCTGATAACTTATCACTGAACTAAGTTAATTAAATAAAGTAATCAAAAGTTTCAGTAACTTAATGCTAAGTTAAATCTTTCTCTAAAGCGTTCCGAGCTATTTAGGACTAAGTAAGTACAATTGTTGATAGCCAATTAGTACTTTGAACCATTTTGAAGTGATTCTTGTATTTAACTTTGTGATCATTGTGTACTATTAACTCTTACAGAGGTATCAAGGTCATTATGGGTCAGATTTACGACTTATGTTTTTAAATGTAACATTGCATCTCAGCGGTTACTTGTATCTTTGTTTAGATTTTTTTTACTATAGATAGGCACGCGTTTGACCACTTTCTCAGCTGATGATAACCGATGATGTACTCGAAGATGGAGCACGCTTGCCTGGAAGTAATCTACTCACTTTTGACTTAAAGTCTCCCCAGGTTGTAGCTATCAGGAAACATAGACTCTGGCAGGGAGTTCCACTCCTTAGCCGTATGCACAGTTAATGTGTTCCAAAACGTTTTGTGCGTGTGTGTGTGAGATTCTAATTTTACCACGGCCCACGGGCCTGGAACGCAATAGGCATTTAAAGGAACACGGGTGGGTTTTAGTCAGTATGAGTCTGACACTCCCTCTCGCTTCCTCCAGAGCTGTGGAGCTTTTTTGTGGATTATGATTTCCCATCCACAAAAAAATCTGACTAGATTCGTGCCCGGTTGATGGCTTGCTAGTTATAACATGCAACTTTATAACTGGCGGAATCAGCGAGTAGGTACTTTAGGTATTCCTGTGCCTAGCCTTTTGTTCGGAGCACAAAGATCTGACGTTATGCCACAATAAATGGTTATGTTAGGGTAAATGGTAAAAACATAGACTTTTTATTGGATCTCTTGAAATCTACTAGTCAAGAACTTGTTCTATTTAAAATTTTCTAACTTTTCTCAAGGGCGACCGCATATTCAAAATTAATCTGTTTACGTTACGTATCCATGTTTGTGTCACAGAAGTTTATATGTTGTGTTGTGTATCCATTTTTTCTTTGGCCTCCCTAAAGCACTTGTCTCACCGCCGGCGAGGAAGCGAGTAGCTATCGACCATTTGCTCGCTGAGGAAAGGGACAAAAGATATAGATCTCGTCGATCTCGAGGCGAGCGACTCTTACCTCTAGTTGATCGCAGTGACAAGAACTATCAAAGATTGTACTCACTCAGCGACACCCGCTCGGCGATGCTCGCTTGGCGGTCGGAACTCACCAAACAGCGGTAATTTCAACATATAATGCGGGCCGGAGCGAGTATTGCGAGTATAAGCCCGTCGCACTAAAGCACTCGCTGAAAGCCGAGCGTCAAAACTATCGAAACTTTTCACTCGCTACTCGCTGATCGCCGGCGGTGAGACAAGTGCCTAAAATAAAAGAAGGCACAATTCGAAACAACGCACTTCTTTCACGTGATGTCACGTCATCATTTTATTGCCCTCGTATCCTGAGATTCCTTAGAATTATTACCCCGTCGTGCCCTGTCGAGTCAGCCATTGATCAAAGACAAAAGATTTATTTTGACAGACATATTGTCATGTCATATTATACAGGTTGTTAAAGAAGTGAGTGATCATATTTAAGGGTTAGAATAGAATGCATTTATTTGTCAGAATAAAAAAAAACAAAGCTGTTATGTGCATTATTATGTATTACGTCCATAATATTCTGCCGTTTCCGACGTACAAATATAGTTGGTATAATTATATGTTATCATTACGTTATTACATACAATTATAAATGATTATAATTACAAAATAAATCGAATGGGAAAAAACTGGGAAGGAGATTATATAAGTCAAAATTCAATGAAGTCAAGGTATGATTTATAGGCGTTAATATCAATTATTGTTTAGGTAATTTTTTTGTTCATTAAAACTTCAGTCGATTATAAAATTTGCTTAAAAGAAAGTCAAACAATTTATATTATATTTAAATATTCTGAGGCTGAGAGTTTTGAAGCCATCAGGCAATTTATTGTAGACAGTAATGGACATGCAGTACACATTATTAGAAAACAATTTAATTCTACGCCTAGGAACATTAAGCATATGGTTGTGTGTAATGTCAAAAGTGAAGCAAAAAAAAATATTGACTACAAAGAGCGACTACAAGCAGTTGGTGGTACGTATTTTAATTCAATCACAGATTTGATGCCACGTTTGCCATGTCATGCCATGTTTGGAAAATTTTAGTCATATTTTTCAGTTGGGATTTTTTTAAAGATTTGTTATGGTTCCGTACCCGGAGGCTAACAAACAGAACCCTATTATTAAGCCTCCGCTGTCCGTCCGTCCATCTTTCTGTCAGCGAGCTGTACCTCAAGAACCGTACCTAATAGGTAGACAGTTGAAATTTAACCAGTGTGTATTTATATTGCCGCTATATCAAAAAATACTAAAAATTAAATTTTAAAGGGGGTTTCTATACAAGAAACATGTGTTTTTTCACTTTTGGTACGGAACCTTCGTGTGACAACTCGACTCGCACTTGGCCGGTTTTTTGCTCTTCTTTCTGAGCTGTATAAAAGATCACCCACCTACCCTCACCCCACCACCCACACACATACACACACACACATACACACACACCATCACACACATCACCCTTATACTTAAGGGTGATCTTATTTACAGTACCACGCACTTCTCGAACATCCTGTACAGTAAGCTTTGAGAAACCGGGCGTAGATACAAGTATATCACTTCACCGTCATCAATGCTTAATCAACTGTGAGAAAAAGTCAGTGTGCCTCGCTTATACCTTTTCTTTTGGCCTTTATCTATTTATAAATGAGGAAAAGCTTTCTTTTCCACCATCTTTTCTTGGACCTGAGGTGCCCCTTATAAAAAATGAAACGTGTATGTATGTAGGGTATTATTATGTGACTTAACAAGAGTCGTTAAATGATCCTCTCCATTATTTAACGTCGCCGCGTTGTCTAAGTCTAATATACTAAATTTAACGTCCTTATAAACAGCCATAATCTATATCTATATCTATACATATAATAAATCTGTTGAAGAGTCGTTTTTGTACAATCAAAATAAAAAATGAAAAAATAGCTAGGGAGATAAAGGGTAACTTACAGAACCCATTTCCATCATTTTTGGAATTTTTGTCTGTTTATCTGTTTATCTGTTTGGATGTGCAGGCATCACGTAAAAAGTACAGAAATAACGTAGATAACTTTCACATATTAAAATTGTTCGTAACTTGAGGTATAACTTAGTTTTTGTTTCATCGCAATCGGTTCACTCTATCAAAAGATATTTGTATTTAAAGGTTTCGTTTAAAGTTTCATTACGTGAAGCACATACACGCACCGCCATCTATTGAGATAATTAAATAGTAACAGTTTAGAACTGTTTCATGAATGAATGCGTATATTATTTGTGAAACTCTAATAAAAATACCAAAGGAAAAAAAAATAATATTTAGTCATTTGAAGATCTTTGGCAGTCGTTACGGATTGTCAGAAGCCAGTAAACCGGCTCCAGTCTTGCCAAGAACTACCGTGTTACCCAATTAATGGGTTGTGGAAGTCTGGTAGGCAGCCGCTTCACGTAAAAACGTCAGTCTGTGGATGGGTGGCCATTTTAACATACCGAGATTCCTACGTACCACGGAATATAATAGCTGCCCGGGTCGATCTTCAAGGTTAAGCAACGCTTGCCAAGGTCAATCTGTGGATGGGTGACCATTTTAACATACCGAGATTCCTACGTACCTCGGAATATAATAGCCGCCCGGGTCGATCTTCAAGGTTAAGCAACGCTTGCCAAGGTCAGTCTGTGGATGGGTGACCATTTTAACATACCGAGATTCCTACGTACCACGGAATATAATAGCCGGCCGGGTCGATCTTCAAGGTTAAGCAACGCTTGCCAAGGTCAGTCTGTGGATGGGTGACCATTTTAACATACCGAGATTCCTACGTATCTCGGAATATAATAGCCGTCCGGGTCGATCTTCAAGGTTAAGCAACGCTTGCCAAGGTCAGTCTGTGGATGGGTGACCATTTTAACATACCGAGATTCCTATGTACCACGGAATATAATAGACGCCCGAGTCGATCTTCAAGGTTAAGCAACGCTTGCCAAGGTCAGTATGTGGATGGGTGACCAGTTTAACATACCTACCGAGAAGAGATCTCAGGCAGTCTTTACGGTTTGTCAGAAGCCGACAAATCTGACACCTACAGTCTTGCCAAGAAGTATCGTGTTACCCAGTATTGTAGGGTTGTACAGGACTGGTAGGCAGCCGCTCCAATCCCGTTTGACTGGAAGCTGACTCCAATATAGCTGGGAAAAGGCTAGGCAGATGATGCTTCATGGTAAAAAACTGAAATGATTTGCGAAAAACACTTAATCTACAGTTGGCAAAACTGGGCACAGATTACAAACGTTTATCCACTAGGGAGACGGTCTAAGTGACATTCCGGCATTTAATAGAATTTAAGATTCCCAAAAAATAAATAATTTCATAATTATATTTTCGTCACACATTTACCTACCCTATTCATAGACGGCCTAAGCATCTGCCAGCCTGTTAATTAAATATTGTCACATGACAGACCCATTCGCCACTTTGACACATTTGCGCATTGGGGATCATTTAGGCCGCCATTCAATGAAAAGGACATAAAACGGCAGAGTTACTCTCTCAAGGACCGTCAGCCCCAATTGGGGCCAAATGGTATTGTCTGTCTTTTCTAATATATGCTTAACCTTTTCCCAACTATATTCGGATCAGCTTCCGATCAACACGGCGAAGTCGCGGTATGTTAAATAATATGGTCACCTATTCACAGAGATACCTAGGCAAGAGTTGGTAAACCATGAAGATCGACCCGTGCGACTGTTATTATTTAGCTACGAGCTCCTCATTTAATAAGTCTCCTCTTTCAGTACCTACTAAATATCGATTTAAAAAATTCGATTATTCTTACACAGTAAATCGATTCTATAAACCCGGTAGAACTAATTAACATAAAATGTAAAAAAATTATCAGTGTTCTGTAATCTGCAATTGTCAGGGAAAATCAAAGAAACTGTTTCATTTTCCTTTTTTTTAAGGATGGGAAATCATCAAATGACTCCTCCCGCTCTGGGTGAAGCAGAAGGGAGTGTCAGACTCTTACTGACTAAAACCCATCCGTGTTCCTCCTAATGCCCTTTGCGTTCCAGGGCCGCGGTGATTCTTTCGAATAAATCCCGCAACCCCGGCAGGAATTGGCCCTAGCGGGCCCCGTCTTTAATGCTGACAGCTCTTTGAGGCGCGCGTGGAACACAGCGCGCCGTTGACCTGGGCCTGGTTCTGATCAGACGGCGAGCCACCCAATGCTCGCCGTCCGCAGGCCCTCGCCTACGGTGGCCGAGAATCACCCTGCGACTCCCGACGCCCGGGGCGTCTTCTTCTGTTGCGGCGGCTGGGGCGTGAGGTTTCCCTCTCTCTCACGCGTTCGGCTTCCTCCTTCGCTAGCATTACTGCTTCGCAGAAGGAGGTGACCGCTTCCCAAGTCTCCTCGCTCCGGACCATGGCTTGAAACAGGGTCGACCACGACAGGTCGCCGTCGCCGATCGCCTCGACGAGGACACGGCGGTGCTCCGCCCAAGCAGGGCAGACCTCCACCGTATGCTCCACCGTGTCCTCCGGGCGATCCTCGCAGTGTTGACATCTGGTCGTATCCTCCCGCCGTATTCGAAACAGGTACCTCCCGAAACAACCGTGTCTGGTGAGTACCTGCGTCAAACGGAAGGTAAGGACGCCGTGGCGCCGCTCTAGCCACTCCTCAAAGAGGGTGGGGGTCCTCTTATCGCCGCAATTGTGGCGTGCCCAGCGCTGGGTTGCGACGAGTTGCGAGTCGTTGTCTCCATACTGCCATGAGATCCCGCCGGAGCTCCGTCCGCCGTACTGCGATTTGCCGTGGCAGAGGAGTCTCGCCCCGGCGTAGCGCCTCCACGCGCCATTCGTAAATGAGCGCGAGGGCTCTCGCCTCTAGATCCCATGGCGGCAGTCCGGCAAGGAGGCTCGCCGCCTCGCCAGAGACAAAATTAAGGCTGGACAAAATCAAGAATCAACTTTATTCATCAGTTTCTTTGTTTCGTAGAGCCGTCAACCGGAAGAGATGGTAGAGTGCCCTGCATTACCCTCTTCCTATTTTCTTAATTTTGAGATCAGGATACGCAAGGTATTAACTTAAAGTAGATTTTATCTATGCAACAGATATTTTTCGACATCCACGCGAACGAAGTCGCGGGCACAGCTAGTCAAAAATAAGTTCTGGCATTAACCATAGATTCATCATCATCATAACAACCGAAAGATGTCCACTGCTGGACATAGGCCTCTCCCAAGTGTCGGCACAACAACCATAGATTAGTGACAATAGTAATAAAAAGTAGTTAGAAGTTTTCATAGTGCTAACTTAATCTCACTACGCCAAAACCTTGCCAAGTTACGTTCGTACGACTGTACCTTTAAGAACAAAACAAACTCTTAATAATATAAAAAGCAGCTGTTCAGTAAATCTGTTAACCGATAAATTAAAAAAAAATCGTCTTTAAATAGGCTAGTTTCCACCATCAATAAATTGCAAATCAATTTAGTCCGTCAGTTAGTGTTGAAAAATAATGGACACGTATGTTTTTGTATCTTCGTCAATTTAGGTTTACATTTTTTTTACGTTATTATTAACGGAAAGAAAAACGTAATAAGAAAAAAAAACGGCTCAAATATTTTTTGATAATCTAACTGACAGACTAATAAGAATTTTTCAGTGGACAAGCCTATAACGCATATATTACAAAGTACAAAGAACAAACAACGACGTTGTGAAAATAAAAATATTTTTGAACTCATCAATTTTATTTAGGAAGAACTTACAATTTCCTCAAATTGTATCGTCCGATAAAATTAAAACAGCAAATAATTTGCCTTCAAACAATGTATTGAACAAGACTTTTTTAATTGGGCCAATTTATTTAAAGGATAAAAAACTCTCTATGCGCAACACCACCACGCGAGGTATTGTTAGTAGGGGCTGCCCACAGGGTGGGGTGCTGTCACCATTACTGTGGAACCTAGTCGCTAATGAGCTCATCACAGAGCTCAACGCTGGCAGTCTGTTCGCGGTGGGTTATGCAGATGACATAGCAATTTTAATCACGGGGAACTTTGAAGGCGTCTTATGTTACCTCATGAGGAAAGCCTTTAAAATAATCGAGAATTGGTGTGCAAAACACGAACTATCGGTGAACCCCACCAAAACAGAATTAATAATGTTCACCAACAAAAGAGTCCTTGGACCTCATAAACTCCCAAAAATATTCAACACCGAACTAACACTTAAAGATGAAATCAAGTACTTAGGAGTGATTCTTGATAGCAAATTGCTCTGGAAAAAGCATCTTGAATACAAACTCAACAAAAGCACAATCGCACTTTACCAATGCAAAAAAATGTTAGGAAAAACCTGGGGGCTGTCTCCAAAGATCACGCTGTGGCTTTACACAGCTGTGATCAGACCAATGCTGACCTATGGCGCCTTGGTTTGGTGGCCGAGAACCGAACTTTCGACCACCGTCTCCAGGTTCCAGCGGTTCCAAAGGTTAGCCTGTTCTGCTATCACTGGCTGTATGAGGACAACTCCAACTGCAGCAATGGAAATAACCCTACAATTAACTCCCCTTGACTTGTACATACAGCAGGAGGCGGCGCTAGCAGCTATCAGGCTTATGCACTTAGGCATATGGGGCAAGTACCACACCAGTCCACACGCTGGCATCCTGGACCGGGCGATTGAGTACCAGCCTCTTATCGCTGCCCCGTGTGATAGGACGCCGAATAAACCTATGTTCAACAAAAATTATAGCATACAAACAACAGAGGAAGAAAGGGACCAGTCAGGAGTATATGAAGTACGCATCTATACAGATGGCTCAAAAACTCAAAACGGTTCAGGGGCTGGTGTACACTCCCTAGACCTCAACTTTAACTTTCACCTACCACTAGGCGAACACAGTTCGATTTTCCAATGCGAGTGTGTCGCCATAACACAAGCCGCAACAGCGGTAAAGCGTCTAGGGATACACGACTACGCAATAAGATTCTTATCTGATAGCCTAGCTGTGCTCAAAGCCCTAGGAAACAAACAAACCAACAGTAAATTAATCTACGAATGTAGTACATTACAGTACAGTATATCACTGTCTAACAGAATCACCCTCCAGTGGATCAAGGGGCACAGTGGATCCCTAGGCAATGATGCCGCAGACGAATTTGCGAAGAGAGGTTCCGAGATGGCGGTGCTAGGCCCGTACCCACTTCTCCCCTTACCTTTCTCGCAGTTCCGTTCATGGATCCGCCAGAGATCAATTGAACTTCATAACAACAAATGGTCACAGGCTACAGACTGCAGACAGTCAAAAATGGCAGTGCCAAGTCTAACAAAATCCGCGACTAACAAAACGATTACTCAGCTTGAGTAGAAATAGCCTCAGAATAATTATAGGGACAATTACGGGTCATTGCCCCTTAAACAAACATCTCTTCAACATAGGCGCCACAGACAGCCCACTCTGCAGGGGCTGCTTTGACGCAGAAGAATCAGCCGCCCACGTCATCCTGGAATGCGAGGCTGTGGCTACCCAACGTCAACAAATCCTCGGAACGGTGAGGTCGCTCCGCGAAGCCTGTGAGGCTCCCAGGAAACTTCTGTGCTTCTGGGCAGAGCTAGGCTGGCTAACGTAGCCAGGATAACCACGCACAACGGACCAAATGAGAGTCTAGGTGCGGAGAATGGAGTCCCTACTCTACTCTACTCTTCTAACTCTTTATGCGTATTTATTATCCAATATAAAATATCTTATATCAAGTATAATAATAATTATCGATAATATTAAGCTTCTTAAGCACTTAATTAGATATTTGTTAATGAGAATTTTAGATAATAAATTCTATCTATAAGAAATTCTCATTAACAACCTCATTAATTTTAAACCGGTTAAGAAATTTTAAAGCAAATATGTATCTTCAATGGGTTAATTTATTAATTGAATAGCATTTCATTTGCCTTCCCTTCTGTCGCCTATCCTACAGAAATCTTGTATTTTCCGGAATAAAAAGAAGCGTATGACAGTCAGCAATAACGTAGCTTTATATCAGGTAAAGAATATGTTAAATAATCAACTCAGATCTTCTAGAGATTACTTTTAACAAAAAATCTATTTACCTCTTGATAAAGCTAAAGAGTTTGTTTGAACGCACTAATCGCAAGATCTACTGGTAAAATTTAAAAATTCTTTAAGAGTTGAATATCCCATTTATTGAAAAAGGCTGTAGGCTATATAACATCACGTTATTCTTCTTCTTCTTATCATGTGGGCAGTAAGGTCAAACGACCCCACACACCCTAGTGTCAGAGTTTCTAAACCACCTCAAGGGCCTCTGACATGATTATTTGACGACCGCGATTTGGCGGCCGGGACAACCGGCTTATACGTGCCTTCCGAAGCACGGAATCATCTTTTTATCAGACAATCAGGTGATTCAAACCTGCAATGTCCTAGCCAAACTGGAAAACTACTTTAGAAAATATGCTTTCCGTGGGAATCGAACCCACGACCACCGGGTCACAAGGCAGACGCCTAAACCACTCGACCACGGAGGCAGTTAGAGGCGATAAGAAGAAGATCACGTTATAACCAAAAGGAGCGGAGCATTAATGAAAAATGTCACGCAGACGAAGTTACGCGAGTCAGCTAGTAATCTACACTAATATTATAAAGAGGAAAGATTTGTTTGTTTGAATTGAATAGGCTCCGAAACTACTGGACCGATTTGAAAAATTCTTTTAGCCTTGGATAGCTACATTATCAGGGAGTAACATAGGCTATATATTATCCCCGTACTCCCACGGGAACGGGAACTACGCGGGTGAAACCGCGTGACGTCCACTAGTATGTAATAATAATAATAAGTGCATACAGGGATAATCGTCGGTTGGTGCCCCATTCCATTTGAAATGTCTAACGGGGCCTCTACGAGTTGGCTTCGGCCCCTCGTACGCCTATCAAAGGACCGGGTCTCCAGGAACACGAGAAAGTCAAATACAAAAAATATAATAATAATATTAATTTATTTCTCCTCACAAGAAACAGACCTGACATTTTTGCAATGTTACTTATAATATCTGTTTAAATACAGAAATGTGGATAGTTTCTGGGAAAAGGAGGAGCCAAGCGTCACTGGAAGGTACTTCGTGATAACATCCAGGGTATCACGAAGCCCGCCATCCGTCATCTGGCTCGCAGAGGCGGCGTGAAACGTATCTCCGGTCTGATCTACGAGGAGACTCGCGGTGAGAATATGTGAGAAGCTGAAATGTTGTCTCTGACACTTGACTCTAACAAAAATTTGCACTTTAAAGCTTAAGATTTCACAAACGGATCCTTGGATGGATATAAGTTTTCAAACACCCTCAATATTTTTGAACGACCTATTTAACGGCATGCGGCACCTCACACCATGGGATAGATGCTAAACTATTTCAAGTTACTTCAGAAGGTAGGCATGAAAATGCCTGATTTTCAAATCACCAGGTCCAAGAAAGGATTAAGACCAGTTGTATTTGAGTGATATAATAATATGTATAAATTACTAGCTTCTACCTTTTTTTAAGGATGGGACATCATCAAATGACTCCTCCCGCTCTGGGCGAAGCAGAGTGTCAGACTCTTACTGACTAAAACCCATCCGTGTTCCTCCTAGTGCCCTTTGCGTTCCAGGGCCGCGGTGACTCTTTCGAACAAATTCCGCAACCCTGGCAGGCACTGGCCCTAGTGGACCCTTCTATGCTGACATCTCTTTGAGGCGCGCGTGGAACACAACGCGCCGTTGACCCGGTCCTGGTTCTGATCGGACAGCGAGCCACCCAACACTCGCCGTCCGCAGACCCGCGCCTACGGTGGCCAGGAATCGCCCTGCGACTCCCGACGCCCGGGGCGTCTTCTTCCGTTGCGGCGACTGGGGCGTGAGGTTTCCCTCTCTCTCACACGTTCGGCCTCCTCCTTCGCTAGCATTACTGTTTCGTAGAAGGAGGTAACCGCTTCCCATGCCTCCTCGCTCCGCACTATGGAGTGAACCAGGGCCGGTCGCGAGAGGTCGCCGCCGCCGAAGCCTTCCTCAAGAATTGGGCTATCAAATGAAAAAAGATTTTTTCAAATCCAACTGGCAGTTCCAGACATTAGCACGTTCAAACATACAAAAAAAACTCTTTAGCTGTATAAAAGTCGTCTAGAAAATATAAACCGATTACTTATCATTACTTTTATTAGCCTGATAAATCCATTATACTGTCAAAAATTTGCTAAACATGTTACCATCTCTGGGAAATTTTTCCATCACAGTTTTTCATTAAAAATGGGTGCTGACGAAAATAGAGCTCCAAAATGAGGTTAAACTGAAACTTTCAAACAGGTTTAGCCGCAACCTGAAAAAAATACGTTAAAGAACATGCAAATCAGTTTACGCGCTAACTTTGGTCACACTTCTTGTTTTTTTAGAAAGACTTTTGAACTTTAGCATGAACAAAAATTGGTACAAACTTGAAATAGTATATGCTACCTTCACACGTGGGGTTATAACTACTATACCAGGAAACGGTAGTGCCGTAGCTGATATTGGGCCAAACAAATAATTTTACTATGGGGATGAGTACGCAACCATGGCAACAGACCGGGCTGCATGTCTTTGTTTGCATGGAAGATGGTAGGCCTTTAGTGTGGGACGTAACCTGTGTGTTCTTGGGCTATTCTATCTTCCTAGTTCATCGTGTTGTGCTAGCGCTACTGCTGCGGCTGCGGAAAACCTCAAGCGGCGAAAATATAGTAACCTTATTGGTTGTTTGGGGTTGAAACGCTCGGGCCGTGGGGCCCCAGTGCTCACAGCCTTTTCAAATAAATTTCGAAATGGCTGGTTGACACTTCCCGTGACCCAAGGGCTGCCTGTTACTTTGGAAAGAGGCTAAGTATTGCCATACAACATGGCAATGCCGCCAGTGTCTTGGGCATGATACCAGCTGGCAGCGTTGAGGACCAATTTTTGATGCTATATTTTAGTTTATATGTTAATTAAGTTTGGAAATAACTTAAATAGTGTATTACAAGAATTATTTTTTGAGGATGAGTATGTTTCTGAGACACGATACATTCAACGACACACTAGAAAGAAGAAATCCAAGCTAAAACACTAGGAAATGGTGAAGGACGGGCGTTTTGGGAAACTCTTAATGTAAAACTGTAGGACATAAAAGCGCTGGCTCTGAATTATGATAGTGACGTAAACGGGACAAGGCCTTCCAGCATTGGGTAAAATCATCCTAATGCTCGAAGGTCCTGTTTTTAAACTTTTAATCTTTTTTCCGACTTCGTAAGCGTCGTTTTGTATAGCTCCATCTGTCTCCCGCAACGGAATCATGATCTCACTGGGGCTGGGGCACGAGGCTGCCTAAGCGATCCAACTGCTAAATTATAGTCAATTGCAAAAACTAATTAAAAAAAAACAGTCATTTGACTTTCTATTTCTAAAAGTAGGTAATCGATTTGTGACGCAATTTGGCTTCCATCTGCCCTAGAGACAGCTCGGGTTACCATTCTATTATATCAGATTGCGTGATTATGAATTTCACTTCTAATTTCCTACTAATTTCGAGATAATCTCAATTTCTGTGGCTCGCTTCAAAGACTTCAATCTTACGAATTCCGGAAGGGATTACTAAACTTTAATTAATTTTTCTGATTGATATTTAGTTTGGCGTTTCTATGTGATTGAAAAGAACTTTTTAGGTAAGTATTGTTAAGATTACTAGACTAGCAATGCATTAAGACTCCTTCATGTCAATGTCAATGCGATAGTGATGTAACCATACGTTTCCATAAGGAAACGTATATAGCAATAATTACAAATAAAAAAAAATAATAAATTTAAATATATTGCTATTTATAGAGCAATTTGGGTAGTAATTTCTGTATCTCAGGGTATTGAGATGTGGAAATTCATGGAAAGATCAAGATTGTATTGAACGTTGTTAACAGTTTGAAACATAGTAGGCGATATACCTAGTGGTTGTATAACAACTGCACATACATTTTGGTCCAATAAGACATACCTGAAGGTCAAGCTAACCATGAGCTCTAGACAAGGTGGCAACACATCAGCCATGTCGACGTGTTTCGTGATTTGTTCGAAAGAGTAACCGCGGCCCTAGAACGCAAAGAGCATTAGGAAGAACACGGATGGGTTTAGTCAGTAAGAGTCTGCCCTCCTGCTCCGCCCAGAGCGGGAAGAGTCATTTTATGACTTCCTATCCTTTAAAAATAAAGCGATGTTGAAGTCACAGGCGGAAAATTTTGGTAACGCATGCAATCCCACAATTTTTGAAGTGAAAACTTCTTTAGCGGCGTTGAGCACTTTTCTGTAATGGGTATAAAATCTTAAACTCGCGTCAGGGTCACGTGACCCGATCGCAAAAAGCGTAAGACGGACTCGCGTCAGGGTCACGTGATGCGAAAAAGCGTAAGATCGAGGGGAAGGGAGAGGAACTAGTATCTCCCACTCTTTCTACCGTGCCTGAGTGTGCTGCTCTGCTTAGGCGTCACAGGGCGCTTGCGCGAATGTCCGTCTGTGTTTATGTACAGCGTGCCACGCGTATCCAAGGATACGAAATTACGGAATTACGAAATTATGGATGAAAGTTGATTTTTCTAAGAGATAAAAATTAATGTAATATATAAATAAATAACGATATAATATTATGAATAATAACATGTAGGTAAATTGTCATATTTGTGTACGATAGCGCAATAAATAAACATTGTATTCTACCTCATAAATGATAGTATTTTTGTACTTATAATTAAAGACAACGTTATTTTTTGTTGTTTTTATGGTTCGTTTTGTTTATGTCAGGAACTGTGTCAAGATTGACATCTGTTACTGACAGTCGCTGTCGCGGCCACACGTCAGTGTCTTTTTGTTTATTTTGTTGTCGGTGGTTTGTCTATGATGTGACCGCGACAGTAAGGATGTATTATTTACATGTTTTCACTTCTGCCGGCACTCCCGGAGTGCTACCGGTGTTTTTTTTTATCCGATCAGACATATCTGTTCTACCAACTCACCGTGTAGGTTAGGCATACCTAAGCTTGCCACAATATTCTCGACCACTGCAACTCCTGAAAACTAGTATCAACAGAGGCCAATGGCCACCACCAGAAAAGCGCTGAAGCAATAAAGTTCCTGTCGAGTCGAGTCCTGGAGAAACAAATCAACTGACCACCAAACACCCACTACTACGTAGGTATATATCTAGTAGGCAATATGTCACCGACTTATGTAAATCGAATGACAAATGAGCTCCGAATAAAGAGGCTTAACTGCCCACATGCAAAGGCTACCAGCTGATAATACTAATCCTCTGTATTAAATCTACAGGCACCTGTTATTTCAAACAACATTGTAGTGATTTATAGAGTAAGGGCGCTTTTCTATCAAAGACGGGAGAGGTAGCTAGGGGGAGCAGCTCTGGCGGAAAAGGACTTTCAGAGCTAGGTATTTTGACATAAAATAAGCGAAAGATGTGTACGAGGTATGCAAGCGAGGAATGTGTATGCAACATTCGAGTTGAATTTAGCAAAGAGTCCGCCCGATGTCCTCGCTCCGCATAAGCTTCTTGCACAGCTTTGGTGGGAACAATCGGAAACTTTCACAGCTATGCTGCACTTTTTTTTTAATTAATATCTTCTGCCAGCGGCTTGACTCGCGTAAATCTAGAAAATTATCCAACGGAACATGCACCCAGGATGAAAAATATCTTAAGTGGTGATGAGGTAAAAGAAGACGGACAGAGTAACGTTCGTATTTATATTATTAGGGATTTATTTGAACTTTATGTTCAGTACTGGTTCATAGGCAGACTTTATTGAAAACGACAGTTTCCACCAGTCATCCACATGCACGCACCGCTTAGCTCGTACATCTTCTGTGGAAAAGCACTCTAAATCAGCTTTGCCTGCCGAACGATGCACATAAGATAGGTGGTAAAGCCGATTTTCTATTTGGTATTCGTGCTAGTGTATATGAATGAACGAATGAACGAACTTAAGTCGGTCCCTATATGGGTAAAGCCCAACTTACGCTCAGATAAGTACATAAGCCTTTTCCAAGTTGTACCTGTCCTGTCTCTCAATTCTTTCTATGGCACGGTAAGGTATCGTAAAAGTAAGAATACATTTTCGTATATTTTTTGTAACTTGTTCTTTATTGGTAGGCGAGTGTCGCCTACCAATGAAAAAATCACGTTCCAAAAAAAACTGAATTGTATAAAATGTTTAGAATTTGTTTCGGGAATGTTTGTAGATTTTGGTTTTGTTTGTTAACCGAAGAATATTTATTTGCGAAACAAACAAGTTGGTCAGTAAATACGTAAATCTATTCATTAAAAGTAAATTCAGCTGTGAATATACCCGCATGCAAGTACCCGCAGTTATGTCAACCTATCTAAATCAAATAATTTGACCCAACGTAATAATTGTAGTACTCCTTATGCTCTGGTTTCCTAGGACAGCGGTGCCGTCTTATAGCGGCCGTAATACAGCGGTGAATGACGTCACTTGAACGTTTTCTATGTAAACAAATGGACGCGCCATTGTGTTTACATAGAAAACGTTCTAGTAACGTCATTCACCGCTGCATTACGGCCGCTGTGTGACGGCACCGCTATCCTAGGAAACCAGAGCTCTACGGATTTCGGCCAAGGCGGCCAGACCCAACGGAGACTAGCGATCGGCGCGGGACATATTATAGTGCACAAGGAGTCCCCCTGTGCACTATAAAAAGGCCACTTTAGGAGAATCATATTAGAATCATAATATTAATCACAGAATAATCCGTCAAATTTAATTTTCAACTTTATCGCTGAGGCATTAGGTTAAAAGTTAATTGGGCGTGATTTGCTTTCTGATTCTGCTAAAGTGACCTTTTTAGACCCACAGGTGTGTGCGCAAACACAGATGCACTCCCTCCTCTACCACTCTCATAATCTGATGGGACAGCAACCAAAGGACCAACAGCTTAACTTCCTTTCCGAGACACGGGGTGTCACACCACCGTCTTCCAAACTGTCACAGAGATGACACTTTTTGGCCGATTTTTTCATCGAACCCTGGTTTCCACCCTCCTTGTGGACGGCGAGTATTAAGTGGCTCGCCGTCCGATCAGAACCAGGGGGGCTACTCTCTAACGAAATCCGTAGTTTCGGGCTTAGTTGCGGGCGGACGTATTCTACTCCGTATCACCTACAGACTTACGATTAGTCCCGAACCCGAACTGAGAATGAATGACAACACGATTTCACAGTAACTGTCAAATCGTGTTATCATTAGTTCTTAGTGGTTAGGTGATACGAAGTAGAAAATGTCCGCCCGCAACTAAGCCCGAAACTACGGATTTCGTTAGAGAGTAGCCCCCCTAACCCGGATCGACTACGCGCTGTGTTCCACACGCGCCTCAAAGAGCTATCAGCACAGAAGACGGGGCCCGCTAGGGCCAGTGCCTGCCGGGGTTGCGGAATTTGTTTGAGGGTTGGAGAGGGAGGACTTGGGAGGAGGAACACGGATGGGTTTTAGTCAGTAAGAGTCTGACACTCCCTTCTACTTCACCTAGAGCAGGAGGAGTCATTTGATGATTTCCTATCCTTAAAAAATAATGTTTTCCACGCTCGGCAATCGCGCTCGTGACCGCGACCAACGCCAACATAATATTTGATTAAATACATTAAAACAATAGGAACACCGTACATTTACATTTGTTCGACCAGAAGCGGAATCGTCCCTAAATACCAGGTAAAAGCATTATAAACTCTGCACGGAAATATTTTACCTACCTTTAATTAAAATAGTTCAGTTCTGTTACACTAGAGACGTACCATATTCGAAATTATCGTCGATTCTGTGAAAGTTTTAATGAAAGAGTTCCTCATTGAATCAACCCTTGTAGGCACGTGTGACGTCCCATTAGTATGCTTGTACGAACACGTGTAGGAATAAGTTATAATATTAATTTCGCTTTACATGATGTATGCTAAAACACACGAATATTTGAATGACAAGTTATTTGATGTAGGTTTCTGGAGAGTTGGCATGTATATAGGACCTTTTTAGCGTTCCGAACCCAAAGGGTAACCAACGGAACCTTATTACCAAACCACCGCTGTCCGTCTGTCTGTCAGCAAGCTGTATCTCAAGAACCGTAATAGGTAGACAGGTGAAATTTTCACAGTGTGTATGTTACGGCTAAAAAATAATAAAAAAATCAATTAATTTAAAATTTCAATTGGACGGAACCCTTCGTGTCAGAATCTAATTCGCACTTGGCCGGTTTTAATTGTAAATCTAACCAATTTACGTTTAAGAGAAGTTTGATGTTAATTATGTTAGAGTTTTGTCCAAACATTCCTGGTTTCCATCCAAATTAAACCTTAATTGTTTACAAATACTCTTACCCCTCATATTTTTGTCAAACTTTATGTACCTCAGTCTGATTACCTGTCGAATTTTGTTATGAAAGCAGCGTTTGACACGTTCTTAACTCCAAAAGGTCGTATCGTTCACAGTTTAGTGATTTTCAGAGAAAAATCTGCATAAAATAAAACCTTAGTTATTGCTTCTGGACACTAAAACTTCGTTCGTTCGATCGTTGTAAAGTTATTCCAGTGAAAATAAAAGAGCCCTGTAATTTTCAGCAAAAATATCTTACGTACGTTACCAGTAATCATAAAACTAAATGTAGGTTACATGTAACTAACGATATCCAAAAGGAATTCTGAGCTAAAGAAGTATGAGCCAAGTAGGTAATACAATCGTGACAGCGGTTGATGCATAGAAAATAAAAAGTATTAAGGCTTGTATTCATGCCAATGACCTTGTGCATATAAACGGAGCTAACTTCTCCTCTACGCGCCACTAGTGAAGTGCAAATTGCAAAGAAGGAGATATTTTTTCTTTGACTTTTGTTAAAAAATTAAGGAGTAAAATGGTTTCATCCCAACGTGATTTTTTTTTCTTATTATGTTATACCGATATATAAATTCTAGCTAAACCAAATTACGTATCATATCACATTTATTCAGATGTAATTTCTCAGTAAATGCCGTCGAAAAGTAGCTAAATCTGCACGGTGTTTTTATGCATTTCTCGAGAGAGCAGCCTTAAAGCGCAGACCCAACGCGGCATGTATTTTAGCTACGTGGATTCATTTATTTGAAAATGTGGGTCTACGTTTCCACCGTGTAATAAACACTACACACGGCTCCGTTCCGTGGGTCTGCGCCATTTCGCCAATTGTAGAATACCTTCTTCCAATATTTGGAAAAATGTGGAATGCTGTACATAAAAACAAACGGGTCACGGCCTAAAATATGCATAGAGCGGCGACCCTACAGTCAAGGCACGAACTGAAGGGAGTAAGGTCAAGAGGGCGAAAACCATCCGTTGATGTAGTATGTTTAGTACATTCGTGACATTCACGTCAACCGATATATTTTTGTGTCATTCAACCTATTTATCCTTTTCCCAACTATATTGGGCGGCTTCCAGTCCAACACGGAAGCAGATTCCTGTCTGATTCAGATCACACAGGCATTCGACCTTAGGGTCAGCCTAAGGTCGACTGGTAGAAAATGCCTATGGCATTAAGTCCGCCTTACCGTCTTAGTGTTTTACTAGTGCATAAAGTTTTAATAAACAGATAAATAATCTCTACAACTCAATAACTGGGTAGCAGTACCTCTTAGCAAGACAGATTTCCTGGCTTCTGATTTTACCCGTTACAATTTTAGTATAATGCCTAATTCTGCCTAATGCTGTATTTTATTAGCATTTTTATATTCTTCCCGAAACAAAATTCTACTTTAAATTTTATTTATTAGATGTAAACCTA
The DNA here is from genome assembly GCA_947578705.1 of Lacanobia wlatinum. NCBI lineage: Eukaryota > Metazoa > Arthropoda > Insecta > Lepidoptera > Noctuidae > Lacanobia > Lacanobia wlatinum. The sequence continues at coordinate 6,115,509 of OX388044.1, read as the reverse complement.
CCACAGCGTAATCTTTTTAACCCAAAGGTTGACTGGTAGAGAATGCCTTGTTGCATTAAGTCCGCCCATGTACCACAATTGTGCATAAAGTTTAAATAAATAAATAAATATGGGCCTAGATTTTCAAATTCAGATTAAAAGCTACAAATAAAATATCCTGGATACCGAGAACAAGTAGGTAATAACGATACTAAGATAGGATAATTATTACGTCTTGTGTTCGGTCTCAGCTCCAAAGAGCACTGTGATAATTTGCCCTGACATCGGGCCCGTCAGTCGGTAAAAACATTTTTTTTATTTTTATGTACCAATCATCAATCCTGTAGATGAAGACAAAAATGGCTGTGACAAACGGACAGACAATCATATGAGTGACCATAAATTGGTTCCGGTTTCTTCATACGGACGTTCAGAACCCTAAACAGACTGTTAGACTAGCCCGCTTGTACATGATGCCATTTAAATCGTCTTACAAAGGCTGCCCACTTAATGTACCCGGCATAAACTACCTCTAGGCGCGATTACGTACATCATTTTTAATGAATGTGTAGTAGTCATTGGATAGATTAAGTGGGCTGCCCTTGTAAAACAATTAAAATGGGTATTAGCACATACTACGGATTGAAACTGAAATTTCGAGTTACATTACCAGCCTACCGTTTCGCACAAACTTCGTACCTACATCGAACAATAAGAACAATGCAATGCGAATTTTCGAATTAACAAAATTTCATCGAACTAGTTTCAACCACGAATAAACATGATTATCATTGAACGATTCCGTTTAATATTGATTTGAAATTTTGAGAATTGTTGTGTTGGATAAATTCATTCTTACAAATTCGATAACTTCAAATGTTGATGATGTAGAGAGATCCAATTCGAGGTTCCATATTTCATTCAATATAATTTAGACAGCTGTTAATAACGTTTAACGCTAAACTAACATTTGATGTGTAAATTTATAATTAATTGAATCGGCCGTACATCAGTGCATGTTAATATAAACAGAGGAGATATAGTGAATCTAACATTCAACGATTTACAATTTTGTGTAAATGTTAAAAAAACCGGCCAAGTTCGAGTCGGACTCGCGCATGAAGGGTTCCGTACCATAAACCTTAATTTTTATTATTTGTTGTTATAGCGGCAATAGAAATACACAATCTGTGAATATTTCAACTGTCTGCCTATTACGATTCTTGAGACACAGCCCGCTGACAGACAGACGGACGGACCCTTTGATTACGGAACCCTAAAAACGCCAGTGTTTGTTCGAAAACGCTGTCATTCTCTGCTTCCTCTTGACGACACGATTTTTAGTAAAGGCAGAGGTCATCCAGTCTGCAAATATATACCTTTTATATTCCCTATAAAACACTATTTACGCATGCACCTATCTAGCAACACACACACACACACACACACACACACACACACATACACTATCAGTCTCAGACTTACTGCACGTTTACACCCTCATTTTACTTACTTCCCACACCACTGTACTTGTCGCAACTAACAGTATATTGCTTTAGTATGTCTTGACACTGTTACTCAAGGTGGCATCCTGGTGTACTATAACACAGGTTATTAGCCTAGCTTAGACTGCAGTCTCCCACAATATTGAAGCATATTTTAATATTATTGCTTAACAATATCTCTATGTAATCTTTAAACATTGTGGTGAGAAAATAAATGATTATTATTATTATGATTAAAACCAAGAAAATCGCTATTTTTTTTCTTTAAATAAGTAGTAAATGCAAAGGCTTAAAACTTCTTACCAAACGATGTAAAAGTATCTCACTAATACTGAAGATTAAAAGAACTAACATTATCACAATCTCCAGCACAACTAAATCTACTACGTCTTAGTTAGAATTAAATTCACCTTTAATTAGTTTTTCAAACTTGTTCTTTCTCATAAAGTGCAGTATAAATTCCGTATGTAAACTTTGACTTGAAGTTTCTTTAAAATTAATTAGTTCTTTAACATCTTCATTCTAACCGGAATTAACAAAGTTTATTAAAAGTTTTAAGACACTTTGTAATTTGTTTCATCAAAGTTATTCAAGACTGGCTAGGAGTTCTCCCTAAATATTATTTTTCATGTTAATTAATTTATTTACTTTAAATTTTTAGGGTTCTGTACCTCAAAAGGAAAAAACGGAATCCTTATAGGATCACTTTGTTGTCCGTCCGTCTGTTTGGTAAGTCCGTTTATCTCGGGAACGCGTAAAGGTATCCAGTTGAAATTAAAACCACATACTCAAGTCTATGACCCCTTGCAGCTGTGAAAAACTCAAACTTCTAGGTTAACGTAAAAAAAAAGATACGGTTGTTTATCCCGCAAAAAAACGTATATTTTGACACTCTCAAGGAAATCAAAATGTATAGAGTATTTCTCGTTGACCTAGAACTATGAAATTTGGCAAGTAATACCGTCTTATACTACAAGTATAGGTAAAAGTCTAAAAACTATACATTTGTAATTAAATCATAAAAAATATAGTCTTTATTTAAAGTAATAAATACCTACGTACGGAAACCCTCGGTGGGCGACTCTGACTCGCACTTGGGCGGTTTTTCTTAGAAATATAATGAATATGAGGTTTCATATTCATTTTCTTTCTAAAATCCCAATTTTACTTTCTTCTTCCATGCTTCTGTGTTAGTCATCTAAGTAGTCACCTCCTATTTATTTATACGTTTATTTCAGACTTACACAGGTCCATATTTTACACAAAAAAAAAAATAAAAAAAAAACAATTCAAAATACACACTCAATAAAATCAAAAATTAAGTTATTAAAATCAAAATAAAAACAGTTATCTCCAAAAATTTCCTCAACATAATCATACACAGTACAGAATAATAAAATCATATGTCAAACTAATTTAAAATCGATAATTAATCCATTAGCGAGCCAGACACGTCACCATCCTTCCTGTCATCTTCCCCTAGACACCGGCAAACCCTTGCGCTAGTTTGCCGAGTTATGCGACCATGTTCTTACTGAAACACTAATATTTCTAAATAAAAAACTGGCCAAGTGCGAGTCGGACTCGCCCACCGAGGGCTCCGTACCTAGGTATTTATTACTTTAAATAAAAACTATATTTTTTATGATTTAATTACAAATGAGTTCTCAGAACCAGTTTCTGTTTTGAAACATGTTATTTTAACTCTGTAGACTTCTTATAGATTTTCCTGTAATCTATAGGTAAAGAACTATTATCTGTATTTTTTTTTCATTATTTTGGGTTCAGTTGTTTCGGAGATAATGGTCATTTTTGATCTTAATAAATTCAAAACTGATTATTTTAAAATTATGTTAAATATATAATTAAAACTCTCATAGTAAGCCCTTTCATTTGATATGTCGTTCGATACAGTTTTTCTTTAAAATTTTCTACTTAGACCCCCAAAGTGACCCCCATACTCAAAATTAATTTATTTACGTAAGGCGTCCGTATTTGGGTCACAAAAGTCCATATGTGTACCAAATTTAACAATCAGTTCTGTAAATCCGGAGAAAACTTAAAATTGTCAATTTGCGAGAAAAAATAACCAACTTTGAAGGGCCATATTTTGTATATAAGGTTCATAGAGCTGCAGATGGGCTTAGATTGTTGCAAATTTAAGTTTTTTTATATGATTACTGAATGTTTATTGGCTGAAAATGCATAGTAGCTAAAAGTGAAAAAGTTCCAAAATTCTGCAGTTTATCGCGTGGTGCGCAGCGAGCACAAGTTTTTTAATGTTGCAAATTTTGATTCACACTATTCTAACTGGTCCATACAACATACCAAAAAATCAGAACTACATCCAAATTTGCGAATTTAATGTTAATTTCCACTACATTGAATTTCAAGTTGATGTAAATTGTTAAAGACCCACGGAATAGAGAAATTTGTTAAAGTCACAAGGAATATAGAAAACTTTTGTTAATGAGTTAGCAGAAGGTTTTACAGTCGCGACTCGTGCCTGGAAACTATTCAAGTAACAATCTGCGCAGACTGGCGTGCGGGACGACAAAGGATTTTTAGAGTTCCGTACCCAAAAGTTCATTGTAATTTGCTATATGAGCATATTTAATCTTATTATACTGTACTAGCTTCTGCCATCGGCTTCACCCGCGTGATCCCCAGGGAACATGTTCCCGGGATGAAAGTAGCATATGTCCTTTCTCAGGCTCTAGACTATCTGTGTACCAAATTTCATTTAAATCGGTTCAGTAGTTTTGGCGTGAAAGCGCGACAGACAGACAGACAGATAGACCGACAGACAGACAGAGTTACTTTCGCATTTATAATATTAGTAAGGATAAGGATTTCGGATTTCATCAGTAATTATTTTGGCTCCTGTTTACATTTTGTTTCAAAATATGTACCTACAACGATACTAAGCGAATTGCATTTTGACTAATGTTTGCATTAATGTTATTATTCAAACAACAATATATTTTATATTGGCTTGTAAATAGAAAAACATTAAGTTTTCATTCATATTTTTTGGAAGAACGGAACATTTATGGCGCTTCAGCGGTATACGTAATACGTACTAACATAGGTTCCAAAATTTACAACCAGGCGCCTATTTAATAAAACTGACTGGTGATAAGTGACAAACTAAGATATGAACGTGTATATTTTCATACATTCTCTACTTTATTAAACAACACCTGTCGCGAAAATATGACAATAATGTCAGTTTTTGACAAATATGTCGCATTGTCAGTTATATTAAACAGGGCCCTGAGGCTCTAGACAAGTAACTTTCTGTCAGCGGTAGCGTGGCGAAGGCGATTGTCAAAACGTCAAAAATGTACAGGATTGACAAACGCTGTCGAAATGTCACGTGATCTATCCTTTATATTTTGCCCTTTCGACAGTCACATTCGCTGATAGGATGGCACTCGTCTAAACCCTCCGGTTACAGATAAACGGGGAGACTGACAAAAAATGACATAGAAAATGGAACATAAATCATTGCCTATGGAAAGAGAATAAATATTACGTAAAATATACGCGCCTATATACCACTATTGTACATTAAGCTAAATAAGTAATACCTAAGTCAGTGTCCGCAATAAAATTCTGCAATTTGTTCAGACACCGTGCACAATGTTTTATTAATTACCTACCGAATAGGGAACATGTATGAAAAATATTTACTATCTATACAGTTTATAAACAAAATATAATACTAACACTAGAAATAGAATCAAAAATGCTCGAAAAACAAACTATATAAAATTATTTTAAACAAATACATCTATCCCTCTCGCGAAAACGCTGTTTTCTATGGCAGCTGTATAGACATCATGTAATTTGACGTCAGAGTTCGTATCGGACTTCTCTTTCTAATTGTAATCTGTGAAGCTTTATAACTTCATCGCCAACGAAGGTTTTTAAAAAATAATTTCAAGATTCTTTACTTTTAACCATTAATTTGGCAAGGAAAAAAACGTTGAAAATACCAATATTTTTGTTAATTTTTATTTAATAGTGAGAAAAAACATGCGAAAAAAAATTATAAAAAAACATAAGGTGTATACTTTCGCGAAAAACCAATGTCCACCAGATCGGCCATTGCCAAATATGTAAAAACTGACTTGCTGATTTAACTGTCCGGTCTGACGGACATTATCAAATTAAGTATTTCATTTAGCAAATAGAAAAATCGCATGCATATTCCTTATTATATTTTTCGAAATAAGGTCGGAATAAAAAACACCTTCCGGATTTCCCCGCAGTCAGAGAGTTTCAATGAGGAAACCCACACAAAATAAAAGGTAAAAGTTCTTTAATTGTTTAGGCCTCTAAATGAAATAAACAAAAGTAGAAATGTCAAACACATGACCCGTTCTTTGACATTTCTGTATTTGGTGAAAATACCCAAACATCACAGAAATTCATTAGATATTTATTTACTTTAACCAAAATCAACATATTTTATGAAAGAAGATCAAAACGTTATTTTTCTTTGTGATTTACTCTGTGTACGTCCTATTTCATTGTAAGGTAGCAAAAAATTCAACGTAGGTACACTATTTTTAGCGAGGAGAAGTTAAAATATGCGTATTATAATAAATTCAAGAACTAAATTTTGCATTTCTCGAGTGTTGAAGTCGTTCTCACAAACTACTTGAGAAATATTTTGCAAAGACTTCCACGTGATCTGGGGGCACGGCAGTGCCCCCGCCAAGACGAGATAATTTTTACTCGTAGCTTTTGTGACTCCAAAGGTATAAAGTTGAATTTCGGTCGTGTTAGTCAATCAACGCTGGAGATTACAATCAGTTTCACTGTGTTATTGAAGTGAGAATGTGTGTTTATATCACCCATGGAAATTCTGTTGCACTTTTTAACAAAAAATATTTTCCATTATTATTAGTTTCAGAACTTTATTCATATATGTCACTATCTGCCTATTATTTTGAAATTAAAGTTGCTTGTGACTACTGTTAGTACATTCCATCATTGTAAGAGACTAGTGCGTGAAAAAGGATATTTAAAAAAAAACAAGAATCATCAGGGCTCGAATTAAACGAAAACTACTTAAAAAGACTTTAATGACTATGCCAGCGCTTTCATTAAAGTTTTAATTTTGCAGCATTGACCTTCAGCAATAATAAGCTGAATTTCGGAGCAGCACGATTCAAAACGTGTTTGGCCAACATGGCGGACTCTTGTCTAGCGGGCGAGGTGCCAAACATTTGCACAATAACCGCCACTTGGTTAAGTGTCTGCCTGCACGGTTGCAATCTTTAAAGCGTAGAATTTTCTCGAAATGTGTCGTTTTGAATGGGAAGTGCAGACGCAAATATTCCTGACTTTTTTCATATTTGAGTTGATGATAGTATGGGACATTGACATTAAGGTGATACATTTAGCAAAACTACCTAACTCACACCCCCCCCCCCCGACTCTTACTTTATTCTTATTATTATTATTCCATTTATATATTTTATTTACATACAATTTACATTTATAAATAATTCTATAAAAAATATATATAAGAAATAGTAGCCCTACGGTATCGGGAACAGGAATGTGAAATTGTGGTATATGATTTTTGACTAAGTATATAATCTAGTATTCAAGTGATTTATCCTATCATCGTTTTATATTTTCCTAAGTCTCCATTTTGTTGTTGTTTAAATTTCTTGTGCATGCTGTGGTCTCCTGTAACTGAAAGTGTACACTCGTCTTAACACCCAAATACTGCTTCTGCAATAATTTTGTGTTTACCCTTTGTCGGAGATTCTTAATAAATAAATAAATCTCACGTGTAAATTTAATAAAATGAAAATGCTCGGCAATAATTCTACTCTGTCAAAGTGTCGCTACCCAAACCGTTGAAATTGAAAAGTGAGGACAAAATTGTAAGTGGCGGATAAAATTTAAAGTCATTTTATATCGGTATGACGTAAATGGCGAAGGCAGTTTATTCCTTGAATTTCCACTTTTGTTTTAAAAAATGTAGGTGTAACTCCGTCGACTTGTATCAAAAGATACAAGTCGACGGAGTTTATATTGTAGTCGAGGGACAGACATTTTTTTCCTGAGTGGTATTTGATTTTTAGGGTTCCGTACCTGCAGGGTAACCAACGGAACTCTATTACTAAGCCTCCGCTGTCCTTTTGTCTGGCCGTCCGTCCATCCGTCTGTCTATCAGCGGGCTGTATCTCAAGAACCACAATAGGTAGACAGTCGAAATTTTCACAAAGTGTGTATTTTTTTGTCCGCTATATCTACACTAATATTATAAAGAGGAAAGATTTGTTTGTTTGTTTGAAATGAATAGGCTCCGAAACAACTGGACCGATTTGAAAAATTCTTTCAGCAATGGATAGCTACATTATCAGGGAGTAACATAGGCTATATTTTATCCCCGTACTCCCACGAAAACGGGAACTACGCGGGTGAAACCGCGTGACGCCCACTAGTCAAAAATAAATATGACGGCGCTACGTCATCGTACGGTTGTGCACGGCACGTGCACCGGACCGATCAGGCGATGTCGCCATCCCCACCTCCCCCACTACTCGACTTGTTTGTGCTCGGACGTAAAAGGAGACCGCGCGGAGCGATCGGGGCATTCTATTCTAGACCTCGGTCCGATACACGTGTTGTCATAGCGCCTAGATTTGCTAATATCGTGTTAAAACCTTTCAGTTAATAATTATGATATGATAATTAATTGAGTTCACAGTTATTATAAATTAAGTGAGGTAATCGAATAAAATTGATTAATAAGTAAACTACCTACTTTTTTACTTTAAAATATCCAATCCTGACAATACGCCTATATCAGAATTGGGACGTAACTCAAAGGGCCCACATGGAGATTCGTGACAATGCTAGTGAAATATGTGGCGGTTACGTTTTGAAATGTAATGACAGTGATAGTGAAAATTGCGGTTTGTTTTTAAAACGCATGCGTTTATCCAGACGCTAAAAACTTGATGTATGCCGTGAAGTGTCGTGAAGTTAAATCCGAAAGGCCGAAGTTCGACACACGATCATAGTGTGTCACCGTGGTGGTATGTTTTGTCGAGGATACAGTGATGTGCAGAGCAGTTTATTGTTTTACCATATGGCGCTGAAGAGCTTTTCGCCGAATTCCTTTTCGACGAGTTTTATGCGGCTACCCTCATCAACCTGAACTAAACCAGTTCCGTCCGGAGGCAAGCAACTTCACAACAGCTGGTCAGGTCAAGGAGAGGAGTGTGAATTTATATGAAGATTTCTACGCCAATTTGGTGAGTCGTTTAAACTTTTTAATTGCTGTAGAGCTGCTTTTTATTTCGTTTACGAGTGTTCATTTTTATGATGTGGAGACTGACTTACAAAAGGCAACGCCTTTATGGATGGCAATTATCGATGTTTGATAATTGGCCTGTCGCTTTATCTTAAAGTGAAGCTATTATTAATAGCATAAGTGTTGCAGATTAAGCGATAGCATTTTCAATAATACTTCTTCTTTTCGATTCAATCGTTAACTTTTTTATTGTTTTGGACCAGTAGGTAGTTACGTTAATTGCAGCAACAGTGGCATTCATTAGATACTCCAAATTACAGGAGAATGGGCACTTGCGGCACTGTAACATATGGCTCGTGCTCTGAAAACGGGCACTGCACTCACGTTGGGTATACAACAGATCATTACATCCTCATTTCGCCAAGTTGTGTTTGCAGCGGCCTACCTGGGTGCGCAAATTGCGCTGGCGCGCGATTTAACGCTTTCCAAAGGCCATTGCGATTCACGACCAGGGGCAATTGCTCTTTGGGTTTTATGAACGCGTGAGGTGGTGGATACTTCTCTTCCCACAGTCTGCTTCTCCCTTTAGATGGCATATCCAGGATCGCCTGTGTAGAAATAAGGAAGCTCTTGCGACTTTTTAGTCTTCCCGAAGTTGGCATGTGGCCATACAGGGATGTCGGGAATCGGTTTTCAGATCCTTCGAACAGCAGGAGGTGCGATGCCTGCAAGCGGATAGTTTGTTTTGTGGAGTCTATTTTAATCAGCCTGATATTATCTGACACGTTTCGTTTAGGGCAATGTCTACTTTACGAGAAAGAGCAGGTCGGTGCCACACTGTGCAAGCAAACACGCCAGCAGAAAAAAATAGGGACATGCCGGTTGTACGGAGAACATCGGGTGCCGCTCCCCAATTGATGGAAATTAGGTGACTGAGCAAGTTATTCCAGGTTCGACGGAGCTAAGTATTGTAACAGTTTGACTTTTACGCTTAGGCCATATCTAACGTCACACCGAGATATTTTGGATTCGAGCAGTGTTGGACCTTGGCTCTACGCCATGTGATGTTAAGCATTCGATTTGCGGGCCTATAGCAGAAATGGAAGGCGCACGACTGTCTCTTAGATGGGTTCGGCCGTAGAGCGTTGCGGTCACACTAATCTCTCAGTACACTGAGTGCCATTGTACGTTTATGCTCCACGTCCATAAAAGTCGCTGCTTGGTTTGCTAGGGCCAGGTAATCCGCGTACAAGAACCGCTCCGTGTGTTCGGTGGAAGGCGGTTCGTTCGCGTAGATGTTAAAAAAAGCGTCGGCGCCAACACACTGCCCTAAGGGAGACCATTCTTTTGCTGTCGCTATCTACTCTTGGTGAATTGGAAGCTCATACCTGGAAGTGGCGGTTGCACAGGAGTTCGCTTGAAATGGGCACAAAGCCTTGGTCATTGGTCAAATAATGCTGATGAAGCGATATTATTCTGCTATCGCTGATCGAGTCATGAAGTGAAATACCAGAGAGCTTTTATTTTTTTGGACATAAGAGCGATTTAGTTACCTAACACTTTATTTTGAATATTTTGATTTTATATCACCATTCACAGGCATAGGCCGCTTTCTTGTGCCAATGGTCCGATAAAATTTAGATTTTTATTTACTTTGATACTGTGACTACTACACTTACCTGAAACCTTTTGGCCCACCACAGCTTTTATTGGACTTGTACTGTCGTAGCATTTTTCGGTTTCAGACATCGTATCATGGTGTATAAAGCCAGCAGGAGGCTAGCGGTTGGCATGCTGCCATAACTGCTGAGCAGTTGCAACAACTGCTGAGCAGCTGCAACTTCTGAACGGTTCTGAGCGTGGCAGACCGAAGGTTGGCAAACTGCAGTAGCCAAGTATCATGTCAACATCTGTGGGATTAAGAGCGTTCAAGGCCGACTGGAATACTTGGTGAGTCGCTCAAGTTTTATTTGAATAGCAAACGAAGCTTTAAAGGAGTTGATACCAATTCGGTGGTTGCATTGATAGTGCTAGGTAATTTTGAAATAGTTAGCACAAAGCGAGTACTTAAAAGAGTTTCCCATTGGCGGTAATAGTGTCAAAATTTTATTCAGTGTGAGCTTTAGGTTTAGTTATCGCATAGCAAGTACCACAAGGTCATGTTTCAACTTAGACGTTTTTTTTAGTGAAAATTTGGATCTAGGCTTTCGTACTAACGTACGGAGGCAGTTTGCCTAACATCAGTTAGTAAATTTGATAGTATCAAAACTATCATGAATAGCAATTTGATTTTAATGACATTGATAAAAGCTTTAAAGGTACAGAGAATTCTGAGCTATTACAAGTTCTAAATAGATTTTCCATTTTGTGCAATTTAATACGGGTGAGATTATAATAACATTGATTGATTCGAACCGCACAGCGCAGCGATGATTTTGATGATTTTAGATTAACGTAAAGTAATTCGTGAGTGCTTACATGAACGTTAGATGCAGAAAATATCAGTGATGACGTGACGGCGAATAATAATGAAGAACTTGTTCATGAAACTTCCCGTAAAAATAAAGTTTTAAGTGGTACTATTTTAGGGCTCACACTTTAAAAAAAAATTGCCGACTCTCGTACTTAAAAAGCCAGTAGCAGTAGTTAACGTATGGGGTACTGCGTTAAATTTTATAATAAAATACCACTTAATATTCTCGAACTGAATGAGAGAAAATTTAAAACATGTATTAAACGCACATTATGTAGACAAGCATATTATAAATTGGAAGATTATGTCCTTGATAAAAATGCTTGGCTAAATGCCGGTCCTGCTCCACAGCCACAGCAGCATGGGTCCACTTGTTAGGTTTTCGATAATTGGAAGAAATGCTTACCCTTTTTTTGTTCTCCTATACAATCATTTATTTATCATTTCTTTGCATTATTGTATTAGCAAAGTATACACAATAAAGCAGCCTTCTTTTTTTCTTTTCTTAGTTACTTGAAACCATAGTTTTGTATAACGTAGAAGCATATTTTCAATTTTTTGTAAATGTGAGCACTATGGAGCCATTTACATATGTAATTATAGATTTCGTTATTAAATTAATTTGACATGAACGAGCGTGGCAGTTGAGAGCTTGTCATGCTCACACAAATGTTTTGCTGATGGTGGCGCGTGTTTTGGATCATTTGATTCCCTTCAAAATGGTTGAGTTAGATGGTGCTGATGCACGCGTCATGTTCGTGAACGGGCGCCGTCAGTTGAAACTGGTCATCTCTTACCTGCCACTGGCTTATTTTAATCTGTACCTGCATTTTGAATTGTTTATATGTTTTCTTGTTCTTTGCATTGTCCTCACATATAGAAGCAATCAATGTTAATGTTAACAAGATTTTTGTAACACATCACATGGTTTAAAAGAGTGTCCGTGGAGTTTCTTGCACGTTCTTCTCCATAGAGATCTACGCTTTGGAACGTGCAAATAGCTTCATGTTTTTGACTGACCGACTTTGACAATTCAAAAGTGCCTGTAAATGGTTTATTTGAAATATACGATTTGATTTGATTAACTTAATAGATCATGTAGGTACATCATTGGAAGGGTCAACAGACTGGACCAGTAGTATAATTCTGAAGGGTCATAGGACCGGACCAGAAGATATCGCTCTGAAGGGTCTTGGGACCGGTCCAGAAGATGTTACTCTGAAGGGTCTTAGGACCGGACCAGAAGCTTATTACTCTGAAGGGTTGTAGGACCGGACCAGACCATGAGATAAGATTTTAATGTCAGGATGAACGAACAGTAAAATTGTGGTTCTCATTACAAATACCTAGGTGCTTCTAAAGTGCGCGTCCGAGGACGTACGCACGTCAGAATGGCCGTGACGGCGCTACGTCATCGTACGGTTGTGCACGGCACGTGCACCGGACCGATCAGGCGATGTCGCCATCCCCACCTCCCCCACTACTCGACTTGTTTGTGCTCGGACGTAAAAGGAGACCGCGCGGAGCGATCGGGGCATTCTATTCTAGACCTCGGTCCGATACACGTGTTGTCATAGCGCCTAGATTTGCTAATATCGTGTTAAAACCTTTCAGTTAAAAATTATGATATGATAATTAATTGAGTTCACAGTTATTATAAATTAAGTGAGGTAATCGAATAAAATTGATTAATAAGTAAACTACCTACTTTTTTACTTTAAAATATCCAATCCTGACAATACGCCTATAAATACAAATTAAATTAAATAAAAAATGTAAGGGGGCTCATACAAGAAACTTGTTGTTTTCGTATACCGGCCGAGTGCGACTCGCACTTTGCCGAATTTAAAACACACCTACACTTTGTATTGCAAAAAATCATTTATTTAACAACAAAATTAAAATCGACGTCCAGTAATTCTTGATGAGATTGGTACAAAACTAATGCAAACTTAACTCTTGTAAAAGGTAAAAACTTTTGGAAAACTGCGCCATCGAAAAGTCGTATAGAAAGAAAGAAAAATAATTTATTCTTCCTAAACATACGCACATTTAATTCTAATAAAAATATACAAATAAAAACATAAATAAAACAAAACGTGAAAAAAGTAAAAAATTTAATGCTGAGAAACAGGCTCATTCAGGAAAGCCCACAACCATACTCAGCGCAGCAGTATAAATGACACATAGGTACTAAATCTGGATTTCAGAAAGTAAGTACCCAATATAATATTATTAAGGTCATGTACTTCGTTTATGTTAATATTATGGCCAATATAGAAACATGTAATGGACACAGCTATGGTTGTAAAAGCGATGTAACCAACATTTTTGATGCTGATCATATTGTGAATTTATTTATATCACGTAAACCAAAAAATGTGCCTTTATTGGGCATCATCTAATAGATTTTCAAAATTATCGATGAAGTTATTCTGATTTCATTTTTGAAGCACTGTTTTTTTATTATCTTAGGCTGCATTTATTCTAGAAAAAAATAAAAAAACTGGCCAAGTGCGAGTCGTACTCGCGTGCGAAGGGTTACGAACGAATTTCTTTTTTTAACATGGTATTTTAACACTATAGACTTCTTATAGTACTTTTTTCTCTTCTTTTAGACTTCTTTCCTGTAATTTATAGGTAAAGATCTATTACCTCCATTTTTTCCAAAATTTTAAGCTAAGAAGTTTCGGAGATAAGGGGGAATGGTCATTTTTCGTCTAATTTCTTGAATAACTTCAAAACCGCTTTTTTAAATTATGAAAAGAATATAATTAAAACCCTCACAATAAGCCCTTTCATTTGATATGTCACACGATATAGTTCAAAAAACTTTTTTTTTAATTGTCTAGTTTGACCCCCAAAAGTGGGTCACTTTTGAGGATCAAACTAGAGAATTTCATGATTTACGTAACTCATCCTTGTTTGCGACACAGAAGTCCATATGTGTACCAAATTTCAACAGAATCGGTGGGTAACAGAAACAGAAGTGGATCCGGAAATAATTGGCTGTGATAGACGGACAGACAGTCAGACACCCGAGTGATCCTATAAGGGTTTTGTTTTTTGTTCGGAACCCTAACAAAAGTTTAGCTAGCAAAAACTTATTTTCTTTTACTGATGTACAGTAGGCCTCGTGTCAGAGACAACATTTAGACCTTGAGCAGATCTAATTTAGTACGAAGTTACAATAGAATACGAGATCCGCCATATATTGGTTTACTGATGTACAGTCGACCTCACGTCAATGACAACATGTAGACCTTGAGCAGATCTAATTTAGTATGAAGTTTCAATAGAATACGAGATCCGCCGTATGTATTATTGGCTATGGTATTGCTTTTTACCTCTGACGTGTGGTTAACAGTACAAGAGACCTTAGCTATGGTAGGCGCCAGATAAACTTGCAATAAAGTACTGTGATACAACCTCCTTGGATAGCTCACCCTCCGGGGACCTCAGTCAATTTAATCATAAAAAAAAGCTTTAGAAGAATTAGGAATTTAGAATAGGTTCAAATATTGACATACGATGATTGATTTGTTTTTCTGACAGTTCTGTAAAAGTTTTTCTTGAGAGCACCCGCTTAATATAATAATCTCTTAAATCGCCAAAAGTTCTTTTATTCATATCGATCCCGAGACGTTCCAGAAGCCCCAACGACAACGTCTACAGTACATTGACCTTTCCCTAATAGCCCTTCGTACATACCCGAACGATAAATTATGAACCGTTTTTCAGTAGTAAAGAACGTAAAGGATCACGATAGAAGTTGATTCAGGACAGGTTTGTCTTTATTTCTGTTTTTGATAATAAGAAAGTCAATAAATTTATATGAGTCAACGACCGTTATCGCACATTTATCTGGCGCTTACTATAGTTGTGGCTTTGAGCTAGCCTCGTTTTTTTTTTGTTCAACTTTCACAAGTACCTTGAGCTCTACCGTGGTAGCCGCGACTGATGCTCATTTAGCTCATTATTATTGAACTTTATATAACTGATTCATCACAAAATTCGGTATAAATACCCGAAAAAATACCGCAGCACCTCCCGTTCTAATTCACGATATTGACGTCCAAGCCAAAGCCTTTGAATTTGATTTTGACGTTAATTAATAGATATTATGTTAAGTTTGACGTTATTGTCGATTCATGCGCAGACAAAAAATACTTTGAATTTAAGCCGTTTATACTGAGCTTAAGTCATTTACTCCTAACGGCATTTTATAAACAACTGGCAAGTACTTTTTCATGGAATGGAGTGATCCGATTTTAATGAAGCTTAACACGCATACGCAGAAAGCATTCTGCATATGCGTATGCGCATAAGGCATTCAACTCGGTCTCCGGCAACTCTCACCTGCTACCGGCCACCCTGCGAAGATCATCGCTCCGCCTAGCCTGAGGGGCGTCCTGACTTACGCTTACGATTCGCGGTCTCATCATTCAGTAATTTACTTGGAGCGTCTGAAATCGTTGCATTTTAATAAACATACACAATGCGGTCAAAAACCGCAAGCAAGTAGTAATATAAACGAAACTCAAATTCACGTAACACAGTGAACCACTCACAAAAACCCTTTCAAAAAGTTTGCTCGTTAACAAAACGAGATTTCAATTAAAGTCCGAACGAATATAAATCTCAAACATTTGTGAACCCGTGTGATGTTTTCACGCCTTATACTCCCGAAGGTTTAGGCCGGGCTAATTTTATTTTAGGTACAGAATCTGCTTTAGTAAACTTAAAAGTACCTAGAAATGTTAGGAAGTAACCTATTTTCTGACAACCGAGATGACTTTTCCTGACTAAGAATTATTCGAGTGGAATTCTACAAATTTTCAAACAATCTTCGCATTCGTATTTCAATCGCAAACTGTCAAAAATGCATGAAACATTAGGTTTTTTGACAGATTGGATGTGATGCGAATGTGAACGTTGCTTGAAAATTATAGAATAGGCCCCCTTTGAAGGCTAATTTTCTTATATCAGAAACGTTAAAATTTAAGTCAATGATGGTCTTCGTCTCAGTGACCATCAATGTTTTACAATGATGGTGTTCGTCTCAGTGACCATCAACGTTTTACAATGATGCTCTTCGTCTCAGTGACCATCAATGTTTTACAATGATGGTCTTCGTCTCAGTTACCATCAATGTTTAACAATGATGGTCTTCGTCTCAGTGACCATCAATGTTTTAACAATGATGGTCTTCGTCTCAGTGACGATCAATGTTTTACAATGATGGTCTTCGTCTCAGTGACCATCAATGTTTTACAATGATGGTCTTCGTTTCAGTGACCATCAATATTATACAATGATGGTATTTGTCTCAGTGACCATCAATGTTTTACAATGATGGTCTTCGTCTCAGTGACTATCAATGTTTTACAATGATGGTCTTCGTTTCAGTGACCATCAATATTTTACAATGATAATATTTGTCTCAGTGACCATCAATGTTTTACAATGATGGTCTTCGTCTCAGTGACTATTAATGTTTTACAATGATGATCTTCGTTTCAGTGACCATCAATGTTTTACAATGATGGTATTCATTTCAGTGACCATCACTGTAAAACATTGAAGGTCTTCGTCTCAGTGACCATCAATGTTTTAACATTGATGGTCTTCGTTTCAGTGACCATCAATGTTTTACTAGGACGGTCTTCATCTCAGTGACGGTCAATGTTTTACAATGATGGTGTTTGTCTCAGTGACCATTAATGTTTTACAATGATGGTCTTCGTCTCAGTGACCATCAATGTTTTACAATGATGGTCTTCGTCTCAGTGGCCATCAATGTTTTACAATGATGGTCGTCGTCTCAGCGACCATCAATGTTTTACAATGATGGTCTTCGTCTCAGTGGCCATCATTGTTTTACAATGATGGTCTTCGTCTCAGTGACCATCAATATTTTACAATGTTGGTCTTCGTTTCAGTGACCATCAATGTTTTACAATGATGGTCTTCGTCTCAGTGACCATCAATGTTTTACAATGAAGGTCTTCGCTTCAGTGCCCATCAATGTTTTACAATGATGGTGTTCGTCTCAGTGACCATAAATGTTTTATAATGATGGTCTTCGTCTCAGTGACCATCAATGTTTTACAATGATGGTCTTCGTCTCAGTGACCATCAATGTTTTACAATGAAGGTCTTCGCTTCAGTGCCCATCAACGTTAAACAATGATGATCTTGGTCTAAGTGACCATCAATGTTTTACAATGATGGTCTTCGTCTCAGTGACCATCAATGTTTAACAATGATGGTCTTCGTCTTAGTGACCATCAATGTTTCACAATGATGGTCTTCGTCTCAGTGACCATCAATGTTTTACAATGATGGTCTTCGTTTCAGTTTCCATCAATATTTTACAATGATGGTCTTCGTCTCAGTGAGTAATTAATGTTTTAACTTGTCAAAATGTTGGGAATTTAGAAGTAGTCTTGGCGTGTTTGCGACTACGATGCGAATGCGAAAGTTCTTTAAAATACGAAAATCGGGCCTCTGATGTTTCTGAAGCAGACACGACGGAAATAAATTGGAATAAAGAGAAAACCTAGCTACTACACTGAAAATATTACATATATCTCCATTTCGTTATTGACTTGAAAAACAGTTCCTATTTTAAGACTAAGAAACAAGTCCTCATAAATCTTGACAATTAATTTTCATAATGCGACAAAATGTTACACTCCTTATAAGAACAAACATTAAGAATAACTCGACAAAGGAGAACTCTCAACGTCACTATAGACTTTGAAAAGAATCTATTTCAAACAAACTATCTTCCCCTTAAGCTTCCCAAGAGTTCACTAGCGAAATTTTTCAAAAGAATTCCCGAGAACATAACACATTTTATTTTCTTTTTTTTGTAAAAGATAAGTCTGAGATAGCGTGATGCATGTTGTGCTAATATTTTAACCTGTAGTGAATTAGGTCGAGTTTTTTTATTCGTAGTTAACTCAACCAATGGTTAAAATAAGGATTTAAAACTCACCTTTAGAGATTGGTTAAAAAATATAATTAACACCTAAACGCTATGTGCGTTTTTAACAATATTTAGCTTGATTATATTGAACTACGTGGGAGCTGGGATGGCTCAGCTAAGTATCAGCTTGTCGCGCTTGACTCGGTGGAACGCAGAGCTAACACACCGGCCCCTTTCTACCATCAGACATCTAGACGCACTACATTTTACCATCACTACCTTGTTGCTATTCCACCAATTTGCACTAAGCGTATCCAAACGTGTGAGTGGAACTCTCTGCCTGCGTCTGTGTTTCCGAACGCTTACAACCCTAATCTCTTCAAAGTAAGAGTGAACTGGCTCCTTTTGGGTAAGCTCGCTCCATCGTAGACTTTGTCTCTGTCTTCTCTGACCTAGACTAGATTCAAGAGCAAACCCATCACAAATAAAAAGAAATGGCCACTGACCAGTTTTTCTTACTTATATTGACCTACACCTTTCCTATATAAGAAAATATGGTTGCATATTAAAAAATCAAAACTTTCTCGAGCAAATTTCAAAATAATAATGAACGAAATAACAAAATTTAAATGACCAAATGTTTTATTTAGAAAAATTTTAGAATCCCAATATGTGACATCAAATGAACGACTGATCAAAAGTTGCTAGATTTTTCGAATTGATGGTTTTGACCATAGTTCAACAACATAGTCAACACCCCGACTCAGACTAGCCCGACTCGGATAGGTTAGGTTAGAAGGCCGGGAGCGAAGCGGAGCGGAGCTCCCGCCTTAGCCTTCGTGGTTATTTTTTTTAATATTTTAAACTTTGTTGATTTGTACGTTGTTCTTTTGAAATTTGCTCAGAAAAGTTTTGATTTTCTAATATGCAACCCTTTCTTTCTATCTATTTACAAATATAAATGTTTGCATTTTTAGGTTGTTGTGAGTCCAGTAATCCATTTAACCTTTCAACGATTTGGTCAATAGTGTAATGAATAATATAAACATTGATGTTCCAGACTTTGGTCAGCTTAACTTTTGATCAAATGACCATCGTTATTTTAAACTTTGTTGATTTGTACGTCGTTCTTTTGAAATTTTCTCAGAAAAGTTTTGACTGTCTAATATGCAACCGAAAATATGAATAGGTGGGGGGCGGAGCGCGCACTTTTCCGCACGAATACAAATACAGAAAGGAAATGCACTGCGCGTAAAAGCGGTGCAATTGGAGCCTGTTTTCGAGTAAGTGTGAACCCTTTTTTAAGGTTAGTAAATCATCAAATGACTTTATCCTCTCTAGGTGGAATGGAAGGGTGTGTCGGACTCTTACTGACGAAAACCCATCCATGTTCCTCCTAATGCTCTTTACGTTCCAGGGCCGCGGTGACTCCTTCGATCAAATTCCACAACCCTGGCAAAAGAGTGAACTCTACTGAATTTATTGAGAAGGCTCCGATATCTTTACATACGTATAAAAATAGAAGCGGCAACAACAACAGACCTTGTGAATCCCTAGCCGCATGAATCAGGTTAAACTAAAGTAGTAACTCCAAGGCCTTCAGGGATTTCTCACTCTCAACTATAGGGTTGCCAACGCATAAAATAGCGATTTTTGTCATGATTGAAAGTTTGTGTTGTATATTTGAAAGAAGAAAACTGTTGCGTTCCATGCCAGCAATATTCTAATGTAACGTCATTGATATATACTCGTCAGTCATAACAGCCAAAGACGTCCACTGCTAGACATAGGCCTCCCCCAAACGGGGGGGGGGGATTCGCCATAATCGCCACGCTTGGCAAGCGTGTTGGCGATCGCAGTGTATGTTGCGTTTTACAGAGAACGCTGCTGCCCATTCTCTGGTGAGTCCCTTAGTCGCCTCTTACGACACCCACGGGAAGTGATGGGATGGTATTATTCTTTTACGGCACCATACGACACCGGCCGACACCATGCGGGCGATATATACCCGTAACGTACTTATTTTTTTAAAACAGTCATTATTTAAATGTCTGTCACATTGTTGCTGTTTTACCAGTGAGAACCGTAGTGACAATGCTAGAAACATTGAAATAGTTGACATGGTCATCCTTGTGAGGCCTTCAAATGTCCAGCAGTTGATGTTTTATATCTATGCTCTCGGAATAATAATAAGCAACACTAACTTTTTTTTTTCACTCTTTTTGCGCTCAATTCTCTCTTCGACGTGAAATCCGACCGAAATGACGACCAATTCCGACTGTGATGTGATAACGGACAAATGGAAGACGATCACTAGCGGCGCAAGGCCGTGACAGCCACACTTAGGCCGGCCGCATACGTACGGTTTCCTAATTAGGTTTCCTAATAAGGAATTCAGATTCGGAGACCTGAATGCTCGCCTTACATACAAAATGTTCAACTAGGCGCGTTTATTTTCCGAATGGGAAAAACAGATGACGTTCTTTTAAAAAACGAGCCGTGTGATCGGGTAAGAAGAACAGAAAATTGAGCGTCTCGGAATTCCGAATCTGAATTCCTGATCGGAAAACCTAATCAGGAAACCGTAAATATACGGCCAGCCGTAGATGTAGTTATGTGTAGCTTGAGCTAAGCGTATTATAAACAAATGTAAAATTAAGATTAGAGTAGCTGTCGCCTGGTCTTTCTTCAGTCTGATTAAATAGTTCATAGTGTAAAGACGTTCCGTTTTATTTATTCTAGGCCCCTTCTATCAGCCTCCATGTATTTATCCTAACATTTGGTTATCCTACTTTTGCACATAATATGTAATACCGTTTATTCAAACATTTACGTAAAGCTGAATGTTCTTGATCGCTACCAAGTGACGCATACATTTTTCTATGTACTATAAGTAAGTATGAATCCGATCGATGAATATATTTTTGAAAACATCGCACACAATATCGATTTTAATTCAATTATTTTCGTTTAGAAAAAAATAAGAGATCAAAAAGAATACAAAGTTAGGAAATCTAAACTTTGCTTGCGATTTCGTCTGCGAAGATTTAGTACACACGATTTGCTCCCTTTTGACCCCTTTATTTATAAATTAGAATTACATACAAAAATACATATTGTAAATTAATATTATAAATATATAATTTCGATAGTGGTTTTAAACTGCAAAACTTTATAAATTAAACCTTCATTAAATAAACGGCATCCCACTACAAAATTCATGGATTAATAAAGTTTTGCGAATGAATAATTTAAATTTTTGATTTCGAAGAATATGGGTTAGAAGTCGTAGAATGTACCCTTATAAAGGTACATTATTTTGCGAGTGGTCGTTAACCACTCGCAAAAATGTTGCTACTCTAAAATATACAAAATCGGTACTTACCAATTTTATAGCCGAATACACTTTGAATTACCGTTTTCAATCATTCAGTATTTTAATAGTTTGGCTTTAGTTATTTTATTTTGTTTCGATTTATAGGCAAAATAAATGATTAAACTATTATAACAGGTTGTTAGGTACTTTTTTTGTTCAAGAGCTGATTTATCAAACGTCCAGCAAGTTTCATTTGAAGAATAAATGGCAGATTGACAGCTTATATAGGGCGTCACAAGACTTTGCCACATGGAGGGAAAGTACCTTAAATACTGTAGATCGAACAATTTACTTTGAATTTCTTTTTGTTTAGAAACTCTTACACTAGGGTGTGTGCGGTCATTAGACCTTACTACCCACACGATTAGAAGAAGACTACTACTTCTGGACATTGTCATTAAATAATTTCTTCTTCTGGGTAGTAAGGTCTAAACAACCACACACGCTAGTGTCAGAGTTTCTAAACCGCCTCAAGGGCCTCTGACATGGTTTATTTGACGACCGCCATTTGGCGGCCGGGACCACCGGCTTATACGTGCCTTGCAAAGCACGGAATCATCTTTTTATCAGACAATCAGATGATTCCAGCACATTGCAGGCTTGCTAGCCAAACTGGATACAACTTTACAAAGTATGGATCCCGTGGGAATCGAACCCACGACCACCGGGTTACAAGGCAACGCCTAAACCACTCGACCACAGAGGCAGACAAAACTGATGCAAAATTAACTTTCTTATAGAAAGAAAGAAAAATTATTTAAACATCGAACCCACAACCACATTAAATAACTGAAAACTAATAAATACTACAAAAAGAAACCAAAAAATACAATACAGCAGAACGGAAAAAAAATCTTTGAATGTCGCTGTATCTAAAAATAACTGACTCTTTATATAAGTGTTACAGAACGGTCGACGAGTGAAAATTTTCTTTGATGTCACGTATATTTTTAAACACAATTTTCTCCAACACCCGAAACAAATTATCTTTGCTTAAAAAAGTATTAAACCTGACAGGATAACATCAACTTTCATATAATTGAGTTATAAACGAGGATCTTTTCCTTGTTCATATTTTAACACAACGCCACTTCCAAATTGCTGAAGCTTGACTACCTATAAAATTATACGTGCCTATTTGTGAGTTTACGAGTTGACAATGCTTATGGTTACTGGCTGGATGAAAATGGAACTCATTTGATGGTCGAAAAAAGAATAAGTGTGGAATGAAAACATAGTGGATTTTGGAGGGTTTCGTGGCAGTAGATTACTATGAGTATGTTTTTATTATGATATTTTTTGAAATATGGGTGCCTAAGTCTAAGCTACTTTTATTAGGCAAATTAAATTTTAAAAAACCGGCCAAGTGTGAGTCGGACTCGCCCACCGAGAGTTCTGTACCCTCACACATACACACACACATATTACTTTAGAAAAAAAAAAACATTTTTTATGATTTAATTACAAATGTATAGTTTTAAGATTTTTTTCCTATTTTTGCAGTATAAGACGGTATTATTTGCCAAATTTCGTAGTTCTAGGTCAACGGGAAATACCCTAAACATTTTGATTCCCTTGAGAGTGTCGCAATTTATATATTTTTGCGGCATAAACGGCCATATCTTTTTCTAAAGTTATTTTTGAAGTTTGATTTTTTCACAGCTTCAAGTGACTGTAGACTTCGAGTAATATGGTTTTAATTTCAACTTGATTCCTCCACGCGGTCTCTTGACAGACAGATAGACGGACAACAAAGTGATATAAGGGCTCCGTTTTTTCCTTCTGAGGTACGGAACCCGAAAAAATTTATGATATTTATGATCACTTTGATTCTGTTCTGTGAAAAAAAAATCCGAATCGAACTCACGAAGTTTATCTTTACAGAGATTAAAGGGTCAATTTTCGTGTTGTAAGCAGCATTTATTTTGCATTTACAAACAATCAAAAACACTTCTAAGTTCTCTACATTTTCACAAGTTTTTGACATAGATGCACACCGGACGCGTTTTAAGAAAGTCGCCTTATCGTCTCAGCGCTAAGTATTTTTTAAAGAATAATATTTGAGCCTTAGGTATAATGTATCTAATGATACATTATTATAACTGAATAAAAACGATTGCCCTATGGCGACCGTGATGAGAAACTAAGTAGACGCCTGGTGCCACCTCCATAAACCTTTGTTAATTACAATAATTAATGTTACGTTATCCTTGTTTTCTTATTAATTTGAATGCCTTTCTTCCGAAATATTCGTGTTTTAATAATTATTAACAACTTAATTTATTTATAGGAAATTGTATTTTTTTGTTTTTAATCATTGCCCCACACTAGGAATTTCTCCTATATCGTGGGTGCGTTCACAAACATACAAACTCACATACACAAACAGCCAGACCCGGAACAACTATCTGTAGGCCATACAAATATTTGTTCCGTGCGGGAATCGAACCCGCGACAGGCAGCGCATCAGTCAATCACTCAACCACTGCGCCAACCGTGCCGTTTTATTTACTTTAGTTTTAAAATTATTCTACTATCTGTAATTCAGATGATAAAATACAAAAAATAATAGTAGTTGTTTAGTTATCAGTGGGCAGTTACCAGGTGACATGTGAACGTCATCATTATCACTCATGTCACATTGACGTATTGTCAATACGTTATTTTTTTAAGTTTCGATAATTCTTTATTAAACCCCACCTGATCCAAAATGTGACTATGATATTACGTGATTTTCTAGAAATATATTGCACTTTCACAGTCAGTAACATTGAATAGATGTCTGGGTCTTGAGAAATTTATCTACCATTTCAAATTTAGAATCAAGACGTGATCGCCAATCGAAATAAAAAAAAAAGAATTGCTAACCGCATTCGAATAAATCACGATTCGACAACTAGTCATCAACGCTCCACGTCATTCGAGTGATACAAATGGATTGCAAATCGCTCGATTCCCGAAGGAATTGAACTTTTATGGTGTCGTTCCGATGTTGATCTTCTATTGTTCGGGGAATCATCTCGCACTCCCTGCGTCCCAAACGGCGCCAACTTTGGCAATAAGAACTGCAAATAATGAGAAGTGACTTTTTATAGATAGATTTGTGATACTTATAGTACACGTAAATCAATGTCGCATGAACGAATGAATTATTTGGCCCTGAGTGTGCTTTAATGGCTCGCCACACTGCTGTTAAAAATGTTTACAGTTTTTTTTCTAACGCTAATACTTTTACTAACAAATGTTAGGAATTGTTTGATGATTTTAGTTAATGAGATAGGGTGCCAGTCTATTTGCGCGGAGCAAGGCAGTGGAGCGGAGAAACTAAGAAATATTAACCACTCATGTCAGTCAAAATGTCAGTGACTCACCATGGTTTTTTTTAAGGATGGGAAATCATCAAATGACTCCTCCCGCTCTGGGTGAAGCAGGAGGGAGTGTCAGACTCTTACTGACTAAAACCCATCCGTGTTCCTCTTAGTGCCTTTTGCGTTCCAGGGCCACGGTGACTCTTTCGAACAAAGTCCGCAGCCCCAACAGGCACTGGCCCTAGCGGGCCCATGCTTTTAATGCTGATAGTTCTATGAGACGCGCGTGGAACACAGCGCGCGCTCGACCCGGGCCTGGTTCAGACGGCGAGCCACCCAATGCTCGCCGTCCGCAGGCCCGCGCCTACGGTGGCCGAGAATCGCCCTGCGACTCCCGACGCTCGAGGTATCTTCTTCTGTTGCGACGGCTGGGGCGTGAGGTTTCCCTCTCTCTCACGCGGTGCGGAGATTTTATCCAATTCCATTGGTTAAAGTTTCTCCGTTTCTCCGCTCCACCGCCGCGCTCCGCTGTAATGGACAGGCACCCTTAGTTAGTTCACTAAAATGTTTAGGTAATGTTTACTAACATGAAATCACTTTCTTAGTATTATGATTAAATGTTTGTTTAGAAAAAAATTATTAATGTTTGTAAAAAAAATTAACAGCAGTGTGGGAGCACCTTTTTTCATAGTTTTCTTCTTTCAGATTTTTACTTCATTATATTTTGAGCTAGTCGCTAAATACTAACTGCCACACGGATCGATCTTCTAGGGTGAGCATACCTTGCTGAGATCGATCCATGGATGGGTCAACATCTTAATATACCGAGTTCTTCCATGCCTCGGAAAGCAACTAAAAGCCGTTGGTCCGGGCTGTCATTTGGAGATGTTTGGCAGTCGTTACGTGTAGTTAGAAGCCAGAAATTCTGACACCAGTCTTGCCAAGGAGCGTGATACCCCGTTACTAGGTTGTAAAGGTCTAATAGGCAACCACTCCATGCAAAATACTAAATACTCAGCTGCATCCATATAGTTTAGATAAAATAACAGACTGTGTTTTCAGAGGAGATAATAACAGCCGCACGGTCGATCTTCAAGGTTAAGCAACGCTTGCCAAGGTTGCTTTGTGAATGTATGACCATCATAATCATAATCATAGTCATAATAATAATCACAATCATAATCACAATCACAATCACGATTATAATCATAATCATTTATTTGTTAGAATATGGTACAATGGTCTTAAGATTATTTAGTGTGATCATCTTTACATACCGAGTTTACTCCGTGTCTCGTGGTCCCGGCTATCATTTGTAAATCTTTGGTGGTCGTTACGTATATCATAAGCCAGTAAATCTGACTTCAGTCTTGCCATGAAGTACCGTGTTACCCAGTTAATAGGTTGTGGAGCTTTGTTAGGCAGCCGCTTCATGTAAAACACTGGTATTCAGCTGAATCCAGTTTGACTGGAAGCCGACCCCAATATAGTTGGGAAAAGGCTAGGCAGATGAACGGAATTTGTTTTCTGCATACATAAAATTAATATGTAACATAAATTTAAATGAAAGAAATAATGTGTTAAATAAAAACTTAAGAATAACATCCAATGTTTTGTTTTTACTTTTTCATTACTCGTATTCCGGTTTTTTGATGATTTTTCATAAAGAAGAACGTTTCAAAACACAAAGTAGACAATTAACTTTCTTCCTTCGTTTCATTTCTATTAGGAAAAAGATCTTAATAAAATACCAAACCAATCGAGCAATATTTGATTGGTATATTATAAAGATATAAAAATAAAAGTACAGTGGTACCCAACTGATAAGGCGCGTCGTGAATCTTCGTTCGCACAGAAAAGAAAGTATGGCCCCGAAGACTAACGAAAGAAAGCAAACTTAAAATCAGCCTTAGATCACTACTATAAGGTTCATAATACACTGCAGCTATTAGTTCCGTCTCACTCGCAAGTCACGTGCCGCGCGCTAACATGGCGGCAGCTGCCGACCAATAGCGGTACAAGAAAAAAAAGCACGTTGCGTAGAGCGTACCAATTGGTAAATAGCATTTCCCGCGCTTTGAAAATTCATCTTCTGCGCAGGAACATCGGTAAGCCATATAAGTTGGTTACTACTGTAATTGCTATCTACAACGGGCAAATAAAAAGAGCACTTAGTGTATATTTTGTAACGTCACAAAGTGCCGTTGACAGCTGAAAGTGAAGACAGTGGCTATGTTCCGAAATATAAAACAGTATACTGGCCAGTGCTCATGACGTCATGAACCCGACGCCATATTGTATTGGTGTGCCACCATAGTGTACTGGTGAGATAAATGTCAAATGTGACGTATTAGTAGTGTATCAAACGTCAAACGGGCGTGTGTGCATCAGACTGTGAGAATTTTTCAATATGGCGTCAATTAATGACGTCAACGGACTGGCCAGTATACTGTTTTATATTTCGAAATACAGCCACAATGAACGATGACGTTCTTGAGTGGGCGTCATTTACTGCCGGTAACATAGACCAGAGAATCGCCACGTCCACACTGACATAGCCACTAATGCGTTTCCACCAAAGATGTGCGAGGATGCGTAGCGAGGGATGTCATTGTTAAGGACCAATAGAATCGCTTGTGCTGAGCAAGGCTAGTTAAATGAAGCAATTCTATTGGCTTTTAATGCAGCGTCTAGGTACTACTTTTTTCGAAAGAGTCACCGCGGCCCTGAACGCAAAGGGCACTAGGAGGAACACGTATGGGTTTTAATCAGTAAGAGTCTGACACTCCCTCCGGCTTCACCCTGAGCGGGAGGAGTCATTTGATGATTTATCCTTAAAAAAAAAGGTACTGTGTCCAAATCAATAATTGAGTAGGCGTTTGCGATTACGACAACACATAATTATTATTTTCAAGAAAATGTCTTTCTCCCAAATAATCGTAGCTCAAGATATCAAAGATCGATCAGACATAATTTTTCAAGCATCACACATCCTGACTTGCGAAAATATTATTGTAACTAGTGGACGTCACGCGGTTTCACCCGCGTAGTTCCCGTTTCCGTGGGAGTACGGGGATAAAATATAGCCTATGTTACTCCCTGATAATGTAGCTATCCATTGCTGAAAGAATTTTTCAAATCGATCCAGTAGTTTCGGAGCCTATTCATTTCAAACAAACAAACAAACAAATCTTTCCTCTATATAATATTAGTGTAGAAGTGTAGATAAACTCAATATAAGAAAATCTGACGCCAGTCTTGCCAAGGAGTACCGTGTTACCCAGTTAATGGGTTATGGAGGTCTGGTAGGCAGCCGCTCCACGTAAAATACTGGTATTCAGCTGAATCCGGTTTGACTGGAAGCCGACCTCAATATAGTGGGTGAAAGGCTAGGCAGATGATGTAACTTAATATATCAAAACTTTTCGTTTAAAATCACATTCCTAGTCGTAACCTAAAAATAAAAGAATGAAAAAGTTAAACAACTTTGAAATGTATCTTTCTGGGCATCTTTTCGAAAACTCACTAATTTGGTATATTTGGGAGCAGTGTTATTGCAGTTTTACTTCAACCACATAAACTAAAAAAAACCTGGCCAAGTGCTAGTCGGGCTCGCGAAAAAAGGGTTCCGAACGAATTTAAATTTTTTGACATGTTATTTTAACATTACAGGCTTCAAATCGGTTTTGCTGTCATCTTTAAGTATAGAAATATTATTTGCACTTTTTTTAATTTTATGCTCAGTAGTTTCGGAGATAATGGGGGAAGATCATTTTTGGTCTAACTTCTTGAATAACTTCAGAATGATTTATTTTAAAATTATGGAATAAAATTATTAAAACCCTCACGGTAAGCCCTTTTATTTGATATGTCACACGATACAGTTTGAAAATATTTTTTATTAGAATTTTCTTCAAAACTTGTTTGACCCCCAAAAGTGACCCCCATACTAAACATTTATTTATTTACGTAACGCGTTCCTGTTTCAGTCACAGAAGTCCATATGTTTAACAAATTTTAACAGAATCGGTCCAGTAGATCCGGAAAAAACTGGCTGTGACAGACGGACGGACAGACAGACACTCGAGTGATCCTAGAAGGGTTCCGTTTTTTACGGATGTTTGGAACCCTAAAAAATATCTGGTGATGGTGGAAAGGGCCATAAAAATATTAGAGCTCATAATACGATACAGGCCTTACGTCACGTCCGATACGACGCCATATTGTTGTTACGTGAACAGATAATGTATTGTACCTACCATTAAAATTGTACTCCCGTGACATTTGGACTGAAGTAAATTATTCATGACATTATGCATTCGTGAATTGGTTGCTCTTTTTCAGTTTGCTTTTTGATGATTGAAATACAATGGCCTAAAGCATAAATGTAGCCGAAGCAAAAAACTCGTAAAAAAAAAACATTTTTTTAATTTCTTGGTAGGAAGATTTACCGCCAAATGCGACAGCTTGAATTCTTTTTTTTTTAATTTTAAGGCTAACTGTCCACTGGAGTGGAGAGAAGAGGAGCGGAGAAATATCAACCAATGGAATTTCATAAAATCTCCGCTCTGCGTCAGTCACTGAGATTTTATATACAATTCCATTGGTTAAACGACTGCTGAGGCCCTCAAGCGGCGCAAATACTATTGGTAATTACAGTTTTGAGCCGTTTGGGGTCGAAACGTTAGGGTCATGGGGTCCGAGTGCGCGACTTCATTTTAAGGATATTTCTCGCTGACTGATCGACACTTTGCGTGACCAGAGGGCTGGCTCGTTCTTTGCTCAAAGAATTAGTTTTGCCATTCAACGTGGCAATGCTGCCAGTCTTCTGAGCATGTTTCCGGATGACAGTGATGCGGAGGAATTCTTCGACGCCTGAGTGTATTTGTTTTTGTATTTTCATATGTATATAGTTAGGTTTATTAGTTATTTAGTTCGTAACGTATTAAAATAACATTTATACTTCAAAAAAATAATATTTATTGGTTAAATAACTCCGTTTCCCCACCCTCATCCCACCGGCCCCCTTCTACCATCGGACATCCAGACGCACTGCATCTTACCATCCCTACCTTGTTGCTATTCCACCAACTCGCACTAAGCGTTTCCAAACGTCTTTTATAATGCGCACAGCAAAGGAGTGGAACTCTCTGCCTGCGTCCGTGTTTCCAAACGCTTACAACCCTAATCTCTTCAAAGTTAGAGTGAACAGGCTCCTTCTGGGTAAGCTCGCTCCATCGTAGACTTTGTCTCGGTCATCTTTGACCTAGACTGGAGTCAAGAGCAAACCCATCACAAATAAAAAATAAAAAAATTTCTCCGGTCCGCTGCCTCAAGCCTCAATGCACAGGCATCCTTAGTAGTTTTTGGATTTTTTGTCTTTCTTCTATTTCCCACTTTAAAGTAAATTTTATTTTTGAAATCGTCTCCTCGAGCACTTTATTTTGATATTTTTGATTTACATAGACATGGGTTCCTGACTCAGTCACGACGTCGACGACTCGTCGTAATACGACTTAACTAAATTAACGGCAGTCAATAACATGTTTTTATTTTCGCGTATGCTCATTGTACGCTTAAGACGAATTGAAGTGATATCTCATTAGTATGCGACAGGTCGTGCCAAAGAAAAATATGTAGATACATACACACTCTTGAAAAACTTTACACTCGTTATGCGGCAGTCGGATAAAACCGTATCAGTGGTTCTATAGTTTTGTCGACCCTTATAAAACGGCGTGCCGCTACACAGATGGTGTAATAATATAGGGTGTTATTTTTTTTTTCAAAATCATTCGGTTTGCCTCATGGACAGGCACAACGATTTCTTAAAAATCCAATGATTCCGTTTAAGTCTTCATCAAAATCGGGCTCTCGACTCCTTTGAGTGTTTTTCTTCATAGTTTCTGATTTGGCCACTTTAAAAAATACATCTAATACATATGAAAATTTCTAGACCAATCAAACAATTCATTAAACCCATTCTCATCTTGTTCCAGATAATATGCACGATGGAAGAATACAACGAAACCTACGACGACATGCTGATGAACCATTCGGAGAGCTACCAGCCGTACTACGAGAGGCCGGAGACGTACATAGTACCGCTGATCTTCGCCCTTATCTTCGTGATAGGGGTGGTAGGGAACGGTACGCTGGTGGCCGTGTTTGTGCGCCACAAAGCTATGAGGAACGTGCCTAATACGTGAGTCAACTTATGATTTTGTTATTTCACTGAGATTGGTTCTGGGGTTGGGAACAGAGTTAACGACTAGTAAACAAGCGAATACTTGTGTTTAAGCAACCTGTAACAGAATAAACACAATACTCTGACAGGTCTTTGAACTTATCATTATGAACAACTTTCATTATGGGACTAACAATGAAATCGCGAAAAAAAAACCGACTGCCCTACACATTTCCGTGCTCAACAAAATGTACTGAACACCTGACTTTTTTTTCGCGATTTCGGGGTTGGTCCCACACTAAAAGATGTCCATAATTATGAGTACAAAGAGGTATTGCGTTTATTCTGTTCTTCTCTTCTTCTTATCGAGTGGGCAGTAAGGTCTAACGACCCCACATACCCTAGTGTCAGAGTTTCTAAACCGCCTCAAGGGCCGCTGACAATGGTTTATTTGACGACCGCCATTTGGCAAAAGTTGTATAAATACCTCATGTTAAAGCGAAAATTCCTTTGACGACTATTAGGGTGCCTGTCCATTTGCACGCATGTGCCATTTGCGTCCATTTGACAAATGTTTGCACTGTTGAGACAGGTCTACTGAAATCTGAGTGGTTCTTTCCTCAAAAGACATCCTATAACAACCTTACCTCCATGGTTCTCATATGATATGACCATTAATTGTTCATAATTGTATGGAATTTAAAATAGACCCTCTGAGTTCGTTTTTAAGCTAACTTAGAGCTAGAAAACACTGGCCTTGTCTAGTTTAAATCAAAGATAATGGTCGTTGATTTGAACGATACTTAGGGTGCCTGTCCATTTTACCGGAGCAAGGCAGCGGAGCGGAAAAACGTCAGTGACTCACGTGGTGCGGAGATTGTATGCAATTCCATTGGTTAAAATTTCTCCGTTTCTCCGCTCCGCTGTAATGGACAGGCACCCTTATAGCATAGCATAGCATAGTCGGCCTTATAATGTTCCCACTGTTGGGACTCAGGCCTCCTCTCTAGGAGAGGGAATGGGCCGTAATCCACCACGCGGGCCCAATGCGGGTTGGTGAATGTAACATGTCTTCGAATTTTTGGTTCTAGGACATGCCGGTTTCCTCACGATGTTTTCCTTCACCGTTTTGAGAGCAGTGGTGATGAAATAAATTACACAAAGTAATGTGCCTGGCTGGGTTTGAACCCGCGACCTACAACTCGTAAGTCGAAGCCACCACTGCTCAATGAATTACCACTCGGCCACCACTGCTCAATGCACCCTTATGGTTGGTTATAAATATCTTGTATCACTTGACACTTGAAAGAAAGATATAAAGAAAACAATATCAGAAGACTTTTAGATAATAATCTGAGAAAATTGTTTATCATTTGATTGTACGCCAAAATTATTACACAATGCTTATACAGCATTACCAATTTTATAGGTACAGTGACGATTTTATCGCTAACAGCGATATCTTCCAGAAAACCTTTGAATGGACTAAACGAAGGAAGGATTTAATTGTCATTTTCACAATTCAGAGATTTGACAAGGTCTAATAATATTCATTACGCACAAAAGAGGCTGAAGGCTGGAGAAAGTTTAATAAATAAATTCAGGACCTTGTATTTAGTTCTTAAAAGTTACTGTCTGATTATTAAGGATAACTTACAACCATCTGCTATCACATAATATCTCAAATTTTAGTTAGGTGTTTTAAGGATAACTTACAACCATCTGCTATCACATAATATCTTTATTTTAGTTAGGTGTTTTTTATTAAGTGCAAATATTGCAGATTAGTATTAAAAATATAAACGTATATGTTTCTAGTAAAATCTTATGTCTATTCAAGATTTGGTAATAAAAACTTATATTTAATCGTAAATCAACAAAACAAGCCCGTTCATCATCATCATGATATCACCCAATTTCTGTTCACTGCTGAACGGAAGGCTTCTCCATATGCCCATTGGAATCTCTAAAATTGCCAGTGTTTGCTATCATTATTGATAAATCTAAATGATCTATCTATATCTATACTAATATATAAAGCTGAAGAGTTTGTTTGTTTGTTTGTTTGCTTGAACGCGCTAATCTCAGGAACCACTGGTCCGATTTGAAAAATTCTTTCAGTGTTAGGTAGCCCATTTATCGAGGAAGGCTATAGGCTATATACCATCACGCTAAGACCAATAGGAGCGGAGCAGTAATGAAAATTGTGACGTAGACGAAGTTGCGCGGGTCAGCTAGTATGATATAAAGAAATTTAATAAGAGCTACGTTAGTTACCTAATCAAATAGATTGAACACTCATTAATAATGAAAATTGTTCATGAAAACTAAAAGTTCGCCATCGGTACTGAACTATGCAGACATTTCAATAAGCTTACTAACTAAAATTTATTATCTTGTCACTAGGAATGAGTTTTCAGCCTTATACAAATTTCGACCAGAGCGGGAAGTCCCGACATAGTTACAGATCGCCTACCGACCGAATTCAGTAAGGCCGCCCGTACACAATCAATTTCGAACGTGATCTACGATCAAAATCAATGATCTGGTAGTCTATTCTGTAAATAACTATTTCGATATCGAGCTTCACCTGAGTAACAAAGCTCACAAAGTGAGTTTTATCGAAATAGTTTCTTACAGAATAGACTAGCAGCTAGTCTATTCTGTAAGAAACTATTTCGATATCGAGCTTCACCTGAGTGATAAAACTCACAAAGTGAGCTTTATTGCACACAACATAAAGATCTTCGTTTGAAACTCACTTCGAATTCTACTGTCGAGATACGAAAATGTTGTTAGAGAATAGCACTACTGATCCGGGGATCGCGTTCGAGGTTGACTGTCTTCGACCGGCCTCAAGACTTGACGACAAAATTCGGTCTATAGGCGATCGATAACTTTGTCGAGCCTTCCCGCCCAGACCTTTATTTTAATTAAAACCTTTTTTAACAATAGCAAAAAATAAGTACTTATTCCCAACTGAACTGTTTTTGTTTGAAAGTTCCTCTGTACTTTGACGCAGTTTATATTTATTTATTTACACATAACAAAGGATTGTGGTACACGTTAAAAATACAGTTTTACAAAAAAGTACTATTTCTACAAACGTGTGGGTGAGCACTGCCGTCCTAGCTAGGTTATGGAAACCTGGGTTAAGGAGAAGCAGTCCGGTCCCCTAAGGTACAATAACGTAAAGGTTACATAGTGCTTCTGATGTTACTGTTACGATTTCGAAGAGTTGAGTTAGACCATTAAAGTTTAAGATTCGTTTTGTTATTACTAAAGTAAAAAATTAAATTAAATATCCCTTAATGTAATATTATTTGACATTATAAAAGTGTACATTTTTCAATGATTTGTATTTAAAAGTCAGTGAAACAGTAACATCGTAATACCTCAAAATAATTATATTATGATCGTGTACCGTATTTGGCTGCTATTACAAAATTTTGGAAGTAGAGAACCAACACAAACTAGCTGAGTATATCGGCCCAGTTTAAAATGATTTAATTGAACATTCATAGGATCTGATTGTCTGATCAATCACCATACCTAAAAATATTGAGTGCGTCTTGACATTATTTGTAGACAAAACAAAGCTTGTTGGTATCTACATAGACCATCAAGGCTTCCAAATGTCCAAAAACTAGATGAAAGCGAGTGAGTCACCCAGTGCCGTAAATAGTCTTTTCTGCACCCTGTGCGAACTTCTATAACTGCGCCCTTGTTTTCTTTTAGATATTACTTTTTTCCCGTTCCCGTAGGAATTTCGGGAAATCCTCTCTTAATGCTCCCCTACGGAGTGCAGGGAAGCTAGCTACATGCCAAATTTCAGCTTTCTACGGCCAATAGTTGCGGCTGGGCCTTGTCTATCAGTCACTCAGTCAGTCAGTAACGGAAGAATTTTAAATATTAGGATGGTGATTGGTTACTTTGAGTGTATTTTCTGACTTTAACAACACGACACGAGTCACCCTGAACCCAAGTTTGGCTCTTGCGTTTAGGGTGACTCGTGTCGTGTTGTTAAAGCAAGAAAATACACACAAAGTAATCAATCAACATCCTAATATTTAAAATTCTTCCGTTACTGACTGACTGAGTGACTGATAGACAACGCACAGCCGAAACTACTGGTCGTAGAACGCTGTAATTTGGTATGAAGGTTCCTTGGGGAGTTTAGGGGAGCACTATGAGAGGATTTTTTACGGGAACCGGAAAATACGGGATATGCACGTGCGAAGTCGCAGGCAAAAGCTAGTGGGTAACTTATATTCATGTAGGGGATGTAGGGGGATGCGATAGACCCAAAAAAAGCGTAATTCACTTCTTAAAATCCTTGTTTATTTTAAAACTTCTTGACTCTATGCAAATTACAATGTTCACCTTTCGTCGTCTCTCATGATCTTCTTTCTCTCTCACACACATACTCTCTCGTTCACTCATCGCTGCGTTCATACAACTATCAATCGTTTAAAATTTTGATGCGTTCTAAATTAAAAATCCTACATTTACGAAAACAAGTAAAAACCATTAAAAAGCCAATACACGTAAGAGACATCATTCGTTCGGTCTCTGAAGACTAGCTTATTACCGGTGTCAACTTTCAAGATATTAACAGAATTACTATTAAATAAATGTTATTACTCTGTATCGGATTTTCTACGCGCGTTCTCACGCGTTTATCCATTATCTCACCTGATGGTAATGATGTGGTCGAAGATGAAGCAAGCTTACCTAGAAGTAACCTATTCACTCTTGACTTAAATACTCCCAGGTTGTAGCTATCAGGAAACACAGACTCCGGTGTAGCGGCATCAATGTCGCCACAAGAAAACCAACGTAGCAAATCTACATCGCAACAAAAAAGAACTGCGACGCCATCTATATAACTAGCAGCGAACTACTACGCCGAAATCCTGCATTGCACAGTTTACCGTGCGATTTGAACATATACATCAGCCCGAATATCAACTATCGGGCAGTTGCCCGCCAGACACAACAACTGTCTGGTAAGAGGATCCTCCCTTTTCGATGGGAGTTTCCGGGACTTTACTCTCTGTATCGCATTCCTCCAAACCGGCAGAGAATTCCACTCCTCAGCTGTACGCACTATGGATGAAGAAACAAATTATTAAAATAAATAAATTTTTCTTAGGAGTAGAAATAACCTTTGGCAAGTGGAGAAACTACTACAGTACTAGTACTCCACAGTAGTTTTTCCATCTACCAAAGGATTACCTACCTCTGCTATAATATTGCGATGTTCAAGTTTGATAAGACTTACCAACTCATCTAAGTATGGGTCCCAGTGAAACTATAAGTACTTTTGGCATTCAAACTTCGCCTCTAAGCCTGGCAATGACTCACTAAATCTTTTGGTCGACAATACAGTAATGTATAGGTAACAAACTTGTTAATATACAGATAGGTTACCAAATATGCCGATGGTATGTTTCCCACATAGCTTATGAAAATTGTTATAAGCAGAATTTGAAGAAAAAAAAAATGGCCCAGTGCGAGACGAACTCGCGTGCAAAGGGTTCCGAACCAACTTTATTTTTGTAGTTTTTAAACTGTATCATGACTCATGAGACATATCTCACATGATAAAGTTTGAAAACTTATTTTTTAATTTTCTAATTTGGGTGTCAAATTAGAAAATTTAAAAAAATGGCCCCATTGATACATAAAAAACCCAAGATACACACTCAGCATCTCAAAAACGTCCGCAAAAAATAAGCGCAATATGTATAATCATGCGCAAGTTTCAAACAATCTCGCATCGCTCGCCATAGTGCACTGCTTTGTAAAAACAACTTTAAACGATCCGTGTAAGGTTGAATTTGCAAAAAAAATTGTTTATAGTGTAACTACACACAACTCACACATGACACTTGATACATGTCAGTTTTTGACGACAGTTTCGAGTGTTGCATTTGTTCGAGACTGTGCATCTTGGGTTTTTTTTTATATATCAATGAGTGGCCCCCATACTCATCATTTATTTATTTACGTAACAGAAGTCCATATGTGTACCAGATTTCAACAGAATCTGTCTAGTACATCCAGAGAAAACTGTCTGTGACAGATGGACAGACAGACATAACCGAGTGATCCTAATAAGGGTTCCGTTTCTTACGGATGTTCGGAACCCTAAAAATAAAGCCGAGCATCAAACTTCTAGAAAGTCCATTAAATATGGCTTAAAACTTTTAATTTCAAAGACTTTGACCTCTAGATTAATTTAGGTGTTTCTTCTTTATGTAGTAAACTAAGATATACCGAACTCACCAAGAATAAATTAACGAAAAAAATAAGGAATAAGACCGTGATTTTTTAAATAAATGTTAATGGCATGTAATTAAATCGATATCTGTATATTCCCTTTTTTTCGGATAAAATATTTCAAAGTTTAACCAAAAATACTGACTTGCACACAAATTATGCACACTAAATAAACCAAATCAAATATACTGTTTAATGGTATTTGCAGAACTGTTTTACTGAACGAATAACTATGATCAAAATGGTTCACCCTTGTTTGGTATAACAACTTTTGATGTAATGTTACTAATTCGAACAACATTTAAGAAAATAATCAATTTGTACAATATCGATTAACATAATTTTCATTTCATCGAATATTTATTTGCGATAACAACATTTGCGCTATTGATCAAAAGGTATAATGTTCATTTGATGTAATGTTCAGGTGGTATAACATGTATTTTATCGATTATTCAATTGGTGTAATGTAATGCAGAGAAGAAATAATTTTTCTACATAATCTAGTCGTTTCTGGCGTAGGAAGTCACAGTTCTAAACTAACCTAAACTTTCTTTTTTAAAATTAACCTTTTTTATTTAAGTTACATAAATAACCTTTTAACCTAGTACAATTTAGAGTGCAAGTTAGTATTTTTGATAAACAATTCGTATTTTTGTTTTAAAAATCATATATCCGATGTACGAACCACATTTTTGGTGTGAATCCGATAAAAAAGGTCATCTCGTTTTGTGTGATTTTTTAGTTTTTTTGTAGGGCATGTTTAGTTAGCCAATTGGTTTTTTTGCACAGCATTAATTTTTCTGGTATGCGTTCAGTTAATTAGAGGAGTTACCACTAGGTAACTCCGTGCTGAAAAATTAAACAGATGTGCATTTAAAAATATCCCAATGTTAACTAACAACAAAAAAAGAATAACTAATAAGAAAAAGAAAAAAAATAATAGTCCAAGACCTTGTGCGCCTACCAAAAACAGAGAAAATGTAAAATTTCATTTTAATCGCCGCTGACTATAAATTACACCCGTATTGTACGTTTACATAAACAAATCTCACATACACCAACAGCTACCTCGGAAAAATTACCTACCAGTGAATTAAAATTACCTACCAGTGAATTATAAAATTGCTATAAAATCATATTGTCATCTCTTTCAGATACATCCTCTCTCTCGCGCTTGCTGATCTCCTGGTAATCATCACATGCGTGCCATTCACGTCCATTGTGTACACGGTGGAATCATGGCCATGGGGTGCCACGGTCTGCCGGGTGTCCGAAGCCGCGAAGGACGTCAGTATCGGAGTATCCGTGTTTACACTGACAGCACTGTCAGCTGATCGATACTTCGCGATCGTGGATCCGTTGAGGAAGCTGCATGCTACAGGTTAGTGAATCTCTGTACAATGTGACTTTAAATTGACGGGAAATTTTAAGGAGGTTTTTGACGCAGTTTTATACAATGCTAAAAATTTCAATGTGGGCTTTATTTTTTCAAACTTTTCGTTTCATACGATTTTAAAAATTACATAACTTTGGTACTTACTTATTAACAAGGGAAATTTCAATTTAATATCAACACATCATTATGAATAACTTTCACTATGGGATTAACACTGAAATCGTGAAATAAATATCGACTCCCCATACATTTCTGTGCGCATAACTCGACAAAATGTACTGAACAGCTGATTTATTATTCGCCATTTTAGGATTGGTCACATAGTAAAAATTGTTCATAATGATGAGTACAATGACCCCTGAAGAGGTATTGCGTTTATTCTGTTACACTATGTTTATTCTTTATAATACAACAGAGACACACAATAAAAGAAAAGGATAATGTAACAGAATAGAGGATAATTTTACAGTAGAATTGTGCTAAGCGTATATCAACAAAAGTTTTATTATTCCAGCGTTTGCAGTATATTTATGTTAGCTTATTTATGCTCGTTTGTCTGTCCATTAACGCTATTAATTGTCATTAGACCATTGGTTGGTTAGTGGTTAACGGACAGATAAACGACCGATAATGTTCCTCAGAAAATGGGCATAACTCGGCAAAATAAAGAGGAATAAGCTGTTTTTTTTTTCGTCGTCGTGTATAATGGAATAATTTCCATTTTGTGTTGTTACCCTCACAAACACACTCCGTTATTGTTGAAGGTGTTGTTGAA
The DNA here is from genome assembly GCA_947578705.1 of Lacanobia wlatinum. NCBI lineage: Eukaryota > Metazoa > Arthropoda > Insecta > Lepidoptera > Noctuidae > Lacanobia > Lacanobia wlatinum. The sequence continues at coordinate 6,076,000 of OX388044.1, read as the reverse complement.
GATTTTTTTTTTAATATTCAACATCAATAATTAGTCGATGTGACAATTTTAAACTATGTATCAAAAGTATTAGAACAATTATTTAGATTCGACACTTTATGACGATATGACGCCATTTTATTCGTAAAAAACTTGCAAATTAGTTGGTGAAACTTCAATGTTATTAAACAGGTACACTACATTAATACGAAAAACTTTATTACGACCGATCGAGCATTTGATTCTTCGGACGTACGAAAGTCGGAAAACAAAAAAATCGCATTTATGAGTTTCGGTCAAATAACTTTCGTGATTTATAATAATAGATATTTTAATTCTTAGGTATTATGAAATTCGGACTTTTGAAAATCGGAATATCGAAATTCGTAATTTAATATTTCGGAGTATTTGGGTGCTCCCTATTAAAACATAATAAAGGTTATAGGAAATCGTCTATACTATAATATTACAAAGAAGAAAGATTTGTTTGTTTGTTTGAATTGAATAGGCTCCGAAACTACTGGACCGATTTGAAAAATTCTTTTAGCTTTGGATAGCTACATTATCAGGGAGTAACATAGGCTATATATTATCCCCGTACTCCCAAGTTAACGGGAACTACGCGGGTGAAACCGCGTGACGTCTACTAGTTCTTTATAAATTGCTAGCTGGCAAAAACGTTTCTGAAACGCAAAATCGGCCTACGGAAAAAGAGGATGCAATAGATTTTATTAGGGGTATTAGCAGAAGATCAAATTTCTTTTGTGTGTCCGTGGAGTTTGTTGCACGATCTTCTTCATAGAGATCTACGCTTTCGTTTTACGTTTTTGACTAACCAACCTAATAAACAATAAACGTACAGGTATTTTTCAAATTCAAAAATACCTGTACTTTTATTGTTTATTTGAAAGACTGCGTAGCAGACACAGCTTTTTAAAATCGGCAGCCCCGCTGTCAGGAACCCCAGCTAACGTCCGCCGCAAACTGCAGCAGGACACTTCTCCCCCGCCCATGAACTATTTACCACCAAGCGAATATCTTCCTGCAGAGTCTATCCTTCTTTAGTCCACATAGAAGTCCCTGAACCACCTCAGATTGCAAGTAGGAAGGTGTAATCACAACCTCGCAAAATGGGGCTACCGTGACGAATCAACTGCAGGGTGCGGATGTGCAGCCAAGTTTCAAACCATGCTCCACCTTCTATCTTGCCCTATGTGCCCCAAAACATGCACCCAAGGAGACCAATGTGCTGCCACCAGTGATGCCGTGGAGATGGCAATGGTTTGGGCCACCCAAATCTAAAGAAGAAATCTGTCGCCAGCGACACGAAGAAAAAGAAGAATTTGAAACAAATGCTTTGACTTTGGTCAGCTTCCACTAACTTTATTGAAAAGTCGATAGTGGTTCGTAGAAACACAAATTGGAATTAGTTTGGAGGAAAAACTTCTCATCTCGATTAATTTAAATATCCAGCGTGTGTGCATTTGAATGGTTCTAGTAAGCCCCAGAAATTAACTAGTAGAATGTGAAGGGTTAACCTCCATCGCTGAAATGCAAATTTGGACTTTTTAACGCTTTGACGTTCGGTATTTATATACCAGAGGAGTGAAGTAAAAGGCACGAATGCAAACTTTGCTTAAAAAAATAGCAGAATTGGCCCTCAAGGGAGTTAAAGGTCAAATGCAAACCACATGTTGCTACAAAAATCATCATCATATCAGCCGAAAGATGTCCACTGTTGGACATAGGCCTCCCCAAAGGGGGGTTTGCCATAATCGCCACGCTTGGCAAGCAGGTTGGCGATCGTAGTGTATGGTGTTGCGTTTTACAAGGAACGCTGCTGCCCATTCTCTGGTGACTCCCTTAGTCGCCTCGTACGATACCCACCGGAAGTGATGGGATAGTATTATTCTTTTACGGCACCATATGGCACCGGCCGATACCATATGGCGAAACAAAAATCATAGATCAAGTCAGTTAATCATAAACCCAAATTCTTCTGTATGTTTCAAAATGTAAATTCGTAATCAAATTTCTCATTTGATTGTACTTAGCGACCACTAGGAATGATCACTATTGGCCACTATATTTTTCAATTAAATCGCTTTTGTCATTTAACGTGAAGTCAAAAAAGATTAAACATGCTTATTATAGGCCATACATACATTTGATCAAAGAAAAAATCCGATTATAAAATTAATACGTTAACGAAAGCAGAATTTTCAGACTCGTATGATATAATGAGTCATTTTAAACGCCTTTGTGAAATAATACTTCTTTTAGTCCTCTAGCTTGTATTGAAGTTAAACTAAACTAACATTATTCTCGATTCTGTATATTATTCTAGCATAAAAGCAAAATGGGCTCCCACCCACCCAAGTTTATAATATGTAGCAATAAAATAACTGTTTTACAAGCTTTAAAAGCCTCATAATTATATGTGAAAACTTTATGAGCGCACCTTTGAAACAGTTCTCGTACACTTCTGAAAGGAATTAAATATAAAAGAAGTGTTTTACGGACTAACCAACACGTGAATATTTTCGCCTGGATATGACGAGATTTTTTTCTGATACAAATGTACAAACATGGAGAAGAGTCGGCAATCGTTCGTTCGACCGACAGTTCTTCGGTCAAGCGAACTTCGAGCCATCGTGAAGCACTCAGGCAGAGTTGTACCTATAGTAGTACAGCCACAAGATTATCCGGGCACCCATCCAGAATAGGGCTGCTGATTATTTTTTTTTTTTTCTATATATAGGCATACGTTTGACCACAATCTCACCTGATGGTAAGCGATGATGCGGTCGAAGATGGAGCACGTTTGCCTAGAAGCAACCTATTTACTCTTGTCTTAAAGACTCCCAGGTTGTAGCTATCCGGAAACACAGACTCTGGCAGGGAATTCCACTCCTTAGCTGTACGCGCTATGAATGTGTTCCCAAAACGTTTAGTGCGTGTCGGTGGGATGTCCACCATGTACCGGTGGCGCATCGCCGTTCGTCTTGTGGTCCGATGATGGAACGGGCTTGGCGGAATGAAATCATGCAATTCCGTCGCACACTCCCCAAAATGCAAGCGATAGAAAACCGACAGGCCAGCAACTCGGCGTCGATGCTCAAGACTTTGGAGCTTCGACTCGACGAGCCTGTCATTACCGACGATCCTCTTCGGATTACATACACATGATAAAATGCAACGACATTTTTCCTGTACCGGCAATCAAATCCAAGTTTCACACTTGGCATTGGCGCATGTGACCTTTTAAACCAAAAACACAGTCTGAAAAATTTAGGTAATAAGGTAATTCTTTGTGAAAGAAAAGTTCTATTTTTGCACCTGTCATGTGGTATCGTCTCCTTTTTTTTTGTTTTTAAAACGTTTCCCCACACTGGGAATTTCTCCTGTATATCGTGGGTGCGTTTACTAACATATAAATTCACATACACAAACAGCCAGAGCCGGAACAACTATCTTTAGGCTATATAAATATTTGTTCCGTGCGGGAATCGAACCCGCGACACGCAGCGCGGCAGTCAATCGCTCAGCCACTGCGCCAACCGTGTCGCCTTGGTTGACTGGTAGAGAATGCCTAAGGTATTATATCACTATGTACCTTTGAGCTGTTCAAAATTTATCCCAATATGTAAAATTCTTCCGTTACTGACTGATTGAGTGACTGACATACAACGCACAGCCGTATCTACTGGTTGTAAAAAGCTGAAATTTGGCATGTAGCTTCCATGGGGAGTGTAGGGGAGTACAAAGAGGCGTTCCCGAAATTCTTACGGGAACGGGAATAAACGGGATATGCACGTACGGAGTTGAGGGCGAAAGCAAGTAATTAAATAAATAAATAATAAGCCTAACGATTTTAAGATGGTCAGCTTTCTTATGTCTGTTAAGCTGCATTTTCACCAGAGCTGTGCGAGGATTCGTAACGAGGGATGTGATTTGTTTAGAACCAATAGAATCGCTTGTGCTGAGCGAGGCTAGATACATGGAGTGAATAAGATTTAGAATAAGAATAAAAATGATTGACCATTGTTACAGTTTTTAGGGTTCCGAACAAAAATCGGATCCCTTATCGAATCACTCGGGTGCATTGTCCGTCTGTCCGTCCGTCTATCACAGCCAGTTTTCTCCGGATCCACTAAACCGATTCTGTTGAAATTTGGTACATGTATGGACTCCTGTGACGTAAACACGGAAGCGTTACGTAATTTATTAAATTTAAAGCATGGGTGTCACTTTTGGGGCTCAAACTAGAAAATTTCAAAAAAAATTTTTTTGCTTACCAAATGAAAGGGCTTACTGTGAGGGTTTTTTTTTTCATAATTTTAAAATAAATGGTTTTGAAGTTATTCAAGAAATTAGACGAAAAATTACCTTTATCTCCGAAACTTCTGAGCCTAAAACGTTGAAAAAAATGGGGATAACAGATCTTTACCTATAGATTATAGGAAAATCTATAAGAAGTCTATAAAATTAAAAAGTATGTAGAAAAAAAATCTCATTCGGAACCCTAAAGCACGCGAGTCCGACTCGCACTTGGTCTATGTTTCTTAAAATTAATTTAATTAATTGTAACTACTTGGTATTTAACATAAGTTACACAGTGGTCTTCGAATTAGGCAGCGCCTGTATCTCGGGGGCCGGAGTTGCGTTACCATTTATTTTAGTACAATCTGTAAACACACTTGTAATTATCTAAAAGAAAAGAATAGCTATTTGGTAAAGTGATAAAAATAAAATATGCGAAAAAATAAAAATATTCTGAATTGTTGGGTATGCTGTGTTTTTCTGTTACTATTGTGGGACACTGTTGTGTGGTGAGCGAATATTAAAATAAAGAAGTGATTCTATTGGTTGTCAACAAACCTTCTCTCCGGTATAAACGCAGCCTTAATAGCTACATACTCAAGTTATCACGAATCAGTCCTTCAAGTGGGGATTTACACTAAGCTCCTCTGTCATTGACAGATCTCTAACTAGTACGTTTACTGAAGACAATGATAGAGCCTAAGGCTGTGCTGCGATTGAGTGTACCTCACTTCAGTCAGTCTTTGGAGGAATGACGTATGTAATCTCCAACCAAGCGTGTAATTAAATTGGTAGACATAGGATCGAAAGTTTTAGCTGCCGCAACTCCCGAGATGTTGCAAATTTCGGCTTAAAAGACAATATACAAAAAAAAAACAAAAACTCTTGAAGATACCAATTTTATTGGGCAGTATTTGACCATCTATACTATTAGCAGTGTCCGAATATCTAAATTGTGACTCTCCTCATTATCGTTCTACTTCTAAAATAATATTTTATTTTTAGGTAGGTTTGTGAAAATCGGCTGGTGTCTGCAAATCCATTATACCTATTTAATTTAGTTTTAATGTCAGAGGCCCTTGAGGCGGTTTCGTCGTTCAGAAGAAGAGCATCGCAGAGAGAGAGAATCGCAGAGCAATTCCCGGCCACCGTAGGCGCGGGTCTGCGGACGGCGAGCGTGGGGTGGCTCGCCATTCGATCAGGACCAGGGGGGCTACTCTCTAAGCCCGAAGTCCGTAGTTTCGGGCTGAGTTGCGGGACTAATCGTAAGTCCCTTATTGATACGGACTAACGATTAGTCCCTAACCCGAACTAAGAATGAATGACATTACGATTTCACAGTAACTGACAAATCGTGTTGTAATTAATTCTTAGTAGTTTGGTGATACGCAGTAGAATACGCCCGCAACTAAGCCCGAAACTACGGACTTCGGGCTTAGAGAGTAGCCCCCCAGGCCCGGGTCGACGGCGCGCTGTATTCACACGCGCCTCAAAGAGATGTCAGCAAAGTAGACGCGGCCCGCAAGGGCCAGTGCCTGCCAGGGTTGCGGAATTTGTTCGAAAGACTTACCGCGGCCCTGGAACGCAAATGGCATTAGCAGGAATACGGATGGGTTTTAATCAGTAAAAGTCTGACACTCCCTTCTGCTCCGCCCAGAGCGGGAGGGGTCATTTGATGATTTCCCATCCATAAAATAAAAAAGGTTGTGTGGGGTCGTTAGACCTTACTGCCCACACGATAAGAAGAAGAATTTTATTTTACATTTTCAGTACTTGGTGGCCATCCAAACCATACGCACAAATCATTTTGTGATTATTTTAATTATTCGTTTAGCTGAGGAGTGAAATTTCCTGCCGGAGTGCTTCGTGATAGCAACAACCTGGGGATTTTAAGTCTTTATGAATTTTTCTAGGCAAGCGTGTTTCAACTTCGACCACATCATCGCTATCCATCTGGTGAGATAGTTGGTAGACGGGAGCCTATCAATAAAATATAAAGGAACAATAAAGAACGGTACGCTACAAAAGACGCGGGAAAAAATATTGTAACTTATATCTCCACACCGCCATATTGAACACCTATAGATTTCTACACTAATATTATAAGGAAAGATTTGTTTGTTTGAATTGCTCCGAAACTACTGGACCGATTTGAAAAATTCTTTCACCATTAGAATCCTACATTATCCCTGATGAACATATGTGATGGACGCACGCTGCGGAAACTATTGACAATAGAGCAAAATGTTGTACTACAGTTTTATAGAAAATATCAATATCTACAAAAAAGTCCCGCAGGGTATATATCTAACTATTATGGGTACGTCACAATGAATGCTTTTTGTTAAAATTAGTCAATCAAAACTCGGGTGGAATGAAATGGTGGTGATTTTGGTAGCATGAAATTAATCATGATCCATTGTGTGGATAGCATGCATTTTGGTAGCATGAAATTAATCCTTATCCAATGTTCGCCACTGTTGATTCTGGCTTTCCGGCGTTGCTGTGGTAGGGAATGTGTGGCGGGCTTGTCTCAAAAACAAAAGTAGAGCAAAGTGATGTACTACAGTTTTATAGAGGACATCAATATCTACATAAAAGTCCGCGAGGGTATATATCGTAACTATTATGAAGTCACAATGATGATTTTAGTATCATGATAGTAATCCTTATCTATTAAAACTATTTAATAATTAAGGTTGGTTATGTACATGTAAATAACACTTTAAATTATTCAAATCGGACCTTTCGCTTAAAAGTTACGACGGGTATAAAATAGTCAAGTAAGAAAAATGTTTTGGTTTGAGCGAACTGCCCTACGTTTAGTCTATTAACAAGTAATTTACATATCATCCTATTAAGAGGGTAGAGGGGAGATGAAGTTCGTAGAGTACAAACTAAACCCACGCGAACCAAGTCGCGGGCGAAGTGCTAGTCTACACTAATATTATAAAGAGGAAAGATTTGTTTGTTTGAAACGAATAGGCTCCGAAACTACTGGACCGTTTTGAAAAATTCTTTCAGCAATGGATAGCTACATTATCAGGGAGTAACATAGGCTATATTTTATCCCCGCACTCCCACGGGAACGGGAACTACGCGGGTGAAACCGCGTGACGTCTACTAGTAGTCAACAAAGAGGCCGGGTGTGAGTGCTCTCCAACGGATATGATTGATTGAACAAGTTACAACTTCTGATTGATTCGTTTTATTTTGTTCTCTGCCGAAATGCGCGGAGAGTTCTCCAAATAATAATTTACGAGTATTTCATGAAAGAATAAATAACCGTCTTTCTGCTTTCAGCTTTTTAATTATTTGCGTCTATTTTTATTTAACAGAGGTTTATTTTGTGGGCTGTTAATTGAACTAGCTTCTGCCTGCGTGAAAATCTAAATTATTTTGTGGAACGTACAGGATAAATACTATATCCTGCTATACGATAGAATAGCTTGAGGCGAAACTATAACAGCCGCACGGGTCGATCTTCAAGGTTAAGCAATGCTTGCCAAAGTCGGTCTGTGGATGGGTGACCATTTTAACATACTGAGATTTATCCTTGCCTCAAAAAACACGTTAAGCCGTTGGTCCTGGCTGTCATTTGGATAGATTTGGCAGTCGTTACGGATTGTCAGAAGCCAGATATCTGACACCAGTCTTGCCAAGAAGTAGCGTGTTACCCAGTTAATGTGTTGTGGAGGTCTAGTAGGCAGTCGTTCCTCGTAAAATACTGATATTCAGCTGAATCCGGTTTGACTGGGAGCCGTTACTTTTCTGTCCCGGGAGTATGTTCTCTTCGGGTAATTTTCGACATGCACGCAGGCAGAGCCGCGGGCGGCAGCTAGTGATCTAAAAAAATCTGCTGTTCAGTACATTTTGTCGTAGTAATACGCACATAAATGTATAGGGGAGTCGATTTTTTTTCGCGATTTCGGGGTTGGTCTGATAATAAAAGTTGGTTATAATGATGAGTACAATGACCTTTTAAGAAGTATTGCGTTAATTCTGTTACACATTTTATAAATGTTAGATTGAACGTTAGATTTTATGTTTGCGGATTCAGTAAATCAATGATCGACGTACACATCAATTACGCTGCACCGCATTCGCAATTGAATTGATGCACGATGCAGTGAATCCGTCAGCGCTGACGACATAAATCCTTGACACATCGACGCGAGCGTCATCGCCTAATCACTTTACCATTCCTCTAATAGCCAGCGCATATGCAAAATTAGATTGTAAAATGTCGCGTGAAGTTTTAAACTTATTCGTTTAAGTTGGACACGGATATTTTAGAAACTATTGTGACACTGACTGTGCAATAATCCAGTGACATTAATATCAATAAGCAGCTTTTGCTCGTGGCTTCACTTGCATTAAGTTCATAAAATTTCTCAAAAAAAAAATACCTTTTAACCATCTCCAGGGTCCCATCTATATCTGTACCAACCAAAAAACTGACTAAGTGGGAGTCGGACTCGCGTGCAAAGGGTTCCGAACCAATTAAATTTTTGTAACATGTTTTTTTTTAACACTAGAGGCTTCTTATATTTTCCTGTTATCTGTAGGTTAAGAACAATTTTCTGCACTTTTTTTATGGTCATTTTAAGTCATTTTTGGTCTAATTTCTTGAATAACTTCTAAACTATTTATTTTAAAAGTATGAAAAAAATATAATTAAAACTTTCACAATAAGTCCTTTCAATTGATATGTCACACGATACAGTTTAAAACATATTTTTTTTTAATTTTGTAGTTTGACCCCCAAAAGTGACCCCCACACTCAAAATTTATTTATTTTAGTAACACGTCCGTGTTTGGGTCACAGAAATGCATTTGTCTACCAAGATCCGGAGAAAACTGGCTGTGACAGACGGACAGACAAACAGACACCCGGATGATCCTGTAAGAGTTCCGTTTCTTAGGATTGTTCGGGACCCTAAAAATCTATCAAAATCGTTTCGGCGATTAAGGCGTAATAGCGTTAAAGTGTTACTAACTTCTGCCAGCAGGCTTGGCCTGCTTAGATATCGGAAATTATCTCAAGGGAACATACAAGGGAATGGGTGCCCCGGCTCTTAAACTTTATCTCTATACCTTATCAACAAATCCGTTCACCAAAAGTCCATACAAAAACTTTCACATTTGTAATAGTGGTTAGGTCATCATCATATAAGCCGAAAGACGTACAATGCTGGACATAGGATAGGCCTCCCCTTTTTTTATGGCTGGGGAATCATCAAATGACTCTTCCCACTCTGGGCGGAGCAGAAGGGAGTGTCAGACTCTAACTGACTAAAACTCGTCCATATTCCTCCTAGTGCTCTTTGCGTTCCAGGGTCGAGGTGACTCTTTCGAACAAATTCCGCAACCCTGGCGGGCACTGGAGGACCCTAGCGAGCCCCGTCTAAGGATAGGTAGAACAACCGGTCCTGTGCGTCTCGCATCCATCGGCTACCGCGACCTGCACCAGGTCATCGGTCCACCTTGTGGGAGGCCTTCCAACACTAGTTGTTAGATAAGACTTAGGATAACTAGATATTGCCATCAACTTTCCTAATTTGTTTGCCACATACTGTCGTCACGACATACCTATCTCACGACGTATATGTGTCACAAGCGTCTCTGAATAGTTTCCAGTTCACTATTAATCCTTACGGGTCAGTAGTAATCGGTACTAAACCGTACTAGGAAGGATTTCAGCACCCGTCTACATAATTAATATAATTTCCGCTTTCCACGCTGAAGGAGAACGCCCACTATAATTTATGAGACGGAAATCGGATCATGGTATCCAGAGAGAAAACGGATTTTCTTAAGGAAAGCTGTAAAGGGTGGCTGTGTGCACTGAACCTTGAATAAATTAGTGGTCCGTTCTTATCTGATAAACTCTTTACTTTTCTTGATAAAATCACGGTTTCAATATTTACGGCGCTTATCTTCCGATTTTAAACCGCTGAGTTTGCCGCTGAGATTGTTGTCGCTGACTCTTGTTCTACCCTTTGATTGGATTGTGAATGGATGTCACCAGGGTATAAAATATGATTCTATCTAGTCAAGAAGTTAGATCATGAATATTAATATTATGTGTATGCAATTTAATAATTATTAAATTGCATACACATAATATTAATATTCATGATCTAAGGTTGAGTTTCAGGACACCCTGTATATTGATTAGGATTGATTATAATCAATCCTCATCAATATACAGGGTGTCCTGAAACTCAACCTCAAGCGGGTACGGAGCGATAGGCAAGGTTATACCAGTTCAGGCAAAAAAAAACCATGTTACTTGATTATGTGATATATAAATAATACTTTTGGAAATGTTGAAAATCAACAGCCTAGATCACATATTTAGGTCCTGTGATCACAAATTTTGCAATGTTTTTTTTTTAATGTGGTCCTTATTAACTATGCTGTGCTTGATTGCAGTCACAAATCCAATAATTAATATGCTAACTTTAGTAAAAAAAAAAAAGTTTATTGTGTCGTGTTTAAATAACCTTTTCTCAGATAACTTTGACGCTCCATCTTTAAAAAAAATGTACTATACTACCCTAGGCAAGTTATTTAAAAAATGGCTCATCTAATCAAGATTTGAATATTTTCCAAAATACCTACAGGAACGGAAAAAAAGGGATATACGCGTTCGAAGTCGCGGGAAAAGATAGTTTATGATAAGATTGTGACTCTGTACGTGTTGGAACTTACTGTTAGTGCAGAGAGTAATTGAAACAGCAGTCATTTCCTATATATCCGAGCTTAAGTTTTAACACACGAGAATGTGAAAACTTTTAACATGCTTTGTTTCGACTAAAACAGGTCTAACTCAGAACCAGAACTGACATTGACAAAAAAAAATTAAGCGATGTTACATTTGCATCTCAGTCGCAAGCTGTCAAAAACGTATGGAAATTGACGTATGATCACGCAGACAATGTCTTTGGACGTTCCAAAAACATTATTACTGATATGTCACTTTGTATCAGGCTGTCAGGATACCCGTCATCTCGTCTGCAGAAAAAAAAAAAAACAAAAAAGAATCTGTAACCAAAGTTAAAGACTTCCTCATTCGAAATTCAAGTCAACGAGGAACTTCAAAATTGTTTACGCGACGAGAAAAATAAATGACCCAGCTTTGCCTAAAGAGGTCTAAATAATATGATTTGTTTTTCGCGAGAACTTTACATAAACGTCTGAGTTGGTTGTTTGTTAGAAAGAGCGTTTCCTTGTTCGTTTGTTGTAAAAATAAAACTGACTTATCATTGTTTTCTTTCGAACTGTTCACCATTCTTTTTATGCCAGTCCTTTTAAATTGTCCTACCGATAAGAAACATTCTAGTGACGATACCAAAACACTTGTACAAAAAATTATCTCGCCGGAGGAACTGAAACTTCGGATCCGTAGCCTAAGGAAAATTAGGAATGGAGGCGTTATTATAAGCACTGATAGCAAAGACGACATTGCTAAATTAAAAAGTTCGGAGAAACTAGTCTCGTCGGGTCTTAAAATCGAAGAGCCGTCAAAACGCCGCCCCAGGATAGCAATAATTGGTGTCCACGTAGCTCTCAGTGAGAAAGATGTCCTGGATTGCATTTATGAGCAAAACCTGTCTGAGAAATTGCCGAAAACTTCTCGAGAGGCCTTTCTAGAAACAATAAAACTGAGCCATAAGTCCGGAAAGAAAGATCGCCCAACGTGTAATTATGTACTTGAAGTCCCTCCCAGCATCAGAAAAATACTGGTGAATCAAGGCCGTATTTTTATAAATTGGACATCATGCCCAGTTAGAGATTTTACTTTGGTGACCAGGTGTTTCAATTGCCAGCAGTTCGGTCACACAGCCAAGTTTTGCCGCGAAACATCTCCAACATGTAACCTCTGTGGAGAGACGGGACACTCCTTCAAAGATTGCAGCAACAAAACTTCTCCTCCTCAGTGTGCAACGTGCAAACGTTTCAAGCGGAAACATGATCACCCAACTGGTGACGTAAATTGTCCAGCACGAAAATTCGCAGAAGACAATTATATTAATTCAATAGACTATGAAGGCGCCTAAGAGCGCCATCGAATAGTTTGTTAATTCGCACATAAAAAGTAGATAAGTTAGTTTTTAGTATCATGACTAAGCAGCTAATTAGTGATCTAGATAGTTTTTCAGTGTCTGAAGCAATAATTTGTAATCTTGAGGAGTGCAAAAATCTTCTTCAAACTGGTAAGAAAATGTTAACAGTGCTTACACAAAACATTCGTAGTATAAACCGAAATTTTAACGGCTTTGAAGTGATGTTACAGAATCTTGAAATAAGCTGTGACATTATTGTGTTAACAGAATGTTGGCTCTCTGAACAAACAACGAATATACCATCACTAGACGGCTACAACTTACACAAAACCAATAGCCACATTAATCAAAATAGTGGATTAATTGTGTACATTAAAAATAATTTAGTAGCAGTGGTAGAAGAACCCTTATTTCAAGACTGTAATTGCTTGTTAATTAAAACTTCCCCCGATACGGTATTTATGGCTATTTATAGACCTCCATCTCAAAATATTGACAGATTCCTAGACTCGCTTAGCATAAACCTAGAGAAAATATCATCTTTTAAAAATATAATACTTTTAGGTGACATTAACATCAACATTGCTTCCGGGAAAATTGAAACTCACGCACATAATTATCTGAACATCTGCACATTTCATGGACTTCTACCAGCTCATTATTACCCAACGCACCAGAGCGGCTCATGCCTCGATCATATCATTATAAAGTCAAAAGCGCCGTCCATAACACTGGTTACTAATACGTCACTCACTGACCATCAAGCTGTTTTACTAACATTGCAAATACCTTCACCTAGAAAAAATTGCACGCGCAGCTATTCTAAACTCAACATGACTAATCTTGAAAATGACATACGAGGCATTAATTTCAACCCAGTTTATAATAATTCGAGTGACCCAAATATTTCGTTACAGTGTTTCATTGATCTGTTACAACATGCGATTAAGAAGAACACTTTAACAAAAGTAATACCTAGAAAATACAATAACATTAAACCATGGATTACGCCCGGACTTGTTCGCTGTATCAGACATAGAGACAGACTACACCAAAAATGTAAACTTTCCCCTGACAATGAAATACTATCACTCACTTATAAGCGATATTGAAATTTCTGCAACAATCTACTGAAAAAAGTAAAAAAACAGTATGACAAAGATCAACTACAGAAGGCAGGAAAAAACAATAAGCTTATCTGGAAATATATTAAAAGTAACACATTTAGAACTAAAAACTCAGAACCTCCGCTCGAACTTTTAACAACCGAATTTAACCCATCCGTAGCGACGAATAAAGCAAATAATTTCTTTATTAACGTTGGAAAAAATCTGGCAGAAAAAAACCTATCGCACAGAATGTCTTCTATTCAAAGTCCATCTATACCTCATACTACACTGAACTCTTTTGTACTATTAGACACGGACGTGAGTGAAGTGATAGGTATAATAGACGGGTTAAAGGACGTTTGCGCCGTCGGTTGGGATGACATTCCAAATGCTGTACTTAAAAGACTTAAACACCTAATTGCCCCTCCACTAACCCACATTTTTCAGATATGTTTAACCCAAGGAATATTCCCAAAATTGCTTAAAAAAGCAGTAGTCACCCCTGTTTTCAAATCCGGAGACAAAACCTGTGTTACTAACTATAGACCTATTTCAGTACTAACGGGACTCTCAAAAATTTTGGAAAGAATTATTAACAACAGACTAGTAAAATATCTTGAAAATAACAAACTGCTGTCAGATCAACAATTTGGTTTTAGGTCTAAAAGATCAACGAGCCAAGCAGTACACAAATTGACAAATTTTATAAGTAAAAATCTCGATTATGGCATGCATACCATTGGAATCTTTTTAGACCTCGCCAAGGCTTTTGACACTATTTCTTGTTCTCTTCTATTACTCAAACTGGAAAAAATTGGGATAAGAGGAGCACAGTTAAAATTGTTAACTGATTATCTTAGCGACCGTTACCAGTCGCTTAAAATTAATCACTACACGAGCTCTGAACTTAAAAATAGTAATTATGGAATTCCACAGGGCAGTATTTTGGGGCCCACATTATTTTTAATATATATAAATGACCTTTGCCGCTTACAACTTCAAAATGGTTTAATTATGTCATATGCGGATGACACAGCTCTACTGTTCTCAGGTAAATCAAGAGCTGATGTCTATGAACTTGCTCAGAATGGCTTTGATATTGTGTGTAATTGGCTACATAACAATCTATTAACGTTAAATTCAGATAAAACAAAGTTTATTCTATTTTCAATGAGAAATACTAACACGATGCTTACTAACCAAAACATTCGCGCGCACAATTGTAATACAAACGCTGACATAGCATGCACTTGTCCCACTTTAACTAAAGCTGACCACATCAAATACCTCGGCGTCACGATTGACACAAACCTAAATTTCCGTAAACACATCGATTTATTATGCTCTAGAGTGCGTAAACTAATATATATTTTTAAGAATTTACGGGACATAGCCGACTTCAAATTAATTAAACAAGTTTACTTGGCTTTGTGTCAATCAATTCTTACATACTGCATAACTTCTTGGGGTGGTGCCGCAAAATCTACTTTAATACTGCTAGAACGTGCTCAAAGAGCAATTCTAAAAGTCGTCACCCGTCGCCCGTTTAGATTTCCCACACACCAGCTTTATATGGCCTGCAAGGTGTTAACAGTTCGACAACTTTTTGTTTTAAGTATAGTTTTAGTGCAACACACTGAACTAGATTTTAAACCTGTACCTTCAGACAAGAGAAGAAAGGATCTGGTCTGCACGAATCCTCAGACTAAACATGCTTTCTCAAAAAGATTTTATTTATTTCTAGGACCTTTCTTATATAATAAATTTAACAAATTGCTTAAGATATATAATGTAAGTTATAATAGGTGTTATATAATGTTATTTGATTATTTAGCAAAACTGAATTACTCGGACATGGAAAAACTACTAGAAGTGCTGAACTAAAGCAGCTGACTTACTTGTAATTACATAAGAACTAAAACCTTCTATTTTATAGTAATTTTAGCTATAGATAATATATAAATGTATCCCATAAGCCTAGTTTATAATAATTTTACGCAAAATATTGTATAGCTTAGATATTGAACACATATGATAACTTAATTCAATGATTGTCCTATTTAACAAGTACTTACGTAGAGAGATGGCCTGAAACACAGGTTTAAATTAACCTAGATCAGGCAACGCACTACATTACCTTTAAGAGTTCTATTTTTGACTGTAAATCTCATATTAATTTCTTATACCATAGTTTACATCCAGATTATTACAATCCTATTATAGGCCTAGCTTAATATATACCTACTACTGAACCATATGTATACTTTTTGTGAACTTATTATTATTTCAATAAAATTTATTATTATTATTATTATTATTTTAGTTAGTGAAATTATATTTTAGTCACTTGCACTTTGCGTTTCATTAAACGTATCAGAAGTTAATCATGTCCCTAATTAATAATAAAAAACTTGAGAGGTGTCAAGGGACACTCGAATGGAACGAAGTTCCTTTGAGTTCCTTTCGATTAATTAGTGAAGGAATTGTAATAAAATTTTATTTTTTTAAGTTATAATAATATTTTTTTATTATTAACAAATATAATGTAATATAAACTTAATCAGTAGGCTCAATTTTAGTAATAATTGGCTTGTCAAAAAAACTGGCTTGCCTTCTATGAGAGAGAGAGAGAGACAGACAGAGAAACACGCGCACGTCACACGGCTTACAACTATAGCTAAAAGTGTCGTTACAACTTTTGGTCTTAATTTTTTCCGTCTAGCCTCCTTTCGCAACGCCCGATAAGGAACTTCGTTCCAAAACTATTTAAGTGCTGAACAGCCCATTAATCAAGAAAGGCTATATAATATCACGCTAAGACTAGGAGCGGTGCATTTCTGAAAAATGTGATGTAGACGAAGCGCGATTGAGCTAGTAATATTATAATGGTATAGTCCTAACTATTAATTGGTTTAACAAACAGGCCCACCTGAATGTCAGCACCGCAAGACTCTGCAATACCATCGACGCATCGTACCAAGATGACAAAAATCGAGATAATTTTTCTTCCTGGCTACGTATAAGGAACAATAGTGAACGCTTTAATGCCCCCTACCGGTATTTTCTCTCACAATCTTGTAATAAATCCTTTTAGCTAATCGCCTTTCACTAATCTGTTCCCTCGTGACCGTGTCGCCAAATCATATTATCTTTCTCACGACTTTTAGCCACGTCTTTGTAATATGTAACTAAAGTAGGTACAATTTCGTCGGAGTCTGACCTAATTTGCAATATCTGAAGACTTATTAGGACTGAATAATCAAGTATTCTAACCTGATATTTAAAGACCATCGGAAATCATAAAATGTCTCCATACGCTGCGCTCCGGAAAGGCTTAAAATTAAAATGGTGTTTTGTTTAAATTGCCAATAAAATTATTGTGTGGCATTTATGTAAGTATTGTAAGCCTTTCCGTTTCTATTTTATTTTCACTCGTAAATCGGTTCAACCGCTCATAAGATTGTATTGTATATAACCGTAAAAAATATAATGACGGATTTTTGGTACTAAAATCTGTTTTCAAAAATGTTTTCTCTCAAAACGGAAATCATAAAATGTCTCCTTATGCTCTGGGCGGAGCGAAAAGAGTGTCAGACTCTTACTGACTAAAACCCATCCGTGTTCCTCCTAATGCCCTTTGCGTTTCTGGGGGGCTACTCTCTAACGAAATCCGTAGTTTCGGGCTTAGTTGCGGGCGGGCGTATTCTATTCCGTATCACCTAACCACTGAGAACTAATGATATCACGATTTGACAGTTACTGTGAAATCGTGTTGTTATTCATTCTCAGTTCGGTTTCGTGACTAATCGTAAGTCTGTAGGTGATACGGAGTAGAATACGCCCGCCCGCAACTAAGCCCGAAACTACGGATTTCGTTAGAGAGTAGCCCCCCAGAACCGCGGTAACACTTTCGAACAAATTCTGCAACCATAGCAGAAGTGTAATAAACTTGAATGTCTATTTTGAGCGGACTAAAAGTAAAACAAAAATAAAATAGTCATAAACGAAACAAAGTAGTTTATAACCGCAACAGTCCTTACTTACTTGTTTGATGTTCGTCATGTTTGTATCCTTACTACTAGTGGCATTTCAAGCATTGTCTTTGCCAGTATTCTCTTCATTTTCATAGAAACCTTACATCTACACCAAAATTGTGTGTTTATCAAATTATTATACAAGAACAAAGCAAACCTTTTGAATAGAACCGACGTAATAGTTTCTTGCGAAAGATCCGCTTGTAAACAGATTGTTTTCATTACTTAATCAATAATTGTTATAGAAAATAGACGAGATCATAATATAAGACCGTAACCTCGTTTACCTAGCCTCGGGCCGGATATTGTTACTTTACAAGCGACAGCATTGCCTAACTCAATCAATGAGTGTTAATGAATTGGTTTTTTTTGTTTTTTTTTTTTATATGTGATGGGTTTGCTCTTGACTCTAGTCTAGGTCAGAGATGACCGAGACAAAGTCTACGATGGAGCGGGCTTACCCAGAAGGAGCCTGTTCACTCTAACTTTGAAGAGGGTTGTAAGCGTTTGTAAACACAGACGCAGGCAGAGAGTTCCACTCCTTTGCTGTGCGCATTATAAAAGACGTTTGGAAACGCTTATTGCGAGTCGGTGGAATAGGTGGTTAATCAAATATACACCATATTTGATTTGAAATTTCATCATCATCATCTGCCTAGCCTTTTCCCAACTACATTGGGGTCGGCTTCCAGTCAAGCCGGATTTAGCTGAATACCAGTATTTTACATGAAGCGGCTGCCTATCAGACCTCCACAACCCATTAACTGGGTACAAGGTACTTCATGGCAAGATTGGAAAAAAAAAATTATTGGCTTAAATTTTTTTTACAAAAAAATATAACCGACTTCCAAACAAAACACTACAAAAGTCGGTGTTTTTGGTTTCGTTTCTTTGCTTTTTAACACCGACTTCCGAAATTAAGGTTATTTTATTCTTTGTAGTGTTTTGTTTGGAAGTCGGTTATATTTTTTTTTTGTAAAAAGTTTTTTAATTTTCACTTTTAAGTGGTGATACTTGGACGACGTCTTCGTCAACGCAGAAATTGAAAAAAAATGCTCATAAAATAAAAACTACTGAATCAAATTTTTATGGGACCAAATGGCAAGTATACTGCATCGAACTATAAAAGAATCACAGAAACCTCGGAGTAATCGGTGAACATACATAAAAAAAATACCCATCGAATTGAGAACCTCCTCCTTTTTTGGGAGTCGGTTAAAAAGGCACCCTCCTAAGGCACACTTGTTGCGAAATTTGTTCAAAAGTGTCACCGCACCCTGGAACGCATAGGGCATTTGGAGGAGCACGGGTGAGTTTAGTCAGTAAGAACTCCATTTCGCTGCGCCCAGAGCGAAACGCACAAAGCAAAAATCAAAGTAATCTACACTAATATTATAAATCTACACTTCTACACTAATATTATGCAGAGGAAAGATTTGTTTGTTTGTTTGAACTGAATAGGCTTCGAAACTTCTGGACCGATTTGAAAAATTCTTTCACCATTAGAATCTTACATTATCCTTGATGAACATAGGCTATAGAATATTTTCAAAAAAGTTAGGGATCCGTATGAAAACTTCGATAATATAACCCAAGGTGTGAAAAAAATACCAAAAAATATCCTTATATCGCGTACGCTGCGGAAACCATTGACAATAGAGCAATATTATGTACTACAGTTTTATAGAAAACATTGATATCTACAAAAAAGTCCGCAAAGAACTACTGTAGCGACCCTAGCGTTGTGAATAGCTGAATTGCATTTTGGTGTGGTAACTGAAACGCGAAGCCACTCAGTCAGTCGCTAACATACCTCTGCCTAGTCACGTCTAGTTATAAGTAACAACATAAATTGTGGAACTTAAATAAACAGTTTAATATTCAGTATAAACCCAAAGTGCTTATCATTTATCTTGGACCTTCATACATAACACGCACAACACTACTATGGCTAAGTCACAATTACTGCTTTTTGTTCAAATTATTCAATCAAAACTCGGGTGAAATGGAATAGTGGTGATTTTAGTATCATGATATAAATCCTTATCTATTTTAATTGATTAATAATTAAGTTTGGTTATGTGCATGCAAACTACACTTTAAATTTTTCAAATCGGACCTTCCGTTTAAAAGTTACGACGGTTTTAAAAATACTCTAAGTAAGAAAAAGGTTGCGAATGAACCACCCTTTTTTTTAACGAGGGGATATCCTCATGGATGTCCTCCGCCCTGGGGCGGGCGGAGGGGTCTGTCAGACTCTTACTGACTAAAACCACCCCGGTGTTCCATCTCTCACCTACGCCGGAGATCTTACGACTTACTACTTCCGAGATCCCCGGCTGGTGCCGGCGGTCAGCGGGGGGAGTGAGCTTTTGACTCCCCCCGCGACGTCAAAGAGGGGCGCACGGGAACACCACGCGCTGCCACCTCGGGTCCGGATGAATGGGGGGCGACGGACATCCCCAAGTCCGCCGCCCCTGGACCCAGTTAGGGGGGCCGGAAGAGGGCAGCGTATCCTCCTCCGATGCCCGGTGCGTCTGCTGCGGGCCGGGAGGGAGGATCTCCCTCTCCCTTTCCGCAGCCTCCTTCTGCGCGATAACTATTTCGCAGAAGGAGACCACCGCGTCCTAGGACTCCTCGCCGTCGACTAAAGCACGAACGAGTGAGCCGCCCTACGTTTAGTCTATTAATTAGTAATTTACACATACCCTTTAATTTAAGAGGTTAGATGAGAGATAAAGTTCGTGGAGTACCAACTAAACCCGCGCGTACGAAGTCGCGGGCGAAGTGCTAGTTATATATATAATTCTGAATTAGTTGCTAACATGAGGTTCAATAACAAATATTTTATACTTATGGTACTGTGTTAGCAACTAACTCGGAGTTAAAAGGTAACTCCGGTTTGAGCAAGCGGGCCTAACAGTCCTAACTTCATTCAAGATCAAGACGAAATGAAATGGGTACCTAACCCACGTAGCGAGAAGGAATTAAATTGTGTTGCTTCTTATGTAGATCTTATCTTACTACTTATATATTTGAAAGTTTTAATGGATGGATGTTTGCGCACCAATCACGTCAGAACAGGTGAACAGATCTGGATGAAGTTTGGCACACAGATAGATTATAGTCTGGAATAGCACATTGACTACTATTTTTACCCCGGCATTCCCGCGAGCGAAGCCACTGGCAGAATCTATTTTCATATATATTGTAAAGATCCCAAAACCCAAACAGCAGGTACAAGAAATAGACACAATGTAACACATTAAAATAATCCACAGTTCATCAAATAAATCTAACGTGCGTATAGAATGGTGTTTGGCACCGGATCACAATGGATTCATCGGGCACGCTTCCAATTTCGGGCCAAACGTAATGGTTCCACACAATGACTGATATTGGCCTAACTACATCGTCAGTTGATGCATTGCTTGCTATATTGATTTATTGTTTGTGTACTAATGGAGCAATGAATGGGTTGGTGTAGTTTGTATAATATTGAGCAGAAACGTATAGTTTATGTTCGATATCAAATAATTGTACAATAAACACGGCGGCCTTTCCACAGAAAAGATGACTAAACAAAACTATTTAGTCTGTTAGTTCAATTGTCCAGAAACTAGCTGACCCGCGCAACTTCGTCTGCGTCACAATTTTCATTACTGCTCCGCTCCTTTTAGTCTTAGCGTGATGATATATAGCCTATAGCCTTCCTCGATAAATGGGCAATCTAACACTGAAAGAATTTTTCAAATCGGACCAGTAGTTCCTGAGATTAGCGCGTTCAAGCAAACAAACAAACTCTTCAGCTTTATATATTAGTATGGATATTTGAGATACATTTTTTATTTTGTCACATTGGTAATTTTTAACACACGGTAGAACTTCATAAAACCCATGGGAAAAGCAATAGAAACAAGGATGACCCCGCAACGTATAATGTCTGGCCCTGGGCTGGTCGTGACGTAACAAAGGCTCACTGGGATTTCAAGATGTTCCTCCCCTCTGGATCCTGAGAATGAAAACAACACCACCGGATCATCAAACGTAATGGTTCCACCCAATTACTGATATTAGCCTTACTTCATCGACAGTTGATGCATTGCTTGCTGTATTGATTCATTGATTGTGTACTAATGGAGCGATGAATGGGTTGGTACACATAAACTACACTGACGTTCTACTAATAGGGCGATACACGAATAGGTTTTGCTTTTGATACGGCGGTCGATTTTCTATACAAACTGTCAAACTGCCCTCTTTATTCCTCAGGTAAGCGTTATCTGACTATTGAAAAATCAGCCCTTAAAGAAAAATATCGAGATGTAAAGTTTTTTTTAATCATTTAGGTGTCACCTGACAGTTTAGGCGAGTCCTGTCCAGCTATGGACATTTGCATAAATAACCTCGGAGTGCAAATATTATTTGACATGAAAGGGTCAAAACTTCTCCCATTTATACATATAGCCACATTATAAGTCCACGCTTTGAATTTTATTTGCATTGAAAACTATATTCGTACTTGGATATTCTTAAAATGATGACGCAAAACGCTTTGACTGGAATTTCAAGTTTGTACTTTATTATGAAAATATATTAGCATTTCTGTTGAAATAACTGTGATCATAAAATAAATAATAATAACACTATGAATGGTTCAAAGCTTTATTACGACAGTTTTTGCTGAAACATTAATTTGAAATAAACATGATCGAACTAATAATAGAAATTAAAGATTTCTAATTAAATATTTGACTCCTCTTAGAAAACAGAATGTCAGATTCAAATTAATTTGAATACATTTCTATTGCTTGATGTTTTTCAAAGGTAAGAGTAAAATATTAACATTTGAACATTCTGAGTAATTTTAAAATGAAAAGGTAAAAATTGATTTGTCTAGGCAGTAAAAGTATTTAATATTTAAACTACAATTTTGGTATAAATATCTATTTCCATACATCATATTCATAGCAGGTAGATAAAACTTTAATAAACGTAATGTAAATTTCCTTACTCATTTGCATGAAAATTTATAAAACTCTCCGGAGGGCGTTTAAAAATTTAATAACTTACAAAAATAAACCTTTTCCTACTTTATATTATTATATCGCGTGTTTAGAATGAAAATTCGAAATTCTTAATGTCACCTTTAACGGTTTATTAAAATTATGAAGCTATCTGAAGGTACTTCCCCGTCAACACATTTCGGGGGTGGGTGGGGGTTGAAGCATACAAATTCTTGAAATAGATACCTATTTCTCTCATTATTTGTTCGAAGAAAATGATAACAAACTCCTTCAGAAGGTTTTACTACTATAATAGGTACTTGAATAAATTGATATTCTTAAAGGTTCTCATGCAACTTTTATCTAGTTTTGATGAGACACGTGTATTTGCTTATTGTAAACTTAGAGAGGACACAAATCAAAAGAAAGTATACAGGGTTATTTGTAAAACACCTCTAAGGGAGTGACAGTACACATGATTATTACTTTTAGACCATCCCTGATAACTCAAAAAAATAACAGCTGTGAAAATGTATAAACAGCTGATATTTTTCTCACTCCCTTAGCGGTTATTGGTGTTTTACAAATAACCCTGTATACTTAAATAGCAAAACTCTTAATTAACAAAAAATAAATTAATAACTATGGCGTCGAAAAATTTCTTCGCATCGTTGGCAGGTGATGCGCCCAAAAGGCTGGCAGCATTGCCACGTTGCATGGCAAAGCTTATCCTGTGGCCGAAGTAAAAGCCAGCCCTTTTTATTTAAGGATGGGAAATCATCAAATTACTCCTCCCGCTCTGGGCGAAGCAGAAGGGAGTGTCAGACTCTTACTGACTAAAACCCATCCGTGTTCCTCCTAATGCCTTTTGCGTTCCAGGGCTGCGGTGATCCTTCGAATAAATTCCGCAACCCCGGCATGAACTGGCCCTAGCGGGCCCCGTATTTTACGCTGACAGCTCTTTGAGGCGCGTGGAACATAGCGCGCCGTCGACCCGGGCCTGTGGGACTACTCTCTCAGCCCGAAGTCCGTAGTTTCGGGCTTAGTTGCGGGCGTATTCTACTCCGTATCACCTACGGACTTACGATTAGTCCCGTACCCGAACTAAGAAAGAATGACAACACGATTTGATAGTAACTGTCAAATCGTGTTGTCATTAATTCTTAGTAGTTAGGTAATACGGAGTTACGGGCTTAGAGAGTAACCCCCTGGTTCTGATCGAACGGCGAGCCACCCATTGCTCGCCGTTCACAGGCCCGCGCCTACGGTGGCCGGGAATCGCCCGGCGACTCCCGACGCCCGGGGTGTCTTCTTCTGTTGCGGTGGCTGGGTCGTGAGGTTTCCCTCTCTCTCACGCGTTCGGCCTCCTCCTTTGCTAGCATTACTGCTTCGCAGAAGGAGGTGACCGCTTCCCATGCCTCCTCGCTCCGGACCATGGATTGAACCAGGGCCGGACGCGAGAGGTCGCCGCCGTCGAGCGCTTCGACGAGGACACGGCCTAGCCAGCCCTAGGGTCGCGCGAAGTGTCAACTGAGCATTTTGACAGATCTTTCAATCAGTTCTGAGCACTCGAACCCCACGACGCGAAAGAAAATTGGATTTTCGTGAATTGATTGACGTTGGATGCTGGCACACAGCATCCAACGTCAATCAATTAGCGTCAACATATTGGTAATTGTTTCAATCAATCAATCAAGGTACATAATACAGATCTTGGATAATTCAATTGCGATCAGTTATGTCCCGCCCCTAGGGCGTTATACAATAGTTACACATAGGAAATGTTTGTATTTTTTCAAAAAGGTGATCTTTTGAAACAGCTTAGAGTTAATTTTTAAATTCAAATTGAGTTCAAAATTTGGTCGTTTTAGAGTTTGGTATTTAACTTTTTAGGTTCTTCGGAATCTTTCTGCCCCGCGTCCAAAACTGCAATTTCTTCCACTTTATTGTTTTTTTAAACTTTGCCCCTTTCTGGGAATTTCTCCTGTATCGTGGGCGCGTTCGCAAACATACATACTCACATACACTAACACCCAAATCCGGAATAACTACCTGTAGATCGAGTCCACAACTACTAAACAACTTACTGTAACTTACCTTTATACCTTTTAAAATTAACTTGAGCTGATATAACCCAAAATTCGATCCCAATATAATGGAAATTTCTACCGTAATATTCTAAAACAGACACGGTACTGAGAATGCGTTGATTCAACACTGCTGCACTAAAACGTAAGCTGGCTAATAGCCATGTGCTCTCTTGTCATAAATAGCGCAGGGAACAGAACCCGTCTATTGTGCCGACTAGCGCCTATTTACACTACAACAGCGCTTACATTAATCGTAGTTTCGAACTAAGGAGACGACACTGATCAAAAGAAAGATAAGAAAGAAGGGAAAACCGTTTAATCTGCCAGTAAAGACCCAGAAAAAAAATCGTTTTTCATACATTTTTTACAGATGCGAATGCAAACGGTTGCTTGGAAATTAGTAGAATTGATGCTCAAATTTTCGTTAAAATTCTCCATAGAAATTTGAAAAAAGAATCTGCTAATCAGTATTTTACTTTTTTTTACTAACAGTATGGTCAGAATTTTAGTGTATTTCATTTATTTATTTCCATGAATATGGCTGCAAATGTTAACAAGAGAACGCACCACAGTAAACTTCTTATCCAGTAAAAATAAAAACGGATGAATCAGCACTTTGCTGTCCTATGAAACGATAAAACTCGCCTGGGGGATATTACTGACCGAGCTAGTAGAAGATTTAGCCGCAAGGAACGCTTGCAACAGGTTGGCATGTCCGGATAAATCTCTGAGATATACTGTGCCAAGAATATTTAGTACATGGGTAAGGGAAAGTTATGTACTATATAGTTGTTATTTTCCTAACCTGCCAATGTTTCAATCGTTAGATAACTTCTAACTGAGGTTAAAAATGGGGCGTTTGTACAGAGAATATGTCACATAGACATATTCATTCTTTAGTTAAAAAAAATTTGGATATTGAAAACTGTTTAGTTCAGATTTATTAACATTTATTGAAATTCTATTTTATTGAATGATTAAATGGTAAATCTGTGGTTGCAGGGCCTTAATTACTTAATTATTAAGTTGCAGGTCGTAGGTTCGAAGTTTGAACCAATGTCTTAGATAGAAAATTCAATAAAATAGAATTTTAACATATGTTTATAAATCGGAACTACAGTTTTCGAACCAAGGCAGGCGTATATCCACGCGCGCCTCAAAAAGACAGTCAGCGTAGTAGACAGGGTCCGCTAGGGCCAGTGCCTGCCGGGATTGCGGAAGTTGTTGTGTTGTGTCACCGCGGCCCTGGAACGCAAAGGGCGTTAGGAGGAACACGGATGGGTTTTATCCATAAAAAAATAAAGGCGATTTTTTTTATTTAACTTTGTTATTTTTCTCAAAACAGTGGAGGTCATCATACGGAAACCAGCACGTCCTGAAAGAAACATTCAAAGTCACATGACACCCACTAATCGTCCTCAACCGCGTGTTGGTTTATAGGCCACTCTTTTTAATGAGGAGGTCTGTACCTCAGCAGTGGAAACATAATAAGTTACTTATGCTACGACTTTGCTAACACTTTGTAACTTTCGGCTTTGTAACTTAAAATTAAAGTTGTTGTCTTAATTTTAGGTTTTTTTTGCATGCTGAAATTGAGTAAACAAAACATGTGAAACGATTTTAACTTAAGACCATATGTACCATATTTTACGCAAATGATTATATTCTATTCTACGCTGCCGTTGCGGAACCCACTTGGAATCCAAAGATTTGTCACAAAACCGAATTACTTTTATTTTTGTGGGAGCCTGGCGTGTGTTTTATTTTTTATTTTCTTGGTCCAAAGGGCAACGGCATCTCAATATATGTTTTATGACCAGCCCGAGGAAAATAAGGATAATATATTGGGACCAGAGATATCGAAAGATCGAGCTTCATTTCTTTTTTAGTGTGAATCGAACAGTTAGTTGTGGTTGGTTAATTTTACAAAATTTACCATTTCGTTAACCTAATAAATTGGATAGTCGTTACGGATTGTAAAAAGCCAGTAAATATGACTCCAGTCTTGCCAAGACCTACCGTGTTACCCAGTTATTGGGTTGTGGAGCTCTGGTAGGCAGCCGCTCCTCGTAAAATACTGGTATTCAGCTGAATCCGGTTTGACTGGAAGCCGACCCCAATAAAGTTGGGAAAAGGCTAGGCAGGTGATGTTACGGATTGTCAGAAGCCAGTAAATCTGACTCGAGTCTTGCCAAGAACCACCGCGTTACCCAGTGATTGGGTTGTGGAGGTCTGGTAGGCGGCCGCTCCACGTTAAATACTGGTATTCAGCTGAATTCGATTTGACTGGAAGCCGACCCTAATAAAGTTGGAAAAAGGCTAGGTAGGTGATGTCACGGATTGTCAGAAGACAGTAAATCTGACTCGAGTCTTGCCAAGAACCACCGTGTTACCCAGTTAATGGGTTGTGGAGGTCTGGTAGGCGGCCGCTCCACGTTAAATACTGGTATTCAGCTGAATCTGATTTGACTGGAAGCCGACCCCAATAAAGTTGGAAAAAGGCTAGGTAGGTGATGTTACGGATTGTCAGAAGACAGTAAATCTGACTCGAGTCTTGCCAAGAACCACCGTGTTACCCAGTTAGTGAGTTGTGGAGGTCTGGTAGGCAGCCGCTCCATGTTAAATACTGGTATTCAGCTGAATCCGGTTTGACTGGAACCCGGTGCCAATATAGTTGGGAAAAGGCCAGGCAGATGATGAGTTACTTAATATCTTATTGCAGATTCCTCTCAGTCGGAGAGGACAATTTACCATAAGGTGGGCCACCTGCTTAGTTGTATTTTTTATTATTATTAAAATCAAATCAAAATTGTTTATTTGTTGGAATATGGTACAATAGATGTTATAATAACAGTTCCAGCATATCCTGCCATAATATGGCGTACAAATATTTCAATATAAAAAAGAAACAAAGCTTCGGTATATAACTAACTAATAATTATGGATTAGAGAATAAATTTATAATAAACTAGCTTCTGCCAGCGGCTTCGCTCGCGTGGTCCCTAGGGAACATACTCCCGGGATAAAAAGTAGCCTTTGTCCTTTCTCAGGCTCTAGACTATCTGTGTACCAAATTTCATTTAAATCGATTCAGTAGTTTTGGCCTGAAAGCGCGACAGACAGACAGACAGACAGAATACTTTCGC
The DNA here is from genome assembly GCA_947578705.1 of Lacanobia wlatinum. Lineage (NCBI taxonomy): Eukaryota > Metazoa > Arthropoda > Insecta > Lepidoptera > Noctuidae > Lacanobia > Lacanobia wlatinum. The sequence continues at coordinate 6,048,241 of OX388044.1, read as the reverse complement.
ATTTATAATATTAGTAAGGATAAAGTAAAAATAAAGTAAAAGTAATAAAGCAATTAAAGTAATGATTAATAATAAAATAATATGATTAATAATGAATGAAAATTGTATTACATTATTTACGACTTATCCTCTAAATATTCTTGAATATTGATAGCCTCCCGTTTGACCACAATTTCACTTGATGGAAACCGATGATATAGACGACTTTGGAGCATGCTTGCCTAGGAGTAGCCCCCCATGCAGACTGTAGCTATCAGGAAACGCAGGCTCCGGTAGGGAATTCCACTCCTTAGCTGTACGTACGACGAAAGTATTCCGAAAACAAGGGAGTTATCCAATGACTCCTTTCAGTCTGGGTGAAATGGAAAGGAGTATCAGACTCTTACTGGCTAAAACCCATCCGTGTTCCTCTAAATGCCCTTTGCATTCCAGGGCCGCGGTTAATCTTTCGAGCAAATTCCGCAACGCGTAGTTATGTGCAGGATAGCCGACAAGTACGGGTGGTGCAAGGCCGTTTGTTTTGCCGTCGACCATTTTAGCACATTAGTAAAATTACTATTTTGAAAACAAACTATTTTAAACACACGTTTTTAGTACTCTCAGCTCTTTGATTATGATACTCGTATCATGGGGATGCATAATAACTATTCGACCTTTGGAAGTCCGCCATAATGGATCTAAAAGGATGTCAACATTTCAACTCAGTGGGTTGCAGATATGTAACTGATTTATAAAATTCAGCTGATATAACAAAGCTGACGAACACAGCCGAAACTATTGGTCGTACGAAGCTCATAAAATCCTTTTTTAGTTTCCTGAAATTCCTACAGGAATGGGAAAAAACGGAATATATGCAAACAAGCCGCGAGCAAAAACTAGTTTAAACATAAAATAAAATGCAGCAAATTGGAATATTAAAAGAAACAGTTTTGGCTATATAACGCGTGAAACATTATAATTTATTAGGTACGTGGCGTGGCTAAACCGCAAATTAATACAAACGAAACCCATTTCGGCCTACTTTTTTGTCCGTCTGTCAGTTGAGACCCTTTTCACAAAACGACTGCCTAGCTGTGTATTCATATATACGTTGAGATTTATACGTTGACATTTCGTTTTAAAAATTAAATAATTATTTAAAAACAAACATGAAAACGAAATGTTGCAATATTTATTCATTCAAAAATTAAACAGATTTGTAATAAGTACGTTCAATTACCTGTATAACTTGTAATATTTGTTCTAAAAATAGTAGTTGCACGAAAATATTGCGAACTAGCTTTTGGTTACGGTTTTGGCCGCATTAAAACAAAAAAATTACCCACTGATAACGGATCTACTTCCAGGATAAAACTTATCCTGTGCTAAACCCAATATCCTAATGCAAGTAGATAATAAGTCATCTTTTTTCCTTGCATTGAAACGAGTAAATGTACTTCCATATTTTTAATATTAGAAAGAAAGAAAATATCTACATTTATTTGGCACAAACTTAATGGCACACAACAATTTAGAAAGGACAAACGAAAAAAAAAAGTACAAAAATCTTTTCCTTCTTTAAATCATGAAAGTAAGATAAACATAAGTTAGCAAAGTATGATGCAGGTTTATCATAATTATGCTTGTATTTTGTACTATAAACGGGTTTCATCTGTTAGCTTTAAAAAAAACACACACTGAAACTTCAGCCATAACATTAAACTCTCTCCCGTTCTAACTCACAAAAATTGGTAAGCGAGTAAGAGAAAGGGCAATAGAATCTGCTTCGTGTGTGAACATCTTTAGAACTGTCAGCGACAATAAGGAGGAAACACATTCAAAAACTCGTAGCAAACAATTCGTGTGCCCGTTCCTGAATTTGAATGGAAATGTTTTGCTTAATAAAAACGTTTCTTGAACATCATCCTTTTTTGTTATTAAGTACTAACTTTTTCTCGCGGCCTTCGCTCCCATTTGCCCCACAAAGAATATGCATTTGCCCCGGATAAAAGAAGTCTGTATACTAAGCGTTATTGTGGCTTTCTGTTAGTGAGAAAACGTGATGTAATCAGCATTCTGTAAACATGTAGAAGTGAAGGCTTGGGTGAAGTGATCACGAAATGAGCTGTCATTCAATCTTGATTACTTGGATTGATAGCTTACTCACTTAAATCAACCGGCTGTAAACATGTCGAAGCAAAGGCTTGGGTGACGTGATCACGAAGTGAGCTGTCAATCCATATAGGTACCGTAAAACGGGGTGAATAGAAACATAACTTTGAAGGGGATTTCCACTTTCTTTAAATTCTGCTTGCGGCATTTAAGGACTCCAGTTTTTAAATCAATATTAGTTTTAAAAGATTGATATTTTTTTAGAAACCAATATTGTGACATTCATGTGAAAATGCTAGTCAACATTTTGTTTCACCCCGTTTTACCGATACCTAATCATGCTGAGTTTTCACGGTGAGACGTTTACAGAATCGACTGGCAGATCTGTCAAAGATTATCTCCCAAAATCAATGAATTTTACCTTTTTCTTTCCTTTACTCTATCTATAGGTGTGTATCATTGACACACTGCTAGACGCCTCCAGACAAGATTCGTCAACAAGCGTAAATAGAGAGAATTGGAAGGAAGAAAGGAAGGTCTTTGACCTGCAGTAGGGCAGAACAGGCTGAAAATAAATTTATTTTAATTAGTTTAGACTGGGGCTTATTGACTCAAAACGTGGTTGCTCACAATGGGCCTCATCAGAGGGTTAAAGTAGCTGGAAAGGGCAATGGAGAGGGCAATGCTCAGAGTTTCCTTGCATGATCTAATCATGAATGATGATATCCGCAAGAGAACCGCAAGGTTACCGACACAGCCCGAATTGCCAAACTGAAGGACACATACAGGACCGGTTGTAGTGGCGACACTTGGGGAAGGCCTATGTCCAGCAGTCCAGCATGAGCAGCAAGACGTTTTTCGGCTGATATGATGATGATGGGACCATATAATATCAGCCACATCTACATTAATTTAAGGATGCCGCTTAACTGTGTATATATATTTTATAACTGTTATTTTTACATATTTTTTTTTTATTTTATTTTATGTGTCTTGTGCGAGTCCCAAATAAACATTTTTCTTTCTTTCTTTCTTTACTAAAAGTGCTCAGCTGCATCAGGAAGCCGACCACAATATAGTTGGGAAAAAGCTAAACAGATTGAGTTTAGATTGGGGTCTGTATTTTCCAACTAGCCAGGTAGCCAGGTATTCCTTTAAAATGGCAAGATGGATATGTAACACCTCTCAACAACATTTTTGTTTATAATAATTACTTTATTTGTATCTTTATATTTATTTTTAGTCTATGCTCCGTGAGTGTATCCGTAGCATCACTGGCTGGCCCTATCAGAATACCAGCGTTTCGTTACATTTTTTATAAATATGGCAGCATATGCTGAGATAAGGACCTTTTTGGCCTCACACAGATAATAAATTAAAAACGAACTAACCTATAATGCGAGACTCACAATTTTATTCCAACGAATTCTGCGGCGATATGGATCGAACCTCTGATCTGATCGAAATGTCAATAAAATGTCATTTAGCAAAAGTCGTCAGTTTTCATAGCACCCATCGCAACATATAATATGTAGCCTTTCATCAAATCAAGCTTGAGTCTGGAGATAGCTTAAGGGGATACCTTTAGAATAAGGCCGTTTTTCGTTTTAACGTATCTTGTTAGGTACTTCGCACAGGGATGTGAGATTACGGTATATGCTTTTTGACTTTATGATCTAGTATCCAACTGAAGGAATACACGATACGAAGAAATTTTCTCGATAGAAAAAAATCACAAAGTTCGAAATATCTTTTTACTTTTTTTAGCTACAAGACGCAACGCTTTAGATTGATCCTATGAAAATAACTTTATAGCATATAAAATAACCTTATCGAGTTTTCAACTGAACAGATTTCGATATAATAATACTTTTATGTTATCAAATCCGAAAATTTATTTTGGCACTTACGTTTTTTTATTCCGAGCTACACTCTTATTACCTTCATCTCATGTTTTGCCTTGCAAAAGTATTTGCATCTCTTTCATTTGCTCAGTTCTTCAGATGCTCCGTGGAGCTCTTGCAAGCAGGACCTGTATCACTTTTCTGCAAATCGGAGCTGTCAGATCTTCGTAATTTCAATATATTTTTTTACAGTAAATGCTAATAGTTTAGTCGTTTATAGATAAATTTAGTGTTAAAAATGTCTGCACCATGTGAATGTGTATTTTTATGACCTTGAACAATATAAAACGCAATATTTTTCTATCCACACTAATTTTTGAATTATGTATAAAATTGGTATGAAATAAAAGAGCAAAACTAAATTAAGTACAACGTCGTTGGGACTTCCTACCTGAAGGCGACAATGGACTCGTTTACCAGGAAATGAATAGCAACGGCTTGAAGAAAATAACGTCTCCAAGTCATCACCTTTACTTGTACATACGTACTGTATCCTCCAATGTTCTCATCTCACAAAGCAATATTGGGTAAACATTGTTTTCTATATTGGAGTGTCTGTTTATACAGCGTTATTCTTACATTTTAACTCAAGACACACGCTAAAATAAATATTTTCATTTTAGGATTGAAATACGTCAAACATCAATGTGTCAAGAATGTGTTACATGTCAAAGGCAACAAGCCTAGGGAAAATTATGGAGTCGCGTTTGAATTGTGAAAAATGTGTTAAGTAAATACTAGCTTTTTGCCCCGACTTTTCTGCGTGGGTTTTAGAAGTACCTACCAGATATAAATGAAAAATATTTAATCCTACTAATGTTATAAATCTAAATCAATGTGATGTTGTAATAGTTGTAAGGCCAATTTTAATTTATCATAATTCTGGGCTCTTGATATTTTGTGACTCTTTATCCCTCATCATTTCAGCCTTACTTCATCTCGTACCACAGACATATTTTTGTAAAAATAAAATTTTAGCAAGTTCAATTTAATTGACAATGACGTAATTTCAACTCCTTAAGTTAGTTATGACGCATTTTCAACGTCTCATTAGATATATCGCCAATAAAACAGTATGTAAATCAAGCCTTCTCATAAAGTCGGCTAAAAAATTATACATTATTTTTTAATTTTTACCTTCCAAATTTGTTTAAAACGCTTACTTTCTTTCGCTTTTACGACAACAAACATTACAAACATCAGAATAAGGTTAACATTTTTTCGCCATTCCAACCTATCAGAAGTCTTGGTAGGTATAGTTTACGAAGACAAAAACAGTACAATACAATATCAGCGTTTTACCTGAAATAAAACGCATATTAAAATACTTACCACACTGGAAGCTTTCTTATGAGATCTGTTTGTTATCGCCTGGTGCTATACTGTAGGCCAATGTGATAAAGCAAGAAAGAAGAGAGATAGAAGAGAATTTAAACAAAGTTGTAATTAATAATTTATGCATTTATTTAAATAAACATATAAAGCAATTCAATGAAAGTACATAGATAAGTGTACTTTCTAGAAACTTTATCTATAACTACTATGTGTAACTTAGAAATATAATTAACACTTTTTTTAATAAGAAATCATAAATTGTAATCATAAACAACCAATTTAAGAATATCTGTTCTAGGTAAATAACATTTTTATTTAGCAATGTTAATCAATTGGATTGAACAATTGTGTGACGTTTTGTGAATCAGTACTTCTCATTATTTCTCGTCTATAAAACTGCTGGAATGTATTAGCTGAACGCCAATTTCCACGTGCCAAGATTTCGTCGAGAGGATAATTTTGAAACCAGCTTTTGGAGGCTACAGCAGACTGGGTGCTATCTGGTGTGGCTGCAATGCCAGCTTCCCGAAACAGGGTCTTTACCCATCCTGCAATGGCTGTACGTGAAGCAGGTTTAGCACACACCTCTAATCGTAATAAATAAATTAGTTGATTTTGCCGCTTTACGTCTGTCGTTTAATAATGCTATAGTTTTTCTGTCCGGTATATAGAGTTAAGGTTGGAGCTATCGGCATTTAAAAGCAATTTCCAGCCGGATTGCCTATAATTACTGCTGTCAGTTTTGAAGCCAAACCGAGGCCAAAATATTATACTGCTATCAGATCTTATGCAATGATTAGGATCAATATTAAGTAGAGTTAGATCGTGTATTCGCCTACCAGAGCAAAACAACAACAAAATTCCAGTATGACGTGATGTTTGAAATAGATTATTTGAATCAATTGTGTAATTATTCAAAAATGAAATTAATTTATCAATATCCCAAACTGGAGGCTTTGTGACCTTTGGATTTTTAAGGGCAATAGATTTTAAAACATGTCTTACTAGAACGTGTGAACTTAACTGACTTGAAGTTTCAGCGTTACATAGTGTAGAAATTACCGATTTATGTAAGTATTGAATTATACGACAACTTACTAAATATAATTCACATTAAAACTGCGCTGATTGTGAACCAGCGGGATTCATTAAGTCAAGGTTTTTATTACGGCACCACGACGTCCAGCGCTTCCAGGCTACCTCGTAGGTTTTTAGTGTAGATTGGAGGAGGGTACTGAAGGGGTGTTGACCTTTGACAATTTTGGGCCCACCAGTTTAGTTCCTCTAAGATACCTTGTGGTAGTGGGTAGGTCTTTGATGGCAGGACTGGTAGCGAATTTACGAACATTAGTAACTGTCGATGACAGAGCCGACCCCGAGGGACAACAAAACTGGCAAAATTTATAAGACCCACTATTTTCTGCAATTCCTTTAAAGTTAACCGCTCTTGTTCGCCTGATTTATCCTGATAGCCTGATTTATCTTTGTAATGATGTCCTGAATCTTTTCTTTTGGTAGGATTTTTTTTATTATCCCATGGTTTCTATAGTATCCCTAAATAAATTACCTTTTGAGGAGAAACAAAAGATTTTACGAAATTTCCTGTCCACCCCAGTTTTTGTAATATTTGTACAGTTATTTTGACATGCTCGCGAAGCGTGTGAACAAAAATGGCGTGCCACTTTTTTACGAAAACTAAAAACTACCCGCAACCACCAGGTGGTGCCACTGAGCCGGAAGTAAAGAGGGGATAAAAGTACGAAAACTGGTAAGAAATCGATGGGAAACGGAAATGCCATCTCATATGAAAGCTTCCAGAGACGGTCAAGTATTTTTCCATGATTTGGTATAAGTCTTGAAGATGTTCCGTGGATGAAACAACAATCAGGATGAAACTATTTACTACTTAGCAATATGGGCCTGAGGATGGAACCAGGGTTATCCTACAGCCCCGGATTTGGAATGCCGCATATAATAGCAGCGGTGCTCATGTATACTTCCGATGGAACTTTACTGAAAGGGTCATTGCATCACATTTAGGGTCTCATATCAACCGAAAGACGTCCACTGATGGACATAGGCCTCTCCCAAAAGGGGGGGGGGGGTTGCCATAATCGCCACGCTAGGCAGGCGCGTTGGCGATCGCAGTGTATGGTTGAGTTTTACAGAGAACGCTGCTGCCCATTCTCTGGCGAGTCCCTTAGTCGCCTCGGACGACACCCATGGGAAGTGATGGGATGGTATTATTCTTTTACAGCGAGCTTACCCAGAAGGAGCCTGTTCACTCTAACCTTGAAGGGATTAGGGTTGTAAGCGTTTGGCATCCACCAGTTTTACGTCACCGATGAGCCTCTTAGCTCTGCGTTCCACCGAGTCAAGCGCGGCAAGCTGTTACTTAGCTGAGCCATCCCAAAGGTGGCTACAATACTCCATGCAGGATCGGACTTGCGCTTTATATAGGGTTAAAAGCTGTCCAGACCTGAAGTATCGCTTCACCCTATTTAGGATGCCCAGCTTTTTGGCAGCGGTTTGGGCTTTGTACACGATGGTGGCGCCGAAGTTGAGACTGAAAGTCAACTCCATGCCTAGGAGCTCGATGTTTACAGGACGTTCGATTTATTTTTCACTGATACAAAACAATCTCCGGAGAATGCACGGTTTCTGTGGAAAGGGCTACGTGAGTAAAGCCACGCGAAAAAAAAACCAATTTGACTACTTATCTTTTCATTCGTTTTCATAACTTGTGTACATATTTCAATTACGATTAAAATATAACTTTTATACAACTGGTCTACTCCATACCTTCCGTATGCTTAAAAGTCTCTAGTACTATCTCTATCGCACAATTATGGCCATGTTCTTAAATAGTCAACTGAATTAGTAGTTTTCAAAATAATTTGGGGCCATACAGAACATGATATAATTTACCAACGATTGTAAAAAATGAGTATTAAAACAAATCAATATTTTTCGTCGCTCGATATTTTATTAAATAGTATTTTATCTAAGTCTAAAATCACTGTTTATAAGAGTGCTGATTTGCGTTAATATTTTGACAGAAGAAGTTTATGAAGTTTGCGTGCGGGCAACACTGAATCAGTTGGCGGTTTGAATTAATTTCATGTTGTGGCGCTAGGTTCGATATTTCGGACTTTGCACATGGAAGCATGCGGGGACTGCGCGGTGCCAGGAGATGAAATCGGTGCTTTCGAGCTATCATTTATTTCAAAGATACGGCCTTAAAACTGGATCTTCTTCTTCTTATCGCGTGGGCAGTAAGGTCTACCGACCTCACACACCCTAGTGTCAGAGTTTCTAATCCGCCTCAAATGCCTCTGACATGGTTTATTTGACGACCGCCATTTGGCGGCCGGGACCACCGGCTTATACGTGCCTTCTGAAGCACAGAATCATCTTTTTATCAGACAATCAGGTGATTCAAGCCTGCAATGTCCTAGCAAACTGGAAAACAACTTTACAAAGTATGTTTCTTCCCGTGGGAATCGAACCCACGACCACCGGGTTACAAGGCAGACGCCTAAACCACTCGACCACGGAGGCAAAAACTTTTACTATTTCTAAAAACTATTTTTTTTTTTTTGCCATCCAAAAATCTTTCAGGATTTATTTGTGTAGTAAGCCGTTGTTTCGTGCAACTTGAAAAATGTGTTTTTAAAATACCTTATCAAAAACATGAAAAAAGTTTTCTCAGTGTCGACACTCCGTGCCGGCTTCATTATCTAGAAAAGTTTATTATTCCTCGGAATAAAAAATACCGCACTTCCCCCCGCGTCGAGCTGCTTCTCAACTACATTTAATTAATACTGGTTCTTTTAAAAAGATATGTTAGACAAGATTGGTAACCGTTGGAGTCAGCATAGTTGGCAAAAGGCTTATTATTATTAAAAAACGTTGATTCATACAAACGTAGTTATAAACGTAGGACATACGACACAGACACACAAACGAAATTCACATTTACCTAAACCGAAGAGGATGTCGGGGGCTTATTTATTTATTAGTTTTTATTTTTTTAGTTTACTTGCTTTGCTTGCTCACTTTTATAGAAAGTGTCGGGCATTAATTGTACAGTCCTAAATTAAGCCTACATCTGAATAAGAAACACAATGCAAACGGTAATAACAATTTTATTTAATTCACACGTTCTATCGTTTTGTAAAAATTCTGCGTGGAGGTGCTGCCATCTGGCTTACTATGCGTTAGCTTCACAATTGCAAAAGCGTCATTTTAGCGGCCCATTCGCGTCCACCGCCCATTATATTTGCTACACCATTAATTTCACGAGTCTTTGTGGTTTATGTCGACATATTGTGTGAGCAATTTCATACGAGTTTGGATACAGTAACGTTATATTATCGAATCGAACATCGAATTGGATACAATTCGAATAAACACGCAAAGTACAAAAAAAAAAACAGGTCAAGTAGTAGCCGGACCTGTGTGCATAAGAACGAACAAACAATATTTTTTTTAACATGATATTTTAAAACCATAGACTTCTTATAAGTTTTTCTGTAATTTATAGTTAAAGACCTGTCTGATCTGTACTTTTTTTTTTCAAAATTTTTGCTCCGTGGTTTCGAAGGAAAGGCGAGTCAATGGTCTATTTTGTTTAATAACTTCAGAATGATGTATTTTAAAATTAGGAAAAAAAAGCTTTTGAGGTCTTTACAATGAGCCCTTTCATTTTAAATGCCACACAAAAAATTAGAAAAGCTTTATTTTGTAATTTGCACCCGAAAAAGTGACCCCTTTAACAAAATTTATAAATTTTCGTTATAGGTCATGCAGGTAATTTGAACGAAATTGGTCCAGTAGGTATGGAGTAAATCAGTTCTGACAGACAGACCGTCACCAAATGAGTGATCAAATAAGGGTTCCATTTTTCTATACGCAGTAGAGACAATAATCATCCATCGGCTATCCGCGACCCTCAGCAAGTCATCGGTCCACCTTGTGGGAGGCCTTCCAACGCTTCGCAATGAAACTCCAAGCAATGCCCACTCCTTTGCCCTTTGGGTGACTTAAAGCCTTTTTTGATACTCAATCTATATATATAAAAATGAATTGCTGTTCGTTAGTCTCGCTAAAACTCGAGAACGACTGGACCGATTTTAAAAATTCTTTTTTTGTTGGATTCGCCAAAATACAGGGAAGGTTTAAAAGCAAAAATAAAATGGGTAGGTAGATAGGGTAGGTAGGTAGGGTAGGTAGTTAGGTAGGTAGGGTAGGTAGGTAGGTAGGTAGGGTAGGTAGGTAGGTAGGGTAGGTAGGTAGGTAGGTAGGTGGGTAGGGTAGGTAGGTAGGTAGGGTAGGTAGGGTAGGAGTAGGGTAGCAGTAAGGTAGGAGTAGGGTAGGAGTAGGGTAGGAGTAGGGTAGGAGTAGGGTAGGAGTAGGGTAGGAGTAGGGTAGGAGTAGGGTAGGAGTAGGGTAGGAGTAGGGTAGGAGTAGTGTAGGAGTAGGGTAGGAGTAGGGTAGGAGTAGGGTAGGAGTTATATTATAGATGAAAATTGTGACGCAGACGAAGTTGCGCGGGTCAGCTAGTAACTGATAAAAAATCCTTGAGAGTCGAGTTTTGAAGGTTCAAAAAACATCGAGATAGTTTTGGTAGTCCTAATAAAAAAACAGACTTGGAAAAAAACATAGGTACCGACTTTCAAAACGTCAACGTAAAGTAAACGTCTTTTTAGGGTTCCGAACAAAAAACGGAACCCTTATAGGATCACTCGGGTGTTTGTCTGTCCGTCTGTCACAGCCAGTTTTCTCCCGATCCATTGGACCGATTCTGTTGAAATTTGGTACACATATGGACTTTTGTGACCCAAACACGGACGTGTTAAGTAAATCATTAAATTTTTAGTATGGGGTCACTTTTGGGGGTCAGACTAGAAAATTTCAAAAGAAAGTTTTTAAACAATAGTGTGTGATATATCAAATGAAAGGACTTACTTTAAGGGTTTTAAATATATTTTTACATAATTTTAAAATAAATGGTTTTGTAGTTTTTCTTGAAATTAGACGAAAAATGACCATTCCCCCCCCCCCCTTATCTCCGAAACTATAAGGTCTAAAATTAAAAAAAAAGTGGATTTTTGATCTTTACCTACAGATTACAGGAAAACTTATAAGAAGTCTATAATCTTAAAACAACACGTAAAAAAATGAAATTCGTTCGGAACCCTTTGCACGCGAGTCCGACTCGCACTTGGCCAGTTTTTTACAAGTACCTAGTAGTATTCGTTGTAGGCAATCGTTTCTTAAGAGGGGTCTCTAGTCCCGAGGAATTTGAAAAACAGGTATTTGAAGAAACTATTGCCGATGCCGTCGCGCTACGCCTTATCACGTAAAGTACGCAAGCAACAACTGCAGCTCAGGTTGATTTTACCTATAAAAACCTTGACCAAAAGACGTTTTGTATTCCGCTGTTTTCTTCTTTAAAACTGGACTGATCTAAATAAAATATATATCAAAATTTTGAGAAAGGCTATATCTGTGCTTCTAATATTTTCTATTTTGTTAAAAACTTATCAAATTTGTCTGACAGTCGTCTGAACATAGCGGTAAAAACGGGCTGATTTTTCGTTTTTTTTTTTATTGTCATAATTCTTTTAATTCGTTTTGGAAAAAAGAAAATGATAAGGGCATGTATTAAATAGACCTAGATTTTTTGGAAAAAAATCATTGCTCTAGAAGCATTCACGAAGAAAACAACGGGAATGCGTTTGTATGGAGAAAGGCCTAATAGATTTCCCTCTTAACTTATCAAATATCTTGACATCTTTGTAGCAACATTGAGAAATTACCAACCCACAGAGTTACTGGAAGGAGGTGAATCAGATTAGGTATTTTAATGAAAATTTGCTTTATAAACTAAAAGTGATAATTTCACTGGAATTTAATTTCCGGATTACTTTTCAAAGTTCGCAGGATCCCGACCAGATAAGCTTTGTAGATTTAAAGATAAGAAATAGAAGCTTTTGTTTAACGTTTTTCTGTATAACGCGTAACAGAATAAATGTTAATCCTGAAACAGGGTACGCATTATTATGAACTTTTACTATAGTCCAGTAACTTTATACATCAGAGTTAGCATCAAATCCAGTCAGCAAATTTAGTCTTTTTGGGATAAAATTGCCAAAATCTGAAAAAAAAACGGATTTTTAGATTTTTGACAAAGTTGCGTTCAGCGCTCGAGGTCACAAACTTGGATTATTCATTGGGTCAACATCATAAACAAGTCCGCAAAAAACAGAACTACCTGATTTGACGCAAACTACTCCGTACTTTCAGGCGACAAGGTTACTAAGGACCAAACACAAAATCATCTACCCCTACAAAATGTACTGAACTACAGATTTTTTTTCGCATGTTCAGTGTTAGTCCCATAGTAAAAGTTGTTCATAATGTTTAGTACTTTGAACTCTTTTCAGGTTTTGCGTATAATCTGTTACACTTTGAATATGTCACTGGAAAATAGCAGACACCGTAAGATTGTAAAATATCGCGTGAAATTGTTAACTATTTTTTCTCAATAAGGCACGTATACATTGAAAACTATTGAATTTGGATAGGATTTATTGTTTACAAAATGATATATGATCACAATATATCAAGAAAATATAATCTAAAAAAAAATATAACCGACTTCCAAACAAAACACTACAAAGAAAAATTTTATTCTTTCAAAAATGCTCATATAATAAAAACTTCTGAACCAAACTGAATCAAAATTTTATGGGACCAAATGGCAAGTATCCTGCATCGAACTAAAAAGAATCACAGAAATCGGATCAAAAACCTCGGAGTAATCGGTGCACATACAAAAAGAAAATACCCACCTCCTCCTTTTTTGAAGTCGGTTAATGATATGATCACAATGTATAGAGAAAATATAATTTAAAATAGATTCGTGACAATCTTAAGGAGTTTACAATTATCCGGTGATATATAAAAAATATAAAAATGACAGGTCATTCATTCACTGATACGGGCGAAGTGCTAGTGTTCTAATAATGTTGTGTTTCATTCTGCAATTCATCGTCGTAACTAGGGTGTACAGACACACCTATCATTAAAACGGGAATTCTGAACAATGATCGTGCAAAAAATCAGAGTCATGACTATCATGTTAGGTTTCATAGGAGTGGTTTTGTTAGTCCACAAAAATAGGGATTGTACAGTGGTGACCAACTGATAAGGCGCGTCGTGAATCTTCGTTCGAAAGCAAACTTAATACACTGCAGCTGTTAGTTCCGTCTCACTCGCAAGTCACGTGCATGCCACGTGGCGCGCGCTAACATGGCGGCAGCTGCCGACCAATAGCGGTACAGGAAAAAGAAGCGCGGTGCGTGGAGCGTGCCGATTGGTCAATAGCATTTCCCGCGCTTTGAAAATACATCTTCTGCGCAGGTACATCGATAAACCATATCAGTTGGGTACTACTGTAACTGATTTTACCCGACTGCGAAAGAAGGAGGGTTATTATATGCCATATATGTTAAAAATTCTTGACACTTTCACTTTTCTTTACTTCGCTTTTGACAGAGTTGCCGTCCATTCACCGGTGTTGTAGTAGCTCACCTCGCGGTGTATTTCCATCTGGTCCTGCTAAATGACAGTCTGGTGCTTTTTAGTGCAACTAAGCTGCTGTTAGAACTCTCCGAAAAATATCTAATGGGACATGCATTGTACGGCCATGTAATGAAAAAGCTGCAGATCCAATGACCAGGCAACTCCTGAGCATTGACATCGGTCCAAAAAAATGAGAAAGACCACCTAATTAGAATGCCCGACTTAAACAAAGACTGTAAGGAGGCAGATGTTGATGTCTAAAGGACCCAACCCATATACACGTCTGGCGAACCTGTGAAGTAAAGCCCACATCAAATAATAAATAAATAACATTTTCTTTATTACGGCACTAAGTTCCAATATTACAATTGAATTAAAACAAACATTACTAAATAAGTTTTAATTTAATTGTAATATCGCAAATTTAAAAATTACAATACAATTTAATCTAATTAAAATAATAATAAAATGAAATAATCATATCAAAATTACAATCAAAATAAGATTAAAATCAAAGTCGAAATCGAAATCAAAATTAATAATGGAATAAGGCTTGGAAAAGATAGAAAGTAGCAAGCCACTAATATTAGTAGATATCTGGTTTTCACATTACAATAATTGCCCGCGACTTCGTACGCGCAGATCCCGTTTTTACCCGATCATGTTAGAATTTTGGAAAATCCTCTCATAGTGCTCCCCTACACACATGCCAAATTTTAGCTTTCTAAGACCAGTAGTTTCAGCTGTGCGTTGTCTGTCAATCGATTATTAGTAACGGAAGAATTTTATATACTCGTACCTATTAGTTCACTGCTTGAAATAGGCTTATGCAGGCCATTTATTTAGGCTCCTTGCGAAGATTGTGGTAAGCCGAATAATCACCGAACAAAACAATTTAAGCATTGATGTAAATATAGGGTGCTTATTAACAGCAGAACCAAATGGCACCAACATTTTCCTACTAGGAAAAATATTTCGTGCCGATCCAAATCCGACATGTTCTGTCATTCTGTCGACACACCTCTAACCTAAATAACAGACCACAAAAACAAGCCCAGTAATTTTACCTAGCAATCATCACTTCTAATTCATAAACGACTTGTTTTACGACTTGCGGAAGAAATGTAAATATTAACTGGTGTCTTGCACGCACTGTTAATATTTCTGTAGGAATATCACTCATAGTCTATTGAAAATACAGATCATAATTACGTGACCGGAAAGCTTGATGTTATCATACAATTTTAAGCGAGTTAAAAAGCGGGTTATACTGCAACGGAGTATAAAATTAATAGTTGGGCCAGGTCAGTAACCTGTTAGTTGAAATTCGACGTCCATTTTTAGCGGGAGTCGAATTTCAATAAATCATATCATCGGCTAATCATATTTTATCATTCAAGGCTCGGAGGACTCGATAAAATTGTAACAATCCTAATAATGATATTAAAATATATACACATATTATGTCATACGAAAATTGCAGAGACCATAAAATTGTAATAAATATTTATTAGATTATAATTTCTCGATATATTTAAAAAAAAATACATGACTCAATGCGCTTGAAACTTAAAAACATTGTTTTCTCCAATAAAACAATTAATTTTTAAAATCATTTTCAAACGTCAACTTTTTTCCTTTATAAATCGAAAGAAAAAAAGATGGCAAAGTTTGAAAAAATACTTAATATCAAACTTGCTGGATTTGATCCTGACCATAGACTAGGAGCAGTATTTTTAATATGATATTCATACTTAAGCACTACAAAATAACGTATAATATTAAAACCTCTATCCACATCAAACCAATACCTAATTTTTTATCAAATGGACAGATTGTCACCACTGAACATGAAAGTGTTCGACGCAAAATGTAGGTAATAATACATTGGTCTACAAAAGCGGGGCCATGTGCGCAGCTGTTAACTCCTGCAAATTCCAAACGTGCAACTGCTTTCTTCACGTAAACAATAAGGTATTTTACTAAAAAAATCTAATTAGTCCGTCAGATAGATTTCCTTAAAATATTGGACACGCATTTTTTATTTTTTTACGTAAACAAAAAATGAAGACGAAACAGCGCGTTGAAGACACGCGTGACGTCATGTGGCTTGGTAAAATTGTACCATCATAGTGACGTCACACGTGTCTTCAACGCTCTGTATCGTCTTATTTTTTTGTTTACGTGACAAAAGAAGAAATACGTGTCCAATATTTTTTGAAAATCTATCTGACGGACTAATTATTTTTTTTCAGTAAAATACCCTTATGTACAAAACTTCTACAGAGGGAGCACGATGTTTTGACGTACAGTAATGTGAACGTTAGTGTATTTTGAATATAAAAAATTACAACCCCATAGTATTTTGATTTAATTTTACACGAAACGAGTATTTTAGCTATAATAAAACTTTACGTTACGTCAAGCCCTCTGTTCCTACAAGAACGATATTTTGACGTATAGTAATGTTAACGTTAGTGTATTTTGAATATAAAAAACTACAACGCCATAGTATTTTGATTTAATTTTACACGAAACGAGTAGTTTAGCTATAATAAAACTTTACGTTACGTTAGGCCGTCTGTTCCTACAAGAACGATATTTTGACGTATAGTAATGTTAACGTTAGTGTATTTTGAATATAAAAAACTACAACCCCATACTATTTTGATTTAATTTTACACGAAACGAGTATTTTAGCTATAATAAAACTTTACGTTACGTTAGGCCCTCTGTTCCTACGTGAACAATAAAGAAATCTTCTAACTTTTTCAATCTGTTCCCTTTATTGTGCACTCCACTCCACCGCTATCTGGTTCCGGGAACCACCTCATTTCAAGACAAGTGAACATGTATTAAGTTTCAGTACAGTTTCTGAACAAATTTTCTCTGCATTTTCTTGAAACAGATCGTTAGGGTTGTCTTGAAACTTGATTATATTCACGTTAAAAATGTAAGACGTATAATTTTCTGAGAATTTTGTAACAATTATGTTTATAAAAGTAAACCTTCAACAGATACTATCGAATGAAGACATGTGTGAAGTGTAATAAATGACAGCATAAATTTTTCAAACAATTTTGTTTTACAGCCTGAATTTTCTCACACCCCAGGGCAATGGCCTCCTCTTTTTTCCTTTAATTTATCTCTTTCTTGAAGGTATCTAAGCCAATTCACTAAGTTCCTAAGCCATCCAAGGCGCCCCGTCATCTTCTCCTTCATCATAACAGCCGAGAGACGTCTATTTCTGGACATAGGCCTCCCCCAAAAGGGGGGGTTTGCCAAAATCGCCACGCTTGGCAGGCAGGTTGGCGATCGCAGTGTATGGTATTGCGTTTAACAGAGAACGCTGCTGCCCATTCTCTGGTGAGTCACTTAGTCGCCTCTTACGACACCCATGGGAAGTGATGGTATGGTATTATTCTTTTACGGTACCACACGGAACCGGCCGACACCATACGGCATATCTTCTCCTTGGTGAAAACAAAAACACCGTCTATGGCTTCGGGCGTAGTTGAAAGATACATAAAAAATAAAGGATCTCTTTTAGAACAAAACCACTTTTCAAAAAACTTTTTTAACGTACTTGGTTTTAAAGAAATATTTACTACAATATTGTTAAATTGATACAACAATTTTTTATACAAACAGAAAATTACACCCCCTTTGCAAGTTAGTAACTTGCTACTGAACTGTTTTTTGCATAAAATATTCAATGCAATATGTGTGGGAATCACGCAGCTGTTGCGATTTAATTGTATGAATTTAACCGTTACTTTTACAGAAGCCAAACAGTTTTACCGACATATGGATGGACAATGGTTAGGTTCCCACAACATGCAAGCACTCTGATTCACATGTATATCATTTGTTACTTAGTTTTTTATTTATCAGTGAAGTAGGTAACTTGTTAGCTTAGATACCAGTGCATGCATTAAAGATGCGCATTATCAATGGATGCGTTAACCAACAAACATCATTCAGAGAATACATTTTTTTTTATTTAGAGAATATTGGCACCTGCTTTTTATCTTCATATTTTAGTGTTTGTGTAGTGTGTTTCTCTCGTAAATTTTAGCCCCCAACAAAAACATTAAAACCACATTCAAATCGTAACAGAGTCAAACAACGAAAAAATATTTTATGAAAGCATCTGTTTGTGAAAATGCATAAAACCAGTATTTCTAAAAATGTTTAACATTTTACTGGGCTTTTGGACGCACGACTAACTCCACTCGACCCACTCTGGCTGGCCGGTAGTTCAAGCTTTTTAGTTAATCTGCGGGTACATTTTGCTGTCCAATGTTTTCTGTTTTCAATGAGAGTACTGCTGAGCAAGTGCAGCTCTACCCAAGTTCAACTTTCCCCGGTCTTCTGCACATTTGAGCCAATCCTTCGAGATGGAGTCCAGCTTAACTAGACATATAACCATTCGATTCCACCCCGAAACGGATGGTAGTGGTTTCCGTAAGGTTCGTTTAGGGAGAATGCTACTTAATGATAATTTATACAGTGATTAATAAAATAATTGTTATAGAAATACGCTGACTTCGATTTACCAAGAACTAGTTGACCCGCGCAACTTCGTCTGCTCTGCTCCTATTGGCTTAGCGTGATGATATATAGCCTATAGCGTTCCTCGATAAATAGGCTATGTAACTCAATTCGGACCAGTAGTTCCTGAGATTAGCGCGTTCAAGCAAACAAACAAACTCTTCAGCTTTATATTTTAGTATAAAATTTAGCATTCTCCCGAAATGAAGGTTACAAAAGCACATTCAACCGTTTCGGGGTGGGATCAGATACACATAAAAGATACACCGGTATCTTGTACAATTATTTAAAGTTCAATTTTCAAATAGTCTAGCCTAGTTGGACGTTACTAGTACCGACTAGTAACGTCACTTATACATATGTATTCCTACTCCCACGCATATGCACAGGTACAGCTAGTTTAAATCATAAACTTAGTAGGTACCGCAAACCATTCTAAACTTTTGTATAATATTTCCAAATAAAACTTGGGTGTCCTGGTCATAAATGCGAACGTAAAAGATCAGAGTATAGTAAATTTTCAGTAGTTCCATCTTGAACTGGTTTCCACAAAGGTCTCTCTTGAAATCTTCGTTAGGTAAGTAACTTACTTCTATCTCTTTATGGCTTTTGGTTGACCGTGATTTAAAATAGGTTAACAACATCTGTGGACATCCAACAACTTCGCAGATTCCTGCCATCGGAAGAGCTTGCGGTTAAATAATAATCACAAGCTCCTCCGATGCTCGCGGATAGCCGATGGATGCGAGACGCACAGGACTGGTCGTTGTGGCGATGCTTGGGGAAGGCCCAGCATTGGACGTCTTTCGGCTGATATGATGATGATAATGATGAATCGCACGGGTCAAATTCAAGTTGAATCAACGTTTACTTTGTTCCATTCGTGGCTTACCGAGTATCCTCCGTGCCTCGAAAAGCATGTTAAGCTTTGATCTCGACTGTCATTTAAACATCTTTGGCAGTCGTTACGGATAGTCAGAGGTCAAAAAAATTAGAACTGTCATGCGATGGGTTACTGACCTCTTCAACCCAGTCAAATGGGTAATGCGACCCGTTTGAGTGGGTTGTAGAGGTCAGATAAATAGTCGCTCCGTATCAAATACTAGTTTGTAGGTATGCGGAACAGAGAGTAAAGTTCCGCAAACCTCCATAGAAAAGGGAGGATCCTCCGATCGGACGGTTGTTGTGTCCGGTGTGGGCAACTGTCCGATAGTTGATATTCGGGCTGATGTATATGTTCAAATCGCATGGTAAACTCTGCTTGCGCGATGCAAGATTTCGACGTAGTAGTTCACTGCTAACTGGATAGATGGCGTCGCGGTTCTTTTTGTTGCGATGTAGATTTGCTCCGTTAGTTTTTCTTGTGGCGGCATTGATGCCGCTACACTAGTATTCAGCTGTATCCATTCAGACTAGAAGCCGACTCCAAGATAGTTGGGAAAAGACTAGGCAGATTTATTGATGTAACAAAAGCAATGTGCAAGTATTTCTTAATTCTTTATTATACACCAAAATATTAATTTTTCCACTGCACTAGTAATATTTATTTCTTATGTGTAAATTATAACTTTTTTAGCTTATGACATGCTTACGAGTGTGGTGTACAATAATTGTCTACTCAGCACCCTAACGACATTGCTTAAAAGTAGTTGCAAGTAAGCTGTCTGCATACCCAATAGCTTTGTTGACTATACACAGGCGAGCTGAACTCAAATTTCAGTTCCATGAAAAAGCAGTGAATCTTCTGAGCTCATTTTAGTATTTCCTCCTCTAAAAGGCGCCATTATAGCGATGCATCAGACACTACGATACTAGTAAAATAAAACATCGAACTAAATAAATTCTCCAGTGAAAACTAAAGGCGTTTGAACATATTTCATAAGAATAATAATATTTATCGGTTTTTACTTCTGCTTCTCTTAGTATAGACGACTTAAAATAAGAAAGAAAGAAATAAAGAAAACAAGTTTATTTGGCACACACAGATACACACAATGTAGGTACAAATAAAAGAAAACTTAATTCTAAATCAATTATATTGTGTGCCCCGCGGCTGCGCCAAATAGGTACAGTTCAGTAAAATGCCAGACAACTAGGAGCTGCCTGACGCTGGTTTTCAACTGAACCTTACGTTGAGTATACGGATGTGAATCAGTTTTTAAATATTAAATATACAGTTAAATAAATATATTATAGTGTGTAGTAAACAATACAACATGAATAATAATTTGGTGTCAAGTGATAGATAAGTGTGTGTTAACAACGAAAAAAAAAAAAAAAAGAGGAAATATAGAAGAGGTCGTACTCTCTGGATAAAAAATGTCCTTCTCCAAGGTCCAATATATCTCAGCGGTTTCGTAAAACGTAACTACGAGTAAAAGACAGAAAAAACTGAGTTACTTTCGCATTTATATCAATAGCATGGGCTATGTATTACTATCGCCAGCCCAGAATTTGTTCAAAAGAGTCACCGCGGCCTTGGCCTGCATTTGGAGGATACAGATGAGCTTTAGTCAGTAAGAGTCTGACACTCCCTTCCGTTAAGCCCAGAGCGCAAGGAATCATTTGATGATAAAAATGAAATTACCCAGTACATAGCGATTACCTATCCAGCCCTCATGAATTCCATAATGATTCCGCTGTGAGAGAGAGACGGAGCCATATAGCACTAGAGCTCTCCTTTTTAAAACGGAAACATGACGGTAATGACCTCTTTGTATTATTAGTTTGGATTAGATCCCATTTGTAGGAAAGGGCTCTAATTTATTTATTTATTTATTTAACACTTTACGCACATAGATGTACAGAGGCGGACTTAATGCCTTAGGCATTTTCTACCAGTCAACCTTTGGGTGATGAAGAGAATAATAGTGGTAGGTGCAATGTGGTTAAAAAAAAAAAACCAGAAACGCGATTAAATGAATACAAAGATAAATATATATAAACTATACATACAATATAACATATACTCAAATTAATAAACTAATACAGAAATATACTTAAACAGTTTATGCAAACAAATAATGAGAGAAAAAAAAAATTAAAAAGAAAATTAGCGCTGTGACGATACTACTGCCAACTTCTTACGAATGTGCTCTCGAACCTTAACTTTGAAAGTTAATCGGTTGGTTGCCATCCTGATTTCCTGGGGAAGCGCATTCCACAGAGAAATGGATTGTATAAAAAAAGAATTGTGAATGAAATCAGTACGGTGAGATGGACAGTGAAGAAGAAGATTATGGGATGAGCGTAGATTTCTATTGTGGTTGGCGCAAATGTATTGGAAATGAGGGGCTAGATAACTTGGGGAATTAGGAGAGTGAAGAAATGAGAACAAGGTAGTTAGAGCCCTCTGCTCTCTGCGCTGACGTATGGGCAACCACTTTAGAAGCGAGCGGTGCGCAGAGACATGATCATATTTGCGTAGATTGAAAACAAATCGAATGCAGTAATTTAGAAGGCGGTCAAGTTTGTTGAGGAGATCTGCATTCAGGTCATAATAACACACGTCACCATAATCGATGATGGGGAAAATTAAGGTCTGCACAAGCATTGTTTTTGTGGTCGACGGCAATAAATTTTTCAAGCGATACAGAGCCCGCAGCGTTCCCGTAACCCTCTGACTGACGCTAGCGACTTGCGCACGCCAGTTTAGGGTGCTATCAAT
This sequence comes from Lacanobia wlatinum, assembly GCA_947578705.1. Classification (NCBI taxonomy): domain Eukaryota; kingdom Metazoa; phylum Arthropoda; class Insecta; order Lepidoptera; family Noctuidae; genus Lacanobia; species Lacanobia wlatinum. Next base: position 6,026,098 of record OX388044.1, on the reverse strand, counting down.
ACGCAAGCCTAAGTCCTTTACGTCAGTGCTGAATGGAACGATCGAACTATCAAACAAAACCGGTGGCAAAGTTGCAAAATTCAGTTTAGCGATGCTTCGCGGACTCCCAACAATGATCGCCTGACACTTGTTAGGGTTAACTGCAACACCGAATTTTCCGGACCAGGTTTCAATGGCCATTAAGTCCCTATTAATTTTGTCAACAATGTCTGGTATTTCATCAATTTTCCCTTGACAGTACAACTGCAGGTCATCTGCATACAGATGATACGCACACTGAAGTTCAGAAATAATGAGATTAATAAAGATAGAAAACAAAGAGGAGAAAGAATCTAATGAACACGATATCGAATAGAGAACTTCTAAAAATACTACTTTTTATTCTAAAAAGACTACTATTTATTCTAAAAAGACTACTATCTATTCTAAAAAGACTACTATTTATTCTAAAGACTTCTAAAAAGACTACTATTTATAGTATCACATCGGACACATCATTCATGCAATTTTTTGTCCAAATTAAGGATAATCAGCCTATGTAACGTTCCCACTGCTGGGACAGGCCTCCTTATGAGAAGGATGAGGGTTCTACATTTAAAGTAAACATTTTCTGACCTACTAGTAGACCCGTTCAACTTCATCTGCTCTGCTCCTATTGGTCTTAGCGTGATGATATGTAGCCTATAGCCTTCCTCAATAAATGGGCTATCTAGCACTGAACGAATTTTTCAAATCGGACCAGTAGTTCCATACATTACTGCGTCCAAGCACACAAACAAACAAATTCTTCAGCTTTATATATTCGTAAGTATAGATTTGGTTATGGAAATGCCCTTTAGTGATTAATTTGCACCGACATAGCAATAAAGGGAGCCTGAAACTGAAACCTGTCCTGAACAACAAATCTCTGTTTTCTAAGAAAATTAATAATGCAGCGAATGTACTAGGATTTCATTATTCTGCAGAAGTTCGTTGTTAGTTGGTACACAAAACAAGTGCCTAGGTATGCGATTCCTTTTGTATACATCTTACAATTCAGATGCTCGCGTGTATTTGTGTTTGAACTTACTACGTGTATGTAAGCTACATGGTAACTTGCTGTTTAAATCGGTATTGCATCTTAGGCTAAAAGGGTGCCTGTCCATTACTGCAAAGTGAGGCAGCGGAGCGGAGAAACGGAGAAATTTTAACCAATGGAATTGCATAAAATCTCCGCACCACATGACGATCTGACATTTTAACTGACTTGATTGGTTAAAATTTCTCCGTTTCTCCACTCCGCTGCCTCGCTCCGCTGTAATGGACAGGCACCCTAAGAATCATATCGCGTATAAGGCTGCGTCTCTTCCAGAATTCTGCTACGCATGCTCACACATCTCAGGTGGAAACGCACCCTTGGCTGCCTGTCCATTGACGCGGAGCGAGGTAGCGGAGCGGAGAGACAGAGAAATATAAACTAATGGAATTGCATAAAATCTCCGCACCACGTGAGTCACTAACATTTTGACTGACATGACTGGTTAATATTTCTCCGTTTCTCCACTCCGCTGCCTCGCTCCGCGTCAATGGACAGGCAGCCAAGGGTGCGTTTCCACCTGAGATGTGTGAGCATGCGTAGCAGATTTTTGGAAGATACGCAGCCTTATACGCGATATGATTCTTAGGGTGCCTGTACTCCACTGTAATGGACAAGTACCCTATCAGCGGAGCGAGGCAGCGGAGCGGAGCAACATAGAAAGTATGTTCCAGACAAAACTATTCATAAATTAAGTCAATCTGCCCAGCCTTCACTCAACTACTAATTTTAGTCTCAAAAAGTCTTAAGTGTATTACTTACCAAAGTTTCGTTCTTCTATTACTACACAGTCACATAATATTATTATAACACTGTCATTTAGACCCGCTCGTCAAAAAAATAAAACGCGCACAACGCTCGCACACACACACACCCACAACCACACGCGCACCCACAACACTCACTTACAGACACAATTAACCTAACTAACAAAAGTTTATGGCTAGAAATTCCACTTGAGCCACTAATCTTATAATGTTAATTTCTTTGTTTTTTCATATTTTAAGTTGCCAGTGTACAAGTACATAACAAAATAAAATGTATCATTCTGTAAAAGGGCGGAGACCTGGTGTCCTGAAATATAGACCTAGAGCTTAGTTTAGGCACCAGTCTCCCACAATATTAGAAGTGTTGTCTGACTGATACCATGTAAAATGTATGTTGTAATATTGTGGTGAGAAAATAAATAAATATTATTATTATATTTATAACTTTGCTTACCAGTATTGTACTTGGAACAACTGCCCACACTGCCAGCTGACCTTTAAAATAGTTTTACAAGTTATTTTAAGGTGTAGGATAAGTTAGAAATGATTAAGGTACAGAGGGTTATGAAAATACTTTCTTTTGCCCGTGACTTCTTACGCGCATACCCCGATTTTTCCCGTTCCTGTAGGAATTACGGAAAATCCTCTCTTAGTGCTCCTGTACACACCATGGAACCTCAAAGCCTTTCAGCTTTCTACGACCAGTATTTTCAGCTGTGCGTTGTCTAGCAGAAACTCAGTCAGTCAGTAACTGAAGAATTTTATATATTATGACTAGGTTTTACCCGCGACTTTGTATGCGCATATCCCGTTTTTTTTCCCGTTCCTGTAGGAATTTCGGAAAATCCTCTATTAGTGCTCCCTTACACTCCCCAAGGAATCTACATGCCAAATTTCAGCTGCGCATTGCAGCACCAGTAGTTTCGGCTGTGCGTTGTCTGTCGATCACTCAGTCACTGAATCAGTCATTAACGCAAGAATTTTATATTTATTGATTGATGATTGAAAGTCAGAGCATTCTACATTCTGCCAACACATTTACATTAATACTAAAATGTTTTACAGTCTTGAATCAGCTCGTACTAAAATTCAGCAAGAAATAACATGCACCTAATTTATTTTATTCCCGTTTCTCTGACAAACAGCGAACCAACTACAAAGTTACATTTTCTAATAATGAAACAATAACAAGGTTTTCATAGTAACTACTGTTTTATTATCTTCTTTTAAGATGCCATTAAAAGTGATTTAAACGAGGTTGGGAGGCGTAGTAAAAAATAAAAATATATCTGCGGTTTGTAACTACGAAGGACAGAAGAAGTAAATAAATAGCGGATCGTCTTACTTATCCTAAAATTGTTTTATGTGAGCACTGCATTGATATATAAAAAACCCAAGATACACAGTCTCGAATAAATGCAACACTCGAAACTGTCGTCAAAAACTGACATGTATGAGGTGCATGCATTTCATGTGTGAGTTGTGTGTAGTTACATCAGAAACAATTTTTTTTGCAAATTCAACCTTACACGGATCGCTTAAAGTTGTTTTTACAAAGCAGTGCAGTATGGCGAGTGATGCGCAATTTTTTTGCAAATTCAACTTTAGACGGATCGCTTAAAGTTGTTTTTACAAAGCAGTGCAGTATGGCGAGCGATGCGAGACTGTTTGAAACTAGCGCACAATTATACATTGTGCGCTTGTTTTTTGCGGACGTTTTTGAGATGCTGAGTGTGTATCTTGGGTTTTTTATATATCAATGGAGCACTGGTTTAAAATAAGACCACTGAGTACCTTGTTTTGTTTGTTTCAAGACAACTCACCAACCTCACCACCTTTTAAAACTAAAAGCTTAAAAAAAGTACGAGCTTTTATTAACTAAAAGGTCGGAGGAGGAACCGCCTTTTTTTTATCGGGGGGAAATGCTCATGGATGTCCTCCGCCCTGGGGCGGGCGGAGGGGTCTGTCAGACTCTTACTGACTAAAACCACCCCGGTGTTCCATCTCTCACCTACGCCGGGGATCGCGAGAACTTGCGACTTCCGCTGGTAGCCCGCCTCTGCGAGCCACCTCGGGTCAGCGGGGGGAGTGAGGTGTTTGACTCCCCCCGCGACGTCAAAGAGGGGCGCACGGGAACACCACGCGCCGCCACCTCGGGTCCGGATGAATGGGGGGCGACGGACATCCCCAAGTCCGCCGCCCCTGGACCCAGTTAGGGGGGCCGGAAGAGGGCAGCGTATCCTCCTCCGACGCCCGGTGCGTCTGCTGCGGGCCGGGAGGGAGGATCCTCCAACCTTTTTTTTTCGGGCCACTTCTTCTTTTTCTTTTGTCAGGAAAAGGTCGTGCCTAAAGCACACACACACGGGTCGATCTTCAAGGTTAAGCAATCTTGTCAAGGTCGGTCTGTGGATTTGTGATCAATGTAACATACCGAGATTCCACCGTGTCTTGGAAGGTCCCTGCTATCATTTGTAGATTTTTGGCAGTCGTTACGGATTGTCAAAAGAAAATCTGACACCAGTCTTGCCTAAATACTGGTCCTGAATCCGGTTCGGCTGGAACCCAATATAGTTGGGAAAAAGCGAGGCAGATGGCTTCAAACAATGAAATCATTGGTCGATTTGATTTGGAAATGTCAATTCAAATAAACTTTTTATTTAAAGCATGGTATTCATTTTACAGGTATTTCAGGTATTGTGTTATATTTATTTACTAGTTGACCCGCGCAACTTCGTCTGCGTCACGATTTTCATTACTGCTCCGCTCCTATTGGTCTTAGCGTGATGATATAGCGTTCCTCGATAAATGGGCTATCTAACACTGAAATAATTTTTCAAATCGGACTAGTAATTCCTGAGATTAGCGCGTTCAAGCAAACAAACGAACTGTTTAGCTTTATATATTAGTAAGTAGATGTCTTACAGCAACTTTTACAGAACATTTTTTAACTTCAATATTTCACAGTCAAATTCTACCTCGTTCTAATAGAAAGCGATTTGCGATGATTGCTTTCTATTATGGTAGGCGCTAGATAAACCTCCAATAAATTACATTGACCTTTATCTAATATCCCTTCGTAGATGCGGGAGCAATAAAACAATGAACCGTTTTTCATTACTATAGAACGTAAAGGATCACGATAGACGATCCGCTGCCTCGCTCCACTATAATGGACAGGCACCCTAAGAAGAGTGCTTAAATATTTATTTTGTGTTTGGAGAATTCGACAGAAATTCTCTCAATGCATTTATGCTGCTATCCATGAGTAAGGAAGTAAACACTGAACAGACATCTAATATTGCCAAATGTTCTGCGGTAGTTTACCGCTCAGAGATTTCAAATCTTGAGTACCTTGGTAAATATGTAGCTCTTGTGATTTATAAGTACGCGTAGCCTTTATTTATGGTAAAGGAAAAAACAGGTGGATGTCAAGCTATATAGCTTGGCTCATCGCTGTAAGATTGTCTGCTTGTCGGTCTTCTACAGATTGTACTTCGGTGAGTGTGCCCAAGAACTCCACGACCTCATCCCACCAGCCCCCTTCTACCGTCGGACATCCAGACGCACTGCATCTTACCATCCCTACCATGTTGCTATTCCACCAATTCGCATTAAGCGTTTCCAAACGTCTTTTATAATGCGCACAGCACAGGAGTGGAACTCTCTGCCTGCGTCTGAGTTTCCAAACGCTTGCAACCCTAATCTCTTCAAAGTTTCAGTGAACAGGCTTCTTCGGGGTAAGCTCGCTTCATTGTAGACTTTGTCTCTGTCATCTCTGACCTAGACTAGAGTCAAGAGCAAACCCATCACAAATAAAAAAATGACGAAAATTTAACAATCACTGTTAACTCCGCCCAGAGCGGAAGGAGTCATTTGATGATTTCCCATCCTTAGAAGACTTACCCATTAACTGGATAAAATAACCAATAAAAGAACCTTAAACCACCTTAAAATAACCATTACTTATGGGAAGTAGGTAAATACAGTGTTCACGCCATCTACACGACAACAACAAGCACAACAGCATACGGGGACGGACGCGGCACAGGCGCCATCTACGGTTGAAGATGGGAAGACTCATCGATTTCGAATCCGGTTCGTTCATCCGGTCACTCTTGTTCAATCTCGTTCATTCTAGTCTCTCGTACACTCGCGCGTTTGTATAAAAACCAATGTATTTAAGAATATTGTTCCTTTTCCCTTTTCCTTCGTGCACCGCCAACCACCCTGAACCATTGTAATGTAAACTGAGTAAGAATACATCTGTTAAAACTTCTCAAGTCGCTTCATTTGGACGAACAAACCTGATCCCACACATACAGTCAGTGACAGAATTCGATAAGCATCTGAAAGTTCCAAGAGTCGTCAACATCTACACGGGGTTCTACTGTACATGATAGTTAAAATAAAGCTTGTTTATTTTTCTTTGAAGGATGAAAAAAAATCTGGACGCAATATAAGTTACAGAAACAGATAGACACTTTTAGTGCCAAGCACTCAGCGTATGGGTCGAGCAGTGATTCGTTCGTGTGCCCACAACCCGCATCTGAGTCGTCGTTTTAAGTAGCTATAGATGACTTGTGTTCTTGCGCGGGTTGTGGGCACACGAACGAATTATTGTTCTACCCTTATGTTGAGTGCTTGGCACTAAAAGTGTAAAAACACTTTTGCACTTGGCACTAAAACTTTAGAATACAATCTACTTCTTATACGAGCAAGTAGATTAGATTAATTAGATTAGTGATTGTGATTAGATTAGTGGATTAGATTAGATTAGAGTAACTTCGTGAATACAATCAAGTATTCACGAAGTTAATTATTTTTTAATGATGATTTTTTTTCGTGTTCGCACATGGTGACTTTACCTCCAAATATCTTGACAACGTGACACTTTCGGGCACCATGTTGCTAACATTTTTATCCTCTACCCAAAATAACCGTTTAGTCGTGCGCCACAATTTTGAAAAAATCAAAATGGCGACGGGTGGCTATGCCAGCTTCCATAGAAAAATTTTCTAACCCCTTTACGACTATTGTTTTAAAAAACACAAGTTTTTAGTTAATTATTTCTATTTTTTTTTTTTTTAGTGTCTCAAAAATCTCTAAAGTAAACCTCCAGGACACACATAACTTCAATCCATCTAGTAATCTACTTGATAAATTCATTTCAATAAGTCTAAATGTCATTGTCCAAAATGACAGTTAGACTTATTGAAATGTATGGCTGAAACATGGGAGCCACGTATCTACTAGGTTTCAGATATTGGCCACAATGATTGGCACTCGATTAATCTCGGCTTCAGTCATTACTTATGGGAAGTAGGTAAATACAGTCAGTGACAGAATTCGATAAGCATCTGAAAGTTCCAAGAGTCGTCAACATCTACACGGGGTTCTACTGTACATGATAGTTAAAATAAAGCTTGTTTATTTTTCTTTGAAGGATGAAAAAAAATCTGAAAGCAATATAAGTAACAAAAACAGATAGACACTTTTAGTGCCAAGCACTCAGCGTATGGGTCGAGCAGTGATTCGTTTGTGTGCCCATAACTCGCATCTGAGTCGTCGTTTAAAGTAGCTATAGATGACTTGCGTTCATGCGCGGGTTGTGGGCACACGAACGAATTATTGTTCGACCCATATGTTGAGTGCTTGGCACTAAAAGTGTAAAAACACTTTTGCACTTGGCACTAAAACTTTAGAATACAATCTACTTCTTATACGAGCAAGTAGATTAGATTAATTAGATTAGTGATTGTGATTAGATTAGTGGATTAGATTAGATTAGAGTAACTTCGTGAATACAATCAAGTATTCACGAAGTTAATTATTTTTTAATGATGATTTTTTTTCGTGTTCGCACATGGTGACTTTACCTCCAAATATCTTGACAACGTGACACTTTCGGGCACCATGTTGCTAACATTTTTATCCTCTACCCAAAATAACCGTTTAGTCGTGCGCCACAATTTTGAAAAAATCAAAATGGCGACGGGTGGCTATGCCAGCTTCCATAGAAAAATTTTCTAACCCCTTTACGACTATTGTTTTAAAAAACACAAGTTTTTAGTTAATTATTTCTATTTTTTTTTTATTTTTAGTGTCTCAAAAATCTCTAAAGTAAACCTCCAGGATACACATAACTTCAATCCATCTAGTAATCTACTTGATAAATTCATTTCAATAAGTCTAAATGTCATTGTCCAAAATGACAGTTAGACTTATTGAAATGTATGGCTGAAACATGGGAGCCACGTATCTACTAGGTTTCAGATATTGGCCACAATGATTGGCACTCGATTAATCTCGGCTTCAGTCGCACGAATAGAGAAATGCTCTCAAATCTGTCATTGACAAAGAATGATAGTTTGGTATCGAATTTATATCGTTCTAAATAATATTGGCTGTCTCTTTGGCGTATTGAGATCTTCGATCTTGATTTCCGACATATTTATTTTTTACTAGTGGACGTCACGCGGTAGTTCCCGTTCCCGTAGGAGTACGGGGATAAAATATAACCTATTTTACTCCCTGATAATGTAGCAAAGAATTTTTCAAATCGGTCCAGTAGTTTCGGAGCCTATTTATTTCAAACAAACAAATCTTCCCTCTTTATAATATTAGTGTAGACTAGCTGTTGCCTCCGGTTTCGCTTGCAAAAATTTTTATTTTCGCAAAAAAAAACTTATCTAGTACAACCGTCTGCAGGGTCCCAATTATCTGTGTATCAAATCCATCAAACAAATTAAATATAAAACATTTAAATGCGAAAGTCAGTACTTTTAATAATGTTAAGGTAGGCCTACGGATTTCCACCGCCAGCGTAGGCGCGGGCCTGCGGACGGCGAGCGTTGGGTGGCTCGCTGTCCAATCAAAACCAGGCCCGGGTCGACGGCGCGTTGTGTTCCACGCGCCCCTCAAAAAGATGTCAGCATAGAAAAAGGGGTCCGCTAGGGCCAGCCAGGGTTGCGGAATTTGTTCAAAAGAGTCACCGCGGCCCTGGAACGCAAAGGACATTAGGAGGAACACGGATGGGTTTTAGTCAGTAAGAGTCTGACACTCCCATCTGCTTCGCCCAGAGCGGGAGGAGACATTTGATGATTTCCCATCCTAAAAAAAAGTTACCTACTGATTGATGTTCCAGGCCGTAATGTAACATTCACAGTGACCATTGCTAGCAGCACGTGGGCCAAGCTAGCAGGTATGCATGCGAATGTCAAAAGTACATCCTAACATTACTCTATCCCACATATTTTTATAGTGAGAAAATAAGTGAGGTGACTCTGGGATCTCAGTAGCCTCTGACCTTAGGAATTATTTTCTTGAATTCAATAAAGTTGTCTGACAGATGCTGATGCACTTCATACGTTTTATTCCCAGATCGACATAAAAATAGCAATTTTAAATGAAAGTTTAGTACCTCGGCATAAAAGTGCAGTAACATCTAGATCCGACATTAATATGGCGATAAAACTCAATTGGTCCTCGTAAAAACAAAGTAGACACTAATGTTCCTGTCTTATTCTAACGTGTAGGTAATTAAAATGTATTTCGGAGTGTTTTTCATAGTTCTCTCATGTCTTTTCATGTATTTTGTGTTAGATGGGTTTGCCAAATGAAAGGAGACGCCAACTTATAGTAGATGCGCAATCGAATACACACGGATAGCACTGATTCATTGCGCAGTGGCCATGTGGCCACTGCAATACACAAGCAAGAAACAGTTATTGTTTTTTTTTATTTGAGATGGGTTTACTCTTGATTCTAGTCTATGTCAGAGGTGACAGAGACAAAGTCGACAATGGAGGCGATGGAGCGAGCTTACTCAAAAGAAGCGTATTCACTCCAACTGAAGCGCTCGGAAACACTCCTCTCACACTCCTTTGCGAGAGAGTTTCACTCCTTTGCTGTGCGCATTATAAAAGACGTTTGGAAACGCTTAGTGCGAATTGGTGGCATAACTGTTGTTCTTTGGTGAAGCCCGAAATTAGGTTTTGGATACGTTTTTCCGCAACTTGCTTCTCTCCTTGGGCTGACGACGCGGGCTGGCGTCGTGTAGCCGGAAATTTGATTATCGTGCATGCGACAACAGTGACATCAAGCAAAATGAAAGTAATGAACTAGAAAATTGAACACCAAATCAAAACAGTATGCTGTCACGAAACCAGAGCAAAGTTAGCTTATTGTTAGTTAGTTTGCAAACCAAATAATGTTCGTAATGAAGGTGAACTACTGATATTTGCTTTAGGATAGTTCTGAACTATTGATTTGAAACTGTTTATCGGGTTAAAAGATAACATTAGTTACCAGTTACTTTTAAAGGGCCAGGTTATTTTGAAGTCAGCGAAAGACATTAAATTTATTTTGAAGTCAGTAGATTTATAGGCATACGATTGACCACTATCTCACCTGATGGTAAGCGATAATGCGGTCGAAGATGGAGCACGCTTGCCTAGAAGTAACTTTTTCAATCTTAATATCATTTTTGAGAAGAGCGGAATATCATTTTCGAGTGTATTAAAAATCGCATCGCATTCTGGTGTCATTTTTTCGCATGACACGTTAGTTGTAGAATTGGCTTTGGTTGGTGATCGCTTGACCTGCAAAAGAAAGAAAAAAAAAACATTTATTTGATTACTTACATTATCAGTCCATCGACTTCCATCAGGCTCACACAGATAATATAAATAAAAAGTGACTGTCATAAAAAAGTGAGTGCCTAACGGTTGCGCCGAAAAGTTGCAAAGCTCCTTTATTATAAAGAATAGATAGGTATGGGCAGATTCATCTTTTCCAGGGGTGTTTTTAACATTCCTTTGGAATGGAGCCTAATTAATCTTCATCATCATCCATCATCCACAGCCTGACTTCGTCCACTGCTGAGCGTAGGCCTCTCTTTTCTTGTGCCACTCCCCATGTTCCTGTCCCAGCCTCATCCAGGTTCTACCCGCGATGGCAACAATGTCATCCGTCCATCTCGCTGCTGGTCGACCAACACTTCTTCTTCCAGTCCTTGAACGCCACTCAGTCATTGCCTTACTCCAGCTATCATCACCGTGCTTTGCCAAGTGTCCTGCCCAGCTCTGTTTTAGTTCCGCAATTCGGTTTTCGAAATTTTATTTAAATTCGGTTTTCGAAAAAATTCGAAAACCTTCGTACGTCTTCGGATCTCGACGTTCGGGACTCGATCCATTAGCCGTAACTAATCTTACTACTAATATATTAATTTGGAATTAAAGTTGGAATGTTTGTTTCATCATCGGTAATGACAGGCTCGTCGAGTCATAGCTCGAAAGCCTTGAGCATCGACGCCGAGTTGCTGGCCTGTCGGTTTTCTATCGCTTGCATTTTGGGGAGTGTGCGACGGAATTGCATGATTTAATTCCGCCAAGCCCGTTCCATCATCGGACCACAAGACGAACGGCGATGCGCCACCGGTACATGGTGGACATCCCACCCACACGCACTAAACGTTTTGGGAACACATTCATAGTGCGTACAGCTAAGGAGTGGAATTCCCTGCCAGAGTCTGTGTTTCCAGATAGCTACAGCCTGGGAGTCTTTAAGACAAGAGTGAATAGGTTGCTTCTAGGCAAACGTGCTCCATCTTCGACCGCATCATCGCTTACCATCAGGTGAGATTGTGGTCAAACGTATGCCTATATATAGTAAAAAAAAAAAACACGCCAGAACGGCTGATCGGATCTGGATAAGATTTGGCATAGAGCTGGTTTATAGTCTGGAAAAGCGCATAGGGTTTTTATCAAGCTCCTTCTGGGTAAGCTCGCTGCATCGTAGACTTCGTCTCTACCATCTCTGACCTAGAGCAAACCCATCAAATAAAAAATAATAAAAGAAATCAAGGGAGTATGTTCCTTTGGGATAATTTCCGATGTTCACGCGGGCGATATAGTATTATAAATGCAAAAGCCAGTTTGTTTGTTTGTTGCCTCTTTACGTTAGAACGGTTAAATGGATTTGGATGAAAATTGGCACACTGATAAATCATGACCTGGAATCACTGATATATAAAAACCCAAGATACACACTCAGCATCTCAAAAACGTCCGCAAAAAACAAGCGCACAATGTATAATTGTGCGCTAGTTTCAAACAGTCTCGCATCGATACTGCACTGCTTTGTAAAAACAACTTTAAGCGATCCGTGTAAGGTTGAATTTGCAAAAAAAATGCGCATCACTCGCCATACTGCACTGCTTTGTAAAAACAACTTTCAGCGATCCGTGTAAGATTGAATTTGCAAAAAAATTGTTTATAGTATAACTACACACAACTCACACATGACACTTGATACATGTCAGTTTTTGACGACAGTTCCGAGTGTTGCATTTGTTCGAGACTGTGCATCTTAGGTTTTTTATAAATCAATGCCTGAAATAGAATATAGAATAACGATACATGATACTTATTCTGGACCTAAGTTATTCATAACAAGATTTGAAGATGAGCCTGTAAGATTAAAGTGTTTTTTTTATTTGATATGGGTTTGCTCTTGACTCTAGTCTAGGTCAGAGATGACAGAGACAAAGTCTACGATGGAGCGAGCTTGCCCAGAAGGAGCCTGTTCACTGTGACTTTAAAGAAATGAGGGTACACACAGACGCAGGCAGAGAGTTCCACTCCTTTGGTGTGCTCATTATCTCTATTAGTTTGAAAACGCTTAATGCGAATTGGTGGAAGAGCAACAAGGTAGGGATGGTAACTTGCAGTGCGTCTGGATGTCCGGTGGTAGAAGGGATCCGGTGGGATGAGGTTGTGGAGTTCTTGGGCTCACTCACCGAAGTATAATCTGTAGAAGACCGTGTTAGGTTCAACTCAAAATACACTCGTAGATTTCGGATTCACCCACGTTTTATATAACTTTTTACATCATAACAATTTCCTGTTCGCCGGTCCAGATGTTCGAAACAGACGTGCCAACGAACACTGATCAATAAGCATGTTCTTTTTGATCGGGTATAATAAGAATTGAACCGTCAACAAACACTGGCCAGGCTGTTTTCTTTGGCGCCTGATCAAATCTCTGCATTTCGTTGTTCAATGTTTGGGCTAATACGGCTATCTATTTCTGTGTAATGGCAACACCTTGTTTTTCGATGAAGGTGAAGTGTCAAGGTTGTTCACCTCTGGTTTTTAAGACACTTTAGGAGTTCGGAACTTTGCCATTGCCGTTTTAATAAAATAATAATTATAAATTAAAAATAAAAACCGGCCAAGTGCAAGTTGGACTCACACACGAAAGGTTTCGTACCATAAAGTTTAATTTATACCTTTATAGTGGCAATAGAAATGCACAACCTGTGAAAATTTCAACTGTCTACCTATTACGTTTCTTAAGAGACAGCCTTCTGGCCGACAGACGGATGGATGGACGTGCGGGTGGACAGCGGAAGCTTAGTAATACGGTTCTGTTGGTTACTCTTTGAGTACAGAACCCTAAAAACTGGGCCCCATATAAACCCCATACAAGAGCCATGTTTATTCGGCGTTTTTTGCATTATTTTTGTTTGTTTCATAGTAAAAACGGCAACACATAAAAGCATCAAACTTTGCACGTGTATAGTGCTAACAATAAAGTTCCACCTAAAATCAAACTTATTTACCCTTAATATGTTTAAACCCTATGTTTTTCTTTCTAATTTCGCCTTACCACTGTTGAGAATAAAAAGTTTGTGTCAGTGGTTTTTACCCCAGGTTACCTATAGCTGTGGTCTGGAGCATCGACGCCGAGTTGCTGGCCTGTCGGTTTTCTATCGGTTGCATTTTGGGGAGTGTGCGATGGAATTGCATAATTTAATTCCGCCGAGCCCGTTCCATCATCGGACCACAGGACAAACGGCGATGCGCCATCAAACAACACGCACAAAACTTTTTGGGAACACATTCATTGTGCGCACAGCTCAGGAGTGGAATTCCCTGCCAGAGTCTGTGTCTTCGACCGCATCGTCCCTTACCATCAGATGAGATAATGATCAAACGTATGCCTATCAATAGTAAAAAAAAAGATAAAAAAACTGGCCTGTTTAGCTAACCGGCCGTTCACTACTGTACTAGTCTATATCTATATACATATTTATAAGCAAAAGGTCACTCCCTGATTAATCACGAAATCTCAGAAACTGCTGGATCTAAGAAAATGAAATTTGGCACGACAGATTTTATGAATAGGAAACGTCAGCTAAGAAATTTTTAGGAAAATTCCCCATTTTTACTAATAATAAACACACTTGCTTTTCCAATCTATTTTAGACATTGGCAGAATAGTCGACATCTGCTTTGTTTGCCATATAAAAATATAGAATTGGAAACTCCCGTAAAGGGGTGAAGTAGGTGGTGGATTTTTTTGTACTAAATCAGCGCAGACGAAGTCGCAAGCGAAGTTCTAGTAAACTATATACCTAATCATTACATAAATAAGTCTTCATAACTTTAGTAAGGGAAAATCCCAAATTTTCCTTTCGTCGATTTTCTTTTGAAACCGTTCTTTGATGTTTAACTGACTCATTCTTTTGAGAGCTATAAATTTCTGATTCAGTCCTAGTGTACCTAAATTAACTCAAGGAACTTTACACCCACGCGCGTCTGTTATCAATCCAACAAGACGATTTTAAATTGATAAATTATGTAAAATATTACACTTCACTGCTTTCACTTATTGAATTATCATTGTAATACTTCAAAAAGGATACAAAAGGAACACTTAAATGAAAAATTAATTTAGATTTTAAGCTCTGTAAATTTTCTATCTCATCCAAATTAATGGTTGGCTCACCGTCTAAAAAGTTACCTTAATAACAGAGGCAACGGACTAAAATTAATAACACTTCACAGTTATTAAACTGAAGTAAGAGAGCCAGACTCGCACTTGACCGCTCTATCTTTTTAATTGAAAACCAACAGCACTTGAAAAAATTCTATTTCATATTCGAAAATCGAAAACCGCTCCGAATCGAGATCGGATATCGAATACCAGCACGATGTATACCGAATGCCTATCGATTTCAATGCCGAGTGCATCGAATCTATTCTAAGTAATCGAGTTGTTCAGTTTTATGAGCGCCCACATATTTGCGCAGTGCTGTTTATTGTGGCTGTCCGAGGTCAAGTTTTAATGGATGTATTTATAAAGGGATTGTACGGCCAGATTAAATAGAACTATTTATCGCTATAGAAATATCGTATCGATTTTAATTGCATTTTAACATTTATTAGAGCTTTGGAAAATTAGGGACGAGTGACTTTCCTAAATACCAATGGTAAATTAAAAGCCACATCTGCTTTTCCCTACTTGACAACAGTCCGTGATATACCTAGCGCACATCGCTCAGTGATTAATTAATTATTGAACTAGCTATTGGAAAAGGCTAAAAAATACTAAAAGCCAAGTTGCAGAAAAAACTGCATATATTAAATACCTTACTTGGCTCAACTACATCATCATCATCATCGTTATATCAGCCGAAAGACGTCCACTGCTGGACATAGGCCTCGCCGCGCGTGTCGGCTACTCGCGACCCTCACCAGGTCATCGGTCCACCTTGTGGGAGGCATTCCAACGCTGAATCTTCCGGTACGCTGTCGCCACTCCAGAACTTTCCGCTACATAAGCGCAATGAAATATTTGTAAAAAAATATTTTTTATTATGTTTACCAAACATAATGTCAACGTAGTGTAAAAAGCTATTTAATGGAAAAATATCTCCGGGCTGTGATTTTCTCGCTTTAAATTCCAGTCGAAATCACGCCTCATTTTAGAGGCAAAGCGAAGCGTACGCGAGGCGGAGGCGTGGTGTACACATTTTTGTGACATTCCACTTTTTTAATACATAAAACGATTTTGTTTTTGTAAAATACTCGTAGTAGTATTATATACAGGAGCTTGTGGCTAGATAATATCAGCCACATGGGTTGATCTACAAGGTTGAGCAACGCTTGCCAAGGTTAGTCTGTGGATGGGTGACCATTTTTACATACCGAGTTTCCTCCGTGCTTTGAAGATCTTTGGTAGTCGTTACGGATAGTCAGAAGCCAGTAAATCTAGCTCCAGTCTTGCCATAAAGTACCGTGTTACCCAGTTAATGGGTTGTAGAGGTCCGGTAGGCAGCCGCTCCACGTAAAATACTGGTATTCAGCTAAATCCGGTTTGACTTGAAGCCGATCCCAATATAGTTGGGAAAAGGCTAGGCAGATGACGACTCGTTGTAATATTCAGTCGCGTTTGGTAAGACTAAAATAAGGTATACATATAAGTTTTGCTGTAGTACAAAGGGTTTATGGCTAAATAATTAGGCCGATCTTCCAAGTAAATGAACGTTTGCGGTTTTGGCATGGCTTACCATGACCATCTATAACATACTGGAAAGCACTCAAACAAGCTTATCAGTAAGCCCTTACTGTATTTCATAGATCTTCACATTACTATATCGGGGTATGTCGTGGCGCGAGATTCACCAATCAATCAAATCTATTCAAGCCTACGTCATATCTAGAGATTGGCGTTGGTAGTGCTATTTTGGGTCAATGAACCTGAATGGTAATGTTAATATGAGCATGCCTCGGGATTCCCGGGAATATTTTTCTGAATTTCGACGTATTAAATGAAGTTCAACGTTGTAAAAAAAAGTAGTTTAAGATTAATAGTAAATACTAGCTGACCCGCGCGGCTTCGCTCCCGCCAACTGACTACTCTACCTACCGACCCTAACCTACCTACCTACTTACCTACCTACCATAGCTACCCTACCTTACCTACCAGGCAGGTAGGTACCTACGCTACCTACCTGCCTACCTACCTACCCTTCCTACCTACATACTCATTTTTTTTGTATTTTAATTCTTATTACGCTATTCTGGACAAAGACATCCAAAAACACAAAAACCATGAAAATCGCTCGAGTTAGTTAGAAAAGTGTTCGAACAAACCCGACTTTGTTTTACTTATATATTAAGAAGAAAAAAAAAATATTGTACTCCGTATCACCTAACCACTGAGAACTAATGATAACACGAATTGACAGTTACTGTGAAATCGTGTTGTCATTCATTCTCAGTTCGGGTTCGGGACTAATCGTAAGTCTGTAGTGTGATACCTACGGAGTAGAATACGCCCGCCCGCAACTAAGCCCGAAACTACGGACTTCGGACTTACAGAGTAGCCCTCAAAATCGATCGTTCCCGTCACCGTGACCACCTTTGGTTCGGTACCTTATTATTATCAGCCTTGTTTCGCAAATCGAACCGTTCGTTGCTTCGCTCTAAACGGAATCAACCGCGGAGGCTTAGCAGTAGCGTCCCGTCAGCACAGCACCTTTGGTACGGAACCCTACAGGCCAGCTAGTCTATTCTGTAAGAAACTGTTTCGATATCGAGCTTCACCTGACTGATCAAACTCACAAAGTGAGCTTTATTGCACACGACATAAAGGTCTTCATTTGAAACTCACCTCGAATTCTACTGTCGAGATATGAAAATGTTGTTAGAGAATAGCACTACTGATCCGCCAGTCGAACCGTCCAGTACTTCGCAAAACTACGATAAAATGCACTTTAAACGAAACCAGCACAACTCGGAGATTTAAGCAATTTTGGTCCCTAACAGTTTAAGACCTTTTAGAGACCAAACCGAAATTCCTTCGAACACGACTGTGTTTAAAAATCGTGTGAGGTCATTCTCCAGCGGAAAATCTTAACACTTGGCAGCGGAAGACGTTCAATAACGATAAGGTATTAAAATGTTTACTTTTATTTTGCTACGTCTACGTATTAAAAGTTTCACAAATAACTCAATCAATGTGTTTTGGTGTAACATTCATGCTTTCATGCATTTTTTTATTCCTCAATAGATGGCGCTCTGACTGATCAGAATATATAAGGAAGTTTCTTACTAAACTAAAAATTCAATATATTTGGATTTCCGGGATCGATTGTAACGATAAATAACGAAAAGGTATAAAAATGATCACTTTTGTTTTGCCACGTATTAATAGTTTCACAAATAACTCAACAATTTTGAATGCTTTCATACATTTTATTTTTTCTCAATAGATGGCGCTCTGACTCATTAGAATACATTAGGAAGTTTCTTCCTAAACTTAAAAATTCAATATATTTTGATTTTGTGGGTCGATTTTGATGAAATAAACGCTAAGTTTTGCTCGGGGTATCACTTAATATTTTTAAGTACTTAGATTTGCAATCCAATCTGTGGTTAATGCGTGATGCTCCCACAAACGCACAGACAAACAGACAAACAGATAAACAGACAAAAATTTCAAAAATTGCATTTTTGTGTTTTATACCTTTTTCCTGAGTTTTTTGTGTAATTTTCATGCAAAAATATTCAATGTACAGACACGGTTAGTCTACGATTTAATTATATATATGTATAGATTAAGAATTTTGCTATATTGTGAAAGATTCGACTATTTTCTAGAAGACATTTTTTATATTAGCGAGACAAAAATAAAACACATAAACTGAAGGAAGACGGACAGTGGTGGCTTATTAAAAAAAAGGGTTCCGTTAGCAAACTTGGTACGGAACCCTAAAAATCGACTGGGTTCGCACAAATCAAAATCGTACGCGAAAGCTTAAATAATACGGTCCCATTAGCAACTCTGGCACGGAACCCTATAATTTGCCTTGGCTCGCAAATCGAACCGTTTGATACTTAGCACGAATTAAAAACTTAGTTGCGGGCAACCTGGGAGTCTTTAAGACAAAAGTGAATAGGTTGCTTCTAGGCAAACGTGCTCCATCTTCGACCGCATCATCGCTTACCATCAGGTGAGATAGTGGTCAAACGTATGCCTATCTATTGTAAAAAAAAATATTCAACTCCGTATCACCTAACCAATGAGAACTAATGATAACACGATTTGACAGTTACTGTGAAATCGTGTTGTCATTCATTCTTAATTCGGGTTCGGGACTAATCGTAAGTCTGTAGGTGATACGGAGTAGAATACGTCGGCACCTAAGCCCGAAACTTCGGACTTCGGACTTAGAGAGTAGCCTCCCAAAATCGATCGCTCCCGTCACCGTGACCACCTTTGGTACGATACCTTATAATAAAAAACCAAACTACTAACCTAAACTAAACCTAACTACTAACCAAAAAATGGACTCTGTCTGAAATATAAGATTTTTATTTATTATTATTAGCCTTGTTTCGCAAATCGAACCGTTCGTTGCGTTGCTCTAAACGGAATCAATCGTGGAGGCCTAGCAGTAGGGTCCCGTCAGCACAGCACCTTTGGTACGGAACCCTACAGGCCTGATCCGCAAGTCGAACCGTCCGGTACTTCGCAAAACTAAATCAGTTTAAGACTCTACGATAAATGCACTTTAAACGAAACCAGCACCAGAGATTTAACCAATTATGGTCCCTAACAGTTTAAGACCTTTCAGAGACCAAACCGAAATTCCTACGAACACGACTGTGTTTAAAAATCGTGTGAGGTCATTCTCCAGCGGAAAATCTTAACACTTGGCAGCGGAAGACGTTAAATAACGATAAGGTATTAAAATGTTTACTTTTATTTTGCTACGTCTACGTATTAAAAGTTTCACAAATAACTCAATCAATGTGTTTTGGTGTAACATTCATGCTTTCATGCATTTTTTGGTTCCTCAATAGATGGCGCTCTGACTAATCAGAATATATAAGGAAGTTTCTTACTAAACTAAAAATTCAATATATTTTGATTTTGTGGATCGTTGGTATCGATTAATAACGAAAAGGTATAAAAATGATCACTCTTATTTTGCCACGTATTAAAAGTTTCACAAATAACTCAACAATTTTGAATGCTTTCGTGCATTTTATTTTTCTCAATAGATGGCGCTCTGACTCATCAGAATACATTAGGAAGTTTCTTCCTAAACTTAAAAATTCAATATCTTTTGATTTTGTGGGTCGATTTTGATGAAATAAACGCTAAATGTTACTCGGGTTATCACTTAATATTTTTAAGTACTTAGATTTGCAATCTAATCTGTGGTTTAAGCGTGATGCTCCCACAAACGCACAGACAAACAGACAAACAGACAAACAGACAAAAATTTCAAAAATTGCATTTTTGTTTTTTATACCTTTTTCCTGAGTTTTCTGTGTAATTTTCATGCAAAAATATTCAATGTACAGACACAGTTAGTCTACGATTTTATTATATGTATAGATTAATATTATGACGAATCCGCACGACAACATACCAAACTACCCATTTCTGGTATAAGCTGGTCCCACACGGTATTGTTTGTTATATTACTTACTGTATACACATATAAAAATAATGGTTACTAAATCCCGGGATTAGCAATACCTATGCCGCCGATCCCGGAGTGCCAATTCTACAAATTTTCATGCAACTTTCGCATGCACATAAAATGAATGAAAATTATGTTTTTTTGACAGTTTGCGAACGCAAACGTTGTTTAAAAACAGACCAGGTGCGAGTCGGACTCGCGTGCAAAGGGTTCCGAACCAATTTCATTTTTTTAATGTTATTTTAACACTTTTTATAGGTTTTCCTGTAATCTTTAGGTACAAAACTATTATCTGCATTTTTTTTTTCAAAATATTAGACTCAGTCGTTTCGGAGATAAGGGTAATGGTATTTTTTGGTCTAATTTCTTGAATAACTTCAAAACTTTTTATTTTAAAATTATGAAAAAACTTCAAAATTATTTAATTTTAAATTATGAAAAAAATATAATTAAAACCCTAACAGTAAGGCCCTTTCATTTGATGTGAGATATGTAACACGATACAGTTTGAAGAAGCGTTTTTTTTTTCAATTTTCTAGTTTGACCCCCAAAAGTGAACCCCATACTCAAATTTATTTATTTACGTAAAACGTCCGCGTTTGGGTCACAGAAATCCATATCTATACTTAATTTCAACAGAATCGGTCTAGCATATCCGGAGAAAACTGGCTGTGACAGACAGACAGACAGAAACCCGAGTGATTCTATAAGGGTTCCGTTTTTTACGGATGTTCGGAACCCTAAAAATTAGTAGACTTGGCCCTCTGATCATATCACAACGAGGTTTGTCAGCCAATCAAGTGCGTCGGTCTCGCGGGGAAATAGATAGGCTGTCACTTCATTTCAAATACAAATTAAGTACAATAACACTATGACCCCATTTGCAAAATGTATTCCTCCATGTTCACGTTATGAAATTACTTTTGCGCCACCCTGAATTTGATACGATTTATTTGTAATTTTCGGAGTCTACGTAACGTCAAATAAATTACACTCATCAAAATGTTCAAATCATCGTGAATTTCGATTAAACCTCAATTTATTGTTTTTGGGTTAACTAAGTACCTACAAACATAGACCTAAAAGACACGAATTTGGGTCATCTAAGCTCATATTATAAAAAGGTAAAATGTTAGTTTCGTAAAAGGTTATCTCAGAAAGACCAAGGCGGGGAAGTCACGATATATATATGGTTACCAATCGCCTAGTGACCAAAATTCGGTAAGGCCACCCGTACGCAGTCAATTTCGAACGCCATCAATGATCAAAATCAAAGATCTTATCTGTGGATCGCGTTCGAAATTGACTGTGTACGGGTGGCCTTAACGAATTTCGGTCGCTCGGCGATCGGTTACCATGTCGAGAGTTCCCGCCCTGATCCGATTATTTAAAACTCTTTTATTTATAGAAAGCTATACTTAATTAATACAAGTTAGAATTATGATAGGATAAATTTAGTTTTTTTTTTTAGTAAGTAGGTATTTATTAATTGTAAGAGAAACAGCAATAAAGGCTATTTTATTTATTTATTAATTTTATACTATTTGCCTGTGTTAGTGAGAAAGACGCGGTGACTGACCTCGTTCAGTCACCGCTTATTTCTCACTAGCTTCTTCCAGCAGCTTCGCCTACGTGAATGTCAACTTTTTTCCCAAGGGCACTTACTCCCCGGATAGAATGTCATGGTCTATCTACATGGTAAGTTTCATCCAAATCCGTTCAGCCGTTACACGTGAAAGGGTAAACAGAGAGAGTTAATTTTACTTTTATATACAGATATAGTTTATGTAGTACAGAGAAAAATGGATTTTTGGTTTAAAAATATTTAACTGCACCGTCATATTTAGTTTCAAGCTCTTTTTCCGAAGTTCTTTTCAATTACTCCTTGGTTTCGTCGACTCTTCCCTTAACATGCCAATGACCTTGTGCACATAAACGGAGCTAACTACTCCTCTACGCGCCACTCCGCTACCCGCATTTTTAATTTATTATAAAAAAGTAACACATATTTTAAACTAGTGGACGTCACGCGGTTTCACCCGCGTAGTTCCCGTTCCCGTGGGAGTGCGGGGATAATATATAGCCTATGTTACTCCCTGATAATGTAGCTATCCAATGCTAAAAGAATTTTTCAAATCGGTCCAGTTGTTTCGGAGCCTATTCAATTCAAACAAACAAACAAATATTTCCTCTTTATAATATTAGTGTAGAAGTGTAGAAAAGTAACAAAACCAAATTATTTTCGTTTGTATTGCAAAGCAGTAGGTAGATATTGTTTTTTAGACTTTTATTAAAAAATGAAGGAGTAAATTAATGGTTTCATCTCATCGATTTGGAGGTGATTTGGTGTTTTTTTTTTCTTATTATGTGACACCGATAAATAAATTCTGGCTATAACCAAATTACGTATTATATCATGTAGATTACTACCTATTTTTTTCAGATGTAATTTCTCAGTAAATGCCGAAGAAAAGTTGCTTCATCTGCACGCTGTTTTTAACCATTTCTCGAGAGAGCAGCCTTAACACGATCAACAGTGCATACGATGTGCAAACAATATTAGGTGTTCAAGAAATAAACAAGTCGTTTCGTGAACATAAACATGCAGTTCCGCAGTTCCAAGCCACTAGAGAATCACCTAGAACGAGCAAACTCTCCTGAACACATAAATTCTATAACGTTCGTTCATTGTTGAACGAATTGTATGAGGTGCCAAGAAATTGACAGATTTGGTATTCCTTAGATTTTCTGTTAACTGTCTCGGGTTATAGGTAACTTACGACATAGTTATAACTATTACTAAGCCTCTGCTGTCAGTCCGTCCGTTCATCCGTCCGCCCGTTCCTCTGTCTGTCAGCGGGTTGTACCTCAAGAAGCGTAATAGGTAGACAGTTAAAAATTTCACAGTGTGTACTTCTACTCAAAAAAAAAATCTTTCTTTCTGTCTATTGCAACAGTTGAAAACTTGAGAGGTGTCAAGGGACACCCGGATGGAACGAAGTTCCTTTCGATTAGTTAGTGAAGGAATTGTAATAAAATTTTATTTCTTTTTAAGTTATAATAATATTTTTTTTTATTATTAACAAATATATAAACTTTATCAGTAGGCTCAATTTTTGTAATAATTGGCTTGTCAATACAACTGGCTTGCTTTCTATGAGAGAGAGAGAGACAGACAGACAGAGAAACACGCGCACGCCGCACGGCTTACAACTATAGCAAAAAGTGTCGTTACAACTTTTGGTCTTATTTTTTTCCGTCTAGCCCCCTTTCGCAACGCGCGATAAGGAAATTCGTTCCAATAAAAATTACAAGAAGTTAGTTTTGTTTTTGGTTTATGTT
This sequence comes from Lacanobia wlatinum, assembly GCA_947578705.1. Lineage (NCBI taxonomy): Eukaryota > Metazoa > Arthropoda > Insecta > Lepidoptera > Noctuidae > Lacanobia > Lacanobia wlatinum. Next base: position 6,002,628 of record OX388044.1, on the reverse strand, counting down.
AGATACGGAACTTCGCGTGAGAGTCCGACTCGCACTTGACCGGTTTTTATACAAATCAATGCCTTCGAAAACTTCAACCCAGTTCGACTGATGAACAGTGATGAGTCTTACGTAACTGCCTCGTTGACCTAATGTTCGCGATCGAAGTGATTTACGGTTTTTGCACTTGGTTTTTTTTTTACTATTAATAGGCATACGTTTGACCAGTACCTATCTCACCCGATGGTAAGCAATGATGTAGTCGAAGATATAGCACGTTTGCCTAGAAGTAACCTATTCACTCTTGTCTTAAAGACTCCCAGGTTGTAGCTATCTGGAAACACAGACTCGGGCAAGGAATTCCACTCCTTAGCTGTATGCACTATGAATGTGTTCCCAAAAGGTTTTATGCGTGTGGGTGGGATTTCCACCATGTACCGGTGGCGCATCGCCGTTCGTCTTGTGGTCCGATGATGGAACGGGCCTGGCGGAATTAAATCATATAATTCCGTCGCACACTCACCAAAATGCAACCAGTAAAAAACCGACAGGCCAGCAACTCGTCGTCGATACTCAAGACTTTGGAGCTTCGACTCGGCGAGCGAAAATAGTCAAAAGCAGGTCAGAGTTTGCAAGTCGATGGTCTGGTTCCCCCGTGCCTCTTTCTTTCTACGTACTTGGGCACTATATGGCCGAGTCGGTAAGGCGTGCTCAATCTATGTCCACTTTTAAAACTTTGATCAAAAACACTAGCTCACTCTTTAATAGTTTTTACTGGAGTTCCCTGCGTTTGTTTCAAAATTATTATCGTATATATTTATTATTTTACCATTATTTATTTATTTGTATATATGTTTAAATAGTACACCTCAACCTACCTGCAGTACTGTTTTTCCTTTTTCTCTTTAAAATCCATCCAAAGGTTTTCTCCAAAAGATCGCTTATACATATGAGCGATAAGGCCGCCCATTGCATCACCCTATGTTATATTTTCCTCATGTATCTTTTCTGTAACTTAAATGGTGTACATAATAAAGAGTATTCTATTCTATTCTGCTCTATTCTATTCTGTTCTGTTCTATTCCATTCCATTCCATTATAATCTCCATTGAGGTTCCACCGCGGCCGAAATACATTCGAACTTAAAATGATTTTTTTGTGATTTTAGCCTCCATAAACGGCAATGTGACATTTTGGATCAAACCAATCCTTTTCGATCTTCAGTATTATCTAAATAAAACTCAATAATTTTAACGCCATCTAGTCACCATGTTAGATCAAAGTATTTGTCAGGCTGTCTGAGATGTCTCCATGAAATTGGTTTCATTTCGAGACTAGGTCGGGCCATGTTCGAAGAAATTAATTCTCGCATCGGTTAAATAGAGCGAAAACTCGACTCGCGCCTTATTTACTGATCTACTTTATACAATTAAATGAGATTAATGATTAAACTGTGGGCCTAAAGAAGTATCTAGGTACCTAAACTAACGTAGGAGTATCTTGTTTCATTAGTTATTACAAGGCTAAGTGCGATTAGGACTCGAATGCAAAAAAAGTATAAAATAACTTTAATTTCGGAAGTCGGTGTTTTTAGTTTTTTCGCTTTTTGACACCGACTTCCGAAATTAAAGTTATTTTATACTTTGTAGTGTTTTGTTTTGGAAGTCGGTTACATTTTTTGTAAAAAGTTTTTTATTTTTCATGTTTTAATGGTACCTGCATACCCATTCACAGCGTACCGGCGTGATGTTATGTTATGAAAATAAAACTTACTAAGTGTTTTCGGTGTAAAGGTCTCGTCAATACGAATGAAATAAGCCCAAACACTTGGTAGTTCCTACATACCGATGTGGAGTTCCCTTGACTCTCTGTCGTCTCCATCATCAGGTCTGATCAAAACTTTCATTCTTTTGTAGTATCACCCGATATACACACGAATATCAAGTTTTTACCAAATACGTGCCTACAATTTTCGAGAGTTGCCCTCGATTTCTCAGGGTTTCCATTATCAGATCCTGACGTGGTGGCAATGGGACCACAAGGGAAGCACCATCTTTCAAATAAAAAAAGAATCATGAAAATCGGTTCATCCAGTCGGTTAATATGAGGTAAAAAATATTTTTAAAAAAATACAGTCGAATTGATAACCTCCTCCTTTTTTTGAAGTCGGTTAAAAAAAATAAGCTTCAAACTATTTATTGGAAAATTACGAAACAACAAATTTATTTTAAGCTTACCCTTAAATTTTAAACTTTTACCCTTTCATTCGTAAACTTATCTCACGGTTTAATTTTGAAAAGTGGCTACATTTTTATAATTTATTTCTTTACGTCCATGTTTGGGTCACTGAATATTATACGTCACTGGAAAGGCTAAATTACCTAACCGCCATAGTGGGTATTTGGCGGTTAAATATTTTTCAATAATTTTCATCTTTCCAGTGATATGTATACGAAAATTTAATTGTATCGGTCCAGTTAAGTAGATTCGGAGCAAAATGGCTGTGACAGACGAACAAATACACACACGAGTAGGTAATCCTGAAAGGGTTGTTTTTAAGGTTCCAAAAAAGAAAACGGAACCCTTATAGGATCACTCGGGTGTCTGTCTGTCTGTTTGTCTCTCTGTCTGTCTGTCTATCCGTCTGTCACAGCCAGTTTTCTCCGGATCCACTGGACCGATTCTGTTGAAATTTGGTACACATATGGACTTCTATGACCCAAACACGGACGCGTTACGTAAATCATAAAATTTTTAGTATGGGGATCACTTTTGGGGGTCAAACAAGAAATTTTTTAACAATATCATGTAATATATCATAAAGCATATATCCATAAAGGGCTTACTGTGAAAGTTTTAATTATATATTTTTTCATAATTTTAAAATAAATGGTTTTGAAATTATTCAAGAAATAAGACGAAAAATTACCATTCCCCCCTTTATCTCCGAAACTATTGAAGCCTAAAATATTGAAGAAAATGGATATAATAGATCTTTACCTAAAGATTACAGGAAAACCTATTAGAAGTCTGTAGTGTTAAAATAACATGTTAAAAAAAATTAAATTCATTCGGTAATTGCACGCGAATCCGACTCGCACTTGGGCAATTTTTTTTCATTCTTACGTACAAAACCCTCAAAAGATTTAAACACATAACAAAAACATCAATGAAACTTCTTCGTTTACGAAAGCGTATTTTACATTACACATTCAAGAGACAGTATGATCTATTCAATCGCGTGTCTGTTCTCACAGAGCCCACAAAAACAAACAATTCGAACGCTAAAAGTCTCTTCTTTCACTACAAAATGGAGAATTTTTCAACAATCTCCATGACATTTTGTTTAGACACGTAATTCGGTCTTTCAAACATTTTAAGCAGTTTACGCTTACTGCTCACAACATTAGCAAGTGAGTTTCCTTCCGTTCACGTAATGAGCACATAGATTTGTGTTTTTATAGCATTCTTATGTTTACATTCTACTTTACGTCTCACTAATATTGCATTCTACTTGACGACACGGTTGGCGCAGGGGTGGAGCGATCGACTGCTGCGCGGCGTGTCGCGGGTTCGTTTCCCGCACGGAACAAATATTTGTATGGCCTACAGATAGTTGTTCCGGGTCTGGCTGTTTGTGTATGTGAAATTGTATGTTTGTAAACGCACCCACGATACAGGAGAAATTCCTAGTGTGGGGCAATATTTAAAAATATGTATATATAATCTTAATATAAATAAATCACGTGTCACGTTGTTTGTCCGCGATGGACTCCTAAACTACTGAACCAATTTTGATGAAACCTTGTAACTATCTGTTATTTGATCCAACTTAAAAGATAGGATAGTTTTTTGGAGCGGGAAAAAACGGGATACGGGAAAAAACGGGATTTGCGCGTACGAAGTCGCGGGCAAAAGCTAGTTATATATATAAATCACGTGTCACGTTGTTTGTCCGCGATGGACTCTTAAACTACTGAACCGATTTTGATGAAACCTTGTAACTATCTGTTATTTGATCCAACTTAAAAGATAGGATAGTTTTTTGGAACGGGAAAAAACGGGATACGGGAAGAAACGGGATATGCGCGTACGAAGTCGCGGGCAAAAATTAGTAATATTATAAATGCGAAAGTTTGTGAAGATGGATGAATGGATGGAAGGATGTTTGTTTGTTACTCTTTCACGTCAGAACTCCTGAAAGGATCTTCATGAAATTTGGCACAGAGGTAGATTAAAGTCTGGAATAATACATAGGCTATATATATCCTAGCAGTATGTTCCCTCGGGATCACGCAGGCGAAGCCGCTGGCAGAAGCTAGTTTTACATAATTTATTTAGCGTCAAACTGAAAACGAAAACATTTTATTTTTGTTATTTAAAACGTCTCAATCTTTGAGAGTGTTATAAAGATAGATGTCAATATCTGGGTTCCGTACTCAGAGGGTAACCAACGAAACCCTATTACTAAGCCTCCACAGTCCGTCCGTCTGTTTGTCAGCGGGCCATATCTCATGAACCGTAATAAGTAGACAGTTGAACTTTTCACAGAATGTGTATTTCTTTTGCCGCTATAACAACATATAAAAAAGTACGATGGTACGGAACTCTCCATGCGCGGGTCTGACTCGCACTTGGACGGTTTTTCATTTATTTTTGCAGGTTGCGACCGTTTGCAGTTGTTTGAAAATATGTAGAATTGGCTCTTTGGCGTGCAACCAATTTTGCAGCTCCAAAAGTCCTGTGATAACTGCATAGTGCTCGGAAAACTACAAAATTCAGGCAATATATTATTCGTGATGGAGTTGTAGCGGCATCAATACCGCCACAAGAAAAACCAACGGAGCAAATCTACATCGCAACAAAAAGAACCACGACGCCATCTATCCAACTAGCAGCGAACTACTAGGTTGAAATCCTGCATCGCGCAAGCAGAGTTTACTGTGCGATTTGCCGGTTTCCCGCGGTGATCGTTTTTTTTATTAGGATGACGACTCAGGGTCCTCACAGTACCGACAGGATGGTGATTAAGTCACGTTACTCTCCCATACTGGAAAAGGTGTTGCGGAATTTGTTCAAAAGAGTCCCCGCGGCCCTGGAACACAAACGGCATTTAGAGGAACATGGATGGGTTTTAGTCAGTAAGAGCAGACTCTTCCGCTCCGCCGAGAGGAATGTCAGGCACTTCTCCAGACGGAGCGGAAGGTAGCATTTTGATGATTTCCTATCCTTAAAAAAAACAAGGCCGCCGTATGGTGTCGGCCGGTGCCGTATGGTGCCGTAAAAGAATAATACCATCCCATCACTTCCCGTGGGTGTCGTAAGCGGCGACTAAGGGACTCACCAGAGAATGGGCAGCAGCGTTCTCTGTAAAACGCAACACCATACACTGCGATCGCCAACCCGCCTGCCAAGCGTGGCGATTATGGCAAACCCCCCCTTTTGGTGGAGGCCTATGTCCAGCAGTGGACGTCTTTCGGCTGATATGATGATGATGATGAAAAAAAACATTCTGGAAATTGCCTACAATTACAAGTTGTTGACTTATGTATGAGAAAAGCCATGGTTTACTTAACTTACCTTAGAGAAAATTGGTACCTACCTTCATCTAAATATTTTAACCCTACCCTCATGAAATATTCAGGTATGTTATACTACTGCGACGTATTCAAAACGAGTAACCTACTAGTATTGAGGAAACTAAATGAGATCACACTGGAAATTCTCCCGAATTTCCTTGTTATCTGCTGAAATCAAGCTAAAGACATATTTATACTGGGTTTTTTTTTTAAAACGCCTGATGCTAATACTGTCAAGTACCTAATATATGATTTTTAACCGACGTCTAAAAAAGGAGGAGGTTCTCAATTTGGTGGGTACATTTTTTTTTTTTTTCAAAACCTTAAAACCGTTCCATTCCGCGCTGTATTTGGAACACAAGGCTCGGACTGCGCTCGCTCCTGGTTGTTTCAGACTACGTCATGCGTCATGACAATAAATAATATTTTTTTTTAGTGTTCCGAACATCCGTAAAACGGAACCCTTGTCACTCGGGTGTCTGTCTGTCTGTCCGTCTGTCACAGCCAGTTTTCTCCGGATCTACAGGACCGATTCTGTTGAAATTTGGTGTACATATGGATTTCTATGACCCAAACACGGACGCGTTACGTAAATAAATATTTTTTTTATTATGGGGGTCACTTTTGGGGTACAAACTAAAAAAATAAAAAAAAATGTTTTTCAAACTGTATCGTATGACACATCAAATGAAAGGGCTTGCTGAGAGATTTTTAATTATATTTTTTTCGATAATTTAAAAAAAAGGTTTTGAAGTAATTCAATAAATTAGACGAAAAATTACCATTCCCTCCCTCATCTCCGAAACTACTGAGCCTAAAATTTTGAAAAAAAAATGCAGTTAACAATTCTATACCTAAAGATTACAGGAAAACCTATGAAAAGTCAGTAGTGTTAACATAACATGTTAAAAAAATTAAATTGGTTCTGAACCCTTTGCACGCGAGTCCGACTCGCACTTGGCCAGTTTTTTTAATAATACAAATGATAACAAATATATATATTTTTTTAAATTAATCTGTAGTAGTCATTAGATAAATGAAGTGGGCTGTGAACATTTGTATTATTTTTTTAATAATACAAATGTTCACAATTATAATTTTTTTTTAATGAATCTGTAGTAGTCATTGGATAAATGAAGTGGGCTGTGAACATTTGTATTATTTTTTTAATAATACAAATATTCACTTATAATACCACAAGAGCTTCAAAATTATCGGGCATTTCCCGATAGGTTCGTTGCAAACAAATGAAGGAGTCAAGTTTTTCAGGTTAAAAAATCACGAGCGCGAAGCGCGAGTGATTTTTCCTGAAAAACTTGACGAAATGCCAGATAATTGAGGAGAAAGAACCTTGAGGGAAATGCCAGATAATTTTGAAGCTCGTGTGGTATTCGGGGGATTATTTTTCCGTCCCAAATGTCGGCCAATAGAATTGCAAAAAAAAAATTGCAATAAACTCCAAATCGACTCATTTTCATGCAAAATCTCCAATTTTCACAATTGAATTCAACCTGTCAGTTTGACGTGTGGTTAATTTGACTGGATCATGTTTTGTTTTTTATATATAGCAACTACCAGAGAAAATTTTCAAAAAATTATCAGTATAATACCATGTAGGTTGTACCACGTGACGTCGAATGGTGCAATTCTATTGGTCGATATTTGGGTCGGAAAAATAATCACAAATATTTTTTTTAATGAACCTGTAGTAGTCATGAGATAAATGAAGTGGGCTGCCGTTTTAAAACGACTATAATGGCATCGTGTATATTCCCGTGGATTAATTTCCCACTTCCACGACAAACAAAGCCGCGAAATGCCAGTTTTTTTTTATCAAAAGTTTTCTCGCCTACTTATTCAGGAAACTTTCGAAGTGTAAACAACGCCTAATACTCCACAGCTCATACATATTCAACGTACGGTATACTGGGGTTATAAGTCGAACTTATTATTCTATGCTTACGTCACACAGCTATGCTTCAGGAATTAATTAGGAAGACTTACAGAGCTTCTGAGTCTCACACGATGTTGTAGGCCATGTGCGTTAGAACTTACACCAATACATTGATACTATTATTTACTAGCTTTCGCCCGCAGCTGCGCTCGATATATACAGATTTTTACCTATAATCGTTTCCGAAACAGGTGGGACCATCTGTTGCGTAATTTGTTCGAAAGACTCATCGCGGACCTGGGGGGCTACTCTCTAACGAAATCCGTAGTTTCGGGCTTAGTTTCGGGCGGGCATTTTCTACTTCGTATCACCTAACCACTGAGAACTAATGATAACACGATTTGACAGTTACTGTGAAATCGTGTTGTCATTCATTCTCAGTTCGGGTTCGGGACTAATCGTAAGTCTGTAGGTGATACGGAGTAGAATACCCCCGCCCGCAACTAAGCCCGAAACTACGGATTTCGTTAGAGAGTAGCCCCCCAGAAATGCAAAGGGCATTTGGAGGAACACAGATGGGTTTTAATCATTTTTTTTTAATAGGACAAGCCCGCCACACATCTCCAACTACTGCAACTCCTGAAAGCCAGAATCAACAGTGGCGACCACCAGAAAAACGCCCAGTTAACACTTTCAGTGCCAAGTGCAAAAGTGTTTTTACAGTTTTAGTGCGAAGCACTCAACACATCGGCCGAACAACAATTCGTTCGTGTACCCACAACTCACGCATGAACACAAGTCACATATAGGTACTTAGAACAACGACTCAGATACGGGTTGTGGGCACATAACGAATCACTGCTCGACCCATACGCTGAGTTCTTGGCACTAAATGTGCTAATGAAGTCGGACAAGTCCCGGAGAAACGATTCAACTGTCGTGGATCCCGCAACGAAATTAATCTGAAAAGTACAGCGGAGGAGTAGAAAAATAAATATGTATAATTTCTACTTCCCTCCTTATCAAGCAGGAGACAGTATAAAGCTAGGCCAATTGGCACCAAGGGACATATACAACTGGGTTAAGCCCAGTTGCCAAGCATCACAGATTATATATTAACACTAAAACCAATGGGTCCTAAATTGTGAGCCACTTTTGATTCCAGCAATACGTATTGCAAAATCGCTTGAACCCACGGAAATTTGTTCTGGTTTCTACAAGGTCCGTAGTAAACTACTCCAGATGGGTTTTAGTCAGTAAGAGTGTGACACTCCCTGACAGAGCGGAAGGAGTCAATTGATTCTCCTTCTTCTTATCGTGTACGAGGGTGTGTGGGGTCGCAGTAAGACCTAGCGACCCCACACACCCTCGTATAAGAGTTTCTAAACCGCCTCAAGGGCCTCTGACATGGTTTATTTGACGACCGCCATTTGGCGGCCGGGACCATCGGCTTATACGTGCCTTCTGAAGCACAGAATCATCTTTTTATCAGACAATCAGGTGATTCAAGCCTGCAATGTCCTAGCCAAACTGGAAAACAACTTTACAAAGTATGGTTCCCATGGGAATCGAACCCACGACCACCGGGTCACAAGGCAAACGCTAACTAAACCACTCGACCACGGAGCCAGTTAGTCAATTGATGATATTATATTTATATGGATTATTGTATACCATTTGAAAGGTAATTTTTTGGTAACTTTCAAATAATATAAAAAAAAAATCTACCTAAATTTTGGGAATTATTGCTACAGATTGAAGTTGTGGACGTCTAAATGAATAGGAACAGGTGGTCAGGTGTCGATTTCGGAGAGGAGAGGTGACAATAAAGCGGTCAACTCTCACCGAAGTGCATCGTTGTAGTCCAGATCCTGGTATTCGGACCAGTTTTAGTTTCTAGTCTTCCTAAACCTCTGGTCTAACTTCGAGAGACAAGACTGGTTCACATGAAGCTGTCGAGCGATAGTACACTGAGACAGCCTTGGATTAAGATGATGACTTGAGCGGGTTCTACAAGTATGGTTTTCATTTCTTTATTTTTTATTTAGCTTCAGTGACGTAAAATATTGGACTAATGACCAATTTTCATAAACGCCCACGTTTTATCGAGTTTCAGGACTACCAAACAATATGGTGTTTTGTACATTGATATATAAAAATCCAAGATACACACTCAGCATCTCAAAAACATCCGCAAAAAAAACAAGCGCACAATGTATAATTACGCGCTAGTTTCAAACAGTCTCGCATCGCTCGCCATACTGTACTGCTTTGTAAAAACAACTTTAAGCGATCCGTGTAAGGCTGAATTTACAAAAAAAATTGCGCATCACTCGCCATTCTGCACTGCTTTGTAAAAACAACTTTAAGCGATCCGTGTAAGGTTGAATTTGCAAAAAAAATGTTTATAGTATAACTACACACAACTCACACATAACACTTGATACAAGTCAGTTTTTGACGACAGTTTCGAGTGTAGCATTTGTTCGAGACTGTGCATCTTGGGTTTTTTTATATATTAATGTTGAAAAGCTAACAAAATTACCTTTCACTACACTCCACAGTTAATTGCATGGAAATTGTAAAAAATGTTTTCAGCAACGCGCCATGACGTGGTTCCAGTTTATTGCTCGCAAGTGTAATTAATTCCTTTAACAAATTGCATTCACATCTAAATAAATACACAACATAATTGAAGTAGTTATAAAGAATATTTTCTTTAACATGTATTCTTAACAGCCTTTTCAAATGGCTTTGTGGCTACATGTAAATGACGTCTAAATAACACAAGAAAAACGGTGTTCAAGTTGATTTGTCCCCTGTCAAACGCAATAAACTCATTTTATTGTAGTTTTGTACTCTTATTATAATACTCTTATAATAAGAAACTTCGTAGTTTACGATTAAAAATGCTGATTTGAATTTTGTTTGACATTTTGCCCGAAAATACGAATAAGAATAATAATTATGTTGTTTATTTGCGACAGTACAATTGTTGAAGAGTTTACTTATAAATAAGCACGTTTATTTTGATCAATTGAGATTGGGCCAGATAACAACTAAGATAACTTTTTCAAATAAAGTATTCTGTTGCAACTAACGTGGAATATGGCGAAATATACATATTGTTTGTTTTTTCTAAACTTTGTAAAAAGTTCAGTCATATACAAAGAATACTTGTTTTATACTTTGATGTTTTTCATATTTAAGAGGAAATGCTGGCGGCGAGACATTGTATGCAAAAAGTCATAATTCGAGGTTTGGCTCTCGACTGTTTTCTCCTCCAATATTGGACTAATTTAAAAGATATTACACAAACTGAATAAGAAGGATATATACTGTGTCCTTATGTTTTCTTTTTTGATGATTTATTAACCGTATACGCACTAGAATTCTTACAATATGCTCAAAATTGACCGATAAATCGCTGTCAACAGAGCCCTAGTGTACAAATTTGGCAACTATTAATCAAAAAAGGAAAACATAGAGATACAGTATATATCCTTCTTATTCAGTTTGTGAAATACCTCTTATATCGGTCCAATATTGGAGAAGAAAACAGTCGAGAGCCACACCTCGAATTATGACTTTTTACGAACAAAGTCTCGCCGCCAGCATTTCCTCTTAACAATCAAAGGGAAATATAACTTGCTTAATAATATTTTTGAACAGTAATGAACTTTACGTAATCGAATATACCGTAGTGTACAGTGTAGTCCGTTTAGTGCGACTTCGCATACAACAACCACCCGTTTTATCGACGTCCCTTAATCCCCGTTCATCCCGTAATATCACCAGTCCCTTAGCCGTCGTTATAATCGGATTCAATTGTATTTGTTAATTTTAATAATAAAAATAATAACATTTATTTGCAGAAAACACGGTATTAAAAGATGTTACAATACAAATTGAGTCCAAGCATGTTTTGCTTAATATTAAAGCATGCAAAATCATAGTACTTATCAACATTGCAATTTATGTTCGAGAAACTCTTTAACACTATAGAAATTATTTTCATTCAGCCAGTTATACAATTTAATTTTAAAAAGTCTGTAATTTACATATTTAAGCGTATTTGGTAATTTATTGAATATACGCACACACATAGCTACATAGTTTTTATTATATTTAGCACACCGGGGTATCTCGTCTAGTACCAGCCTGAATTGGTCACGCCGACTTCGTGAACATACATCTTCCGCTGTTTTGAACAGTTCTCTATGTTTCTGTACAAACATACACACTTCATACACATATATTGAAGGCAATGGTAGCAAACTAAGCTTTTTAAATATTGGTTTACATGATTCATCTGATGGAATTAGTTATTACTATTGCTAATTTGTTACTTGATTAAAGTAAAACTGACCAAAATAATTGAATAAAACATATTGAACTTCTCTTATATAGATCGATTCACACAAAATAAACAAAGATATATTAATGCGAAAATACATGTAATCGCCAAACTGAAGTGGCAGTGGGCAGGCTACATTGCTCGCAGAACGGATGGTCGATGTGGCCGAAAAGTTCTGGAGTGGCGATCGCTTACCGGAAGACGCAACGGTGGAAGGTCTCCCACAAGATAGACCGATGACCTGGTGAGGGTCGCGGGTAGCCGATGTATGCGAGACGCACAGGACCGGTTGTTGTGGCGACACGTGCAGGGGAGGCCTATGTCCAGCAGTGGACGTCTTTTGGCTGATATTTTATAAATTACGAGGCTTCTTCCGCGGCTTCGCTAGAAATTCTGAAATTATCCCTATGGAACACGTTCCCGGGATAAAGACTATCTTATATCCTACTAGTTTTTGCTCGTCACCTCGTACGCACATATCCCGTTTTTTCTAGTTACCGTAGTAATTTCTGGAAGGTTGGGCACGCCACAATCCAGGCGACAAGTCCCCTCCTTGAGGAGTGGCTAGAGCGGTGCAATGGCGTCCTCAACTTCCGCTTGACACAGGTACTCACAGGAGACGGTTGTTTCGGGAGATACCTGTTTCGAATTCGGCGGGAGGATACGCCCGGGTGTCAACACTGCGAGGATCGCCGGAGGACACGGTGGAGCATACAGTGGAGGTCTGCCCTGCTTGGGCCTCGTTGAGGCGATCGGCGGCTGCGACCTCTCGCGTCCGACCTTGGTTCAATCCATGGTCCGGAGCGAGGAGGTATGGGAAGCGGTCACCTTCTTCTGCGAAGCACTAGCTAAGGAGGAGGCCCGACGCGTGAAAGAGAGGGAGACCTCACGCCCCAGCCACAGAAGCAACAAAAGAAGACGCCCCGGGCGTCGGGAGTCGCAGGGCGATTCCCGGCCACCGTAGGCGTGGGCCTGCGGACGGCGAGCATTGGGTGGCTCGCCGTCTGATCCGAACCAAGCCCGGGTCGACGGCGCGCTGTGTTCCACGCGCGCCTCACAGAGCATGGGAAATCATCAAATGACTCCTCTCGATCTAGGTGAAGCAGGAGGGAGTGTCAGATCTTACTGACTAAAACCCATCCGTGTTCCTCCTAGTGCTCTTTGCGTTCCAGGGCCGCGGTGACTCTCTCGAACAAAGTTCGCAGCCACAGCAGGCACTGCCCTAGCGGGCCCCGTCTTTTATGCTGACAGCTCTTTGAGGCGCGCGTGGAACACAGCGCGCCATCGACCCGGGCCTGGGGGGCTACTCTCTTAGCCCGAAGTCCGTAGTTTCGGGCTTAGTTGCCGACGTATTCTACTCCGTATCACCTAACCACTAAGAATTAATGACAACAGGTTTTATCAGTTACTGTCAAATCGTGTTGTCATTCATTCTTAGTTCGTGTTCGGGACTTATCGTAAGTCCGTAAGTGATACGGAGTAGAATACGCTCGCAACTAAGCCCGAAACTACGGACTTCGGGCTTAGAGAGTAGCCCCCCTGGTTCTGATCAGACACCGAGCCACCCAATGATCGCCGTCCGCAGGCCCGCGCCTACGGTGGCCGAGAATCGCCCTGCGTCTGGGGCGTGAGGTTTCCCTCTTCCCCAAGGAATCTACATGCCAAATTTCAGCTTTCTACGACCAGTTGTTTCGGCTGTGCGTTGTCTGTCGCTCAGTAACGGAAGAGTTTTATATACACGTTGCCATTTCAATCGTCTTACAACAGTAACCCATTTCATCTATCCAATAACTACTATACATTCATTTAAAAACATCTAATATTTTTGAACATTTATGAAAACACACAATATATGATTCATTATCATATTTTGAAGATGAAAGATGGTATGGATGGATAGTAAGATGGTAGATGGTATCTTCCGTACCCATGGAAGATGGGTAGGCCTTTAGTGTGGGACGCTACTTGTTTCGATACTCTTGCGGCATCCGATCTTCCTAGCTCGTCGTGCTGTGCTGGTACTGCCGCTGCGGCTGCTGAGAACCTCAAGCGGCGGAAATATAATAACCTTGTTGGCAATTATATTTTTGAGCCGCTTGGGGTTGAAACTCTTGGACCGTGGGGTCCGAGTGCTCATGCCTTATTTAAAGATCTTAGTTGACAGTCTCTAAACGCTTAGTTGACACTTCGCGTGACCCAAGGGCTGGCTTTTACCTCGGACAGAGGATAAGCATTGCCATACAACGTGGCAATGCCGCCAGTCTTTTGGGCTCACTTCCAGTGGACAGCGATGCGGACGAATTTTTTGACGCTTTATTTAGTTAGGATATTTTATTTTAAGTGTATATATTTAATATAGTTTAATTGAATAAAGAAACTTTGTCAACATAACTTAAAAAAAAAAAATTCGCGATTTTTTATCATGACGCATGACGTAGTTTGAAACATCCAGGAGCGAGCGCAGTGCGATCCTTGAGTTCCAATGACGGCACGGAATGGAACGGCGATATTATTTTGATACGTTACCATTATTTAACAGGGTGTTACATAATTCTAATGCATTAATTATTAAAATAAACTAATCGCGCCTAGATCTCAAATCAAATCTCAAATTGTTTATTGCAATCCATAATGTACACATACAGGTGGTAAAAAGAATAAATAGAAACAAATTATGGACCCTGTCGGGCACAGCAAAACTTTAAATAATTAGAAGAGAGGAAGAGCGCTTTAAATAACTTTTCTTGCAAAATAAATGTTTATTATTTCATGTTCAACATATCCTTTTATTAAATATTTTAAACATATTATTACTATTATTGCCCACATATTTATTTTTGGATTATATATGATACTATATGTCGGGTACATTAAGTGAACCGCCTTTTTAAGACCACTAAAATGTCATTTTAGTCGTCTTGTTGGTCCAGGACAGATTGTGAAACTATAACTAAATTAAAACGTGAAGCCGTTACATGATATTACAGACATGAGATAGAAAGACAGACGGATAGAAGGGCGGACGGACAACCAGACAGGAACGTTTCCATTTATAATACGCGTGTTAGTACGACTATTTTTTTTTACTATAGATAGGTTTACGTTTGACCACTATCTTACCTGATGGTAAGCGATGATGCGGTCGAAGATGGAGCACGTTTGCCTAGAAGCAACCTATTCATTCTTATCTTAAAGACTCCCAGGTTGTCGCTATCTGGAAACACAGACTCTGGCAGGGAATTGCACTCCTTAGCTGTACGCACTATGAATGTGTTCCCAAAACGTTTTGTGCGTGTGGGTGTGATGTCCACGATGTATTGGTGGCGCATCGCCGTTCGTCTTGTGGTTCGATGATGGAATGGACTTGGCGGAATTAAATCATGCAATTCCGTCGCACACTCTCCAAAATGCAACCGATAGGGAACCGACAGGCCAGCAACTCGGCGTCGATGCTCAAGAGTCTGGAGCTTCGAATCGACGAACCTGTCATTACCGATGATTCTCTTGGCTCGTTTCTCAATTGACTCAAGGGCATCAAGCTGGTATTTGGCAGATCCGTCCCAAAGATGAGAGCAGTACTCCATACACGATCGAACTTGCGCTTAACTTGACTATGGATTTAAGAGAAAAATATGACGATACTAAGTATCTTAAATATCACACAGTTCCCAAAAATTTATCTTTTCCCCCGCAAGAACACCCAAACATAATTCTTCATAGCAACTATGTGTACACAAACTACATAAAATACCAGTTAATTTTTCCCTATACCTGCCTCCTAAGAGAAATAAATCTCCCTGATTTACGACCACTGGTATTTACTGGCAACTGTTTGCTGCGTCTGGTTTATGGCAACACTAAACAATGGCAATAATAACGCCAATCGTTAATTGTGACAGGTCTCTGTTTTATTGAGCTTCTAGGGGCTGCGAAGTTCACATTGTTTTCCCATGTATGTTTTCTGATTTTTATATCTATACTTAATATATAAAGCTGAAGAGTTTGTTTGCTTGAACGCGCTAATCTCAGGAACTACTGGTCCGATTTGAAAAATTCTTTCAGAGTTAGATAGCCCATTTATCGAGGAAGGCTATAGGCTATACATCATCACACTAAGACCAATAGGAGTGGAGCAGTAATGAAAATTGTGACGCAGACGAAGTTGCGCGGGTCAGCTAGTATATAGAAATACTAGCTGACCCGCGCAACTTCGTCTGCGTCACATTTTTATGGTCTGCTCCCTTCGGTCATAGCGTGAATAAATGGGCTATCCAACAGTAAAATATTTTTACAATTCGAACCAGTAGTTCGAAAATAAATAGTTTCGAACACATTCATAGTGCGTACAGCTAAGGAGTGGAATTCCCTGCCAGAGTCTGTGTTTCCAGATATACAACCTGGGAGTCTTTAAGACAAGAGTGAATAGGTTGCTTTTAGGCAAACGTGCTCCATCTTCGACCACATCATCGCTTACCATCAGGTGAGATTGTGGTCAAACGTATGCCTATACATAGTAAAAAAAAAAAAACCAGTAGTTCCTGAGATTAGCGCGTACAACCAAACAAACAAACTCTTCAGCTTTATAATATTAAATATAGGATAGATAATAATGATTCGAGAATGTGGTTTGCTGCGGGTCTAATAAGGCCACTTTAGCAGAATCAGAAAGCAAGTCACGCTACCCGTCACTGTCAAATTTTCCCAATCAACCTTGAACCTAATGCGTTGGCGATAAAGATGAAAATGAAATTTGACAGATTGTTGCGTGATTAATTTTATGATTCTAATATGATTCTCCTAAAGTGGCCTTTTTTAGGGTTCCGAAAAAAAAACGGAACCCTTATAGGATCACTCGGGTGTCTGTCTGTCCGTCTGTCACAGCCAGTTTTCTCCGGATCCACTGGACCGATTCTGTTGAAATTTGGTACACATATGGACTTCTATGACCCAAACACGGACGCGTTTCGTAAAACATTAAAGTTTTAGGATGGGGGTCTCTTTTAGGGTCAAGCTAGAAAATTAAATAAAAAGTTTTTGAACAATATCGTGTGACATATCAAATGAAAGAGCTTACTGTGAGAGTTTTAACTATATTTTTTGTATAATTTTAAAATAAATAGTTTAGAAGTTATTCAAGAAATCAGACGAAAAATGGCCATTCCCCCCCCTTATCTCCGAAACTACTGAGCCTAAAATTTTGAAAAAAAATGGAGATAATAGATCTTTACCTAAAGATAGCAGGAAAACCTATTAGAAGTCTGTAGTGTTAAAGTAACATGTTAAAAAAAATAATTTCGTTCGGAACCTTTTGCACGCGAGTCCGACTCGCACTTGGCCAGTTTTTTGTATGTGCACACAATAAAGTTTCCACTGTACCTACCTATCGCATAGATCTTCGTTTAATGAAAGAAAAATCATGTCCAAGTAGATGGAAATTACAAGTTCAATATGTTGTTTTAATTTTAACATCTTCGAAACCAAACAATTAAAATTAAATAAAAAATTGTAGTTAATGTTTTTTTTTTATTACAAATGCTGTCTTTGCGATTGTGTTGTTTCTTACTTGACGTGTCATATCGTGAAATCCCACCACCTTCACAATTAATCTCTCCTGCAAATTGAAACATAAATTTACTTTTCTTTTGTTGATGATAGATCGTTTGATTTATTCTGTAGCAAACTTAAAGTACTATAATTAACAAATAAACTACAAACTGAAATAATAGCATCAAAAAATTCACCCTCAACGCTGTCAGTTGGTAATGTGCCCAAGAGACTGGCGGCATTGCCACGTTGTATGACATACGGAACTGAAACGTGGTCGCTTACAATGGACCTCATCAGAAGGCTCAAAGTCACTCAAAGGGCAATGGAGAGGGCAATGCTTGGAGTTTCCTTGCGTGATCGAATCAGGAATGATGATATCCGCAAGAAAACCAAGGTTACCGACATAGCCCGAAGGATCGCCAAACTAAAGTGGCAGTGGGCAGGGCACATTGCTCGCAGAACAGATGGTCGATGGGGCCGAAAAGTTCTGGAGTGGCGACTGCGTATCGGAAGACGTAACGTTGGAAGGCCTCCCACAAGGTTGACCGATGACCTGGTGAAGGTCGCGGGTAGCCGATGGATGCGAGACGCACAGGGCCGGTCGTTGTGGCGACGCTTGGTGGAGCCCTATGTCCAGCAGTGGACGTCTTTCGGCTGATATGATGATGATAATGGCAATGCTTAGCCTCGGGCCAAAGTAAAAGTCACGAGAAGTGTCAAATAGCTTTATCGAAATTTCTTTGATAAGGCTGTGAGTACAAGGGCCCCACAATTATATTACTTTTGTTTTATTTAATTAAATCGAACACAAATTATTAATATTATAATCAATGATTGATATTATACCTACGTATACCTACTATTAATTTAAGGGCAAAAAATATGCAACAAGAACTTTCTTCCAAATTATAATTGATAGAAAATAACATTATGATGAAAATATGATAGACTATGGTAGAAGATCGCTGGTCAAAATTTTAACCTAAATGATTGCCAATTAACAGATAGTGACGGCAAAGATGACGAGACAAGTTAGAGTAGGTACATCACTAGGAATTGGACCGCAACAGTAAACAACCATGAAACGTCAAAAGAGTGCAGAAGCTTTGGCACTTGTCTCACCGCCGATGATCAGCGAATTCAGCGAGAAGCGAGTAAAGCTGCAAACTAGAAATGAGTTGGCAAGCAGCAAGAAACGAATGTGTAGTTCCCATAGATTAGTCGCTCGACTATAAGCGAGTGTTCTTGTGCGATTACTCGCACCACTCGCTCCGGCCCATACTTTACGAAGAAATGACCGCTGATGAATGTCTTGGCGTGGGTTCTGATTTCTGACCGCCAAGCGAGCATCGCTGAGCGAGTATCTCCTAGCGAGTTTTGTCTTTGCTTGCTCTTGTCGCTGCGGCAAACTAGTGGTAAGAGAGTTATCGCCGACAGTGTGAACAGCCAGTAATTACTATTTGTATGTATGTGTCTCTTTTACTCATACGAGATATATATCTTTTGTCCGTTTCTTCAGCGAGAAAACAGTCGACAGCTAATCCCTTCGGGATAAGAGATCCTTCGGGAAGCTTCCTCGTCGACGGTGAGACAACTTCCTATAGGTAGACAATTTGCCATTCTATTAGCGCATGCGTTTGAAATAACAAAATATAGGTAAGGGAATGGTCACATGACATTTGTCATACATTTTTGACAATTGCCTTAACATCCCCCCCTCGCGTCGTATTCCTTATTGCTGAGGGTCGTGAGTCCCTTGATGAGTGGTCAATTTCCGCTGTACAATGTCTCTCCACCAGTGTCTGTCCTTGGCATCATGGAGCGCATCATGCAACTTGGTGTTGAGTGTTGAACGAATCTGATCAGACTATCCAATAGGGCTGCGACCTCTAGACCGTCTCAATATAATATCAAGCTTAATAATAAAATTAAAAATAATTCATACATACTTTTTCAATTTGCGCACTCCCCCCAGTAAAAGAGCTGAATTTTCGGCTCAATCTTGGAGACACAGTAGAGCACACAGAAGTTGGCGTACGTCTTATTATTGGTGCCGCATACTGGGCCATGATACGCCGCGCAAACGCACGGCATTTGAACAACTTCGTCTTCATTTAACCTACGAATTTGAGCTGAAGGTTTAGGTAAGGGTATTTGTTTAAACCGACCATAACTTTTCGCTTCCAAGCCATGTTGTGGTCTAGTCAAGGCAGCCAAGAACTGACTCAATACTAAAGACCGGTGTAAACCTGGCAAAGAGAAAACTCCGGCCTAAAATCATGTCAGTCAAAATGTCAGTGAGTCACGTGGTGTGAAGATATAATGCAATCCCATTGTTTAAAATTTCTCCGTTTCTCCATTCCGCTGCCTCGCTACGCTGTAATGGATAGGCATTCTAACAAACATCAGCATTGTGTTTATTAAAATAAAGTCGAAAATACCTTACGTTTAGGATGCTTTTCCAACAAAGATGAGCGAGTTAGCGAGGTGGTACACAAGGAAAAAATGCACCAATGGGATGACGACATTCCAGCCAAGCTTAGCGAAGCTCTGGTGGATAACAGAGCTAAGTTACACAAAAGAACCGGCAAAGTGCGAGTCGGACTCGCATACGAAGGGTTCCGTACGTACCTTTAACCGGAAAAACACGTTTCTTGTTGTGCCATTTAAATTTTAATAATTTTTGGCAGAGTTGCAATAGAATACACAATCTGAGAAAATTTAAATTGTCTACTTATTACGGTTCGCGAGATACAGCCTGCAGACAGACAAATGGATGGACGGACGGACAGCGAGATGGAGAGATGCGGCGAAGGAATGCGTGCGAGGGAGGCATGTGTGTGCCTGGGCACAGCTATCGGTACGCATCCTGTCACCGTCCAACTACCTTGCATATTGCTCGTATCTGGTGGAAAAACACCCTTGTACTGTTTGAACTGTCTCATAGGCTAATGGATTTTTTTTTTCATCATTGTTTCCACCACAGCAAGATTAAAACTAGTTTGCCAGAACAAACCGCGCTTAAGGGTGCCTTCCACCAGAGCTGTGCTATGCAGCTATGCTGCGAGAATGCAAAAGCTAAGCTACGAAACTATGTGACCGTTTCCACTAAAGCTAAGCTATGTAGCTAGCTATGTAGCTGTGCTATGAAAATGTGCCGCCGCACGGTAGCTGTGCGAGGAAGATGCGCAGCTCGAGCTATGCGACGAATCGACAATAGGGAAGGCATGCACTGCTCTACACATAGTTACACAACTCGCGACCATCCAAAGCTCGCATCCCTTGCTTGCATCCATAGCACGCATCCTTCCATATAAAAAACGTAGCTTAGTTAAATCAGTTTCCACCAGTGCTATGCTATGTGAACCAATGAATATGATGGGTGAATATCAAACGCATCCATAGCAACGTTGTATAGCCCTTTTGACCTTTTTGGCCTCGCACAGACTAATTTATTATTGATTAAGTAATACACTACTTTTAGTTTTTAATTAATTTTACATCTGTTTGTTTTGTGCGAGTCTCAAATAAACATTTTTCTTTCTTTTTCTTTCTTTCTTTCATACATCTGTGGTGGAAAAACAGCCTTACTGTGTTTTGCTTTGACAGGACTGTGGCAGCCGTTATAGAGATAATTATTTTGCACTATCATTATATTGGAACATTGATATATAAAAAACCCAAGATACACACTCAGCATCTCAAAAACGTCCGCAAAAAATAAGCGCAATATGTATAAAAACCCAAGATACACACTCAGCGTCTCAAAAACGACCGCAAAAAATAAGCTTAATATGTATAAAAACCCAAGATACACACTCAGCATCTCAAAAACGTCCGTAAAAAATAAGCTTAATATGTATAAAAACCCAAGATACACACTCAGCATCTCAAAAACGTCCGTAAAAATAAGCGCAATATGTATAAAAACCCAAGATACACACTCAGCATCTCAAAAACGTCCGCAAAAAATAAGCGCAGTATGTATAATTATGCGCAAGTTTGAAACAGTCTCGCATCGGTCGCCATATTGCACTGCTTTGTAAAAACAACTTTAAGCGATCCGTGTAAGGCTGAATTTGCAAAAAAAAATTGCGCATCACTCGCCATACTGAACTGCTTTGTAAAAACAACTTTAGGCGATCCGTGTAAGGTTGAATTTGCAAAAAAAAATGTTTATAGTATAACTCCCACAACTCCCACATGATACTTGATACAAGTCATTTTTTGACGACAGTTTCGAGTGTTGCATTTGTTCGAGACTGTGCATCTTGAGTTTTTTTATATATCAATGTATTAGAATCATATTTTCATTAAAAAAAAATGTGATTATAAAGATGAAACAGAAATACCATTGTCGGTTTAGTGGTTCCCGGACTGGTGTTCGTTTCATTGTTTGTCGGCAATCAGTTCTTGAGCCCGACCGGAAAGGACACATATCTACTTCTGCTTCTGGTCCTGGACTTTCAGTTGTACTGTATTTTAATAGAAAAGTTCATTAGGAGTCGTCGTTACACATATTTCAACATGCTTACTACAATAGTGGCTTTTACCTCACCGCTTTTAGGCATTTTGTGTAGTGTATTTCGCAAAAATGCAGGAAGGTGCCCTGCCCAATCCCCATTATCAAATTGATTATTATATCAGGCTGGGCAACTTCCACGGCGATCGAGAGCGGTGCACTAAGAATAATTCCGATAGCTATTTTTCATATTTTTTTTGTTTATGATTTTTTTTCTGACTGAATAAGTGTGTCGGAAGTTTGTCCACTTGCATCAAAATTTACTTATTTGTAACCCATTAACAGGATGTTAGACCGCCGTATTAAAACGTCCTATTCTTAAAATGACCTACTTGTATTAGCAGAACGTTCGCAAAAAAAATACTATCGGTTTTTCGTCATGACTCATTGATTAGTTTATTTTAAAATTCAAACGAAAAGGAGATAATATTAAACCTCTGGTGTGGACACAATTTGTGTCGACAGTATTATACAATCTCATTTTCCAAGTACAGAGGCTTACGGAGACTGTGGTGGAAGCAGGAGGTCGGAGAAGAGCTAAAATCTAGAGCGGCAAAAACTCATGTTTCGTTTTTGACGGGTTGGAGCGAACACTGACAAGAGTCAGAACTCTCTCTTGCTTTTATTAGTCGGTATTAGTGGAGATTCTCTAGAGCAAACGAGGCCAGGAGAAGGATGTAGAATCCGGTAAGATCCGCATTATTTTTCCTTTATGCCTTGCCCTCCCTAAACACCAAATTATTAAAAATTTCAGAATTACGGTCAAGAGACCAGCATCTTACTAAATCACACATGCTTCTCCCGAGCACTATTGCTCACGCAAATCTCCACTCAGGCCGCCCAATCAAGGCAAAGAATAGATGGAAGCTCTGTTCCTCGTTATACTTCTCTCCAGCCGGTCAATAAAGGCGAGCTGGAGACGAGGAACAAGACCTCTCCCAAAATCGGATCGGTGGGGTCACTACTGCTCAACGGTTCGCCATAAATCAAAGTTCGCTATCATCCAGAAAATTACCTTAACCTCTGTAAAGAATATAATTTTCTTTCTCTAGCCAACCGCCGCAAGATTTCTGATTTTTGTTCTGTTGTTGAAACTTTTTAATAATCGCATAAACTGCTCCGATATTTTGTCACAATTTTATTTCATCACCCCCAGGAAGTCTAAACGATTTAATCCACCTTTACGTGTGTCACTTGCCTCAACAAACTATAGGCAAAACGTATACCTCGAGCGTGCAAGCATACATTTAAACAAGCTTTGTAAACAGCACGATTTAGATTCGTTCACTAGTGTGTCCTCAGCTAGGAAGTGCTTAACCCGAGACTTTTTCATGTAAGTGTTAATCTTTATTATTATAGTGATTGTTATGCAGTGCGTGCAACATTGTAGTATAAGTATTAGTTACTCAGTATCTTGGTGTGAATGTCCATAGAATTTACTTCTTATTTCTGTATTTTATAAGTGGAGACTTGTAATTGGCTGACAGTCTTATGCACTGATCCCGACCTGTTTGTTTTAGCTGTAAGTCTTTCATAACGCTTAAATAAATATATGAAAATAAATAAAACTGCTGTGTCTCTCTTAATCCAGCTCTTAAACTTTGGCATTTTGGCACAGCAAAATTCCCCTGCTTATACCTAGGATTCTTTAGGGCGCGTTTTTAGCGCAGCGTGCTACGGTGACGATGTGATCGGACTTGTTAGACGCAGATTTATTTATTTTATTTTGGAGAGTAATACATCTCTAAATTTGATGTAAGAAAAGCAATTAACGAAACATCTTATTATTTATTTTTTCTGGGGCCATTTTTTTGTGTATTTTAATGCTAAGATCTCAATAGAGGTGCATTTAATGCTAGGCAGCACTTGGTCCAGATCCTGGCAACGCCCTTTAAAATCTTATCTTCCATGTGTGGTATGACTGGACTATTCCCATTCTCTTGTTTTGAGAACGTTATGCGAATGAGGACAATTTTCGATTATGACGATTTGCTAGTAGAACCTTTTGAGAATATGACGTTTTGTACGTTAGTAACTACCTCTCTATTATGAAGCAATTTAATAACTACCAAATAGAATTAAAAATAAACACAGTTAAAAGTTTTAAGCACACTTTTCTACAGAGAGCAACGTCATCAATAAAGATCTAATTTAAAATATTCACACTAGGCATAGTTCGAGTGTGTAGTTTAGGGTCCACACGATACAGACTTTTGTCTGCACAGACTTTGAACTCTGAATTTAAAAATCTATCACACTAATATTTGTCTGTACAGACTTTGTTGCACAGACAAAATTCTATAGAAGTTTGTGGGAGTCAGCATCGTGTGAACGGTCCATAAGTCTGTCCACTATCATACTAAGTCTTTGTACATTCTGTCTCCAGCACATTCCCCGAAGTGTTTCAACCTCACACTGCTATCCTTGTCCTGGGCGCACAGCAAGCTACACTCATTCGAGTAAGTGATGCCGTCACTGCCGCATACTGGATAATATTTTCCGCTGCATTTACATTCGTATTCTGATTTGCAGACTCCTGAATACTTTACAGTAATATAGAGCCCAAGTTTGGACGCCCGGCACTCTAAGTAGCATTCGTTTATATACGTATTTCCATCAGAGCCACAAGTAGGATCGTAGGAGGATTCGTGCGACATCGTGCACCCACACGTCCTGTGCAGGTCTGTTAAAGTGGTGCAATAATGGATTCTGTGGTCTATAGGTCTACGCGTAGTTGTTTGCGACCGCGCAGTCGTAAGCAACAGGGATGCACCGATGATTATACCTGTTACAAAATAAATTAAATAGAATCTTAGTTTTCAGAAGGACTATTCTGACTAAGAGAACTAGTAAAGGCGCAGACCCACCGCGGCGCACGGAGAGTCATATATGTGTTAAGCTTTGCTTTGCAAGTATGTGATATACATAGTGTCCAACTGAAACCCACGGAAACGGTACACATCAATTGACTTCATTGGTACATACGTGTGTCTTGCTCGAATGTGGCGCCCACATACTCGTAGCTCAACGCCATGCACGCTGTGCATGCGTCGATTATATGCAATTGTATCGCTACAGTTGTACATAGTTGTGGCCACACTGCAGTGCTACACACTCACAAGTTGTGACTGTGTAGTACTGCAGTGGAAACGTAAACTTACGTAGTAAACAAATGAAATGAATCCACGCAGCTAAAATGCGCCGCGTGCCCATGTACAGCATGCGCCGCGGTGGCTCTGCGTCCTTTTCACGTAATTTTGAAACGATAACAACTTTCTTGCACTGCTCATGCTGGTCTGCGAAGGCTTATGAATAGTCATAAGCCTTCATTCATATAGCGCATTTTACCTTATGCCAACCGAATATAAACCTTCGTGCTTTAAATAGGGCTTGAAATTACGATACCAGTTGGTAACCCCACTGACCCTGCTACTCTGCTCTGCAGTTTTCAGGAAATTAAAAATTACTAGCCACGGCTTTTCTCGGTTATATATGAAAGGGTAAGATATTTTATGTTAAAAGATCTTGAGATTATCTTCCACATACCTACACAAACTCAAAAAAGATTAATAATTCTCTCAGTAATAATTATAATCTACTCACCCAACTTCAAAACCATTTCTAAGTTGTTGACTCCTTGAACCATAGTGAAACCGAAAGATTATAAAATTAAAGTCTTTAAAACCCTTATCAATTGCAAATTAATGTAACTTTCACGGGATTAATTTTTTCACGCTAGTGTTTAATTATTTAATGACAAACTTTTGCTCGCGACTTCGTCCGCAACGCGTGGATTTATAGTTACTCCACGAACTTTGCCCTTCTATCACAACGCTCTTTATTAATTACCCAGCCATTTCTGCTGCTAAGACTACGGAATAAGCGCAACTGTTGGGTCATTCACACCTTTGGGAGTTGATTATTATGAAAAAATCGTTAGATCTGTATCATTATTCTACTTTTAGATTGTTGATACTGATTTCCGAGTAAATTGAAGCAAGCATATTAAAGCCCTAAAAACTTTTCACTTGTGTCCGACCGAAACCAAAGCTTCGGTTTTGATCTCACTTTATCCTAATAGGTACTAGTTGACCCGCGCAACTTCGTCTGCGCCGCTCCTATTGGTCTTAGCGTGCTGATATACAGCTTATAGCCTTCCTCGATAAATGGGCAATCTAACACTGACAGAATTTTTTAAATCGGACCAGTAGTTCCTGAGATTAGCGCGTTCAAGCAAACAAACTAACAAACAAACTCTTCAGCTTTATATATTAGTACAGAAGTATAGATATAAAATTCTTCCGTTACTGATTGAGTGACTGACAGACAACACACAGCTGAATTGTAAATTTTATGTTAAATTTATTTATTTTTATTTTTAGTCACATATAGCGGGTTCGATTCCCGATTCAGACAAGCGATTATTTAAAATAGTTCGTATTGTTTTTAAAATAAAAATGAAGTCTTTCAGTATTTTTTTCTACAGTATTAAAGATACCCTCCATGTGGGTAAGCCTTGAGACGCTATGGAAGATAATTACCTACGCTAGCGTTGTTATTACAAAGCGTCACATGTTATACGTATCGTGGTCGTTAACCAAATATGAGGAATGTAGTTGTAAGGGAACGTGCACGGCAAAGACTGCCATCTAGTGTTGGAAATTCGGAACTTTTCCGTGTAAATACTTGCACGATAAATTACATTGACGCTTCTGTGATGCCACCTAGAGTTTCTGCACGCTCCGTATACTGCTGGAGCTTGAAGTGAACTGTCATTCCCTGCAGTGTGATTCTGTAAACATGTCGAAGTGAAAACTTAGGTGAAGTCAACATGAAGTGAGCTGTGAACAACATGAAATGACAGTTTACCTCGTGCTTACTCCACCTAAGTTTACACGGGAGATGTTTTCAGAATAGACCGGCTGTTGTTTGTATGGTTTCACAGCTCACTATTCATTTCCACTTCACCTAAGTTTACACGGTGCGATGTTATTTGCTGGTCTATTTTTGCCTATTTTTCGGGAATATAAGTGTAAAGCTTTTTAACTTTTTATTTTAATCTTCTCAATTAAAGTGACAAAGCAAAATTTTTTTTCGGCTTCCCAATTTAAGTGACAATGCTAAATTTTCATATTGTTTTTTGCTATGATATTCCAAATAATAACGACATTACAGCGTTTTTTTTTTAATTTATTTCAACATGCGACAGTTCTAAACTTTCCATCCGCTCGATTCCATAGTTAATTCGTTATTGTTAAGATTTCTGTTACCTACGGTTGGTCCGTAGCGGTGGATTATGGTTGATCAATAACCTAACCTGCTCGTCCTTGTCACAAAAGCCTAAGAACTTAACCTTCAACGTAGGATTTAGATCCACTGCACACTTGTAAGTACATATGTTGGTGTATGTGACGCCGTCGCTGCCGCACAACGGACGGCGGATGGGAGGACATTCACACGCTTCGCTTTCCTCCTCCACTTCTTCACAAAATTCATAACTCTCTTCTTGACTGTTGGAATCCGACTCTTCATCTTCTTGAGCCAAAAACATAAACACGTACGCACCCATGAGCAGTAATATGCCTGTTTAAATAAAACAAATTTAATCATAATTATGAAAAAATGCCTAGTTTTGGTCACCGTTGTAAGCTACTAAAGTTATCTTTATTCCGAAAAAAATAAGATGAAATTTTGAAAGGCAATCACTCTAAAGCATTTGATTTCGTAGTGTTTGATTTGTATAGTGGTAATAGTAGTCGTGCTAACCTGTTTAATGTTTCTAAACAAGTGCTTATCTTAGCAGAAAAAAAAATAGAATTATCCAGTAAAAATGAATAAAAAATCTTTCTTACTAACTTTCATCAAGGGGTGTCCCACAAGGCATGATACTAGGTCCTAGATCATAGGTCCCCTTATAAATAAGTAAAAGTATTAATTACGATTACATTTAGACATTGATGTTGAATTGAAGGAGTTCTTTTTTCGCGGTTATTCCATTTATTTCTTAAAATTTTAAACATTTAAATAATTTTACTTGTACTTTACCAAGAGTATATCTCATTTTCCCACCGGTTTCTGGTACTATAAACAGCCAATGTGTTTTAAACAAGGAAATTTTATACGCCATTGCTTATCAGCTCATAATTATGAGAGTATTATATTCTGTGTTGCAGTTAATGGTGACATTAAATATGTATTTTATTGATTTGTTATTGAAAGTACGCCGCGACTATGTGTGACTGTGAATGATTTTATTTTTAATGTCAAAATTTATTGATTATTCTTGTATAAAAAAACAAAATTTCATCATCTTGCATGTTTTTTTTTTTCAATTTTATTACTTTCCAAAAGCAATATTTTTAGCACAGTTTTTAATTTACCAATTAGCCCATAATTTTTAATTTCATTAGGCAGGTCATCAAAGTGTTATGCTCCTTTAAAAATAATATTTCTGTTACCATAGGTTGTTCTGGGCCTCCATAGATGTTGTTGGTGTTTATCAGGTTTTGATACATAATACTATGTATCAACATATAAAAAACATTTATAAATTAGTTACAACCAAGAAATCATAATTCTTAACTGTGGATAACTTTTGTACAAAATTATAAAAAAAACATAACAACAACACACCAACAACAACAACAACAAAAAACAACACCAACATTTTAAACAACACAACAACAACATCAACGTCATCATCAAAATTTTTTTTTGTTTTTCTTAAACTAGTTTGTGTTATAAACTAGCTGCCACACGCGGCTCTGCCCGCGTGAAAATTATCCCAAGGGATCATACTCCCGGGATAAAAAGTATCCTATATCAGCCGTTTCGGCGTAGTTAAGTAACAAACATCCATCCATGCATCCATCTATGTGTATGTGTCAGTCGTATTTTGCAAATAAATAAATATTATTATTATTATCTCCTTTATTCAATAAATATTCCTATAAATTACATTTTTAAATATTTCATTAAAAAATATTAAAAAAAAAACATTTAAAAATATAAAAAATAGTAGCCCACCGGTATCAGGAACAGGGTCTAAGCTACCGGTGGTCAGGGATCCTGAGAGAGGAACCTTCTAACGATTCTTCTAACTTTGGCATTTATAATATTAATTATGATTGCTATTGAGGCCAGTAGGGGGCAGTACGACCGGTCCGGTGGCGAGGAGATATCGTTTTTCACTTGAGAAATAATGATGTGGTAAGCGATATCGATTATAATATAATGTTCTTGAATATAATAAATTATTATTTAATCTCCTAGGGATGAGACTAAAAGGGTTAGTGTTTGGAAATTGGGATTAAGTCGATTTAATGCGTGGATGAAAAAAAAACTTGATTTTTTGCAAACTTGCTAGGGTCGCGTAATTTTATAAAAAGAGTTACTGTGGCCCTGGAACGCAAAGGGCATCAGGAGGAACACGGGTGGGTTTTAGTCATTAAGAGTCTGACACTACAACAACAAGGAATCAGTTTGATGATTTCCAATCTTTAAAAAAAGGCTGTTGGCAAAAAAAAAAAAAAACAGAAAATAACAACCTGATCCTGATTTGGCTTATAAATAAATAAACTAGGTACTAAAAACGCGGTTGAGTTTCAAGTTTGCACCAAATGGGAGTCCAGTTTTGCCTATGTATCAGGCAAATATCTGACGCCTGATATTCTACAGGATCCCTGCAGTGGCATACGGATGTCGACCTGAATCTGTGCTAGAAGAGTCATGTTTGTGCGTATGTATGGTAGTTGTGTGAGGAGTGAATGTCGTTAGTACACCTGCAATAAACTACATTTAATTATTGAATACGGAAGCGTTGAGAGCGCTGAGAGACCAACCAGCGATCATTTCTACCTTTAGTGCAGATCTGAGTGCCAGCTAACATATTATTATGAATTCAGCGCTTTATAGCGCAAGCAGGTTTGCGCAGGAATGTATCTCTTGGCCGGTCGGCGCGAGAGGTGCGAGTAATCGCCCGTCGCACAAGAGCACTCGCTTAGCCGAAGAACAAAACTATCGGAACCACACACTCGCTTCTCGCAACTCGCCAACTCGTATCTAGTTTCTAGCTTTACTCGCATCTCACTGATCGTCGGCGGTGAGACAAGTTCCTAAATGAGTATTCCCATCGTTATGACATTGCCAAGCAAATAAAACTTTTTTTTTAAGTTAAGTAATTTCTTTCGTATTTCCCTCAACAAACGGGCATAAAAGTCAATAAATTGTACCGCATATATTTACATAATAACGTCACAATATATTTGTATTGACATGTGATAATACAAATATCGAGGGATATGACGCGGGCTTTCACAACGCAATATTACTTCCTCACAATACAGTTGAGTTTGTGAAGGAAAATACTCGTACATAGGTTTTTGTCGCTCTGACTAAATTACAGACATTTTTCTATATTTATTTTTTGCCGGTCTTCACGTGGTTAGAGCGAATGCTGAGTCTAGCCTGAAGAATTAGCAGACTAAAATGGTAGTAGGTAGTAGTAGGCAGTGTACAATGTTCACTGAACGCATCGCTGATGAGGTCAAAAGGTACTGTGGTGCAAGATCTACGTCTAGAATTGGACATGACGTGGTGATAAACTAGTTGTCCAGTTTGGCTAGGACATTGCAGGCTTGAATCACCTGATTGTCTGATAAAAAGATGATTCCGTGATTTGGAAGGCACGTATAAGCCGGTGGTCCCGGCCGCCAAATGGCGGTCGTTAAATAAACCATGTCAGAGGCTCTTGAGGCGGTTTAGAAACTCTGACACTAGGGTGTGTGGGGTCGTTAGAACTTACTGCCTACACGATAAGAAAAAAAAGAGGAGAACATTCCGTGTCCTGATAGTCAATTATTCGGAGTCGTGTGTTAAATAGGGTTCCGGAAAAAAAAACGGAACCCTTATAGGATCACGTTTTTTTAACAATATTGTGTGACATAACAAATGAAAGGGCTTACTGTGAGGGTTTTAATTATATTTTTTTTTTTCATAATTTTAAAATAAATGGTTTTGAAGTTATTCAAGAAATGAGACGAAAAATGACCATTCCCCTTATCTCCGTAACTACTGAGCCCAAAAATTTTGAAAAAATGGAGATAATAGATCTTTACCTAAAGATTACAGGAAAGCCTATAAAAAGTCTATAGTGTTAAAATAACATGTTAAGAAAATTAAATTCGTTCGGAACCCTTTGCACGCGAGTCCGACTCGCACTTGGCCAGTTTTTTTTTTGTCTCACGTCGGGAAAGTCCACCAAGATTAATCTTTTTAAACAATTTGCAACTTAGGTTGTTAAACTGACATCTAACAAATGCAGTTCCGGCATGGGACAGCAGAGGAGATGAGATTTTGCGGCGTCTATTTGGATCTCGGAGAGGAGATTTTTTTATGCGAAATCCCGCTCTTTTTGGGAGTGGAAGGGAAACCCCGACTTTGAGTTCCAGGGCCGCGGTAACTCTCTCGAACAATTCCGCAACCCTGACAGGAGCAGGAGGAACACACTTGGTTGACCTTTTCGGATCCATCTGAGCACACAGAGCTGTCGCATTGCAAGGACTTTAGATTCACACAAACACATACATTTATTAAACTTATATTAAATTTATACAAAAAAAAAATACGGCTGAAGTGACCCACATTGAAAGTATTTCATCTTTCTTACATTAAAATCCTACCCGTATTAGCTTCTATTGTCCGTGTATCCCACAAACCCTAAGATTAATATCATGCGGATAATTCCATTGTATGTTTACGCAATCATACGTCATGGATAGAAACGTGAAATCCTTCGGGAAAATTGTAGCCTTTTGAGCAAAAGGGAAATGGTAACGTATTCTGAAAACGTATGTTATGATGACGTAGGTTTTGACCACCGTAACGCCACCTGCCGACCATACGTTAGTGACGAAATGACTGAAAAGCCTGGTTTTGAGTGTTTTAATATTTTGAAGTACACTACCTAATAACGTACGTGCAATATTGCCATAGGTACGAGAAGTTTGTACTTACATGAGTACTGTCGGCCTATATAAGTGAAGTACCTACATACATAGAGTAGCGTTTTGTGACATAAAAAAAAATCGGCAAGTTTTGATTAAAATCTGCCAATTCTATTTTACGTCAAAAACTGTTCTCTGAATTTGTTTCGGTGTTTGAGACAGTCAACTGAATCTAGTACAATTAAAATTTTATTGATAAAACGGATGACGAGTGATGAAATTTGAATTTAAACTTACAAAATAAATGATAATACTAAAGCTATAGTACATATACTGTCTAAATTTAACCTAAATTCATTGAATTTCTTGAATTACCTATTTACTTATTTCACCACCAATAAAGTTCTTATTATTTTCAGGGGGGAGCAAGCGCGCTACGCGGCTGACGGTGGCGACTGCGATCGGCATCTGGCTGCTGGCAGCGTTGTTCGCCACGCCGGCGTATGTCGGCTCATACGTGCGCGCGTTCGTCGTCAACCCCACTACACAGGTAACCCCACTACATTACCACGACCTAGAACGAACTACTCATAATTATAACTCACTCGCCCGCGGTTAAGTTGAATTTTCGCTAAGACGAGCTTATAACCGTCTCCAGGGTGCTATCTAAGACATACAATCACGCTAAGACGAAGCCATGCTCGCTGACAACCCCGAATGTGGAATTTTGACGTTTCGATGATGACCACGTTTGCGCTCCGTAGGTGAGGGTGGGGAGGATGCACATATCCATGAGTTTCCTTTTAAGGGAAGTGGAAGTTCTCCTTACATTAAAAATGCCTGGAATGAAACCTTCCAGGCGTTTTCGGTGCGTCGAGCAACTTCTTTTTTGCTAAATTGATTAAAGTGCTTACCTTTGCCTCGCACGAGTATTGCCAGCTGGTCATCTGCAGCCTTGAAGCGCTGAAAACCAACAAACATGTTGTCAAACCACACTTGCTTTTAATGTGATTGGCAAAAAAGCAGTTCAAATTTTAAACTGCAGAACCTATGCCCGTGACTGTTTATTTTCCGTTCCCGTAGGAATTTCGGGAAATCTTAGTTCTCTTAGTGCTCCCCTACACTCTCCAAGGAACCTACATACCAAATTTGAATAGATCTGGAGTCAACTGTAGCCACATCCCAACGTTCTGTTCTTGTGATTCTAACGAGCTAGAGTGACCTTGTATAAAATGAACATAATCCTACCATGCACTTCTCAATTCCTGCGACGAAGGTTCCTTTAGTATCGACCTTTTCTTAAGTTAACGCCTCTATAGTTTATAGAACGTGTTACAAAATAAACGCAATACCTATGAAGAGGTCATTTTACTCATCGTTATGAACAACTTTTACTGTGGGACCAACTCCGACATCGCGAAAAAAAAGATCAGCTGATCAGTACATTTTGTCGAGTTATGCGCACAGAAATGCTTGGGGGCAGTCGATTTTTTTTTTCGCGATTTTTGTATTGGCCCCATAGAAAAAAAATATATAATAATGAGTACAATGACCCCTTAAGATATATTGCGTTTATACGTTGTATATCATTGAGAAAAGATATAAGGCTGACCATAGCCAAAGTCTGTAGTAAGTAGGTACGAAGGAAATAAATCTCGTAGCTCATGATAAGCTACCATACAACCTGTAACAGAATAAACGCAATACTTCTTAAGGTTTCGTTGAACTCATCATTATGAACAACTTTCACTATGGGACCAACACTGAAGTCGTGAAAAAAAATCGACTCCCCCGTACATTTATGTGCGCGTAACTCGACAAAATGTACTGAACAGCTGATTTTTTTTCGCGTATTCGTAATTGGTCCCATAGTAAAAGTTGTTCATAATGATGAGTACAATGACCCCTTAAGAAGTAACGCGTTGTTGTTTTTCTGTTACACGTTGTATTTTACACTCTGCCAATCAAACAGTGTTAACGATCAAAGTTGATATAATATACAAACTTTTCCATAGAGATATAGTAATAAATTATGAATCGTCGGATTTAAATAGTTTTGTGAAGCCGTCCAATCCCAGTTAGGGTTACTTTGGGTTTCAAATTGGGTTATAACTCGAGTATCAACACTTCACTGCGAGTGATTAGAAAACCATTACGATTCTGTGTCCTCATAGTTTTATAGTAACTATTTGGAACGTGTCCGTCCATTAACACAACGAGTATTTGCATATTTTTCAATCCCAGTATTTGATTTGATAGGTTTATCAAACTACATGTCAGACATGGGACTTGATAAATCTTCCTCTATGTAATTGGAAGCTGTGTTTTTTGTGTTACTACTAACATTGTTTTTAAGTTTTTTTTTTTTGGTAATAATAAAACGATGGGCCTTCGACGCATGAAAATAAACGATTTTTTTTTATTTGTCTGTCGTTCAATCTGTTGCTATGGAAACTAAAATTTCGTTCGATTTTTGTTCGACACCGCTGAATTTAGTCATTGGCATTGATATATGTATAAAAAACCCAAGATGCACAGTCTCGAACAAATTTTAATGCAACACTCGAAACTGTCGTCAAAAACTGACATGTATCAAGTGTCACGTGTGAGTTGTGTGCAGTTGTACTATAAACATTTTTTTTTTTTGCAAATTCAACCTTACACGGATCGCTTAAAGTTGTTTTTACAAAGCAGTTCAGTATGGCGAGCGATGCGCATTTTTTTTTTGCAAATTCAACCTTACAAGGATCGTTTAAAGTTGTTTTTACAAAGCAGTGCAGTATGGCGTTTTTGAGATGCTGAGTGTGTATCTTGGGTTTTTTATATATCAATGGTCATTGGTCACTTTTTCGTAGATATTCATGTTTAAATTATACCGCTTCTATAGTTTTTAGGGTTCCGAACAAAAAATGGAACCCTTACAGGATCACTCGGGTGTCTGTCTGTCTGTCCGTCTGTCACAGTCAGTTTTCTCCGGATCCACTGGACCGATTCTATTTAAATTTGGTACAAATATGGACTTCTGTGATCCAAACACGAACGCGTTACGTAAATCATTATTTTTTTAGTATGGTTGTCACTTTTGGGGGTCAAACTAGAGAATTGCAAAAAAGTTTTTTGAAAAATACTGTGTGATATATCAAATGAAAAATCTTACTGTAAGGGTTTTAATTACATTTTTTCCATAATTTAAAAATAAATGGTTTTGAAATTATTCAGGAAGTTAGACGAAAAATGACTATTCCCCCCTTATCTCCGAAACTACTGAGCCTAAAACTTTGAAAAAAATAGATATAATAGATCTTTACCTATAGATTACAGGAAAACAAGAATAAGAAGTCTGTACTGTAAAAATAACATGTTAAAAAATGAAAATGGTTCAAAACCCTTTGCACGCGAGTCGGACTCGCACTTGGCCAGTTTTTAACGATCTTCGGCCCTCTGAAGGCTGATTCTGGTACAAAGCGTTCAAATACATATTGCGATGTCATCCCAACGACAACAAATGTAAAAAATCAAGATGTAAGGAAATTAGAACTGTTTCGACAGTCTGCGACAGGCGTTTGCCTTGTGACCTGGTGGTCGTGAGTTCGATTTCAACGGGCAGCATACTTTGTAAAGTTGTTTTCTAGTGTGGCTAGGACATTGCAGGCTTGAATCGCCTGATTGTCTGATAAAAAGATGATTCCGTGCTTTGGATGGCACGTATAAGCCAGTGGTCTCGGCCGCCAAATGGCGGTCGTTAAATAAACCATGTCAGAGGCCCTTGATGCAGTTTAGAAACTCTGATACTAGGGTGTGTGGGGTCGTTAGACCTTACTGCCCACGCGATAAGAAGAAGTCTGCGACTGCGATATAAATGCGACTGCTCCTAAAAAATACTAAATCGCGCCTATGGTTGCTTTTTGCATCTCTTATAAATATTTCGAACCCAGGATCGAGATTCAACTTTTCCATAAGGTAGTTACCCAAAAAGATAACATCGCATTACAATAATGTGTTTTTGATCCATTTCATTCACATATTTTACATCAAAAGATCACATTATTTTGAAAAGGTTTGATCGTAATATGATACATTATTATCATAGATTCTGTGATCTTATACCTTATACTAATATATAATTAATACTTTAATACTATTATATAAAGCTGAAGAGTTTTTTTGTTTGCTTGAACGCGCTAATCTCAGGAGCTGCTGGTTCGATTTGAAAAACTATTTCAGTGTTAGACAGCCCATTTATCGAGGAAGACTTATATATCATCACGCTTAGACCAATAGGAGCGGAGCAGTTGCGCAGGTCAGCTAGTTTTTACATAAAAGTTTTGAAAATGTAACACGTTAAGTTCCAAAGAAATGCTCCATAAAAAAAACAATAATGGTGCAAAAAATATTAAAAAGTAATTGTAAAATTGTGAATCAAACGGGAACAGAAAATAACTCTGTGTCTGTGTTTCCGTACGCTTACAAACCTAATCTCTTTAAAGTCAGAGTGAACAGGCTCCTTCTGGATAAGCTCGCTCCATCGTAGACTTTGTCATCTCTGACCTAGACTAGAGTCAAGAGCAAATCCATCTCAAATAAAAAAAAATTGGTTGATAATAAACGGCGGAGATAACGTTTACATCTAAAATAAATATCAGTCGAATAAAGAAACGAATTTTGTATTATATACCATAGAAAATCTCCAGAGAAAACGCTGTCGCCTTTACGAAATTAGCCTGTTGGTACTTTTCAACCGACTGCGACAGAACCCAAAAGCAGGGAAATCTTTTATCTGAGAAACCGTGCCTGCCCACATCAATTTGTTAATCAATCATCTCGGGTGCGAGTTCCCAAACTCTTGCCAGCCAGTATTAGTAGGGTAGCACGGAAACGCTACTCATCGGGAATAAAAGGCAACTCACATGGGAAATTAAGGAACATCCGAAGGGAATTATGACATGCTTACACAAAGAAAATATTATATTTGTTTCTGGAGCGGTAAGAATAGATCTCTAGACTCTATGGTGTGCATTTTATTTAAGTAAGAACTATACGAGATACGCTAGCTAGGTATGTTATTTTCAGGGCTCCGTAGTTTTCCAAAAAATGGCAACTGAAGCCTTCATCGTTTATGTTTCTGTTCGTCCGTTTATCACACTGTCACTTCTTTATAGGTTGTTTCAAATCGGAATACTTTTTTTAAGCTGATAAATTAATAAGCATTGGAAAGGGTTTAGATAAAATGTACAGCGAAAAATAATTCATGATATTAATAAATTCAAACAGTAGCTCTCGCTGTGGCTCTGCCGCGTCGAAATCGAAAAGTATACGAATGCAATAAAACAAGATATAAGGCTTTTGTTTTCGGCCGGGTGTAAAATAATGGCTTCAGAAATGTACCAACCAACCACCAATAAAGAAATACCTGCCAAATTGGATAAATGCTCACCAAAACCTTACCTAACCTAACTAATTTGGTGAACATTTATCCATTTTGGCAAGCAAAAAAAAATATTTTGGTGAGCATTTAAATTGCAGCCAAAATGAATATGCAGACTGATTTGACATCTAGGGACAAATAGGTATAAAAATATGTCCAGCAGCGGACGTCTTCCGTCTGATATGATACAATTAAATAAATTTGAATTGAATTATGAGTGTTGTCAAAAACTTTGAAGCGTCATTTATGCTAATCACTAACTAATAATTTATATACTTCTTGTCCCATTTTACATAATTGGTCTATATGACATGTTTGTTCCATTTTTTGTTTTATTTTTCATTTTTTTTTTGACAAAAAATAATTTAATTAATTAGAAAATATTATTTGCATGCCCATGTGACGGTAGAATTTGGAGTACTTATTAAAAATGAAAATCTGTATCAATTACCCATGTTTGCAAATGATTTGATTTATAACCACTAACCGTATTATTTCATGTCTTTTCCAGTTCCTAGTATGTTATCCATATCCAATGGAATGGGGTGAGGGGTACCCCCGTGGCATCGTGCTGATGAGGTTCCTGGTGTACTACTCCTTGCCTCTGGCCGTCATAGCTCTGTTCTACATCCTGATGGCGCGGCACCTGGTCCTTAGCACGCAGAACGTGCCAGGGGAAATGCAGGGGACACAGAGACAGGTAACATATGGCTTTATAGTTCAGTTAGTCTGTGACTATATAATATACCCTTAGGTCAAGAGGGCCATGGCCCTGGGCGGCATAATACGGGGGGCCACGCAAGCTGCCCCTTACCATATGTTTTTGTTGAGATAAGCACTATTCCCTCTCCTAGAGAGGAGGCCTGAGTCCCAACAGTGGGAACATTATAAGGCCGCCTATGCTATGCTATGCTAAGCACTATTATGCTATTATAGCCTTCCGCCTGAACCCCATTATCGATTATATGTATTCAACTTTTATTTCTGTATTTATATATGGAAATAAAAGTTACACTCGTACTAAAATATTTGGGCTTGCATTGCTCACTCTTGCAACTTCAGCTCTCAATATTTTCCGCTTAAGTTTTCAAAGATAATATAATATCTGTTAAATAAATAAAATAGCCTTTTATTTCTTGCTTAAAAATTACAAAAAAAAAGTAAACATACTGCATGCAATCATTATTATAACAAATTATCATGAATAATATCTTAATACCTGTATGAATGTTAAAAATAAACTGGAACTAATCCGGGACTAAGATTTTCAACTGCTTTGTAACCGTCTTTCATAGTCCAGTCGCACGGTTGGAAATCGGTTACTTCGTTTTGTGTCGATACGTCCTTTCTTTCTTGTGACGGCAGCCATCTTCTTTTTGCTTCGCGAAGTATATATAGTGTAACTTTGAATGGATTGAGGCATGATGTGGTATTTATTCTATGTATGTCATGTTTTCAGATGCGAGCACGAAGAAAGGTTGCTGTTACAGTGTTGGCGTTTGTTCTAGTATTCGCTGCGTGCTTCCTTCCCTCCCACGTTTTTATGATGTGGTTCTATTACTGGTAAGCTCCAACACTCAGAATTATTGGACATCTTAAAATCATTAGTTATTGATAAGGATGTAGACATTCATTGTCTTATAAACCTACACAAAACGGTGTATCATAATCAATGAACGGAGTAGTGCTGTTTTTGATCAATGAACCTGAATGATATTGCACCTAAGAGACCTTTGGGATTCGGTAAGTAGATAGGTACCACTTGTTTGTCTTTACTCTGAGAACTGAATGTAAAATTAAAATCTCACAATCCAATTCAATGATTTAATTATTATTTTTTTTGTAAAAGGAAGAAAATTTTTATATTTAATATCAACAAGTGGATCCCAAAGGTTCCAAGTGCGACGCTATCGGTTGCGGACATGCCCTGGAATTCCTGGGCATATTTTTTTCTGAATGTCGATATATTAAATGAAGTTAAACTATTTAAGACCATGAGCACGCACGACGTCGTGATCAAACTACTCATTTCCGGTATAAGCTGGTCCCGCGTGGTGCTGTTTGCCATATTACTTACTGGTCCCTGGATTAAGAAGGCATTATCCATTTTTCAGTTATTATAAAATGGATAATGCCTTCTTAATCCCGGGACCGTTAGGTCACTAAATCTCGGGAATAACACTACCTATGCCAATCACTGATCAAAATCTGGTAACTAGTTTTATCCGCGGCTTCGTTCCAGATAACTATTCCCACATGAACTAAATATTTTATAGCACTCAACGGTAGTATAACTTTCTTTCAGTTAATAATTTTTTGTAATCGATTTAATATTTCCAAAGATTACCTTTTACAAACCGCCTACCCCCTTTTTGCCTCTACTACTGTACAAGTGTTTTTTTTTTTCTAATTCCTATACAGGGTGTTCCGGAAGTGCGTGGTTATATTTAAGGGTGATGTTATGTAGCTGATATATAAAAAACATCACCATAATATACTTCATTATCATAATAGACTTCTGGAACACCCTTTATATAACGCTCATCTCTGATAGGTACCTCTTCTACAAAAGGTTCTCGGCTCCGTAACAGCCGCGCCTTCTGCTCGGGCTTCTACTCCGCTCTACCATGACAAAGTTGTCCACTTGCATTAAAACGTACTGTTGCCTTTTCACAACATAAGTTTAAGAGTTTAGCAATATGATTGTGGCAAACGTTAGAACTTCACTACTATGGTAGACGCCATACAAATGTGCAATAACGGTAATTGACCTACAACCATTTATTGACTTTTTTAATATCAAAAACAGAAATGAAGACATAAAGCTGTGCTGAATCGACTTCTATCGTGATCCTTTACGTTCTCTTGTAATGAAAAAAACACTACAAAGTATAAAACAACTTGAATTTCGGAAGTCGGTGTTTTTGGTTATTTCGTTTTTTGACACCGACTTCTGAAATTCAAGTTATTTTATATTTTGTAGTGTTTTGTTTTTGGAAGTCGGTTATATTTTAAAAATAAGGTTATTTTCAAGCTATAGTAAGCGCCAGATAAACTAACTTATTTTTTATGTTTTTTGTAAAAAAGTTCACAGCGTACCGGCGTGATGTTATGTTATGAACTGGGGCCTATTTAATAAAACATACTTAGTGCTTTCGTAAAGGTCTCGTCAATACGAATGAAATAAGGCCAAATACTTGGTAGTTCCTACATACCGATGTGGAGTTCCCTTGACTCTCTGTCGTGTCCATCATCAGGTCTGATTCAAACCTTCATTGTATTGTAGTATCACCCGATATACACACGAATATC
This sequence comes from Lacanobia wlatinum, assembly GCA_947578705.1. Taxonomy (NCBI): domain Eukaryota; kingdom Metazoa; phylum Arthropoda; class Insecta; order Lepidoptera; family Noctuidae; genus Lacanobia; species Lacanobia wlatinum. The sequence continues at coordinate 5,962,069 of OX388044.1, read as the reverse complement.
AAGTTTTTGCCAGATGCGTGTCTACAATTTTCGAGAGTTGCCCTCGATTTCTCAGGGTTTCCATCATCAGATCCTGACGTGGTGGCAATGGGACCATCTCGGTAGCATACCTTTTCATATAAAAATTATTCATCGAAATCGATTCATAAACGACGAAGTTTTCCGCGAACACAAATTAAAAAAAAATACGCGGTCGGATTGAGAACCTTTCCTCAGCCTTTTTTTGAAGTCGGTTAAAAACTGGTCCCCACCACCAACAATCTTAGGCGTCGCCTTTCGGTTTTGTCGTTCTAATGAACGCGACGATAGTGTTGGTCGCTTTTTAATAAGACGGCAGCTTATGCTCGCAATGAAGTATATTTTGCACTCGTGCGGAAAAGAGCGGCGTTAATTCCCCACAGAAACCCGACCGAAAAAAAATTCATTCGATCCATTTCTTACAACAATTTGTTACTAAATATTATGTTCACAGGATTTATTACTTTTTCCGAACTAGTGTGAACAAAAAACGTGGTTTTATTCACGTGAGCCTTTTTCACCATAGTCTCTCGGTTGCAAAGCGTTCAGAGGAGAAATTTCAGTTGGATATGTCCGTAATATATGGCATTCCTACATAGTTACTAAGGGTCGCCCAAGTAGTCACGTAATGTAGTAGAAAGCTCACGTGTATACCTGCACGGTTCGAAACAGAGACGGTCACGTGACCAATAGCCGTAATATTGCGCGCGACGTGACGAATGACGTCATAGAGCACTCAAGGTATTAAATGAATTGAACGTATTGTCCTAACGCTAAAGTTGGGAACCGTATTGAGGACAAAAAGTATGTAATACGTTCATTGATATATAAAAACCCAAGATACACACTCAGCATCTCAAAAACGTCCGCAAAAAATAAGAAAATAAGCGCAATATGTATAATTATGCGCAAGTTTGAAACAGTCTCGCATCGCCCGCCATATTGCACTGCTTTGTAAAAACAACTTTAAGCGATCCGTGTAAGGTTGAATTTGCAAAAAAAAATAGTTTATGGTATAACTACACACAACTCCCACATGACACTTGATACATGTCAGTTTTTGACGACCGTTTCGAGTGTTGCATTTGTTCGAGACTGTGCATCTTGGGTTTTTTTATATATCAATAAATACGTTTCTTGTTTACTTATATGGTGTACATAATAAAGAGTATTCTATTCTATTCTTGATTTAATATCAAATCTGGACCATATAAAGCTCGTGAAGCTCGTGCCTGTGGTCAGACAAACTTGGAAATTAGTCTGAATACTCTTTGTCATATACATCAATTAGTTGCTTACCTGTTATTATACGTTTTATATTTTAAATACTAATGTAACTATAAACACCTAAAATAAAAACACCTAACTCAAACATCCTCAAAATTCGTTTGGATCACTGGCAGTGAGCCCAAAAAACTGGCAGCATTGCTACACTGTATGGCAATGCTTGTCCTCTGTTCGAGCTAAAAGCCAGCCCCTGGATTATGCAAAGTATCAACTTACTTACCTATTTCGGTATTTGCGAATATTCAACCCTTAAAAATTAAAATGTTTGTATGGAAAATAATAACTATGTTTGAGGTTATATTGTTCACTTTCTCTTTAGCAAAGTCGCGGATAGAAACTAGTATAGAATAAATGACATCGTCACGAAGTAATGTAACTAAGTATTCTTTATTTTCGCAGCCCAACAGCACAAGAAGATTACAACGGATGGTGGCACGCTCTGCGGATCATCGGCTTCTGCCTGTCGTTCCTGAACAGCTGCGTCAATCCTATAGCCCTGTACTGCACAAGCGGCATCTTCAGGAAACACTTTAACAGGTATTTAAAAAAAAAAGAAACCTTACGCTACACTATGAATTTCTCCTGTTTCGTGGGTGCGATTAAAAATACAAACATTATAAACTCACATACACAAACAGCCAGACCCGGAACACCTATCTTTCTTCTACTTATTTTCGAATCGATGGTGACCCTTACATATTTAGTACCTTTAGGTGGCCACGTCTACAGAGGCATCAGTGGCATTCATTAGATCCTCAATGGTGCTGGTGGAAAGGCACCTAGGACACTCCAACAAGTGGTGCATATTTTGGACTGGGAACTCACACTGTAGGCCATACTTGCTCCTTGCGAGCATTCGGTCCCGCAACACGCAGCACAGCAGTCAATCGCTCAACCACTGCGCCAACCGTGCCGGCAAATAAAACTATACAATGTGTAGCAAAATAAATGCAATATCTGAAGAGGACACGATTTACAGAGGTAAACAGACAGCATGTCAAGTCCCGCAAACCTCCATTGCAAAGGAAGGATTTTCCAACCAGACGGGTGTTGTATCTGGTGGACAACTACCCAATGGTTGTTGCCAGGCTGTAGTAAATGTTCAAATCGCACAAATTTAAAACACACCAAAGTCCTCCTGACCGATTTCGGCCATGGCATCTAATCTCAACGAAGGCTTTATTAATTTACTAGTTGACCCGCGCGACTTCGTCTGCTCCGCTCCTATTGGTCTTAGCGTCATGATATATAGCCTATAGCCATCCTCGATAAATGGGCTATCTAACACTGAAAGAATTATTCAAATCGAACATGTAGTTCCTGAGATTAGCGCGTTCAAGCAAACAAACTCTTCAGCTTTATATATTACTAGCTGACCCGCGCAACTTCGCCTGCGTCACAATTTTCATTACTGCTCCGCTCCTATTTGTCTTAGCGTGATGATATATAGCCTATAGCCTTCCTCGATAAATGGGCTATCTACCACTGAAAGAATTTTTCAAATCGGACCAGTAGTTCCTGAGATTAGCGCGTTCAAGCAAACAAACAAACAAACTCTTCAGCTTTATATATTAGTATAGATATTTTGCATGTAACAATTTTACATTAATGTTATATTATTATGTACCTAAAATTCTACACAATGTATTATTTGAAATAAATGAAATGACTAAACATCGGCGCGGGAGATATTATAGTGCACTACTGTGTCTGCTAAAACGGATGCACTTCCTCTTTCATTTCTCTCATTATCCATTGGGACGGCAGTCCATCACGACCGGAGAGATATCTGGTGCAGCATCAACTCACGGAGGTGTCACCCCTCCAACTCACGACTTCAAGCATTAATTGTATATATGTGTTTCCCAAAAAAAATACCTATAATTACCGCGTTACGAACGCAATATTCTGCGGATTTATCAAAACATAATGTGGAAGTTTATGTCCGTTCCTAATTTAACAAAGGACCTACTCAAGTATGATATAAATAATAAGGGAATGCTTGAAAACCCTAATTAGCCCTATTGTTTTTAAACCAAAATCGCCCCCAGTCCGTTTCCTAGTTTTAGTTGGAAAGAAAAACGTCGCAACATACATGTACAGGATTTTCTAAAACACTCAAAGGAGTTTGGCGCCCGATTTTGAAGAAAACTAAAACTGCATCATTGGATTTTCGAAAATCGGTATTCCGAGCCAGGAATCGGACCGACCGATTTTGAGAAAAAAAAGCAGCCTGTATTTACACCATCCGAAAGTATCGCTGCTATTCGAATTCTGTGTCGAAGTAATAACACATGGCAAATTAAAGGAAATCGCACATTTTCAACTCATTTATAAAATTATATAAGGGGCTATATGACGTCCACTGCTGGACATAGGCCTCCTCCAAGCGTCGCCACAACGACCGGTCCGGTGCGTCTCGCATCCATCGGCTACCCGCGACCTTCACCAGGTCATCGGTCCACCTTGTGGGAGGCCTTCCAACGTTACGTCTTCCGGTACGCGGTCGCCACTCCAGAACTTTTCGGCCCCATCGACCATCTGTTCTGCGAGCAATGTACCCTGCCCACTGCCACTTTAGTTAGGCGATCCTTCGGGCTATGTCGGTAACCTTGGTTCTCTTGCGGATATCATCATTCCAGATTCGATCACGCAAGGAAACTCCAAGCATTGCCCTCTCCATTGCCCTTTGAATGACTTTGAGCCTTCTGATGAGGCCCATTGTAAGCGTCCACGTTTTAGTTCCGTATGTCATCACTGGCAACACGCACTGATCACAGACTTTCGTCTCGAGACACTGTGGTAAGTGGGACGAGAAGATACTGCGCAACTTCCCGAACGCTGCCCAGCCGAGTCGGAATCGACGGTTGACCTCTTTCTCGAAGTTGGCCCTACCTAACTGGACCGTTTGTCCTAGTAGTCCTTGTTATAATTACACCAACCTTAACTTTGTAATAATAGCTTCATAATTTTGTCTCCGTTTCCAGGTACCTCTTATGTCGAAGCAGTTCTACGCACGGGCCGCGGGGTTCACTCTCCTTGTCCACGTCAAGAAGACTACACTCTAGCAGGAAAACAAACATCAGTATGGTGCCTAGAACGTAAGTGTTCTCGATCAATTTATTATCAACTAGTGGACGTCACGCGGTTTTTCCCGCGTAATTCCCGTTCCCGTGGGATAATATAGCCTATGTTACTCCCTGGTAATGTAGCTATCCAATGCTAAAAGAATTTGTCAAATCGGTCCAGCAGTGTCGGAGCCTATTCAATTCAAACAAACAAAGAAACAAATCTTTCTTCTTTATAATATTATTACTGTAGATGAGACGCAAACAAACAGTAGGTAGCAGGTCTAAAAAGACCACTTTAGTGGAATCATATTAGGATTATTATATTGACCACACAACAATCTGTCGAATTTCATTTTCATCTTTATCGCTAAAGCATTAGATTCAAAGTTGTTTGGGAAAATTTGACAGTTTCGGGTAGCCTGATATGCTAGCTGATTCTACTAAATTGGCCTTTTTTATACCCGCAGGACTCCAGGACTTACACAGGTCCTGGAGTCTTGCGGGTATAAATGGAGATGGAAAAATAAACAAGCATTCCCTTTCGACTAAGGGACTTGCCAGAGAATGGGCAGCAGCGTTCTCTGTAAAACTCAACACCGTACACTGCGATCGCCAACTCGCCTGCCAAGCGTGGCGATAATGGCAAACCCCCCCAATGACAAGCACAACCAAAAAATGGCCCCTAGTGCCCGGCAGCCCGTCTACCCTTGACTCCGGTAGCGGTCAAGGTCACGGCGAGGCAAGGGGTGCGAAGAATCCCCGGAGTGGACCCGTGAAGGTCGCGGGTAGCCGATGGATGCGAAACGCACAGGACCGGTCGTTGTGGCGACGCTTGGGGGAGGCCTATGTCCAGCAGTGGGCGTCTTTCGGCTGATATGATGATGATGATGATTCCCTCTTACTCTTCCCAAGGAACCTACTTACCAAATTTCGGCTTTCTACGACCGGAAGTTTCGGCTATGCGTTGTCTGTAATCACGAATCAATAAGAATAAAAGTTTTATGTATATTGTTTTTTTTTTTACAGGACCAGCGTTGGACGCGAGAGCAGCATCAGGTTGCTGAACAACGGCTCTTCAAAGCTCTGAGGCAGGAGTCGTGGCCACAGGTCCACGGCTAACAACAACCAAGAGCGGTCCAAAGAGAACTATAGCAAATCGTTTGTCTATAAAACTGACTGTTTAGCGCCTTTTCCCAAGTGTTGTGAGAATGAAAACGGAGTGAAGCTTCTAGAAACTAATTTTGATGGCAAGGATGCTAGCAGCACTGAAAGCTTCTTCCTGCCTGTAGACAATTTCCGATCCTGTTAACCTATTTCGTAAAGGTGGTTAGACCTAAGAGATATAAAGGAAAGAGAAAAACCGGCTAAGTGCGAGTCGTACTCGCACATGAAGGATTCCGTACCATCGTATTTTTATTATTTGTTGTTATAGCGGCAACAGAACAACAACACACTGTGAAAATTTCAACTGTCTACCTATTCATGAGATATAGCCCGCTGACAGACAGACGAACGGACGGACGGACTGTGGAGGCTTAGTAATAGGGTACCGTTGGTTACCTTTTGGCTACGGAACCCTAAAAAGTAGAATCTGTTAGTTTGGTTGTGAAAGATGCGTTTGCGCATGCAGATGTGAAGAACCGCCATAGATTCTATCTATTCTATCAATATCACCGTGTTTTAGATGGAGTAAGCACGAAGTGATCCGCCGGTCTATCCTGTTATTATCCCACCATGTGAACTTAGGCGGAGTGAGCATGAAGTGAACTGTCATTCCATCTTATTTGCATAGATTGACAGCACACTTCACCTAAATTAACACGCTGAGATGTACACAGAATCGCACTGCTGAATACGAGGCGAAGTCGCTGAGTAGTGACTTGTCGTACGGCAGCAGGTCATTCTGATATAACGTTTTGCAATACTTCGATATTTTTTCCTTTACATCTCACAGTGCTTTCCAATTCTGTGAAAACTGAAACTTGTCTAATATGCTCTCTTACTGAAAATACGAGTATATAAACACATACTTACATAGGTTCCTACTCATCATCTGCCTTCTAAGCCTTTTCTACATAGTTATTATACATCATAGTCTTCCCGCTCTAATCCTAGAGTGTACTACGTGAGCTCGACAAATGGATGTGCGATTAACGCTTATGCGACAAAACTGTACTGCGACTCACCATAGTTCGAATGCACGCTTGTGCGACACACTGAAGATCGAGATTTTTTCATTTCTGGGTGGTTTAAAAAAAAAACCCCGAAGGCTAAGGCGGGAGCTCCGCTCCGCTACGCTCCCGCCTTAGCCTTCTAACCTAACTTATCCGAGTCGGGGTACTCAAAGTCGGGGTGTTGTCAATCTTCAGTGTGTCGCACAAGCGTGCATTCGAACTATGTTGAGTCGCAGTACAGTTTTATCGCTTAAGCGTTAATCGCACATTCATTTGTCGAGCTCACGTAGTACACTTCTAATCCTATATCACATGCAGTTGGCACAACATTTTTCTTTTTCTACCATTCTGTCAACCTTCACGCTATCACTGAATTCTTTTTCTTCCGTACCACTCCTCACAAAATACATCTAAATAATTAATAATAATCATTTAATTTTTGTCACACACACAAGTTATTACACATTTAAGCAATTCACACAATCAAAAATAAAATATTCATCGAATGCAACGGAAGTTGTCATGGACCCCAAACTAGGCACAGCCTGTATCTTGGTTGCCCATAAGAGGGGCATTGAAATATCGTGCGCCTGGGAAAAAAATATAGCAACAAATGTTTCACCTTGTATTGTCACTTGAATTCAGAAAGGCGTTGAATGGTTTGAAATAACATGGAGCGTGACGCAGAGTATTAGATGAACGTAACTTGAGACAAGGGTAGGAAGATGATGCTGATAACGTTTTTATGTTGCAAAATCAAATGGAAACATTTTTAGTAAAACTGCAATACAGCGGACAATATTAATTTTAAAAGCAATTGTTTTATATTTAGAACGGCATTATTTTGCACAAAATTATCACATAATATTATCTGTATATAATAAACATACAGTTACAATTGTTTATATTAGCAACTACTTATTATTAATTACTGATAAGTATCTGGACGATACCTATGTATATTATTGTAAATAATAATGTCAGATTTAAATAAACTAACCTGGTATCAAATACCAATAATTCTGTTGGCATTTTGATAACAAGTTAGTTTATTATTGTATGTTACAAATATGAAAATATTGTTGACCAATCAATGTTGTTCATTTTACTGTTTAGCCAGCCTATCCCCATAATTTTGTTCCCAGTGGCTCCAAACCAAATCGCGTCAGGTCAACAAAATACAAATTGCTAAAATTAATGTTATAATTTCGTGGTAAATAGTTTCGGTATATAGGCAGTCACAAATCCACCTTATGCTAAGTATATATATATATCCCTATAGTAGAATTGAAAAAAATAATCTTACAACGCACTTTCTTTCATCACACATTGATTTTATGTCACACAATATGAAGTTAAAGAATTCTTCTTCTTATCGTGTGGGCAGTAAGGTCTAACGACCCCATACACCCTAGTGTCAGAGTTTCTAAACCGCCTCAAGGGCCTCTGACATGGTTTATTTGACGACCGCCATTTGTCGGCCGGGACCACCGGCTTATACGTGCCTTCCGAAGTATGGAATCATCTTTTTATCAGACAAACAGGTGATCCAAGCCTGCAATGTCCAAGCCAAACTGGAAACAACTTCACAAAGTATGTTTCCCGTGGGAATCGAACCCACGACCACCGGGTCACAAGGCAAACGCCTAAACCACTCGACCACGGAGGCAGTTAAAGAATTAAAAATAACAGTGTTCTGTTTTTGTGCAATTAACTTTGAAATTTTGGAGTTCTTGGGAATCAATGTATGGAGAGAAATTGTTTGTAGAACAATAGATTTGGAGCTCCTGGGAATAAGCCTTTTAGCCTGCTGGTCTAACACTATTATCTTAATTTTATGTGGGTTCGCTAAAATTTCGTTAAAATGAGATTTATTCGTTTTTAACCGACTTCCAAAACTGTGGTTTTTTTTTATGTATGTACACCGATTACTCCGAGGTTTTTGATCCGATTTCTGTGATTCTTTTTTAGTTCGATGCGGTATGCCATTTGGTCCGTTAAAATTGTTTTAGTGTGGCTCTGTAGTTTTTATTTTATGAGCATTTTTGCTTTGTCCAAGTATCACCTCTTAAAAGTGAAAAATTAAAAACGTTTTAATTTTGGTTTTAAAAAACAAAGAAACAAAACCAAAAACACCTACTTCCGAAATTAAGGTTATTTTATACTTTGTAGTGTTTTATTTGGAAGTCGGTTATATTTTTTTGTAAATAGTTTCTTTTATTAGCTTAGTATTTTTGATGAAGTGGTTTTTAAGTTCAGTTGTTGGTAACTCGCTCTAACCCTCAAAATGCAAATGACAGCTAGCATTGCAAGGCTTACGAAACAAATCTGTGAAGATTATAACATGCAGGATACTTGCCACTTGACAACTTGCGCAACAAAAGTTTTAATAACAACTTTAAAAAACAAACCACAATACAGTCTCTGAAAACTTTATTATTTCCATTTTAATCATTTCATTCTCAGAAACTGGTGTCACACATACCTAACTGTATTTTTTTCTAGTCATTACTTGCCACTCTTTGATACTAATGTTTGTACATAACATACATATATGTGAAAGGTTTAATATAAAATAATAAATTATAGTTTTTAATATATCTGTTTTATTTACCCCTACTACAAAATACATGATGATGATCACCTATGTAAGTAAAAAACGGGACCCTTATAGGGTCACTCGGGTGTCAGTCAGTCGAAAACAGAATAATATGCCTTTCTTATATATTTTATTTCATTTTAAAATTCCAAGTTACCGAAGTTTTCGTGCGTCGTAAAAATTACAACCGAAGTTATCGTTGTTCGAATTGGCCCGAAAAAAGAAACGGCAACTCCATAGGTAGTAGCAACCAATACTATATATAAACTACACATATACGAGGGACGATTGGCAAGTTCGCTGCCTCAAATACACGTCATGAATAAACGTCGTGGCAAAAAAACGTTATGGCACTTAAGAAAACGGCCACAACACGTTGTGGAAATGAAAAAATGCCATGTAGCGTTCTGAGCCCTAACTGATGCAACCACAACGCGAAAAAAGGTCAGACTTAAGTGAACTTAGGGCAACCCGACACGGATTGGTTAGGTTCGAATGGGATGATGGGTGCTAGAGTGAGCGAGCGAAGCGAGCGAAATGTTCCTATGTTTTTGCATCAGTTCGGACTCAGACCGCGTCATGGCATTTCTTCAATTCCACAACGCGTTGTGGCCGTTTTCTTAAGTGCCACGATGCAAAATTCACAATGTGGAAATTGGAACAAATTACAAAGAGCGGTGAGAACTGTTTTGTCGCGCAATGAGCGTTTTTGGTATTTGGGTTTAACATCTATCTGACGACCTGTCTTGTGTGAAGTTTCAGTTTAGTGTTCAAAATCTCAATCGTTGGAGTTGTTTGAACCACAACAATTTTTAGACATTTTAGGGTTCCGAACATCCGTAAATAACGTAACCCTTATAGGATCACTCGGATGTCTGTCTGTCTGTCTGTCACAGCCAGTTTTCTCTGGATTTACTGGACCGATTCTATTGCAATTTACGTATATCATATAAATCTTTGGAGGTATGCGGTACAGAGAGTAAAGTCCTGCAAACCTCCATTGAAAATAGGAAGATCCTCCGATCAGGCGGCTGTTGTGCCTGGCGGGCAACTGCTGATAGTTGATATTCGGGCTGATGTATATGTTCAAATCGCGCGGTAAACTCTGCTTGCACGATGCAGGATTTCAATGTATTTCAAAACGCTGCTAGGTGGGCAAATGGCGTCGCGGTTCTTTTTGTTCCGATGTAGATTTGCTACGTTGGTTTTTTCTTGTGGCGGCATTGATGCTGCTACAAATTCATACATATACCATGGATTTATATGACCCAAACACGTACGTGTAACATAAATACATATTTTTTTTTAGTATGGGGGTCACTTTTGGGGGTCAAACTAGAAAATTAAAACAAAAGTTTTTCAAACTGTATCGTGTGACATATCAAATAAAGGATTTACTGTGAGGGCTTTAGTTTTATTTTTAAATAGTTTCAAAATAAACAGTTTAGAAGTTATTCAAGATATTAGAACAAAAATAACCATTTTGAAAAAATGCAGACAATGAGGGGTAGAATATCGGAAAATCCTTTCTTATCGGATGGCTACGTCATACGGCGGTTGATAACCCGACCCACATCGTGCAGGTCATCAGCACGAACTAGGAGTCACCCTCGAGGATCGTGACATTGTCAGCGACTAGCTCGACGGGAGCAAAAGAGTCTCGCCCGCGCGCCATTATCGTGCGACTGGCGCGACGTAATTGTATGCTTAGTGCGAGTTTTTTTACGTATCGAGCGCGTAAACGTTTACGCAAATTTGTATGGCGCTGGGTAAGCGCCACCTAGCGTCATGCGTGAGAATTAAGTTTTGCGAGTGTGAGTTTTAAAATTTACGTCGTCGATCGTGACAATCGAGTGCAGCTCGAAAGTGAGGACCGTTTCGAGCACATTGATAAACGTTTGCATGTATAACGCGAGTGTAAGTTACAATTTTGTCAGTTTTGACAGCTCGAATAGGTGATCGCAGTCACTTGCGAGCACGTAAAGTTGTCACAAAAGATTTTGTGGTGAGAGCGTCGTAAGACTGGTGAAATAACAAAGTAATTTAATTTAATTTCAAATAGTGAATAGAATTATAATGGCATCTCGTATGTATTTCGCTTGGAGGATGTTTGAGACCGCGAGAGTACAAGATGAGCGTAATTTAACGTCCATTGAACGTGCAAAAGCACGGCAGTCGAGCAATCCGCTAAGAGACCTTCCGGAGGCTGAATTTAAGAGAAGATATAGGCTTCCTAAGGCAGCCGTCAGATTTTTGTGCCAAGAGCTGAAGCAGCTGGCTGGTTTAAAGTCTTCTCAACGGGTATCCTTGGAAGATAAGGTTATGTATCAGTACTTTTGAAAATTTTGAAACACTTGCTGCCCCCTGGCACAATGACCTTACTTTCTATGTTTATTATTTTAGGTCCTTACAGCCCTGTTTTTTTATGAAACTGGGTCTTACCAGCGCCCAGTGGGAGTTGCTAAAAACGTCTCACAAAAAATGTGCAGTGTCTACATTGAAGAGGTGACCAAAGTTCTGACACATAAGAACATACTAAGAAAATATATTGGGTTTCCTAATACTTCAATTACCAGGCAAACAATTAGTCAAAGGTAAGATCTATTGACTGTAAATAATTATTATACATTTCATTTTAATATGAAATGCATATTAAGTATGTTGCTTGTTTCAGGTTTTATGATAAATATGGAATACCCGGAGTAATTGGGTGTATTGATTGTAGCCATTTTAGGATATTTGGCCCACCAAAAGATGAAGAACATCTGTATTATTGCCGCAAGCACTATCATTCAATAAATGTTCAAATGGTAAATATTAATTTAAATAGATATCGTTACAAATGATTTATTCTTACCTTCTTTAAGATTTATTTTCCTTAACTGTATTTTTATTTTACAGATATGTGATGACCAATATAGAATTTTAAATGTAAATGCCAAATTTGGAGGTGCAAATCACGATTCTTTTATATGGGAGAATAGTGACATCAACCACTATATGCAGTCCTTGCACCAGAACGGGGAGATAGTGTGGCTTTTAGGTAAGCTCTATTCAAAAAAAATAAAATTGTTTTAATAACATTGTGCATTAGGCTAAAATAAATAAACTAATTCATTGATCCTCATTATAGGAGACTCTGGTTATCCACAAAGACCATGGCTGATGACTCCGATTTTAGACGCTGCTCCAAACACGTTGCAAGCCAATTACAACCATAAGCATGTGGCAGCCAGAGTCGTCATAGAAAATACATTTGGGCGGTTGAAGAATCGATGGCGATGTATAAACAAAGATAGAGTGCTCCACTATAAGCCACTGAAATGTGCAAGAATTATCCAAGCCTGCTGCATTTTACATAATATTGGCATCGATCTTAATGTTGTAGAAGAAGAAGAAATCACTGGTATGAATTATATAATAATTCGAAAAAGTAATCAATGACACAAATGAGTATTGAATATTAAATTATTTTTGTTTTTAGTATTGGAACAAGTTATCAATGAGCCCATTCCCACAGAGAGAGTTGTAGGTGCTTTAACGTCTGACCTAATCAGAGGAAGGGTTCTAAGGGAACAATTAGTTAGAAGACTTGCACACTTTTAATTTTAAAACATTTATTAATCATGTTTATGATATTAAGCATATGTTGTTGCACATTTTAGTTTAAGTTAGTTTTGTTTTATTTTTGTACATCTGTATAGAAAAAAAATAGAATTGTTTTTTATTTTACCACCTTTATTTTGTAGACTTGTAAAAATTATAATATTTTTATTCTATTTAACTATTAGATATTTGTATCTTGCTGATGGTGGTGACACATTAGATCCTCAGATCCCTAAAATGGTTGAGATCTTTTTACTCTTTTTTATTTTCTTAAATTTGATTTATATATAAGATAAGGCATTGTAATAGTGACTGATTGGTTTAGAATAAATTATAAAACAATTGTATAACAATATAATCTTGTTTTCCTTACTAAAATTAGACAGAAGGCTTGCCCAATTATGTTAGGTTGAGTTTCCTATCGAACTTGATGTTGCTGAATACCTATGGTACTTTTATGTGGACCAACTGCCTGTGTGCATTACACACTGCATAATAAGTAAAATTAATAATACTAGAAGTTTAGAATATGTAAGAATAAATACCTAGTGAGCTCATTGTAAAATTAAGCTAAGCTACATAAATATATAATAGAGGAACATTAAAATAACAAATACTAAGGTTGCAATACTTTTATTAACATAATTCTTGAAGTTATGATTCAAACCAAGAACTTTATTTTGATATTTTTTACAACACTTGATGTATTAGATAACTATTTACACAATATAATAATTAATTTATAATAACAAGTTAATAAAATACTCTTTATTATGTAAGTACACCATATAAGTTACAGGAAAGACAGACATGAGAAACACAAATAACATCTCCACAAACATAACACCTCCTTTAGTTAAGCAGGATATAATCAGTAATTTTGGTTCTAATCATTTGGTAGGTTTAACTTACGACTATTTTGCAACATAAGATGAGTGAATACCAGTATAAGTCCGAAATTACGATCATGACAATTCACAGAGGAGTTTGGACTTCATCATAGTTTCAGCATTAAAGTAACATAAACAGTTATCTAGGACAACACTCCAATCTGTACAATGCAAGTGGAATAACATCATAAATCACTCAAGCAACACAATTCCACAAAAAAAAATTAAAGTGACTCCATAGTGCACTCAAACATAATGAATAGCCCTCTTGGACTAAATGTAAACGTTTTTTATATCCCTTTCTTATGAAACAAACATTGGAAACACTTACAAGTTTTTTCTATCACGAGTAGAATATGCAAGATAAGCGCGATTCTGTGTCGCCTTGTCACTGAGTGTATAATAAAGCTATTCTAAATAAAATAATAATAATACCAGCCTGGAACTGTCCTACGGCTGGGCAAAGGCCTTTATTATATATCTCTCTATTAACAGGAACCTAGCTGATAAATACTGTAAAAATGAATTTTTGAAACTAATCTTTACAATATTTATCAGCTAGTTTTTCTAATACATTCACAATTCTTCCACCTATTGCTTGCCAGTCCCTCTGAGCCTGTACCTCCAATTCCCTTATCCGATTCTGCTCTCTTCTCAATTCGACATTGTCCCTGTGCTGCTGTTCTTTGAAATTTCTCCAAAACGAATCAGCTTGGAGAAAGTGTTGAGTTGCCTGCTCAGTGTGTGCTGGCCTCGCTCGTCTACGAGGTGAACCTCGAGTTCTCCTTGCTCGTCGAGGAGTGGTTTGCACAGATGGAGCAATCCCGTGCTCAACTCGAACTTGAGTTGACGGTCTAGTTGGGGAGAGCAAGCCCGTCTCTATAAAAATAAAATAAAAGTAATTAGATAAATTATCTCAATAATAATTGTTGTGAAAAGGCTTGTAAAGTTCTTCTTTAGAGTTCTCTCTCAAGTTAATCTTACCTTCCACTTGTGATTCCACTAACGTATGTGATGCTGCTGTGGTTGGTCTTGCTTCAGGTGGTGAATGTGCTGGGGCAATCGACAATCCTGATGGCCCAGGCTCATGCCAATTCGGTTGAGAACCTAAAATATAAAAAGGGGTTTCTGCTGATGCCACAACAACAAACAACAACACAAATAAGTAACAAATATACTTCTTTTTAAGTTAACTATTCATATTTGTGTATGTTATCACTGCTTGGTTATGAATTTCATGTTTATCTAGTAAAAATGGTGTTTATCTTACTTTCAACTTCTTGCTCCACAAACATAAGAGGCGGAGAAGATATAGCCCGCAAGAGTGATGGTGATTCGGCTGACGACGCAATATTAGTCTCAGCTTGGTTCTAAGAATCTGAAGCAGAAAATATTATTATTTATTTATATATTATTACTTATGTATGTTTTATTAGAAACCATGTTACCAATTTATTAAGAACATGGTTCCAAGCAACTTACATTCTTCAAACTGATGGAGAGTTAGTATACCTGATTCATTTTCATCGTTAGCACTGGGCTGAATATGAACTTCCTGTAAGAGAATACAATAATAATTTAAAAAACACCAATAATTGCAGGTACCGCTATGTAATACAGGTATAAGAATTTAAAATATACCTGTGACAACCCAGCTTCTTCCACTGCTAAACCAGTAGCTACCTGGAAACCCATCAAATTTAGAACTCTCTGCTCTAAATCTGATAATTTGGCAAACACTGCGGGCCCGCCACCAGTACCACTAGCTCCTCGATGCAAACGTGCAGCTTTCTTTTTGGTGTTATTTTTGAAATCAAAAATAAAGCCAAAACTCCAAGCCTTAAACCATACAAAGAAGCCAACACTTTATTCTCCACCGCCACACCCAGTTGCCCAAAATGGGTAAGCAACCTAACCTTAACCTTAGACTAACCTTCTTCCATTTCTCAGTGGTTTTAGTGTCACCAGCACCATCACTGTTCAATAATGCAGTCAATTCCTCCCATTTCTGTAAGCTCGTTATCCTACCTCGGGCATTAGTGGATAATTTGCTTAGATCTCCATGCCTAAAAAGTACCAAACAGTTTTACAAAGTTCACTGATTGGATCAAGTTCACTACACACCAAATTATATAAATTACACTTACTGCTCCATATATGTCACCAGCATTTCAAATTGCGACGGGCTAGTCTTCATTTTTATATAACAAGAATTTAAAACTTTATGCAAAACACAACTTAACTTTTGTAAACACAAACAAACGTCTAAGCTTCGTCGTATAACCACCACTATTTGAATAGGCAGTCGCTTCTAATAAGAACACAAATTATGAATGTCAATTTATTTTGGCCGGTTACTATCGTTGGCTCGATTGTTTGATTCATTCGTTCACCGATCCTCACTTTTCAGTTGTGAGCTAACGCGAAACGAATGATTAGAAATAAAGTATCTCACACTCGCAAGTTAATGATAGTCGATGCGTTTGACGTAAACTCGATTTACGCCATCGGGACGTTACTCAAATTTTAGTATGCCACTCGCACTAAGCATAGCTCGCGAGCACATGGGTGCGGCGAGGAGCGAAGACATGCCTGGCCCGGCGCGGCGGTTTTATGTCAACAAGCGCCTCACGAAGACAAACCGCCAGTTGTTTCGGAAGACACGGGACGCTGCTGGCCTCTGCGACTGAAGGTTCGTGTGGACCAAGCGGGGCCGCATTCTCGCCAGAAGAAAGCCAGAAGACTCAACCTACAGAATTCGCTCCGAAGAAGACATCACTCGCGTGTTCGGTCCTGCCAATGATACAGTCTCATTATTACTTTATGATAATTTTAATTTTACTTTTCTGTGTTCGTGTTGATTTTTGTTACTGGGGAAGATATGCGTCGCTGCTGTTTTCATTGGTCGTGTAACCATAGCTCAGCATCAGGGGTGTATAGAAAGTTTTTAACTGTATATCCGAAGAGCACCGCATTTGCGGCGGTGTCCGGATACTCTCTGCGGACCTTGAAAATTCAGGTGAGGGATGTACGTGGAGATGTCGCGCCGGTTCGTACGCTACATACTTATCCTATTTATACATATTGTTTCGCTAATCAAAATAAATATAACTTTTAATTTTTACTAAAGAAATCATCAAAATATTTACAGTAATTCTAACCTATTATAATGACATCCTATTCTTAAAACAATTCGACCCATTGTATCGCACTGCTAAACATAATACCAACCTCCATTTCTACATATACATATTATACATACATAGCATACACAGACACACATACTTAAATAACATAGATGGCAAATACAAATGACTCCAAGTAAATGTATCAAGTTTGGTCTACTGAATGCAGGTTCTCTGGGAACTAATCATGATGAGTTTTTGATAGCCATGAGCAACCACGCTGTGGACATAATGGTTATCAATGAAACATGGCTTCGCAAGGAGGAGGAATACCGGGCACCTAGTATACCAGGTTATAGGCTTAAGCAGATACCGCGACCGATATCTGTTAGAGGTGGGCGCGGTGGAGGGGTTGGTTAAGCACGAATAAAAGTTCACCCCAACCATCCTGATGTTAAACAACTCTGGTTGGGTCTTACGGTAAATAAAAAAAATACTTATTGGTACTGCATACCGTCCACCGTGGTTGGATTTGGAGGTCTTTTTTGAGGGCCTAACTGTCAGTATCAGTGGCCTAGTCACTTTTGATAATTTGATATTGCTAGGTGACCTTAATGTCAATATGTCAGATGTGGGCAGCTCACGAACGAAACAGCTTTTGGATTTTTTTAGCTATCTGAATGTTAAACAGTTAGTCCAGACACCTACACACTTTGTGGGTGACAGCAGCTCACTTATTGATTTAATGTGCTCAGCCGCCACTATCCGTAATGTCGTGGTACATCACAGTAGCGATCTTGGTCATCACTCCTTCATCTCTTGTGAGACTATATTTAAGAAGGATAAGCTTAAGCAAAGACTAATTGTGTATCGCCCGCTCTGAGACATATTGGAGGATCATTTTGACACTGACATAAGAATGATACCATGGTCAAGTGTTGGAGCCATGAACGATGTAAATGTAATGGTTCAAACATTTAATACGTTTATTATACAGGTCTTCGATCTTCATGCTCCTATTAAAGAAAAGACGTTTAAAAATCGCCCTACACCATGGATAACTGACAATATTCGCCTTATGTTAAAACTTAAGGATGAAGCCAGGGAGGCATCTCGTAAATCAAGAGTGAGAGCATATTATCTGGACCTCAAGCATCTAGACGCCAAGGCACTCAGTACCGAGAAAAGGGCTTATTTAACTAAAAGCATCAATGAGCAAATTAAGGACCCAAAACTGCTGTGGCGTAATTTAAAATCAGATGTGCTTCCAGACCATAAGCAAAGACTGCTGCCTGGTCATTTTGATAATCCAGAAAATATTACGCATCATTTCTGGATGACCCAGGTAGTAGTCTTCCAAATGTTTCACAACTTTCCTACTTTGACTCTCACAAACATAGCCATGCTAAATTCTCCCTTTCAACAACCAATCTGGAGTCAGTATTGAAAATTATTAGGAGTTTAGGGTCTAATGCACAGGGTGTGGACGGGATAAATCTTGACATGATATCACTAACACTGCCTCAAACTCTGCAAGCTATCACAGACATTATCAACCAGTCTATCCTTACAAGCACATTCCCTGAAATCTGGCGATGCGTGGTTGTGCGCCCTATTCCTAAAAATAATAACCCGGTTAACACGAAGGATCTGAGGCCAATTAGTATTCTACCCTGCCTATCAAAGATCCTGGAACGTGTAATATACTCGCAGGTTATTGAATACTTGGAAAGTAATGGCATTCTCTCAGACCTTCAGTCTGGTTTTCGAAAGGGAAGGGTACTGCGACAGCTCTAGCTGACGTTGTGGGAAATATCCTTGAGGCACGTGACAGGGGTGAGGGAACCATTCTAGCCCTACTGGATTTTTCCCGGGCTTTTGACGCGATTAATACTACTTTGCTACTGTCAATGTTAGCTTACTACGGCTTTGATAGTAGCGCTGTGTGATTTCGGAGTTATTTGACTGGAAGATCGCAATACGTTGAAATCGGCAGGGAGGATGGCTCCACTTTGTTTTCTTCCCCCCTCCACGTGTCACGAGGAGTGCCACAGGGATCAGTTTTGGGCCCTTTATTGTACATATTACAGTGCTGATATCATAAAATCATTTTTGCACTGCAAGTACCACATGTATGCTGATGATATCCAGTTGTATGTTTCATTTAAGGCTCATGACATATCTTTGGCAGTGAAGAAGATGAATGAAGACTTGCAAAGAGTGGTCTCATGATCATAGGAAAACTTTCTGATTCTGAGCCCTCTTAAATCTAAATTCATAGTGCTAGGCACTAAGCAGCAGATCTCTGCAATAATATCAGCCAAACCAGAAATAATGATCAAGGGAGAGATTATTGACAGAGTGGAGCATGCATGCAACCTTGGGCTGCTAATGGATCCAGAGTTGCACTTTGAAGCCCATATAACCAATGTCCTGAGAAATTGTTTTTACAGGTTGAAGGTTTTATATGGGCTTCGTAAATACCTGAGCCTACCTGTGCGAAAACAACTCGTTGACAGTCTCATACTTTCTAAATTAAAAATTAAACTACTGCGACATTGTGTATGGGCCATGCCTACTCAGCAGAACAGAAAGAGTGATTTAACGAATTCAAATTGCTTGTGTGCGTTTCTGTGTTACTGTGCCACGTGGGAGCCACGTAACTCCTTACATAAATCAGATTGGGTTGCTAAAGATGGCTGCCAGGTGGAAGCTTCATTTAGCTAACTTAATGTTTGGCATAACTACATCCATGAAACCACACTATTTTTATGAGAAGCTAACTTGGAAACAAAGCTACCAAACAACAAACTTCGATCCATGGTTAGTCCGCTGACTGTGCCAAAGCACAAAACTGCTTCTTTCAGGGGGTGCTTCAGGTTTGCAGCCACGCATTGTTGGAATGATCTCCCACCACCAATGAGACGCTTGAAAACATTACAGTGTTTCAAGTACCAATTTAAGAAGTTACTCATGCTTCAACAACTGTCATCTTGAGTTTTCTTTTTTTTGTATTGCTTCACTGTACTGTACCTCGGGGTCACGGCCATCACACTTAGGCTAGGATCTCCAACGGTGCGGTCTATTTAGATCCTAAGGTTCCACTTTCCTTTCCTTTGATTCGTTTTGTTCCTTGTTTCTGTGCTTGGATTTACTTTCTTTGGATGGTATTTATTTACCTCACGCCTGTCATAGCTTAATATATATTTTTTAATTGATCTGACATAAATATACAATAACTACATTGACTTATTTACATTTTTATACATTTTTTATTGATTTGCAATTTAAATTGTTTATGAACTTATGATAGTTTAAACTTATTAGCAGAGGATCCTCGTTAGGTACTACTTAACTTAATAACGGTATTCCCCTTTTGCATGGTTTGGGTACTCATCTGAGCGTGTTTGTCATCTAGGAACATAGTTATTTACGCCCCTCTCACATAATAAATATCAAAATGACACAAATAACACTATCCAACACACAATCTAACAACAATTAATAAATCTCACTTTAAATACTCTTTGATGACGGAAACAATATTAGGTGTATTGCGCAGGTCAAGAACTTTATTGCAAAATAATGTCAAGACGCATTACAACGTTTGGCAGCCATATTGTGGGCGTGCGCATTGCATGGATTTTAGTTTTGGTTGTCTTTGTTGCGCACAGATAACATAGCCATTTTTTGAGTTGTGCGCGCCACTGTTAGTTGGCCACATTCCACCGTCTGCACAACAGTCTGTTGCCATCTCTTCACCGTCTTATCTATACTAATATATAAAGCTGAAGAGTTTGTTTGTTTGTTTGCTTGAACGTGCTAATCTCAGGAAGTACTGGTCCGATTTGAAAACTTCTTTCAGTCTTAGATAGCCCATTTATCGAGGAAGGCTATAGGCTATATAATTATCATTATGCTAAGACCTATAGGAGCGGAGCAGTAATGAAAATTGTGACGCAGACGAAGTTGCGCGGGACAGCTAGTTTATTATATTTTACCCTTATGTATTTATTTTTCTGTTTATTTGTCTCGTTTAAATACTTTTTATGCTGCTCCGATCGACCAACGCCGGCTGTCGCCGA
Organism: Lacanobia wlatinum; assembly: GCA_947578705.1. Classification (NCBI taxonomy): domain Eukaryota; kingdom Metazoa; phylum Arthropoda; class Insecta; order Lepidoptera; family Noctuidae; genus Lacanobia; species Lacanobia wlatinum. The sequence goes on along the minus strand of OX388044.1, from coordinate 5,941,214 downwards.
AAACCAGCGCTGTGGCTCTGTCTCGCACACGAGTCCTAGCATTATGCTGAGCGATGGCCGTTTTGCGCTTATATAATTGTTATAAAATTTTAATTTTGTGTTATTTAATTATTTGTTTTTTTTTGGTATGCGTCATGCTTGGCGCAAATAAACGCTTTTTCTTTATTTTCTTCTCTTTCTTTCATACAAACCCTCCAAGTTTCAGGTCCCAACGATCAGTGGTTTACGCTATGCGTTGATCCGTCAGTCATTCAGGACAAAGCATTTTAAATGTATAGATTTAAGCTAATTAGGGACCTTTTAAATGTATTGTTGTTAGTTAAGCAATTATGTGTATTACTGCGTGCTTTTACTTACTATTCCATATCAAATTTAACTTAAAAGAACTTACAAAAATAAAAAATGAAGCTTTTTATTCCATGTATTTTTTCGATCCATTTATTTGTCAGAATTGCAATTTTATGCACACGTTCATAGCATCAAGTGATAGTAGACTAGACAAGGTATGAGAAAATAAAGTGCCAAAGCGGTATCAAACGCTACTTAGCAGGAAATTAATTTAGTTTGATCCGCTCCATACAAAAAAACAACAAAACACCACTCAAAGTTTAAAGTTTAGAAAAAAATCATCAGAGCAATTATTATTGAAATTGAGGAGTTCTATCCATCCGCATAAAAATAAAAGTGAAAAACCAAAGTTGATCTCCATGTCACTAAAATCAGTTTCGATCCCACTGTACGGCGGTGGACTGTGAGCTTGCAACTCGCGGACGACGCGTAGTTGGCGCGCTGGTGACTAGCCGTAGCCTAAATTCGAGGCGACGCGACGCCGTGCTGCAGCTGTGCCGTTGCGGTGCCGTTATAATGTCCCATCACCTAAAGGTCACGGGACACACGCCTAAAGGCGTACACGTGAGCTCACACCAACAAAGACCAATATGGGGCCAAGTTTTCAATTAAACTATCACACCAAAATAGATAAATTGTAGACTCTCTGATTAGTCGCCATTTTATGTCAGTCAACAATTTCTTGAAATGACTTCGAGAGATTCAGTTGACAATTTATCGACTGTTTACAATCTCACAAGATATTTTTTGTAGTCTTACGTATTTTGTATTTATTCGGTGGCTTATCCATATCTCCCGTAGATATTCGTTGGTAAAACAGCATGATTTTAGTTTTCTGGAGATTAATATCTCAATTATTATTGTCAAGCCACTTAATTAAAGTAATAAGTAATTTTATTATTAATGTGATTTACGTAATATTATTCTTTATTCATACATGAAACAATTAATGTGCAATCATCTGCAAATAATACCATTGGATATTGAGGTGAGTGGTGTATGACGTGGCATGTCATTTATATAAAATAGAAATAATAAAGGTCCGAGCACACTTCCCTGCGGGACACCATATTTTATTTCTTTATACTTTATTAGATATCGATATGAGTAAGATGGATAAGTATGCAATAAAACAAAACATAAACCGAATTACAAAATTTATTTCAAAACTAACCGTATAAGTTAAACCTTAAAGTAATGCCTAACTTTATGTCTTTGGGACCGGTAAGTCACATGTGGTAGTGAGTACAAACATCCCACCAGAAAAAATGTGGAACAATAATTGTCAACAGTAAACTAATAAATGACATACGGTCTGCATACGGACACTTAGATACATATTTTCTTAAACTTTTCCAAGAATAAAATAGCATGATGGTAGGCAGATACAATTAAACACCAATATTGAAGGATCACTGTACTTAACAAATAAGCTAACAAATTTTATCACACCTTAGATCTTCGAGCAACACACCCCTTTATTGTTCAAAATGTTCACAATCAAAAAAATAAGTGATCACAGTGATGCGATATATTTGACGAATAATAAAATAACATGGCGGTAGATATGGTGAGACAATTCGTTCTCAGTTGGGTCTTCAGCTACAGTGTTTGCTGGAATATGTCCTTCGAACTCAATGCCTTCGTTACAAACGATTTTAAGAAGTTATAATACATCCGTTTACACATTTTTCTTTACTTTTTCAATACATTTTACATTACATAAAAACACACACAAAAAAAAACATTTAAATAAATAAAAAAGATATTCGAAGGATAAACGACGGAACTTTTACACATTTTTTTTTAGTATTTGTTTTTTGTTCGTCGACCGACAACTTCGAAACGATTTCTTTAGTATCGCCTTCATAGTCTTTGCCAATGAGATATTTCAATTTTTCGCAGATGCTTTCTTCTCTTAAAAGCCAAATCGGTGTAAGCCCAAAAATATCACGTACCATACAAAATTCCTTAAATTGACTTGTATCTAAAACAGAATCCAGTATGTCGAAAAACGTGTAAGACTGAAATATTGCTACTTCATGAGCCGCTGACGTGTTCTGGTAATCCCTAGCGCTCAAAATGAGCATGAGGTGTTCCTGGTTTAATTTTTCTAAAGTTTTACCGAACCATTCGCTGCCTATTTCGCCTCACACCCACGATTCAATGAAAAAATGTATCATTTTTTTATTGTATATCTGACATTGCATTTTTCATACACTGTAAACGATAGATAATATAAGTTTACAAGATTTGTAGGAGTTAAATCTGACAAAAGAATATTTAGCAAGTCTCCACCCCTAGACAGTTGCTTTCGAAGTCTACTTGCACACGCCAATGGATTGCATGTTGGAAGATCAGAGCAACTGAATAAGTCGCTTTGCCTCTTAACGTCAATATTTTTAATCATTTCAATAATAAAAGATACAACATTGATAATTTGTTGGACTGCATAACACACAATGCATTGGTAATCGTCACGATAATTGTTGGTGAGCATACTCATAAAAGCGTTTAGATTTTTTTTTTAATTTAAAAGAATTATTGCAATGTTTTCCAATCTGAAATAAACAACAATAGTAAGCACCTTGGCTAATTTTTGATGATCCATAAGCAAAGTCTCAAACATTTCGTTCAAACCTGCGTTAAATGTTTCATTAAAAATGAGTTCGTAGTTTCCCAACATTGCATTAAAAAATCTAACAATGCTGCCAAGATCAGGTAACTGAAGAAATAAGTTTATTAAATACATCCAAAAAGATTTTCTACAATGACTCGATTTCATTTTATTGCAAAGAAACTCTGCAGCAAAATATTCAGCAAATGAGCGGTGAAAAAACTTAGGTTTATTTTGAATGATTTTTTCAATGATTCCTGTTTTCTCTTCCCCGACTTTTATTCTTTCAATATAATCGCATATGGTGTTAGTATCGTGATTATCAAATAACAGTGTTTCATCCGATCGACCTCAAATGACATGAGCAGCCATTATTTTGTGGAAGTGTAAAAATTCTGTGCGTTCGTTATCTATTAATTTCCTCATATCAGGGTCATCGGTACACAAAAAGAGCTTTTTTTCTCCAAAACGTATCTTGAAGAGTTTGTATCATCAAAACTTTCATAAATTTTACATTTATAATTTACAACTCTTTCTTTTATTGAGTTACGGAAATGAGGGTCTTGAAAAAGCTCTGATAGTATATACAATGACCCGCGCAACTTCGTCTGCGTCACAATTTTCATCTATAATATAACTCCTACCCTACTCCTACCCTACTCCTACCCTACTCCTACCCTACTCCTACCCTACTCCTACCCTACTCCTACCCTACTCCTACCCTACTCCTACCCTACTCCTACCCTACTCCTACCCTACTCCTACCCTACTCCTACCCTACTCCTACCCTACTCCTACCCTACTCCTATCCTACTTCTACCCTACTCCTACCCTACTCCTACCCTACTCCTACCCTACTCCTACCCTACTCCTACCCTACTCCTACCCTACCCCTACCCTACTCCTACCCTACTCCTGCCCTACTCCTACCCTACTCCTACCTTACCTACCCTACCTACCTACCTACCCTATCTACCTACCTACCTACCCTACTCCTACCCTACCTTCCCTACCTACCTACCCATATTTTTTTAAACCTTCCCTGTATTTTGGCGAATCCAACAAAAAAAGAATTATTAAAATCGGTCCAACCGTTCTCGAGTTTTAGCGAGACTAACGAACAGCAATTCATTTTTATATTATATAGATTTAACCTATTCAAAATTGTCCAAGGATACTATAGAGAGAAAGTTTCCAGGGTAATTTCTAACTGATGAAGGACGTTGTATAAACGACTTGTGACACTACTTTCGAATTCTTCAGGACATTTACTAATTGCATGACCTCATTTGCGAAATCAGGACATATTTCATCGAAACCGTCGAAAAGTAAGACAAGCCGATCGTTATTATAACAATGAATAAATAACTCTACTTCGAATAAGTTTATTCCTGTTCAATTTGTAACTCCTACGTTGTTGTAGAAACTAGTGTCATCACCTACTATAGAAACTTTGTCAGTTATGATCTCGAATTCTGCTTTTCTCTCTTTATAAGCTTTGAATTCAATCACTCGAAACAAAAATTGTACAGCTTCATAAAACCCAATATTATTTTTGCGCAAAATCGGCTGTCAATTCGTTATACTTCAAAATGTTTATTTCGTCAGTTCGTTGAGCACGACCAGATAATTCAAGGATTGCATTGCATCTGTTAGATCAGTAAACCCAGTTTGACAGTCAAGTCTTTCGACAATATTCTCAGTCGCAAATCCATTGATATGGTAAGCCAAATGACAGTTAGAGATTATGATTATCTTGCCTTGAAAATGATTAATTAGCAGAGATATTTCTGCAACTAAATCTTGACTTTTGCAAACAACGATGAGAGTATTTATTTTGGACTTTTTTACCTGAGACTTGACATCGGCAAAATAATTTCCAATTGCTACGTAATCCAAATCGATAAAACTATAATCTTTAATATTCTGTTGCTTAAAATACTGGAATAATTTGATATAAGAAAGTTCATTCACTTCGGTAATGACGCTCAGAATTTTATCTGGCCCGCAAAAAAATGCATCTAAATGTAATAATTCTAGTGCGCTATTTTTAAAGTTTAGTGCCGGCAACGCGTTTTTTACTATTTTGATAAAATTGAAATTTTGAATGCTCAGTAACGGAGTATTCAGAATATCTTGTTTAGCTTCAAAAAAATATTCGCAAGATTCTGTTAGGTATGGAGCGATCATTGGCTGTTGCCACCACTTTTGTACACGATCATGTACTTTTAAGAAAATTGCATCACAGTTTACTCTAAACAGCGTGTCATTTTGCCTTAGTATACTATCATCAAAGTACTCATCTATCTCTCTCTTTAAAATTCTTACAACCTCATCTTCCTTTGCTTGGTTTGTACAAAACACTAAATTACTCAAAAATACTTCGATCAAGCTTTTATCGTATTCGTCATGAACCAATGAGAGTCTGGGAAAGCCATATACGTTAATATCAAATCTACACTTGCTAACATCTATTCCTATGAAAACTTCAGTTTTTAATCTTTCAAAAAATTTCAGGCTATGATCGGGTAAGTAATGAAAATTAGAGTTAAATTTTAAATTCTTGGTTTTGTCATCGAGTACTAGCAGGCTTCCAACTAAACTGCCTAGTCTATAGGTTTCTAAATCGGTCGTTTGTAAAATTTCTTTTGCACCAGCCGTACTGTCGTCGACTTTCATCACAATATTTTCTGCGATACATATAAATTTTGAACAAAGGTACTCCAGTACCAGCACTTTCTGTGCTGCAAGTGCAACATATTTATTTTGTTCTTGACAAATCGTGTTTTTGATTGCTAACATTAAATCGTCATCACTTGTGAATAATGATTTCCGAAATGTAGCATAGTAAAAATTATTTTGCAATTCACTGTCTTGAATGTCGACTGCCAGAATGTGTCGCTCGAGAAAAACATGATAGGTTTTTATCAAATCGTCCATCATCATGCTATTATGATTATTATTGAAAATAAACTTTGATAATCGTTTTGCCAAAAGCACTGCACGTGATTTTGCCACAGTTTGCAACAGCAATTCTACATCTTGTTCATCATAGTCAAACTTTTTTTTTGGGGGCCGAGTCACCCGCGTCCGTAGGAGAATACCCATTGCTAGTCCCTACACGTGGTCCTCGGGTGGTGCTAATCAGGTGACACTAACTGGTGGTAGGCTTCGGCCGATTCAGAGGAGTTGGGTCGAAATAGTTGTTCCAATGCAGGTAGACCGACCAGGCTCGCGTTGATATGGGCGTATCGGGAGACTGGTCGTGGAGGGTAGCGGGATCCGAGGCACGGTGCGCCGCTGGCTGACCGCAGGTAGTTGGGGGCCCAAGTAGTGTACTAGCCATACATGAAAGGCTGCCACGCCAACTGTCGCAAAATCCCGGAATGCACCATCGTGCTGGTTGGCGACCAGACGAGAGGGCCCGATGGACATTTCCGGGGGGGCTCGGGCGTCCCCGCAGTCTCCAGACTAGTCCCCCAATGATGTCGTCCTGTCAGAGCGTGCCTGAGGGTTGGCAGCATGGAACCTCATTTCACTTCCTTCTCCTCTAACCTACTAACTCATAACAATATGGCCAGGAACAATAAGAGAAAAGCTGTACAGCGGCAGCACTCCCTCTCGCTTAAAGTGCACCTCTCCAACATACGAGGTTTGCACTCAAATCTCGCCGCTGTCCATCACCACCTTGAGACCGAGAAACCAGCGCTCTTGTTTCTGACGGAGACGCAGATCGGATGTCCATCTGACGTGTCGTATCTTACATACCCAGGGTTTACCCTGGAGCACCACTTCAGACCCCGCGCGGGCGTATGTATGTACGCCCGGGACGACATCTGCTATCGGCGTCTCCGTAATCTTGAGAACTCCAGGTTCTCAACGATGTGGGCTTTAGTGGACACCGGCCTAGATAAAATTATCTACGCCTGTGTCTACCGTTCGCACGGCGGTGATCTGGAGACAACTGGGCTAATGCAGCACCTCAGTGAGGCGGCGGATGCAGCTCAGCAGCGGTACCCTTCTGCCTAATTGGTGTTGCTGGGGGACTTCAACGCCCACCATCAGGAGTGGCTTTTCCCATACCACCACACAGACCATGCTGGACGAGAGGCGCGAAAGCTAGCGCTTGCGTTAAATCTCACCCAGCTGGTCCAGGGGGCAACGAGGGTGCCGGATTTTAATTCGCACACAGCCAATTGCTTGGATCTTCTGCTGACAACAAATCCAGACCGGTACTTGGTGTCGATTTCTTCTCCACTGGGTAGTTCCGACCACAGTCTGGTGAAGTTTGTGTCCGTCTACTCCCCGCCCGATCCTAGCCCAAGAGGCACCCGGCGGGTATGGCGATACAGGTCAGCAGATTGGGATGGCATGCGATCATTTTTCGCATGTTACCCTTGGCAGCCTACTTCCTTTCCTTCAACTGATGCTTCGTCGTGCGCTGACGCCGTGACGGATGTGTTGCGGAAGGAAATGGAGTACTACATTCCGTTCTCAGACGTAGCAATGTCTGGCGAAGCTCGCCCATGGTTTGGTGCCGAGTGCAATCGCGCTAATGCGATGAAACATGCGGCGTACCTAGCATGGGTCGACGCCCGTGCGCGCAAAGCAAATGACGTGATTCAGAAGAAGAGAGCCCTTAACAGGGCTGCCAAGTCCTGCAAGAAGGTTTTGCGGAGGGCTCGGTTTGACCACATTAGCCGAATAGGGAACAAACTTTCCTCATACCCAGCAGGTAGTAAAGCTTTTTGGTCCCTGGCTAAGTCAGTCGAATCGAACTTCTGCCGCCCCTCACTACCACCACTGCTGAGACCCGATGGGTCACTGGCCCACTCCGCTGAGGAGAAAGCAAACTTGTTTGCTTCTATGTTTGCGGATTCGTCGCGTCTAGATCCTGGTGGCGCGAGGCCCCCTACTTCTCCTGATGGATGCAAGTCGAGTATGTCGAACATTCGCATTCATCAGAAGGGCGTTCTTCGGGTATTGCGTAACCTAGACTTGAATAAGGCTAGTGGCCCCGACGGGATACCGGCAATTGTTTTGAGGACTTGTGCGCCTTGTGCGAGTTGTCTCCAATCTTGACACGCCTATTTCGCCTTTCGTTTGAGACTGGAAAAGTACCGAATGCTTGGAAGCAAGCTAACGTGCAGCCCGTGCCCAAGAAGGGTAGTCGAGCTGACCCGTCGAATTATAGACCCATCTCGGTAACGTCCATACTCTGTAAGAGTATGGAACGCGTGCTGAATCGTAAGACCTAGAAGCGAATGATATCCTTAGTGACCGGTAATACGGGTTCCGCCGAAATCGGTCTACTGGGGATCTTCTAGCTTATGCCATTCACATCTGGAGTGAGGCCATAGAGAAGCACGGGGAGGCACTTGCGGTCTCCCTTGATATCTCAAAGGCCTTCGACAGGGTCTGGCACGATAGCCTTATTAGTAAGCTTCCTTCCTTCGGTCTGCCCGCCGGATTGTGTGATTGGATTGCAGATTTCCTGAGGGATCGGTCTATCCGAGTGGTCATAGATGGCTGCTCGTCTGGACTACTGGATATTAATGCCGGGGTTCCTCAGGGGTCGGTGCTCTCGGCAACATTGTTCCTGCTGCATATTAATGATCGGCTAAAACCCGGTACCTTTGGGTATGCAGACGACAGCACTGTTGCTGAGAGATACGTGTCCGACGCACGAGCTGGTGGGTCGCAGATCCGGTCTCTCCGGGAGGCTATGGTTAAGCGTTTGAACTTGTCCTTACAGGCTGTCTCAGAATGGGGCGATGCCAATCTGGTCAAGTTCAATGCTGCTAAGACCCAAGCGTGTCTATTTTCCGCTAAAAGGAGCCAATTCCACCCAGCTCCATCTTTTCGTGGTGTAACCGTGCCGATAACCGACCGACTTGAGCTTCTTGGTGTTACGTTAACATGTACCCTTAATTTTGGCCCTTTCATAGAGGCAAAGGCTCAAGTGGCTGCCAGAAAGTTGGGGGTCCTAGCAAAGGTGAGACGGTACTTCACGCCAGAACAGCTACTCAAGCTCTATCAAGCGCAAGTTCGATCGTGTATGGAGTACTGCTCTCATCTTTGGGACGGATCTGCCAAATACCAGCTTGATGCCCTTGAGTCAATTGAGAAACGAGCCAAGAGGATCATCGGTAATGACAGGCTCGTCGAGTCGAAGCTCCAAAGCCTTGAGCATCGACGCCGAGTTGCTGGCCTGTCGGTTTTCTATCGCTTGCATTTTGGGGAGTGTGCGAATTGCATGATTTAATTCCGCCAAGCCCGTTCCATCATCGGACCACAAGACGAACGTCGATGCGCCACCGGTACATGGTGGACATCCCACCCACACGCACTGAACGTTTTGGGAACACATTCATAGTGCGTACAGCTAAGGAGTGGAATTCCCTGCCAGAGTCTGTGTTTCCAGATAGCTACAACCTGGGAATCTTTAAGACAAGAGTGAATAGGTTGCTTCTAGGCAAACGTGCTCCATCTTCGACCGCATCATCGCTTACCATCAGGTGAGATTGTGGTCAAACGTACGCCTATACATAGTAAAAAAAAAAAAACTGAAATACTTTTCCTTGCACTTGTGTTCATTAAATGTTTTCCTTCCGATTGCTCCAAGACTTTCACTTTAGAAAATTTTTCAATGGCAGAGGTGTAAATAATAAATTCACATTCCATATTTTTAAACTCCCCCCGATACATTTCATCGCTATTTTCAGGGACAAACATTTGACTTATTTTAATGTAACTCTCGAAGTACTTATGATGACTGAAGTCTCCGTTCAGTTTTAATATTTCGACAGTGAATTTGTCTTTTGCTGGATTATCTCTGTGTTTTACTTGCACAAACATTAGTTTTGGTTTATTATCTATATTTGATAAGAACCTAAAGACGATTTCATCGAAAGCTCCCATACCGTCAACGTTGGTTGCTATCAAAAAAATCGGAACCTTGTGAACATACAAAGCTCTAAATAAAATCAGACTCAACAGCTTAGTTTCATACAATTGTCCACTAAGTCCTGACGTACCGGTTCTTTTTTGATAGTGAAATGTTTTACTCGTATTTACATCTTTAATTTTTGACCGTTTACTAAGTTGCTGTTGTTTTGCTTTACTCTGGTAATTTTTTTTATTTATGACTGAACTACTATTATATAAAACTTGAGATTGGGGTTTTTCAATATCGAATTTATCAAATAGAACATTTTTCGGATCTTCTATAATTTTGGTACTTTTGAGATGGCCTTTCTTCATCTACACTTCTACACTAATATTATAAAGAGGAAAGATTTGTTTGTTTGTTCGTTTGTTTAAATTGAATAGGCTCCGAAACTACTGGACCGATTTGAAAAATTCTTTTAGTATTGGATAGCTACATTATCAGGGAGTAACATAGGCTATGTATAATCCCCGTACTCCCGCGGGAACGGGAACTACGCGGGTGAAACCGCGTGACGTCCACTAGTAATACATAATTACGTTTAGATATACATTTTTCTATACGTATTCAACACATTTTTAAATATTTCATAAAAGCACACACAAAAAAGAAAAACTTGAGAGGTGTCAAGGGACACCCGGATGGAACGAAGTTCGGGGAAGTAATTAGTGAAGGAAATGTATTTTTTTTTTAAGTTATAATAATATTTTTTTTATTATTAACAAATATAATGTAACATAAACTTAATCAGTAGGCTCAATTTTAGACCCTAATACCTACCCTACCTACCCTACCCACCGTACCTACCTTACCTACACTACCTACCCTGCCTATCCTGCCTACCCTACCTACCCTACCTACCCACCTACCCTGCCTACCCTGCCTACCCTGCCTGCCCTGCCTATCCTGCCTATCCTGCCTACCCTGCCTACCCTGCCTACCCCACCTACCCTGCCTACCCACCTACCCTGCCTACCCTGTCTCCCCTGCCTACCCTGCCTATCCTGCCTACCCTGCCTACCCTGCCTACCCTGACTACCCTGCCTACCCTGCCTACCTTACAAATATCATGTAAACAGAAATAGAAAGTTTAAACGAAAATAACTGGCTTGCTTTCTATGAGAGAGAGAGAGAGAGACAGACAGAGAAACACGCGCACGTCGCACGGCTTACAGCTATAGCAAAAAGTATCATTACAACTTTTCGTGACAATTTTTTCCGTCTAGCCCCCTTTCACAACGCGCGATAAGGAACTTCGTTCCAAAACTTGAGAGGTGTCAAGGGACACCCGGATGGAACGAAGTTCGTAGAAGTAATTAGTAAAGGAATTGTAATATGTTTTTTTTTAAGTTATAATATTTTTTTTTTATTATTAACAAATATAATGTAACATAAACTTAATCAGTAGGCTCAATTTTAGACCCTAATACCTACCCACCCTACCTACCCTACCCACCGTACCTACCTTACCTACCCTACCTACCCTGCCTACCCTGCCTACCCTGCCTTCCCTGCCTACCCTGCCAACCTGCCTACCCTGCCTACCCTGCCTACCCTGCCTATCTTGTCTACCCTGCCTATCTTGTCTACCCTGCCTACCCTGCCTATCCTGCTTACCCTGCCTACCCTGCCTACCCTGCCTACCCTGCCTACCCTGCCTACCCACATACCCTGCCTATCCTGCCTACCCTGCCTGCCCTGCCTTTCCTGCCTACCCTGCCTACCCTGCCTACCCTGCCTACCCTGCCTGCCCTGCCTACCCTGCCTACCCTGCCTACCCTACCTACCCTGCCTATCCTGCTTACCCTGCCTACCCTGCCTACCCTGCCTACCCTGCCTACCCTGCCTACCCTGCCTACCCTGCCTACCCTGCCTACCCTGCCTACCCTGCCTACCCTGCCTACCCTGCCTACCCACATACCCTGCCTATCCTGCCTATCCTGCCTTCCCTGCCTACACTGCCTACCCTGCCTGCCCTGCCTTCCCTGCCTACCCTGCCTACCCTGCCTACCCTGCTTACCCTGCCTACCCTGCCTACCCTGCCTACCCTGCCTACCCTGCCTACCCTACCTACCCTGCCTACCCTGCCTACCCTGCCTACCCTGCCTACCCTGGCTACCCTGCCTACCCTGGCTACCCTGCCTACCCTGGCTACCCTGCCTACCCTGGCTACCCTGGCTACCCTGGCTACCCTGGCTACCCTGCCTACCCTGCCTACCCTGCCTACCCTGCCTACCCTGCCTACCCTGCCTACCCTGCCTACCCTGCCTACCCTGCCTACCCTGCCTAACCTGCCTACCCTGCCTATCCTGTCTACTGTAGGGCACACCACTAGGGCTTCTGGAATGCCCCCGGAATCGATTCAATAAAACAGCCTTTAAGCGATTTAAGAGATTATTATATTGAGCTGGTGCTCTCAGGAAGAACTTTTACAGAACTGTCGTAAAAACAAATCAATCATTTTTATGTCAATATTTAAACCTATTCTAAATTCCTAATTCTTCTAAAGCTTTTTTAATTATTAATTTGACGGAGGTTCCCGGAGGGTGAGCCATCCAAGGAGGATGTATCACATGAGCTACGCCCTCACGAATAGAAGATACTAGGAAAGTCCTCCTGTAATCTTATATTCCAAGCTTTGGAAGAGTTAAGCACCTACCTAACCCTAACCAGGAGTTCCTGCCTATGGGTAGAATGATCGTAGACAGGGTTGCATATGCTTCTATAGAAGCAGCTTCAGTCATATCCTGCGATAAGCATTATTCTTTTAAATTCTAATGCGCCATTTGCGCTGAACAAAAACGCAGACATGCTGAAACCCTGCTGCAGCAAAACCTTCCGAAAAGCCGCATCACATTGCCGGACGTAAACAAAAGAATGTGGAAAATCACATCCATCCAGAAGGGATTGACTTCTCGAAAGCTACCCTATCTAGTCTACGCGGCAGCCAGACGGTTAAGAAGCGAAGGTCTATTCTGTTAAAGAATTAACTCCTAACATCGAACTCACTCCAGTAATCAAAGTCTGTTAGAAAATATAAGAATTGAAACTATTTGCCTCCATCGAACAGCTCAACCAATGGTGACAACCTGCCACCCCTTGCGAAGGCTATGCCCCGTATGCAAAGTTGGTATCACCGCCCATGGAGTCCTTCAATTGCGTTACAGTGGACGCTGAAACCTTAATAGAAATAAAAAACTGGAATAACTTCAGCCTAGCTAAATATCGATATTAATCGCGACCTTCTCTTCTCCACCCGGCAGCATCATCGAAGTAGTCTATCATCATCCGTATTCCAACATCACATGAAAAAGAAAAACCGATTAATAAACTATTCAACATACTAAACTAAAATTATGTTTTGTTTACATAAAATGATTATAGTATTGACATTTGATTTGACATCATATTTTCCTACCATAGATCCGTTTTTTTTTTTTTAAAGTCTAACATAAAATGGTTTCAACCTATTCACATGGACAATATCTCTGAATCTCCTGTTGTTAGGTTTACTTATCACATAATTTACTTCTGAAACCCGCCTAATAATTTTGTATGGACCTTTATACAACCTACAAAGTTTCGTGCTTCTACCTATATGTCGCCTAGGAGTATAAACCATTACTAATTGATTTACTACAAAATTCCTGACTTTCGCCTTCTTATCATAAATAGCTTTCTGTCGGACTTGCGCCTTTTTTATATTATCTATGGCACAGCGTGACAGCTGACTTTTCAGACTATGACGTCCTACAAAATCTAATGACTGATGCTGTTCCCCAATATTTATCGTTAAATCTGTAAGAAATGATGGTTCCTTAGCATATAATAATACGTAAGGTGAAATCTTGGTGCTTGACTGCTTACTGGTATTATACGCGAAACACACGAGAGGAACATAGCTACACCAATTTCTCTGATCCGTAGCAACATACATGGACAACATTTGGGTTAAAGTCTGGTTAAAACGTTCGACCAGACCGTTCGATGCGGGGTGAAATGCTGTGGTGAAGCGTGACTTCGCCTCGAAGAATTCAACAGTGTCCTTCACTAAGTGTGACGTAAAAACCGACCCCCTATCCGACACTATTTCTTTTACACCACCATACCTACAGAAGATTTCTTCAATTAGGAACTCACTAATTCTTTGTGCCGTCGCTCTAGGAACTGCCTTGCAGACTGCATATCTTGTAGCATATTCTACACTAACGATAATATACCGATTACCTTTCATCGACTTCCTAAAAGGCCCTAGAACATCAATGCCTACTTTCTCCATCAAATGGTTCACCTGGACTGGCTGTAACTGTGCCAACTGCTTACATTTCTTGCGCTCCTGACATAACCGACAACTTCTCACATATTTATCTATCTCCCTCTCAGCATCCTTTATGTAATATCCTGCTCGAAATTTACCTAACGTCTTGGCTAGACCTAAGTGACCACCTGACCATGGATCATCATGCAATTCCCTTAATATCTCCTTCAGCAAACAACCTGGGATCACTATCAACTCTCGAACCCTATTCAATCTCCTTGCTTGTTTACATAATACACCATCTATGACACTAAAACCTTTGAGTGTACTTCCACTACTAGCTGCCAGTTTATCAAACCAACCTCTACAAAACTCATCTCGCAGCTGCTCTTCTCGCATCTTCACAACCTCTAACCTATACAACTGCATGCCGTCCTCTAACTTTTTCTCGGACAACTTTGACTCCTCCTCCTTTTCCTCGGCTAAGGGATTCCTACTCAAAAAATCCGCTATGACGTTGTCCTTCCCTGCACAATGCACTATGTTGAAATCATATGCCTGGATACACAGCGACCACCTAGCTAACCTTCCATTCATATCCTTTCTGCTCCTTAACCAACATAGGGCTTTGTGGTCAGTCATCACCTGAAAAGTCAAACCCCATAGAAAATGTTTGAAATAATTCAATGCCCATACCAAAGCAAGACATTCTTTCTCCGTGATTGAATATTTCTTTTCCCCATCGCTTAGCTTCCTTGATGCATATGAAATAGGAAACATTACCTCTTCACCTTGCATGAGACAACAACCAACTGCTTCATCACTGGCATCTACATATAACCTAGTGACCATGTTTTTATCAGTTGAATAAAAATGCAGGATAGGTGGTGATTCCATAATCTTTATAATCTTTCGAAATGCTTCTTCTTCCTTACTACCCCAAACAAACGCTTTATTTTTTTTTAAAAGCTTTGTTAGTGGTAATACAATCTGTGCAAAATCACTAATAAACTTTCTATAGTATGAAAACAACCCTAAGACGGATTTAACTTGCTTTGCGTTTTTTGGTGTTTTCAAAGTTTTTAAAGATTGTAATTTCTTATTATCGGGTCTGACTCCCTCTCCTGATATCTCATGTCCCAAGACTGAAATTCTACTATACCCAAAACTACACTTGCTTGGTTTTAAGGTAAGGTTTGCTTTCTTTAAACGTAACATAATCTCTTCTAACGATTCAATAAATTCCTCAAAACTATTTCCCCAAACCAAAATATTATCTACATAACAAATGGCCTTTTTATATTTTATTCCAGCCAGTACTTTGTCCATGACTCTTTGGAAAACAGCTTGACTTGTTTTAAGTCCAAAAGGTAAAACATTGAATTCATATAAACCTGAAGAAGTAATAAATGCAGTTTTATGCTTATCTTCTTCACACAATCTATGTTGCCAATAACCTGAATTTAGATCTAAATCTGCAAAATATTTGGCTCCCGATAAGTATATCATAATATCCTCAATTATCGGTAATGGATAGCTATCTGTTATCACCTTTTTATTTAACTTCCTATAGTCTACACAAAATCTCCACGACTGGTCTGGCTTCTGCACCAGTACTACTGGGGATGCATATGCACTTCTGGATTCCCGAATAACTTTATTAGCCAACATTTCCTTGACTTGTGTAGTTATTATGTCTCGCTGCTTGGGTGAAACCTTATATGGTGGGTGATGAACTGGTATATCATCTACAGTTCTAATAGTAATTTCCTCTATGCTACAACTACCTAATTCAGAGGCCTTAAAAGCGAAGTTATCTCTGTATAAGGAAAGAAGGGTTCTCAGTCTGTTTCTTTTCTCCGAGCTTAAACCTAAATTAACATCAAGTTCATTAACTACATCAGCATTAGCTACTTTCGATAAAAAATTATCATCACAGTTTTTAACTAAATTCGAAAAATATAAATAATCAGTTTCCGATACAGAATTAAAACTCCCTTCTCCCTTAGATTCACGAGCCTTCATAATGTTGTTATTTGGAATTATTTCATTATTATGGTCACGGCACACCACTTGCGATTCTGACATAGCATTTTGTTCAGTACATTTGTGAAAATTTATACAACATCTTCCCATTAAAATAATACACCCATTAGAAAAATCGATAACTGCTTCGTATTTACGAAAGAAATCCTGTCCCAGGACCAATTTCTGGTTAATGTTTTTAATAATCAGGAAATCATTCACAAAGACACTAGAGTCCACTATAAAACTTATCGTCGTTTTCCCGACAACTTCTAAGCATGATCCCGATATTGACTTCACAAAATGATTTGCCTTGTCACTGGTATGATATAGATTGAGATTCAACGCATATTGATCTGATATACACGAAATTGATGCTCCGGTGTCTATCAGAGCAGAACAGGCTTGATTATCTATTGTAATGTTAATAAATGGATTGAGGTCACCGCATTTGCTATTTTTCTTTAGGAGTTGATCTCTTTCGGACACAGCCTGCAACTCCACTTCATTACTTATCGACTGTGCCCTTCCGCGTTTGGGTGGCCATCAGAACGTGGGCTTCTTGAGCTGGGGGTAATTGGAAAACGGTTATTTCTATTATCAAACCGTCTCGGCCGCAAATTATACCTCGGAGTGTGATACGTATCCGTATCACCGGCTAGGTTTGGCGTCGATCTTGCAGCAGTCTGCCCCGGACTCGTTGGTCTCGGTGAAGTTGGGTATCTCTGACTTCCGGCTGGAAAATGATCAAAACTGACCCGCGGAGGGTGCAACGAAAAATTTGCCCGGTCGGGCTGTGTCTCCTCAAATATTTCTTTTATTTGGTCAATGGTGGCACGCAACTCAGCTTTTGAGTTATATAATCGGGTCCCCAGCTTTAATTTATAATGCATATTTATACCCTTCAAGAAAATCTTAATGAATATCTTTTCGTCGGTAATTCCGGACTGTAATCCATAATCAGCCAGTCTATAGAAAAATGCGACTATGTCTTCTTTAGTGTCTTGACGCGCATTGTAGAATTTCTCAACAAAATCTATTCCTGATGGGAATTCAGACTTCAGGCTGTCGCAAATCACCTTAAATGACACCCCTTCTTTGTACGTAAATTTGAAAAAAGCTAGGGCCGGGCCGTCCAAATAAGCACCCATAATGAGGGCTAAATCACTCTCCGGCCATCTATTAATGGCTGCGATTTGGCGAAACTATGTAAGGAAATCGTCGAACGAGCAGGTGGAACCCGTACCCGTGAAGGATACTACTTTCGCCATCTTGCTAAATTATATTTATTTAATAAAAACCACTTATCTTTATACTTATCTAGGCGTAGAAATTTCGCCTGAGCATCACTATAAAATGGGGGTCTTCATGCACTTTTTACGCAGTGCATACGCGAAATTATCTTTATACAGTGTACGCCCTGTATACGCGAAAAACGTACTTTTCTATTTATTAAGTACCCGGCGCCGCCGCCACATGTAGGGCACACCACTAGGGCTTCTGGAATGCCCCCGGAATCGATTCAATAAAACAGCCTTTAAGCGATTTAAGAGATTATTATATTGAGCTGGTGCTCTCAGGAAGAACTTTTACAGAACTGTCGTAAAAACAAATCAATCATTTTTATGTCAATATTTAAACCTATTCTAAATTCCTAATTCTTCTAAAGCTTTTTTAATTATTAATTTGACGGAGGTTCCCGGAGGGTGAGCCATCCAAGGAGGATGTATCACACTACCTACCCTGCCTACCCTGCCTTCCCTGCCTACCCTGCCAACCTGCCTACCCTGCCTACCCTGCCTACCCTGCCTGCCCTACCTATCTTGTCTACCCTGCCTATCTTGTCTACCCTGCCTACCCTGCCTATCCTGCTTACCCTGCCTACCCTGCCTACCCTGCCAACCCACATACCCTGCCTATCCTGCCTACCCTGCCTGCCCTGCCTTCCCTGCCTACCCTGCCTACCCTGCCTACCCTGCCTACCCTGCCTACCCTGCCTACCATGCCTACCCTGCCTGCCCTGCCTACCCTGCCTACCCTGCCTGCCCTGCCTACCCTGCCTATCCTGCTTAAACGGCCTACCCTGCCTACCCTGCCTACCCTGCCTACCCTGCCTACCCTGCCTACCCTGCCTACCCTGCCTACCCTGCCTACCCACATACCCTGCCTATCCTGCCTATCCTGCCTACCCTGCCTACACTGCCTACCCTGCCTGCCCTGCCTTCCCTGCCTACCCTGCCTACCCTGCCTACCCTGCCTACCCTTCCTACCCTGCCTACCCTGCCTACCCTGCCTACCCTACCTACCCTGCCTACCCTGCCTACCCTGCCTACCCTGCCTACCCTGCCTATCCTGCCTACCCTACCTACCCTGCCTACCCTGCCTACCCTGCCTACCCTGCCTACCCTGCCTACCCTGCCTACCCTGCCTACCCTGGCTACCCTGCCTACCCTGGCTACCCTGGCTACCCTGGCTACCCTGCCTACCCTGCCTACCCTGCCTACCCTGCCTACCCTGCCTACCCTGCCTACCCTGCCTACCCTGCCTATCCTGCCTACCCTGCCTTCCCTGCCTACCCTGCCTACCCTGCCTACCCTGCCTACCCTGCCTACCCTGCCTACCCTGCCTACCCTGCCTACCCTGCCTACCCTGCCTACCCTGCCTAACCTGCCTACCCTGCCTATCCTGTCTACCTACCCTGCCTACCCTGCCTACCCTGCCTATCTTGTCTACCCTGCCTATCTTGTCTACCCTGCCTACCCTGCCTATCCTGCTTACCCTGCCTACCCTGCCTACCCTGCCTACCCTGCCTACCCTGCCTACCCTGCCTACCCTGCCTACCCTGCCTACCCACATACCCTGCCTATCCTGCCTACCCTGCCTGCCCTGCCTTTCCTGCCTACCCTGCCTACCCTGCCTACCCTGCCTACCCTGCCTGCCCTGCCTACCCTGCCTACCCTGCCTACCCTACCTACCCTGCCTATCCTGCTTACCCTGCCTACCCTGCCTACCCTGCCTACCCTGCCTACCCTGCCTACCCTGCCTACCCTGCCTACCCTGCCTACCCTGCCTACCCTGCCTACCCTGCCTACCCTGCCTACCCACATACCCTGCCTATCCTGCCTATCCTGCCTTCCCTGCCTACACTGCCTACCCTGCCTGCCCTGCCTTCCCTGCCTACCCTGCCTATCCTGTCTACCTACCCTGCCTACCCTGCCTATCTTGTCTACCCTGCCTATCTTGTCTACCCTGCCTACCCTGCCTACCCTGCCTACCCTGCCTACCCTGCCTATCTTGTCTACCCTGCCTACTCTGCCTATCCTGCTTACCCTGCCTACCCTGCCTACCCTGCCTACCCTGCCTACCCTGCCTACCCTGCCTACCCTGCCTACCCTGCCTACCCTGCCTACCCACATACCCTGCCTATCCTGCCTACCCTGCCTGCCCTGCCTTTCCTGCCTACCCTGCCTACCCTGCCTACCCTGCCTACCCTGCCTGCCCTGCCTACCCTGCCTACCCTGCCTACCCTACCTACCCTGCCTATCCTGCTTACCCTGCCTACCCTGCCTACCCTGCCTACCCTGCCTACCCTGCCTACCCTGCCTACCCTGCCTACCCACATACCCTGCCTATCCTGCCTATCCTGCCTTCCCTGCCTACACTGCCTACCCTGCCTGCCCTGCCTTCCCTGCCTACCCTGCCTGCCCTGCCTTCCCTGCCTACCCTGCCTACCCTGCCTACCCTGCCTACCCTGCCTACCCTGGCTACCCTGCCTACCCTGGCTACCCTGCCTACCCTGGCTACCCTGCCTACCCTGGCTACCCTGGCTACCCTGCCTACCCTGCCTACCCTGCCTACCCTGCCTACCCTGCCTACCCTGCCTACCCTGCCTACCCTGCCTACCCTGCCTACCCTGCCTAACCTGCCTACCCTGCCTATCCTGTCTACCTACCCTGCCTACCCTGCCTTCCCTGCCTACCCTGCCAACCTGCCTACCCTGCCTACCCTGCCTACCCTGCCTACCCTACCTATCTTGTCTACCCTGCCTATCTTGTCTACCCTGCCTACCCTGCCTATCCTGCTTACCCTGCCTACCCTGCCTACCCTGCCTACCCTGCCAACCCACATACCCTGCCTATCCTGCCTACCCTGCCTGCCCTGCCTTCCCTGCCTACCCTGCCTACCCTGCCTACCCTGCCTACCCTGCCTACCCTGCCTACCCTGCCTACCCTGCCTACCATGCCTACCCTGCCTGCCCTGCCTACCCTGCCTACCCTGCCTGCCCTGCCTACCCTGCCTATCCTGCTTAACCTGCCTACCCTGCCTACCCTGCCTACCCTGCCTACCCTGCCTACCCTGCCTACCCTGCCTACCCTGCCTACCCTGCCTACCCTGCCTACTCTGCCTACCCTGCCTACCCTGCCTACCCTGCCTACCCTGCCTACCCTGTCACCTTACAAATATAATGTAAACAGAAATAGAAAGACGAAACGAAAATAACTGGCTTGCTTTCTATGAGAGAGAGAGACACACAGAGAAACACGCGCACGTCGCACGGCTTACAACTATAGCAAAAAGTGTCGTTACAACTTTTCGTGAGAATTTTTTCCGTCTAGCCCCCTTTCACAACGCGCGATAAGGAACTTCGTTCCAAAACATTTAAATAAATAAAAAATATTCGAAGGATAAACAACGGAACGTTTACACATTTTCATTTTTTTTAGTATTTGTTTTTTGTTCGTCGACCGATGAACCTCTACCTCGAAACGATTTCTTTAGTATTGCCCTCATAGACTTTGCCTATGAGGTGTTTTATTTTTTCGCCGTTACTGCTTTCTTCTCTAAAAAGCTGAATCGGTGTGAGCCCAAAAATGTCACGTACCATACAAATTTCCTTAAATTGACTTCTATCTAAAACAGAATCCAGTTTGTGAAAAAACGTGTAAGACTGAAATATTGCTGCTTCATGAGCTGCTGACCTGTTCTGGTAATCCCTAGTACTCAAAATGGTCATAATTTGTTCCGGATGTAATTTTTCTAAAGTTTTACCAATCCAGTCGCTGTCTATTTCGCCTTTCACCCACGATTCAATGAAAAAATGTATCATTTTCTTTTCTTGTGTATAGTATGTTCCACTGAGATAGTCTCTTTTTTTGTTTGAAAAAGATTTACAATACAAACTCACAAGATCAGGAGGAGTTAAATCGGATAAAAGAACTTCTAATAACTCTTTATCCCAGGACAATTGTTTTCGAAGTCTACCTGCAACTGCCAATGGATTGCATGTTGGAGTATCAGAGCAATTGAATAAGTCGCCTAACCTCTTAACGTCAATATTTTTAACCATTTCAACAATAACAGATACAACATTGGTCGAATTTTGAACTGCACTGCAGACAACGCAATTGAAACCGTCACGATAACTGTTGGTGAGAACATTCATAAAATCGTTTAGATTTTTTTTAGTAAGCACAGCTTTGACGAATTTTAAAAGAATTATTGTAATGTTTTCAAAACTCATAACATTATTAAGCACCTTGGCCAATTTTTGATGCTCCATAAGCAAAGTCTCAAACATGTTGTTCAAACCTGCGTCATATATTTCATTAAAACTGAGTTCGTGGTGTTGCAGCTTGGCATTAAAAAATCTAAGAGGTTCGCTATGATCAGGTAATTGAAGAAACAAGTTTATTAAATACATCCAAAAAGAACTTCCACAGTAATACAATTTCAATTTATCGAAAAGAAAATCTGCTGCAAAATATTCAGCAAATGAGCGGTGAAAAAACTTGGGTTCGTTTTGAATTATTTGTTCAATGATGCCTGTCTTCTCTTCGCCAACTTTTATTCTTTCAATATAATCGCATATGGTGTTAGTATCTTGATTATCAAATAACAGTGTTTCAGCCGATTGACCAAAAATGACATGAGCAGCCATTATTTTATGGAACTGTAGAAATGCTGTCCGTTCGTTATCTATTAATTTTCTCATATCAGGGTCATCGATACACAAAAGGGGTTTTTTTTCTCCAAAACGTATCTTGAAAAAATTTATATCAACAAAACTCTCATAAATTTTACATATGTAATTTATATCCCTTTTTTGTAATGAGTTATGGAAATGAGGTTCATAAAAAAACTCCGATAGTATATACAAATGCAGTGGTACACTATGAAACGTAGTAAAACTTTCAATTACCAAATTATCAGTTAGTGCACGAAATTCTTCAACAGGATCTCGAAAATCATTTTTATGAAACGGATAATTATAAACTTTTTTCGCGCCGAACTTTCTTACCAACAATTTTCTTAAAAATTTAACCTGTTCAAAATTGTCCAAGGGTACTATAGAATAGGAGAAAGTTTCCAGGGTATTTTCTAACTGATGAAGGACGTTGTATAAACGACTTGTTATCCACAAATGCACTACTTTCGACTTCTTCAGGACATTTACTAATTGCATGACCTCATTTGCGAAATCGGGACATATTTCATCGAAACCGTCGAAAAGTAAGACAAGCCGATCGTTATTATAACAATGGATAAATAACTCTACTTCGAATAAGTTTATTCCTGTTAAATTTGTATCCCCTACGTTGTTGTAGAAACTAATGTCATCACCTACAACAGAAACTTTGTCAGTTATGATCTCGAATTCTGCTTTTCTCTCTTTACAAGCTTTGAATCCAATAACTCGAAACAAAAATTGTACAGCTTCATAAAACCCAATGTTATTTTTGCCTTGTTTTATTTTTCTCAATTCATCTGTATACTCCAGTAAATTGATTTTTGAAATCCACAGCGCTGGGTGTTCATGTTTTGTATTAATTGCTAAGTAAGTAAGAAAATGAGATTTGCCCATTCCTGGTTCAGCACTAATTATAACTACTCTTTCTTTCAAATCTTTCAATGTCGTGGGTCGCAACACATTAAAATCGGGCCATCTCCACCTATTAATGAGTTTAAGTATGTTCAGTAAGCTGCCGCGAGATTTTTGCCACATAAGCCTATGAAGCCAGCGGCTAAACCAATGAACGTTACAGTTTTTATACTTACTAATAAAATCAGTAAATTCTATTTCCCTATCAGTAACCAAAACGATGTCTCTCGTATCAGGCGCAAAATCGGCTTTCAATTCGTTATACTTCAAAATGTTTATTTTGTTAGTTCCTTGAGCACGACCATCTAATACAAGGAAGCGAGATATGTAATTCACATAAATATCTGACATTTCATCATAAGCATGATTATTGAAACAACTACCTATCGCAATGTGATCATTGTTTATAATCTTGTATAAAATATTTGAATTAATGAGATGATACGATTCGTCTTCAAATAAAATGCCAAGTGGTACTTCTTTCCCTTGAAACGTAATATATCTGTCTTCCAACAGAGTCGCCTGCATTGCGTCTGTTAGATCATTAAACCCAGTTTGACTGTCAAGTCTTTCGACAATACTCTCAATCGCAAATCCATTGATATGGTAAGCCAAATGACGGTTACAGATTATGATTATTTTGCCTTGAAAATGATTAATTAGCAGAGATATTTCTGCAACTAAATCTTGACTTTTGCAAACAACGATGAGAGTATTTATTTTGGACTCTTTTACCTGAGACTTGACATCGGCAAAATAATTTCCAATTGCTACGTAATCCAAATCGATAAAACTATAATCTTTAATATTCTGTTGCTTAAAATACTGGAATAATTTGATACAAGAAAGTTCATTCACTTCGGTAATGACGCTCAGAATTTTATCTGGCCCGCAAAAAAAATCATCTAAATGTAATAATTCTAGTGCGCTATTTTTAAAGTTTAGTGCCGGTAACGCGTTTTTTACTGTTTTTATATAATTGAAATTTAGAATGCTCAGTAACGGAGTATTCAGGATATCTTGTTTAGCTTCAAAGAAATATTCGCAAGATTCTGTTAGGTATGGAGCGGTAATTGGCTGTTGCCACCACTTTTGTACACGATCATGTACTTTTAAGAAAATTGCATCACCTTTTACTCTAAACAGCGTGTCATTTTGCCTTAGTATACTATCATCAAAGTACTCATCTATCTCTCTCTTTAAAATCCTTTCAACTTCGTCTTCCTTTGCTTGGTTTGTATAAAACACTAAATTACTCAAAAATACTTCGATCAAGCTTTTATCGTATTCGTCATGAACCAATGAGAGTCTGGGAAAGCCATATACGTTAATATCAAATCTACACTTGCTAACATCTATTCCTATGAAAACTTCAGTTTTTAATCTTTCAAAAAGTTTTAGACTATGATGGGATAAGTAATGAACATCAGAGTTAAATTTTAAATTCTTGGTTTTGTTATCGAGTACTAGCAGGTTTCCAACTAAACCACCTAGTCCATAGTTTTCCAAATCCGTCGTTTGTAAAATTTCTTTAGCACCAACCATATTGTCGTCGACTTTCATCACAATATTTTCTGCGATATTAGCATTTTCAAAAAGTTGTTTGAATTTTGAACAAAGGTACTCCAGTTTCTTTTCCTTATCCATCTCGTTTCCACTAAAACAAAAATTGAGATTACCGAAATCAACCGGTACTTTAAAAACCGATGCCATTAAAATGTTTTCTATTTCCTTCTGTTCTACAAGTGCAACATATTTGTTTTGTTCTTGACAAATAGTGTTTTTGATCGCTAAAATTAAATCGTTATTACTTGTGAATAATGATTTCCGAAATTTAGCGTAACGAAAATTATTTTTCAATCCACTGTCTTCAATGTCGACTGCCAAAATGTGTCGCGCGAGAAAAACATGATAAGTTTTTATCAAATCATCCATCATCATGCTATTATTATTATTATCGAAAATAAACTTTGATAATCGTTTTGCCAAAAGCACTGCACGTGATTTTGCCACAGTTTGCAACAGCAATTCTACATCTTGGTCATCATAGTCAAACTGAAATACTTTTCCTTCACTTGTGTTCATAAAATGTTTTCCTTCCGATTGCTCCAAGACTTTCACTTTAGAAAATTTTTCAATGGCAGAGGTGTAAATAATAAATTCACATTCCATATTTTTAAAATCCCCCCTAAACATTTCATCGCTATTTTCAGGGACAAACATTTGACTTATTTTAATGTAACTCTCGAAGTACTTATGAAGACTGAAGTCTCCGTTCAGTTTTAATATTTCGTCGACGGTAAATTTGTCTTTTGCTGGATTATCTCTGTGTTTCACTTGTACAAACATTATTTTTTGTTTATTATCTTTATTTGATAAGAATCTAAAGACGATGTCATCGAAAGCTCCCATATTAACAACGCTGGTTGCTATTAAAAAATCCGGAACCTTATGAACGTACAAGGCTCTAAATAAAATCAGGCTCAACAGCTTAGTTTCATACAATTGCCCACTAAGTCCTGACGTTCCGGTTCTTTTTTGATAGCGAAATTTTTTACTTTCATCTTTTATTTTTATCCGTTTACTAAGTTGCTGTTGTTTTGCTTTACTCTGGTCAAGTTTCATATTTCTAACTGAACTACTTTTATTTAAAACTTGAGATTGGGGTTGATTTTCAGTAACATATGTATCAGGTTGGAAATTTTTCGCATCTTCCTTAAATTTGTTACTCTTAACAGTCCCTTTCTTCATTAGTGGTCCTTGTTGGCTAAAAGCCGATGTTAATTTATTTTGATCAAGCAACTCCAATATAGTTACGATGTTTTTCGTTTTTCTAGTAGATTTATGTAATAGACAAGCAATATCTAAAGCAGTTTGGCTCTCACTGTTTTTAATATTAACAAGGGCTCCTCTATTCAAGAGAAAACTGACAACTTCTGGTTCTTCTTTTATCACTGCGACATGCAAAGGTGTGTTGTTGTTGTCGTTAGCATCAGTAGCATTTATGTCTGCCCCTCGATCTAAATATTTTTTGATTTTCGTAATTTTACTTGCTGGAATTTTGCATTTTCTAATACTACTAAACAGTAAACTGTTGTTAAGTAGATTTCGTTCCATTTCCAAATCATTAAAATTATTTTCCATTTTAACAATACAAACGAACTGGAGTTTCTGAAACAAAAATGAAAGTTTTTCATCACCTGTAGAAGGAATAATAATATAAAATAAAAATAGCCTTTCTTTCTTTCTACTACACGAACCTAACATAAGATTAATCTAGTTAATAATATTACATTATAGGTACTTATGGTTACTTAAAATTATGTTTAGATAAAGTTAACTTAAATTTAGTAATCGCCTCTGCGGCGTAGGCCTCTCCTAAACCTTTCCACACATCTCTTTCCCGTGCCTCTCTCATCCATGAGGGTCCACATCTTTCGTTGAGGATGTCCCTCCATCTTTTATTTGATCTCCCTTTTTCCCTTTTCCTGTCTCTTGGTATCTATTCCGTTAAACGTTTTGTCCATTTGTCATTGTTCATCCTACATATGTGTCTGGACACATATTTATAGGCCCAGTGCCATTTGAGTAATCGTGTTCTTTCCTTGCAGCAGAAAGAATATTAAACATCAAATTTGTAAGAACATAATTCAAGCCATAATTAAGTTCAAACGTTTTTAGTTTTAGCATAATACGATAAGAATGAGAATAAGAATAATATTTCCTTTCTTAGAAACATGATATAAAAAGATGATAGGATACAAAAAAAAACCCTATCCATTTGCATAAAATTGTAAGACCTAATATAACTTGGCATACTTTTGTTTCTCCTAATTATATTGTCGCATAACATTATTTATGCATCACACAGCTTACGCATAATTTTTTTAAGCATAATTTCTCTAATTATAATAATGATTAAGCATATCATTCTAAAGCATAAATTTAGTAACGCATAATGATATTAAGGCTTGTATACATGCCAACAACCTTGTGCATTTGGGCGGAGCTAACTACCGCTCTCCGCGCCACCCGCATGCAACAGAACGATGCGCCGCGGCCCGCGCCGTGCGCCGCCAGCGCGGCGTGCGTCTTCGCGCCTAGTCCCGTCACAGAGTATCGAAACTACAGAAGGTCAAATCATCGTGAAGGGTAAATTAATTTTTAAGTTTACCGCATTTAAATTTTGGTTTTTATTTACTATCTATACAGATGGATGAACTTTTCGGGCCATAGTTCCAAATAAATTTTTCAAATGTTTCGAGGCCGCGGGTTGAAACTAAAAGTACACAACTGTAACTAAAGGTATTGTTACACAAGTTCACAACTTGTGAACCCGCGGTACACAACTTGTGAACTAAATTATCTATATAAATAAATAAAAATGAATTACCACATCAGTTGCTAAGCGCAAGGCTCGAGAACGGCTGGACCGATTTCGGCTACTTTTTTTTATCAATATTTGTTAAAGTCTAAGAAGGTTTCTAGGTAGGGTATGTACCTACTTACCTAAGTAGGTAGGTAGGGTATATAGCTAGCTATTTAGGTAGTGTATAAGTAATTAGCACTAGTGTATGTCATATTATTTGTTATATTTTTTTTTATAAATCGGTAGTAATCGGTGTACATACATAAAAAAATACCCACCGAATTGAGAACCTCCTCCTTTTCTGGAAGTCGGTTAAAAATACTTTCAAGTGTCATCTGATGCAAATTGTACATAGATTATAGAGTGGAAACTGCAGTACCAACGTAACAAACAGCAAAACAAGTGTTGTCACGACTAAACAAGTATTGCCACAGCGAAACAAGCGTTGCCATAGCAATACAAAAAAAAAACCAAAGATGGAGAAAAGTATGGAAATCCTATTGGCAAAATTAGACGAAAAGTTAGACCAACAAACTAAACTTATAACAACTTCAGTAACACAAAACGTCATGGCAGCACTAGACGAAAAGCTTAAAACGATCACCGAAGAAAACACCCAACTCAGAAATAAAATAAGTGAGCTAGAGTTAAAACTCAAATTCGTTGACAAGGATAAGCGCAAAAATAATCTTGTCTTTTTTGGAATCGAGGAAAGAAAAGCAAAAACAGAAACGGAGCTAGTAGACTACATAAAAGACATTATTATAGAAATGGGAGTACATTTTGAAGTGATATTAATAATATTTACAGAATCGGAAAAAAAGAGCTCGATAAAAATCGCCCTGTTGTAGTCTCACTCACAACTACGTGGAAAAAACATATGATTCTGCGAAACAGATCTAACCTACAAGAAGGTGTAAATTTCAAAGAGGATTACCCTAAAGAAATAATAGAAAAACGTAAACAACTGCAGCTGCAAGTTGAAGAGGAAAAGAAAAAAGGGAATATAGCGTTCATAAAATACGACAAACTAATAATAAATAAAACACATGAAAGCAAAAGAGAATAGAGAAAAAGAGAGACTTCAGGATCACCGAAAATACTATCGCAAAAGAAAGTCAATGCATGTAATACCTTTGGGTATTACATGCATTGACATACAGGGGGCGTTGTTCAGGGTGGTCAATGTACTTTGGTACATTGACCACCCTGAACAACGCCCCCTCTAAAACTGCGACAAAGGAAATAATCAGACCAAATACACTGAACTATGTAGAGCGCAGGAGATCAGATTCATTATCAAATATCTCAAAAAACTAATATGCGACACCCGGATCCAAACAGCCCCAACAACCATATTACCAAACACAACACTCATAAATTGCACCCCAAGCCGGCTTGTCACCGTGGGGGAAGAAGACAAACACCCTCCATCTAAATCAAAATATTATAATTCGAAACTAAGATATGGTATAATGTTTTGGAGGCATGCTACTAATAGAGAGACTGTATTTAAAGCCCAAAAGAAATGTATCCGAGCAATATGCGCTTTAAAACCTACAGACACGTGTAAACCACATTTTATAAATTTAAAAATATTGACATTCCCATCGCTGTATATTTATGAACTAGCATAAGACATTAGAAATAATATTGATAAATATGAAACGTTAAAAAGTACCAGGCTGGCCAAAACACTTTGTGCAATACGCCATAGAACGGCTATGTTTGACAAGAGTGCATTTTGTATGGGCCCTAGAATCTATAATAAGTTACCTAATAATATAAAGGATGCTGAAAATTTTATGTCATTTAAAAATAAATTAAAGACTTATCTAATTAATAAAGCCTATTATAATGTAAATGACTATTTAAATGAAAAAATGTAATAAGGATGTATGAATAATTAATATTTAATTTGTAATCGATTAATAATTATAATTATGAGTAATATTTGACATTTGGATTAATTTATTAGATATTTGCACACCTGTTGAGGTAGAATATGGCAGAACGTTTTTTGTTTGTAACAACACATGTATGTACCCATATTCCAGCAAATAAATTATTTGTATTTGTAAACACACTAAAGCAAACCTATCTAGAAAAAATATGCACAAAAAGAAAACAATACATATAAAACAAGATAAAAAGATCACTGAACATACATGTCTGCACACTGAATACTTGGACACTAAGAACAGAAGAGAGCCTAAAAGAAGTAGAAATAGCCACATCCAACATAAAATGGGACATAATGGGCATCAGCGAGATGAGAAGGCCAGGAGAAGGGATAGAAGAGAGGAAAGACTATATCATGTTTCACAAAGGAGAATACACCGGACAAAAAGGAGTAGGTTTCCTTATTAAGTCTAAAGTGAAGAAGAACATTATGGGATTTGAAGGAGTTTCTGACAGAATTCCGGTAGTTCGTTTAAAATTTCCGAGTTACAAGAAAAACTGGGCCGTCTTCCAAATATACGCCCCAACAGAACAAGCGGGGAAATCAACAATAACAACATAATCTTGGGCCACTTTAACGCACAAGTTGGAGAAAGGCAAATTGGAGAAAAATCCTCAATCGGGAAGGTTGGGCATGGCAAAAGAATCCAAAATGGACAGAAACTAGTAGAATTCATGATGAAAAATAACCTTATTTTAATGAACTCACGTTTTTACAAAAAAAAAACTAAAAGCAAATGGACATGAGCTCCCCAGGTGCAAAATTCAAAACTGAAAATGACTTTATTATAACCAACAAAGCAAGCGCGTTCACAGATACCAACATAGTTAAAAACATCAACTTTAACACAGACTACCGTATGGTAAGAAGCTGCCTAAGCCTTTTTTTTTTAACGGTGGAAAATCCTCATGGATGTCCTCCGCCCTGCGGCGGGCGGAGGGGTCTGTCAGACTCTTACTGACTAAAACCACCCCGGTGTTCCATCTCTCACCTACGCCAAATAGGGGCGCACGGGAACACCACGCGCCGCCACCTCGGGTTCGGATGAATGGACGCGACGGACATCTTCAAGTCCGCGCCTCCGACGCCCGGTGCGTCTGCTGCGGGCCGGGAGGGAGGTCGAGATCTCCCTCTCCCTTTCCGCAGCCTCCTTCTGCGCGATAACTGTTTCGCAGAAGGAGACCACCGCGTCCCAGGACTCCTCGCCGTCGACCATAGCACGGACTACGGCCGGCAGCGAGAGGTCACTGCCTACCACAGAGATAAGGGCACGGCGCGGCCCCTCCCAAGCGGCACACTCTGCCAGCGTATGCCGCGCCGTGTCCTCCCGACAGTCGACGCAGTGGTGACACCGAGCGTCCGGCTCCCTGCCTATGCGACACAGAAACCTCCCGAAGCAACCATGCCCCGAGAGGACCTGCGTCACCCGAAATGACAGAGAGCCGTGCCTTCTCCCGAGCCACCGGTCGAGCACTGGCCGGATGGCCTCGATAGTGACGAGGATGGCGGAAGGGCGTGAGAACCTGTCCCGCCATGTCGCCACCAGGACCTCGCGCAGCTGCGACCGACGCAGCTCGATGTGTCACTGCATCAGTCGCTCGCCGCGTGCCCGCGCGTCCTCACGCCACCGAAGCAGTTACGCGAGGACTTTCTCCTCCAGGTCCCAGGGCGGAGATCCGGCCAGTGCGCAAGCCGCCTCGTAGGAGATCGTGCGATAACCCCTGATGACTCTGACGGCCATCACCCTCTGCGGTTTCCGCAAAACAGTGATGGTACTGGCCGTCAGGTCAGCCGCCCAGATCGGGGCCCCATACAGGGCCATCGATCGCACGATCCCCACGTACAACCGCCTGCAGGTTGTGCTCGGGTCCCCCAGATTGGGAAGCGCCCCAGCCGCGCCCATCAACTTGGGCGCCAGCCGCCGGAAATGGGGGCCGAAATCCCAACGGCTGTCGAGCACCAATCCCAGGTACTTCATGGTGGACTCGACAGCGATACGGGCCCCCCCAACAACTATGAGCGATCCCGGCGGCGGCGCCCGTCGGGGGCCATGAAAGGCTATGGCCTCCGACTTGTTGAGGGCCACCTCCAGGCCAAGGCGCCGTATACGGCTCACCACCTGTGAGACCGCGGCCGTCGCCAGCAACGCTGCCTCCCTGTACGAGCTCCCCCGGGCAGTGACCAGCGTGTCGTCAGCGTAACACGTCAGGTCCACTCCCGGTGGGAGCTCGCCCCTCAACACCCAGTCGTACCCGATGTTCCACAGGAGCGGGCCCACGACCGAACCCTGTGGAACACCGCACGACAAGGGGTGCTGGTATCTACCATCACGTCCCAGATAGGTGACATACCTCTCCGCCAGATAAGCCCCAATGACGCGGCGGAGGTAGGGAGGCACTCGATGACACACAGACCACCGTATGGTAAGAAGCTGCCTAAGCCTAAACCAACCCAAAAGATCCAGGAAAAACGTAGTAAATAATAGTAAGCTGTATCAAATATCAGAACACAGTCATTTCACTGATTCCAGCACAACAGAATCACTCAGTGAAATTATTACCTCCGACGCAGAAACTGGGATTAAATACAGGAGATTATAATTTGATTATTTTTTTTAATCTGACATTGTAATTTATAATATTTAATTTTAATCATATTTTACGTAACCTTTTCAAATCTTTAGTTTACACCTTTTCCTGCATTAGTGTATAGTAATGTTGTGGCTGTCTCTAAGTGTTGCAGCACTAGAATATTTTTTTGTTGTTGTAATGATTATTAGCTTTAAGTACGGTGTATGCAATGTTGACGATCCTAATAAAT
This sequence comes from Lacanobia wlatinum, assembly GCA_947578705.1. Taxonomy (NCBI): domain Eukaryota; kingdom Metazoa; phylum Arthropoda; class Insecta; order Lepidoptera; family Noctuidae; genus Lacanobia; species Lacanobia wlatinum. The sequence continues at coordinate 5,908,985 of OX388044.1, read as the reverse complement.
AAATGAATAAATTGAAAGATATTCTAGTCAGCAAACCCAGAAGGAAATAAAGCTATTTAAGCAAAGAGACTAGAACTATTAGACGAAAGAAGAACACTAATATCAAATAAAGCGGACAAAGGAAGACGCCAAAAAATTGCAAAACTTAGCAAGGAAATTAAGGAGAATATGAGGAAAGACCGTAAGGAAAGCAGATATAGAGTTTTGGAAGGAAAATATAAAAAAAACATGAGGAACAAAAAGGCTTTGAAACAACTAAGCGAACATGGGAAAGAATGGATATCGAAACTAAAGCAACGCGAACCTTACTTAACTAATCGACTCTCAATACTGAAACTAGCTACGGACTATTACCGCCTATTGTATTCTGATAAATTCGATCCTGGAGACGAGATTGGGAACTATAGGCCAATTTCTCTAATATCAAATAAATATAAATGATTTGCTAAAGTGATCCTGGAAAGAACATCATTAACACTAAACGAAAGCCAACCCGTAGAGCAGGCAGGATTTAGAAAAGACTTCAGCACAATAGATCACATTCACACAATATAACAGTTGATACAGAAGTATAACGAATACAATAAACAAATCTACTTGGCGTTTATAGATTACTCAAAGGCATTCGACAGCCTCAGGCACCAATACATATGGTGGAGCTTTGAACAACAAGGGGTCCAGAGCAACTATATAGAAATACTTAAGAGTATATACAAATCTAGCAAGGCCAGTATTAAACTAGAATCAACAGGAGATTTCCTATCAAAAAGGGCGTACGTCATGGCGATCCTCTCTCCCCTACACTATTTAACGCCGTACTCGAGCACATCTTTAGACAGCTAAACTGGGACCACTTAGGTCTGAATATTAATGGAGCTCGCCTAAACAACCTAAGATTTGCCGATGATCTGGTGCTTTTTGAAGAGAATCCAGCAGCAATAGAACAAATGATGCAGAGCCTAGCAAATATTAGTAGAAAAGTTGGTCTGGAAATCAATGTCAATACAACAAAATTGATTGACAAACTCAAGGGAAATAGACGTTATGGTAAATGGCAACAGGATCGAATATGTCAAAGAATATATTTACTTAGGACAGATGATGTCCCCTTCAGATGAAATGACAAAGGAAATAAACTGGCGACTAGCCCAAGGATGGAGAAAATACTGGCCACTGAAGAAAATAATGAAAAGTAAGGATCTAGGCAATCACATAAAAAAGAAAACATTCGAGACCCGTATTCTACCAGTTCTTACTTATGGCTGTGAAACTTCGTCAATAACACTTCACCACAGGGAAAGACTAACAAAATGCCAACGTGCCATGGAAAGAAGCAAGCTAGGGTTAAAAATCAAAGACAGAATCAGGAATGTAGACATAAGAACAAGAACAAAACTCACAGACATTCTTACCCGGATAGACGTCCAAAAATGGAGATGGGCTGGACATATGCTACGCCACCTCATTAACAAATGGAACAAGCAAGTCACCCTCTGGCAACCAAGAAACGGCAAAAGAGGTAGGGGTCGTCAAGTCAGGAGATGGGAAGATGACTTGAAACAGACAGCGGAACCATTCTAGTCGAGAGTAGCAAGGGACAGGAATTGGAAGAATTGGAATCCCATTGGAAGGAATTGGAGGAGGCCTATGCCAAAAGGCACACCGAACTTAGGGACCTCTTGTAACCCTATGTTTAGGAATAAAAGGCTATTATTATTATTACTACTACTATATATTTTATTGATTGTACACCTTATAACAAGTACAGGACAAACGTACGTACGTACATAACGTATTATGTACGGTTTTAAGTAATAAATGTAAGATTGGCAATTGGAATAATAATTCTATCGGGTAGGGGTATGATATACAGAACCGACTGGTACTTCCAGAGGTTGGCGCGTTCAAACAAACAGAAGCTCTTTAGCTTAATTATATAACTATAAATTAGCGACAATTACTTCACAAAATTTTAATTAGGTACTTAACTTATTGTATAGAGGAGCTCGTAGCTAAAGAATAACAGCCGCACAGGTCGATCTTCAAGGTAAAGCAACGCTTGCCAAGGTTGTTCTGTGGATGGGTGACCATCTTATCATATCGAGTTTCCTCTGTTCCTCGGAAGCACGTGAAGCTGTTGGTCCCGGCTATCATTTGTAGATATTTGACAGTCGTTACGGATTGCCAGAAAATCTGACACCAGTCTTGCCAAGGAGTACCGTGTTGCCCATTTAATGAGTTGTGGAGGTCTGGTAGGCAGCCGCTCCACGTAAAATACTGGTATTCTGCTGAATCCAGCTTGACTGAAAGCCAAACCCAATATAGTTGGGAAAAGGCTAGGCAGATGACTAAACTAATTTTATACTTGCACAATTGATGTTGGTTTTCATAAAGGTTCAGTTGAAAGCCACGCAAATTAATTAAGAACCTATCTAAGGGACCTTATTATGTTTAACCAACAGAATTACAAATATTTAATTACGTCTACGCAAAGAATACTTTTAAAAGTAAAATAGGGCTATACAGTTAAAACACTGTTACTGATTTTCAATAAAAAGCCACGCATAGAGTAATAAAAAGGGCCACCCACGTAATTAAGAACGTATGTAAGGGACCGTATCATGTTTAACTAACATAATGACAAAAATATAAATAGGTCCACGCAAAAAATACTTGAGAAAGTACAATAGGGCTATGAAGTTGTAATACTGTCATTGGTTTTCAGCAAAAGCCACACAAATGTAGAGTCACATGTAGAGTCAAATGTAGAGTCGAATGTAGAGTCTGTTATCACTGCTGAGCAGATGCAACTTATGAGCAGTTCTGAGTGTGACAGTTTGAAGGTCGGCAAGCTAAATTGCTTTGCTGCTGCAGTGGCCGGTATCATGCTATCTCTTCTTATCTATGGGGTTAAAAGTGTTCAAAGCTGACTAAAATACTCAATAATTCGCTCCCATTATTGTGATTTTCAAAGCTTTAAAGTTCTTCATGACAATTCAGTGGTTGGATTAATAGTGCAGTGTAATTTTGACACATTTAGTTTAAAGCAAATACTTAAAGATTTTCCCATTGGTGGTACCTAATAGTTTCAATATTTCATTCAGTGCGATCTTTAGAATGAGATATTGCATGGCAATTTTGCCACAAGGTCATGTTCCAACTTAGACGTTTTAGTGAAAATGGCAACAGTTTTCCTTACATAACAACAGTTAGTTAATTCGATAGTAAACGATCATGAACAACAACTTGATTTTAATGCCATTAATTAAAGCTTTGAGGGTACAAAGAAGTCTGAGCTATAACGATTTCTAAATAAATTTTCCATTTTTCAGTACCCAGTTGCTTACTAGGTATGTGAGTTAGTACGAGTGAGATTAAAATAAGATTAACCGATTCAAACTGTACCTACAGTGCGGCGATGACCATGATGTTGGTAGATTAACGTAGAATAATTCGTGAATGTAGCTCTTTCACATGAACGTTAGACGCAAACGAGTATACCAGGGTATCGTAGCAGTATCCCAGAATGACAAGGGAGTCTGTATCCCCTGATACAGACTCCGCACAACCCTTCGTGTGGTAGCTCTTAGGGTAAAAATTAGAATTTGCTCGGTATTATTCTCATGCGGAAGTACCAGTGTGGCAATTGTGTTTTTCTGAGCTATGAGATAGCGGTTGACTGTGAATATGACACCTGGACTTTGTTTTTATTTGTTCTAATTAATGTGAATTTGACGGGGTTTACTACTAAAAATCGTCATTACATCGTAATTATCAAGTCCAAGCAGTAGTGCTTGGACTTGGTAATTACGATGTAATACTAGCGAATCGCGAATCAAACCGAAAGAATTTGTTTCAATTAAACCATTTACAGCCACTTTCGGACTGTCAAAGGGTAGCTGACTGAGCGACACTAATTCAATGAGGAATGTGGAATAAGCGGACCTATCAATAGGCGGTTTGCTCAATATTTAGACAGTAGAACTATCAGAGTTCAAGTGAGTAACGCTGAAAGTAATGAGCGCGTTGTTAAATATGGTATTCCAACCGGATCTGTATATGGGCTGTTGGTTATATTTCCAAGTCAACAGTATGTTTTATGTCATTAAAAATGCAAAGTTTACATGTACGACAAACCACCAACGAGCAATACAAGACGATTGGGACAGTATTATTAAATGGACAAATAACAATGGTATAACATCAAATATAAACAAAACGGAATGCATGTCAATACATTCCCCATATTCGCGTTACAAAAGCATTGAGTTGAATATAAAAGTTCATAGTTATGAATAATTTCACAATGAAAAATCAAACTTCGAATGTATAAATTAAGAACAAGTAAAAACAAACAGGTAATTAAGACTGATTATTGACACTAATTTTGCAAGGAATACACATATAGACATAGTTTGTCTTCGCTTCGTTCAGTCCTGGGTAAACTATATACATTAGCTTAGAGTCAAGAAAAGACTTGTATGTGCTGAACTATGCTTGCTGACTCGATTATTAGAACAGAATAGAAACTCTTTATTATGTACACCGTATAAGTTACAGAAAAGATAGATGCGGAAAAACATAACAGGGTGACACAATGGGCGGCTTTATCGCGAAAAGCGATCTTTTTAAAACAACCTATGGATGGATTTTAAAGAGAAAAAATAAGGACAGTACTGTAGGTAGTTACAGGTTGGGCACGCCACAATCCTGGCGATAAGTCCCCTCTTTGAGGAGTGGCTAGAGCGGCGACACGGCGTCCTCACCTTCCGCTTGACGCAGGTACTCACCGGACACGGTTGTTTCGGGAGGTACCTGTTTCGGATTCGGCGGGAGGATATGCCCGGTTGTCAACACTGCGAGAATCGCCCGGAAGACACAGTGGAGCGTACGGTGGAGGCCTGCGCCGGAGGTTTGCCCTGCTTGGGCGGAGCACCGCCGTGTCCTCGTCGAGGCGATCGGCGGCAGGCGCGGGCCTGCGGACTACGAGCATTGGGTGGCTCGCCGTCCGATCAGAACCAGGCCCGAGTCGACGGCGCGCTGTGTTCCACGCGCGCCTCAAAGAGCTGTCAGCATAGAAGACGGGGCCCGCCAGGGCCAGTGCCTACCGGGGTTGCGGAATCTGTTTGAAAGAGTCACCGCGGCTCTGGAACGCAAAGGAACTCGCGAAGAGAGTTTCCGAGACGGTAATGCTGGACCCGTACTCACTTCTCTTCCTACCTTTCTCACAGTTTCGTACATGAATTTGCCAGAGATCAACTGAACTTTGATTTACAAAGCCTGCCTGTAATTTGGTTTACAAATTACAGGCAGTCAAAACTGGCAATGTCAAGCCTATACACGTGACTAACTAAACGACTTCTCAACCTAAGTAGAAATACCGTCCAAAAAATAACAGGTATAATGACGGGTCATTCAATCAATTCAATTTATTAGTCAAGTAACTATGACTCATTTGTTAGTAACAAACTTATCCTATTTTAGTAATATAAATTCTCTACAAATTACACAGCACACACAATAACAAGAAACATATAACACAACCTACACAGCGGTAATCTGCCCGACACTTCACCCTATCATTGCCCCCTAAAAAATATATTTTCAACATAGGAGCTGCGGCACGATGGAACGATGATCAGGTGAATGGCAGCGGATGGATGCGGACTGCACAAGACCGGGATGGTTGGCGCTCTTTGGGGGGGCTTACTTTCAGCAGTGGACGGCAATTGGCTGAAATGAGGATTCTGATGATAGGCGCCATAGACAGCCCAATGTGTGGAGATGCTTCTACACCGAGAAATCAGTCGCCGACTTCATTCTGGAAATGAGGGCTTTGCTACCCGACGTGGAAAAATCCTCGGAACGATGGAGTTGCTCCGCGAAACCTATGTGCGGAGCTACACTGGCTAACCTAGCCAGGACTCCTACGCACAACGGATCGAATGAGAATCTAAGTGCGGATAACGGAATCTCAACTCTACTCTCTCCATTGCGGGGGTAGTCTTTTTTTCTGGATAGAGTTTCCCATTTCAACTTAATGTAGCTCTATCGCATGTTTACAACCCTAGAAACTTTCTTCAACGTCGTTATATATGAATAGAAAAGCGTTATCATTAAAACGTTTCTCATTACGAAAAAATACTAGGGCTGGTCGGCGTTTTGAATAGAAGAGGTAATACAGTCAAGGCCTTGCATTCTAAGGGGGTCAAGCAATGCTAGAAGTTGACTGTTCGTATATCTTATCTTAGCGATATAAGCCGGTGCTGCCGGCCGCCAAATAAACCATGGCGGTTGTCAAATAAACCATGTCAGAGGCCCTTGAGGTGGTTTAAAAACTCTGACACTAGGGTGTGTGGGGTCATTAGACTTTACTGCCCACACAGTTAGAAGATCTGAGCGATCTTACCTAGCGACATCATTTTACCATACGACATACACGCGAACGAAGTCGCGGGCAATAGCTATCTATCTTCTTCTAATGTATAAAAATCTCGGATAATAGTGTTGGTTATCAAACTCCTCCGAAAAGGCTGAAATTTTTCGTGTATTTATATGGCAAAACAACGTTTGCCGGGTCAGCTAATTATGTTATAATATATTACCAGTTGACAGGTAAGTCAAAATATCTATTACTAGCTTTTACCCGCGACTTCGTACGCTCGTATCCCGTTTTTTCCCGTTCGCGTAGGAATTTCGGGAAACCCTCTGTTAGTGCTCCGCTACGGAGTGTAGGGAAGCTATATGCCAAATTTCAGCTTTCTACGACCAGTAGTTTTGGCTGTGCGTTGTCAAGAATTTTAAATAATGTTACCGGCAATCTGTATAATCCGGTATTCTATAGAATACCTTGGCAATGTGTATAATACCTAAAACTTTCAGTTAATGTATGAAATATTATTCATTTTATACTTTGCCTAGGTATTCTATACAATACCAAATATGCAGCCGGCAATGTGTGTAAAAGACGATAACTGGGAAAGGGAAGACGTGTAGAGACGGCAGTAACGCTACGTTCACACGACGACATAAATTTCTTAGTCGGATCTGATTTTTACAGGATATGGTTTAGTCACAATACAATTTACGAGTTCACACGTGCATTCGGTTTTAAGCTCCAACAAATAACCAAAACGGACAAAACTTAAGATCCGATTATGTAGTGCGTATCACCTAACCACTAACTCTTAGTTCGGGTTCGGGACTGATCATAAGTCCATAGGTGATACGGAGTAGCATACGCACGCAACTAAATTTTTCATTAATTTTGCGATAGGACACACCGTTTTCAAGATATAAGCAAATAAAAAAAAATAACTATTTTTGCACTTGAAGTCAGAACAGAGCATTCGTTTCTGTCGTATACGTACACATACCCTACCTACCCCACCTGCCTACCCCACCTACGTACCTCACCGACCTAACCCACCTACGTATCCCATCTACGTACCCCACCTACCTACCCCACTTACCTACTCCATCTACCTTCCCCACCAACCTACCCCATCTACCTATCCCACCTACCTTCCCCACCTATCTACCTCACCTACCTACTCCACCTACCTACTCCACCTACCTACCCCACCTACCCCCTATCCCTATTGTTATTTTACACCCTTGAGGGTTAAACTTTAACAAACTGAATGTATAATTTATTTATATCGAATCAACAGCCTAAACAATAAGTTTCAAGCTTATAGCTCTAAAAATGACGATACTTCCATACAACTTTTCAACCCCCCCTTTCAACCCCTTACAACCTTTTTTTCGCATTAAGAAGTAGCCTATGTTCGTTCTAAAGTATCTGTGTACCAAATTTCATTTAAATCGGTTTAGTAGTTTTGGCGTGAAAGCGCGACAGACAGATAGACAGTTACTTTCGCATTTATAATATTAAGTAAGGAAGTAAGGATAATGGAACAACATAATTTTAAAGTGCATAAAACGCAAGAGTATGTAACTACATTACCAGGCAGTCAAAGAAAAACAACTGCATGTCCCCAGGTGAATAATAACTATAGTAAGCGATCGAGACGATGGATTACTCTTACTATTATTAATGAGTTACCTACCTGAAGAAGTAATCCATCGAACCCAAAACAGAAACCACCTTAAAAATGTAAGTATTGATAAAACACTACCTGTCTATGTGTAAGCTATGATTGTGTGGGCAACTACTATGTATTTTTGGCGATTAGGCAGTTCAGGTAGATGACAAATGAAACACCAGTTGGTAAGATATAATGATTATGATTTATTGAATACTGTCCCTACTTACATACTACTTAACATGGTGGAATTAGCGTCAGGTCTGCAACGCCAGTAGAATTAATCCACCAATAGTGGTGAATTCCAAAAATACGGGGCGCGCAGACCAGCGCCGTCATTGTAAACATTACGATACATTGGCGCCGAGGCTATAAATACAGGTGGCTCGCAGAGGAGACTCCAGATAAATCTTGGCTGGAGGGTTTAATATTTATATGAAAGCCACCACAGGAAAGTCCGGTTAAGCAGTCGACAACCTCCTAAGTTGACCTGCGAGAGCACACACATAAAAAAAGTGGAGACTCCAGTGTGATGTTGTGCGGCGTTCTCGCAGTTCGTGGTTGTTGTACGAGGTTGCTTAAACAGCCATTTAGCCTTACTCTTATGTAGCCTTAGTTTCGTTTAGCAGATTTAGATCAAACTTAGATTTCACTTAAACATTTGCATTGTTAGCAGGACCTCGTGCGAAATCCACGAGAGGCTACTGCCGATGCAGCTTGGCAGATGTTGTTTTTAGATTATAATTTGCAACGCATTTGAAAAAAAAAATTAAAGTAAAAGGGAAAGAGTATGGGGATCTTAAATGATACCGGGAAGGAATTAAATTATTTATGGACTGTAGTTAGTCCAAATAGTAATAATAATGATTCAAGAATATTATAAGTGATTATGTTAGTATATAGCCATTTTTTCGTGCATGTGGTGTTAACCTTTAATTAATTGTTGCACGTGCAAATGTTACTTTAAACATTAAGTCAGAAATGTATGTAGTGTAAACAATTGTTGGTTAACCTAAATAAATAAAAGAAGAAATCTGACTATCCAGCGTCAATTCTTTGTTAATTGATATAAGTATTATGAAATTTTCGTGTAGATAAATTGTGTATGATTATGTGATTGTCACATAGATTTAAAATGAATTAATGTCAAAGATGTTTTGTAAAATTTACGGGAAATCTGTAAGAATAATATTTAAGATATCTGATAAGTTCCCGCCATATTATAAAGATTAAGTGGGGATATTAAAACGTTAACTGTTATTCTGAAACATTTCAAATCAATTATAACAAAGAAGGGATGTAGTGTATGTTGGTAGATGGTGACATTATAAAGTATAATCTATGGCAGCGACAATCAGTCGCCCACAGGCCGTAGTCCGGGTCGTACGTGTTCAGTACGTCTTCCATGAGTTTTATCAAACTATACTCGCTAGCGACTGTAGTTTAGTAGAAAACTTTATAAAAACAAGTTTCTAATTAATTTTTAGTTGTTAACTAAAGTTTTACTTTGTTAGTTAAAAACTTAAACAAATAAATTAGAAACTTGTTTTTTAATAGTTTTCATCCATTTTTTAACTACAGTCGCTAGCGAGTATAGATTGATATAACTTGATTGATAAAACTTTAATTGATTGCTTAACTGTTTTTCTGCTCTTTTTTTTTTGTAACACATTCAGACACAATGTAAATTGTTATTGGATTAAATAAATGAAATGAAATGAAATGAACTCATGGTAGACGTACAGGTCTCGATACCGTATATTTATCGGAGTGTTTAAAGTGAGTTTATTGGCTCGACATTACACATATCAAAATACATTGTAATTTAGTCACACAACAAAATAAATTGTAATTTAATTTCTATATTATGTACAACTGACATAAAGATACAAATTTTGAAACGGTGATTGAAAATTGACGATACAAAATATTTGACTTACTTTATTTTGCGTAAAATTTGTTTCACCAACTGAAATATTTGACTACATTAAAATTGGTAAAGACAATAACTTGCTTACCAGTTGGTAAGAAAGTTATTGTCTAAACGTTCACTTGCCAAACATTAGATTTGCGTTACAATTATTTGTGAAGAGTTTATTTGCTAAGTAATAATTAGGCAAATGAAATTATGCAGAAAATTGTTTGAGAGCTGATAATTTGTCAATTTATTTTCACATTTTTAATAAAACACAGAATATACTGGACACAGTTTAATTTTAAACTAACCGTATAAGTTTAACTTTAAAGTAATACCTAACTTTATGTCACATGTGATAACGAGTACAAGGATCCCACTACAAAAATCGTGGAACGATACCGTAAAACAAAAATATTTAACCAACACAAATATACAATTACAGTTACACAACGTGCATACTGATACAGTAAAACATTGCTAGTGTATTAAAATTTGACATAAAACTTGATAAAAAGTATTGTATCATATGTAGTTTAAGAAATACTAACCAGATTAAACTACGAAGATATAGAACTAACTACGGCAAACGGCGACTATTAGATACCTACATAATTATACAATAATCTAGCAAATAATATTAAGGAGATCACTCGCAGTGTTCAAAACAAGATTACAACTTACGTATTCGATATTTATTAATAAAATTGCTTGATCGCTGAATGTTACTTACATTATCATTTATTTAAGCTCATCATTGAACTACAACTATTTGTTATTCTTTTAGTAATAAATTCGTTTAACCTAACCTAACCTGAACCTGTAATTATTGTCAACAATGAACTAATAAATGACATACAGTCTGCGGACGGACACTTAGATATTTTCTTAAACTTTTCAAAGAATATGATAAGAGAGCGTGACTTCTTCTTCTTATCGTGTGGGTAGTAAGGTCTAAACGACCCCACACACCCTAGTGTCAGAGTTTCTAAACCGCCTCAAGGGCCTCCGACATGGTTTATTTGACGACCGCCGTTTGGCGGCCGGGACCACCGGCTTATACGTACCTTCCGAAGCACGGAATCATCTTTTTATCAGACAATCAGGTGATTCAAGCCTGCAATGTCCTAGCCAAACTGGAAACAACTTTACAAAGTATGCTTCCCGTGGGAATCGAACCCACGACCACCGGGTCACAAGGCAAACATCTATACCACTCGACCACGGAGGAGCGTGACTGATACACTATTATTGATGGATCACTTTACTTAACAAATAAGCCAAGAAAACTTATCACACCTTAGATCTACGAGCAACTCACCCCTTTATTGTTGATAATATTCAAACGAAAAAAATAGGTCACAGTAATGCGTTATATTATTTAACGAATAATAAAATAACATGGCGTTAGGTATTTTGAGATAATTCACTCTCAGTTGGGTCTCCGGCTACAGCAAAACTACAGTTTGTTTTGGAATGTGTCCTTCAAACTTACGGACTTCGTTACAAACTAATACAAATAATAACTAATACAAACTAACTTTTAATAAAAAATTAAATTTATAATACATCATAGTTTTTTCTTTACTTATTCAAAATATTACGTAAAAGGACACATAAAAAGATCAACATTTAAATATAAAAATGAAAAAAAAAAGTTTCTAAGCTACGGTGGTCAGAGCTCCAGAGACAGGAACCTCCTAACAATACGAGTCGTGTAAAGTACTGCTTTCAGAATCAAGTTCTTGATACAGAGGGGCTACTCTCTAACGAAATCCATAGTTTCGGGCTTAGTTTCGGGCGGGCATTTTCTACTCCGTATCACCTAACCACTGAGAACTAATGATAACACGATTTGACAGTTACTGTGAAATCGTGTTGTTATTCATTCTCAGTTCGGGTTCGGGACTAATCGTAAGTCTGTAGGTGATACGGAGTAGAATACGCCCGCCCGCAACTAAGCCCGAAACTACGAATTTCGTTAGAGAGTAGCCCCCCTGCTGTCTAACGAAATCCTCGGTACAATAATGTACATGTCGACAACTTCGCCAGTCGATTCAAGATACTTGATTGTCTTATCTTTCTCGGTTTTCACGAAGTACTCGTCATGCGGGACTGTTATGATACATAATAATTATCGGAAAGACATAAGGACGTTATTGAGACGGAAAGGTAATACGCGACCTGACGCGACCAGGCTACTTTTGTATTTTGAATTAACATTTACAAACCAAATTATTAAATTCCGCTTACATTCTGTAGAAATCTAAAAATTATCATAAAAAAAAACTTTCGCAGCCTATGATAAAAAAATGTTCATTATTTACGTCTCGATTTAAATATCTGCCAGATACCAGCTTGATTCCCTTGAGTCAATTGAGAAACAAGCCAACAGGATCATCGGCGATGATAGGCACGTCACGAGAAACTCCAGTCTTGAGCATCGACGACGAGTTGCTAGCCTGTCGGTTTTCTACCGGTTGCATTTTTGGGAATGTGCGACGGAATTGCATAATTTAATTCCGCCAAGCCCGTTCCATCATCGGACCACAAGACGAACGGCGATTCACCACCGGTACATGGTGGACATCCCACCCACGCGCACAAAACGTTTTGGGAACACATTCATAGTGCGTACAGCTAAGGAGTGGAATTCCCTGCCGGAATCTGTGTTTCCTGATAGCTACAACCTGGGAGTCTTTAAGTCAAGAGTGAATAGGTTACTTCTAGGCAAGCGTGCTCCATCTTCGACCACATCATCGCTTACTATCAGGTGAGATAGTGGTCAAACGCGTGCCTATCAATAGTGAAAAAAATTATTAAAAATTTGAAAAATTATTTAGCGGCTGTAAGTTGCTTTTTGAGGGGTTCAAATCTCGAAAGGAAAAAAACAGCCAAGTGCGAATCGACTCGCGCGCTAAGGTTTTGAACGAATCGCATTTTTCATGTTTTTAGGTTTTCCTGGAGGAATATCCTCTAATTTATTATTTTTATTTTAAGCTCAGTAGTTTTGGAGATAAGAGGAGGTATGGTCAAAATTTTTCTGCTTTTTCAAATAACTTTTGAAAATATTTATTTTAAAATTATGTCTTTATAACATATTTTAAACTTTCGCTTATTTTCTTTCTTAGCCTCCGACTGCATGTTTATAGCTTAAGTTTGGTTTACACATTTTCATTTTATTTACTAAACATCTTGTTTCCGACGTGTTACTTCGCGTTACAAGCAAGCGTATTTTATTTCTTCAAGCTATCGGGTTTAATTAACGTGTTGTAGTATCCCTTTTTAGGGTTTCGTACCAAAATGGTAATAATTAAATTAAAAATTTAAAAAAAACCCCGACAGAAAGAACTTTAAAAATTAAAAAATAATTTCTATTGATCCTTTTAGTTTCATATAGGTACGATTCTTTAGGTCAAGCGTCATCGCGTCGGGAGACCGCTAATAATACTTATACTTAGTAAGTACAAAAGTCTTTGCGGTCTCCCGAGTTGTCGTTTGTCGGGGGTTTTTTTAAATATTTAATTTAATTTTTATTTCATGCTTTTTAAACTTCATATTTTTTTCGTTAGTTAATATTCCTCATGCCCTTTCAATGTAGTGTACATTATTCTACTAGTCAGGCCCTTTCATTTGATACCCATATTGAGGGAGTTGTGAAAAAATATGTAATCCGCCATTTTGTGGTGGCGGCCATCTTGGACCGATTTTCATCAAACATAGCTAAGAACACTCCCGACTAATACACCTTTCAAACAAAAAAAAATCAAAATCGGTTCATCCATTCGGGAGCTACGATGCCACAGACAGACACACACACACACAGACACGTCAAAATTATAACATCCCGTCGTTTTTGCGTCGGGGGTTAAAAAGGAACCCTTATGGTGTGACTAAATCTGTCTGTTTGTCACAGCTGGATATCTCAAGAACTACTAATGCTATGAACTTGGAATTTGGAATAGTTTAAGATGACGTTTGTTCAACTATTTTGCAAATAAGAAAGAAATAAAAATAAACATGTTTTTCTTGTAACACTTGCGACTAAAAGGGATTATTAAATATTCAGTGTGGCTACTAAGGCATGTGGGGTATCATATGAAAGAGGACTGTTTACACATTCTCAAACATTATTTTTTTCTTTTTAGACCGCATGGTTTTCGACTTATGTCGAAAAATGTTGAAATTTTGACCATTCCCCCCCCCCTCCTTTTTTCCGAAGTTTGCATAGAGAAAAATCTGAAAATTCTATTTGATAGAAGTTTATGTAAAGGTTCTGAGAACCTCAAGCGGCAAAAATGTAATAACCTTGTTGGCAATTATATTTTTGAGCCGCTTGGGGTTGAAACTCTTGGACCGTGGGGTCGGGGTGCTCATGCCTTATTTAAAGATCTTTCTAAACGCTTAGTTGACACTTCGCGAGACCCAAAGGCTGGCTTTTACCTCGGACAGAGGATAAACATTGCCATACAACGTGGCAATGCCGCCAGTCTTTTGGGCTCATTTCCAGTGGACAGCGATGCGGACGAATTTTTTGACGCCTAGTTTTAGTCAGGATTTTAAGTGTTATATACACTTAAAATAAAGATTACAGGAGAAATAAGACGATGTCTGTAAAAAGCACACTTTTTCAGAAATCATCAACAAACATTTCATTAGTTCCACTAGCGGCCAAGAGATGTCGTTGATCTAAGACCGCGCACCTTCACCGACCTTCACCGCGCAGTGCATTGATATATTTAAAAACCCAAGATACACACACAGCAACTCAAAAACGTCCGCATAAAACAAGCGCACAATTTAAAATTGTGCGCTAGTTTCAAGCAGTTTCGCATAGCTCGCCATACTGCACTGCTTTGTAAAAACAACTTTAAGCGATCCGTGTAAGGTTGAATTTGCAAAAAAATTGTTTATAGTATAACTACACACAACTCACACATGACACTTGATACATGTCAGTCTTTGACGACAGTTTTGAGTATTGCATTTGTTCGAGACTGTGCATCTTGGGTTTTTTTATATATCAATGGCGCAGTGTCAATCAAATTCTCAACGAACAAAGGCCTCACCGATGAAAATTTTATAACATTTCACGTTTTATATGATAATACGGAACCCTCGGTGCGCGAGTCCGACTCGCTCGTGACCGGTTGTTTTTGTTTTACGAACTCGTCATATCAAACGAATTTTTCTTTAGTATTGCCCTCATAGACTTTGCCAATGAGATATTTAAATTTTTCGCAGTTAATGGTGTCGTGACTTAAAAGCTGCATCGGTGTAAGACCAACATTGTTGCGAGCCAAACAAATTTCCTTAAATTGATTTTTATCTAAAACAGAATCCAGTTTGTCGAAAAACGTGTAAAACTTATACGATGCTGCTTCATGAGCTGCTGACCTGTTCTCGTCATCTCTTGCTGTCAAAATGGTCATGAGTTGTTCCCGACTTAATTTTTCTACAGTTTTATCGAACCATTCGCTGTCCATTTCGCCACACAACCACGTTTCAATGAAAAAATGTATCATTTTCTTTTCAATTGTATAGTCTGTATTACTGAGCTTGTCTGTTTTTTTCATTTTAAATGATTCGCAATACAAATTTACAAGATCAGGGGCAGTTAAATCTGACAAAAGAACATTTAACAACTCCCTATCCCTGGACAGTTCGTTTCGAAGTCTACCTGCAAGCGCGAATGGATTGGATTTTGGATGCCTGAAAAAGTCAATGAACCTCTTAATGTCAGTATTTTTAACCATTTCAATAATAAAGCTTATAACTTTGGTCGATTTTTCGACTGCACAGCATACAATGCAAACTTTACAATAAGTGTTGGTAAGTACATTCATAAAATCGTTTAGATTTATTTTTGTGAGGACAGCTTTGACAAATTTTAGAAGTATTAAAGCAATGTTTTCCAATCTATGGCAAACAACATTACATAGCGCCTTGGCCAGTTTTCTACGTTCTACAAGCAAAGTCTCAAACATTTCGTTCAGATCTATGTTATAAATTTCATTAAAAATGAGTTCATGGTTTTCTAGCTTCGCATTGAAAAAACAAAGAACGTGATCATGACAATCTAATTGAACAAACAAATTTATTAAATACATCCAAAAAGATCTTCTATTGCAGCATGATTTCAATTTATAATAAAGAAACTCTGCAGCAAAATATTCAGCAAATGTATTGTGAAAAAACCTGGGTTTGTTTTGAAAAATTTGTTCAATTATGCCTGTTTTCTCTTCCCCGACTTTAATTCTTTCAATAAAATCATGTATGGTGTTAATATCGTGACTGTCAAATAATATTGTTTCAGCCGATGGACCAAAAACGACATGCGCAGCAATTATTTTATGAACATAAAAAAATGCTGTGCGTTCGTTATCTATCAATCTTCTCATATCAGGGTCATCGATACACAAAAGGGGTTTCTTTTCTCCAAAACGTATCTTGAAAAATTTTACATCAACAAATCTCTCAAAAATTTTACAGATATAGTTTACATCTTTTTTTTTTAACGAGTATTGAAACTGAGCATCTTGAAAAAACTCAGATATTATATACAAATGCAGTGGTATACTTTGAAACTCATAACGATCTCCATTTACCATGGTCTGAGTCAGAGCATGAAATTTTTCAACAGGATCTCGAATATCATGCTTTTCAAACGGATAATATAAATAAAGATTTTTCGTGTCAAACTTTCTCAACAACAAGTTTCTTAAAAAGTTAATCTGATCTTCTTTTTTCAAAGGTGCTACAGAAAAAGAGAAAGTTTCCAGGGTATTTTCTAACTGATGAAGGACGTTGTACAAACGGCTAGTTATCCACAAATGCACGACTTTCGACTTTTTAAGAACATTTACTAATTGCATGACCTCTTTTGCGAAATCAGGACATATTTCATCGAAACCGTCGAGTAATAAGACAAGCCGACCGTTATTGTAACAATGAATAAAGAATTCTACTTCGAATAAGCTTATTCCGTTTAAATTTGTATCCCCTTCGTTGTTACAAAAACTAATGTCATCACCTACTACAGAAACTGCATCAATTATGGTTTCGAATTCTGCTTTTCTCTCTTTATAGGCTTTGAATCCTATCACTCGAAACAAAAAATGGACAGTTTCATTTAAGTCAATATTAACTTTGCCTGTTTTTAGTCTTCTCAATTCATCTGTGTTCTCTAATAAATTTATTTTTGAAATCCACAGCGCTGGGTGTTCATGTTTCGTATTTATTGCTAAATGAGTAAGTAAAAAAGACTTGCCCATTCCTGGTTCAGCACTAATTATAACTACTCTTTCTTTCAAATCTTTCAACGTCGTGGGTTGCAATTTAAATGATAAGCATATCCACCTATCAATGTGCTTAAGTATGTTCAGTAAGCTGCCGCGAGATTTTTGCCACAAAAACCAACTATGCCAACAGCTAAACCAATGAACGTTACAGTTATCATACTTACTTATGAAATCAGAAAATTCTTCATCCCTATCAGTTATCAAAACGATATCTCTTGTATCAGGCGTAAAATCAGATTTCAATTCGTTATATTTCAAAATGATTATTTCGTCGATTTCATCATCATTACGTTTTAATCTAATGTTACGACATAATGTGCTATTTATACAAATATCTGACATTTCATCATACGCTGGATTATTAAAACAATTACCTATTGCAATCTTATCATTGTTTATAATGTTGTACAATACATTTGAATTTATAAGATGATACGATTTGTCTTCAAATAAAATGCTAAGTGGTACTTCTTTCCCTTGAAACGTAATATATCTCTCTTCTAATAAAGTCGTCTGCATTGAGTTTGCTAGATCATTAAAGCGATTTTGACAGTCAACTCTTTCAATAATGTTCTCAGTCGTAAATCCCTTGATCTGAATAACCAAATGACAGTTACAGATAATGATAATTTTGCCTCGAAAACTATTAATTAGCAGAGATATTTCTGCAATTAAATCTTGGCTTTTGCAAACTATGATAAGAGTATTTATTTTGGACTCTTTTACTTGAGACTTGACATCGACAAAATAATTACCCATTGCAACGTAATCCAAATCGATAAAAGTATAGTCATCGTTAATGTTCTGTTGCTTAAAATACTGGATTAATTTGATACAAGAAAGTTCATTTACTTCGGTATTGATGCTCAGGATTTTATCTGGTCCGCAAAAAAAATCATCTAACTGTAATAATTCTAGTGCGCTATTTTTAAAGTTTAATGCTGGCAACGCGTTTTTTACTGTTTTGATATAATTGAAATTTAGAATGCTCAGTAACGGAGTATTCAGGATATCTTGTTTAGCTTCAAAGAAATATTCGCAAGATTCTGTTAGGTATGGAGCGGTAATTGGCTGTTGCCACCACTTTTGTACACGATCATGTACTTTTAAGAAAATTGCTTCACCTGTTACACTAAACAGCGTGTCATTTTGCCTTGGTATACTGTCATCAAAGTACTCATCTATCTCTCTCTTTAAAATCATTTCTACTTCGTCTTCCTTTGCTTGGTTTGTATAAAACATTAAATTACTCAAAAACGCTTCGATCAAGCTTTTATCGTATTTGTCATGAACCAATGTAAGTCTGGGAAAGCGATGTATGTTAATATCAAATCTACACTTGCTGACATCTATTCCTACGAAAACTTCAGTTTTCAATCTTTCAAAGAGTTTCTGGCTATGATCAGATAAGGAATAAACATCAGAATTAAATTTTAAATCCTTAGTATTGTCATCCAGTACTAGCAGGTTTCCAACTAAACCGCCTAGTCTGTAGGCATCTAAATCGGTAGCTTGTAAAATTTCTTTGGGACCAACCATATTGTCGTCGACTTTCATCATAATATTTTCTGCGAAATTAGCCTTTTCAAAAAGTTGTTTAAATTTTGAACAAAGGTACTCCAGTTTCTTTTCCTTATCTATCTCGTTTCCACTAAAACAAAAATTAAGATTACCGAAATCAACCGGTACTTTAAAAACCGATGCCATTAAAATGTTTTCTATTTCTTTCTGTTCTGCAAGTGCAACATATTTATTTTGTTCTTGACAAATCGTGTTTTTGATTGCTAACAATAAATCGTCATCACTAGTGAATAATGATTTCCGAAATATAGCGTAGTGAAAATTATTTTGCGATTCACTGTCTTGAATGTCGACTGCCACAACGTGTCGCGCGAGAAAAACATGATATGTTTTTATCAAATCATCCATCATCATGCTATTATGATTATTTTTGAAAATAAACTTTGATAATCGTTTTGCCAAAAGCACTGCACGTGATTTTGCCACAGTTTGCAACAGCAATTCTACATCTTGGTTATCATAGTCAAACTGAAATACTTTTCCTTCACTTGTATTCATAAAATGCTTTCCTTCCGATTGCTCCACGGTTTTCACTTTAGAAAATTTCTCAAAGGCAGAGGTATAAATAATAAATTCACATTCCATATTTTTAAACTCGCCCCTAAACATTTCATTGCTATTTTCAGGGACAAACATTTGACTTGTCTTAATGTAACTCTCGAAATACCTATGAAGACTGAAGTCTCCGTTCAGTTTTAATATTTCGTCGACGGTAAATTTGTCTTTTGCTGGATTATCTCTGTGTTTCGCTTGTATAAACATTATTTTTGGTTTATTATCTTTATTTGAAAAGAACCTAAAGACGATGCCATCAAAAGCTCCCATACTATCAACGTTGGTTGCTATAAAAAATTCCGGAACCTTGTGAACGTACAAAGCTCTAAATAAAATCAGGCTCAACAGCTTAGTTTCATACAATTGTCCACTAAGTCCTGACGTTCCGGTTCTTTTTTGATAGCGAAATTTTTTACTTACATCTTTTATTTTTATCCGTTTACTAAGTTGCTGTTGTTTTGCTTTACTCTGGTCAAGTTTTATATTTCTTACTGAACTACTATTTTTTAAAACTTGAGATTTGGGTTGATTTTCAATATCATATGTATCATTTAGTTGGATTTTTTTCGGATCTTCCTTTTTGTTACTCTTAACATTTCCTTTCTTCATTAGTTGTCCTTGTTGGCTAGAAGCCGATATTAATTTATTTTGATTAAGCAACTCCAATATAGTTACGATGTTTTCCCTTTTTCTAGTAGATTTATGTAATAGACAAGCAATATCTAAAGCAGTTTGGCTCTCACTGTTTTTAATGTTAACAAGGGCTCCTCGATTCAAGAGAAAACTGACAACTTCTGGTTCTTCTTTCATCACTGCGACATGCAACGGTGTGTTATTGTTGTCGTTAGCATCAGTAGTATTTATGTCTGCCTTTCGATCTAAATACTTTTTGATTTTCGTAATTTTACTTGCTGGGGTTTTGCTTTTTCTAATACTACTAAACAGTAAACTGTTGTAAAGTAGCTTGTCTTCCAGTTCCAAATCATTACAATTATTTTCCATTTCTATATTTCAATACAAACGAACTGAAGTTTCTGAAACAATAATGAAAGATTTTCATCACCCGCAGAAGGAATATTAAACATTATTTTGGAAAAGATGTCTGTATCAGTGGTTTATATCTAAGATTTGTACAGATATCATCTGGACATCTTAAGAGCGAACTCAAATAATGAATAATGAATTTGAGTTTTTCAAGTTACTGCGAGATGGGTTCTCAAGCTTCTTTAAATGAACAAAAACGCAACCGTTGTTATAGTTTTTGCCATGTCTGCAGACGGTCGATGGAGCAGACATGTTTTAGAGTGGAGACCGCGTATGGGCAAACGTAGTGTTGGCGCCTAGTTCTACACTCATAGCAACAAGTCATCGTTCATATGTGACGCAGTAATAATTTGGAATTTATTTTTTTGTTAGTGTTTACAAGATACCCCACATTACTTTTCTCATATATCCATTTCAAACAACGTTGATCGCTCCACTAAAAATATTGTAAAAACCTATTTTCTGTTGAAATACAAGTATTAAACCAATTCGAGGGTTTCATTTATGTCCAATACGAGACATAAAGTTTGGCGACCGTGACAGGCCCTTTCGCAAAACAATATATATAAGATAAGCTTGATCAACTAAGCTGCAGATCCGCTACACCAAGAAACGATATTTTGGAGTATTTGGAGGTTCAGCCATTGCAGCCTACACCTGATTTACGGTCTGGACACCGTGATCTCAAAGAAGTCGCCGTACAGCAGCCTGGCCAATGCAGCTAAGTGACCTTTCCTTGACCTCCTCGCATATACCTACGTTTTGTCCCTAGGTACCTACTGATCCTTCATAATTCATAAACTCCGAGATTTTACATGTGCTTATTTCATACAGATAGGTACTTAAACACTAAATAAGCAGTGATTAATTCCTAAATATCTACACATAGTTAAAAAATAATTGATTTCGACTAAACTACCTACGTGAATGTCATACCAGTTTGAATGACCTACTTATTGTACAAGATACTTGTATCTATCACAGTTACAAATTCCTAATCATTTCAAAGTATTAGCTATTATTATCAAATTAATTCAAGCCTAGGCAAATAATAATATTTTTTTGCAAGTCATTAAGATTGTTTCGCCAAACATTCCAGGAACGGTGACGTCATTGGGGACGGCCGGAGCCTACAATATAGTCAAGCCTCATCCACAGAGTACTGTCGGGTTCAGCACCGGGACTTCCAGATCACAAAAAGAGGGACGTAAGATAAATATTTTATTAATAATAGTTCATTGTGTTCTTGCATAGTCTACCGTATACTTAGCTTTTATTACTAAATGTACACATTTATTTTATTTACTTTGTTTATTGTTACAATGGGCAAGAATGACGGTTCTGTGCAAGAACTACAAGAACTTATGGTTAAGCGTAGTTTAATAAAGGGCCAAATTACTAAGTTTAGGAATTATTTAACGACTCTATTGTCAAAGGATTCTGTTACACGCATTGAATTTGCCGAGTTAACACTTAAACTTGTTAAATTTGAGTCTCTGTCCGTTAGGTTCGACGACTTGCAGAATCAAATGATTTATTACCCTACCTTACCTACCTGCCTACCTACATACTCATTCTTTTTTTTGTATTTTAATTCTTATTATGCTATTCCGGACGAAGACATTAGTCTTCGTCCGGAATAAAACACAAAAACTATGAAAATCGGTCGAGCCGTTCTCGAGTTAGTTAGAAAAGTGTTCGAACAAACCCGACTTTGAGAATTTTGCTATATTCTGAAAGATTCGACCTTTTTCTAGAAGTCATTTTTATATTAGCGAGACAGAAATAAAACGAATAAACTGAAGGAAGACGGACAGCGGTGGCTTATTAATAAATAGGGTTCCGTAATTAGCAACCTTGGTACGGAACGATAAAAATCGACTTGGTTCGCACGAATCAAAATCGTACGCGAAGGCTTAAATAATAGGGTCCCATTAGCAACTTTGGCACGGAACCCTATAATTTGCCTTGACTCGCAAATCGAACTGTCTGATACTTAGCACGAATTAAAAACTTAATTGCGGGCAACCTCTAAGTCTATAAGACAAAAGTGAACAGGTTGCTTCTAGGCAAACGTGCTCCATCTTCGACCGCATCATCGCTTACCATCAGGTGAGATAGTGGTCAAACGTATGCCTATCTATAATAAAAAAAAATCTACTCCGTATCACCTAACCACTGAGAACTAATGATAATATTATTTGACAGTTACTGTGAAATCGTGTTGTCATTCATTCTTAGTTCGGGTTCGGGATTAATCGTGAGTCTGTAGGTGATACGGAGTAGAATACGTCCGCAACTAAGCCCGAAACTACGGACTTCGGACTTAGAGAGTAGCCCCCCCAAAATCGATCGCTCCCGTCACCGTGACCACCTGTGGTACGGTACCTTAAATTATTATTAGCCTTGTTTCGCAAATCGAACCGTTCGTTGCTTCGCTCTAAACGGAATCAATCGCGGAGGCTTAGCAGTAGGGTAGCAATAAATAGGGTTCCGTTAGCACCTTTTGGTACGGAACCCTACAGGCCTGGGGGGCTACTCTCTAACAAAATCCGTAGTTTAGAAAATGCCCGCCCGCAACTAAGCCCGAAACTACGGATTTCGTTAAAAAGTAGCCCCCCAGATCCGCAAGTCGAACCGTCCAGTACTTCGCAAAACTAAATCAGTTTAAGACTCTACGATAAAAGCACTTTAAACGAAACCAGCACGACTCAGAGATTTCAGCAATTTTGGTCCCTAACAGTTAAAGACCTTACAGAGACCAAACCGAAATTCCTACGAACTACGACCGTGTTTGATAATCGTGTGACGTCATTCTCCAGCGGAAAATCTTAACACCGCAATTCAGAAAAACGCGTCATCAGTGCAACGCCATCTATCGACCATGTAAACTGACAAAATATTTGGCAGCAGAAGACGTTAAATAAGAAGCCCGTATGTAACGGTAAATAACGATAAGGTATTAAAATGTTTACTTTTATTTTGCTACGTCTACGTATTAAAAGTTTCACAAATAACTCAATCAATGGGTTTTGGTGTAACATTCATGCTTTCTTGCATTTTTTGGCTCCTCAATAGATGGCGCTCTGACTGATCAGAATACAGTAGGAAGTTTCTTACTGTTATAAACTAAAAATTCAATTTATTTTCATTTTGTTGATCGATTGTAACGATAAATAACGAAAAGGTATAAAAATGATCACTTTTATTTTGCCACGTATTAAAAATTTCCCAAATAACTCATCAATTTTGAATGCTTTCGTGCATTTTATTTTTCTCAATAGATGGCGCTCTGACTGATCAGAATACAGTAGGAAGTTTCTTACTATTATAAACTAAAAACTCAATTTATTTTCATTTTGTGGATCGATTGTAACGATAAATAACGAAAAGGTATAAAAATTATCACTTTTATTTTGCCACGTATAAGTTTCACAAATAACTCAACAATTTTGAATGCTTTCGTGCATTTTATTTTTCTCAATAGATGGCGCTGTGACTCATCAGAATACATTAGGAAGTTTCTTCCTAAACTTAAAAATTCAATATCTTTCGATTTTGTGGGTCGATTTTGCTGAAATAAACGCTAAATGTTACTCGGGTTATCGCGTAATATTTTTAAGGACTTAGATTTGCAATCCAATCTGTGGTTTATGCGTGATGCTCCCACAAACGCACAGACAAACAGATTAACAGAAAAACAGTCAAAAATTTCAAAAATTGCATTTTTGTGTTTTATACCTTTTTCCTGAGTTTTCTGTGTAATTTTCATGCAAAAATATTCAATGTACAGACACGGTTAGTCTACGATTTTATTATATGTATAGATAATAACCGCCACGATGAATCTGGCAACATGCTCAATTCTAGCCATGTTTCAGCTGCTCCTTTGAATGCTGACAATCATGAAATAGGGTTCAAACTGCCACAGATACAAATTGCTAAATTCAACGGAACATTCTTCCGTTGGCTTGAATTTCGTGACACATTTAAGTCAGTCATACAAAATAATGAGCGCATTGCACCTATTAATAAATTTCATTATCTATTATCATACTTGGAGAATAGTGGCTAGAATAGTGAGTAATTTAGAAGTCTCAAATTCTAATTATAGTGTTGCCTGAAAATTATTGTGCGACCGATATGATAACAAGCGACAGTTAATAAGCCATCATTTGTATTCCTTATTACACATACATCCAATATCTCGCGAGTCAGATAAATCACTTCGCTTTATGGTGGACCACGTTACCAAAAACCTGAGAGCGTTGTCTGGCTTGGGGTTACCTGCTGATAATTGGGATGATTTATTGATACATATACTGTGTTCTAAGCTAGATAACTTACCAAATGGGAAGAATGGCGTGGCACTTTGCCTGATGTAACACCTAACTTACAACAATTTAATAAACTAATTGATCGTGCAGATGTCCTTGTGTCTCTAAACCACTCTTCATCAAACCATAATAATAACAATAATAAGGCATCGGCTTCTACGTCTTCCAAGGGTACCAACAATAAAGCCGAACGTCAGCATAATAAATCTATTACATGCGAATCAGTTTGTCAGTCTGCTTGTCAGAGTAATTCTTCATCTTCTTCAGGTTGCGTTGTTTGTCAGGGCGAACATAGAATTTACGATTGCCCTATTTTTAAGGCCAAGAGTGTGGAAGATCGTATAACTGAAGTTAACAAATTAAAGCTTTGTTCAAATTGCTTAAGGTCCGGGCACATTACACAAAACTGCTACCTCAGACCCTGTCGGGAGTGTAAGAAGAAGCACAACGCTCTTTTACACATTCCGGTGGTAACCGAAACCCCTGCTGCAGGCACCACAACCTCTGCTGTTCGTACCACCACCCCTGCTGCAGCTACCACATCATCATGTGGAACGATAGCTAATCATATTCTACTATCTACTGCCTTAGTTGAGGTGTGTAACCCTACAAAAAATAAAACAGAGCCAGTACGTGCCTTGCTAGATTGCGGCAGTCAATCGTCTTTTATGACGCACTTAGAGATAAATTATCTTTTTCAGGTAATTCATTATTTAAGAATTATATTAACATTGTTGGTATCGGCAATCATGTCAATAGTAAAGTTACAGAGAGTTGTGTGGCGCAATTAAAATCGTTAATTAAACCGTTTCACGTCACAACAACCTTTCTAATATTACCGGAATTAACAAGTAACATTCCCAGATACACAATAAACACTCAGCAACTGCAAATACCTATTGAGGTACACCTTGCTGACCCTAGTTTTAATCAATCCTCCGCTGTTGATCTACTCATCGGAGCAGATTTGTTTTGGGATATTATTGGCTGCGAGCTGCGTTCTCTAGGCCCTAATAATCTCACTTTAAGAAATTCCCAATTTGTTTGCTTCGTTTCAGGCCCAATTAAAATAAACGATTTAAATAATACACCCAACATTCAATGTCATCATTCTTTGACTGCAGTTAGATCGGAAAATGATTTTAATGTAGAAATTTCAAGATTTTGGGAGCTTGAGGAAGTGTCGTTAAAAACGTCATTGAGTCACGATGAAAGATTATGTGAAAAACATTTTTTAACTTATATGACACGATTAAATACCGGCAGATTTTTTGTTCGATTACCACTTATAGATTCACCTAATTGTCTTGGAGAATCATATACATTAGCAAAAAAACGCTTTCATAATTTAGAGAAAAGATTCCGAAGGAACCCATAACTTAAATCACAATATGTAAATTTTATAAAAGAGTATGAACAGTTAGGTCATCTCTCACGGTCTGATGTATTAAGACCCAATATATAATCGTATTTCTTGTGTCATCACGCCGTGTTTAAAGAAAGTAGCGAATCCACTAAAATTCGTGTTTGGTTTTGATGGATCAGCTACTACTTCATCTGGATTGTCAATCAATGATATTCTAATGGTAGATCAAAATATGCAGGACTCTCTACTCTCCATTCTAGTACGGGCTAGACAACACAAATAACTCCTGACCGGCGATCTAGAAAAAATGTATCGCCAGGTAGAAATCAATGAGGAGGACCGAAATCTTCAGCTCATACTGTGGAGAGAAGATGAGTCCCAACCTATCAAAACGTTAAGACTAAATACTGTAACTTACGGTATGGCAAGTTCCAGTTATTTGAGTACACGTTGTCTTTGGCAGCTTGGCGAAGAAAGTCCAGATGAAACCATTAAAAATGTAATTCAGCACGACTTTTATGTGGATGATGTGATAACTTCGAGTGACAGTGAACACAAACTGAAACATATTCTTCAAGGGGTTACCGCGGCACTTAAATTAGGTTGCTTTAATCTAAGAAAACTTAAAACTAATCTAACCAGCATTCTTGAATCATGTTCTTTGGATGTTAATGAACGGCTAACACACAGTAAGTCTTCTAGCACCCTGGGTTTGGGCTGGGATCCATCAACGGATACACTGCATTTTCCAATGCAATATCCAGTTCCTTTGGATAGCAATCGCCCAACTAAGCGTTCAAAATTATCTAATTTATTTAAAATTTTCGACCCCTTGGGTCTGCTAAGTCCATGTGTAATGCAAACAAAGGTTATATTACAACAGCTTTGGCTGGAGAAATTAGGCTGGGATGATCTAATTCCTGAAAATATTGCTTTGACTTGGGCTAAGTTTGCTGATTCTTTATCCGCAATTGGGAACATAAAAATTCCAAGGTATGTACTCTGTGATGAGCCAATATTTATAGATCTTCACTGTTTTTGTGACGCTTCCCAATTTGCGTATGGCGCTTGTATTTATGCACGATCAGTAAACTCTGCTAATGAAGTCACTGTAAAATTATTGTGTGCTAAATCCAAGATTGCACCTACTAAACCTACAACTATCCCGCGCTTGGAGCTTTGTGCTGCGCTCTTGGCCGCTAGATTGTGTAAAGCGGTCAGAGATAGGTGAATAGTGAGGTTTATTGGAGTGACTCCAGTATTGTGCTGGCATGGCTTCATTCAAGTTTTAAGAATCTTAAAACTTTTGTTGCGAAAAGAATTTCAGAAATTTGTGAGCTGACAGACGTAAATTCTTGGCGTCACATTCCAACATCTGTTAATCCAGCTGATCTCATATCTAGGGCGGTCAGCCCTAATCATATCAAAGACAATTTGTTGTGGTGGTCTGGTCCACAATATTTATTGCAATCCGAAGACACTTGGCCTGTTTTAATTAACAACGAAGTCAATGTGAATAATTTACCGGAAACCAAACAGAATTCTGCAATTGTTAATTTAGAAATCTCAACAGAATACTATATCAATTTTCAAAACTATCATAATTACGATCACATAAAACGAATATTTGCATACACGATACGATATATCAATAATTTAAAATTAAAGTTTTACAAAAAATCCTTTGGTACTTTAAAAACAAATAAGCTACATAAGTCATTTATTAACTTGTGTCGTTTGGCACAGCAACAATCATTCCCAAGCGAATACAAAACACTTGCTGGCGGCCATTCATTGAAGTCTAAATCTAAACTTTTATCAGTGACTCCTTTTTTTTGCCCAAATGATAAATTAATCCGAGTAAGCGGTCGTATTGATTCCTCAAAATATCATCATGATAAAAAACACCCTGTGTTGCTTGACGCATACATCATCTCACAAAATTAATATTTCAATATGAACATATTCGTAATTTACACGCTGGCCCACAGTTGCTGCTGGGCATTATAAGAGATTACATTTGGCCTATAAATGGCAGACGTCTCGCTGAACAAACTGTTCGTCATTGCGTCAAGTGTCGGCGGTTTCAAGCTAAACCGTTGGAACCCATAATGGGTAATTTACCTTCCCATAGGGTCACGCCAAACTTCCCATTCACTACTGTAGGCATAGACTTCGCTGGTCCTTTTTTTTATTTTAAATAGAAAAGGACGCGGTTTGAAATTAATTAAAGGCTATCTTTGTCTTTTTGTATGTTTAACGTATAAATGTATACACCTTGAAGCTGTATGTGATTTAACAAAAGACGCGTTCATTCTTACTTTTCGACGGTTTGTGTCACGACGTGGAAGGCGAATGGAGGTGTTTTGCGATAATGGTCGCAACTTTGTATCTGGTGCTAAGGAGCTAAATGATTTTTTTTAAATTAATGCGGATTCTCTTTCTGATTTTGCAAGCGGGGAAGGGATTAATTTTATTTTCTCACCTTCTTACGCCCCTCATTTTGGTGGAATTTGGGAGGCCGGTGTGAAATCGGCTAAGTACCATATAAAACGTGTAATGGGTAATTCACACGTTTTATATGGTACTTCAAATTCAAAAGTTAAATGGACTTTTGAAGAGCTATCTACTCTTTTTGCACATGTAGAATCCACTCTGAACAGTCGTCCGCTATGCCCGTTATCCTTCTCACCTGATGACCTTCTTTGCCTCACTCCTGGTCACTTTCTAATTGGCCGGCCCCTCACTGCTGCAAGACCGCAATTCTAACAATCTACAACGCTACCAACGAATACAGCAAATTCATCAACATTTTTGGCGACGGTAGCTTCAATATATTGCTGACTTATAGCAACGAAGCAAGTGGAGAACCGATAAGTCAAGGCTGAATGTCGGTGACTTAGTCCTTCTAAAGGAAGATAATACACCGCCTCTGTGTTGGAGACTGGGACGAGTGCAGAAACTGTTTCCTGGATCAGACTGAGTTTCTCGAGTTGCTGACGTGAAAACCCAACGGGGAGTTGTACGACGTCCTTTAGTTCGCATCTGCCCTCTGCCTTCCTCAGATGAAACAAAGGGTTGAAAACGGAAGGTTTCAACGGCGCGGGAGGATGTTGGCGCCTAGTTCTACACTCATAGCAACAAGTCATCGTTCATATGTGATGCAGTAATAATCTGGAATTTATTTTTTTGTTAGTGTTTACAAGATACCCCACATTACTTTTCTCATATATCCATTTCGAACAACGTTGATCGCTCCACTAAAAATATTGTAAAAAACCTATTTTCTGTTGAAATACAAGTATTAAACCAATTCGGGGGTTTCATTTATGTCCAATACGAGACACGTAGTGTGGGACGCCCTGCGGCACGATGGATCGATGATTTAAAGAAGGTGGCTGGCAGCGAATGGATACGGACTGCTCAGGACCGGGATGGTTGGCGCTCTTTGGGAGAGGCTTACATTTAGCAGTGGACGGCTATTGGCTGAAATGATAAGTTTTCACCAGCAAATCAATTTTTTAGAAGTGTAAGATATAAAAACTGTACCTTGCGTAAGTCTAACATAAAAATGACAAATAAAGCCAAATATAAGGTAACATGTACCTATGTAAAATCTAGCCAAGTCGAATCATGAACCTTCATTTACCTTATTTCAGAATTATGTTCAGCACTTGGCGCCCATTTAGATATTAATTCTTTTTGCGCTGAAGTCGACACTCACGGTTATTCACATTATCATATCATATTATCATTATTTTCATTGAACTTTGGCTCCCTTTTTCACATTAATGTTTTTGATGTAATCAATATTACTAAGATAGCAGTAAGTATGCCAATAAAACACAGAATATACTGAATTACACAATTTTATTTTAAACCAACCGTATAAGTTGAACCTTAAAGTAATGCCTAACTTCATGTGTTTGGCACTATTTAGTCACATGTGATAGCGAGTACAAGGATCCAACTACAAAAATCGTGGAACGATACCGTAAAACAAAAATATTTTTAACCTAACACAAATACACACTTACACAACGTGCGTAGTGCATACCTTCTACTTCTCACCTCCTGTCATGATAGCAAAAACCTAAACAATACCCTTAATAATACTCTTACTAAAGCAATATACTGGTTAAATGATCATAATCTAGAAATTAATTTCGAAAAAACTAAACTTATAACATTCCACCCTCACCAAAAAAGTTGTCTAGATGTAAATTTCTCGTTTAAAAATGCATTCATCTGGACCTCTAGTAATGTCGATAAAAATTCATAATAAATTACCCGAGCTCTTAGAATAATAACGCATAGAAACCTAGTACGAGTGCAAAAAGTGAGGCAACTAAACCTTAGCCTTATCCGTAAATCCGTCAAAGTTAGCCTGCAGTACTCAAGGTCACGATCCGTCGAACACAGCTCGCGAGTAAATAATTGAAAATGACAGTTTGTTGCGTGAAAGGATGTTGTAGCACTTTAGGAAAACAATAAAAATGTGATCAAATTACATTTCACAAGTAAATATTTTCATTTTATACACTATTTTTACGTAAATCGATCATTAAAACAAAATTCTAATAACCCAACTTGACATAACACAGTGTTGCTATTTGTGAGGAAAAATACCCACATTGCTTTCACCTTTGCACTTATTTTTGTTCAGCAAAAAGAAAATAGTTTTTGATGTACCTTTATAAATAGGATACTGGGGGCGATTCTGTATGCGTTAAACTAAACTATATTTATTTACAGCCTCTAAATTATAGTCGTTATCGACACTGCTAGGTACCTACATTGTTTTTGGAACGAAGTTCCTTATCGCGCGTTGTGAAAGGGGGCTAGATGGAAAAAATTCATACGAAAAGTTGTAACGACACTTTTTGCTATAGTTGTAAGCCGTGCGGCGTGCGCGTGTTTCTCTGTCTGTCTCTCTCTCTCTTTCATAGAAAGCAAGCCAGTTATTTTCGTTTCGTCTTTCTATTTCTGTTTACATTATATTTGTTAATAATATTTTTTTTTTTTTTTATATTATTTTAACTTAAAAAAAATGTTATTACAATTCCTTCACTAATTAATCGAAAGGAACTTTGTTCCATCCGGGTGTCCCTTGACACCTCTCAAGTTTTTTAAACTAAAAGTTAATTAGTAATTAACTGTTATTAAAAAAAACCGGACTAAATAACTAAGTTTACTTATGTTTATTTGCCTGAAGTTGTTTGATTAGGTACATAAATCAAGTGTTGTATTAATTACCTGGTGTGCCTATTCTGATTGTAAAAAACAGGTATTTTTATATCTCAAAAAGAGAAGATATTATAAGAGTCGTTAAATCAAATCAGAAACTCTTTAGGAAGCAGTTACAACTGCAAGGTTTTTAAATGATGATAAAATATAGATTACAATATCACTGATTAACATGTTTTTCATTTTTGTTATTTTAATATACAATACTTACTGTTAATTCATGTCATAAATTAATACATGCCTATAATATTTGATTATAACACATCAAGCATTCTAAACAGATTGAACAATATCCCATTCTTTATGCGATTTAATTCCTTTTACTTTCAAATAAATTGAATTTTACCTTCCGAAAAAATATGTCATACTACATGAAAAATCATCTTCATCTTTTCCAGTTCCCAATATGAATACTTGTCTTGATTTGATAAAACAACATAGTAATGTGTTTTCCCATATTTTGTGGGTAACAGCTTGGTAATGGTATCACTGAAAGCTACATCTGTGTGCGTTTTAGGAACGTAGACACATTCGGCTCACGCACACAAAGAAAATGAAGTGGACAAACGATTTCGCTCGTGTTTTGTTCTAGACGCGGCTTCTATGCGTTATTATTCTAAGCCCGAGCTATTAAGAAATGAAAAAAAGATTACTGTTTTTACGAATAAATTAAAAAAACTATTATTAAGTAAATGCTATTACAGCATAAATGAATATTTGAATGATAAATTTATACAGCTCGAATAATAATATAAAATAATAACAACAGTAATAATAAGGAATATTTTATCTTAATAATATGTATAATTAAATTGTTTGTATTATGTATGTTCAATTTAATTGTATTTAGATTAAGTTAGTCTATAAGTCCATTTCATCCTTCATTAGTATCTTTTGCTGTGCCCAACAGGGTCCACAATTGTGTCTCATTAAATTTTCACCTTCCACCTAAGCATGTACATTGTGGAATGCAATAAAGAATTGAGTATACTGGTAAGAAAGATACTGGCTGGTGAATTAAAATCTGACATAAACATTGATAAAATAACGTATTTTATCACAGCTTCAGAAATACTAACCAAATTAAAATACGAAAACATAGAACTAACTACGGCAAAAAGACTATTACGAGTGCCTATGAAAGAAAACAATTACACAATAATCTAGCAAATAATGTTAAGGAAATCAAATCATTCGCAGTGTTTAAAACAAGATTAAAAAGTTACATTTACCATAATATTTACAGGAATGGCTTGATCGCTGAATGTTACTTACATTATTGTTTATTTAAGCTCATTATTAATTGAACTATGTTTATTCTTTTTTAGTATTAAATTCCTTAAACCTAACCTAAACCTATAATTGTCAACAATGAACTAATAAATGATACGGTCTGCGTACGGACACATAGATGTTGTCATAAACTTTTACAAGAATAAAAGAGCGTAACGGTAGGCTGATACAATTAAACACCAATATTGAAGGATCATTTTACCTAACAAATAAGGTTCACTTAACAATAAGAAAACATATCACACCTTAGATCTACTCACCCCTTTATTGTTGATAATATTCACAAGCAAAAATAATAGGTCACAGTGATGCGTTATATTTAACGAATAATAAAATAACATTGCGGTAAGTATATTCAGATAATTCACTCTCAGTTGGGTCTCCGGCTAAAGTGTGTGCTGGAATGTGTTCTTCGAACTCACGGACTTCGTTATAAACGTTCGTTCGTTAAAGTGAAGTTTATAATACATCCGTTTATACATTTTTTTGCTTATTCGGTACATTTGCAACTATTTCGTAAAATCACACACAAAAAGGAATATCTACATGTCATCATCATATCAGCCGAAAGACGTCCACTGTTGGACATAGGCCTCCCCCAAATTTGAGGGGGGGTTGCCATAATCGCCACGCTTGGCAGGCGGGTTGGCGATCATATGTAATAAATATCTACATGTAATAAATATAAAAAAATATTCCGCGAACATTCTGTAAAAATTTATAAATTATACTTAATACATTCGCAGCGTCTGACTGCATATTTATGTCTCGTTTAATTCTTTTTAAGCATTCCCGGCTCATTCGCTAAACGGATTTCGAATTTTGTACAGAGATAGATGGAAGCCTGGAGCCGGTTATAGGCTACATTTTATTGCGAAATTAAAACTTGAAGACGAGCGAAGACTCAAAAAAGCTAGTCTGTACTTTCATACTAATATTAAAATATGAGAGTAAGTCTGTCTTGTAGTCTGTCGTTTAACATCTTAACGGTTTAATAGCTGATTTGACTTTCATCCCGGCAGTATGACTTCGGGAACAATTGCAACTTTCACGCGGGCGAGGCTGCTTGCAGAAGCTAGTTGTTAATAAAGTTACATCATATAAAAATATTTTTTGTGGTTCCAAACTTACGATTTATGGGAGAACATTATTTCTACCATAAAGTTGAGTTTGTCTTTCAATCCTACTTATCTTTTCGTGGTTGGCGAGTGTCTTGCAAACCACTAACCTTCGTTTTCGAGTCTGACTTACACATGGCTAATTCTTATTTTTTTGATGTTTTACATAGTTTTTTATTAATGCTTTATTTTTTATGAGCTCAGAACGAGGAACGAATTCATTTTTAGAATGGTCGTCATAGACTTTAACAAAGAGTTTCTCTAGTTTTTCACAGCTTCTTCTTTCGTGAAAACGATGAATCGGTGTTAACCCAAAAATGTCACGAGCCATACAAATTTCCTTAAATTGACTTTTATTTAATAGAGACTCCAATTTGTCGAACAATGTGTAGGACTGTTTTATTGCTGCTATATGAGCTGCGGTCTGCTTAAGGGAATCTCTTGCATTCAAAATAGCCATAAGTTGTCCTGAATCAAATGTTCCTAGAATTTTATAAAACCATTCTGTGTCTATTCTGCCTTGCAACCACGAGTCTAAAAACAAATGTATAATTTTCTTAAATGCTATTCCTTTTAATGAAAACCTAGACATAAATTCATCAGAACACGTAAGTTTTTGACAAAACAAATCTACAAGGTCAGGAGGAGTTAAATCAGACAAAAGAACATTTAACAACTCTACATCCTCACACAATTCATATCTAAGTCCAGCTGGAACCGCCAATGGATTAGATCCGGGAAGATCAGAGCATTTAAATAAGTCAATCAACCTCTTACCTTCAATGTTTTTAACCAACTCAACGATAAGAGTAACAACGTTCTTTGCACCATAAGTGACGGCATTGCATACTATACATCTTTCATCGTAACTGTTGGTGAGCACATTCATAAAATCATTGAAATTTCTTTGATTGAGCACAGCTTCGACGAATTTTAATAAAATGATTGCAATATTGTGCAATCTGTTTTTAATAAGTTTAAAAAGCGTCTTGGCCAATGTTTGACGCTCCCGGAGCAAAGCTTCAAACATTTCGTCCAAATCTGCGCTATGTATTGCATGAAACATAATTGGATGGTATTCTAGTTCCGCATTAAAAAAACAAAAAGGGCCGTTCGTTTCAGATTGTAAAAACAATTTAATTAAATATTTCCAAAGAGAACTTCTACGATTAAATGTTTTCAATTTATCGTAAAGAAATCCTGCAGCAAAATATTCAGCAAATGTGTAGTGAAAAAACTTAGGTTTATTCTGAATTATTTGTTCAATAATGCCTGTTTTCTCTTCCCCAACTTTTATTTTTTCAATAAAATCACGAAAGACGTTAATCTCATAACTATCAAATAACTTTATTTCATCTGAATTACCAAAAATTGAATAAGCGGCTATAATTTTATGAACAAACAAAAAATCTAAGCGCTCGTTATCTATCAGTTTCCTCATATCAGGGTCATTGATACACAAAAGAGGTTTTTTCTCTCCAAAACGTATTTTGAAAAATTTATCATCTACAAATCGCTCATATATATTACTTAAGTTTACGCAGCGAGGGTTGAAGGAACTATTAAAAAAAGAATCTTGAAAAAACTCTGATATCATATATAAATGCAACGGTACACTAAGAAACTGACAATGATCTGTGTTCACCACTTTTCCTAAGTCCTCATAAAATTTCTCGACACAATCTCGGTATATACCACCATTAACGGGATAATTGTCGAGTATATTCGAGCCGAACTTTCTTAATAGCATACTTCTTAAAAAGTTTACCTGCTCGCGAATACGTAAGGGTAGTATAGTAAAAGAGAAAGTTTCTAAATTATTTTCTAACTGATGAAGAACGTTGTATAAACGACTAGTTATCCATAGATGCAATACTTTCGACTTTTTTAAAACATTTACTAACTTTATAAACTCATTCGCGAAATCAGGACATATTTCATCAAAACCATCGAATAGTAAGACAACTCGATCGTTGTTAAAACAATGAACAAATAACTCTATTTCGAATAAGTTTAGTCCCGTTAAGTTCGTTTCCTCTACGTTTTGATTGAAACTAATGTCATCACCTACTACAGAAACTTTACCAATTATGATCTCGACATCTGCTTTTCTCTCTTGAAAAGCTTTGAATCCAATCACCCGAAACAAAAATTGCACAGCTTCTATTAATTCAATGTCAACGTTGTTACCTTTCATTCTTTTTAATTCATATGCATACTCCAATAAATTGATTTTTGAAATCCACAGCGTCGGGTGATTATGTTTCGTAATAATTGCTAAATGAGTAAGTAAAGAAGATTTTCCCATGCCGGGTTCACCACTTATTATAACCACTCTTTCTCTTAAATCTTTCAATGTCAAAGGTCTCAATGTGAATGCATCATGTGCACCCCTGTGAATGTGTTTCAATATGTTCAATAAATTGCCTCGAGATTTTTGCCAGACAAGATATTCGTTATCGCTAATGAACCAATGCACATTGCAGTTTTTATGTATATCAATAAATTCTTTAAATTCTTCGACTTTATCTGTTACCAAAACGATGTCTCTCGTATCACACGTTAAATCAGATTCCAATTCCTTATGTTTCAATATTTTTATGTCATCGGTTTCTCGAACATTGGGATCTAATGTAACGTAACGACATACACGTGTATTTATATAAATGTCTGACATTTTATCATAAGCTGAATTATTAAAACAATTACCTATCTCAATCTTTTCATTGTTTATAATCTTATATAAGACATTTGTGTTAATGAGATGATAAGATTTGTCTTCAAATAAAATGCCAAGTGGTACTTCTTTTCCTTGGAACATAATAGATCTGTCTTCTAACAGAGTCGTCTGAATTGCATCTATTAGATCATTAAATCCAGTTTGACTGTCAATTTTAACGGCGATATTATCAATTGCTAATCCATTGATCCGAGTAGCTAAATGTCTGTTACAAATAACGATTGTTTTGCATTGAGAATTTTTGACCAGCAAATATATTTCTGCAAGTAAATCTTCACTTTCGCAAACAACAATAAGAGTATTTATTTTGGATTCTTTTACCTCGGATTTTACATCGACAAAATAATTTCCAATGCTAACATAATCCAAATCGATAAATGTATAACTGTTACTAGTCTGTTCTTGTAAATATTGCATTATTTTCATACTAGTAAAAGTATTCTCTTCGGTAATTATGTTCAAGATGCTATCTGGTCCGGCAAAAAAATCATCTAAATGTAATATTTCCACTGCGGTATTTTTAAATTTGAATGCTGCCAACGCGTTTTTTATTGTTTTTGTATAATTAAAATTGAGAATGGTCAGTAACGGACTATTTAGAATATCTTGTCCAGCTTCAAAGAAGTATTCGCAAGATTCTGTTAAGTACGGAGCGGTAATTGGCTGTTGCCACCACTTTTGTATACGATCATGTACTTTTAAGAAAACCGCGTCACCTTTTACTCTGAACAATGATTCATTTTGCCATGGTATACTATCAACGAAGTATTTATCTATATCTCTTTTTAAAATTCTTTCTACTTCAGCCTCCTTTGCTTGGTTTGTAAAAAACGTTAAATTACCCAAAAACCCTTCGATCAAGCTTTTGTCGAATTCGTGATGAACTAATGAAAGTTTGGGGAAGCAATGTACGTTAATATCGAATCTGCACTTGCTAACATCTATGCCTGTGAAAACTTCACTTTTCAATATTTCAAAGAGTTCCCGGCTGTGATCGGATAAGGTATGGATTTCAGAGTTAAATTTTAAAGTCTGAGTTTCATCATCGAGTACTAATAGGTTTCCAACTAAACCACTTAGTGTATGGATTTCTATATCGTTACTTTGTAAAATTTCATTAGGAGCAGTCATATTGTCGTTGACTTTCATTATAATGTTTTCTGTGACATTAGCTTTCGCAAAAAGTTGCTTAAATTTTGAACAAAGGTATCTCACTTCCTTTTCTTTTTTTTTCTCGCTTCCACTGAAACCAAAATAAAGATTACCGAAATCAACCGGTACTTTAAAAGATGATGATATTAGGATGTTTTCTACTTCTGTCTTTTCTTCGGGCGATGTAATATATTTCTTTCTTTCTTGACAAATAGTGTTTTTAAATGCTAACATTAAATCGTCATTACTTGTGAATAATGATTCTCGAAATTTAGCGATATGGAAATTATTTTGCGATTCACTGCCTTGAATTTCAACTACCAGAACATGTCGCGCGAGAAAGACGTGATATATCTTTATCAAATCATCCATCATCATGTCATTGTGATCATGTTTAAAAATAAACTTTGATAATCGTTTTGCTAAAAGCACCGCACGTGATTTGGCCACAGTATGCGTTAGAAGTTTTATATCTTGGTCATCATAATCAAACTGAAATACCTTTCCTTCGATTGTCTTTATAAAACGTTCACCTTCCGTTTCTTTCACCGGTTTCATTTTAGAAAAATTCTCAAAGGCAGGGGTATAAATAATAAATTCACATTCCAAATTTTTAAACTCACCCCTGAACATTTCATCGCTATTTTCAGGCACAAACATTTGACTTATTTTTATGTAACTCTCTAAGTACTTATGTAGACTAAAATCTCCGTTTGATTTCATGATTTCGTCAACGGTAAATTTATCTTTAGCGGGATTATCTCTGTGTTTCGCTTGTATAAACATTATTTTTGTTTTATCACTTTTATTTGATAGGAATCTAAAAACGATGTCATCGAAAGCTCCCATGCCTTCAACGTTGGTTGCTATCAAAAAATGTTGAACCTTATGGACATACAAAGCTCTAAATAGAATCAGACTTAACAGTTTAGTTTCATATAATTGTCCACTAAGTCCCGATGTTCCAGTTCTTTTTTGGTAACGAAATGCTCTATTTTCATTCATATGTTTCAACTCTTTACTAAGTTGCTGCTGTTTTGACATACTCTGGACCTGTTTTGTAGGTTTTATTGCAGTGACATTATTTTCAATTTGAGATGTGTTTTGATTTGTATTATTATAAGCAACAGATTGGAATGTTTTCGAATCTTCAATAATTTTAGTACTCTGGGGATGAACCTGCTCAATTAATAGATTTTGTTGCTCAAAAACCTGTGTTAATTTATTTTCATTTAACGCCTTTAATATAGTTACGATGCCTTCTCTTTTTCTAGTGGATTTATGTAATAGAAGAGCAATATCTAA
The DNA here is from genome assembly GCA_947578705.1 of Lacanobia wlatinum. Lineage (NCBI taxonomy): Eukaryota > Metazoa > Arthropoda > Insecta > Lepidoptera > Noctuidae > Lacanobia > Lacanobia wlatinum. The sequence continues at coordinate 5,869,983 of OX388044.1, read as the reverse complement.
AGGAGTTTGGCTCTCACTGTTTTTAACATAAACAACGGCTCCTCGATTTAAGAGAAAACTGACAACTTCTGGTTCTTCTTTCATCACCGCGACATGCAACGGTGTGTTGTTGTTGTCGTTAGCATCAGTAGCATTTATGTCTGCCCCTCGATCTAAATACTTTTTGATTTTCGTAATTTTACTTGCTGGGGTTTTGCTTTTTCTAATACTACTAAATAGTAAACTGTTGTTAAGTAGCTTTTCTTCCAGTTCCAAATCGTTGCAATTATTTTCCATTTCTGTATTTTAAAAAAACGAACTGGAATTTCTGAAACAATAATGAGCGTTTTTAAAGTACTACCATAGAAATATTAAACAGTAACTATTTCCTGCGGCCTCGCTTGAATTATTACATTTTTCCGGAGAAAAAAGGCAGCCAAAGTGCTGATTTCTATCAGGGAGAGATATTGAAATGTGATTAGTACTTCAAGAGATTACTTCTTAGAAACATTTTAAGTAACAAACAACTATCATTTTTTCATTTCTAGTTTTTCAAGGAAAACGCGCTCAGGACAGGGCACCGGCAAGATAGTCAGATGCAATTAAGAAGGCTGTTGGATATGGCATGTACAAAACGAACCATATTGCAGAAGATCACGTGACTTGGAAACGCGCGGTATATGGTCGATCTTCAGCAGTGAGGAAACGAAGAAGAAGAAGTTGATCAAGATAACTGTTTTCTAAGAACTGTAAATTCAATTAATCGTAGAAAACTGATGCTAGAAAGTTATTTAGTGATGTTGACAGTAATGAGTGGTGACATATACCATGGCTATTAGGACATTCTCGGAAGAACAATCAAGACACCTAAGACACCACCACCAGCGTCAACTTGTTTTCTCGTTTCTCGTTCTTGAGAGAGGTGTTATTTTTGTTACTGTTGTACAATATTATATAATACTTATATTTTAGTGTCATTTTGTAAATTGATATTTTGTCTGCCGTTTTGTCTTGCAGACAAAATACAAATCTAATGATGATCTCGGTTCAATTTAATATAATTTAGTAGCCGGTCGTTGTATCGTAAACATCACTGTGCCTTGCGCTCCAAAGAAATATTGCAAATTAATAGAAAAAAGTACAGTTTCACAAGAAAGTTACATTCAAATTGAACATCTGAGTAAGGAAAAGTGTTCGTGATAAAAAACCATCATATATCCACGGAATTTGGCGAGGATTAGCATAGCATAGCATAGTCGGCCTTATAATGTTCCCACTGTTGGGACTCAGGCCTCCTCTCTAGGAGAGGGAATGGGCCGTAATCCACCACGCGGGCCCAATGCGGGTTGGTGAATGTCACATGTCTTCGAATTTTTGGTTCTAGGACATGCCGGTTTCCTCACGATGTTTTCCTTCACCGTTTTGAGAGCAGTGGTGATGAAATAAATTACACAAAGTAATGTGCTTGGCTGGGTTTGAACCCGCGACCTACAATAAGGCGAGGATTAAGAAGGAATAAAACAGAAGGAATTTTTAACGTTAGAAATTATCACCTATTACTAGCTGTCAGGCATCAACGTTACCTGTCAAGTATCAACGGTCACGTCAAAAACTGACAGCGTCATTCAAGTGTTGCCAGCATATATAATTAACAACAGAACATAGGGGCAACATTTTCAAAAATTTTGGAAATCTACGCAAAGATTGAGTCCAAAACCTGCAGTTCCGGTGAGCGTTAATGGCAGGACTGAGCCTGAGGAGATTGCGAACATGTTCAGGAGGCACTTTGGAGTAACTTCGCGGCTTCGGTTGGTGGAACGGGCTTGTGTCACTGAGAGTAGATTGTCTGGTGTTCCGATTAGTATATCATCAAAAGAGATACGGAACATCATACAGTCGATGACCAGGGGCAAATCACCGGGTCACGATGGCCTCAGCATAGAACATTTTCAATATGCTGGTCCACATCTCCCAAGAGTCCTATCTGTGTTGTATAATCTTTGCGTGAGACACTCGTATCTGCCTACTGCCGGTCGATTCTGTCGACATCTCACCGTGACCACATAAGTGGAGTGAACGACAAGTTAGTTGTCACGCCACCTTGTTTGTATGGTTTGACAGCTCACCTGCCGTTCACTTCGCCTAAGTGTTCACTTCGATATGTTTACAGAATCGCACTGCTGATCTGATGAGGACGATAGTTGTGCCCATAGTCAAGAACAGGACAGGCGATGTCTCGGACAAAGATAATTATAGGCCAATATCGTTGGCCACTGTAACAGCAAAGGTTCTTGACGGTGTGCTTGAGCGGAGAGTAACTGGGCAGCTCAATCTACATAATGCACAATTCGGGTTTAGAGCTGGGCTGTCCACGGAAACTGCTATTCTTGCGCTCAAGCACACGGTCAGGTACTATACTGATAGAAACACACCTGTGTATGCTGCTTTCTTGGACCTCTCCAAGGCATTTGACCTGGTTGATTATAGTATCTTATGGTCGAAATTGCGTGAGCAAGGTCTTCCTAATGAGCTCGTTAAGCTCTTAGGGTATTGGTATGATCACCAAATCAACCAGGTTAGATGGTCGGGTGCCTTGTCTGGGGCGTATGGGTTGGAGTGTGGGGTGAGACAGGGAGGTTTGACTTCCCCAGCGCTCTTTAGCCTATACGTCAATAAGTTACTTGAGGAGCTCAGCAGCGCTGGTATCGGATGCTCTATTGACGGTGTGATTATTAATAGTATAAGTTATGCAGATGATATGGTGCTGCTGAGTCCCTCGATTGGTGGACTCAGACGGATGCTGGAGATATGTGAGAGGTACGCCACGTCTCATGGTTTATTGTACAATGTACGGAAGAGTGAGCTGATGGTGTTTAGGGTAGGTACTAAAAAGCCTATGACAGTTCCTCCGGTATTTTTGTATGGTGTGCCACTAAGCAGAGTGTCGCATTTTAGGTACCTTGGCCACATAGTGAATGAGGACCTGAATGATGACAGTGACATAGAAAGGGAGCGAAGAGCGTTGTCGATCCAATGTAATATGCTGGCCCATAGGTTTGCACGATGTACTAGAGAAGTAAAACTCACTCTGTTCAAGGCGTTTTGCCAGTCGTTTTACACGTGCAGCCTGTGGGTTAGACATACGCAGAGGGTCTACAACGTTCTTCGCGTGCAGTATAATAACGCCTTTAGGGTGCTGTTGGGGCTCCCGCGGTTTTGTAGCGCATCGGGCATGTTTGCTGAAGCTGATACAGATAGCTTCCAAGCTATTATGCGAAAAAGAACAGCATCCTTGATGCGAAGGCTTCGAGGGAGCACCAACAGCATTTTAAAGGTGATAGTGAATAAGCCTGATTGCCCTTTCCTGGAGCACTGGACCCGTATGCACAGCTGCAGGTCTGGTGCAGCGGGAAGCGGACATAATTATAGGTACCTCAATTAGTTTTATTTTTGTTTTGGTTTTATTTTATTTCTTTGCGACAAAAATTTACTAACATATTTTTAAGTGTTACTAACAACAATATGAATATTTTGTGTTCGAAATAAATGAATAATAATAATATACTAAAATACGTTTCGTTACACACAAAAATGGAAGGTCAATTCCAAATTTTATTTGATAAAATGAAACTTGAAATGCAAAACCAAACAGTAGAATTAACTAATACGATAATGGAAAAAATGGAAGAAAAATTAAAACCTATACCGGAAGAAAATAAAATTTTGAAAAAAAAAAGTAGTAAACTTGGATCAAAAGTTATAATATTTGGAGAGAGACAGGAAAACTAACAATATAATATACATGAGTTAAAGGAGGACGAGAAATCTATACGGCAGTTACTTGATAACGTGAAAAAACATTTTTCGGATGAATTAAACTTTACCTCAGAAGATCGGGCAGTAAATAAAATCTATCGTATCGGGAAATCAAATAAAGACAATAAACCAAGGCCCACAGTCCTTTCATTAGTTAGTGGATGGAGGAAAAGTGAGATCATGAAAAACAAAAAGAAGCTTAAGGAAATTTATATAACCGAAGACTACTCAAAAGAAAATTTAGAGAAGAGGAAAGCATTTCAACCTAAGCTAATGGAAGAGAGGAAAAAAGGAAATTTCGCCTACATAAAATATGATAAACTCGTGATCATGGAAAACTCAAACAGTAAAGATAAAAGGAAGAGAGAAAAAAAAGCAATTAAGGAATTGAACAATAAAAAAGATTGGATGCTAAAAGTAAAGACCATAGGTAACAATTACACAAACAAAAGAATAGAAATACTAAGGCAGCTACAGACTATTATCGAAAGCTTTAGCAAAGCAAGAACTAAAAAGAAACAACAAATAAAAACATAACAAGAATTCTGGGACAATCCCGAAAATATTAAATGAAGAAACAATTAGAGCAATCAATACGCAAAAGACAGACAAGACACCAGGTGCTGATCAAATCACAAATGAACTGTTAAAATCTACTACACCAGTCATTGGTCCTATATTAACAGGTATATTTAACAAAATAATAGACACTGAAATTATCCCCGAAGACTGGACTAAATCTACAATAATATTATTACATAAAAAAAGAGATAAAGGAGATATAGGTAATTAGGTATAGGGTATTGGGTTAGGGTATTAGTATCAATGACGCTTTCAGGGTGCTGATGGGGTTGCCCCGATACTGCAGTGCATCGGGGATGTTTGCTGAAGCTCGCGTTGACTGCTTTCATACTGTGATGTGGAAGCGGTGCGCATCCTTGGTCAGAAGGTTGCGGGGCAGCGCCAACAGCATTCTGTCCATGTTAGCAAGTAGGAGAGATTGTGCGTTTGTGAATCACTGCTGCAATGTTTCAGCTGGGCCTGTCACCTTGCGGCAGTGATGTCACAAGCTGTTTTGGTTTTTGTGTTGTTTTGTGTTCTACTAACATAGTTTTTAAGTACATTGTTACTAACACTATGAGTCTTGTTACTTGTAATAAATGTTAATTATTATTAGGTATAGGTACCTATAAAGTCTTTTCAGAAATAATTCTGTCACGAATCACTTCTACCCTCGATGAAAACCAACCAAGAGAGCAGGCGGGTTTCCGCAGTAAATATTCAACCATATACATATAGATGTTCTAAGGCAGGTTCTACAAAAATATAAAGAGTACAATAAGAAATACTATTTGGTATTTGTTGATTATAATAAGGCCTTCGACTCCTTCGAACATGAGTATATCTGGGAAGCACTACGTATACAGGGAATACATGGAAAGTACATACATATACTCCAGAACGTATAACTCCAAAAACACTCAGGCTTGGAACTACGGGTGAAGAATTTTCTATAGAGAGAGGCGTCCGGCAGGGAGACTCAATTTCTCCTAAGTTGTTTTCAGCGGCTCTAGAGATGATATTCCGGAATCTGCAATGGGATCACAAAGGCCTGAACATAAACGGTGAAAAACTAAACCTTTTACGATTTGCAGATGACCTGATCTTATTTGCAGAATGTCTAAAAAAATTAGAGCAAATGTTCCAACAACTGTCAGATCAAAGCGCGAAAGCTGGACTTACAATGAACACGGCAAAGACAAAGATTATGAGTAACTCTTCATAGACGCATACCATCATAGTCAATTCAGAGATGATAGAGTATGTCGAAGAATACGTATACCTAGGACAACTCATAGCCGCTGAAGACACCTTGCATAAAGAGATTGAAAGACGGATAGCCAATACATGAAAGAGATATTGGTCACTCAGTGAAGTCATGAAAAACAAGGACATGCCTATCAAAGAGAAAAGAAAAGTGTATAATATGTGCATTTTACCATGCTTAACTTATGGTTGCCAAACATGGACATTGATAGATTTATTAATAAACAAAATAAAGGTATGTCAAAACGGAATGGAGTGAAGCATAATTGGCGTCAAGAGGAAACATAGAATAAGATTAGAAAAAATTAAAAATACAACTAAATTCAAGGATGCAAAGAAAACATGAAAAACTTAAAATGGCGATGGACTTAGATATATGAATGGAAAATGGACAAAAACCATAACAGGGTGGTATCCCAGGAATGGAAAAATAAGTAAAGGGCGTCAAACAAAAAGATAGGTAGATGACCTCAAAAAGGTAGCGGGTCCAGAGTGGACGAGAACAGCGAGAGACAGGCAGAAATGGAATGCTTTAGAGGAGGCCTTTGTCGGAAGACAAGCTGTGAAGTGAAACCGATCGTGTAGTCGATCTGTTAATAAATTAATCTCATTATTACTATTAATAAGAATAATGTGTGAATTGTAAATTTTTAAAACAGCAATAAAGGCTTTTTTTATTTTATTTTTACTATATAATTTAGTGACCTAGATGATTGCCCTAATTTGAGTAAAAGTACCAGCTAAACCTAAAAAAAAAATGAGGAAAAAAAGTTATTTTTACTCCAATAAATACAATAAAAATGTTTTTTTTTTAATAACTACGGATTTAACGATAAATAAAACCTCTTAAAATAGCAAATACAGCTCCTCTAACATTTATCTTTTTTATCAATGAAATCATTTAATGTCAATTTTTCATTCGTATTGCTATCATGAACTTTGTCAAGAAGAGTTTTAAGATTATCACTATGTTTTTCAATAAATTTAAAATAATGAATTGGTGTATGTCCGGAATAATCAACAGTCATACAAACTTCAATAAATTGACTTCTATCTAAAAGATTTTCAAGCTTTTCAAAAAACAAATAATGTTGCGTTTCTGCTGCTCTATGAGCTGGTAGCTTATTTTCCGAATCTGCCGCACAAAAAATGGTCATCAATTGTTGCTTATTCAATTTTTCAAAAATTTTATCAAAACAGTCGTTGTTAATATCACCCTGCAACCACGACTTTATGAAAATATGGATAATTTTCGTTGTAGCTATTGTATTCGAGTACTCATATTCAATTTCTTGACAAAATAGATCAACGAGTGCAGGAAGAGTTAAATCTGACAAAAGAACATTTAACAACTCTACATTCCAACACAAACTATAACGAACTCCGGAGAAAAGTGCCAATGGATTAAAATTAGGGAGATCAGAGCAACTAAATAAGTTAATTAATTTATTAACATCTATTTCTTTAATTAGCTCGATTAAAAAGGTAATGAAGTTCTTTGCACTTCTTTCAACGGCAGTGCATACAATGCAACTTTCATTGAAACTCTTTGTGAGCACATGTATAAAATCATTAATATTTGTTTGGCTAAGCACAGTTTGCATGCATTTCAATAAAAAAACCGCAGTATTTTCCAAAGACTCATCAATAGCCATAAATAGAACTTTAGCCATTTTTTTATGTTGCAAAAGCAAAGCCTCAAACGTATCATTTAAATCTGCGTGGTATACATCATTAAACAGGAATGGTTGGTTTTCCAGTTTAGCATTAAAAAACCTTCGAGGGCCACCTTCTTCAGACTGAAGAAACGTGTTTATTAAATACATCCACGGAGAAGTTCTACAATGAAATGATTTTAATCTATCACAGAGAAACTCGGTGGCAAAATATTCAGCAAATGTGTAATGAACAAACTTAGGTTTGTTTAGAATAATTTGCTCTATAATGCCAGTTTTCTCCTCTCCTACTTGTATCCTTACAATAAAATCGCGTATTTCATTAATATCGTGATGATCAAATAACTGTATGTCATCTGGTTGACCAAATATTACATGAGCAGCAATTATTTTATGCACGTAAAAAAATGCTGCCCGCTCGTTATCTATCAATTTCCTCATATCTGGGTCATCGATACACAACAAAGGTTTTTTTTCTCCAAAACGTATCTTGAAGAATTTGATGTCAACAAATCGTTCATAAATTTTATTCAAATTGACTTCATTAACAGTATTCTGTTCTCCTGAATTAGAAGTTAAACTTTCTGAAACGGGTAGGAAATTATGAAATGAATCTTGAAAAACCTCTGATATCATATACAAATGTAATGGTATACTGATGAACTTATTTGTCGTATCACGTAACGCATCTGAAAGACCCCACAAAAATACTTTAATCAAATCTTGCATTTTAGGTTTATTGAGAGGATAATAGTCTAGTTTATTTGGTCCTAACTTCCTAGACCAAATTTTCTCTAAAAACTCTAACTGATTGTCATAACTCAAGGGCTGTATAGTAAAAGAGAAGGTTTCCAAAGTATTTTCCAGCTGATGAAGAACATTATATACACGACTCGTTATCCATAAATGCAGAAGCTTTGAACTTTTAAGAATATTTACTAATTGCAAAAATTCTTTCGCGAAATCTGGACATATTTCATCAAAACCATTGAAAAGTAAGACAACCCGATTATTATTAAAACAATGAATAAATAACTCTATTTCGAACAAGTGAGATCCTGTTACGTCCAAACCTATACCGTTTTGGTTAAAACTAATATCATCACCTGCAACAGAGACTTGATTAATTATTATCTTGCTATCAACTTTACTTTCTTTAAATACTTCGAATCCAATAACTCTAAACAAGAATTGCACACATTCTTTAAAATCTATGTTAACTTTATTTTCTTTCATTCTCCTAAATTCATTGGTAATCTCCAGCAAATTGATTTTTGAAATCCACAATGCTGGGTTATCTTGTTTTGATTTAATGGCTAAATGAGTCAGAAACGAAGATTTACCCATACCGGGCTCACCACTGATTATAACTACTTTTTCTCCTATATCTTTCAATGTCACGGGTTGCAGTATATATTCATTGTGTGCACCCCTGCACACGTATTTCAATATATTCTCTAAATTGCCTCGGGATTTTTTCCAAACAAGACAATCGTCACCGCTAAACCAATGCACATTACAATTATCATGCCTTTGAATAAATTCTGAAAATTCTTCGTCCCTGTCAGTAATCAAAACAACGTCCCTCGAATCTAGTATATAATTACATTTCAATTCATTAAATTTTAATACATTTAACTCATCGATTGCTTGAGGATTTAAAGTAATATAACGGCATACTTTTTCATTAATATAGAAATCTAATAGTTCATCATAGGATGGGTTATTCAGGGGATTTCCTATCACAATTGTTTCATTGTTTATAATCTTGTATAATAAATTTGAATTTATAAGATAATATGATTCATCTTTAAACAAAACTCCCAGTGGTACTTCTGTTCCTTGAAAAATAATAATTCTCTTTTCTAATAACATCGTACGCATTGTATCTGCTAGATCTTTAAAGCCAGTCTCACTGTCAACTTTTGCAATCATTTTCTCAGTTGCTATTTCATTTATTTGATTAGCCAGATCTGGATTAGATATAACGATAACTTTTCCGCGGAAATTATTTATTAATAATTCGATTTCCGCAACGGAATTTTTACTTTCGCAGACAATGATGAGAGTGTTTATTTTAGATTCTTGTACCTCCAGCTTTACATCAACAAAGTAATTTCCAACTCCTACATATTCCAAGTCGATAAAGATAAAATCGTTAAAATTTCGTTCGTTAAAATATTGGATTAATTTGATACTAGATAGTGCATTCTCTTTAGTAATAATGCTCAAGATTTTTTGTTCCGCGACAAAGAAACTATCCAAACACAATAATTCAAGTGCAGTGTCTTCAAATTTCAATTCAGGCAATGCATTTTTTATTGTCTTGGTATAAGTAAAATTAAGAATGCTCAGTAACGGACTATTTAGGGTATCTTGTTCAGCTTCGAAGAAGTATTTGCAAGATTCTGTCAAGTACGAAGCGTTACTTGGCTGTTTCCACCACTTTTGTACACGATCGTGTGCTTTCAAGAAAATTGCATCACCTTTTACTCTAAAAAGCGCGTCATTCTGCCTTGGGATACTACTAACAAAGTAATCATCTATTTCTTTCTTTAATATCTTTTCTACTTCTTCTTCTGATGCCTGGTTTGTAAAAAATATAAGTTTACTCAGAAACTCTTTGATCAAGTTTTTATCATATTCCTCATGAAACAAAGAAAGTCTGGGGAAACGATGTACATTAATGTCAAATCTGCACTTCCTTAGATCTATTCCTATAAAAACATCGCTTTTCAATCTTTCTAAAAGTTTCAAATTGTCATAGGATAAGGATTGAACTTCAGAATTGAATTTTAAAGTCTTAGTTGCGTTGTCGAATACTAGCAGGTTGCCAACTAAACCACCCAGTCTATTAGAATCCAAATCAATTCTTTGTAAAATTTCATTCGGACCAACTGTGTTATCGTCCACTTTAATCACAATATTTTCCGAGACTATAGCTTTCGCAAAAAGCTGTTTAAACTTTGAACAAAGGTATTCAAGTTTCTTTTCTTTTTTTTGCTCACTGCCACTAAAACAAAAATTCAAATTTCCAAAACCTACTGGTACTTTAAAAGTCAATGAAATTAAGATGCTTTCGACTTCGTCCAGATTATTATGGGATGCAGTATTGTTTAGCAGTAGTACTTCTTTACAAATCGTGGCTTTAAATGCCAATAATAAACGGTCATTACTTGAAAAGAATGATTCTCGAAATTTTGCGTATTGGAAATTAATTTGAGATTTACCATCTTGAATTTCGACAGCCAAAATGTGTCGAGCAAGAAAGACATGATACGTTTTTATCAAATTATCCTTCATCATATTTTTGTGATTATCTTTGAAAATAAACTTTGATAGTCGTTTTGCTAAAAGCACTGCACGTGATTTGGCTACTGTTTGCACTAGAAGTTCTACATCTTGTTCATTGAAATCAAACTGAAAGACCTTGCCTTTGCTTGTGTTTATAAAACGATTTTCTTCAGTTAGTTCCACGGCTTTCATTTTTGAAAATTTCTCATTAGCTGAGGTATAAATAATAAATTCACAGTCCATGTTTTTAAATTCACCCCTGAACATTTCGTCGCAATTTTCAGAGATGAACATCCGTCTTATTTTTATATAACTCTCTAAATACTTGTGTAGACTAAAGTCTCCGTTTAATTTCATAATTTCCTCTACAGTCAATGTATCTTTTGAGGGATTATCCTTATGTTTCGCTTGGACAAACATTATTTTAGGTTTATCATTTCTATTTGAATAGAATTTAAAGACGATGTCATCAAAAGCTCCCATGTTTTCAACATTCGTTGCTAGTAAAAATGTTTTAACGTCATGAACATATAAAGCTCTAAACAACAAAAGACTCAACAGTTTAGTTTCATACAATTGTCCACTAAGCCCCGACGTTCCGGTTCTTTTTTGGTAATACTGAATACCATTTCCTTTGGGTTTTCTTACTCTTTTGCCACATTGTTGTTGTTTTGAGTTATTTTCTATTGAACAATAATAATTAACATCACTAGACTGAGGTTGATTTCCAATATCACAAGAAACACATCTTCCAAGACATTCCAGATCTTCTTGTATTTTTGTGCTGTTGATACGACTCTTCCTGGTTACAGCAGTTTTTAATTGTTGGCTAGAATGTTCCGTTTGTTGTTTATTGTTAAATGCCTCCAATATCGTTTTAATATTTTTTCTTTTGCTATTCGATTTATCCAATAAACGAGCAACATCTATAGCCGTTTGACTATCACTGTTTTTAATGTTAACGAGAGCTCCCTGATCCAAGAGAAAACTGACAACTTCTGGTTCTTCTTTCATCACTGCGACATGCAATGGTGTATTGTTGTTATCGTTAGCATCAGTACCATTTATGGTTGCACCAAGGGCTAAGTATTTTTTAATTTTCTTAATTTTAACATCTGGCGTTTTATTTTTACGAATGCTACTAAACATTAAGCTGTTGTTGAGTAACTTGTCCTCAAGTTCCAAATCATTGTTTTTATTTTGCATTTTAATATTGTAAGACAAATTAACTGATGTATCTGAAACAATAATGCGAAGATGGTTTTGAACTACAAAAGAAATGCAACATTACATTCGTACAACATTACAGACTACACATATACTACACGTTATACTAAGCCAAATTTTATTTTATTTTGAAACGTCTGCGTCGATAAAAAGTTCATTGTTACTCTTATTTTGTTAAAATAGATAATAATAAAATATTATAATAAGTGTTTGTTAATGGGTAAGTATTTGGAAACAGGCTGACAACAAGGATCAGGATACCAATTTTTTGGTTTTAGGGTAAATCTTCAAAAGATTCCTTTCCAAATTTATATCTCGTTAGCTCTATTCGTGGATTTGATAATTACCACAACCAATAAATTGACTTATTGTTATGAGCTGTTAAAATTCGATATGGATGGCATTATTTAATTTAATAGCAACCTAACTCAATTCACTAACAATAAATTGATTTTAAAGCAACTAAAAATCTTATTTGAAGTTAATTGAAAATAATCGGATTTTTTCCTTTTGTTTTGTGGTTTTTTTTACTATTTAAGTAATTCATATAATAAATATTGTGTAATATTATGTGATTTCTCCGGATATTCTGGACCGATTCAGTTGAAATTTGGAATACATATGGGATTCTGTGACCCAAACACGAACGATTTACATAAATAAATATTTTTTTAGCATGGGGGTCACTTTTGGAGGTCAACTAGAAAATTAAAAAAAAAACGTTTTTCAAACTGTATCGTGTGTATCAAATGAAAGGGCTTACTGTGAGGGTTTTAATTATATTTTCTTCATAATTTGAAAATAAACAGTTTTGAAGTTATTCAAGAGAAGAGAAGATTAGACCAAAAATGGCTATCCCCCCTTATCTCCGAATTTACTGAGCCTAAAATTTTGAAACTAATACAGATAATAGTTCTATACCTAAAGATTACAGGGAAACATATAAGAAGTCTGTAGTGTTAAAAGAACTTGTTAAAAAAATGTAATTGATTCGAAACCCTTTGCACGCGAGTCCGACTCGCACTTGAGCAGATTTTTTTAAATTGTTTTTTTTATGTTGGAGTCTTTGGGACTTCCAGCAATTAATATTGTGTCTTCTGAATGAGTGAAAAATCAACGGAGTTATTTAATTTTCAAGAAGAATATTTTGGAAAATAAAGCTTCACAGAGATATGTCGAAGCAAATATTGTCAACAGAAATTTTATGTTGTCTTCGTAAACTTTAATAGTTACTAAGCGCATTTTTCTAAAATTCAATGAGTCAAACTAACTGAATAATTTCACATTATTGTCTTTTTACAAAAATAAAGCAGTCCTTAATATTTTTCACATACCTTATTAAATCTTTTTGAATTTCTGACAAATATTCCATCAAGTAGGACATCTACCTAATAGTTACCCCTAATTGCAGAGTTGCAACGGACTAATAATTAGAAAAAAGTTTAGCTTCAAAATGCAAATGTTTTATTCGTCATTTGTCATTGTCTACTAAAATTGTTTGCTGCGACGCCGGCCGCACAAATATCGTCAGCACAGCACCATCTAATTACAGCCAGACTAATTTTTTTTTTCACAATAGGTGAAAAAAAAATACAAAAAGAAAACAAAAAAAAAACTACTACTACTGCTACTTAAAAAAAAATAACTGCGGTAGATAACTATTTCTACTTAACAAGCAAAATACGGAATCAAGTTGATTGGTTGTACTTGCAGGTACAGTTGACCATTATTAGTGAAATAACAAAAAACGGCATTTATATCAAAAGTTTTATTAATCATAATAGTTGACAAATTATTTACGCTTTAACAATTTAAACGGCCTTTACATCTCTTTATTATATAAATAACGTTTATATAATATGTAATTTTTACAATGAATGTAACTAAAGTGGCAGTGGGCAGGGCACATTGCTCGCAGAACAGATGGTCGATGGGGCCGAAAAGTTCTGGAGTGGTGACCGCGTACCGGAAGACGCAACGTTCGAAGGCCTCCCACAAGGTGGACCGATGACCTGGTGAAGTTCGCCGGTAGACGATGGATGCGAGACGCGCAGGACCGGTCGTTGTGGCGACGCTTGGAGGAGGCCTATGTCTAGCAGTGGACATCTTTCGGCTGATATGATGATGAATAAGTAATAAATTGATAAAAATATATCTACTAACGTTTGTTTGTTGGACTTAACTTCATAATATAATTATTCAGTTAAGTCCTACCTACTAAAATTATATCATTTTCATTACAGACTTTAAACATCATAAAACAATGAAATTTCTTTAAAACATTGGTGGAAGGAGGAAGTTTTATTTCTATAAATGTAACTAGACTGAATATATAAATGTAATAAACGGTATACATTTATATAAAAAGTCGCATATAATATGTGACTTAAGTTTATCTAAACTGCACAGACGATTTTGATCGCTTTGACTGAAGTTGTATCACCGGGTGAGGCAGAGCAGGTCGCAAGTCGCAGTCATTTATATTTTTCAACACACTTACTCGCTGACGAAGGTAGGGATGAAAATAAACAACAATCATTGTTCTGAGGTATGGTACCCTAAAGTGCTAAGTATAACCAAGGTATCTGGGACCTTACTGACAAAGAAGACTTCCAAATACCTCGGCAACCTGCAATTCTACAGTGCTTTAAAACATCGCTTATTGTTTTTTATCGATGAAATGGTTCAAAGTCAATTTTTCGTTCGTATTGCCCTCATAGACTTTGTCAAGCAGAATTTTTAGCTTTTCGCAATCTTTTTTACTGTATTTAAAATAATGGATTGGTGTGAGCCCTGATCTGTCTCGAGCCGTACAAATATCCTTAAAATGACTTCTATCTAATAGCGAATCTAATTTATCGAAAAACGTATAAGACTGCTTGGATGCCGCTGTATGAGCTGCTAGTTTCTTCTCAGAATCTTTGACGCTAAAAATACTTATGAGTTGCTCCATATTTAATTTTCCCAAGACTTTATCAAAACATTTAAAATCTCTATTGCCTAGGGACGGCGATATTAAATGTATTAATTTCTTTGACCTATTGGCGTTAAACCATTTACTATCAAATTGGATACAGCACAATTCCACAATTGCAGGAGAAGGTAAATCTAACAATAGAATATCTAACAAGCCTAAATTAGGTTGCAAACCTTTAAAAGCTCCATATGCAATAACCACAGGATTAAACTTTGGAAGATCAGAACAATTAAACAAGTCAATTAATCTGTTAACGTCAATATCTTTTACCATCTTAATTATTAAGGTAACAACTTCCTTAGCACTTCTCTCGGCAGCAATACATAACAAGCAACTTTGATTGAAATTCTTAGTAACCACATTTATAAAATCGTCAAGATTGTTCTTAGTAAGCACAGTCTTCAAGCATTTTAGTATAAATATTGCACTGTTTTCCAAATACTCATCAATAGCCATAAAGATCAACTTGGCCAATGTTAGATGCTGCGTCAGCAAATTTTCAAACAATTCGTTAACACCTGCATTACATATTTCATTGAACATGAGGGGATGGTTTTTTAATTTAGCGTTGAAAAACCTGCGAGGGCCCCCTTCTTCAGATTGAAGGAATGTATTTATAAAATACGTCCACAGAGAAGTTTTGCAATTAAATGATTTCAATCTATCACACAGGAACTCGGTAGCGAAATATTCTGCAAATGTGTAATGAACAAACTTAGGTTCATTCTGAACAATTTGTTCAATAATGCCCGTTTTCTCCTCTCCTAGTTTTATCCTTTCAACAAAATTACGTATTTCGTTAATATCATAATTATCAAATAAATCTATTTCATCCTTTTTGCCAAATATAATATAAGCAGCAATTTTTTTATGACTTCTATAAAATGCTGTACGTTCATTATCTATCAGTTTTCTCATATCGGGGTCATTGATACACAGAAGAGGCTTTTTTTCTCCAAAACGGATCTTGAAGAATTTTACGTCTACAAATCGCTCATAAAGCAGATTCAAATTTACCATATTCATTGTATTCTGTGAATTTATAAAATGTTCCATACTTTCTGGATTAAGAGGAAAGTTGTGAAATGAATCTTGAAATATCTCCGATATCATATACAAGTGTAATGGCATACTAATAAACTTATTTGTTGTGTCACATAAAACGGCAGAAAGAACCTTCAAAAATCCTTTAACTGCATTTTGCATGCCCCACTTTGTATTAAATGGAAAGTAGCTTAGCATTTTATTTGATCCTTTACTTAACCAAATTTTCTCTAGAAACTCTAGCTGATTGTCATAAGACAAGTGTTTTATTGTAAAAGAGAAAGTTTCCAAAGTGTTTTCTAGCTGGTGAAGAACGTTGTATAAACGACTTGTTATCCATAAATGTACAACTTTGGACTTTTTAAGAATATTTACTAACTGCATAAACTCATTCGCGAAATCAGGACATATTTCATCAAAACCATCGAATAGTAAGCAAACCCGATCGTTATTGTAACAATGAATAAATAACTCAATTTCGAATAAATATAACCCCGTATAGTTCAATTCCTCCTTGTTTAAAATAATGTTATCACCCACGACAGAAACTTGACTTATTAAAGTCTCAAAATCTGCTCTACTTTTTTTACAAGCTTCGAATCCAATCACTCGAAACAAATATTGCACAGCTTCTTTTAGATCAATATCAACTTTACATTCTTTCATTCTTCTCAATTCCTTACTATTCTCTAGCAAATTGATTTTGGAAATCCACAGAGCCGGGTATTTTTGTTTCGTATTAATTGCTAAATGAGTAAGTAACGAAGATTTGCCCATGCCAGGTTCGGCACTTATAATGACTACCTTATCTTTTAAATCCTTTAAAGTCTCCGGTTGCAATGTATATGAATCGTGCGTACCTCTTTGAATGTGTTTCAATATAGTCAGTAAACTGCCTCGGGATTTTTGCCAGACAAGACATTTCTCACCTCCAAAGCTAAACCAATGCACATTACAGTTTACATGCTCGTTAGTAAATTCTGCAAATTCTTCTTGTTTATCAGCAATCAAAACTATATCTCTCATGTCAAGCGTAAAACCATCTCCTTTTTCGTCATATTTTATAACATTTAACTCAGTGTCTGCTTGAATATTAGAATCGAATGTTACATAACGACATACTTGTTCGTTTATATAAAAATCTAATATTTCATCATATGCTGGATTATTAAATGAATTACCTACCGTAATTTTTTCATTGTTTATTATCATATATAACACTTTCGAAGTTATGAGATGATACGATTCGTCTTGAAGTAAAATGCCAAGTGGTACTTCTTTTCCTTGGAAAACAATATATCTGTCTTTTAGCAGCATTGTACGCATTGCATCTGCGAGATCTTTAAAGCCAGTTTGACTGTCAACTCTTTCAACAATCTCAGTAGTCGCTAATCCATTGATCAAGTTAGATAAATGCCGGTTACAGATAATGATTATTTTTCCTTCAAAATGTTTAATCAGCAAAGATATTTCCACAACAAATTCTTGACTTTTGCAAACAATTATTAGAGTATTTATTTTGGACTCTTCTACCTCAGCCTTGACATCGACAAAATAATTTCCGATTCCAACATAATCTAAATCAACAAACGTAAAATCGTTATAATTCCGTTCTTTTAAATATTGGATTAATTTGATACTGGAAAGTGCATTCTCTTCAGTAACTATGTTCAAAATTTTATCTGGTCCGCCAAAAAAAACATCTAAATGCAATAGTTCTAGAGCGGCATTTTTGAATTTTAATGCCGGTAACGCATTTCTTATAGTTTTGGTGTACGTGAAATTAAGAATGCTCAGTAGCGGAGTATTTAGGATGTCTTGTTCAGCTTCAAAGAAGTATTTACAAGATTCTGTTAAGTATGGAGCATTAGTTGGCTGTTTCCACCACTTTTGTACACGATCGTGAACTTTTAGGAAAATGGCATCACCTTTTACTCTAAACAGTGCATCATTCTGCCTTGGTATACTACCTACAAAGTATTTATCAATCTCTTTCTTTAATAACTTTTCTACTCCGTCCTCTGTAGCCTGATTTGTATAAAAAATAAGTTTATCCAAAAATCCGTTTATCAAATTTCTGTCATATTCGTCATGAATTAAAGAAAGTCTGGGGAAGCGATGTACATTAATATCAAATCTGCATTTGCTTAAATCTACTCCTGTGTAAACGTCGATCTTTAGTTTTTCATAGAGTTTCAAATTGTCCACGGACAAAGTTTTAATATCGCAATTAAATTTTAAAGTCTTAGTTTCGTCATCGAATACTAATAAGTTGCCAACTAAACCTCCCAGTCTGTAGGATTCTAAATCAGTACTTTGTAAAATTTCATTCGGACCAACCATATTATCGTCAACTTTCATCACAATATTATCTGAAACATTGGCGATTGCAAAAAGTTGTTTAAAAATTGAACAAAGGTACTCAAGTTTCTTATCCTTTTTTTGTTCGCTGCCACTAAAACAAAAATTCAGATTGCCAAAATTCATTGGTACTTTAAACATCAATGACATTAACATTTTATCTATCTCGCCAGCGTCAGAAGAAATGTTTTTCTTCAGTAGTAATACTTCTTTACAAATCGTAGATTTCAATGCCAATAGCAAATTATCATTAGTCGAAAAAAATGTCTCTCGGAATTTAGCGTTACGAAAATTATTTTGCGTTTCCCCATCTTGAATTTCAACTAACAAAACGTGTCGCGCGAGAAAAACGTGATACGTTTTTATCAAATCATCCATCATCATATTACTGTGATTATCTTTGAAAATAAACTTTGATAGTCGTTTTCCTAAAAGCACTGCACGTGATTTGGCTACAGTTTGCACAAGAAGATCTACATCGTGATCGTCATAATCAAACTGAAATACTTTGCCTTCGCTTGTGTTTATAAAACGTTTACCTTCAGATTGCTTTACGACTTTCATTTTTGAGAACCTTTCAATGGCCGAAGTATAAATAATAAATTCGCAGTCTATATTTTTAAACTCGCCCCTGAACATATCATCGCTATTTTCAGGCACAAACATCTGACTTATTTTTATGTAACTCTCTAAGTACTTATGTAGACTAAAATCTCCGTTTAATTTCATGATTTCATCAACGGTAAATTTATCTTTAGCGGGATTATCTCTATGTTTCGCTTGTACAAACATTATTTTTGGTTGATCACCTTTATTTGAATAGAACCTTAAGATTATATCATCAAGAGCTCCCATGCTTTCGACGTTGGTGGCTATTAAAAATGTTTTAATCTCTTGGACATATAAAGCTCTAAATAAAATCAGACTCAACAGTTTAGTTTCATATAATTGTCCACTAAGCCCCGACGTTCCGGTTCTCTTTTGGTAATTAAATATTTGATTTTCTTTCGTTTTTTTCATTTCCTGTTTTGATTTATTTTGAATATCATTTCTATTTTTTAATGACCGACCGTCGAGAGATTGCGTTTGATTTTCAATACAGCATGCACCAAGTTGAACGTTTATCTCCTCTGTATTTTTAGTGAACTCAGAATGTCCCTTTTCTGAATCAGGAACTACATATTCTTGATTATTATTAAAAGCTTCCAATATAGTTACTAGTTCTTCTCTTTTTTTACTGGACTTATGCAATAAACGAGCAATATCCAAAGCAGTTTGATTTTCACCGTTTTTTTTGTTGACGAGAGCTCCTTGTTCCACGAGAAAGCTGACAACTTCTGGTTCTTCTTTTCTCACTGCGACATGCAACGGTGTGTTGTTTTTGTAGTTAGCATCAGTAGCATTTATGTTTGCCCCTCGATCTAAATATTTTTTAATCTTCTTAATTTTTTCTTCTGGTGTTTTATTTTTTCGTATACTACTAAACAGTAAACTGTTGTTTAGTAGCTTGTCCTCCCGATAGTTGTTATTATTTTTCATCTCAATATTCTTACTAACAAAACCGTTTTGAAGTTTCTGAAACAATATCACACATGTATATGAATGTATGATAATATACATATGATAGAACGGTGCACAAGAATATTACTTCGGTGTTTCGTACTTATAATTATCACTGCGTAGGTTTATTTCTTCAACTAAAACTCCAAACACGAACACATTAACTCACAGCAAAAAAAATATTGTTATATTTTTATTTTTTTATTTAATCGGTCATCTTTGTCTTGTTCGTAACACTAAAGTAAGTTAAATTCAACAACCTTCTATAAGCGTTGGTTCTTTGTCAATCGATAACACTTTTATAAGATAAGTAATCATTTATGCTATCGCATCATCTTTATTTATTTTATCTTTACACAAATCTTAAACTCGTTCTTGAAAATAATGTTTACCTTTTGCTTAACTAATTATAATACTATCAAGTTCATCATTATCTATGTATGTTATGAACTTATGATTATTTCAGTGATTCACTCAACCAATGCTATAAGTGAACGCTTCAGCGTTCGCAAATTAAAAGAACAATAGTAAGTCAATGCGATAATAATATCGAGATTGCCAACTAAGTCCTGTACTTTATACCAATACGAGATAAGAATAAGAGTATTGTATTTGCATAAAATTTAACGATGAGCTGTGATGTACCTAATTAAATTGATTGATGTTATGTTTTAATGTAATTTAATTTATAAATTTTATTGTTTTGATTTTAATTTATTTGAATGTTTTAAATAATTTATTCTGTTAACTGATTATAAACTATTATTGCAATAATAATCATTAACCTATTAATTTTAATTTCATAATTTGTTATTAATACTTTTGCAATTCATAACAATCAATGTATTTATTTTTTTTTTGTTTGTAATTCAATGTTATAATTTATTGTATTGTTTAACCAAAAATTGTGTACGTGGTGAGGCCTTTAAGTAATTGTTACACTTATTAATATAGACAACAATTATAGAAATTCTAAACGCGTTGTGTAAACAATTGTTGGCTTACCAAATAAATAAAAACACGGTAAATTTAGGCTGCATTTTCGCCAGAGATTTGCGAGGATGCGTAGCGATAGATGTGTTTCTTAGATGCTATAGAATCGGTTGCGCTGAGCGAGGCTAGGTAAATGAAGCGATTCTATTGGTTCTTAAGAAACACATCCCTCGCTACGCATCCTCGTACGTCTCCGGTGGAAACACAGCCAGCCTTATTTTAGAATTCTTCGCCATTTACTAGCATATAATAATTTGAGCAATTGTTTACAACATTTAGTGCATTTAATTATAAAACGATTGTGATGCAATCGAAACAATCACTAATTACATTATTTGAATAAATTCATTTTTAATTATAGGTGTTTGATAGGACACCGAATAAACCTATGTTTAACAAAAGCTATAGCATACGAACTACAGAGAAAGAAAGGGACCAGTCAGGAGTCAATGAAGAACGGATCTACACGGATGGCTCAAAAACTTCAAAGGGTTCAGCGGCTAGCATTCACTCCTTAGACCTCAATATTAAGTTTTACCTACGACTAGGCGAACTAAGCACGATATCTCAATGCGAGTGTTTCGCTCTACCACAAGCCGCAACAGTCGTAAAGCGTCTAGAGATACACAACTACGCAATCAGATTCGTATCTGACAGCTTGGCTGTGCTCAAACCCCTAAAGAACAAACAAACTAACAGCAAACTAATCTTTGAGTGTCACCTCGCCCTGGAGAGTATATCGCTGTCTAACAAAATTATCAACTGTTGGCGCCTAGTGCTACATTCATAGCAACGAGTCATCGTTCATATGTAATGCAGTAACAATTTGAGTTTATTTTTTTCGTAGTGTTTAAAAGATACCCCACATTACCTTTCTCATTTTATCCATTTCGAACAACGTTGATCGCTCCACTAAAATATTGTAAAAGACCTATTTTCTGTTGAAATACTAGTATTAAACCAATTCAGGGGTTTCATTTATGTCCAATACGACACACCCTCCAGTGGATCAAGGGGACCAGTGGATTCCTAGGCAATGATGCCGCAGACGAACTTGCTGGTAGAGGTTCCGAGATGGCAGTGCTAGGCCCGTACCCACTGCTTCCCCTACCTGTCTCAGAGTTTCGTACATGGCCAGAGATCAACGGAACTGAACACGACTAACAAAACGACTATTTAGCCTAAGTAGAAATAACTTCAGAACAAATTATTGTTCTGAGGTTATTTCTACTTACCGTAATTGTCCACATTAAGGGACAATAACGGGCCATTGCCCCTTCAACAAACATCTTTTTAACTTAGGCGCCACGGACAGCCCACTCTGCAGGGGCTGCGTTTGAGCCGAAGAATCCCAGCGGAAGAATTCTAGGACGTGGGCTGCTGCTGGAATGCGAGGCCGTGGCTACCCAACGTCAAATAATCCTCGGAACGGTGAGGGCGCTCCGCGGAGCCGTGAAGCCCAGGAAACTTTTGTGCTTCTGGTCAATCAATCAGCCATTTATGTAGTTTGAATTTAAAATGTTTCAAAGGCAGTTCCCATATTTCTTTTGATATATTATTGTTTTTTTTTTTATTGACGTGACATAGCTATTTCTATGACATAATGTACGTCTTTGTATTCTTAATATTGTAGGGTCTCGATGGGTATATTTTGAGTATAATTCACACGCTGCGAAAAATTTTGAGTGCTCTTTAACAATAACACCAGCTTTAACTTTGAAGAGACCTGATAAGGTTAGAATTTTTGAACGAATTCAATAATAGAGATAAAAACTGGCCAAGTGCGAGTCGGACTCGCGTGCAAAGGGTTCCGAACCAATTTCATTTTTTTAACGTGTTATCTGAACACTACAGACTTCTTATAGGTTTTCCTGTAATCTTCAGTATAGAACTATCATCAGCATTTCTTTTTTAATTTTACTTTCAGGTGTTTCGGAGATAAAGGGGGAATGGTCAGTTTTGGTCTAATTTCTTGAATAACTTCAAAACTATTTATTTTAAAATTATGAAAAAATTAAGACCCTCACAGTAAGCCCTTTAATTTGATATGTCACACAATACAGTATGAAAAACTTTTTTTTTAATTTTGTTAGTTTGACCCACATAAGTGACCCACATACTAAAAATATCTTTATTTACGTAACACGTCCGTATTCGGGTCAAAGAAGTCCATATATATACCAAATTTCAACAAAATCGGTCCAGTAGATCCGGAGAAAACTGGCTATAACAGACAGACAGACACCCGAATGATCCTATATTGGTTCCGTTTTTTACGGATGTTTGGCACCCAAAAAATAGATTTTCAAAGAGGAAACGTATCCGTGGTAAGCAGTTAGAGCAACTGCTTCGCTGGATATTTGTTATGCTTTTAAAAATACTTTCAAACCCAGATAGCTGGGATCTCAAGGGATCTACATTTTTTTTTTATCACAAAGAAGTTTTCCATTTACCTAGTTTCACAAATAGCTAGTTTCAACATAACTGTCTCATTACCAAAGGGCCACGCGAATAAATTCGAATGTAACTACAAATACCACTGTCGATATGCAAAAATACAAGTAATTGAACACGTGACATTTCGACAGCTTTTGTCAATTCCATACATTTTTGACGTTTTTACAGTCGCTTTCGCCACGCTACCGCTGACTGAACTGCCGCTGGTCACTCGTCTAGAGCCTCTGTACCGACCAACATTCGAAGTATAAAATCAAAATTATCGCAATAGGGAATATGCATGCGATTTTTTAATTTGCAAAATGAAATACTTATTAACTCTAATAAACAATTATGAAATTATTTTTTAAATACCTTCATCAGCGATGAAGTTATAAAGCTTCAAAGTTTACAATTAGAAAGAGAAGTCCGATATGAATTGTGACGTCAAAGTTCTTGGCGCCTGTACAGCTGCCATAGAAAACAGCGTTTTCGCAACAGGGACAGATACATTTGTTTAAAATAATTATATCTCGTTTGTTTTTCGAGCAATTTTGATTCTATTTTCACTGTTAGTATTATATTTGTGTATATTTTTAGATAAACTGTATAGATAATAAATATTTTTTTCGTGCATATTCCCTATTCTTATGAACAGTCATCAACGACGATAGGTAAGCAGGTATTAGCGAATAAAATAAACCCTTGTCAAGGCCAAATGTTTGAGAGCTGCGTCGAATCTAGATAAAAGGAAGATCGAAGTTGTAGGTAGCATTAAAATAGTTCGAAGAGTTTGAGGTAGGTACTCGTATATATTTTAAACCGTTGGATAGAAGTAAGACTGTGTAAACGTGAAGGCAAATTATAAAAGACCAAAGAAGACGATTCAAAATAAAGCCAGCTGCAATCCCAGATACAAATCATTAGCGTTTGCAAATTGTGTGTTCCGACATCTATTTGTGTGGCTAAAAAAGGCTACTACTACGAACTTGAACGACTGTTAAAAACTTGTTAGATACCAGCCAGGCACAGCGATGGAAATGGTTTAGAAAATTATTATCTTTACTCTAACATTTGATGTGAGAAAAATTCGGCTTGGGTTTTTTAAAACTCACTCTGCTTTAGAGTGCTGATCTCTGTTTAAATTAACATTATCTACCTATTTTAGTTGTTTTCCTTATGCGTATGCAAGCCTGATAGTCACCTACAAGTATTAAAACCAACCGCAAAGCCAAGGAAAATAATTACCAAATAAAACAATAAACAACACTCCACTCCACTTTCCTGTTTGTATCCGCTTATTCACAGATTGACTCACAGAGCACAGGTTAGGTATAAACAAAAACATATAATATTATGCACCTAACATGAATAAAATTATTATTACCTATGAGTGAGTAACTTGGAGATAATATTATAGGCCGGTTATACCATTATACCGACCACATCATTATTATCATTTTTGCAGCTTTATTAAATGTTTCACAGACTCGAAGAAAGACTAAACATTGTATGAGTAAACCGGTATAACCGGAGACCGCACAGACGTCAGCACTTCACATCTTATAAGAAACTTACTAACCAAGAAATTGGTGATACAAAACAATGAGATCATGCGTTGCTTTTCGAAATTGTCAAATAAACCATTTTTAGTAAGTTAAAGCACCCTTGAACTTTACCAGTAGGTATCCTATTACAACAGATAATACAAAATCCCACACTTCACTATCCGTATTTGCCTATTATAAACAATTTGTTGAAAAAACTATATATAGAACGGGTCAAAAGGATACTAATTGCATATTCGCCAGTTTGGCAGCCCGAAAAATATATCGATTCGACTTTCACATTCTGGTATACTGGAAGATGTCCTATCAAAAGCTTTAGACAGCGTTGACAATAATAATTATACTGTCAATGAACTGAGAAAACACCACTAACTACAAAAGTGAACAAAGTGCTACCAAACGGTTAGCAAAGAGTATCTAGATAATTCTTGCTGACCGTTTATTGTTCGGAGTGTTGCGTCTTTATCGAAGTCTAGAGTTATGATTTGCGTGCCCCATGGTTCAAGCTTAGGCCCTTTACTATTTCAAATTTTTAAAAGAACGTACTTACAAATTGCTAAAATGTCTTCGCTATTAAATCATCAGGCAAATATGTCTGCATACGACACTTATTATCCTTGCTAATTTTATTTTTTTTGACAGAGTGACTTTTCATTATAAATGCGAAAGTAACTCTGTCTGTCTGTCTATCTGTCTGTCTGTCTGTCGCGCTTTCACGCCAAAACTACTGAACAGATTTAAATGAAGTTTGGTACAGAGATAGTCTAGAGTCTGAGAATGGACATAGGCTACTTTTTATCCCCGGAGTATGTTCCCTAGGGACGCGGGCGAAGCCGCTGGCAGAAGCTAGTATTTTATAAATAGAAAGACAAGAATCTTAAGGCCTCTATGGCGAGTTAGGACGTCGGGCATGTTTTGCGATAATCGTGCTGAAAACAAGCCTAAGCCGCCGACTGAAGACGGCTTACATATACCTACTTACTTTTTCGTCTGAAGGAATAAAGTTAAATACAATTGGAGACTTTGACCTTCGGGCTGATTTTTCAGTAGTCAAGTAATTTCTAGCTTTAGAATAGGCATGGCCGTTTGACATATTTTCTATACAAAGCTGTAAAAGCCTTTATCTGCAACTATTACAAATGCTATCGCATTTTGGATGGAAATTTATCACCGTATCAACGACTCACGAGAATCACGAGTTAACAAAAGAGACAATCACCAAGTGTTAAGTTCCTAACACCAAATGAATCTACAGCGTTTATTGTGATTAAGTTTTTAAGTAAGCATTAGCACATTGATAATATCTCATACTAAATCGTGTCTATGGACAAAGGAAAATAAGGCAGTTTAATAATGTAGCTACAGATAAATAACGCCGAATTGTTTATTTATTTTTCTTTTCACACATAGATACATGAACTATCACCTTTTTCCCATTAGGATAGGAACCAAAACGCAAAAAATAGTAAGCAAAGGTTTCGACGACCGTATCTTTAGGTAGGTACTATTTAAACCTATGATATCAACCGTCAATCTCATTCTAATCAGTTCAGCTGAGCATCACCGGACGTATGCAATCTCGATCCTCGAATATATTTATAAAATTGTGTACGACCAATATCAATTTATTGCAAACTTGGCTTCAGATCAGCTAGTCTATTCTGTAAGTAACTATTTCGATATCGAGCTTCACCTGAGTGACAAAGCTCACA
This sequence comes from Lacanobia wlatinum, assembly GCA_947578705.1. Taxonomy (NCBI): domain Eukaryota; kingdom Metazoa; phylum Arthropoda; class Insecta; order Lepidoptera; family Noctuidae; genus Lacanobia; species Lacanobia wlatinum. Next base: position 5,843,513 of record OX388044.1, on the reverse strand, counting down.
AAGTGAGCTTTATTGCACACAACATAAAAGTCTTAACTTGAAACTCATCTCGGATTCCACTGTCGAGATACGAAAATATTGTTACCGAATAGCACTCCAGATCGTCAACAGATTTTGCACGCAGAAAGTCTATCAAACAGGAGGCTCCCATTTTATTTGCAAATTACAGCATTTGAGTTTTTTCCGTGGCGTTTTGTAACGCCTCTGGGAAAGCACCGTGACTCCCCTGGGAGTCGCGACGCAGTTTGGGAACCCCTGATGTAGATATCTATAACCTCGTTCGATGACCCATACTGATATTTTTTTTTTAAGTATTTGTGTTCTAGTTGGTTTTGTTTTTGTTTTCATTTGATTTGCATTTATCTAAGTAGGTACCTACCTTTATCCTTAGTTTGGCTAGACTTGGTAATTCACAAAATTAACAAACAAACTGAAATCAATGGCAATAAAAATTGGCCAATAGAAATAAATTGCTTTTGTCTCTTTATTAAGATTACCTGATTATTCGTCGATTGGTTCATTTAGGTACCTAGCTGTTTTCGATTTTATCTACATAGGCAACTATAAAATAAACTATAGAGCTATTTTGTAACAACATTTTCGTATCTCGACAGTGGAATCCGGGGTGAGTTTCAAATTAAGACCTTTATGTTGTGCGCATTAAAGCTCATTTTGTGAGTTTTGTCACTCAGGTGAAGCTCGATATCGAAATAGTTGTTTACATAATAGACACGGACAACCATGGCGCGCAAACTCGAAATACTTATTATCAACGTGCAAAGTTAAAGCGTTATCGCCCAGACGATTATAATTTGAATGAGCTTGGATAAGTTTGTTAGCCGAGAGAGATGAGTGTTAGTAGGTATGATATTTTTCTTATTTCCTTCGACAAATGCCGCCGTTTATTTAAATATAAATAAATAAATAGACTAGAACCCAGGGCCCAAATGCTGAACACGGACTTATTTATCTAGGTACCCAAGTACTTTTATCCTAGGTAGCAACCAACTTTAGTTTATTCATTCTTTAAATAAAATACTGACCTGATCCTCGAAGAATAAAAAAGACTTCTTTTAATTATTGCAACATTGTGGCTGCCAACAGCAAACAATCACAAGTTTCCGTCTTCACGAGACAAAAGCAAACAGTTTGTGAGACTATGGGAAGACTCACAAAGACCGATTGATGAGTCATGAGTAATCATGAGTGCATATTTATAAATAAAAATAATATCCTTCTGAAAGAGTTGCCAGCAATAACATTTTTATTCAGAAAACATACATTTTTTTTTACTAAGCGTAATTCACACATTAGTCCTACCGCTCTGGGCGGAGCGGAAGAGAGTTTCAGACTCTTAAAGACTAAAACCCATCCGGGTTACTAAAAAAAAAATGAAAAAAATTCCCTTTGCGTTCCAGGGCGCGGTGACTCTTTCGAACAAATTCCGCAACCCTGGCAGGCACTGGCCCTAGCGGATCCCGTCTTCTATGCTGACATCTCTTTGAGGCGTGCGTGGAGCACAACGAGCCGTCGACCTGAAATTCTGCAACCGTGGCAGACGAAAGGTCAAGGCACATAATAACGGCACCGCAATGGCACAGCAGCAGCACGGCTACGGCTAGCCGCCAGCCCGCTGTAAGCTCGCGGTAGACTCGCTTACAGCGCGCTGAATGCCCGCCGTTGGCTTTTTCATATTGACATTATGAAACATATTTAACGACACATGATACTCTAATTTGAATGACAAGCAAATTGCTGGTATGGAGCGGTGCCGGTATAATTATGTTCCATGACCTCGTGTGTTCATAAGTCTTGAGAAAAAGTAAAACTAAAATATTTTTGTAGCGATGCGATGTTAAATATTCATTTATTGTTTACATTAATTATAACTGCTGACATCTAGATTTAATTATAAAAAAGTTATTCAAGTTTGCCACCCTTTTTTTGAAACAGTTTTGATGAAGATTTTCACGGTGGAAGAAAAGTTTAACCGGTACGCCAGAAGTTTGTAGGGCGTCCAGCCTTCTGTAAGTAATGGTTTGGTGGGGTGTTTCATACGAGGAGGTCACTTCGCTTAATTTTTGCCAAAAAGACGTCTAGGTGAAGGCACAAAATGCCAAAATGGCATATTGGAAGCGGTGGTTAAATAAAGAAAACGAAAGAAGAAAGAAAGAAAAAGCGTTTATTTGCGCCAAGCATGTCATAAATCATTGAGTGATATGCTATTCGCCGGAAAAAAGTGGCTTTTACCAACAGGAATCTGCACCCTCCAACACTGGCTGGACGCCAATTTGCCAGACTTTATTTTGAGCGAAGATTGACCGTTGGCGTCATCGAACCTTGATTCAAATCCTTAGGATTATTATTTGTTGACTGAAATGACGCTAAGGGCATGAAGAAACTTACACCGAAACCAGGATTCTCTCAAGCGAGCCCTTATAAATCAATGAATCGATAAAGATTTCTATTGAAAAGCATCGTGGTGTATGGTCCACGCGTTTGAAGGCCTCTATTAAAAACAGGGTTGACTATTATGAATCTCTCATTTTTAACCGACTTCCAAAAAAGGAGGAGGTTCTTAATGCGGCGGGTATTTTTTTTATGATTCAAACGTAGGGACGCCCTGCGGCACGATGGATCGATGATTTAAAGAAGGTGACTGGCAGCACATGGATGCGGACTGCTCAAGACCGGGATGGTTGGCGCTCTTTAGGGGAGGCTTACCTTCAGCAGTGGACGGCGATTGGCTGATGATGATCGTAACAAAACTATTTTAGTTTTACTTCGTCTCGAGACTTATGAGCACAAGAGACGCCAGCACATCAATCTACCCGAAACTGTCAAATTTTCTATGATCTTGAACCTAATACTTTAGCGATATAGTTGAAAATCTATTAATGAAATTTGACAGATTGCTGTAGCTTAATGTGCTGGCGTCTGTACCTAAATGTGAAAACGTGTTTATCTATTACGTTTTCACGTCTAAATTGCTGAATTTCAAGAAAGAAAAAGTATTTATTTGCGCTAGGCACAACGCATATCAAAAAAACGTTGATATAGAAATAAAACTGGGAAAACATGACATCTAGATGTGATGACGATGTAGATCTAGATGTGAAGATACCCTTGGGATAGTAAAACATAACTACATGCGTTTGAAGCCGCAACCAGAGTACCAATTCTACTAATTTTGACATTCGCATCTCAATCGCAATCTGTCAAAAATGTATGAAAATGAAAATTTTTTTGCCGGTGTGCGATTGACATGCGAACGCTGTATAAAAAAGTAAAATTGGCCCTCTGAATCTATTTAGGTACATTTAAAACTGTCAACAGCATCGGACAGAACAACGTGCGTTTTATTATAAACAAAACCATTAAGCCGTGAAGTACTTATGTTAAGTACTTTTAATATTTCAGTACAGTGTACCAAATCATTTCTACACTGTACTGAACCTTGTTGAGTACAAGGAACAAAATCTCTTTTTAGTGCCAAAAGCCGTGATATATTTAGTGTAGTAACATTGGTTGTTCTCTGTCATGTCACTGTTAGTTAAGATTGTCATTCAGTCAAATTAAAAAATAAAACGATTTCGGTGAAAATTATACAAATGCATCGGTAAAAGTGACGTTAAAGCGTTTATATTGTTTTCAACGAAATCGAATTGTTCAATTTTAATTAAAACCTCAAAAAGTCATTTGAAATGTGTCGAGTCAGAACGTGTACGGGATATGGGTACCTACTGGGTTGTGGGGTCAGATAGGCAGTCACACTGACGTGACCCCAACATAATGAGGGCTATCGCGTTTGAATTCGCCGCTAGAGGCGCTAGTGTAGCGGGAATTCTAAATGTCAAATTTCGTTGGCTATTGACGCGAGTTTATTTACTTATTTGTTTTGTTATTTTTTCCTTCTAACTTTGTTCACATGCGCGTAATAACAACTTAACGAACCAAACCAAACCAAACCGAACCAAATCTTACACGTCAGTGGCGCTAACTGGTGAGTACAAAAACGGTAGCCCTCATCGGGAAAAGGCTAGGCTAGGCAGATGGATTACTTATTCTCAAAACAGTTATTCTGCCGTGGTACTTAGAATTTAACTTTTGGAATTGGCAACACTAAAGTTATGACTGTACTACTGTCAAGTGTCACTGTACTCACTGTCACTGTCATTGTGTAATTGTTATGGTTATTTCCCATTTCCTTATTTCCAGATTTCGTGTTTTCGTCGCACGCTTGATTTCGAAAACAAGTTAAAACCTGAATAGAATTGTTGCTTCGTGAAGACAGTCGGTAACTTTCGTTGGAGGATAACATCATTACATAGAAAAAACTAAAACTGAGCTTCGTTTAATAAAAATGAACCATGGTGAATGTTATGAAAGGCGTTCTCGTCGAATGGTAAGTAAACAATTGAAATAATTAATTTTAATTTCTTTTAATTCTATTGTAATTAATTACAAACAAATAATATGCGAACTTCTTTGACGTACGTCGTACCCTTTTTGTTATGTTAAAATAATGTACTACTAATTTCTAACTGGACAACAATAATATAAATCTTGATAGAAGAGGTTATGCTCTTAAGAGCGAATGCTTCGAGATGCTCCTGTTATGTTTCTATATAATCCAAGTCTGCTGGGATGTTGAAACTTTGCTCTATCATATCATTTTCCGTTTGAAAGGTATTCTTTATATATGACTTCAGTATATAAATGTTTTCGGTCCACCTGTTTACTGCTGATTTTAAATCCTGAAATAGTGTTTTTTAACTTCAATAATATTACCTTATCAATATGATTGTAAACACAATTCAATAGAAGTCTGAAACCTAAGAAACAAAACTCTTCAGTCTAGTTACATTTATAGAAATAAAACTTCCTCCTTCCACCAATGTTTTAAAGAAATTTCATTGTTTTGTGATGTTTAACTTGTCAGGCCCCACAAATTAAAAGACAATGGCCTCTTTCCACATGTGGGGTGGCCGGGGACTGATAGGTTAAAGTCTGTAATGAAAATGATATGATTTTAGTAGGTAGGACTTAACTGAATAATTATATTATGCACTTAAGTCCAACAGTCAAACGTTAGTAGACATATTTTTATCAATTTATTACTTATTCGGCATCATCATCATATCAGCTGAAAGACGTCCACTGCTGGACATAGGCCTCCCCCAAGTGTTGCCACAACGATCGTTCCTGTGCATCTCACATCCATCGGCTACCTGCAACCTTCACCAGGTCATCGGTACACTTTGTAAGAGGCCTTCCAACGTTGCGTCTTCCGGTACGCATTCGCCATTCCAGAACTTTTCGGCCCCATCTACCATCTGTTCTGCGAGCAATGTGCCCTGCCCACTGCCACTTTAGTTTGGCAATCCTTGGGCTATGTCGGTAACCTTGGTTCCGACGGATTACTTATTAAGTAACATTTCTGATAAACTAGCTTTCTGCCAGCAGCTTCGCCCGGATGATCCCTGGGGAACATAGTCCCAGGATATATGCCTATGTGTTATTCAAGACTATAATCTACCCCTGTGGCAAATTTCATGAAGATCCTTTCAGGTGTTCTGACGTGAAAGAGTAACAAAAACTTTCGCATTTATAATATTAATTATTAATAACAAATGAAAAAGTAGAGAACGAAGGAAACACTTATTTGTTGAATAATAGTTAAACTATTCTCATGTTTGAGTTTTTCTTACTTTAATTGGTTACTTAACTACTGAATTTCGTCGCTTAGCAAACAGTACCACTCAAGTTGATTTTTTGAAATTTCTTTTTTTTAATATCATTGAATAGAACTATGTCGTGGATCGAACTGACAGTATTCCACTCGGCGATTGACCAAACCTAGGCCAAAATTGGAATAATTGACACAGCGCCGCAGTACATTTGTTACAATAAACTAATCAGTTTTTCTGCTCTACTGTAAAATTAATCAAAATGGCCTAAGTATTGTTTGCTAAGCGATGATTTGTGATCTCATGTGTCTATTATCTTAATAGCATAGCACTCGTACCTATTGAATTAGCAAAATAAAAATTTCTACTGGTGTAATTTCTCTGATGAACCACTTCACCACAAGCACTTCTACTTGTACTAATATGTAGTTTATCCCTTTATAGAACAACTCATACAAAGTGGCCACTAAACTAGACAGTCACTTAAAGGTTATTATCTCACAGGTTTTTTTTTAATGAACCTTATGAACATTTACAACCTGCATTAAAGCACAACATGTGCATTAAAGAGTTAAAGACAAGGAATAGGTATTCCTTGTCTTTCACAAGGAGAACCTTGCCATACTTGAAATTCCTAGAAATAAAGTTTTAAAATTCTGCACCTAATAATTTCAACATGGATAGTACCTCTGTCTCTGTCTTCAATTGAGCTATGTATTCAGGGTCAGAGTCCCTGTATCTTTGCAGTTCCTTCTTAAGGTTTTCTTCTTGTTTCTCAATAGTTTCTAACATTGACAGCACTTGAGTTCTTTCCTCACATTTTTCTCTTCCAATCTATTGGTAAAAGTATAGGTTTAGAACTTACAAACGTCATTTGAGTTTGATTTAGTATGGGTACCTAATAATATAATCGGCAACATTATAACAATAATATATAAAATAATAATATAATATAATAATAAAAGAAATATATATAATATATTTATTTTTTCTCATTACAAATGTTACAGTGAACAAGAATAATTACATTTAATACACAGGGTAAACATTTATGAGAAATTGGTGCCCGAAATAGGCATACAATACCTATGTTCAATAATTGTACATTATATTACTTGATAACATAAGGAAAAGTACTGTAAAGTATACAGTATGTCTACTTATAAATAGAGTATTTACTTACAGATTCAGTTGCAATTGAGTCTTCAGTTTTTTTCAATTTCTTTGAGCACTCCTCTACTTCAGTTTGTAACTCACGCAGCTTTCTTTTCTTTGCATTCTTTGCTTTGCTGTAATATACCAGAATATTTAATTACTTGCTTTTGCCTAGCATTTCGCGTTTTTTCCCGTTCCCGTAGGAATTTCAGGAAATTCTCAGTTAGTGCTCCCCTACACTCCCCAAGAAACCTACATGCCAACTGATCTCTGCCCGATTGGTAGTAAAATGTTTGCCCCCCTTTTACGTGGGACTATAAAGCAGCCGTCGAAATGTGGGTGTACTACCTACAGGTATACTAACCTAACCATTTGGGTAGAATTGGCAGGCACTTGTTATTATCCAAAACCTGATCCCATCCTGAACCAAAACTGATATTATAAATGCCAAAGTGAATTTTTTGGTTAGTTACACTATCACACCTAAATCAATGAACTGATTTTGTAACAGAAAGATAAATTTTGGTACAGAAATAGATAGGACATTGAAGACGGTGGTTATAGGCAATTTTTTTTTTTTGCGAAAATAGAACTTGAATGCGAACAAAGCCGCGGCCAGTGCTAGTTAAAACTATAACAAAATCTCTACAACTTCATCTGTAATAGAGCACACAGGAGTCATGCTATCAATTAAGTACTTACCTAGGAAATGACCAGAAATATATAGAAGTTCCAATTTTCTCAGAGTCCACAAGATGATCATCCACTAGGTTCTGGACTACCTCTTTGACTGATTGCATTGTAATGCCCTTCTCTTTTGGTGCTATCTTCTCTAACTCCTGTTTTCATAAAGTTCAGGATTAGTTTCTTCAGATACAATTTTAGAATAATGTATGGTGATATTAAGTGAAGTCAACTATTAGCTATAGCAAGTCACAAGCACTCATGAGATAATAATATGTTCATTGATTTAAGGTTAATATTAAAATGTTTGATGCATATGTTCATGAAATGCAATGACCAATATAATTTCAAAAAAAAAATTAAAATGGCATATTCACCTTCAACTGAAAGAAATCTTTAGTGTTATGGAATATCTCCAACATCCTTATCTTCTTTTCTTCAGCACTCAAACCTCTTTTCTTTGACATTTTGCTTACAGTGACCCGGCTATGAAACAATTCCTACTCCACCTCGACGAGACGTTGGCTCTTGGCAGGAAGTTTATTCTTCAGGACCTGGACGAAACACATTTGTTTATATCTGCAGATATAGTGGAGACACTACAAGCTCGAGTGGATGATTTGATGGACCAACTCAGTATACCAGTACATGATAAAGGAATTTAAAAATGGCTTCAGGTTTACGAGGTAACAGGGACACAGAGAGGAGAAAAGTTCTCGATGATGCTGCAAGGAAACGCAGGGCTAGAAAAGCAGTTGAAGCTCTCGAGCAAGACAATTTCCATGAAGACCCACATGCTGACCTGGTTATGTCGAAGAAGGTGCCGAAATTCGCAGATTCCAATGAAAAGCAAACAAGAAAGAAGAAGACCAAAAGTGCAGAATATTATAAGATGCGATTTCGGAAGACTTTCGCGCAGTTAGTTGAGGAAGATGCGAGTTTTAGACCTGACCCGCCGAACTACCTGTCTGCGCAAGTTCCACCTTCTAAGTAAGTACCATAATATTAAATTAATCTTTACTAATATTTTAAATGCGAAAGTAACTGTCTGTCTGTCACGCTTTCACGCCAAAACTACTGAACCGATTTAACTCGAGTTTTGATGTGTGATTATGGTTTATATATAGCCACAAATTAAAAAAAAAAATATGGCCAAGAAAGTTAGATACTTTTTCTTGGGAGTGCTTTAAATAAATATTTCAATTTGATTACGTAAATTAGTAAAAACCTTGTCTCTGCAAAGGATGTTTCATAAAATTTTACTTTAGGCATCTTTTGATGCTTTGTTACATCAAAGATGTAATAATTTAATCATTAATAAAAATGTTTATGGTACAACTCTATCTTCTAATTTGTAGTACTTTATTCAATTTATTAGAATAGAATAGAATACTCTTTATTATGTGCACCATATAAGTACAGTATTACACCAAAAATAATTCCGTAAAACAGAGAGTTACTGATAATTTTTCGTCCGAAATTATATTTTTTTTCTATGAAAATATAATCCAAATTCACACAAAAAGTAACTAATAACTAAGGTTACTATGTTACCTTGCTTAAAAAAAATTGTCTATTTAAATGTAAAATAATATTTTTTAACAATTGTTGTATACAGCGCTAAAATCACTATAAATCTCGGGAAACGCGATCTGTAGCTTTAGTCTGAGTCAAGCGCTCGATTTTGTAATAGCGCCCTTAAATGAAAATTGGTACAGAGATAGTCTAGAGCCTGAGAAAGGACATAGGCTACTTTTATCCCGGGAGTATGTTCCACAGGGAACACGCGATCAAAGCCGCTGGTGTGTGTTGTCGACAAACTTGATTCAAAACACATGCGAGTTCGTTGTTATGGTATTGTCTGTAGAAATCTGCGCTTTGAATTAGGCAACTAGCATCGAGTGTGTAGCCAGCCCCAACTATATTGGTAACCTAGATTAGTTGGTTGCTATCGTCTGTTTGTTAGTTGAAGGGCTATTTGCAAAGATCTAGTCTAAATTAAACTACTATTACTACTACACCTATTTGAGAAAATGTTTTGCAATGTGCATTTTTCTTAATGGCCATGAGGTAGGTATATACTTAGGTATGTAATACTAGCTTCTGCCAGCGGCTTCGCCCGCCTGGTCTCTAGGGAACATACTCCCGGGATAAAAAGTAGCCTATGTCCTTTCTCAGGCTCTAGACTATCTGTGTACCAAATTTCATTTAAATCGGTTCAGTAGTTTTGGCGTGAAAGCGCGTCAGACAGAGTTACTTTCGCATTTATAATATTAGTAAGGATAATTCTAACGTCGGGCCGCTAATCATCATCAATATATTTACAATTCTTCCGTTACTGACTGATTGAGTGACTGACAGACAACGCACAGCCGAAACTAGGTACTGGTCGTAGAAAGCTAAAATCCTTACACTCAGTAGGGGTGCACTAAGAGAGGATTTCGCGAAATTCCTACGGGAATGGGAAAAAATTGGGATATGCGCGTACGTAGTTGCGGCCAAAAGCTAGTATTTTATATTTAGCTAATGGCAAGATAAAACAAAAGGTTTCATAAATGAGATGTGTGGACTAAATTTATCAAAATTAAATATATAATTTCGTGTGTTTTCAGATTTCCCGATCGACATTTCTGTGCAGTTTGTGGCTTTCCATCGAACTACACTTGCATACCTTGTGGAGCACGTTACTGCTGCGTCCGCTGCTTGGGAACACACTTAGACACGAGATGCCTCAAATGGACTGCTTAGTTCTGTAGTATTAAAGTTTAATAATTAAAACTATCTCATTCAAAACTTATTTTATTTGTTACACAATAACTAAATGTTTCCCGCTAAAATACAAAATTGCCGATGAAAATCGAAATTTGAATGTTGATTGTTCCAAGTTTGAAATCTGCTTCTTGCTCAGGATTTCCATGATTCCATAGATATTTTTTTTACTAATATAAGATATTGGAAAGAACAAAATTTGATTTTAAGTGCCCATCTAAATGAAATTGTTATGTGTATATCAATACTGTTAATATAATGTTACGTTTTTGAAAATTCCAGAAAAATATCTTTGATTCAGCGCCATCTAGAAGGAAATAGCGGTATTACCAACAAATAAACAGTCATGGTCGTGGTGTTGCTACTGGCCACAAGATGGCAGCACATGTCACCGTTCGAGTTCGTGTCAATAATTTTCGCCATGCAGATAACCTAAGACAATGCAAAGCAGGAACGGTATAAGCAGAGCACCGAGAGTGGACAAAACACCTCAAGTAGGTATTGTACAGATACTTTAGCCGTTTTTCCTCGTCCTTATCATCATATAGGCAAAAGTTTGTAAGATGATAATGTTTTAAAGATTGTAATTTAAACTAATAATTATTAGGTAGGTACAGCTGTTGATAAATAGCATAACAGTGATTTTTGTAAAGAGGACCCTGATTCGCCAATTAAAGTGTTTTACTTATTACAAATCAAAACATTTTGTCTCACTCTCGATACCTATGTATAATGGTCACCCAACTAATGACAGACCGTAGAAACTGCAGCTAAAAATTTGCACGATCGAACAACCATGCAGTCGTTAATTCGTCATGAGACCCTCACTATATCATATCGATATTTTTATTATTACACTAGCATGTGAAATCGGAAGTAGGGTGGTATTGAAGCATCTGTCAGTTGTACAAGGCTGTTATCATATCATCCAGGTGGGGGGAGATAAGGGGACACGTGCCTTTTGAATCAACGTGGAGTGGGGCCGTGCCTAGAGCAACCCTCACTATGTCTGGCCCATAGAGCCCTTACAACCAAGTTATCATAAGCGACATGTTTTTGAAAAATTCGTATCTTAAACGATATCATGTAAGAGATATACAAAGACTTTTTCGAATTTTAATATCGCGAGGAATCGGCGGTTAGGACTTGACATATTCTTCTTACCTACTTTTATTAACTGTTTTATGTTTAGGTAGGTATATATATCAAAGACTTGGTGATATTTCAATAAAATATTGGTTTTGTGGTTATTGGAAAACTGTAATTTGTTGGCACATCGTGGGCGAAGGTAGTCGCTAGTTGTAAAATAACTAGGTACTGATATTGTTAACCGGATTCCGGTTAGGCTGACCCTAATCATCATCATCATATCAGCCGAAAGACGTCCACTGCTGGACATAGGCTGACCCTAATAGGTACTTATATTTGTGTAAAGACCAGGCAGAATGGATCAGATCACTCTAATTCTTAAGGGTTCCGCAGTAATACAACAAAGAACCCTTATGGTTGGTGTCCCACTCAATAGGTGGCTAATATAAATCTACCAACATTACCTAAACCATAGCTGTATAATAAACTAATTCCTCTATATAATTTTTTTCAGTAGGTAGGTACCTACACAGATCTTTTCTTGCGAATTTTGCAAACTATCCAACCCCCAAAATATTATTGTAGCACCGTATCATCAGCTGCAGGTAGGTACCTACTAGCTAGAGAGTAGGTACGTACTAATTCCATGCATCACTGCTTTTTATCTGACAGTCAAAGTAGATAATAGATGTAAAAAGTATGTTCACTTATGATGAAGGTAAAATATTTATTCTCTAACCTAATTATGAAAAGGTAAATAAAACATTATATGTATTATAATCGTGTACTTCACTTCTTTAATTTTTCTGATTTATTCTAATAATATATTTCAAATAGTAATGCACCATCGGAGACTACGTAAGTAATACGTTTTTTGTTACATTTAATTTAAAATTTTCTGCCGCTGAAAGTGCCTTATGAACCGGATTTAAAGTCAAATAAAATGAAAGGCTACTAAACAATGCCAAATTATTTAACAAGGCCTGTAATTTTTAAAACAATTTGTTTAAGCTTATAATTTTCCCGTCAGACTTAACAAATGTGATGTTTTTTTTATCTTAAAATTATTTTATTTACAATAATAATTGTATCACAATACAGGATCAACCGATCAAGGCATTTTACAGAAAACATAAAAATTATACAAAAAATGCTGTAAAATCAAATGCTTGAAACTCAATGTAAAATCAAATTATTAAAAAAAAAAATTGTTTTTTACTCATGCATATTTGGCAAATCATAGACATAGGTAGTCAACCTTATTCATAAAAAATAATCATAATTGATAATGGTTTAAATACTGATTAGTACATTATTTGTTCAATTTTCTATACGATATTGCACCAAGATGTTAATGTGGTTTCCAGTGAAGTTATTTTTGTAAGAATTTGAATTTATAATCTACTACTCAGTTAGATTTTCAATTATTGATAAGACTGATTATGTTGGAGAAAACTAAGAAGTACAAATATATTCAGTTCAAAATGTGCTATGCCTTGACACAAAACAGCTACGGCCACTACCTACTTAATATTTACATTTAAAACTACTATTTACAAAATGCAACATTTTTCTTAAACTAAATAAAAATTATACAGTTCTCACTTAAATTACTGACTCGATTGTAATAAATATATCGTATTAAAGCCATAAATACATAGAATTTACACAATTTTCATTTTAGTTTTTCGCCTTATTTTAATACTGGACTGAGGAATGGTAAACATTTTTTTGAAACACATTTTATTTTCCCAAAATACTTTTTAATGGGATAATCATTATTTCTAAATTACTGGGTAGTAATGGAACATGAAAATCTTACACCATAATGCCAGCCCCGACTTTTCTTTTTTTTTTAATTTAATTACATATTAGTAGGAATCGTAAAAATCCGAGATCTGTCAAAGATGAACGGAGATGAATTAGGAACATAATAATTTGTACTGGGCCGATTTTCTAATGTTAACTATTAAGAATAAAGTCGAAACCTTTTCCGACTACAATTAACACTAAATGGTAGGCGCCTGATAAATATGCAATAACGGCCATTGACCCACATATATTTACTGACTTTCTGAATATCAAAAACTGTAATCTATACTAATATATAAAGCTGAAGAGTTTGTTTGTTTGCTTGAAAGCGCTAATCTCAGGAACTACGGGTCGGATTTGAAAAATTCTTTTAGTGTTAGATAGCCCATTTATCGAGGAAGACTATAGGCTATATATCACGCTAAGATCAATAGGAGCGGAGCAGACGAAGTTGCGCGGGTCAACTAGTATAGACATAAAGCTGTCCTACATCGACTTCTATCGTGATCCTTTACGTTATGTCTAGTAACGAAAAACGGTTTATAATGTAGATGTTATCTGGGTATCTACTACGAAGAGATATTAAGGAAAAGTCAATGTACTTCATTGCACGTTTATCTGGCGACTACCATAGGTTTAAAAATCGACTGTGTATTTTCGGATTGAAGAAGATATCTTCAAGACGGGAAAAGTTGATGAAAATTTTAATGATTATGTGTCGGATTTAAAATAAATTTCTCCACATTTATTCATGCTTACCCAGACAGTTTGAGATTCATAATTATTCAATATTTTTAGATCGTTAAGCTTTGCTATGTTTAGGAGAATTTTAATAATATAAAAACTGGTCTCTACTTTCATCACTTGCATCTTTACTCTGTACCTATTATCTCTACTCCTTAATCCTTAGGAATTCGACAGAAAGTGTCTTTTAAAAACATTCCAATATAATAGATACAAAGTTATTCTTTTCCATTACCAATATTATTGTCGTTTTTGTACTAACTTAGCGCAAAGAGCTTCGCAGGACGGTTTTAATTGAAACACGCTAACCATAATCGGTCTCTGACGGTTATTTCTACATATATTTATGTGAAAAACCTCAAGATTCTGCTCCTCTTTTCTGTACTTATCAGACAATATTGAAACTGAAACCAAGATGTTAAAAGTGTATCTAAGTTTCGTAATTGAATACATTAGGATCTTCCACAATGGGTGAAAAATCCAGAAACCGATTACGATTTAACAAAAAATTAGTTCGGTCCCTTCAGCCCCAAACGTTTCACGCGTCATCCTTCTTCTTTCTGAGCTTCCCCTCGGTGTGTATCGTGTGCGTGACCGTGTCCACCGCCGTGCTGAGGTCGGCCTCGGGGTCTATCGCCGCCGACAGCGCCGCGATGTACGCGCACGCTATCCGGAGAACTGACAGCTTGGACAGCTTCTGGTTGTGGCTGTACGCGGGAACTGACCGCCGCAGCGTGTCGAAGGCGGCGCTTATCGTGTGAACTCTCGTCCTCTCCCTCGCGTTCGCTTCTATTCTCCTCTCTCTCGTCATGTTCTTGTAGTTCCTCTGCTCCCTAGGCTTCGCTTTGTCTTGGTAAGGCTCTACGACTCCAGGGTGTGGAGGCACTCTCGGTGGTCCAGGTGGGCCGGGCGGTGGCGGGATCGGTGGTGGTGGGGGCTCCAGCGGCCTCCGCCGTTGCCTCAATGGGTTGGCCTCCTTCTTGACTAAAGATAGGGGCTCTCTCTGCGGCTCCTCGGTGAAAGACCAGGGCCTGAAGGGGCTGGCTGATGTGTCGCTTTCGGGGCTAGTGAGGTCTTCTGTCGAGTTGAGCCGGATGCGTTTCTTGGGTGGCTGCGAGCGGGTGGGCGTGCGGGGCCGCTTGGCGCGCTCGGGCTCCACCAGCCGCACGCCAGAGTCGTCGGAGTGCGCCGGACCCGAGCACGAGTCGTCGTCGTCGCCGCCCGACACGAAGCCTGCATCTCGCTCTAATATACGATCTGAAACAAATAAAGAAATCTGTTAGCATTGCCTGATGATTGACTTGCCAAAGGAGTTTTTGGGAATGAGAAGGAGAAGATTTGTCAAACATGTTTTTGAGTTTAAAACCTTGATGTGAAGTTATTGAAACCAGATTGCATCTTCAATACAGAACTTTTGTAGGAAAAATCATCAGTAGCAGGTACCTAAAACACAACGCTGCTGGTCCTGAAATCTTGATTCGCCTCAATTAAGGCAATTTGATAATTCTAAAAGGTTATTTTAGAACGCACCTAAGCTATTAGTGCAAGTTATAATCGCGGCGGAAGCTGCGCGCGCGCAACAAACAGTCAACAGGCAGGCACACAAACGGCGCCGGCGCTCGTTATAGAGCTGCGATGTGACCGGGGCCTTAAGCAGCGCGGATCTATAAGGCCCGATGTGTCCACACCATAGATTATAAGAAGTTTTTTTTTTTATATTACTATGGTTGACACCTTTGTGGCTTAGGTACATCCACATTATTATGATTAAGTGTCAGGCCACAGATGGTTAAAATGAAATTAGATGTGAACTTTGATGTAGTTCATAAAGAGGCGATATTAATTTTAGGTGTAAGATGACCTTGGTATTATTAGGTACCACGTAAATTTGATTTATTGCTTATAAAAGCTTCTACTAAGAAAATCACGAAGAAATAATGGGGCTTAAAAATTTCTTCAAGACTTAAAACACCACTCGGCGCCTTGAAAAATGTTATGTTAATTTTGCGACATTGGGATCTGAGTTAGTTTTACATTAATTAACGTAAAATATAGGTGGGTACATCAATAACTTCGTTTCGAGATGTTCGGGGTAAGTTCTTCAAATCGCTGATCTTATGGCCCCACCCCTGTACACGAAGACAAGTCTTGCCGACTCGTCACTTGTCCATCTAATGGACAACTTCAAAATAATATAATTAGACAATAGGTAATTAAAAGAACCTGTCAAATATCGTACCTACCGAGGCTACCGTATATATTTTATTGTAATATATAGTGTAAGTTATTGTAATATATTTATATTATATTATATAAGAACGACAAGTTATTACCAATTTGATAATTGTAATAATATTATGTTTTATAAGGACCTAATTTATTTGGATTGCCGTGAAAAAGTTACAATATACTTACCCAGCTATCGTATTTTTTATCGACCGTCCCAAAACTCTTAGGAAACCTAATAAGTACATATTTTTGTATCTACAGTTTAATAAATGAAATTGGTATCTAATACTTATTAGGTAAACCGACACTTTCACGCTTGTGCCGCAATATGTCTTTGACAATCCCGGGATTTCGGGAACGCCCCCGGGTTCCCGAGATTGTTCGCGAGATTGATTGGTAGGTGACTAGGCGTACGAGGGGCCGAAGCCAACTCGCAGAGACCCCGTTAAACATTTCAAATGGAACGGGACACCAGCAATGTTATTGTAATACATACTTAGGTACCTACTTAATCGACGTTTCATGTAGACACCTGACATCTCTTATACGTGTAGAATTACAGAATCTACAGCTAGAAATAGAATTTTATTGTTCTGTTGGAGATCGATTTTCTTTGGAAATACCCAAATCACTGAACTTTTAATCGTTAAAAGATATAAATGGGTATCGACTTTTTTCTAATAAAATCGGTTGTGGATAGGACAAGGTTGTGTCGGCAAGCCAGTCGCTTGGCGCCGGCGCCTGCGCAGGTGACGTCACCGAGCTACACCGCTGCACATGAGAGTACAAGTAACGGATAAGTTACAAGATACAAGTTACCGTCTTGCAAAAATCATCTTGAAAGGGATTTATGAAGAACTTGTTTTTTGTAGATTTGAAACCTTAGTAAGTATAGGTACTTGAAATATTTCTTGTTAAAGGCCTTGCTCCAGTTTTGCGTTGTTTCTTCATTACCTTTCACAAAGTTTCAGGAACGCTCGACATTTAATTATAAGGTCGAAATAGACTTACGTCGCGCGTCCATAAAAATAAAATTATTCAGCCTTACATCTCGAATAGTTTCGATTTCGTTGCATTTCAATAGAAATAGATTTTGTTCCATCTTGGTGAATTTATTCGATCCAGTATTACCTGTCTAATTTAGATCTACTTATCTGCATTTCTAAACATTACTACTAAGAACAATCTCATGTGTATCTAAGAACATAATGTTGGTATGCATGTATTTATTAACTACATACGTGAAACAGGTTTTGAGTCCATATGGGCAGGCGCGGCGCGATTGTTATTTTATCATATTATTTTACATGGTCCGCATTCCAAACTAAAATATTCGTATTTATATCCATACAAACTATTAACATTTTTTATTGATCACGGTTTTTCCAAATATTTTTACCTATTTGTAAGTTATTAGATGGCGAAATTAGAAAATAATATACCTACCGATGTTTTTTGTTATGGCTATTATTTTATGTGCTATTTTCTGACCCTTATATAGAAGGATTCGGATCTAAAGAATCAGCTGAGTAACGAATATTCAAGTACCTACGTAATCGATCAAAATAATTTCTTGTTGACATAATATAGGTACATAATTATATAGTGTCTGATTGTCAGAGATAACCATGTTTGCATAGTCTATTTATTAAATAGGTAACCCATTAGAAACAACTTTGCATTCAGTAACAAATCTTCCGAATCGAGTGAATATAATTATCCTTGTATTTAAAACATGAACAAAATTAAATTAGATTAAGAAACCGTCATTCTTAAATTATATATCTCGTATTATGATAATTTAGTATACTTACCTTTAAAATAAGGAAATACTAAATTAGCTGATCGACTATTTTAAATTAGCTTTGACGTTTAATTTTTTTTTTTTTTTTGGCGCCAATCAAAGCTGTCAAATGCGTGTCACGTCACTCACGCCACAGGGATACTTACTATTTAGGAACTACAATAGTAATGACATCCGTAACCCTTACATGCCGAGGCGCTAGTGAAGCGAATACTCACTAATACGCATAATCGTACATTCTAAATGGTCGCGCTACCGGAATTAGTTTATTGCTCATAATCGGGCGGCCGCGGCGCCGGAGAGGCGTTCCAACTTAACAAAATATTTTACCGTACTATTCAACAAAATCAAGCAAATCTAAACTCTATCTTTATGCGTTACAGACGCTACTATTCTAATCGATTGTAAACAAACCTTGTGACTCGACTAAGTCGCGCTCACCAAGCTTCTCACACTACAGGTGTTTTTATATCGATAAAAAAAGATTGGTTAGAACTTAGACAGCACCGCCTACGTTAGATCGAGGTTTTAATCGCTCTAGAGAATTTCTTTGTATCTCTCTAATGAAAAATGGATAGTTAGTGGGCCGACGAATATTTATGACATGTTAACATTTTCGTGATTGGAAACCATTTTTGTTGAAAGTTTGTTGTTCGCAGATTAAGCTTTGTTATCGTCTATAAACATTTAAATTTTTATTTCTTTAGCCGGATGTAAGTTTAATACGTAGTCCGTGTTATGCTTGAACAAACGATAAAAATTCAAATTCATTGTGATTAATAGCTCGCATGTAAATTTTTGGGACGCCGATAATATATCATTGAGGTTGAATAAAATAAGGTTTTGGGCCGTAAGGGTCCGAGGAACTCATTACGACCCTTCACAGCGCGGTGTTAAAACAAAGAGTTGTGGTACCCTCAAAGCGCCCGCGCCGCTGCGTGGACCTCTTGCCTTTGAATGGGTGTCGATCTCATCAGATAAACCTCCACCATGCGTTTAGATACCGATCTGGCGCCAAATTTCACAGAAACCGAACACGCCCGAAGAAAAAGAGCTTGTTTTCGAATACAGCCAGACTTTTTTATTACCTACATTTGGATCCAACGTTAGGTGAAGCTGGTGAGCTAGAATTAAGAAAGTATATAATCACTAACGTGATCACCTTTAGAGATCTTATTAAAAGAATAAGTTTACCATAATGAAGTCAAAAAAATTGTTGTACAACGTAAAGCACTCAGAGCGATAAAATCGGACCAGAAAATAGTGATGTGCCTACATTTGTCGGTGTAGTAATCACAGGGGATTTCGTTTACGTGACTATACCGGACGAAATGAGAAATTGATGAGCGGTCACTTCATAAAAAAAATCAGACTAATTTGTCGTGTCCGCGCCAGCACATTCGCACGGTGCGCTAAGCTTAATGTATGAGAAGTCGTGATGTTACGACTTTCACCGAACAAACATTACGAATGGCGCCGTTGTGGGCACGCCTGTGCAATACTGCGCTGCGATTAATCCATTAGATTTCTAAACTATTTATTTTTAATAAATTACTCAATAGAGACGAGATGTAATCAAAATTTTAGCGGCCGATGACATAGGTTTACGTAAGTAATTTCTTTATTGTTACCTTTTTTAGATGGGGTTGATGAAAAGTGGAGTAGATTGCACTACTTGACAAAAAGACACACAAAAGCTTAATTTTCATGAAAAAAAAAAACAAGTAAGCACCACCACGTAACTCTGCAGTTTCTTAATTTCAATGAAAGTAGAGAGGTGCTCTAGTCCCGGGATTGGATCCCGCAATCCCGGCGGGATCGTTACATTAGTCACGTATGCGACGCGCCTCGACGGCGGCGCGCGGCGCCATTCAGTCGCCGTTACCTATGAAGTACTATTAAATACCGCTTCTTTAACCATGAGTAGCTAATTATAATACATTAAGCATTACCTATGCTATATTAAATACAATCCTAACTTCCGGGAACGACTGAAATGTCAATAGTATCAGGTGGCGTTATTCCCGCTGTTAAAGTACCATGAATTTCAAAGCAGATAGTTTAATGAAAATAGATGGCCTAATCGTACTCATTAGTTCGATTCACTGCTGTCATTATCAACATCAAAACTTTTGCAAACATGCACGGATGGAATTAACTTATTTCCTTTCTTTCTAAAAAAATAATCGATTACATTTATCGTTTAGTCGAACATATGTAAATTCAAAACCGGGAGTCACCCATCCCTACTAAAAGTATCGACAGGGTGTTTTTTTTAAGGACTTATTTTACGTTAAAATAAGATACAGTTTCTTTTGCACATTACCAGCTGATAGCGTTGGAGACGAATTTTTTATGCTATATTTTAGTTAGTTTATTTTATTTGTTAACTAACTGCCCCACGCAACCTCGTCTTCGTCACATTTTTGATTAATTCTCCGCTCCCATTGGTCGTCGTGTGATGTGAGATAATAGCCTGTAGCCTTCCTGACTATATTTTTTTGAAGTGAAACTTCTTTACGCACGCTTGACTTGGGGAGTAAGCTGGCGAACGCGTGACGTAAGCGTTACGAAAAGTGTGATCGGGCGAGGCGAACGGGAGTTGAGTGGGGGATATAAGCAAGAGACAGCAGTGCGCGCGCACATTTTCTTTCTCTCTCTCTGATAGCCAAATACGTTCCGTAAATCTAAGCACACTGCAAGCAAAATATTGCTTCTTGAAAATTAATATATGTAAGTATATGTACATACATGTATATATTGTACACACACATATATATATATATATACATAAAAATGGAGCGAAAGAAGTTTCACTTCAGTCGTGTGGTCATAAGCACACTAGTACTTTTTTTAATTTTTTGGCTGGGCATATTTTCTCAATTCGAACCAGTAAAAAGTTCCTGAGATTAGCGCGTTCAAACAAACAAAAAACAAAACGCTCTTCAGCTTTATAATATTAGTACAAATAAGTAAGTACCTTCTGTAATAACTTAGCACATATTATATCGTATTTCTGTTGATATAGCGCCGTATGCAATTTGATTACATATTCACACAGGGGTTGGCGCTTCGAAGAAATTTCGTGCCATCGATCCTACCTATCTATGATCCTACCGAACATCTGAATGCGTATTTCGATTTATAGTTGTACTTACATAATATTATTATCTAGGTGATAATAATATAGGTAATGTAATTTAAATCCAAACTATAATATTATAAAAAGAGGGTAAGTTTGTTTGTTACGCTTCGACTCCTAAAATACCTACTGTCTTTATCACTATCACTACATATTATAAACAAAGTCCTCCGCGGCGTCTGTCTGTCTGTCTGTTCGCGATAAACTCAAAAACTGCTGGACCGATTTTAATGTTGTTTTCCCCATTGGATAGAGTGGTTCTCGAGGAAGGTTTAAGTATATAATTTGTCTAAAATAAATTAGGGATCCTTGAGAAGAAAATTGCAGCGAGGGCGAAGTGCTAGTTCGATATAAAAATACACTCATAAACATGAAAATGTATATGCTAATATTTAAAACATCTCATTTGTAAAATCTGAGCAGCAGTTTTTGAGCTTATACGATCGAGCGACCATACCTACACAGACAAAACACTCATTAGTCATAACCCTTACACTTCGTAATCCAGTATAGAGGGATCTACAAAATAGCCGTGCCAACTGAAACCATTTTTTCCGATACCGTACGTTATAAGTATGTATTACAGCATTATTATGTTATAACGCGCCAACTCCCCTCGTATTGAAAAATAGTGGGGCCATTGTTACCAACTGTTCAAACATTGCAACAGTAGTGTCCGATGGAGTCAAAATACCCATTGTTTTGTTCAATGTAGACTCAACATTTGTCTGTGGACCGCACCTGGTAGCCACGTGCCAGTTAAACAGCATGGAAGTTTTTTAGTGTCCGTAATTGGACCCTAGTTGGTACAATGATAATGGTAACCAGGCTGTAACTGTCCCATCTCAGTCAGTAGGGCGAAGCCTGCTCTCGTAAGCAATAGTGCGGTAGATATCACAACTCAGAATCCCTGTCAAAATACCGTTCTCTGGGAATAATTACCGGCACGATTCGTGACTTCGTGAGCACTCTCCATTGGTAGGTTTGACGACGACAGCTTTAACGCTTCACGTTATTGGTTGGTCAGTCAATGCTCATCGACTATTGGGCTTGCAAGTTTTGTTCGCCCACCGTACATTGGCGAGACCACCCTGCTGCATTCATCTGTGCTCACGACGCGTGCCGGCTACTATAACGCAGCAGTGCGGTGCAGTTGTAGTTGATAGACTTCGATCTACATCCTTACTTCCTTACTATATTTAATATTATAAATGCGAAAATAACCCTGTCTGTCTGTCTATCGGTCTGTCTGTCGCGCTTTCACGCCAAAACTACGGAAACGATTTAAATGAAATTTGGTACACAGATAGTCTAGAGCCTGAGAAAGGACATAGGCTACTTTTTATCCCGGGAGTATGTTCCCTAGGGACCACGCGGGCGAAGCCGCTGGCAGAAGCTAGTATCTAATAAGATAAGGCCTTAATAGAAAGAGAGAGAAGGCCTTATTGATGTTACAGAATGGGCACAACTCAAAAATGCCCCAGCTACATAAAAAGTCTCGCATCATCGCTTAAAATCACTGACGTTTTATTTGAATACCGTCTGTTTTCGTACAATTTTAAATTGTTATTTACTTAAAATAAGAAAATAAAAAACGATGCGTCGCCGTCGGTGGCAACGGAGGCAGCAGTAAAAAAATATTTCAATTTTAAAGTAAGTTGGCAACATTTTTTTTAGTCATTTTCTTATACAATGTATAATGGATAAAACCACCTGGTTGGTGTTAGAAAAATTGCATCGTCGTGACATTTTGGCAGAAGTCATTTATTTCACAACTCCGATGTCCTGAATTTGAATAAAACCTAGACTTGCGCATAGAATTTTGTCTAAAAAACTGCCACATTATACTTTGGAGGGGAACAAACGTGGTACAGTTAGCGCGAAAAATATGCACCGAGGTCATTTATCAAACTTCAAAAAACAACTTTTTACGACAGTAATGTAAGATTTTAAATTACACAGTTTGATAAATTACTTATTCTTATGTTTGTGGTCGGAACAGATGTATGTGTTAGGTAGCTATTTTGGGGGTGATTGTACTAACCTATTTATGCGGGCAGTGGGGTTAATGCGATGTTAATGTTTCAAATGTGGCGATTTTAAAAAACTGTCATTAATCTGCCCACTGCCTACTTGTTTTGCTTTCAGTCGTAAGCTTAGCATGTTATGTGCATAAACCGGTACAGACTTCTTTGTGACCATATACAGTCCGGCAGACGGTTAGTCTATGGTTAGGACGAAGTCATAAGGGTTCTCTTTATACTTTTTAGCTACCCTAAAATGAAAATAAATAGTTGTGAAAAATTGCCGACACTGCTGGAGGCAAATTTTCCGCATTGAGAGAAGGCAAATTTTCTCATCGGGACTTTTTTATATTTAGTTTTAGCTTCCGTACCATATCTGATATGCTTGTTATGAATTCACTAGTATATCCCAGCTTAGCCTAAGTAGGTTATTCGTCGTTTATTATGATTCATATTCTCATACAAAATATTATCTTGTTGTCACGCGAAAACTGGAAGGTATGAATAGTCAATGACTTCCGTATATGAACATGTACATTATAGTGCAAATTAATTGAATTGAGGAACATTAAAATTTGAGCAGTGGGCAGGGCACATAGCTCGCAGAATAGATGGTCGATGGGGCCGAAAAGTTCTGAAGTGGCGACCCCGTACCGGAAGACGCAGAGTTGGAAGGCCTCCCGCAAGGTAGACCGGTGATCTGGTGAGGGTTGCGGGTAGCCGATGAATGCGAGACGCACAGGACCGGTTGTAGTGGCGACTCGCGCGGGGAGGCCTGCGTCCAGCAGCGGACGTCTTTTGGCTGATATGATGATGATTAAAATTTAAGAAATTAAAGGATATCACAATCCATAAAGGGTGATTGGTAATTGCGATCCTCTTGTATAAACAAAAGTTCTGTAGCCTCGAAAAATTACCAATTTACCACTTACAAAATCGTTGCAAATTAGCTCTAGAACATTTGAAGGTACGCAATTACCAGTCACCAAAATCAATATCTATTGCCGATTGTATGAAAGATTATCATTTGAGAATCGACTCAACAGAGTTGCTTGATTTTTTTGTTGTTCGTCTCTAACGTTTCAATTTTCTACGCATTACTTATTTATTTTATTCAATGACATTAGTCAACGTTTGAGCGTCGTCAAATGTGCATATTCGACACGAAATGTTCCGCACGTCGTGACCTCGTCCCGGCGCCTGACTGACGATAAATAAATCACGTATAAAACGACAATTTAGCAGATGATCAACTAAATTCTTTAGAAATCCAGGTGCTGAAAATTGATCCATCTGGATAAATTTTTCATCAATAAAAATGTTCCAGTTAACTCTTCTGCAGGAGTAAGTAGCTTTTGTAGCCTTTATACTTTACAATAGTTGTACAAATTGAACTAAATCCGTGAATAAATTCATACGAGTAGCTATCCCTTAAGTGTCGTCATCACGACCGGTCCTATGCGTCTTGCATCCAGAACCGCGTTCCGGAAGACAGTCATACACATGGCGGACCGATGATATGGTGAAGGACGCGAGGATCAATTCGTATTTTTACCCATGCCAAAAGCATGATACGCCAGATAATGAGACATGTCACTATACACTACACCGAATAAAAAACAAAGCACTATCTACACATCGAATGACGTCACACCCAGCAGTAGGTGTAATCCGTTTGCATAATAAAAGGCGCCATCTCCCGGATTCGTCGCTTAGAAACAAGTTACGGCTAAGCGCCGTCTAAATTAGGCAGCCATTTATCTTAAAGTAATCTCGAATTCAGTCGGTCCTCGTTAGCGAATTAATGCAAATGTCTCGATTGGCGCGCGCGGAATGCGGTGACGCTCGCCCGTCGAATAAACATAATATATAAACAAAAACATCGGCATAGCTCAAGTTTCTTTTTCTATGAGTTGGTAAGTTAATAATAATAATAATTAGTACTCATGGACACGGCGCGCATCGTTAGGAGGTTCCTCTCTCAGGAGCCCTGACCACCGATAGCTTAGACCCTGTTCGCGATACTGGTGGGCTACAATTTTTATATTTTTTTTTAAATATTTTTTTAATTAAATATTTATAAATGTAAAATATATGTTGATAAAAAGAATAAAAGGAATAATAATAATAATTTATTTTCCAAAAAATTAGTACTACTTTACAATGGCAATGTGGCAACAGTTATTGAGGTATTGTAGCGCATTCGTTGTTACTGCTGATTCTTCCAATTCTTCTATCCATGGCGATATAGTCGGAACTTTATTTTAATCGGACCCCAAGAGATCTTTCGTAAAGATATCTTAGACCTAGAACATACCTCAACCGTGCCCATTAGCAATCTTTTTCACCTCCTCGCCTTCTCCAATCGCCTGACGTTCGCGTCCGCAAATGTTGCGCGTAATTTTTATCCATCCTAAATTGTTCCGTAGCTCGGCAAAGGTCTCTCCCATGGCCTTTCCGCTCTTTCGAAATTACGTCTCATCAAATGAATGAGATGACTTGGTGCTACTCTATCAACAACTTGCTAAGATTCTGTTATACTATCATCATCTGCGGTACTATAGAAGACCCAGCAATGCGTAGGAAAACGATTCATTAAGATCGAAATGTCTTCCTCTTAGTTTTCAATCAGATGTGTAGAGGATCCACTAAACATATCAATAATGATGTCGTGTGGAAACTTAGTCCACTCACTAGAGAGAGATCTTCCTTACCGAGTGTAGGTAGTTTTTTAAGCCGAAGGCATAGGATGCCTGTGGCATTAAGTCCGCGTTGTATAGGGACCGTGCACAGCGTTGACTATGCCATCTAGTGTCACATATTCGAAGTTTTAAGGGTCAGAATACTTGACTTTGACGCTTCTGTGTTGCCACCTGTGGTTCCTGTACGCTCAGTTAGGGGAACGTACGCGAAGAAGACTATGCCATCTAGCGTACCTATTTCGAATTTTATACTTGAAACATACTTGACAGTGAGATTTCTGTGCTGCCACCTATAGTTTCTGCACGCTCCCTATAGCACGTTTTGCACATACAAATGTTAGTTATTATCATTAAATTATCACATTATCCCCGCACGGAACTGGGCCGGTTTTGAATTAAGGTTTTGGTGCTTACTTTAATGCCAAAGTTTGGCAGGTTCACTGGCTTTTGGCACTTGAACTTTACTTTAGAAGAGCTTGACAATGTCAACTTAATTAAACAATCAGTTAAGATTACGAACATTACTCAACTACAATCGAACACTATTCGATCTTAACCTGTGATTCTTCATTGGCACACGTGTGTGCCATTGGGCGTCAACTGAAATTGACGCATAATGGCATCCCACATGCCATACCAAACCACGCGGTTTAAACTTCGTTTTTTTTAAAAACGCAGTTTTTAATATCCTATGGCCCCCGATCGACCAAAAAACATGGCAGCCGCCGATTTTTTTACAATAAATTATTGAATTGTTATTGCGTCGCGACGGCGATTGCGATATGATTAACTATTTCATCAAATTTCTTTAATTAAGTGAATAGCTCGTTACCTCAGACAGAATAGCTTCGGGCTTTTATTAGCTTAATCTAAAATTAAATGAAATACGTCGAAACCATTTTACTTCACTCAGTTAATTCCCTAGTAATTATAAAGCAGAGAGGCGTGAAGCTGCGTAAGAGTGGCTTTTAGCGCCGCCCGAGAGCAATAACTAAACGTAACGAACCATCCGCCAATAGGAGAGACTCGTGCGCAACCAATTGAACTAACAGAATTATGGACCCATTAGAAATTCTTGTTTAAAATTTTAAAAAGCTTTCGCCATTCTATGCTTTTAATCGACTTTGTTAGTTTTTTTTTTGTATCACTTGAATTCATGTGATTGTTGTTAGCATCCAATATCTTTCAAGATGATGAGAGTAAAGTGTTGCAAAAAAATTCTAACAAGTCCTTATCAAACAATTTTATACAACGCCATAAAAAAGTCGTATCCTGCGGAAACATCGATATGAAAGCGCTAAAGAAATCTATACGATTTATAGATCTTGGTTGCGCCCACGCATGCTACGATCGTGTTTTACGAGTTTCATTTGTGCAAAGGCCTTTAAACGTTCAGCCTTGTGGCGCCTGAAGGAACATTACTAACTTAATTTAAATTTTAGGTCTGGTCTGCACCGGTGACTAGTCTGTTGCGGATTAAAATATTATAATAATTTTAAATTAGTAATAACGTCATCAGCCTTGCTATTTGTTCGACTAAGTTTCATTACTTTTCTAAGTTTTCTTTCTAAACAGCAATTTTTTGTCACATTTTTTTGTATCCGCAACACAAGGGAAGTATGGCCGAGCTTTGTTTTTGTCTCTGCCCACCCATTCGCTTCCTCTCTTTGTCCTCTACGAAGAATTTTTGGCTTCCCTACGTCAGCCCTTTAATATTAATGTATTTTATATGCAAAAATATGCCCACCTGATATATTATTAACAACTTAGGTACCTATTATGAAGAAACATCTGGAAATTGTAAATAACAATGTTCGTTGAAAATAATACAAATAACGAAAAAAGATTAACTTAACACATTTTATTACTGGCAGGTTCTCTGGCAATAGCTGAATATAAAGCATTTGGCTTCCAGAGAACAGATGTCAAAAAGTGTTCCACGTTTGAAAGGACTTTATAAAACAATTGGACGTACATGTGTGTACGAAGTTGACAGATGGGGTCGAACTGACAATAAAAGTTTGCGAAGCTGCAAGGTCAACATTGCAGATGTTGAATTTCGTAAGAAAATGATGGTCTTTTGTACAGATAATGATTTAAAATGTTATTAATGGCATTTTGTTGCTAAGAATAGAAATTAATATGAGAAATTATCAAGAAAAGAAAACACCTAACAATGAAAAATATGCAAAACGTTTGATCACTTGTTGGTTGTGCTATTCATTTAGGATTCTTCGTCAAGATACTAAGAATTCCTAACAGCAAGGCTTTGGGAATTCCAAATGTCGTCATTGCCTCAACATCTCGTGTTCGCGTGGTGACAAAAAATTCGAGATAATTCAACGACGACACTGGCTTGTGTGGACTTACGTGGAGTTAATTACAGATGCTTTATTATACAATACGACGTAAGTACTTGATTATTATCAAATGTAAATAGTACAGGTTTTCCCAATTATGGGGTGAATCGTGCAATAGTTATCTCATTTTTTATTTATTTAGCAAAAGTTTTGTAGTTTTTGTTCGCTGAGTATCTTACCCGATTCAATGGTAACAATATAAGATAAGTAGACAGACCGCTTTTTCCACAAAATTATTCTTTTTACAAACTCGTAACGTTATAGCGTTATATCCTTAACTAATTGATCTGCGCAACTTCGTCTGCTCCTCTCCTATTGGTCGTAGCATGATGATATATAGCCTATAGTCTTCCTTGATAAATGGGCTATCTAATATTGAAAGAACTTTTCAAATCGGACTAGTACCTGAGATTAGCGCGTTCAAGCAAACAAACTCTTCAGCTTTATATATTAAGTACTACTTGACCCGCGCAACTTCGTCTGCTCCGCTCCTATTGGTCTTAGCGTGATGATATATATAGCCTATAGCCTTCCTCGATAAATGAGCTATCTAAGACTGAAAGAATTTTTCAAATCGGACCAGTAGTTCCCGAGATTAGCGCGTTCAAGCAAACAAACAAAAAAAACAAACAAACTCTTCAGCTTTATATATTAAGTACTAGCTGACCCGCGCAACTTCGTCTACGTCACAATTTTCATTACTGCTCCGCTCCTATTGGTCTTAGCGTGATGATATATAGCCTATAGCCTTCCTCGATAAATGGGCTACCTAACACTGAAAGAATTTTTCAAATCGGACCAGTGGTTCCTGAGATTAGCGCGTTCAAGCAAACAAACAAACAAACTCTTCAGCTTTATATATTAGTATAGATAGAAGATATTTATATTATTCGTTGGACTTGACAACCACTCTCTGAATTTCAAAAAAAATATACAGGATATATCATTCATATACTTAAATTCTCATGTTTTGAAAGGCTTTAACAAATAAAACATAGATTTTCCACGTTACGTTTTGAGTGCTATATGATGTAACTATTGTAACACTTTACGTCATAACATTAAATTCATTCATCATTGTTTGTTCAAGAAAAGTGTAATGAAACCTAATGCTGTGTGTAAAATAATGATTGAAAGCTAACAGAATGTTTCGCTGTTAATCGAATAACGGATAATCTCGTGGAAGTTCTTCAAATATTCAAGACTAGCTGACCCGCGCAACTTCTTCTGAGTCACAATTTTCATTACTGCTCCGCTCCTATTGGTCTTAGCGTGATACATAGCCTTCTTTAATAAATGGGCTATCTAACACTGAAAGAATTTTTAAAATCGGACCAGTAGTTCCTAAGATTAGCGTGTTCAAGCAAACAAACAAACAAACTCTTCAGCTTTATATATTAGTATAGAGTATAGATTTAGTTAGCTATCAGTACCTAAGGTAAAGAATAATAATATGCGATCGCTAGGAAAACTCATAAACGAAACACACTTTAAAACCCATAACTGCAAAAAGACCGCGGAAAAATTGTGTAAAACATAGCACCGGAAATTGTTCAATCCGGTAGGCCACAAATCAATAAATAATTGGTTTCACTTTTCAAGTACACTGAGGTACAAACAGTGCATTACGATTCCTTATCTACAGCACTCACTGTTGCCCAAACAAACTGTTAGGCATCCGGTGTGGGAAAGCACGTGCTCCTAAGCACGTGAATACACGCCGTTTGAAAATATTACTAGTCGTAAAAATTCTAGCAGGCTGAAACAAAACGGAAACTTGCAAAAAATGCATCAGGAATTGCGTCCGACCTCAAAGCAGTTATTTTTCGGAAACTTTCGCCTGACTGACAACTATCGCCATAACAGCTAAGGCTACCTAAGTTGTGTCTTATATGGAGACTAGCTGACCCGCGCAACTTCGTCTGCGTCACGATTTTCATTACTGCTCCGCTCCTATTGGTCTTAGCGTGATGATATATAGCCTATAGCCTTCCTCGATAAATGGGCTATCCAACACTGAAAGAATTTTTTAAATCGGACCAGCAGTTCCTGAGATTAGCGCGTTCAAGCAAACAAAAAAACTCTTCAGCTTTATATATTAGTATAGATTATTATTGCTAATTTTAATCGCACAAACTCTATGGTTGCGAATATGTACACAGATGATATGAAGAAGAAATCTAGTTTCTAAGACTCGGTATTTAAAAATAGAAATGTCGGATACTAGCTAATGCGCGCAGGATCGTGGGATCTGGTCAAGAACTAGAAGTGAAAAAATGTGGCTGACTAGTTCAAAAAAAACAGTGAACTACGGAAAACAGCCATGAAAAAGTACATGCAAAAAAGTACGTCTACCATAAGTTTTATCAATCAATACTCGCTAGCGACTGTAGTTAAAAAATTATGAAAACTTTAAAAAAACAAGTTTCTAATTAATTTTTTTAGTTGTTAACTAAAGTTTTACTTGCAACTTGCTTGCTTGTTACTAAATAAATTAGAAACTTGTTTTTTTTAAGTTTTCATACATTTTTTTAAATACAGTCGCTAGCGAGTATAGATTGATAAAACTCATGGTAGACGTACTGTAGATACCTATTTACTATCCCTCATTTCAGTGACTAAAGTATAAGTGGAACCACATAATGTATTTTGGTTATTCCACCAAACAAAATAATCTTATCGAGAAATTGTGATAAACAGAATAACGTACTTAAAGTACTCAAAACTTGTGGCAACCGCACTAACAGAGTACACGGCATATAATACTGTGTATTATCATCCCGTCATATCGATGACTAGCTGACCCGCGCAACTTCGACTGCGTCACAATTTTCATTACTGCTCCGCTCCTATTGGTCTTAGCGTGATGATATATAGCCTATAGCCTTCCTCGATAAATAGGCTATCTAACACTGAAAGAATTTTTCAGATCGGACCAGTAGTTCCTGAGATTAGCGCGTTCAAGCAAACAAACAAACAAACAAACAAACTCTTCAGCTTTATATATTAGTATAGATATCGATATCGATATCGATGATATCGTTATAAAGATATAAATGCTCTTTTCGCTATATTCGGTTGGCTGGATCTTCTTTTGAAATTATTTGCCAATGTCTAACGTCCCTGCATGAAATCATCCACACTAATATTATAAAGAGGAAAGATTTGTTTGTTTGTTTGTTTGAAATGAATAGGCTCCGAAACTACTGGACCGATTTGAAAAATTCTTTCAGCAATGGATAGCTACATTATCAGGGAGTAACATAGGCTATATTTTATTCCCGTACTCCCACGGGAACGGGAACTACGCAGGTGAAACCGCGTGACGTCCACTAGTTTTGAATATTTTAAAATGGCTGTAAACAGGGGGGCTACTCTCTAAGCCCGAAGTCCGTAGTTTCGGGCTTAGTTGCGGGCGTATTCTATTCCGTATCACCTACGTACTTACGATTAGTCCCGAACCCGAACTAAGAGTGAAAGACAATACGATTAGACAGTAACTGTCAAATCGTGTTGTCATTAATTCTTAGTGGTTAGGTAGGCCCCGAATATTCAACTGTCATCTTTAGGTACCTACATAGGCAAGGAGTTTCGTTTTAAAAAGTTTAAGGAGACAGGATTTAATCAGATAATCATTACGTGCATCGCCAAAACCGATATCGTAGCAGTTGTTATAAAAGGTAAGTATCGATTGCTTAGACAATCTAACCGGATAATACTTGAAATCGATACAGCCGACGATAACGTCACGCGCGTTTAATTAGCTGTACGATCGGATAATTTAGTGATAAAATTATGAACACATAATAACACCTGGAAATATTTGTACGTAGTTTTGTGCAAGTTTTGATGACTTTTGTTTTAGTTTTTAGGCTGCTTTTCCACTAGATATGTGCGAGGTTGCGTAGCGAGGAAAGTGTTTGTTGAGAAACAATAGTATCGGTTGTGCTAAGCGAGGCTAAGTAAATGAAGCTTAGGTGGGACTAATCTAAGAGCTAAGAATTACTCGTTAAATACTACCAGGTTTATTAATTTACAAGCTGACCCGAGTCACAATTTTCATTACTGCTCCGGTCATATTTATCTTAGCGTGATTATATATAGCCTATAGCCTTCCTCGATAAATGGGTTATCCAACACTGAAAGAATTTTTCAAATCGGACCAGGAGTTACTGAGATTAGCGTGTTCAAGCAAACAAACAAACAAACTCTTCAGCTTTATATATTAACTAGCTGACCCGCGCAACTACGTTTGCGTCACATTTTTCATTACTGCTCCGCTCCTATTGGTCTTAGCGTGATGATATATAGCCTATAGCCTTCCTCGATAAATGGGCTATCCAACACTGAAAGAATTTTTCAAATCGGACTAGTAGTTCCTGAGATTAGCGCGTTCAAGCAAACAAACAAACAAACTCTTCAGCTTTATATATTAGTATAGAAGTATAGATAGTATAGACTATAGATAAATTTCTTAGCAAATAAATAAAAGATCAGAGAGAACACATCACGGAATAGAAAACAATGACTGCAGTGTTAGTTAGATAGATCAAGATAATTTAGAATAGAAAAGAATAGAATAGAAAACATTTATTCAGCATAGACACAAACTCACAGCAACATAGACAAAATGAACAGTAATAATAGTAGGTACGAGTACATAATTTAATAGAATATTGGATAAAGAATTAAAAGATCGTTGATTTACTATTCAAGCTTCAGCTGTTGAATTATCGTTAGATGTTCTTCTAAATTCAAAATATCCATTTGAAAACTTGCACGTCACTTTTTCTCTTCCTTCGGTTAGCTAAATCAGAGAAGGACCTAAAATATCGTAAACTGTAGTACATTTATCAGTTATACAAATAATATACGCAGTCATCTGTATCGTTTTAACGGTTACATCAATAACAGTAGCAGTGTAAACTGCCCACCCTTTACTAACACTAATCATTGGAGATACATATGTCACGCCGAGAACTACATCTGGTACTGGGGTGCCACATCTGGTCTCCAAACCGTGTGACGTCATTTGTCATGTGGCGACAAACAGTCCCTATATTGCTTGATTGTATTTTTTATTTACGTGACGTCACTTTTTAGTAATTGAGCGTTACATATTGAATTGGAGTGGTTGTTTAGTTTTCTTCTAAGAAAGAGTCTTGTACATGTATTTAATGTACATTTCGATGATGGAAACTGTCTTGTTCTCAACAGAATATCGCCATTGTTGCTATTTATCATTTACCAAACAAATTGAGTTTGACTTGTTTGATATCCTTACTAATCCTGACTAATATTTTATTTTATTTATTCGGGAAAAGAAACAATTACACATTAAAAATAACAAAAAAAAAAGGTATGATACAGAAATGATACAATTAATGTGAAATCAACTACGTTCTCCACAGATACACAAGAGACAATTTGGTAAATTTAAGACAAGCGTTGTGAACAATGAAAAAAAAAAGAATAGTATTAATCGTATAAAGAAGAAAAGTATCAACAACATAAAGCTGTCAATAGTGCCGCATAAGTGGAACATCAATATATCCTTACTAATATTATAAATGCGAAAGTAACTCTGTCTATCTGTCTGTCGCGCTTTCACGCCGAAACTACTGAACCGATTTAAATGAAATTTGGAACACAGATAGTGTAGAGCCTGAGAAAGGACATAGGCTAGTTTTTATCCCAGGAGTATGTTCCCTAGGGACCATGCGGGCGAAGCCGCTGGCAGAAGCTAGCCCTCAATAATGTTGATTTACCTAGAATTAGGCCCAGATTCGAAAACGATATTTTTATGCAAATTTGTATGAGAAAAAAATACTGTGACTGTGAAGTCAGGTGATGCCATTGGCTGTTAAAAATGTATTCATATTTTTAACAGCCAATGGCATCACCTGACTTGCGTTTAATCTGTGACACGTCGATAATTTCTTTCCAAAAACGGATGTTTAGTGTTCATGAGTTTCTGGTGACGGTTTACGTCAATTTAGGTATCTACTAATAGTAAGTATTTTTAGCTGTGTCATGAAAAGTTTCATGAAGTATTTCTTTACTTTATCTCTTGTTTTTGTATTTAACGGATCCGAAATACAACGTCATGCTACATAAGCAGAGTTCTACGTGAAATTGAAAAGTGGAAAATTTGGTTAAAAATACAAATCAGGTGATTTAATAATTACTGTATCATGTTGATGAAATAGACCGAAATATTTGCTTAGAAAATCTTGAATATTATATCAACAGATACGTAGCATTTTTTAGCTCTAGCTCTAGCTTTTCTTATAAAGTAATCAAGATTTTCAGATTTTTCCACCAATAAGAAAAATTACTTTCTTATGTAAGCACTAAATAAAATAAAGAAACAAATAATATGAATGGTAAACTAAATCACTAATAACACTTGTCGGCATAGGGTTGGGAATCGGCGATTTAAAAAAAAACAGTCTCTTCGAATTTCGAACCTCCCGACCCCCGTATAGCAACATGTGTACAAACATACAATTGTATGGACAACACTCATATATCTCCTACGACCCTTAAGTCTATGCCATAAGAGTTATATTTCAACAACACGACGGCAAGATGTCATTTGTAATGTTATTCACTTGTTAGGGTTTTCACCCTTAGAAACATGTGCATGTTTTTTGTGCCTTGAACCGTTTGTTTTGGGTTGGAATATATTAATAATTAGTATTGATAGATTTTACGATGAGAATTTCGGTTTTGGATTGCGAGAATTAGTGTAACGGTCAATTAGGATTTTTTTAAATTCACTTTTTTATGCAGCTAAGATTAAATAGTAGCCTATTTAATCTCAGCTGCATAAAAAAGTGAATTTCCATAAAAAAATTAGAAACGGCAAATTACCTTATTTGTGCTGTGAGTGATACCTTATTTTATTTGTCGTAAAATTAATGCATGTAATAAAACCTTGACTTGACTAATTTGCCATATGATTGAACTGGATCTCTAGTCCTACAGATAACTTCTAAGAATCCGAGATCATCACCAAAAAAAAGTAAGTTCAATATTGCAATGTTTAAAAAATCAACTGGGGTCAAAAGTACCTAATTATGTACTTATTCATTTTTTATAAAACAGAAGCTTTCTCTGTTTTTTGTCCTGAGCAAAAATAGAATAGAACAGAATACTCTTTATGATGTACACCATATAAGTACAAAAACAGCAGTAGCAGTATTGGCAAAATATTACCATAAATCAATGGGCAAAAAAAACATCACTGTGGGAAATAATCATTTGGGTGTCGAGGACTGTTAGTTGAAAACTAGCAATAAAAATCTACATGAACTTGAAATCTTCAAAAATAGAATGAAGATTTTCGAAACAAAACAACATCGCCGTACATTGCAAAATAAACAAAATTGTGGCACTATTAACGATCCGAATGTGACCAAATTTTACAGTACAAATATGGTCGTATTATGACAATTTAAGTTCCGCCTTTGATCTCGTATTTCCGCGTGTATTTTAGAGAATTTAAAAAACATGCTATTATATGTATTCTTGCAGTCTATGTTGTATGTCCTGTATGCATCCTGGTATAATGTAAATCTTCAAAAAATTAGAGTGAAAATCGTCTCAAAATCTCAACTTGCAAACCAAACACCGTTTGATTTTTATAGATGTTGGATTTGTTTTTATTTCTGAAAGTCAAGTCCTCTAGTTTTGCTATCAGATGATCTTCTTTCGTGTTGACTGATGACCTGTGTTGGCAATACTTCAATGGGTAGATATAATTGTCTCCATCCATAATTTGAAGTTGAAGAAACTTTAAGTTAAATGGTGGCAGAGTATTTTTGTTATACATGTTAATATTTATGATTATTTTATTCCAATCTCTCAAGGGAAAATTAAAAGTGGTCATCTCATTAAGTTGTCACATAAGTGCAAATAATAACACCCTGTGCAACCCAGCTGCAAGGACACTTACGTAACCAGTGCGTGACCTTAATGTACAAAAGTATCGATAAATTTTAAAGATTAAAATGTGTCAATTTTATAATGAAACCAAAACAAAAGAAACAAACCTTTAACTGCAGCCTGCGTCGCATCTCCTGTAGTCGTGAAACTCGACATCTCTATAGTCAAATCCAATTTAAAACTTCAGTAAACAATCCTTTGCATTGGTTGCGAACACTTGAAGGCACCTCTTATTGGCACTTTTTAAGACACAGTTTCGTTTGAAGTAACAAAAAAACTAAAGCACTATATTGTCATTTTGTTACGAACGCGCACGTTCGGAAGTGTTCGGTAGCGACGGTGCACACATCCCTCCCGCCCGACTGGTTGCGCTCGACTGACGAATGAAGCGTGGTATAAAGTTGGCCGGAGTCAGCCGGGGTAAAAAAGCACGGCGCCAGCCCAGTCTCGCCCTTAGAGATGCGCTCCGTGTGATATGTGAAGCATTTTATCGTACGGCAAAACATTTTTTTCGAGTGGACCTCGTCGATATTTTCTTATTTCACGTAGAATTGATTTGCACTGATTCGTTGACACCTGCAATAGCTCTTACTCCTCCAAAGTGGGAATAATTTCACAATTTTTAAATTTCAGACGAATATACTTAATGGGTTTAGTTTTGTCAAGTCATTTCCAATCAGCAGTTTTAACAGTAAATTACCAATTCAATATGAAGTTCGGATCTATTTGGTCAATGCTCAAACATCCGAAATAAGTTCGACTGCATTTTTTGTCTCAGAATCGTCATATTTTGAACCTAACATGCTGGATTTGCTCCACTCCACCGTTTCCACGAGCAGATAGGTAATTGTTTAACCAAAGCGAATCTTTTGCTTTGAAAGAATTCCAGAAATGGAAAAACCCAAAACTTGATTTTTGTATTGATGCAAAAATAATAATGGAGAGCAAAAATTAATTAAATATCGATACATCGGTACGCACTGTTGCGCCAGCCGGTCGCATTCCCTGGCCGTCGGCGGCGACTTGTCGTGAAGATCGCCACACAACACCGCACTATACGGCCGTGTATCTCAACATTTGTACAAACTTACAGGCTATTTCCACATGCACATGTGAACATCCGTGACTCACGCACGCATACACATTATACCATCATTTACGTACACTTATTCGCACCGAGCACAGACGCCGCATTTTGAAGACACCCATCAAAATTCGAATTGGATAATCGATATTACAATCGTGGTCTATTACTGGCTGTTTTATTCGCAGCCAGCTGTCGCATGCTAAATAGCCCGGCACACCATAAAACATAATATTTATCATCGGCGCAGTCTTGCCAGATGAAGATATTATGCAAGTCATCACAGTGTAATGATGCCCGGTAAGATAACATAGGAAATTATGCTCGATCACTCTGATGTAACTTTTTACTATCATTATAACGTCCAGACATAAAACTTCTGGATAGCCATCTCGTCCGAAATGTTAGTGATATATCAAAATGTCTTCTCTTAAGGAAGTATGTGCTCGTTGTTCGGTCTTGTTGTGATTTTTTCGGTTGCGATGCAGTTTGCACTCGTCTGCGGTGGCGGCGTCCTCTTTATCATTTCTTAACGCGTCCAGATTTGGCGATGTCGATACAAAATCCTGTTCCGTCGGCTTTTTGCTCGAACGTTTCCTCGATTTCTGGGAACGACTCGCAAAACAACCAAGTTTTGCCTCCAGCCGTTTATACAGGTTTTGTCGTGAATTTTTATGGGCTCAAACAGGGGTTACCGCATTAATTCAAGTCATAAGGGATCGAAAATAATTGTCTCAACAGTGCCGTCAGACGGTCGGAGTCCACGGTCATCAAATCTGAATTGCTTTCATTTTGTTCAACGTCACAATCGCCGAATGCATCATTAAAACATTCTGTGTAATGTCACTGTTAATTTTCAATTATGAATTTTGCCGTCTTTGTTGTTTTAAATTTAATCACGTTTCCCGAAAGCGCGAGCTAATTAACAATACGTGTCATTCCGAAAACTTTGGCTCATAATGTTTGTATTATAATTTGAGTAGCGGCCCCGGTGCCGCGGTGTGGAGGTGTGAAGGGATAACTCCCGAACAAACATAATGCAGCTAAGATAGTAAACATGGGTCCAGTATAGCGCTGGTCTGTGTAGGTGTTAGCGGTCAGGTAAAGCTTTTGACACCTAGCCATGACCGTAAGGAAACGGCGTGAATCTCGTCGCGTTTTATTTAACGTCTTAATTTTTTTGGGTGTTTGATGAGGTCTTTGAAAAACTTGGACCTGCAGAGTGTGATGTTGAATGAAATGTTATTTGCCTTCCACAATGAATAAACAGGCATGCCACACAATTTTTGAGTATCAATATTATCTACTTAGTAATAAAGCTGAAGTATTCGGACAAAAAACATGTTCGTATGTATCAGAATACGTTAAAAAACTAAGTGGTCTCACTCAATGACCTGTCAATCAACGTAGCTGGGTTTAATTGACTTGCCCCTACTTCGGC
Organism: Lacanobia wlatinum; assembly: GCA_947578705.1. Taxonomy (NCBI): domain Eukaryota; kingdom Metazoa; phylum Arthropoda; class Insecta; order Lepidoptera; family Noctuidae; genus Lacanobia; species Lacanobia wlatinum. The sequence goes on along the minus strand of OX388044.1, from coordinate 5,804,834 downwards.
CGCGGATCGTTGTTAAATAAGATTTACCGGTGAAATAACACGAGTACTAGCCCACCTGGCGTACAAGTGGCGCCAAATATAACTCACCTCTGTGTGGCCTGTACTACTTGTATTTAAACCTTGTGTTTGTTCAAGTGACAATTAGTCACGGTACTCACGTGTATTTGGTCTCCGTAAGACAAATACGTCACACATCCGTAATGCCCCAAACACTGAAGTGTACCGAACATTACATGTGGGCATCATTGCATAAGAACTAAATTAATGTACCACTAAATACAAAACACTTCCTTAAAAAAATTGCTTTCTTTTAGTCGTTGCTCGGAATTCAAAATCGAGGAACGGATTCAATATCAAATAAGACTTTTATGTAAAACGATCATTATTCTTAGTGCAGTAGAGCGAGAATTCCAATGGCGAAGAAATCACAGCTGATGCCCCAAATGTTAAAAGATATTAAACTTTGTCAGTACGGCGTTAAGGTCTCTTTTGGCTCGGTGAGTATGGTAATATGGCTGACAGGATTGTAGGCGCCGCGTTTGCCGCCGTGGCGCCGGCTGGCCGCCGACACCTCGTGTATTATGAACTAGCCTCGTGACCCGGCGTCGATCAAGTGGTATTTGACTCAACAAACCAACCAATACCAGTAACTCATTTCTAAGCAAATTGCTTACGAAGAACTGTTTAATTCATTGATTAAAAATTAAAGTTTCATTTCATATGCCATTTTCGACTAAAAATGAATAAAACAATTTTATTGTGGATTTACATCCGACATTGATTTACAAAATCTGTGATCAAATGAAATACATCAATGTATTTAATCAACAGCACGTACAGACATAAACATGTATGAGGGCTGGCAGATCGCGGAGCCGGCACTTGTCTCACGTCCACACATTCTACATAGCTGCGGTGAAACAAAAACAAGCAAAGGAAAGGGACAGACATATCCTCAACGCTCACGCGGAGAGAAACATCGATAATTTATGCGAACATCCCTACGAAACAGGAATGCAAAGTTCGCTGTAACACATACGAAAATCAACCTTATCGCATATGAGTTGAAGCTTATTTTTCTGTGGCAAATGTATGCATAAATGCTGTGGTTGAAACAGGTGTTCGCAGCAATGGGTGTCGGAGACTGAAATTGTTTCGATTCGACTCTATTTCCCTCAACGTAAGGTTCATTTTGGCCGTTTTGGTGGTATGTATGAGTTCTTTTCGAGATTTCCAAGTCCTTCATTGCTCCCAGATGTGCATTCTGTGTGCGCAAAGGCGTATCAGTGGCTCAGAGGCTGCGTAATGGGGACGCGACGACGCCAATTAACGGGTCTTCACAAAAAATCATTGTATTGCTGTATTTTAGAGCTAAACGTTTTGCCGTATTTGCTCATCGGCCAATTAGGAAGAACTGTTCGTAACAGAGACTCATTAAAGAAACAGATGATTAATTTTTGAGTCATTTTTCTAGAACAATGCAAAGTTCTGTTGTCTGTTACTTAGTCGCAAAAAACCTTAGTAAGTACAAAATAAAACTACTCGTAAATCGAACTCGGTATCCGTTAATTAAATTTAAATCAAATAAATCCAATTCTAGCTGACCAAACTTTTGGCAATTCTGCAATCCCAGACTAATTAGCTGTTACAAGCACATACTTAACATTAAGTAGGTGATCTAAAACCTTTACAGCAACGCCTACATCTAACCTACTTAAATTCTCAAAAACTACGACGTGCAAAAAAATCAAACCACAAAAATAAATGTAACAAAAACAGAGTTGCCCTAATTCCGACAGGGGTGTAATCAGGTGTGCTACAAAAACGTCCCGTCTCCGTCTGTGATTGTGCATTGTTCGAGAACAAAGGGCTACCTGTCGCTGCTGACGGTACACTTGTCTTATTTGACATCGACTTGCGCCGGCGCTGCGCTGCGAACGGCTTTTGTGTGAAATCCGTCTTTTTACAGCATTTTGTTTTGTTCCTATTTTAATTGGATCAGAATTATTTATAAGTTTTTTTTGTAAGTTATTGTTTCATGAAGGAGTTTTGGCTTTGAGTTTGCAGTCTAAACGACCGAATTCTAGCTCGGGAATACTGCCTGATTTTATTAACAGCCAACATTTTTTCCAGGCATTAGGTATCAATCAAAGACACGATTTATGTAAAATCTAAACAGTTTGGTAGATAGAATTCGCGGTGATAATTGCAACCATTGTAAACCCTTAAATTAAATCTAATTGAGCGAAATTACCTAGTGATTTCAAAAGGTAGTATCTCAAAAAATAGGGACGGTTACTGAATTGAAAATTTTGAGTTAAGAACGAGAAAAAGAACCAACCAACTTGAATGTCAAAGTTCAGCAGGTTTTAGTTTTAGACTAAACATCAAATTCTTAATTCAGAAATCGAGGAATAATGACTTAAGCGTAATCATGAAATTATCATTCCAATAAAATTCGTCTTCTTTATTAAACAAGGTGTCGCTAAATGAACACATACAAGAACTAATTCTAAGCTGTAACCTAAATCCCGGCGGCACCTGAGAACGCACCTGCGCTTGCGGCGAATCCTTTCGTTTTTTTGTGCACCCACCTGCGAGCAATGCGGCCCTGTGCTATTGTGCAATGGAGGATGAAGAAAGGGATAGAGAAGACACCGAATATTTTGATGTAAGTAATTTTAAGGTTTGCCCTTAAAATTACATTAAAATATTCGGTTAAGTAATAAACCTATAATTTGACTTTTAAGATTATGACATTATAAACTGATTACCTGATAATTATTCAAATAGATTTCCAATACTTATAATTATTATAATAGTGCTTAATGTTGCATGCCATACGGTAGAATGTACTGGATCCACATGTTTTATTTTTCCATCAACACTATGTTTTGTTACCTATATTCTGTGCAAATGAATGATTTCTGACTCTGGGGGGCTACTCTCTAAGCCCGAAACTACGGACTCCGGGCTTAGAGAGTAGCCCCCCTGATTCTGATTATGTATGAATATTATGGAGGTTTATTCAATTGGGATTCTAAATACCTACCCTAATCCTAACTACATTGGGGTTGGTTGCAGTCTTACCGAATTTTAGATATTTTACGTGATGCGACTACCTACTGTACAAGATGGCGCCCGTTTTACGGGAAATTAAATATCCTAATAGGTACCAATATCATGGATGTTACCCGATAAGCTGCTAATATTAAGTGGAATTGAGCTGGACATGACTGCCGCGTTCCTGATGAGCTATGAGCTAAAATAACTATTGATTGGATCCCATTAAAAGTTACAGTGACAGGAAGGACGGAGATGGAGGGAACAACTTGATTCCTATAGAAATGACTAGCTCGCAATGGCAGACGACAGCGGTGTATAGTACAAGGAGAGGGAAGCTTTTGCGCAGTAACGTTATTGGCTAAATAGCCGAATTATTTAAACTTCAGGTTAAGCAAAGCTTACCGAGACCGATCCGTGGATGGGTGACCATCCATTACGTGCCTAGACTCCTCCGTGCCTCGGAAAGCACGTTAAGCCGTTGATCCCGGCTGTCATTTGACAGTCGTTTCCAGACAGAACCCAGAAAATCTGACAACAGTCTTGCCAAAGAGTAATCGTACTACCCAGTTGTGGAGGTTGAATAGGAAGTTGCTCTTTGTAAAATTCTAGTATTTAAATACATCTGACTGGAAGCCGTCCAACATAGGTAATTTTTTAGGGTTCTGTACCCATAGGATATCCAACGGAACCCTATTACTAAGCCTCCGATGTCCGTCCGCCCATCCGTCTGTCCATCCGTCCGTCCGTCTGTCTGTCAACGGGCTGTATCTCAAGAACCGTAATAAATAGACAGTTGAAATTTTCACAGATTGTGTATTTGTGGTTTATGGTACGGAACCCATTGTGTGCGAGTCCGACTCTCACTTAGCCGGTTTTTTAAATCAATTACAATAGTTGGGATTGATTTAAAAAAAAATGAAATCTTGCCCACTCTATCCCTTCCCTCGTTCTGTACCGTCTCATCCTTCTAGTGTGTGAAGGACGATATTTTTATTTTTTTACATTAAAGGTGTGATTCCAAGCCGATTAACTAAGCTTTTTTAACGTCCGAATTAAGCCCACAGGTACACTTATGTATCAATTAAATCATTTTGAGGATATTTTTATGAGCCTGTTGATACAACATAGGAATTTATTCTTAAAGAGATTAACTAATCCCAACTAAAATTAGTTTTCAGTGGTTAGGTGATACGGAGTAGATTTTTTATTTTTATTATAGGTAGGCATACGTTTGACCACTATCTCACCTGATGGTAAGCGATGATGCGGTCGAAGATAGAGCACGTTTGCCTAGAAGCAACCTGTTCACTTTTGTCTTAAAGACTCCCAGGTTGCCCGCAACTAAGTTTTTAATTCGTGCTAAGTATCAGGCAGTTCGATTTGCGAGCCAAGGCAAATTATAGAGTTCCGTGCCAAAGTTGCTAATGGGACCCTATTATTTAAGCCTTCGCGTACGATTTTGATTCGTGCGAACCAAGTTGATTTTTAGGGTTCCGTACCAAGGTTGCTAACGGAACCCTATTTATTAATAAGCCACCGCTGTCCGTCTTCCTTCAGTTTATTCGTTTTATTTCTGTCTCGCTAATATAAAAATTACTTCTAGAAAAAGGTCGAATCTTTCACAATATAGCAAAATTCTCAAAGTCGGGTTTGTTCGAACACTTTTCTAACTCGAGAACGGCTCGACCGATTTTCATAGTTTTTGTGTTTTATTCCGGACGAAGACTAATTTCTTCGTCCGGAATAGCATAATAAGAATTAAAATACAGAAAAAAAGAATGAGTATGTAGGTAGGCAGGTAGGTAAGGTAGGATAGGGTAGCTATGGTAGGTAGGTAGGGTAGGTAAGTAGGTAGGTAGGGTAGGTAGGTTAGGGTCGGTAGGTAGAGTAGCCAGATGACGGGAGCGAAGCCGCGCGGGTCAGCTAGTCCCAACTAAAATTAATTATTAGTGCGAAAGTGATTTGTTTGCTATAAATTCACGCTATCTGCCTCCGTGGTCGAGTGGTTTAGGCGTTTGCCTTGTGACCCGGTGATCGTGGGTTCGATTCCCACGGGAAGCATAAGTTGTTTCCAGTTTGGCTAGGACATTGCAGGCTTGAATCACCTCATTGTCTGATAAAAAGATGATTTTCCGTGCTTCGGAAGGCACATTTAAGCCGGCGGTCCCGGTCGCCAAATGGCGGTCTTCAAATAAACCATGTCAGAGGCCCTTGAGGCGGTTTAGAAACACTGACACTAGGGTGTTGTTAGATCTCACTGCCCACATGATAAGAAGAAGTTCACGCCTAAATCGAAAAATAGATTTTGATGAAATATGGTGCAGCACTGCAGCCCAGGGATAGAAGGAAGGACCCTGGAGACGGTTTTAGGTACTTAACGCAAAAAAAATAAAGAGATCAATAAATTAGGAGTATAATGAATCGCATGAATGCTAATAAACAAAATTACTGTTGTTTCAGGATGATTTGAAGAATTAGTAACAGTTTGATTATTAAGAAGATAGATAGATAAGATTTAATTATCATTATTTGTACTGATGGGAAAACCCCATACCTAACTAGGCAAGCTACAATTTGACATCTGAATTTTTTTTTTTTTTGTAATTGTTGCTCAGAATTTATTAGTACTCAGATTCAAGTTGCTGGAACTGAATTAAAACTTATTTATTTATCTCCCCAGAATACATCCGCCCTTAGTGCCGTTTCATACGCCCCGGTTGCTGGGTAGCCGGTGCTGGGCACTGCTGGGTACCCGGCGGAGAAGTGTATAGCCATGCCAGACAAATTACGCCGCGCCGGTACGTGAGAAAGCTAACGTACTTGGCTAACTACCAGTGGCGTAGCTAGACCTAAAGAGGCCCTATCTAACAAAACATTTGGGAGCCCCCTTTCTACCCGACTACGGCAAAGCCCAAAAGAGATACTATTTTTGCTACATAACAGGATAGCACAAAACTGGGACTCATTTTACTTCTCACTTATATATTGATGTTTGTTACTCAATCACGCCAGAAAGGCTGAACAGATCTAGATGTTTGGTACAGAGATAGATTATAATCTGGAATAGCACAGGCTACTTTTTTCCCGGGAGTATGTTCCCTTGGGATGATTTCCGTCATTCACGCATGTCAAGCCGCTGGCAGAAGAATAACTCATTCATTCGGACCTCTCATTACTAAGAATTTGAAGCTGCTGACAGTATTTTACGACTTATTGCTTTCACATGTCGGGGCCCCTTTAGTCTGAGGGCCTCGTATCGTTGGTACGGCTGATACGGCGTTAGCTAAGCCCCTGCTAACTACCCGGCAATCAGGGCCCCAAGTCTGCTATTACAATAGTGTCAGAATGGTCTATCATTGATTTCATAATGGTTGATTTTGACAAGATTCTATGCCATTTCTTTCAATGGAGTGTCAGTGGTTGACCACTGGAAAGTCATAATGACGCTTTTATATCCAGCACGTATGAAAAGGCACTTAAACAGAATTTGTTTCATCCGTTAGTAGCGACAAAGTTATAAACGCTCGCTTTCTAAATCTATTCCGTATCCTTTTCTAAATCTAAATCATACAAACGTTTCCAAACGTCTTTTATAATGCGCACAGCAAAGGAGTGGAACTCTCTGCCTGCGTCTGTGTTTCCGAACGCTTACAACCCTAATCTCTTCAAAGTTAGAGTGAACAGGCTCCTTCTGGGTAAGCTCGCTCCATCGTAGACTTTGTCTCTGTCATCTCTGACCTAGACTAGAATCAAGAGCAAACCCATCACAAATAAAAATAAATTAATACCAACAAGTTTCCAGAAACGTCCTAAACTTTTTTTAATAAAGAAAACGGGTGTCCTTAAAGCCACGGTGAACGCTGATGTCGATCACACTGACCACATCAAAGCAACATTTGCGGAAACCCAGCTCTCTTGTGAGGTCCGGTGTAAAAACTGGCCACTTCACATGACTAATGACGTCATCAATATCTCGGCGGCCTCCGACACATGCGCGCGCGCCGAGACACATGTCATCGGCGAATGGAATAACGACGCGCATTTCCGGTGCGAAAATGGTGCGAACGGTGACTTAGTATGGATTCATAGCTTGGGAGAGTTTTTGTACAACCAGATTATAATAACCGTTTTTCCTGGCTTTCGGTACTAATAAAATTCACAAAATAATCAAAAAACATTTAAAAAAGTCCGGCCAAGTGCGAATCGGACTCGCACACAAAGGGTTCCGTACGATAAACCTTAATTTTTATTATTCGCTATAGCAAAATGGCGGCAATAGAAATCCACAATCTGTGAAAATTTTAACTGTCTACCTGTTACGGTTTTTGAGATAAAGCCCGCTGACAGACGGACGGACGGACGGATGGGCAGCGGACGCTTAGTAATAGGGTTTCGTTTGTTACCCTTCGGGTACGGAACCTTAAAAACAGCTGTTCAGTACATTTTATTCGCTTAGTTCGACGAAATACCTAAGACTACCTACAGTACTGTATCTCCTTTTTCTCGTTAGAATCCATCCAAAGGTTGTCTTGAAAAGATCGCTTTCAGCTATAAGGCCGCCCATTGTGTCACCCTATGTAATGTTTCTCATCTATCTTTTCTGTAACTTATATGGTGTACATAATAAAGAGTATTCTATTCTAATATACAAAAATGTTGTTTGGAAAATGACATTGACAGTGACGTTTCATCATTCAACCAATCACAGCGACTAATCGATTTGAAATTATTTGAAAGCGTCGATTGAAATTATTATGACACATTCATTTTAGAATCAGAGGCTCTAGCTAGCTAGATCAAGTTCCATTCCATTAGCGATGGCGATTGTCGAAATATAAGGGATTGATCACATGACAGCATATATTTTGACGTTTTGACGTTCTGACAGAATTTCAGTAGTGGAGATAGAGGAGCTCATGGCTAGATAATAACAGCCGCACGGGTCGATCTTCAAGGTTAAGCAACGCTTGCCGACGTTGGTCTGTGGATGGGTGACCATCTTAACATACCGAGTTTCCTCCGTGCTTCGGAAAGCACGTTAAGCCGTTGGTCCCGTCTGTCATTTGTAGATCTTTGGCAGTCGTTACGGATAGTCAGAAGCCAGTTAATCTGACTCCAGTCTTGCCATGAAGTACCGTGTTACCCAGTTAATGGGTTGTGAAGGTCTGGTAGGCAGCCGCTCCATGTAAAATACTGGTATTCAGCTAAATCTGGCTTGACTGGAAGCCGACCCCAATGAAGTTGAGAAAAGGCTAGGCGGATGATGACAGAATTTCAGTAGTCTTAGCAATAAATAAAAAAAGGCTATTGCGTCAACTAAACTAAATTAAAACAAAAATCAAAAAATAAAAACAAAAAAAAAATTGGAATGAAAACCATTTTATTTTAGTTTCATTTTTAATTTTTGTTTTGAGCCTAAGTTCCATATCATCTGAAAAACTGAAGGTGATCCACACAAAATCAACGGTATATTAACCAAAAACTAACAGAGATCATTCGACTGGAGTGTAACACGTCATTTTTCGTACGAGTAGCAAAAACTTTAGGTTCCGACGATTTGACAGCCAATGAGCCGGATGCCGTGTTTAATTAGTTCCAAATTGGTAGCACGTTCAACTTTATTGGTAGTAGGTACCAACCCACCTACCACTGTGTTTAGCAGGGCTTTTTTTGTCTTCAATAATATCCGGTCTTATAATTACTGTTTAATTTGTTTATGGGCTGTAGATCATACTGCCAATACGAGAATTAAAACGTATATAAAAGTATATCTGGAACACAGTTTCCAACTTTCCACCGATTTCTGAATTATGAATCTGAAGTTGAGTACTTGTGAAATTGTACTTTAGGCTGAAAATTTATCAAACTTTGGCATTAAATAAAATAGGGTTTGACACGTTCTTATTTCTCAAATTCTGAATTTAGAAACACGTCCTTAAAAAACTAAAGCCATAAGTTCACATAATTTGAAACAAACTTTTTACAGTAGCTCAATCATACTTTACCAAATGATATCAAGTGTATTAACATAAAATACAAGCTTCATTCATAATTTTCCATTTTGATATCAAGTGTAATTTGCATAATAATATTGTGACAAAAAACTCTCGAGCCAAACGAGACAAGTGTCACTCTTAACTTCCCCTAACTTCCCCTAACAAACGATTAACATGCGTTTTTGTCACATATCTGACACAGCCCTGGTACCGGAATATGACACCTACATTAACAGATCACACCCTTAGTTTGAGACGAATACCTCTAATTAGATACAAGTCCCTCAGGACTGTCACACTATGTAATGATTTTATTGGATCACCTACCTTTTTGAACAGTAGCCTACCCCTATGTTCCAAATCATGTTATCCAACATGATTCTACCTCGAAGCATCAGATTAATAGATAGTTTTTAGTTTTTTAAGGTTCCGTAAATCCGTAAAATACGTAACCCTTATAGGATCACTGAGGTGTCTGTCTGTTTGTCCGTCTGTCACAGCTAGTTTCCTCCAGATCTACTGGACCGATTCTGTTGAAATTTGGTATATATGTGGGATTCTGTGACCCAAACACGGACGCATTATCTAAATAAATATTTTTTTAGTATAGGGGTCACTTTTGGGGGTCAAGCTTGAAAAATATATTTTAATAAGTTTTCAAACGGTATCGTGTGACATATCAAATGAAAGGGCTTACTGTGAGGGTTTTTACTATATTTTTTTCATAATTTTAAAACAAATAGTTTTGAAGTAATTCAAGAAATTAGACCAAAAATGACCATTCCCCCCCTTATCTCCGAAACTACTGAGCCTAAAATTTTGAAAAAAATGCGAATAATGTTTCTATACCTAAAGATTACAGGAAAACGTATAAGAAGTCTCTAGTGTTAAAATAACATGTTACAAAAATGAGATTGGTTCGAAACCCTTTGCACGCGAGTCCGACACGCACTTGGCCAGTTTTTTTTTTTTAATCTTCCTGAACTCCAGTACAATTGACTGCACTGAAGTGAATTGCACTGGAGTGGGATATACATAAATAGTGTCCGTTCATCATCATCATATCAGCCGAAAGACGTCCACGTGTTGGACATAGGCCTCCCCCAAAGGGGGGTTTGCCATAATCGCCACGATTGGCAGGCGGGTTGGCAATCGCAGTGTATGGTGTTGCGTTTTACAGAGAACGCTGCTGCCCATTCTCTGGTGAGTCCCTTAGTCGTCTCTTACGACACCCACGGGAAATGATGGGATGGTATTCTTCTTTTACGGCACCAGCCGACACCATACGGCAAAAAAAATAATTGTCCATTATTATTTGAAAATCTACGATTTCAATTACTGCAGCGGCTCAGGTCAATTGGACTTGACTTGGATTTCTGAGCTTCTAGAGTCTAGCCAAAGCTCCTAAGTTCAGTAGCGATATCAATTTATTATCAAAAGTCCAAAATGTGGTTCACATATAATTATGATTTTGGATATTTTGACAAGACAATCGTTATCGTCGACATAATGCCTTTTTGCTTAGCCCCTTAGTAATGCAACTGAATAAAACAAATAAAACTTTACATACCGTATTAATGTTTGAGATCATGAACAAGATTATCTCTGAAATCTTCTTATCTTATAACTTGTGTCCAAAGACATGTTAACGCATGTTAATGTCCGTTTCAATTAAGTTTTTGCTAATTGATTAATGTTAATTGGTGATCCAGTAAAACAAACATTTGAATGAACCAATTATTGTTGCTTTAGATCTTTATCTCACAAACGCCACAATAAATTGGCCTTAAAATCTTGTCACCGGTTTTGCCAATTAGTCTATTTTTCGATATTATAAGCCTTAATCTATCTATACTTCATCGTATACAGGGTTATTTATAAAACACCAACGACCACTTAGGCAGTGAAAGTACACATGATTAGAAACAACTTTTACTTTAAGAAAACCCTGAAAACTCGAAAAAAATATACAAAATGCAATATTTAGCCAACGAAAATGTATGAAACAGCTGATATTTTTTCGAGTTTTCGGGACTTTCTTAAAGTAAAACTTGTTTATAATCATGTGTACTTTCATTGCCCAAGAGGTTTATTTATTTATTTAACAATTTATGCACACACATTACATAGAAAGATAAAAAGAAGGAAACAGAAAAATAGGTACAAAGGTAATACTTATTTCAAAAGAAATCTCTTCCAGCATACCTGCGAAAGGAGAGTTGTATAAAAGATATGTAGACACCGTGTGTAAAAGGTATAAGTACTTACAAATAAAACAATAAACTTTAATATAACAGACAATACAAAAATATTACTAAAATAATTATACACTAATACATACTAAATAATATTATAAGATAAATAATAACACATACTTATATGCAACTATGACGGTAAAGAAAGGTAGTGTTCTTTCACTCTTCTTTTAAAAACTGAAAGAGATTTGCAGTCTCTAATGTCAGGCGGCAGTGAATTCCACAGCCTAACCGCATTGGCAGTAAAGGAATAGGAGTAAAACTCAGTAGCGTGGGGAGGGGACTTAAGGAGATTTCTAAGATGCGACCTGCAAGGCGCATCACAAGGACGGCAATAGGAGAAGCGTTCTCGCCGGTAGGAAGGCGTTTTAGGGTTGTGGGGGTTGGTATTTTACAAATAACCCTGTATAAAACTGAAGAGTTTGTTTGTTTGCTTGAACGCGCTAATCTCAGGTCCGATTTGAAAAATTATTTCAGTGTTAAGATTAAAAAGCTGAAAGATACCTATCGTATTTATCATAATTAGGTAATATAATAGGTAGTCTATACGTAATGAGACTTTTAACACTTGTGGATTAGTCAACCTACCTACAGTACTTTGTTCCCAATCGCAAAATTAGTCAATAGTGTTGATAAGCCCGTACTTCTGTACCTACTCTTTCTTCTTTATTTCTTCTACAACGTGTAAAAGTAATAGACGCAATACCTCTTAATCATTGTACTCATTATTGTGAACAACTTTTACTATGGGACCAACACTAAAATCGCGAAAAAAAAATCGTCCCGACTCCCTCATACACTTAAGTGCGTATAACTCGACAAACGTACTGAACAACTGATTTTTTTTTCGCGATTTCGGGATTGGTATTGAGAGGTATTTCGTTTATTCTCTTGCAGGTTGTATCTATATCTATACTAATCTATAAAGCTGAAGAGTTTGTTTGTTTGTTTGCTTGAACGCGCTAATCTCAGGAACTACTGGTCCGATTTGAAAAATTCTTTCAGTGTTAGACAGCCCATTTATCGAGGAAGGCTATAGGCTACTTCATCACACTAAGACCAATAGGAGCAGAGCAGTGATGAAAATTGTGACGCAGACGAAGTTGCGCGGGTCAGCTAGTAGGTATAAGTATAAAGCTGAAGAGTTTGTTTGTTTGCTTGAACGCGCTAATCTCAGGAACTACTGGTCCGATTTGAAATATTCCTTCAGTTTTAGATAGCCCATTTATCGAGGAAGGCTATAGGCTATATATCATCACTAAGACCAATAGGAGCAGAGCAGTAATGAAAATTGTGACGCAGACGAAGTTGCGCGGGTCAGCTAGTAAACCTAAAAAGGTATGTTTTCATGGCTTTCGTGGTACACGTCTTTTTCTATATACGATGCCATAATATTTCAGTCGTCTTACAACGTTAGCCCACTTCATTCATTATGTAAAAACGATATATATGAACTTTTGAATTATTAAAAAAACCGGTCAAGAGCGAGTCGGACTCGCGTGCAAAGGGTTCCGAACGAATTTAATTTTTTCAACATGTTATTTTAACACTTTAGACTTCAAATAGGTTTTCCTGTAATCTATAGGTAAAGATCTATTATCTCCAATTTTTTTCAAAATTTTTGGCTCAGTGGTTTCGGAGATAACGGGGGAAATGGTAATTTTTCGTCTAATTTCTTAAATAACTTCAAAACCGTTTATTTTAAAATTATGAAAAAAATATATTTAAAACTCTCACAGTAAGCACTTTCATTTGATATGTCACGCGATATTGTTCAAAAAACTTTTTTTTAATTTTCTAATTTGACCCCCAAAAGTGACCCCCATACAAAAAATTTAATAATTTACGTATATTCACTTATTCACTTCCGTATTCGGGTCACATAAGTCCATATGTGTACCAAATTTCAACAGAATCGGTCCAGCAGAAACGGAGAAAAGTGGCTGTGACAGACGGACAGACAGACAGACAGACACCCGAGTGATCCTATAAGGGTTCCGTTTTTTGTTCGGAACCCTTATATATATATTACCCATTATCATGAGTTCATGACGCGTAACGTAGTTTGAAACATACAGGAGTGACCGCAGTACCAGCCTTGTGTTCCAAAGACGGCCCGGAATGGAACGGCGACATTGTTTTGATACCTACGTAAATATTATTCACAGGGTGTTTCAGAATTCTAATGCATTATTTATTTGTTTTTATTGTACCTATCATCTTAGTCAATATTTTAAAAAATAATCGCGCCTAAAGGTAGTATATGTCGGGTACATTAAGTGGTCTTCCTTTGTAAGACGAAAAAAGGCATCGTGTATATACACGGTGCCATTTTTCGTCTCCTACTAACCTCGGGCCTTCCACATCAAGGTCCACACCAGTAATCAGCCTATTTTGCTGGTGGTCTACCGAAGTTTCTGCGCCTAGTTTGTCAACTTACACTCTTGTAGTGACTACTCCCAGCAGTCACTTTTACGTCAACGACTCCTTTAAGGCTGCTCTCTCGAGAAATGCTTAAAAACAGCGTGCAGATGAAGCAACTTTTCGTCGGCATTTACTGAGAAATTACGTCTGAAAAAAATCTACAATCCACAATAATCTACATGATATGATACGTAATTTGGTTTAGCCAGAATTTATGTATTGGTATCACATAATAAGAAAAAATCACCTCCAAATCATTGAGATTAAACCATTTTACTTCTTTATTTTTTAACAAAAGTCTATAAAAAAAATATCTACTGTTTTGCAATACAAACGAAAATAATTTGGTATTGTTACTTTTTTAAATATTAGGTCATTACATATGAAATTGGCGTTTTGTAAGGAAGGAACACAAAATGAAGAAAAATATTTTGAAACAATTTTTGTTCCAGACATTTTTTGTGAGACAGAAGGCGGAGAGCGCGCAGTGCTCGCCATACTTACTTTTCTCGTAATCACTATGTTTTTTAAATATTTTTGTAAAAGTCTTGCTATAATAGTCTTGTCATCTGGTACATACTCTCAAAGACATTTTTAAGCTTTTTTAATGTAAATTACGAATCTTCATGATATCCAGCCATATGCTCTTTCGCTGAAAATGTGAAAGAAATAAGATCACAAACAGGCAAAATATAAATCAAATAACTTTCTTTATATCACAGTTTTCTTCTTTGAAATTAAACCCTATTAACAGACAGTGAAAGTTTGTACTATTGTAGATAAATAGATTTACCTATCAAGTTATTCTAAATTGAGCTGTCTCGCGCAACTTCGTCTCCGTTACATTTTTGTTGAATGCTCCGCTCCCATTGGTCGTAGCGTGAGTTACATAGCCTATAGATATCTTCGATAAATAGGCTATTCCTACAACACTAAAATCATTTTTCAATTCGAACCAGTAGTTCTTGAGATTAGCGCGTTCAAACAAACAAATAAACTCATCTTTATACTATTAGTACAGATTGAGATGTCCTCCCCTGACTGTAACAGTTCTATTTTATCCATAGATTTACGTAAATATCTCTGAAGACAGGGGCAATATTTTATAGCCCTTCAAATAAAACTTGACACACGGTAACTCCGATTTATTTACGCGTGTTAAAGCGTTTATTTTAAAATAAATAAATATAGATGCGCCATCACTCATTGTCGTGTAAACTGTGGCAGTTGTTTCGGAAGTCCGACATCCTGATGTAGGTACATCGGTTCGTAGGGGCTGCCAACGTTTTGTAGAAGTCGATCTGCTTTTTTTTAAGGCTTGTATACATGCCAATGAGCTTGTGCATATAATCGGAGCTAACTACTCCTCCACGCGCCACTCCGCTACCCGCATTTTTAATTTACTATAAAAAATAACATATTTGTATTTTGAAAAAGTAACAAAACCAAATTATTTTTGTTTGTATTGCAAAGCAGTAGAATTTTTTTTTTACTTTTGTTAAAAATTAAGGAGTAAAATGGTTTCATCTCAACGATTTGGAGGTAATCTAGGTGTTTTTTTTTCTTATTATGTAATACCGATACATACATTCTTTCACTTTGGCAAATCGTATCATATCATGTAGATTACTATCTATTTTTTCAAATGTAATTTCTCAGTAAATGCCGACGAAAACTTGCTTCATCTGCACGCTGTTTTTAAGCATTTCTTGAGAGAGCAGCCTTAACATAGCTACAAGGTGGACCGATGCCCTGGTGAAGGTCGCGGGTAGCCGATGGATGCGAGACGCACAGGACTGGTCGTTGTGGCGACATTTGAGTGATGCCTATATCCAGCAGTTGAAGTCTTTCGGCTGAAATGACGATGATGATGACAGCCAGAAGGCTGACCTTCTGGCTGTCATCATCTCGTACGTAAGTCAGTTAGAGTCTGACGCTCCCTTGGCGCTTCTGCTCCGCCCAGAGCGCAAGTAGTCATTTCATGATTTCCCATTTTTTAAAACTAAGTAGAGCTACCAGATTTAGGGCAGATTTTTCTATAGTTAGCTAACATATAACTTGCACAAAAGCTAGCCATAATTTTACTCCAGAAAATATCTTACTATTGACATTTAGCCCTAAGTAGCATGTAAGTACTTAAATTACCCACTTTGGCGTTCTGAAAAATAAGCTGAAGGCAAAAAATCGTTTACAACTTTAATAACAACCTAACAAGTTAAGTGTTAATTAAACAAATTATTAACATCTATTTAGCATACATCGTACTACAAATTATGATCGCCGCATGAATGTTGACAACATCTGCCAATGCGTCAATGGCGTAGAACGGAAGCCGCGTGCAAGTTCAAATTGGTTCATGTTGATGTTTAGCCAGTAGTCACTCCTCGGATGCACTTCTGGTGGTGTTAGCTTGGAAAATAAATTATTAATTAATATTTTGTATATGTGGTAGCTCGTGGCTAAATATTACGAGTAACAACCCCATGGGTCGATTTATAGAGGGTATGCGGTACAGAGAGTAAAGTCTCGCAAACCTCCATTGAAAAGGGAGGATCCTCCGACTAGACAGTTGTTGTGGCCGGTGTGGGCAACTGCCCGATGGTTGATATTCGGGCTGATGTAAATGTTCAAATCGCACGGTAAACTCTAATGCGCGATGCAGGATTTTAGTTCGCTGCTAGTTGGATAGATAGCGACGCGGTTCTTTTTGTTACGATGTAGATTTGCTTAGATGTTTTTTCTTGTGGCGGCATTGATGCCGCTACAGATCTTCGCGGGTAAGCAAAGCTTGCCGAGGTCGGTTTGTGGATAGTTGACTATTTATTACATACTGAGTCTTCTTCGTGTCTTTGGTCGCAACCTCGCGGCTGTCATTTGAAAACCGTACATTTTAGATAGTTGTTACCAGTGCCGGATTAACACCGTAGCAAAAGTAGCAAATGCTATGGGCCCCGCGCATTGGGGGACCCGCATTTGGACTTACAAAAACATGTCGCTGAAAACCTTGGATCTATCTCTCACATGAGTCCTCCTAACTCCCACTATACTATGACAGCCGTTTTCTACGGATGAAGTCACTAAAGTACTACTGTCTGAAATCTAAACAGCCCCGGATCCGGTCTATAGTTTTATACGGTCAATGTAGACAAAACCAAGAAAATATGGGCTCTGGCGCTACATAAGGGCCCAGGGGTCCGTGAGAAATAATAGAGGGAGGTTATAATTGTTTTAATTGGATAATTTCGTTTTCACTTTACGAAAGTTTTAGGTTTTTTTAGGGCCCCTTGGTAAAATTTGCTACAGGCCCCGCGCTGGCTTAATCCGGCACTGGTTGTTACGGGTAGTCAAAAACCAGACAATCTGACTGCAGTCTTGTCAAGGTGTATTGTGTCGTCTACCTATGGGGTTGTGGAGGTCTAAGAAGCAGTCTTTCCACGTAAAATACTGGTACTTAGGTACAATATCACCCACACACACCCACACCCCCCCCCCACACACCCACGCGCACAAAACGTTTTGGGAACACATTCATAGTGCGTACAGCGAAGGACTGGAATTCCCTGCCGGAGTCTGTGTTTCCTGATAGCTACAACCTGGGAGTCTTTAAGTAAGTACTTCTAGGCAAGCGTGCTCCATCTTCGACCACATCATCGCCCATCAGGTGAGATAGTAGTCAAACGCGTGCCTATCAATAATAAAAAAAAATACAGTTGAGGAAAGGCAAGGCAGCATGATTGAATATTTAGAATAGAATACTCTATCTAAATTACGTACACCATAATTATACCATATAAGTTACGGAAAAGATAGATGAGAAACATTACATAGGGTGACACAATGGGCGACCTTGTCGTTAAAAGCGATCTTTCTTTCTTATTTTTCTTTTCTTGTTTTTCTTTCTTTGTATATTTAATTGGTATCGAAGCAAGAATACGCGGTGTGGCCTATTTTTTCAATGAAGAAGCGACTGCGCCGTTGATGTGGTATTGTGCTGATCTCCTATCCTGTTATCCTGCAGCATAGAGGCGGAAAATTTTAGAGTTAAGAGGAAATGCTGGCGGAGAGACCGTATGTAAAAAGTTATAATTCGAGGTTTAGCTCTCGACTGTTTTCTCCTCTAATATTGAACCGATTTTAGAGATATTTCACAAACTGAATAAGAAGGATATATACTGTGTCTCTATGTTTTCCTTTTGATGTTTTATTAACCGTATAAGCACTAGAACCCTCACAAAACGCTCAAAATTGTCCAATAAATCGCTGTCAACAGAGCCCTAGTGTACAAATTTGGCAACTATTAATCAAATAAGGAAAACATAGGGACACAGTATATATTCTTCTTATTCAGTTTGTAATATATCTCTTAAATCGGTTCAATATTGGAGGAGAAAACAGTCGAGAGCCAAACCTCGAATTATGACTTTTAACATACAAAGTCTCTCCGCCAGAAAATATCAAACCTTACTTTCATGACAAACTTTCACAGATTAGCTAAGCATCAATTAAAGTATTCTGGTTTTGACTCGATATTCTGATTTCAATGAATTTTACGAGCTAAATGAAAACATAGAACAGGGAAATGCCTGGCTGGTTAACCAACCGGTACCAACCAATATAGCGGTTTTTGTCGAGATTCTTACCTGTGTGAACTTGGCAACCGACTTTTTTTTTCTTTTTCTTTTTTAGGTTTTTTTGATAGATTTCGATAAGTAGTGGATAGTAGTGAAGCTAACTTCGTTAGTAGTTCAGCAGAAAAAAAAAAAAAAAATGTCATCCCCCGACATTGCATAAAATTACTTTTTCCAGCTGATTATTATAGGTAAACGTACGTAGTGGATTGTAGTGCAGTTTTTTTCGTTTGTAGTTAAACAGAAAAAAAATTAAAACTAAAAAGTGATGGCAAGTAATACGACATCAACGTAAAATAAAATAAAAATCGTTTAGAAACTATATGACTATAAATAACATAAAATAAATAACAGAAAATTACAGACAGACGCTAAAAGAGGTTAGTAGTAGACGTATTTTTGTGAATAGTAGATAAGAAATAGATTTAGAGCGATCGACTTAAGTATTTTTTTTTTTTTGATTGAAAACGGCACAATAACTACCGATACCTAATAAATGATTTCCATAAACGATAAAAATTACTGCGAAACGTACTCAGAGGTATAAAGTGGACAACTTTTCGTTTGTAGTAGGAAATAAATTGAAAAAAAGCGATCAAATTGAGTAAAGTTTTTTTTTTTCAAATAATTTTCGACGGCTAAGTTCCGGTAGGAGGAATAAACGATTACTACAAACGCTGAAAATGACTACGAGACCTTCGCAAAACTTTGTAGTGGACAAATTTTCGTTTGTAGTAAAACGGAGATTGAAAAAAAAGCGATCAAATTGACTAAAGTTTTATTTCAAACTATTTTCGACACAATTATATCCGGTAGGAGGAATATACGATTACTACAAATGCTGAAAATGACTGAGAGACCTTCATAGAGGTTTGCAGTGGACAAATTTTCGATTGTAGTAGAAAGGAAATTTAAAAAAGCGATCAATTTGACTAAAGTCTTTTTTTTTCAAACTATTTTCGACACAATTATTTCCGGTAGGAGGAAGATACGATTACTACAAACGCTGAAAATGACTAAGAGACCTTCATAGAGGTTTGTGATGGACAAATTTTCGTTTGTAGTAGAACGGAAATTGAAGAAAAGCGATCAATTTGACTAAAGTTTTTTTTTCAAACTAATTGACATAATTAGTTCCGGTAGGAGGAAGATACGATTACATCAAACGCTGAAAATGACTGAGAAATCTTCATAGAGGTTTGTAGTGGAAAAAAATTCGTTTGTAGTAGAACGGAAATTGAAGAAAAGCGATCAATTTGACTAAAGTTTTTTTTTCAAACTAATTGACATAATTAGTTCCGGTAGGAGGAAGATACGATTACTACAAACGCTGAAAATGACTTAGAGATCTTCATAGAGGTTTGTAGTGGACAAATTTTCGTTTGTAGTACAACGGAAATTGAAGAAAAGCGATTAGTTTGTCTAAAGTTTTTTTTTACTATTTTCGACAGAATTGTTTCCAGTAGGAGGAATATACGATTACTACAAACGCTGAAAATGACTAAGAAACCTTCGTAGACGTTTGTGGTAGACAAATTTTCGTTTGTAGTACAACGGAAATTGATGAAAAGCGATCAATTTGACTAAAGTTTTTTTTTTCCAACTAATTGACATAATTAGTTCCGGTAGGAGGAAGATACGATTACTACAAACGCTGAAAATGACTGAGAGACCATCGTAGAGGTTTGTAGTGGACAAATTTTCGTTTGTAGTACAACGGAAATTGAAGAAAAGCGATCAATTTGACTAAAGTTTTTTTTTCAAACTAATCGACATAATAAGTTCCGGTAGGAGGAAGATACGATTACTACAAACGCTGAAAATGACTGAGAGACCATCGTAGAGGTTTGTAGTGGACAAATTTTCGTTTGTAGTACAACGGAAATTGAAGAAAAGCGATCAATTTGACTAAAGTTTTTTTTTCAAACTAATTGACATAATTAGTTCCGGTAGGAGGAAGATACGATTACTACAAACGCTGAAAATGACTAAGAGACCTTCATAGAGGTTTGTAGTGCGCAAATTTTCGTTTGTAGTAGAACGGAAATTGAAGAAAAGCGATCAGTTTGTCTAAAGTTTTTTTTTTACTATTTTCGACAGAATTGTTTCCAGTAGGAGGAATATACGATTACTACAAACGCTGAAAATGACTGAGAAATCTTCGTAGAGGTCTGTGGTGGACAAATTTTCGTTTGTAGTACAACGGAAATTGAAGAAAAGCGCTCAATTTGACTAAAGTTTTTTTTCAAACTAATTGACACAATTATTTCCGGTAGGAGGAAGATACGATTACAACAAACGCTGAAAATGACTGAGAGATCTTCATAGAGGTTGGTAGTGGAAAAAATTTCGTTTGTCGTAGAACGGAAATTGAAGAAAAGCGATCAATTTGGCTAAAATTTTTTTTTTCAAACTAATTGACATAATTAGTACCGGTAGGAGGAAGACACGATTACTACAAACGCTGAAAATGACTAAGAGACCTTCATAGAGGTATGTAGTGCGCAAATTTTCGTTTGTAGTAGAACGGAAATTGAAAAAAAGCGATCAATTTGTCTAAAGTTTTTTTTTTACTATTTTCGACAGAATTGTTTCCAGTAGGAGGAATATACGATTACTGCAAACGCTGAAAATGACTAAGAAACCTTCGTAGAGGTTTGTGGTGGACAAATTTTCGTTTGTGGTACAACGGAAATTGAAGAAAAGCGATCAATGTGACTAAAGTTTTTTTTTTTCAAACTAATTGACATAATTAGTTCCGGTAGGAGGAAGATACGATTACTACAAACGCTGAAAATGACTGAGAGACCATCGTAGAGGTTTGTAGTGGACAAATTTTCGTTTGTAGTACAACGGAAATTGAAGAAAAGCGATCAATTTGGCTAAAGTTTTTTTTTTTGTAGTAATCGTATCTTCCTCCTACCGGAACTAATAAGGTCGAAATTAGTTTGAAAAAAAAATTTAGTCAAATTGATCGCTTTTCTTCAATTTCCGTTGTACTACAAACGGAAATTTGTCCAACACAAACCTCTACGAAGGTTTCTTAGTCATTTTCAGCGTTTGTAGTAATCGTATATTACTCCTACTGGAAACAATTCTGTCGAAAATAGTAAAAAAAAAATTTTAGACAAACTGATCGCTTTTCTTCAATTTCCGTTCTACTACAAACGAATTTTTTTCCACTACAAACTTCTATGAAGATCTCTCAGTCATTTTCAGCGTTTGTAGTAATCGTATCTTCCTCCTACCGGAACTAATTATGTCAATTAGTTTGAAAAAAAAACTTTAGTCAAATTGATCTCTTTTCTTCAATTTCCGTTGTACTACAAACGAAAATTTGTCCACTACAAACCTCTACGAAGGTTTTTTAGTCATTTTCAGCGTTTGTAGTAATCGTATATTCCTCCTACTGGAACTAATTATGTCAATTAGTTTGAAAAAAAAAAACTTTAGCCAAATTGATCGCTTTTCTTCAATTTCCGGTCTACTACAAACAAAAATTTGTCCACTACAAACCTCTATGAAGGTCTCTCAGTCGTTTTCAGCGTTTGTAGTAATCGTATAATCCTCCTACTGGAAACAATTCTGTCGAAAATAGTAAAAAAAAAACTTTAGACAAATTGATCGCTTTTCTTCAATTTCCGTTCTACTACAAACGAAAATTTGCCCACTTCAAACCTCTATGAAGGTCTCTTAGTCATTTTCAGCGTTTGTAGTAATCGTATCTTCCTCCTACCGGAACTAATTATGTCAATTAGTTTGAAAAAAAAAACTTTAGTCAAATTGATCGCTTTTCTTCAATTTCCGTTGTACTACAAACGAAAATTTGTCCACTACAAACCTCTACGATGGTCTCTCAGTCATTTTCAGCGTTTGTAGTAATCGTATCTTCCTCCTACCGGAACTAATTATGTCAATTAGTTTGAAAAAAAAAAACTTTAGCCAAATTGATCGCTTTTCTTCAATTTCCGTTCTACTACAAACGAATTTTTTTCCACTACAAACTTCTATGAAGATCTCTCAGTCATTTTCAGCGTTTGTAGTAATCGTATCTTCCTCGTACCGAAACTAATTACGTCAATTAGTTTGAAAAAAAAAACTTTAGTCAAATTGATCGCTTTTCTTCAATTTCCGTTGTACTACAAACGAAAATTTGTCCACTACAAACCTCTACGAAGGTTTCTTAGTCATTTTCAGCGTTTGTAGTAATCGTATCTTCCTCCTACCGGAACTAATTATGTCAATTAGTTTGAAAAAAAAAAGTTTAGTCAAATTGATCGCTTTTCTTCTATTTCCGTTGTACTACAAACGAAAATTTGTCCACCACAAACCTCTACGAAGGTTTCTTAGTCATTTTCAGCGTTTGTAGTAATCGTATATTCCTCCTACTGGAAACAATTCTGTCGAAAATAGTAAAAAAAAAACTTTAGACAAATTGATCGCTTTTCTTCAATTTCCGGTCTACTACAAACAAAAATTTGTCCACTACAAACCTCTATGAAGATCTCTAAGTCATTTTCAGCGTTTGTAGTAATCGTATCTTCCTCCTACCAGAACTAATTATGTTAATTAGTTTGAAAAAAAAAACTTTAGACAAATTGATCGCTTTTCTTCAATTTCCGTTCTACTTACTACAAACGAAAATTTGTCCACTACAAACCTCCATGAAGGTCTCTTAGTCATTTTCAGCGTTTGTAGTAATCGTATCTTCCTCCTACCGGAACTAATTATGTCAATTAGTTTGAAAAAAAAACTTTAGTCAAATTGATCGCTTTTCTTCAATTTCCGTTGTACTACAAACGAAAATTTGTCCACTACAAACCTCTACGATGGTCTCTCAGTCATTTTCAGCGTTTGTAGTAATCGTATCTTCCTCCAACCGGAACTAATTATGTCAATTAGTTTGAAAAAAAAAACTTTAGTCAAATTGATCGCTTTTCTTCAATTTCCGTTGTACTACAAACGAAAATTTGTCCACTACAAACCTCTACGATGGTCTCTCAGTCATTTTCAGAGTTTGTAGTAATCGTATCTTCCTCCTACCGGAACTAATTATGTCAATTAGTTTGAAAAAAAAAACTTTAGTCAAATTGATCGCTTTTCTTCTATTTCCGTTGTACTACAAACGAAAATTTGTCCACCACAAACCTCTACGAAGGTTTCTTAGTCATTTTCAGCGTTTGTAGTAATCGTATATTCCTCCTACTGGAAACAATTCTGTCGAAAATAGTAAAAAAAAAACTTTAGACAAATTGATCGCTTTTCTTCAATTTCCGGTCTACTACAAACAAAAATTTGTCCACTACAAACCTCTATGAAGATCTCTAAGTCATTTTCAGCGTTTGTAGTAATCGTATCTTCCTCCTACCAGAACTAATTATGTTAATTAGTTTGAAAAAAAAAACTTTAGACAAATTGATCGCTTTTCTTCAATTTCCGTTCTACTTACTACAAACGAAAATTTGTCCACTACAAACCTCCATGAAGGTCTCTTAGTCATTTTCAGCGTTTGTAGTAATCGTATCTTCCTCCTACCGGAACTAATTATGTCAATTAGTTTGAAAAAAAAACTTTAGTCAAATTGATCGCTTTTCTTCAATTTCCGTTGTACTACAAACGAAAATTTGTCCACTACAAACCTCTACGATGGTCTCTCAGTCATTTTCAGCGTTTGTAGTAATCGTATCTTCCTCCAACCGGAACTAATTATGTCAATTAGTTTGAAAAAAAAAACTTTAGTCAAATTGATCGCTTTTCTTCAATTTCCGTTGTACTACAAACGAAAATTTGTCCACTACAAACCTCTACGATGGTCTCTCAGTCATTTTCAGAGTTTGTAGTAATCGTATCTTCCTCCTACCGGAACTAATTATGTCAATTAGTTTGAAAAAAAAAACTTTAGTCAAATTGATCGCTTTTCTTCAATTTCCGTTGTACTACAAACGAAAATTTGTCCACTACAAACCTCTATGAAGGTCTCTCTGTAATTTTCAGTGTTTGTAGTAATCGTATCTTCCTCCTTCCGGAACTAATTATGTCGAAATTAATTTGACAAAAAAACATTAGTCAAATTGATCGCTTTTTTTCATTTCCGTTCTACTACAAACAAAAATTTGTTCACTACAAACCTCTACGAAGGTCTCTCAGTCATTTTCAGCGTTTGTAGTAATCGTATATTGCTCCTACCGGAAATAATTCTGTCGAAAATAGTAAAAAAAAACTTTAGTCAAATTAATTGCTTTTCTTCAATTTCCCTTCTACTACAAACGAAAATTTGTCCACTACAAACCTCTATGAAGGTTTCTCAGTCATTTTCATCGTTTGTAGTAATCGTATCTTCCTCCTACCGGAAATAATTGTGTAGAAAATAGTTTGAAAAAAAAAAGACTTTAGTCAAATTGATCGCTTTTTTAAATTTCCTTTCTACTACAATCGAAAATTTGTCCACTGCAATCCTCTATGAAGGTCTCTCAGTCATTTTCAGCATTTGTAGTAATCGTATATTCCTCCTACCGGATATAATTGTGTCGAAAATAGTTTGAAATAAAACTTTAGTCAATTTGATCGCTTTTTTTTCAATCTCCGTTTTACTACAAACGAAAATTTGTCCACTACAAAGTTTTGCGAAGGTCTCGTAGTCATTTTCAGCGTTTGTAGTAATCGTTTATTCCTCCTACCGGAACTTAGCCGTCGAAAATTATTTGAAAAAAAAAAACTTTACTCAATTTGATCGCTTTTGTTCAATTTCTTTCCTACTACAAACGAAAAGTTGTCCACTTCATACCTCTGAGTACGTTTCGCAGTAATTTTTATCGTTTATGGAAATCATTTATTAGGTATCGGTAGTTATTGTGCCGTTTTCAATCAAAAAAAAAAATACTTAAGTCGATCGCTCTAAATCTATTTCTTATCTACTATTCACAAAAATACGTCTACTACTAACCTCTTTTAGCGTCTGTCTGTAATTTTCTGTTATTTATTTTATGTTATTTATGGTCATATAGTTTCTAAACGATTTTTATTTTATTTTACGTTGATGTCGTATTTCTTGCCATCACTTTTTATTTTTTTTTTTTTTTTCGGCTGAACTACTAACGAAGTTAGCTTTACTACTATCCACTACTTATCGAAGTCTATCAAAAAAACCTAAAAAAGAAAAAGAAAAAAAAAGTCGGGTGCCAAGTTCACACAGGTGAGATTCTTATGTTCTAATGAATAGCTTCCGATCCCAGCGTGTTCTCCGCTGTACTTAAACAAAAACAAACTCATTAATGCTCTAGTTAATTATAAATGAGCACCGTTGAAAGTACTCGTCAACTGAAATTTTCAAAGTAGCTGACCAACAAACTAACAAAACCATCACAAAAAGTCGGAGTTAACTCAAATGAAATTAGACTTCTATTTCCTAAAAAAATCAGCCATATTGACAAAAGTCAGACTAAAAACTTATTAATTTAATAATCTAGTTAGCAGTTGGTAAACACCTTTTCTGCATAGGCCGTTGCTGTTTGGGCCTTAATATATGTCGAAAAATTACGCTACTGGTCACACTTGTTACCCAAACTATCCTATGGGAATGTTCTCTCGTGATAAAAAGGATCCTTTGTCATTCTCCAAAGTCCAATCTACCTCCATACCAAAATTAGTTCAGCGGTTTACAAACAGACAAAGTAACTTTAGCATTTATAACACGCATATATATTGATGAGCCCGCTCTTGACCTTGATTTCTTTGTCCATACTTCCCCTTTGTATCCAAGGGTTTGCTCAATATCTGTGGACAAAGAGCAGGATCGCGTGACAAGCCTCGCTTCACCGAATACGACGCCTCGCAAGTGTCTGCCCGGCGCACGCGCCACTTACAAACTATAATTATCGCGGGCAATCTGTTCCAACAGGAAATCCTCGGCCATCTGGTCGATATGTCTATTTGGATATCGATCCACTATGTATTTATAGATGCTTATTGTCTTGGGCTGTTCACTGTTTTGGAATTTTTTTTTTGGCGGTGTAAGGATACTTCCTTTACAGTGTAAGTAGTTGCTCTTGCAGGAAATGTCGTATTGTAAACGTTCGTCCGATTTCTGAGATGCAATGTTTCTATCTTTAAAGTGGATGATAGACGTACGAACTTATAGTACGCGATTTTAAGATCGCGAACTTACTCGGCTCGACGTCGGTGACTCACGTGAAAGCTTGCTCATTACTCTGGTATCGCGATACCGACAATGGAGGAAACTTTTTGTTATTCAGGAATAATATTGTATTATAGCCAGACATGATGAAGAAGCAAATGAATGAATTATGAGAGAAGCAAAGAAAAGAATTCTGTTACTAATTAGTGTAAATAGCTTCCAAAGTCAGTAATTTTTGCAACAATATAGCACTCGATGTGTCACAAAACAAAGTAATGGCTCGCGGCTTGCGAGCGTAATATCCCTTCGTAGATACCCGAACAATAAATTATGAACAGTTTTTCTTGACTAGAGAACATAATGGATCACGACAGAAGTCGATTCAGGACAATTAGGCCAGCTTTATTTCTATTTTAGATATTAATAAAGTCAAGTAATGACCGTTATTAAGAGGGGACTTTAGTCCCGAGGAATTTGAAAAATGGGTATTTGAAGAAACTATTGCCGATGCCGTCGCGCCGCGCCCTATCATGCAAAGGCGACACTGCAGCAGAGGCTGATTTTTACCTATAAAAACCTTGACTAAAAGACGTTTTGTATTCCGCTGTTTTCTTCTTCAAAACTGGACTGATCTATAAAAATTATACATCAAAATTAAGAGGAAGACTATATCTATGCTTCTTTTATTTAGTTAAAAACCTTATCAAATTTTTCTGATAGTCGTCTGAACATGGCAGTAAAAACGGGCTGTTTGATTGTCATAATTCTTTAAGTAATTATGTTTTGGAAAAAAGAAAATGACAGAGGCAGGTATCGATTCGATCTAGATTTTTGGAAAAAAAGTCATTGCTCTAGCTGCATTATCCACGAAGAAAACAACGGAATGCGTTTGTATGGAGAAAGGCCCAAGAGTAACCGACTAGAGTCCCCTCTTAAACATTTATCTGGCGCTTCCTCATCCTATTAGGGTTCCGAACAAAAACCGGAACCCTTATATTATCACTCGGGTGTCTGTCTATCTTCCCGTCTGTCTGTCTATCTATCTGTCTGTCCGTCTGTTACAGCCAGTTTTCGCCGAATCCACTGGACCAATTCTGTTGAAATTTGGTACACATATGGACTTCTGTGACCCAAACATGGACGTTTTACGTAAATCATTAAATTTTTAGTATGGGAGTCACTTTTGGGTGTCAAATTAGAAAATAAAAAAAAAAGTTATTTTAACAATATCGTGTGACATATAATATAAGTATATATGTCACACGATATTGTTCAAATAACATATGAGATAATAGATCTTTACCCATAGATTACAGGAAAACCTATAAGAAGTCCATAGTGTTAACATAACATGTTAAAAAAAATTCTTTCCGAACCCTTTGCACTCGAGTCCGACTCGCTCTTGACCGGTTTTTATAGTGAACCCTTTTCGGTTGAGAAGTCAACATAAAAATTTTGGAATCTGTGTCAGTTTTATGTACTGACACAGCTTCCCATATTTATTTATTTTGTGACAGTGTCTGTGAGAATAGCCTACTGGCCGAAAATACTGTCGCTACGACCCTACCTAACTCGTTTTGATTCTTATAACGTACGTCTCCTTTACCTGATTGGTTGAAGAGCCAAAAACCAGTAGTTTTCAAAAGACGATTCTGTGTTTGGTCCCTTTCAACTAGCCACATATGAAACTAAAAATCTATGCTATAAACACAGACCGTTTCTATGTTATGACAATATTTTGGTTCTTACCGGCTTATCATATGCTATCTAAATCGATTTACCAGAAACGATAATGATAGCAATTTATTCACAGGTGTTTCAGCAAGTGCAAAGTCTAAAGATCAATGATCAATTTTATTTGAAGGTAAAAATGATAAAATTTAATCAGGAGCAAAGTCCATTTAACTTTTCCTGAAAACATTTATAAATAACCTATATTTTATCAGTTTCTTGCTATAATCGGATATTCTTGGTCTAACTCATCAAGCGATAACTTTCTCCAACCTCGACGAGATGGGCCAACCTCGTCGCAGGTTTTAATGACCTGCTGAAGATTGTAAGACTATCTTTGCACTGTATAGAGTCAATCTCTTTTGCATTGTATAATTTCAATCATTTACTATTTCATAACGATTGTAATCATGATTTTGTAAACACTGATTTAAAAGAGTGTCCATGGAGTTTCTTGCACGTTCTTCTTCATAGGATCTACTCTTTGGAACGTGCAACTGCCGCGCTGGAGATAGGGTCGGTCAGCGCGTTTTGCTACAGAGCAACTTGCTGCTCTTGTCGCTAGTGCGGCAGAATTAGCTTCATCTATTTGACTGACAGACCTAGACTATTCAAAAGTGCCTGTAACTGGTCTATTAGAAATAAAGGATTTTGTATTTGTTTTTTTAATTGTTCAGTATCGACCCAATCTCCAATTCTGTGATACGTGCAGCCGATGATCCTGCCCAATTCCATACAGTGTCCTCTATAAAGTAGATACTATACTGTAAGTATGTCTGCTATACTGTTTAATATGTACTTTGTACTATACTGTAAGTATGTAAGTTCCTGATATGGGCTGTTATTCAGTTATTCGAGAATACTCCACATTTATTAATGTTGGGAAATCATCAAATGGGCGGTGCGGAAGGGAGTGTCAGACTGTTACTGACTAAAACCCATCCGTGTTCCTCCTAGTGCCTTTTGCGTTCCAGGGCCGCGGTGTCCGAATTTTGAAACCTCGTTAAAAACCGCCTTTGCTTTGCGTTCCATAATAAGTGTCGGTGGGAAGTTGGAAGAATACTCATGTCCCTGAGCTTCCTTTTGAGTATGAATGGTAGGAAAACTAAATTACAAATGACTAAAAATATAATAAAAGTACCTAACCTGGGGATCGAAATTGAAACACAAGTTCAGCAGTTTTTTTTTCCTACTCCTCCGCTGTTCTCTTCTAATTAATTTCGTTGCAGGATCCAAAACAGTTGAATTGTTTCTCCGGGACTCATCGGGCTTCATTGGCTCGGCGTGTTTCTGGTGGTAGCCACACACACACACAGTGGTTGGGAATGTGTGGCGGGCTTGTTCCAAAAAAAAACTCGCAAAATATGTCCTTAAAAAAATTCAAAAGACAGATTTAAGACTTGTCTTCTAGTTTCGAAGCAATTGCCATCTGCATCGTACACGTTGCATGGCTGCTATTAGCTTATTTTCTCTCCCGCAACGTCTTGAGCTCATTCAACATACAATACTCAGCTGTTTCGAAACTAAGAACTGATTCGAACCAGTTTTCAATATCAGAATCAGGTGATTCAATAAATCAAATTGATAAAAGCGATAGCCCTGGATTAGTATTAATTAGTAATACATATATTGCACAATGGAATTGGCAAAACAGGTGTCATATCTATAATCAACTATACACGTAACGTACTTGAAAAAAATACAGATTCGAAAACTAAGTAGTAATGCTCACTTTTATGAATCTTATAAAAAAAAATAAGCGTTCTCTCTAACGAGTATTGATTCCATTTACCACACTACTTCAACAGTACCCGCGCGGCCCCCCTCCACACGAAATAATAAGTTCTGAACACAAAAGATGTCGCCACGTGGTCGTCACGTGACAGCCACGCGTCAGTCTCGACTCGACCGTCGGCAGGGCAGCAACTATTATGCCCTGCACGCGCATACGCACTTTAAAAACGGAAGGGTGCTCATTTATTTCGCTCGGATGGTTTGTTTTCTATGTATTAAGGGCTTTAGAAACTTAATATTGCATTGAAATATTTCTCATATCATTAAAATTAATTCTGTTTTTTAACAAGAGCAATGTATGAATATAAAATTGCATAATTAATCAAGGATATCTTTGGTCTGATTGTAGTTATGAGATAGTCAAAAATATTTACTTGAGTTTAATGAGTCTCATAGGTGTAAATAAATGGAAATTATTAATACAATGACTTGGCAAGTTAGTAAATCAAAGTAAGGATAATATTTTGCAAATAGATAAGGATTTATCAGATTCTAGGGCCTTTTTGAAACCCTTTTTTGGCAACCTCAAGTCTCCTAGGACAAGAGCGATAGAAGAAGCCAACCAAAAGGAATAGGTCACCAAAACCACCCGCTCTTAAAAGACATACTCTAAACTCCTACAAACGGAGATCAGCCAATCAAAGAGAAGAAATTTCTCGGTAAATACGATCCTACATTTTAATGATTGTTCGACACCAGCCAAAGCAACAATAGTATAAGGCTGACTGTCCACTGAAGCGGAGAGGAGAGAACCGGAAAAATATTAACCAATGGAATTGCATAAAATCTCTGTAACTGACGTGGAACGGAGATTTCATGCAATACCATTGGTCTCCCGCTCCAGTGGACAGTAAGGCTAAGAGCAAATAAAGAAATAGGTCACTAAAGACCTCTTGCTCTAAAACTCAACCAACTCAACTCAACTCTCAGTATGCGTCAATTGGCTGATCTTCATGGTTGAGTTGAGAATTTGCCTAAGCACGAGAGGAAATCTCCCGGATGGATACGAGTCTGTATTTTGATGACCGATCGACACAAGCCAAGACAAATAGCAGCAATAATAGAGAACACATAAAGAAATAGATCACTAACGACTTCCCGCTCTAAAAAGGCAAACTGTTTAAACTCAACCAAATGAAGATCAACAATTTAACGCATTCGTACGAGAGGAAATCTTTCAGATGGATACAAGTCTTTGTTTTGATGACCGATCGACACCAGCCAAGACAAATAGCAGCGATAGAACAAGACAACAAAAAGAAATAGGTCACCAAAGACCTGCTCTTAAAACACAGACTGTCTTTACTCAACCAAATAAAGATCAGCCAGTTGACGCAGAAGTACGAGAGGAAATCTCTATGATGGATACGAGTCTGTGTTTTGATGACCGATCGACACCAGCCAAGACAAACAGCAGCGATAGAACAAGACAACAAAAAGAAATAGGTCACCAAAGACCACCCGCTCTTAAAACACAGACTGTCTTAACTCAACCAAATGAAGATCAGCCAGTTGACGTATGCCTAAGTACGAGAGGAAATCTCTCGGATGTATA
The DNA here is from genome assembly GCA_947578705.1 of Lacanobia wlatinum. Classification (NCBI taxonomy): domain Eukaryota; kingdom Metazoa; phylum Arthropoda; class Insecta; order Lepidoptera; family Noctuidae; genus Lacanobia; species Lacanobia wlatinum. Next base: position 5,773,251 of record OX388044.1, on the reverse strand, counting down.
CGAGTCTGTGTTTTGATGACCGATCGACACCAGCCAAGACAAATAGCAGCGATAGAACAAGACAACAAAAAGAAATAGGTCACCAAAGACCACCCGCTCTTAAAACACAGACTGTCTTTACTCAACCAAATGAAGATCAGCCAGTTGACGCAGAAGTACGAGAGGAAATCTCTCGGATGGATACGAGTCTGTATTTTGATGACCGATCGACACCAGCCAAGACAAACAGCAGCGATAGAACAAGACAACTAGAAATAGGTCACCAAAGACCACCCGCTGTTAAAACACAGACTGTCTTAACTCAACCAAATAAAGATCAGCCAGTTGACGTATGCCTAAGTACGAGAGGAAATCTCTCGGACGTATACGAGTCTGTATTTTGATGACCGTTCGACACCAGCCAAGATAAATAGCAGGTGACGCACGAATCGCATCATGACCAGATGTGTTTCAAACTGCACTGTGGATACGGCTTGATACATTCACTGTATGCTGATTTGAATTTATGATTTGGCAATGATGGCTTATCTTTAATTATAAGATTTTTGAGCTGTTCGATACAGTTTTTAACGACGTCTTATCAAAGTTTGTCACGGGCTATCTTCATAGCTATCTGAATGTCAAATTGTCTTTTTGCTTCTTTATTATGTATACTGATAGGCTCGAGTTCGACCTTTTTTTATTAGAAATGGGTTTGCTCTTGACTCTAGTCTAGGTCAGAAACGCATAGAGAAAGTCTACGATGGAGCAAACTGGCTCAGAAGGAGCCTGTTCAGTCTAACTTTGAAGAGATTAGGGCTGTAAGCGTACGGCAACACAGACGCAGAAGGAAATTGATGATGAGGTCGATGAAGAAGCACGTTTGCCTAGAGGTAACCTATTCACTCTTGACTTGACTCCCAGTGATTGTATTTTGCTAAGTGTCTTCTCCTCACCGCTCTCGGGTTTCTGTAGATATATGTTCGAACTACTGTATATTTTATTGAAACCTTTCTTTTGTATCTATATACATTATTATAATATCTATTCTTGCTTTTCTCCACCATGATCTGTTACTTTCTCTGGTTGCATATGAAGCAGTAAAACAGTCTTCTTATAATCCCTTTTGGTAAATAGATTGATTACTTACCATCAATCTTTTCTAATTAATCATCCGTTTTTTTTCAAACAGATTTTATTCGCATCCTTTTATTCAGTAAGCATTTCCTTTTATTGATAATAATCAGTTAGCCTCCCTAGTGCTGTAGTTATTAATTCTCCGTAGATCAGGAGATGGATTTGTTGTTTTGTGATGATTGATCTTCAAACAGCGGAAGACAACAAAAGACACTACCTTTGCATTCCGATTCTAATGATAATGAATGCGTCTATTCTATCGATGATATCAATTCTTCTGCTACCTGTTTACCTTACCACGCATTCTAACAACCATTAACAATAAAACACATGGCATCTAAGTTATCAACACATGCCAAAGTCATCACAATCGTATGGCTGCACAATACAGGTGCGTACGGACGACAGTGTTTACAATCGGCACGGACAATCGTCCACATATGGCGCTGAATGCGATGATATCACACGCGGCTAACAAACGTGTTTGTTTCTTGTTTAGAACGCGGGCCAACGGACTGCTGGGTTCGAGTATGGTCGTGAGCGGAGCGGGTAAAGCTGAATTCTTCTTTAAAAATGTAGGCGTTGACATAATTATACCTAGTAAACCTCATTAGATGCAGCTCTACATTCGCCCTTATGGACCTCCTCTTTTTCGGTAGTTAGGATTGTGTGCGAGCTGAAATTTTTTTAAACTATTTTTTAACAGTTAATGTCCCATTGTTCTGATATTGGACAAATAGTTCTTCCTGTTTCGTTGGTCATATTACTAGTACCTGCTGTTTTGAAACTGATCTAAATATAAATGGGCCAATAAACCATGTACAAACGCATATAAAAGGGGATAAAAAAAAAACAATTATTAGGAACTAGCTTCTGCCAGCGGCTTCGCCCGCATGATCCCTAGGGAACATACTCCCGGGATAAAAAGTAGCCTATGTCCTTTCTCAGGCTCTAGACTATCTGTGTACCTACCAAATTTCATTTAAATCGGTTCCGTTGTTTTGGCGTGAAAGCGCGACAGACAGACAGACAGACCGACTGACAGACAGAGTTACTTTCGCATTTATAATATTAGTAAGGATCATGTTAATAAAAATGTTGCTGTTTCTTAGTACGTAGTTACTGCCCTCTAATATTGCAATACCAATGGTACCAACCATTCCAGGCCAGGTTTACACCCTCTAATCTATCTATTAAAATGAAATCAATCCCAAACCCGGTATCTCCAAGGATGGAAGGATAGAATCATTTTCTTAAAATACTCATTCACAAAAAACCAATCCGCTGCATTTAACATGCCCGCAGCCTTCGGTGGGAATGTGCGAAAATGAATTCAAAATCTTTGGATGTTGCTAGAAATAATATATTGATTAAGTACACTTCACACGAGATTGTTTGCATTTTCCCAACACGACGTCTGTTTGTGATCGGCAAAACAATCATTCGTCATGAGATTATATTTGTTTTATGATAAGTTATTGAGCTTATGTATTGTTATCTTACTCATCCAATTTCTATTAAATTCACAGGTATAGTTTGGATGTGTGATATGGACTTAACCAGTTATTATAGAACGTATTTATCATTAAGCCGTGTCCACATAAGTCAGCGGCTATAAATACTCATGTGGCCGCATCATCTGTTGTACAAATCTTCAATGGTGGTAACGAATAGAGCGTTTACTTTTCAAACAAAGTAATTGTTTCTCAGACAGCCTGCATCATCTCACTACTCGGCAAAGACCTGCGGGTCTAAAAAGACTACTTTAGCAGAATCAAAAAGCACATCACACTGCTAGAAACTGTCAAATTTTCCCAATCAATGTTGAACCTAATGTGTTACCGATAAAGATGAAAATGAAATTTGACAGATTGTTGTGTGATTAATATTATGATTCCAATATGATTCTACTAAAGTAGCCTTTTTAAACACACTATCCCCATAATTTCAGGGCAGAATTGTCAGATTGTCGCTTGTCACTCGTCCCCAGTCAGTTTTATTAAATAGGCCAGCTTTACGACCCAGAGCTAATATGAACCATTTAATGGTTTGTTTTATGCATATCGTCCCGCCATTTTCTACTGGGTTTACCTACAGATTTAACTTAACTAAGAACTTCGTCGGCAATCTCCGCTCCATTTCTAAAATTATACCTTGTTTGTCAAAAGTAAAATGGAGTCGCATTTTTTAATAAGTCAGTTATTTTCGCAAATTGTTAAAACGAATAAGAAAGATAATCCCAATGAAATTAGTTAATCGAAAAGACATATGTTTCAACCTATTGGATGCAAAAATATATATTTCCGGCCCTAATTGCTTGCTCAATAAAAAGTTTCCACTCTCCAAACATGTTACTGGTCTTCTGCTCTTTGTTCCTATAATGTCTAGACTGGAGTCGCGTGCTATCGCTACATAACTCACAATAAAAAAGAAGAAATTGATACGGTCACCGCAGATATTCGTAGACAACTGGCCAAAACATATAAAATGTAATTAAGGGGAGGAAATTCCGTAACGAAAAGTCAAGGTGTTGTAATATCGTGGCTTTAGGATCATCAGCTGCGAACGAAACGCATCAGGTGCTCAAATTCGTGAGTAAAGGTGTTCGGAAGGAGCAAAATATATTTTTTAATGTAACAAAGGAATTCAACAGTGATCGCTTTCGATCTAATTGCCGGAAACAGACGGCGATATTTAATTATACCATTAAATAGGTCAGACCATTATCTTTGCATTAACCAAACGCAGGTCTAAGCCGCGAATGCACCTTCCCGCGTAAATGTCAAATGTCAATACAGTGTTACAACCGTTTTAAAAAGAAATTAAATGGCACCACAAGGTAATTATTAACTTGCATTACGTCCTAAGGTATAGCCTAATTTTCGAATTTATACCCTAATATTTGAGGTGTTCGGAAATTGCCAAAATATTTTCGATAGGACAATTGCGCGACTGTTGCCAACGTCAAGTGCGTGAACGCACTCTCGCCCAGCTGTCTCGCAATAAAGCCACGTGCGCGACAAAAAAATAAAAAGAATGAGGGGGGACAAGATGGCGTTGGGTCTCGTGCACTTGACATTTCCAATTAATTTGCGCGGGACATCTGTGTCGTTAGCAGCTGAACGCTATAGGCTATTTGGATATAATGCGGATTACGTAGTACGCATAACGACGACTGCCCGCCGTGACACAGAGGGGGTTGCTCTTATTTTAGGGTTGCGAAATTTTTGGGAAGGATTGTCCCTTTTGTAACTGTATTTGCGTCATCAATTACACAACAGCTTATTTTTAAACAGTCGTGTAACAAAATTGTTGTTGAATCAAGTTGATGAAAGAAAGGCTTGCGTCTTAAGAAAACTTTTCTAATTGACGTCATAGATTGCCTCAACAGAGTGGTAATATTTTCTTGGTTATAAATAATGCTACAAAATCTTATACTGTAACTTATTTGGGGCGTAGCTTTATACGTCATCGTATCGTAATGTTTTCAAAATGGGAAGTTTTTAAATGGCTTCTATTGTTCCAGAAGGTGGTTGCGAATCCTCGAGGACAGTTATATCAACCCTTGCGTGGAATGGAACAGTGTCATCGGATGCCACGTGACGAGTATGAAGTTTTTGCACAATACAATTTGTGTCGGAGCAATTACTTACATTCAGAAGCGCAGTTTAAAGGTGCTCCGTGTGATAATTGGGTGAGCAATGTTAGCATGGACATTATTTTGAATACTGATCTATTCTTAGATCTGTAAGCATTAAGGAGAGGCTGGTGATCAACATTCATATTAAAAATTTAAATGAATCATGTTGATTAGGATAGAAAGGTTTGCTCATAAAGAAACTTTTCTTATTGACGACATAGATTGCCTCAGAAGGGTATTATATTTTTTTCTTGGAAGTAATGTTACAAAATCTTGTATTGTAACTTATTTGGGGCGTAGCTTTATACGTCATTGTATCGTAATGATTTCAAAATGGGAATTTTTTAAATGGCTTCTATTGTTGCAGAAGGTTGTTGCGAAAACTCGGGGACAGTTAGGTATATCAACCCTAGCGTGGAATGGAACAGTGTCATCGGATGCCACGTGACGGGTATGAGGTTTTTGCACCATATTAATTTGTATCGAAGCAGTTACTTACATTCAGAGGCGCGGTTTAAAGGTGCTCCGTGTGATAATTGGGTGAGCAATGTGAGCATGGACGTTATTTTTAAATACTTACTATTATATTCTTAGATCAGTAAATATTTAGAAGAGGCTGGTGATCAACATTTATATTAAAAATTTAAATGAATCAAGTTGTTGAAAGAAAGGTTTGCGTTACAAATTAACTTTTCTTATTGACGTCATACATTGCCTCAGAAGGGTAATGTTTTTGTGCTTGGAAACAAGGTTACAAAATCTTGTACTGTAACTTATTTGGGGCGTAGCTTTATACGTCATCGTATCGTAATGTTTTCAAAATGGGAAGTTTTTAAATGGCTTCTATGGTTCCAGAAGGTTGTTGCGAATCCTCGAGGACAGTTATATCAACCCTAGCGTGGAATGGAACAGTGTCATCGGATGCCACGTGCCGGGTATGAGGTTTTTGCACAATACAATTTGTGTCGGAGCAATTACTTACATTCAGAAGCGCAGTTTAAAGGTGCTCCGTGTGATAATTGGGTGAGCAATGTGAGCATGGACGTTATTTTAAATACTTATCTATCTTAGATCAGTAAGCATTTAGAAGAGGCTGGTGATCAACATTTATATTAAAAATTTAAATAAATCGAGTTTATGAAAGAAAGGTTTGCGTCACAAATAAACTTTTCTTATTGACGTCATAGATTGCCTCAGAAGGGTATTATTCTTTTTTGCTTGGAAGTAATGTTACAAAATCTTGTATCTATTGTAACTTATTTGGGGCGTAGCTTTATACGTCATTGTATCGTAATGTTTTCAAAATGGGAATTTTTTAAATGGCTTCTATTGTTGCAGAAGGTTGTTGCGAAAACTCGGGGACAGTTAGGTATATCAACCCTCGCGTGGAATGGAACAGTGTCATCGAATGCCACGTGACGAGTATGAGGTTTTTGCACAACACAATTTGTGTCGGAGCAATTACTTACATTCAGAGGCGTAGTTTAAAGGTGCTCCGTGTGATAATTGGGTGAGCAATGTCAACAAGAAGTTATTTTTAAATACTGATCTAGGAAAGATAAGGCTGGTAATATACAAAACTTATACGATCCTTAGAAGTATCCAGCAGCATCTGGTAAAGCTTTCAAACGGCTGTAGCTTCTGCGAATGACTTGTCTCAAGCTGTCTCTGAACGTAAACGGATTGAGTGTGTGTCTTTCAATTTTCACGTTATTTGTATGTGTGTATGCAGCAGAAGATTGAAGTAGTAATAGATTTAGTTCTATCTATGGACCAAATCAGGTGACCGTTGTATCCTGGTGACCGTATTGTCTGTCGTTTGAATGTAAAGAAATTCCGCCATAGAAAAAAACTGCGAGTCGGACGCGAGTCCGAACGAATTTTAATTAATTAACATGTTATTTTAACACTATAGACTTCTTATAGGTTTTCCTGTAATCTATAGGTAAAGATCAATTAACTCCTTTTTTTTTGGCTCTGTAGTTTCGGAGATAAGGGGGGGGGGGTCATTTTCGTCTAATTTCTTGAATAACTTTAAAACTATGTATTATAAAATTATGAAAAAAATATAACTAAAACCCTCACAGTGAACCCTTTCCTTTTATATTTCATCAAAATCGGTTTAGTAGTTTGGCTTTTAAATCAAAATGGCTAGAATTCGTTTACTGAGATAACGTATTTGGTTTGTCATCCAGGTAAACGAATTGCGTATTTTGCTTTCCTGCGATTTTCCAGTGGTGTTTTAGGTGTCGGGGTACCACTAAAAAGACAAAAAACAGACTAAAAATAAAAAAAAAACTACAAAGTATAAAATCACTTTAATTTCGGAAGTCGGTGTTAAAATACGAAGAAACAACCAAAAACCGACTTCCGAAATTAAATTTATTTTATACATTGTAGTGTTTTTTTATTTGTTGTCATCTGAAGTTCACAACTCATCTCAGCGTACCTACTAAAACATTTTTAATTAACGACTTCTATTTTGATACATGTACCTATATCAAAGTCCCGCTTGCCGTTTGCAGTGGTTATCAATTATGAATTGAACCACCCTCGTGTCCCTGAGCGTCATGTGAGAAGACTAAGGGCTTTACAAAGAGGGTGGGCAGTCCACTTGTGGTCCGAAACATATTGTGACCGCAGACACGCATGCTGAATTATGTTTATTGTGATATGCACCAGATGTTTTTTTATTAAACGCTTGCTTTTGCCCGCGTCTGCGCTCGTTTTTATACAACTTGTAACAGAATAAACGCAATACCTCTTAAGGGGTCATTGAACTCATCATTATGAACAACTTTCACTATGGGACCAACACTGACATCGCAAAAAAAAATCGACTTCTCCATACATTTCTGTGTACATAACTCGACAAAATGTACTGAACAGCTGATTTTTGATTTCGCGATTCCGGGATTGGTCCCATAGTAAAAGTTGTTCCTAATTATGAGTACAATGACCCCTTAAGATGTACTGCTTTTATTCTGTTACACGTTGTATAGGTTTTCGCATTAAGTAGCCTATAAACGTCCCCACGGTCCCATCTATGTCTGTAACAACGTTCATCAAAATCGGTTCAGCGATTTAGGCGTGCAAGCGTAACAAACAAACAAATTCACTATCGCATCTATACCTTTATTTGTGAGGATTTTAGGGGACACGCAATAAGTCATTTATTTATAGTTCATGAAAGCGTTACGTCAAAATAAATATTTTCGCAATAACTTTCTCAACTACGCCGTTAAGGCTTCAGCACGTTAAAGAAATGGCTTGAAAAAAAGTGGCTTGGTTTCATGATTTAAGAAGTTGGTTTGCGTAAATAATAATGAGGTTTAAGTTGCGTTCAGTATCCTACTTCCTACTAATCTATATATACTAATATATAATCTATCTATACTTAATATATAAAGCTGAAGAGTTTGTTTGTTTGTTTGTTTGCTTGAACGCGCTAATCTCAGGAACTACTGGTCCGATTTGAAAAAATCTTTCAGTGTTAGATAGCCCATTTATCGAGGAAGGTTATAGGCTATATATCATCACGCTAAGACCAATATGAGCGGAGCAGACGAAGTTGCACGGGTCAACTAGTTCTACTATAATCTTAATGCCAAAGTTTGTGAGATTGGATGGATGTATGTTTGTTACAATTTGACGTCAGAACTCTTGAAAGGATCTTCATGAAATTTGGCACAGAGGTAGATTATAGTCTGGAATAACACATAAGATAATATTTATCCCGGTTGTATGATCCCTATAGGGATCACGCAGGTGAAACCGCTGGCAGAGACTAGTATTTTAAAAATATCGCAGTGTTTAGTTTGTTTGTTCTGTGGGAGTCTCAAAGAAACATTTTTCTTTCTTTCTTTCTTTCCAGCTTTTTCCAACAGTTTGGGGCCGGCTTCAGTCTTATCAGATGCAGCTGAGGACCAGTATTTTACATGGATCACGACCTCCAAAACCTAGGGAATATGCATGCGATTTTTTATTTGCAAAATGAAATACTTATTAACTCTAATAAACAGTTATGAAAATATTTTTAAATACCTTCATCAGCGATGAAGTTATAAAGCTTCAAAGTTTACAATTAGAAAGAGAAGTCCGATATGAATTGTGACGTCAAAGTTCTTGGCGCCTATACAGCTGCCATAGAAAACAGCGTTTTCGCGAGAGGAACAGATACATTTGCTTAAAATAATTATATCTCGTTTGTTTTTCGAGCAATTTTGATTCTATTTTCACTGTTAGTATTATATTTGTGTATATTTTTAGATAAACTGTATAGATAATTTTTTTTTTCGTGCGTATTCCCTAAACGACACCCCTTAGACTGGCTATCTTACTTTATGGTTTCTGACTCCTTTTCTTCTGTCAAAGCCTACAGCATACTAGGCTGCTAAAAAGTAATGATAATCGGTAATTTTAATTTTTGCTCGACGCCTATGTGTCCTAGCGTGACTTTTAAATAGCCTGGAGCCATCCTCAAGAAATGTGCTATCAAATGCAAAAAGATTTTTTCAAGTCCGACTGGTAGTTTCAGAGATTACCACGTTCAAACATTCAAAAAAACTCTTCAGCTTTATTATCCTAATACATAAAATTCTTCCGTTAATGACTGACTGAGTGACTGACAGACAACGCACAGCCAAAACTACTGGTCGTAGAAAGCTGAAATTTGGCATGTAGGTTTCTTGGGGAGTGTAGGGGAGCACTAAAAGCAATTCCCCGAAATTCCCACGGGAACGGGAAAAACCCGTACGAAGTCGCGGACAACGCAGCTAGTTAGTATAGAAAATAAGAACCGATAGCATTACTTTTGGATCCGCCTGTTGTAATGTAAATATGCGAGGATGGGTCATCAGAAAAGTTTATTGACATCTCATGACTTCTCAAGTTGCGTAGAAATAAAGACATCTATTAGCTAAATTAGGAGACGAATTACCAACAATCCAAGACAGTATTTGTTTTCCATCCAAGTATGGCCATCACAAATACGCAAAACTGTTAATTATAGCGATTATGTCCAAAAATATAGGATTCCCGGTATTCTCGGAACTTGTCGCACTTACGTAAGCTCTGCGCAGTATTGGTGTTGCCAATTAACAAAATTATGATGTTGGTACTCCTGCAATGAGGTGAGGTTTGATTGACCCTCTTTGGAACAGTTATCTCTAAGTTCGTGTTGGCTTTACACGGTTTCTTTTGTCTATCTTGGAACTATGAGTCAAACAGGTGTTGTTTTTGATCATTTGCTTAGGTACTGTGATACTACCTCCTTGGATGCATCAACTTATTTATAAAAGCTTTAGAAGAAATAACTAAAAAAGTAATATGAATTAGAATAGGTTCGAATAATGACGTATGCTTATGAATTTGTCTTTTTTAAGAGAACTGTAAAAGCCTTCTTTGGAGCATGAGCTCAATATAAATATCTAAAGCAGTATTTTCTTTATTCACGATCCCTGACGCTGCAGTGGTTAGCATGCAGTGTTACAGTACACATTGAATAATTGATTCCCTTGATTAAGCTTTGGATACACTTTCTATTCATTTTCTGTTCTGATTAATCATGAGCCCTATAACAACTATAGGACTGCCCACATTTGCGAGTCATCATCATCATCATATCAGCCAACATCCACTCCTGGACATAGGCCTCCACCAAGTATCGCCACAACAACCGGTCCTGTGACCCTCACCATGGTCATCGGTCCACCTTGTGGGAGGACATCCAACGCTGCGTCTTTTGGTACGCGGTCACCACTCCAGAACTTTTCGGCTCCAGCGACCATTTGGTCTACGAGCAATGTGCCCTGCCCACTGTAACTTCAGTGTGGCGATCCTGCGGACTATGTCGGTAAATTTGGTTCTCTTGCAGATATCATCATTCTTGATTCGATCAAGCAAGGAAACTCCAAGCATTGCCCTCTCCATTGCCCTTTGCTTGAGTTTAAGCCTTCTGATGAGGCCCATTGTGAGCGACCACGTTTTAGTTCTATAAGTCATCACTGGCAACACGCACTGGGCATTTTCGTCTTCGTTCATTGGCGAATATATATCTACACATATATTTTGTTGTATTTTGATCGGGAATCAATATGCATGAATTGTTGTGTACCATGAGGATAAAAGTAGGTATCCTATATCCTAACCCAGGTTACGATTTGCCCGTGTTCGAAGTTTCAACAAAATCCGTTTCGCTACTGAGACTTATCAAATCTATACGTTCTAACACATAACGTTTAACATCTATATACAGCTATTTAACACATGCGAAAGGTCATTAATTCATTCACTCACTGATTAAAACATGAAATCTCAAAAACTACTAGACCTTTGGAGATGGAATTGGGCATGTACCTCTAGATAGCTTATGAGTAGGTGACGTCAGCTAAGATAAGATTTTAGGAAACTCCCCCGTAAAGGGGTAACTGTACAGGGTGGAAATTATTTGTACCAAATCTGCGCAGACGAAGTCGCTGGCGAACAGCTAGTTGAAAACATTAGTAGAATCAATATGTGTATAAGTAGCGCTGGATGTTTGTTCATAAAACAGCTGTACAGATTAGGACAGTGATATATCAATACAGTCATTATTGCCTTGCCACTGGCTATTTGACTTTTGTTTTCAATCAATCAATGTTTAATACTTCGTCGTTAAGTGACAGTGGTCATTTACTTTTAAGATATTTCTTTTTAATTGTTTTGTTTAACGTTTTGCCGACACGGGTTGCGAAAAGATTTGCAATGGTAGTGAACTAGTGAAGTAGGTAATGAATAAATGATAAATACAACCTGGAAGTCTTTAAGACAAGAGTGAATAGGTTGCTTCTAGGTAAACGTGCTCAATCTCGACCGCATCATCGCTTACCATCAGGTGAGATAGTGGTCAAACGTATGCCTATCTAAATACAGTAAAAAAAAATAGTATTGTTAACCGACTTCCAAAAAAGGAGGAGGTTCTCAATTCGGCGGGTATTTTTATGTATGTACACCGATAACTCCGAGGTTTCTTATCCGATTTCTATGATTCCTTTTTAGTTCGATGCGGTATACTTGCCATTTGGTCCCGTAAAAAATTGATTCAGTTTGGTTCAGGCGTATTTATTTTATGAGCATTTTTGCTTATTTCAATTTCTGCGTAGACTAAGACGTCGTCCAAGTATCACCACTTATAAGTGAATGAAAAATAAAAAACCTTATACAAACAAAAAAATATAACAGACTTCCAAACAAAACACTACAAAGTATAAAATAACCTTAATTTCGGAAGTCAGTGTTAAAAAACAAAGAAACAAAACCAAAAACATCGACTTCCGAAATTAAGGTTATTTTATACTTTGTAGTGTTTTGCTTGGAAGTCGGTTATATTTTTTTTTTCAGATACTTTTTGTGCTAGGCTTCTTTGCATGGCGACCTCTCAATACAGTTTTTGACAAAGGTTGAGTATATTTTTTATTTTCACTCTCGGCCAAGCGACGTTCGCATTCAAAAATGTATGGAAATTGAGGCGTTTTTCACAGATTGCGACTGACATGCGAATGCGAACGTTGAAAAATTAATAGAATTGGCACTCTAGTAAGTTTTCACTTGGTTATTTTACTAAAACTCCGAGAAGCGATTATTATAAAAATGCCCTTAATGATAACTAAGTTTCTACCAATTCATATAATCGCTCTTTTTAGAGCGATGAGGATTTTGTTAAATATCGTAGAATCTAAAATATTCAACAACGCCATCCACAAGACACATGTCCCAGGATATCCTTATTCCCATAATGGTATGCCCAAAAACTTAACAACTTAAAATGACCGCCGAGGATAACTTTTCGGCACTTGTACTAAATGAACGCACCCATTGTTTCAAGTAGGGATGTTTCGGAGGTGCTCTCATCGGAACCGAAGTCGGAGTTTTAGAATTTGGTTTTTCGGAGTCGGAACCGAAATCAGGGTGGGAGGCGGGGACGGAGTTGGTGGCAGAAGAGTGATGTACAAAGGGCGGTGAAGGAGTAATCGACGACAGCCGGTATATTCCATGTAAACTTATGAAAGTGAACTGTTATTCTATCTTGTTTGTATTGATTGACAGCTCACTTCACCTAAGCTTACACGGTGAGATATTTACAGAATTTCACTGCCGAAAGCACCTGTGGATAAGGGATTCCCACGCGACACGCATACATCTGTTCCTACACGCTATGCTTCGACCTCTGCTTAAAATCCACGATTTAAAAGTGTCGGAACCGAAGATGTAATATGAATCGGAAGTTCTGACTTATCGGAATCGGAGTCGGAGTCGAAGCTCCGTTACATTCCTAGTGTCAAGTTTGCCCGTCTGTTTAGCGCACCGACCGACTTTTATAGCGGAAGCTGCGCAGCTAATTAATCATTTCCCGTCTTGATCTCCTGTGTTTGTGTACGACATTGTTTTGAGATGGACGTCAGTTCGAACATGATGTGCGATGGATGATGGACGGCCCTCGTTCGACGTTCCTTTGTTTTATGCGGCTTCTGAAACTGTAGACTGATTTTGAGATTTTCTATCGTTTTTTGGGATGTGTGAATCAGGCGTATCCTAAACCCGTTGGGTTTTTTTACTTAATTTGGGTTTGCTTTTGACTCTAGTCTAGGTCAGAGGTGACAGAGACAAAGTCGACGATGGAGTAAGCTTACCCAGAAGAAGCCTGTTCACTCTAATTTTGAAGAGATTAGGGTTGAATGCCTTCGGAAACACAGACCTATGCAGGTAGAAAGCTCCATTCCTTAACCTTATTGGTTTAACCAATAATAGTTTAAGACCCACTTAATTAAGTGGGTTTTTTTTCTTTTACTATTATATATTGATAGGCACGCGTTTGACCACTATCTCACCTGTTCGTAAGCGATGATGTGGTCGAAGATGGAGCACGCTTGCCTAGAAGTAAACTATTCAGTCTTGACTTAAAGACTCCCAGGTTGTAGCTATCAGAAAACACAGACTCCGGAAGGGAATTCCACTGCTTAGCTGTACGCACTATGAATGTGTTCCCAAAACGTTTTGTGCGTGTGGGTGGGATGTCCACCATGTACCGGTGGCGCATCGCCGTTCGTCTAGTGGTCCGATGATGGAACGGGCTTGGCGGAATTAAATTATGCAATTCCGTCGCACATTCCCCAAAATGCAACCGGTAGAAAACCGACAGGCCAGCAACTCGTCGTCGATGCTCAAGACTTTGGAGCTTCGTCGCGACGAGCCTATCATTGCCGATGATACTCTTGGCTCGTGCCTTAAACAAGTGGGCCCATTATAAAGACCAGTCAACCAGTAAGGTTCTGGGTTTGATTCATAGGTCGGCCAAAAATTGTTTTCGAGTAGTTTCATAAGAAGTTAGTCAGCAGCTCCCCAGAGTTTGGATGGTGGTGGTATGGCTACCCCGTACCTCGGAAAGCCGTTGCGTTGGTCTTGCGCCACATCTCTCTCCGGTCGTGTTGGATTGCCTTATCGTGGGGTTAAGAGAGTGACGGAAGAGAGTGAGAGTGAACCTGTGTTTGCGCAAACAGTTATACCTACACTATAATATTTCCCGCATCTCCCTTGAGATCGGCCGTCACGGGGACTATTTTGTTTAAAGTCCTCATAACATTATGATTCCGTTGTGAAAAAGGGACAGCGCTAGTCGTCCTGTATTGCTCTGTGTCTCTTACATGACGGAATTCAGATAACACTGGCAAGTCATAATGGGGGCTGGAAATGACACCTGCTATTAGCATTACGCTGAGCTGACGCACTTTTGATCCAATATTGCTTTCTCTGCAGTGTTTTTAGTTAATGTGCTTTTTTCAATTCATTCGTTTTTAGGGTTCCACACCCAAAGGCTAACCAACGGAACCCTATTACTAAGCCTCCGCTGTCGACAGACTGACGGGCGGGCGCCCGTCAGTCTGTCTATCAGTGGGCTGTATCTCAAGAACCGTAATAGGTAGAAAGTTAAAATTTTCACAGATTGTGTGTTTATATTGCCGCTATAACAACAAATAATAAAAATTGAGGTTTATGGTACGGAACCCTTCGTGTGCGAGTCCAAATCACACTTAGCCGTTTTTTTTATTAGTTAATGCGCTTTTTTCTTCCTTAACTTTATTTTTAGATGGGTTCAAACCCAGTTATCGGGTTTCCATCCTGTTAGTTGGCCTCTATTCGATCAGATGTTCATATTTATTACTCTTTGTACCATTTTACGACGTAGGTACGGCATTTCATAAAACCTTCAAGTCTTTGTTTTTCAAAATGATTGAACCGATTTTAATGAAAACTCATACGCATAAGCAGGATACGTAGGTCTAAATAGTCGGAATATCTTATTTAAAAAAGATAATTGGAAATATCTGTTAGTATGGAAAATTTAAAATCGGTCGAATTAAATAAAAAACGGCCAAGGGCGAGTCTTACACGAAGGGTTCTGTACCATAAACTGGAAAAAAAACACGTTTCTTATATGGGAGCCTCCTTAAATTTAATTTTTATTATGTGTTGTTTACAGAGGCAAGTCTGTGAAAATTTCAAATGTATAACTATTACGGTTCTTAAGTCGAGGAGGGACGGACGGACAGACGGACAGTGGAGGCTAGTAATAGGGTTCTGTTGGTTACCCTGGGGTACGGAACCCTACTATTTTTCGATAATTTTCTCAATTAACTTTATAGACTTATGTGTCTTGCTTGTGCGTAGAGTTTCATTAAAACTGTTTCATTAATTTCGAAAAACAAAGACTTGAAGGTTTGTATGAAATGCCGTATGTTGTAAACGCTCCTAAATGGAACATGAAACCCGGAATATTTACATTGTATCGGCGCACCCAAATAAGTCAAACTAGTCGGCAATTGATTGAGTAATCAAAACAACAATTTTGTTATTTTATTTGATCACTCCAAGTACTTCCTGTATTTTAAACGCAAATACATATGTACAGTCAACAAAGCTACTGGGTATGCAGGCAGCTAACTTCCAACTACTTTTAAGCAATAAATTCATTTATTTCACGTAAAGACCCATAGATATTCAATTAATAGAGTAGCATAAAATTATCAATTTGTCATTTATCACATTCAAATTAATTTAAAAAGTCAAAAGTAAATGTCAAATTAAAATAAAGAAAAACTATTAAATGTCAACAACACTACAATGTTGTGAGTGTGCTGAGTAGACAATTATTGTACAACACACTCGTAAATATGTCAAAAGCTTAAAAAATTATAATGCACACATCATCATCATCTGCCAAGCAATGAATATTGGCAGTGCTGTGGGAAAATATAAATTTTTGCCTGTATACCTAATAGCTATGTTGACTGTACATATAGGTAGTGGTACTATAAATTACCAAGTTCATGTAAACGAAAAATACCTAAACAAAAACATTAGTGAAATAACGCTTTAAAATAGATAGGTACTACGCTTCAAATTATATTTAAATAATGGCTTAAAAGTTAAATGGTGTATTAATTCACCTACTTGTTTGAATTTGATACCTTAGAGTCTGCGATACAAGTAGGTATAGTGAACAACGCTATTTGGTATACAGGCAAATATATTATTTCTTCCTCTGCACTGCCAATATTTATCTGTAAAGTAAGTATTATGATTTTAAAAGCTTATGACATAGTTACGTACGAATGTGTTGTACAATAATTGTCTACTCAGCACACTCACAACATTGTTTAAAAGAAGTTGCAAGTTAGCTGCCTGCATACCAAATGGATTTGTTGAATGTATATTAAATTGGAGGTAATTGTTTTTAATACCTAAAAACTTTAAGGTTATTTATTTTACTAGGAACACGTTTTTATATTTTAAATACTAATCTAACTATATACACTTAAATTAAAAATACTTACTAAAATATGGCGTCAAAAATTATGATCGCTGTCGACTGGAAGTGTGCCCTAAAGGCTGGCAGCATTCGTTGTATGGCAATCCTTATCCTCAGTCCGAGGTAAAAGCCCTTGGGTGAGGCGAAGTGTCAAAGTTTGCATTTAGCAAGTTGTTTTAATATAATTTTATTTCAACTGCACTATGCTATTTATTCGCGATCGTTCTATCACAGCGGTTCCGTCTCACAGCTCAAGTCGCTTCAAAACCTTTAATTAAACTCAAAATATTTCATTCAATCTCAAAAGTTAATGAACCAACCACAATAAATAACGAACAAAAAAGCAAGAAATTTTATTTTGCAGCCAAAACAAAAGTCAGTCGCATCATAACGCCAATTCTTCATAAGTCTCTAAATAATAACAAAAAAAATAAATTAAAAAAAACAAAAAAAATCGTACATAAAAAGTATAATCGTACAAAGCGCAGGTAGCGCGCACGTTTTGAAAACAATAGCAGTGCGAGATGCGCCGGCGGTTGTTTGTGTTAAACATAAAGCAATACAGATTAGATTTGTCAATAGTAATCGACCGTTGAATTCAACAACACGAATGTAACTACGTGTTGTTGTACTTAAGAGGAGATGCTGGCGGCGAGACTTTGTATGTAAAAAGTCATAATTCGAGGTTTGGCTCTCGACTGTTTTCTACCGTTGTTTGTTTTCTGTTTTCTTGTTTTATATTTGACCGATTTAAAAGATTTATCACAAACTGAATAAGAAAGATATATACTGTGTCCCTATTTCCTTTTTGTTGATTTATTAACCGTATAAGCACTAGAACTCTCACAAAATGCTCAATATTGTCCGATAAATCGCTGTCAACAGAGCCCTAGTGTACAAATTTGGCAACTATTAATCAAAAAAGGATACATACATACATACATAGAGACAGTATACATCCTTCTTATTCAGTTTGTGAAATATCTCTTATATCGGTCCAATATTGGGGAGAAAACAGTCGAGAGCCAAACCTCGAATTATGACTTTTTACATACAACGTCTCGCCGCCAGCATTTCCTCTTAAGTCATACTTAAACTACCCGAAGCGTTGTTTCAATTTGAGGATTCTGCAGGTTGCTACTCATAGCTCTGACTTTAATGCATGGAAGGATGACACAGATTGATCAATCGAAACTGATTGACACCATTCGTGTATGCTCCTTTGCCATTTACCTGCAAATATGGCGGAAAGACGTTAATAAACATAGGATATAGAAAAAGCTGTACTTATTACCGCAATATCGATAAGAACTTAACTTTTAAAGCTCTCAATGTGATATTTTTTATTATAATAAGATTGAACAATATTTTTAAAGTAAGGAAACCTACAAACATCAGCCTCAAAAAAAATCTCATGCAAAATTACTTTAAATATGTAGTATTATATTCGCATCTTTTAAAGTTTTTCTACGGATAATAAGTGCATTAGGACCCTTACAATTCGGCACGGCTAGCGGCTCAAGCTTTTTGGCTAGCACATAATCCTATTGTGCTGTCATTACACAATGAGCGGTGATGTTTGCTTAGGTGTGACAACCCTACGCCTTGCATACTGACCGTCTCGTGGTTGAAGGAGGAAGTACAGTTTTGATACTTGACTTATTATATTAAATAATGTTAAGCAATGTAATACAATAAAAATAATAATTTGCATATGTACCTAACATAACTATAAAGGTACCTATAAAGAATCTAACCTATAATATGCGCTTTCATATTAATTGTTGTAAAATTATATCGCAATCATTGGTTGCTATTACCTTGAATTTCACCATTTTCAAGCCAAAGAAAACTAAGCAAAAGGATTTTTTGTCGTTTGAAACTATTCATAAAGACTACTTACTTTGTTCAAAATCACTAAAACCATGTCATCTCCCATTTTAATCAGTAAAGTACCAAGCACGCTCAGTCGCAGTAACCGTCTCGTCCACTGATCTGCGCAAGAGTGGCGCGCGGCGCTTTGTTGATTTACCATCGATTTTCGACTTCACACGGGGCCAAACATTGACACGATTTTTTGGTGACGGCACTTTTGAATAAGAACAAGGAAACTATTGTTTTGGGTTCTTATTTATATTTTCCCGCATCTTGAATACATTGTCTTATTTTCTATGTAAGTATATCTTGGTGAGTCTTCTATCAGTTACTCGTACTGATGGAGTTTTGACTTACATACTTCTACCTAAAAAACATATCAAATTTTTACTCTCTTTTATATCTCTGCATATATCTAGTTACGCCAGTTATTTCATAACCATATAGTATTAACTAATTAGTTGTCGCCCAGTGGTCGGAATTCGACGACATTTTTTTAAGAAAAAAAATAAATTAGCTTTCTACACTCCTTCTCCATTTATAAACTTTAACTGTGCCAAATTTCATATTCCTCTGTCCGCATTATTTTTGTAAAAAGGGGTACAAAGTTTTTGTTTTACGTATTATTAAATAGATGCTGAAACTAAACTAGGCAAAGAAAAAAAAATTAAGCTGTTTAACACCTCCAAATCAAAGATTTAAAAGCACAAACTGCAGACACATACAAAATTTTTAATTTATTTTTTCAATGGCAACTCAACAGATCATTAACAATATACAATAATAGCCAGGACCACCGACGGGTTGAATCGAATAGCCCACGGAGTAGGCTGAATGGTGCTTACTTGTGCTCACGAAATAAAAAAAAAGTACAATAGTATGTAATCTTACTAACGGTTTACTAGTAACGCGCATTAGTTTCGCATCATTTGAGGGAAGGACCCGATATTGACAGGTAGAAAAAAATGGATGGGTTTAAGATGAAACCAATAGTTTGATGACTTGTGTTGCTATTTTTTTCATTCTTCATCCAACATTAATTTATATTATTTACAAATAAGTGGGTTTACTCCATTTAAATTATCTCATTAACATAAATTTATAAAATTGCAATCACCGCAAACATAATGTCAGAACAAAACTTCTCAATTTGAAATGAAGAACAAAGTAATAAAACATTTTCTGTGTAGCAACATTGCACCATAACTAATTATTCTGTGGTAGGTCCGAACAGATCCTTAGCGCCATAATAAATACTATAGAATTTTATTTCGTAAACGCTTTTATTTCTTGAGTGCCTCTTGTATAGCGCCGTCAGGTAACCTCAAGCGCCGTCATAAAAATCTTTTTTTTTTTACAAACATTCCGCACCTGCAAAACGAAAAAAAAAATCGGAAAAAGAGTTTGTAAATCTGTGAATGCCCATGTTTTGACAGCGGCACCCTTTGTGCACTTTGCAGGGGTATTAAAAGTAATCGAAGGAGTATTACCGCGAAATGACACCTTTGCTAATTGCTTTTACGGCTTGTGATTTTTTCTTTTGAGAGTGTGGCCTACTTTTGCATGGTTGTAGATATTATCCCGTGTTTTGTTGCAGGATCACCTTATAGATCTCTGTTTGTCATTCGCACGGACCTCTATATACCTCTGGTCAAGGATGTCGCCAAGGGGGGGCAGGGAGGGGCCGTTGCCCCCCCTGACCCTCTAGGGTCAGCCGTCAGTGTCGTTCAAACGCCAAGTCCCGCGCGATAATATTTGAAACACACACCTATACGTGAACTTGTCTTCAGTTCTTTCGAAAATACAGAAAACAGTTTTCTGAAGAAAATAAATGCGTCATTTGTAATTTAGCTTCTGGTGAACATGTAATGATGACAGGCAAATCAGAAGAATCCCCTTGGATATCAGTATTACATAGCTGAGTAGAGGGTGGAGCTGAGGCTCTAGTTAGAGTCTAGCTAGAGCCTTGTGGAAAACGTGGCTTATAAACATGTTATCAAACTCCACACCACTCCGTACGGTGTCGGCCGGTCCCGTATGGTGCCGTAAAAGAATAATACTATCCCATCACTTCCCGTGGGTGCCGTAAGAGGCGACTAAGGGACTCACCAGAGAATGGGCAGCAGCGTTCTCTGTAAAATGCAACACCATACACTGCGATCGCCAAAACGTCTGCCAAACGTGGCGATTATGGCAACCCCCCTTTTCGGGGGAGGCTTATGTCCAGCAGTGGACGTCTTTCGGCTGTTATCATGATGATGATGATGAAACTCCGCACTCAACCGTACTACTGACTGGTCGATTCCACTTCGGTTCCAAATCAGAGTGCTTCCACTTGTTTTCCAAAATCTGCAATAATTTATTAATTATTTATTTATTAAAACTTACTGCACTAGTTAAAACAACAGTGTTTTAACTAGTGCAAAAGTCATAAAGTCCGCCTTTGTACAGACAAAGGCGGACTTTATGACTTAGGCATTTTGTACCAGTCGACTTTAGGTTGCTGCAGAGACAACATGGCAGGTGCAAATTAAAGAAAAGACAAACAGAGGAAAAAAATACATTTATAAATACATACACATATACATAGCGGCATCAATGCCGCCACAAGAAAATCCAACGGAGCAAATCTACATCGATACAAAAAGAACCGCGACGCCATCTATCCAACTAGCAGCGAACTACTACGTCGAAATCCTGTATCGCGCAAGCAGAGTTTACCGTGCGATTTGAACATATACATCAGCCCGAATATCAACTATCGGGCAGTTGCCCGCCAGACACAAAAACTGTCTGGTAGGAAGATCCTCTCTTTTCAACGGGGGTTTGCGGGACTTTACTCTCTGTACCGCATCCCTCTATATATATAACCAAAGATTATCAACGTCATTAAGGAAAAACGAATCTGCGATGATTCTACCAACTTCTCACGAATGCGTACTCACGTGCCTTCACCTTAAAGGAAAACCAACTTGTGGCCAAATAATCTCCATCCATTAATAATGATAGATCTTTCTAAAAGCTCAACAAAGAAAGCTTCCCATACACATAAAAAGATTACACTTTTATTTCTTTTCTAACGCATCAACAGGTCGGAATTTCACAAAAATCGTGATCTGCACTATGTTCATTGTTCCGAGGAGGTAACAATAGGCCGGTGGCCTGCAATCAGCCAAATTATACCGCCGTATATCACGACCGATATGAATGTAGATTCAACACTTTCACACGAGATTGTTTGATAGGCTTTTGTTGATAACTTGTGATCGACAGATTTATTAGCGGTAGTATCTAGTAAGTACCTACGAAAGCAAATTAGCAGTGTATGTGACAATACTGAAACCAATCTGGTCCTTCGAGATTCAATTGTGGGCCACTGCTAGTAACAGCAACATCGAGATTTTTTTAAAAATTTGTGATGGATTCGCCCTTGACTCTAGTCAAGGTCAGAGATGACAGAGACAAAGTCTACGATGGTGCGAGCTTACCCAGAAGGAGCCTGTGCACTCAACTTTGAAGAGATTAGGGTTGTACGTTTGGAAACACAGACGCAGGCAGAGAGTTCCACTCCTTTGCCGTTCGCATTATAAAAGACGTTTGGAAACGCTTAGTGCGAATTGGTGGAATAGCAACAAGGTAAGGATGGTAAGATGCAGTGCGTCTGGATGTCCGATGGTAGAAGGGGGCCGGTGGGATGAGGATGAGATTCTTGAAAGATCTCAGAGTTAGACATGAAAACGTACTGCCGGTCTATTCTGTGAACTTGTCGAAGTGAAGGCTTGGGTGAAGTGATCTCAAAGTGAGCTGTCATTCCATTTTGATTACATGGATTGACAGCTCACTTTGTCATCATCATCACATTTATCATGCTGATAAAGGTAAAAAAGTCATCAAATATACATATAACAGGCACGTAAATGTTCCTTCACTAAAAATAGAAGTCATCGCACAAAATCTGTCTCCTGGAAACAATTAATTCAGAATCATCACTAAAATATAGCGAATTTGATTGATTCAAAATTCTTCCCTGCCGACAAGCTGAAAAATTGCTCGGCAACTGCAGAATAGACAATTTAAATTACATATCAGCCTACTGAATTATACACGACCATCCATTTTTGAAAAAGGAACGTATTCTGATCAACGCCCCGAGCCATTCGTGCTCAACGCAATGCTCAACTTTGGGAACGAATGACTAATTTCTACTACATTCACTTCATTCGTGAGAATGGAATCCGTAAGTGACACCAGACAGTCCTGCTTCAAATTCGGAACGATTATCCCAAAAATTCAAATGGTGCTACCAAAATTTCAAGATCTCTCGGAAATTACCCAGGTTCTCTTCTGCCTTATTAGTAGTTATTAGTTTTGAAGTGTTCGGGGGGCGGAGTGGGTCATGTTATTTGGTCAGTGTCAAGGAATCTGGTAATCGGTAGCATTTGGCGGCACGCGAAGATCCTTGGGATTGAAATATTCGTTTTTCGATATGATTGGAGGTCGGCTGCCGGTCAGTAGTCACCGTGCCTCCGAGCCGGCCGAGCGTTGACCTTGCTGTTGCTACCTTCTTGGGAATTTATCTACAGAACCGTAGTGATTTAATTAACGAGCACCAATCGTTTCGACAGATAATTGTTTAAACCCAATGAACCGAGATCTTTTTATTTCCCATCTTAGTCATTATTTCTATCGTAAATACCTTTCATCTACGCGATGATCTATGCCAAATTACTAGAATCATCGCTATTCAATCAATCATTTATGCTAGACAAGATTTCGTGGCCTTTAAACGTTAAAAAATCTGTCTTCGATGAACTAAGACATCTCAACGAATCGATACAATCGATCAAATTCATTTGTGTTGTATTCATGAATATAATATTACAAATGTAATCATTCCTTTTGTCAAACTTAATAAGTTCAATAGCTTAATCGAAGATGAATGAAAACTTGATTAACTTTGGAAATATTTTAATTAATTTTATTCAAGTAATCAAAGTGAGTGATAATAGATATTATTTTTCTTTTGTATTCGTTTTATTGGCTACTGTAAGTCAGAGATGGTCGTTGATCATTATTGCAAACAAAAGAAAGGTAATAAAAACGATATTGAAATTATATATTTGTTAGGATTTCGATGAATATCATTGTGGGCCTTCAATGATATTTTAGAAAGTGCCAATTAACATAATTTCTTTATTGTGACCCAAGTCACAAGTTCACCTGAGGGCAAATGTGGTTTCAACACAAATTCGTGGACAATGCTGCTAGTCTATACTGTAAGTAACCATTTCGATATCGAGCTTCACCTGAGTGACAAAGCTCACAAAGTGAACTTTATAACACACAACATAAAGGTCTTATGTTTATACTCACTACAACATTTTCGTGTCTCGACAGCGGAATCCGAGGTGAGGTACCAAATTCGTATTAATATAAGACTTATATTGTTTGTAATAAAGCTCACTTAGTGAGCTTTGCTACTCATGTGAAGCTCGATATCGAAAGGGTTACTAACAGAATACTGCTGTTCTATCAATTGCTGTTTCTAAATTTAAATTCAGTTGATTAGATCCATCCCTACTAATATTATAAATGTGAATGTAAGTTGGTTTGTTACGCTTTCACGTGAAAACTACTAAACCAATCATCATGAAACTTTGTACACATATTCTTGGAGGTGTTAGAAGTAACATAGGATACTTTTTATTAAAAAAAAAAAAAACGAAAAGTACCTCCAACGAAGTGGGCACGGGTCAGCTAGTAATTAATATTATAAATGCGAAAGTAACTCTGTCTGTGTGTTACACATACACGCCTAAACTATTAAACCGATTTATATGAAATTTGGTACAGAGATTGTCTAGTGCCTGAGAAAGGTCATAGGGTACTTTTTACCCCGGGAATATGTTCCCTAGGGATAACGCCGGCCGCCGGCCGCTGGCCTCTGTACATTTATGTGCATGAAGTATTAATGAATAAATAAATAAATAAAAAAAAAACGCAGGCGAAGTAGCTGGCAGAAGCCAGTTTTACATATACATGAGCTTGACCAATTTGTCATCTCTTAAGTCTTAACAATCATGCTAACTTTTTCCTCAGATACAAACCAGTCTATTCTGTCAACATATCACCGTGTAAACTTAGGTGAAGTGAGAATGAGGTGAGCTGCCATTTTATCTTGTTTGTATAGAATGACAGCTCATATGTTCACTTGATCCTAGTTTTCAGATCCCCGATCCCGATCCTCGGTCAAATTTTCACAGAATAGCAATACCCCTTCTCCTTGCAGAGTTTCATCAATGCGCTATCCCCAAACTGGGGGTCGTGACCACATCATGGTTTTAAAACCTTCTCTTTGATGATGTTCCCCCACTTTCAGCAACATTCTTCGAAGAAGGCCCCCTGGGCTTCGATGTTGTACGACGAGTTCGGATTTGGGAGCCTACTCCCTAACGAAATCCGTAGTTTCGGGCTTAGTTGCGGGCGGGCGTATTCTACTCCGTATCACCTACAAACTTACGATTAGTCCCGAACCCGAACTGAGAATGAATGACAACACGATTTCACAGTAACTGTCAAATCGTGTTATCATTAGTTCTCAGTGGTTAGGTGATACGGAGTAGAATATGCCCGCCCGTAACTAAGCCCGAAACTACGGATTTCGTTAGAGAGTAGCCCCCTTGGTTCGACCAGCGTAAAGGATATAGCTCCATCCTCTTGGTATTTTGCCATCAACTTTACCAGTGACAACTACCTTTTATAGGTTATATAGTATTTGCATTGAATTCAACCTAACCTTCGCAAAGGGACGCTCCAACGGAAGTTCAAACAAATTTAGTGTAACAGCGCGACACACGGCTGTACGTACCAACCTCCGTGGTCGACCCACTTGTTGCATTAGACCCCTATAACCAAACTGGCGTGACTACAGGTTAGCTCTTCATTACCATATCTTTTGTCTTCAGGTGCCACCACCTGTTATTCGGGGATCCTAAGTAATTTGGACACTTGACAGATTAATAGAGTTTAAATTATCTACCTCCGTCCATTGGCGTTTGAAAGGAAGGGGCTTGGATGGCAGGTCGTGTGCTTCTGAAAGTGAAAGTCGGGTTGACGAAGTAATAGGGTCTAATTCAATAGGAAAGGCCTCAGGTTATAATGAGTAGGGACCCGGCTGCAGGTACACTATATTTTATATATATATATATACATACATATATTACTAGCTGAACCGCGCAACGTCGTCTGCGTCACAATTTTCATTACTGCTCCGCTGCTGTTGGTCTTAGCGTGATGATATATAGCCTATAGCCTTCCTCGATAAATGGGCTATCCAACACTGAAAGAATTTTTCAAATCGGACCAGGAGTTCCTAAGATTAGCGCGTTCAAGCAAACAAACAAACAATATATTAGTATAGATATACATTTCTATCATTATCAGTATCATAGTGTGCTAGCTAACAAGTAAATTTCGTGTCATGTATTAATTACTTAGCATACTTTTATATAGATTCAAGTTCTTAAAACGTAACAGACAGATGTGTTGCTGGGGAGTTTGTTCTCCACAGCTAAAACACTAGGAAGTGGTGACGGGCGGGCGTTTTGGGGGACTGTCTTTTGTAAAACTTGACGTTCAAAAAGTGCTGGCTCTCAGCCTAATTTGAATAAACGACTTTTGATTTTGACTATCAAAGCAAATAGGACAGAACTTCTTAGTTGAATGTTTTGGATAGGTTGCTCATCAAGTCTTTTTTGTTTGTTTTTTCGGGGCTAAAAACTCGTATATTTATTGTTGTTCAATCATTCTATCACCAAAGGTTGTCTGTAAAAGATCGCTTTTAGCGATAAGGCCGCCCATTGTGTCACCCTATGTAATGTTTTCTTTATCTATCTTTTCTGTAACTTATTTGGTACACATAATAAAGTTATCATCTATTTTACCATCATCATTAAGTACATCTAATATCTTCAGGCTAGTAACCAATCGAATCCTCGATACAAAAGCTGAAATACACCACAAATATTCTACTAATTTTAAAAAACTATCCATACAGTTCACCACCTTTCAAAATCACACCATAAAGTTTATATTACAAACTTTCTTCTTCTTAATAACCACAATATCTTGGATGATGTGGTGTCCCTCAGCGAGAGCCAGACTCGATCAGTCACGTTAAATCAGCGTTCAAAGTAAATGGATCGAGTCGAGTAAATTGCTTTGTACTGATTCTCATTACCCTGATCATATATCATGAATGTCAGCGCCCGTTTTACAGGAGATACTAATATATGACCAGTTGGCAAAGAGAAAATGTTGTGACAAACGACCCCTGAAATTGAGCTAAATAGTTCATTCTGATCACTACTATACGACGTGTAACAGAGGGTCACTCATCACTATGAACAACTTTTACAATGGGACCAATCCAGAAATCGCGAAAAAAAAATCAACTGTTCAGTACATTTTGTCGAGTTATGCGCACAGAAATGTATGGGGGAGTCGATTTTTTTTCGCGATTTCAGTGTTGGTCCCATAGTGAAAGTTGTTCATAATGATGAGTTCAATGACCCCTTAAGAGGTATTGCGTTTATTCTATTCCAGGTTGTATGGCTCGCCGTCCGATCAGAACCAGGCCCGGGCCGACGGCGCGCTGTGTTCCACGCGCGCCTCAAAGAGCTGTCAGCATAGAAGATGGGGCCCGCTAGGGCCAGTGCCTGCCGGAGTTGCGAAATTTAATCGAAAGTGTCACCGTGGCCCTGGAACGCAAAGGGCATTAGAAGGAACACGGATGGGTTTTAGTCAGTAAGAGTCTGACACTCCCTCCTGCTTCACCCAGAGCGGGAGTCATTTGATGATTTCCCATCCTTAAAAAAAAGTTTTATGAATAGCTTGTACAAATATTAAGATGAGATTCAAACCAAAAATAATTTCCACAATATTTTATTGATTAACTTTTTTCCAGGGGTTCGCTGCCGTGACTAGTCCTACAGGAACCGTTCATTTTTCCGAGATAAAAATAAGGCACTAAAATTTTGATTTCGAGTTAGTACCTACTTCCTACAAATCAATCAAACTATTAAACCTAGGTTAGTTTTAGGCAAGCGTGCTCCATTTTCGACCACATCATCCCTTACCATCAGGTGAGATAGTGGTCAAACGCGTGCCTATCAATAGTAAAAAAAAAACCTTTTCTTAATATTCGTTTAGAAATTAATTATTTTAGCACTTAGCTAAGCATCCATTCCAACAGCTACCTTCAGCTGTTCGCATGGATAATGGATCTGGATCTGGATTGCCCAATAATGTAGTACTAGACCAGGCTTCCTTTTTGTGCACTCCGGATCTAAACCCAAATATAGACTGAGGTGACCATAACGATAGTGTGTGTAATCTTTTTGTTTTCATAAAATTGTAATTTATAATGTTTTTATTGACTTTTGTTAAATGTATAATGTTTGTGTTGTGTAATGTTTTGAATCGTAATCTTTTAATTTATTCTTGTATTTATCCAATATTTTAAAAATTTTAAATGCGTATCCAGTCCATACGCACTTAAAATTTTTCCGAAATAAAATTATTTATTATTATTATTGACGAAGTCAAGAGAACATTTTGATAAATTCGATTCTGTCAATTCCGTCTTTTCGTATCTTGTCACGAAGTCACGAATGAGCTGTTTCAGTTGGCATCTGAAAGTGTCTTCAGCGGGTCTAAAAAGGCCAATTTAACAAAATCAGAAAGCAAATCTAGCTACCCGTCAATGTCAAATTTTCCCAATCAACCTTGAACCTAATTCGTTAGCAATAAAGACGAAAATGAAATTTGACAGATTGTTGCATGATTAATACTATGATTCTGCTAAAGTGGCCTTTTTAGCCCCCCAGAGCTCATTCCTCACTGAAGACGACAGCCATAAAGAAGCCCACAGCTGAGGTTCGACACAAATTTCATTCTGTTAGCGCTAGCGTGGCGAAAGCAATTGTTAAAACGTCAAAAATGTATGGTATTGACATGTGGCATCGAAATGTCACTTTGTCAATCCCAAACATTTTGGCATTTCGATCGTCGCTTTAGCCGATAACATGTTTTTTTTTTTTGTTTGCGGCAACCCCAACTACTCCCAATCACTGCAACTCCTAAAAGCCAAAATCAACAGTGGCAACCACCAGAAAAATGCCGAGTCAATGAAGCTCGATGAGTCCCGGAGAAACGATTCAACTGTCTTGGATACCGCTACGAAATTAACCAGAAAATAACAGTGGAGGAGTAGGAAAAGATAGCATGTTACTTAGTCTAGAGCCCTTGGCCATAGAGCTTCCCCGAAGCGTCTTCACATCGATCACGACTGTCCCAACGACAAAGCTTGTCCCATCCAATATACTCACACCTACCTCATCTCAAAATTCCCAGCTAATAAAATCACTGCAGGTATCGTGCAAACAGCATCGTTACTTTGTCTGGGCTCAGCTGCGCAGGCGAGCGGTGCGGGCGCAGGCGGTGGGAACGCCCCCGGGCGACCACAACACAACGCGAACATTCCGAGAGTGCCTGGACACTGCCATATTTGAATCACTTCATTTTGTATCATTGATGTACGTATGACATGAGGCTGAGACCAGTGACATTCTATAAGCGATAGCGTAGCGACAGCGATTGTCAAAAAGCAAAACTTTAAAATGTCTGGGATCGAAAAGAGCTATAGAAATGCCACGTTATCAATCCCATACATTTTGGCATTCCAACAATCATAGCGATTGTTCAATGACAATTTGTCCAAAGGCCAGTTAATGTTTTTCTTTCCAAAACACGTTGTTAGCTACTGAATTATACCTGACGCAGACGAAGTTGCGCGGCTAGCTGACCCGCGCAACTTCGTCTGCGTCACAATTGTCATTACTGTTCCGCTCCTATTGGTCGTAGCGTGATGATATATAGCCTATAGCTTTCCTCGATAAATGGGCCATCTAACACTGAAAGAATTTTTCAAATCGGACCAGTAGTTCCTGAGATTAGCGCGTTCAACCAAACAAACACTTCAGCTTTATATATTAGTATACTAATTGACCCGCGAAACTTCGTCTGCGTCACATTTTTCACTACTGCTCCGCTCCTATTGGTCTTAGCGTGATGATATATAGCCTTCCTCGATAAATGGTCTATCTAACACTGAAAGAATTTTTCAAATCGGACCAGCAGTTCCTGAGATTAGCGCGTTCAAGCAAACAAACAAACAAACTCTTCAGCTTTATATATTAGTATATAGACTATGCATGGATTGTAACCAACTTTACCTATGATTCATGATCGGATCTGCTTTACTTAAATCCAAAAATCAGAAGGGTAATTGTACATAAAAGCACAATATCATTATAGCGACAGTCAATGTCAATGACTTGTCAAAATGCAGATTCCCCTAAATTTTGACAAGTTTAGTAGAAAGTGCTTATGACAGTTTCTGAACATGTTTACGAGTGCGATGCGAATGCGAACGCACCTAGAAAATACCAAAGTTGGTCTGTTTTGCCTACTAATGCCTTCAAAACTTTGGAAGGAAATCGGAAGCTTTTGAAGATATGCATCTCAAGGGCTTGACAATAATTGCGTAACTTCGGGGCATAACAGCACTTTTTAATAAACGTAGTTATTACAATTACAACTAGGCTAATGATTCAATAAATCTTACAATTACATTTAATTACACAATACAAACCCTGCCTGGGGTGTAAAGTGTCCAAAATGTTATAATTACACATCGCTAGCCAAGTAATAAGCAAGTGAACACCAGTAGCGGAAACACAAATCACTTAGTATCGATAATGCATCGATTCTAAATCGATTGATGAGGCCGTGCCGCGTAACTCGGTACGTGGGGCGGGGCTAGAGGTACTTCTCTATGACCGATGACTTGCTTATGGTTGTTACTTAAAAATTACGTTCTTTTTTCAAATGTATAATGATCTGAGATTTGAAACTGTAGGTATGGATGGGTATGGTATAAGTAAGTACTTGCATGGTTTTTATGTGCCTTAAAAACACTTCAAATTATTATACTATGTTCGATCTTTTAAGCTAGTCTAGATTCTAATTTTATTAAATTGGTAAACGATAAAACGATTTGAGAATTAAGTTTGGTAAACTTAATTCTCAAAAAGTAACACTCCGATAAATCCATCGTCTTCATAATATCGACCTTTCTTACATTCTCTGCCCTTTCTTACCCACGTGCTTACACGCATGTAATACGTGACGATTCGGTACTCAATTTAAGAAAAAAACCTAACTACACAGTTCATAATGTACCACGTTTGTCGCCATAGGGGTTTTCTCACGAGCAAGAAACGTACTGCACCCATCACTAAGCAACAAAAAGAAAATTGGAGTACTCCATCGTTGTGTTAACCATACATCGCTGACTGACAAACAACTAATGTTAAAGAACCTGTAAGAAACACAGCAATGGATGTGAAAATAAACTTAGCAGTGATGTAGCCGCTGATAGGTCACTAGCACCTTGATTACAGGTTACGTTGGACAATATTTTAGCTATTACGATATTGATTTCTCCCAAAGTTAATTTACAACGTGACTGTACCCTGGGGGTATGTTTGAGCGTTTGAAAGCGTACTATTAAGCGGGAAAGGTGCAAATGAAAAGTTAACGGTTTGACGCCAATTAGAGATTGACCATATTTGAGCTGATCCGTTTTTAACAAGCAGTAAAAAATTTTTTTGCCTGTCTTTTCAAAGAAGTCCTCCAAAATTTTCTTCATTTAACGGGTTATTTTTATTTTATTGCGCCGCCTCCTTCTGGGAGCGTCCATCTTCAGGAATCCACTGCGCAGTCTTTTCTCTCAGGTCCAGAACTGACGTTCAATGTGACCCACCCAATGCTATTTGATATATTATTATGGTCGATATATGAACCATCAGGTAACATATAACTAACTAACGTTTTTAATCATTACTGCCTAGTCCCAAGCCTTGCCAACATTGGGAGCCCGCTGCAAATCAAACTGGATTCGGCAGTCGGCTGAACACAAACAAGAAAGCAAGAAACGGAACCCTTATAGGATCACTCGGGTGTCTGTCTGTCTGTCGGTCTGTCTGTCTGTCCATCTGTCACAGCCAGTTTTCTCCGGATCTACTAGACCGATTCTGTTGATATTTAGTACACATATGGACTTTTGTGACCCAAACACGGACGTTATACGTAAAGAAATAAATTTTGTGTATAGGGGTCACTTTTGGAGGTCAAAATAGAAAATTTCAAAAAAAAAGTATTGTTAGGGTTTTAATTATATTTTTTTCATAAACAAAAACAGAAAATAAACAGCTTTGAAGTTTCACATCTGAGGCCACCACAGGCTAGCCCGGTTGAGCAGTGACCACCCCTAGAGAGGTGAACTGCGAGTGGTCCCGATAAAAAAAAAACGGAACCCTTATAGGATCACTCGGGTGTCTGTCTGTCTGTCGGTCTGTCTGTCTGTCTGTCCATCTGTCACAGCCAGTTTTCTCCGGATCTACTAGACCGATTCTGTTGAAATATAGTACACATATGAACTTTTGTGACCCAAACACAGACGCGTTACGTAACTATATAAATTTTGGGTATAGGGGTCGCTTTTGGGGGTCAAACTAGAAAATTTAAAAAAAAAGCTTTTACTGTTAGGGTTTTAATTATATTCTTTTCATTAACAAAAACAGAAAATAAACATTTTTGAAGTTATTCAAGAAATTAGACCAAAAATTATCATTCCACCCCCCTTATCTCCGAAACTACTGGGCCTAAAATCTTGATTAAAAAAATGCAGATAATAAATAGTTCTTTGCAGATTACAGGAAAATGTATAAATAAAAAGTCTACATATAGGGGAAGGGGGGGCATGACGGGGATGCGAGGTAAGACGGGGTCACACACACATACAAGAAATTAGACTCTGGCGAACAGAAAGCAATAAGCCAATAGGAAGCCATACTCGATCAACCGTCAGCGCGACAGAAACAGTGAGTGGGAGTGCAAGCGTTTTTTGTTTACAAACGAAAATCACGTTGAGTGTCTCGTCGATCTAATTTTACGCAGTTAAAAACGTCTTTACTGTAAGGTAATTATGACTACCCAACTTATGTCTTTTCTCGTATATGGTTGTTAGTGTTGTTTACTTTGTTGCGGTATAGTTGGACAAAAGTTCAGTTAATATTTATTTTTTTG
The DNA here is from genome assembly GCA_947578705.1 of Lacanobia wlatinum. NCBI lineage: Eukaryota > Metazoa > Arthropoda > Insecta > Lepidoptera > Noctuidae > Lacanobia > Lacanobia wlatinum. Next base: position 5,740,564 of record OX388044.1, on the reverse strand, counting down.
AGAAATTATTTTTTTCTGAATCAGCCTTTGGGGTAAGACGGGGTATTGGGTATGGGGTAAGATGGGGTATAAGGATGGGGTATATACTCCAGTTAGAATAGATTTTATCACCGAATGCACCGAGCAAGTCACACCTGATGTGACTAAAAAACCTGCTCCTGAACCTGTATGTTCTTTTGCTTCTAAATCTCCCATCCGTGCGGTGTGCCGCGATCTTACATCTAGCTTTGAAAATGCATCCCCTGGTGATATTTTGCCAATCCCTTTGGTCCAACAAACTGAAAAGAGGAAGCAATACCGGAGAGGAAAAACAGCCGTCATTACTTCAACTCCTTATAAAAATGAGCTGGAGAATTTGGAAAAACTGAGGTAAGTATCCAATCCTAATGATCCTCGGCTCAAAAAAAAATGCTAAGAAGAAACAAAAGACTACAGTTGCAGCTAAAACGAAAAATGACGATGATGAAGATACAATTTGTCTCTATTGTAATGATGAAAATCATAGTTTTCTGAAATCATACGAAGGTTGGGTAGGCTGCCAGCTTTGTGGACGTTGGGCTCACAATGGTTGTGCTGGTGTGGATGATGAAAACACCCAAGAAATTCATATTTTTATTTATTGTGATAATAATTAGCTTACCCCATCTTGCCCCATTTTCATTACCCCATCTTACCCCATGGTAAGGGGCAAGATGGTTTTTCGAAAGCTCCTATTAAATCATTTATTTTAAAAAAATGCTATAAGTTCATCTCCCAAAGACTATGCCAAATTGTAGTTAGATTAATAAGACATTGTGCCATAAATAAATAAGCATAATAAACGTAATGATTATACTGTATTTTTGGTATTTTCCTTAGATACCCCATCATGCCCCCCCTTCCCCTAGTGTTAAAATAACATGTTACAACAATGAAATTGGTTCGGAACCCTTTGCACGCGAGTCCGACTCGCACTTGGCCAGTTTCTTTTTTACTTGGAGCGACTGCCGGTCTGACCTCCAGAACCCAGTAAATGGGTAACACGGTAGGTACTTTTTGGTAAGACTGAAGTCAGATTTTCTGGCTTCTGACAATCTGTAATTAATGACTGCCAAAGGTCTAGAAATGACAGCCGAGACCAACGGGTTAACGTGCTTTCCGAGGCACGGAGTAGTCTTGGTATGTTTGAATGGTCACCCATCCACAGACCAACCTCGGCAAGTGTTGTTTAACTTTGAAAATCCGTTGGCTGTTATTATTTAGCCATGAACTTCTTTTATTTAAAGAGAATACTTAATTATACCAAATCCTTATGTATAAAACTTTTCCGTTACTGACAGACAACGCACAGCCGACACTGCTGTTCGCAGAGAGGAGAGCTGAAATTTGTTATGAAACTGCTGGTCGTAGAAAGCTGAAATTAGGCATGTAGGTTCCTTGGGGGGTTTAAGGGAGCACTATGAAAGGATTTCCCGAAATTCCTACGAGAACGGGGAAAAACGGGATATGCGCGTACGAAGTCGCGGGCAAAATCTAGTTTAATTATCCTTATATATAAAACTGTTCCGTTACTGACTGACTGACTGACTGACAAACAACGCAGAGCCGAAACTCCTGGTCGTAGAAAGCTGAAATTAGGCATGCAGGTTCCTTGGGGAGTGTAGGGGAGCACTGAGAGAAGATTTCCCGAAATTACTACGAGAAAGAGAAAAAACGGGATATATGCGCGTACGAAGTCGCAGGTAATATCTGTTACCACCAGTATCCGTTAGTACCTTTCGGGACAAACCGACGCTCGCGCGATTTAAACGTTATTTGTAAGTGTCTTGCGTTTATTTTCACTTGGCCCAATAGGGACTTACGGATTATAACGTTTTTACCCCTCGGGGGCTGACGGATGCTGAGTGGTAGGTATTTAATAAATACTACAAAATTTAACTAGGAGCACTCCACAACTGGGCAGTAGAACGCGAACGGTAGATCACAACCGTTACAGGTCAAAATGTTGCACGCGATGTTTTTGTTAGCAATTAGTGGATGTAGAAGCGTGGTCGAGAGAAAAGAAAGGTTTCGGAGCACGGCCACTGCCGCGGGATAGTTCGGCGGTGCAAGACATGAGCGGACAACGACTCCAAGGGTGCCTGTCCATTATAGCGGAGCGAGGCAGCGGAGCGGAGAAACGGAGAAATATTAACCAATCATGTCAGTCAAAATGTCAGTGATTCATGTGGTGCGGAGATTTTATGCAATTAACGAATTTGATTTGTTTTCGAATCTGACGGAGATCAGTTGTGGTGAAAACGGGTTTTAGTATGTAAATGGGCTGTAATGGTTGCATCCAAATTACATTTTTAGTCTTCCTACGAAAAAAAAATGCCTCAAAAAGCATTTTTTTTTTCCACTCCAATTGAATCAGTCGTCATGAAAACGGAAAAAACCTCGGCTACTTAGGTATATAAAAATACAATACTTAAGGAAGCCGACCCCAATTTAGTTGGGAAAAGGCTAGGCAGATGATGAATAAAAAACTATAACTGTCAATATTAGACGTGTAACACAATAAATGCCAATACCTTAAAAAAGGTCATTGTACTCGTCATTATGAATAACTTTTAGTATGAGACCAACACTGACATCACCAAACAAATTGACTGTATACATTTTTGTGCATAACTCGGCAAAATTTACTGAAAGGCTAATTTTTTTTTCGTGTTTTCGGGGTTGGTCTCATAGTGAAAGTTGTTCATAGTGATAAGTACAAAGACCCCTTTTATTCTGTAACACGTTGTATTCAGCTGAGTGGAGGAAATTACTGATGATACAGAGGGTTAAGAGGGAACAGCTTCAATGGATTTCCTCATGAAAAAGAGCCATTCGATTATCGTCGCAGTACTACCTAGCTTGACAAGCTTCCAACATAAGTTTGTAGTTTTGACAATTCCCAATCGATTCTAAAGAAATCGTACACGTACATACGCTTTTAACTTAGACTCTGAATCTAAGCCATTCTGTCGGTATGGACAGCAAAAAAATGCAAATTGTCATAAGCCACGGGCGATTCACGAGCAGACATTCCCACAGTGGGCCGACACGCCTCGGTACCGTCAGCAACGCAGACGATATCGCAGGATTAGTGAGTTCATGACAATTGACATTTGGTCGTCTTTAGCTAATCTAAAGACAATAATGACATTATATCCTATTAATAATAATAAATAAATAAATAATATAGTATTCTATTAATAATAATGAATAAATAATACACTATTCTAATAATAAAAAACAATATTAATAAACAATAAACTACTAAAAACGTAATTTAATCCAAAAATGGATATGTAGAGAATAATAATATGCATAAAATATTCAATAATAGGCACAAGTTGGACATTGATTTTACAAGATAAATAATCTAAAGCGCTCTTCCTCTCTCCTAATTATTTAAAGTGTTGCTGTGCCCGACAGGGTCCATAATTGTTTCTATCTATTCATTTTACCACCTGTATGTGTACATTATGGATTGCAATAAACGATTTGAGATTTGAGATCTTTTCAGGTTTTTATATTATTGTATGTATTTAATAAAGCGTAGTTCTTTGCTTTCTAAACTTGCCTCACAAAATCACAATACTGTTCTGATTGAATATCATTTTAAGCTAAATAAACCAACTAAATCGATAAACGCCACGCCACTCTTTAACGGTTAGCCACGCTATTTATGCCAGAGTGCAAATAAAAAGAGTTCCATAAAAATACCTGAGGGTCTAGGCAACTGACATTCTCTTGGCTGCAGCGTGGCGAAGGCGATATTGTCAAAAGGTCGAAAATATATGAGATTGACATAAGCGCTATCGAAATGTCGTGAACAAACACTTATATGTTGGCATACATACAATGGCACTTTGTCTTGAGCCTCTCATCAATGAACATGCTTCCGTCTCTCTACAGTTAATCGGTATCTATAGCAAAGTTACATCGTCAATCAACTTAATAAATGGTTTCCGTTAAATCTACAACTAACAGATTGATTTACAAAACCTGTAAAACCCAAACCGTTTGATTTTTCATCCAAACTATTTAAATATCCTTCTTTTCTGCTGTCCGTACAAAAGCCGTGACCAAAACCAGCGCACTACATAGGGTTTATCCGACAGCAGCAAATCTGTATCTGTTGCAGCGTAGACATCTGTCGGCAGCTACGGGAACTACTCTCGTTTAGCTATCAGTACACAGATGGTAAGAGACGCTATACAAAGTGCCATACGAATGCGGTTGTCGAAATACCAAAATCATCATCTGCCTAGCCTTTTCCCAACTGTATTGGGGTCGGCTTCCAGTTAAACAGTATTTTACGTAGAGCGGCTGCCTACCAGACCTCCACAACCCGTTAACTGGGTAACACGGTACTTCTTGGCAAGACTGGAGTCAGATTTACTGACTCCTGACAATCCGTAACGACGGTCAAAGATCTACAAATGACAGCCGGGACCAACGGCTTAACGTGCTTTCCGAGGCACGGAACAAACTCGGTATGTTAAGATGGTCACCCATCCACCAGACCAACCTTAGCAAGCGTTGCTTAAACTGGAAGATCGACCTTTGCGGCTGATATTCTTTTAGCCACGAGCTACTCCCCGAAATGCCAAAATATAAGAAACTAGCTTCTGCCAGCGGCTTCGCCCGCGTGGTCCCTAGGGAGTATCCTCCCGGGTTAAAAAGTAGCCTATGTCCTTTCTCAGGCTCTAGACTATCTCTGTACCAAATGTAATTTGAATTGGTTCAGTTGTTTTGGCGTGAAAGCGCGACAAACAGACAGACAGACTTACTTTCGCATTTATAATATTACTAGCTTTTGCCAGCGGCTTCGCCCGCGTGGTCCTTGGGAACATACTCCCGGGATAAAAAGTTGCCTATGTCCTTTCTCAGGCTCTAGACTATCTCTGTACCAAATTTCATTTAAATCGGTTCAGTAGTTTTGGCGTGAAAGCGCGACAGACAGACAGACAGAGTAACTTTCGCATTTATAATAATAGTAAGGAAAGTAAGGATTAGTCACGTGACATTTCGACAGCGTTTGTCAATTCCATGCTATTTTATAAATCGTTTTCGTGACGCTACCGCTGGCGGAATGTCACTCCTTTTTACTTTCGAATTGATGATTAACTCCTTAGATTTTTTGGGCCCAGTAGTTGGCCACGTCAATTGCAGGGACGCGGTCGGTGGAATTCATCAAATTCCCCAAAGTACAGGTGAATGGGCACTTGCGGCCTTTTTCATATCAATTGACTTGCTCAGAACGCTCTGCCCAGAGCGGGAGGGAGTGTCAAACTTTTACTGACTGAAAAACCCTGTGCACCTTAAGGGGACTCTAGTCCCGAGGAATTTGAAAAATAGGTAAGTATTTGAAGAAACTATTGCCGATGCAGTCGCGCTGCGCCCTATCAAGCAAAGCGCGAAAGCGACAACTGTAGCAGAGGCTGATTTTGCCTATAAAAACCTTGACCAAAAGACGTTTTGTAATCCGCTTTTTTCTTCTTCAAAACTGGACTGAAAAAAAATCATTGCTCTAGCAGCATTATCCACGAAGAAAACAGCGGAATGCGTTTGTGTGGAGAATGGCCCAAGAGTTACCGACTAGAGTCCCCTCTTAATGCCTTTTGCGTTCCAGGACCGGGGTAACTTACGAACAATTCCGCAACACTTGATTAGAACCTGTAAGGTGGCTAAAGCTAATCAAATGAGTGACCACTTGTGGTGATTAATGTGAGAAACGAGTTAAGAACAGCCTGATCGAATATCAGAAGACTTTAGTTGTCCAAGGAGTAGTCGTGGCCCAGTGGAAATGGCGCGACTAACCAGTTGTAGGCCTTAGGCACGAAGTTTAAGTAACCGCGGCCCTGGAACGCAAAGAGCATTTGAAAGAATACGGGTGAGTTTTACTGTTTTAGTCAGTAAGAGTCTGACACTCCCTCTCGCTCCGCCCAGAGCGGGAGGAGTCATTTGATGATTTCCCATCCACTAAGTCATTTTGGTTTACTAAGGCACATTCCCTAGCACATATGCAGGCTTGTGTCTCAACAGTGGGAGCATAATAGCCTGATTATGCTTAGTTACAACCGCCAATGTTGACCAGCAGACACGGGTGAAGCAAATATCTCACTGTCTCACCGGACCATTATGGTAAAACAGCCTAGCATTTGTGTCCTTCCTGCTTTCGATACAAACGTTGTTCTTTCAGGTAAGAAAGAAATAAAGATGTTTATTTGGGACTCGCAATAAACAGACAAAAGTAAAATACACTAAAACTAACAGTACCTAATACCTAATTAATTATTTAACATTAATAACATTCATTTAGGGTGGATTTCATCAATGAAACTGAACGCGATCAGCGTATAAACCACGTTTACGAGCTATTGACAATGACAGCTATTGAACGCAGTTTAGATGCACTGATCGATCGCGATCACTTTCATTGGTAAAATCCGCTTTTAGTCGGTGCGAGGCCAAAAAGGTCCCTATTTCAGCATATGCTGCGATATTTAGATAACAAATAGCACAGCGCTGGTGTTATGATAGGGCCTGTGATGCCACGGACGCACTCAGGTCCGTACGCCTCCGACCAGCCGAATCCGAAAACCGAAAGACCGTGTAGGTAACCTAACCTAGATTTGCACACAATATTTGTACGCCTCCTGGCATAACATAGCGCTCTGTTAATCACTCGCCGCTCAATCTCTTTACCTATGTTAACAAATAAATAAATACTGAATACTAAGTCCTTTAGTAGGTAACCGACCAGAAAACCCATCGAAATTATACCAGAGAGTTCCGTTATGATCTTTTCAATGACAGATCTACATAGAGGTCGCAATTGCAGTCACACAACGATATCGTTTAAAAACCGATTTTTTCACAAAGAAAAAAAAAGGAAATGGCTTCTACATCGGCCATCACTAATCTTTTCTAAATTAGCATTTCTCGTGCTTTCTCACAATGCACAGGCTTATGGTTGTAAAGCGATGTTTTAACCGACCGCCTTGTTTTAGACCTTCTGAACTTTCGTCCGGTCATTAGTACGGTAAAGCCCATTATTTTGTGGGGAAATTGACACGGATGTGTATTGCGATTGTATGTCAAAATATTGTTTTAGTACCTGCTGTAATTGTGTTTGGGTTTTTTTTGTGGTTAAATGGCAATTTAACTCTTTGTAGTATTCCAATTATTATTTTTTGTGCTACCAGCTAAATACAGGAAAACCTTTCTGTTCCGATCCCGAAGTCATATGAAGATTTAGCTTCATGGACTTATTAGCTTTGTATATGAACATTGTTGCACCATTCATTCGTATCTGCTGATATAAGAATTTTGCATCCATCGTCTGCCTAGCCTTTTCACAACTACATTGGGGTCATCTTCCAGTCAAGCTGGATTCAGCTGAATACCAGTATTTTTTACGTGGAGCAGCTGCCCACGTGACCTCCTCAACTCAGACTGGACATTAGATTTAATACTGGCTTCTGACAGTCCGTAACGACTGCCAAAGATCTACAAAATGACAGCCGGGACCGCCGACCAGGATTCTAATGCCATATTTGAATTTTCCATTATTTTAAATCAATATACGTATTAGGTAGTATGGGAATGGTTCTATGTTTAAATTCTATCAGAAATTCACACCATTATAATTAATCATCTGGCGCTAGAACCATAGTTTATTATTGTGTACAAATAAAAAATAAATAGTCTATAGAGTAATATCTCTTTCACAGGGAGTTACTAATTGCGTGGGAATTTGTTCCACATAACTGCACATTAATGGAGGTTAAGACAAGAAAATTTGATTAGTATAAATATTTTTAATACTCGGACCAAAACCGCGGTTGGTTATGGTCTGTTTATTGTAATGTTTGCACTATCTCAAAGACAATTTAACTATCTACATTTTTATATACGGCTTTAGAGGTATGCGTAACAGAGAGTAAAGTCCCGCACGCCTCCATTGTAAAGGGAGGATCCTCCGACCAGGCGGTGGTTGTGCCTGGCGGGCTACTGCCCGATAGTTGATATTCGGGCTGATGTATATGTATATCGCACGGTAAACTCTGCTTGCGCGATGCAGGATTTGGATGTAGTAGTTCGTTGCTAGTTGGATAGATGGCGTCGCGGTTCTTTTTGTTGCGATGTAGATTTGCTCCGTTGGCTTTTCTTGTGGCGGATTGATGCCGCTACACGGCAATTTTTTTTTAAGTCAAAGAATAATTTGGGAAGTACAAAAAACTACAGCGTTTTATTCTTTCAAGGTCGTTGGCGTATATCATCGCCTTAAAGTCCGCGTCGCTATAGACTTTTATACTCCAGGGTCCTATCGGTTCAGCAGTTTAAGCGTGAAAACGTGATAAACATACAAACTCACTTTCGCATTTATTATTTAAGTTTGGATACGATGACAATTTACTGATAGACATCTTTTAATAAACACAAGCTGACCCGCACAAATTCGTCTGTGTCACGTTTTTTTAATACTTCGCATATATGCTTCGCTCCTATTATTGCTCGTAGCCTCATTTATTTATTTATTTAGAATTACGTAAATAACACTTTATTTAGAATTACAGCTATAACGCCAATACAATGTTACAAATACAATAAAAAATCAATTAATATAGAAAAAAATACAACTAAAATCCAATTAAAATACAATTAAAAACTCAATAAAAACACAATTAGAAATTCAATAAAAGTACAAATAAAAATATAATTAAACCTCAATAAAATACAGTTAAAAGTACGATAAATAGTCAACCAAAAATACATGAGATGTTATAAAGTTATAGCCTTCCTCGAAAAATGAGCTATCCAACACTAAAACAAAATCATATCTAACCAGTAGTTCCTGAGACTAGCGTGTTCACCCAAACTAACTCTTCAGGTTTATAATATTAGTAAATATGATAGATATGTATCAATCTTCAAAGTTTAAATCCACGTTCGACAGATCGAATCCTGCACATTATTGACCCATAAGAACGATGACTAACCATCATCATCATATCAGCCGAAAGAGTCCACTGCTGGACATAGGCCTCCCCCAAGCGTCGCCACAACGACCGGTCCTGCGCGTCTCGTATCCATCGGCAACCCGCGACCTTCACCAGGTCATCGATCCACCTTGTGGGAGGCCTTCCAGCGTTGCATCTTCCGGTACGCGGTCGCCACTCCAGAACTTTTCGGCCCCATCGATCAAACTACCTATAATTCCTTTCCTCAAAACATGACCATCTCTACCATGTGTCTCTGTTATAGACGCTTAATGGATACAACGTCTCGTAGGGCAGTCATCAAGTAATTAGCATCAATTACAATGTTTGTATGTTCGTCGCCGCTTCCTGCTTAAAGATATCACGTCCCAGTCATGTTGAAGGGAGTCATCCTGTTTTATGAGTGTGTATTTGGAATATGTATTTGTCACCTAGGATTCTGTGGTAGGAAACCGATGAGTCAGGATGTTACGGTTGAACGTTTAAGTGTTTGTTTGCGTTTAATTCACGCCTTGTGATTAGTGATCCTTGCCGACGTCTTTTATGTTTGAATGATTTTCGAGAAAAAAGTTTTTTTTTCGTTTTATTTGAGATGGCTTTGCTCTTGGCTCTAGTCTGAGTCAAAGATGACACAGACAAAGTCTACGATGGAGCGAGCTTACCCAGAAGAAGCATGTTCACTCTAGAGGAGTTCCACTCCTTTGCTGCGTGAGTGTGCGCATAATAAAATACGTTTGGAAACGCTTAGTGCGAATTGGTGGAATAGCAACAAGGTAGGGATGGCAAGATGCAGTGCGTCTGGATGCCCGATGGTAGAAGGGAGCCGGTGGGATGAGGTCGTGGAGGCCGGTGGTTTTAGTTTAGTTTATTAGTTACGATTGAAAAATCAGCTCGATTTTTTATTATTCCTATTATTTTAAATGCGAAAGCGATATTTTTTTGCTACGCTTTCATGCGAAAATCGGCGAACCAATTTTGGTAGCTGATTATATTTTAATTAACTATGCGATGATTTTTTTTTTATTAGAAGCGACCGAAACCGCGGACAAAGGGTAGTGTGGAATATTTGTCACCTAGGATTCTGTAGTAGGAACCCGATGTGTCAGGATGTTACGGTTGAACGTTTAAGTGTTTGTTTGCGTTTAATTCACGCCTTGTGATTAGTGATCCTTGCCGACGTCTTTTATGTTTCAATAGTGAGTCATTTTCGAGAAAAGTCAATGAAATTATATGTGCGTGCGATGTATGTGGCAGTAACAAGTACTCTTAGTTACCTACGTAAATAGGGAATTGAGGCCATAAAAGAAATAAAGAAAGAAAGAAAAGGGCTGATTTTTCAAAAGTCAGATAACATCTTTCTAAAAATTGAGACAGTTTAACAAAACTGTAGAAAAGCTGTCAAACAGCCATATTTATTTTAAGGTCATAAATTGTACAAGACGATTGAAAAAGTAATGAAGATCAAGGGCTGATTTTTCAATTGTGACAGATATTTAATCGCGGAATAGAAAAGGCAGTTAAACAGACTAGAAAATTTATTTCAAACTACCACCGTAGCCACCTTTGGGATGGCTCAGCTAAGTATCAGCTTGCCGCGCTTGACTCAGTCGAACGCAAAGCTAAGAGGGTCATCGGTGACGTAAAACTGGTGGATGCCAAGCTACATAGCTTGGCTCATCGCCGTAAGATTGTACTTCGGTGAGTGTGCCCAAGGACTCCACGACCTCATCCCACCGGCCCCCTTCTACCATCGCACATCTAGACGCACTGCATCTTACCATCCCTACCTTGTTGCTATTCCACCAATTCGCACTAAGCGTTTCCAAACGCTTACAACCCTAATCTCTTCAAAGTTAGAGTGAACAGGCTCCTTCTGGGTAAGCTTGCTCCATGGTAGACTTTGCCTCTGTCATCTCTGACCTAGACAAGAGCAAACCCATCACAAAAAAAACCGGCCAAGTGCGAGTCGGACTCGCGTTCAAAGGGTTCCGAACGAATTTAATTTTTTTTTAACGTGCTATTTTAGCACTACAGACTTCTAATAGATTTTCCTGTAATCTTTAGGTAAAGATCTATTATCTCCATTTTTTTTTTTAATTTTGGGCTCAGTAGTTTCGGAGATAACTTCAAAACCATTTATTTTAAAATTATGAAAAAAATATAATTAAAACCCTCACAGTAAGTCCTTTCATTTGATATGTCACACGATATTGTTCAAAAAACTTTTTTTTTTCAATTTTCTAGTTTGACCCCCAAAAGTGACACCCACACTAAAAATTTAATCATTTACGTAACGCGTCCGTGTTTGGGTCATAGAAGTCCATGTGTGTACCAAATTTCAACGGAATCGCTCCAGTGGATCCGGAGAAAACTGGCTGTGACAGACGGACAGACAGACAGACAAACAGACAGACACCCGAGTGATCCTATAAGGGTTCCTTTTGTTTTCGGAACCCCAAAAACTACCATAATTATTCTGCAGGCAAAAATCCTGAATTGATTTTACTTACTCTATATTTTGTCATGATCAAGGTTCATTCAGCACTTCTCACTGGGCATTATCAAAACACGTCTGTGCACTCTAGCATGCAGCGATCCATATTTTTCCCTTGCTACTTCCTCATAACAGCGGCGGATGACAAAATTACTGGCACACGTCTTCGTTAAGGACTCAATCATGAACGATAGCTCACTGATACTTCTATTGTGTTGGATGCTACTGTTTACGTTTTTTTTTTTTAAATTGGGACCTTTCTACTTGCTTTACAGTACTAGAATAGCAAAAGCTGAAGACAAGGCGTTCGATGCCCTTGCTTCTTTTTTTGCGGTGTGCAATTCTTAGATATTTCTTTTATTGATAGTTTTTTTTACTATTGATAGACATACGTTTGAACACTATCTCACCTGATGGTAAGCGATGATGCGGTCGAAGATGGAGCACGCTTGCCTAGAAGTAACATTATCACTCTTGACTTAGATTCCCAGGTTGTAGCTATCAGGAAACACAGACTCAGGCAGGGAATTCCACTCCTTAGCTGTACGCACAATGAATGTGTTCCCAAAACGTTTTGTGCATGTGGGTGGGATGTCCACCATGTACCGGTGGCGCATCGCCGTACGTCGTATGGTCCAATGAGGGAACGGGCTTGGCGGAATCAAATTATGCACTTCTGTCGCACTCTCCCCAAAATGCAACCGATAGAAAACCGACAGGCCAGCAACTCGGCGTCGATGCTCAAGACTTTGGAGCTTCGACTCGACGAGCCTGTCATTACCGATGATCCTCTTGGCTCGTTTCTCTCAACTCTCAACAATTGACTCAAGGGTATCAAGCTGGTATCTGGCAGATCCGTCGAAAAGATGAGAGCAGTACTCCATACACGATCAAACTTGCGCTTGGCTTGATACAATTTAAGCAGCTGTTCCGGCGTGAATTACCGTCTCATCTTTGCTAAGATCTCCAACTTTCTGGCACCCACTGAACTAGACCTAATCCTCATGCTCCTTATACCATAAGATTCATTTATTAAGTAGAACTAAGAAGGGCTGGAAAGCGGATGAGCATCGTCGTACAACGTGGCAATATATTTTGGGCATGCTTCCAGTCGACAAAAGATCCAGTGATGCGGAGGAATTTTTTGACACCATTTTTAAGGTTTACTGAATTACACGTTGAGCTATATTTTGCTATAGAACCTTCTGTGCTTTCAAAGGCCTGGCTTCTTTCCTTGTTCAGATGTCAGAAGCAAAACTTAAGGTGAAGATAGCATTTCAGCCAACAGCATTTTCGTGCACGGCTTACTTCTCTTTTTCGCTAGACTTCCAGAGACAGTATTGTTGACCTTAGGCAAAAAAGATCCTAGGTGATTATTACTTTTAAGCCAAGGGTCAGTAATGCTGCAAAATTACATCAATCCCTTTATCTTTACAAACGGCGATGCGCCACCGGTACATGTTGGACATCGCACCCACACGCACAAAACGATTTGGGAACACATTCACAGTGCGTACAGCTAAGGAATGGAATTCCCTGCCAGAGTCTGTGTTTCCAGATAGCTACAACCTGGGAGTCTTTAAGACAAGGATGAATAGGTTGCTTCTAGGTAAAGGTGCTGATTTTGACCGCTTCGCTTACCATCAGGTGAGATAGTGGTCACACGTATGCCTATACATAGTAAAAAAAAATCTTTATCTCACTTCTATCAGTCAATATCTATCCATTCTCAATCAGGTGGCCCATCGTTCTGTTTGCACACCAAAAAGCTTAACCGTCCTCAACCGTGGCGCAAGCGCCGAGACACAGCCAATGAGATGACAGCCACACAATAGAAAACACGACTTCCCACACTACTTGTACCATAGCAGAAGCATGACCCCTGTCCCTTCACCTATCCTGCTTTATTGACAGTTCCCTAACCAAATTGGTCAAACATTCGAGCCAACATTAGTAAGCAAACATTGTCTGAAACGAATGGGCTACATCGACACCTATTTTGTTTGGGCGGGTAAATAATAAATATTGGACGAGTTGACCTCTCGAAATTTTCCCAGGATTTCTGGGTGATATGAAACTTTTCGTAATATGTTCTTTAAGATGTTGGTGAACGGTTGATTTTTGTAGTTGCGTTGTTGGTTTGAACTTTAACTGTATCGTTTTAGTGGGATGCCGAGGATGTGTAGGTAGTTCTGTTACAATATGAGATGGCTACTATCTTTCATATGTTAGGTTATCGTGTGAAGAACTTTCGATGCCAAATAATACATCTTCAATGTTTTACGAGGCTAATATGTATTATTCCAATCAACTCTAAACAATAAATCTTTAAATAAATACCTTAATTACTAAGAGGGACACCTTCTGCTCACCACTAAAGTTTAACAAGCGTTTTAATAAGTAGGGTCTTCAAACCACGGGTCACGCATTACGTGCCGCCATTATACGCCATCGTTGACATAATAATACAAAATATACTTGCGTAGGCGCATGCTTTGCGGTTCAAACGTTTTGATACTTGCGATTTTTTGTAGCGCTGTGTAGTGTAGAGTGCTACGAAAAATCGCTCTGGTAGTAATCGTGGCTTCCAAGACAAAATTTTCTAAGTCAAATTTTCCAACTCGACTCCACATCGAAATTGTCAGTTATTGCCATGAATTTTTGTGAGGTTATAAGGTAGTCATGGCGACTGAGTCGAGGGGTGGTCTTTCAAACTGTCTTGGCCTTAGACTTCATCATTGAAAGAAAGAAAAAAAGTAGTTTATTTGGCACACACAATGTAGGTACAAATAAAAAAGGAACTTAATTCTAAAACAATGACATTGTGTGCCCCGCGGCTGCGCCATATAGGTCCAGTTCAGCAAAATGCCGGACAACTGGGAGTTGCCTGACGCTGGTTTTCAACTGAACCTTACGTTGAAGTGGTCATCTAGCCATAGTGGAATGATAGAGTGGTGTAGCATAAATTCTCATAATCTATCACTAGTCATATTTTTTCAGGACATAGGTAAATAAAAAAATAAAACAAATAAATAAAAATACTAAATATTCTCTTATTTTATTTATTCAGTTAATATTTGCTGTAAAAGTCAAACGCAATAAAATAAATCGGCTAATGATTTTCTTCTAAGACATAGATGCAAGCAAGTATCAAGTTGGATACATCAATCACTCATAAACAGTGGGAAATAGATCCTATTTGAGAAAAAGGCTGCATACTGCTACATTTGTAAGTGACGAGGCTTTTATTGGACTCACTCAGTTACACAAATGGTGTAACTACGTTTTCCTGACTATAACTAGCCGACATTTTACCTAATGTTTTTCTTTTAATACTCCTATGAGTATAGTTTCGTTTATTTATTTTTATACACATATAAATTACATTTTTAAAAATATCTTTAAAAAAACACATTAAAGTATAGTATAGTTATTATTATCATATTAAGTATTTTTATTGCATTTTATAACTACAAAGCATTACTTTACATTTTATGACTAGTAATTCAAAAATTTCAAACTAAATAAACTTTAGCCTTTATCATTGTGAAATGCCAGTGAAACTGACTGATAATTGTATTTAACCGAACTCGAAATAACTCACTTAACACACTACACTCACTCACTTGCAACTCGATAAGATTTTCAATATTTCGTACGTGTCCCATGTTCACTGCGTGCTGCCACAGTGTCAACGCAAACAGTAGTACACAAGAGTGGGTGTTCCCTCATTCGTGAGAACACCGCCGCGGGCTGCCCCGGTGGGAACAGACCTTTACATACAACCGGTCAACAGGAAGCGGCTTTTTTACCGTGATTTCCTTTAACATGGAGGCTTGGGAGAGGAGGAAATTGATCGAAAGAATGTCCGAAGGAGTAAACAGGTATGTATACACTAATGTAGGATACAGTTCTTCAACTTTATCCTACTGATAAATAGGTTATGCAAAAGTTTGTGATGGATGTATGTTTGTTACTCTTTCACGTCAGAACGTCTGAAAGGATCTTCATGAAATTTGTAGTATATTTATAGTCTGGAATAACACATAGGCTTTATATATCCTGGGAATTTATATATCAGCGAAGCCGCTGGCAGAAGTAAGTCTACACTAATATTATAAAGAGGAAAGATTTGTTTGTTTGAATTGAATAGGCTCCGAAACTACTGGACCGATTTGAAAAATTCTTTCACCATTAGAATCCTACATTATGCTTGATGAACATAAGCTATAAAGTATTTTCAAAAAAGTTAGGGATCCGTATAAAAACTTCGATAATGTAACCCAAGTTGTGAAAAAAATACCAAACAAATCCTTAAATCGCGTACGCTGCGGAAACTATTGACAATAGAGCGAAGTGATGTACTACAGTTTTATAGAGAACAACAATATCCACAAAAAATGTCCGCGAGGGTATATCTAACTATTATGGTTAAGTCACAATAACCGCTTTATGTTCAAATTATTCGATCAAAACCCGGGTGGAATGGAATAGTGGTGATTTTGGTATCATGATATTAATCCTTATCCATTTAAATGGTTTGGTAATTTAGATCGGTTTTGTAAATTACACTTTAAATTATGCAAATACGACGGCTATATAAATACTCTAAGTAAGAAAAATGACGCTGATTGAGCAAACAGCCCTACGTTTAATCTAGTAATAAGTAATTTGCACGTTAGCCTTTATAGAGGGAGGACAAGGAGATGAAGTTCGTGGAGTACCTACCAAACCCGCGCGAACCAAGTCGCGGGCGAAGTGCGTAGTATTTAATAATACACTTTGCAGGTTAACTTTTAATTAAGTAACGGTATTAACTATTTATTACCTATTGCAATGCTGCTAACTAAAATTTTCTATAGGATAAGAGATTTTTCAGCGCTCTACCTTCTCAAATTTAAAAAAAAACAACCACATGTGGATTTATGAGACAAAAAATTAGAAAAACCCACATTTTGTAACCGCACCTGACCTTTAAAGACCTCAAACACGACCAATCACAAACATTTAACAAATCACCACGACCCATCGTCAGTAACAAGAACGCTGTTATAAGAAGTGCAGTAAAGACATAATAACATGCCCTGGCTGGGATCGAACCCGCGCCCTCTAATTAGAACGGCCCTGCCCGCTGAGCTAGCGAACGATTGATTCTACCGCTGTCATTCCGTATTTATTGCCCATCTGAGATTTTTTTGGCGGTTAAGTTAATTTTTTTTTTTTACTATATAGGCATACGTTTGACCACAATCTCACCTGATGGTAAGCGATGATGCGGCCGAAGATGGAGCACGTTTGCCTAGAAGCAACCTATTCACTCTTGTCTTAAAGACTCCCTGGTTGTAGCTATCTGGAAACACAGACTCTGGCAGGGAATTCCACTCCTTAGCTGTACGCACTATGAATGTGTTCCCAAAATGTTTAGTGCGTGTGGGTGGGATGTCCACCATGTACCGGTGGCGCATCGCCGTTCGTCTTGTGGTCCGATAATGGAACGGGCTTGGCGGAATTAAATCATGCAATTCCATCGCACACTCCCCAAAATGTTAATGGGGAATAGGTGCTACTCAATGGATAAAGGAACAGGGAAGGCCTATATATATCTATAAGTGCACTTCCACGTTAATTTCCTATCACCGAGCTTTCTCCATCCAGTCTCAGTGATACCAGCGCACGGAAAGTCAAACTGACCCAGACAAGCGCTGCATTTGACCCCGTCATTGGCTCGATTGTCACACCTCTTGCATTTGAACATTGTGTCGAAGATACAGTAATCCCAAGCGCCGTTTATTACAAAACTTTGAGAAGCGTTGCCAAGCGATTAAAATTTAAAGAGCGTCGAGCGTTTGCGTGCGAACGGTTCGCTGTCTACCGTCATACTGACATAAATAAATAAAATATTATTGAATTCATTGATATTGTGTGTACACAAATAAATAAAATAAGCTGGGATTGGCTTTCAGTCTATCCGGTTGCGGCTCAATGGGTACCAGTATTACGCAAAGACGACTGATATGTGACTGACATGATCTGACCTTCATAAAACCTGGGTAAAACGATAACCTTAGGGCCTCAGCATGCGGCGCTTTATTAACGCGCCGACGACGCGCAGATGACGCGCACTAACGCGCTTTAAACTAAATTCAGACGCAGGACCGTGACCAGCTAGTCTATTCTGTAAGAAACTATTTCGATATCGAGCTTCACCTGAGTGATAAAACTCACAAAGTGAGCTTTATTGCACACAAGATAAAGATCTTCATTTGAAACACACTTCGAATTCTACTGTCGAGATACGAAAATGTTGTTAGAGAATAGCACTACAGGAGCGCCGTGAGCGTGCGTTCGTAAAACGTGTGTGGTCAGCGCGTTAAAAATACGCCGTGTGCATAGGCTCTTAGGTAAACCTGTTTAACTTGCTTAAATTATTTTTCACAATAAGATTGCACTATTTAATAATTTATTGAAAAAAATACAACCGACTTCCAAATAAAAGGACAAAGTATATAATAACTTTAATTTCGGAAGTTAGAGTCGGTGTTTTTGGTTTTGTTTCTTCGTATTTTGACACCGACTTTTCTATCTCCCAAGTTCTTCATCAGATCTTCACCAAATTGAAATGGGAACACTCCGAGAAAATACTCTTCCAAAAACTACCCAAATGGCTTCAAGTGTACCTATATTGAAGACTTCCCTTTATTTCTTCAGGATCCCATCATCAGATCCTGAGCTGATCATAGGACCACCTGGCCGCCTGTCCCTTAAATACAAAAAAGAATTTCTTCTAGTCTTCGAGTAATCGGGGAATATAGTTACATCAAATAAAAAGATTCCGACAAATTGAGAACCTCCTCCTTTTTGCAGTCGATTAAAAAGAGTCCATCGTACCCACCGCCTCCGTCGGCGCCACCCTGCGCCGGCGCAGCTATTTGACGTTATAATTTACTGCACACCAATGATCTTAAGTTTTTTGTAATTTTAAGATCATGCGCACGCACGAACATGCAGACACCTGTTAACCATCGCCCTATATATTCGCCTTCAAAGGAGTGGGAGGATCAAGTGGTTTGACATATTATTTATTTATTTAAATTAAAATTTTAATTTTATATTTCATTTATTGAGTGTATTGCAGTGGGCCAGCTGGTCATGGTTCTTTCTCGTCTATGTTATTAGTGCAATGATTTAATTCCTCAATTTCCAGCCGGTACTTTGTACCAGTTGCATCACTCGTTTATGCGCCCGGTGCCATGTCACGAAATTTCGCTTGGGACAACCGAATTTGTATTTTAGCTTAGTGTTATCTTATTTATTTCTAATTGCCTACCTATCTTTTTAGATCCTAGAGAAAAAGTTATAGCAACACATGCATATATTTATTTTTAAGCGGTTTAATAGGGTAGTTAGTCAGGTAGGTAGCATTAAAACACGCACGTTTTTACGCAGACCCTTAATCAAATATCCTCCTTTTTTAAATAGACAGCCAGCTTAACCATTTAATACGTCAACCGTCTAAATGGCTAAAAACAAATGCCGTTTAAAATACAAAAAGAGAACGAAACTATCGCATTTATAATCGACGCGAAAAAGAAATTCACTTTTACACCCTTCCAGAATAGTTCCACATTGCGTTTGATTAACATTTTAATAAACTGTCCATTATTTATACATATATAATTTAAACAAAGGCACAAAGAGGCGCGCGCGCATCTGCCACGAGAACTAACGAAGATCGCCGATGTTTTCCGATTGTCCGTCATGTTTTATAGCATTAATTTAATAGTTCGGCTCATAAATCCTTGTGAATGGTAATGCGTTATTTTTCTCAAATACATGTTGCCTATTTATTTTTGCCTTTCTAAGAATAGTTCTCTCCAGTTTATGGCGGTTGTCATAAGTGGCAGATGAGCAGCTATCGCCAATATGACTTCAACAAATAGTATTTGTAGTGGGCTCTTAACCCATTGGGAGGTCAGCTCAAGGTGTTCTTTTAGTCGTGCTAAACATTTTTCACCGATGACATCATTAGACTAGGTATGTGAAGGGACGCATCATTCATCGGAAAATACTTCAAGCACCGGTTGTAAAAA
This sequence comes from Lacanobia wlatinum, assembly GCA_947578705.1. NCBI lineage: Eukaryota > Metazoa > Arthropoda > Insecta > Lepidoptera > Noctuidae > Lacanobia > Lacanobia wlatinum. The sequence goes on along the minus strand of OX388044.1, from coordinate 5,720,960 downwards.
ATATTTATCAATTTTAATTATTTACTATTACCTACCCCAATGTTGACCGAGAGAGGTTAAATAACTATAGAGATACGCAGAGCTAAGAGGCTCATCGGTGACGAAAAACTGGTGGATGCCAAGCTGCATAGCTTGGCTCATCGCCGTAAGGTTGCCTGCTTGTCGGTCTTCTACAGATTGTATTTCGGTGAGTGTGCCCAAGAACTCCACGACCTCATCGGCCCCCTTCTACCATCAGACATCCAGACGCACTGCATCTTACCATCCCTACCTTGTTGCTATTTCATCAATTCGCAATTTCGCACTAAGCGTTTCCAAACGTCTTTTATAATGTGCACAGCAAAGGAGTGGAACTCTGCCTGCGTCTGTGTTTCCAAACACTTACAACCCTAATCTCTTCAAAGTAAGAGTGAACAGGCTCCTTCTGGGTAAGCTCGCTCCATCGTAGACTTTGTCTCTGTCATCTCTGACCTAGACTAGAGTCAAGAGCAAACCCATCACAAATAAAAAAAAGATACCTATACATTAAAGCATTTTAATCTTTGAAACAAATGCGGTGAAACCAGTCTCACATAGGTATGACCAGTATGACTGACGCGAAGAAAATTTATTTTGAAACTCATCTTGAAAATCACAATCTTACAAATACTCAGGGCCGATTTCTGAATTGAAAATTTGGCGATAAGAACGTGTCAAACCACACTTTAATGCCAAAGTTGTTAACTAAACTTCAATTTTTTTAATTCTGAAATGTGAGAGATCAAATTAGGCTTCAACAAACGAAAAAAAATTTTTTCCTGCCACGGTTATAGTATACCTTATGGTAACTGCCAGTTATAGGTAGGTCGGTCCACACTACACGAATTTTGGCTCGGCTCGTACTCCGCTCGAGCTCGGCTCGTCCAGCAAAGACCCAGGCTGCTCTCTCGAGAAATGCTTAAAAACAGCGTGCAGATGAAGCAACTTTTCGTCGTCATTTACTGAGAAATTACATCTAAAAAAAAAAAGGTAGTAATCTACATAATATGATACGTAATTTGGTTTAGCCAGAATTTATGTATCAGTATCACATAATAAGAAAAAAAATCACCAAATCACCTCCAAATCGTTGAGATGATTTTACTCCTTCATTTTTTAACAAAAGTTAAAAAATATATACATATCTACTGCTTTGCAATACAAACAAAAGTAATTGGTTTTGTTACTTTTTTAAAATATGTTATTTTTTTATAATAAATTAAAAATGCAGGTAGCGGAGTGGCGCGTAGAGGAGTAGTTAGCTCCTTTTATATGCACAAGGTCATTGGCATGTATACAAACCTTAAGGTGAAGAATAAGGAATAATCGATTGGTTCGAATCTACCAATCCCACACAATCTCAGAATATTGTTGAAAACGAAATATTTTATCTCAGTGACCAATAATGTAGTGCTTGACAGTTTGCGTCTGATTTGCAGATGCGAACGCTCTTTAAAAAATTCGTACGTGTACCTATTGCCTCTCAGTTACCTTTTTTATCATCAAATGACTCGTTCCGCTCTGGGCGGGCGAATGGGAGTGTCAGACTCTTCCTGACTAATACCCATCCGTGTTGCTCCAAATGCCCTTTGCGTTCCAGGGCCGCGGTGACTCTTTCGCACATATGATTCCGCAATTTTGGAACAAATTCAGCAACGCCCCTCAGTCACCTTTTTTTTTAAGGATGGGAAATCATCAAATGACTCCTTCCGCTCTGGGCGAAGCAGGAGGGAGTGTCAGACTCTTACTGACTAAAACCCATCCGTGTTCCTCCTAGTGCCCTTTGCGTTCCAGGGCCGCGGTGACTCTTTCGAACAAAGTCCGCAGCCCCAGCAGGCACTGGCCCTAGCGGGCCCCATCTTTTATGCTGAAAGCTCTTTGAGGCGCGCGTGGAACACAGCGCGCTGTCGACCTGGGCCTGGTTCTGATCAGATGGCGAGCCACCCAATGCTTGCCGTCTGCAGGCCAGCGCCTACGGTGGCCGAGAATCGCCCTGCGACTCCCGACGCCCGGGGCGTCTTCTTCTGTTGCGGCGGCTGGGGCGTGAGGTTTCCCTCTCTCTCACGCGTTCGGCATCCTCCTTCGCTAGCATTACTGCTTCGCAGAAGAAGGTGACCGCTCAGTCACCTACGCCTTCATTTTTGGAAGTTAAAGCCTCAAAGTGTACACAAAAGCTAGACTTTGCTTTAACCACAAATGACTAACAGTAAACAATGACCACAAAATACCCAATTTTCTGTTGAATATTTTATTTCTAATTCGTTTGATTTGAAACATGTCGACCCCTGCCGTTATTATTGTCGCATGTCACCTTTCGCGCGTGCCACGGCTACGGAGGTCCAAGACATATGGTATAACTGTTCAAATAATTATAATGATCATCGATACTTTTTGCTTGCATTCTCCCCTTCATACTGTATCAGGTAGAAAAGGACAGAAGTTTAATTCCACGTAGTACCCGAACCCGAACACAAGTGGGCGAAATAGGGTTTTACAGACCCGTCGGATATCACATATCAGAAGACATTAACAATCATCATATCAGCCGAAAGACGTCCACTGCTTGACATAGACCTCCCCCAAGCGTCATCGGTCCACCTTTTGGGAGACCTTCCAACGTTACGTCTTCCGGTACGCGGTCGCCACACCAGAACTTTTCGGCCCCATCGACCATCTGTTCTGCCAGCAATGTGCCCTGTCCACTGCCACTTTAGTTTGGCGATCCTTCGGACTATGTCGGTAACCTCGGTTCTCTTGCGGATATCATCATTCCTGATTCGATCACGCAAGGAAACTCCAAGCATTGCCCTCTCCATTGCCCTTTGAGTGACTTTAAGCCTTCCGATTTTGAGCGACCACGTTTCAGTTCCATAAGTTCATCACGTGCAACACGCACTGGTCACAGACTTTCGTCTTGAGACAGTGTGGTATGTGGGTAGTTACCCATCGACTCGAAAAGAACAAGAAGATCCCAAGAATAGTTCTTGTGTTCTCCCATCTAGCTTCTTAAATTGGCATTATAATCGTAAGTTTGTTTCAAGATAGGCCCGATTTTTGAGATCCCATGATCAGAAGGGATGTAGAAAACATTGGACTCAAGCGTTTGGCAAAAAACTTTGATAAACTCTTGGTGATGTCGATGACAACTGATACTGTTTCAAGGTGTATCTGTGGTGTGTTCCAGGATAATTCACGTAGTGCTGTTCACTATTGATTTTATATGAACAGTCATTTGATCGCGGACCACACGGACCACATAGAATTATTAATTCTCTCCTCATCTACCCAGCCTTTTCCCAACTATAATAAAGTCGGCTTCGATTCAAACCAGATTCAGCTGAATACCAGTGCTTTACATGGAGCGGGCTCCCTACCAGACTTCCATAACCCAGTAACTGGGTAACGCGGTACTTCTTTGAAAGACTGGAGCCAGATTTTCTGGTTTCTGACAATCCGTAATGACTGCCAAAGATCTACAAATGACATCCGGGGCTTAACGTGCTTTCCGAGGCACGGAGGAGTCTCGGTATGTTATGGTCACCTATCCACAGACCGACCCCAGCAAGCGTTGCTTAACCTTGCAGATCGACCCGTGCGGCTGTTATTCTTTAGCCACGAGCTTCTTCAGAATTATAATTTTTCTATCCAGAAAAGTAATAATTCGAAAAGAGCAGTGGCCGAGTGGTAATGGCTTCGACTTACGAGTTGTAGGTCGCGGGTTCAAACCCAGCCAGGCACATTACTTTGTGTAATTTATTTCATCACCATTGCTCTCAAAACGGTGAAGGAAAACATCGTGAGGAAACCGGCATGTCCTAGAACCAAAAATTCGAAGACATGTGACATTCACCAACCCGCATTGGGCCCGCGTGGTGGATTACGGCCCATTCCCTCTCCTAGAGAGGAGGCCTGAGTCCCAACAGTGGGAACATTATAAGGCCGACTATGCTATGACTACGCTATCCAGAAAAATATTGTAGACCTTCTGTTTTTTCTGGTCTCGGCACCAGCACCTATGTATGACTGGTGCTCGTGCCACGTGCGGGGACAGCTGACCGTATATCTACGAAGCTGTGCATTTTTATTAAGATAACGGTGCGTTAGTGTGCAGATGGATAGAAATCCTGACAAATGTGTTTTTTGTCTTAGTTTTATTTTTGCGGTCCTATACTGCGTAGAGTATTGGTATTTATGGAATACGAGACTTTCTCACTAAACACATCGTTTAACATTCTTCTTCTTCTTATCGTGTGGGCAGTAAGGTCTAACGACCCTACACACCCTAGTGTCAGAGTTTCTAAACCGCCTCAATGGCCTCAGACATGGTTTATTTGACATTGCCATTGGGCGGCCGGGACCACCGGCTTATACATGCCTTCCGAAGCACGGAATCATCTTTTTTATCAGACAATCAGGTGATTCAAGCCTGCAATGTCCTAGCCAAACTGGAAAACAAATTTCAAAGTATGCTTTTCCCGTGGGAATCGAACCCACGACCACCGGGTCACAAGGCAAACGCCTAAACCACTCGACCACGGAGGCAGTTAACATTAAACCTGGACGGTACCAGAATTCTTCCATACAAGGCTCTAGACACAGTGACATTCTATCAACAAAAGTGAGATACTTTTGGAATTAACCACGTGCCATTCCAGTAGCCCATAATAATTTACATATTGTACTTTTAGACGACCGCTAACAATGATAGAATGACAAAAATAAGTACATAAAGTCCAAACTCTCTCACAACGAATAAAAATATCAATCAGTATATATATATTAGCGTTATCGCACGCCGAAATTTTTAGTGTTATATGTATTTGCTCACTAATTTACAAACAAGACCCCCGAAAACTTTCCTGACAAAACTCCATAATGTGCACCAAATGACTGGACAAGTATGTAGGTACCTCTTGCTGACCTCACAAAATCCTAAGTATCCTTACTTTATAATATTATAAATGCGAAAGTAACTCTGTCTGTCGCGCTTTCACGCCAAAACTACAGAATCGATTTAAGGCTTGTATACATGCCACTGACCTTGTGCATACAAACGGAGCTAACTATTCCTCTACGCGCCACTCTGTTACGCGCATTTTTAATTTATATTATAAAAAAATAACACATATTTTAAAAAAGTAACAAAACCAAATTATTTTCATTTGTATTACAAAGCGGTAGATATTTTTTTTTAGACTTTAGATAAAAATAGAAGGAGTAAAATGGTTTCATCTCAACGATTTGGAGGTGATTTCGTGATATTTTTTCTTATTATGTGATACCGATACATAAATTCTCGCTAAACCAAGTTACGTATCATATCATGTAGATTACTCCCTAATTTATTCAGATGTAATTTCTCAGTAAATGCCGACGAAAAGTTGCTTCATCTGCACACTGTTTTTAAACATTTTTCGAGAGAGCAGCCTTAAATGAAATTTGATACACAGATAGTCTAGAGCCTGAGAGAAGACATAGACTACTACTATTTTAACCCGGGAGAATAATCCCTAGGGACCAGAAGCTATATAGATTTAAGAAGTCTTATAGAGTTGTCACTTGAACAAACTTGAGCTGAAAAACGAGCTTCTTTGAGTTTTTTACCGAGAAATGTCAATGAACTGTCAAAATTGAATGCCTGAAAAGTGCGAACACTTTTCCGCTTAAAATGCAAACATATGTACAACATCGACTACTTACAGACAATTAACGTTAACATGCCTTCAAATTACTTCGATAAAATTAATAATTGAGGTGTATAATGAATTTTTAATTAGTGAAAAAATAAAACGCACATGCCGTGCAACCGTCTCTGCCGAATGTTAGGAAGTTTGTGTTGCACATGAGGTTTGTGGACGGGATGTGTCCTGAGATACGATATTAGTGAATTATACAATGTGTGGACTAATAAATTGTAAGTTAACATAACATTAAAGTACTCTCCTTAAATAGTAAGAGTGACAACTATTTTGTCACTACTTTTTTTTAATTTATTGATTAAGGGCTTTGTCGCTTAGCGACCACATCGCCCAGTACAGGACACAAAATTGTTATAATACAAATCTACCTTAAGACTAACTCATACAATTGTTTAGCTTTCTCGGACATTGGACAAGCGAGTATTGTGTTACAAAAACCAACATCAAAAGATTTACAGTGCCCAAAAACATTGATTCTCGTATTTTCATTCCGGACACACTCCATCAGGATATGAAACACATCATCACAATTTGGAGACAAAACTTTCTTCATTAAGTAGTAGAATTTATTTGATGGAGTATGTCCGTTGTTACCACTTAAGAATAATGCATTCCTACTAACTTAAGAAAAGTATGAATCAAGAGTTCTATTATCAAAATAATTAGGTAAATAAGTTCTTTACCAAAAAACCTCTAAAACTGGCGATCCAGCCACTACATCAGAAAAACAACCTCGAATATAGAGCCATCACAAAGATGAATACAGAACATAAATATTCATATCCTCAGACAAATCGGCCGACATTTTTATCCCTTGTGTATCTTAACCACCGAACAGCACCTGTTTACACGATCAGGTGTTCGGAACACACCCTCGCCATAAAAAAGTCAACGTTTACCATGAACACATCGTCCATCGACGCTTGTGTTCGAAATTCAAGAGAATTAGCCGAACTGAAGCGGTTATGTATAGCAAAGCTATGTATTTCTTCGAAGGTTCCAGACGACTGGTTGTCGCTCCCATTCATTGATATTTTGACACGGCTGCCAGTCTCGTTCGTTACAAATTACTTTTTAGGGACCCTAAACAATTTGTAACGATAAAACCTTCGTCAAATCTTGTTTGTTAGAATCTGTATTTTATTTATAGGTTTTTTTTCTTTATGCTTTAACTGTGTGACTTTGATTTCCTTCCTAAAATACACGAAACAAGATTTTTTTACAACTCTGCTTTTGTTAACCTATGTTCTTACTTATGTCATTCCCCACGATCGATCACATCAACAGATCATGTATTCCAAACCTAATAAAAAAACAGTATACAGACTACTACTAACTAGTACAGAATCCACGCCATTTCCTCGAAGAAACAATAGCGTTAACCCGAGTTGATTATCAATAAATCGTTTACCAGCTGACGACCATAAAAGCCTAGAACAAAACACCGAAGCTAGGTGTTGAATAAAATATAATAACGAACAAATAGAAATATAAAAAAAAAATGCCACATTCACTTTACCATATTGAGCGCCATTTATTATGACGACTGTCCTTCTCAATTTGAGAAGACATCGCACCAAAGATGGTCTGATTGGCAAAAAGGTCCAACGCGTCCGCGAACTAATGACATATTGGCAGAAAATTATCATTGTTCGCCTATTTGTCATATGTCAGGCAGAGGAATGTCGTGAAGTGGCAACCCTGAAGCACTAAATAAGGGTATAGAGTTCGTTTATAAGGAATTTTTAGGGATACGCTCAAAATAAGTCGGTTTGATGAAGTCCTTACGAATAACTGAGAGATGTCTTAAAAGTATATGATGGTAATAAAAGTCAAGGCGGAGATAATCATGCCTATATTTTTGATTGGCCGGTCTGGTAAAACGACATAGCTGTATAAGATAAAATATTTTACAGACTGTCACTTTGGCTCGTCACAGCTTTGCTTAAATAATGTAGGAGCTACTGGAGCTTTTAATAATTTATTTACGACTAGGCAAAGATCAGAATCTATACTAATATATAAAGCAGAAGAGTTTGTTTGTTTGTTTGCTTGAATGCGCTAATCTCAGGCTGACACCCTTTCCGCCTTACTAAGTTCCAGCCTTTTTTTATAGATGGGAAATTATCAAATGACTCCTACCGCTCTGACTCTTACTGACTAAAATCCATCAGTGTTCCTCCTAATGCCCTTTGCGTTCCAGGGCCGCGGTGACTCTTTCGAAGAATTGATGTACTCACCTCATCATAGCCGAGAGACGTCCACTGCTGGACATAGGCCTCCCTCAAACGTCGCCACAACGACCGGTCCTGTGCGTCTCGCATCCATCGGCTACCCGCGACCTTCACCAGGTCATCGGTCCACCTACTGAAGCTTTAAGGGTTTAATTTTATAACGACAAGGTAAAGATCAGAATTAAAGATATTTCGTCTTATCAGACACCCTTTCCGTGTCATAAAATTCCGACCATCATTCTTGATGAAAAGTGAAAAATGTTTAATAAGCCCTTCATTTATTTATAGCCGCTCACACGTTTCCGGTGACTTTTACTTAAAGCGGCGATAAGCAGACAAACTGTCCCTTTAATTTGACATAATGTACAGCTGCATTAAACAGCAGTCTTTAACACAAGTCGCACTTTCGTTTTCTGTAGAAGAATAAATATTTTATAAAAACAGAAACGTGTTACATGAAAATTTTGCAATGGCTTTTCCGAGATAGGCAGCTTTTATGCTAAATTGTATTAGAATTGGGTTGTTAGTTTGAGGCAGACTCAGACACATACCTTCTTCTATATCTAAATGACTTTTCATACCACCTGCGCGAAAACGTCACATTATATTATGTCATGCAATCTCAACCTAAAGTTAGTCATTATTGCCCGGCGGTTCATAATGAAATTCAATACAATATTATTGCCCGGAGGTCAATGTGAATTGAATTTGGAACTCAAGTTTGAAGCCGCAGTTTCGGGCGCGCGAACAGCTCCTAGCAGTGCAGGCCGACGCGCGCCACCTCTTTCATGGCTAGAGCACAATTTTCTCGCAGTAGATGTGAAAAGTAGAGTTTGCTCGTCAGGGATAAAGGTGTCTTTGACTTGGGCTAGCTTGAATATGACGCCCGTGACATAAGACACTGCTTTATCTCCTCGCTGCATAATCTACTATTTCATCTACCTAATTGTAGCGAAGATAGGATACGGGTTAACAGTCTTATTCCTAATCTAGATTTCAGATAAATCGCTGAATTCATTTGGTCGGACACCTGTTTTCTAAGTTTGGTAAATAATGTAAATGTTCGACAGGTCGTGCATGAAACAGTTTACCATCTTTTGTCAATTTCTTTTATTTATGTATTACCTACTTATAACTTCATAGTACGTAGCGCAGCTAATCGAAACTGGGATCGCCTACGCACGTTTTGCGTGCGCACTCACTGCAGCCATTAAAAAAAATGCCTTCCTATTGTGCGGCGTTAGATCCATTAACGAGCTATGCTAGGAACGCCATTGATTCTAGGATAGAATGACTTTCTTTATAACCTATATATGTGAACGGGTCTGGTGGAAGTGTGTCAGCTGACGCAGCCGGCGCAAGGTGCGCGCGCGCGGCATGTGCGACCAACTGCCAAATCGATGCGCGTACCACGACACACGCTAGGAACAGGGCCGCCACAAACTGAAATGGTGAAAGAAAAGGTAAAGTGAATAATATTCAGCTGTTCTAAAAACAAATCTACCTCAGTATAATTATGTTTGCAGGTGGTGAGACGGCGCGGCGACGTGGTGGTTGACAATCCTCTTGTGTAACAGTCGTAACATACTACATAGCATAGAGCAGAACGAAACAAACATAAAATATTGTTCCGAAAATATCAGTTTTTTTATTTTGTTTGGAAACCCAGCAAAAAGTCCATAAGAGATTTCCAAGTAAATGAATGGAAAATAAAATAGAATTCATCTTTCAAAGTAGTTCTGAAATCTAATAAACCCATGTTCATTGGAAACTAGCGAACTAAGCCTGTTTGAGGCCAGAGGCGAAGAAACTATACTAGGGCTTAATTTATCCCGCAGTCTCAGAAGCTGGAAAACGTAGAATGTAAGAGCGAGCTTAAAAAATATTATTTTTGGTCTAGTATATCTAATATTTCGTTTAAAAGTACCTTGTTTTCGAGATTTTGCTCGGGGCGCACCACACACGTCCGCCAACGAAAGCCGGAAAATGGGAAAAGTCGCGGGAGTGGCAACCCTAGCTAGAGCACGCATTGTCTCTATGTCGCTTTAAATTAGCCGCAATGTGCGATTGCAAGGTCGGCAGATACAGATCTGGTGAAATAGGGCTTAAAGAGCCCAGCCATAGCCCAGCACTTTTTTATTTCCAATGATTTATTATTAATTCGACGCTGGCATTCTCGTTAAGATGCAAAAATGTTACGGTTTTATTTTAAATAAATTCTTTTTTTAAATTTCAACTCTACTTGTTATTTTTTTTAAAGTAGGTATGATGGTGGTATTCTCGGAGGCTTACTAAGAACTTTTATATTGTGTAAAATATTATCTCTGGATCGGGTAATTATTTCAAAATTGTAATGATGTTAAAAATACGTTTTTTCAGGCTGTTTTTCTTATTTAATTAGCCTGACATGTAGTGATGGTAAATAGAGATGTAATGGAGCAGCTGTTAAACTATACGAAGCCTTTTACTTTGCTTAATATCACCCTTAGGCATAAAAATCGCATATTACTAAATTCCTAGGAATAGAAAATTAATTTCCGTAACCACTTAATATCTACTAAAAACTAACCCGATGTCTTTTATAGGACTCTTTAGCAGACGCATTAATTTTGACAGTTTAAATAACGTTCATTCGTTCATTCATTCATTGCTTCACACAGTTTACACTGAAGATCATAAAAATATTTTGACGACGACTTTTTTTTTAAATCGTCTACTCAGTATTTAGATCGAAGTTACAAATATCGTCTCTTTTTAAAAACTGTCATAAAAAGCGATTTTCCTATATTCTCTTCAAAATTGCATATCTTAAATAAGTTGGGCATGCTAACATAACCACACGATTACCCTTTCTAATAAATCGTTAAATAGACGCCAGTTGCATTTGATAAATTTTAACATCATTAGATGGCGTGCAGATATAATTCAAGTTACGCAAGAAATTAGAACGAAACTGCAATAATTGTAACATTCGCTCTGACATTTGACTACATTTGAAGAATTCACCAGGCAATAATTAGCGACCTGGAAGTACCATTTACACGATACACATCATGACAAAAAGGCTGACCTATTAATGCCCGTTATTATTGTAATGGGACCTTAGACAAATGTAATACTGCCAAGGTGTGACGCAACTGTCGTTCAGTTACAGGTGGCCGTGGCCCCGTCAGGTGTAACCCACCCCTAAATGAACGCAAATACACCATTGCACCTCGGGAAAAATGTTCACCACATCGCCGACACTCGCTAACTTCGACACAAACGGCAAATGCACATTTGTTAAGTTACCTTTGTTAAAGAAAGCACCTTTTAAGAACATTTGCCACGCATTAAGGTCACATGACAATAAATTTGTAATTAAAATTGAAGTAACGATTGTATTTAATTTACGACGGCGTTGCACCGCACACCTCTCGCACGGTATCGATCAATGTCACTCAAAATGTGTTAATACGGCCCGCCAAGTGGTAATCGTATGATAAATCGATAGTTTTTTACGAACAGCAGAACGTCCTTCGCGATGTTTCCGTTAATTCGTCACCTGCGAAACTAAAAAAGATAAACAATAGCCATTGGACGTTTGGAACGCATTTAAAGCAGAATAATCGTAAATAACGTCGAATTAAGTCAGTGGGTAAGTAATGTAATTCTTGTCTGCCTATATATGTTTTATCACATACGTAACCCTAGATAAAATATATATGACCGCGGTATTTTATTTTTCAAACTACATTGTATTTTATTCGCGCAGTCAACTTTTTATTGCTCGTTCTATTTACGTGAGTGTCACTAAAATTCTGAGAAGGAGCTTCGAAAATATGTGAACAATATAACCGACCTACACCTTTGATACATGGGCACTTAAAAAATACATCTGTTCCTTAATTAAATAAATTCAGGAAATGTCTACATGAGCCTTTAAAATTACTCTACAATCGTCGAAGGTTGTATATCAATATTCATTCTGTATTTTTTTAATTACGCACCACAAAGGCCGCATGCTCCTCTGCCGGGTGGCTCTCTCGGTAATGGCTCGCTAGGCTGTATGGCCAGGTGTCAAAGGCGAGTGTTTCACGAAAAAGGTAAAAAAACGTCAAAAAGATCATTTGGCTAAAAAATCTGTGCAGGTGCTTGTCCGAACGTGGTCAGGCGAAAAGACAGCTGAACGTAAAAACCGAATTAAGGGAAGCATTAGTGATCGATTTTTTATTGATACAAAGATGGAAGGATAGGTTGCAGATTGCGTGGGCGCATGCCAAATTAATTTAGGGGTTGCCGAAAATAAGGAGACCTTTTTCAAGGTGTTTTTATTATATGCTTCAGTTAGCCAGTTTCAGTTTAAAGAATTAGCTACGGCAGCTTAGTTCAAAGTTACACGACATTATGAGTAACGTGCATTGTGTAGGTATTCTAGTTTTATTTTATGAAGGTAACCCAATGAAAATCTATACTAATATATAAAGCCGAAGAGTTTGTTTGTTTGCTAATCTCAGGAACTACTAGTCTGATTTGAAAAATTCTTTCAGTGTTAGATAGCCCATTTATCGAGGATGGCTATAGGCTATATATCATCACGCTAAGACCAACAGGAGCGGAGCAGACGAAGTTGCGCGGGTCAACTAGTACATTATAATTTCAATATCTTGAAGAAGAATAAGCAACATTTACCTGCAACCTAATTGAGTGCAAATATTTTTAGTGTAAAGACATTTTTTTTAATTTTATTATTATGATTTTAAACCTGATCTACTCACAGCTTCTTTGAATGTTGAATGTAATAATCGATGTTGAATTTTCAAAATGAAAGACTTTGTCATTGATTGTGTGTTACGCAACTATCCTGAAAGTCTATTTTTTATAGGTTAAAGCTAAACAAACCTGTAGATAAGCACACAAAACTCACATGTCTATTTTCGTAAGAAATTATAATGGTGAACACAGCGACTGTTATTAATGAGTAGATATCTGCTCTTGTACAAGCTTAGTTAGATGTCCAGTTTATTATTTGTAGGAAATTAATTAATATGTATAAAATGCAACGTTTAAAAAAGTACGGAATAAAAATTTCTTACAGCGATGATCATTCAAAATTGAGAAATTGCTCGCCATTTAAGAAAAATGCTACGCGTATGGCCTACTCCGACCAACCAACAGGATACCTATTTACTATGTCATGAGTTCATGACATGCCATAATAAAAATACTTAGAAAGAGAAATGTGGAATTTAACGTCTGTAAGTATTCAAAAAATATTGATACCAATTTAATAACATAAAATATTGCATTCGTTACTGAACAAATTGCGACACTTATCGCAGTATTTTGAATATTCAAATTCCGTGATAATCATGACGGCATTTTATGAATGAGTAAATTTTTATTTTTTTATGTGTAAAAGATATCGGCCAGTATCGCGATACAGCTGCCCGCTTCCGCCATTTTTTGTGACCTTGTACCAGTCGTTCCATTTATAAAAAACGTTATTTTTCTTTTTGACTGCGTGTGGGTTCCGTATAACCACTTGAATTGTAGTTATCTTGGGGTATAGTAAGTAATAAATCATTTTAACCACTGGAAGATGGCCACCAGAAGTTAACCCACCATGTTTGACAGTAAAAGCTGGCTTCCGGTTGCTGGGAAAAAATATTGAAGCGTCAAAAATTTTACGCAAGTCAAGTGATTCCATTGCCTTTTAAAAAAACCATTCAACAAATCACAACAGCTAACGCTCATTTGAAAATTTGTCACAGTAATTTTTCCAGAGTAGGTACATACTACACATCTATACTAATATATAAAGCTGAAGAGTTTGTTTGTTTGTTTGTTTGTTTGCTTGAACGCGCTAATCTCAGGAACTACTGGTCCGATTTGAAAAATTCTTTCTATGTTGGATAGCCCATTTATCGAGGAAGGCTATAGGCTATATATCATCACGCTAAGACCAATAGGAGCGGAGTAGTAATTAAAATTGTGACGCAGGCGAAGTTGCGCGGGTCAGCTAGTTTATTCAATAAACACATAATAATACGCACATTAATTTTACAGGAACATTATAAATCGCTTTCTTCTCGGAACCGTTGCCGCGTTAGCAACTGCGCGAAGCTAAATAAAACTGATTAAAGAACATAAAATATACCTTTTCTTCATGCTACCTTCAACTTAAAATGATTACGGAACCCTATGAATTGATAAACCATAAAGGTGCGTTCGATCCGCGTAGATCTTTTTAATTTTGGAACGCGTGTAAAGCCGGCTATTTGTCATTCATTCGTTCTTTTGGCGCGAAATAAATTATAAAATAAAATGTCGACGAATATTTCATAGTATTAAAGTATAACATGTACGGGAGATAAATTAATTTGTAATCATTGGCATTTAGAAAAATAAGCTGTTAATCAAGGAATTTTAAATGTCAAATAATCTATTTTTCTCGATGTTTTTTAACAGCGCACAAAACGAATGGTTAAAGTGAGTCCCATCTCGTAGTCGTAAACATGGAAAGTAAAATGAATTACCTACTTCCATATTTTTATGTTCATGTGGGCTTAGAAAGCTGTCAGCAGCTGCTGGCACTGGCACTAAGGTGGATCCTGTCGTTACTGGATATTTCGCCATTGTGTGGTAGACAAGAAAGGTGAAATTTTTGTCTTTTGCAAATAATAGGCTACCGCCTTTCTCTACGTATGAAGTGCGTATTACTGCGTATGCTCATCATCTGCCTAGCAATTTCCAACTATATTGAGTTCGGCTTCCAGTCAAACCGGAATACCAGTATTTTACTTGGAGCGGCTGCCTACCAGACCTCCACAACCTATTAACTGGGTAACACGGTACTCCTCGGCAAGACTGGTAGGAGTCTCGGTATGTTAAGACATGCGTATTTTTTTTTATTTGTGATGGGTTTGCTCTTAACTCTAGTCTAGGTCAGAGATGACAGAGACGAAGTTTACGATGGAGCTTACCCAGAAGGAGCCTGTTCACTCTAACTTTGAAGAGATTAGGGTTGTAAGCGTTTGCACAGGCAGAGAGTTCCACTCCTTTGCTGTGCGCATTATAAAAGACGTTTGGAAACGCTGTTTCAGATGGCTGATTTCAGAAGTACAATCAGCGGCATTTAATAATAAATAAATAAAAATAAATAAAAAAGCCTTATACATATTTCTTACTAAAGAATACAAAAATAAACTTATTTCTAATTATCTGTTATCTTATGTTTAAACTTATATTTATAGATTTATATGTATTTCTTATTATTTATGTAAGAACCCCTCGTTCTCTAAGGTGAAGGCCTCCTCTAGAGAATTCCATGTATCCCTGTTCTTTGCTGTCTCCATCCACTGTTTGCCAGCCACTTGTATAATATCGTCAGTCCACCGGGCGGCTGGTCTACCTCTCTTTCTGGTGCCTGATGGACCCTTCCAGGATGTTATCCTGGCGGTCCATCTGTTATCTGTTAGTCTGGCTATGTGTCCAGCCCAACGCCACTTAAGCTTTTTGCATTGAATCAGAGCGTCTGTAACTTTTGTCTTCTTTCGAATTATATTATGGGGTATTTTTTGTATTCTTTTGATTTTCAACATACTCCTTTCCATTCCTCTTTGACACGTCCTGATTTTTGCTTTTGCTTGATGTGTGAACTTCCAAATTTGGCTAGCGTATGTTAATGATGGCAATATGCAGGTATCCATAACTATTTGCTTAATTTTGATCGGCATGTCACTTTTCGTAATTTCTTTTAAGCTCCAAAATTTTTTCCAAGCATTCGAAACTCTCCTTTCTATTTCTTGTTCATTTTTTTGCTTCTCAAATGATACTTGTTTTCCCAAGTATACATAGGTGTCGACGTACTCCAACGCTTCATTGTTTAGGTATACAGGGGACTTCCGATAGTTTGTCATAATATTGGTTTTACTGCGGTTAATTTCTAGTCCTACCTGCTGACTTGCGGCGTGAAGATCGTTTAACATCGACTGCAGCTCCATTTTACTCTCAGACAGCAATATGATGTCGTCGGCAAATCTCAAATGACTTATATATTTATTGTTAATATTTAGACAAACCCTTTCCCATTGTAGTTGTCCAATGACTTGTTGTAGCGGCATTTATAAACAGCATAATATTAATAACATACTATAACTTCACTCTTGAAAGGGCACATCTTCCTACATAGGTATATCGTTTCCTAGCCAACATGCTGCTGACTTGATACTTAAAGCCTTCTCACATACCAGGAGCGCAATATGCGCAGCTCTACACAGCTATACAGCTCAATAAATAATATACCTAATTAATCAGAGAAGACAAATACAGTAGGTACCTGCAACTTGCGACTTTACATAACGTCAATTGTTTGAAATAAATCGAGCGGCTATTTAAGAGTGCGTTAGGCTAGTTGCACACCACACGACGCATGTCACGAGTGCATTCTGTCGGCTGAAGCGCGCGCGGCGCCGCGGTGGCGCCTTTTCGCATTACTGTACTCTCGACTTCTAGGAATGGCGTTCAACAGCGCAGACTGGGTAGACTAGACACTTCTTATATCTATAAATAAACATGTCCTGGGTTAGGAGTTAGGGTATAGGTACATTGTATACTCTTTATCCCGGGTGAACATTCCCTTGAAATAGAGACAGACTTAGATAACTTTTCATGAACATTCTAGGTCAAATTTCTCAAACGAAACACATCACAGCAGCTGAAATAATTTTTCAGCAGCACATCGCATCACTTGGCTTTTTGTAATTTGTGATAATTCCTTTCCAGAAACCGGGATCAGTATTAGTTAGTATTATTTTGACGAAATCGGGATCTGCTCCCAAAATAGAAGCTAAAGAAAAGTGTTTTGCTGGCGGAATTGCTACTTGGTAACCGAAAAAGATCCAAACACATTCAAAAGAACTGCTTCTTAAAATGTTTTTCTTACGAGTACCGAAGTTACAAAAAATTAAAACAGAAAATATTTCGTAAGCCCATCTTATTTTCCAAAAACTCCAAGTACTACACTTCATTTCTTTTACTCGGTAAAACTGGCTGTAAAAATCCATTCAGTGGCCAATACACGTGTACCGCAGTGTCCGGCGCGTGCTAATCGGTGACGAATCTGTGAAATTGGCTCGTCGCGGCCGCCCGCGCCACTCCATCTCGCTAGATACACCTCCGAAGCTCAGTGTGGCGCAAGCCTTATACTCACAGCGAGTATTAAGAAATAGGGAATATGCACGAAAAAAATATTAAATTATCTAAACAGTTTATCTAAAAATATACACAAATATAATACTAACAGTGAAAATAGAATCAAAATTGCTCGAAAAACAAACGAGATATAATTATTTTAAACAAATATATCTGTCCCTCTCGCGAAAACGCTGTTTTCTATGGCAGCTGTATAGGCGCCAAGAACTTTGACGTCACGATTCATATCAAACTTCTCTTTCTAATTGTAAACTTTCAAGCTTTATAACTTCATCGCTGATGAAGGTATTTCTACACTAATATTATAAAGAGGAAAGATTTGTTTGTTTGTTTGTTTGAAATGAATAGGCTCCGAAACTACAGGACCGATTTGAAAAATTCTTTCAGCAATGGATAGCTACATTATCAGGGAGTAACATAGGCTATATTTTATCCCCGTACTCCCACGGGAACGGGAACTACGCGGGTGAAACCGCGTGACGTCCACTAGTAAAAAATAATTTCATAATTGTTTATTAGAGTTAATAAGTATTTGATTTTGCAAAATAAAAAATCGCATGCATATTCCCTATTGGGCCTAAGAAAATTATCATGGTTTGACGGTAGGATGACAAGTTTGGTACTTTTGTGCTAACTGCTTTTTACAGTTGATTCTGAATGTTTTCCAACATTGAACTTTTCTTCCTGTCATTTTTAAAAGTAGACTTTTGTAGACTTTCTTTTTATACACATTTTCCCGCGAATTCGCTCGCGTAAATGTACATTTACGAATTAAAGTAGCCATTAACTGCCTCCACCCAAGGGCCTATCTATCAAACATCAATCAATAAATATACGTATAATTCTTGTGTTACTGACTGAGTGACTGACAGACAACGCACAGCTGAAACTACTGGTCGTAGAATGCTGAAATTTGGCGTAGATCCCTTGGGGAGTATAGGGGAGCACTAAGAGAGGATTTCCCGAAATTCCTACGGGAACGGGAAGAAACGGGATACGTGCGTACGAAATCGCGGGCAAAAGCTAGTTTCGTATTATAATTCATCAAAATCGCTTCAGGTGTGAAAGCGTATAAACAAACTAACTTCCGCGTTTACAATATTAGTGACAATAATTTATTAAGATTTAATGGCAGTAATAAAATTCTGGTTTCTAACATCTCCCTATCCCCGCTATCGCTTTTGCTATGGGCTTTCACCAGCTTCCGTATGCCACGTCCGTTAGTGTTAGAAACAGTGTTCATTGCGTAACAAAACTATTCAGATAAAAGGCTTATCTTAGTGAATAGCCACTAACTTAGGCATTAGTAATCAATTCAGGACCTATGAGTAGATGATTGACCAAAGCATTTATGCTAAACAGTGATTCAACTCTGGTTTCTTTACACTAATAGTGCTTTTTAATAGTTTTGCCATTTATTATTCAGTTTATTTCAGCAAACTACTATCGACGCGTCACAAATTAATTGCAAATCAAATAACGCGATTGGTTGTTCAAAATGCATTCATACATTCAAATTTGTCCCATCAACATTGCCAAGAGAAAGAAACAACACTATTATTTGCTGTAAAAGTTTTTTCTTGTCATCCATGTCCACTGCTGGTCATAGACCTACCACTAGTCGGCCATCGATCGGTCCTGTGCGTCTCGCGCTTATTCAGTATTGCACATCGATAATTCGATAGGTCCCCCGCACCGCTATAGTCCCCGCTCACCGCTTATGACTCGCAAGTGCGTCGGCCACCGCGTCTTGCACATTAGACGCGCGTATTATTGCGGCAAGAGTCGCCGTGCTCCGGACGCAGTTGATAGCTGCTACCCTTCCACAGGCTCTATAGTACACTCAGGGATGTGCAATAGTCTATTGTGTCCTACTTCAGTGGATCATCGCCCGAACCGGTAGAGTACCCGCTTGCCGCTTATGACTCGCACGTGCGTCGGCCACCGCGTCTTGCACATTAGACGCGCGTATTATTGCGGCAAGCGTCGCCGGGCGCCGGGCGCAGTCGATAGCTTCCATGGCAATAGAGTACAGCTAGTCTATTCTGTAAGAAACTATTTCGATATCGAGCTTCACCTGATTGATCAAACTCACAAAGTGAGCTTTATTGCACACAACATAAAGGTCTTCTTTTGAAACTCACCTCGAATTCTACTGTCGAGATACGAAAATGTTGTTAGAGAATAGCACTACAGGTTTATCGGCACCTCACCTCACACGAATTTAATGTACACTCAGGAAACGGAATGTTCAGCGAATTGACAAAGCCAGGTATGGCGAACCTATGACACGTGTGCCAGTGGTGATATGCGCGGAAAAATAGTAGATAGTGTACGGGCTTTTTTAGTCAGTTTGCAAACATAAATTCAAACTTTAACTTTGTTTTTTTTTAATATTAAAATAATAACATTACGAATTTTGGGTTGCAAATAAAAATTAGCAGTTAGATTTTTTTCCAAGTTTAAAATCATTAAAGGCTAGGCCAAACCAGCGCGTTCAGCTCGCGACCGCGGTGGCGTGCGTGCGCGGTGGTGATCAGTTAGTGCTATTCTGTATTTTTCGTATCTACTCGTACTTCTACATTTTCGTATCTCGACAGCGGAATCCGAGGTGAGTTTCAAATTAAGACCATTATGTTGTGTGCAATAAAGCTCACTTTGTGAGTTTTATCACTCAGTTGAAGCTCGATATCGAAATAGTTACTTACAGAATATACTAGCAGTTGTTGTGTACAAACTTACTTAAGTACGCCTAGGCTTAAGACGTGAAGATATTATTTATTTACTTATTTAATACTTTACGCACACAGATGTACAGAGGCGGACTTAATGCCTTAGGCATTTTCTACCAGTCAACCTTTGGGTGATGCAGAGAATAATAGTAGTAGGTGCAATGTGGATCAAAAGAAAAACCAGAAACGCGATTGAAATTAATACAAAGATAAATATATATAAACTATACAAACAATAAAATATATAATATATACTCAAATTAATAAACTAATACACGAATATACTTAAACAGTTTATGCAAACAAACAGGTAATGAGAAAAAAGAATAAAAAGAAAATTAGCGCTGTGACGAGTGTTATTTGGCGGCACGTAATAACCACATTATTATAGTACCTAGGTACTCGTCTATACTAATATTATAAAGAAGAAAGATTTGTAACAAACAAATCTTGTTGTTTGTTTGAATTGAATAGGCTCCGAAACTACTGGACCGATTTGAAAAATTCTTTTAGCATTGGATAGCTACATTATCAGGGAGTAACATAGGCTATATATTATCCCCGTACTCCCACGGGAACGGGAACTACGCGGGTGAAACCGCGTGACGTCCACTAGTACTTAATAAAAATGGCTCGGTCGCCAATAAAGGTTCTTCGCGTCAATAGACTAAGCTGTCAACTTAAAATTTTTGCTCGATTGTATGAAATTACCATAAATTAGATCATTTTCGTAGTGGGCAATCTGCTAAAACAATTCCTTGGCTGTATGCCTACACGATACTTCATAGGATTCTCAAACTGTTCCTTCTTCGAAGATAAATAATTAAAGCTTGTATACATGCCACTGACCTTGTGCATATAAACGGAGCTAACTACTCCGCTACCCGCATTTTTAATTTATTATAAAAAAATAACATATATTTTAAAAAAGTAACAAAACCAAATTATTTTCTTTTATATTGCAAAGCAGTAGATATTTTTTTTTACACTTTTGTTAAAAAAATGAAGGAGTAAAATGGTTTCATCCCAACGATTTGGTGTTTTTTTTTTCATATGTGATACCGATACATACATTCTGGTTAAACCAAATTACGTATGCCAAATCAAGTAAATTACTACCTATTTTTTTTCAGATGTATTTTCTCAGTAAATGCCGACGAAAAGTTGCTTCATCTGCACGCTGTTTTTAAGCATTTCTCGAGAGAGCAGCCTTAAGTACAGAGCGGTCGACCTTGAGCCCAGACTTTTGATTCCCAAGGTCTCTTTATCTCCTCAGGTGGCACCGTGCAGGTAGTGACAGCATCAGTCTTGCGGATCCAACTCACCTGCCAAGCCATTATTGCCTATCTCGCTGCACTCTGATAACGGCCTGTTGTTCATTACTCAATTTTGTGAATATTTATAAGAACTGCCTACCGCATTCAGGTATCTCCCAAGGTCGGCCCTGGAGCGTTAATGACAAATAATTACCAGCCTTAATTACAAAAAAAACAACAAATGTCAATTTAACCTTTTTATAGACAGCCAAAACATTTTCACGTAAAGCTCGTAAAAATACCTCTTTGGTATTCTTAATTTGTTGATCACCAAATACGACAACAGTAATTATAAAAATGGAATCTAAACTGCTCCGTTTTTCTGAACCTGCAATAGAAATTAAACATACGGTAGTACCCAACAATAAATTCTCGGGCTGCCTTCAAAAGTTTTTTCCTCAAATTCATAATAATTTACTGGAACATCTGTGTCAATTTGTGTTGACACGAATTTGTGTCTGCCAAGGAGCTGACAATAAAAAAAATAAACTAACGACTTACAGCAGGCTGCACATGTGGGTTCCTTTTGACTCAAAAATTGACGAAGAAAAAATAAACAAGTCTATCCCGGAATTCGATATTCAATATCTGCGGTATAGGGTCGAAATTTGAAAATGACGTTTCTTACGGTGATACTAAATATTTAACTGTAAATTTTTACTTAAATATTTTGTGTCATTAGCTAAACAATTTATTTCTTGATAGTTTCTTATTATTGAGCCTCATTTTAAACCTTAAAAACAGAGGTTTAAAGTTTATGCTCCAATTGTCAAACAGTAAAATATAAGTTGGCAGAACTATTCGCGACCTTTCCCCTTATGACTATTTGTCTACAATTTTATTTGGTGAAATGTCAACGTTTCTATTTCTTTGGAAACTATTAGGTACCTACACGTGATTCGGGAAGTATAATTGAGTAGCAGATGTGCAAACCTTCATTTAAACTGGAATCATTAATTTTCTTGCGACTTAATGACTGTACCCAAATTACCTATTAAGCAGGTTATTTGGTAGCATGGAATTTTCGTAATAAGTGCGAATTAACACATTTTTTAGGGTCTGCAATACCATGGAACTAGGTGCGCCTTTGAATAATGGCATATCTACCTAATTAGCTTTTTTTAATAATATTAAACAATCTGTCTAGCCTTTTCCCAACTGTATATGAACGATAGACTGGAAACCCTAAGGAGATGCAGCTGAATACCAGTATTTTACATGGAGCGACTACCTCGTATTACCCAGTTAATGGTGTGAGGTCAGACTCCACAACCCAGTAACTGGATTATACGATACCCTTTGACAAGAGTGGTGACAGATTTTCTGGCTTCTGACTACCCGTAACAACTGTCAAAGATGTTCAAACCACAGTCAGGCAACGGATTTGAACGTGCTTTTCTAAGCACAGAGGAAACTCAGTATTTATAACCGACTTCTAAAAAAGAAGGTGGTTCTGAATTCGACCGCGCATATTTTATTTTTTATTTTTTGATGGGTGTACTTTTGACTCTAGTCTAGGTCAGAGATGACAGAGACAAAGTCTACAATGGAGCGAGCTTACCCAAAAGGAGCCTGTTCATTCTAACTTTGAAGAGATAAGGGTTGTAAGCGTTCGAGTATGTAATAGATGGTCACCCATCCAATAACCAACCTAGGCAAACGTAGCTTAACCTCAATTTTCAACCCGAGCGGCTGTTATTATTTAGCCACAACCTCTTTAAATAATATAAAAAGGAGCCTTACATGTTCTACACAAATACAAGTAAAATATGAAACAAAATAACTTATTTACGTTGCGCATAGAAAAACGAAAGTACCAGGCGCTCATAAACGGTAACAAGTAACAAGTTCTAACACCTGATACGGCACAGGTGCTATTGTTTAGGCCAGGGGTCGCGAAAGCACGCGCCCGCCACCTTGCGGCGACGCGACAGGTGATCGAAGGAATTGTTCCGAAAACGGAAATTGCGTTTGTTGTCATCGTAGCATAAGGCTGTGACGTCACTCTAAGCAAGTTGATTGATTTGGATTTATAGATTTGGTTTCGTGCGATTTACGATTTAAGTAATGACTGAAATGGTTGTTGTGACGTCACTTGGTCCCCCAAGTGATAGAATATATCCAAAAGAGGACGTCTTTCGGCTGATATGATGGTGATGAATGGCTGAAAAAATGTGAAAGGCTGTTATTTTTCTTGGGAATGTATAGCATAAAATAATAGTTATCTTTTAAATAACCCGAGTACCTACTTACCTACCTTGTAGCTATGTTAGGAGCCTTATTGTAACTAGTTGTAATTTTCAATTTAAGTAGGTAAGTATTTATTTATTTATTATATACTTTATCGTACACCTCATATTTAAAACAGAGTAAAAATTCTATAAAACAAATGTACAATGGGCGGTCTTATCGCACAGGGCAAATAAACAAAAAATAAAAATAATGGTAATATATGCGTAATGGTATTAGCATGCTCAAGGTGTCATTGGCTGAAAAGAAAATATAAATAAGGTACTTAGATACCTAAGTAGGTATTTAGCCACAGCACACAGGTAAGCTTACTATGCGAATCAGAAACAGTTTATCTCTTCAAAAAGTATCTACATAGGTAGGTGCATTGAAGTCTGTCCTTCCTCATTTATTTATTGCCAAACATCTGCATAGAAACCATAAGAAGTATAGGAAATACCCTTTAGCATTTCCTGAAGCCACTGCCGCCAGCTTGGCGCCAACAACGGTCGATAGAACCTCAACCCTCGGAGAACACAACCAAATTCAAAATCACTCATCTTCCTAAGTACTCACCGAAACGGAAACCTCTTAAAACAGGGCGGGTTATACGGAAAATAATTCGAGGAAAATAAAGAGTTGACAAAAGGGGATTTGGGAAGTTAGGATCGAATAGCATTTTCAATTTTATCGTATTATATTAGGGAAGAGCTCGCTGCCAGATGTTCATTTGTTTACTTTATTTTGCAAGTTTTTCTTTTATTTAGTTTTCCTAATAAGTAGTTTTTTTTTCTAGAGCTAACCAGTGAAACAAATTTTAGAATTAGATTAAGCAGTTTTTTTTGGGTCTGACTTCTTTTTAGTCGGATCTTTTTGACGCGGTTATAGTGGAAATACTGTGCTAAATACCTTATATAAACGTTTTTTTATGAATTACTTAAGTACCTACCTACCTACCTACCTACCTACGAACTAAGTACCTATCTATTTAGTTACCTACCCCGTGTTAAAATATCCAAAGCCAAAACTAAAAATATAATTTCAAAACTACCTACCTACTTACCTACTTATATGCCTACATAACTCTTAAACCTCAACCCAGTCACCGAAAAATAGTAGCAGCCTTGACCTATAACTGGCTACCAATTCATTTGCCAAAATTATAGAGGACAGTACCGCTATCAATCTTAAAACTTGACACAAGTTTGAAGTTGACCCAATATCATCTCAAATTCTAGGTTATCGCTATTCAGCTGTTTGCCTCCCTATTTTAAATGAAAAAAACATTTAAAAAAAAAGTTTATGGACACTGTCAATGTCAACTGCGCCTCTTATTGTCTATGCTTCGATTTATTACCTATGGTTTAGGACAAATATAAGGTCATTCTTGTTCTTTCAACATTTACCTACAAACTGCTTCTACAATTCAGGGTTCTTGGATAGGTACCTACGATTATAAAGCTGCTTTCGATCTTTTTGTTCCTTAGTGGTAGACTAGGTACTACTAGGTACATAGGCTCATGTTATTAATGCTGAAAGCCTTTATATTGTTTCAATTGTTTAAGACCTCCAAAACCGTGTTACCAAACTTCGAAGTAAACTTTATTCACTTAAAGCTAATAAATATTGTACTCTAAGAATGCCACCTTTAGAACTACTAACACAAAACTGCATCTGCGTATTATCCTTTCCTATTGAACGTTAAAAAAGAAGCGTAAAATTACGATAACGATCTTAGACGCTTTTCTAAAAATGACTCTTTATAAGGCTTCTCGAACACCGCAAAGGGCAAAAAGCCTAAGCGATCAGAACACCTTTACTTATTTGTAGGCTATTTACAAAGAATGGAACTCTTTTAAATCTTTATACTTTTCCTTTTACTTCGTACTTAAGCATTAATTCTGCTAACTAGCAACACTTTATCCCTTATAAATAAGAGGGTAACATTTACCATCAAGTCGGTGGGGAAGATAAAGAGCAGTTATTTTGAGTTTACGATGGGACAAAAGCATGTTCGTATCAGTAAGTACAAATATTATCCCACCCGTTGTCGAGCTGCCAAGTCTGTAGTCTGTACATCTGCTGCAACAATACCACACATGTCAGGCTACTTGCCGAACGCAATAATAATTCTAACAGCGCAGCTCCTTGTATAACGTTATTCCCTATAGTTTTATTAAAACGACTCTCTGAAAATATTGTTATAGTATCGTCGAGTTATAGCCGCTCATCGTAAGTAGCCGCTACTTGTAATTGCAGTTCGTGTATTGTAGCTATTAACTGATGTTTACAACAGTTCAGAACAAAAACAATAACTTATTTACAAGTAAGGAACGTTTTTTCATTGTAAATATTGCACATCAAAACCACTTCAATGCTGCCAAATCCTTACATGGATGTCTATGGACAATAATTCTGCTCTTACAAATATTTAGTACATGATATTTAAAAGCTCTCCTTTATTATTAACATGACATCAACGGAATCAACGATAAATACATAAACAGATAGATTCATTCTTTTGGATACCTATTAATAATGTAGGATTTATGTAAAACTCACAATACATCCTATTTTTTTGCCTATGAACTACCTACCACTGGTACCAACACCGTACAGACATAGTTTTTTAGTCTAAATCGCTGATAATAATATAGTACTAGCGTACAGATGCCTCATCTCCCTACGTCCATTTATTATTGAAGTATAGTCGAAATAAGAGTTAAGTATTAGCCGATTACTGAAAACTGAGTGAGAGCAATATAAAACACTAGCGGACGTCACGCGGTTTCACCCGCGTAGTTCCCGTTCCCGTGGGAGTACGGGGATAAAATTAGCCTGTGTTACTCGCTGATAATGCAGCTATCCATTGCTGAAAGAATTTTTGAAATCGGTCCAGTAGTTTTTAAGTTATTCGTTACATATAAAAATACAAATCTTTCCTTCATAATATTAGTGTAGAAGGTACAATTTTATGGGTAGAAAGACTTTTTTTTCGGCTGTACTGGCTGATGACCTTTATTTCAATTGCATCTAAAATTATACCCAGTAAAGAAAATGTTATTAATATACTCGAAAACTGGCTCCTACTCCTGCTTGACTCGTGCCTTTTAGGCACGCAGTGAAGAATATTTCGCACTAGTGCGGAAAGTCGCTGCTCAGCCCCCGCCTATACAATTGATTATATTTATCATACCAGGCTGGTCGCACGGCAGCTCCACTGGTCGCACGTCAACCCCCATGAAAATCAACGTTCGAGAATGAAAAACATCCGCGAGCTATTTTTCACGATAATTTGTAACTGCATGTCATATATCTAATTTGCAAGTGAGCTTGTTGAAAAACGTCGCTTGATGCATTATTTTAACCACCAGTATTAAACGAACGAGAATATAGTTCATTAGTCTATCAATATCTTTTCAAAACACCACACTACCTATAAAAACTGCAATCACATAGCTCATGTGTCTAACGATCAAATAACGGTTGAAATCTTAAGTTTTTTCAGCCTAGCCATGGCCTAGCTCTCAAACGCCAAGTGTCTGCCTGCGATACCTGCGATAAGGGGGCTATTCGTCTCAAATAAACGCGTTTGAATATGTTCGCGCTAACTCAATACATTCACGCTAAGACCGCGTAGTTTCAGCAGAATAAACTTTATTTATTTAGCACAGTGCAGTTACATGATTCGACCTTTGATTCGTCCAACTGAGAACGTATGGAACTTTGTTCTAAAAATTCACTTAAACTTTTTCAAAACCTTTGACCCAGTAAACAACTTGTGCCATCTATGAGTGTAAGGAGAAGACAATTGTATTTCTGTATTTCTGCTACTCGACACTAGATGACGCTTTAATCAAGTGAAAGTTACGTAACAAAATAAATAGAATGCAGATATTAAGAATGACGAAACAGACATCACAGTAGTATTAACATCACTCGTAGCTAAGAGTAGTACACTTCTCGTTGTACTATTTTTATGCATTT
Source organism: Lacanobia wlatinum (assembly GCA_947578705.1). NCBI lineage: Eukaryota > Metazoa > Arthropoda > Insecta > Lepidoptera > Noctuidae > Lacanobia > Lacanobia wlatinum. The sequence goes on along the minus strand of OX388044.1, from coordinate 5,693,550 downwards.
TTTGCATAACTTGTGTAAAACTATACAGGTAGTAGGATGTCGCTAGGCCGAGTACTTATTATTAACAAAAGTTTTCCAGTCGCCGGTTTGAAGTTATTGAAAACCAAGTGAGTAACCAAGTTTATTTATGAAAAAGATGACAGTATAGTATAGTTCCGTAGTAGACAGTATCGTAGACAGGTGCGTTGTTGCTACTCGACACTAGGTGGCGTCTTTTTTCAGAAAGATCAAGGTTACACCAGACTTCAAGTTACAATACCACTAATTTAATACCCTGTGCTAGTCGTCATCACTCGTACGAGTTTATCGAGTGTATTATTTAAGTTTCATGACGTAACATCGTAACAAATGTCGTAATTTATTTATCGTGTATCGATAAAGTAACAGATAATTATATCGTAAATTAGACCTATAATTGGGCAAACAAAGCCGCATTGAAGTATTTATATATAACAAAATACCTACTGATAATCTATACATCTGCTGTCACTGTCAGAGACATTTAAAAGAGGAAGTCTGCGAAATATTCCCGCTATCGCTAAGTGATTTTTTATATTATTGGCTGTGTTTAAATATTCTGGAGATGTTGGAACAAAAAGTTCTTGTTATTCACAAAACTTTTCCAGTCGCCGGTTTAGAGTTTCTGAAAAAAAACAAGTGAGTCACTATTAATATTATAATATGTACCTACTGACTAAACAAATTACTACTGTATGCTTTGTTTAAGACGACGACATACACCAACGGCCTTGAAGGAAAACAAAACACCCACTTGTTTCACACCCGCGCGCTACAAAATTCACATTTTGTACCGACTTTCCTTATTATTCCATCACTTAAAAAATATAGCCGTATATCAAAATGTAGATAGGTACTTAAATTGTCTTTGAGATAGCGCAAATTTAATTAAAATACGCTCGACGGTTTTGGTTCAATTGTCATTTTATGTCCGTGTTAGACATAACTTTACAAATTAATAACACTATGTTGAACGAATAAAACTCAAAGTTATCATAGATCAAATTATTAAGAAAATAATTTATTGTAGATAACATATTTTTTCCAAAAAAATACGACTCTCCGTTTAGACGTGGTTCTCATTTTAAAATCATCTACTGAGGGGTGTATACGCTTTAAATACTAATTAGCAGATCCTTTATTCTATAGAGAATTTAGAATCTTCTGATCAGTATTTTAACTAATCATACATGCTTAGTTTTCCTTTTTTTAGGTCTCCTATTAGTGTTAATTATTATTGCCCTTATTTCTTATCCACACCGTCCACTATCAGCTCCCAATTTCCTAGTGCCGGAACTTAGGCCTTCTCTCTATCTGTAGGAGGGATCTGAGTCCAAGCCGGTGGACAGGGCTCCAGAGAGCGGAACCTCCAATCAATTTGCGTCGTGTTGATGACCAGAGTACCACTTTCTGGATCAAGGCCTTGATCTAATTGCCTTACGAGAGTCACGTCTGGTGTTCGTCCAGGCTCGTGGCTATTTGTACTGGTTCATGGCCAGCCTTTGGCTGACTCGACTATCAGCACAATGACTGCTATATTCTGTTTAATATATTAGTTTTTTTAATATCAGAACATAAAAATATATTTAAAAATAGTATACCACCGGCACAGCCCACCGGTATCGAGAACAGCTAGTCTATTCTGTAAATAACCATTTCGATATCGAGCTTCACCTGAGTGACAAAGCTCACATAGTGAACTTTATTACACACAACATAAAGGTCTTATGTTAATACTCACCTCGGATTCCGCTGTCGAGACACAAACATGTCCTTACAGAACAGCATTACTGGGTCCAAGCTTCCGGCGGTCAGGGCCCCTGAAAGAGGAACCGCTAGAAGTACCTACCGCTTTCTGATTCAAGCCCTAGAACCATCTGCCTAACTAGAGACTTCTAGGATGTTGGTCGAGGCTCGTGGCTATTCAGCCATTGACTGACACGACTATCGGTTCATGATTGCCGAGTCCACATCCCACATATCGACAACCTCGCGAACCAAGGCAATGTACTTGATTTACTGCTGTCACGGCGAAGTTAAGAATATTATTATTATTTTCAGTGTTGAACCCGTAGTATTATTGAACCTGGACCACGTACCGCAGAGTTTGCCAGATATTAAGAAGAACATCGGTGGTTACGATGCCATAATATGGAACACCAAGCACAGGCTCACTGGTGAAATACTGGACTTGGCAGGTGCGTTCTAATTTCATAAAATAAAGAAATATAAGCGTTCTCGTATGCTGTACCTCTCTTTAATAACACTCACCTAGGTACCTAGAAAACAAGGCTTCGCGCTACATCGTAAAAAACCTAATTGAGGTGATGAGAATTGAAATAGACCATTTTAATAAAGAAAAGGACACCAGGTAGATAGATTCCTGCTGATCATCGCAACATCACTTAAATACTTCGTTGTTTTTCCTGCATTCACCATTTTCAACAGCGGGAAAACCAGCCAAATAACTCAACAGTAAACCGCCTTATAATCCTCTAATCACAATATTGTGTTCTATAGGTCCTCAGCTTAAGGCGGTGTCGACAATGTCCTCTGGTACCGACCACATCGACATACCAGAGGTGAAGAAGCGCGGCATACTCCTTGGCAGCACCCCTCAAGTGCTAGACGATGCCGTCGCAGACGTAGCGGTGGGACTCGTGATCGCAGCTGCCAGGAGGTTCAAGGAGGGTGTCCAGGAATTGGAAACGTGAGTCTAAAACCTAAAAGTAATAAATCTAAACATGACTACCACGCCAGCATCTCTATAACCCCGACCTTTTGTTCTGTGTCCTGCTCAATAAGAAGGGAAATGGAAATTATGTTCTTTTTTACTCCTCCGTTGTTCTTTTCTTATTTATTTCGTTGTGGGATCCAAGACATTTGAATCGTTTCTCCGGGACTCGCCGTGCTTTATTTCGGCGGTTTTCTGATGTTGATTCTTGCTCTCAGGAGTTGCAACGGTTGGTAAAAGTGTGGCGGGCTTATGCCTACCCCGATCCTCAAATGGCTCTCCTCTTTGTTGTTCCTTCACTATTGAGGATCGCAGTCACATACGAAACGTCTATTAACTATGCGATCCTCTGAAGTGTGGACCGCTTGCTACAAACCGCCTCCGAGAGCTCCCTTGATTGCGTTGTACCACCTTACCAGTGCTCTACCTTGGCATCCATAAGCTCAAAAGCCTTATTCCCATAAGGTTAAGTCGAAACTACAAAGCGTTACCTACTCTGATTGACCTTTTGCTTCGTTTACCTTGCCATGAGCAAGTTTATATTCGCTCCAGTATCCTAAGCCTTTCCAGATCATGCCTTAAGTAAACGCATGATATGTCGGAAAAAACTGATGACATGTTCGAAAACGCTCCAGCCGACTATTGCAGACAGCTTCTTGGAGTGTATGTGCTTCGTGATGTGGAGTTCTTCCAGTGTAGATTAAAGCCCTCATGGCGATTCATGGTAACCTTTTCGATTAAGGTTTGTATACATGCCAATGACCTTGTGCATATTAACGGAGCTAACTACTCCTCTACGCGCCACTCCGCTACCCGCATTTTTAATTTATTATAAAAAAGTTACTAAATATTTAAAAAAAAGTAACCAAATTATTTTCGTTTGTATTGCAAAGCAGTAAATATCTTTTTTTACCTGTTAAAAAATGAAGGAGTAAAATGGTTTCATCTCATCGATTTGGAGGTGATTTTGTGATTTTTTTTCTTATTATGTGATACCGATACATAAATTCTGGCTAAACCAAATTACGTATGCCAAATCATGAAAATTACTACCTAGTTTTTTCAGATGTAATTTTTCAGTAAATGCCGACGAAAAGTTGCTTCATCTGCACGCTGTTTTTAAGCATTTCTCGAAAGAGCAGCCTTAAGCATCTGCAATTTGAAGCCTTCACCACTTTCCTGAAAGACAACCTGACTCGGTATAGGATTGACAATGACAACAGTACACCGAGAAATTTGTTTAACTATATCGGCGAAATAAATTATATTAGCTAGATAGAGCCACTTTAGCGGCCTCGTACAATAAATTCGACCTTGCTACCAATCAAGTGATGACAGTGTTACCACGGAAATGTACTCGAATGTTGAATACCTGCCAGTCATTTCTATTTTAATGTCTATTTAGAAATGCGATGATTACCTATCGATATTGTTCAATATTTTTTAGTAGATACCTTAGAAACAAATATGTACGAGTGCTATGTTATATAAGTGTATGTAATACAAGAAGGTATCTACCAACTTGCCAACGCCTCTGAATAACTTCTTCCCTATCCTTGTAAGACGCTCTTGTCAATGCAGCACCTCTGCCAACCCACCTGTCTTTTGAGAGCGTTTCTCATTTCGTTTATTTTTTATTCAAACTCGCAAATCCTGATTTTTGTAAATCAATATAAAAAATCGTATAGAGATAAAAAGAGAGTGATTTTGTTAGGGTTCCGAACAATAAACGGAACCCTTATAGGATCACTCGGGTGTCTGTCTGCCTGTCCGTTTGTCACAGCCAGTTTTCCCCGCATCCACTGGACCGATTCTGTTGAAATTTGGTACACATATCTTCTGTGACCTAAACACGGACGCGTTACGTAAATTATTATTTTTTTAGTATGGGGTCACTTTTAGGGGTTCTCCCCCTTATCTCCGAAACAACTGAGCCTAAAATTTTGAAAAGAATGGAGATAATAGATCTTTACGTATGGATTACAAGAAGTCTATAGTGTTAAAATAACACTTTAAAAAAAAATTCGTTCGGAACCCTTAGCACGCGAATCCGACTCGCACTTGGCCAGTTTTTCACTTTCTGAAGAAAACTTAAAATTGCTGTCGATAAACTCTTTTTCGTAACAGTTCTATTAGACCTAGGTATGTTGCGTAACCATATCGAATTCCGTTAATATCCGTTCATTTAATTCCAGGAATAAGGACTTTCGAGTGTAATGCTTCGCTGAATCTGTAAAAACCGGCTAAGTGCGAGTCGTACTCGCCCATGAAGGGTTCCGTAGCTTTGTATTTTTATTATTTGTTGTTATAGCGGCAACAGAAATACAAACTCTGTGAAAATTTCAACTGTCTACCTATTATGGTTCATGAAATATAGCTCGCTGATAGACAGACGGATGGACGGACGGACGGACGGACGGACAGGGGAAGCTTAGTAATAAGGTTCCGTTGGTTACCCATTGGGTACGGAACCCTAAAAAGGGACTGAGAAAAAAAGAAAACTTCTTGGTATTCCAGAGGGGAGTGGAAGTACGGCGTCCAATGGATGCTGGGCCAGGACATCGCGGGCAGCACCGTCGGCATCGTCGGCTTCGGAGGCATCGGCCAGGCAGTGCTCCGGAGACTGAGGGGGTTCGATGTCGCCAGGTTCATCTACAGCGGACGGTCTGACAAGCCTGAAGGTATGTACAAGATCGCAAGGGATGTCTGACAGCAAAAGAGATTCAACTGATTTTTGAATTAAGAATTCTAAGTGGACCGTTTATCAACCTCTACTTTAGCTTGAAAACCTGACAATTGTCACGTCCTTAACTCAGAATTCTACAGTCAGGAACCGGCCTAAGAATATCTGCTTAAGCAGCCAAGATGTTCATATTTAGGAGTAGATACATCTGTCTAGCCCTTTCCTCATATTTTGGGCTCGGCTTCCCTCCCAGTCCAACTGGAGGCAACTGAACACTTACCAGTATTTTACATGGAGTGACTGCCTATCCGGCCTCCACAACCTAGTTACTGTGTAACTAGATAAGCCTTTTTTTAAGGATGGGAAATCATCAAATGACTCCTTCCGTTCTGTGCGGAGCAGAAGGGAGTGTCAGACTCTTACTAACTAAAACCTATCCGTGTTCCTCCTAATTCCCTTTGTGTTCCAGGGCCGCGGTGACTCTTTCGAACAAATTCCACAACCCCGGCAGTCACTGACCTTAGCGGGCGTTCACTATGCTGACATCTCTTTGAGGCGCGCTTGGAACACAACGCGCCATCGACCCGGGGCGTTCTGGGTTCTGACATCTTAAAACCATCATGATAACGGCATGGGAGGGAGACGGAGTTATACAAAGACGCATAACACTATCCCTTTTTCACAGCTTAATCATGATGGCATTGCCACGTCCTAATAGGGCTACTGAACGGACGGCGAGCCACCCAATGCTCGCCACCGCAGGCCCGCGCCTACGGTGGCCGGGAATCGCCCTGCGACTCCCGAAGCCTAACTAGATAAGCCTAGGTATACTATTTTGATCTGATAAGAAAACTTTGGACAACTTGTAGGCGAAAAATAAAAATTACATTGTATGACGCGATTTACGTTAATAGTCCGGTCAAATTAGACAAAAAATTGTGAACAAATAACAAAAACTCCGACAGAGCTGAATTTTGGTAGAGATCTTGGGTACACCAGTAGAAATAAAGTGCCAAAAGTCCCCATCGATCCCATGTGTGCTAAAATAGGTATTCAACGGCAACATTTTCGGTTTTTTCTCGAAAACGGTAAGTTTTATCAAAAATATAGCTAAGACAAAAATTGTAGATCATAAAATTATCTACAAAAATGGTCTCATTCATATTTTCTTAAGCATGCTCGAATGTTCAATTGAATCCAATAGACGAAGATTAATGAGATGTCGATGAAGAGACAGCTGATTCATCTTCAGTTGAACAGTTAATGACCATCCAGATAGAAGAAGAGGAAGAAGAAATCGAAGAAGACTAGACTGTTGAAGTCGAATTTAAAAAGTATCAATCAGATTAAAATATTAACAGAAATCAGAACTACAGTGAAAATCAATCACGATATCACTATCAGTAATCATTATCAGTAGCGTAGCGAGGGGGGGCGGGGGGGGACGCGCACCGGGTGACACCCGCTTAGGGGTGACACCCGACCGCTCGTTGACTGGTTTTTGTCACTATCGGGTGGCACCCCTAAACGTGAAACCTGTCGGGAATAGGGTGCAAAAACTCGTTCGTTGATATTCTGGCAAATAAACAGATTTGGTTTGATTTGATTTGGTCACGATCGGGTGTCACCCCTAAACGGGCGACGTAATGAAATCCGTCTGTGGTGGGGTGTAAAAAATTTCGAGCTCGCTTCGCTCGCTCTTGTGTTCTGCCCTCTCTAAGTTAATGAGCTTTCTTGCATCACTCCATTAAGTTAATAATATTTAAGTATGAATGATCAAAAGAAAATAAAACCTATCCGAGGTGGGATGCCAAAATTTTCGAGCTCGCTTCGCTCGCTCTTGTGTTCTGCCCTCTTTTAGGTCTTGAGTCTACATGCGTTACTCAACAAAGTTGGGTTTAGATAATGATGAAAGCAAAATCAAAATAATCTAATTTTCGAGATTTTGTTTGTAAGAAAGCATGATGTAAGAACATTCCTGAAAATAAAATCCTGCAGCGCAAATGGCACACCTTCGCCCCCCACCCCCACCCTTCCGAAAAACGCCTTGCGATTGCCGTCACCAGAACGAAAAGCCAAAGGCGCAAATCATAATTTTGGGGGGAGGGGTTCATTTGTGGGGTGACACCACATAATCCGCCCCGGGTGTCACCCATGCTAGCTACGCTACTGATCATTATGCAGTAAATACAGTATTTTCCCATAAAACTCCGTCAGAACAGATCGTGGTGTAGGCCTACCGGGGAAACTACGATAAAAAAACGCGCCAAGTACACTATCTCACAGGTGGTTAATCATGTAGAATGTAAATCCTTCAACTTTTATAATCGCCATATCTTCAGTATGGTGATTCTTTCTTTTGGCACTTTATTTCTACTAGTGTACCCAAGGTCTCTACCAAAATTCAGCTCTTTCGAAGTTTTTGTTTTTTTGACCGGACTATAAGATTTGATACTGACTAATGACTGAACATTTTAGTATCTACGTACCCTTGTTATCTCTAGTTAACTGTACTTTTTTTGCAGATATGTACTTACATAAATTAGTCAAATAACGACTAACGATAACGAATGACGCACGATGCTCGTCTAAACAATTTGATTTAATTGTAAAACTATAGTGGTTTTTTGGTCTATTGGGCAGACTGAATTTTTAAAATCGGGTCCATAATGACGTTTCATGAGCCATATTTCTTACTAGCTTCTGCCAGCGGCTTCGCCCGCATGGTCCCTAGGGAACATACACCCGGGATAAAAAGTAGCCTATGTCCTTTCTCAGGCTCTAGACTATCCGTGTACCAAATTTCATTTAAATCGGTTTAGTAGTTTTGGCGTGAAAGCGCGACAGACAGACAGAGTTACTTTCGCATTTATAATATTATAGTAACGAGTAAGGATTAGTAAGAATGTAGGCGCATTTAGCTCGCGATTTTCTTGGATTTGGCATGTAGTGGAGAACTGAAACGTTTTTAGTAAGCAAAGTGATAAGGAGCGTTGCCAGCCGGCTACGCGAACCGAACTTGTAGGGTTTAAAATATCGAGATTCCTCCGTACCTCAGAAAGCACTATAAGCCTGACTTTGATCTTTGACAGTCGTCACAGGTAGTCAGAAGCCAAGAAATCTGACCAGTCTTACACAGGGGTAACGTGTTACCTATTTACTGGGTTCTGGAGAGCATATTATAGGTATCCGCTCCATGTATAACACCACCGAGCCAAGTGACTCGTGTAGGTACGTCGACCCCTAAACGTGCCTACGCTGATATCGTCGCCACGCACAAACCTGTGTCGCAACCAGAAAGGGGGATAAGAAGAGCTCCTGTGAACCTGCCGACAGGGGTTCGAAATAGTAAAGGCCAGTTACAGACACGTGTGACAAGGGTGGCTTCGTGAAGGTGGAGAGGAAGAAGAGGAAGAAGCCTCCTAGTCGGAACCAGTGCGGGACCGCGCTGGCAGGACCCAATATACTGCGTCGAGCAATACCTTCGACACAGCTCTAATATTATTATAATACTGCATTGCGATTCTGTAAATATGTCGAAGTGAAGGCTTGGGTGAAGTGATCACGAAGTGAGCTGTCAATCCATGTAATCAAGATGGAATGACAGTTCTCTTCGCGCTCATTCCATTCGAGTTTTCACGGTGAGAGGTTTACAGAATCGACCGGCTGGTACTTAGCTGTATCCGTTTAGACTGAAAGCTAACCCAAAAATATTTGTAAAAAGGCTAGGATAGATGATTATATACCTACTCCAAAAATAATTTATTGGCTGGTCAAGTATTTGATTGATATGATGTACCTTGACCACAGTCCCTTATCCCCGTATTGTACCTTCACCTTCAACACCAGATAACTAAACCTACAAAAATAGCAACATATTATACCTATTTGTTTCTGTCTATCTAACATTTTATCAAGCATAATGAGAATGATAACGATTGATAGCTTCAAAAATTGCGTAATGACTGGTAAAACCAATTTGATGTCATGGGTACAAAAAATATGTAGATAGAAAAAAAACACCTACTCGAGCAACGATAAGAGCTATCTTTGATTGTTTGCGGTTGTTGCTGATACTTAGTATCATTTCCATTTTAGACGATCATTACCATTATTCTCTAGCCCCTTATGGGGTCGGCGAAACATGCATCTCTTCTTCCATGCTTCATATTAGCCTTTTGCTTAGTATTCACCCTCTTTCTAGAATTTATTGGATGGAAAATCGAAAATTTAAACTCAAATTTGCAATTGTGGTACACCATTGTAGGGACTAAACTGCCAGCTTCTTATTTTACATCAATATCATCTTCTATGGGTGGACTGTCCATAGTGTCAATTCTATCTATCATTACTTTTGTACATAATTATTGCCTCTTATTTGCCAACCAAAGAACTTTAAGCCTAATTTAGGCCACATTTCCGTTGAGGAATTCTCAGCAGGAGACAGAAGCCTAGATTTATTCAAGTTAAAGACTCGAATCGTCCTGCTTCAGGACGATTCGCGCTCATTCCATTTGAGTTTTCACAGTGAGAGGTTTACAGAATCGACCGTCTGGTACTTAGCTGTATCCGTTTAGACTGGAAGCTGACCCAAAAATCTTTGTAAAAACGCAAGGACAGATGTTTAATATACTCCAAAAATAATTTCTTGGCTGGTCAAGTATTTGATTGATATGATGTACCTTGACTAACTCGAATCGTCCTGCAGCAGGACGATTCGAGTTAGTATGAGCAGGACTCCTGCTCATACAGTCTGTTACTATCCATATTAAACGATGCATATCTTCCTGAAACAGCAAAGAAGCTCGGAGCAGAACGAGTGCCAATCGACCAGCTTCTAAAGGAGAGTGACTACGTGATCCTCGCGTGTCCTCTAACGGAAGAGACCAGACATCTGATCAATGCTGACTCTCTGAAGACGATGAAGAAAACAGCGGTAGTTGTTAATATTGCAAGAGGAGGTAAGCACATTAGCAGGTGTTTGATAAGAAAAACTTTTTAACTCTCCTTACTATTAGTTATGATTTTTTTGTCTCTGGTCAATTTTTTGTCGTTGGTCTCGCAATTTCTCAGTTTGGGGTCCTGTGTTCGATTCCTAGGTCGGGAGAAGTGTCATTGGGTTGTTTCGTTAGAAATTTCTCTGTGACGGCTCGGAGTTTAGAAGTTGGTGGTAAAATACCCCCGTGCCTCAGAAAACACGTTAAGCCGTTGGTCCTGCGCGAGAACCGATGGGACGGCACTCCGACTCGACAAGATCTGTCTTGTCTTGATCGGCCCATCGAATTTTGAGTGATAGAAAAAGAAGTGTACCTATCTGTGTTTGCGCTCACACTTATGCACTATAATATCTCCCGCACCGATGACTAGTCTCCGTTGAGGTTGGCCGCCATGACCGAAATCGGTCTGACGGACTAGATTACTAGTAGGTAGATAATTGGTCGAGGTTGTTCTAAAACAGCTATACTCAACCAGCGACCCGCGGGCCGCATTTGGCCCGCCATAGTTTTCTGTGTGGCCCCGTAGCCTAGCATAAATTTGGGCACGCCACAATTGCGGCGATAAGTCCCCTCTTTGAGGAGTGGCTAGAGCGGCGCCACGGCGTCCTCACCTTCCGCCTGACGCAGGTACTCACCGGACACGGTTGTTTTGGGAGGTATCTGTTTCGAATTCAGCGGGAGAATACGCCCGGGTGTCAACACTGCGAGGATCGCCCGGAGGACACGGTGGAGCATACGGTGGAGGTCTGCCCTGCTTGGGCGGAACACCGCCGCGTCCTCGTCGAGGCGATTGGCGACGGCGACCTCTCACGTCCGGCCCTGGTCCAATCCATGGTCCGGAGCGAGGAGGCATGGGAAGCGGTCACCTCCTTCTGCGAAGCAGTAATGCTAGCAAAGGAGGAGGCCGAACGCGTGAGAGAGAGGGAAACCTCACGCCCCAGCCGCCGCAAAAGGAGAAGACGCCCCGGGCGTCGGGAGTCACAGGGCGATTCCCGGCCACCGTAGGCACGGGGTGCGGACGGCGAGCATTGGGTGGCTCGCCGTCCGATCAGAACCAAGCCCGGGTCGACGGCGCGCTGTGTTCCACGCGCGCCTTAAAGAGCTGTCAGCGTAGAAGACGGGGCCCGCTAGGGCCAGCGCCTGCCGGTGTTGCGGAATCTGTTCGAAAGAGTCGCCGCGGCCCTGGTACACAAAGGGCATTGGGAGGAACACGGATGAGTTTTAGTCAGTAAGAGTCTGACACTCCCTTCTGCTTCACCCAGAGCGGGAGGAGTCATTTGATGATTTCCCATCCTTAAAAAAAAAAAAGCCTTTTTTTTTAATTTGTGATGGGTTTGCTCTTGACTCCAGTCTAGGTCAAAGATGACCGAGACAAAGTCTACGATGGAGCGAGCTTACCCAGAAGGAGCCTGTTCACTCTAACTTTGAAGAGATTAGGGTTGTAAGCGTTTGGAAACACGGACGCAGGCAGAGAGTTCCACTCCTTTTCTGTGCGCATTATAAAAGACGTTTGGAAACGCTTAGTGCGAGTTGGTGGAATAGCAACAAGGTAGGGATGGTAAGATGCAGTGCGTCTGGATGTCCGATGGTAGAAGGGGGCCGGTGGGATGAGGTCGTGGAGTTCTTGGGCACACTGTGACTGTGAGTTGCTGCCTGCGCTAAAGAGCGAGCCTAGCATAAATTATATTATACTAGCTTTTGCCCTCGACTTCGTACGCGCATATCCCGTTTTTTCCCGTTCCCGTGGGAATTTCGAGCTTAGTGCTCCCCTACACTCCCCAAGGAACCTACGTGGCAAATTTCAGCTTTCTACGACCAGTAGTTTCACCTGTGCGTTGTCTGTCCGTTCATTTTTCACTTAAGTATTCAAAAATCCCATTCGTGTAGATACTGTTGATGTAACAATATATTTTACTTTAGGTTATAGCGGCCCGTCATGAAAAAGTAGAAGTGTTATGTGGCCCAAGCAAAAAAAAAACTGGCCAAGTGCGAATCGGACTCGCGTGCAAAGGGTTCCGAACGAATTTAATTTTTTTTTACATGTTATTGTAACACTACAGACTTCTAATAGGTTTTCCTGTAATCTTTAGGTAAAGATCTATTATCTCCATTTTTGTCAAGATTTTAGGCTCAGTAGTTTCGGAGATAAGTGGGGGAGAATGGTCATTTTTCGTTTAATTCCTTGAATATCTTCTAAATCATTTATTTTAAAATTATGAAAAAAAATATAATTAAAACCCTCACAGTAAACCCTTTCATTTGATATGTCACACGATATTGTTCAAAAAACTTTTTTTTTTAATTTTCTAGTTTGACCTCCAAAAGTGACCCCCATACTAAAAATTTAATCATTTACGTAAAGCGTTCGTATTTGGGTCATAAAAGTCCATATGTGTACCAAATTTCAACAGAATCGGTCCAGTAGATCCGGAGAAAACTGGCTGTGACAGACGGACAGACAGACAGACACCCGAGTGATCCTATAAGGGTTTTTTTTTTGCGGAACCCTAAAAAGGTTGAGTATGGCTGTTCTAAAAGATTTGGGAGTGAACGAGACTTGGGCCGACTCACCACCAACCACTACCTCACTCTTTAATCGTTGTTTCTAGAGTTCTCTGCTTTTGTTTCAAAATTATTATTGTATATATTTATCTATTATGTATTTATTTGTATAAATGGTAAACCTAAAACTTCCTACAGTACTGTCATTCCTTTTTCTCTTTAAAATCCATCCAAAAGTTGTCTTGAAAAGATCGCTTTTAGCGATAAGGCCGCCCATTGTGTCACCTTATGTTATATTTTCCTTATGTATCTTTTCTGTAACTTATATGTGTACATAATAAAGAGTATTCTATTCTATTCTATTCTATGAAACCCAGTACCTACCTACCCCATGCTGAACATAGCTTTTGCGTTTATGGCTAAAGCATGTACCCTTGTACCTGAACATTAAATTAGTATGGTTTTGTTATCTTCACAGAGATAATAGACCAAGACGCACTATACACTGCACTGGTGGAGAAGCAGATCTTCGCGGCTGGACTCGATGTGGTGACTCCGGAGCCCTTGAGCAAAGACCATCCGCTCGTCTCGCTGCCTAACTGCTGTAAGTAATCAGATGTTGGGAAGAGTCCCTTGATAGAGTTCTTAAGAGGCAACAAGACCAGCCAAATAGCTGGTGTAAAGTCAATTAACGAAGTCGTTTAAAGATTGTGATGGGTCTTATGAACCCTTGCATCTTGCATCCCAACCTACGTTATCCTATTATATAAAATTCTTCCGTTACCGAGTGACTGACAGAGAATGCACAGCCGAAACTACTGCTCGTAAAAAGCTGAAATTTGCCATGTAAGTTCCTCGAGAGTGTAGGAGAGCACTAAGAGAGGATTACCCGAAATCCCACGGGAATGGGAAGAACGGGATATGCGCGTACGAAGTCGCGGGCAAAAGTTAGTTGGATATACCTTATCGTCCAGTGGCGTAACTGTCTTAATTTCTAAGTGGGGTCCAGAGCATTCGACCATCTGGAGTTTAGACTCCAGATCTCTCACATAACTACTGTAAGGTTTTAAGGGAATAGTCATTTACAACTTGCATTACCTCGTTAGGTAACTTTCATCATCACACACTCTAGACCACACGGATACTTAACATTAGGCTCGTAGTAACTGAGCAGAAACTCGTTACCTTTCCTTTCACCGCAAATGTTTTAATTCAATATAACAGCTTTGTCCTTTGACCTATAAATAAATCTTTATTGCGGGCAGTCGATGAAAGCCCAACTATTCATAGAAGGGCAACCTTGGCCATTTCGATTCTCAGTTTATAATGAAACAAGAAAACGTAGGTATTGCGCCGACCGAACATGGGACAATCGAAGGCACTAATATGATGAGATTCCTTAGTAGAAAACATTTTTTCAACTAAAAAGTAGGTAAAATTCATCCCTCAATCCTACTTATCTTTTCGCCAGAAAATAAAATGTGTGAGCCGACTCGCGCTTGACCAGTTTTTATAAGACGGTACTTCTCCTGTTTTGGCACACATGCAAAAAGTAGGTTCTTTGGCCAATAACGTATCCTAAAATCTGTTTTTTGTTTTCCAGACATTCTCCCCCATTTGGGCAGTGCTACAGTCGACACTAGAAACAAGATGGCGACGATATCAGCTCAGAATGTGCTGTTGGCTCTGCAAGGGAAGCCCATGCTTTTCCCATGCTGAAGTACTGAAGACTACCTACTTATGTCTCCAGGAAGACAAATATCCAGGATGAGAAATAATTCGAGATAATTTTAACCCACAGCCCACCCATTTAAGTATCGACTGTAGTTTCATGTATTTTAAGTTGATTTTTTTGCAACCACTTGTATTCTAAAGGCTGTATAAAGTATGGGTTGCAATGGAATTTGAACTATGTCACGTTTGACATAGAGTCTGATGTTCCAAAATTTGATAATTATTTCGAATTCTGAATTCAAATATACACATCTGCACTGTCTGACAGGCTTGTCGAGATAAGAATCTGTATTTGTATGCACAATGATGCACAGTCGTCTTATTTAAACATTGATGTTAAATTTTTTTGTATTGTTTTAAAGTAATAATATACAAATATATACCTGTTACCAATTACGTTGTTTGTTTGGTATTGGTTTGTGCACAGTGGCCCTACTATGCCCAGGAGAATATGATAGGTATTAAGTTCTGCTTCTGACTTCAGTGCATCAAAGGCTGCTCGTCCGGACTGCTGGATATTAATGCCGGGGTTCCTCAGGGGTTGGAGCTCTCGGCTAAATTGTTCTTGCTGCATTTAAAGGATCTGCTATCTTTGGGTATGCAGACGACAGCACTGTTGCTGAGAGATAAGTGTCCGCTACTGCTCTCATCTTTGGGACGGATCTGCCAAATACCAGCTTGATGCCCTTGAGTCAATTGAGAAACGAGCCAAGAGGATCATCGGCAAGACTCGTCGACTCTATCGGTTGCATATAAAAGGGAGTGTGCAACGGAATTGCATAGTTTAATTCCGCCAAACTCGTTCCATTACTACCACAAGACGAACGACGATGCTCCACCGGTAGGTATATGGTGAATATCTTACTTCTAGACAAGTTTGGTCCTTCTTCGATCGCATCATCGCTTACCATCAGGTGAGATAGTGGTCAAACGTGTGCCTATGTCTGTCTCCGACCGGCTACCCTATAGACATTGATAACAGCAGGAATATTATTTGGCTAAACTTTAAACGTTAGATTTTTAGGAACTATAAATTCTGTAATTCCTTTGCTCTTACCTATATGTCATACCTAGGTAACGATTTTTACATTGCTGGTAATTCAAGACTACTTTAGGTAACTGGTAACATAAGATTACATAAATTGCCCAAAGATTAAAGCAAATGTGAACAGTAGATACTAGGCGCACAGACACCAAAGTATATGTCTCCTCTACGATCCATTCTCATGAGACTATATTGTTCAAAAAAAATATTACCGACTTCCAAACAAAACACTACAAAGTATAAAATAACCTTAATTTCGGAAGTCGGTGTTAAAAAACAAAATAAACAAAACCAAAAACACCGACTTCCGAAATTAAGGTAGTCGGTTATATTTTTTTGTAAAAAGTTTATATTTTTCATTTTAAGTGGTGATACTTGGACGATGTCTTCGTCTACGCAGAAATTGAAATAAGCAAATATACTCATAAAATAAAAACTCCTGAACCAAACTGAATCAAATTTTTACGGGACCAAAATACCGCATCGAACTAAAAAAGAATCACAGAAATCGGATCAGAAACCTCGGAGTAATCGGTGTACATACATAAAAAAAAAAAACAACAAAATACCCACCGAATTGAGAACCTCCTCCTTTTTTGGAAGTCGGTTTAAAATCACAATATTTATTGCTTGGACTAACAATGAGTAACTCCCACAACATACGCTTTTATTTTCCTTTAATATTCACGCAGGAATTTGACACCTGCTGTTATAAATTGCAGGAATTAATCTTATAAATGAAGCGTTTTACTTATCAGAACAGGGGTCTTCATTACACCTGTAATAACGACTCCTGTGGGAAAACACAGGTGTGTGAGAGAAATGACTAGATTGGTCTGGTAAGGAAGGTTAGAATGAGATGTTATAAACAAGAGGCGAATTAAAAGGGCAGGTAATTTACCGGGGCGGATCGAGGAGAGGGCTAAGGGGCTCAAGCTGCCCGCCCCAAAAGACCGAGATATCTTTTGCAGTCTACAACCTAACGAAGACATTGAGGAATTTACCAAAAGTAATCCAAAGAGGCTTAATATTCGTTAAAGTTTTATTAAAGACTATTAAATTAACCTTTTTCACAGATTTTGTTGCTTGATACATTGGTGATCTGTGGCTGTGATCCGTGGCAATGTCAGTAAATGGTACTCACTGATACCCAGAGTACAGTACCTATGAGACTAATAGCAGCATCAGCAGATAGGCTTTCGTGCAGAACTGGCAAAGTATTCAAATATGTTTTCTATGTATTAAGCGAGCTTAGTTGAACAAAAGCTTAGTAAATTTATAAAACATAAAGAAATACACCCACAAGGAAAAGACAACCTGAAAAGTCAGCTAACCAACTTGTTTATTTATGTTTAAAATAATCTTACAAACATGTAACAAACGCGCGCCATGTATCAAAGTAGGTAAGTATTATTAATTTGTGATGGAATTGACATATAGTTAACAAAATAAAGTTATATAAATATGTTCCGCTGAGTTTATCAAACATACGTAACTAAGCAAAACAATAAACACGGAGCATAGCTAATCAAGAAGCATATTCCCGCCAATCGTAGACTATATAACCATTTTTTTTTCTGGAGCCAAGGCCTTGAATCTGTACAGCCGGTCACCGGTCACACAACCTCTCCGGCCCGCTTCATAGCAATACGTATTTTATCTTTTGATTTAAAGATACGATATCTTTGAAGCAGTTACATAAACAATGATTGTACATTATGTGGCAGTGTCGCTGTTAGTTGGTTTCGCGTTACCGGCAAGTTGCGTTGCCCATAACACAATGACGAAAAATCTGAAAGTTTTAGTGTCTTCCAACGATTTCCCGGCCAGTGGACTCAAAGTTTTGGAAGAACAGTGAGTACCTATTTTTATATGTTTACATAAAATTCATGTTATTTCATCTGTAATATGTATTGTATACCGAGAAATCATTTATTTATCGACCCAGGGTTATTACTTTATTACAAGAAAATTATCAGCAAAAGATGACTGAACATGTCTATGTCAAATAGCTTATTATCATTTAAACAGAACAATGAATCATAATATCACATTCAGTATTGTTTTAAATACATAAGTAGTAAAACAATTCATTGAAGCCAGAAGCCATTTAAATACTTTCTTACTTGCAATAGTCGCTCGGAAATAGATGGCTGTAGTCTCGCGATGGTAATGACCTATTAATGTATTTTGGACAAGGCCATTCCAAGTTATTCACTCGCATCCACATAAATAAAAACTGGCAATTAATATAATTGGTACGAGTATATCATCTAGACATGACGTTAGAGTTATCTATTATGCTTTATTCACAGAAAACATGGAACAGGTAAATTCTATCTTAAGAGGAAACATAAAATTTTATTATTATCTACATATTACGAGGTACTTAGGAGGTAACTACCTAACTCTTCAATATTGTTTTACTTCGTTACAAATACTTACATATACATAATGTGTACCGTCTGTTAGGAAAGGGAATCAAACATCGAGATAAAAATACTAGAAATTAATCAATGTTTTCGAACTAATCATTAGGTATCTAATTGTTTTATAAATAGGTCCATTCTTCCTATTTTCTCATGCGTTCAAGCAAATAGGTAACTAATTACCTAATATAAATGCCGATGTAAAATTGAATGGTTTGCGGTTAGGTAGGTACCGCGATAAACTTTTACAGTTTTGAGATTTCAGGGGTCAGAACGTTGATATTATCTTTATGTGCTCTTGGATATGATGAGCCTAGTTCCTCTTCTCAAATCGAAGGGCTAATTTACTCAATTAACTGCCTCCGTGGTCGAGTGGTTTAGGCGTTTGCCATGCGACCCGGTGGTCGTAGTTCGATTCCCACGGGAAGCACACTTTGTAAAATCGTTTCCAGCTTGGCTAGGACATTGCAGGCTTGAATCACAATTGTCTAATAAAAAGACGATTCCGTGCTTCGGAAGGCACGTATAAGCCGGTGGTCCCGGCCGCCAAATGGCGGTCGTCAAATAAACCATGCCAGAGGCCCTTGTGGCGGTTTAGAAACTCTGACACTAGGGTGTGTGCGGTCGTTAGACCTTACTGCCCACACGATAAGAAAAATACTGCACTCTGATTTGATCCAAATTATACCCTTACCATCTTTGTTTTAAGATACTAAATATATATATTTAGTATTTTCAAACAATTGTTCTTCAAACGCTGTTCTTTTCTTGTTAATTTCGTAACGGGATCCAACACAGTTGAATCGTTTCTCTGGGCCTTTTCCTAGTCGTCGCCACTTTTGATTCTGGCTCTCAGGAGTTGCAGTAATTGGGAATAGAGTGACCAGTTTGTCCCAAAAAAATCTACAATCAACGCTCCTTCTTCTCTTCAAATCGACAGTAAACAGGTATGGTAGGGTGGACTACGGTCACTCACTTGCCATTTTAGTCGCAGCATCAATCAGTAACATACGCTCCCCTAACCTACCATGAGTAGGGACTCTGTTAACCACTTAGACTTCGGTTATTTGTGAGTAGGGAATCCTGGCCAACATAGCCAGCCTAGCTGTACCCAAGAGCACTAAAATCTCATGGGGGCATCACAGACTTCGCGCAGTGACTTTACTGTTCCGAGGATTTGTGCACGTTGGGAAGCCACGGCCTCGCAGTCCAGGATTACGTAGGCAGCTGAATCTTCGGCGCCAAAGCAGCCTCTGCAGAGTGGGCTGTCTCTGGCGCCTTTAATCTACCATAAAACTAACACTGTTATCAGTTTCACAGTCCTCCAGACAAAATACCTGAACTTCGGCGAGGAAGGCCGGACCCTAGCTAAGGAAGATCTCTTGAAGCTCATCCCAGGATGTTCAGCCCTCGTGTGGAGCTCCAACCTGCCTATCAGCAAGGAACTTCTGGATAGGGCTGGTAATTATTGTTTTTTTTTTTAACTTTTAACAGCTAGCTCTTACAACAAACGGACTGGTCAGACTGCTGTACCGGATACAACCCTGGCTAGTTGAATATGTCAAAATCGTGTTTGCCTCCTGCTTCGTGGCATATTTTTTATAAAGTCATGGGACCTACTCATCTGGTCGTAAGCGAGGATAGAATTAGCCTAATGGCTCTTTACTTAAAGACTCAAGCTTACCTACTTATACTGTGGCTATTAGGAGGAAACACAGAATCAGGCAGAGAACTCAACTCCTTAGCTGTGAGCTGGATACCGTATGTCTTGTTTTATCCGCTGATGGAATGAACTTGGCGGAATAAAATTTTGATACACCCCATTAGTTTTTGCTTTAGGAAGTATTTATTGTTTACCGCTATTTTCTTTGCTCCTGTCTCTCAATTTCGGCAAATTTTATTTGTTATCTGAACAATCGATGCTTGCTTATCACTTTGTTCTTGATAAGAACTACCGGACTACTACTACTACTAGTCGTCTTCGATAAGAGAATAGGATTGAGTCTTTAACAAGATTATGTGAACCAAACAAAATGTTATCACTATGCACTACTAAGCAGTGAATTGCATTGAAGCCCAACCACCAGTAAGACTTCAAACGCCGCCATATGATTTAAAAAGTAGATTTAAATTATGTTACTCGTTAACATACCTGTGAGTTAATCGTGAGCGCTATAGTCAAGCAGTTTAGATTTTATTTAACTATATCAAACCTCTCCTTATGGCTTGTGCACAATTTTCTTGCCGTACTAGGTACGGTATGAAAAGTAGAGCATACTGTGTGCTCCTAAGGGATAAAGGTGTCTTTGTCTTTGGGCTAGCTTGAATTCCTCGCTGTATTCAGGGTTCTCGTATTTTAGTCAACTCTCGAATCCATTACGGACAAGATTAAATATGACGCCCATGACATAAAAAGCTGTTTTATCCCCTCGATGCATAATCTACTATTTTATGGCATGTATACCTACATCATTGGCCAATAAATTATTTTTATTTCGTTCCAGACATAAGTAGCGTTTTGGGATCAGTAGTGCTATTCTGTAACAACATTTTCGTATCTCGACAGTCGAATCCGAGGTGAGTTTCAAATTAAGACCTTTATGTTGTGTGCAATAAAGCTCATTTTGTGAGTTTTGTCACTCAGGTGAAACTCGATATCGAAATAGTTGTTTACAGAATAGACTAGCTGATCACAACCGGTTCAATGAGTTCGGTCCCCGAATCTAGCAGTGTATTAAGTACCTACATAGTGGGGTTTTCCAATGTAACATTATATGCAGCTGAGAGTCTAAATAATTGAAACCGGTTGATTGCTAGTATAGGATACCTCAGAAAAACACAGTTAACCTTCAAAACTTATTTATTACTCTCAAAACTTATTACTATCTTCAAAGCTTATTTCTTAAAATTAACCACCTCAGTACAACAATACTACGACCGCTCGCTGCCAACTCCCATCAAAAAGTGCCCCATTCGTGCCAAGGGTACCGCAACTGTCGCCACAAGTGTGGCCGGTGCAAAGAATTCAATCTCCCGATTATATTCAGATGCGTATTTCCGCCGTCAGTATGGCCAGTACAAAAATTCTAAACCGTAGATCGATTTAATTAGCAGATTTTAAACGTTGTAGTTTCAATTATTTTACTAAAACCTTACACTCGACCATCCTGACGACGTGTATGTCCTCATACACGTATCTGGTGAAACCTTACACTCGGCAAACATTGGGCCCGTTTTAAAAGAATTACAGTAATGAGTAAATAAGAAAATTTTAAATCAAAATATTACATAAATCTCGATTGAAATATCTGATTATAAATGTGTAACTATGTGTATTATAATAAATCTATCCCAAAAATTTATTTTCAACAAACAATTCAATCCGTGGAACAAATTGTCCTTAGAAATAATAATCTTTATAATTTATTATTCTTTTCCAATTATCTTCATCCAATTATCCTTATAATTTATTAGGCTTTATCCAATTATCTTCATCCAATTATCCTTATAATTGATTATCCTTTTCCAATTATCTTTATCCAACTATCCTTATAATTTATTATCCTTTTCCAATTATCTTTATCCAATTATCCTTGTAAACAATTGTCATTGGAACCAATTATCCTTGAAATGAATTATCATTGTAACCAATTATCCTTGTTACCAGTTATCCTTGTTACCAGTTATCCTTGAACCAATTATCCTTGTAACCAATTATCCTTGTAACCAATTATCCTTGTAACCAATTATCTTTGTAACCATTTATCCTTGTAACCATTTATCCTTGTAACCAATTATCCTTGTAATCAATTATCCAAGTAACCAATTATCCAAGTAACCAATTAACCAAGTAACCAATTATCCAAATAACCAATTATCCAAACAACCAATTATCCAAACAACCAATCATCCAAATAACCAATTATCCAAATAACCAATTATCCAAATAACCAATTATCCAAACAACCAATTATCCAAATAACCAATCATCCAAACAATTAATTATCCAAGTAACCAATTATCCAAGTAACCAATTACCCAAGTAACCAATTATCCAAGTAGACAATTATCCAAGTAGACAATTATCCAAGTAGACAACTATCCAAGTAGACAATTATCCAAGTAGACAATTATCCAAGTAGACAATTATCCAAGTAGACAATTATCCAAGTAGACAATTATCCAAGTAACCAATTAACCTTGTAACCAATTATCTATCCATTTATCTAACCAATATTAACCATAAATCTGTAAACCAATCCGTTTCTTAGGATGTTACGGTTTAACAGATCAACCATGAGTTTTGCTTCTCTCAGGTCAAGACGCAAAATCTTTCCGCGATTTCTTTTGCCTGACCTGAAAAAAAAAGAAAACAGCATGTAAATAAACACCATCAAAGTTGATCAATAAATGGAGAACAGTTTGAGATAGTGGGGGCCTACTTAAATATATGGTCATATAATACTTAATCCAATTATCATTCTGACATGTTGTTCTCATCAATTATATTCTACACGGCATCATTATCAGTGTCATTATCGATTTCCAAAGGGCCAATATGGATCCGCGGTCATATCCGGTCAAACCCCGCTATTGGTGCAACTCTATACTGATCGCTACCTATTTTTACGATTCTAAAAGGACCTTCATACGAGGGCATGAGTGCATGAGTTTTCTATTATGGCCGTTATTTTGAAACGTAACTTTGGTAATTTCAATCAAGCCGTCTTTTTTGTAAACACGTGCTGGTCGTCTTCCTTGGTCGTAATATCATTTTTGTGCTACCTATTTTTTGTCGATTCTGCTTTTAACTTCGTCGCGAGTCAATCAGTCAATCAATCAATCAATGCATTTATTTTAAATAAGCGTTTTAAAGGCAATTTTGAACTGTCAAGATCGGTCAGTCAAAAACATGAAGCTTGTTGCACATTCCAGAGCGTAGATCTCTATGGAGAAGAACGTGCAATGAAGAACAGATTGCAAAGAGATGACCTCACACTTTGTTTCGGTTATCTCTCTCTTCAATGCTGCGTTAAGTTCAAGATTCATTGCCATCCCAAATATAACTTTAGTGGGTGACCTGTCGTTTTTTGTACCTCTCCCTAATTTGCTATCCCAGTCCTTTTCAGCTACACATTTACTTTACATGCATGCATATTTAATACATGTTTTATTACGCGGTCAAGACAAAACTTTCTAAATGCATGGGAAATGAAACAGGAACCTCGATCACTACCAAAACGGTGAGGGGCTATAAATATGTCAAAAATGTTCTGCGAGAATCACATTTTGCGTGTTTTTCATTCCTGGCCGGTTTAATGAATTAGAACTTATTGAACGAGCCTACTAAGCATTTATGTAGGATAGGCAATTTATGAGTATGGCTTCTTTTGGACTTAACAAAGGATCCAAGGTGGTTAATGTGCAATTCGTGAAATCATCTATCAACCTTTTTAATGGGATGTAATAACTCTTCACGTGTGTTCGTAGCCATTTTGACGTATGTAACTATGCACAGTCAGTACCGGACCCTACATACTTTTTTAAGAAAAGTTTTATTTTTGCAAACCAATAATGCCTTATTATGCGGTCTAAGATTATCTCGAAACCAAAACCGACATGACCTATGACGTCGTGGTTTTTTTTTGTATAAAGGAGTACGTTGCAAGAGAATACCGCCAACACCTATTTATTCTACTAGCGTCTTTGTGCGGTTTGGTCACGGCTAAGGGGTCAAAAATGGGAAGTACAGGTCTATTTACAAGCTTGGCCTTAAGAATTCAGAACGCTTCTTGTTGATCGTTCGACCATTCCCACACTGCATTTTCTTTTAAAGCAGTTTAGTGATAGAGCATCGCCCACGCGCATTTGGCTCTCATCAAACCGTTTGGCCGAAGACACTTCAGCCAGCTTGTCCGAATCAAGAGATTCAGTGTTCTCAAGACTGTTTACTTATTGCACCTTTTTGGCTCGAGCAAACACAAAATTATCTTTAAGCCAACACGGTACCGAACAAGCCGTCACTGTAACATGAACCATGCTTCACCTTTGAAACACCCATAATACTAAGAATTTTTTTGTTTAGCTTCCCTTCTATTCTAGTATCTAACACTACGCTTCAAGTAAACAACGTCTCTATTTATTGCCCGTATACACCAATACCATAAATACGACTATAACCTATACCCTTACCCTTTCTAAGTGTTCTATTTAATTAATGCCACCGATGCTACAATTAAGGTAGCCACCTACTGAACCCAAACGATCTAGGGAGTTCATTGATTCGAAAATAAGAAGTGTTCCCCATGCTCATATAGATCTGGTAACTCGATTCCGATGTGCAAAACTGTAGTTTATTCTATTTCTTTTTTTTTTGCTTCTTTATTAACAAAAATGTGTGGCTGTGCTGAGTAACTGACCAACAAGCATCGGTTTCTCCAGCAAGTGATGAATGACTACGTCCAAGGTGTAATCCGATTGCCTAAAAAGCGTGACTTCACTGCCAAGGTCAACGAAAGCTTCCAGAAGAAAACTTTCACCGTTTACATAAATTTTCCACTTGGACAAGAACTGGAGATGCGCATGGTTTTTGCCACCGGGTCAGCGTTCGTTGGCCATGTTTCTTCTTTGTGTCTACAAATCTCAGATTTATGGCCCACCCTGTTGCAATTTCAATACTTAATTAAGGGTTTTGGGCACCTAGAACACGGATTTAATAGTACAAGTTCAGATTTATCTTCAAACTCGTTTTATTATTTTTGTTTGTTACCTACTGTATTAATATTCCTATCTGTAAACATAGGTTACTGTGTGGGATGGTGGTCGTAAACCATGTCAGAGGCCCTTGAGGCGGTTTAAAAACTTTGACACTAGGGTGTGTGGGGTCGTTAGACCTTACTGCCCACACGAGAAGAAGAAGACTGTGGGGATGTTCTTTATTATTGTTTAACAAGAATTTCAAAAGCTGATCAGTTTGCTCAGAACGTAG
Organism: Lacanobia wlatinum; assembly: GCA_947578705.1. Taxonomy (NCBI): domain Eukaryota; kingdom Metazoa; phylum Arthropoda; class Insecta; order Lepidoptera; family Noctuidae; genus Lacanobia; species Lacanobia wlatinum. Next base: position 5,668,420 of record OX388044.1, on the reverse strand, counting down.
TGCCAAGGTACTCGACCTGATAGTCCTATCACCGATACCGTGAATGATGCAATCTAATATTTCACATTGATTTAGTAGCACCAGTTATTCATAGTAATAGATCTCGAATCTCGATTGATTTGTTAAGTCTGCTTTTTCGCTTCAACATGTCTTATAAAATTTGAGCGTAATTTTGTTCAGAGGGGAAAACATCCATATTTTTTTTTTTTTACCAGCCAGTCTACCCAAGTTGCTTACCTAAACCAGTTAGCTTTTGCATGACAAAATGATCTACAGTCTTCACATCCCAGCCATAAACCTTTGCAAATTCGTTGACTTTTATTTAAGCCATATATCTATTCGCGGATTATTTTTTGAAGGATTAATTAAACTCGGGAATCATATTTTTATGATCCATCCAGCTTTTATCATTAGATACAGTGCTCTGGTTTTGAGGCTGTGATGGCAAGATATCTTTAATGGATTATTTGTATCTCTAGAAGAAAGAGTGGGACTACATGACCTTTTGGTGTGATGATCCGCGCTCGTAGCAACTCGCTCTTTTCTGTTGCGACTACCCGGCAGCTCTGTGCGACTGCGCTCGTAGCTCGTCCCAGCTTCAGGTGAGCCCCGTCGATCACTTAGTAGCCGTTGCTCGATGTCGCGTTCCTTTTGAGGATCGATCTCCATGCGTCGAATCCACTCCTGTTCCCGCAGCAACTCTTGTTCTCGTTCCAGCAGGCGCCGACTCCGGCTGCGGCTATGAGTGCGGCTTCTCTGGCGTGCGCTCAACTGGCTGAGGCTGGAGTGCGATCGCGCTCGATCACGCCGAGGAGCATCCAAGCTCCGATGAATTTCATTTCTTCCGGCCATTTCACTGAAACTCGCCACCAAATAAGGAAACGTTAATACCTAAATTATAAAAGAAAGAGAAATAACTAATTATCTCGAAAACGGTGCGTCCTAGAGCAAAATTAATAACATTTTTCACTCCCTTTTACAAACCCCACACTCACTTGTAGTATACCAGTTATACCAATAAACCATGAAATTCCATTGGGTTCCATAGTCCTGGTGCCCTATTATCCATCATTGTATCGTCTATATTCAACTAAAAAGGTTAAGTAACACGTGTTCGATTTCCAGTCGATTAGCAACCTAGTTCTACCACAAACAACGTGTATATCCCCATTTCGCCAGTTATGTTTAAGTCCCTTGCTGTAGGGGGCGAGTCTATTGCTATCAAACGCGCATAAATCCAGACTCCGGGCTGCTACAGAGAAATTCATGATGGAAAAACCCAATAACACTGCCCAACCCGGGAAACGAACTCAGGACCTCATACAAACCGAACTAACCGTTGGAATTTAAATCAGGTATAAAATATCAACGGTCGTTGAAATTCAAAATCGTATGATGCCTAATGATATTCCCATCATCGTTAAAAAAGAAACTGTTAAAATAGAAAATTAAATCAGGCAATCAAATTTTGAATAAATGAATTTGATCTGATTTGACAACGGGTCTGCCGTCGGCGTCGTCGTGGGAATTTAAGATTATAATTATAGTGGAAGACTACTGCTTTAGTGTAAATAATAAAGTTCTACTTTAAATTACTAGTACAAATATATTACATAATAATTTCTAGAAAAATATCTAAAAAAACTACTTATTATTCAACTGCTTAAAATGTGAAAAGCACGAACAACGGATTATTATGTTACCGGAATTATATATGTCGGTAAAATAAAAAGAAAACTAAAACAAGGGCGTGTACTTACGGATCTTGATCCCAGTTCTGAGATATAGGATACCTCAGAAAAACACAGTTAACCTTCAAAACTTATTTATTACTCTCAAAACTTATTACTATCTTCAAAGCTTATTTCTTAAAATTAACCACCTCAGTACAACAATACTACGACCGCTCGCTGCCAACTCCCATCAAAAAGTGCCCCATTCGTGCCAAGGGTACCGCAACTGTCGCCACAAGTGTGGCCGGTGCAAAGAATTCAATCTCCCGATTATATTCAGATGCGTATTTCCGCCGTCAGTATGGCCAGTACAAAAATTCTAAACCGTAGATCGATTTAATTAGCAGATTTTAAACGTTGTAGTTTCAATTATTTTACTAAAACCTTACACTAGGTATGTCTTGCCCTCTAAAACTTATGAATAAGACCAATACCTACACGCATAGTGTGTTTTTCCAATATAACATTGAATGCAGCAGAGAGTCTTGATTGAGACCGGTTGATTGCTAGGTATGGCTTGCCCTCTATAACATAAGAATAAGACCAATACACAATCAATTCTATTAATCCAGACGTGATATTTCTACATTCCAGGTCCCCAACTGAAGCTCGTGGCAACAGTATCAGCTGGTTACAACCACTGCAACTTGGACGAACTAAGGGCAAGGGGAATCAAGCTCTCCAACACGCCAAATGTGTTGTCTTCAGCTGTGGCAGAAATTGCCGTATCTCTGATGCTGGCAGCCGCACGGCGGTTCACTGAAAACCTGGAGCAGGTTCACAAGTAATATTGCCAAGATAGTAAAGTTTATTAAGCCCTTAAGAGATACAGAAACCGAATGTACAAGTTAACCTGGACAAAGAAGGTCTTTCTGTAGATGAACTTGTACTGGTCTACTACAGTGCCACCCATAGAAATATAAAAACAGTTAATTATTATATCTATATCTATTATCAACTTATTATATCTATGGTGCCACCATTTCAGAATTTAAGGCGTGCAGCGTGGCCTTTAATAAAAATACCCAGTCATATAAAACAATTTTCTGAATCTGCAACCGTAGATAAGCAGTGCCATGAAGAAGTAGTCGTGATAACGTCTGAATTCATCTGTAATAGCTAATCGATAACGATTGAGACGCTCGTGTGACTCTTTGCGATTGACAAAGATTTATCGATATGATTAACCTACCCCCATACGATATATAGATATTCACTCAAGGTACAGCTAAGGGGTAAGCAAGCTCCTACGTAAGTTAAGGTCTACTGATGTCATTGTGATATTTTTCAATTACAGAGGCGAATGGGAGATCGGTTTTGACAAGGTCCTTGGTCAGGACATCCGCGGTAGTACCGTCGGCATCATTGGCTTGGGCGGGATCGGACAGGCCGTGGTCAAGCGCCTTTCAGGGTTTGAAGTAGAGAAGTTCGTGTACTCCGGCCACAGGGAGAAGCCTGAAGGTATAACTAGCCACTACAAGTTTTTAAAGTATTCTGATTTTAAAATTAAATCAATGTTTCGGAATTTGAAACTAACAGGTTAAAAATGGTAAGAGATACTGAACCAAGAAGATAAATTTCAAAAGATGTAGATGCAAGTAACTGAGATAAGACTACGCAAATAAAAGTATCTGACGTAATATAAGTAAATGTCGAGTGTAGGCTTATCAATAACGACGTACTACACAGTCAAATACAAAATGTCGTCAAAAAAATTCTAGAAAGATCAATCCATAAAAAGATTTTTTCGATGTAGAGAATTGAAATATGAGCAATAAAGAAACATATCACGTATTCCTCACTGTTTAAAGTCCACATTAGAATTTACATCAAATCCCTATAATTTTCAAAAACAATTTTGAGAAAACCAACCACTTTTCTTTCCAGCCAAAGCCTTGGGAGCAGAATTCGTGACCCAAGACCAGCTGCTAGCTCAAAGCGACTTCATAGTACTGGCGGTCCCGTTGACCAACGAGACCAAACACATGATCAACAACGATACCCTCGGGAAGATGAAGAGCAACGCCATCGTCATCAATGTTGGACGTGGAGGTGAGGGAAAACTACCTTCTATTCTAACTAGTTACCATGTTACTGCCTGACAATTTTGGGTTCAGGTATCGGCCGCGGCCGGAACATGAGTCGTAAAACTGTGATGGGCTATGAGGGCAAAAAATTATGCTAGTTTAGGAAAATAACCTGATGAAGTTCACGGGAACCAGCTAGATGTGGGGAACATAAGAACCCTATCCTAGCGGATTTTACTTGCCCTATGACCGGACCTGTCGTTGACGTCTGGCGATGCTAAGGAAGCCGCCTTCGGCCAGCATTGGAAGACTTTTGGCAGGGGCTGTGAGCCCACAAAATTTACTTTCTGAAGTTTCTATTTTCATGTTACAAAATTCCAAACATTCCGACATGGATTGCCAGCAGAAGTCAATCGGGAATAAAATTTTCAGTTGCCACCGGGTGGCGACTGGGAAGTTATTGCCCCACTTCAACACGCTGTCCACTGCGGCGTGGATCGAATTAGGGACATACAAACAAAATTTTCTTCATCGTAGTTGCGCGATGGTTGGCGATCCACGCCGCAGTGTCCCATAGTCGCTACCCGGTGGCAATTGGGGTTTTTTTCCCGATTACCACCTGGTGGCAACCCATGTGGGGGTGATATTCGAAAAATTTGTACCAAAATAACATGACCATTATATCTTTCACAGACCTAGTCGACCAAGAAGCCTTGTACGATGCGCTGAAGAACAAACAGATCTACGCAGCCGGCCTCGACGTCACCACACCAGAGCCCTTGCCCAAAGACCACAAGTTGCTCACACTACCCAACTTATGTCAGTATCTACCTAGACTTCGTACCTACTTACTACTTTCTGTTACACAAAAATCCCCAATCCTGAAGGATAATCCGGATTTCCTGTACGACACAATAGGTAGGAACCTATTGTGTCGTACAGGAAATCCGTGTTGATGTCGTACAGGTTTTTCGTGTATTTCTCTAGTCCTCATCATAGCAACTAAAACAACGTAACATGTCATAGACAATCATACAAACGAACACTCGGCTCTGTCGGTCTATTCTGACTTCAACACACCGTAGTGGAGTGAGCTTGAAATGAACAGTCTAACCACCTTCCTTGACTAGATGGATTGACACCTCTCATGTTTAATAATGTGCAGTAGTGCTGTAACAGTCTCACCGGTAATAAATGAAGTCAGCTATTAATCCCTAGCATCATTTGGAATGACCATAGAGAATATAACCAATGTCAGATCACGTTCAATTTACCTAAGGTTTCACGGTGAAGTGTTTACAGAATAGCCTGATCTGATGGCGTTGGTTCATGCTGGCAAACCGACACCAGCTACCAGCTTTCTACGTGAATACATCCAGCCTAAAAGCCTTTGCCTTTCAAAAATATGTTTATTACTATTTAATTTTTTTCGTACAGTCGTCCTCCCGCACATCGGCAGCGCCACAGTGCGCACTCGCAGCGACATGGGCGTGCTGGCCGCCAACAACGTGGTCAACGCGCTCACCGGCAAGGCACTCATCACTCCCGTCAATCTATGATCGTAGCACCTAGACTCTACCAGATCATAGAGGTAACAATCTGTTCCTCTGAGTCTATGCCTAGAAAAAATTGTGGATCAGATCAACATATTGTGATGTATTTTAAAAATATGGCACTGCTCAAATAAGCATTATGAAATAATTGATGATATTGTCTTACTCAAAAATTAAATTTTCGAATACAAATAAAAGTCTGATAAAACAATTAGTGGCAAGGTTGATACAGCAAGTCTATAATAACCAACACAAGATACACTGACTACTGTAGACAAGTTGGACTGGCTTCTCTATCCAGCTGTGTAGCCAGGTAAAATATTGTTTCATTTAGTGTTACCAGCATATGAATTAACACTTTATTTTATGAATATAAAAGTGTAAATAAAATGTGCATAGAAATACAAATTTGGCTTTTATTTTCGCTTATATTTATACTAGTTATAATATAAAAGTATTAATATTTAGGTATATACAATTACTTAATAATAGTAATAAGTAAACATAATAATATAATCTGAAATTACTTTTAAAAGTCATTGGATGAATTTAAGAATTTAATTTAAATTAAATAATAATTTAATGTGTGTTTTGACAAAAGTGAAAATACTTTAATAAGGCTTTACTATTGAGTCTTGTTAAAGACAACTTTAACAAAATTGTCTTATGTAGGTATATTTTACTATTACAATACAATATTTACTAAAACCTCATTTTCATTAACAAATGAACAATTTTTAAAATTGTGTTGTTAAATACAAAATGTTTAAATAAAACAGAAGTGTAATGACTCTTATTAGATAAAGTGAACTTAAATAAAAATCCCTCTTATTACAAAACATGGCCTAACATAGTCGATAGCAGAATAAATAGAATCTGGCTAATCTCATTTGAATTTCAATAATTTCATTGGCTATTTTAGTCAAATTATCACAGCAGATTACATGAAAGTTGACAACTTATTGTTCAGCCTTCTAGAAACCTGAGTTCCAATTCTACAAATTTTTAAGCAACATACGCACTTGCAAGTCAGACGCAATCTCGAAAAAACCTAATTTTTCATACAATTTTGACAAGTTGCGACTGAGATGTAAATGTGAATGTTGCTTGAACATTTGAATTGGCACTCCGGTGCATACCTATCTAATACCACCAGCATATATCATAAGAGGCTGTGGATGCCTTAAGACAACATTGTCAAATCTTTAATACAAACCAAGGATCAGTCACCATCTACTCATTGAAATGGACAGCCTGTTACAATCTTGACTGTGGATATGAGAGCCAAAACTTGTGTCCACAGGGTCGTGCCCTGTATAAATTATAATAGTAATGGTGTCTCCAGTTGCTGTCAGCAAGGCAATTTCGTGTTCTGTGATTTAACCCATTAATGTACACCAAGTGCTCTGACGGGGGGTCTTAAATATTCATAAGGTTGACTGAAATTTCATTCTAAAACACAAATTGCAGACATAGGTGACACATCCACCAATCGAAAGTGGAACTGGGCTGGCCACATCTGCCACATGTCGCAACAGAACTGGGCAAAAGTATTGGACAATTGGATTGGATTCCAAGCAACGGAAACCGATGATGCAGTAGGCCCAGGAGATGGCGAGATCAGTTCCACTCCTACCTTAGGGATTAGTCAAGTGTAGCAACAGACAGATAACAGTGGAAGGAAGGAAGGCCTTTGCCCTGTACTGAGACTCAACAGGCTCATAAAAAAACCTTAGGAATATTTAAGACCCCCCTAAGTTTGAAGTGACTGTTTAGTTCACTGGCCCCGTTGTTAGGGTTAAATGTTATTTAAACCATTTTTAGGAATAAGGGGGATTTTATCGAAATAAATCAACACTTAACTTATGGTGCATCTGCCACTACGGCTGCTAAGTCCTTTAGGAACGGCTCTATTTGGCTTTCCAAAGACAATATGTGGCCAGTGTTGCAATTGTCGCTGCCAATGAATGTTACTACTAAAGGTAGTTTATTCATTTGTATTACCTGGCACAGAAAAATCATAGGTTATTTAATTGGCACTTAATGTTGGAGAAACTGAAGAAATGCATATGTGACAGGTGGAAAGCAAAAATTTTCGAGCTTGCTCTGCTGCTCTTGTGTTCTGCCCTCTTTCAGTTAATGAGTTTTCTTGCATAAGTCCATAAAGGTACTTCTATTTAAGTATGAATAATCAAAGAAAATAAAATCGATCCGAGGTGGGATGCAAAAATCTTCGAGACTTCATATCTGTATGCGAGAAAAGCTATTATCCAATGTCAGGTTGTAAATACTAGTAAGATTGACTATTCTATACCATCAAAATCTTAAATATTTGTTGTAAAAGATACTACAACAACAACAAATTATCATTTAATGGCAACAATATATTCTTGTTCAAAAGTCTTGTTTTGTTCCTAGCCTCATGGTCAAGGGACTAGGGGTTAGTAAACATTATAACAAGATTGAAAAGTGTTTGAGTATTAACTCACCTGATAACTGGAGTACATAGAAATAATTGTTTTGTTCCTTCCTAGACCAAGTTTGCTTGCTTGATCAGTAGCCATGCCGAAAGTGGATATGAAATTAGGCCTTAAAGCTAACTGAGGAGCCCTTTCCGTGACAGCCCGAACTAGGGGCACGCCATCACGATCAGTAATAAGGATACAATGGAGCCCATTCACTCTAAAAACAAAGAAATACAATGATCCGGTAATTTTCAAAAGTTTTCATAAAACTAAGAGTAAAAAGTTACACATACTTCTCCAGTAGATGGTTTAGATATTTTCTTAGATCGTCCACCATTGTGTTGGAATTTATTTAATATTTAATTAGCTGATAATGCAAAAAAACAATCCGAGATAGTGAATATTTTTAATTAATGACAGCTAAATGACAGTAATGACACCTGTCTTTCTCATTTTATCTGACAGCATGATGTTTTGACTTGACTCTCCTTCATAGACAATGTCTTACGGAGTCTCTCCATAGTTCACATTTCGTAAAAGGGGATTATTTTTTCATCAATGTTATAATAAACTAACGTAAAAAGGGAAAAGGCAATCACAGTAATCAAGGATAAAGCCATTACAACTAGATCTGTCTTCGGATACGTAATAGGAGGCGGCTGCGAGCTCGTGGTTGAGCGATGGTCTGCACATTGTGGACTTACAAGTAGAGATGAGACGTATATACTGGTAGAGGTATATATACCAAGTATGTGCTTCCCAGTACATAGACCGGGTACGGACCGAAATACTGGGTAAATACCTTGAAGGTATGACGTCAGACGCATAGTACGATACGAACCGCTACCACAAGGTAGCGCCCAGTTTTATCGGTAGTTCGGTACGCCGAAGCAACCCGAAGCTACCCGACAGCTTACGAAGGGACCCGAAACGTCATTCGTGCTTTATGAACATTCGGTTGATTTAATTTAGTTAGACAAAATGAGTACTTATTTTTACGTGCATAAGGAACATAATAGCATAATTACATTTTTTGTCACGACGTGAAAGAGTTCCTTAGTTTGTTTATGTTAGGGACTATTATTAAGTGTTTGAATGTTTACGTTGTCTGATTACGTTGTGTAATTTATATAGAAATAACTAGAATTCATTAATAACCATCGTCATACTCTTAGCCGACACTCCTAAGCCTGGTAAAGGAAGGAAAGATTTCATATCTCATAATGCATAATTACGTATAGGTACTTGAAACGTCGTACCTACATTATATTGGAGGCATACCATACTTATCGCATACGTTTACTTATCGAAATCCTACCACACCCAAATACTTAGAAGTATTTTGATACCTAGTATTTGTACCAGGTATTTAGTGATACCCATACCTTAAAGGCCGGGTATGGAGAATGGCAGGTATATCTCATCTCTACTTACAAGTGGTCGCTGAGGCTCGCCGTGACAATCGCTAGCACCGAGCGCTACTAAAACGCTTATTACACTACACGATTTCTCGGACGCCCTGTCCCTGCGATAGGGTGCCTATTATTACACTACACCACAAATCGCTCCCTGTCTCACTCTGAATGCGTACGTTGACAGTAGCAGCTTTAGGGCCAGGCGACCCGGGCGGTCACCCGGGGCGCCCGAGTAGATGAATTTTCATGATTAGTTCAGTAAATCCAGAGATTACCCGCTATAACCTCACAAACTTTACCTCTTTATAATATTAGTATAGATAAATACCAACATATTTGTAGTTCCAAACCATTCATAAATAAAAAACCCAAGATGCAGTCTCGAACAAATGCAACACTCGAAACTGTCGTCAAAAACTGACATGTATCAAGTGTCATGTATGAGTTGGGTGTAGTTTTTTTTTTGCTGTACTATCAGGTTCACCTGATGGTAAGCGATGATGCGGTCGAAGATGGAGCACGAAAAAGTTAAATTATAAACACATTTTTTTGCAAATTCAACCTTATACGGATCGCTTAAAGTTGTTTTTATAAAGCAGTGCCATATGGCGAGCGATGCGAGACTTTTTGAAACTAGCGCACAATTATACATATTGCGCTTGTTTTTTGCGGAAGTTTTTGAGTGTGTATCTTGGGTTTTTATATATCAATGTTCCAAACTCAATAATAAATATGGTTCAAAATTAAAAACAAGTTTTTTTTTAAATAACAATGAAATATAAAAGGGCGCCAAATGCATGACTCGCCTGGGGCACCTAGTTGGTTAAAGCCGGCCCTGTGCATGGATAGCGTTGCACGCAGTGGCGGCGTAAAGTGGGGGTTTGAAAGTTGGAAGTGGGGTTTTATCAATTGGAAGAGACAGGGAAGTCTATTTTGATAATGTGATCAAATATTTTAGTAAAATAATCAATCGGAAATCTCTCAATACAAAACCACTCAGGGTGCCAATCTACCCTACGCCGCCACAACGACAGGGCCCTGCCTCCCTGTCTCTTAAATTACACTAGGCTATCGACACTCGACAGTGCGGCCTGAACGCAGGGAGTTCGGAACCACCCGATCGCCCGGCGGCAGGGTTCTCCCTGTTTCTTACACCACGCTGTCCCTACAGATCGCGCCCGAGAAATCGTGTAGTGTAATAACAATAAGCCTTTAAACCCACAGGCAACAGATTTTATACCTGTAGACAGGACAGCACTGGCTTAGTGGCTTTGTGCTTTTAATAACAACATACAATAGTGATCAAGATTTTTCATTTGCATTTCTTGAATCTTTTTTGTTGACGTGACCTGTGACGTGAAATTAGATTGGGCAACTATAAAATCGCAGGCAGTGGTGGCAGCTGGCCGCAGACAGAAAAATATTTTCATTTGTCTATAGCCAAAATGGCAGAATCGGATTGACAAGTCGTGCAATTTTCGTAATTTATTTTTGGGTGCAATAATTATTGCCTTTGTACTTTTTAGGTGTTTTCCGCCTCTCTGTAAAAGGCATAAAACATAAATGTTGTATTGTGTTTAAATAATTGTGCTTACTACCATCTCAGTCGTATGTTGCAATTTCACGAAATATCAAGCTTTGGTATGATAACAAAAGATATAAAAATTCAGCCTTGTCTCGGTATGTGCTCTTTTTCGTCATGTGTGTGCCGTCGGGATTAACATAGCATGAATGGTCACTGGCGCGAAGACTCGGGTATGTATACGTAACTGTCCAGAATCGTGATTTTCGGGATTGTGACGTCACAAAATAGACAAGACGTTATTTACAGTGCAAATTAGGTAATAAAATGTTTTATTGTTTTCACCGGTGAGTGGCAAAAGATTTGTGGCGCTCCCGTAAGGAGAGAATTCGCGGCGAAGCGGTGGGCTTGCGCTAGGATGGGCGGCGATGTCTGCCCCCTCTGAGAGCGCTGCGAGCCCTGCACCGTGCGCATGCACCAATATATCGCTTATGCAATTGTTCCATGAGCTCAAACAGAAGTTTCCTGGAGTACCTGATCATGTTGTGTCAAACACGATCGAACTGTACTGTCACGATAAACAAGCCTGCGAGAAACACCTCCACAGTGAAGTCAAGGCCTCCCTAACGCACGCCTACCATGCCTCCTCGTCGGCAGCCGCTCGCCAGCTCAATGAACTCAGGCTCAACCTGCCAATCAAGTGCCGCAACCAGCCCATAGTGAAGCATGAAGCTGTCAAGTCTACGGCACTCACATCTGTCACTTGTGATGAGCCACAGAAGGCAATACTGAGCTCTGTTACTGAAACACCTGAAAAACCAGTCAAGTTAAACACTGATGCCAATCAAAATATAGTTGAGACTAAGAATGAGGAAATTATAAGAAGCAACAACAATGGTTCACCAGTCACTGTAATAAACATTGATAACTGCTTTGCAAAGTACAGTGCAGCAGAGTCTCCTAGTGACTTGGAACTAACTAATGAGAACTTGAAAGAAGAAAAAGTTGAAACATCACAAGAGGAAAAAGTAGTTTCTCCACAACAAGAAGAAAAGGAACTAGATCAACCAGAAAGTACCAATTACAGGATTAATAAAAGTCATAAGATCAAAAACAACTTACCAGAAAGATTAGAAAAAGGAAAGGAAAAGAAAACAATTAAAAAGGAGGAACCACAAATTAAAAAATTAAGCCCACAAGAGAAGCCAAAACGGCCAAACACATTAGATTTCATTAAACCAAATCCAGATATTGCATTTAAACAGACATTAAAGGAACCAGAGGCTGACACTTGTAGGACTGTGTCACCTGCACCATCTGTGTTGAAAGAGCCTACGAAGGAGTCCAAAACTAATACATCTTTTAGGCCAGAACGGGGTTACCCATTGAATTTGTCAGTTAATGTCAATTGTCATATGGACTTGAGCCGTGCGTATGGTGATCCTTGGTTAGAAGATTATGATAGTCCTAGAGCTATTACATCTGTGAATTTAACTGTTTGTACGCCAACTTCGAATATGGCTAGTCCTGTAAGAGATACGCGGGAAGAGGATGGTGGCTTCGAAGGCCACGTGACGGTGACAGTGAGCCCCAGCACAACGAGGCCTACGCGACGTAGGGCGCCGCCCCCGCCCGCGCACCCCTCGCGCATCGAGTCGCCGAGACCCACCAGAGCCGCCCCAGAACCTCCTGGATCAATCACTATTGGTAAGTTATTATTTACAGAATTATTTGCAATTGGCATCACAGGGATGCCCCTCCCGATCAGCTCGATCAGGTACTGCTATTGTACTGTTACTGTCATTGGCATTTGATAGTATTTTGTCCTGCCTGAATAAGATAGTGAATTCATTAATTATTGTGAATGAATATTTGTTTATAGACATTATTACATTTACAAGTCTTGTTATCCTTAATGTGACTCACAAACCACATGAGGATTTGTTTTGTAGTCTAGCCAGATAGGTCTGATTGTAAATGTTAAAAGCAGATCTAGTTTAATCTAGTTTTTATTTACCTAAAACCAAAAATAACAAATGATTCACAAAATAAATTATAACTCCTGTAGTATATGAATCAATATTTATCTAATTAAAGTAGATTATTTAATGGCTAATTTTATAGATCTATACTAATATATAAAGCTGAAGAGTTTGTTTGTTTGTTTGTTTGAATGCGCTAATCTCATGAACTCCTGGTCCGATTTGAAAAATTCTTTCAGTGTTAGATAGCCCATTTATCGAGAAAGGCTATAGGCTGTATATGATCACGCTAAGATCAATAGGAGCGGAGCAGTAATGATAATTGTGACGCAGACGAAGTTGCGCGGGTCAGCTAGTAATATCATAAAAGAATTACTTTATCCTACATCTTGATATTACTTAAGTACTGTGTTGGTCTTGGAGGATAATAAGTTAAAAAATAACTAAATAGCCAAATGGGTATAATATGCAAATGTTATAGTCATTTGAGGAAAAAAGCATTCTGTTCTTTAGCAACCTACTATTATTACCATACAAAATTCACAGACAAGGGCAAAAATAATGTCCAGCTATGTGGACATATTACTTCTTCAAAAATTATGATATCAATCGTAATTCACTACCCCCACTACACAATCAGTTACTGCTATAGTAATTTAGGTAATTGACATCTCCAATAAAAGCTGATAGCTTAGTAGTAGTTCACACATAGTCTTTTAACATGATGAACATTTTCATCATTGTGCATTAAGGCTCATATCCTCTAGGCAACATTTAATGCACAACGCTCAACATGATCAGCCACATTGCACAACAATGCACGACATCGCCAGGAGGCGCACAATATTGACAAAGTTACTAAATAAAAATTCCTCGTTGCTGTTAACATGATGAGGAACATGTTGTGCATCATGTCGCGCGTCAAATGCTGCCTTGTCATTAGATTTAGTTTAGACATAACTTGTGTAAGTTACCCTCAATCTGACTATGTATAAGATTTTTTTTGCATTCTATCCAGATTGGTTTGATTGTAAATGTTTATACTAGTGGTTTAATCTGGTTTTTATTTACCTACAATCAAAAATAATAAAAAATGATTCACCAAAAAAATGATAACCACGCTAAGCTGTAATACATGAGTCAATAATTATCTAATTAAAGTAGATTGCCCATTTTGAAAGATAATATTTAGTTCAGTGGCGACCTGCTTCAAGACAAGTTGTTAATAACAAATTCAAACAAAGAACTGCTAGCCCAAGACTCTTGGGGTTCTTATAACGGGCTTATATTGAGTAATATGTATATTAGAAGCAAAACAGTGGACAGCAATATATCAGGTAGCAGTATCACCACATCTTACTAATTACAATTCAATTAAAGGTCCTTTTTTATTTTTGCGTCACATACATCCTCAGCAATTAAAAAGAAATAAATTGGAGCAGGTGAATGAAGATCTAAGCGTAGCAACAATAGAAAATCTTTTTATTTAAGTAATAAACATACTGTATATCCGTTGTTTTGACATGAAAGCTCTAAAAACATTATTTACTTGCGACATTTTACTCTAGTACGCACTGCGCACAAAAAGCGTAGGTGCATAATTTATATGCTCTTATTGTAACGCAATTCGTCGGCAGGTGAAAAGTTTTCCAGTTTGTTTGGACAGTCTCATAGATAACTCCGCTTTTTTTTTCATTCTACGTTAGAAATCTGTGTATTTTTGTAATGGAACGGGTTCTCGGCGTGTCATGAATAGCGAATTGTACAAATCATGTATTTAGCAGTTAGATATTCGTATACTACTTTTCTCTTCAGTCGTCGGATTTATTAAACTTGCTGTTTTGCGCATAGGGTTTCGAAAAAGCGTGTAGAAGAACCCGAAATTCAGCTGGCTAGGGCTAGTACAAGTTTTACAGCTTCCCATGATTAGATAGCGTATAAACAACAATCCAACCATTTTCAATTTTTACCCTAAACTTTCTAGATCGTGCCTTAATCGAGCGTCAGAAAGAAAGGCTGGAACGTCTTGCCATGGCGTTAGCACAGGAGAAGGGCCGTCTGACTCAGCTCACGAAGGAGACGCGGATCCTGGCAGGGCCGTCACCCACCGTGTCGGCCACACAGCGGCTGCGCGACGATGTCGAACGACTGCGGAACCAGTGTGGGACCCTTGCGAAACGACTGGAGATGTCCGGACATGGTATGAATCAATATCTCATTGTTTACTGCTTCTAGATAATGGCCTAAAACAAGGCTTACAAGCCTCATTCATTTCCTTTTTTCCACGCGGCAGTTTGCCCTAAACTTAAAAGACTTCCCATTTTTGTTTTGTGTATGTTGTGTGAATAATATTGATAAATAGTAGGCAAGTTTAAATTGGGAATCCCGCCATGCTACAGACAACCTTCAAAACTTTGTCAGTCGGTGGCAGGAGGCACCAACTTGTACTCACAATTATAATGTTATTTATTACTCTTTTTCTGTGTGTACATAAATAATAAAATAATAATAATATTTTATCCATGAAATCCTAACTCAAAAAACATGTTATATTTGACAAATATAACTAGCAGGAAAAAATGGACATACGTAAACTATCGCTGTACCGATAACGGTTGTTTGTTATGCAATAGGGGGCGAGCCTATCGCAATTTATCCGTCGCAATTCCGTGAAATCTTATCATGGGCGTTATTTTTAAAAAAAACCTTATTACACTTTTTCATCTCGATCGAGTAGAGAGTGTAAGAGTGGGAACTAAAACTTACTTTGACTTTCGCAGCTGGACGCAAAACGTCCACAAAGGCAGAATTTGCCCGAGTAAAGGCACAATGGTAGCTAAGACGGTTGGTGTTGGTGGGTTTGGTTGGTGATTCGTCTCTAGGCTTGGGTATTGGGCTAATTGAACGATTATCTTGCCTACTTTCAGCTAATACTGAAAACTCCATCGGCGAATAGGAAAAATCGGGATGGGAGACTGAAGCTGCAGTTAACTTGAGATAAGGGCTAACGATCTCACATCTTGACCCTTAACAAATTCCAGAGCCGGACGACGCCGGGAACTTCTACAGCAACATCTACACGGGGCAGCGACCCTCGGCCTCCTGGCAGTGCCACATGTGCACGTTCAGGAACCACCCGCTCCTCGACAAATGCGAGGAGTGCGACATGCCGCGGATATTCGTAGGTACGTCCCCCCCTAGGACCCACGACTCGGGCTTCGGCTCCTTCCGAGATCGGAATCGCCGGGGCGCCGGCTCGGGCTCGCTCGACGACCTCCCCCATTCACTAACACAGACTCAATCAGCCTAGTGCTAGTTCTCCTCGCCACAGTGCGCCCGCGCAGGACGCTACCCAGTTCCTCATTTTTGCCTTATTCAGTGCCTATAGTGTTAAAACAGTGCTTGAGTGTATCAGTGTTTAAAACTTTATAAACTCGTGTGCGTTTGAAGTGTCCAGACTTGAGGCTAATTTGAACAGTGTTGTGCTTAAGACTCACCCAGCATGTTACTGTTGGAATGCAAACTTTATTATTAACATTGAAAGTACCAACGATGTGATGAACTATACCCCTCTGTTGGTAATTTCGCATCTCGATTTATATTTTTTCTTTAATTATTATAGAATCATATTTGTCTTATTTTTCGTTATTCATTTATGCATAGAGCAGAGAATGCAGTGTAAATTATGGACGTTTTTTTGTGCGTTTTCTATTCTAAGTATAATTGAGCAAATATGATCCTCGCATGTGTGTTCGTCTATTTTTTATATGTGACTGGATTAATATACGACTTATTCTCGTGTAAAATACCGAGAAATCTAGTAAACATGTGGACGGTTATCCAACAACTGCAGTACACACGTGTACTTGATAGACTGTGATTAATACTAGTTCGCGGTATTAGTGGATACGATTCAACAAAGCCTTACAATAATAAACAGATCGAATGCTTGAACGTACATAATAAACAAGAGTGACTTCGAGAAAGTGACTCACTATCAGTATCCAATAGTTTTCTCTGGTGATCTCTGCCTGGAGTTAAGAGGATTTTTCCATACGAAGGTCATTTATGAACCTAACAGATTTACCATTGTACTTTACGTTCTATTATTTTTCGATTTCCTTTATCTTGTTCCTCGATCAAATGTCAGGCGATTTTGCTCTTTGGGTTCCATCAAAAGCTTTAAAATTCAGCCGTTTTCTCCACCTCCTGAGAGGTGCAAATTCTCTACCTTACCCAGACAAACAAAAGATTACTTAAGTGTCTACATTGTTATCGAACAGTATGAAATCAAGCAATGTAACACCTAGTAACATATACATAACTTATCTTGCCGATTCCTTGTGTAAAAGATATCGCTAGTTTAGATAAAGTACCGGAAATCTGTATAATATTTCTCGATCAACAGCACGTTTACGTGAACTCTCACACCTCGGTGCGACGACAGCGCCTTTATGTTCGTGGCAGTAAGGGTTCTTTTTGTAAATCAGATTTTAAAGCTGTCGCTCATTCGTACGTGCTTTCCATATGTGAGTCGAATTGATTCTTAACGCAACCACGACCTTTTTCTCTTTGACTCATGCATGAGTCATTGACTGTCAAAGCCTATCTTACTTCTACTTATTAGGGCTCTGTACCCAAATACCTAGACCGGGACCCTATAACTAAGCCTCCGAAGTCCGTCCGTCCGTCTGTCAGCGGACTATATCTCAAGAACCGTAATAGGTAGACAGCTGAAATCTTCGCCGAGTGTATATTTTTGTTGCCGCTATAACAACAAATAATAAAAATATGTTTAACAAAAGTATTTAAAAAGTACTTAGTATTAAATCTTGTATCTTGGTCGAACTCGCACTTGGCCAGTTTTTATTAAAACATGCGAAAGTCTGTATGTACAGAGAAATGTTTGTGAACCGATTATCCCCAAGGCCAACGGTTTTGGATAAAATTTGAAACAGGTAGAACAGAATTGGGACATAGAATCCTTTTAATCCCGGTAGAATGTTTCTGCTCGTGGCTAAAGAATAACATCCGCACGGGTCGATCTTGACGGTTAAGCAACGCTTGCCAAGGTTGGTCTGTGGATGGGTGACCATCTTATCACTCGGAAAGCACGTTAAGCCGTTGGTCCCGGCTGTCATTTGTAGATCTTTGGCAGTTGTTACGAATTGTCAGAAGCCAGTAAATCTGATTCCAGTCTTGCCAAGAACTACCGTGTTACCCAGTTAATGGGCAGCTGCTCCACGTAAAATACTGGTATTCAGCTGAATCCGGTTTGACTGGAACGGCTTCCAGTCAAACCGGACCCCAATATAGTTGGGAGAAAGGCGACGCACATGCTGAGTTTGTTTCCGCGGAATAGTTTGCAAATTTCACTCTAACGAAGAAGCTGGCAAATACTAGTGAAGTATACATACTATGTCTTAAGACTACGCCAGTACCAGTCGTTATGTACAATATTATGAAACGCGTTTGACGAAACTTAACCGTGTATTTACCTTTGTGTTTAATACATTCAGGGTTATTCCCACGGCAATTGCTTTGTTAAATTATTTTTATTAGTTGAGCATTCGAATAAAGGATTATGCTTTGCTCTTTAGATAAATGAATGTTAAAATATCTAGTGGTTTTCCACATCAATATTTTCCTGATGAAATCTGTACTGCGTAGTGTTTGATAACCGTCTATATGTATAGAGATTTTGTAAAATATGTTTATCTAGCGTTTAGGTACAAAGAAATTATTAGATTTTATTAGATGAGATGTATTTATTGTTTTACTTAATTAAATTTTATTAGGCAAACGAAACATCACTTGTTGACTGGTCAAACGGTGGGACATCACAGGATCTCGTTTAAAGACTATTTTATTGCGCCTTGCCAAAAATATTTATTGCCTTTGAAACATAAAATATTCGCCGTTTTCTTCGATTTTGCTCAAATTATCTTGCTCAGTATTCATGATAACGAATTCACTAATAAAATAGGCATTTTGTTGTCTTTAGGCAGAAATCGATAGCCAGACGTAGAGGTTTAAATGTGGCTAACAAGCCAATGTGCACAGGCCCTTATAATATTCAAGCAATGACATAGTGGACTAATGGTTAATATTAATAAATCAGACAGGTATATTTGTTGTGTATATTTCGAATTTAACTGTGATAGGCGTAGGGTTTTCCATTATTGAATAATCTAACTGTTAAGTCCTTCACTTCACTATTCATTAGGTTTAGACAATGGTTCAAGTCATGCGAGTGCACCAGAGTCATGAAGTACCAGTTCGTAAAGCAATCATGAGATTTTTAAATATTAATTTACATTTTAAATGATCAAGACTTGTTATACTACTTTTACTCACAATTTCTTGTTTTATTGATTGCAAATTTTAATCATGTTATGATCATACTTTCTAATAAATTATGAATTTCGTATTCATTTTAGTGTTCCCAATTATTGTGATAAATTGGCCTTACTATTATAATTAAAAGAAAAAGATTGAGATATAAACTTAATAGAAATTAATACATATAAAGTGTTTGCAATGCACTATTTTACTTAGATATTTAAAATGTATATTGTGACTTGAATTTTAGGCGTACTTTGTTATTATGTAGGTGTAATTCAATTGTGATCCATTTTTTATTGTATATGAGAGAATAAATAAGATGTTTATTATTTATGTTGATTTTTCTTTGTGATGCTAGATAATCCTATTAAAACATTTAAAAGACATTTTAATTACGTGTACTTTGCCAATTTGCAAAATAGATTGTCTAAATATTAGATTATTTATAATTTTCTAGAATATGGTTGACAATGTGGCCTTAAGCACACATAATTATGAATATTTAAGAGGCAAAGAACGCGTATGATATACCTGTTTATTTTTATATATTGAAGATATTAATACAAATGAACCTGAAGGTAAGTTGTGTTTTCGCTCTTAATAATATTTTAACAAGAATGTCGTGCAGTGGAATGCCGTGTTTTATTTCTTTCTTAATAAAATTAATTAAATTAAAAGTTTTTATTATTTTTTTACTGTATTTTTGTTTGTTTTTCATGCAGTTCGGGCACCTGACGGAATTACTGTTCGCCTAATGCCAGGTCGGCGGAGTAAGTATGTTCAAATTATTTTAAAACAAAGAATATCGAGAATAAACTTCATTGTAATTAATGAAATTGATCATTGTTTCTACAGATACTAGTGATTTGCATACCTAAATAAAGTTCTACATACAAGTCTTTTCGTTTACAGAAATAACTCGCTCGTGGGTCTTATGAGAAGCGGTCGAGGTTCGAATGGTCGTACGTTTTGAGGCTTGATCGCGTTGGACTTCTTCAAAACAAACGTTCTTCACACCACTCGTCTTCAAACAAATACAATAGACTCCTACAGATAAGTCTATTCAACATACATGTCTGTAGGGGTATATTATTTTCTAATTTTAACGGAGTTTAACGCGATCGACCCTTAAGTGCAGTAGTACAAACCCAATCTGTGATATTCGCATTTGGTAATTAGAAAGTCTGATTTTACTGTTATAGTTTTAAAAAAGTAATTTTATTTTTTGATTTAACACATTCCAAAGACCCAAATATTCGATCACATTGTTCTGTTCTTTCCTGTTCTCATTGAGTGCTCTGTTGTACCAAATGCGGATAACTCGAAAGTTATTTACATTTTAAACACTGCTGCACTTAAGGTGGATAGGGAAGTTTAAACTTTATATTTATAATTATTAAAAATGGTGAAAAAAATGTGTCGTTCGAGAAACAAGTATCAAGATTAACTGAATGCAGTCTACGCTGTGTTGCTGATTGTTTCAGCAATGTCATTTAAGCCGGCCGCATACGTACGGTTTCCTGATTAGGTTTTCCGATCAGGAATTCAGATTCGGAATTTCGCGAGACGTTCAATTTTCTGTTCTTCTGACCCGATCACACGGCTCGTTTTTGAAAGGAACGTCATCTGTTTTTCCAAATCGGAAAATAAACGAACGTGTGCGCCTAGTTGAACATTTTGTATGTAAGGCGAGCATTCAGGTCTCCGAATCTGAATTCGTTATTAGGAAACCCAATCAATAAACCGTACCGACGCGGCCGGCCTTAGTTTTGTGCTAACGCAAAACTATAGGTATTTATACATATAATATAGAAGAACTAGCTTTCATTAAAGTGGTACCAACAAAATTATATGTTGAATTAGTCAATTTGTAAACACAAGTCCTGTGATTTCAATCAAGTATAATGTTATTAACGTCACTAGAACTTACATCGCATTTATTTATACCAAATGTGATTTCTGTTAGCTAAATTGTAACATGATGAGTTTATTAAAAACGTTCTACTCTAAAAGCCATCTTGCTTTGGTACTTTTGAACATTATTATGTAGCTTTCCACTTTCACTTTAATTGCCAGTTTTGTTTAAAAGGAATAAACTTCCGACGCCGAGTATCATCATTAGAAATAAACAATTCCATTGTGGCAGAATACTGAAGTGCTGTTCTCAAATAATAAGAGAATAACCACTGAGGTTATAATTTATCCTAATCTCTTCAAAGTTAGAGTGCACAGGCTCCTTCTGGGTAAGCTCGCTCCATCGTAGACTTTGTCTCTGTCATCTATGACCTAGACTAGAGTAAAGAGCAAACCCATCACAAATAAAAAAAATAATGGGCATGCGTTAACCAATACCTTTGTTATTAAAAATTTGTTTATTAATGTTTTTTCAAAATATATCAAATCGACGGTAGTCAGCAATTTGTCCTAAAGCTGCGGATATTTTATTTAGTTTGAATTACAATATTTATCAAACATAAAATGTATTGCTCAAACAGCTTGCTAGTATGACGCTAAAATATATATGAAATAGATGAATAGACCTAGGGACATATGGCGGAGCGAGGAGGATTTTTCACTGTCAAAGTATTATCGACATTGCCCTCATTGAAATAATATCTAAAATCAACTAACACGTAGTCACTTCGATGCTCTTCATGAATAATTTGTTTTGTTAATTGATTTTCAATGAGAGTTGTGCTCCGCGATATGCGCGTCGGCCCTAATGCTCCCCCTCCCTGCTCCCTCTAAGGCCCAGTGCAGACCGAGATGAGCTCCGAATAATTGAATAAGAAACGAGAGGCCGTTTGAAATCTCTCGGATGCTTGTACGACTTAACACTTTATGGCGCTTAAGTTAAAGTATATTATTCAATATCATCAGAAAATCTGTGTCCTTCTGTAAAAAATTAAACACATAAATGTTTTCCAGAATTTAGGGTGTGTATGCAAAAGAATAAAGATGACTGTCTGCTCGCTTTTATACATATTTTCGCTTGTAACACGAGGACAAGCGAAATAGGTGATAAATTTTATGTCGATGCGGTTCTGGTATGTCGACTAAAGCTTGGCTGGATTCTGGAACTTTAGCCCTTTTGTTAAATAACGTTGCTTGAAGATCTGAACTTCAATACGCTGATTGGGGCAGATATTTTCTTATGATATTGAATAATAAACCTTATTTTAGCCTGCGCAAGCGCATTTAGACATGCTGAGGAATATTTTAATGTCTGCGTCGATTTCCGTACAACTGTACTTTATGGCAGTGACCATAGTGTGAGATGTTCAATGTTGTTAAAACCGGTCCTCATTGGTTTGCTAGGGATCCCCTATTGATATTGATTTTTGAAGATAAAATCTAATGTTAAAATTGTCTGTAGATATCTACATACGTTTGGCTATATGGGAGCAAGTGCCCAAAAGCAACACAAATAATTATGGAAAA